>CM041295.1:56702726-59249853 GCA_023052935.1 Piezodorus guildinii
GACTGCTGTTGTCACTGACTCGATGAGCTGTAAGGAGCTAAACGTCTAGCGCGCCGTAATAGAATAAGTTATAAAACTATTAGGTGTTCCGTTCAGCAAGACCGCGAAATGGCTTTCATTTCAGTCCCCAACCATCGCGGCATCGGAGGGAACGAAAAGGCGGACGCCGCTTCGCGGTTGATTAAAGCGGGCCACACTTATCCAGTCAAGGATATTAATTAATTCCCTGGGAGAGGCAAACGAATACATTTTTAATTACGCAATTAAGAAAGGTTTGGAGAAGCAGTTCCTCAAAACTATTACAATTAATAAAAAATCTGGTGCGGGTAACACACGACTTTACTTACCTCGATTTTTAGAATCAATGAAAGAATTTTCAAATACAGTTAGAGATAAAAATACGTGAAACTATTAAGGAATTAATCAAATTGAATTTATATAGAAACATATGTTTTATTAAAAAATCTATTATATTATTATCTAAAATAATCAGTTACTTTTATCTTCTTATCATCACTCTCTATTAACTTCTAAAAGTTTGTGTATGAGATGATATTTTTTCTAAAATCTTTAGCTTTCCAACGGCATATCATACATGCATATTACTGCTCTTATGTTCAAAAACGAAAAATTGCATTAAAAAAATATTTTTTCTGTTTTCTTCTTTAGTTGGGTATCGAATTTATTCAATTTATATATTTACCTGTTTTTCATCAGCGTTAACAAGATAATATAGTTATTATTATTGAATCTACAAGATTAAAGGTACTTTAGGGGAAGAAAATTTAAAATATCGGCATTCCTTTTTTATTCAAATAAAACCTACATGATATTAAAGCTCATTAAATTTTACATCGATATAGCGGGTTTAATCAAAATCGTCAGAACCGTTTTGGAGAAAATCGAAAAAAGGTGCAAAATGCATGGTATAAAGAGCCTCTTCTGGTAAGTTCATTTTGATGAAAAAAGATTTGTCACGTCTCGGGCGTATAGTTGTCTTAAATATGAAATTTCAGTTTCATATGACTTACCGTTTCCGCCCGGGAGTTACCACACACACCACACACACACACACACACACACACACACACACACACACATACACACACACACCTTTTTGCGGGACTTGGTTATTTGGACTCAGGGGACCCTAAAACGTGTATTTCCCTTGAAAACTGGAATTCGAAAATTTTCACGATCGCAATACTTTCCTTACTATATATAGTAAGTGAAAGTAATAGCAATTACAAGCTGAATAACAAGCAATTGCAAATTTAGTAGGCAGAAAGCAATACTGTGTCGCTTAAGAATTGGACATAGCGAGTTTTCCCACGGCTACCTTCTTCGTGGCTTAGAAGCCCCTACATGTTCGAAATGTGGTGCCTCGAGGACAGTGAACCACATATAAGTAGAATGTCATGAATGCATAAGGTGACCAGAATTGATAGATAGATAACTGTTTTTTTATTTTTTATTTCAGCATATTAAAACAAAAATATAACATATAAAAAACATTAATAGAACTATGGTCTTTTATACCGTCTAGTCCGGAGCCGACCTGTTCAATTTATACAATAGTAACTATATATACAATACATTACACAATAACAGTAAAACAATCTCACTCACTGATTCTACTATTTCATTATCATGCTCAAAACAATAATAATAAACAATTACGTATATATATATATATTTATATATATATATATATATATATATATATATATATATAAATATATATTATATAATTCAAATTTTAAATATAGTTTGAATTCTTTTGTAAGTTTATACCATGCTATTTTACAATATTTATATACAGTTATCCAGTTTTGGCCGTTAAGATAGTTTATTACTTTATCGCTGTTTAAATAATTCTTTCCGAAACATGTTATCACACACAAAATGGGGCATGTAGCGAGGAAATGAAAGGTATTTTCTACTTCTCTTCTATTACAAAGCGAGTATATCAAATTGTTATTTCACCAAAATCTATTATAGTTCAGGTATACCAATTCATATCTAACTTTAAATATCCATTTCGCGCCATTAAACCTTAATTTGGTATCAAATAAATATTGCGTTCCATGACCATAGTCTAAATTTTTATATACAAACATTTTTTCTGAGACTACAGCCCTTTGTATAAATTTTGATTTTTGAATACCTGTTAGAGACTCCCTAAATTCCTGTAGGCTTAGAGCCCAGTTATTTTTGTTATTGGGTTGAATTTCTATTGAGGCTGGTCTGGATTTTCAGATGTCCATGATTGATTTCAAAATTAGTAAAAATATATGTATTTCCTATTTGGCAGAATCTCTCTCTATCTTTTTTCTTCTTTAAGATTGTCTTCGGGATTGATGCGGTATGCTGTGTGCTATAGCAACTCAGCGAAGTTGAGCAGCAGATCCAAATTGGAATTTCCTCCTATGATGTTTCTCAGCCAGTTCTCTTACATCTTTAATCCAGAAAATATTTTGTTTAAATACTTCCCCATTTATGAAATATGGCAGACGATTGTTTGGCAGATTTTTAACTTGTTTAATATAGTTATGCTGTATTTTTAATGTTTCCCTGAACATTGGGACTATTTTTGTTTCGATGTGCAGCAGATATGACGATGTGGCTTGTGGCAGGCTAAATATTTTTTTAATAAAATAATATAAGAGTTTTTCAGTTTCTATTGGGTTGATGCAAAATTAATGCAGGTTTTTAGTAGGTATTGTAAATACGCCATATCTTTACTTTAACCATATATATTTAATCAAAATAATTTCCATCTGAATCAATGCACTTTTGCCAACGTTCAACAAGCTTTCTTATTCCACCAGAAAAAAAATCCGAATCCCTGGACTCAATGAAATCACGAAAAGAATTTTCAATGTCATCCTGGTTTTGAAAATTTTTCTCCCTCAAAAAGTTGTCCAGATGCCTGAAAAAGTGGAAGTCTGTAGGAGAGAGGTCAGGTGAATAAGGCGGATGTTGGAGAACTTCGTAGCCCAACTCGTGCAGTCGTCGAAGCGTTGGTTGTGCAACGTGTGGTCTGGCGTTACTACTGGCACCCACTTGGCCAACTTTTTTACCTTACCAATTGCTTCCAAGTGGCGTACAACTGTGGATTGGTTCACACCGAGTTCCGCCGCTATTTCTCGTGTGGTTTTGGTTGGGTCTTCTTCCACTTTTGACCTCAGCTGGTCGTTGTCCAGAGCAAGATGACGGCCCCGACCTTCCTTGTCTTCGAGGTCGAAATCTCCTCTGCGAAACTTCTGGAACCAACGCTGCACCGTGCACTCATTAATAGCCCCCTGACCCCACACTTCATTAATATTACGAGCCGTTTGCGCAGCGCTGCGCCCTAATTTAAATTCGTAAAAATAAATTTGACGAAAATCGCACTTTGACATTTTCGATTCAAGACCTTTGAACACACTGAACAAAACGATTTTACTAAACAAATTCATGGTGAAAGAGAGGGTATTAGATAAGGTTTGTTTTGGTATAATAATGATCAATGTTAGGATTAGCTTTGTTTACACAATTGGAATTAAGATATTGCAATAGAGGAAACCTGCATTAATTTTGCATCAACCCAATATATATTCCTTACTTCCCCATGCCCGAGCTCCATATACTATGAATGATTTAAAAACGGCATTAAATACTTCAAGTTTTGATTTATAGGGTATTTATTGCTGATTGTTCAATAATGTTAACTCCAACGGTATTGTAACAATTGTTGAAATCGATTATCGATTGTATCTTACAACCTCCTTGCAATAACCTATTAATCTTGTTATAACTTTTTATTATATCAATAAAGAAGTGTTTTTGTTTCAAGTATACTACAAATTATTACCTTTAGTCACAACAAAACCGTATATTAATGTTCTTAAGTTCAAAAAATAAAAATTGCATTTAAATATATTTTCGCAGTTTTCTCTTTTAGTTGGATATCGAATTCGTTCAACTTCTATTTGTACCTATTTTTTAGCAATGTTAATAAGATAATATAGTCAATTTTATATAATCTACAAAATTAAAGATACTTTAGGGGAAGAAATTTTAAAATATCGGCCTTCAAGGCCTGTCAGACTATTTCAATCGGAATTAAATTTACATCATATTGAAGCCCATTAAATTTTACATCGATATATCAAGTTTAATAAAAATCGTTAAAGCTGTTTTTTTAGAAAATCGCAAAAAGGTATAAAATGCATGGTATAAAGTGACCCTTCAGATAAGCCGATTTTGATGAAAAAGTTGCTGTACCATGACAGGCGTACAGGTGTCTCAAATATGAAATTTTATTTTCGTACACATATTCGTTTTCGTACTGGACTTGGAATAGATCATTTGGACTCAGGGGACCCTAAAACGTGTATTTCCGTTGAAAACTGGAATTCGAAAATTTTCACGAACGCAATACTTTCCCTTACTATATATTTCATATATAGGTAAGTGAAAGTAAAAAACTATAAAGTGAATTGTTTTTTTGTTATTTTGTATTCCAATTTTCTTTCAACATTATTGTACCATGTACATGAAATATTTGAGTGTCACCGTCAAAAAAACTTATCCGAGGTATTTTATGCTAGATATAAAACCTTTTTCCGTTCCTGGAATTTTTACATCCTCTAGGACCGTTAGTGTAAGACAGTGCTGCTTCACATCGAATTCTTTGCGTATCAGGAAATGTCGTATCACATATACAAGACATCGTACAAAATTCCTGAGCATTGTATAAAATAACTGACTTACAAATTCTTTAGTAGTATATATTCTTCTGTTATTGTTATTATTATTTCAGTCTCCCACATTTCATCTCTAATAATTGTTTTTAGCTGTATTTCTCATTGCCCCAGATAGCGACAGGTTGTATTATTTCTGAATTAATAAATTATTCAAAAATAAATTAATTTTTTTTACACTTTTTGTGGTTCATTTGTACATGTTAACCAACTATTTCTTTATTTTTTCATTCCATGTTTTATTCCTTATGTAACCGTTAAGAATGGCGTGATCTAGTGGATAGAGCAGACTGCAAGTCTTGAGTTCGAATCCCTGCTGTGGCAGAATATTATTTATTCTGATATTTCATCCTTGGAGAAAACCTGGGATATGGAAACCCTTCTGGGGCACACCCAGCCTCTATAAAGTAGGTACCCATAATGGGGAAAAACCCAGGTGGCTGAGTGTTATCTCGACCTAATGACCTCAATGCTCGTCCTTAGCTTAGAAGCAATCTTTATATATACTTATCCCAAGACCTTTCAGGAGTTTAAGTGAGACAGGTTTCTTTTTATTTATGTTTTATAGAGTTTTGTGGAATTGGAGTGTCTTTGTTCTCAAGTAAATTTTACTTTTGAGTGAACTACGTTACAGCGTCCTATGCCATTTCGTAGAGCCCGTTGCTACTTGATCATTATCTAGATGTAAGGTGAAACAGATCTGTGGGAGATATGGCGTTTCAAATTTATAATTTACACTAACTATATGTGTTCGAAAACTGTATCTTTAATATGCTATAAACATTCTTGATGGTTAATTGTCATAGCTTGTAGCTATCGAAGACAACCAAAAGTATTTGGGTTTTTAAAACTCAAACAGAGTTTGTTGTTTAATCATTGGATATGCGTTATGTTTTAAAAGAAATAAAGTAAGTTAGTGGACTAATTAATATACCTCAAAGCCTGAAATACGGAATGGATTGTGGCCTGTAGCAGTTGAATGCTACCACACCGATTGAGAAGGAAGATAATTGAAATTTTCGGAACGGAATTTCTTAGTGTTAACTCTTCAGAATAGGTAACTATACATCTTATTGATGACATTTGAGTTGCCAGGGAGTTTTATAAATATCCCATGTCAATTACTACTTAAGCATCAAGATGGTAATTGCCTTTGGCTGAATGGTAGTAGGAGATGGCTGGGTATTGCGGCTTAACCTCTAATAGTAGTGGGGTTATTGCTACTTGTGGGGGGGAACAAGTCCAAACTTGCCCACCCTAATCCCTATTCACTGGCACTGTTAACCTCCCCCTCCCTTCCCTAGAGTATCCTCAATTACTCAATGCTCAACCTTCTACTATAACTATTATTGGATTAGTCTTATCTACTTTTTCCATCTATTTATTCGTACTCAACTGATTCCAATGCACTTTATATCTCATCAGTATTCAGTCACTACTGCATTTCCTTTAATAGTTAAAGGTTGGAGGAATGCATTCTAACCATGTCTCGACAAGATTAAATTTATTTGTCTAGGACAAACTGTAACTTGGAAAGGTGTAAGTCCACAAACCACTAGTTTACTCTTCAGTTTAACACGTTCACGCCTGGGTGACCCACCAGTGGGTCATACAATTTTATTATTATTAACATTAAAGGTTGTAAGGAATTAACAAGCATAAGGGTTTATTTATTAAATATTTTATAACTTTCAAACTTGCTCCCTCAAAAGACTCTAATCGGTTAATCCATTATTATCATAATTTAAGTTTATGCAGCTTGAATTTTTATAGATTCTTAAAGTTTTTATTAATGTAAAACATAAAAAAATTAAGACATTCATAACAAAAGTCGCTCAAAATGGCCCAGAAATCTACCACCACAGAAATTAACTAGAAGGTTTATTATTTACTTTCCATTAATAATTACCTGCCCGTTTACGAGAAAAAAAAATATTGTTTTCCTTTTAGCTCTTGTTTTCTTTCAAACGTTGTCCCTATGGATTCCAGTTTCTTTGTTTTAAAGTTTTTTTTTTTATACTTTATGAACGTATTATTGTCTTTGATTCTCATTAATCGTAAAAATAAATTATCACTGATGCTTCTAACATTTGTAATAAATTATTTTATTCTACTTTTTTTTAAAATATTTTATAACCAACATACTATAGAAAATTAAAAAAAGAGTATTTTGGTTTTTTGTAATACATAATTAGGTACATTCATAATAGTAACAGTAACTAATGATTATTTTAATTAACATTAAGGTTGTAAGGAATTAACAAGCATAAGGTTTATTTATTAAATATTTTTATAACTTTCAACTTGCTCCCTCAAAAGACATCTAATCGGTTAATCCATTATTATCATAATTTAAGGTTTCATCAGCTTGAAATTTTATAGATTCTTAAAGTTTTTATTAATGTAAAAATAAAAAAAATAAGACATTCATAACAAAAAGTCGCTCGAATGGCCACAGAAATCTACCACCACAGAAATTAACATAGAAGGTTTATTATTTACTTCCATTAATAATTACTTTGCCCGTTTACGAGAAAAAAAAAACATATTTGTTTTCCTTTTAGCTCTTGCTTTTCTTTCAAACGTTGTCCCTATGGATTCCAGTTTCTTTGTTTTAAATGTTTTTTTGTTTTTTTTTATACTTTATGAACGTATTATTGTCTTTAATTCTCATTAATCGTAAAAATAAATTATCACCTGATGCTCTAAATTTGTTAATAAATTATTTTATTCTACTTTTTTTAAAAATATTTTATTAAACCAACATACCTATAGAAAATTAAAAAAAGAGTATTTTGGTTTTTTTGTAATACATAATTAGGTACATTCATAATTAGTAAAAGTAACTAATGATAATATTTTGAATAAAATGTGTATGGATTTCGTTCATGTTTTTTCATTGTCCATTAAATGGTACCTACGCCTCTTATTCTTATATGGTTTGCCCAAAGACTCAGTAATCCTTTTATACTGTTGCTCCTATCAAAAAAAGTGTATATTGCTGGAATTAAGGTGTGTAATCAATTTACCGCGTCAAATCATTAGGTACAAATTTAAAAAAAAAAAAAAAAAGTGTCTTCTGGGACACTCTTTACATCAAAAATAAAATCTGAATACAGAGATCTATTCCTCGTTAAAAAAATAATGGGGGTTTACGTTTAACCTCTTTTTCGTACGGCCAACAGTCCTGCCATAATACTACAATATCCAATAATTTGGTGTTTCACCCCAGTGTGCGGCGTGGACGTATAAATAATAGATGCATTGTCATTTGTTTCTTGAACGAAATTCTCACCGTCAAAGTAATAATTATTTTCGGCAAATTTAACGCCACGTGAAATAATGATCTTATTTAATTGTGGATCTCATAAAGGATACCCATTTGAAGCATACCCTACCATTCTAGCCTCATTAGCTGGTTGATCTAATTTACCCCCCTTTGGTAACTTATAACACAAGCCTTGCAACCAAAAAATCTTAGTTTCCCTAAATTTGTCTAACCAAGATATATATCTGCTGGAATTTTACAATTAAGCGCTGAAGTTGGGGAGGGACTAAAGTGAAAGGCATCTCACTGCCTCCCCTTCCCCCCCCCCTCCATAGATATTTGGGCAGATTACTATCAACAAACATACCTCGTGCTTTATTTAAAGTCCTATTGTTAAGTCCTTAGATGACTCCACAACTTTGGGGTGAAAGTGTAATATTAATCTCCATCCTCACACCGTTATTTTTTCAAAACTTTCTTAAATTATTAAAAGTAAGTTCGGTACCATTACCGACACGCAACCGTGAAACATATTAGAGCATATTTTTAAGATTTATCCTCAGTACTCCGAAGAGGTCTATGTGACCCATTTTTACGGGCGAGTTAAAATGGCTCCCTTCTCCCAATTCCCCGGCAATATTTCCTTGGATCATACCTTTACCAAATCATTTACTCCCAACACCTTACAGATCGCGCCATTCCGATCTTTACTTTCCTACACATAGGAATAAAACTTTTAATCGTTCCTTCCTTGTCCGCTCCTCTACTTTCTGGAATTCTCTACCTAATCATATTCGCCATGCTGCTTCGCTCTCCTCAATCAAATCCCAACTTTTCCAATACCTTTTATTATCCCAAAAAGACGCTTAAAAACTGTAATATTCATATTCCTGACAACACACTTTGAATGAAGCTTAATATATCTTCACTACCTATATTTAAACGCTGTTATTTATTAATTTATATTAGTTTTGTTCAACACAATATTTTCTAAGAATTGTTTTTATTTTACTTTATCATAGTATATTTTTTGTATATATATGTGTATATGCGCGTATGTTATGCAACACACATATTAACCTATAATTGTGATTAATAACTAATTATGTTCCTTCTGTTTCTTGGTCAGACATTTTGTATATTTTAACTGTACAAACCTGTTATTCTTAAGGGACCCAATCCCAGCATCAAAATTATTTTCCATTCTATTAGAAAAAAACATGCATATCAGGCGCTTTTAACTGTTTTAATATGATCTCTAACCTGTTGTGTAGCTTCTGATTTTTGTTTAAGCAAATATAATGTCGTAAAATTTGAAAAATTTTATTACTGCAAGATAGTATCGGTTCCTCATGTACCCCATACATCACTATGTAAAAAATTACCTATGCGACTTGACCTAGGTTTAGTAACAACTTTAAAAGGCGCTCTTGTAGCCTTTTCTTTTTGGCACTGAACACACGGATCTTGACTATAAGGCAAACCCATTAAGTGTAAACCTCTCCTGTTTAAGTGGCACAATCTTAAATACCAAATATTAGAAGTTTCACTGCTGGCATTACATATATTTATTTCATTACTGACAAATCTATATTTTACTATAAACAGGTTCCTTATTAACTCACACATAAATAGGACATAGTTATTTCTTACAACAAAAGCCTTTTTGTCTTTAAAAGTTTAGAGGAGGTGAAGGCGAAGTAAATAAACAGCCTGGTACTGCACAACAATAACAAAAATATTATTTTATTGTCTTGTATATACAATTTTCAAATAAATTATTAATAAAAGAATTTAACAGCGGAAAGACAAAATGAGGAGCGCACATAAAACAATAATCAACAGAGATAAAAGACAACAGCTGGCGAGAGGTTACAATGGATTTGCCACTGTAAAATAAAATAATCTTTCTACAATAATAAAATACAGAAAATAAAATAAGAAATCAAAATTGGCTTCAATTAAATATAAAATGAACAAAAATATAAACATGTTTGAAGCAGTAACAAATCAATTAGCACATAACCTCTTTGCTCCCACCAGCTGTGTGTTTGTAACCTCAAGGGGTGGGCATAATGGAATGATCGTCATAATCGAATGATCGGACTTCGATGATTTTAATAAGCGAATGATTCCATAATCGAATGATCGAATGATTCGTGTATTCCGAAAGACAATATGGTACGATTCCCCTCTATGATTACTGAGCTTAAGTGCAAATATGGATATAATTTATGAATATAAAAAGAAAAAAAAAGATCATTTGATTCTTCGATCCCCTAATATTTATATGTATCTTTAAATATATATTGTTAAAAATTTGAGTTCGAATGATTGAAATAATCGAACGATCAGATAATCGTCATTCGACTTTGCCAACCCCTAGTTTGTAACCTCACTCCATCACACACATCAGGCCCGTCATAAAAGTAATTTTAAACTTTGAATCAAGCAATTTTTGACTGAAAGGAGATCACATGTTAATTTGTTTACTATAATTACATAAATACTGAAAACAATGTTATCACAGTTATCGGTTCTAATCCTTAAAATGCCACTTTTATTTGCCAATGATGTTTCACCGTTAGCAACTTAAATATTCATAGTGAGAATACTCACAATATTCGTGACAAACTCAGCTGTTTCCATGGTAACCATATGACTCGTAGCTCCCGATTCGAGGACAAAATTCATGTAGACATTGTTGGTTGTTCAAAATCTGCCGAAAATGCCATAAACGATACGCCTCGAAGACTCTCAGATGTTCTCAGATCACTTGAAGCAATCAAGGATATTCCTCATCCTGTTGACAAGCATTGCTGGTCATCTGTCTGCTACTGCCTCTGTTTTCATTCCAACGATGTGGACTGAAATTTCTCTGAAATGTTTTTGAAGAATGTCTCTAAGGTGGAAAACTCTTACCATTCTTCCTGACATGATTATTTGACTTTTTAGGACAATTATATGACAAAGTCTACTATCACCACACTCACAGCATTTCTCAATTTGACTAAATGCTTTGAATTATGTATCAGTTTCGTCACTACCGTTTTTATGTGATTAATTTTTAGTTCAGTATCTGGTAATCTAGGCGTATATATATATATATATATATATATATATATATATATATATATATATATATATATATATATATATATATATATATATATATATATATATATTAAATGATATTTATTGACCGAACCATGAACTAACCTTGATCAAATTCTTCTTCTTTTTCAATAACCTTGATCAAACTGTTCATTTTTTTACTTTCATACTTATTCCAACTAACCAATTAGCACCACAGTCCTGTGAGGTCCATAATTTTTCACTTAAATGATATAGTATTATGGTGTTGTAAATGGATTATTAAATCAAGAATAATTGTTCAGATATATTGAAATTTAATCAAATTCAGTGAACATGTTAGTGGCAAAGGTCGGATCTTGTAATGGAGTACTAACATAAAATAAGTCTTATGTATTCATCATTGATTTATCTTAATCTCTCTGAAAATGCAACCTTGTCAAAGTTTTGGTCTATTTAATTGTGCCCATTCCATATCAAAACTTCCATATAAATTATTTGGATATGAGCAACAATTATTTTATTATTTTAAAAATAATAAAAATCTAAAAGTAATTTGGTAAAAATTGAAAGAAATAGCAATCCATAGGAAAATATGCCAAGACTAAAGATGAGTTTTGTAGTTCTTAAGCATTAAAGTACAGCAAAAAAAAGATAAATGAATTAAAGTCAATTCATAAATTGTTTTTGTTCCAAAACTTTATTAGATTTCATACCAGGATATTAAATTAATCTAAATTAATTTATTTCAATTCTTCAGATTTTATATAAGTGGTTTTAATTTGATCAGCTAATAAACAAAACCAAAAAAATAATGCCAATAGTTGCAAAGGAATAACAAAGAATGCTTTAGGAACTATTTATTTTTGATATATAATTGAATGTATAATTGAAAAAAAAAAAAAAAAAAAAAAAAAATATATATATATATATATATATACGAACATAATATGCCGTTTTTTTATACATTTTAAGATTCATTATATTTAAACAACTTTTTAAAACATATAAAATTGACAATGAGTTCATAAAAATTAATAACAAATAATATACTCAATACAACATGTTTGTTATAAAGTAAATTATTAATAAAATATTTCCATGAATATGAGACAAAGCAGCAACTGAAACACTTATATATGATAAAATGCGCATATCAATGCAATACCTAAAAATTCTTATATAAATGTATGTATATATATATATATATATATATATATATATATATATATATATATGTATATATCAATATTTTAATTTTAAGATAATATCAAAGTAATTTAGAAACATTGAAGATGTTTTCTTTAGTTAGCTACTTCCTCTAAATCCATTTCCATATCTGAACGAGAAGCTGCTATCATCAAAAGAAAGTCACAGACTATGTCTACAATCCAATGAATATAAGCTTCCAAATCCTGCTCACCATTAGCCTCAGTAAAATGATCTTCAGTTACAACGGCCTGTAATGATAACATTTTAAGTTTTATAACTGTTTACATGGTACATTTAAAAAAATAAAAGGGTGCAAGATTACAAGATGTTTGATATTTAAGATTTGTCCAGTTTATTGACTTTAGCACCCTCACAATTGTGTGAGGGCCAATGTCTTTTATATATTGGGAGACTTGGGAAAGGAGGAAATAAGCATGTAAAAAATAATAGGTAATTAAAAACTGTTAATTTATATTCAATGTTGAGGCCAAGCTTTGGCCTACATTATACATCATTTATAGTATAATTTGTGTTAAAAAATTGATCTAATCCCCACAAACATGGGCGTTGACGAAGGCTGATGAATATTATCTTCTTACATTCAAATAAAAAAATCATCTAACTATGGCTATATAAAATAAGAAGGAATTTGGAGAATCCAAAGAAAATGGAAATTATATGCTCTGTATAATGATTTTATGTTGTTAACGTTTCGGCTGAATGTCAAATATATTCCTTTGAGTCCTCGAGAATGGAGAAGTAGACTTAAATTAAAATGGGTAAATATTGTGGCAGCTGACTCCAGGTTAAAAAAAAGTACACCAAAATAACAAAATAATTTTTTCAAAAGAAAAAAATGAGTTTTTAGTTTTCTTAATGCTCCAAGATGTAATTGGTGTAGGCCTTCTTTGCATATATCTCAGATAAAACCTAATTATTGATCAAGAAACGAAAGGTCTAAAAAAACTGTAACAACAAATAGTAAAAAAATTCATAGTTAATTCATGTTATTAAAAATTTTGACTCGTGTCGTATTTCATTTTATTACTAACCAGTATAGTAGTTAAATACATTTTGTACCTAAGAGGTTCTTTTGATGTTTTTTTTTTTTTAATTTGGATATATATATATATATATATATATGCAACCAAGTAGATAGGGTCACAGGTAATAGGAACATAGTCTTTTGATTTCATTTATGATTTTTTTAAGCTCCGTTAAATGAGGAATTTCATAAAATTAGGAGAAAGATTTTGGTAAAAGATAGAATCAGAGCTGCTCTAAATACATTTCCCTGAATGTATGTATGTTTGTATGTGTATATATATATATATCTGTTTGTGTGTGTGTGTATGAGGAAAATGTACTTTAGAGTAGCTCTGTATTTAGAGTAGTAGTATTTTTTATCAAATTCTTACTCCGAAGAATATGATAGTCCTCTATATACTTGAAATAAGAAACAAGGTAGTAAATAGGTAAGCTTAGGTAAAATGTGGATATGAAACAATAGAATGTAAACTTCAAATATTAATCAAAGTCGGATCAATACTTATGTAATCAGCACATATTTTATTATAGCAAAGCGCTCCAATAAAATTCTAAATCTATTTATTATTTCTTATGGAGTATATTTTGTAAAATACAGGATGTTGTTTATATAAGAGTATATCATTATTTTTTGTGTTATTGAAAAATTATATATTACTTAACAAAAGGATACATTTTGGAAAAATTATTCTTAAGTAAGCCTCTTCTAGATATTATAAATATTAGGAGTATGACTAATATTAATAAATGTGGTGTAAAAATAATTAGAACTTCTTTTAATGAAAATTATATATTGTTTATCTTTCTCAGCTAGCCGTATAGTTGATGATTAATTTGATTTATGCAATGAAAACATATTTGAGAGAACTTGATATATCATTAACTTCACTAACAGATTATTCAATTTAGATTAAATTAATTTAATAATTTCATAATAATGCATGTGAGCACTGAGATATATCAAGGTAAGGATTATTAAATGTCAGTTTATCTGTGAATTGATTTTGAAACATTGTATTAATAATAATATTCAATGTTTTGGCCCAAGACAATCCAAAATGTCTGGTTTGATCTGACAATCTATTATTCTGATACACCATAATGTCAACCCCTCATATTTTCCAATAATAATCCCCTATTGTAAATTATTATTTATTTTTGACACTCCATCTATTATTTTTAACATTTATATTACTAGTTAAGATTATTTTTTGAAGTACATTATCCACTGCCTTAAATGCACCCCAATTGTAATATTTTATCATAAAAATAGCATATTACTCAATAATTATTAACACTGTTATTTAAAAAATCAATAAGTACAGGGTTTTAAGTGAAGGATGAAATTGTATTCATCTCAATAAATATACATTTATAATTTATGTGATACTTTTTTGCATATAATAACTTACATCTGCATTATTACAAATTATACTACACCTTACTACTTCAATAAGAAAAATTAACCATAATTAATATATTGAACCATTGGTAGAAAGATTAATTCCATGCCCAAATTGTATTAATGTGTATCTATTAGCAAAATTATAATATCCCTTAATTAAATTCTAGATTTTTATTTCAAACAAAATATGATTTCCTATCTAAAATTTTAACTAGATTGTCTTATTTGAAACTTATCACTCTAATAAAGTAAAAATAAAATAATTATGAAATAATTAATATTAACTACTAACCATCAAAATGTCTGCCCTGTGAAGAACCAAATATATTACGGCATCAACGATTATTTCACCATTTTCACCAACCTGGATTGCACAAGCAATAGGAAATCCCTCCATTTCAAGAGAATTATTTCAAGGATTACCAAAGTTGAGGTGAGTTGCAATTTTTCAGATCTGGAGACCTATCTTAAATTGTTTAGAAACTATCTGGATATGAAAGCAGAAAATGATGGCGTAGCCGAGTGCTTGCGTAGTGAAAATCGCAGCCAATCATATACATCTATTTTATCCAATGTCATTTGACGATTTACGTTGCCTTAGCGCCAAATTTCAATTCAAAACTAGATCTAACTAATGTGATTTTTCATTCCATTATCCATTCCTATTGGGTCAGGTCTCTTCGTCAGTAAGCATTAAGGTCCGTCCTACATTATCCTCTTTTTTACTCTTTAACTAGGTAATTTTAGTGCTCCATCCTTCTTTCATTCATTCCTATCCTATTGGTTTTCCATAACTATTGAGACTTCGAGTTTTTATTTTATTATTTTTTATTTATTATTATTCTTTTTTGTTTAAGGATTAGATATCTGCCTTAAAGGCCGTTTAGACAAGTTGATCAAACTTGGAAAATTGGGAAGTGAGCCCGATTTATCAAGAGGTCTAAATGCGACCTCTGATTTATTAGGATGCTGGTTTTTCCGCTCTAACAATTCCTACACGCTTCTTTTATTCTCCAAAGTTATTTTATTAAACTATTATTATATAAATCATTTATCTTTTTTTGGAGATTTGAATTATTCTTAAATTTTTAAATATTTTGGCTTAAGATAGGGGGGAAGAGATGATATAAAAAACAACAGAAGAGTATATCTAGTCTATTATTTTTTACTCTAAAAATAGTTTTAATTTCAGCATTGCGCAATAACACATATATTTAAGTTTTTTTCATATATTTTTTATTATTACTTTAGTAGATCTATAGTTATTTTAATCTATTATAGTTAGTTAGATCACGCTATATTTCATTGATTGTACTTATTAAACTGTAATATTTACAATATAATTCTGTTGTGTGGATGGGGTATGAAAGAAATCTTTAACAGAACTTGGATTATTGGAAAAAAGGCTTATCAAAATTAGACTCGACTGTTAATGTTTATATGATTTTTTGTCTATTTAAGAAATGTGCTCATTACAGTGTTATCTTTGGAGTAAATAAACACTGTTTCCATGTTTATAATTTCGAAGTCCTCAGTTGGTTTGAATTAGGAAGCCCTACTGATTACCATTTATATTGCCATTCAGCAAAAACATAAATATGTATTAACATAAGCTATAATTATATAATAACCGGCTTAGTTTGGAAATTAAAGAACGCTACCAGACATAGATAAACATACAATAGAACAAAAACTTTTAGTTTGATACATTAATATTAATGCTTTTATTTTGATAGGTTATTTCATTTTACATAAATATAAAAATTGTAAATTAACATAAAATTATTAGCATTAGAGAATAACAAAGAGATAAATAAACAAAAATTCCAAATTCTCTGTTAAGTAAAAGCTTTATTAGTAAAAATAATAATTTAAATAATCATGAAAATAGTATATAATATGTGAGTGTATATATATATATATATATATATATATATATATATATATATATATATATATATATCATGTGTGTGTATTATATTGCAACGATGTAATTTAATTTTTTTTTTTTTTTTTTTTATAAATTATTTGATGCATTTTTTTAATGTTTCAATTATTTTTTTAAAAAATGTAATAATGTAATTTATTAGAGCTAAAATTGAAGAGCTGACTACGCTAAACTGTATGGAAATCCCTCCCTTTCTGCTGGTCAAATTTTTCTGAGGAAACCAGACTGTTTAGACGTTACAATTTCTGGAGGTTACAATTGAGACGTTGATTTCCAAAAGGTACTATATCCATTCTAGGAAATTTTACAGGAAGCGCGAAAATCTCTCATTACTATATTATTAAACCAGCTAATTTGGATCTTTTTGCCTTAAAATTTAGAATTATTTTTTTACTATAATAATAACATCATATTAAAGTTATGAAATGATTTTTTTTAGAATGATTTGGAACGAAAATAAATGCGTAATTAGTACTTTTAGAAAATGACCGCATTTCTTAATCGTGTTTTTTAAGGACTTGAGAATTCATTAGATAGCATCAAATAGAATATTTAGATAAAACTAGATGATAAGAATACAAATATGTAAAAAAATCAATTTCGTAAAAAATGTCCTTTAGTACCTTTTGGAAATCAACGTCTCAATTTCTCTGGGGTGACTTTCCCAGCGATGAGCTAGGCCACGCCCCTTTATCAAATGTATGACCATTTCGAAATCTCCCTTGCCAATTTTTCAGGGGTGATTAGCTCGTCTAAACGGCCTGTTATAGAGGTTGGCTGAGCCGAATCACTATTTTGTGTTTCCTACGCCACTATTTTGTTTATATTAATTTTTGAGAGCTGAGTATTTGTTGTATCATGTTCCCAGCTTATAGTGCCTTAGTTTCCTCACCATCCTCTCATTTTTTTTCGCTCCTATTTAAAATATCTGCAATTGAGGAGACTTGAGGATTTGTTGAAGGGTACATTACCTACGTATTAGCGACATGGGTGATCCTTTTGTTTTGGCTTCTGCGGCATTTTGGTTTTCTGCAACCTTATGTACTCTACATGACCTTCACTATTTTTAGTTTTAATTACCTAATGTTTATATTATTAACTAAGTGTAAACAATATTTGACTATTAAGGCATATAAATAAATAACTTTTTAACTTTTATTTTGGTCTTTTACCTTTTATAAAAAAAAAAAAGGTTAATTCAGGCACGATTCTTCTTCTCATATTAAGCAAAGTCAGGGAATTTCAATTCCAACCATTTGCTGGATAAAATACCTTTATTCTGTTAAAATGTGAATGTTCGGAATTTTTTTATATCTAATTTATGTGGCTGAAAGAATAAATACTATGTAAAAACATAATTTAATTGAGAACCTACGAGAACCGAACCGAAGCAATTAAGTTGTTTACAGCCTAAACACTTATTATTAGGTTAAAACTATTGATCAAAATAATAGCAGTGATTCAAGATGTGCTAAATGAACCTATAAAAATGCTCAGAATGAAGAAAACAATAAATTAATGGTGATATATTACGGAATTAGATGCTTCTGCCGTAAAGTAGGGAATATAGTAGCTTTTGGAATGAAATGAAAGGAAAGGTTATATCTGTTTACATATGATATAATACGTTTTAGAAGGAATTGTTTTTAGTACCTTTTGAAATGAAATGAAATGTCGATTTAGTACCTTTTGGAATGAAATGCAATTTTCAAATACGATTTTAAAGGATTTCTATGTTTTTTTAGATAAAACTAAACCATTAGTATACAAATATGACAAAATATTAATTTAGAAAAAAACGTCCTTTATTTATACCTTGATTATTTCAAATTACAGGAATGATTATGGCTGCTCAGTGTGGAAGGGGTGATATCTGACTGTGATTTACCTGTTAGAGAAAGGTAGCATTAACAGAGTGATGTGCTTTGTCCTTTGCCATTTATCTCCCTTCTGTCAATTCATATAATAATTTTTCTTGGTATTGTTTTCATCTATACATTTTTATTTTTCATATTAATATATTCAGTAATATTACATTTTGTCCTCTAATTGATAAGAGTATTGGTGAGAAAAGACTTGAGCCCGCCTGATATTACACAAATCAAAGTAAATATAATTGTCCCAAAACACAATAAATCAGTTGGAAATTGTTTCCTAAAAACATGCATGACCTTCTAAAATCAAGCATAAATATACAGAACATTTGAAGGACTATACAGATGGGGTGGGACTTAGATTAGGGATGATGATAAATTGAAGATTGGGATGGTGTAAGGTCTAATAAATAAAGAAAAGGAATATTTAATCAATGAAATCGGTATTGTTGGTGACCTAGTACAGAGCATTAATTATTGTTTGGAGGAAGTTGAGTAGCAATGATTAAAACCATTTGGTGTTAGAAAATTAAGCAGAATAGAATTAAAATAAACTGGAGGACAAAAATGTGTTTGCCCCCCTAAAAAAGAAAGTTTCTACATGATCCAAGTGTATGATTAAGATAATATAAAATAACTATAAAAATGGCTATATTGGATTATCTGAATTGCTTATGATTACTATTTAAAATAGTAATCGTAGCCAAAAATGGATAATAAAGTATGATTAAGGCACTATTTATTTATACTGTATTTATATTTGGATTAGAATTATGCAAAATAAAAAAATCAATTTAGAATGTAATGTCTTGGTTTTCAATTTATATGTAAAATAAGGCTAAAATTAAATTAAAAAAAAAAAAAAGATATGTATATATATATATATATATATATATATATATTAAATACTTTAAAACAATTACATAAAATTAGTTACTAACAATAATGATTCATGCTATATTTGCATCACATTATAATAATTTTATAAAATGTTTAAAGAAGAAAAGAAAAAGAAGGAGGAATATTGAAAACATAAAAAAATGATAATATGTTTTAATTAAATAGTTAAAATAATAATAACTATTAGTAAAAATACTTATTATGATTGAAAAATTGTTGAAGGTTGACTAAATTATTGCCAAGGTTGATGCGGGGTGTGTTTACCAAAGAGATCACATTTGATAAGTAAACTTGCGATATTAGAGTGTTGAAGATTTGGTCTAAATTTTAGGCCTTCTACAAGGTTAAGAAAAAATAGTATATAAAATAATGTATAAACAACAAAATAAAATGAAAAAAAATAAGGCAACAGTAATGAATGATAGTAAAAACAATAAGATAACATGACTTCTGGTTTATCAAGGTTATTGTACCTAACAAACCATAATTAAAAGTTTTGAAAATTTGTTATATAATTGATTTATTATATACAAATATTTCCGCGATGACCACACCAACCATTCCAAAAAAAATATAAATGAGGAAAAAAACATTACAAAATCATAGGATTTGAAAAAAAAAAAAAAAAAATGAATGCAGCAAGTGTAATTTTATTGTGCAATAGTATGTAGTATATAGTATAATTTACATTTTATGAATATGACAATAACAACAGAATATGTTAAAACAAAAGTTTAAATTATTGTAATATTATTTTTTACGTCTGAATATAAATTCAATATACACATGGCTGATAAATATATATATATATATATATATATATATATATATATATATATATATATATCTGTGTGTGTGGTGGGGAGAGAGAGAGTGTGTGTACACATATAACTATTGTAATACTAAATTATTGTAATATTATTTTTTACGTCTGAATATAAATTCAATATACACATGGCTGATAAATATATATATATATATATATATTATATATATATATATATTATATATTATATATCTGTGTGTGAGTGAGTGTGTGTACACATATAACTATTGTAATACTAAACTATTGTAATAATATTTTTAATTTAATATGTCTGAATATAAATTCAATATACACTTGGCTGATATATATATATATATATATATATATATATATATATAATATATATATAATATATATATATATATATCTGTATGTGTACACTGTATATAGATCTACTTATTGATGTTAAGATAATGTTAAAGTATTTTAGACCTCAGTAAATACACTGAAGTTGTTCATTGAGATTTATTCATCTGCAACATCAGAATTCATCTCATTCTCTGGATACAGATTTGAAATCATTTGTAGAAAGCGAATGACTCTGTCGCTGTTTCTATCAACATTGTTGCAAAGAATTTCCAGGTCTGCTTCTTCTTCAATTTTACTTTCTTCATCAATCACAGTTGAAAGTTCTGCAGTCAAGAAATCCTGTAATCATAGCATTTAATGAACTAAACAAAAGTTTTATTTTATTTTTAGATTCTCATTTAATTATATAATTATAAATAAGATATTTATATATACCAAACATAATCTAAAAAGTATAGTATTGCTATTCATTTTTGTTATTACTAATCCTATATGATAACATATTTATTATACCTAATACTTAATTTATTACTGCAACATTCATATTCCTAAAAGTTATTTTATTATGAAGTACATTCTTTAATACCCTCTAATCCCACCCATTGTAATATATTAGGCAATAACTACAGTTTTATAGTTTATGCGGTGCTTTTATATTAATAATTATGCATTATTTTATTGTTACACGTTACTCTACTATGAAGCGTTTAATGAAGATTTCTACCTTGAGCATACCTATTAACCTAATTACTCATGTCCATTAATCGAATTTAAGATTATAATCTCTATCAAAATTATAGTTAGCATATCTTAAATCAAATATACACATTTAATAAATTAACAACAAATCAATAATAAACTAATCAACAATAACTTACCATCAAAGCTTCTGTCCTGTGATGATCTACATTTCTTGAGGCATCTGCATTTATTTCATCATTTCCATCAACATCTTCGTTAAAATCATTGGGGAATTCTTCCATTTTAAAAGAAGTATTGTATGGATTCAAAAGGTTTGTGTAAAATCTTTAGATATAGAGAGCTACCCCAAATCGTGTGAAAATTATTACGATATGAAACAAGAAAATAAAGGTGTAGCTGGAAGCTTGCTTACGTAATCGCGCAACCAATCAGAACCACGCATTTTTCAATTCGGCGATTCACGTTGCCGTGCCGCCGAATTTTGAATTCAAATGTAGATATTTGATTTCTTTTTACTTGATCAACATTGACTATATCATTATAATTGGGTCGCGTCTCTTTTTTGTCATGTGAATACGAGGGCCTGCTCTATATTGTACTTTTCTTTCTGAAGCAAGCCCACTACAATGTCCAACCCATCTCTCATCCATTCTTTACTTCATTTTTTTTAACTTGAGAGACTTAGCTATGTAAGAAATAGAAAATGGGAGCTTAGGTATACTCAACCTATATATGTTAGATTTTTAAAATCCAACCAAACTTTTAGTCTCTTGGATCACACAAAAAACAAAACAAAAAGATATTTCTAGACCGGGCACACACATCCTTCATGAACTATGTTCTTAATGTTTTAATAATACCTTGATTCTTTCAAATTACAGGAATGATTATGGCTGCTCAGTGTGGAAGGGGAGATATCTGACTGTGATTTACCTGTTAGAGAAAGTTAGCATTAACAGAGTGATGTGCTTTGTCCTTTGTCATTTATCTCCATTCTGTCAATTCATATAATAATTTTTCTTGGTATTGTTTTCATTTATTTATTTATTTTTTCATATTAATATATTTTGTAATATTTCATTCTGTCCTCTAATTGATAAGAGTATTGGTCACACCTGATATTTCACAAATCAAAGAAAATAAAAAATAACATTGTACCAAAACAAAATAAATCAGTTGGAAATTGTTTTCTAAAAACATGTATGACCATCTAAAATCAAGCACAAATATACCGAACATTTAAAGGACCATAGAGATTGTTGGGACTCTGGATAGGGATTAGTTAAAACAAAAGTCTAAATTACTGTAATAATATTTTTAATTTAATACGTCTGAATATACATTCAATATACACATGTCTGATATATATATATATATATATATAATATATATATATATATATATATATATATATATATCTGGGTGTGTGAGTGAGTGTGTGTGTGTGAGAGTGAGTGTGTGTACACATATAGATCTACTTATCAATGTTAAGATAATGTTAAAGTAATTTAGACCTCAGTAAATGCACTGAAGTTGTTCATTGAGGTTTATTCATCTGCATCATATGAATCCATCTCATTCTCTGGATGCATATTTGCAATAATTTTGTAGACAGCTAAAGATTTTCTCTCTGATTCTATCAACATCATGGCGATGAGCTTCCACTTGTTCAGAGGAATCTTCCTCAATGTCTCTCTGATCATCAGACTCAGTCAAATGTTTTGCAGTCATGAAAGCCTGCAATCATAAAATTTAATGAACTAAATAAAATAATGTATTTCTTATTCTTAAAAAATGGATCTCTGCCAATGAGCAGTATCTCTCTTTTTTAGTATTTTATTTTCCAGCTTATTTACTAGATCAATTATCAAATAAATAATAATAAAAAAGATCTCATAAAATTGATATAATTAAGATTAATATAACTCATGCAATTGATATAATAAAGATATATATATATATATATATATATATATATATATATATATATATATATGGGTGTGTGTGCGTGTGAATTTATTTCAAACATACATCTAAAAAGAATCGTATTGCTGTAATTTATCAATTGAATGTTTTCTATTAATAACTTCCTGAACAAAGATACATATATCCAGTTTCTATGAAAACATGTAAATATAAAAAGTTATAGAAGTGTTTTCTTAATTTTTTATATTATTTTATTTATTTTTTTAACTAAGAAGTGTATTTTATTTTTTGGTCTAGCTTATGTATGGGAACATGATAATTATTTATTTATTATATTTTTAAGTCATTGCTTATATTCAACAAATATTTTCACATCCATTAGTTTTCGAAGATATACATTGGTTTATAATATTTTTATTTTTGTCATTTATTGTTTTCTTTTTACTTGTTATTATTCACTGTATATTTCATTATTTTATCTTACTCTAAGACAGTAAATATCACATTATTGTATTTTATATTATTCTAAAGGGACTTGTCCCAGAATAAATAAAGAAATTATTATTATTATACT
Source organism: Piezodorus guildinii (assembly GCA_023052935.1). Classification (NCBI taxonomy): domain Eukaryota; kingdom Metazoa; phylum Arthropoda; class Insecta; order Hemiptera; family Pentatomidae; genus Piezodorus; species Piezodorus guildinii. Next base: position 56,726,559 of record CM041295.1, read on the forward strand.
CTTAAATTCAGTGTCTACTTACTTTATTTTATTGTTATTTTGAACCTCTACCAGATGTTGAAGATATTATAGAAGGGATCCATTGAATGATGAGTAACAAAAGCTAGAGTATGGATGGCCTTACCCGAGCTAGATGTTTGACTAGATGTCAAGCATTAGAAAAATGTGAATTTTAACAGAATATTATTTTATTATTTTTTATTTATTTTATTTTTATTTTATTTTATATGTTATTTGGGAAATATAGGATAGTAAAAAAGTATGCATTTGAATAGAAAATATCATAACATTAACTTCACTATCAGGTTATTTAAGATTTATTTAATAATATTTAAACCAATTTAAATGGTATCACAATAGTGGCTATCACCACCAGAGATAACCATAGACACATTTGTGCTTGTCATCTCTTATTAGTTAAACTATATTAAAAGTCATGATTTTGGCCCAAATCAATTCAAAATATCTGCGTTGACCTTACAATTTATAATCCTGATATACTATGCAGTCAGCCCCCCACCCCCACCCCCACCTTCTCCAATATTAAAACATTTAATTGAATATGATACTTAATTTATTACTGTAACATTTATATTCTTAATAATTATTCTATTATTAAGTACATTCCTCAATGCCCTCAAATGCCACCCATTATCATATCAGCCAATGAAATTGTCTATCTTTAAAAATAGCCTATGAATTTATAGTTTGGAGTATTACTAACTCCATACTATAAATTCTAACTTTCGTTATTATATTGTTTCACTTAATACTAAAATATAAAATTTAATCCAGATTTGTGCCTTGAACATACCTATGAGCATAATTACTTAAGTTCATTAATCGAATTTAAGAATATTATGATCCTTATCTAAAATTTTAGTTAGTATTATTTTAATAAAACATATAATTCTAATAAGTTTACCATAAATCAATAATAAAGTAATTAACATTAATTTACCTTCAAAGCATCTGAGCCGTGATGAAACACATTTATTGAGGCATCTGCAATCGTTTCACCATTTTCATCAACCTCGATGGCATAAACAGCGTAAAATTCCTCCATTTTAAGAGAAGTATTGTAACTATTCCGAAAGGTATTCTATAAATCTTTATATTTAAAGGGCTATCTTTTTTTTTTTTTTTTTTTTTTTTTTTTTCAGTGGCGCGACAGGCTGTGTAGGCCCTGGGCCTCGCGGTGTAATCTCCTGGGCGTTTCTCGATGCAATTTGTAGGGTAAGATCATCACTCCCTACGCCTAATTTTGTGAGTAGCAACCATTTGTCTGACGGGTCTCACATACCCGGGGGAATGGCTGTGAGTAAATCCTCATTTAATTACATCCTTATAAGAACCCCGCCGGGACTGGGATTTGAACTCACAACTTTAGCATGAGAGATTAGCGCGGTAGCCACTCGGCCGCGGGCTCCCCAGCATAGGGCTATCTTAATTTGTGTAAAAATTGTTTCTCCCAAATTTCAATTCAAAACTGGTTCATTTCAAACTGGTTCGAAAACGTTTTTCAGCCTCACAATACAGCGTTATTATTAATGTACTTAATAAATTATTAAATATGTATCTAAAATTTGTTGTTTGCGAATATTTAACAGAATACTAATTACTACATTGCTTCTTTTCAGGTCCGATAGTCACAGTTCAGGCTGTGAAGAGGACTGCTGCACACTTGCCGTGCGACATGAGCCCACCAATACCCAACGACACAGTCACACTCGTCGTTTGGTACAAAAACGACGTTAAACCCATATACAGGTTAGTGCAAATGTTTAGTTTTAATATTTGTGATTGGATAAAAATGAATTACTATTTGCAACGATGACTTATTAGTTCATGCTGTTTTCGTTATTCTCTTAAATCTATTTTATCACTTTAATTTTCGAAAAATATTTCTCATTTTTTCTCCTTAAATTGACAATCAAATGATATTATATTTTAGATTACTGTCCACAATGAGAGATGGTTATTTACCCGCATTTAAATAAAAAAATAAAGGTAGGTAAAAAATAAGTAAACCAAAAATTAGAGTATTAATAAACGAGGAATAATTTTAAGTTTAAAAAAGATTATGTTATTATCATAGAAGGGTTTATTACTTTTTGTAAATACCGTCTAGTTTAAAATCTTTATTGTATGTAATATAAATAAATGAATTATAAGTATTTGTGCCAATAGTATAATGGGGAGTTAAATTATCTTTTATGTTTATTTTTAACTTTTTAAATCTCAGGATTAATGTTTCATTTTGGTGAACATATGGTTTTGTAAACTTTAAATAGTATTATTATAAGAATTTAATATATGTACTTATATATTAATTATAGATGTCAAAAGACCTGACTCAATGTTAATTGTAACGCAATTTTTCCTAAATGTAATAGGTCATTAATAAACTATATTCGAATTCTTTTTTTTCGGTTGTGCGACAGACCGTGTAGTCCCTTGGCCGGGCGGTGTAATCTGCTGCACTGGCGTTACTTGTTGAAATATTTCTTTGGATAGGGTCACTCCTACGTCTATTTTTGTGAGTGGCCACCATTTGGCTGACGGGTCTCACATACGCGAGGTAGAGGCTGTGAGAGAATCCCCATTAATTAAAAAAAGTCCTGGGATTCGTATTCACAACCTTTGGCGTAGAAAACTTGCGCGCTAGCCACTCAGCTACTGGCTCTCTTCGATATAATCGTAAAATATTATTTGAAGGTAAGTGAACAAGGCCTTGATCTTCAATGAATTTAACGTTAGATCATCTCTCATCAGGATAAAAAACATATGATAAAATTAATATTAACCAAAATAAGTACATCTTAAATTACCAATCTAAAAAGGCCTAAGTAAATAGATTGTAGTAAATATATATCTTATCTCAGTTTAACAAGTGTTTGAGCAAAAAACATAAGTATATGAATACCTCTGTAGTTATGGGATCTTCATGCATTAAATGTATGTATTGTCCCTAAATTAGAGTGGAGTTTAAAAACACTTGTTTTAAAAAAAGATTTTTATAATTTTGTTATATTATATGTTACTCTCAAGTGGTATTTACAATAGAAATTATTGGTAATTATAGCCTAAGGTAGTAGGTACATAAAAAAACAGAAAAACCTACACAATAAAATAGATAAAAAGTAAAAAACAGAACGAATTATTAATTTACAAAAAAGTTAATAATGGGCTGTAATTAACATAAAAATAACAATCTTTTGGTTTTATGCGTATATATAAACTAAAAATTTTTACATTTTTTGTTATTATACCTTTATTTATTTGCATGTTACTCATAAGTGGTATTTATAATAGGGGTTAATGTTTATTGTAACCAAAAAAAATAGACAACAAAAAAAAAAAAGGAAAAGAAAAAAAATTATTAAGTAACATAAAACTCAATAAAGGCAGATAATTAACATAAAAGTAAGTAACTGGTTGTCTAATACTTAAGTACTAAGCTGATAAATTTTTATTTTACACAATTAATCAAGTAACAAATGCTTCGTACATTTATTGATGTAAAGTTTTAGAGTAGTCTTGTCATACTTACCATTTTTTTCGAATAATTGAGTTGTTGCAATAAGATGAAAGGGGGAAAAATGTTTGTTGTGCCATCGAAGATGTATATTTTTTGACTGATGGGAATTATATATAAAACAGCATAGTTGAGGTTCGCTTGTAACGGGCATAATTATTTACAATCCACATGCATGTGTTTTGAACAAAATCCATTCAAATAGTATTATACTGCTTTTGCTATTAGAGGTCTTTAAAAAAAAAATGCTCTTCAAAGATTTGACCTCCAATCGGCACCGTTTCTCTCTGAAGCTTATAAGAAGGAAATGGGGGAGTGAGGAAATTCGAATCGGCAGTGACGCTGGAATAGGGGAGCTGGAACCCTGGAGAAAAGGGATTAGGAAGTCAAATGTTCAAAAGTAAATAGGTTGAGTCTTTGCTCAAGGGTGGAGCACCACACATAGCAGCCCTTAATAAAGCCTTGTGCTCACTAGGAAAGGAAAAAATAAGATAAAAAAATAGGAAAAAGGAAAGAGCGAAACCAATTCGATTTGAAATTCAAAAACGAAATCTACGCACACATAATATTTATTTTAGCACCTATAGATTTAAAAAAAAAATATTTTAATTGTTAAGGTATTTTGGAACTTTTTTTTTCTACTTTAACTTACTTATGTATAAAATATGTGGTATGGGAATGTATTAGGATCGTTAAAGTTTTCGAATTGAAGTTGTCACTGGAAAAAAAAGCTTTAGGGTCTCCTGAGTCTAAATTATCAAGTCCCGAAAAAAGATGTGTTGGTGTGGTAAGTCTAGCTTGAAAACGATTATTTTTAGAAAAATTAAATTTCATATTTGAGAAGCGTTAAAGCTACTTTTTCATAAAAATCGGCTAACCAGAAAAGCCACTTTATACCATGCATTTTGCACCTTTTTACGATTGTTTCAAAAACGGCTCAAACGATTTGAACAAATTATATCGATGTAAACTTGTATAGGCTTTAATATGCCGTAGGATTTGATTTTGATTGAAATTGTCTGATGGGGCTTAAATGCCGATATTTTTAATATGCTTCCACTATAGTACCTTTAATGTTTTAGGTTTGAAATATAAACGTTGAACGAATTTAATAATATACTAAAGGATTATAGAGCAAAAATATTTGTTTTGGTAGTTTAATTTTTTCTAACTAAAGAATAGAAAGTAATATATATGTACATTATACAAAACTAGCGTTGGAAAGCTAAAAAAATAAGAAAAATGTTGTCTTATACAAATAGGGAATGGAGAGTGATTAAAAACGGATAAAACTAACTGGTTCTGGCAGACAATAATATAATAGATTATTGAATGACAAGTTTTTATCGATCTCATTGTATTTCTTTCACCTTTTTTTTCTTTTTATCTCAGACTTTATTTAAAAGTTCATAAATTGATTTTAACATCGGAGGTAAGTGAACGTCGTGTACCAGATATTTTAAATCAAAATGTTTTGTTAGAATATGTGGATTTGTCTTTTTTATTCTTAAGATAACATATTAGTGGGTCTTCGTACCTTTTTATGAGATGTTCTTTAAATGTAAATACGCTATTGAAGGATTAAAAATATATGTGTAGTGTAGTAATACAAATCGCCAAGTGTAGAAATCCCCAATAGACTCATTGTCTAATAGCATTGCAGTGGAATGCTAGGAGTGCTCTAGGAGTGCTCAGAGGAATGCTCTAGGAGTGTGTTATTAGAACTGAGCATCTTGATCTTAATAACAGACTGGTTGGCCAATTAGACCATTCTTCGAAAGCCTGTAATAGGCTGATTTTAAACCATTATATTGAATAAAGTGGTCGAAACGTTGGCAGAAAATAAATGATTCAAACTACATATATATGTTTAATCTGATTACTCATTTTTATGTTATTATTACAATTTGACTCATTGCTGTCAGATCCCGTCTAAAATGCGGTACGTATTTTCCATTTTACCTACCTTTCGTACGTACTTTCTTATCTACCAATCTTCCCATTCTACCAAATTGTACCTAGTTTCTACTCGTCTACAATTCGGTACGGATCTTTACTCTACTCCATATTTCAATATTTCTTATTTCATGTAATTTTGTATACCTTTTTTTACATTATCTTTAGTAATTATCTGCTCTGTAGAGCCTTCTCATTATTATACTTTAGTCATTGTAATTTAATTAATCGATTTCTGTACACATCTAGTTCCTTTTTATGTTTTAATACTGACATCCTTTTATTATAGTATTGCTCATTATTTTTTTAAAATACTATATTTAATCTTAAATTTATCTCTTTTGTATATTTTAGTCCTGATGACCCACAATGGGGGTCAAAACGTTGGCAGAAAATAAATGGTTGAAACTACGTAATTGTTTCATTCATCTACCGCCACTCGGACTAATTCCTTCTAGTAATTAAACCATTATATATGTGGCATATCTTAATCCTTATTTCCTTCTTTTCTCAACTATAATCGTATTTACCGAAAACCTTATTACGTATTTCTGCAAAACTAAGTTGGGGCAGAAAGAGGATTATTGATGATTTAGACGAAAGGGTAAGGAGATGTCGTTATAATGGAAACATTACGTTTTATACTCTTTTTTGGGTTGTTTTATCCTAATTTTTTTCTTTTATTTCTTCATTTTGCCAAATCCAAATGGAAATATTATAAAGGAGTTTTATTTTAATTTTATTTTACATCATCCACCAACAGGTCTGGGCCCAATTACAGGAGGTAAATAATACAAAAAAAAAAAAAAAAAAAAAAGATTACACAACAATAATTAAAATAATAAAATAATAATAATTGAAATTCAAGCTAATTGGTAATCTACTACATACCTGCTTAATTTATATAATGAAACAAAAACAAAATTTATATATATATATATATATATATATATATATAAAACTTTAAAATATCATAATCTAACTAAAAAAGAAATAAAACGTTAAACAATTCATCATAAAAATTATATTAATATAAAAAAAAAATAAAAGATAGAAAGAAAAAGAAAAATAGAGAAGAAAATAATAAAAAAGCGAGAAAAAGAAAATTAAAAAAAGTAAATAAAAATCAGCCCCAGCTCTGAGTCATTACAATTTAAAGACACGAACAAAAAAATAAACATTAAAATAATAGGTATACAATTTCGCAATAATATTTTTATATACATATCCACATACATGTCACTCATACTAGATAAAATCAGATCAGTATATTATTATTTTATTATATTTACTTTATCAAGGAATTTAGAGCTTATTGAAAATATATAATTATTAAATTACTGCAAAAATTGTTGCCTAAGATTTGTCCTATTTGAATCAACGAAAAACTGAAATCAAGCTTAACTATGTTTCCTAAAGATTCCCAAAGTCTTGTAACATACCAAGTTGGGCTTATACAGCAGGATTTATTTAGTGTAAAATAAAAATCTCCTATCTGGCTACTATTAACCCTTCCTACTCTGAAGTCAAATTTCTCACGTCTTCTGAATTTAAGTTATTCTGTTTTTATTTTTTCGACATCTAGCGCCTTAGTATCTGTCTAAATCTCATTTTCATCTGGTTTTTCCATACATTGATCGATCACTTGGGGTATTTCCTAGGAATTCCATCTCAGCCTCTTTCGAAAGATCTATGTTTGAAAGCAGCGTTCTGTCCTTATTCAGACAGTAAATAGATTTTGTTTCGGAGGGGTTTGTAGTCTTATCAAAAGGCGTGAAGAATTATTTATAAAGCTTTCTATGTATCTATCTTTCTAGAGGTATCTATCCTCTCAAAAGTTCAGTGTTTTCCATTTTCTTTTTTTATACTGTTGGAGATGTTTATCTCTATCTTCTTTTTTTTTCTGGAAGGAATTATTCCGGGTGGCGGTCATTAAATGAAACAACTAAATAGTTTCAACTATTTAATGTTTGCCAACATTTCGACCCCCTTTGTGGATCATCATCAGGGCTAAAAAGATACAAAAGAATACAATTTCAATGACATTACATACAATATTATATAACCTATTTAGCTAGAGAACGTCGGTATTAAAATATAACAGAAGAACTGTATATGTAAAAAAAAACTTAGTTAAAATACATCGACTATAGTATAATAATGAAAGTGTTATAACAGAAAAAAAAAATGTTCACTAAACAAAATTTACACAGGTATCAATAATTTACATGAAATATGAAACATAAAAATATGAAGTAGAGTGGAGATACGTACCGCTTGGTGGGAGAGTGAAAACTAGGTACTGTTTGGTAGATGGGGGTAGGTAGAATGGAAATTACGTACCGATTTATGGACAAGGGTCTGACAACAATGACTAAAATTCTTAATACTACCATACAAAGAATCAATGAAATTTAACTTATGATTATAATAATGATACAGGATAAAAAAATTCTAATTCAATTTTTGAAATATCACCTATATAATAGTAAGAACAGTAATGGAAGATGTGTATGGAGAAAAACTGACTGTACCTCCCAACATAACTATCCCTAATTCTGTTAAAGGTATCCAAAGATAACAGGGTGGAAAAAATAAAAAGTAAAATAATAATAGAACATTGTAAAATACACTAATTGACAAATCTTACAGGTTGATAAAAAACTTAAATAAACATAAATACAAGTTGGAATAAATTGAATAGTGAAGACATTTAGAAAATTTTAAATACATTAACAAAACAAAATAAATACATATATAGAATTATATGGATACCTAAAATAGATTTAAAAAAAATAATAAATAAATAAATAAATAAAAAACAACAAACAATAATAATAAAAAACAAAACAATATATATAGTGGGATAGACAGAGAAAATATGCTACTTAATAGATAAAGCCGAGGAATTCGCCACACACCTCTCCAAAGTTTTCACTCCTCACCCGGAATCCCAAGCCAATCACACCGCAACAGTGCAAGACTTTCTTTTGTCACCGATTCCACTTTCCCTACCTCCTAAAGCTATTAATCCCTCTGAGGTCAAATATCTTCTCCAAAAACTTACCCTCCGTAAATCTCCTGGACACGATCTCCTTACTCCCCAGATCCTCCGACAACTTCCGCAGAAAGCTATTATATTCCTTACTTATATTTACAACTGCATCCTACGCACCACCTATTTTCCTCTGTTATGGAAACATTCCACTATCATTATTTTTCTAAAACCAGGCAAACCTTCCAACAACACTTCATCCTACAGGCCTATTAGTCTACTCCCCATCCTCTCAAAAATCTTCGAAAGGCTTCTTCTTAAACGTATCCTACCCATATTAGGATCTCAAAATCTTCCTTCCCATCAGTTTGGATTCCGTCCTCACCATTCCACAGTTCAACAGGGGCTCCGAGTTGTAGATCATATTTCCTCAGCTCTTGAATGCAAAGAGTATTGTTCTGGTGCGTTTCTGGACATTGCGCAAGCTTTTGACCGGGTATGGCACACTGGATTACTCTTCAAGCTGAAAACCCATTTACCCCAGTCTCTATACCTCATTCTCCGATCCTATCTCTCAAACCGTTCCTTCCGCGTTCGCTGTGGTGTAGAATTTTCTAACCTTTATCCCGTTGAGGCCGGTGTTCCTCAAGGCAGCGTCTTGGGACCCGTCCTCTACATCCTTTACACTGCTGATATTCCTACACATCCTGATACCTTTCTGGCAACTTTTGCAGACGACACCGCCATCCTATCATCCAGTTCCAATCCTGAAACAGCATCCTTAAACCTGCAAAGACACCTTTCTCTTATCGAAGACTGGTGTAGTGCTTGGCGCATAAAGGTGAACGAAGCCAAATGCAAACACGTAACCTTCACTCTTCGACGAAACTCCTGTCCGCCAGTTTACTTCAATTCCATTCCGATTCCTCCTTCAGATACAGTCCGGTATCTTGGCTTACTGTTAGACAAAAGATTGACTTGGAACCCACATACAAGACTTAAAAGACAAGAACTCAACCGACGATTCGGACAGTTATACCGACTACTCAACAGAAAATCTGAACTTACAGTTGACAACAAATTATTAATCTACAGGACAATACTGAAGCCCATCTGGACCTACGGACTTGAACTGTGGGGGACAGCTAAACGTACTAACATCAAACGCATTCAATCCTTTCAATCCAAAGTCCTCCGTACAATCGTAAATGCTCCTTATTATGTTTCCAACTATACCTTGCACCACGACCTTAATGTTCCTTTTATTTCAGACCTGATTCCATCCAAATTTTCCAAATTCCACCAGAATCTCATTCATCATCCTAATCCTCTAGCTCAATCCCTATCCAGCTCCACTCATCCTTACAACCCACCTAGAAGGTTGAAACGGCAGTGGCCTCGTGACCTCTTGTAACATGTATATTGGAGTTCTAGCATTGGCTAGATTCTCCACTCACGTGCTGTATGCTTGTGAATTGTATATAGGTATGAGTGACTATTGTATATATTTTTATTGATTTTATTTTGTATATATGTATATTTTATTATTATTATTATATAAATTTATTGTTTTGTATATATCGTGTGAATGTAGTATGAATGTTGTACGTTATCACTATTAAAAATGTCCTGAATTGGACAGATTGTAATATTGCTCGATAAATAAAAAAAAAAAAAAAAAAAAAAAAAAAAAAAAAAACTTAATAGAGTTTAATATGTGGCTATATGTGGACATGTGGCTTCTTTTTTTTTTCCTGTGCTTTTCTCAATTCCTCCTTGTCTCTCGCTGAATATTGGCTTAATATGCTTTCTACATATTCTTCTCCCACGATTCACAATATAGAAGCATTCGATTGTAGCCCTTTGACTTGGTCATGCGGTCATAACATCCCTACGCTTGAGTGTATAATTCTATTAGGGAAAATACAGTTACAATTAAGGTGACCAGACGTCCTTTTGGCGAGATAGTCCCGATTTTTTCACAATTTGTCCCTCGTCCCGCGACGTTTTTTTAAAAGTCCCGACTTTTAGAATTAATTTAAATCTTATATCTATGAAAATCATTGTTTTGCGTGGTTAGAATCCTATGGGCTACGACGACTAATATATTGACAAATTTTAGTAGTTCATTTAATTCTCATAGACATATATTACTGTAGCTTGCTAAAGAACAGTTAGACAATCACAATTTAATTTAAAATTGGAATTTATCTGTAAGAATCAAAACATACAATTATACGTTTTTTCTTCTGTAAATCAAGTGTGGACATCAGAAAAATCAAAATTAAGTGTTGAAACTTTGAAAGCCATTTTATGTGTCAAATGTAATTTAAAAAATTCTTGTGAAGATTTTTACAATATTTTAAAAAATGACAACAATCTACTGAAACAAATTCACTCAAATAAAAATAAGTCAAGGAATAAAATATTATACATTTTTTTATATTTATAAATTATGTTAAAAATAAAAAATATTACGATATTTTTTTTATTCCGTATGAATTTGTTTTTGTTGACTTCTCCCCCTCTTCTTCAGAGTTGTCCCGATTTGCCTATCTAAAAATCTGGTCACCTTAGTTACAGTAAGGTGTAGATTCTTTAAGGTTAAGGTTAAATTCTGTGAATAAAATTGGAGACTGATTTATAACTTCACCCTTCTTTTATTGAAAATTAATGCACAACGTTTCGGCTAAAATGCCATCTTCTGGTGTAAAGGAACAAATTTATCTAGTGTGAGTGGATGCTTACAACCAAGACATGAGACTTCTGGTTGTAAGCATCCACTCATACTAGATAAACTTAGTTACAATGCTATTTTTAACTTAAAAACGCTACAAATTATTACTAAATAGTTTATCATATCCAAATAACTATATCAAGGTGTAAATGTTTATAAAGCTATTTATAGATAATTAACTTATATACAAAGTAATGAATAATTCAAAGGAAAATGGTCTACCACTGCTAAATTCAAACCGCTATGTATCTGCTATTTCTGAACCGATTTAAATGATTTTTTTTTCGTTTTGTAGAACATTTAATTCTTTATCGAAAAGCAATTGATGATTTGCTGGATTAAAAAGGTTCATTATGGAAATTAATAAACGAAAATCTGTTAATTTGTCAAAACTTAGGAGAGCAATGACAGAAAACAATACAACTGCATTCGAGTCTTAAGTTATGTAATAAAGTTCACGAGTAACTCAGTAAAACGAATACATTAAGCCTTTCCGGTTAAGATGTTAATTAAATAAATATATTTATATAGTATTTAATGGTTCATAAATTTCGAACACGAAGTTTAAATATAAAAATAATTTTAATGTAACAATCCTTTTATCAATTTTAAATGAGCAATTATTTTTATGTTTTTTAAATTATCTAAATTACCAGCGATGGTTTGACCTTGTCTGGGAGCATATTTTTTACTTAAAGTGTCATCCTGTGTTATTAAAAATGACAAATTACTGTCTGCTATGCACGTTAGAAAATGACTATCCTATTAGTACATTTTATGTTAAAAAGATAAACATTTCTTTGGAAAACATATTTTGACCAATTATATGAAAATGTCAAAACTAAAATTATCAGTAAAAAAAAAGAGAGTGAGATTTAATGTAATTAATTGTAACTTTTGTCTTATTAATTTATCATAAATCCTCTGTACTCATGAAAATTTGTTCTTACTTAAGTAAAAATAGTTGTCCGAATAGTTAAATTTAAACTCGATTAAGAAATATATAATTAAAAGACAACTTTAGGGTCGAAGTTGAATTAAACACAGTCAACGGTTTTTCCGGGCCCGTGGCAATAAAATCTTCGTTGCTGATTTTTATTCTAAGATTAAGTTCATCAATCGCTATTGGAATGACTGATAAAAAAATTAGAATGTCTTATTTTGTTGAGGAAGTTCAATTTTAGATTTCAGATTTTAAAGAAATTCTCAATGTCCGTTGAGAATACTTACCTGATGTTTCAGCTATTTGAATTATCATATATTATGACGAGTATTTAATTCATTTGCATTAGAGTGTATAAATGTGTGTGGAGGTTCTACCACAAAAAAACATGAAAGGAACTGGCTTAGCTACTTAATTTTTTGGGTGAACTAAATTAAGGAAACTACGATAAACTTTTTATTTTTTTATCTATTGAGAAATTATGTCTGTTCCACTCTGGGACAAATAAACTAAACTAATTTAATAGATATTTATGGTCTATCAACTCTGACTAATAATTATTAATAAATTCCTGAACGTTTAAGAAATTATTTTTTTAATTATTATTTCTTCACTCACTTTTGAAAATGTCTATCATAACATTTTGTTCTTTTTGCCAGGATTTATTTTACTTTAATACGTTTTTTATTACTTAGAATTTTTGACTCTGAGCTATATTTATTGCCTAGATGGTGTTTTAAAAGAGAACTGTATTCCTGGGTACATCATCTAGTTAAAGCAAGAAGTATGTAAACTTATTAAGTTCAATTGCATTCATCAAACATTTTAAAACAAAAGTCAGATATTGTAATATTTGAAATAATGAATAAACTAATCCCTTGGTAATTCGAAACAAAATTTTCTCTAGTCTGACTTTTGATATATTTTAAAGTTAATATTTAATTTTTATATTATCAGATGCATTCCAGTTTTTTATTTTATTTTTATTTATTGTTTTTAATAATAAATCTTTATTTATTCTGGAACTAGTGCCTTTAGAATAACATAACAAGAAAATTAAAATTAAAACTTTAAAGTCTTAGAGTATAAAAAAGAAACAATGGAAATTACAAATAATAGATTAAAAAGCAGCCTTAAATAATAATACTGAAAATTAAACAAGATAATAAACATAATAAGAAATATGTATATATATATATATATATATATATATATATATATATATATATATATATATATATATATATTTATGCAATTTGGAATAAAAAAATCTTTACAGTGATTTTTGTTTTCAAATTATATACTTATAATATAATATGTGAAAAATACAAGATAACATAAAAATATTAGGTAAATAAACGTTTATATCTTTTTTGTTACTAATTTTAATTGAAATTAGGAAACTAATTAGGATTCTACGGAAATTGGAGGGACAGGAGATGATTAAACAGACGAGATTTGAATGTCGGAAGAGTATTGGAGTCACGGATTTGAGAAGGAATAGAGTTCCATAAGGATGAGGATCGAATTAGGAAGATCAAAATTTTATTTATTTATTTTTATTTTTCCTTTTGTCTCTATGATTTATCCTGGAAAAAAACTCGATAAAATCTCAAGTTTACTATGTTCATATTTACTGTTCTTAGGATGGAAGAATATAAAAGAAGCAATTAATTAAAATTAAAATACATTCTATTTCAATCCTTTTTATCGATAGTAAGTAGTTCAATAATTACTTATTTCAATTAATTTCATTTAAGTATCTGTATATTCATCATACTAACTTCTTTAGCTTGATTTTTTATGTTTACTTAATCTCGTGATCCTCAGTTTAGGCGCCTAAAATGTATTTACATAAAAGGGTATCCACTGAGACTGAGCCAATGCAGAAAATTTGCCTTACTTAGCAGTCAATTAAAAGCCCTTGTAAAGCTCTAAGCTTTCCTTTAAGGAGATGGTAATTAAGCTCTGGTATACTGGGCGTCGGTTGTAAGCATTTTCTGAAATCGCAACATCCGTTTCGCAGTTGCCAAGCAATGTCATCCACCCTAAAACCCTTATCGCCGTCTCACCAGTAGAAATTTACCTGCATTTAATTCAGAAATGTCTTTAAATTATCTTTGTCACATTAAACCTTATAATTATTTATATATAAATATTTAGGTTTTATTCATAGGGGAAGAAGAAATTCCAATTTGGATCTGCTGCTCAACTTCGCTGAGTTGCTATGAGTACACAACAAACCGGATCAATCTTGTAGACAATCAAAAACAAAAAATATATATATAGAGGAAAATTCTATCAAATAGAAGGTCATAGACTTTAGTGATTTCGAAATCGCTCATGGACATATACAAATCCAGACTAGTCTCAATATATGTAGTGATGCAGGATTCTCTGTGAGTCCAGGATTATGGTCTCCGCTATGTTTTGCAACTGATTTCTTTAAAGTCCATAATTCTCCAAAAATGATCTAGTGGCTTCTGGGATGCTCCCCTTGCTTCTGAACCAAAGTCCCACGATTGTAAATTCTCTTTCGCCGAACTCCTGAAAAATATTTCTTTCAGGTATGGAATACATTTCTTATAAATGTTTTCCTTCTCCTGTTGAATCCTTTTGTCTTGTTCTTGGTCATTTGTTTCATATCTGATAGTGGGATCCACTATCAGTGCTTCATTTTTTGTGTCACTAAATGCAAGATATCCACAAATCTTGTTGACCCATCTGTATCGAGGCAAAAAACTTCTTGAAAAAATTTGTACTTTTTCAGTTAAAAAAGTTCTGCTACTTCCTTCTTTATGCGGTTGTGCCGGCGGGTAACGAGAAGCATGTTATGTGGATATTTTCCCAACATATGTGCAGGGGTTTCTGACTCTCGACCGCATCTCCGGCAGAGGGGTCCAACAGCTTTATTTTACTGGCATCTTGATCCCAGGACTCCAAGAAGATGTGCGTAGATTATGTTCAGTTAATTATATTATTTATTTATTAAGAGAGACCACCAGCAGGCGAATTGCCCAATAACAGGCCGTCATATCATAGGCATAGTATTATCTTATATTATTACGAACATAATAATGAACAACAAAACAAATTAAAATAAAATGTAGTGAGGGAATAAATTTAAAAAATTTGGTGCGCGCAACACATCAGTTCGGTTTGCCACAGTTACATAAAGTGACGTTAAATAAACAAAAAAAAAAAGATATATATATATTTATATTTTTTCCTTTCGTTGTATATCAAATTCGTTTAACTTATATACTAACACGTTTTTATCAATGCTAAATAGATGATATTGTTAATTTATTCTAATCTACAAGTTTGAAGGTAGTTCAGAGGAAGCACTACGCAGTAGTAAGGAAGCACTAAGCACTTTTTAGCACTGTCAGACTTTTTGAATCAGAATGAAACCTACATGATATTAAATTTTATATCGATACAGATTGTATAATTATAGTCGTTAGAGCAGTTTTTAAGAAAATTGTAAAAAGGTGCAAAATGCACAGTACAATGTGGATCTTCCGGTTAGCCGAAAAAGTTTCTGTTACATCTTGGGCGCATAGTTGTCTTTATTATGAAATATCAGTTTTGTACGAATTTTCGTTTTGGCTCTAGACTTACCACAACCCTACCCCCCTATGGGTACCGTAAAACAATGGGATGTTTAGGTCATTATGGAGGAGTTGATTTATAGCAAAATAAGGGGCATTCAGGATTTTGCGAAGAATTTTGGATTGTAAGGACTGGATGCGGGAGGAATTAGATGGTTTCGTAGAGCCCCAAAGCTCGATTCCATGTCCAAATAGTTCTGATAATAGTGATGTAAATGAGTCTTTTGTAATATAATGGAAATTTTGAACGTTTGTCTAGTAAATGTGTTAGTATTCGATATCTTCGAGCAGTTTCTTACATGAATAACGGATCTATTTGATGTTTCAAAGTGGGGAAAATGAGTTGGAGTATATTTTGGTAATTTGAACATTTTTTTAAGAAAAAAAAATGTAGTGTTTCCACGGCTTCATGACTAACTAATACTTAAAAAGTTTTTCAAAAACTCCATTTAGAACGGGGAGGTTAGTGACAGAAATATTTTAAAGGTATAATCAACGGTTATAATCCGGAAAGTAGGCTGAACAACGTAAAAATTTCAAAAGGGACCAGAGGTTCTCAACCGTGGATTTTAGTAAGAGAGATGACAGACGAGCCGGGTACGGAGCAGTGACCCGTGAATAAAGTGCCAATCAGCTGAGTGGACTTTTGCCGAGGCACAAAATAAATTTATATACCAACCTGATTGCCAACTAGAAAATGTCCTCCACATTTCCTCTCGTCCCGTCCGTAATAGCTTCTGGTTTCTATCGCTCGTATCGCCGTCTGCGGCCTCTGTTAGCGGGGACAATTTAAATCTCTGCAGGTATAACTAGAATTTATTAGATAAAAAAAAAAGAGAGAAATTTGCCGTGCATCACACACACCTTTCACTTAACTTTCAGTAATCAAGTTTTGCTACTTACACTCACTCAAAATAGTTTCCATACAGTATGCATACTTTGCATACAGTTTATGGATCAGTAGGTAGAAGGACCCATCCTCTACACAGTCTATACAGCTGATATCCCAACCCATCCCAACACTTTCCTTTCTACCTATGCTGATGACACTTGTGTGTTATCAGTCAAACGATCCTACTATTGCCTCTCAAACTCCTCAATCCCATATCAGAGAGCTTGAGATATGTTGTCAGAATTACAGAATCAAAATCAATTCCAATCCCACCAAATTACCTTTACCCTTCGTCGTAAACCTATGACATCCTGCCCTACAGTTTCTTTTGAATAATATTCCGCTTGTTCCAGTTGAACAGATCCGCTACCTAGGACTACTACTTGACAAACGTCTAACATGGAATCCCCACACACGACTGAAACGACAAGAAACTGCCCGTCGCTTTCGCTTACTACAACACTTACTGGACAGACGCTCCAACCTTCCCCTTATCTACAAAAGGCTCATTTATATCACCATCATAAGGCCTATCTGGACTTACGGAGTTGAGCTTTGGGGCTCTACGAAATCATCAAATTCTTCCCGTATTCAATCCTTACAATCCAAAATCCTTCGAAAAATCCTCAATGCTCCTTACTTTGTCACAAATAAACTCATCCATAAAGACCTTAACATCCCATATGTTGCTGATTTGGCCCGAACCAGGTATCAATCCTTCCATGACAAACTCCACTCCCACTTTAATCCTCTAGATTCAATTCTTGCTTCCTCTTCAATTCCTGACAATCCTACGAGGCGCCTGAAAAGAAGATGGCCTCGAGACCTTCTAGTTTAGTTACCTAGTGGAGTGATGCCAATGGGCATTTTCTCTTCGCGTTTTTTTTAATGTATTTTATCATTACCAACATATTTACTTGTTGTATTACAAAATACAGTTGTAAATTTCAATAAAAATATTTTAAAAAAACAACAAAACAATATAAGTAAGTGAATTTGTTTGTCTCACGTTCACTTTTCTTACAATCTTACACCATACTTTTCTTAAGTTTATCGAAACCGGGTACATCGGAGCTTGAAAATGAGGTTAGGCTCAAAAAAAAAAAAAGAACAAAAAAGGAACTTATAAGAAAAAGCTCCATTTCCCTAATTAATGATAAAAAATCATTACTAAGACACCGCCGACAATCCAGTATCAAACTCTGCAGTTCCTAAGTCCGCAAAAGTGCTTCTAATTGGTAAATATTTTTTAATGGAAATTTTCCACCCTCTTTGTGGATAAAAAACAGTAATATTAAAGAGTTGCTTTAAAATGCACCCTAAAAGCCGTTAGTTCAGTAATTTCTCCTCAATTAGTTATATCATCTTTTATTTTTTTTCTTCTTAAAAGTTGCCTTATGAACAGCAAAATGAACTTTTTTTTTTCATTAAGAAGCAGACTATTTTATAATTCATGTGTTATAATTCTCAAATGAAATACTTTACAGGCAAAAAGGCTTTAAGTTAGAACTTGGCTTCATTATTATTTTAAGAACTGAAGGAGGGTAAGGTTTTTGCTTAGCCTGAGAAAATGTTTGTCTTATTGATGGTTTCTTTTTGTATTCATATAATTTTTTTAAACGATTTAAAAAAAAATGTAATGTAATATATATATATATATATATATATATATATATATATATATATATATATATATATATATATATATATATATCAGCCAAAAATATAAAAATTACATAATCTACTTTAATAACCTCGATTTGGTTAGTCTTAAATGTAGAATGTTCATTTAAGATCAACTTACACACGGGCTTGCCTTATTGGGATAATGACCTCTACTTGCACTGTAAAATGTCTGTATTTTGAGTTAAAGAATTTATTCAAAAAAAAAATATCTACAATTTTTAAAATACATTTGTTTGATATGACTTTTTTTCTATCCTGACATAACATGGTGCCATGAACCACTAAATGGTTACTATTTATTTTTATTTAATTCTTTTCTGTTTTTGTAAATTGTTAAAAAATAACGGTATATATATGTACCTTTAATTAAAGATCTGAATGATGCTCGAAAAATGTCGAATCAGTGATGATGATCTGTAACCCTGTAATCAGTCATTTTTGATCAAGTATAAAATCAGTACAATATAAGAATGAAACAAATATAAAGAGTTGAAGAAATTTTTAAGTTCAGGGAGATTATCTGATTTCTCCAATAACAATCGCACAATAAATAAGCGAACTGAGGATTTCGCTTTTTTGTACAATGAAATAAAATATATTTATATATATATATTTTTATTACAAATTGCCAATATTAGGGATAATAAATCTTAGTAATTAACAAATTAATTTATACAATATTTATAGACTATGTGAATGAATTAATTATCCAACTAAATTAAGATAATATAAATTTTTGCAATATTTTTACTTGGAAACAAGGTTATTTCTGTAACAGTTTGTCTGACAACTGATGGTGGGTAAGAGGTATTCCAGGAAATCCCAAGGTGACAGATTGCTTGGGGTAAAGTTGGTTTCTGTAGGCTTTAGTATTTTGTAATTAAAATAGATATATTTATTTCGGGTTAAGTCTGCAACAACTAATTTATTACGGTCTTTATGAATAATTTTATTTGTGGCCAAATGATTTTGGATAGATGGGGTTGGATACGGAAGGTACTTGATGATTAGTTTAGCCCCAAAGATTTACCAATTAACCTAAAAATACTAGATAACGGTAAACCTGTTTTATTTATTTATAGTAATTGGCCACTGTATTATACAAATACAATAATTAAATGTGAAGTGTGAAGAAAAGCCGTGAAAATGTCTTAAGAAAGAACTACCCATTGGTAGCTCTTCACTAACTATTTTAAGGCAATAGGTCCCGAGGCCACCTTATTTTCAATCGCCTTGGCGGGTAATCAGGGATATCAAAGGAAGATAGACTAAAGATAAGTAGCTTCATGTGGGCAGGGAGTTTGGAATGAAAAGAAGTGTATCTATTAGGGGCTAGGTCTGCAACAAATGGGAGGTTGAGGTCATTATACAAGAATATATTTGTGACAAAATAAGGGGCATTCACGATTTTTCGAAGGATTCGGGATTGTAAGGATTGGGTGCGTTCGGAATTAGATGGTTTAGTAGAGCCCGTAATCACGATTCCATACGTCCAAGTAGGTCTGATAATAGTTACATAAATAAGATTGTGTAATCGACTGGAAGTTTTGAACGTTGGTAGGTGTAGTAATCGGTATCTTCGAGCAGTGTCTTGTCGTTTCCAGTCATGTGTGAGATTTAGAGTAGTCAAGTTTTATGCACGAAAAGAACTAATTTTACTATTTCAATAGATATGCCCGATGTTCATATTTTAAGGGCTGTTTTAATTTTTTTATTTTATATTGAAGTCGCCATTCTCGTTGAAAGGATTCTTAACAATCGACATATATTGTAACTAGGATGTGATTTATAATGGAACAGAACCATTATTTTTTGACTCGATTCTCCTTTTAAAGGGATAGGAATCGAAAAATTTCGCTATTAACTAGGATTACCACATTAAAAAGGACACTTTTTAACATAGAAGCTCTCCTTCCGATTCGGGTGATATGAGAAATTTTAAGGATTGGATGCAGTAGAAATTAGATGGTTTAGTAGAGCCCGTAATCACGATTCCATATGTCCAAGTAGGTCTGATAATAGTTACATAAATAATTTTTGTAATCGACTGGAAGTTTTGAACGTTGGTAGGTGTTGTAATCGTATCTTTGAGCAGTGTCTTGTCGTTTCCAGTCTTGTGTGAGATTTAGAGTAGTCAAGTTTTATGCACGAAAAGAACTAATTTTACTATTTCAAAAGATATGCCCGATTTTCATATTTTAAAGACTGTTTTAATTTTTTATTCTTTGTTAAATTCGCCAATCTTGTTGAAAGGATTCTTAACAATTGACACATATTGTAACAAGGATGTGATTTATAATGGAAGAGAACCACCATTTTTGAATCGATTCTCCTTTTAAAGGGATAGGAATCGAAATATTTCACTGGTAACTAGGATTACCACACTAAAAAGGACATTTTTTAATATACAAACTCTCTTCCCGGTGCAAGAATCGGTCTGAAATAGCATAAGTCTAACTGTCTAAATAATGGAGAAACTTTTTAATATAGAAGCTCTCCTCCTGATGCTCAGGTGATATGAGAAATATAATGATGATATAATTCGTTATTTGTAATTCTTAACCCCTTTCAAGCATCTTATCTTCTTTTCCGAAATGTTTCAGCCGGAGAGTATACATGGATTCACAATCCCTCCATACTCGGGCGATTATAAATATATATATTGTAGCGGGTAGGATAAAGGCGAGAGGACAACAGGTCGCCCATCACTCAGGCGAGGCTGCCCCCTCCCTCCCATTGAATTTCATAAGACAAATCACTGAAGCTCCTTCGGCGATAGTTTTTTCTATTCTTCCCCTAGCTCGCTATGAATTAGAACAAAACAATTGCTGGGCCTGAGGTGACTCTCCTGACGGATGGCCTGTCAACACAGCTATCTCTAACGACCGCAGAGCCTTCCTTTCTTTCTTAGTTCCCCGTTTTGTCAAGGAATATCGGTAAATAATTGCTTGAATATTCAGTGAGATACGTGTATTGTACCGGTCAAAGCTCTCTGAATTGTTTTTTATTCCTTCTATTTTCTTTATTGAAGGAAGTTTCATTTTTTTTTTCATTGAGCACTTTTTACTTCCAATTATTTTAATTTGGAAACATTCTCTTAATTCATATTACATTTTCTCATTATTTATGACGTTTCGAAGCTATTTCTTCATTTTCACAAAGTTAATTGAAAACTTTCATATTTACATCAATATGAAACCCTATCCTTCAAAAATCATATTTCCGAAATCTCTCGTCGTACCTTATCAACCTTAAAGCGACTGTATTCCCTCCGTCACCTATTCCCGCTTGAAACCCGAGAACTCGTTACCTCTCTAGTATTTCCCCGCTGCGACCATGGCTGTACGGTATACGATGGTGTTTTTGGGGATCTCGAGATAAAAATAAACGCTTAATTAATTGCTTTGTCCGATTCGTCTTCGGGGTCCCTAGGTACACCTCCATATCATAATATATATGAAATATGTTTAATTCTGTTTGAATAAGTCTGACTGGGCTTAAATGTCGATATTTTGAATTTTATTCCTTTAATTTTGTAGATTCTATAAAAATACCTATATCATCTATTTAGTTATGATAAAAAAAACAATAAATATGCAATTTGAACGAATACCATATCTAACTAAAAGGGGAAACCCTAAAAATCTTATTTTACGAAATGTTTTACAAATTTTTACTCAAAAAACAGTAATATAGACGTATAATATACCGTTGGAAAGCTAAAGATTTTAGAAAAATTATTATCTTATTCACAAAATCGTAAAAGTTAATGGAGAATAGTGAAATGCCGATAAAACTAACTGATTGTCATAGATAATAATGTAAATGATTATTAAATAAAACACATGTTTCTATTGAAATTCGATGTAATTTATTCTTTAACAATTTGTTTGTATCTCTAAGTGTATTTAAAAATTCTTAAAAACTATTTTGATTGGTTTTAACAACGGAGGTAAGTGAATGTCGTGTGTTGCGCGCACCAGATTTTTTAAAAAATGAAATAATATCTATAACATTCCATAATTTTATGTAATAGCTGTTTAATTACACCTGTTCAACCGCTCCTCACGATCGCAAACTACACAAAGATTTATTTTCCTACCTACGATCAAAATTAAAAATGTTCTTAAGCCTGGGTACGAAGGAGTAATGTTGAGTTTCTACAGGAAAAGAAGTTATCCGAGGCAGAGAGAATCCTAATAACAGAGCAAGTTCCCCCGAAGGAACAGACAGTGAGCCCAACTTTTAATCCCATCGGGGAAGCCGCAGAAGCTGCTACGGCCGGAGCCCAATATCAAACAATCGGAGGAAATTAAAGATGTCGAATACATCAAGGGCAGGGCTTATTAGAATTTCTTATTAAGAGGAGACTATTAGTCATGCTGGTAATTGCCAGGGGAATTCCCTCTGCAAACTCTATTAGCAAAGGAACGTCTAGATCCGCAAAAAATGTTATGGCTATCCCTTCAATCTCTTTTAGGGGTAGATTAGGGTACACTGCGGCTCTTACTAGGGTAAAAGACAGTGATTGAGATGTTGATTTCCAAAAGGTACTAAAAGACATTTTTTTTTTTCGAAATTGATATTTTGACATAATTATATACTAATGGTTTATTTTTATCTAAATTCGTCATCAGATTTTATCTAAAAATCACACGACTTTCACTTACCGCCGCTGTTAAAAGTGATTAAAGATTTTTTAAATACAGTTAGAGTTAAAAAATGAGTGAACCTAATAAAGAATTAATTGAATTGAATTTCAAATAGAAACATGTGTTTAAAAAAAAAAATCTATTATATAACAATGTGAAATAAAAATCAGTTAGTTTTATCGGCTTTTTATCACTCTTCATTGACTTATACATACTTGAGTATGAGATAATATTTTTTCTGAAAGCTTTAGCTTTCCTACGGTATATTACACAATCTATATTACTTATCTTATGTTCAAAAACAAAAATTGCATTAACAAATATTTTTGCAGTTTTCTCCTTTATTTGGAGATGGAATTCGTTCAACATATATATTTACCAATTTTTTGTCGTTTATAATAAGATTATATTGTTATTTTTTTTAGTATCTACAAGATTAAAGATAATTTAGAAGAAGAAAATTTTAAATATCGGCATTTAAGCCCAGCCATACTATTTCAATCAGAATTAAACCTTCATAAAATTAGAGCCCATCGAATTTTACATTGACATATTGAGTTTAATCAAAATCGTTAGAGCTATTTTTGAGAAAATCGTAAAAAGGTTGAAGATGCATGGTATTAAGTAGATCTTCTGGTCAGCTGATTTTGATGAAAAACTTTATGTAACATCCCGGGCGTATAGCTGTCTTAAATATAAAATTTCAGTTTCATAGGACTTTTCGTTTTTGCCCGGGAGTTACCTCACATACACACACACACACACACACACAGACCTTTTTGCGGTACTTGGGTATTGGGACTCAGGGGACCCTAAAACGTGTATTTCCGTTAAAACTGGAATTTGAAACTTTTCACGATCGCAATACTTTCCCTTACTATATATTTCTTATATAGGTAAGCGAAACTAAAAAAAATAGGAATCCTTTAAAACGTATTTGAAAATTGTATTTCATTCCAAAAGGTATTAAATCAACATTTCATTTTATTCCAAAAGATACTAAAAACATTTCCTTTCAAAACATACTTTATCCTCTGTAAACAGATAACCTTTCCTTTCATTTCCTTATAAAAGGTACTATATTTCCTATTTCAGAATAGAAGCACCTAAACCCGTAATGTATTACTATCAATGTATTTGTTCTTCATTTTATGATGGTTGATGAATATACCACCAAAACCAAAAACGTAAGAATTTTCGTTATGGGAGGGGGCAAGTAGGTTGGAAATCGTAAGGGAGGTTGGAGTTAAGTTTGTTTAAGATGTAGGTTTTATTTTTCAAACACTGTTTTTATCAATATTCTATTATGATATATTTATTTTTTCGGATATATTACAGTTTGTCGCTCTGGACAATAATAATATTGCTACGTTATCAATATGAATTTGAAAATTAGGTATGTGCTTGGAAGTTAAAATAATCTCAAACTACACCTTTGATCTTCATACCTTTTCTTAGTATTTTATATCTTAATTTTATGTGTCCCACCAACCACTTATCGGCCACCTCTGACCCGTCCATCTTTACGGCCATGGCCAGAACTGTGCGCCTTCTGTTTGATTCTTCCAACCTCACCCAATTATATTAAAGTGGAATTCTCTCTCTTTTTAATTTATTTATATTTCCTTTAATTGAAGTTATTAAAATCCATTCCTTACAATACTTTAATTAAAAAATCAAATAATTCAGTTATATCAATATTAATCCTTTAGTATTGAAGTAAGTTTCCTTTTCCATACGATCCTTATAGCCACTTCAATATAAGGGATTACGACGCATTCCATTTCACAGTTTTGCCATAATTGTTTTAACGAAACGTTTAATCTGTTCGAAAGGCATTGACAATAAATAGCGGACGGCTCTCAGGTAAATGCAAAAGCTGTTTATTTGCCGGGATAGTGACTATAACTCAGTGGTTCGAGATAAATAGAGGTGGCTCCTAAAATAAACTCGGCTACAGTGGGTAGACTAATGGTTAGCGCTTCGCTACTATGCTTTAGTTGCGCTTCTGTCGGGTAAAGCGTCCCCGCTTTAAGACGAAAATTCTTTTAAGTTGTGCTTTTAAGTAGTCTCTTGTTTTAGGGTATTTACACTTTCTGATGGAGTCGGTACATGATATGAATAGAAAGGAGTTTTACCTAAACTACCATAAATACTTTTTTAGATATATTTGTGAGTTCTCGACTGTTAATAATTGAAATAATAATAGTAATAAATAATAATTTACGGGTCTCGAGGTTCAGTCAATAAATTTTATTTCCCTCATTACGAATATGATAATACATCATAGCGAAAGTTAATAAATAAACAAATATGACATATATATATTAATAAAACTTGTCTACGGGTTTCGAGGTTCAGAAATTCAATACAAAAAAAAATTGTCTACGTTTTGAGAATTTATTGTTCTCATATTCATGCTAATTATTAAAAAAATATTGTGTCTTATAAATATTGTGTGACATAGAATTGTGTGATGATTACAATGCTCAAAAGAAAGGCAGTGTTTGAGAAACGTTGCCTAAAAAAAATTGCTTTTTTTTTTTTTTTGAGTCCTCGATACCTTATATATATTTATATATATATATATATTATTATATATTTACGTACAGATTTATAATGAGAGCAATAATTTTTTTTTAAATATTTATTTATTGGATTTTACAACTGTATAATGGAATAGAACAAATAAATTTGAGTGAAATATAAAAAGGCATGAAAGACATTTAGAGAAGCTTCACAATGGAAGCAATTTAAAAATATTCTAAACTAGAAGGTCTCAGGGCCATCTCGTTTTGGGACGTCTCGGAAGATTGTCAGGAATTGAAGAGGAAGAAAGCTTTGAAACGAGAGGATAAGGGTGGGAATGGAGTTCGTCATGAAAAGAATGGTATCTATAAAGGACCAAATCAGCAGCTAACGGAACATTAAGGTCTTTATGGATGAGTTTATTCGTGACAAAGTAGGAAGCGTTGAGGATTTTACGAAGTATTTTGGATTGTAGGGATTGGATAGGAGAAGAATCCGATGGTTTAGTAGAGCCACAGAGCTCTACTCCGTGCAATGAAATTTAAATATAATAATGATTAGAAACATTAAACTTCAATTCAATGCAACTTACTATCCTTTTATTGCGATAGCGGCTTTTTTTAATCTGAAACCTCTCATCCAAGCAAAACTTCGTCATCATATTCCATTCCTTTTCTGCCAAGAGGGTTTAAAGGTAGATGACCATACCCCTTCTTATTTTAACCTTGACTGTTGGAGTGCTGCCAACGGGCAGTTTCTCTTCATGTCTTTCTCAGGGTTTTATCTAACAGCTAATTTACTCAATGTATTAACCAATACAGTTGTAAAAATCTACAAATAATTTTAAAAAAAATTGACTAATCAAATTTTAAATTAATAATGAACTGTCAGCTCTCCAATTTATAGGCTTTTTATTTATTTAACATAATGATTAACTGTGAATAAAAATTGGTACATAAAAAACTTTTAAAAAATATATATTTTATTGTTATTTACACCGTAACATAAAAAAAAAAAAAAGAAAAGAAAATTAACAAGTAAATGTCTAAAATCACACAAAATCACCAATTTAGGTGGACAAAAGTCAAGTTTGGAAATCTCCCAGTGCTTCACCTTATTATTATTAGTTGGCAAGTTCCTTAATACTAATATTTCCCGCCATACCGTGTTTAGAAATAAATAAGAAATGAGTGAATCATTCCTGTCCACATTAGTGCCTAATAACCTTCATTGGAATTATCGTTATTCGATGGTCATTTATTGTGTTAAAGGTGTAGTTGGAGCAAAGTCTTTTTGCTCTTATTTAACTACGGACATTGCTGAGACAGCTAAGACATTATATTTCCAAATTATTATTGAATATACATTGCAATCTCACCTGTAGAGTTAATTTAGCAATTTGCAAATGTATGCCCCTATTCAATAACGAAAAACTATATAACCCCTAAGTTACTTCAAGGATTTCTTTGTAGGATTTGTTTCATCAATCCTTCTAGTCTTTCGATATTACAAAGAATTTTTGCGTTTGGGGTGATACATAATTTTTTCATAATTACATAAAGTTTTACAAACTATAATTTCAAGAATTTCCTAAATGATATAAAATACATCTATTAGCACCTCCGAGCCATAATTAGATTTTTTATATTATTCTTCCCGTATTCTGGGACTTCAAACGTAAAATGTAGGTATGTTTTAGATTTTAGCAAATAAATTTGATGTTTGACCACTGTGCGCTTGCCAATCGTGTCAAAAAATTAATTACTTTTATTTTTTTATAATTTTTTTTTCGTAATCTGGGACCCCAAAGTTAAATATAGACAAGTTTCAGAATTTTGTCCACCTAAATCGTTCATATTTCCTCTGTGTGGCGGAAGCATTTTAAAGATCATTTAAGTTCGCAGATCATGAGGCCATTTTCTTTTTGAGGTGCCTCGGAGGATTTTCTGGAATAAATGGAGATGAGAGGTTGCGGACGAATTGTTTGAGTGGGATGGTTGTTAGATCAAAGAGTTATTTCATTTCGTTTAAGTCTGCTAGTAAAGGATATTAATGTCAATATGTATAGTATGTAAACAAAGTAAGGAGAATTGAGGATTTTTTATTGCAAGGATTGGATGTGTTAGGATTTTAATGGTTTTTTTTTTCTGGAGTTATGATGATAACTTATGTCCATATAAGCTTAATGATGGTAATTATTATGATGAATGGCGTAGGTGTGAAGTTTTGTGAGTTTGACTATAAATATTGTACTAATCGATTATGTGCGTTTTAGTCTAGTGTGAAAATTCCAAGGAAAACCTTTATGAAGATACAATTCAAGGTATTCTGGTTACTTGTCTTTGTATGAGGATTACGTTGGGGTATTGTTGAAGGGTACACAGAACAGGCAGCAATAGTTTACGACGTATAGTAAAGGTAATTTGATGGGATTTATTTTAATCCCAATTTTTAACTCTAAATTAAACATTCTATTGAAAAATTGCAATCACTGTATCGGAGATTTTCGTAAAGACAGGAGTTACGAACCCGTTTTTCGCTTTCTCAAGCGGATTTGACGAGATATACAGATCTGAGATTCTGAGATTGAGGTTTAAGGGAAGGACAGGGGGCTGACCCTTGGTGAACTCAACGACAGCCAACTCTGGGCCGAAGCCAAGACGCTGTGTAAGGAGCGGCCTAACTAACTGGAATCGTCCCTGGAAGGGGTCACTGGAATTGTTTAAGTGCCATGGCATCCTTGGAGTGCTAACCTTTCCCATGTTACATTTTACCCTCCTCAGGTGTGGACCTAGTCTCGTAAGGGGACCAGAGGGTGGGGTTAACGATTGTTGATCCAAGTAAAGACCTTTCCTGCCAAGTTGAAAGGCACCTGAGTCCCAACTTACCAGGTGTTTTTAATTGAAAGTTTTGTTATTCATACAGGTAGGTAACTTTATAATACACGGGGAATTAATCAACACTTTATCTTATAACGATTTTCTTTATTGGCATCTACAACAGTACTTAAAAAAATACATAAAATAAATGTGATAGTAATATAGAAAAATGTTATGAAATACATGTAGACACTACCCAGTGGTAGCAATCTAAAAATATTCTAACCTAGAAGGTCTCGGAGCCATCTTCTTTTGAGACGCCTCGGAGGATTACGATATATTGAAGAGGAAGAAAGGATTGAACTAATGGATTTGAGTGGGAATGGAGTTTGTCATGGAAGGAATGGTACCAGGTTCGGGCTAAGTCAGCAACATATGGAATGTTAAGCTCTTTATGGATGCATTTATTTGTGACAAAATAAGGAGCACTGATTGGATAAGAGAAGAATTCGACGGTTTATAGAGCCCCATAGCTCTACTCCATAAATCAATATCGGTCTTATGATGGTAATATAGATGGGCCTTTTGTAGTAAAGTGGAAGGTTTGAGGGTTTTTCCAGTAAGTGTTGAAGTAGTCGGAAACGTCGGGCAGTCTCTAGTCATTTTAGTCTTGTATGAGGATCCCAAGTAATACGTTTGTCGAGATGAAGTCGTAGGTATCGGAACTGTTCAACAGGGACTAGGAGTGTTGTTAAAAGATACTGAAGGGCAGGAAGTCATATGTTTACGACGAAGGGTAAAGGTAATTTTGGGGATTTGTTGGAATTAATTTTTATGAGTCAATGTTAAAAAACGTTTTCTAACATTGAACCGATGCCTTTAGTCAGATTAATAACTTTCAATAAATGTGGTACCAGTCGGTTGCCAAATCGAAATAGTTAGTTCCTCCTTCTTTCCTGCCCTTCACCAACTATTTAATATGTATCCGATTTTCCAAGCCACACCATTTAATAAGTCCAATTAACCTTATTAAATAAAACCCAGTTAAAATATTGATACCATAATCAACAGGTTACAGCTAAACTCAAAAATAAATAAATAAGTAGAATAGGATAGAAAAAACAATTATTCTGGGACTGAGGTCCCTTAAAAATAAGTTTTGTACAATTGAAATATATAATATGTCTGGCCAATAGACAAAATAAGCATGATCAATTAGTATTTACAATGGTCAAATTAGGAGACATATTATAAAACAAAAACTAACAAAGAAAATCAGAAAAAAAAATCTTATAAATTTTGTCTTCAGAAAAAAAAACTTTTAAAAATAAATCAATTTCAAAACTAAATTAAACTTGAAGCGGTAAACAGTTATCTTCATTTATTCAATGTAGATGTCTTGAATTGAAATATCCATTTGCTGATCTTCTAATTGGAATGACAGAAGGTATTGGAAAAGTTGGAATTTGAACCAGGATAAAGGAGCAGCATGGCGGATATGGGTTGGTAGATAATTCCAGAGTGTAGTAGAGCGTACAATAAAGGAACGATCAAAAGTTTTAGTTCTGTGGGTAGGAACGTAGAGGTCAGAATGTTAAGGTCACCAGTTTCAAGTGAGGGTACTGAGGATTTAAATTTAAGGATACTGTGGATGTAGGAAAGTTGGGAGTTAATAGTTTGGTAAAGCTCTATCCTTCCACAATGAGTGTAGGGATTCTTAGGACTCACCCTCGACTCCAACCTGACATGAGTCCCACTTATGAAAAACATGAAGGAACAATGCCTAAGCGAGTTAATGAAATGAAAGTCCTGGCAGGGTTTTCACGCTCGGGCTCTGAGCGAACTAGATTATTTCAGATATACCAATGGATCGTCGGATCCAAACTTGATCATGCCAGTCCTGTGTACGGGTCAGCAAAATCCAGCCAGCATTATAACGCAACTTGAAGCAATCCGTCTCACAGGCCTGCGGATCGCGGATAAGAACAAGTCCAGTTCTTAGCCTTGGCGAATCAGGAATCACACCACTAAATTTCAGACGTCTAAAATTAGCATTTAATTATAACTGACTACAATGCCCGATAACTCTGCCTACAAATATATTTACCAACGTAAGTACACGATAGTATATGAGAATAATCCGACCAAACCAGTACCATTAGGAATATTACATTAAATTCGTTGATCATATAATCGTTTTTTTAACTAGGTATTTCAATGTGGTCCGTATAACCGACTCGTACTATAAATGCCTTTAAAACCTTTTTACAGAGTGAACATGTATTGTTATAAATATCAAAGTTTCAATTTAAAGCTATATTTCAGTTTGGTTCAAAGGTTTTGTATCTCTAGGCCAGAATACTACATAGCAGTTCTTTCTTTTTAACCAATTCTCTTATCGGCGATTTCTGGCTTCCATTACTTCCTTTACATCCTAAAGCCATGCTTTCCTATCTAGCTGAATTAGAAACCTCTCTTTTTTCAACCCGATATAGTGGCCAAATAAATGAATTATACAATAAATATATTTTGCTCATGCTCTACTATGCTTCTGATTAGTGACAAGTATAAAATATGTTCTATAATACAGTTTACATTTTTATGATGAGGGAATTAATTCCCTATAGCATGTTGCTAAAGTCAGCATTACAAAAAAAAAAAAAAAGAAATTAAGGAAGAAATTTTGTTCACGATTTGTTATATGTAAAAAAAAAATTTCAACCATAAAACTTTGACTGTTGTACGTAGCGACCTGTTCACGAGTTCTGTATTATTTACATTGTAAATAATTCATTATATTTTAATTGTATTTATTTATTTTTTTTAAATATTATTATAATTGTTTTTTTGTACTCTATATTTTTTTTATTTATTAATTTTATCTGCACCTATACAATCCTTGAAGTGTCGGGTTCAATGCTTATAGAGATTCGTACTGTTTCTCGGTTTTTTTTTCCCAATATTTGTGTACCACTTTATAGTCTGGGTAGACCACATACACCAGGGTCCTTCCTACCAAGGCTGAAATAATATAATAAGTAATTCTGCCTCAGAGGTTCGAACCCAATTCAAGCAATTAAGCGCATATCATATTCGCTATTTTACGTTCCTCACTTTCAAGTATTTGTAATGTAACTATTCTCTTGTTTCACCGCGGTTGTGTTCATTCTAGGGAAAATCCTTTATTAGGGACTACCTAGGGCACCTGGAAACTCAATAGAAGTCATTTAGTAGATGGAAAGAGCTCCAGTGCCTGGAGCATTGTTCAACTGGAGGTTCAACTAAGTGTATTATGAGAGGTGGGGAAGAAGGCTAAATAGACGAATTAGTCTTTAAATTTCCCTGAGGTCCACTTTGTAGTCCCTGGATGAGAGCCCCCTTGCTATTGGCACCCGCATCGCGTTTAGTCTCCTCTTAGCTAAAATTATTCTGAAAGCATCCACCGACTGGAAAGCTTTCATTACTCCTTGAGAAATTACTATCTCGGCTAGTCATTAGAAAATTAAGATTTCCAACTCTATCTTTGAATCTATAAAGAGATGGAGTAAGGGTTCGTTGTTCATAATTTCCAAGGTGTCTTTTATTATTAATAAATAAAAACATGTTATTTCCTAAGAAAATCTGCTTTTCTTGTCGAGCCTCATTATACTTTTTCATTGACACCGCACCTAAGAACTATTTAGCATTCAATGAAATCTTAGCGATTTCTCCTACGGAAATATGTCGCTAACCCGAACTAGGATAACTATCTAGCTAGGAACTAACTAAAGGAAACTATTTGCGGAACGCTATAGAGAATCCTAGGAAGGTCCTGTATGAAATAAAACAAACTCTCTCAATTATGCCAGTTTCCTCAAGTTGGGTCCACTCACAGCTCGGTAACCAGAAATTTGAAGATACCTCCATCACCAAGAAAAGTCTGAAAATTAAGGTAATTTAGAATATGTACTCACGTTAATACAGCTGTTTATAAAAATTATTTATCGATTTTCCTTTTTTAATTTATTTTAGGGAACGAACTATTTTTTAATAGAGAGGAC
This sequence comes from Piezodorus guildinii, assembly GCA_023052935.1. Classification (NCBI taxonomy): domain Eukaryota; kingdom Metazoa; phylum Arthropoda; class Insecta; order Hemiptera; family Pentatomidae; genus Piezodorus; species Piezodorus guildinii. The sequence continues at coordinate 56,758,960 of CM041295.1, forward strand.
CTCACAAATTTTCGGGATGTATAGACTTTTCCAATGGTATTCAAAAAAACAAAAATAATTCTTTAACACGTCTCGCCTTATCTTCATCAAAACATGTTGTAGTTTTATGTATGCACCAGCGATCTCAAAAAAATTCTGTTTGACAATTTAGAGTTTATCACTTTAAGATTATAAGTCTTTTGATCGAGTTTGGCACCCAAGACTGCTATACAAACTCCGGATATTCCTCTCTCCTACATACTTCCTAATTATTCATTCTTACCTCACAGATAAAATTTTCAAAGTGGACCATAACTTTTAATACTCATCCATATTTTCTGAGACCGCAGGTGTACCTCAGGGTAGCATTTTAGGCCAATCCTTTATTCCTTTTATACAGCTGATATTCCTTTTCATCCTAGCACTGGTATATCACTTCTTACGCTGATGAAACATGTGTGTTATCCGTAAGTAGTGACCCAACAATTGCGTCAGAAACCCTTTAGTCTCACATCCAATCCATTTAAGAATGGTTTCATAAATGGAGAATTAAAATCAATCCTAATAAATCCCATCAAATTACCTTTACCCTTCGTCGCAAAACTATGACTACCTGCCGCACTGTATACTTTAGCAACATTCCAGTAATCCCTGTTGAACAGATCTGTTACCTTGGACTCCATTTAGACAAGCGCCTTACTTAGAATCCTCCCACTAGACCGAAAAGACCAGAAAATGTCAGCAGATACCGCTTACTATTATAACACTTACTCGACAAACGATCAAAACTCCCTATTTACTACAAACAACTAATTTATATAACCATAATCCGACCTATTTGCTATGGCATTGGGCTATGGGGTTCCACTAAAATATCAAACTCCTCCCGCATCGAAGTCTAGCAATCGGAAATCTACGAAAAATCCTGAATGCTCCTTACTTTTAACTAATAAACTCATCATACAGACATAATTATCCCACCGATTACAGACTTAGCCCGCGAAAGACACATCTCCTTTAATTCCAAACTACCACCTGACCTCTCAAACCCGCATGTCCGTAACCTCTCACTACATTATTTCCGATAATCCTCCTTAGACGCCTGAAAAGACGTGGCTCGAGACTTGCTGATAAAATAAACTTTGATGTGCTTCCACTGGGTAGCTTCTTCACATGTCTATTCATGCCTATTATTGTAATTTATCTATTTTACTCATTGTATTGGTATATATACTTGTAAAAACCAATAAAATATATTACAAAAAAAAAAAATAATATATAAGTTCATCGTATCAAAAGTTTACTTATCAAGAAAATATTATTTTTATTTTATAATGTCTATTTATTATTACATTGACTATTTGCTGAAATTAAAAACACAAATTGGTCAAAAATCAAAATTGTTTTCAGTTTCAGTTTGTTATGTTTAAACGGTTCCTATTTTATTTCGGTTACTTACTGGACAGACGCTCTAACCTTCTACTTAACTGCAAAAGGCTCATCTATATACCATCATAAGGCCTATCTAGACTTACGGAGTTGTGTTTTGCAGCTCAACTGACCGTCAAGCTCCTCCCGAATCCAATCCTTACAATCAAACTCATCCATAATTAGTTGTGTAATATAATATAGTTGTAAATATTCAATAAATAATTTAAAAAAAACAAAAAGAATTTTATGTGGATTCCGTATCAAATAAGTATTATCAATATAATCGAGAACACTTTTGAACGAATAATATTCGATGAATATTGTTATAATAATAATAGCTTTATTTCGTCCTTAATAGAACAACAGGCCTCTTCCTTGGGAGGTACAAGTCTGGTATTAGAATTAAAATAAAAAATTTCTCTTCTTATTTCCTGCTGCTAATTTACATTTTTGAACTTAAATATACAGTCAATTAAACATTTCTTTCCTTGTTCAAACTATAATTTATAGCCATGTATTTAATGATTGATTTTGTAACATTACTCCACATTTGCTATTTCTGGCCACTGTAGCCCAACAATCCCCCACTACTTGCACTAGTTGTCCCTCCACCTCGTCAGTGGTCTTCCTCGCATCTTTTCGATCTCTTGGAATCCATTCGGTAGGTATTCTAGTCTACTGGGATGCAGCCTAGCCACATGACCTGCCCACCTCCATTTCATTATATGATATTCCTTTGATAAACTTTTGAGGATAACTTGTTTTTTTTTATTTTTTTGTTGCTGATGCGATCTTTCCTTTTAATATTTAGTATGCATCTAGAAAAGTGGAGCTGTGCCATTGAAAGTTTTTCGATTTCTTTGCTGGTCATAGACCAGGTCTGCGAGCCATAAAAAATAACGGATAAACCCCAGGTTTCCAGGACTCTAGCCTTCAATGTTGGAGGTAACTGACTTTTAAAAACTTTTTTTAAACTCCAGTATTTCTGATATTGAATTGGCAAATATAACTATATCGTCTGCGAGTTTCAGGTTTGGTAAATAGTTCCCATCCATATGTATTCCTTTTCTATTCCATTCCAACTTCCTGAAGACATCATTGAATAGACAATTAAACAATATTGGAGATAGTGGGCATCCCTGTTTAACTCCTCTTGAAATTTTAATTGTTTTATTGTTTACTTCCGCAGCTATGAAGGCCTCACTCCTTTTGTATATATTTTTTAATATATTTAGGTATATATTGTATTATTGATTCCCTGTTTTTCTAATGCTGTACATAATTGCTCATGAAAAACTTTGTTATGCCGAAAGAATAAAATAATATCCAATTTCCGTTGCTTCTTCCATTCTTCTTCTTCTTTGGAAACCACCTTCCTCGAAGACTACAACCCCCCCGACCCGGAAGGGTATTGCCCCTACAAATGGAGTACGGTAATGGATTCGCGTGACGCCGCCATCACGTCATCGGCAAGGCAATATTAATTCTCTGGCTCACTAACGATAATGCCGCTATAACCCTGGTGCACCCAGCGGTGATCGTCAATGCTCCAAAATGGTTTGTTATCACAGCAATGGCTCGTAACATGGTCCTTAAATGTCCCTATGCCCGCCATATTGTTGTTACATTTAGTAATAATGTATTGCAGAAATACGCGCCAGCTGAAGTACTTTCAATAGTATTGAAAATGATATTCACGCAGTGGTCCATGAATGATCATTAATCAATAACTTATGGGGTAGTAATGATAATACTAGTTAAATTATCTCATATATATTTACTACCCGCAAGAAAAAATTACGGAATTATGTGTCCTATCTAAAAATTTGAATCAAAGATCTTAAAACAAGAATTTCTAGGAAGGAATGTCAATTTATTTATTTTTTTTCACCAACACCTACTCCTATATGGTCAATAAGTGTTTGCCAAAATTTAATAAAAACTTTTATTAAACTTTAATATGTTAGTTACCGAACCAAAACTAATTTAAAAAATCATTAAATTAAGTAAATAGACAATAAAATAAAATAGTTTAAATGATAGAGGAAGGAGACTCAAAAGAGATAGAAAAAACAAAATATTAAAATTAAAATAAATTCTGTAAGTACTTTTTTTTTTTTTTTTTTTTTTTTTTTTTTTTTTTTTTTTTTTCTTTATACAATGACTTAAGATTTACACCAAATCATATATGGTCAATACATGTTTGCCATAGTTTAATAAAAACTTAGGTTAAGGAACCGAAAATAATAAAAAAACCAATAAATAAAGTTAATAAAGAATGAAATAAAATAATGTAAATAAGAGAGGAGGGAGTCTGAAAAGAGATAGAAAAATAAAATAATAAGAATATTTAAATAAAAATAAATTCAGTGAAGTATTTTTTTTTTAAAGTTTTATATTAAAGGTTAATGAAGAATTGCTTGATCATCATAAACTTTTGTTTATCTGACTTTTTTAAAAACTTGACTTCTGTTTCTAGGGAAACCACCGCCTGTCTTTTCTTCCCCTATTTTCGGCATCGGAATAAAATGTTGCCTGGGTCTTCTGGGACTTTGCATGTTACATAATCGCCATCATTTTCTATTTTCATTAAATTGAGATATCTTTTTTTTTTTTTTATCGCTTCGTTTAAGAAACATTAGACAGGATAGAATACTAACATGACCTTGTTACTTCCTCTTACCTATTAATGAAACATATTGTTAGAAGAAATATTGCGATAATGAAATTTTTCGAATTACATTTTTCAATAGAAATACACGTTTTAGTGCCCCCTAAGTCCAAATGACCAAGTTCCAAAATTAGGTATGTATACGTATGTGGCCTGTCTAGCTCGAAAATGAGATGTTGTACAATACTAATATATTTACGACTGTACAAATAGGATGTTATAGAAAATTTAAATGGGCTCCATATTCATGTAGGTTTGATTATGATTACAGGGCTTAAATGCTCATTTGTTTTTTAATTTTCTTCTTCTTAAGTACCTTAACTATTTCTACCTGTAAGGATTGGTAAAATATAGATGTATAATATACCATTAGAAAACTAAAGATGTTAGCAATATTTTTATTTAATATGCATAGCTGTAGAACATAACAGAGTGGCGAAAATGGCATAAAATTAAGTGATTGTTGTAGATAATTATTTCTATTGTTATATTATTTCATTTATATTGAGGATGTATAGTCGAAAGTAGAAACTATTATAGGTGGAATAGTCAGGAATCAGTCATTTTTTAAAAAAATTTTAATTTTGCCAACTTTCGGCTCAAGCTTGTGAGACATCATCAAGGCATTATAAGCCATGTCCAAGCATAAAACATTTTATGCTTGGACATGGCTCAGTAATGCCTGATGATGGCTCCAAACTTGAGCCGAAACGTTGGCAAAATTAAAAAAAAATTCAAAAAATGACTGATTCCTGACTATTCCACCTATAATTATTTCATTTAAATTAAGTGCTTCCGTGGAAGCATTCTTTATTCAATAATTGATATAAACAAGGAAGGTAAATAAGTTGTTGTGTGTAATATATATATTATATATATATATAAAATATATATATATATATATATATATATATATATATATAAAATTGGTTAAACAAATATAAAATCAGTTGAATAAATTATGAATTTTCCTGAACATACCCTATGCCGTTCAGCCAATTGGGCTTTAGAAGAACATGCCGAGTCTGTCTTTATATTTTAGTTAATCACATTTAAATACATGTAATAGTAATGAAGTAGTTGGAGCATATATTAAAATATTTATTTTAACTTAAATAATTCATATCTATGAAAATCATTTGACAAGACGATTTCTTGGGCTTACTCTTTTTTCGTCCTTAATTTTTAGTTGACATTTATTATTATTTATTGATTGATATTTACAACAGTATTGTTTAATACATCTAATAAATTACCTGTTAGATCAAGCAAATGAAAAAGACAGGAAGATAAACTTTTCATTAGCAGCTCTTCAGTAGGTAACCTAAACTAGAAGGTCTCGAGGCCATCTTCATTTCAGATGCCTTGGAGGATTGTCAAGAATGGAAGAGGAAGCAAGGGTTGAAACTAGTGGGTTAGAGTGGGAGTGGAATGGTACCTGGTTCGGGCTAAAGTTAAGAAATTTAAATCTGAAACCTGTTTAGTAACATGTACCTAATTTATTTTATAAATATCCTTTTGGTTTTTTTCTCATTCAACAAATATATATTTTTTTAAAATACATACGTATAATAATTAAATAAGGTGTCTATGAATAAATAAGAGTATTTAGAAATAACTTTTTAAAATAGTCAAGTTCTCTAAACTGGTGGTTAAAGATATATTTTTTTTTAATTGTACACATTCACTCATGAAATTAGCCAACGTAGATTCTAATACACTATATGTAACTATATTAAATTGTTAGTTCTTCAGAAAAAAATAGAATAAATAAGCCCTTGGAATGATAGTGTCAAATATTTGTCATATTATTCCAAAATCAAATTTATCTACAATATTTGCACTTGCTTGAAATATAGGAGCAGTTATTTCCTCAGGTCGGAATGAGAAATTCCTAAGCTCTAGCCAGCAATGCAACGTGGAAATTTATCTTAAGCTGCTGTAATGCAAATTGTGGTCGCCTTGTTCTCCAGTCTAATGCAACCCAACTCAGCCTTTTCATCAATAAATGATTGCATGGATAACGGGAAAGAGTTTTTAAGCATTTTGCATTATCGCATTTGCATAAAATCATTTATCAATTACATAAACCGTTTTATATTACCATAGTTAAAAAAGTAATCAAAATAAAACATGGCATATAACATTTTAACGTAACACAATAATATCTTTACTTTCCTTCCATACTTACTAGCGTTTATCACCAATAAATAATTCCTAGAAGTGTTTAGACCTGTTAAACCCTCACTACCTTCGTGTTTTGAGAATACTATATAGTCTGCACCATGGAGGAGATTTTAAGAGATATTTTACAATTTGTTTAAAAATGAACAATGGTAATAGTGATATGAGACTGAATTTATACTGTATTTACAGAAAAAAATAATGAAGTCCAACACCATAAAAAAAGGGAAATACGTAAATTCATGTATGTATATATATATATATATATATAATCATTAGCAACACGCTAAAATTTGACAATGTACACAGTATCTTTCATGACGAAATAAAGATTTATTATAATTTATGAGAACAACATTTTTAAAGATTTTTTAAATCATCAAATGACACCATATTCTTTTATGAATCGATAACAATTTTTTTTTAAATATATCGTTCTGAGAAAGGTAATAGTTGGTTTGCCAATGCGCTTAAAATAAATTTATAATTAGAAAAATAATAGTGAGAAAAGTAATGATTAATTAAACTGAAAATTTGGAGAAATTAAATTTATATAAAAATCAATGAGGTATTACATTGGTCGACCAACTTTATTGTAGCTCTTTGGCGTCATGTGAAACCGTTGCATATACAGATTTGTTTATGTAAGACACTGTTTTATTTCAAATTGTAAGTGAATTTGTAATCATATCTTTTATGCGAATTCTAATTGAAATATTTATTTAACTATTATATATTCTATTCATTGTTCAATGATTTTTTTTTATGTCTCTCTAGCAATAACATCATCTATTACTTATTGTATAATAATATTAAATCTCTGTTTTTATATTTGTTAAATTAAGGAATATTAGCTTACATTAAGAGATATAAAAGTTTGACTAATCACAAATCAAAGGATAAATTAAAATGTATCTATTCCGTAAATTATTATAGAATAATTGTTGATTTTTTTTTTTAATTTTAATTAAAAATCATTTTTTTGAAAATCGAGGAAGTTTTTGTATTAATTTTTCTCTTATTTATTTATGAGAAATCATATCCCATATCTATGTTTATACGTCGTTAATTAAGAGACTGGTATACTTTTGGTACAGTGTATGATTTTATATATTGCAATAAAGATAAAGATTTTAAAAAAATATATATTTATTGATATTTACAAGTGTATAATGAAATACATTTTGTAAATGTGATACAAGTAGACAAAGATTTTAAAAAACAACATTGTTTTAACAATTGAATAAGGGTATAAAGTTGAATTTTATCAGCTCTTCACGAAGCTAAAGAAAGTAATAAATAATCTTAGTTCTGAAGACTATGCAAAAATGTGAATCTATAAAATTTATTCAATGTCCATATTTACCGTTTTTTAAGAAATTAGCCCTTATGCTACGTTCATTTCTTTGAAACTAAATTTTAAATTATATTCAAAGGATCCTGATTCATAGCTGAATTTTTAAACATAAATAGAGTTTGAAAACAATACCTATCTAAGACCTAGCTAATCTTCCAACCAAATTCGACGTTCAAGAACAACTATAGAAAAATCATAAGTTGATTTTTTTTTTTTTTAATTCCAAAGTATTAATTTTCTTTCTTTTTTTAACAAACCATTCCAAAGATATCTAATGTTTCATTTTCAATTTATCATTTGAGTAAAAGAATATTGTTTAAAATTTAAAAAGATGATAATCTAACTCGGGCTAACGCCTTTACTTATGTTTTCATAAAGGGTTCATGGAAGTATGAATAGAAAGACATTAGTAAAGAATCATTGTTGAAATTTCTTTATCATTTTTAATTTACAATTTTAATTTTGAAAAGTGAATTTTATTACTGAATTCACAAAGCGAAGAAAGTAATAAATTAACTTAATTCTAATTGCTCCACAAAGTGTGAATATATATAATTTATTCAGTGTTAATTCAATTATTTATTAGGAATAGAAATTTAATTCGCTATGTAGTTAAATTATTAAGTCATACTAAGATATACACTTTTCTGTATTATTTTAGGAATAAATATTTAATTATTTATATATCTTTAGAAATTACGGAATAGAAATTTGGGCCTCCAATAAACCATCAAATTCTTCTTTTCTTCAATCATTACAATCAAAAATCCTTCGAAAAATCCTCAATACTCCTTATTTTTTTTTTTTTTTTTTTTTCTTATCCTCCAACTTTATTTACAAAATAAATACAAAAAAACATTGTGTGTATATACAGCAGCAATGGTATATACAGTCCATGGCTCAGGCCTCGTATTGCCCGTTGGCATTCTAAGGTTCCTTTCGCACTAGGCGCGGTATGCGCTTGAGGAGTGGGGTGGCTTTGTGCCTTTGTTGAAGTAAAATGGGGAGGAACCATTTTGCTGGTGGTTAAATGTATGCGGGTCAGACTGCAGAGTCCAGACCCCTTCCCAGGGCGACCACGTCGACCAGGGGGAGAGAGCCTTGCCACCTTCCAGGCGCAGGTGGTGGAACTACGTCCCTGAAGAGAGGGTTCGCACAAGCCTTTAACCCGTCAAAGAACTTGACGTGTCTCCTGCTGATGAACTCTGGCACCGAGAGAAGATGGAGTTCCTCGTGGATAGTGGCATTTCTCGCCCGCTGGAGTGTGGTTCCTCTGACTATCCTCCTTAGGACGGAGTTCTGATAACTCTGCAGCCTTTTGAGCGTGGTCTGATAGAGGTGGCGGAGCAGGGGCGCACCATGGAGTAGAGTCGGTCTGATAACGGCCTTGTAGATTTGCAACTTGAGTCGCAGTGAGAGCTGCGGCGAGATGAGTAGGTGGTAGAGTCTATGGGACTTCCTGCGGGCCAGCTTGATTCTTTCCCGTACATGGCTGGAGAATGTCAGGTGTCGGTCCAAGGTCACACCTAGGTAAAGAATTGAGTTGGAGAGAGGAAGTTTTACGCTGTCTATCTCAAACTCGGTGGGTAACTTCTTCTTCCCCTTCTGGAAGGACAAGATGATGGCGTCCGTTTTGGCTGGGTTGACCTTGATTCCGATATTCTTCAATTCCCCAACTATGACGTTGGCTGCTTTCTGAGCCTGGTCACGTGCCTTGGTGGCGCTCATGCTGGTGGAGTAAATGGCGATGTCGTCCGCATAGGCTGCTACTGTTGCTCCCGGATGCTTTAATGAGACCACCGGTGCCGTGAAAACGACAAATAGTAGTGGCCCCAGCACAGACCCTTGAGGTACCCCGCAGATGGTATCGTGTTGATTCGACAGGCTCCCGCCGACCCTTACAACGAAAGATCTTCGACTAAGATAGTTTCGGATCAATCGGCATAGGGAGGCAGGGAACTTGAACTCCTCCAGACGGCGGAGTAATAGAGTGTGAGACACACAGTCGAAGGCCTGTGTGCAGTCCAAGGAGATTAGTGCTGTGGCATCGTTGTTCTTCCTCATCCGCTCCATGGTATGGGCCTGCAACTTCGCCAGATGGTGTTCACAGGCTACCCCTCGTTGGAATCCTGTCTGTTCAGGTGGGATGATGTTCTCCTCCGTACAGTGGTTCATCAGATGGTGGTGAACTAGCCTTTCTAAGATCTTACTCATGTGCGAGAGAAGACTGATCGGGCGATAGTGTTCCGTTGAATCTCCACTCTTCCCGGTTTGAGTAGCGGCACTACGATCGCTTCTTTCCAAGCCTTAGGAAAATACGATAACCGGATGCACGTGTTAAAAATGTTCAATAAGAAGGCTTTACCCCTCCTAGGGAGCATCTTCAACAGGACATAAGGAATATCGTCCTTCCCAGAGGACTTATTGCCCTTAGTACGTCGTAGCACCGACTCAAGCTGCTTGAAGGTGAAGTGGATGGGCTTCTCATTGGGGGACGGAGGTCTCCCTTCTGGAAGTCCAGGAGCAGCACTCACACGAGCCTCTTCCCTCGCTTCATAGTCTGTAGCCAGGAGTTCAGCCTGTTCAACCGGGGTCAACAGATCGCTCTCAGACGTCAGGTGCACAGTCCTCTTCTTGGCGACATGAGTCCTGATGAGTTTCCAGAATTGCTTCTGGTCGTCATGAGTCCTCCGGAGCTGTTCGTGCCAGAGGGCGGTCTTCCAGGCACGCATGAGGCTGGCTATCTGCCTGGTCATCGCATTGATGGCCGGTTTCAAGCCGTAATCACCCGTGCGGTAAAAGACGTTCCTCAGGTTGTTCCTTTGGGCTACCAAGGCGAGTATGTGCCTCGGAGGCTTTCTGAGAGCGATCGGCTGGGGGCTGAACCTAGGGATATTATAATTCGCTGACTTCTGTATGGTAGTGGTGATGACGGCCACAGCGCCATCCACCTCGGCTTCAGATCTCAGAGGCTGTATCTTGGGTAGTGTATTATCGACACTAGCCTTATAGCCCTTCCAGTCGGCCTTGTGAAAGTGGTACTTGCTCGCCGGGAGTGTGGGGGGTGTTCCCTCAAAGGTGTAAAGCACAGGCCGATGGTCAGACGGTCCGTACGGGAGTGCAAGGCACCCCGTGACGGTGTGCTGATCCCTGGTGAGGAGAAGGTCTAGTGTGGATGTCCAGCAAGGTCGGGCCGCATGCCTGAAGGTGTGCACCCCCGGGTGAAAGACCGCCATCCTGGTCTTGGAGATGTAAGTACCCATCATGTTATTACTGTTACACAGCCAGGCAGTATGTCGAGCGTTGAAGTCCCCAAGAACAACAAATCGACTTCTACCCTGGGCGTGTTGCAGCAGTAGCTTCATAGATGTTGCTATAGCCTTGGGTCTCCTATAGACACAGCAGAAAGTGTACCGATGTTTCAGGTGAACATCGACTGTGACTATGTGAGTACCCTTGGTAGAAGCAACCGGGTTGGGTATTAACCGTGAAGGAACATCTCTTCTGACCAAGATGACGACACTCTCATCAGTCCCTGGATTGCACATCTCCCGGTACGCGATGTAACCCTGGATATACAGCCACTCAGATGCTGGAAGAATGGTGTCCGTCAGCGCCACTACCGATGGCCGATGCTGCTGTAGGAGGAGTTCAACTTCAGCCTGCTTCTGACGTAGACCTCGGATATTGTAGTTGATGACGAGATGTTCAGTCATAATGTTTACTTATCACCTTCATCATCATCTCCATTATCCTGTTTATCGACGTCATCAGCTGGGTGATCTGGGAGCTGAGTTTTGCATTAGCTGCTAATACATCGGCTAATGTACCACTCTGGCCCGGTGATGGGGATAGAGGGGTACCTGTCATTGGTCCGTCTCCAGTAGGTTGTGGTGGTAGGGGTAGGTCCTGGTGCTGGTACTGCTGCTGCTGTGCCGGCGCTGTGGTTCCTCCCAGATGTCCAGAGTGAGGTAGGTCCGGCTGGGCTAGTCTGCTAGGCTGTCTTGAAGAAGCAGCAGCTCTTGTAGTGGCTTCGTTTCTTCTTTTCTTCATTAGCTCCAGTCTACGTGGGCAGTCCTTTGAAGAGGCAGGGTGGCTTCCTCCACAGTTTGCGCATTTCGCCGCGGTCGGGCGAGGGCAGTTTTGGTTGGCGTGAGTTCCCCCACACCACGGGCAGGCGGCTATGCGGCCACAATACTTCATAATGTGCCCAAACTGCTGACAGTTCCTGCACTGGGCAGGGGCCCCATCTTCTTTAAAGGGGTAAACCCTTATTATTACCCTCCCGATGCTGCGGAGGGCTCTTATGTCTTCAATCTTGACTGAAGGGTCGGTAATGACTTGTACTCCTTCAATCTCATAAGCCACTCCAGCTTCGTTTCTCCGGGTTAGCCTCCTGGCTAACCTGAAACCAATCAATCTGTTCTTCAGCTCCTCTGTTATTTCTTCTATGGGATGGTCGAGGTCAAACCCTTGAATGACAAATTTTTTTGATCTTTTGGTTCCACGAGGGGCGTAGGAGTGGAACAGCACTTTTTCATTGTGCCGTAGCAACTTCACAGCTATGTCGTGATCGAGATCATTTGTCAGATATAATCTCGTCTCCTTGGGGGAAGAGTTCGTCTTAAATTCTTGTATGCCTATCTGGAATAATTCTTCCTTCAAGGACGTAAAAGATATGGGTGGCGAAATGATGATGGGGGGAGGGAGCTTTTTCTTTGGTGTGATTACCTCAAACCTATTTGATGTTGACACCGGTGGCGGCACAGGGACCGGGCGGGGTTTTAGAGCATTCCTTTTCGTCACTTGTATAAAACCTTCGCTATCGGTGAGGGTTCTTTTTTCACCCCTGGCTTCGGTCGGGGCAACGTCCATATCGCTAGGGCCAGCTGGTCCTGCAGCCATATCTTCTGTTGCCAGTTACCTCGTAAAGCCTTGTCAGCGCGACGCTACCTTGGCTGATGGGGTTGGGTCCACGGGATAAGTGTGGACCCCAACAGCGTACAGGTGCTAAGCTAAACAAGGAGAGAAGTATTCGGAGCAAAGGAGGAGTCTTCGGCTTCAGACAGAGATCTTCAAGCTGCTGTTCGACCGTGCTACTTACTGCTAAGCGATGAGGTTCCGTGGTTGAAACCACGCCAAAAACTATAATTAGCAGTTAAGCCTTTTTACTTCACGAGTAGAAAGATCAATGAAAATATGAAATATCATATATGAACCTTCGTATCCTTCTAGCAATATGAATTTTCTTGTCATTTTATATTAAGATCAACTACTAACACGAAATAGACTATATTCCATGGCTATAAGATGTATATATTAGCCAATAAACTATCTATCAATCTATTCAGTGTTTACATTTACCATTTTTTAAAGAAATTTGCTCTCATGTTATGTGTGTTTCTTTGAAACATGATTTTCAATTAGATTCAAAGGAACCTTATTCATGGCTGTATTTCCAACTTGAAGAGAGTTTAAGAACTATTTAATGAAAGCAATACCTATCTAACAACCAGCTAATCTTCCAAACCTAATTTGAATTTCAAGAACAGCCAAGAATAGTATAAAAATCAATAATATTAAAAAAAACTATTTCAAAAAGAATATTTAATATTAAATTTTTAATTTATGCTCTGAGTAAATTAATATCGTTTAAAAATACTATCAAGCTAAGAGTTTAGCACCAAGGCCAATAATTTAACGCTGAACGACGCCATTACTTATGTTTTCTTAAATGGGTCTTGAAAGTATACATAGAATAAAATTAGTACAGAATCATTGTTGAAATTTCTTTATTACTTTTAATTAAAAATATATTTTTTTAAAATCGAATTAGGGTTAAAAATTTGTTTGGCAGATTCACGAAGCATGCAAAATTGATAAATAATCTTATTTCTAAAAACTATTAAAATGTATATCTAAAAAATTTATTCAGCGTTTCCAATTACAGTATTCTTAAAAAAATTGTCCCTTATGTAATGTGGGTTTCTTTTAAACTTAATTTTCTAGTTGTTTACTGAAGTATGGTGTCAGAACTGGAGGATAAAAATAAATTCCAACAAATCCCATCAAATAACCACTACCCTTTGTCGTAAATCTTTGACTTCCTACCCTACAGTATTCTTTAATAACACTCAACTAGTACCTGTTGAACAAATCTGATATCTAGAACTCCTTGACAGACGTCTAGCTTGGAATTATCATACATGACTAAAACGACGAGAAACTGCCCGACGTTTCCGACTACTTCAACACTTACTATACAAACGGTCAAACCTTCCATTTAGTTACAAAAGGCTCATCTATATTGCCATCTGAAGACCGATATGGACTTATGGAATAGAGCTATGGGGTTCTACAAAACCGTCGAATTGACAATACTAGCATATATCCAATTAAAGTAAGTTTACCAATTGCATAAAGTTATATAAACCATCTAGTTTCTTTGTTCCATACATTTTTCAGGAGCCAAAGAATACGTTAGTTGCAATGAGTAAATTGTATTCGTCGAATTTTCAACGACATTTTTTATTTTATAATTGACAAAATTAGATATAATGGACACCTACATAACTGATATTAGTAACTATTGGTTGCTGTGAGTGAGTCCTATAGATGGGGAAGCTCCCCGAAAAGTACACTCTAAATAATTAATAAGAATTGAAAACCAATTATTCATCATTAATATATGTTTCTTCCAGAATAATTAATAACATTATAAATTGTATTTAATATCTCTGGTTCTAGTGAAGGTATAAAAATAAGTTTGATCCAAAGTATACTGTTTTCTAGTGAATCAATAAAATAAATGTCATATTTTTTTTGTTGTTTCAAGCTTGGTTTATTTGTTTGGGTACATTTTGTATTCGATTTCATTGATCGGAGTTGAGCTATGGGGCTCTACTAAACCATCAAATTTTTCCCGCTTACAATCCAAAATCCTTCATAAAATCCTCAACTCTCCTTACTTGTTCACCAATAAACTCATCCATAAAGACCTTAATGATTCCTATGTTACTGATTTGGCCCAGACCAGGTACCAATCCTTTCATGAGAGACTCCATTCTTTCTTCCTGTTCCATTCCTGAAAATGAGATGGCCCCGGTTCCTTCTAGTTTAGAATATTTTTAGAGTGCTTCTAATGGGAAGATACTCTACATGTATTTCATGTCATTGTTTTATACATGGTGATTCATATTGAACTTTCCGATTCCACAAGGTCGTTGCCCTAACACTGAAGGGCATAGAAGGTTGAGGATGGCACCGTCAGACGAGCCATGACATGCAGTTTTCAGTGTGAGCAATGTCAATGGCCCATACATCTGGTCGTTTAATGAAACTTCTAAAGCAAATGTTTCCCGGACGTCTTACGTTTTTGCGAGGTGACATTGGGTGGCCCCCCAGACAGCCTAATTTAACCCCATGCAATTTTTTTCTTTAGGGTTACCTCAACATAGGTATGAGTGAAGCTTGTTATTTATTTTTTACTTCATTTATTGTATTATTTTGTCTCCCTTAATTGTTATGTACGTTTATTTTGATTTATTATGTAATTTGACTTTCCTTTTGTTATATTGTAATATTGATGAATGGATCCGTAGCATATATATTGTCATTATGCAAAGTATATATACAATAAAAAAAAAATAAAAAAAAAAAAATAAAAAAAAAAAAAAAAAAAATAAAAAAGGTTACCTCAAGGAAGGTGTAAGTATTTCCGACAACGAGGAAATTAATGTTATTCTTGAATATGGTTCCAGAGTCATGGCAACTTCTAAAAAGCTCGTCATGTGAAACGAGGTTTCATTAAAAATATATTTCAAACACTATAGTCTTTCAAATAATAAAATAATTTCCATTGCATCCTGCTGTTTTTATTATGCACCTCTTTGAAATCTGAATGTTCTATATGACTCACCCTGTATAACTATCACACTTACTTGATATATATATTTTTTTAATACAGTTGTAAATATCAATAATAATGTTCAAATGTTCAAAATAATTAGATAACAACTATCTAATGACCAACTTATCTTTTGAATTAAATTTGACTTTCACAAACAGCTACGGAAATATAAACTGATTTTTTTCACGCTAAGATTTGTAAGAAAACAGATTTTTAAAAAGAGAAATTATTTTACAAACAAAATTTTTATTGACTTTTAAGATTAACTACAGATGCATCATAAGCTGATTTGTTTTTTACACGCCAAGCTTGTATAAAAATCAGATATACTAAAAACAAACTGTTTGACAAATAGTATCGTTAAATTTTATATTTATCCTCTGAGGTAAAGTAATATTGTTTAAAAATACTATCCAGCTAAGAGCTTAGCATCAAGACCACTAATCTAACTCTGAACGACGCCCTACAAAGTTTGCGACCACCATCTAAGCCGATCAATCGGCCACACTGACCCAACTACCATCTGCTATAAAGGATAGTTTGGGATCTCAAAAATATTATTTCAATAATAACATCGCTATAGTAGTTTCGCTTTTACGGAAAATCTTTGTTCTAGATTCTCTTAATAGTTTAATCAAGTTAAAAATAAAACTGGTGCAGACAACTCACGACTTCCACTTACCTCGGGTATTAAATCTGATTTATGAATTGAGACGTTGATTTCCAAAAAGGTTCCGCAGTAAAATAAAGTGATGTAAAATGAATAACAAATTTCGAGTACTTAATGCTTCATGTACTAAAGAATATAATTAATAAGTATCAATAAATTATAAATTTCTTTGAGCATCAATGAAATTAAAAAAAAAAAAATTATATATATATATATATATATATATATATATATTATATATTATATACATCTGTGTAGTGAAGTGCATTCAGTAAATGTGATAAAAGATAGTATATCATGATTCGCATGTAGGAATGCTACCCATTGGCAGCTCTCTAAAATCTATGCTAAACTAGAAGGTCTCGAGGTCATCTTCTTTTCAGACACCTCGGAGGATTATCAGGGATTGTAGAGAATCAAAGTTTAAACTAGTGGGTTAGAGTGAGAATGGAGTTTTTTGTGGAAGGTGGGGTACCTGGTTCGCTCTAAGTCAGCAACATAGGGAACATTAAGGTTTATCTGGATGAGTTTATTTGTGACAAAATATGGAGAATTGAGGATTTTGGATTGTAAGGATTGGACACGAGAATAATTTGAAGGTTTGGTAGAGCCCCAAAGCTCTACACCGAACAATGAATTTTAATACAAAATATATACAAACCATGCTTAAAACTTAAAAAAAAAAGAAATTACATTTATTTTATTGATTCACTTAAAAATAGGGTACTTTTAATATCAAACTTTTTTTCTACTTTCACCATAACCAGAGATATTAAATAAAATTTATAATTATATTAATTATCTTGGAAGAAACATATAATAACGATAAATAATTGGTTTTTAATTCTTCCAAAAAGTTTATCATACACCAGTAATTATTTTGAGTCAAGCGTTTCGGGGATTTGCTCCATCTATAGGGATCACTGACAGCAACCAATAGTTACTAATATCAGTTATGCAGGTGTCCATTATATCTAATTTTGTGTGACTTATGAAAAAGTAAATGTCATTGAAAATTCCCATATAATTTACCATGGAACCATCATATTCTTTGGCTCCTAAAAAAATTTATTGTATAAATAAATTAGATGGTTTATATAACAGTATGGTATAGATGAACTCAATTTAATTGGAGTATTGTCTATAACGGTTTTTTACATTTCTATTCATATCTGGATGTAAGATAGTACATAGAAGAATTTGGAACTGGAACTGTAGGGAAAGGAGGGGAGGGGGAGAATAGGATATGATGAGGGTCTTCGGACGAGGCAAATTGTTCCCTTGGAGAAGTATTGCATAACCACCATGTGTCGTCCCCAGCTCCCAAATACCCCAACCCCCTTCCTTCTACCGATGTATTGATTCATAAGTTGTTTTTATGAACTACCCAGGGTTATATGGTTGTTTCAACAGCAACTACTCCATGTATTATAGCAGAAGGTTGTTACAAACCAGTGTGCTTAATCATGAGAATTCTTTACAGTTAAAATTATCAAAGTAACATGTTATTCAGTTCCTTATATACATATATATATATATATATGTTAATATGGAAGATGAGGTCTTCATTGGCACTACCAAATTATATCAAAGATAAGGATGTCACCTAAGGTGTAGTGGCTAGCATTAAAACCTTCTATACCCTATACCCAAGGTGCGACTTTTTTATGGTAGTAATAAAACCTTATGCTCTCCTTCGGAGGGGACATAAATAGTGGTCCTGGGCTTGTTCAAGTGTCCTAATATAATGAAATCAAATTGACAATTTATATTCTCCATTGTGTAACCAATCTAGCCGAACTTAATCACTGTAATGTAAAATTTAAATATCAACAGCCTTAAAAAGATGTATTTTTATTTCTAAAACAGATGCATTCTTATATTTTAAACTTGTGTATATTTATTTTATCTGTTCTCCATTGAAAAAAATACTGTTATCTTACCTTTTTCAATATATGTACAGAATTTATTGTACAAAATTTATTCTAAAGCGCCAAGCCAGGTTTTATTTGCATGGGGGGGGGGCTTTATTTTTCAAAGACAAATAAATTTATTCTATTCTAGTCTGTAATTGTATTGATTATGTCAAAAATCCGATTTGAGCCATTAGGTTACTAAAACATAAAGCATTTTTTTAAAATTTATTTATTTATTGATATTGTCAACTGGTTTTCTTAATACATCTAGTGAATTAGCTGTTAGATGACAAACATGAAAAGACATGGAGAGAAACTCTCCATTGGCAGCACTCCAAGGTAATCTAAACTAGAAGGTCTAGAGTCTAGAGACCACCTTCTTTTCAGACGCCTCGGATGATTGTCAGGAATGGAAGAGGAAGCAAGGATTGAAACTAGTGGGTTAGAGTGGGATTGGAGTTTGTCATGGAAGGATTGATACCTGGTTCGGGCCAAATCAGCAACATAAGGAATATCAAGGTCTTTATGGATGAGCTTATTCGTGACAAGGTAAGGAGCGTTGAGGATTTTTTGAAGAATTTTGAATTGTAAGGATTGAAGACGCGAAGACTTAGATGGTTTAGTGGAACCCCAAAGCTCAACTCTGTAAGTCCAGATAGGTCTCATGATGGTCATGTTGATGAGCGTTTTGTAGTTAAGTGGAAGGCTAGAGCGTCTTTCTAGTAAGTTAAGAAGTAATCGAAAGCTGCGGACAGTTTCTTGACGTTTCAGTATAGTGTACGGATTCCATGTTTGTCAAGTAGAAGTCCTAGGTAGCGGAACTGTTTAACTGGAACAAGCGGGATATTATTAAAGGATACTCATAGGTATACGACGAAGGGTAATGGTTATTTGTTGAAATTCGTTGGAATTAATGTTAATTCGCCAATTCTGACACGATACCTCAAGGTCTCTGATGTGGCATTAAAGAGTTTGAGAGGCAATAAAAGAATTTATAGGTTCTTTGTAAATGATAATCATTCTACAATGATTTGCGCATTAATTTCCTGTGAACTGTGTTTTATTAATGCATTCTACAGAATCCTATTTCATAACGTTATTTTTACTTGAGATCCTGGTATTCTTTCGGACAAGGGATCCATTTAGTTGGAGGTAAGCTCACCTCGGCTCAGTGGGGCACCCGTCGTTCATGCCCCCATAAATCAATCAGCCCCCTGATCCTTAAAGACACTACCTCAGTCAGAGGAATCTGGACCTCACCCGTTCTACATCACAGCTTGTCAGCTCATAATGATGCAAGGATTGACAATTTTAGCAAATTATTGAATTTTCAAACATTATATACATTATTAATATATGGGATTGTAAAATGAGTTCGCTGCGTTTTTCAATATTTCAATTAAATCCTCTCTGTGTTTATGTACTCATGTTTGCTTGGCCAATAATGTTCACATATTCTAAAAAAAAGGGTTAGTTTATGTACGATTAATCATCAGTTTCAACCAACATTCCTTATCTCTAAGTGGTATTTTGCTTGCTCAAAATGGAACAGAAAAAAATCATTCTTTTCATGTAAAGCATCCGCCACATATGTATTTATAATTCCATGAATAACAAGTAGTGAAGATATTTAGTTATCATTTTATGATAAAATAATCTTCTGATTATAATGTACTGTGCTGAGGAGTTTGGGTGACTAACTGTGTACATTCCCTGGTCATCTTCTATGAGTTTGACACAAGCAATGTTAAAGCAAGAGTGATCAGTTCCAAATATCCGGAGGTAGATATAATGAGGGATTTTAGGGGAGAGAGAGAGGGGATGGATGAAGGAGGTGGCAGAGGCGGTCAAAGGAAGTGTTATGATGGGTAATGCAGGTGTTGGTTTTTTAAAATTTATTTATTGGCACAAAACATCTTGGTCATCAGTGCCATATACACTCACTATAAGATACACTTAGATATATAATACCTAACTCACTATAAGATACACGTTTTTTAATAACAAACAATTATGGTTTTAGTTGAAATATTAAATAATAATATTAATTAAAATAAATAATGAACCAATATAACAAATAATAATATTATATACTAAATAATAAAACACTAAAACAAATAATAATAATACAAAATGAACGAATACATTATGAACAAATAATAATACATAATAGACAATAATGATATACCTAATAAGTAATACATCCATAATACATGAATACATACATACAGATAATACATAATTTACAAATAATACACTCATAAATAGTGCCGGATACGCTCATTTTAGAAAATTAATTTAGACAAATATTAAAAATTAATTTTTTTTTCAATATTAAATAATAATATTGATTAAAACAGATAATAAGAATAAGAATAATCTATAATAAAAATAAATATGACAGCGTTAGTAAAAAATAAACATATATCAAGTTATATTAGATGCAGGTGTTGGGTATTGTGCCCTAAAAACTAGTGAGGGTTCCTTCGTCGGTAGAAGTAGCGATACACAGTGAGAATGAGGGTATGTGTAGGTGAGGCTAAATTCGTGATTCGTAGGTGAAAGTGAATATCGCATACTTTCAACATATTATAATAAATATTCAATTACCGAATTTTCTTTATTACTTCATAATTTATTTGTTTACTTTTTATAATAAATAATGTTTAATTTCTTAAAATCCAATATCTACATTAAAAAACATGTTTTCATGATGTGTATATTACACTTGATTGTTTTGATATAATTTGATCATTAATGTTTTTTGTCTTTTAAAAAAAAAAATAATATTTAATGAAATTATAGGATTTTTCTAATAGTAATGTTTGATGTCATTATCCAAATTTATTTTTAAAAAATAAGCCTTCCCCCTCTCCTGCTACTTTCGTGAACACATACAATACTTGCTTTCACCTCACCTACACATACACTAATTCTCACCGTGTATGGTGGTAGCCTTAGGTATAAATATTTTAGGAGAGAAAGGAAGTTATTTTTAAATATTGCTATATATTATTACTAGTCAATCTTATTCTATAACTGTGGAATGTCAAAAAGTTGTCATATTCTTGTGCATTTATACTGGAAGGTTTCGGATCATTCGCCGTAGATAGAGCAATAAAAAAAAAAAAATAAATTGCTATATGCAGTTTCCGTTACACTTTGTTTAATATCGAAGAATCAGGATGATTAAACGTTTCTACTTGTTGAATGGTACTCATAATTATATCTACATTCCCTAAGTAATTACAAGTCCAATTAGCATTCCCATGAATAGATTCACTCTCGTATATTTAATTTGTATTCATCATCCATTAGCTTTATCGTATTTAATTTAATACACTCGCCATCTTCTTCTAACAATACGAAATCTCCAGAAGGCCTAAGCACGGGTATTTAACCACTAAGTTAAACCTTTCCTGCTATTCTACCTGCCTAATGACGTATTTCAGTGCTAAATTTAATAAATTTGAGTGAGGAAGAAACGTCCTGTTTTAAACCTGATTTGATTAAGGACTTCTTTGAAGTCCATAAATATTGCTGTCTGACGTGTTTCCACGCGCTTTCTAACTTAATAATCTAGTCTAATTTTTAAACAATTCCTTGATAAAAATTATTATACACTTTATTAAAGTTATTTGTTTCTAAAACACATATTTAAATTAAACCAATTGATAAATGATAATGGATAGAAAGAATAAAATAATATTAAAATACTTTGTCGAATTCGAGCTTTCAATTGTCAAATAGAAATATACGTTTCAGGGCTTCCTGAGTCCAAATAAACAAGTCTCGCGAAATAATTTGTGTGTATATGGTAAGTCTGTCTTGAGGTACACCGGCAACTGTTTTAACTTATTTTACTGAAATCGAAGAACCAGACTTGCGACTTTATACCGCGCAGATTATTTACAGACATCATAAATATAAAATAAATAAATAAAGCGTATTTCTTTAAATCAAATAAAAACTTAAAAATAAAAAAAAATAAAAAAGAACTATGGAGGAATTTAAAGCAATCCTTGATAAAAATATAAATCTTTCAAATTTATAACATTGTGTAAACCAGGCTAAACAATGCAAACTAATATTATAAGTTAAAGAATATAAAAGAAAATAAACAAAGTAATCTCACTTCACTTTTTGATAAAAAATTAATGAGGCATTAAAATCTATATCATGAAATTTATTCGTTTATAATAAATGATCTTTTTCTTTTTATTTATTTATTGAAATTTACAACTGTATTAGTAAATACATCAAGTAAATTGGCTCATAATATAGATAATATATATATAAAAAGACATAAAGAGAATATGCCTATTAGCAACACTCCACTAGGTAATCTACACTAGAAGGTCTCGAGGCCATCTTCTTTTCAGACGCCTCGGAGGATTGTCAGGAATGGTAGAGGAAGCTAGGATTGAAACGAGTGGGTTAATAAATGATCTAATTTTTAAACTGCCCACAGTGTAGTAAAAAATATCATTTAATTTCTGCACATTATCAATTGTTAGCAGATTCCCCAAAGTTGAAATATTTCATATATAAGTAAGGATTTGATTCTAAATGAACATTAGTAATAGTGATAACTGACCACATTCACACAATATAAGTAAGTGAAAGTAAAAAATGATTGTTCACTTTTTTAAGAAGGGGATATTTTAATACATTTCGACTGTATCATTCCATCGTAACTGCATCGTCCCATAACTTCCCTTACGTTGCTCAGGCTTACAATGCATTGCTTGGTTCCGCATCCTTAATTGGAGTAGTACTACGTTACTTCCTGAATCTCCTTCCCCACTAGCTGCCCCAGGATCACACGGTATCATTAACGAGGCTATGTGTAGAATCTTGTCCACTTGATCCTCCACCGCGCTCCGTCCAAAGACGATTTCAAAAAGCTTACTCCCCCCTCGACGTTAGGGGAACGCTCGCTCAAGTGGGCTACTGTACAAAGAAAGTTTGATTTAATTAGAAGGTAAAGAGGACGGGGATCCATCCGTTGGGAATTATTAAAGGCTATGGGGAAGGTAAAAGCTTCCTAGGATTCATTAAAATGGGATAATTAAGGAGGCCTTGGGAATTATGACACTCCCGAGGGGACCTAATAAAACAAAATGGACGTCAACCCACCCCTCCCATTCCCCCTCCTCAATGCCGATTTATAACCGCCTTATTCATTCTCTTTTCTCATTATCTTGAAATAGCTTGTTCTCCACTGAGAACCTATTTATTGGGCATTTAAAAGTCTCTGAAATACTGCTGTTTCACATTGTTTCGTTTTCTTTCTCGTTTTTTTTTTTTGTCTTATTTCTTGGAGAATTTTCGCGTTTCAGGTTCTTCCTGGAGTGTATATCACCTCGGAAGACCCTTGTCTCAACGTGGCGCAGTTTATTGAAGCCGATGCTTTCACGTAGACAAAATAAAAAAAGGGAAGAATAAATCAGAGGGGGTTTCATTTGTGACGGGGTTGCCAGCGATACTTTCATTGTTTATTCAACAGCAACGTTTCCGACATTGCCGAAGGGGCATATTTTATTTAATACTTTTTTGTTTCTTTTTCTTTAGAGTTGTAAGTTATTTATAAATAATATTATAATTTAATTAATAAAAAACCTTCTTAAGGGGCTATGTCCCAGAATAAAGTTCATTTTTCTATTCTATTCTATACTATATATATATATATATATACATTGACATGAAAGTAATATAGATCCTTAATAAAGTATAAAGAAAGTAATGTATGAATACTGAATAGTTGATCGTGAAATGAATACGGAGTATAAGATCGTTAGATAATTGAATTGAAACAAAATTTTATTCTGGGACTGGGTCCCTTGAGAATAACAACTATGTATTGTACAATTGTAATATATCATATGTCTAGTCAAAAGACAAAAGAAACACAATTAATTATTATTTAAGATGGTGAAATAAGAGACATATTATACTACTCCAATTTTATTATATTGTATATAATTAATTAGTTGACCGTTGAGAATCACTAGAAGGAATTAGTCCGGGTGGCGGTCGATGAATGAAACAATTAGGTAGTTTCAACCATTTATTATCTGCTAACGTTTCGACCCCCATTGTAGGTCATCATCAGGGTGTATTTTAGGCGAGTGGAAACACATGGAGTGAGGATCAGTTCAATATTGTATTTTACTATAGAAACTTTCATGTTTTCGATTGACCTAATAATCCAACTTTAGAGAAAAAATAACACTACGCTTTGGGATGTAGTAGATAGTTGGTTGTTTCAAAGTTCTGTGAGAAATGTATTTTTTTGCTGTTGAGTGTATATATTGTATATATATATATATATATATATATATATATATATATATATATATATATATATATATATATATATATATATATATATATACACTGCCGGACAAAATTAAAGGATCACTTCAATATTTTGAAATTACTGAACTGTATAGGGTATTTTTGAAAATATTCTTTTTTCTTTGGAAGTCACACTTTATTATAAGGGTAATAAAAAATTGTTTTATAGAAATTTTTAATAGGAAAACAAATAAAAAAATAAAAATTTCCTACAGTTTCAAAATGAAAAAGTAAATCTTTGAATTGAAATGATATAACAAAACTGAATAAAAAGGAAGAATTCAAGGAAAACGATCTATATTTGGTATTTCCACCTCTAGCTCTGATAATCGCTTCCATTCTCCTGCTCATTCCAGCGACCAGGGCTCTTACATGTTGTTCTGAGATGTTGTTCCACTCTTCCACTAACATTTTCCTTAAATCTGCCAAATTTTGTGGGTCTTCAACGTCTTCCAAGCATGTCCCATACATGCTCTATTGGGTTCATATCTGGACTTCTGAGTGGCCAAACCATAACATCAATTTCTTCTTGTCTGAGGAAATTTTGCACTGATCGAGCAACGTGAGGTCGGGCATTATTGTGCATAAAAATAAAGTTACCTGCGATATTTCTTGCGAAAGGTATTACATGTGGCTCAAGTACCTCCCTAATGTACCTGTTAGCAGTTATAGAACCACGGCTCACAAGAACCAACTCAGTACGGGAGTTTAAATTTATGCCCCCCCCCCCCACCATCACTGACCCACCACCAAACGCAACCCTTGGAGAAAAAGTGCATGGAGCATACCTCCCTCTCCGCCTTCTCCATACCTTTTCCCGTCCATCTGGAGATCGGAGACAAAATCTTGACTCATCGCTGAATAATACGAGGCTCCAATCTTCCTGAGAAAACCCTTCTTCACTCAAAGCAACAGCACGAATTGATTCCTCTTCGGTCAATGCTTTTCTGTTGGCCATCACAACGTTCTTACTAAACTCACAAGTAAAACCTAAAGTCTCTTAAATGTTAGAAAATCTTCAATAAGATGAATCTTTGCTAACAACTAACCATTTACTTTAAAGTAGAAAGAAAAGAATGGAAACCCCTTTTCTTCATAAACGGGTGGGAATATAAACAGGTAGAGGATTAACTTGATAAGATACAACACAAAGTCCAGTCTGGGACAAAGGAATTCCTATTTTTATCTCTTATGTAATAATAATATAAATATTTGTAAGTGATCCTTTAATTTTGTCCGGCAGTGTATATATATATGCTTTTCATTTTAAAATAATATTGTGCCTCAAATTAACTTGATAAAAATTGATATCAATTTCATATAGATCTATTTTTAATTATTTATTTATCATAATTATGTTTTATTGTTGAATAACTTCAATTCATATTTTTTGTCGATTCACTTATATTAATTTTTCTATTCAGATGTTCCAGTTCGAACTTATCCCAATAAAAAATAAAAGAACAAATTATATGTTTATGTTTTATTTTGCATTTTAGTTTTAATTTATTATGTTAAGTCTGAACATGAGGTCTTCTGCTTAAACGGTGATTATTAGACGAACCTGAGTAGCCAGATACTGCTTACTATTTTCTATAATAGGCCAAGTGCGATATATACACACACCTCATTTTTAAATGCAGTTATGCTTTTCCTATAAAAATAGCCTTCCCTAGGCATACGAAACCTGTTCTTTTGTTGTAAGTCCTTAGATGTTATACATAGAAATAGGGAAATAACGGATCCTTTATCAAATCAGTTGTAGTTTAAATTTTTTAAGTCATACATATACAATAAGCTAGATTAGAATAGAGGACATGTACATCCTTATAAAGAGGATTTTTTTTAATTGCTGAGAAATAAAGATTTTGGTGAACGGATTCCTTGGTACGGTTCGTCTGTTGTCTTTTTCAAAATTTGAATATTAAGTTTTGAGTTAACATGTTTTATATCCTTTATATAATATCATATTATTTTAAATTTTATAAATGTCAAAAATTAATAATGAAAGTAGTAAATAAATTGCCTCTTTAGCAATGTTCCCCCTTATTCACCTGTGTGGGGCTCAACGTTGGCTTTTATCTTACAAAGTAGTTTTTGAATGATTATTGCATAATTTATTGTTGCAGACCATTAACAACCTTATATTTTTTCTTCTATCCCTTCAAATTATCTAGACTACTAGAAACTTTCCAACCTTAAGCAGATAAGTGCATTGGCATATAGAGTACTTTTATGTCTATTACAATTTGAATTGGAAAATATCCGAATAAACTAAAAAATGAATACAAGTGACTCGAATGAAATGCAAGGTTCAATATTTACCTATTGTTTCATTGGCAACGATGAAAAATAACAATAATAATAAATGCATCATTAAAAGATTTTAACTTTGTATAGTATTGTTTTATTTAAGTAGCAGCTCAATAAACGATAAGACTTTGTAATACTTGACTTTAATTGGATTATAAAAAAGGTCTCAGACGTCATTAAAAATTTGTTTTTATTCCTTATTGTTTTAGTTATAAATGATTTTGTATCCTTATCTTTTTTTTTTTTTTAAATGGTTTAAATTTAGTATTATGTTGAAAGAAATACTTTAAACACCAAATTGATGAATCACCATCATTTTTTAAATGACAACGAAATGATTTTTTTTTTTTTATGTATATGTATTACAGAGAGCAGGTGCTGGAAAGTGTGTAATATAAAATGTTAAACGGTCTATGTAATTTTTCATAAAAGTGCTTCTGTGCCTACCGTTATTGGATTTAAGGGAACATATAATGAAAAAAATAAATTAGGTTTTTACATTTTGTCATTATATATATATATTATAATAGTGTGTGTGTGTGTGTGTGTGTATGTATGTGTGTGTGTGTGTGTGTGTGTATGTGCGTGTGGGTGTGTAATTAGGAGCAACCTACTTTTTAAAAATATTTTTTTTAACTTGGATCTGTAATAAATGGTTCTTTAAAAATTAAGTGAATACCAGTTTACTGTTTTATAAAATCACTTTAATTATTTGCTACTTTAATCCCCCACCAATATATATATATTATAAAAACTCTCATTTATTTAGTCTTAAAATAATTTATAAATCCTTATTTAAAAACGATACATTTTTTAACATTTAGCTCGGGTACATATTTTTATTATTTATTGTCTATTTTGTATATATGGAATAAATGGTGTCGAGGTATGGTTATTATTAAGGGTGAGATAGGGTCACAGAAGGCATCGACAATGCGTGTTCATTTAGGAAGAGAGTAAGATGGGAGGTGGTTCCCGTCGTGGTAGAACCACATCACCAGGTATAAGGTTACTTTTCCTGGTGAGGGGCAAGCCCCCGTACCTAACAATCAGCAGAGGGGAACCCAGAACCCATAAGTCCTATCCTATGAGGGGAATATGAAGGAAGGAGAGAAAGTAGATGAAGGATGAGAAATGAAGATGGACCTCATTATGATATAAAAAGAGAGATACCCAGACCTTGGATGATACCACCTTGTAGAGGCAGGTAGGTGGTCTGAAGACCTGAGCTAACTCTTGGGGATATTAGCTTACAATTTTAATAATTGATGGTGATAGCTTCTCTACCAGACTAGTTTTCTTGGCCCTGGTCATATTACCTAGAACGGTTTATTTATTCTCATAAATCAGTAAAATGGATAAATATATTTAAAATTGCATAAATGAGTTACAATATACAGTAATATTAAATATATATTCGGCCGGTGTCTTTAGTAGGCGCCGCTAGCGCTACCTGTGAGCTAGCGCGTGAAGCATCCGCTATAATAATATCTTATTGCATTATTACTCATTTTCATTCGGGTGTGATGGATTGGATTTTTTTTTTATAATAAAAGAATTGAAATTAAAAGAAAATCATGACAACAAACATTAGAATATTTCACGTGTTTCAGACGCCTTAGCCTACATAGCTTCAGATTGAACTGTGGCATCGTATATTTGCACTCATGTGCAATACAAAAGAAATTTTATTTAAAGGAATGAGGCCTTAGCTTGAGGAAGCACAGTCTCGATCGGAGTATTCTGAACCACAACAGATCTCGAATGAACGGTTCTAGGGATCGAGAACAAGGATTAGGGATAAATAAGGTTTGAGGTAATTTAGTTTAGGGATTACGCTATTTCTAGAAATGGAACCGACTAGAATTGAGGATTTATGCTCAACTCCCGGTTGTATAGTAGTTAGATTCTAAGTTGAGTGGGTAATTCGCAGCATTGGAAATTATATACGTGAGAGGAAGGTTTGTTTGTTTTGGATTTAAAATGTTTAACCAAAAGGTTATCAACTTATTCGTGTAATTTATATATTTTATATAACCTTTATAAAAAAATTAAAAAAACACAAGAAAATCTTATATTTAATTTTTTTATACATTTAATATATATTTAGTTTCTTTACTTTTATATTTTTTTGGAAGTTTTACCTAATATTTCATACTAAAAAATGCACTCCTTTACTTCCTTTTATTACACATTTATTTTTCTTCACATTTTATTATCTTAACAATGGGGAAAGAACTCCGAAACGTAGAAAAACTATGCAATAAATTGTAAAGAAAAATAAATGTGTAAGAAAAGGAAGTAAAGGAATGCATTTTTGAGTGTGAACAATTAATATATATTGCTAGGTTTTTAAAACAGTATTAATTAATATATTTAATTTATTAATATACTATACTTTTTGGAACCATTGTAGTTCTTTTGCAAAGATATCGTGTTTACCGATCCCAGTAGGTGGCATACACGGGAAGATTAAATTAACCAGGTTTCAATAAATGACAATATTATTCAAAATTAGCTAATACATACAAAATCTATTTACACATTGCCCAGAACTACGTATGAGAATACTGGGGGATTCGTTATTACTAGTTTTGCCATAAAATATTGCAAACAGAGGAATACTTTAAAAACACTTAGTTGGCGAAGGTAGAATGAGTATTACGCGCCCCTTTTCGGCTTCATCCTCCTGCTCCTCTCTGACCCCTGACGGACTTGTCCTGGATCCTCTGACTCTTCTCTTTTCGTGGAGAGAATACGACCGATCTCTTACTGTGGATGGAGCACCCTCGTCACCTCTACTCCCCCCCCCCTCCTTATTTTCAAAAATACTATATTTAGGAGAAAGTATCGTCCGTATGCGCTTGGATGGAATGGATTTTTGTACTTGTAAGACGCAAAGCGCTTGGGTCGTCCTTCAACTGATTTTTATTACCGAATTCAAGGAGATGTAATCAAAAATATTTAATTTTTGATTTAATACCCAAATCATATAATTGATTAAAAATATTTACAAGAAAATGGGGCTTTTATTGAAATCACCAGTCAAATACGAACTTATTTCACAACCCAACAACCGTATAAGGACGAAGAATCTCAGTATCCAATTTACTCGTGACTCGACTCCTAAACGAGGATCCTCAGCACAGCCTTTATTAACGTATCATTTATGGATGTTCTAATGAGACCAATCAGATCTCCCCGTAATTCCTACGTTCCACCATGATGCCGCGTTTCCTTTCTATGCTAACCTCTCCATGATTGGTCTAATCATGTCGTCGGTGCTTATTCGGCCTCATTTACGCCACTATGATACCTGATTTGGAACATATTTCTGTAACTTTTAAACATTATAATTATAGACTAGATTTCTGTGCAGAAAAAAAAAATTAAAAACGTGAAAAATCGTGGATCAAAATTGTTTAATTTATAATGTTAATAGATAGAATTACATATACATATCTATATGTATATGGACTGGCCATGTTTAAATATACATTTTTTTTTTTTCATCAGGTGTAGAATTATTTCTTACCTGTTTTATAATGAGAGTCTATTTGGAACTTTCTTTCACACGCCGGTGGCCTTTTAAAAGTAATACAAACACAGTTTTCCCATCAGATTTAAGTTCGGGGTTGTTAGTTATAGATATAGGTTTCAATTTTAGACTAGAAACATCTTTCGACTTCTGGTATTATTTAAAAATAATTTATTTAACTGATATTTAAATTCTGTAATAACAGTGACTACTAATTTTCAAGTTTCAATTTTATATTATGAATAGTATAATTGTATTATTATAATAATGAGAACCATCCCTTCTATTTACTTAACGTTTTTCACTCCATTTAACGTTTCGAGGTCCATACTGCCTCATCTTCAGAACTATTTATTAAAAAATATCTTCCATATTAAAAAAATACAGGTCATTCATCATCATTAAATTTATTTTATTGTTGTTGGTCCATGCAGATAGAAATATTTTATTTGAAGTCTGTAATAAAAAAAACTGACAATATTAATAATGATGACAATTGTATAATACAAATAAAAATAAATTTAATGATGATAAATGACCTGTATTGTTTTAATATGGAGGATATTTTTTAATGAATAGTTCTGAAGATGCGGAAGTATAGACCTCGAAACGTTAAGTTATATATAATTTATTAATGTGATAATACATGTATTTAAATAGAAGAGATGGTTCTAATTAATATGATTGTAACTACTAAAAATTGTAAAGAAAATCTGAGATTTTAAATCGTACTTAAGACAACAAAGTAATGGGGGATACTGAAAGATTATAAGTAGGGTGGGGATTGGGTATAACATAAATAGCAATGAATGTCTTATAATCAGCCTCAGTAGTGGCTAATTAAAAAGTTGCGTTAATTTTTTTTATTATTTATTGATAAATATTACAATTTGTTACATAATGAACAGTAGTAATAGTGATGTAGTAAACATTCATACAATATATACAGAAAATAATGATAAAGTCAAATCGTTAATTAAATAAATAAAAATGTCATGTTTTTGTTGTTGTTGTTTTAATTTTAAGGGCAAAAAACTGCTGATGGTTATTATCGCCCTCACATCTTTACAAAAAATAAAATAAAAAGAAAAACGATTTACCAAAATGAAGATATCAGAACAAAAAAAATTAAGAAAAGATAACAACAAAAAAATACTAAAACAAGTAAATAATACATGTTCGATGAATATTAGACCCTTCTTCAAAAGAAGTCTTGGATATATTTTTTAAAAATTTATTTAATTTCCAGACATTGCAACATTTCAGCCTCTAGGGCCGAAAACTGTTAAGTAAGTTAATAACAAAATTTCTTTTCTTTTTAAATAAATGTATTTCCTTTTTTGAATTAATGATGAAATATAATATGATATTTTTGAAAACATGTATTTTTGAAAAATGATACTTTTAAAAATTATGACGACACTGCTAATAAGCGGTCAAATGAATTGATATATAACATGGATATGCATGGTAGGTAACGCATCTATTAAAAATAATTTATTTTGTGTTGATATTAGATGTTAAAAATGTATATATGCCATAAAAACTTCAATTGATTACAGAGGCTTGAAAATTGGCCCTAGAGGATGAAACGTTGCAATGTCTGGAAATGAAATAAATTTTAAAAAGATATATCCAAGACTTCTTTTGTGGAACGGCCTATTATTCATCGAACCAATATTCAACCAAAATAACACTTAAGACAATGATGAGAAAAGTAAATAATACAGTAAAATTTACAAATAATAAAAATAAATTAACAAAATTAGTAATATTGATCAAATAAAAACAAATAACTAATAATGATAAATAAAAGATAAAATAAAAT
The DNA here is from genome assembly GCA_023052935.1 of Piezodorus guildinii. Classification (NCBI taxonomy): domain Eukaryota; kingdom Metazoa; phylum Arthropoda; class Insecta; order Hemiptera; family Pentatomidae; genus Piezodorus; species Piezodorus guildinii. The sequence continues at coordinate 56,791,116 of CM041295.1, forward strand.
ATGAATATAACAAAAATAATTAATAATATAAAAAAATAAAATAAAATAAAGAATAATAATAATTTAAGAAAAAAGAAATACAATTAAATTTTAGTTTAGACTGTATAATGAAGAAGAAAATATAAATGAATAAAATTAAAAAAAAAAAAAAAAAAAAAAAATATATATATATATATATATATATATATATATATATATATATATAAGATTTAAAAATTTGATGTTATATTTGCTGAAACAGACGAATATTCTTTATAAATTTAATGGTACTGTTGATAGTTTCTTCATTATCGCTCAAAGCCTCAGAGACATGGCGTGGTACGCCACATTTTTCAATCTCTCTCCTGTACCGTGGACAGTCCTCATAAACATCATAAAACGAACGTCATAAAAATGTCATTAAATGATTAAAAACAATGAAATGTCTCATGTTAAAAGTACAAAATACACTCATACTGAAGATTCACAAATATTTCCGTTCAATCGTTCTCTTCTTAACTAATCATTTAATTCTAGATTTATTCAGAGAAATATTTGGAACTAAAATTATAAATATACATTACTTTATCTATGAATTTTGATTGCTGAATATTGGGTTCCATCAGTTGTAATATTCCATATAACTCAAAGTGGAAAAATGTAATGAAAGAGTACAATTTAGCTCAAAAAGAGCAAAACGCATAATATAGTGCAGTATAAAATGTAATATGTTATTTTCTAGTTGATGAATCGGATAGCTGTTCGGTTCCGATGCTGATATACGCAAGCAAATAGAACGTGAAAATTATCATTTATATTATGAATGAATGAATGAATGAATAAATTATTGAAAAAAGAGCTTTATTCTGGGACTAAGTCCCTTGAGAATAATACACATGTACGAAAAAAATAATGATTAAAACTGGCCAAAAAACACATATAAAAAAAACTAATAATATTAATTATTGCAATAATTATTTACAATTATTTTAATTGATGAAGAGAGAGAGAAATGAAAAGTATAAATTTAAAAAAACAACAGTAATATCTAAATGTTATATAGAACTAACAAACCAAAAAAACAAAACATAAAAAATAATGACAACAAGGTAGTGAGGTTAATGAAATTCGAGTGTATTTTGAATTCAGTACTATTTGACTGAATCCACATGGAATAATTATACGTTGAGGAAATGAAGCTTGTTCTTTGGATATCGAAAAATTTGTTTGAATAACTGTTATTTTATAAACCGGACGTGGCGAACTTGTAAATCTGGAAATGCGATATTTTGTAACATGCCGCATTATCATTTTCGAAATTTTAGGGTATTATGATATAGCTAGCTAATTTTATGTATTCATTATTCTGATATAAATGTTAGTGTTAAATTTACGACTATGTCACTTTCGCTAAGTGGATATCTGGAAAATATCACCGAATTCCCACTAACTGATATAATATTCTAAGGCCATAAAAACCCCGACATCGTTCAATATTATACCATAAAACTCTCTATGAAAAAGTGATGTGAGGTCACCACGGATCCAACTTGACCGGCGCAAAGTACAAAATACGACCGATTTAGGAGGAAAAAATTCTGAAACTTGTCTATAATTTATAAAATATAATATAAGAAAAAAATATAAAAACTAATTAATTTCTAGACACGATTGGCGAGCGCACAGTGGTCAAACATCAAATTTATTTGCTTAAATTTAAAACATGGCATTGAGCTACGGGGGTCCACTAAACTATCAAACTCCTCCCGCATCCAATCCTTGCAATCCAAAATCCTACGAAAAATCCTCAATGCTCCTTACTTTGTAACTAATCAACTCATCCATAGAGACCTAAATATCCCAATGGTTGCAGACTTGGCCCGCGATAGATACACCTCCTTTAATTCCAAACTACCTGCCCACTCAAAAACCCGCTTGTCCGTAACCTCTCATCTACATCTATTCCCGGTAATCCTCCGAGGCGCCTGAAAAGACGGTGGCCTCGAGACTTGCTCATGAAATAAACTTTGAAGTACTACCACTGGGTAGATTCTTTACATGTCTATTCATGCCTGTTATTGTCATTCAGCCATTTTACTTATTGTATTTGTATATACAGTTGTAAAAAACAATAAAATAAAAAAAAATTAAAAAAAAAAAATTAAAACTTCCATCCATTTTATGTTTGAAGTCCTAGAATACGAGAAAAATAATACGAAAAATCTAATATGTCTTGGAGTTGCTAAAACCTGCTAATAGATGCATTTTTTTCAAAATTATGTATCACCCCAAACGCAAAAAATCGTAAAAATCCTTTGTAATATCGAAAGACTAGAAGGATTTTGAAACAAATCCTTGGGGTAACTTAGGGGTTATATAGTTTTTCGTTATTGAATAGGGGCATACATTTGCAAATTGCTAAATTAACTATACAGGGGAGATTACAATGTATATTGAATAATGAGTTTGGAAATATAATGTCTTACCTGTCTCAGCAATGTCCATTGCTAGATAAAAGCAAAAAGACTTTGAGCTAAGCACACCTTGAATACAATTAATGGCCATCTAATAAAAATAATCCCACTGCCGGTTATTAACCACTTGTGCAAACAGGAATGATTCACTCATTTACTATGTATATGTAAACACGGCACGGCGGGAAATATTAGTATTAAGGGCCTTGCCAACTAATAATAAAAAGGTGAAGCACTAGAAAATACCAAACTTTTGACTTGACTTTTGTCCACCTAAATTGGTGATTTTGCCCACTGTGCGGTGCTAAAATTCAGGTGGTGAAGAAGTTATTACATATTCCTTGTTTTTTCTTGTTCTCATGTACATAATGTTATTGTTTCGATTAATCTGTAGCCTTCTAGATGTGAATTCTGTAAATATTGAAAATTTTCATAGGTATTGTTATTTTATTTAAAATAAAATAAAATGTTTACTAATTAAAAAATAAAATTTTAGATTTTAACCTAGAATTAGACGCACATCATGGTCCATTGACCGTTCGTAGTGTCAGCGTTTTATAACAAAATTATTCTTTAATCTATCTATATAATTAGTTAATAACAAAATAAGAACCAATCTATTTACACTGAAAAATATATATGTATATTTTAATCACATTAACTAATTTATTAATAGTTAAATTCTCTTGTGGCACTATTCTACAGGATAAAGGCAGATCTTGAAGAATTAACCAATGCCATCTAATCTTTTCCCTTTATCAACTCTACTATTTGATCGCAAAATAAATATATAGATTTCAAGAATTTTTTTTTTCTAAATTCTGATGGTATCGGGCAGACATATAAAAAGTGATATAAATCTTCTACTTCATTAGTGTTAATTAAACTACCAATATTTGCTTGTTTGAAGTGTTCATAATTCAACTTTAAAACATCACGTCTGATTTTAATCAGCTCCAGTGAGCATTTCTCAGTAATTTAATTTACTGACTAATTAATCAACTTTAATAAAAAACCATCCCGAATAAAAAATAAAAAAATATCCTGTATATTTTATATTGTATATAAATATTTTAATATTTGATAAAGAATTGAATTCCTTACAAAATATAAAAACGCTGTAAATCATGACAGAATGGTTTATTATTTCCTAATAACTATATTGGAGTATAACTGTTTCTGAACCTGTAGACAGGCAATTAAGTAATATAAATAGTAATAAATAATTCAAAGGAAAATGGTCTATCACCAAGGCTAATTGCAAAAACGGTATTACTCTGCTATTTCGAAAGCGATTTGAATGATTCTTTTTTCGTTTTGTAAAAGATTTAATTCACTATCTAAAAGTACTAACAACTAAAAAACACGACACAATTTATGTACATATATATATATATATATATATATATATATATATATATTATCTTAAAACATATTATATTTTATCATAATAAGATTTATAGGCATATTTATGGGTAAAATATTATTTTATTTCCTTTTTTATAATTATTCGCGATTTTTTGGTGAACTACTGTAATAAGTCTTTTCTCTTTCTTCAAAAGTAACTGACTTATCGAATTAAATCATTTTTAATCGGCCAACATTTTAAAACTTATTGGCGCATATCAACGATTAGGAGTTAGGATCATCGTTGGTTGCGTTAGTATTTGTGTGGTAAAAAAAATTCCAGGAGTTTTTTAGAAAAACAGCGTATCTATGTATCTTGAAACGCCGTCAAATTTCAAGGGGAGGGGTTATTTATTTTTTTTTAGTCGATTGAAAATAATAAGCAGTAAATAAATATAGCAAAATAAAGCAATGAATTAATACATAAACGAAAACAAAATATAATATATACAGTAACTGAATACAGAAAAATAAAATATTTTTTCTATATACCACCTATTGTATGTTGTCGGGCCAGCAGTCAAGAATTGAGACGTTGAGTTCCAAAAGGTCTACTCCATCCACTTTGGACAATTTTACAGGAAACACAAAAATCTGTCATTTCTTTATTACTGACCAATTTACTTGATATTTTTTTATTATAATCCAAAGTTCATTTCTTACTGTATTAACAACTTATTTTTCTAAATTATTGCACTTCTCCTGACTTTTTAACAATATAATATGGAAATAGTACTTTTCAGAATGGAACATGTATATAGTAATTTTTAGAAAGAATTAAAAGGGATACAGTACTTTTTGGAAGAATAAAACATAAATTGCAGTCATCATAACCTTCCTCACACAACATTACTAGCAATATTGAAATCGGTTAAGAAGTAGCGGAAATAGAGCCTTTTGAACTTTGCAGTGGTGATTGACCATTTTTATTTAACACTTTTACGCCGTGGGGAATATCTACGTTTTTTTCCCGTGAGGCGGAACTATGTTAGCTACTTAGGCTTCGTGGGGCTGGGCGACACTGTTGCAAGTTCCAACGTGTTTAATGAGATATTGTTTTGATAACAGTTTTGACATACATATATGACTTGAAGGAGTAATTATGAAAATACTTAAAATCATAAAAATAATTCTTATATTATTTATTATTAAAAATAAGCATTATATTATTATTTATTATTACAAATAATTCTTATACTATTTTCTTTTCTTTTTTTTATGAAATAAAATAAATATCTAATAAAAGGAAGTTAAGGTGTGCTTATTTAAGTGTTCTTATACTATTATGAAATGAAATCACGCACAGCTAAATAAAATTCTTTAAGAAGAGTAGTCAAATGAAATAGGTTGTTGTTTTGATTTGTTTTTTATTTATTATTACTTTATTGTATATTTATGGATTTATTTATTTTCTATTTTACGTAATTCAACTTTATTGTTGTTTGTTGTAAATACTGTATGAATGTGGTCTCATATCACTATTACTATTGTTCATTTTAAAATAAATTGTAATATATCTCAATAAATATTAAAAAAATAATTGACATTATTGCTAGTTCGTCATTCTTAAGCTCATTGATTAATCCATTTCTTTAAATATATGTTAAGTTACTACACAGCGATATAAATCGTCATACTGTAAGTAATAAACCATCTTGTACTAATTTACGTTTTATTTTGTAATATTCATAATGGTGAAATTCAAAATAGTCGGTTTTATATTGTGTTCTTCATTATTTTATAGAATCGCTCTTTATAGAATATTGGTAGCGGAAATACTGACGAAAGGATTGGTCACGTTGACTCGGATATCTTCTTTAGGTCAAACATCTGGTTCCTAGCAATCTCTGCTCCAGAGATCACGGCCTGGATATGAGAAGAGAAGGGGCCGAATATTGCTATCACTTACTGGAGCTAACTTTCTTATCGAATATAATATATGTGCCGTAACTTGGGACTACTTCCACTCCCTTGGACCCTCCGAAGAAAGGTTTCAAGTTACACCTAAGGTCTTCTGTTTTGAAAATGCATGCATAATTCCCCGTTACTACAGCAGACATCAGTATATGTCTTGAGTCACTTTCAGGTAGGCAAATTAGGCTTGGAAGGCGGTCTTAGGTTCTTATGAAAATAATTTTTTTTTTTTTTTTAATTCAGAAACAATAATTTATTGTTTAATATTACAATCAGTTCAAATTAGGACATTTTTAATAGTGATAAAGTAAAACATTCGTACTACATTCACACAATATATACAAAGCAATAAATTTATAAAATAATAATACCATACACATATATACAAAACAGAATCAATAAGAATATATACAAAAGTCACTCATACCTATATACGATTCTCAAGCATATAGCACGTGAGTGGAGAATCTTGCCAATGCTAGAACTCTAATATACATGTTACAAGAGGTCTCGGGCTACTGTCGTTTCAACCATCTAGGGGGATGGTAAGGATGTGTGGAAGTGAATAGGGATTAGGGTGATGGATAAGGTTCTGATGGAATTTAGAGAATTTTGATGGTATAAGGTCTAAAATAAATGGAATATTTAGGTCGTGGTGTAATGTATGGTTAGTGACATAATAAGGTGCATTAACTATTGTTCGGAGGACTTTGGATTGGAAGGATTGAATGCGTTTGATGTTAAAAAATGTGGCTTTCCCAAATTTGGTTAGTGTCAGAGAAGATTTTTTGGCTTTCCTTAACTGATATAATAATAATAAATTCTTTATTTATTCTGGGACAAGTCCCTTTAGAATAATATTACAGGAAAAATACATTAGAACATCAGTGTCTTAGAGTAAAAACACAAAGAAGAGAAATAATAATGATACACAATAAAAGTAATAAATTAAATGGTATGTTCTAATAATAATTTAGAAAAGAAAGTAGGCAAGAATAAAATTAAAAAAAAAAAAAAGAAATTCATATACACGGCTGTTATTAAAATAAATTTACAATGCTAGTGAAATGGAACACATACATGTTTCAATACGATGCAAAATAAAATATTATAAATAATGGCTTGTTTCTGCTTTATTTATTGAATTTTATTTAAATATTATAGGTAAATTAAAATATAGGTTATTTAATATTTTCGATAATATTTGAGCTGTCCAGCGGCTATGCTGGCTTTCATCTTCAATTTTTTTTTTTTAATATGACTGAGTGATTAAGTGCTTTCTTTAGTTACAGATCTTTTTTTTTTTTTTTATTGTTCTAATATTGTATTTTTGATTGTTTTTATAATTAAAAAATACCAGATTAAAATGAAATTATTAACCCAGCCTCTTTAAAGATGACTTCATTATGAATTATTGAAAATTTTCTAGTTACATTTTCTAACTGAAGTCAACTCTTATTAAGAAGGAATATAATTATAGCGGCGGTCAGAAAATAACAATTAAATAGTCTTAATTATTTATTGTAACGTTTCGGCCCACATTCTAGGTCTTCATTAGGACACTTCAATTGCACAGCAGAGTTTAGGAAAACACTGGGTCTTTAGTCTGAATTTATTTAGGGTCATCTATTGATATTTACTATTTCTATCCTAATTTAACTTATAAAGTTTTCCAAAGTGTTTGATATTAAAATGTCAATAAAAAAAGTTATAATTTTTATTACATAATTTTTTTTTTAATTTTTTTTTTTTTATTTTATTTTTTTTTTTTTAGCCTTAATTATTTATCGAATTCCTCCTTGATTCGTACCAGAAAGTCAAATTATGGTTAGATCAGAAACGGAATATTGAAAGTTTCTTCTTGTCAGAATTAATTAAAAATATCATAATTTTCTTTTTTAAATTATCATAATTTTCCATAAAATGTTATCATGATTTTCTTTTTTTTTTTTTTAAATTATAATAAATAATAATGTCAATTTTTAAATTAATAAGAAATAACAATTTTCAAGAATAACGCCATTATGTACGTTTTAATTGTCATTCCTGTATAATATTTATCATTTCATCGCAGAAGATTCAATTTACCGCATAAAAGAACGAAATGTCTGATTCTTCCAGTTATTATTTAAAAAAATATAAATAAAAAAAGTAAAATATTTTCATTCTTAAGAAGTCAATTGGGTCCTTTAGCGGGCAAAGATATTTTATTATAACGTTAAAGAGAAATTTTGAGTAAAACTTATTTTCTCTTTAATAGGCCTTTGACAGTGAACGAGGAAAATATGCAGCGAATCCCAAAAAGCAAAGGGTGGACCGAAATAGTCCACCTAAATTTTATTGATGAAAGAGGTTTATTTTACTATGTGATAATTTGATTATGCCTTGAATTTTACTTATTTATATTGAAAAATAAACTTATTCCTATTCGAGATGGAATTCAGAAAGAAATATTTAAAAAAAATATTAATGCATGACCATTTATAATTTCTTAGGTTGTCATGTTTTTATAATGCTGATGCTATTGATTTTTTTCAGGTGTTATAGGTTCATTAGATATACATGATAAATGATAGTCTCCTTTCCATATAATATTAATCGAATACCATCTTGAGGTCTATATTTGTTTTATTTTTTTTAATGATATGTTTACAAATTAAGCACAAAGTTTACAAATTATAAGCATATTTATCTATTTATTGTGTTATGTTAGTAATATTAGGGATACTTTACATCATACTTTAATATATAAAATGCTCATAGTATCATTCTAAATATATAATATCAAAACCAATTTGAATTTAAGTTTCGTTCGGGTATGATTTATATAAAAGTAACCTTCAAAACGCTATTTATTTATTAAATTTAAATAATTAATTAAAAGTAAGTTACTAAGTCATAATACTGTGTTTTTATAAATTTCCCTTTTCTATGAATAAATTAATTATTTACATCATAAAGTATTTAATAGTTGTTATGTAAAAAGTAAATTTAAAAAAAAATTATCAATATCATATTAATTTAAAAATATTTTTTATTTGAAAAAAGTATGAAATATTAAAAGTGTATGTACTTAGTCATTTATAACTCTAAAATTAAAAAAAAATTGATGTATAATAAATAAAGCTGTTGGGTGTAATGATGACTGACTAAAAATGCATAAGGTTAGACAATCATTTTAGAAAATAATTTATTAAAGTAAATAGATTATACAAAGTTGTGTGATACACAGAATAGAATTTAAAATACATTTTTTGTACAAATTCTTCCCATGACTTCTGTTTAGCTCTTCTCACTTCTTCCTTGGTTCTGTTGCGGACCCCTACATAAACCCGCCATTTCTCTGGTGTTTTGTTTTTTCAGTAGTCCTTCCTTGCAATTTTCTTTTCTTTTATTTGTACCCTAAGCTCTTCAGCCCACCAAGAAGTTCGCTTGCCCTTCGTGGATATTCTTTTTACTCCGCACGCTAGAGATGCTGCCTATTTTTTTATGTGACTCCACAAGATATCTAGGGTAGCATCCGCGTTTAATTCTTGAAGCCTTCTTTTCAATTCTTCACCCTTCTGGGGGTCCTGCAGCTTCTTTACTTCAATCCTTTCATAGGATTTCGGCTTCACTTTGCGTTCCCTCAGTACCCGGTTTTCAGCCACCAAAAGCATATGGTCACTTCCTATCTCAGCCCCTCTAATTACCTTCACATCCGTGAAATGAGATGTCACGACTATAGATAAAGTAGTCTATGGCACTATTGGCGTTTTTCTCGGCAGCAGAGAAGGTAATTTTATGCAACTTCTTATGGGGATAGAAGGAGTTTCCTAGCAGCAGATCATTCTCAATGCAGAAATCTATTAAGCGCTGGCCACTTTCATTCTTGGTGCTCTCTCCACCATGCAGGCCCATCACTCCATATGCCCTAATGTGTTCATTGCCTGTTCTCGCATTTTTTTTTTTTTTTTTTTTTTGAAATATTGCTTTATTGAGAAGTAATACAATCGGCCACTATCTTGGGCAATAAGTATTAGAGATAAAAGAAGTCATTCATTCCATATGTACAAAGTAAAACAAACAAAAAATAAAATACCTCAATAACAAATGAAAAAAAAATAAATAAATGAAATAAAAGAAAAAAATTATAATCTTGGCCACATTCATACCTATATACAATATTTACATACTGCCCCTGGGAACTCCGAATCGAACCTCTGCATCCAGAAATTATTTATTTATTTTGTTTATAAGAGATCTCTCGGCCACTGCCGCCTCAACCTACGAGGAGGGTTGTAAGGATGGTTGGTACTAGATAGGGATTGTGCCAGGGGATTAGGAAGAAGAGTAAGTTTCTGGTGGAAAGTTGAGAATTTGGATGGGATCAGATCAAGGACATAAGCGATCTTGAGGTCGTGGTGTAAGGTCTTGTTTGTAACATAATAGGGAGCATTGACTATTGTTCTAAGGACTTTTGACTGAAAGGATTGGATACGTTTTATGTTCGAAAATTTAGAAGTACCCCATAGTTCAATTCCGTAGGTCCACATAGGTTTGAGAATTATCTTGTAAATTAATAGTTTGTTTCCGACGGAAAGTTGTGATGTTCTGTTCAGTAGTCTATGTGACTGTCCGTATCTTCTGTTGAGCTCTTGTCTTTTAAGTCGAGTATGTGGATTCCAGGTCAGTCTTTTGGTTCTCACATTTAGATCTCCCATTATCAATATGCTTCTGTTGTCACCCCTTGCTTTAACGGTAGCTCGCTCCAAATCACTGTAGAACTGTTCTTTCTCGAGGATATCAGAGTCATTTATTTGTAGGGGCATAAACTTGGATAAGAGCCCAGTCTCCAATACATCTCAATAAATATTAAAAAAATAATTGACATTATTGCTAGTTCGTCATTCTTAAGCTCATTGATTAACAAGCAAGTGTACCATTCACACCATGAAAACGTGATATTTTAAATCTAGAAACTCCTTTTTAAAAAATTAAACATTATTTACAATAAAAGATTTTAAAAAATGATGAAGTTATATTTGAAATTCGGTATTTGAATATTTTTAGTATGTGAGACTTATTATAAACATCACATTACTAAATCTCACGAATTTTCAAATACCTGTTCTCTCGCAATGTAGCACAGCCTTAAAAAATGGGCAAGCTTAGAGCACCTAGTTACCAAAAAAGGTGCTAGATACCTTGAGAGCGAACATTTTTCACGGATTTTAGACGCTAGTCTGGAAACTCCAAATCAAACTCTGAGACCTAGTAGTGTACGTCGAGGAATAATTCCAAGAGATACCGACGCCTCTCATTCAGCCACGTCAATGGTCATGAGAGCCAATAGAGACTGTGAGGGTGCAAGAACAACATACACTCAAAATTAATGTAACATTAAATGTGTATTAATTTACTTAAATAGCTAAAGTAATAATCATTAGAGATGTCTAATCCTTCTTTTTAAGGATTCCGGAATCACCTGCCTTTTTTTTTTTGTTATAGCATTCTAAAAAAAACGCGTAGAGGAACGCAGTTTCAAGCCAAAACGGCCTCTAAAGGGGATATCTCATATCGCAAACTGCCTCTAACCCTGAGAGTAGATGTAAAAAGGGTACACCAACCTCGTTACATCTAACGTCATGTCGTTCCAAGGATTTCACTTGCGTCTGTGCCATGCTTTCCAGTTTGTATTTTCTTTCCTTTAATTTTTCCTCTTTCTCTTTTTTTTTTTTCTTTTGGCCTCTCAGAAGTTTTGATGAAAATTATAATGAAGGAAGTTGAGAGGGTCTGGGCTTTAATTTTTGCATGAATATTGAATTTGAGAGACGTCAGGATCTGATGAGCCGACCCTAGTCTCAGGCGTCGATACCTACAATTTCTAAATTTGCATAATAAATTAGTAAAAGTCTCGATTATTTAACCGAAAAGATATAGGTTAATTTCTTTCGTTGTATAATAATACTAATGAGTCACCTCATGTTTACCCAGGTACAATTTGAATGTGGTGTCATATATGTTAAAAAAAGCACTGTTTGACCGACTTACATAGCCATAGCAGAAACCAGGAATCGGGAGATGATTTTAGATGTAGATAGATAAAGAAAAAAAGAGACTTATAAACAAGAATATTCGATAATAACTTTCATAGACAACCTTACATTAAAAAGAATCAAATCGGTTCAATAATATATATTTTAAAAAAATCCCTTCTTATACCAGCGAGGTTATGATGTGTATTTAAAAAAAACAACATAAATAACAAGAGTTAATTTTTTTTAAATGAACTCTTTAAAATTACATTTAATTTTTTTTTAAACATATTTATTGATATTTATAACTTTATTAGATAAAAATACATCAAGTAAATGTGATGGTAGTATACAAAACTGTCGTGAAATACATATAGAGACACTACCTAGTGGCAGCACTTTAAAAATATTCTAAACTAGAAGGTCCCGTGGCCATCTTATTTTCAGACGCCTCAGAGGATTATCAGGGATTGAAGAGGAAGCATTGTAACTAATAGATTGTAGTGGAATGGAGTTTTTAATGGAAGGAATGGTACCTGGTTCGGGCTCAGCCAGCAACATATAGAATATTAAGGTCTTTATGAATGAGTTTGTTTGAGACAAAATAAGGAGCATTGAGGATTTTCCGAACGAGAGAAATTCGATGGTTTAGTGGAGCCCCATTTAAAAATTTAAATTTAGTCTTTATGAAATGCATTATATTGTAGAAAGTAGACAGATACCTAAGTATGGTTTCTCGCTTGACTACACGGCTGAGCTGTATAGGCAGTCCCGCATAATTGATCAGTCTTTCCTTATAGTAGGTTTTTCCCCCGTCCCATGTAGGAATTTATTAGATTTTATGGGCAATAAACATCGTATTCTGTTATCATCACCCTTTTACATAATTTTTATTGAATTGTACAAAAAGAGTTTTTTAATAATAATAATAATAAATAATAAAAAAAAAATTTATCCTGGGACTATGTCCTTTAAGAATAACAAAATTGTACAGTACATATTAATATTTATGTCAGGCCAAGAAAAAAATAAAATTAATTTTTATTTAAAGATACACATCTGTCTATCTAAAAAAGAAAAAATAATAATAATAAACACAAATAAGACCTATATACATTTATTTACAAAAAATATGGATAATAAACACACAATAAAAAAATGAGGGGGGGGAGAAAGAAAAGAATTCTCCTAAAGGCTACTAGGGTTGAGAAAATTATAAAAGAACTAAAATAAAAAAAACTAATTATTCCACAGCGCAAGGATTTTGGTAAAATAGATAATTATATCTTGCATTGAAATTAAGATAAGTCAGTTGCAGATTCTAATTTGTTGTGCATCTATTTAGATGTTGGAAAAGGTGGGATTTGAATGAGAAAAGGGAAGAAGCATGGCGAATTTAAATATTAAGTACATTTAGAATCTTGGAATTCACATCTTAACGGTCTCATAATGATTCTGTTAAGGAGCGTGGTATTTCGTGCTTCTCCATAATCCTCCTGTGTTTTGGACAGTCTTCGATTATATGTTTAATGCTAAGAGTGAACGTACAATGCTGACACTTACAGTACGGCTTCTCTAGCCATCAGGTAGCCTTGAGTAAGGCGGCTGTGTCCTAGGCGGAATCTAGTGAGGACTACTTTTTCCCTTCTTGAATTTCTGGAGCTCAAAGACCACTTCACAACTCTGGGTTTCACCAATCTTAATTTGTTTGATGTCTGTTCATCCCATAGGTTTTGTTAAAGTTAAAGTTAAAGTTTGCAGAAGTGTCATGGCCGATTGTCAAGTTTACTATGTGTGTCGCTCTGTCTTTCTCACTGTATAACTTACGTGTATGGAGTTGACCAGCAGTCAGCCTTTACAAAAAGTTTCCTCTGTTGAACGTTTTCACTTTACACCTATAAACATTGAGGTTAGTGCTCTTATTTTAATAGCCAGCTCACTGAGCAGTGTCACTTGGGCTAACTGACGTGGCAGTTAATCCCTACAGACTCTTATCAGCCAGCACTCCAGGTTCACGGTCGCGGCACTAGGAATCTACCTGCCACCGTCCTGAGTTCGTATCCCGGGATAACCTAGAAATCTTTTTTTTTCTTAGAATATTTTTTTTAAATTTCTTTAAAATGTTTTTTTTATTAATTGTATATAGTTATGTACATAATTTAATTTTTAAGGAGTTATTTAATTTTTGTTATTAATATTTAGAGGGTATATAATTTTTTTTTTCTATATCTTATTTTTTTTTCTTTAATAGGTGTTTTTTTTTTTATTTTTATTTGTTATATTAATATATATAAACATACTTATATGGTAATCATTTAATAGGGGAATTTTCTTTTTTCATTTTTTTTTCTTATACATAAACATTATGTCTGACGCGAATTCAGTGATGGACACAGACAATGAAACTCCGTTCAGTGAGATTAGTGAGACTGATTCGCAGTACCTGACTAGAAGGACGCGGCAAAAACGCCATAGGAACGTACAGCCAAATTCTGGTAGTAATTCACCGAATAAGAAAAAAAATAAAAAAGCCAAAGCTAAGCAAAATTGCCCTCCAGAAAACCGAAGTACACCTTCAGCCAACACTCAACCAACCAAAACTGCCTCCACATCCGCACTTTCCAGCAACAACGTTGCAGCCATCAATAATATGTCATCAACATCCTCTACACCCCGTGAATTCAATGAGCCTGAGCCACCACCCATATACGTCAATAATATTCAAAATTTCTTTAAGTTTGGCCAAGAAATATCTGCACTCATAGGACAAACTAACTTCCAATGCTTCGCGAGATTAAAAGACGTTAAGATCAACACTACTACCAAAGAGAACTATAAAAAACTCGTCAAATATTTAACAGAGAAACACTATGAATTTCACTGTTATCAGCTAAAAGAAGATAAACCCTACCGCGTTGTTTTGAGGGGTCTCCACAACACCACCCCCACAGAGGCCATCAAGAAGGATATAGAAGAGTTAGGATTTAGCGTGCGACACGTTTCTTGTGTCATTCATCCCTCAGAAAAGTTCCCTTTACCATTATTCTTCGTAGACCTGGAGCCTGCTACTAATAATCCAGAAATATTTAAAGTAAACAGGCTTGTTTACTCCTGCATAAAATTTGAAGAGCCAAGGCAGAGAGATGACATAGTACAGTGTACAAACTGTCAAAATCTTGGACACACAAAAGGCTACTGTCATCATCCAGCCAGATGTGTCAAATGTGCTGGCCCACACGCCTCTAGCAATTGTTTGAAACCTCGGGACACCCCAGCAAAATGTGCGCTGTGCAGTGAAGGTCATCCTGCTAGCTATAAAGGCTGCATAGTGTACAAAAATATGCTGAGACAAAAGATCCTAAACATATCCTCTAGAACCCTACAGAAGACCTCCAGCACTACTAATGAAGCACCCGGCCCTTCAACCAGGACTACTCCGATCATCCATCGAGCTCCAGGAGGCAGCGTGTATCAACCACCACCAAGCTCCAATACCTCCGCCTATTCTGCAATAACCACAAAACCTCTGCCCCGACCTCAATCGCCTCAAGATTCCACTTCACAGCCGCAGACATCCCATCCTCAACCCCCGATCTCCTCTCATCACCGTCAGACCATACATTCACAGCCTCAGAGAACTCATTCTAAACCTCTTAACTCCCACCCTCAGTCAAAAATACCCATAAATGATCCAAAACCTGCTTCTCTGAGAGTCAAGTTACCGCCACTAATCTCTCCACAGACCAATCCCAAACATCCACCTGCATTAATCACTGCAGTTCAGGACAATCTCTCATTTGAAGCTCCATTACCTGCTGAATCTCAAAGAATAATCTTACCCACACCAAAACAGATTAATCCTTTAATCCTAAACACCCCTTCCTACCCCAATCCTAACCAACCTCCAACTGACATAACATCTATTCTTTCATCCTTCCTTCTAGACCTCCAAAACACAATCAAACCACTCATCAATCTCCTTACAAGTCTCCTATCACAGTTCCCGATTAATTTCCCTAGATGAATAAGCAGACCCTAGCTATTCTCTTATGGAATTCCAATGGTCTGATTAATCACAGAGACGAACTTTACATCTTTCTTCACGAAAATAACATAGACGCTGCCCTTGTGACTGAAACACATTTCACACCTCATTCACACTTTTACATACGCGACTAAATCACATACAGATCAGATCACCCTGACAAAACATCCCACGCTGGCTCTTGTATCCTTATTCACAATTCCTTAACTCACTCCCTAATTCCTTCTACTCCAACTGACGCCATCCAATCGACTTCGCTTGCCTTATCCTACCGTCCATTTAACATAACCATCTCAGCTGTATATTGCCCTCCTGGGATTTCCCTCTCCTCTAACCAACTCGATTCCTTATTTCAGTCCTTTGGTCCGCGCTTCATTGCTGGGGGAGATTACAACGCCAAAGATCAACGGTGGGGATGCCGAACATCCAACGCTCGTGGCCGGATTCTCTCCCAAGTCACCACTTCCAACAGCTATTCAGTCTTATCACCTAAAAATCCTACTTACTGGCCTACTTCCCTGAAAAAGCGCCCTGATATTCTTGATATATTCGTCACATCCCAAATTCCCACCTTTCAATCAACAGTAACATCCTTAGACGACCTCTCCTCAGACCATAGCCCAGTTCTGCTTCTCCTGCATTCAAACCCTATTCCTAAATCCTTCCCTCCTTCATTGATCACAGGACATGTTGACTGGGACAACTTTCGCTCTCATCTAGAAAACGAACTTGACTTAAAGATTCCGCTAAAGACAGAACAACAAATTAACTCTGCTATAGAAAAACTGACAAGAACAATAGGTATTGCAATTAGTAACAACTCAACACGTCCCAAAAATAATTATTCCCGCGACACTAACTTACCGCCTCATATTCGAAAATTATTAACAGAGAAACGGCGAGCAAGGGCTAAGTGGCACAGGTCCAGATACCCATCCGACAAAACATACTATACTCACCTAACTAACAAACTCAAAACTGAAATTAGAAAATTCAAAATGCAAACTTTTCAGGACTTCACAGAAAACCTAAGACCAAATGACAAATCTTTATGGACAACTACCAAAAATCTGCTCAAATTCAAAACTTTTAATCACCCACTCCTTACCGAATCTTCTACCTGGTCTCGATCAGATGAAGAAAAAACTCAAATATTTGGTGAACACCTTTCCAAAATATTTAATCCACATCCTGAAATCCTTAATCCGACCCATATTGACCATATTGAAGCAGAACTAGCTATTCCACTCCAAATGTCCCCACCTCCTAAAGCCTTTCATCCTTCTGAAATAATTAACGTTATCCATCAGTTACGTATTAAAAAAGCACCTGGTCATGATCTCATCACATCCTTTATCCTTAAACAGCTACCTCGAAAGGCTATCCTCTACCTCGCTTATATCTTTAATGCCACCCTCCGAACCACCTATTTTCCTGAACCTTGGAAAATGTCAATAATCAAAATGATCCCAAAACCTCAAAAGCCTCCTGAACATCCATCCTCATACCGTCCGATCTCCCTTTTACCTATCATGGGCAAGATTCTAGAAAAACTCATTTTAAAGCGCCTTTACCCGATCCTAGAAATGCATCACGTCATTCCTGACCACCAGTTTGGATTTCGGACATCCCACTCTACAATTCAGCAATGCCACCGTGTGGTGGATGTTATATCCTCCACATTGGAGCGAGGAATGTTTTGCACGGGTGCTTTTCTCGACGTGGAACAAGCGTTCGACCGAGTCTGGCACCCAGGACTCCTTTATAAACTCCGTCAATTCCTTCCCGCAACATACTTCCTCATAATCCGTTCCTACCTCACTAATAGAACCTTTCAAGTCAATTATAACCTTTCCTACTCTTCCATAATTTCTCAGTCTGCAGGTGTACCTCAGGGTAGTATCTTAGGTCCCATCCTTTATACGGTATATACAGCTGATATCCCACTCCATCCTAGCACTGTCCTCACAACTTACGCGGATGACACTTGTGTGTTATCCGTCCATAACGATCCAACCGCTGCATCCCAAATCCTTCAGTCCCACATCACAGCCATTGAGGAATGGTGTCGGAACTGGAGGATTAAAATAAAGCCTAAAAAATCCCATCAAATAACCTTTACCCTTCGTCGAAAACCGATGACCTCCTGCCCTACCGTATCCTTTAATAATACGCCACTCATACCTGTTGAACAAATCCGATACCTAGGACTCCATCTTGACAAACGTCTTACATGGAACCCTCACACGAGACTAAAACGACAGGAAACTGCCCGTAGATACCGATTACTACAACACTTACTAGACAAACGTTCAAAACTTCCAATTCACTACAAAAAGCTCATTTATATCACTGTCATCAGACCAATCTGGACATATGGAATCGAGCTTTGGGGCTCTACTAAGCCATCTAATTCCTCCCGCATCCAATCCTTACAATCCAAAATCCTTCGCAAAATCCTAAATGCTCCTTATTTCGTCACAAATAAAATCATCCATAACGACCTTAATATCCCATTTGTGGCAGACCTTTCTCGAACCAGATATACCACTTTTAATTCCAAACTCCCAACTCATATAAACCCTCTTGTCCGCAACCTATCAACCTCGCATATTCCTGACAACCCTCCGAGGCGATTGAAAAGAAGATGGCCTCGGGATCTACTTACTTAAATAAACATCGAAGTACTACCGCTGGGTAGTTTCTTCACAAGCCTTATACGCCTTTTATTATAATTCATCACTTTTACTTATTGTATTTATGTAATATACAGTTGTAAAATTCAATAAAATATAATTTAAAAAAAAAAAAAAAAAAAAAGTTTGCAGAAGGCAGTATATTTCATGGACAAGCTGATTTTCTGTGCTAGGGTTTGTACGAGATTGAAGAGCAGTTAAAAAATCCGAGCATATGACTATTATTTCCTCACTGGTTGTTAATGCTAGCTGAAGAGCATTTATTATGGCAGTTAGTTCAGCTAACCATGTACGAATTTAAATATTTCTTTATACTGTTAACCAGGGGATAAACTTTTCTTTAACTTGTTTCTCAATACGGATTTTTTTTTCTTCATAATTATGAGTAGTATAATCCCGCACTAAGTAATAAATGGAAATAACTTTAACTTAATTATTTAATTTATTTCGACAAAATATTTTATTTCATTTATTTATTATTTGACTCCACCTTGCCAAGGTTATCATGGCTGGTAATAACTCGGAAATGTGCAATTGAGATGGACGAATACTCAAAAAAAAAAAAGTACGGAGTACAGTACACAAATAATCAACCTTACTTAGCATATTTGTACTTTGAGTACTGGATTACTTTATTTTATCTGGATGTACTCTAACGGAATATAGTTGATTACTTACATATATTGAGTTCGGGTTTCGTCCATTTATTAAGTATTTAGGCCATTTCTATTTTTAAATTATCGATATCAAAATCGATTATTTTAAACTATTCAGATATATTTAAAATTAAGGACTATTTTTATGTTTTTTATTTTACTCATAGAATCAGTATGTAGTAAAAATTTAAAGATCAAGCGCTCGCGTATCGTTTATTATTTACTCTTCAGAGATATTTGATATAGAGGTGTATTATTATGTTTTTTTACTGTTAGAATCACATATTGCTATCGATTTTAACATCGCTCGCTTGCGTATCGATTATTTTAAATTATTCATATAGAAATCTTATGTTGTTTTTTAAAGAAATAACTTCTTTAATCTAATCCAATTAAATACATTTTTACAGTGCAAGGATTACTATGAATATATATATATATATATATATATATATATATATATATATATATATATATATATATATATATATATATATATATATAAGTAATTTCCATTCCCATATCCGAACCCTACTGTGAAAACTAATTATTCATTTTATTATCCATAAATAGACCCTGGGTTCGATTCAAGCCTGAAATTGTTTTTCTCTTTTGAGAATGAACGAAAAGTTCCTTTACTATCCTGAAACAGAGTCCCTTAAGAAGAAAATGAAAATATAAGTTTGATGACCGTAACAGTATAGACATAGATTTAAAAATCAAAAGATAAACTAAAATAACAAATTTTAATAGGTTAATAGGTTATTATATAAGTTTAAGGAGCGACGTGTTCTAGTGGATAAAGCGCTAGTCTACTGTGCTCCGGGTCCTGGGTTCGAATATCGGTTATAACAATATTATTTATTCTGTTATTTCAACCCGGGGGTGACCCTGGGGTATGGAGACCCTCCATCCAGCCTCTACAAAGTGGGTACCCAAAATCGGAAAAACTGCCAGCTGAGCGTGATCTCGGCCGAATCACCTCATTGCACGGCCGTTGCCCTAAAACAGTACGAATCTCTATATGTACTGAGCCCAAGAACCTTCATGGGTTGTAGTGGTACAGGTTTTTTTTTTTTTTTTTTTTTTTTTTTTTTTTTTTTTTTTTTTTTTAATAGGTTATTAACTATGTCATTATTTACAAATCAAACTCTTATAATAAGGTAAATAAACGAAAATATATACTTAATTAGATGTAATAGTAATAATACAAAAACATGACAAAATTGGAATTATTAGTATCTGCAGTTTGAAGTTATTGTCTCTTTGGAAAAGGAAATGATGGTTAAAAAGGAGTGATTTAAAGGAGGTGGCAGTTCCAGCGTGACGGATCTCAGGAGGGATAGAATGGAATTCTCAACTAAATAAAGTAAATACAATATATAAATTTAAATATAAAATAGCCCCTGTTGAACAGATTCAATACCTAAGACTTACATTCAAGACTGAAACGACAAGAAACTGCCCTACGTTTTTCGACTACTTCAACACTTATTGGAAAGATAAACGCTCCAACCTTCCACTTAATTACAAAAGACATATTTATATGACCATCCAAAATATGGACTTATGGAGTAGAGCTATGGGGCTCTACAAAACCATCACATTCTTCTCGTATCCAATCCTTACAATCTAAAATCCTTCGTAAAATCCTTAATGCACCTTTCTTTGTCACGAATTACTTATATACGAATACCTTCTTACTCATCCATAAAGACCTTAATGTTCCATTTCATAGAAAAATCCATTCCTACTCTAACCCACTATTTTCTCTCCTGCCGTTCTCTTATATTCCTAATAATCCTCCGAGGCCTCTGGAAAGAAGATGGAGAGAGACCGTTTATTTTAGGATATTTTTAGAGTGCTGCCAATGGGTGGCGTCTCTACATGTATTTCATATCAGTTTACTATGCCCATCAAATTTACTTGATGTTCATAATACAGTTATAAATATTAATAAATATATTTAAAAAAAAGTATATATATCTAATATATAAAATTCTCGTGTCACAGTTTTAGTTGTGATTTTTAGACGTGACTCCTCCGAAACGGCTTGACCGATTTTCATGAAATTTTATATGCATATACATTAGCTCTGAGAATCGGCTACTATATATTTTTCATACCACTAAGGGAGAAGGGTTGTCCACCCCTAACATATTTTCTTATTTTTTTAAGATTATTAAAAAATACACACAACCCTAATTTTTCACCCTTCTGTCACCAATGCCTATTTTGTAATAGTCGTTTTAGTATTTTAATAATTTTTCATTCCGCTGATCAATTATCACTTGGTAAGTTATCCCGTTAGTCGTCACTTCTCACCACGGTCGGACATGAAAACAGTTTTGGGCCATTATTACTGTTTATGCATCAAGCGTAGTAGTAACCTTTACAATTATCATTTTACTATACCAGTGTATGTTTTTCATGTCGTTATTCATGACATGTTTTTCACACCAAAAATTATACGTGGAAAGCACTGGAGTGGGTAAACCATCGATTTTTTGTTAGCAAAAGACGGGCTAACAAAAAAAATTTTTCCCGCTATAGCATTAAGAGATTGATATTGTTTGATAGTGTTTATGTCGTAATTAATTAAAGATATATATATATATATATATATATATATATATATATATATATATATATAATTTCAAGGAATAAATAAAATTAAAAAAATGTATATTGTTTTGTTATTTTTATATTCCCTTATCGTTCGTTCATAGCGCTCCATGCCTTCACTCATTATGTGGCAAAACATCGTTTACCGGGTAAGTTAATATAATATATATATATATATATATATATATATATATATATATATATATATATATAATAAACTTTTAAGGACAAGAATTCTATACTCATAACCTCGATAAATTTATCATAACCTACCTCGCCCAGAGTTTTTTTAACTAATTAAATTAAATTAACTAACTTTTTTTTATTAAATACTTTACTATTGCCCACACATGATTTCTCATGAACTAACAATCGTTTCATGCTAAACATTTACTTAGAAAATACCATAAATAAAACTCTATAAAGGAGGCTATAAATATTTTATCCGCCGGAAGGGAATTGAAAGGGACTGGAATGAAGGGAGTTGACTACAATCAAACAGCACTAGTCCGTGCGGAATTGAGGCTCCCTCCAACGCTTCTATAAGCCGTTTCTTTTTCTTCAGAGAAATCTCTTACAGTTTATCAACACCTTTATTGGAGCTTTATGAATCGGACTGTAATAAAGGAATCTGTATCAAAATGCCGGTTTAAGGACTGCAGCGGGAGGGAAGACGTGACCGGAATAGAACGCTCCGAGGGAAAAAGAAATTCCAGGAGGGAATTATTCCCTCGGGAGCAATAGGCGATAGGTGCAGGAGGAATGCAATGAAGGGGATCCACTAAGAGAATGTAGGCCGACCAATGGTAGTGCAGCTTTCATATCGAGCGGCAGTTGTAGCAGACAAATGACCCCTTTCCCGGTGGCTCTCCATTTGGGATAACTTATCCATAGCCAGTTTCCTTATTGAGACATGGGACCAAGAAGACGTGGAGTGCCGCCCCTAACTTTATGTCCCTCCTGCCCGGTAACTGGAGCGAGTTAGGGTGCATTTGTCTGAGTTATATCCTGACGAAACAGCACCTTATTGCTTCCTCTCTCGGATCTATTTGAGGCTCTTCTTTATAGGACTCCGATCCTCTCGATTAAGTGGATTGAATTTTACTCTACTCGAATTTTACCGTTTCTCGATATTATTTGCGTTAGGTTGAAGAAGAAAAAAATGTGGACACCCGTCTATTATTTTCTTACCTTCTTGAAATTAAGTCAATTTTAGTGTATATAATTAGTTGATCGTTGAGAATAACTGGAAGGAACTAGTCCGGGAGGCGGTCAGTAAATGAAACAACTAAATATTTTCAACTATTTATTGCTTGCCAACATTTCGGCCCCCATTTTAGGTCATCATGAGAGCTAAAAAGATATGAAAGAAATACAATTTCAATAACATTAAATACAAGCATTATGAGGGGTATTCATACGTTTGATATAGCATGCTATTTGTGCTATTGTGCTAAACCCATCAATTTTATACAGGAAATAACTGTAGAAACTCGACGGGTTTAGCAAAATAACACAAATAGCATGCTGTAGCAAACGTAGTGAGTACCCCTATGATAGATATTCGGGCTTGATGATTTTTTCCATAAAATCTTAAATTTTTATTTAAAAAAACATAACGTTTCGGGATCTTCACCCATCTTCAGATCTCTGGTTTATATATACCATTTTGAACTTCAGTTGTTCGTTCCAGCATTTTTACTTTATTTTCCATCATAAAATTTAGCAGTAATATATTAAGTAGTTCACTAAAATTTGTATTTTATAACACTCAATTTATATATGGGTAATGGCGGCTACCATATGAAGCAGTGTAATAAAAAGTGTAGTGAATTATTTAATAGAAAACTGCTAATTTTTATGATGAAAAGTAAAGTGAAAATGCTGGAACGAACAACTGAAGTTCAAAATGGTATATATAAACCAGAGTTCTGAAGATGGTAGAAGATCCCGAAACGTCATGTTTATTTAATAAAATTTTTAGTTTTAATGGAAGAAATCATTCAGCCCAAATATCTACCTTAATATTATGCGAGATCTTCCGGTGTTTTAAAATATATTGATATAATTAAATACAATATTATATAAACTATTGAGCTAGGCAACGTTGGTATTGAAATATCGTATATAAAAAAAGGAAGAAAAAATATATATAATATTATGTATAAAGAAACCAATTAATTAAATTACAATTGCTATAGTATAATAATAAAATGTGCAAGGATATCAATATACAATGTTCTATTATTATTTTATTCAACCTGTTATCTTTGATACCTCTAATATAATCAGGGAGAATTTAGTTGGGTGCTAGATTCAGTTTTACCCCATATACATCTTCCATCATGGTTTTTACTATTATATGGGTTATATTTTACGAATATGGTAATTAAAATTTGTTTTGTATCATTATTATATTATTACTATTATATGATAAATTTCATTAATTTAATCGCCCAGTACACGGCTTTTACCAACCTCCGTAACTTAAATTCAAGGAAAAGGGAAACACATCGAGGTATGATTAGTTAAAGTTTGAAAATATAGTGTTTAGATATTATAGATACAGTAAAAGAGAGTTTAACTTGTATTATGTATGTTGATATTGTAATTTGATAATAATGGAACATTCAATAATGCAAATTTATCCCTCAGTTATTAATTATAAATAGAAAAAATCTTTGCTGGCAACACACGACTTTCACATTCCTAGGTTGTCAAAACCAATTCAAGAACTTTTAAATAAGTTAAGAAGGTCGAAGTGGGGACAAATTTGGCACGACACTACAGAAAACAAGTTAAGGAAAATAAGAAGGGACATCTCCTAATGGCATTCGTCCCTACGGCAAAAGCGAAGGGAAGAGGTTATCCTGGTGCGCCTGCAGGTTATTGGACACACCCGACTAACTCACGGACATCTCATGGCACGGGAACCTCCTACTGATTGCCCAACATGCGGTTGCCCGGTTACTGTTAAACACGTTTTGACAGAGTGTAGGGCTTATGATACTCAAAGAGCTCATATTGCCATTGACACTGACTTACCAACCGTTTTACAACACAACATAAAGACAACTGCAAAACTTTTTGACTTTCTACAACAGACAGACTTTTACAATAAACTATAATATTTAATCCATGATTTAAGGCGAAAATGACCCAAGTGGTTTAAGCCTACGAAAAAAATAAAAAATAAAAATAAGCTAAGAGTTGAAAAAAAGTTTAAAGAATAAAATTTAGCTTCGTTGGAAACATCAATAATCACCCATGTTTATGCCTTATTCGTTACTCTATATATTTCATATATAGGGAAGTGAAAGTAAAAATTTAATTGTTTCTAATTCTAATTTAATTGTTTTGGTGGAAACATTTATTTTAGAATAAATAATAGAGATTTTTATGGCTTTTAAGCCGTCACACTGATAATCAAAATAAAACCAACCAAAAATTAAAGCCCTTAATTAGCAAACTATGGAATAAAAATCAAATATTCAATTATCTAATTTGTTTAATTGAAAAGTGCACTTAAGTTCATCTCCGTATATCTAAATAGGCTTGATAATAGTAATTTATACGCTATTCTTGTAATTACACATTTATATTGAACGCTATTGAACGTTTATATGATTTTTCTGTTAACTGTGTAAGTTATTGGAATCTCTCTACTGTTTTTGTTTTTTTTTTCGTTTCAACTCGTATAGGGACCTTGTTAGAGGGTTATTAATATGTCCAAATCTTGTTAAATAATCTAGGCAGTGTGTTTTTTTCTAGTTTGTTTGTTGTTGATGGTACTTTGGCTAATCGAGTGATGCTACAATGGGAGTAATAAATTTTGCATATCCAGGTTTAATTAGGTTACGAATCTTAACGAGTATTCGAAATCGCACAGCTCGGGACCAACATTTTAAGTCCTCTCCGAAGGACGGCAAAACAAATGAAATCCTAGGGCTATCTTTCTGTCTTAAACCCGCTTTCTTGGGCATAGAAAGATGTTATGCTAGTCACTACACCGCAGATGACCTCACTGCTTGTTGAGGATCCCCTCAGGTATATTTTCATCGTGATATTGCCAAAGAATCTTAAATTTATTGTTCCGTTTTTTTTTTTTTTTTTTTTTTTTTTTCGATCCCGTTGTTCCGTCTAGATTGGTTAATTCCGTTTTCCATACATTTTGTATTAGAGGGTCGACTATGATCACTTCACGTGCTACGACCATAAGTTCTAAATACTGTATGGAATCTTCGCATATTCGAAGCATTAATGATTCAAATTTCTTAATAATTAAGTAGTTCGCAACATTATTTTATTTTATTTTTTCTTAGAGCTCTAATTCTCTTGTTTAATTTTCTTTTGCAAAAATATGGTTTCATTTTTGTATTAAGCTCCATTTTTCTGACGTAATTGCGGAAGACCTATAGATGAAGAAGAGCGAGTGATCCCATAGCGATGGCCATTATAGAAAAAAGAAGCCCCAGCCTCTACCCCAAGTGTAGTGATAAAGGAATAGTAGAAGTTATTAAGGATGTTTTCAAGATAATACAAGTGTTGAAAGTTGTAATAAATAGTTA
This sequence comes from Piezodorus guildinii, assembly GCA_023052935.1. Lineage (NCBI taxonomy): Eukaryota > Metazoa > Arthropoda > Insecta > Hemiptera > Pentatomidae > Piezodorus > Piezodorus guildinii. The sequence goes on from CM041295.1 coordinate 56,817,497, forward strand.
GAGATCGTTAATATTTGCTTAATCTTTATTATTTGGATATTTTTTTTTATTCGTATTTATTACAATTTGTCATAATAGACAATAATAATAGAGCTACAGTATCTCATTCATACAATAATTTAGATATTAAACTTTTCCTTCTTCTTTCTTAATAGGTACATTAATATTATACGGGTTATAGAAACATCGTAGTACTAGGTATATCCAATTTTATTTTTTAAAGAAAATACTATGATCTAATCTATATTTCTAAAAGAAAGACCAATTTCACTCGATTTTCTGGTCATCGCAGTTTCTCATAAACGACTATGGTTGTGAAGTTGAAATTTTTCCCAGAGGTGCGTCTTAACGTCTAGATGTGCAATAAGGCTGGGTTTGGGAAAATTCGTCCCCCAAGTGATTTAAAAAAATATTTTTCTAAAACGTAAAACAAATTTGGTTTTCGAATAACTCAAAAACTATATGCTTCCGCAAAAACTATAAGTACTCATTTGAATGGCAATCAAATTTCTTACTACCTAGAAGCAAAATCGTTTTAATCTGATCAGTAATAGCAAAGATACTAAAATAAATATAACAAATATATTTAGGTATATTTCGTTTTATAGCCATGTTTCGTGTTTAGGTTTCTAACAAATTCATATGTTTCATTGTTGGTTTTTTAAAATGAACAATAGGCTGAAAAAGGTTTAAGTTTTGAAAATATAATAGAACTTAGTTCTGAAACCTCAAAAATCTGCGAGCTTATTCAGTTGGAAGGGTACACCCCTGAGTGGAAACAATACGCATTTATGTTACATTGATGTTACGATGGTACAGAATGATAATGCTTTAAAACGAAAATGTCAGTGTTAGATAATCACGGGTATGGCTACTTGCTACTGGTATGTTATTAAATTTTAAACTGAATAAAATTAATATCTGACAATCAACAATAATCATTTATTTGTCATACATAGACTTAGTTAATAGTTTAACTCACTGCTATCTCAGGTATATTTCTACTGTATAAATTCACCCAACATAGTTATTATATACAACTTTCTTGATTCGCAGCAATTAAAAAAAAAAAAATGAAATAGTCGCGTGCAAAGCCGCGAGCTACTGCTAGTACTCTATAAGTTAATGAGGACGATAGATAAAAATTTATCATTTATTCCGAGAACCATTCTCTACTTAAGAGTTTTAGAAACTTATAGAAAACGTTTTTAATGAAGAAATTACAAATTGTTATGGTTCCTTGAAAACATTGTTTATATTTATATGGCAAAATATTTAGAAAAAAGTCAAAATAACAATAAACAAATAAATGAAAAAATCATTAAGTAAGTTCACGTCGCACAGTGGAAAAAATCACTACCAGTGGCCAAAATTTTATAACTCTTAATCTAATTAAGATAAATTAAATTAGATAAAAAAAGGTCTATTTTAATTTATTAGTATAGGATGTCTATTATTAGTTAGAGTGAAAAACTACTCCTATTAGATCTTTAAATATTTTAAATTATTTTTTGAACTCACTGATTTAATACTTTTTTTTTTTAATTGGCTAATTTATTCTATATTGGATCATACAAATCGAAAGAAATGACCTATTATTTGCTTCTTTAGAGATTTCTGTGATTATATTTGCCATACTCAAGAACTTACGACGTATACAGGATTCACAAGGAATTATTAAATTTAACCTCGAAACATCTGTAAAAATATTGAGCTCAAATTGCTCATATATCAGCTAAAAAAATAAATCAATAAAAATGCATACCCATTTGTATTGAAAACATTAGGTTTTATTTATTTTTAATGTTGTAGAGGGTATATGATACTAAAATACCATTATACAATTTGATCGATCAGTGTTATATCGATTTAAAGATCTGAAGCCATATTAAAAAACTTAAGTTTGATTAAATCTTAAAATATTCCTCATATTTTATATGTCCTTTCTTTGTTCTATTAGAATAAAAATATATTCACAGGATAAGTATCAAAAACATATTATTTTGTTAAGTTAAATTTATCGATTTTTTTGTAATTAAACAATAATTCCATGTAAATTTAGTATACGTCGTAAATTTCTGAGTAAGGCAATTATAAACTCAGAAAACCCTATAGAAGTAGATAATAGGTCATTTCTTTCGGTTTTAATGCTCCTATATATTCTATATCCTATGTATATATATATATATATATATATATATATATATATATATATATATATATATATATATATATATATATATATATATAATAGAATAAATTGGTAAAATACAAAAAAAAAAAAAAAAAATCCGTCTTATTTCTCTTTCCTCCTCTGCCTCGTATTAGGGTGGAGGTGTGTTCAGCCACTCTCTCCAGAAATCTCTATCCCTTGCTAGATTTTTTAACTGAGCAATGGATTCCCCCCGTATCCTTCCACATAGTTATCATAGGACATCCTGGGCCGCCGTTTGGGATGCTTAATTTTTTTTTTTTTAATATTTAAACATGCAATGGGAGTGTTTTTTTCACTCTCACTAATAATGGGCATCCTTATAATAATAAATGAAAATATGAATTTTTAATTTATCTTAATTAGATCAACAGCTATAGAATTTTGGCTAATGAATTGTGATTCTTCCCACTGTGCGTATTAGTACTATAATTGTGTTCAATATAATTTTTTTTTTTAAACAATATTAGGGTCTACTACTGTATAAGCGAATGAAAACGATAGATAAAAATGTCAATTGAATTCAATATGTGTTATTTTAAAATTTATTCTAAAATACACCCTTTAATTTTTTAAGCTTTAGTATTTGAAATGTTTTTAATGAATAAATTGTTAATTGGATGCCTCTTGTGAATTTGTTTATATTTATACATACGAATATAAGATTAAGGATAAGACATCTATTTGGACAATAAATAGTTAATGAAAAAAAACGTCACGTGAAATTTTTGTTGGCAAAAAAAATTTTTATTTTTTTAAGTAATGAAATCTAAATTTAAAACTTTATTTATAAAAAAACTTCCTAATTACTTTAGTCGTTTTTTCGCTGGCATTTTCTGATGAGAAACAAAATCACGTAGAAAAGACTCATCATTACATAAGGAAATCGGTGGTCCGCTAAATGGGGCATTGGACTACTGGTCTCGGTTTCGAATATGGCTGTGGCAGGATAATTATTTATTTTATAATTTCAGCCGTGGGACTTACCCAGCTACTAATACTTCTTATCAGGACATATTTATGTCTGTACCTTCAAGATTTTTTTTTTTTTTTTACTAAATAATATTGCTTTATTGAGAAGTAATACAATCTGCCACTATCTTGGGCAATAAGTATTAGAGATAAAGAAGTCATTCATTCCATATGTACAAAGTAAAACAAACAAAAAAATAAAATACCTCAATAACAAATGAAAAAATAAATAAATAAAAATAAAATGAAATAAAAGAAAATAATTATAATCTTGGCCACATTCATACCTATATACAATATTTACATACTGCCCCTGGGAACTCCGAATCGAACCTCTGCATCCAGAAATGGATGCCGAGGCACAATGTCAGGAGATCCCAACGCCTCTCAGTCAGCCGCGTCACCAATCTAGTCAGTGGAGACTGAGGTGAGGGCGCTAGAGCCACACACTCTCAGGCATGAGTGGAGAAGTTGACCATTGCCAACACTCCAGTTGCGTATTTATAGAAGATCTCTCGGTCACTGCCGCCTCAACCTACGAGGAGGGTTGTGAGGATGGTTGGTACTAGATAGGGATTGTGCCAGGGGATTAGGAAGAAGAGTAAGTTTCTGGTGGAAAGTTGAGAATTTGGATGGGATGAGATCAAGGACATAAGGGATCTTGAGGTCATGGTGTAAGGTCTTGTTTGTGACATAATAGGGCGCATTGACTATTGTTCTAAGGACTTTGGAATGAAAGGATTGGATACGTTTTATGTTCTAAAATTTAGAAGTACCCCATAGTTCAATTCCGTAGGTCCACATAGGTTTGAGAATTATCTTGTAAATTAATAGTTTGTTTCCGACGGAAAGTTGTGATGTTCTGTTCAGTAGTCTATCTATATAACTGTCCGTATCTTCTGTTGAGCTCTTGTCTTTAAAGTCAAGTATGTGGGTTCCAGGTCAGTCTTTTACCCTTCAAGATTAGTTATTAAAAGTGTTCGATGTGATAGTTTAAAAAAAATGTATTTATTGAGCTTAACTACTGTAGTGACTAATGCTATATATGCTCTTACCATATGATTTTATTGTTCTATAGCGTATTGGAAATATTGGTGGGTCGATATAGTTCAATCCTATGTCCACGTAGGTCAAATAATGGAGTATAAATTTGTTTTTTGTAGTAGGAGGAAGTTTTGAGCGTTTGTCAAGAAAATGTATTTATCGGTATCTGCGAGCACTTTCTTGTCGTTTCAGTCTAGAATGAGAATTAAAAGGAATGATTTAATGAAATTAATCAATCTAATTACAAATGGAAAGAAAATAAAAATTTTGTTGGTCGAACAATTCTCCGCATTAAATGTACAAGATATTTGAAGAAAAGGGAATTAAAATAGTTTATACATCTAGTAGAATCTACTGGTTTAAATCAATGCATACAAAAAAAAAACTATTGTTTATATGAAAGTAAGAAAATGATTTTTCTCTAGAGGAAGCCTTGACGTTGCTTTTCCACAGACAAGGTAATTGTTACGCCCACACCGTGTACCATAACAGTAGTAGCTGCTCGAGTTCGAAACCGGCTATGCCGTCATGACTCTGTCAAAAACATATCTGTGCTAATGACAAACAATTTCCAAACCTAATATCAAGACCTACCACTGCCATGCTGCGAATATCACGCGTCTATAACAGGATCCCGTTTTATAGGAGCGCGTTTTCCTCTAAATATTTCTCCCCTGAATGTTATTTCAGCCAACAGGCTCTGGCTTTGACTTCGACACAGCTTTGGACCAAGTTAGCCCAGACGAAATTTATATACATGTTTGTTATAATTCTCTTGAATTAAGCTTAATTATATAATTTCCTTTGTGCATGTACCAGTTTATGTCTAATATTCAGAGGTATAAGGAATCCTCTTATTCAGGTCTTATATATTTGTACTATAAAAGTTATTTTGCGAGGGTAAATGATATTATATAAAATAAGTTAATAGTAAATTATGGTGTGTGTAATTGATTCTATATGAGTATTTAAACTACTATTTTTTTTTTATATAATATACCTTTAAAAGTAAATCTTACCTCTTAAAAAACCATAAAGAAAATTTAATGAAATTATTTCATGGTCCCACATACTTTTATATGTTATAACCTCCCGCTTTACCAATAACATATGTTCATAAGTTTATGGGCTTATAACAACTTCATATTAACTCCTACGATTTAATTTATTGCATATCAATTTTTTTTAAATCTTGCTATTTCCAACGGTATATTATACGTCTATATTACTACTTATATTTTCTTCGAAAACAATATTTCCATATCAGATCATTAACTCTCACCATCCATTTTATGTCTACAGCCTTATGGTATTTAAATCTTCAACCTATCACTAGGAAACAAGGTCCCGTTTGTCCGACTTTTACACTCCTTATCACAGAACCAAAAAATATGGTTGCTCCTTTTTAGCCCGATCCACTGCCTTATGGAACACTCTTCCGTCAAACATCCGACATGCTCCTTTTATATCATCGTTTAAATCCCTCCTCTTTCAATACTTTCATTCTCTCCAGTCTGATGTAAGCTAATTTTTATTATGCCTACTTATGTGATGTGAATTTACTTTAATGAGATGTAAAAGAGAAATTTTATGTGTTTTTTTAATTTATTTATTTGTATGGTACTATGAACCTTTCTTCTTTTTTCATTCTTGTGCTATTTATTGTAGTTACATAATGTTTTCGGCCAGTTATAATTTGTATTTTGTTCATTAATGTTATTCTTAAGGGACATTGTCCCAGAATATAGTTCCTTGCTCTATTCTATTCTAAATTTCAGGAATGTTTTAATGACTTGGTTAGAAATCATCAAAATGAAAAATTTATTTTTCCCGGTTAAAGAAAAGCTCAATTTTGATGCATTTTACTTATAAACCTTCAGGTAAGAATACCCTAATTGATGGTGAAAACCGTATCAAAATCCGTCTCTTGGTTTAGGAGAATTTCGTAAAAACCAAAATCGCCTTATAATTCCATATATTTACAGAAAAAAAGAGATAGAACAAATTGAGACAATAGTTACTATTTTCTATTTTAAATGAACTTTTAAATAACATTATAAATGTTAGATTAAGTTTTCATAGGAATCCAATTTCGTTAACAGTGCAGCATCCGTTTTCAAAAAATATTATTAAATTTAAACTCGAACCAGATATACCACTTTTAATTCCAAACTCCCAACTCATATAAACCCTCTTGTCCTCAACCTATCAACCTCGCATATTCCTGACAACCTCTCCGAGGCGATTGAAAAGAAGATGGCCTCGGGATCTACTTACTTAAATAAACATCGAAGTACTACCGCTGGGTAGTTTCTTCACAAGCCTTATACGCCTTTTATTATAATTCATCACTTTTACTTATTGTATTTATGTAATATACAGTTGTAAAATTCAAAATAATATAATTTAAAAAAAAATATTTAAACTAATTAATAACAGTGCTACTTTATAGATTTATAACAAATTACCATTTATGTTAACAAGTTAGTTACGATTCGATACGTATTATTGTTTCTAAAATCTAGCGTACTAAATGGAAGAATATAATTTGCACAATCCTGTACATTTAACTGTCATAACCTCCCGTTTTACCAATCAAATATGTTCAAACGTTTATGTTCTTACAACCACTTTATATTAAGTCTTAAAATCGGTCTCGTGGTTTAGGAGGTGTTCGCGGACACAAAATCGCGTTAACATTATACATACAGATATTTATTTTTTGATTATTTATTATGAATTGATTTATAATTATTTTTTTTTCTTTTGAATTACTATTATCATAATTATAATTATTTATGTGGATTTCATTTACCTTTATTATTTGCCTAACTATAATTATAATCATATTACCATCCTTAGGGCGTTTTATACATAACTATAACCCCACTTTGTCAACTGTTAGAAATAATAGTTATGGTTAACCCAACAAACCTTGAAATAAAGATATGTAAACATAAAAAAAAAATATTTGAGCGGACGTATCAGGATCTTAATTGATGACATAGTTACCCAGAAGTTACAATGTTTTGCCACCGCTGGGGAAGTAATGATTGTCACTAGATATCAACCTTTGCTGGAACACAATACCCCTCTATTAACTTTATCACCAGAGTTGAACAAGTTATTAAATTTATGACTTGGCGGCATATCTCGCTAAAACTAATCCCCAAGGATAATTAAGAAAGGGTCATATATTCAGAGTATGGGAGGACAAAGGAGGAATCCAGAAGTATTGACTCCCTGGCCCGTAGGAACACCTCTTACGCCCGGGAAATATTTCATATGATACTTTATGTCGTTAATTAAGACGGGGAAAGTGTAGAGAAAGTCTTGTATCTGTGTTCGATGTAGAAGTTATGGCTGAATATTGTTATTTGTTTTATGATTATATCGGGTATACTAGTTTAAAAATCTGGTGCGGGCAACACACGATTTTCACTTACCTACATTTTTAAAATCAATGAAAGAATTTTCAAATACAGTTAGAGATAAAAAGAAAGTAATACGTGAAACTATTAAAGAATTAATTAAATTGAATTTATATAGAAACTTGTGTTTTATTAAAACATCCATTATATTATTATCTAAAATAATCAGTTATTTTATCTTCTTTTCATCACTCTCTATTAACTTTTAAAAGCTTGTGTATGAGATGATATTTTTTCTAAAATCTTTAGCTTTCCAACGGTATATCATACATTTATATTACTGCTCTTGTGTTCAAAACAAAAATTGCATTAAAAAAATATGTTTTCTGTTTTCTCCTTTAGTTGGGTATCGAATTCATTCAATTTATATATTTACCCGTTTTTCAATCAGTGGTAACAAGATAATATAGTTATTTTTCTAGAATAAACAAAATTAAAGGTACTTTAGAGAAAGGAAAATTTAAAATATCTGCATTTAAGCCCTGTCAGACCATTTTTATCCGAATGAAACCTAAATGATATAAAATCTCATTAAATTTTACATCGATATAGCGAGTTTAATCAAAATCGTCGGAACAGTTTTCGAGAAAATCGAAAAAAGTTGCAAAATGCATGGTATAAAGTTGCTCTTCTGTTAAGCTCATTTTGATGAAAAAGGTTTTGTAACGTCTCGGGCCTATATTTGTCTTAAATATAAAATTTCAGTTTCATAGGGCTTTTCGTTTCCGCCCGGGAGTTACCACACACACACAGACACACACACACACACACACACACACACACACACACACACACACAGACACACAAACACACCCACAGACCTTTTTGCGGGACTTGTTTATTTGGACTCAGGGGACCCTAAAATGTGTATTTCCGTTGAAAACTGGAATTCGAAAATTTTCACGATCGCAATACTTTCCCTTACTGTACATAGTAAGTGAAAGTAAAAATGAGTTCGGTAACCCCTTGAAAACAGATTTTTTTTACTTGAAAAAATTACAGTCATAATAATAGTACACATAATATTTTTTTTTTAGTAATAACAATTTTTATTGAGAAAATTTTACAATCTGTCCCAATTTGGACATTAATAGTATTGCTGAATGATATCAAACATACTACATTCATACAATATTTACACAACATAAAATTACAATAAAATATATACACAATAATGAATCAATACAAAAGTCAATAATTCACTTATACCTATATACACATACACACACTCATACATACATCACATTGAGTGGAGAATCTAGCCAGTACTAGAACTCCAATATATTTACAAAAGGTCGCGGGGCCACTGCCGTTTCAACCTTCTAGGTGGGTTGTATGGATGAGTAGAGCTGGATAGGGATTGAGCTAAAGGATTAGGATGATGAATGAGGTTCTGGTGGAATTTGGAAAATTTGGATGGAATTAGGTCTGAAATAAATGGAACATTAAGGTCGTGGTGCAAGGTATAATTGGAGACATAATAAGGAGCATTTACTATTGTACGAAGGACTTTGGATTGAAAGGATTGAATGCGTTTGATGTTAGAACGTTTAGCTGTCCCCCACAGTTCAAGTCCGTAGGTCCAGATGGGCTTCAGTATTGTCTTGTAGATTAATAATTTGTTTTCAACTGTAAGTTCAGATTTTCTGTTGAGTAGTCGGTATAACTGTCCGAATCGTCGGTTGAGTTCTTGTCTTTTAAGTCTTGTATGTGGGTTCCAAGTCAATCTTTTGTCTAACAGTAAGCCAAGATACCGGACTGTATCTGAGAGAGGAATCGGTAATGAGTTGAAATAAACTGGCGGACAGGATTTTCGTCTAAGAGTGAATGTTATGTGTTTACATTTGGCTTCGTTCACCTTTACACGCCAGTTATTACACCAGTGTTCGATAAGGAAAAGGTGTCTCTGAAGGTTTAAGGATGCTGTTTCAGGATTGGAACTGGATGATAGGATGGCGGTGTCATCTGCAAAAGTTGCCAGAAAGGTATCAGGATGTGTAGGAATATCAGCAGTGTAAAGGATGTAGAGGATGGGTCCCAAGACGCTGCCTTGAGGAACACCGGCCTCAACGGGATAAAGGTTAGAAAATTCTTCACCACAGCGAACTCGGAAGGAACGGTTCGAGAGATAGGATCGGAGAATGAGGTATAGGGACTGGGGTAAATGGGTTTTCAGCTTGAAGAGTAATCCAGTGTGCCATACCCGGTCAAAAGCTTGCGCAATGTCCAGAAACGCACCAGAACAATACTCTTTGCATTCAAGAGCTGAGGAAATATGGTCTAAAACTCGGAGCCCCTGTTGAACTGTGGAATGCTGAGGACGGAATCCAAACTGATGGGAAGGAAGATTTTGAGATTCTAATATGGGTAGGATACGTTTTAGAAGAAGCCTTTCGAAGATTTTTGAGAGGATGGGGAGTAGACTAATAGGCCTGTAGGATGAAGTGTTGTTGGAAGGTTTACCTGGTTTTAAAAAAAGGATGATGGTGGAATGTTTCCATAACAGTGGAAAATAGGTGGTGCGGAGGATGCAGTTGTAAATATAAGTAAGGAATATAATAGCTTTCTGCGGAAGTTGTCGGAGGATCTGGGAAGTAAGGAGATCGTGTCAGAAGATTTACGGAGAGTCAGTTTTTGGAGAAGATATTTGACCTCAGAGGGATTAATAGCTTTAGGAGGTAGGAAAAGTGGAATCGGTGACATAAGAAAGTCTTGTACTTTTGCGGTGTGATTGATGTGGGATTCCGGGTGAGGAGTGAATACTTTGGAGAGGTGTGTGGCGAATTCCTCGGCTTTATCTTCATCAGACGCAGCCCAGGAGTTATCACCACGTCGGAGAGGATGGGAAACATGATGGTATTTTAGGATCTTTTTCGTGACATTCCACAGGGAATTATCACGAGCTGATAGAGAGGAGAGGTAGGAATTAAAGGACTGGGAACGGAAGTTCGCCAACTCCCTCTTCAATTGTCTACAATAGAAGTTATAGGAGCGGCGATCTGTTGGGTGTCGGGTGCGCTGCCATAATGATCTTGCTCGGCGTTTGGTGTGGATAAGGTCTATAATAGGTTGTGGAAAATGATTTTGGTCTGGATTTATATTGGAGTGTTTAGGAGAGGAAGCAGTCCAGACAGCTTGTTGGATGGCGGTGGTAAAGGAATAGACGGAATTATCTAGGTCATCTTGGGTTTTGAGGGTTACTCTGAGGTCAATATTATCGGTCAGGATTTGGCGGAAAAGGTTCCAGTTGACAGGGCCTCGGATGAATGATGGTGGAATGGGTTTTGGAATTGGAGTGAGAGATACTTTTAGGATCAGTGGACTATGGTCTGAGGATAGTTCATCAAGGCGAGTTAAAGACAAGTTGAGAGAGCCTAATCCGCTGTGGATAAAGAAGTCGAGGATGTCAGGATTGCGGTTAGGATCGGTTGGCCAGTAGGTAGGGGAGTCAGGAGGCAGGATATTAAAATTTCGGGAGTTGAGTGCAGACAGCAAATTTCGTCCCCGAGAATTCGTGGTTCTGGAACCCCACTGCTGATGCTTGGCGTTTAAGTCTGCACCCAGAATGAAACGATTTCCTAAGGAATCCAGGAAGGATAAAAATTCAGAATTGGAAATGGAATGTTTAGGAGGGCAATATGCAGATGTGAGGGTTACCGGAAAGGAAAAAGTCTTGATTACTATGGCTGTGGCTTGTAGGAAATCATAGGTGGGAAGTGGGAGTAAATGATGAGAGAGGGATTGGTGGACAATGATAGCAGAACCGGCATGGGCTTTACCGTCTGGGTGGTCAGTACGGTATGTCATGTATTGCGGTATTTTGAAGTACTGTTTAGTCGTTAGTCTTGTTTCAGTTATAAGTGCAACATCGATTGTTTTGTCTTGCAACAACGCTGTCAGTTCGTCAGTATGATTTCTAACACCATTCGCATTCCAAAGGAGAATGGATAAGGAGTTAGGTGAAGTCATTTAAGGATTTTTCAAGGCAGGGATAATGATTTTGATACTAGATTTGTAAGGAGTGATATAAGCGGCATAACAAGAGATTTGATTTCGGAGATGAACGATGTCATTAGACTGGTAAGATCTGTGGCGTTTGATGGTGGAGGGATATGAGAAATTTGATGTTGAGGAGTTTTTTGAAGGTCAGGTAAACTTTGAGGGATAGATTGTTGTACAATAGATTGAGAATGTTGAGGAAAACGTTGTTCCGGCAGGGCCTCGACTTCATGACTCTGGTTCCCACCTCCAAGCAAGTGGGCAAATGACAAGTTAGAATTTACAAGTTTAGATGGTTCTCTTCTGCTTCTGATTGGTGTAGCTGTTTCATTCGGATCCTGAGGTTTTTGGTATCTGGTTCTGAGTTTTTGTAGATTTCACATCCCTTGTAGTTAGCCGGGTGGTCCTTGAGGCACAGAGCACATACAGCGGGTGTAGATCTTGATCTTGTACATTCTTCAGTTTTATGCTGTTCACCGCATTTCACACAGCGTGGTATGTGATGGCAATAACTTTTGGTATGACCATATGCCTGACAGTTATGGCACTGGACTATTTCTTTCTTTGTGTAAGGTTTTTCAACTTTTACACGGGTATAGTACAGTCTGCTGAGGTCATAGATTTTTTCGACTCCTGCTGATGGTTCCAAGTCCACGAAGAATAGAGGCAGTGGACTTTTATCTTTTAGAACGTTGGTGACTTGCCTCACTTGGAATCCTAATTCTGTCAGTTCTTCTTTGATTGCTTCAACGGGTGTTGAGGAATGTAGGTTTCTGATTACGACCCTTAATGCTCTCTCTTGGCGCAGCTGATAAGTATGAAAGTCAGCTTTGGTCTCAGTCAGATATTTTACAATCTTTCTGTAGGTTTCAGCAGTAGTCGGAGATATTTTAGTATCATTGGTTCTACGTATACAATATTAACTATTAGGATCTGTTACTTTGTTTAAATGCGCACACATCAGTTTAAAATTTTTAATATTTTTAACAAATATTGGTGGAGGTAGTGGTTCTCTGGGTATAGGAGAAGATTCCATGGTTTCTTTTTCATTTTGGAGGATCTGAAATGGATTCGGTGTAAAAAACGGAGATTCATCAGTTATTCCTTGTGATGATGTGCTGGGCTGTGGTTCAGATCCTAATGAGGTAGCTGACGCGGTCGCTGGTGGAATCATTTTTTTATTTTGTTCACGGCGGGGTCTCTGTTTTGTAGGAGACGAGTTAGAACCTGCAGATCTAGATCTTTTACTTGCAGACTTTGAGGACATGACTTGATGAAAATATCTCATTGATTAAGAAAATAATAATAATAAATAAATAATGAGATAAGAATTAAAGATAAAAGAAAGATAATTAAAAGAAAAGCAAGCCCGAGCTTGCCGAGCTAGCGGCAATCAGCTGATCAGTGACCCTCCTTTCACTTTTTCGTGATTGTACAAAGTAAATTATAACTTTGCTTACCGAAACTTCTCCAATATTCACTGCCGTAATATTCCTGAGGTCTAGTGATGTTCTCCAGACTGAATTCTAGCGAATTCCTACTGAAAAAAGCAAAAATCTGAGAGACGATGTAACGTATGACTGTTATCATCGAGCGCATCAGCTGATCGTGGCACATAATATTAGAACATTTTTACTCCCCTTCACCCCCAAACATTCATTATAATAAATTAATCAATGCCAAAAAATAACCTAAAAATGATAATAACAAAGTAAAACCTAAAGAAATAACTAGAACAGATTTTTACCAGAATGTAAATAAAAAACAATATTAGATAATAATAATGATTCAATAGATATAGAGATGGTAATTGTTAACAGTTTCAACATTACTAATCTACTAATCCAATGGATTACTACCTGGCCACCAACACTATTCTGTAGTATTTTTTGTAATATGTCTGTGTCACCAGTACTCAGTCGTTTAATTTCTATCTAGGTCCATCTTCCATTTAATTAGTTTTTTATATTTTCATACAGTCTACTTTTTAAAAAGGAGTGATCATCTTAACATTGAGTAGGAGGTGATTACCCCATAACAGACAGATTGTAATATTACTCAATAAAAATGGTTTTGCAGTTTTTTATATGCTGTGTTTCGGGTTCCCGAAAAGAGAAATTCGTGTTCACTGCACTGCCTGGCGGCCTGTTACAGTACCAGAGCGCCCCGTGGCCAAAGGAAGAAACAGCTGTTGCTGGTCTTGGCTGGATGAGCCACAGTTTGCTCTAGTTTTTTCTCAAGTTCCTCTAGTCTTTTAATTTTCAACCAATATAAAGTGGAAGAATTTAGAAGACCCCCTGGCCAAAGGTGAGGAGGAGAAGAGGAGAGAAAGTACAATTTCACCTTTTCAGAGCATGGGACAGCATCAGATTTCCACCACTTAAGTTAATCACATGTTATTTAATTTGCAATATAACGATTTACTAACCAACTAATTCCATATATTACACCTAGCCATCAAGTTTTAATGTAGCATTTATTTTCGTAATATAATTTTTTTTTTCTCATTCTGTGTTTCATTTTATCAAGGGCCAGCCTTCATTCAATTAGATCATATTTTTCATACAGTCCACTTCTGTTCTAAAAAGAATGATCATCTTTATATTGAGTGGGAGGTGATTACTCTAAACATGCCGATTTATAATATTTTTCATTTTCATGCTATTTATCTAATTTGTTATTTACTTAATATGTTTCACTGTTGTTTCTTATTTTACTATTCTTACTCTAAGGTATTAAAACAAAATTTATTGCATTTTGTATTATTCTAAAGGGACTTGTACCAGAAAAATTAAAGAAATTATTATTAACCTTCTGGGAAACGGTCTCTTCTATCATTCGGTACTATTTGTTTTTCTTTACGTGGATATTAGCAAAGCACTCACAATTTGATTTTCCTCCCTAACTCTTGTGAATCGGACTATGGGTTCTATGAATTTTTCTGTGTCTCTTGAGGGATAGTATCTGCTCACACATTACGACTGGGCATTTATGAGACATTCAATATATTAAATGTTTGTAAGTGATAGTAAAAAATGAAATTGATTCTACAATGTACCCATTGATCCCTGTTTACTATAAAAATATTCTATATGACACTATCGGAAACATTTTGGAAAGTTTTTTAAGTGCCGAAGATATAATACACTGGAGACAGAGCCTGGAACTTGGAAGGGCTCTTACTATTCGCTAGGAGTTTACCTGTGGAGCCGGAGAAGTATCCGCGGAATGGCAACCCATCAATTTGGAGAATGGCGAAAGAAAACAGAAAGAGAGCTAAAAGATATTTCCTTCGAGGGCTATAAATTTGATTTATAGCCGACTATTGACCAGGGTACACCAATGCAGGGCCGATAGGGGAAGATAGAAACTGCATTACGGGCACCCCCCTACCCAGCGATATGGATCTCCATCTCTCCACTCTTTTCGCCCCTCTTCAGTTATGTAGCCATTATATATATCTATCTACATACTCGTTGGAATGTAAAACGCACGATTGGATCTTATCACTACGGATCTTATTGTGATGCAGAAATAAACAGAAATTTTTAAATATAATTATTGGGTTGTAAAATACCGTAAAATGAGGTTAATGTAAACCGTGGGATAAATAGGAACAGAACTTCAATATTATTCCAAAATTGCGTGAAAGCCACGTACTTTACCGTACAGGAATTAATGATGTTATTGTTTAGCCACTCTGTAAATAATTCCATTGCATGGTTTTGATTTGTTGGTAGTACTTTAGACTTATCAGTTAAACCTGAGAAAAATTTTACTAGTTTCTACGAAATTTTTCTTTCCCACAAACTTTACCTGTAAGTATGAAACTGTTATCTATATAGCTTTTCAGTTCTTCAAGTTGTCTTCTTGCATTAAATTCCTTGCTCAATATATTATTTTTAACTATTTCTTAGCTAGAGAATTTTCAGGTTACGGTATCCACATTTTCTGGAGTGTTGAGTGAATGGGAACACAGCAGTTTCGGATGAATATTCTTTACAAGACGGTGATGGTGAGTTGGTGTTCTCATGCACATAACAACAACATTAATTCTTATTTTATAAGTGGCTTTCACGCAACTTTGAAATAATATTGAAGTTTTGTTCCCATTCATCCCACTGTTCCTATTCGCCCCATTTAAGGGCACACATAATTTCTTCTTCTTCCTACTGAAGCGTGATGCTTTAGAACATTTTTAGAATATAAGTTACCTAATTTCTATTTTTAAAAGATTTCATTTAGAAAAAGTAATTTAATGGGCATTTTAAACTGTTCTCATTCACCCCACATGTTGTAAATGGGAACACAATAACATTTTCAATGTCTTTCCTATTCACCCCAACTGTGGGGTCAATGGGAGCAGTAATATTTTTTTTTTTCAAAAACTACTATTTAAGAACACACACCCAGTAAATATGTAAGAGAGGGGATGTAGACCTATGATTCAATGTATTGTTCAATTAATATAGATGAAAAATATATTTGTTATATTGCTCAATATCAGTTCCTATCCTCCCCATTTTACCCCATATCAAGTTTGTAGCGTTTTTTCAATATTTCAATTTAATCCTCTCTGTCTACTAGACTTCAACGACAAGAACTTAACCGACGATTTGGCCAATTATACAGACTGTCAAACAGAAAATCTCAAATTTCTATTAAAAACAAATAGCTAATTTACAAGACAGTGCTGAAACCTATCTGGACCTATGGACTTGAACTGTGGAGGACAGCCGAATTTTCTGACATCAAACCCATGTGGCCTCGAGATCTCTTGTAAACATGAGTATTGGAGTTCTAGCATTCGCTAGATTCTCCACTCACGTACTGGTGCTTATGCTTGGTGATTATATGTAGGTATGAGTGAGTTGTGTACATATTCTTATTGTATTATTGTTTTATATTTATTGTTTTGTATGTATCGTGTGAATGTAGTATCAATATTGTACTTGATCACTATTTTAAATGTCCTAATTAGGACATTTGTTATATTACTTAATAAAAACTGTTTTTTGGGAAAAAAAATCCTCTCTATGTTTATAAAATCATGTTTACTTGGTCAATAATGTTCACATATTATAAAAAATAATTAGGTAAGGTGCTTTAATGCATCAGTTTTAACCGAGAATCCTTATCTTTAAGTGGTATTTTGCTTTCTAAAACAAATGAGAAAGAAGTTCGTTTTCGTCATTGAATGATGTTTTATTTCCGAAATGGAAAATCCGCTACACATACGGTTAAAAAAAAATTCAGTGTGTATGACAATGATGCCTTAGTGGTAAAGTTTGCTCGGAAAAATTCTGACTTGGAAGACGCAAAGCGCTCTGGTCGTCCTTCAACTGTTGATGATGACCAAATTAAAAAAAAAAATCCCTGAAAGATTACATGTAGGATTATATATTATTGATTAAAAATATTTACAAGTATTGTAGTTTTTATTGAAATCAAGCTACCAACTAACTTATTTTACAACCAAATATTTGTAATTTATGAGACCTAATAATTAAAAACGTTTTTTTTTTTCCTAATTCAAGATTTCAAAGGCCTGTAAATATTTGAATCCTATTTAATACTTACTAATATTGAATAATACCTCCAAGCTTGTTTAATCCTATTCAATAAATAAATAATTCAATGAATAAATCCTTAGTTTGGTTACTTGTTTAAAAAAAGAAACATGATTGTGTCCTCTGAAACTCTCGTAATTTAAAGCATTACTGAAAAAACTATTTTACACTCGCTGAAACAACTCAAGAAATTATCACAGGTGAAGGGGAAGATGTCCTTGATCAGTGCGTGTTAGG
The DNA here is from genome assembly GCA_023052935.1 of Piezodorus guildinii. Classification (NCBI taxonomy): domain Eukaryota; kingdom Metazoa; phylum Arthropoda; class Insecta; order Hemiptera; family Pentatomidae; genus Piezodorus; species Piezodorus guildinii. Next base: position 56,834,962 of record CM041295.1, read on the forward strand.
TCTAAAAATTTAGCTGTGGAGATATGACGTTAAAAAGAAAGAAGGGCTCGGGGCCACCATTAATTGATATGATGAGGTTTTGCAAGAAGCTTTTGATTCAGATCCGTCCACAAATACTCGCGGACTTGCCAGGGAGTATTGTGTGTCGAAAGATACTGTCAGTCGCCATCTGCTCTCTTTGGGGAAGATGAAAAAAAGCAGTATATTCTTTCAAACTGACTCCCCAGCAATTATATAGGAGGTTAGAAATTTGTGAATCCATTGAAAACTCCTTCTGATTTGAAATTTCTTTTCCGGTTGCTACAATGGGACGATTTGTTTTGCGTTTTTTTTTTCTTTTAAATTTCGAATTGTGTTCTTCAATAATAATTCGTTCCTAAGGGATGCTCTGTGAATTCTGAACTCTACTACAAAGTACTGTAAAGATTCTACACGAATTTGTAAAGGCGTTATCCTCCTTTAGTCAACCGAAGAGGAGTTGTATTCCAACACGATGATACTCGCCCTCTCCTGAAGAAAAAATGTTTAAACAACATGTAGTCCGGAATTCGCACTATCGGACTACTACTTGTACATTTGATTTTATTTCATCTAATTTAATTTCTATATAATTCCGCCTTTCCCCTTTTTATTCGTTTTTCAATATTATTAATAGCAACAATTTAAATGTTATTATAATAAGCGTAATGTCATATGACGCTTTGAAATAAATGTACCCGTTGCAGGGTCACACTATGTTGAAAACCAGAATCGTGTAACACATTATTTAATGTAGAAAAATAGATATGTTTAGTATGCATCTAACTGGCATGAAACATGTAATTGTAACGCCGTGTAAATTAATAACATTAGGTCAAAAGCAAAGTTTAAAACTTTGTATTGTGAGCTAAAAACTGTATTTATCTCGCTGTTGCTCAGTAAGCGACTATTTAGCATTCAGGATGGTCCACTCCCCTCCTTTCCTTCTCCTCTACACCCCTTTCACCATATCATTACCGACTGATCGCCTTTGTACATTCTCAACTCCTTGTTTTTTGAAAGGCACTTTTAGGTAAAGAAGTGCAAAATATTATAAACATATTCGTTCAAAATATTGACATTTTGGTCTCAACCTATGAATTGTAATATTATTAAACTTCAAACTTCCAATGACCTCACACGTTCTTATATCATTATCTTCCAAGTTACTTTTCCATGTTCCATAGTCACTTGGTAAATTTTTACTTTAATTTGCCTATATATGAAATATATTGTATGGGAAAGTATTGCGTTCATAAACATTTTGGACTTAAATATACGTTTTATGGCCCCACTCAGCTAATATAATTAATAACCTTTCTTAATTAATAACCAGTGTTCGATTCCTACTCACTAAAAAGACACCTCCAAATTCGTCTTTACAACCCAAGCATTACTATTTGGGTGACAAAAGGGCTATATTCCTACTTCTTTTCTGGACATCTCATTTAAGTTAGGCCAATGCCCAGCTTCTCTTTTCTTGCTCATGTGTTTTTGAGCCTTTTACCGATTTCTGCTCCACAGCTGCATCTCTCCAACTCTCCTGACTAGTCATCATCAGAGCGAATTTTCTAGGGATGATTTCGTTCCAAATTTATCGTCTAGCTTTAACTATTCTTGAACAAATCCTAAACAACGAAGAAGGTATGTTTCACTGTTTCATCTAAAAAATCACAAGATGAACAGGATGAACTATCCTCTACTTTGACGAGGTCTATGAAGTAACAACAAGTTGAGTCAGGTAGTAATCTACATCTCCATGTTTCCGTGATGTACGTGAGTGTCTGGTAAGTCTAGAACAGAAACGAAAGGTTCGTAATAACTGATATTTCATCATTTAAGACAACCATAGGCCCGAAATGTTATACCAACTTTTCCATCATAATCGGATGACCGGAAGAAGTACTTTATACCAAGCATTTTGCATCTTTTAACGTTTTTCTCTAAAAGACTCAAACGATTCTTATTAAACTCGCCATATCTAAGTAAAATTTAATGGCCTTAAGTATCACGTGGGTTTCATTTTGAATGATATAATATGGCAGTGCTAAAATGGCGATATATTAAATTGTCTTCCTCCAAAGTACCTATAATTTTATTGATCAGGACAAATTTACCATTACATGTTCATATTGCTCTCAATTGGAAATTTGAACTTTAACAAGATGATTCTGCCCATAATTACTAATTTTACTCATATGTGCATCAATTTTTTTGTTTCTAAATTTAAAACATTTTTATGCCAATGTACTATCTCTTTTTTTTGTTTTTAACGTTTGTGGGGTTAGATAAAATCATCGAATAAAACAACAGTTCTAACATAATAGATGTTTCTTCCATTAATGCATAATTTTAAACTTACGTACTTTTATATTATTATTATTCTATGGCGTGACAGATCGTGTAGGACCTTGCCTGCTCATTGTTATCTTCTAGGAGAATATAATCGCGTTTATTGATGAAATGTTATAGTTTTTGGTCGTCACTCTCTTAACCTATTTTTGTAAGTTGACATCAGTTGGCTCATTGCATCACATTCTTCAAGGAGAGGCTGAAGAGAGGATCCCCATTTAATTATGTGCTTTAAAAGTTCTCACACACACTGATATACACTGATATTTTATATATATATTATATAAATCAACATTTTATGTATGATCTTATTGTTTTACATCTAAATTCACTTTATATACACCTTTGGGAGATAATTTTAGAGGAATACCACTTCCCAAGAGGTAAGGCGACAGAGGCAGGAGTATGAGGCAAGCAACATCTTTGCGGATTAGCGGGGAATAAACTAATCAACCTATTTACATGATAAGTGACGAGTAGGGTGTACTAAGTAGTCACTGAGGGCAACGCTAATAAGGGTTGTCGAATTTGTATTCCTTCTCAACTCCCTTCAAGTTCCCTGTAGTCAAAGCCTTGGCGCCTAGACCGATATTCCTTGTGATACGGGTGTGGGTAGATAGAACTACAAAGGAGGGATGATGGCGACCATACATTGGTTCACAAGAAGCACACATTTTGGATTATAGTTATGTTTTGTAGTTTCAAAAGATAACAATTGTACATACCAAAAAGAGGAAAACTTTATACTCTTAAAAAAAAATCTATCAAATCAAAAATAAATACCTTTATCCGGGATAATTTTATTTAGGAACTTTAGTTAATATTAGTAATATTCCTTATTGCTAATGATTACAATATTCTAGAACATAAGTCTGAATTTCTGCAGTGCCTTACCTCAAATTATTATATTATTTGCTATACTTCCTATCCTGTATATCAACCTTCAATCACTTCTCTTTTTTTTTTAATTTATAGCCTCAACCCTGACAAAAAAAAAAAAAAAAAAAAAAATAGAAAGTCTGGGATTATCTCAATTTAGGATACTTACTTTCTTAATTTCTCGACCTAAAACCGGCCTTCGACCGAGTATGGCACCCGGGATTACTTTACAATGTCCGTAAACCCCTCTCTCCTTCACACTTCCTAATCATCCATTCCTACCTCACTTACAGATCCTTTATTAAAAATAACTATAGTTACTAGTTCTCCACCCATTCTTTACAGTTCATATCCCAACAAATGCTAACACTTTCCTCTCTTCTTATACTGATGACACTTCAGCCAATAACGATCCAACTATTGTCTTTCAATCTCTTTCATCTTATATCAGAGACTTTGTTGAGCTATGGTGTCATAATCGGAGAATTAAAATAAATTCCTCCTAACAACTTATACTCTTTGTCGTAAACCTATGAGATCCTGCCCTACAGTATACTTTAATAATATTCGGCTTATTCAAGTTGAACAGATGCGCTATCTAGGAATCCTGCTTGACATGGAACCCTTGCACAATACTGAAACTACAAGAAACTGCATGCCGCTTACGGTAACTTCAACACTTACTAAGCAGACGCTCAACCTTCCCCTAAACTACAAAATACTCATCTACATGACTATGTGAGGCCTATCTGGTCTTACAGATTGAGCTTAACTATCGAATTCTTCCCGTATCCAATTCTAACAATCCAAAATTCTCAACGCTCCTAGCTTTGTCACGAATACACACATCCATAAAGACATTAAAGTTCCATATGCTAATGTATTTGCGGAACCTGGTATCACTCCTTCCATGACTAACTCCATTTCTTCTCTAACCCACTAGTTTAAATCCTTGGTTCCTTTTCTATTCCAGATGATCCTCTCAGGTGTCTTGAAAAACGATGGTCTCGATACCTCCTGGTTTAGAATAGTTACTAGAGTCATTGCATAGTTTTTCTACAAGTCTGTTTAGTACCTATTACTAGTTAGCATAATTACTTCTTGTATAATGTAATGAAGTTGTAAATTTAAAAAACTTTTTTTTTTATTTATTTATTGGTATTTACTACTGTATAATGGAATACAACAAGTAAATTTGAGTGGAAGATTAAAAGGCATGAAACACATGTAGGGAAGCTTCCCAATAGAAGCACTCTAAAAATATCCTAAACTAGAAGGTCTCGGGCCATCTTCTTTTCAGACACCTCGGAGGATTGTCTGGAGTTGAAGAGGAAGAAAAGATTGGAACAAGAGGATTAGGGTGGGAATGGAGTTTGTCATGAAAGGAATGGTATCTAGATCGGGCCAAAGCAGCACCATACGGAACATTAAGGCCTTTATGGATAAGTTTGTTCGTGACAAAGTAAGGAGCATTGAGGATTTTACGAAGGATTTTGAATTGTAGGGATTGAAGACGGGAAGAATTCGATGGTTTAGTAGAGCCCCAAAGCTCTACTCCGTAAGTCCACATCGGCCTTATGATAGTCATGTAGATGAGTTTTTTGTAGTTAAGTGGAAGATTAGAACGTTTGTCTGGTAAATGTTGAAGTAGTCGAAAACGTCGTGCAGTTTCTTGTTGTTTCAGTCTTGTGTGAGAGTTCCAAGTAAGTCGTTTGTCAAGGTGCAGTCCTAGATATCGGATCAACCGTTCAACCGGGACAAGAGAAGGAGACAGTAGGGCAGGATGTCATAGGTTTACGACGAAAGGTAAAGGTAATATGGTTGGATTTGTTCGCATTAATTTTAATTCTCCAGTTCTGACACCATACCTCGAGGTCTCTGAGGTGGGATTGGACAGTTTGAGAGGCAATAGTTTTTAAAAAACTAAATTAAAAAAAAAAAAAAGAATATCTGGCAGTAGTGTTGCTAATTGCATTATTGCCAATTTTCACTCTGGTTGAAAAAATCGAGTCTCAAATTAATTTGTATTGGTTGATTTGACGTAGAAGGAATATGAAAGTAAATTGATTTTGTCCCCAATGGAACGAATCAGTATTCATATTTACAATGTCCCTGTATGAAACATATAGCATGTCCTTTACGGCTTAGAGAAGGAAATAAACGATATGTATTTGTGGTAAGGGGGCGATAGAGGGGAAAAGAGAATAATAGCAAAAATTTATGGGGTTAGGAGAAAGACTACAAATTGAATAAAGGCACCCCGAATGACGTTGAGAAGTAATACACGGGCTGGGCTGATTTGAATTTTAAAATTGCCTCCTTATAGAGCACGCTACCCCGAGATCTGATTTACGGCTGGAACTCGATACTGCTTAGTGGCCGATGTCGCCTTCCAACCGTCTCTGCTAATGGACTATCAAGTTGTCCCATTGTCACGCCTTTTAAGCAATATTATTCTAATGTCATTATTATTTTCTGTATTAGTAAACAAATTGCGGGCTTTTATGCTGTAAAATAATGATAAAAAAAAATCCTCATATACTCTGTAAAATTATATATCCCAAAAGATAATAATTTTGGTTACAAGAACACAACTTTATCAGTTGTGTCTTCTGGTAGGATCTGTCAGCTAGCCATCTGTTTCTTAAGATTTATCTACGGTACCTCTAGACGATCACATGTATCCCACCTCTAAGATGAGTCAAACTGGCTATTTCCCTCGATTTGAAGACACTATATCCTTAGTTTCTTTCTCTATCAAGTCATTCGCTCCCACCGCCCTCTTGCGTCTGTCTAAAGTCTCCGGCAATTTAAATCCAAAATCTATACCTAGGAAACCAGATCCCGTCTTTTCGACCTCTATACGACTTCCCATAGAACCAAAAAGATATGAATGCCCCTTCTTAGTCCGGTCCTCTTTTTTCTGGAATACTCTCCCATTAAACATCCGTCATGCTCATTCCAAATCTTCATTCAAATCTCTCCTTTTTCAACATTTTCTTGCTTCCCAACCAGATGGCAACTGATTAAATCTCTACACTTCATGACATAAACAATATTAAAGTTAATTGTTTTTTGGTTTGTTGATTCTACGTATATTACATTTAGATATTATTGTAATCTTTTTAATTTAATTTTTTATTTATTTCTCTTTTTATCATTTAGAAAAATTGTATATATTATATATATATATATATATATATATATATATATATATATATATATATATATATATATATATTGTAACCATTGATGTTATTATTTTTTATTGTTTGTATGTGTTCTTTGGCCAGTTATAATAATTATTTTTCTTGTACATGTTAGTTATTCTTAAGGGACCTAGTCCCAGAATAAAGTTCTTTTTTCATTCATTTATCCTAAGAAATTGATTAGAAACAATTCTTTATTGAGCAATATTACAATCTGTCCAATTTAGGACATTTTTAATAGTGATGAAGTACAACATTCATACTACATTCACACGATATATACTAAACAATAAATTTATATAATAATAATACAATATACATATATACAAAACAAAATCAATAAAATATATACAAAAGTCACTCATACCTATATACAATTCACAATCATACAGCACGTGAGTGGAGAATCTAGCCAATGCTAGAACTCCAATATACATTTTACAAGAGGTCTCGAGGCCACTGCCGTTTCAACCTTCTAGGAGGATGGTAAGGATGTGTGGAGCTGGATAAGGATTGAGCTAGGGGATTAGGGTGATGGATAAGGTTCTGATGAAATTTAGAGAATTTTAATGGTATAAGGTCTAAAATAAATGGAATATTTAGGTCGCGGTGTAAGGTATGGTTGGATACATAATAAGGAGCATTAACTATTGTTCGGAGGACTTTTGATTGGAAGGATTGAATGCGTTTGATGTTAGAATATTTGGCTGTCCCCCACAGTTCAAGTCCGTAGGTCCAGATAGGTTTCAGTACTGTCTTGTATATTAGCAGTTTGTTCTCGATAGATAATTTAGAATTTCTGTTCAGTAGTCTGTATAATTGTCCAAATCGTCGATTAAGTTCTTGTCGTTTGAGTCTAGTATGCGGGTTCCAAGTTAGTCTTTTGTCCAGAAGGAAGCCAAGATACTGGACTGTGTCGGAGAGAGGAAGCGGAACGGAGTTAAAGAGAACTGGAGGACAGGATTGTCTTCGAAGGGTAAAGGTGACATGTTTGCATTTGGATTGATTGACTTTGATTCTCCAGTTGTTACACCAGTCTTCAATTTGAGAAAGGTGCGTTTGGAGGCGTATAGATGCAATTTCGGGATCTAAGTGAGAGGATAGGATAGCTGTGTCATCTGCGTACGTTGCTAGGAAGGTATTAGGGCAAACAGGAATATCAGCCGTGTATATATTGTAGAGGAAAGGACCAAGGACACTGCCCTGAGGAACACCGGATTCGACTGGATAATAATTGGAATATTCTGCACCACAGCGAACTCGGAAGGAGCGGTTTGATAGATAGGATCGGAGGACTAGGTATATGGATTGGGGTAAATGGTTTTTGAGCTTAAAGAGTAATCCGGGTGCCACACCCGGTCAAATGCTTGCGTTATGTCCAGAAATGCACCCGAGCAGTACTCCTTGTTCTCAAGGGCAGAGGAAATATGGTCAACGACTCGGAGCCCTTGCTGAACGGTTGAATGTTGGGAACGGAATCCAAACTGATGGGAAGGAATATTGTGGGATTCTAATAAAGGTAATATTCGTTTGAGGAGGATTTTTTCAAAGATTTTTGAAAGGATTGGGAGTAGGCTGATAGGTCTATATGATGTCGTTGTGTTAGGAGGTTTACCTGGTTTTAGGAAGAGAATTATAGTGGAATGTTTCCATAAGAGAGGAAAATGAGTAGTGCGTAGAATGGAGTTGTAAATATATGTAAGAAATATAATGGCTTTAGATGGAAGCTGTCTGAGAATCTGAGGAGTGAGGAGATCGTATCCAGGAGATTTACGGAGTGCAAGTTTTCGGAGATGATATTTGACCTCAGAGGGATTAACTGCTTTAGGAGGTAATGAAAGCGGGATTGGAGACTGAAGGAACTCTTCCACCACTGCAGTGTGGTTTGGATGGAATTCTGGATGAGGTGTGAAGACTTCGGAAACGTATTTGGCAAGTTCCTCGGCTTTGTCTTCATCAGACGCAGCCCAGGAGCCATTACTACGACGGAGGGGATGGGAAATATGGTGGGATTTTAGAATTTTCTTGGTGACATTCCACAGGGAATTGTCACAAGCCGAAAGAGAAGAAAGGAAGGAACTAAAGGATTTGGAACGGAAGGTCGCCAGCTCCCTCTTTAATTGTCTACAATAAAAGTTATAGGAGCGGCGATCTGTAGGGTGACGGGTGCGTTGCCATAAGGATCTGGATCGTCGTTTGGTGCGGATGAGGTCTATGAGGTGTTGTGGTAAATGATTTTGGTTATGACTTATCTGGGAGTGCTTGGGAGAGGAGGCAGTCCAAACAGCTTGTTGAATAGCGATGGTGAAGGAGTTTACGGCATCGTCAAGGTCATCTGGAGTTTTGAGTTTCACACTAAGGTCAATATCACTGGTCAGGATTTGGCGAAAAAGGTCCCAGTTTACTGGTCCTCTGATAAATGACGGTGGGGTGGGTTTAGGAATAGGAATTAGGGATACTTTAAGGAGCAATGGACTATGGTCAGAGGACAGTTCATCAAGGCGAGTCACCGACATGTTTAGGGAGCCTAATCCGCTGTGGATGAAGAAGTCAAGGATGTCAGGATTACGGTTAGGATCAGTTGGCCAGTAGGTAGGGGAATCAGGAGGCAGGAGGTTGAAACGTCTAGAGTTGAGTGCAGACTGTAAATTCCGCCCACGACAATTCGTGGATCTGGAACCCCATTGTTGGTTCTTAGCATTCATGTCTGCACCCAGAATGAAGTGGTTTCCTAAGGAATTGAGGAAAGATTCGAATAGAATGTTGGAGATGGAATGTTTAGGAGGGCAGTACGCTGATGCGAGGGTGATCGGAAAAGAAAAAGTCTTGATTACTATGGCGGTGCATTGTAGGAAATCATAGGAGGGGACTGGGAGTATGTGGTGGGAGAGGGACTGGTGCACAATGACAGCAGTACCGGCATGGGCTTTTCCGTCTGGGTGGTCCGTACGGTATGTTACGTATTGAGGTATTTTAAAGAACTGTTTAGTGGTTAGTCTAGTTTCAGTAATAAGTGCTACATCAACGTTTTTGTCTTGCAATAAAGCTGTAAGTTCGTCAGTGTGATTTCTAACACCATTCGCATTCCAAAGGAGAATGGATAAGGAGTTAGGTGTAGTCATTTAAGGATTTTTTAAGGATGGGATTAAATTTGATACGAGGTTAGTAAGTAGTGATATTAGCGGCATAACAAGGGATTTGATTTCAGTGATGAAGGATGTCATCAAACTTGTTAGGTCTGTGACATTTGATGGAGGAGGAATATGAGAGATTTGATTCGGATGAGGTTTTTGATGGTTGGTTAAATTTTGAGGAATATGTGGTTGTGGAAGGGGTTCAGGATTTTGAAGTATGCGTTGTTCCGGCAGGGCCTCTTTGTTCTGGTTCCCACCTCCAAGTAGATGGGCAAATGTTACATTGGAATCAATTTTTTTAGAAGGTTGTCTTCTACTTCTGATCGGTTCAGCTGTTTCATCCAGATTCTGAGGTTTTTGGTATCTGCTTTTGAGGTTCTTGTAGATTTGACATCCCTTGTAGTTAGCCGGGTGGTCCTCGAGGCACAGAGCACATACAGCGGGTGTTGATCTTGATCTTGTGCATTCTTCTGATTTATGTTGCTCACCGCATTTCACACAGCGTGGTGTGTGGTGGCAGTAAGTTCTCGTACGACCATATGCCTGACAATTATGGCACTGAACTATTTCTTTCTTAGTGTAAGGTTTCTCAACTCTTACACTATTATAGTACAATCTATTGAGGTCGTAAACTTTTTCAACTCCTGCTGATGGTTCCAAGTCCACGAAGAATAGAGGCATTGGAATTTTATCTTTTAGGACATTGGTGACTTGCCGCACTTTATAGCCTATCTCCGTCAGTTCTTCTTTGATAGCTGTAACTGGTGTCGAAGGGTGTAGGTTTCTAATTACAACCCTTAAAGCTCTCTCCTGGCGCAACTGATAGGTATGAAAATCAGCTTTGGTCTCACTCAGATATTTTACTATTTTTCTGTAGCTTTCGGCGGTAGTCGGGGATATTTTAGTATCACTGGTTCTACTTATACAAGAATAACTATTAGGATCGGTTAATTTGTTTAAATGCGCACAAAGTAGTTGAAAATTTTTAATATTTTTAACAAAAATTGGTGGAGGTTGTGGTTCTCTGGGTATAGGAGAAGATTCCATAGATTCTTTTTCATTTTGATTTTGGAGGATCTGAAATGGGTTCGGTGTAAAAAACGGCGATTCATCAGTCATTCCTTGTGATGATGTGCTGGGCTGTGGTTCAGATCCTAAAGAGGTAGCTGAAGCGGTCGCTGGTGGAATCATTTTTTTATTATTTTCACGGCGAGGTCTCTGTTTTGTAGGAGACGAGTTTGAACCTGCAGATCTAGATCTTTTACTTGTAGCTTTTGAGGACATAACTTGATGAAAATATCTCATTTATTTAAAAAAAAAATAAATAAATAAATAAAAAAAAAATAAAATAAAATAAAAAAAAAAAAATAATAATAGATAAATAATGAAATGAGAATGAGAAGGAAGAATAAAAAAAGAAAGATAAGTTAAAGAAAAGCAAGCCCGAGCTTGCCGAGCTAGCGGCGATCAGCTGATCAGTGACCCTCCTTTCACTTTTCGTGATTGTACAAAGTAAATTATAACTTTGCTTACCGATATTTCTCCAATATTCACTGCTGTGGTTTTCTTGAAGTCTAGTGATGTTTTCCAGACTGAACTCAAGCGAATTCCTACTGAAAAGAGCAAAAATCTGAGAGACGAAGTAACGTATGACTGTTGTCATCGAGCGCATCAGCTGTTCGATCCCTAAGAAATTAATAATCAAATTTTAAAATCTTAGGGAAAAAAATCCTATGAAGAGTATTGGTATTAATGTACATATAAGTGATTTTTAATTTTTAATTATTTAACGCCATTTAATGCTGCTGTGGCTAATCAGACTATGCTGCAATGGGGGATTTAAATTTTTTCTATCCAGGTTTAGTTAGAATAGGGATCTTTAACAAGTACCTGACCTCGCACAGGCTCGGGAAAAGATATTTACGTTTCGTCTCAAAGGCGGCATAGCTAAGGGTTATTTATTCCAATTTAAAAAAACTTATGACCTTCTGTCACCTGCGACCTTTGGCATAGAAGGCTGTTGTTATGCTAGCCACTACACCACAGGTGACTCCTGTGATTTGTACTGTTTCAAGCTAACGCTATTAAAATAAGATAATTTCGCCGCGACCAAGCTCAACTACCTTTTTTTTCTCCACTCTTACGATTTCCACTTTAATGAGGCTAGGTGGTGGGCCCAAGAAGAGTCATCCCAAGGCTGTAATGACCTCGAAAACGGACTGTCTCAACAAAAACGACCTGGAACGGAAAAGGATCTAGGAATTGCTCCATAGGAGATCGGGACATTGATGGGGGAAGAAGCTAAACTAGCGTTGGACTGCACATGATTATATGCTTCTGTACTCCAGAGTTATCGAGGGAGAATTTGCTAAAGAGGACAATAGAATCGTTATGTCTCCTGCCACATTTTGTAAGCTAGAAGACTGGGAACCAGTATCCCCTTGAATAATGGTGGTCGACTTAAGCCTAAGTATTGGAAAAGTAGCGCTCATTCAAGTTTATGCATCAAAAGAGAATTATTCAGCCTAGACAAAGAATTATTCTATTCAGAACTATAAAGAACTGTAAGCAGGTGCAAGACCAAGTGCAATGGTACATAATTCTGTGCAGGAATCATAATGATCGGATTCGATGGAGCTCAAGACGGGACATGGATCTATGGAGCGACATGGTGGAGAGAGCATCATTAGCGAGAATGTCCAGCTTCTGATCGACTTCGATTGAGATTCGCGTTTAATAAGCATATTTTTTACGATCCTCACACATGTGTTTTCAACCACCTCCATTTTCCGGTAGTTGCATAAGCATGTGTAACTCCTGACTATGTCAATATGGGAGGGATGAAAGTTTTGTATAGAATTATTTTGTTTTTAGGATGCAGTTTCAGCTATTTATTTCCACCCGCTAACTCAAACCTTCCTATTTATTTTTTAAAGTTAAGATCACATTTAATTTACCTTTAATTTCGTCTATTTAATCTTTTCCATGTGTATTTATTATAGGAAGACAACGTTATTTAACGGACACAGAAACAAATATTCCCCTATTCAATGGGTCTAAGGCCTGGATGTAGCGGGGCTGACCGCAGAAGCTAGTGCTTGGCAGGCCTTTGACCACAGGAGTATGTCGCTTCTCAGAAACAAATTTGTACTTCAGGATGGTAACGAAGTTTGTTCTGCTCTTGTAGAGCGTGGTCCTACCACGCAAAGCCCCCCTTGTTGATAACAACTTTGAAATAAATTTTTCTAAAAAAGGTGTTTCAATACTTATGTATTCATAAAAGTAATAGCAAAAAAAAAAAAAAAAAAACATAGAAAGAGAGAATGGTTTTTAGATGAGCCGAGAGTACCATGAGTAAACAAGGTTGAAACGTGTACACTGAAAACAATAGCGCCCTTCTTAAATAACCGCACATTTATTTTAATGTTAGCGGTTGGATATTTAGCAATGACTAAATCCAGCTATGGAACCCAAATTAATACTGAAGCTTGAATTTGATCCTTCAGTTGAAGGGAGGAAGTGGTTATTTCATTAACCTGTATTGGAACATCTCCCTTGAATCGCAATTTTCATAAATAAATAAATATATATATATATATATATATATATATATATATATATATATATATATATATATATATATAAATGTATATAATGTAAACATAAGTCAATGTATAAGTGAGATTTATAGCATACAAGCCCACTAAACTGGTACTGGCACAGATACATTAACGGATCATTCCTTATCCGATCGTCTCTCCTCTCAATCCCTTGCTTCTTTCATTCTTCTTTACGCTCACGTTTTCTTTTTTTATCTTGCTATTGTTTCTTCATAAATTGCCCATACAAATTGTCTATCGATCTTTATAATTCATTATTATATACATACAGGTTGACTATTATTTTTTATATATCTATAAAATATATATATATTATTTTTAAATCGGCATGTGTTTAGTTGTTTTTTTTAGTTTATGATTTTAAGACCCCTATGTCACTTGTTATATTATTCTAAATATACTTTTCCGAAATAAAGTGATGCTGCCCAACTTAATTGGGTTGCTTTCACAAATCGTACTTAATTTTCCTCAGAGCACTATCTTTAATATTACAAATTGTAATATACAATAAATTAAAAATATTATTCATTACCTGAGAAGCTAATATAAATCCATTATGTTATTTAAACCTATATACGTATTAATGAGGTTAAGGTATTTTTAATATATTAATAATTTTTATTTTTTTAAATTATCATTTATACTTAATTATTTTATTTCTGTTTACTTTTTTCATATGATATGGATCGTTTCTTATAACTTTAATTCTTATGGCCCTAGAGTGTTACCGATTATATTATTTATCATTCAATCTGTTTTCTATTCACTATTCCGAGCACCATGTGTTATTCAGCAAATAATAATTAAATAATGACATAGAATGGAGTTGGTTGGGGGCTGAGTTTAGTTTGGACCCGGTCCTGACAGTCTATGATATGGCCGAGTCTTATCTGACCATTGTTACTTAGTTCGGATTGTCTATCATTTTCCATATTATAAACTAAATTAACTTCCTTGTAAATTTAATCAGACAATGTGTTTGTTTCTATTATAGATTTATCCATAAATGTTATTCGCCATTTACCAATATAGTTTAAAAAAAAATAATGTTGTTTTTGAATAAAATATTTATTATTAAATGTCCTCTTCATAAGAAAAATTGTAATGTTTGTTCCGTTAGTGAGTTTATTTCACAATATTTACATGTCCCATGCCAATTATAAAGGGCAGATTACACGTAGTACTTAGGAAATTATTAAGTATAAAATGTTTACATTGACAATATCTGTCAAACTATATTGTAATGATAATAATTACACCATTACGGTGTTTCTATCTACATATTAAACCATAATATTACTCATATTTTTAACATAACAAATATATATATGTTTTCTCATCATAGCCCTATTTTTTATTTTGATTTAATATTTGTAAGATATATATGTTTTGGCCAATCACTAAATAAATTAATTTATTTTCATAATTTACAAATTTTTGGCCTCTAGGATCATTCTCAAGTATCTGTAAAAATATTTTTATGATAATACTATTTATTTTACAACTATTTCAGCTTTCTCATATCTTACTTGAATAATAGTTTTTTTTCTGTTTTGTTTTTTCCTCAGAAAAGGCCTACCACTTTATATATTTTTCCACTTAAAATGTTTCACTGCTTCATCAGCAGTGTTGTCTGTTTTCACTAACTATGTCAAAAATTATAAATTTTAATTTAAAAACATTTTTTGAAAAATTCATATTTTAATTTACCTATTCTTTTTTTTTTTTTAATATAGAAAGAGCAATGTATTTAATTATGTTGTTTGTTTTTTTCAGGTAAGATCATCTGAGTATCATTTGACGCTGTGGTATGTAATTTTGTTTTAATAATATTGATCTGATTTCCTTAGTAATTGTTATTGGTTTACTTTTTTTGGATTAATCCGATAAATAAAACAATATGATTTTTTTTTTTTTCGGAGTTAAATTTAAGCCCTTGCCTTGTCATCTCTCAGATTTCAAATGTCGTTCACATCGCAATTACTTCTTTAATATTAATTACACGAAAATTCTCTTCAGTGTATGATCTGAAATACAAAGCGAATTCATGTTTATATGATGTCTAAAAAAAAATGAAAAATGATTATAATTCTCTCAAAACAAAAAAAATATTCAGGTAATGTTATCTACCTTTAATACTAGGGAGCATTTTCCTTCTACATATCAGATTATTTTCCTTTTAAATTATTTTTCTTTTCCTCAAATAAGTTATGAATACAAAGGAAGAAGCTAGAACTACCCCCACCCTCCGAACCCCTCAGGCGAAACTGATTCATATTCATACCTGTACCGACTTTTGTTAACTTGTATTTTTCTTTATATTTTCCCCCGGTTCAATCTGGGGCATGGAAAATGTCGGGTACGGTTATCTTTAATGCATATCCCTTTCACTTAAAAATTAGGTCGAGATATTGTTCGTGGAAATATGCATAAAATAAATAGAAAAAAATCTTAATTTTTGAAACAAAAGGTTATGTTTTTTCATTCATTACAGCTATATCGACAATGCAAGTTTCTGGCAATGCTTTTAAGAAATTGGTCAGCCACTATTTCAATTTTTTTTTTTAAACATATTTATATTTATATTGATATTTACAACTGTATTAAAAAATCTGGTGCGGGCAACACACGACTTTCACTCACCTCCGTTTTAAAAATCGATTAAAGAATATTCAGATACAGTTAAAGATAATGATGATGATTTTATCAGCTTTTCATCACTCTTTATTAACATTTACAAGCTTGTGTATTAGATAATATCTTTTTCTAAACTCTTTAGCTTTCCAGCGGTATATTACACATGTATATTACTGTTCTTATGTTCAAAAACAAAAAATTGCATTAAAAAAATAATATTTCAGTTATTTCCTTTAGTTGGGTTTCGAATTCATTCAATTTTTATATTTACCTGTTTTTCATCAGTGGTAACAAGATAATATAGTTATTTTTAGAAAATCAACAAAATTAAAGGTACTTTATACGTAAGAAGAAAATTTAAATTATCGTCATTAAAGCCCTCCCAGACTATTTTAATCAGAATGAAACCTACATGATATTAAAGCCTTTTAAATTTTACATCGATAAAGCGAGTTTAATCAAAATCATCGGAACTGTTTTTGAGAAAATCATAAAAAGGTGCAATATGCATGGTATAAAGTGACTCTTTTGGTAAGCCGATTTTAATGAAATAGTTTTTGTAGCATCTCGGGCGTATAGTTAGTAGTCTTAAAAATAAAATTTCAGTTTCATAGGATTTTTTGTTTCCGCTCAGGAGTTGCCACACACACACCGTTTTCCGGGACTTAGTTATTTGGACTCAGGGGACCCTAAAACGTGTATTTCCGTTGAAAACTGGAATTTGAAAATTTTCACGATCGCAATACTTTCTCTTACTATATATATTAAGTGAATGTAAAAATATAACAAGTAAATATGATAGTTATATAATACAATGGCATACAATACATTCCTATTGGTAGAACTCTAAAAATATTCTAAACTAGAAGGTCTCGGTACCATCTTCTTTTCAAGCGCCTCGGAGGATTATCAGGAATTGAAGAATAAGAAAATATTGAAACTAGTTGGTTAGAGTGAGAATCGAGTTTATCATGAAATGATTGATCCCTGGTTCGAGCCAAATCAGTAACATATGGAACATTATGGTCTTTATGGATGAGTTTATTCTTGACAATGTAAGTAGCGCTGAGGATTTTACTAAGGATTTTGGATTGTAAAGATTGGATTCGGAGGAATTTGATGAATTTGTAGAGCACCACAGCTCTACTCCGTAAGTCCAGATTGGTCTTATTTTAGTCATGTAGATTAGCCTTTGTAGTTAAGAGGAAGGTTGGACCGCTTAGTAACTGTTGAATTAGCCGAAAATGGCATTAAAAAATAAATAAATAAAATAATAAATTAATAATAAGACAACATTTTCATCATTGATAATTCTATAGATTTGTAATAATATAATATTAGGTCTATTCGAATAGATGCCTGAACCGAGATAAAGAGAGTAGTTTACAAATATTTAAAAATAAAATCTGTTGCGTGCAATACAACTTTAACTTTGCTTATATTTAAATAAATTTTAAAGATTACACACTTTCGAAAAATAATCAATTTGAATCTCAATGAAATAATTTATAATGATAACTTTTTCTAAAGAGTCAGTCGTTTAAAAATATTTTAATTTTACCGTTTCGGCTCAAGCTTGTTCAAGGCATCAAGGCATCAGTGAGCCGACATCAAACGAGTGATTCCCGATTATTTCTACTTATGATAGTTTCAACAGTCGACTATACATCATCAATATAATATAATAATAATAATAATTACTGACCAACCCCTGCTTTGTATGGATACAATTTATATGTTGTATCATCACTATTAAAGAAAGCAATGTTTGACCGATTTATCGCTTTGGGATCATCAGTTCATAAGAAAAGAAGAAATGTTCATAAGTTTGTAAGTTGCAACTTTGCATTAAGTTGTACGACTTATTTGATTGCAAATAACCTTAATTAACCTGGGAGTAATACCAATGAGTAGTTTTTCTACTGGTCTTTTTTTTTATTAGCATTTACTTGCATTATGTGATACAGTCATAAATTTAAATAAATGATTTTTTTAAAGGGAAGTGAAAAAAATATGTGTGGTATTCATTTAAATGTACGTTGATAAGAGTTTGCACAAGTATCATTTGCTGTGTGTTTGAAACGGGTTGTGTCTATACACGTCCTTCTGTAAATAGCGGTTGGACAAGTCTGCGGTTTTCATCCTACTCTCCCAGTTTTCTCTATGGCCAAATAGATTTCCCGAGCCGTGACAGTCAGTGGGAAACGCGGCTTTGTGCGTGCCCTGTGCGAGTTTTCCGCTACTGGAAGTTTTGGCTCGGGGAGTAGATGTATGAATGAAACCGCAAAACCCTACCACGCATAATTTTTAATGACTTTTTCTGACAATTGGACCATCCTATTCACTTTTTTTAGCCTAAATTAATTACGTTTTTTCTTCCTTTAACTTCGGTTATATGAGTAAATTTCATGTAAACATTAAAAATAAATTATGATTTTACCTCTTTGGTAAAATATCGGCTGGCTCGAATATTTCTATTTTTTTATTAATTACTTATTAAAATTTACAACTTTATTTATCCTCACAATTAACTGAAAAGACAAGAAACGGCTCGCAGATACCGTTTACAACAATATTTCCTTGACAAGAGCTAAACACTTCCCATATACTACAAACTACTAAATTACGATCATTTGGCCTGTTGACCTGTAGGGATCCACCAAACCATTCATTACCATCCGTATCAAATCTCGATACCAGGCTGAAACCATTCTTTGGGGTGGCTGTTTTGACTCTTTGGAGTTCTTGGACCGCGATTTTAACTATCGCAAAATTATCCATTTTTCTCCCTTGAAGAAAATGAGACAAATAAAAGAAAAAAATGATAATTTGGGTAAATTAATAAGATAAGAGTAATTAAATATATTAGTACTAATATTTTTGTAGGAATTTTAATTTCGTCCAGTAGTTTCGTAGAAATGCCGAGGACGGCTAACGGCGCACAGTGGAAAATATGACCGATTTAGGTGAACAAAATTCTGAAACTTGTCCATATTTAACCTTTGGGGTCCCAGATTACGGAAAAAAATTATAAGAAGAAATTATAATAACTAATTAATTTTTTGACACGATTGGCGAGCGCACAGTGGTCAAACATCAAATTTATTTTCTAAAATCTAAAACTTCCCTACATTTTGCGTTTGAAGTCCCAGAATACGTGAAAAATAATACAAAAAATCTAATCATGGCTCGGAGTTGCTGAATCCTGCTAATAGATGTGTTTAATATCATTTAGTAAACTCTTCTAATTATAAGTCTCAAAAGAATTATGTATCACCCAGAACGCAAAAAATCGTAAAAATTCTTTGTAATATCGAAAGACTAGAAGGATTGCTGAAACAAATTCTTGGTGTAAGTTAGGGGTTATATAATTTTTCGTTATTGAATAGGGGCATACATTTGCAAATTGCTAAATTAACTATACGGGTGAGATTGCAATGTATATTCAATAAAGAGTTTGGAAATATAATGTCTTACCTGTCTCAGTAATATCCATTGTTAAATAAAAGCAAAAATACTTTTTGCCAAACACACCTTGAACACAATAAATGGCCATCGAATAAAGATAATCCCACTGCCGTTATTAGGCACTTGTGTGAACAAGAATGATTCACTCATTTCTTATTTATTTGTAAACACGGTATGGCGGGAAATATTAGTATTAAGGGTCTTGCCTACTAATAATAAAAGGTGAAGCACTGAAAAATTCCAAACTTTTGAATTGACTTTTGTCCACCTAAATTGGTGATTTTGCCTAGTGTGCGGCAGACAAGCGAATTTATTTTTTCATTCGTTATTCGGGTTCTACGTATTTTAAAGTATACGCACTCAAATTTTGAGGGTATAGGGGTGATATTTTTTGTAAATTACAAACGATTATTATTGAAAACAATAAACCATAATGCTACTAACATATTTTTATTTATTTATTTTTTATTTTGTATTTGTATTGTTTTTTGTTTTGTAGAATTATTTAAATCGTAATAATTAATGAATGTTAGAGATAGGTTTATTATTTGTACAAGACCAGCCTGCTCCATTTGTATAGAGATTGTCCTGAAGGCAAATAAATAAATTATTATTATTAATTTTAAAAACTTTATGTACGGATTATTTACATTCTTGTAATGCGCTGCAGTATACCCTTCTTATCAGGAATCAATGTTATTGAAAGAGGTCCTGATTTCGGGCTGTATAACTTTTAAAGGCATACTGTTGAGGTAATAGTATCGTTACGAAAGGAGTTACGACTAACATAGTCCTCAGGTAACGGCCCACTTCTGACAAAAGCTGGGAGCAGTTGGTGGAATTGTACTTGAGTGGCCATAAAACTGGAAGGATGTGCTGAGGCCTCTAGCGTCAAAGGCAGTAAAAGAGTCGACTTTTTGATGGAGTCTTTGAAATCTTACTCTCATAGTCAAACTGAGCAGATTAAAGGCCATAACCTTCTTATAAAACAGGGGAGCTATACAGTTTATTCATGCATCAATAAATCCAATTGTTTGCTGTAAACTGCATTAACTGATCAATTTATGAAATTATAAATCAGGTGCGCGTAAAACACACCGTTGTTAAAATCAATTTAATAATTTTTAAATAAATCTAAATATACAAATAAATTGTTAAAGAATTAATTATTTTGAACTTCTATAGAAACATGTCTTTGATTAAATAATCTATTATATTTTTATCTGCAACAATCAGTTAGATTTATCTGCTTTTCATCACTCTGCATTAACCTTTAAAATTACGTGTATTGGATTATATTTTTTCTAAAATCTTTAGCTTTACAACGGTATATTATACATCCATATTACTATTCTTGTGTTCAAAAACACAAAAATTACAACAAAAAAAAAAGTTTGCACTTTTCACCTTTATCTTTATATCAAATTCGCATATTTGCCCGTTATTTATCAATGCTAATAAGATGATGGTCTATTTTTTTTTTAAATCTACAAAATTAAATGTACTTTAGAGGGAGAAAATTAAAAATATCAGCATTTAAGCTCTGTCAGTCTATTTCAAGGAGTATGAAACCTACATCATATTAAAGTTACGTCTTACATGGAATCCTCACACGAGACTAAAACGACAAGAGACTGCCCGTAGATACCGATTACTACAACACTTACTCGACAAACGTTCAAAACTTCCAATTCATTACAAAAAGCTCATTTATATTACCGTCATCAGACCCATCTGGACATATGGAATCGAGCTTTGGGGCTCTACGAAGCCATCTAATTCCTCCCGTATCCAATCCTTACAATCCAAAATCCTTCGCAAAATCCTAAATGCTCCTTATTTCGTCACAAATAAAATAATCCATAACGACCTTAATATCCCATTTGTTACAGACCTTTCTCGTACCAGATATACCACTTTTAATTCCAAACTCCCAGCCCATATAAACCCTCTTGTCCGCAACCTATCAACCTCACATATTCCTGACAACCCTCCTAGGCGATTGAAAAGAAGATGGCCTCGGGATCTACTTACTTAAATAAACATCGAAGTTCTACCACTGGGTAGTTTCTTCACAAGCCTTTCACGCCCTTTATTCTAATTCAACAGTTTTACTTATTGTATTTATGTTAATACAGTTGTAAAATTCAATGAAATATGAATAAAAAAAAATATATTAAAGTCCATCAAATTTCACAACCGTAAAAAGGTGCAAAATGCATAGTATAAAGTAGATCTTCCGGTCTGCTGATTTCGATGAAAAAGTTTCTGTAACATCTCAGGCATATAATTGTATTAAATATGAAATTTCAGTTTCATAGGACTTTTCGTTTTCGCCCGGGAGTCACCACACCATATAAAGAGCTCACCGACAGGAGAATTTTCCAGGTATATTAGAGACATAGCCCTAACATTAAGATATCATGAACATCATAATATACATACAAAAAAGAAAATATAATAAAATACGAAAAATAAAACAATGACTTCATACATAAAAATAAACTGAATGTAATAAATTAAAACTCAGTGTCTTCAATATCCCTCATATCTCCTCTTTACCTTTGTCCAAATGTTTTAAGATTGATTTAAACAAGTGAATAAAGATCGAGCACCAGATTTTCTATTTTAAAATAAATCCTTCCAACTTAATTTTTATTTTTATTTGAGCAATATACCCCGATGGAAAACCTGTATTAATATTTATTATGGATCAAAGAAAAAAGAAAAGTTTTATTTGCATTCAACATGTAATCATTTGTTCGGTATATTTTAAATGAATTCGGTTATCCTTGAAATAAACAATTTTTATTCCAAACTAACTGAACATGCAGTTGAATGTAGTAATAATTATTTAAAACAACAGAAAGATATATTATATATGAAGCTCTTTAGTCAAATCCGTACGCAAGTACTCGCGAACTTGCTAGGGAATGTGATTTGTCGAAAACTTGTCAGTCACAATTTACTGTCGATGGGGAAGTTGGAAAAGAGCAGTAGCCTGGTCCCTCAGGAACTGAATTTTAAGCAATCAGTTCACAATTCCCGTCGAATCAAAAAAAAGTTCATATGATCGAACTGCTGCCAATAAAAAATGACGTATTTATAATAAGTTAGGAAATTGTGTAAGATTACATATATCATTTGTTTTGTACATTTCTGTTATTCTTTAGGGACTATTCATCTCAGAAAAAAATTGGTGAAATTTTTTAATTCCAGTTTTCAACGGAAATATACGTTTTAGGGTCTCCTATGTTCAAATGACCAAGTTCCGCAAAATGTGTGTGTGTGGTAAAAAAAAGTACTATGAAACTGAAATTTCATATTTAGGAAAGCTATACGCTCGAGATGTTACAAACAATTTTTCATCAAAATCAGCTAACCAGAAGAGCCACTTTATACTATGCATTTTACACTTTGTTACGATTTTCTTAAAAACGGCTCTATCGATTTTGATTAAACTCGCTATGTCGATGTAAAATTGAACGGGCTTTAATATAATGTAGGTTTAATTCTGATTGAAATAGCCTGACAGGGCTTTAGTGCTGATATATCAAAGTACCTTGAAAGTACCTTTTATTTTGTAGATTCGAAAAAGTTAACCATATCGTCTGATTAGCATTGCTAAAAAACAGGTAAATATATAAGTCGAACGAATTCGATATCCAATTGAACGAGAAAAATGCCAAAATATTTTTTAATGCAACTTTTTCTTTTTGAACTTCAGAACAGCTAAAGATTTTAGAAAAAAACATTATCTTATACATACTATTGTAAAAGTTAACGGAGAGTGATGAAAAGCCGATAAAAGAAACTGATTGTCGTAGATAATAATATAATAGATTATTTAATAAAAAACATGTTTCTATTAAAATCAAATTTAAATAATTCTTTAACAATTTACTTTCGTTTATGAATTTGATATAAATAATGGAGGAATGTGAAAGTCGTGTATTGCGCGCACCAGATTATTAAAATAAAATTTAATTTCAAAGTTAAGACGCTGATTTAAAAAAAGTACTATTGGGAATATTTTATGAAATAAATTTTTAAATGTCTTATATTCTGATGGTTTATCTTTACGAAATCCACCTTACGATTTCAAAAATTGCAGTTTGTTTTTTTTCAAAACATTTATTTTATATCCAAATCATACTAAAATATTTTCTTTAATGACAACAAAAAAAATCTTGATTTTAATTAAAAAATAATTATCTCAATTGCTTTTTTATCTATCAAAAGGATACCTCTATTTGAACCAATTTCTGTGTATTTAATCAAAATTATTTTCATATAGAGTGCATATACACATTCATTGAAGATATACATAATTAGAGCAAGGTTTTTAGAGTAAAGGGAATGGATAGGATATAATGTTTTAGCAGAATTCCTTGTTGTATTGAGAGTTTACAATGTAGTTCATTAGTGCTCAATGCCTGTATGAATGAGCTTTCAAATGAACGACTGTTCCCGACATTATTGTGCAAGCTCTTGGATTCCTTTATCAATTGGAACTGCATTCATTCCTGCCTCAGTAGGATTTTCTTATCCTCTAACTAACTCAATCGTTACCCAGGATCAGCTTTTCTTGTTAACTCTGTTCATAATCAATTTTGTATTAAATGAAAAAAAAAAAAAAATTTGAAAAGCGTATATATTTTTTTGTAATTATTTATAATTATTGAATTTTGCCAGGGAAAAATTCTTGAGTACTCAGGAGCATAAAAGAAATTTTTTAGCAAAATTCTAAAATTTTATATATTTTTTTATTAATTGAGATTTACAACTGTCTTAGTTAATGCAACATGTAAATTACCTTTCAGATGAAATACATAAAAAAATTTTACGATTTACTAAAAAACGGCTCTAACGATTTTTGTTTCAATTTTTGTGTTTTTGAACATAAAAACGCAAAATATACGCATAATCTAAAGATTTTAGAAAACATATCATCTTACACACACAATTATAAAAGTTAATGGAGAGTAACGGAAATCCGATAAAACTAACTGATGGCTGTAGATATTAATATGTTATATTAAATTATTTTATAAAACAGTCATTTCTATTCAAACTCTATGTAATTCATTCATCTTTAACAGTTTTTAAAAATTCTTAAATTGATACAAAGAAATTTATTGGTTGTATTATATTATGCAGTCGTAAACTGCAATAAATAATTTTATTTTTTTAAATTTATTAAGAACGGAGAAAAGTGAAAGTCTTGTGTTGCTCGCAACAGATTTATTTTGTTTATGTTCTATACCTTTTGTAAATATACACAGTTTTTTTTTTTCGTTTTAACACAATTGTAAATAAAAATTAATTTTATTGATCTGTCGGCCAGTCATGTTAAATTATAGAACAACATTGTTTTTGTTGAGGGATATAGCCCCATAATAACGTTATTATTATTATTATTTATTAGTATATTTAGAATAGAATAGAAAATTACTTTATTCTGGGGCATATGTTTTCTTCTTTATATGTTACAAATAAAGATAGCACTTCTGGCCAGAATGCATTAAATAGGTTGGAAAAAAAAAATATATATGTATATATATAATATATATATATATATATATATATATATATATATATATATATATATATACAATCCGAATGTCAAAAGGATACAAATTTTTTAAAAACATATTTTTTAAAATAAATATGCCCGTTAAACTTAAATTTAATTGTAAGATCATGTTAGCCAGTTATTAATTTCAAAAGCTACTTTATATGTTTTTTTTGTTTACTGATAACGATCGTTTTAAAACGATCAACGAAACAAAACGACTTCCCTGAAAATCTTCGATGATGAAACTCGTGGTTTGAGGTTGGTCATGTTGCATGTAAATTGCCAAGTTCATTGTTAATGTGATAGGGATGGATTAGGGTTTGGTAAGCAGATCAGGCTGTCTAAGCTTATCGCTAAATGCTTCATGAAGACCTGACCCAAGAGTAGAGCAGTGCTTAGCAATGTTTACAATGCTTTAAAATTTTAAAGGAGCTTTTCATTTTATAAATTTAAGCCCAAGTACTCAATGAAGACGAGTTGAAAGGCAAAATTTGATAATTAATCCAATTATTAGCCGGGAGTTTTTCCCACTACTTTTTAATTTCATTAAATCGTTATTTTAATGATAATTTAAAAAAAAAATATATTTTAAATATATTATATATATATGTTATATATAATATATATTAACATAAAGGTTAATAAAGGCAGGTAATTGACGTAAAAAACAGTTAATAAATTAATATCTTATTTGTACGTTTATGTGTGTAACGTTTTAGGGCACTCTTGTCATAATCACATTTTTTTCGGATGATTGGGTTAAAAGTTAAAAGTAAGAGAACAATTTTTTTATGGCAGAGAGCAGGTATATTTTTTTTATTTATAATACGTGTGACGAGTATAATTATTTACAATCCTCATACATACGTTTTGAACCACCTCAATTTTTCCGATGGCTGGAATCACAAATGAGACTCCAGACTGGGGAAGAACAGGTCAATATAGGACAGATGACAGTTTTCTATAGAATCAATTAGTGTTTTGTTGATAGTTTTTAATACCTATTTAAATATGTGATCATTTTTAGATAACATTGTGGGCTCTATTGCATTTGTTTTTGTTTTTTATGATTTAAGTAAAAGTTTATGGTATGTCTATTTCTAGTCCTAAATAGTTTATAGTCGACAAAGATTGGAGCATTATGGATTTTTCGGACAATTTTGAATTGTAAGGATTGGAAACGAGAATTTAATGATTTTATGTTACCACAAAGCACAACTCCTTATGTCTCGATTGGCTTTATAATATGAAAGCAAATGAATTTTTTTTTTAGTAAAATTGAAGATTTGGTATTGAAGTAGCTGAAAATGACAGAATATTTCATATAACAACCTTTATATATAGTATATGAAATATATCCCTATTTAAAAAAAAACAAACATATATTTTATTCAATAATTTACTGCAGAGTGAAACAAAGTATAATATTTCTAGCCAGTCTGCTTATTACAAATTATTTATAAAATATACGAACAAATTATTAACGAAAATTTTACCTGTTACTTAAGAATTCTCAAAGGAAAAAATTTCGAAATTGAGTAGCAGAAAAATTTCTTTCTAATTAATGTATATTTAACTAAACAATAATTATTCAATGATTGTATAAATAAAACCAAATTATATTAATTATATCATAGATGTATATAACCTCAAGCTAATAATTCATTACTAATATTAATATAATAGTTTATTAGTTTGATAAGTTTTTTCACTGAAGATCAATCAATGAGAATATGGAAAAATCATCTGAATAAAAACATAAAATACCTACTTAAAAAGAGTCTTATTAACGTCTCTGCTAAAATAAAATAACTGTATCAGATTTAAAGTATTAAACCTTGGTCAAGTATTAAAAAATCGTTAATTAAATAAATATATTTTATTGTACTTTTATTTTCAGATTGTTTGATAATTTCATGGTAATTAAGTTTTATTAAAATTAATTTCCGGCTTTTATTAAATTTCGAACAGCTTCTTTTTTTTTACTTTTTTTTTTATTTGTTGGGAAACAATTATTCAGAACGTTTATTTTTCCAGTCATTCATTTTTATTCTAAAACCGCTGTCAGTTTTCTCTTTACTACTATGTTATATAGATTTAATTTTAGTTATTTTTATTTAATGTTTATATATTTTTATTGAAATTTACAACTGTATAAAATACAACAAGTAAATATGCCGATTAATGATAAAATACATAAAAAAGATATGAAAGAAAACTGCCCATTGGTATCACTTTTTAGTAGTGAGTTTAAACAACAAGGTCTCGAGGCCATCTTATTTTCAGACGCCTCGGTGAAAATTATCAGGAATTGAAGAGGAAGCAAGGATTAAAACTAATGGATTACAGTGGGAGTGGAGTTTTCATGGAAGGAGTGATACATGGTACGGGCCTAATTTTATTCAATTTAATTTTAATAATTGATCTAAGTTTAAATCATCCCTATGCTAATGAAAAAGGCATTCAGTGGAGGGAGGGGGGGGAATGTATAACACAAAATGAAAAAAAAAGATACAGTACGATTAAACAACTACAACATATATTTATATTTTGTTGTATGGCTAAAATGAAACATCTTGTTTATATTAAAACAGCACATTTTTTCTTCCAAATCTTTTTTATTTTCATTGTTACACAAATTGTCACATGTGGTAGTCAACGTTTCGAGGCTTTTTCTCCATTATCAAGACTAAAAAAGTTTTAAAAATATTTTGCTTTTAGTTACAATTTATAAAAATAATTTTTTCATAATATTTAAATTCAAATTACCTTTTTTTATCTGTACATTCTATTTTTCTATAGCTCA
Organism: Piezodorus guildinii; assembly: GCA_023052935.1. Taxonomy (NCBI): domain Eukaryota; kingdom Metazoa; phylum Arthropoda; class Insecta; order Hemiptera; family Pentatomidae; genus Piezodorus; species Piezodorus guildinii. The sequence continues at coordinate 56,862,663 of CM041295.1, forward strand.
CAGCTGCATCAGCATGTAAGGTTGACTATTGGCTCACTGTTTTTCCTTTGCAAACTTTGTACTTCAATATTGTTATATGAGTCTGTTTTTATTACTATTTCGATGTTATTATTTATTTTGTTTTCATATTTTATTGTTAATTTTTCTTAAATTTTTATATTATTTATTAAGTCCGCGTAATGAGTACCTAGATCTTTGGTGTCTGTTTTATTGTTTTTTTTTTTTGGTTATGTATAATGCTGTCTAGTATTTTTCTATTTCTATTATTTTTTTATATATCTAGTATTATTATATTTTCAAAATTAAATTTAAGTTGATATTTTGCGCTATGTGTTGATAACGCTGTAGCATTTGAAGTCTTTATACTTTTACAATTGGAAATGTCCTGTGATAATAAACCACATAAACTAGATAAACTTAATTATACAACTAGATAAACTACAACATATATTTATATTTTGTTGTAGGGCTAAAATGAAACATCTTAACAATAAAATGTTTCCCCTAGTCATTTAAACATTCTAATAGCGAATTTTTAAATAATTATATAATGATACAACTAAGAAGACAAATTATACAATAATAAACCGCAAACACAATTGACAAGTTAGGTATTAGATAAGCAGTAAGGTATAAATGTGACTTCATTAAGCTTAAGTGCGACCGGCAAGTCTAAAAGTTGTTTCCGAGTTGATGGTATTTGTGGCAACTCAACTAATAACTCCAATCTGATAATTAAATAAATTATCGCCTAAACAGCTCCTCAAAGGGTGGTTATAATTAGTTATAAACACCCCTGTTTTCGCGGATTATCGGGATACCAATTTACAGTTACATCAGTATACGTTTTAAAACTTTAACTGTATTTTCATATATATATATATATATATATATATATATATATATATATATATATATATATATATTATATTTATTTATTTATTTATATATTTATTTTGGGCTGAATAATTCTTCCATTAATACTCATTCTTTTATTTCATGACGTTTCGGGATATTCTCCCATCTTCAGAAGTCTACAAAAATTATATTAAGCAATTTACCATCACATTAAAAATCACTATAATGAAGTGAATGGTTTAAAAAAAAATTATAAATTAGGTGTCAATTGATAACAAAAATTTTAAACTATTAAATAACAAATTTTAACATCATAAGGAGGCATTTTTTTTTTTTTTTTTTTTTTTTTTTATTGAGAAATATTACAATTTGTTGCATAATGAACAGTAGTAATAGAGATGTAGTACACATTCATACAATATATACAGCCAATGATGATAAAGTCGATTTACATAAAATCGGAAATAAATAAATTCAAATATATACAAAAAAAAAGCAACAAGAAACAAATCAAAACAACAACCTGTAGTAGAGATAAATACAAGTTGGGAAATAAATAAAAATCATACAAGCATACTTAACTATATACAATATATACAATCAGCCAAAGGAACCCTAGACTCGGCTGCTCCCCCCACAAGTGGGGGGAGAAGCTGAATCCAAGAGATCCCAGCGCCTCCACTCAGCGCTTCACTGGTGTATGCCAGTGGAGGCCGAGCCAGAGCGGAATAGCCACAAACATACAGTACATGAGTGGAGGATCTGACCAGTGTCAGAAATAAGGAGGCATTAAAAGCAAAAATTTTAACAATGTTACATAGTACTTAGTTAAATAAATAAATAAATATTATAAAGTTACCTCGTTATATATTCTGTAATCCCACCATTTTCACTAATCACACATTGAGCCAGGTAAAAAAGTAAAAACGGAGTCAATATCTAAATAATTCAGATCTGAGCAAGAATTTATTTATTTTAAGGCTCCCATATCATCTAGTTTTTTAATAATAAACTACCTATTTGAATATTGTTTTAAAAATATTAACGTAGGGCATTAGTTACACTTTAAAATGACTATAACCGCTATAAACTTTTTTCCGTCTATTAATTTGCCTATTTTATTTTATCGGAACCCGACATTCCGAACTTTATATCCCTTCTCACAGAACTAATACATTTTGACTGAACGTTTCCACCAGCTTTTGGAATCCTCTCCATTCAAACATCCGTCCTGCAACCTTTTACATTATATATTTTTCAGTATCTTCTTGCTTTCCAAAATGGTGCCTGACAATTAGAATTGTACTATTTAGTTTTAGTTAAATTGTAGTACATATTTTTATTTTTTTACAAATTATCTCAACTTTTCTTTTTTGTTAATTCTTTATAAGTTTAATCATTAGCAGTAAATTTTATTTAAATACATTGTTACCAAATGGATTTATTTCTTATTATTATTTTCACTTACCTATACATGAAATATATAATAAGGGAAATTGCGATCGTGAAAAAAAAAAAAAAAAAAAAAAAACTGAGTCCAAATAAGGAAGTCCCATAAACAAAGTCTGTTGTGTGTCTGTGTATAATAAGTCCAGCACGAAAAAGAAAACGTGTACGAAACTGAAATTTCATTCTTATAATATACAATCGGGGCAAATATATGCCGGAGATGTTCTCTAACAACTTTGTCACTAAAATCGGCCGACCGAAAGTACTATTTCATACTATGCCTTTTACACCATTTTACAATAGAAAAAAAACGGCTCTAACGGTTTTGATTTAACTCACTATATGGGATGTTAAATTGAACAGGCTTTGGTATGATATAAGTTCCATTCTAATTGAAATAGTCTGATAGGACTTAAATGGCGATTTCTTACCTTTTCCTCTTTAATTTTTATTAAAATATCTTTAATTTTGTACATTCTAAAAGATTAACCATGTCGTCTTACTAGCATTGATAAAGAACGACTAAATAAACAAGTTCTTTTTTTTTTATTATATAATAATAGACGTATAATTTACCGTTGAAAGAGAAAGGTTTTAGAAATATATTATCTAAAAAAAAAAAATGTAAAAAGTAATAACGTCACTCTTTATTATAAGCGGATAAATTCAAGTGATTATTGCAGATGATAATATAATATATAACTTAATGAAACATATGTTTCTATCGAAACATTTCATCGATCTGTTTTTATCTCTAAATTTATTCAAAAGTTCGTAATGATTTTAACAATGGTGGTGAGTGAAAGTTATGTGTTGCGCGCACCAGAAATTATTTATTAAAAAAAAAAATCTCATTAATTTTGTGTCTTTGCCTAATGTAGTAATTATAATAGGTCAATTCTAATGTTATTCTTAATGAACTTAGACTAATTTTTTTTCTTCTTATAATAATTGTAATTTATTATTATTATTTTACACCTTTCGTAACTGCATTAACATCTAGTAAATGTGAAACAGTGATACAATGTTAGATACACTTATACAGAGACTAGCCATTAGTAGCACTCTCATAAAATTTCTGCACCATTTGATCTCTCTGCCATCTTCTGGTCAGACTTGGAGAATAATCAGGAAATAAAATATGAAACAAGTGGTTCAGAATGGGAATGGAATTTGTCATTAAAATAAGTCCACATATGCAAATATGTATGAAACATCATGGATGATTTTAATTGTGGTAAAATATGAAGCTTTAGGGAATCACAAAGGATTTTATGGTTAAATGCGGCCTCAAAATCTAGCTCATTTCGTCCAAATATGCCTTATTATTATCATGTAAATGCGTCTTTTGTAGCTTCTATGGTAGATACCTTTTCACAATCCCAGTGAAGAGCAGATCTACTTCAGGGAACTAGCAACCCTGCCTACGCGAGCTCTTGATTTCTCCCACCTCCTCTCATCAGGGGGGAATCATGACCCTAACCTTATTCCTATCCTACCTTAATCTTTCCTACAAACATCCTTATATCCACCTTTCCACTGGGGGACTTCTGGAGGCCAGTTGCACCGAGGTAACGGGATCTCTTCTGTCGGGCCAATCACCCACAGAGGAGAACTATCGATTCAGAGCAATAATAAAGGCCTCGGAACTGGACTGTCAAAAAGACCGGGATAACTGGCAGCGCTGGATCGAGGCCCCTCTACGCCAATAATGGCTCGAAGAGGAAGATAAAGAAGAAGAAGATTATCATGTAAATCGTATTTTGTAGTTCAATGAATGTTTTGGGTGGTTGTTTCTAGTAACTTTGAAGTAGCCGAAAATGACGAGCAGTTTGTTGTCGTTTCATTCTTGTATAAGGATTTTAAGTTGTCATGATTGAGTGCTAGGTATCGGTGCTATCCAGCAAGGAAAAATTGGATATTTTTTAAGGATCCTGGCGACAAGAACCCACAGGTATGCGAAGAGAGTAAATGTTATTTAATGGATTTATTGGAGTAATTTTAAAATTAAATGCTAGTTCCGAGCGCAGACCAGTGAGTATATAATACCATATTTACATTTACTGTATAAATGTAAAGTATTGTTTACATATATTAAAATAGTAATTGGTAAAAATATAAAAGAGATGATAAATCAAATGTTACTACTAAGAAATGCTGAAGCAACATTGGATAATCTAAGAATGTCTCCGCTAAATTTCCCTCTGAGGAAATTTCAACAAAGCTGTAGTGACACATGTCTGGGTAACTCACCTTATCAAACAAGTTGATATCTCATATGATAAAGTCCATATCGCTTCTCCAACCCAGAATAATGTTAAATTAATTTAAGCATAGCATATCACTTATTTCTACTTCATAAATAGTATAATGAAAAAGTATTAATATCAATATAATATGCGGTTTTATAAATTGTTTATGACTCTCAAAACCAATTATTCTGAGTGGGAATATGCAAGTTGTGATGTCAACTAAAAATACTTGCGATACCACCAAATATTTGATTTTTTAATTATAGTTTCCGTACAAAATACTTCTAACCAACGAAACAACCTTCTTAGCTCTTTAAGAGCATCCGAGAACTCAAGTATTATGTACGGACGCAAATGTCAGAATTTTTAAGACTTTTATTTAACCGGTCTTTACCAACTGCTCGCAATGTTGGACAATGGCCGAAATTCGAGGGAAAATCCTTCTTAGGAGTATGATAAGAAGAATATATGGTGGAATATATGAGCAAGGCGTTTGGAGAAGTAGGAATAATACTGAATTGAGCAACATATATCGAGACATGGATGTATGAATTAAGGTATCAAGGTTGTATTTTTTCAATTTTTTTTATTGATATTTATAACTTTATTATTAAAAAAATGTAAATAACTATTAAATGTGAATAATGATGATTCTATTATGGTCTTAGTTAAGATTTGTGAAACTTTTTTTTTTTTTTTTAATATTGCTTTATTGAGAAATAATACAATCTGCCACTATCTTGGGCAATAAGTATTAGTGCTAAAAGGAGTCATTCATTTCATATGTACAAATTAAAACAAAAAATAAATAATTTAACCTAAATAACAAATGAAAAAATAAAATAAAATAATTATAATCTTAACCACATTCATACCTATATACGATATTTATATACTGCCCCTGGGAACTCCGAATCCAAACCTCTGCACCCAGAAATGGATGCCGAGCCACGATGTCAGGAGATCCCAGCGCCTCTTAGGCAGCCGCGTCACGAATCTAGCCAGTGGAGACTGAGAGAAGGCACTAGAGCCATTGTGAAACTACCTAATATTAAACGGGACTACCTGCAGTAACACTTCGATGTTTATCTAGTTAACAGATCCCGAGGCCATTGTCTTTTCAGCCACTTTGAAGGATTATCAGGAATGATGACAGTTAACAAACAAGTGGGTTTAAGTAGGCTGGTAGTTTGGAATATAAGGATGCATATCTATTTCCTGCTAAGTCTACATCTAATTGAATATTTAGGTCTTTATAGATGGTTTGAGTGTGCATTTAGGTTTTTTCGGAGAATTTCGGATTGAAAGGATGCTGGAGGAATTTCATAGTTCATATGTCCTTATAGGTTTAATGATGGTAATATAAAGTAGTCTTGGTATCTAGGCTTCACTGGTAATTTAACACGAATTCAATCGGATGGAATTCTCTGTAAAGGTTTGACGGAGTTTTTGCATCAAACAAGAAGAATTGGACGTCTGAAGCTTCTCTGTTAGGATGGATTGGACGCTGATGAAAGGACCCTGCTTGGTCTAAAAGATTGGAGGGCAGAAGCAATAAAAAAAGAAAAAAAAAGACTGAAAACATATACTGGAGCAGCTTCTCTTTGTGTAATAATTAGGATCTGATTGGTTGTCTTCCTCATTATGACATTTCTAGCCGAGGAAACTCTATACAGCACAGCCACTCTTCTAGGTCTCTCCTTAACCGCTTCATTTGTGCTGGGAATCTCTTCTTCTACCTTCAATCCTCTGCAAAAGTTCCTGATACGAAATTCTGGGACGTCTTCGAGGTTTCCTCCCAGTGGGTTGAGCCTATAATATTTTAACAGGATCCAAGTCCTCGTCTATGCGGCAGACAGGTACCAACAACTTGATCTGCCTGTTCTCAACAGTTTTGATGTTTGGTACATCTATCTTCTTTCTAACGGTACCATTTCTAATGAGATCCATCCTTGTTTTCCCACCTATTTAAACAGGAGCCTTACTTCTGCTGCTGTTATTCGAATATAATGTCTGTCCAGCAATATTTGTTCTTATTTGCATGTTTTTTTTTTTCTCAGGATTTAATATTTTTATTTGGCTATTTCTTTTATGAATGATGTTCATTATAAAGTTAACTTAATTTCATTCCTTTTACTAGTTATCGTTTTTTCCTTTAGTGACATTGTGAATACTGAAGAATATCCCTAAAGGGCTACACGAATCCTTTTAATTGGAGTTTTCTTGTAAATGTTATCTCGGTAAACGTATGTCCCGGAATCGACCGAGAGAAGATACAAGGAGGAGTAATAGAGCTATGATTAAGTATCTCCTTAACGCGCAGGAGCAGATATTAGCGACCAGATTTATATCCCAGGAACCCCTAATAATGGGAGAGTCTCTCTTCTCTACCCTCCCCTTCCCGATCTTGTAATGAATTTTATACCATCTCGTTTAGCGGGAGGACAAAGGCTACTTAGCTCTTAGTATCCTCGATTTATACTTTAGGGTTATTACTGTATCTATCCTTGTATAATAGCATCCAGGAACGAGTATCATATTAGAATATTAAGCTTTATGAGCTCATATGCGTCTTCTGGGAGTCGTACTATTACCAGCGTTCCTAGGTCTAAGCGTGAGCGGTTCTCTAGGGTGCAAAGGGAATGGATTGTGGGAAGGTTGTGAGAGGGGTTCTTAAAGGTTTGTGCCGAGGGATTGAGTATTCATAGCCTAGGGCGCAAATGTACTTATGGAGGGGGCTGTACTTCAAGGAAACATTATGGTGATTCTGTTAATTATATTAATTCTATGGAATGCATCTCGTGAAAATTTTATATGCACAACTCGTCTGTTTTTATACAATATATGTATATATATATATATATATATATATATAATTATTTTTTTCGTATATATTACAATTTGTCATAATAGACAATAATAATACTGCTACAGGATCTCATTCATACAATATTTACAATATAAACAAAATTAAAGTCAAATTACATAAAATAAAATCAAAATAAATAAACGTATACAATAACAAAATTTATTGTAGACAAAATAAATACAAATAAATAAAGTTAACAAATAAATAAACAAAATATGTCACATTCATACCTATGTTATATATAAAATAATAATAATAATTAATCTTTATTTATTCTGGGACTGGTCACTTTAGAATAACATAACAAAAAAATTAAAACTTTAAGGTCTAAGAGTATACAAAAACAATACAAAGAAACTAGAAATTACATAAATAATGGATTAAAAAGCAGTCTCAAATAATAATAGGGGTACTTACAACGTTTGCTATAGCATGCTATTTGTGTTATTTTGCTAAACCCGTCGAGTTTCTACAGTTATTTCCTGTAAAATTGATGGGTTTAGCACAATAGCACAAATAGCAAACGTAGTGAGTACCCCTAATATTAAAATTAAACTAGATAATAAACATAATAAGAAATATCTACATATATACAATTTTGATTATAAAAATCATTACAGTTATTTTTTTTTTCAACACTATACTAATAATACAATAAGTGAAAAATACAAGATAACATAAAATATAATAGGTAAATTAACGTTTCAATCTGCTTTGTTATTAATTTTAATTGAAATTAGAAAACTAATTAGGATTCTTTTGAAATTGGAGGAACAGGAGATGATTGAACAGGCGAGAGATTTGAATTCAGAAGAAGGAATAGAGTTCCAAAAGGATAAAGATCGAATTAGGAAAGATCGGTCGAAAGCTGCAGTTCGATGGGGCGTTATATACATGTCCGAAGACCGTGAGCGAGTGTGGCGAGAGTGGACTGAGGATTTGAAAAGAAACATATCTGATATGTAAGACGGACGGATCAGCAGATTGTGAAAATTGTACGAGTATATAGCATGTGTAAGATTTTTATTTATTTGTTAACTTTGTATGTATAGGTTATTTTTGTATTGTTATTATGAAATTTATTTTACTATATTTATTTTAATATCTATTTTTTATGTAATTTGTCTTTACCTTTAAGTTTTTTTAAAAATATTGTATGAATGTGGTCTCATAGTATTATTACTATCGTTTATATAAAAAACAAAAAATGTAATATATTTGAACAAACAAGTATAGTTAAAAAAATAATTCTTAAAAATTAGTAATATTAACTTTCGACCGGGTGCGGCATGATCTCTTGCTCTTAAAACTATTATTTTATTAGGATGGTACCTAGCCTCATATCTGTTATTTTATTAGGGCATATTTTTAATACATAATGTATTATAACTGATTTGTTCGTTGTTTATTCATTTAATATCATAATATGCTTATGTGGCTAATCAGGCGAGGAGTCCTAAATTTAGTCTATCCTGGTTTAATTTGGATAGGGGTCTCTATGGGGTACCTGACATCGCACAGGCTCGGTACCTCCATTTTACGTCCCTTCAGAAGGATGGTAAAGCCTACAACTTTTAACTCCCATTAAGAAATCCGAAGGCCACCTGCCAGGTTTGAACTGGAAAACTTGGACATAAAACTGTTATGCTAGCCATTAAAACACCTCTTATAACTGATTTGATATAACTTATTTCCACATGGTGTATCTAGGTAGAAATAGAATTTTGAATTTTGATAAGGTTCTTACTTAAAAATTACGAAGGTCCATATTTTGATATATTTTTTTCTGAATAATATATTTACTTTAAAATAACTAAACTTGTTGGTTTTATATTATTATTTCTCTTTTTGCACATTGACTTTTTTAAATCGCCATTCATCAGAATCTGAACTGGTAGCATTTTACTTAAGTGCTGTAAAAAAAATGCATCCACATTTCCCTTTGCTACAAATAATCTAGACGCATATGTTTTATCGTGTTAAGAAAATAATTTAATGTTGTAACGGTGTTTATTATTAAATCTTTTATATTAAATATTGAAAAGTATTTTATTCATATCCCTACTAGTGCTATAGAATTCAGTTTACTGGGATAAACCCAAAAGTCACATTCTTACAAAATATCTAGCTACTTCTTGTTCGTAGCCTGGGTAAAATTTTATATTTAATCAAAAATTTGAATAAATGCATATTTATTTACGTTATCTAGGTACTATAGTAATTATCGTACCGTAGTAGAATATTACTCTGACCTAACAGAGGATGTGTGTTTCCTGATGCTTACATGCCTCCCCTGTACAAACAACGAGTAGCCTACTGATTAATTAGTTAACAATATTCGTCTAGTCTATCGAAAATAGAACTAATCTGTTTGTTGATAGTTAATTAAAACCTCATTAACACCGTTACCAGTGCTATTAATTACCTACTCATTAAAGTAATCTGATTTAATTTTATTGAGATATAATTTAACAAGACTACTAAAGTAAACCAAATTAGAAGTCCCTTCCTAATGTTATGTACTGATTTTTACAAAAGACTCAATGGGTCTAAATATTTTAATATGTTATTTTAAACTACAATTGAAGCGTTAAAATTTAATGTAGACAACTTGAGACTTTTTTCTCATTTATTTGAGGACAAAGATCTGAAGCAATGCCCTGCTCAGATGTGATTTCTTTAACATGATGACTATTTTTTTCCTGTTTTTTTTTTTTTTTTTTTTTTGATGTAAATAACGAAGTTTGGAAAAACATATATTATTCAAAAATGATAAACCAGAGTCCTGATGATGGGAGTGAGATCCCGAAACGTGTTTTCACACCCTGCCCTACAGTGACCTTCGATAACATTCCGCTGGTTCCTGTTGAACAGATCCGATATCTATTATTCCACCTTGACAAACACCTTACATGAAACCCTCATAAAAGATTGAAACGTCAAGAAACTGCTTGGCGTTTTTGTCTACTCCAACGCTTACTAGACAAACGTTCTGATCTTCCACTTAACTACAAAAGACTCATCTACATGACTATCCTACGGCCTATGTGGACGGAGTAAAGGGTGCTCCTACTAAACCATTAAATTCTTCCCAAATCCGATCCCGACAATCCAAAATCTTTTGTAAAATCATCAATGCTCTTTGCTTTGTCATGAATAAACTGATCCATAAAGACCTTAATGTGCCGTATGTTGCTGATTTGGCCCGATCTAGATACCATTCCTTTAATGAAAAACTCCATTCCCACCCTAATCCTCTAGTTTTAATCCTTTCTTCCTCTTCAATTCCTGACAAGCCTCCGAGGCGCCTGAAAAGGAGATGGCCCCGAGACCTTCTAGTATATTTTTAGAGTGCTTCCATTGGGAAGCTTCTCTACATGTGTTTCATGCATTTTTTATACTTCATTCCAATTTACTTGATGTATTTCATTATACAGTGGTAAGTTCCAATAAATAAATAAAACATTAATTTTATGTTATTGTAATCTTAAGTTTCATATTTTAATAATATTATTTTTTTATTTTTTTTTTTTTTTAAACATAATTTATTGAAATTTACAACTGTACTCAAAAAAATACATCAAGTAAATATGATATTAGAAAAATGACATGGAAGAGACTTGTAGAAGAACTACCCAATGGTCGCACTTCTGTAACTATTTTAAACTAGAAGGTCTCGGGGCCATCTCCTTTTCAGACGCCTCGGAGGATTGTCGGGAATTGAAGAGGAAGAAAGGATTGAAACTAGAGGATTAGGGTGGGAATGGAGTTTGTCATGAAAGGAATGGTATCTAGATCGGGCCAAATCAGCAACATACGGAATATTAAGGTCTTTGTGGATCAGTTTATTAGTTACAAAATAAGGAGCATTGAGGATTTTACGCAGGATTTTGGATTGTAGGGATTGGATACGGGAAGAATTTGATGGTTTAGTAGAGCCCCAAAGCTCTACTCCGTAAGTCCATATAGGCCGTATGATAGTCATGTAGATGAGCCTTTTGTAGTTAAGTGGAAGATTGGAACGTTTGTCTAGTAAGTGTTGAAGTAGTCGAAAACGTCGTGCAGTTTCTTGTCGTTTCAGTCTTGTATGAGGGTTCCATGTAAGGCGTTTGTCAAGGTGTAGTCCTAGATATCGGATCTGTTCAACCGGGACAAGAGGAGTATTATTGAAGGAGACAGTAGGGCAGGATGTCATTGGTTTACGACGAAGGGTAAAGGTAATTTGGCTGGATTTGTTGGCATTTATTTTAATTCTCCAGTTCTGACACCATACTTCAAGGTCTCTGATGTGGGATTGGAGAGTTTGAGAGGCAATAGTTGGATCAGCATTGACTGATAACACACATGTGTCATCAGCATAGGTAGAAAGGAAAGTGTTAGGATGGGATGGGATATCAGCTGTATAAACTGTGTAAAGGATGGGTCCTAGGATACTGCCTTGAGGAACACCAGCAAACTGACTAAAAATGGATGAATAGGAATTATTATGATTTACTTTGAAGGATCTGCCAGTGAGGTAGGACTGGATGATAAGGAAGTATGTAGGAGGGAGGAATTTGCGGAGCTTGTAAAGCAATCCTGGGTGCCAGACTCGGTCAAAGGCCTGTTCCACATCGAGGAAGGCTCCCGTGCAATACAAGCCGCGCTCCAATGCAGACGAGACAACGTCCACCACACGATGACATTGCTGGATAGTGGAGTGGGACGTTCTGAATCCAAACTGGTGATCAGGAATAATGGAATTAGTATCTAGGATGGGATATAGACGTTTCAGTATAAGCTTCTCTAAGATTTTGCCCATGATTGGTAAAAGTGAGATAGGACGGTAAGAAGATGGATTTTCTGGCGGTTTCTGAGGTTTGGGTATCATTTTGACAATGGATAATTTCCAGGAAGTAGGAAAGTACGTGGAGCGGAGTACGGAATTATATATGTAAGTGAGATAGAGGATAGCTTTTAGAGGTAGTAGTTTTAAAATATGGGAAGTTATAAGATCATGCCCAGGAGCTTTGCGGGATGGTAAACTTTGAATAATGCTAGATATTTCTGACGGATGGAAGGCTTTGGGAGGAAGGACCAATTGGAGTGGGATATCTAGCTCATCTTCTATAAACCTAATGTGACCGGGATTATGGATATCTGGATGTGGATTAAAGGTTCGGAATAGGTGCTGACCGAATATCTGGGCCTTCTCTTCATCAGATCTTGTCCAGATACGTGAATCAGTTAGAAGTGGATGATTACAGTCTTTGAACTTCAGTAGCTTTTTTGTCGTCATCCATAATGATCTGTCTGTAATAGTAAGTTTTTCAGTGAAGTTGAGTAAGTTTTGAATTTTAATTTTTCGGATTTCTGATTTTAGTCTGTTAGTCAGTTTATTATAATAAGTTTTGTCTGACGGATATCTAGTCCTATGCCACTTCGATCTTGCCCTGCGTTTTTCCCTTAGCAAGATTCGAATGTGCTGTGGCAGGGTAGTCTCCTGTGAGTTAGTATTATTAATGGTTGTAGTATTGTCGAGTATGCTACTACTAATTGAGTCAGTAAGTTGTTTAACGGCTTTATCAATATCGTGTTCAGTCTTAAGTGGGATTTTTAAGTCCAGTTTGTCTTCCAAGTCACTTCTAAATCCGTCCCAGTCCACTCGTCCTGTAATCAGAGTGGGAATAATAATATTATTAAATACAATATTTTAGTTACTAGATGTCTTTACCCGGGGAGCCCGTGGCTGAGTGGTTAGCGCGCTAGCCTGCCACGCCAATGTTGTGAATTCGAATCCCAGTCCCAGGAGGACTTTTTTCAAGCATTCAAATAAATTGGGAATCACTTAGAAACACCCCCGGAAATGTGGGACCCGTCAGCCAATTGATAGCTATTCACAAAAATAGGCGTAGGGGGTGATGACCCTACCCTATAAAAAAACCATCCAGTATCACGGTGTGGAAACTATAAACCGTACAGCGCGGCCAAGGGCTTCCACGGCCTGCCGCGCCAACCGAAAAAAAAGATGTCTTTACTCATCAATTTCTATTATTATGTTTTGCATATTTACATTCTCAAGCTCAGTAGTATATAAAATATTGTATTTAGTATTTTAATTTATTTCTTTATTTATTTATTTATTTTACGGAGTTGAGCTTTGGAGCTCTACTAAAACATCAAACTCTCCCCGTGTTCAATCCTTACAATCTAAAATACTTAAGGCTTCTTACTTTGTCACGAATAAAATTATCCAATAAGACCTAATGTTCCATATGTTGCTGATTTGGCCTTTACCAGGTATCACTCCTTCCATGAAAACTCCACTTCCACTCTTTTATTCCATTACTCCATTAATTTGAATCCCTGCTTCCACTTTAATTCCTGATAATCCACCGAGGTGTCTGAAAAGAAGATGGCCTCGAGACCTTCTTGTTTAGACTCACTACCAAAGAGTGCTGCCAATGGGCAGTTTCTCTTCATGTTCATTCCATGTGTTATAACATTACAGCATATTTACTTGATGTATTTTTTGTACAGTTGTAAATTTCAATAAAAAATATATTTAAAAAAAATGTATTTCTATATTGTTTTTACTTACTCTTTCTCATATATATGTTGCTAAACGCTCATTGTATTTTTTTTTATACATTTTAGCCCTGACGATAGATAACCCACAATATTGGTCGAAACGTTGGCCAGACAGTAAATAGTTAAAACTATTTACTTGTTTTTCTTTCACGGTCAGACATACGGCCTAATTGCCTCTTGGATTTTTTTTTCAATTTTCTAAATTAAATAAAAATGTGAAATAATAATTTTAATCGTTAAATTTCTTAAGGTAATTTATTGTAAATTAAATTATAAATTTGTTGAATTGGAAGTTACGAAATGACCTTGTCGATCGAGTTTAATGGCCCAATTACTCTTGTATCATTTAATTATAACCCTTAATGAGGGGTGAAATTATTGCTGAATACAAGGTGTTCAAGGTACGGCCAAGTTCTCTTCTGACCATTACAAGCCAAAGTTTTAGTTAATGCCCAGCTCTGCCCATTCACTCGTCCGCTTTAACATCAAATTTCATAGAAACTGCAGTAAATAAGGGCACATTGTGGGCAAGTTTGCGTCATTAATGATGGGCTTAACGACAAGATCATTGTACTAGCAAGGTACTTGTTAAATGTAGGCCTATCGTCTCTGCCTGCAACAGGCAGTTCTATAAGAGCCTCGCCTGATTGAAAATTGAAAGCCTTGTGTCGATAGCGTTTCATATTCCTATAACAGACATTAAAGGAAAGGGTCTATCCATTAGAAATCTTCAATAACACGACTGTCAACATTTTTTTATTTTGTTGATATTTATATCGATTATTTTCTATCTTTTTCTTAATCGGAAACCATGGATAAAAAAAAAGTCTGATTAATACTTTTAATTTGGCAGCCATTTTATATCAGCTTCGCGGCTGAAAACATGTTTTAGTAAACCTCTCTAACTCAGCTTTTGAAAATAACAAACCAAAACAAAAATTGACAATATAAAAATGATGCGCTTTACATTTGTCGTAACAATACATTACCAAAATAGTGAAGAAATTAGTTTTAAAAAAATCTCAAAAATTAATTTTAAAAATCTAGACTTTTAGCAAGTTAAAAGTTCAAAAAGGAAAATAGACTCTGCTTTAATTATTTTTTATAAATAATAATATTAAAATAACTTTATTCTGTTATTTATATGACTATGTCCCTTAAGAATAACAATGTTGTACAATAGTCAATTTAATATTGTTTAATTATTTAATTATTTAATATTCCTGTCCGAGAAAACAATAAAATTAATTTTCATTCACAAACGTCTCAAAAAAACTTTTATATATGTATTATATTTAAAAAAGATACGGAATATTACTAAACAAAAAATAAAAGAGCGACAAAAATTTCCAAAAGATTTGAAGAAATTAAAAAAAAAAAAAATAATTATTTCACAATACTAGAACTTCGGCGAAATAAATTATTATGATCTACTTTAAAGTTAGGATAATTCATCCGCTATTTCACATTTGGTGTGCGTCTGTATGGAATGACAGGTGTTGTAAAATATGGGATTTGAGTGACAGAAGGGAAGAAGCATGGCTGATATGAGTAGGTAGGGAATTCCAGAGGACTACAGTACCATTAATCTGCCTTCTGTAAAAATAAAGGAGTTTATTTAGGACTCTAAAACGTGTGTTTCCGTTGAAAAAGTTTATTTCGAAAATTTTTACGATCACAATACCCTCCTATACAAAAGACTCATTTACATGACAATCATAAGGCCTATCTGGACCTACGGAGTTGAGCTATGGGGCTCTACTAAACCATCAAATTCTTCCCGTATCCAATCCTTACAATCCAAAATCCTTCGTAAAATCCTCAACGCTCCTTACTTTGTCACGAACAAAATCATTCATAAAGACCTCCAAGTTCCGTATGTAGCCAATTTGGCCCGTGCCAGGTATCATTCCTTCCATGACAAACTCCATTCCCACTCTAATCCACTTGTTTCAATCCTTGCTTCTACTACAATCCCTGATAATCCACCGAGGCGTCTGAAGAGAAGATGGCCTCGATACCTTCTTGTTTAGATTGATTACTAGAGTGCTGCCAATGGGCAGTTTCTCTTCACGTTTTTCATTTACGTATTCTTTATCAGCATATTTACTTGATGTATTGTAGTATACAGTTGTAAATTTCAATAAAATATAATTAAAAAAAAATTCCTCTTATTCAAGAAGTGAGAGCATATGAAGCGATCCATAGACCGTTTTAGTTACGTCTAATTTTCCTCTACACTGACCATCCATAGACAAAGTAAAAAGATGCTGAAAGATCATTTGGGAATGAAACACGAAATAGTAGGAGCTTTCTAAGGATATAGACAGGTTTTCTGCTAGATTGCAGTACTTTCCATTGTTATATATTTCATATTTTTGGTACCCTCCGAGGTGAAAGAAGATGGCCTCGGAACCTACTTACTTAAATAGACATCGAAGTTCTGCCACTGGGTAGTTTCTTCACGCCCTTTATTGTAATTCAAAACTTTTACTTGTTGTATTTATGTATAGACAGGTAATATTCAATAAAATATAAATTTAAAAAAATATATATTTTCAGCTATGAAAAGTGAAAATGCACTACTCCACAAAAAAAAGTGACTCACTTTAAAAAAAAAAACGATGTTTTTTGTATTAATATTAACATTTATCAAAGAGAAGTTTATGAAATAGAAACCTCTGTTAACTTAATGTAAACAAAAACATGACCTATGTTATCATTAATAATGTAAAAGAAAACATTTTAGGCAACAATATTAAAAAAAGGTTCATATTTGTTTAAAAACTTGTTAATTGCAATTATCATTAATTCTTAAAATCATAATAACCGCCGAACATGTGCTGTTGCTTTAGCCGAAAATGGCCATAGTCAAAGAAACGCTGCTCAGGCATTAGGATTACCTGCAACCACTGTGCGTAGAGCGATCCAACGCAGGCCAGGTTCGGGTCGCCCAAGAACGACCACAGCCACGAGATGATCGGTTTATATTAATACATACTCTTCGAAATAGAAATTGCTACTGTATCTGAGACTGCTCAAAGGCTCCGGGTGGCTCGTGATGTTTCAATTAGTGCCAAAACTGTCAGAAGAAGAATAAAAGAATGTAGGGAGTTCCAGTGGGCTGCAGAGCCATTAATCTGTCTTCTGTAAAAATAAAGGGGTTTGGGGATCCTGAAGCGTGTGTTTCCGTCGAAAACTTAAACTCAAAAATGTTCACGATCGCAATATTTTCCCTTATAATATATTTCATATATTAGGTAAGGAAAAGTGGAAATAGTTCGGCTATTTTATTTAATTAATTCATTATAACCAATCCATAAATCTTTTTAGTTGCATCTAATTTTCCTCTATACCCGGACCATCTATAGTCGAAGTGGAAGGATGCTGGAGGATCATTCTTGGGAATGAATCGCAGAATAGTAGGAGCTGTTGAAGAATATAGATAGATTTTCTCCTTGTTTGGGAAATACAGTAATCTCCTCCAAGACCGTTTCAGTGGTCTACTCGAATGACCCATCCGCTTTGTTCCTTTTGCAAACGTCTTTCGTTCTACATGTCATGGAACCCTCAATGAAAGGAAGACTTGGAGGGTTGCTCAGGTATTGGAATTCGTTTATCTGGTTGCTAAGACGTTGGAAGGACGGTTGCGGGTAAGGTTTGATGGATTGAGTAATTGGTTGTAGGTAGTGTGGTAGTCCCCTGCGGTTGTGGCCACTGCTCTCCATCACCCCCTGTCAATTCTACCTCCCCATCCTGCCCTTCGGATTTACTAACCCTTAGTACGAAGTAACTACGAAAAATGGTCATATACCTGCCTATGAAACGTGAATATGCTTCGAAACGGTCATAGCAATGTGCTCGCTTTGACGTATACCGAACAGCAACTTTAGTATATAAATATTTTTAAATAATGCCTCTTTGGTGCTTGAAAAATAATAAAAATGTCTTTTATTCCATTGTTATATTCCTAATATCCGGAAGAAATTCAGTAATTTTCGAGGTAGAAAAATTAGGGCTGATTTTTTTTATTACTTTCAAAGGACCTTTTTACATACAGTACCATCACAAATCGACGTTTGTTTTCGGGCTATTTTCTTCCATATATTACTCCATCCCTATTAATTTTAAACGGGTGTTTGGTCTAAATTTCTTCGTAAATAAAACATTAAAGCGGACTCTTTATAAAATTTCTATACATCGCAATAACGTATTTCAGTTGCATTGATGTCATCCAAAGCATTCAGTCACCAGTAGTCACGCATAAAGTCTTACGTCAAAAATATCTGGTGCGCGTAAAACACGACTTTAACATACCTCAGTTGTTAAAATGAATTAAAGATGTTTTAAATGAAGTTGGAATTCAAATATGTTTAGAGTATTACCTTCAGTTTCGTTGCAAACATATGTTTTAGGTTAAATAATATAAATTTGTATGTACAACAATCACCAAAGCTTATGCCCTATTCGTTACTTTATATTAAGTCCCAAAACTTTGTATATAAAATAACATCCTTTTGTAAAATCTTTAGTTTCCCAACGGTATATTTTACATCTATATTACTATTCTCCCGGTCGAAAAAAACCTTTAAAAAAGTTTGCTATTTTATCCCTTAGCTTGTTATCGGATTCGTTGAACATATATTTAGCCGTTTTTTGTCTTTTTAAAATATCTAATATTAAAGCCGTGTTGGACTATTTCAATTAGAATATAACTATATGATATTAAGGCCCATTCAGTTTTACATCTATGATTTAATTAAAATCGTTTGATTTGTTTTTGAGAAAATCTTTAAAAGGTGAAAAATGCATGATATAAAGTGGCTCTTTAGGTTCGTCGATTTTAGTGTAAAATTAATAAGTATGAAATTTCAGTTTTATACGATCTTTCCGTTCTTGAGCAAGACACCAAAATTTTTTTTCGATGACCATATGAATTTTATGTCATTATAATGGTTTATTGTCGTTGAAATAAATAATAAAACTAATTTATTAGCTCCCTTTCTTCCTAATCCTCCTAAAGCCTAGAAACGCATACAGGTCTAAATAAGTAAATTATAAAGCCATCATAAAAAAAAAAAAAAATTACACATATTAAAATATACTACAATTTTCAAATAAATGGTGCTACTTTTAGCTAAATATAACGAAAATCTCTAATAAACATGATGAATGAACACGCAAAAGCATACTGAAACTGAAATGAGTTATATTTACTTTATCATTTTCCATTAATGTCACAATTTAGGTCGCAGAACCTCTGTCAATGTTATGTCAATTTTCATCTGTCATCTCCGAGTTTTGATTCGATGTTTTGATTTCATTAGTATCGTTCGTGATTAGGTTTATTCTCGAACAAGGACTGGTGAATCATAAATTTTCCAAAAATTGTAAATATATTAAATATTTTTGTGCAAACATACAAAATCATTAACTTTAGAAACCTATTCCCTAGTAGAAAGGTCAGATTTTTTTTTTCTATATTACGATCTTTTAAATTGAAAAAAAAAATGTCTATTCTGAATTACAAAATGCGAAAAAAATCAGTGTTTTAAAACTAATTTAGTTAGTTACATTATGTATTTTGCAATTATTTTAGATATATATCCTGGTATGAAATAATATTAAATTTTAGAACTTTACACAATAAATATATTGATTCCATTATTATAGATTATTTCCAGAAGCTCCTCATGCTCTAAGCATTATATTAATTTTGAGAAGACCAAGAGAAATTAAAAATATAATTGTCTACCATTATGTTAAATCATACAGCTGATATATTTATTCTGCTGTACCTATATAGTTGTAAATTTTAATAAATTAATGCATTTAATAAAAAAAAATCACTTCTTTAATTTTCTATGAAATTAAATTATAAAATATTTGTTATATTAATATTGAATTTTTTTTTCTCAGAAATTTAGATCACTTAATCAAATTAATTTGTTTTAGCATTTTTTATCATTAGGAGTTTTTATAAAAAATTATAATCATCGTTCAGGAATAAGTTTGTTTTAATTAAGAGTTATAAACATAAATAATTGAGTTTTTAAACAAAAACTAATTATTAAACTGTTATGTGTTTTCGATTGTTTTAAAATAAAATTTAAGTTAATTTAGTTCATAACATTTTTTAAGCATTACAAATAATGAAGCATAAGCAAAGACTTTAAGATTCGAAATCTTGTAAAATTCCAGACGGAAACCTATTTTAAATTCTTCTTCCATCTTTAATGTATTTTTTTTTTATTTAAATAATTTTTTTTATATGGCATCTTTAACAAAGTATGTATATCATTTAAAAAAAAAAAAAAATTGATTCGTAAAATTTAAAAATAATATTGCCTACACTAATTTTAAGTTGGCCTGTACAAAAGTAATTTGGCCTTACGTAAATAAAACTCTGCACTATGAAATAAAATAAAATGTTCAAATACAATTCAAAATATATGAAATAATTATTAAATTAAATCATAATTATCGATCATCAAAACAATATAAATTAATAAAATACCTTATATTTAAAATAACACTTATTGCAATCTAATAACTCGTTGTTCAATTTCATAAATTCTATGGAAATAATGACTTATGCAGGATATTAACCTATTTTTAAAAATAAATTTAACGTTTCGGAAAATCATCTGAATATTATTTCTTTAAAAGCCTTCACTCCTATTTGTTGTTTTTCCAGAAAAAAAAATAAAATAAAAAAAAAAAAAAAAAAAAAAAAAAAAAAAAAAGATAGAGAAAAAAAAATCATTAGCTGTTGTAAAAAAAATATAGCATTCGATCTCGCTAGGACTAACGTTATTAATTAAATATAATTTAAATTTGTCGAAATTAATCCGCTAACGAAAAAGGTTTAATTTAAAATATAAAAATTATTATATTATAGTTAATAAAATCCAAATAATTTCACTTGAGCATAAAATGATGCCGACATTTATTTCTGCTCATAACTAGCAAATTACATAGGTGTAGAAAACATGTATGGTTTCTAATAGAAAATAACTTATGGTGTAAAAAGAAAAAAACATCCGTAAAACAATAAAAAATTATACTAATTCATACGCAAAACTATAACCTTAAAAAAAAAAACTGTTTAGTTGATTACATAAAGTAATTACATTAATAGAAAATTAAGTTAATTTAGAACTAATTAAAAAATTATTACCTTCAACACATAAACTTCTTTGTGGCGTAAGAATGTATGACTCTATGTAGATACTGAGGAGAAATTATTTTGAGATCCAGTCATATGTATATATATATATATATATATATATTGTACATATAAACTGCTTTAAAATTCCATAAAATTCTTCCAAAACAGTCACAATAATTATTCACTCTTTATTCGATTCAGATTAAAAGTAACTAAAAACCTATACCTGTGTACATTCGAAATCTGAGCACGAATCAAAACCAGGAAATCTCATCTTAAAGGTTAAGTGTCTTATCTTACAGGGTTACTAGATTTGAGTCGTTTATTTGGACTCATCTGTTATCTTTCTTACCCCTACCAAGTACTACCTCAGGGGCTTGCTTATCTTTTGAACAAACATTTTGTGTGTGGGATTTAAATCCATCATAATCCCCAAAATAGATTGTTAGGATATGAACGTCCTCGAAATTTCTTTGTCCGTGTTTTATTCTTTTTGAAGCTTCAGAACCACACAGATTTTTCTATTTCTTACGAGATTAATTGAATCTATTAACTATGTTGTGAAGACCAAAAGTAAAGTTTTTAAATAAAATTATTTTTTTCCCTGCATCGAAAAGCACAATAAACGAAAATAAAATTCATCAACAAAAAAAGTCTTAAATATAATCCCTTATATTTAAAGGGGATATAAGGGATATCACTTATCCCTTACACAATAACAATCATTGATTGTTGTGATCTCCCTTCTTCAATCAGTACGAATTTTTTTATTTATAAATTCTTTATATATTCTGGGACTAGTCCCTTAAAAATAATATTACAAGAAAATTAAAATAAACACTTTAGAGTCTTAGAGTATAAAAATAAACAAAAAAAAAAAAAATACAAATTAAAAACAAATAATAATAATAAATTAAAAGCCACTTCAAATAATAATATTGAAAATTAAACTAGATAATAAATAAAATAAGATATATGTACATATATACAATTTAAAAAAAAAAAAAGAAATTTACATTAATTTTTGGGGCGGGGGGTTTAATAATATACTAATAATATAACATGTGCAAAATACAACATAACAAAAAACAGAATACAAGAAAGTAAGGATATTAGTCATAACCCTGGATGTGACAATCGGGATAGTTGTAAAAGTGTCGGGGATTAAGGAGTAGAACAGAGCTAATCCTAAAAATATTAATAGTTTACAAGTCCTTGGTATCTGTCAGAAAGGAAAGCAATCGGTATTTAAATTGATAACACAAATTTAGACTGAGATATAAAAAAATAAAATAAAACGTAAGGAACTAAAACATATTGGAAATAATTATAAGAATACTGAATTATGAATGTAAATAGAAAAGCATTACAAAAATATTGTAGATAAAAATTAAAATATTCCAAAACAAAAATAAAGTGTCTTCTTTAAGGAAACAATATAAATATTTGACAATAAGTCTGTAATTTCAAAACAAACCTCAGAAAAAGTTATCTGAGAATTATCTAAGGCCTGTTTATTTATTATTACCGCTGGACACCCATCGGCCTTCCGGCACCTCACACGACCACCAGTGAATCACACATATTTCATCTTTGCAGACACAAAGATTTAAGAATTCTCTCACCTTTTTACTTATCCACTCCTAACATCTCAACTTTTCCATCATATTGTTATTGTTTTTTTACAGAGGGATATGTATGGATAATACTTACTCATTATATTTCATATTATAATGTTTCCTATTTTTTTTTTAGAATATTGACAGTTTTTGTCATATATATCACTTTGACGACCAGAGCGGGCGTATACGCCCGCTGGCTTAGTCTACCCCTGGCCTGCTCCCTGGTTCAGGTGCAGGGCGAGAGGGACCACAGCGGGCGTATACGCCCGCTCTCCCGCTCTCACTACCAGCCTCCAGCGGGCGTATACGCCCGCTACACAATCGGTTTTCCTCATCCACAAACCTTAGCCCAAAGGACCAGACGCCCTCTTGATAATTGATTTTATCTTGATAACCGACAGTGTTGGGTCCTAGAAACATTTTAATGAACTTGGGTTGTACTTTTTTTTCTCAGTTTTTTATGATATTGTAAATATAGATACCAGTGGCTATTCTCGATGTTAAAACAAAAAAAAAGTTATTAATTTATTTTTAAACAATTAATCAAAGCAAATGATTATATTGAATAATGTACAAATCAGTCATCTGGCGTCTTTCCTATGAATTACTCTAATATACGTACTTCAACAAAATAACTTTTAAAAAAATTACAATATGTAACAACTTTCTCACTTTATTTTTTGTACTTTTTGCTTCCTAAAATTTTAAATAGCACTCCTTACAGTATATTCTAACTTTATGAAAGAGCCCTAGTTTTTTTATCAAATCTGTGCGACTGAAGAGATCGTCAACTAGCTGAAGGAGCGGAGTCACTAAGAGGATCTTTTTCAAGAAGCGCCCTTAGAACCTCTTCTTTAAAATTTGTAATGTTCTATAAAATTTCTCGCCTAAAGCTGTTATGAATAACTAATGTATTTAGTAGAGAGGCCCAAAAAATAAGATCAATTGCAATTTTGTGATACCACTAACGGGTTCGCCGTAAGCTTGTGGAATAAGACGACATTTGGTCTGAGGTATCGATTGACGATTTTCCACTGTTATAATCGAAAACCATCCTTGGTTTTGTAATGGTTCTTCCACTTCGAGTCACGACTTCAGTCATTTCATCCGTGTGTTCAGTAGAGAGCATACGGACATCTCTTTTATTCTTCAGAGGACACGCACGCCCTCTAGTAACTTCCCCGTGGGATCGCAGCGGGCGTATGCGCCCGCTTCATTTATTAATGGTTTCATTTAACTTAAAGTAACTTTTATCACATTTTTTTTAATTCTATGTGTTTTTCGGGTTAAATAAAACACAAATAACTGATAATAATGTTTTGGGCCATTGAACCAAAATAGCCAGTTTTGGTCGGTCCCAGTTGGAACCGCTGCAGCGGACTCATACGCCCGCTATGGTCCACAAGAGAAGGTGCGCCAAACACGCGTGGTCGTCAAAGTGATATGTAACTCTTTTTCACACTGTAACCTTTTTTCACCCAATAATCTTATTATTCGCCTTTTATTTATTTAACATTTAATTTATATTTACAACTGTACTTATAATAAATACAATAGCTAAATGGGCTAATTACAATGATAGGCTTGAAAATGTCTTGTGAAGAACTACCCTATTTTATTTAGTAGGTCTCGAGGCCATCGTCTTTTCAAATCTCTTCTGAGGCTTGTCTGGAATAGATGGCAATGTTGAGTTGCATAAAAGAGAATTCGTGTGGGTCGGGAGTTTGGAATTAAAAGAGGCATATCTGTTTTGGGATATTTAGGTCATTATTGTATACCCAAAACATTTTGAACCTCCTAATCAAGGACACCTTCCCCTTCATATGTAATAATGTCTGGAGTTGCTTCAGTGGTTGTAATTGTATTTTTTTTTTTTTTTTTTTTTTTTTGTAGTATTGCCTTCAAATTACGAGAGTTTCAGAGGGCACAGCCATGTTTCTTAATGAAACATTTAACCAAACTAAGGCTTTTTTTGAAAGAGTTTAATGGGATTAAAGAATATTAGAGGATGCTCAGGAGGGAGTATTCAATATTAGTAAGTATTAAATAGGATAGGGGAGTCCGCGGCTGAGTGGCTAGCGCTATCTCATTCTTAAGATTGTGAGTTCGAATCCCAGTCCCGGTGGGGCTTTTATAAGGATATAATTAAATGGGGATTTACTCACAGCCTCTCCCCCGGGTATGTGAGACCCGTCAACCAAATGGTGGCCACTCACAAAATTAGGCGTAGGGAGTGATGACCCTACCTTGTAAAATCTCATCGAGAATCGTAAGTATATTCTCCCAGGAGATTATACCTCGGGGCCAAATCCTGTCGCACCGGAGAAAGAATTTATGATTTAATTCGTAACGAAATAAGTATTTTGGATTTTGGATTGTAAGGATTAAATGCGAGAGGAATTAGATGTTTACCTTTAATTAAATATTTTCTTGTGATCCATTGTTAATTATTTCATGTGCTCAACTGTTAATTATTATAACTACTGTTCTTTTTTTTTCTAATTATCAGTATTATTCATTTTACTTATCTTTATATATTGTACCCTACAACCGCTTGTTATCTTTTGTTTTTTAGCTCTGATGAAGGCCTAAAATTTAAGCCGAAACATTGGCACGAATAAATAAAGTTTTCTTCTTAATTAAGTGTTTTGATGACCCCACTCGGAATTAACTTCTCCCCAATTTATATACACAATCAACCGTTCTTACATTATAATAAAAGAAGTAAATGGAAAGATGTTGTTTTCCTTTCTAAAAGAGGAACTATCCGCATAATTGACGTGTAACAAGTCTTGGTAAATTTTAATGAAAACAATTTTTTAAATTGCATTTCTGTGCGTCCTTCAACGACCTTAAAAGACATGGGCCCGCATTCACTGAAAGCACTTGAGTGGTTTTTACTGGGAAACATTTTTCCGAATGGTTGAATAGCAGCGCTCATCTTTTCCCTCTTTTCTTTCTATATATTTTAACATAATGTCATATTTCATAACAGGTAGAGGAGAAGAGCCTTCTGTCAAGCATTATGTGTGGAAAAAATATCGGTTACTTTTTTATTTTATTTTTATTTATTTATTGTAATTTACAACTGTAATAAACGGTTACATAATACAATGAATAAATATGTAGAGTGAAGAAAAGTCTTGAAATTGTCTTGAGAAAGAACTATCCAGTGGTAGCACTTCACTAACTATTTTAAGGCAGTAGGTCCCGAGACCACCTTCTTTTCAATCGTCTCGGAGGGTTATAAGGGATATCTAAGGAAGATAGATTAAGGACAAGTGGATTCGAGTGGGCAGGGAGTTTAGAATGAAAAGAGGTGTTCTATCTAGGGCTATGCTTGCAGCAAATAGGATGTTTAGGTCATTATGGAGGAGTTGATTTGTGACAAAATAAGAAGCATTCAGGATTTTGCGAAGGATTTGGATTTAAAGCATTGGATGGGGAAGGAATTAGATGGTTTAGAATGCTAGACCCAAAGCTCGATTTCATATGTCAAAATAGGTGTGATAATAGTGATGTAAATGAGTCTTTTGTAATATACTGAAATTACTAGTTATTTAATTTTTTTTTTAGACATAATTCCATTCGCAACTCTCACCACATTATTTAATATGTTTTTAAATTTTCACCCTCTTATCATTTTATTGTGTTATATTTGATACAAAATTATATTATTATATTAGAATATTACAAAGCCACTGTTTAAATCTTATAGCATTTAACTCGCAATGATTACTTGAACAAGTTTAACATTTGCAAAGGAATTATTTTATCCTTATGTATAATATTTTTTTAGGACACTATTCGGCAGCGTATTTATATACATGAACATTACTTAAAAAATATTTATAGTCCTACGATTTTTGAGTTTTTTACGATTCATCCCCAGGTTTTTTTCTTCTCTCTCCTTTTCGTTCTTCTAATTCTCTTTTAATCAATCACAAATCCCATTTTAATAACTCAATATTGTTTTTTAATCCCATGCTATCTCGATTCTGTATTCTGATTTTTTTACTTCTGAAAATAACGCATTATAATGAGTTTCTTTTAATGTTGTATTCTCATATATTTCTTTTTATCAACTCCTCATTTTAATGAATTTTCTTCATTCCTTAAATACGGCGTTTTGTTTATTAAACTGAGGCAAATTATTATTATTTAAAAAAAAAAAACAAAAAAAAAAAAACGTAAAAACCTTCTTACCACTGTGAAAGAGAGATAGAAAACCGTATGGAGGGTCTTGTCAGGTGGTTAAATCCCTGGAAGAACAGACCCTTTTTAAAAGAATAGGGACCATAAAGGTTGTACGTGGAAAGGGTCGCCTACGGAATCGGCCTAGTAAACAGAGGAAGGGCCCGTCTGAATTTAGGCTGGGGTAAGTTTATTTCCTTCGGATCGATTATATATTTCCATGGAAGGGGGGTAGCAGGATGTAGGAGGGACCGGGTCCAATAATAAAGGCGGGAACACGATATTGGCGGGAAACAGACGATCGGGCGCATATTGCACGGTCACAGTTGCACGCTCGACTCACCCAGTATATAATATACCAATTATGTCATTAATACTCTAGGTGTGATTGGATTAAACAAAAAAATTAGATGGCTGTATCAGTAATTAGTGTGTAATCATACTTTAGAAATAGAAATAGAAAATAAACTTTATTCTGGGACAATGTCCCTTCAAATAACATTAATGGTCAAAATAATAATTTATATCTGGCCTAAAACAATATATAACTACATTTAAATAACAAAAAAAAAGAAGAAAAAAAATAAATAAAAGGTCATTGTGACATCTCTATGTACATATTCAAAAATAAATAAATAAGAATCAACCTAAAATATATCTTTTACATCTCATTAAAGTATATAAACAAATCACCTCACATAAATGGGCATAATAAAAATTAAAAATTAGCTTACATCGGACTGGAGAGAAAGTAAAAATTGAAAGAGGAGGGATTTGAATGATGGTAGAGAAGGAGCATGTCGGGTGTTTGAAGGGAGAGTATTCCATAAGGCAGTGGAACGGGCTAAAAAGGAGCAATCGTATTCTTTGGTTCTGTGGAAAGGAGTTTGGAGGTCAGACAGACGGGATCTTGTTTCCTGGTGATGGGTTGAGGATTTAAATACCAGAAGGCTGTAGACGTAAAATGGGTGGTGGGAGTTAATGATTTGATAAAGGAATGATCCAAGGAAATATTGTCTTCAAAGGTTTGGGATTAACCACTTTAACTCGTCGTAGAGGTGGGATACATGAGACCGTCTCGAGGTGCCGAACACAAATCTTAAAAAGCAATTCATAATTCTTCTCAATCTGTCCTCGAGTACCTTCGAGAGGCCGCCATATGCCACACAACTATAGTCAAAGTGGGGGAAAAGGAGTGATGAGACTAGGAGTTTACGGGTAGATAGTGGTAGGAGGTGGCGGGATCGGTGGAATAATTTTAAGGTACTAATCGATCAACGGGAAATTTGGGCAATTTGGGGTTTCCAGGACAGGTTTTGGTCGATGATGATGCCAAGATTTTTAACAGAGGAACTAAAAACAATAGGGTGATCATTTAGCAAAAGCGGAGGAAGGGTGGTGATAGATCGGAGGAGGTATTTGGAATCAACAAGGATGGCCTGAGTTTATACTTTACACGAAGTATTATTTATAGTTAATAAAAGTAACCTCCCAGTAAATAGGATGAAAAAAAAAATCTTTATTCTGGGACCAAGTCCCCTAAGAACAAAAACAAAAAATTCTTATGGTATAGTTACAATTCAATAAAATCTTTTAATAATTCAATAAATTTATAAACATTTGTAAATGGAGCACGTACTTATGCATACACATATTTATACTATAAATACCTATATTTACAATGGAACGGAAGATTGAGATTCAAATAGGTAATGGAAGAGTTGATGTTGAAGAAGAGAGAAGAGGCGGTTTTACAGACAGAGATAGGTGAGGAATTCCAAAATAATGATTATTGAACGAGAGAGGACGCAGTTCTATGTGATGGAGTATAAATATTGATTGATTGGGTCTAGTATTCAACGAATGGATATAAGAGCAGAAGGTGGGGAGTTCAGTTATATAGGAAGGTTTTCTATGGTTTGGAATAGGTAGGCTCCATGGAAATATTACCGTCGAACAGAATGGATAAAGCCACTTTAACTCGGTGTAATAGCCAGAAATATTGTCACGTCTACGGGCTCCAAAAATAAATCTAATAAAGCAATTCATTAAACGTTTTAATTTTGTTTTCAGTTCATCGGTAAGTCCTCTATGCACCTGGCAACCGTAGTCAAAGTTTGGGAAGACAACTGAGGAAACAAGTTGCTGATGGGTTTTTAAAGACAAAGATTCACGGAATCTATAGAGCTATTTAAGTATATCATTGTGGATATAATTAGTTGACCGTTGAGAATTACTGGAAGGAATTAGTCCGGGTGGCGGTCATTGAATGAAACAACTGAATAGTTTCAACTATTTTATTGTTTGCCAACGTTTCGACCCCCATTGTGGGTCATCATAGACTACCAGACGCCCTGATGATGACCCACAATGGGGGTCGAAACGTTGGCAAACAATAAAATAGTTGAAACTATTCAGTTGTTTCATTCAATGACCCGGACTAATTCCTTCCAGTATTTAAGTATATGAATGGATTTTCGGGATATTTCAGAAATATGGTTGTTCCAGGATAAGTATTTACCATTCTGAGAGATAAAATAGATTTAAAAAAATATATTCTAGGTCTGGGTCCTTAAGAATAACAGTTATTTATTTGGTTCTAAAATAAGTGTGTTGCGTTTATTACTGTTGATTTTGAGATTCTTGTAAATATTTTTAATCAATAAAATATCCCGATATCGTAGAGTGAGGGTTTTCTGTGACCAATGCTTGAATTTCGTTATCATTAACTGTTAAAAGACGACCTGAAAGCTTAACCTCTTTCAAGTTAAAATTCCCGGTTCTGAACCACAGTCACTTACGGGACGGTGCTTTCTCATAAGGCATCATCGCGATACACACTGCAAATGTTGTTAACCTTGTGCACAGTGCTTTACTTTTCAGAAATTAAAAAAAAAATTAATTAATTGACGAAAAAGAATTTTTATCTCTTCCAAATCGAGCTAGCAAAAGTTCACTTAAAGATGGGAAATCTCGTTTGAAACTGGTGCATTAAAGCACGTCAACTAATCTTTTTTTAGAATTCGTAAACATTATTGACGAAGTAAACATGATTTTATAAACACAAAGATGATTAACCTATTTATACCTATTGTTCCAAAAATGCAACAGCTGAGTTATCCGGGAATAATCGTGACAACAGTTTTCCGCCAACGTAAATTATTTTTCTCAATCATAAAAGTTCCGGACGCAAACGGGTACGAACTTATTATACAACCCAACACAATTGAAATATATAAAATCTCTAGCCAACAGACGAAAGGAACATAATTCATTATTATTTACAATGGTAATAATTTTCTGTTATCTAATTATATGAAACACAATAAATATTATACTACAAAGACTATTGAAAAAAAATCGAAGAATAAATAAAAAAAAAAGAAAACAAAAATCGTCTGTAGACAAATGCGTTCAACAAAATTTTAAATAAATGATTGATAAATTTAAACTTGGGCAGTAAGCAATTTCTTTAGTTTATTCGAAGTTTGATGTTTCGAATGGAAATATCACGAATCCTGACCGTCTTTTTGCGTTGACGTAATGTATTGAAAAAGTTTAGATTTGAATTAGGATAGAAAAGCAGCATGGCGGATATGGGTAAGGAGGGGATTCCAGAGGGTAGTAGAGTGGAAGATTTTAGTTCTGTGGGTAGGAACGTACAGGTCGGAATGGCGCCATCTTATTTCGAGTGAGTGGACTGAGGATTTAAATCAAAACAGACTTTGGATATAAAGAGGATGTTTGGAGTAATTTGACAATCAGTAATGAAAAAAATCTGGTTTCGGTGGAGCTTTTATAGTTTAACAATTGTAATTGTCTAAAACAATCACATAATTATATACCCTTTTCTACTTTCCATTTCCCTCTACAGATTCGCGTGTCGATTTTTTATTTTCTAAAATCGTTTTACTTTTCAACGATGTATTATACATCTGTAGTAATAATCATATTTCAGGAAAACAAATTTAACACATAACACACGATTTTTACTTACCTACGTTGTTAATATTGATTTAAGAACTTTTAAATAAAGTTGCAGTTTAAAAAAATGTTAAAGAATTACATTTAATTCGGATGTAAAAATGTTTCAGATTAAGTAATCTAAAAATAAAAATTATTATCAATAATCACTTATTTTTATGCTCTTTTCGTCTTTCTGCATAACATTGTACAGCAATATTTGGATGTATAGTTGTACTTACGTACAGCATTAGCGTTGTATATAAGATAAAATATCTTTTAATACAGTGCTGGAAGGATTAGTCCGGTTAGCGGTCATTAAATGAAACAGCTGGATAGTTTCAACTATTTATTGTTTGCCATGCGCCCTGACGATGACCCACAAAGGGGGGTCGAAACGTTGGCAAACAGTAAATAGTTGAAACTATTCAGCTGTTTCATTTAATGACCGCTACCCGGACTAATTCCTTCTAGTAATTCTCAACGGCCAACTACTTACATCCACAATTTTTAGCTTTCCACCGGTATATTATACATATATTACTATTCCTATTTTTACAAAATTATGTAATAATAATATTCTGTAATCAATATACAAGTGACAAAACAGTCTTTATCAAATCGTAGGTAGATTATAATGTAAAAATTAAGATTGATTTTCACACATTTAACTCATGAACTTTTACAAAAATTGATGTTATGGGTGATGAAAAAGTAAACTTTTTAACTTATAAATAAATTAAATTTGCGTATTTTTCAACAATATTTTAAAATTGACTTCAATATAACTGATGTATGAGAATACATTTTTAGCTCACCTTGCTGCTGTGAGTTTTTCCTTCAAGGATTTTCTTCCTTCTAACCATCTTACAAATTTAAATATTATTCCAGTCATGACAGCCCTTGGCGAGATTCCAGGGCTTTAGTGAAAGGTTGCTGCTTTCTCGTAGGCCCTAGGGCTTTTCTCCACACACACCGGTGGAAATATTGCCGGTTCGCTTGGTAGCCAAGAAGGTTTGAAACATTGTTTTGCCTCTTATTTAAATTATAATATATTTAATTTTCAAACTAGTTAGCCTGTTGAGCAGAGTTTCCATTCTCCTCTTGTTCCAACTCTGGTTATTATGATTATCAACATAATTTTATTTAAAAAATGACTAACAATTTTAGTGTAACTTCCTGCGTCTAAACTCGCTATATCGGTGTAAACATTAATCGGCTTTAATATCATGTAGGTTTAATTCTGATTGAAATATTCCGACTGAGCTTAGAAGACGATATGTAATATTTTCTTTCTATTAAGTACCCTTAATTGTGTAGAATTGAATAAATTAACAATATCAAAATCGGCTAACCAGAAGAGCTACTTTATACCATGCGTTATGCACTTTTTTACGATTTCCTCAAAAACAGCTCTAACGATTTTGATTAAACTCGCCATATCGATGTTAAATTTAATAGTCTTTAACATCAAGTAGGTTTCATTCTGATTGAAATATTCTTACATGGCTTAAATACCGATATTTTAAATTTTCTTCTTCTAAAGTACCTTTAAATTTGTAGATTCTATAAAAATAACCATATTATCTTGTTAGCATTGATAAATAACAGCTAAATATGCATGAAAATCCTCAATGCTCCTTGCTTTGTCACCAACAAACTCATCCATGAAGACCTAATATTCCATATTTTGCTGATTTGGCCTGTACAAGGTATCAATCCTTCCATGACGAACTCAACTTCCACTCTAACCCTCTTCTATTCCTGACAATCCTCCGAGGCGTCTGAAAAGAAGATGGCCTCGAGACCTTCTAGTTTAGATTACCCAGTGGAGTGCTGCCCATGGGCATATTCTCCTGATGTCTTTTCATGTATGTTTATATATATTATATATAAGTATATATATATATCGCTAATTTATTAACTAATATACATAGTTGTAAATATCAATATTTTTTTTTTAATATGTAAGATAAGCGAATTTGAAAAACAACTAAAAGAGAAAACTGAAAAAAATATTTTTTAATGATTTTTTTTGTTTTTGAACATAAGAACAGTAATGTATCGTTGGAAAGCTAAAGATTTTAGACAAAATATTATGTTATACACAAAGTTGTAAAAAGTGATATAAAGTTACAAATAGGGAACTAACTTATCACTGATTGACAATTTTATATAGTTATATTATTTAATCTAAATCATGTTTCCTACGAAAATGAATATATCTTTTATTAAAATCAACTCAAAATATTTTTAAATTGAAGTATAGTTAATAGTTTTTAACAGTCTAGGTAAGTGAAAGTCGTGTGTTGCCCGCACCAGATTTTTTTTGTCTAGTTTTGTTATTT
Source organism: Piezodorus guildinii (assembly GCA_023052935.1). Classification (NCBI taxonomy): domain Eukaryota; kingdom Metazoa; phylum Arthropoda; class Insecta; order Hemiptera; family Pentatomidae; genus Piezodorus; species Piezodorus guildinii. Next base: position 56,895,959 of record CM041295.1, read on the forward strand.
ATTATTAGAAGCTACCTTTTAATTTATAATATTATTTCATTTTTGTTTTTATTACAATTATTTTTTGTATGTTATTTTATCCTCTAAGGCTCTAAAAGTATCTTTTTGTAAATTTATATTAATGTAGTATAATTATGAATAAAATCTCACTTTTTAAATAATATTATTTTAATTTTAATTCCTGTATTCCGCCTCAAATGCTCAAGCTACGACTTGAGTTGGTGGAAACCTTATCTATAAGATCAAGGTGACAAAAGATACCTACAACTCAAACTTGAAGCTGAACTTGGCTGACCCAGGGGGGCTGGAACAATAGTCACAAACACTCCATATCTCTCGCCCCAATGCACAAGCACACTTGACAGTTCTCACCAAAATACGCCAAGCTACTCCCCTCTCCACTCACTCCTCCACGCATTCAACTATTTCCTGTTACAGAGATACTTGACAGACAACTAGAGGATAAGCCTTTGTTTAAGGCTGAAATTCAAGACCTGAGGAATTCTTTATATTGATTTTTTTTTAATTTTATTTATTGTAATTTACAACTGTATTAAAAAACACAATGAGTAAATATAATGTATGAAGAAAAGTCATGAAAATGTCTTGAGAAAGAACTACCCAGTGGTAGCACTTCGCTAACTATTTGAAGGCAGTAGGTCCCGAGGGCACCTTCTTTTCAATCGCCTCGGAGCGTTATCAGGGATATCTAAGGAAGATAAATTACGAACAATTGGTTTGTGTGAGCAGGGAGTTTAGAATTAAACGAGGAGTATCTATCACGGGCTATGTATACCTGTTTAAAGGCAATTAATTAATATTAAGAGCAATAAATAATTTAAAGGAAAATGGTCAGTCGCCACTGCTAATATCAAAAAGATATATCTCTGCTATTTCTAAACCGATTTCAATGATTCTTTTTTCGTATTTAATAATAACTAAACAAGATTACCTTATTCATTTTTTTTTGTCGCGTTGTCCCGGTCCTAAAATTCAATAAAATGTTTTCTCTAGCTTAAAAAATAACTGAGTTATAGGAATATTTATAGGTAAAATTTTAATTTTTTTAAAAATAATTGTTCGCGGTTTCTTGACTTTAACTCTTTAAAACATTCAATTTTTTCCTACTCAAATTCAAAGTTTTCATAAATTAGTTTAGCTTTATTATCATATAGATTTCATTCTGAACGAATGAAACTCTGACTGGGCTTGAATGTATTAAAATATCTACTGTCCTTTGAAATCTTGAATTTCATATTTTTTTTTTTTTTTTTTTTTTTTTTTTTTTTTTTTTTTTTTTAATAAACTTTAGTACGTACCTATCCATTAGTGTATATTCAAAGGTAGAACGTTTCTTAAATCTAATATTTCTTGTATTCAACTTAACCCTTATTAGTACCGGTCAAAAAAACGAGTGCCTCTGCGAAGATAATAGGCCGAATTTTATAAATATGCAACGATTTGGAAAAACGCTTATTAAAACCAAACTACAAATGATATTTACATGTTTTAAAATGCCACGTATTCGGGACGATATGGAGAAAAAAGAAATCAATGATAATGAGTCTCCAATATCAATTGAAAATAATACGAATAACACAATTATAAATAATATAAAAAATTGAGTTCTATCTATCATAAAAAGTTCGACTTAAGACTTAAAAGAGTGTCTGGTGCCGAGTGTCCATCTTATCGCTCCAGCGCAGAGTCTCAGTACAGTCCGGTATAGAATGTGTAAAATGTCAGACCCAAACCGGCTTACAAATTCTTTTTCAACGAAAATTTGATCATTTACAATAAAATTAAATCATTTATAAATTTATTTAGAGATAATGTTTTCAAGCAATGCGATAAGGCTATTACACTCTATTACATGCACGACGATGTGTCTTCGTAAGCACTTATGGCAATTGTAGCAAACTACTACATATCGTCCTCCGGCACTAAAAGGGTTAAAATTCTGCTAAACTATACATCGACCATATTACCCGGTGAATAATACGAACCAAGTCTAGTTTGGTAAAGGATTTAATAAATTCTGAAGCTTTAAAAGGACCGGAAAACTATTCGAGTCAGACCACTTATAGTTTGTGCAGTAAGTGTTTTTAACGAGTTCAAAACGGAAAGAATTTCCTCAATAAAAGAAATCTAATCTGTTTCTTTCCATCCTTTTCCCCCTCCCTCTTACTAATTAATAAACTCGCATTCCTTTAATCCTTAGAACCCTTCCCATTTAAAATTTAAATGAAACAATTAATTACACAAATTATCACGGGCTTTAATTTCTTAAAACTAAGAAGAGAAAAAAACACGGGTAGACTTTGATGAGTATCAAATTATTGCAATATCTCAGTTTTACTTCTTTTTTTTTTTTTTTTTTTTTTTTTTTTTTTTAATCAGAATAAAAGTTACTGGGAAAAATAATTGAAAAAGTCCCGAAGCAAATAATTGATAAAGAAGATGATTATATCCTAAATCCACCATACTGAGTTTAAATCTTTTTCATTATTAACATTCTGAAAGATACTGTAAGGAATAATATATACAATTTTGCGATAATTGTTTGAAACTCTTTTAAATATAATTTACTAAGAAGTCCTGGCCCTTGTTCGACGAAGGCAGGGCATTTTTTAATATCATGGGTCTATCCTGTTTTTTTATAAATTTTATATATTATTTATTTATATATCTGGTTCTCCAAACAAATGAAGATTGTGGTTATAAATGAAAAACAAAGAACCAATATTAGTAAAATGGTTCCTGATTCTTCTAAACTTAATTTAAATAATTTTAAGACTATGTTTCGGGGCTTTTATCCATCTTCAGGAATCACGAAAATATATTATAATAAATAACAACATTGAATTTAACACTTTCAAAAAACATTTCATATTACAACATACAGCAATGTTATATAATGGTATCTTTTTCTCCCCCCCCCCACTTTTTTTTTTTTTTTTTTTTTTTTTTTTACAAGTGACAGTCAAGATTTGACACCAAATCCTATATGGTCAAAATAAAGGTCTTTTATCTATCAGGAAATAATGGTTTCTTACATCTTATTGGTATCTATTTTATTAATTTTTTTTTCCTAAAAATTCACCATATAAAATTTAATTAATACAGCCTATATACAGGCTATCCTGTAACTGTGCATTTTTACACACTATTTTTTTTGTATACATATACATTTATATATAATATATATATTATATAAATATAATATATATTAATATATATATATATATTGTTTTTCAATTACGTTGTCGGCAAGTTCTATAACAGTTATCTTGTTATTTTTCCACACTAGACCTCGCAGAACATCGTCATCGAAGCTAGAATTCCCTCTTAAATTTATTTTTCAGACTAAAGTCTTCCTCGAAATTTTTAAAGCACTGTTGTGCGATGCACTCACTAATACCCTTCATTGAGGTTCCTGGCCGCTTAGACTCCGTTCTGGTCGAGTTTACACCCAAAATAAAAATCTTATGAAAATCATGCTACGTTATTTACAATTTGCAAAATGCTAAAATAAAGTAAATAAACATTTTCTTTTGGAAGGAGACGTATACAGTTTATTACATCAAGAGGTATTTAAAAAAACATCCTTAAATCCTGTATTAATTTTCGGACAATCAAGTACTTATTTAGATACTTATTCCTTTATTCAGTTTTACGTTCAAGTGGGCAAATCTACCTCCGATACACTCCCTATCTCAGCGGGTCTTCCCCAAGGCTCTTGCCTATCTCCAATACTGTTTAATTTGTTCATTTCAGACCTACCGACCCACCTATCTGTGATGAGGTCTTTATAAGCACGCCGATGACACGGCATAGCATAGCTAAGTCCTGACGAATACCTGCTGTTTGGTTTTATTACTATAATAGTACTTATATGATGTTTAATATAATATATTTTGAAATCGATGAATGTGTTACCATTTTAGTCTTCTTTGGTCCTAACGTCTATAAATAGTTCTTGGGGCATATGGTTAAGGGAACGCGAAACAAATAGAGCAATCCTTATGCCAAAATTTCAGATTCCTGTATATAATATAAAAAAAAAAAAAAAAAAAGAATAAAGAAAATAGAGGGAAGGGTTGGGGAAGTGGGCTGGGAGTTAAAGTGCTCTACCGTTATCGGGAGTAGGTAAACTACCCCTCTAATGTTCTACCGCTGCCTAACGATTTTTCAATAGCTCCTTCATTTACAGAAAATTCTACCGTCTCATTGTCTAGGCTTAGTTCTTGGGTCATTCTTTTCGAATCAACGACTTTGGATAATTCAATGTGATTGATATAATAATGGGGTGTTAAAAAAAAAAAAAAAAAAAAAAAAAAAAAAAAATACCGATTCAAGTTATCAAAGGACTGTGAATATTATAATCATATTTAACACTTACCAATTCTTAATAATCTCTTTAGATTATTCTCTCCGCTCGTTTAATCGCATCCGACTTCTTTAAAAAAGTCCTCAGTTTAGTTATGTGTTTATAAGAAGAAACGTGAAAGTATCCTACGAAATTAACGTTATTTTAAGGCACTACTAGAAAAAAAAATATCATAGGTACTGAAACAAAAATAATATTTAAAATATTTCCTTATTTTAAAAGAAAATCCCATTTGAGCCCTCATAACAAATTAATAGTATATAAAGCAGTTATCCGCACGCTCATTACATACGCCTCGACAGTCTGGAGCTCAACCTGCGTAACTAACTATCAAAAACTTAAAAGAATCCAAAACCTGTCAAAGCGGATAATTAATAATTAACCACCGCTACACACAAACATCCTCTATGCTACAAGACCTGCAGCTTCCTACAGTTAAAAATAATTTTTCCTACAACTGCACTATAATGTCAGTTTCAACTATTACATTTAAGTCATTTAGGCTAATGAACTATAATTACCTAAAAATCTTGCTGATTGTGAGGATGTCTCATCCGAAATCATTGGTAAATATCTTGTAATTTTTTAAATTTAAATTTTAAAGTTTATTTCCTTTCTTCTTTCATTATTGTTTTTTTTTTTTTTTTTATCTGATTACTTATCTTCTGATCGGTACAACTATTTCTATTTAAATCCAAGTTAGGTCTAATCTTCCAACATAGGTTCTCTACTTCATCAATCTGTCCAATATCTATCACTCTGCTTTTTCCCAATCTTTCTCTCTTGTTCAGTCTCCCATTACTTCTTGTTTCCCACTTTCTTTAGAGTCTGTTATGAAAACTATGTCGTCTGCTGAGACCATAATCAAAATTTTCTCATATTCCACTTCCATCCCACAGTTCGTCTTTTACATATCTTCAATATTTAATCTTTTTAATGTTCAATTTGTTAAGATATTCTTTTCTTATCCGTCTTTTTCTACAAGATTTTTGTTTTACTTTAACTTTAATATTTTTCAAACTTTTTAAATTATATTAAATGCAAATTTTCATTGTAATTATTAATGAAGTTTACAACGTAGTTGTTTTAGCGGAACAGCGTGCAGTATATTTAGGAAAAAGGAGGCTACTGGGAAAACTCCGTAGCTAACGCAATGTATACTGCTTATTTTTTTTTTCTGTTTTCAGTAACTGCCATAATTCTCACTTAAAATACTTTAGAGAGTATGAACCCTAATTATATTTGCCCTAAAAACGCCAGAACTCTTCATTTTCAACCATAGAATTTTTAAAATATAGCCTTCCATACATAACACAACGTTAAAATGATTCCTCTATGCTATTTTATGCGTGACCTTAGGTCTAAAATATTTCTTTTGGGAGAATCAATTATCTTTTATTTACTTAAATTAATTTTGTAGTTTTATTTTAATTGTTTATAACATGCAAGAATGCTATTCACAATTTGAAGATTTATCAATGCCCCAGTTATTTATTCTTACAACACCATTGATACAGTTGATACTCTCCTACAATCGCCCTAAAAAAGATCTAAAATTTAGGCCGAAACGACGGCACTATCGTATTAATTTTTTGCTTGATGGTGTATTAATCTGACTGTACCCTTAACTATCTTCTCTAGATTGATGTAAGTGTTTTCCCCAATATTTTCGATATAAGAGTCTCTCCATTATTTCTATTATTGTAAACGGTTAGTGATGAAAAATGATGACTAGGAGGGAAACAAAAATACATTGCAATATCTCAGTTTAAAAAATTATTAATAATTTAAATAATCTTGAAAATGTTTTTTTATTACACACTTATAAATATATATATATATATATATATATATTTATAAGTTATATAATTATATAAGTATATAAATAATATATATTTATAAGTGTATATAGTTTCAAATATTTATTATTGTAAACAATTTATTTTTATTTTTTAATTGACACTTTTATAATCATTTATTGTCAGGTACCTGAAAAATCTTATCGAGTATACGGTAAAGTACTCAGTATTAAAACAAAAAAGTTGTAATTGAAAACAATTATTTTTTTTTCTCACTAGAATCATAAATATATAAGGGTCATTCCATTTGAATTCGTCCAATTTTGATTAATTTTGCCGCTCAACATTTTTGATTTTCATGATTTCTTTTACCAGTTGTTCGTAATCCTTTTCTGATTAGAAAACTGTATAAGATATTTTTCTGACTAATACTTTTAGTGTTGCAGCCATTTTAAGACAGCTTCGCGGCTGAAAACATGGGTAGAGAAAATCTTTCTAATTCTTGTTATTTTGTAGATATAAAATCAAAACAAAAATTGATAGTAAGAAAAGGTTATACTTTATATTTTTGTTCCCGCAATTCATTACATAAAACTTGAATAAAGTGGTTTAAAAAAATTCTCAAAATGGAGTAAAAAACGAGGAATTTAGCGGGTTAAAAGAAAAAGGAACTCGCCGATAATTTTTTTTTTTTATATAGCTTAGTCATAGTCCTACTTTCTGTAATAATTTCGATCTTCAGAACATAGTCCTTTTTGGTATATAAATTTTCAAAAATGGCAAAAAGTCATTTTTCGCAATGATTACAAAAAAATATCTCAAAAGGGACTGAGTAAAAAATTATGAAACTAACATCTATACGTTAAGCATAAGTGAGTAATTTTGGATATTTCAGGACGAAATAAAAACTATAATAATGATGGTTTAAAATATTCCCATCAATTGTAACATTTAGCATGCTATGAGGGGGAAGGTTAAAAATGATTCTCATGCTTATTTTTTCCCCTTGAATAGACTTATCTTTGCACTAATTGTTGTAAAAATTTGGATGGTTTTAGCATTGTCCATTTATTTATATACATTTTCAAAAAAGGGTTATTGCGAAGCTTAGCAGATTTAAAAGCGGAATAACACAAAAATGACTGTGTAAAAAATGATTGAACTCATACCTCAATTTAATGAGTACTTAAGAATAAAAGTTAGTGGCTGAAATTCATCTGGTTCTAGTATCATTAATTTGGTTTAGCTTAAAGTTGGTTGATAAGATGAAGGCTCTTGCTTAAGCTGTAATGTTTATGTACGTGTATCATATTTATAAAACAAACTGATTCTCAGCCACTAATTGTATATAGTTTATATATTTATATATATAATTTATAATAATATTAAATATAAGTGTGTATGTGTATTATTATATTGCAATGATGTAATTTAATTTTTTTGTTTTGTATAAATTCAAATATATTTTAAGCAATTTTTCAATACATTATTAAAAAAATATAAATTATTCCATTTATTATGGCCAAAATCGAAAAGCTGACTACTTTAAATTGTATGGAAATCCCTCCGTTTCTGCTGATCCGATTTATCAGGCCCAACCAGAACAACTGCGTCTGTTTAGACGTTTTAATTTCTCGGGGTTCCAATTTTTCTGTGCTAGTTATTTTAGCGATGAGCTGGGCAACGCCCCTTTATCAAGGTTATGTTCACGATTTGTCAAGTTCACTTGCTGGTTTTCCAGGAATTAATTAACTCTTCTGAACGGCCTTTAACACAGAATGATGTAGAAGCTAATGCTGAGATATGAAAAGTGAATAAACTTTTTTTTTTTAATAGAAACAAATTTAATTGAGTAATATTACAATATTTCCTTATGAGGACATTTTTAATAGTGATCAAGTACAACATTCATACTACATCCACACAATATATACAAACAAATAAATTTATAAAATAATAATACAATATACATATATGCAAAAAAGAATCAATAAGAATATGTACAAAAGTCACTCATACCTTCTCAAGCATACAGCACGTGAGTGGAGAATCTAGCCAATGCTGGAACTCCAATATACATGTTTACAAGAAGTCCCGAGTCCACTGCCGTTTCAACCTTCTAGGGGGATGGTAAGGATGTGTGGAGCTGAATAGGGATTGAGCTAGCGGATTGGGGTGATGGATAAGGTTCTGATGGAATTTAGACAGTTTTGATGGTATAAGGTCTAAAATAAATGGAATATTTTGGTCGCGGTGTAAGGTATGGTTAGTGACATAATAAGGAGCATTAACTATGGTTCGGAGGACTTTGGATTGGAAGGATTGGATGAACTTAATTATAGGTGCATTAACTGAAGTCATTTTTTTATATAATAACTTCCATTTTTATAGAATAGTTAATTTAATATACTAAATGAATATAATTTTATTAATTTCAATTTATATAATTCATTATAGTTGTGTAAATAGTCTTTCCTGAAAAAGCTCTCTTGACAATAAATATATCTCGCTTCTGATCCATTGTACTCTCCGTGAACTCATAAAGGAAAAGCATATTAGACGTTTTTCATCACACATAATTTATCAAGCCTGTCAACTATACAAAGAAGGAGAAAATGCTCAAAATAATGGGTCTTATCAAAGCTATTCAAAAGGGGCAGAAGGAAATATTTAAAAATTACTAAACACGATAAATAAAAGTATAAATATGTACAATAATTATTAAAATACATAGTAAGGGAAGTAATTTGTTTAAATAATTAATATTATGTACAGCCCGACACTATAAAATTGGAAAATTAATTCATATTGAATTATACGTTTTATTAAAATGCTTATACGTCATTTTATTTATTATTTATTTTTCTTAAGGATGTTTCGACAATTCTGCCATTATTATCATTTTATTTTTTTAAATGTGTTGCATGAAAACTCTCATAGTTATTCCTACTAAAATTATTCTCAAGAAACAAATCCAATTATCTTTTTGGGCTCCATAAGAGCTTAGATTCGTTGATATATTTAATAAAATTATTTCCGTTTCTTTAATAATCAAAACCAAATCTAATAATGTGTATTTTAACGATCAAAAATAATAAAAATTATATATCCCAATTTAAAATTAAAAAAGTTGTAATGGGCCTTGCTTTCTAGGATTCTAGCCGTTAAAAAAAAAAAAGGCTAATTCAACTTAAGGCATGACCAAGACTTTATTCTAAGTTCTAAAGTGACCAAGAAATATAAAAAATTTCCAGTAAAAAAGTTGATTCATTATTGATATTGTAAATTTCAATCTTATATATTTTTTATCATATGAAACTGAAATTGGCTTTAAGTAGAAAAATACTCCGAACCACATATTTTCCTGAACCCTGGAAGTTATCTATTGTTAAAATGATTCCTAAACCTAAAAAGCCGCTGGAGTTGCCTTCCTCTTACCGCCCTATATCTCTTTTACCCATTATGGGTAAAATCCTAGAACGACTATATCCTATCCTAGAGACTTATCACATAATCCCAGACCACCAGTTTGGATTTCGCTCATCCCACTCCACCATCCAACAATTTCATCGTGTGGTGGATGTTGTCTCATCAGCACTAGAGCGCGGATTGTACTGCACGGGAGCCTTTCTCGACGTAGAACAGGCCTTTGACCGAGTCTGGCACCCAGGACTGCTTTACAAACTCCGTAAATTCCTCTCTCCTACATACTACCTCATCATCCAGTCCTTCCTCTCTGGAAGATCCTTTAAAATAAACCACAATAGTTCCTATTCATCCTTATTTACTCAGTCTGCCTGCGTTCCTCAAGGCAGTATCATAGGACCCCTTCTTTATACAGTCTATACAGCTGATATCCCAACCCATCCTAACACCTTCCTTTCTACCTATGCTGATGACACTTTTGTGTTATCAGTCAATAATGATCCTACTATTGCCTCTCAAACTCTTCAATCCCACATCAGGACCTTGAAGTATGGTGTCAGAATTGGAGAATCAAAATCAATTCTAACAAATCCCACCAAATTACTTTTACCCTTCGTCGTAAACCTACGACACCCTGCCCTACAGTGTCCTTTAATAATATTCCGCTGGTCCCGGTTGAACAGATTCGCTATCTAGGACTCCTACTTGACAAACGACTAACTTGGAATCCGTACACAAGACTGAAACGACAAGAAACTGCCCAACGCTTTCGCTTACTTCAACACTTACTAGACGCTCTAACCTTCCACTTAACTGCAAAAGGCTCATCTATATTACCATCATAAGGCCTATCTTGACTTACGGAGTTGAGCTTTGGTGCTCTTCCAAACCATCAAACTCTTCCTTCGCAAAATCCTTAACGCTCCTTACTTTGTCACCAACAAACTCATCCATAAAGACCTTAATGTCCGATATGTTACTGATTTGGCTCGTACGAGGTATCATTCCTTCCATGACATACTCCACTCCCACATTAACCCACTAGTTTCAATCTTTGCTTCCTCTTCCATTCCTGACAATCCTCCGAGGCGTCTGAAAAGAAGATGGCCTCGAAACCTTCTAATGTAGATTATCTAGTGGAGTGTTGCCAATGGGCATATTCTCTTTATGTCTTTTCATGTATATTATCTATATTATGAGCCAATTTACTTGATGTATTTACTAATACAGTTGTAAATTTCTATAAATTAATAAAACAAAAAAAGTAGAAACGTGTTTTGGTTTTTTGTTATATTGAAACGTTATGAAGTAACGGGTATCTAATCAATTTGAGATTCCTAATGCAAAACTGGCACAGTCGTTTCATAATTAAAAACAGGCTTCGTCTAACCGTTGGAATAGATAATATATTTATTAAATATTGTAGAACGGTCTATAAATTAATAATTAGAGACTAGTTTTTATTTCAAACATTATGTGAAGTAAACAAGCCATTGTTTATAACCTCTGATCTGACTAATACACACACACACACACACTAACGCAGATATATACAGAAATATATATAGTTTTCTGCTGTTCTTACTTTTCAGTCAATAAATAAATAATTTTATTTATGCAACGTTTCGAGAATTTATTGTTCTCATATTCATGCAATTTGAGATAAAATCGTGTCTTGCATAGTTTATACGATAAACTTTGAAAGAAATTGCATGAATATGAGAACAATAAATTCTCGAAACGTTGCATAAATAAAATTGTTTATTTTTTATTGACTGAAACCTTAGAACAGCAGAAAACTTAAATTATCAACAGTCGAGAACTAATCAAATACTGCATATATATAGGTTAATTCCTATATGTATGTATGTATTAGTCAAATCAGATGGCTTGTGTAATTCACAAAATGTTATAAATAAAATTAGTCAATAATTATTAATTTATAGTTATTAATATTATATATAATGTAATTAATATTATATTAATATTACATATATGTATGTATGTATTAGTCAGAAAAGAGCTTATAACCGACGGCTTGTATACTTCACAGCTGAAAAATATGTTGCTTGAAAAATAGTTTTCCCTGTATATTTTCAGAATTTCCTAGTATTATTAGTGTTTTAAACTTTGTATTAAACTAATACCGGTTTAATAGAAAAGAACAGAAGAAAATATAAAGTATTTTTCATCAGAATGTTTTAAGCTTTCTAAATCTCACACAGAAGCCTTTGCATACAAATCCCCATTTGTATAACGATCTCCGATTGAAAAAAAAAAAAAAAAAAAAAAAGAAGTAATAAATTGAATGTCCTTTGCAGGTATTTCAATATCCAAATCTCCATTTTTCCCCTTTAGTTTTATTCCTTCTATATTTAAATTCGTTTCCTATATTGAATAAAACGTGACTTAAATAGAATAATAAGCTCAGGTGACATGCCTGTGACTGTTACTGAAAGAAATGAAATTTCTTTATTCGAGAATTTATTTAATATTGTTTTAAATCGCTGTTTGCCGTGAGATTGAAAGTATTATTTTATTTATTTGCATTTCTACTAGATTTGATGATGTTTTTCGTTCTAGGGAAACTTTTTTTTTTTTTTTTTATTTTTTTTTTTATTTGTATATATTACAATTTGTCATAATAGACAATAATAATAGTGCTACAGGATCTCATTCATACAATATTTACAATATAAACAAAAGGAAAGTCAAATTACATAAAATAAAATCAAAATAAATAAACGTATACAATAACAAAATTTATAGACAAAATAAATACAAATAAATGAAGTTAACGAATAAAAAAAAAAAAACATGTCTCATTCATACCTATGTACAATATTTACAATCAGCTCGGGAACCCCGGACGGGGCTTGTCCCCCCACTTGTGGAAGGACAAGCAGAGCCCAAAGGATCCCAGCGCCTCCCTCTCAGCCCCATCACTGGTGAGAGCCAGCGGAAGCTAAGTGAGGGCGCCACAGCCACAATCACACCGCACATGAGAGGAGAATCTGACCAGTGTCAGAACTCCAGAATAGATGTTTACAATATGTCTCGGGGCCACTGCCGTTTCAACCTTCTAGGAGGGTTGTATGGATGAGTGGAGCTGGATAGGGATTGGGCTAGAGGATTAGGATGATGAATGAGGTTCTGGTGGAATTTGGAAAATTTTGATGGAATCAGGTCTGAAATAAATGGAACATTAAGGTCGTGGTGCAAGGTATAGTTGGATACAAAATAAGGAGCATTTACTATTATTCGCAGGACTTTGGATTGAAAGGATTGAATGCGTTTGATGTTAGAACGTTTAGCTGTCCCCCACAGTTCAAGTCCGTAGGTCCAGATTGGCTTCAGTATTGTCTTGTAAAGTAATAATTTGTTGTCAACTGTAAGCTTAGATTTTCTGTTTAGTAGTCGGTATAACTGTCCGAATCGTCTGTTGAGTTCTTTTCGTTTAAGTCTTGTATGTGGGTTCCACGTCAATCTTTTGTCTAGTACTAAGCCAAGATACCGGACTGTGTCTGAGGAAGGAAGCGGTATGGAATTGAAATGTACCATTGGACAGGATTTGCGTCGAAGGGTGAAGGTGACGTGGGTGCATTTGCTTTCATTGACCTTAATACGCCAAGCATTACACCAGTCCTCGATAAGACAAAGGTGTCTTTGCAGGATTAAGGATGCTATTTCAGGATCGGAATTGGATGATAGGATGGCGGTGTCATCTGCAAATGTTGCCAGAAAGGTGTCAGGATGATTAGGAATATCAGCAGTGTAAAGGATGTAGAGGACGGGTCCCAAGACGCTGCCTTGAGGAACACCGGCCTCAATGGGATAAAAGTTAGAAAATTCTACACCACAGCGAACTCGGAAGGAGCGGTTTGAGAGATAGGATCGTAGAATGAGGTATAGAGACTGGGGTAAATGCGTTTTAAGCTTGAAGAGTAAACCGGTGTGCCATACCCGGTCAAAAGCTTGCGCTATGTCCAGAAACGCACCAGAACAATACTCTTTGCATTCAAGGGCTGAGGAAATATGGTCTACAACTCGGAGTCCTTGTTGAACAGTGGAATGATGAGCACGGAAACCAAACTGATGGGAAGGAAGATTTTGTGATTCTAATATAGGCAGGATTCGTTTTAGAAGGAGTTTTTCAAAGACTTTTGAGAGGATGGGGAGTAGACTAATAGGTCTGTAAGATGAAGTGTTGCTGGAAGGTTTACCTGGTTTTAGGAAGAGAATGATTGTGGAATGTTTCCACAAGAGAGGAAAATAGGTGGTGCGTAGGATGCAGTTGTAGATATAGGTTAGGAATACAATAGCTTTCTGCGGAAGTTGACGGAGGATCTGGGGGGTAAGGAGATCATGTCCAGGAGATTTACGGAGGGTCAGTTTCTGGAGAAGATATTTAACCTCAGAGGGATTAATAGCTTTAGGAGGTAGGGAAAGAGGTATTGGTGACAAAAGGAAGTCTTGTACTGCTGCGGTATGATTGCTTTGGGATTCCGGGTGAGGAGTGAATACTTTGGAGAGGTGTGTGGCGAATTCCTCGGCTTTATCTTCATCAGACGCAGCCCAGGAGTCATCACCACGCCGGAGAGGATGGGAAACTTGATGGGATTTTAAAATCTTCTTCGTGACATTCCACAGGGAATTGTCACTAGCTGACAGAGAGGAGAGGTATGAATTAAAGGACTGGGAACGGAAGGTCGCCAATTCCTGCTTCAATTGTCTACAATAGAAGTTATAGGAGCGGCGATCTGTTGGGTGTCGGGTGCGCTGCCATAATGATCTGGCACGGCGTTTTGCATGGATTAGGTCTGTAAGGTGTTGAGGCAAATGGTTTTGGTGAGGAGTTATATTGGAGTGCTTAGGAGAGGAGGCAGTCCAGACAGCTTTCTGAATGGCGGTGGTGAAGGAGTAGACGGAATCGTCAAGGTCTTCTGGGGTTTTGAGGGTCGCTCTGAGGTTAATATTATCGGTCAGGATTTGGCGAAATAGGTTCCAGTTGACAGGGCCTCGGATAAATGACGGTGGGATAGGTTTTGGAATTGGAGTGAGAGATACTTTTAGGATCAGTGGACTATGGTCTGAGGATAGTTCATCAAGTCGAGTTACAGATAAGTTGAGGGAGCCTAATCCGCTGTGAATGAAGAAGTCAAGGATGTCAGGATTACGGTTGGGATCGGTTGGCCAGTAGGTAGGGGAATCAGGAGGTAGGAGATTGAAATGACGGGAGTTGAGTGCAGACAGCAAATTTCGTCCACGAGAATTCGTGGTTCTCGAACCCCACTGTTGATGCTTGGCATTTAAGTCTGCACCCAGAATGAAATGATTTTCTAAGGAATTTAGAAAGGATACAAATTTGGTGTTGGAAATGGAGTGTTTGGGAGGGCAATATGCTGATGTAAGGGTTACCGGAAAGGAAAAAGTTTTGATTACTATGGCTGTGGTTTGTAGGAAATCATAGGTAGGAAGTGGGAGTAAGTGATGAGAGAGGGACTGGTGCACAATGACAGCAGTACCGGCATGGGCTTTGCCGTCTGGGTGGTCCGTACGGTATGTTACGTATTGAGGTATTTTGAAGAACTGTTTAGTGGTTAGTCTAGTTTCAGTAATAAGTGCTACGTCAACGTTTTTGTCTTGCAATAAAGCTGTAAGTTCGTCAGTATGATTTCTAACACCATTCGCATTCCATAGGAGAATGGATAAGGAGTTAGGTGAAGTCATTTAAGGATTTTTTAAGGAAGGGATTAAGTTTGATACAAGATTAGTAAGTAGTGATATTAGCGGCATAACGAGGGATTTGATTTCAGTGATGAAGGATGTCATCAAACTTGTAAGGTCTGAGACATTTGATGGAGGAGGAATATGAGAAATTCGATGCGGATGAGGTTTTTGAGGGTTGGGTAAATTTTGAGGAATAGCTGGTTGTGGAACGGTTTGAGGATTTTGAAGTGTGCGTTGTTCCGGCAGGGCCTCGGCCTCTTTGTTCTGGTTCCCACCTCCAAGTAGATGGGCAAATGTAACATTGGAATCAATTGTTTTTGAAGGTTGTCTTCTGCTTCTGATAGGTTCAGCTGTTTCATCCAGATTCTGAGGTTTTTGGTATCTGCTTTTGAGGTTCTTGTAGATTTGACATCCCTTGTAGCTAGCCGGGTGGTCCTTGAGGCACAGAGCACAAACAGCAGGTGTTGATCTTGGTCTTGTACATTCTTCTGACTTATGTTGTTCACCGCATTTCACACAGCGTGGTATGTGGTGACAATAACTTCTAGTATGACCATATGCCTGACAATTGTGGCACTGTACTATTTCTTTCTTAGTGTAAGGTTTTTCAACTCTTACACTAGTATAGTATAATCTATTGAGGTCATAAATTTTTTCGACTCCTGCTGATGGTTCCAAGTCCACAAAGAATAGAGGCAGTGGAATTTTATCTTTTAGGACGTTGGTGACTTGTCGCACTTTATAGCCTATCTCCGTCAGTTCTTCTTGGATAGCTGCTGCTGGTGTCGAAGGGTGTAGGTTTCTAATTACAACCCTTAAAGCTCTCTCCTGGCGTAACTGATATGTATGAAAATCAGCTTTGGTCTCCGTCAGATATTTTACTATTTTTCTGTAGGTTTCGGCGTTAGTCGGGGATATTTTAGTATCACTGGTTCTACTTATACAATAATAGCTGTTAGGATCGGTTAATTTATTTAGATGCACACACAGTAGTTGAAAGTTTTTAATATTTTTAACAAATATTGGTGGAGGTTGTGGTTCTTTTGGTATAGGAGAAGATTCCATTGTTTCTTTTTCAATTTGAAGGATCTGAAATGGGTTCGGTGTAAAAAACGGCGATTCTTCAGATAATCCTTGTGATGATGTGCTAGGCTGTGGTTCAGATCCTAAAGAGGTAGCTGAAGCAGTCGCTGGTGGAATCATTTTTTTATTATTATCACGGCGAGGTCTCTGTTTTGTGGGAGACGAGTTTGAACCTGCAGATCTAGATCTTTTACTTGTAACTTTCGAGGACATCACTTGATGAAAATATCGCATTGATTAAAAAAATAAATAGGAATAAATATGTAATGGAATAAGAATAAGAAGGAAAAAAATAAATAAAAGAAAGATAAGGAAAATAAAAGCAAGCCCGAGCTTGCCGAGCTAGCGGCAATCAGCTGATCAGTGACCCTCCTTTCACTTTTTCGTGATTTTACAAAGTAAATTATAACTTTGCTTACCGAAATTTCTCCAATATTCACTGCTGTAGTATTCCTGAGGTCTAGTGATGTTTTCCAGACTGAACTCAAGCGAATTCCTACTGAAAAAAGCAAAAATCTGAGAGACGAAGTAACGTATGACTGTTATCATCAGCTGATCTAGGGAAACTAATGTGTCACTTTGCATGAACGTTCATGTGCGTGGGCAAGATGACGTCCGTCTTTCTGAAATACATAGGAGTTGCTGCAACTGAAACTTGCCTCTCAAAAATATCAATAGGATATAAAACGAGAAATAAAGTTGGAGGATGAGATGGTTCAGTTGGCGTTAAAAAAAGATTAGAAAATAATGAAAACTATTTATTATCTGACGTTTCGACCTACGGTGCGAGTCTTAAAATATACCCAGATGCAAAGTAGGTGTTCGATAAATATGTGACAATAAAAATTAAATATATTAAAGAAAACAAACGATAAAGATTTGAAAGTGGTTAGTTACAAAGTGCTTACAATAAAAGCTAATGAAAAAAAAATAATAATAAGTTAATAAATCAACATAAGTCAATAGTAAAATTGGTGTGATTAGAAATTTAGTTAGCACAAGTATACGAAGTTAAAGTAAAGATTACTAAGTAAAGTTAAGTTGACAAATATCAGATGCCAAACGAAATAAAAATATAGGTAATAAAGATAAACATTATAAAGTGAGTCCTATATTAATTAAAATATAAAAAGCTTAGTCGTTGATTGTATATATATATCTAGTTAAAAGTACAGGCTAATGCAATGTCAGCACTGAGTCATTTCTCGTACATACGACTCCCTCTTGGCGTGAGAATCATTCATTCATTCATTCTAGAAGTAACATAGTACGTAATTAGATTAATCGATCCACAGCTTTCGATAGATCATTCTTAATCCGATCCGCATCCCTATGGAACTACATTCCTTCTAATATCCGAGACTCCTAAACTCTTTCAACATTTAAATCCCTTCTATTTAGCCATTTCCTATCAATTCAATTCCAAAATCATCCCAAGCAGATGTTAATTTCAGGGGAAATTAACAGATAAATAGACAGATACGTTTATTTATGTATTCAATTTTAATTGTCTTGGATACATTCAATAGCAGTAGTATTTAAAATTTTTATTTTAATCTTTTCAAAGATGTAAGATTAAATCATATATTATTTTACAAACACTCAGAAGAATTATTATTTATTTTTTTAAACTGCATTTATACGTAAACATTTTTATATCATATTATATTTTTTATTATATCTTATTATTTTATTTTATTTATTTTTTGTTTTCATGTTAACCTACATTTATTTTTCAT
This sequence comes from Piezodorus guildinii, assembly GCA_023052935.1. NCBI lineage: Eukaryota > Metazoa > Arthropoda > Insecta > Hemiptera > Pentatomidae > Piezodorus > Piezodorus guildinii. Next base: position 56,914,126 of record CM041295.1, read on the forward strand.
GTGTGTTCATTTTTATTGAAATTTATCTTTTGAGTTATTTTATTTGTTTATGTCATTAGTTTAATTCTAGTGTTGTTAATTATTTTACTCTAAGCCATTGACTCAAGTCCACTTTTTATTTCCGGCTTTACTATTCTGAGAGAACTTGTCCCAGAATAAATAAAGAATTATTATTATTAATATTTTGGTATTTGTAGAACATTTGGTACACGAAAAGTTCTCTTATCCAATTTAAGTTATTCACATGATATACAACACGAAAATCTCTCATCGATTTATTGTTGAACCAATTTATTTAATCATGTTTCCATTAAAATCTAAAATTATTTTTTTACTATACTAATAACTTTATGAAAGGAAATGTTTTAGTGTTATTTTTAATTAAATTAAATGTGTGCTCATAAATTATAAAAACTCTGAAATACTCAGCGATTGACTTGTCTATGCCAGCTTATGCAGAGGAATTAGTACATGCTAAAATTTTTCCATATTTATGCATCGGATAATGATCTATTGAACCAGTGCAATGTAGATGACGTGTAGCTATTATACCCTTTGGGTGTTGGTTCGTGTGACGACATGATCGCTTATAGAAGTGATTAATACTTTTTTTCTAAAAGTGTGTGTATGCTTATAGCTAGTCCTTGGACACGCCTTTCTAGCGTGTGAAACTGAAAAGACCAGCTTTTAGGTCAAACTACCTAACCTCAACCAACATTTTGTCATAGGTGAGTGATGTAAGCATTTCCCCTCTAACGAGATTCCGTGTCCGTTATCGCGTGTGTAAAATAAATATTGATCGGATAAACATAGCTTTTCAAATTGCCGGAGCCTGTTAGTGTGAGATGGAATGTAAATCCTTTTAATCCATTAATTAATGAATTTAGGTTAATTATGGTAATTTGAGGTGAAAATGCAGTCTTTATCTGTATTTGAAAGGGATCAAATGGGATTTGTTCTAGGCCTCTGTCCAAGTTGGAAAATGCCAGATGGTTTAATGAACATCTGATGTACTTCAGATAATAAACTTTTGTAATTATTTCTATTAACAAAAAATGTATGTGTCCATAAATAATTACTTTGTGTTTTATTTTTGACCACATTCCAAAAAATTTGGTGCAGGCAATACACGACTTTCTCTTACCTCGACTATCAAAAACTAATAAACATACTTCAATTTTTTTTACTATCATTTATTGAAATTTACACCTGTATAGTTAATACATCAAGTAAATTAGCTAACAGAAATACATGTAAAAAAACATGAAGAGTAAATGCCCATTGGCACCGCTCCACTGAGTAATCTAAGGTAGAAAGTCTCGAGGTCATCTTTTCTGACGCCTCGAAGGATTGTCAGGAATGGAAACGGAAGCAAGGATTGAAACTAGTGGGAGTAGAGTTTTTCATGGAAGGATTGATACCTGGTTCGGGCCAAATCAGAAACATATGGGATATGTATTATGTATGAGTTTATTCGTGACAAAGTATTTTTCGAAGGATTTTGGATTGTAAGGATTGAATACGAGAAGAATTTGATGGTTTAGTAGAGCCCCAAAGCTCAACTACGTAAGTCTAGATAGGTCTGATGATGGTCATGTAGATGAGCCTTTTGTAGATGAGTGGAAGGTTAGAGCGTCTGTCCAGTAAGTGTTGAAGTAAGCGAAAGCGATGGGCAGTTTCTTGTCGTTTCAGTGTTGTGTGCGGATTCCATGTTAAACGTTTGTCACGTAAGAGTCCTAAATAGTGAATCTGTTAAACCGGGACAAGCGGAATATTATTAAAGGATACTGTAGGTTAGGATGTTATAGGTTTACAAAGAGTAAAGGTAATTTGGTGGGATTTGATTAAATTGATTTTTATTAAAATCATAAAGAAAAAAAAAAGTTAAGCAAACATACACCCTTCTCTCACTCTGAGCTAAATGAATATTTCTTCTGTTTTGCATTCCTAGATTTTTAATCATGTTCAAAATTAAACCAAATACAGAGGGTCAATACTTTAAGTGTTTCGCCGAAATCAATAGAACTTCCTTTGAAGTAGTCGAGTTGAACTTTTTCATTCATCAGGTTAAGCATCAGTAATCACAACAGAGAGGAATGTGATTCTGTTAATCCCAGCTTTTTAATAAAGAGCGATGGTGGGGGTAGGAAGGACAGAGAGGGGGGGGGATTCATAGAAATGAAGGTCTAGAAGGGCTCATGGTAAACACCAATAAAGAGTCTTCTTCATTTAGAGGAACAACCGCTGAAGGCTTCATTCCGGGTCAACACTGTTTGTCGGCGCCCCTTTTTTGAAGTATAGTGCCTAAATATGGCCGAAAATGGTTCCCGAGGCTTATTGAATACCATGCTCAATCTTCAATGCTAGAAGTCAGGGATGCTTCCTGTAAATTGATCTTCATGTTTGACCAACTCAAATGAAGGTTGGTTAGTTGGATTTTAGATTTTAATGGCACAAAACATCGCGGTCATCAGTGCCGGATTTTAGAAGATTAAAAAAAAAAAAAAATAATATTATTTAAAATAGTAAATATTGATATAAATGAAAATGATGAATAATAAAAAATAAAGTATACAGTATTAGCATAATTGAATAATATAGGTGTAAGTCTATTTGAGATAAATGAATGTTAGATGATATTTAAGGGAAAAAAATAAATAAAATAAAATAATAATAAATTAACATTAATAAAAAAAAAATCAGATAGGGGCAACACACGACTTTCACTTACCTCCGTTTTTAAAATCGAGTAAGAATTTTCAAATACAGTTTGAGATAAAAATGAGTGAAACCATTAATGAATTAATTAAATTAAATTTTTATAGAAACATGTGTTTTATTAAAAAATCGATCATATTATTATCTAAAATAATCAATTAGTTCTATCGGCTATTCACTACTCTTTGTTAACTTTTATAAGCTTGTGTATAAAATAATATTTTTTCTTATAGGTGGAATAATCAGGAATCAGTCTTTTTTTTAATTTTGCCAACGTTTCGGCTCAAGCTTGTGAGCCATCATCAGGGCATTACTGAGCCATGTCCAAGCATAAACTCCTTATGCTTATACATGGCTCAGTTGCTTATGGTTTATGCTTGGACATGGCTCAGTAATGCCCTGATGATGGCTTACAAGCTTGAGCCGAAACGTTGGCAAAATAAAAAAAGTAATTATGCTTGGACATGGCTCAGTAATGCCCTGATGATGGCTCACAGCTTGAGCCGAAACGTTGGCAAAATCAAAAAAAAATTCGAAAATGACTGACTCCTGATTATTCCACTACAATATGAAGGGGTCCGCGAATTTTATTTGTAAGCACTGCCACGCAAAAAGTATATAAGGTTTATAAAAATGCTTGGATATACAAATAGATGAAATTTAGTAGCCTACAAACCGTAGTATTATTTTATGAAGCAGTAGTCGGGAAAGGAAATAATTTAATTTAAATTATAAAGATATAATATTGCCAACTGTACTTTAATTATGTCATTAAGGTTATTATAATATTTTGTGAGGGGAATGGTAGTAGAATTCTGTGGAGTATCTGAGAGCCTTGGACTGATCTGCTGAGTGTTATGGCAAAAGGGAGTGCATACTCAGAGTCAACGTGCATGCTCAACAAGTGTTTCCAAGTGGCCAGTCCTCTTAAGCCTGTATAAGTTTTCAAGCATTTCTTGCCCTTTTTTTTCTTTTTTTTTTTCGTATCGTCATCCTCTTGTCTTAATCTCTGTTCTTAAGAAATATAAGGGACATTCCTTCGCTATGATCGAAAACTGGTGCAAGACTGATGATAGTTGTTACTAACTCTCACTCCATCTAACATGTGTTAATTTTTAGAAATTAAATCTTAATTAAACTTATTACTGCTCTATAATAAGAAAGAAGAAGAAAGAAAAGTAAATTTTATTCTGGGACCATCTGTCCCATAAGAATAGCAATAAAGTACAAAAACTGAGTCTTGTGTCTGGCATAAAAATAAAAACAAATTTAAGGTTATACTTATATTATTAATAAAAAAATAATTTCGTCTCTAATCTTATTATTCTCAGTGATAACAGTGCCTAGATACTTAAACTGTGGTACTCTCTCGAACCTATATCCAGCCCCCTCGATATATCTGTTTCCTCCTTCTTCCCTGCTGTTCCTCATATATTTAGTTTTTTATGTATTTATGATCAGCCCTGTTCTACTCGCGCCACTTCGCACTCCTCGAAAGCTCCAAGTAAAGCACTGGTTGTTCTCCCGGTTATCACAAGATCATCTGCAAACGCTAGATGTTGCGTCAGTCTGTGATGAATACATCCTCCAGGCCTTGTCCTTATTGACCTCATGACCACTTCCAATAGCAAATAGAATAGGACTGGAGAAAGAGGATCGTCCTGCTCAACACCTTTCTGAATTTCAAAAGAGTTTGACAATTCACCTTGAATTTTGACAACTCCTTGGCTATTCTGCAGGGTCATCTTGATAAGTCTGATAAGCTTCAAAGGACATCCTAGATGTTTTGACTTTTCATGTTTTAACGCTTCTATTTATGCTGTCGTATGCTTGCTTTTAATCAATGAACAGATGATGTTGTTCAACATTCCATTCCCAGCATTTTTCTAACACCATCCTCATACAAAAGATGTTGTCTATTGTAGATCTTCCAGGGCGGAATCCATACTGGTAATGGCCCAACACCTCTTCTGCCTGCAATCTTGACAACACGCTTCATTAACAAAGTTGACAGCACCTTGTAGACTACACTCAGTAATGCAATAACTCTATAATTCCCGCAATACAATTCGTTTCCTTTTTGATGAATAGGCAACATAACAGCCACCTTCCACTCCCTGGGCATTGCCTCTTTCGTCCATATCATTAAAATCAATTCATATATTTCTCGATGGAGTGCCTCCCCTCCAGCTTTGATTGCTTCTGCTGGAATTCCATCTATTCCTGGCGCTTTTAAGGACATAATTACTTCTTCCAGATCTGGTGGTTCCAGCTCTACTTCCTCTTCTATTGTTCCAAGACCGAAAATTGTCTCTTCACAGTTTTCGTCTGGATTTAGCAGCTCTTTAAAGTATTCTTTCCATCTGTCGATCACTCTATTCTTGCCACCCAAGAGTAAACCTTCCTTGTCTTTACAAAAAGATATCCGGGGTTGGAATCCTTTTCTTATCTTTTTTTACTTTGCCATAGAATGATCTGCTGTTTTTGTTTTCAAAATCCTTCACCAATGTTTCTAGATCTTCTTTTTCCTTCTTTCTCTATTCCGTTTGTATTCTTCGCTGGCCTGTCTTGTCCACCTTTGAAGCATCTTTTTATGAGCTTTTGACTTCTCTCATGATCGAACAAACAATTCTTTTTCTCTCTTTTCCTCGCATATCGTCTCATCCGCCGCATTCCTTAGAGCTTCACTTATTCTACACCATTTCTTTTGCACGTCCTCTTCTTCTATTTCAGGTGCATAGTTTTGTAGCTTTTCTTCCACTTATCTAACATATTGTTGTTGCTTCTTCAGGATTTTTCAAGTCTCCAACCTTATAACTCTTCCTTGCTTTCTCGGTTTTTCCTCTTGGTTTGATGGCCAGTATCTGTTTGTATATTATCCGTACCAGATAATGATCTGTTGAGCTCTCCGCACTTCTATAGCTCCTTACATCTTCTATATCACTTTGGTGCCTGCTGTCGATCATTACATGATCCATCTGGTTCTTGGTTTTTCCATCTGGCGAGAACCATGTTTCCAAGTGGATAGTTTTATGTTGAAAGGAGGTACTCGAAATTTTTAGATTCTTCCTAGAGGCAAAGTCTAGTTTACAATACACAAGCACAGCATTATCATTGCTGTGCTTGTGTATTGTAAACTTCCCCACTCCTCTTCCGAATGTTTCTTCTCTCCCAATTTTACCATTAAAATCTCCGAGAATAATTTTTACGTCGTATTTGGAAGTTCGTCAAAAACTCTTCCTAACTGATCATAGAAGTATCTTTCTCTTAATCAGTCTTCTCTTTCGTGGGTGCATGCACACTTACCAGAGATATATTAAAGAATTTTCCCTTCAATCTTAGTGTGCATATTCTTTCATTGACAGCCTTGAATCCCAGCACAGCTTGTCTTAATTTCTTATTTATCATGAAGCCAGTTCCGATACATTTTCTTCATGCCCACTATTAATAATGACATATTCTTTCAGCTCCATTATAGCAGGCTCTCTCTTCCACCTGTTTTCTTGGAGAGCCACAACGTCGATTTTATATTTCATGAGACAGTCTTCTAGAGTCTCTTTCCTATTTGTAGGAGACTACGTACATTCCATGTTTCTAATGTTAATTTCCTGTCTTTTCCGGGTCGTTTACCATTTATCCGTCCGAATCCTAGGCTTTTTTGAGGTTTTTCAGCTTAAATTTTACACAAGTGGGGGTGCTGACCCCACAGTGTGCCCCTTTTTGCCGCCTTTTACGACTGGCAGGAGATACCCCAGGCTTATTCTGATTCGTGCCTGGACCTCTACCTAATCTAATAAAATCTGTAACTTATACAAGAAGATATTAATTCAAATACTCATAAAGAAATCAAATATTGTTCATCATCAGCGATACGTCTGACATCTTATGTTCTTTAAGCTCGTTATTTTCAAAACGTTAGAAAATGACAAATTTAAAGGTTGTGATTGTTAACAGTAGCAACAAAAACAGGCAATTTTATCATATAGAACGTTAAATTTTTCTTTGTTGAGCGTGTGATTCTTATTAAACGCCAAGGCTTCACAAATATCTTACGTCAAGGTAATTTAAAATTATTCCCTAATGAAATCTCACGACCCCCACCCCTGGACTAGTAAGGAACCACTGGAATAGGGGGGTTGTCACGAATAATGAACTATTTATAATAAGTAGTTCAATCACATCTCTTTTAAATCATTCCTCTGTAATACGATAGGATTCGTGTTGCGGAATACTTCGACTTAAGTTCTTGTACGATTATAGATTTTTAAAATTTTGAACTCGAAAAACCTCTAACTAATACAAGCCTGTTTTCGGCTACTTCAATACTTACTAGAAGAAAGCTCAAACCTTCCTCCTAACGACAGAGGTAGTACAGAATGTAACACTTTTGTAGTTCCAAATACAAAAGTATTTCCCCAAACGAATATACAATAGTGAATCAGTGTCTGAATATGTGCAAATTATTTAAAAACATAATTTTTACTTTCAATTATCTGTCTATGAAATATATAGTAAGGGGAAGTATTGCCACCGTGAAAATTTTCCGCGTGTTTTGTCTACATATTTTTATTTATTTGTTTATTGGAATTTACAACTTTATAATGGAATACAACAAGTAAATTTGTGTGAAATATAAAAAGGCACGAAATACTCGTAGAGAAGCTTCCCAATGGAAGTACTCTAAAAATATTCTAAACTAGAAAGTCTCGGGGCCATCTCCTTTTCAGACGCCTCGGCAGATTGTCAGGAATTGAAGAGGAAGAAAGGATTGAAAGTGGAGGATTGGGGTGGGAATGGAGTTTGTCATGAAAGGAATGGTATCTAGACCGGGCCAAATCAGCAAGATACGGAGCATTAACGTCTTTATGGATGAGTTTTTCATGACAAAGTAAGGGGCATTGAGGATTTTACGAAGGATTTTGAATTGTAGGGATTGGACACGGGGAGAATTTGATGGTTTAGTAGAGCCCCAAAGCCCTACTTCGTAAGTTCATATCGGCCGTATGATAGTCATGTAGATGAGCCTTATGTAGTTAAGTGGAAGATTGGAATGTTTGTCCAGTAAATGTTGGAGTAGCCAAGCAGTTTCTTGTCGTTTCAGTCTTGTATGACGTTTCATATTTTTAGTTTTAGTAAATAACATAGGAGTATCCTTGGACTCTTGGATAACTATTAGTATTATTAGGTTTAAAGGTATTAGGAAATATACCTACTTCTTTGTAAGGTTCATTTTTCTTTTTTATGCAAATATGTCTGTCTAAATAAATTATGAAACTTTTTTTATTTTTTAAACAGGATGAATGTAGTAAAAGAATCATTATAAACAGCTACGTTGTGCCTCTTTTTCGAGATTTTCTTTCTCTTCTCTTATCTTTTTTTCTCTCCTCCTTAGGGCAAACGAAATTATTTACAAGTCGTAAAAGAAGCCTAATATTAAACCCTTTCTCTCTCTCTCTCATTGTTTTCTTATTTTCACCTAAGACCCGATGTCAGAAATTACACGGCCACCTTCAAATTTCCAGAAAAAGCTAGGCTCATCCTTTATGCGGTGTGGACAGCAACAGGGGACATTAGTGTTTTTTAACCCCCTCCTCGCTCCCGCGGCTTAAAAAAAAAGCCATAAAGAGCGAGGTGGGGCCGTTAAAGACACTGTTCTATTTGGGAGTCTAATCGGACATTGAGATTTGCATGTGGCGCGGTGGCCCTTATTGCCGGCGGCGGTAAGAACTGACTCGCCTGGAACTAATTGCCCTGGCACCCTTTGTCATCCACCTCGCCTTCCCCCTCCTACCCCTGAACTGCAAGGATTAACTGGATCTGAGAGTGCTCCCCGCTTCGTGATGCATAAGGGACCCATTGCACAAGAACCTAGTGCATTACCAGGATAAGTGTATCACTTAGAGCGATCTACGATAAAGTTATAAAATGCTTTAGATTGATTGGGATTGAGGATCAGATCTTAATGAAGTAGATAAAGCTAATCGATTTTAATAATTGAGACGTTGATTTCCAAAGGTTATTAAAAGATATTGTTTTGTCGAAATTGATATTTGGACATATTTTTATTCTAATCGTTTAGTTTTGTCTAGATCCGTCATCAGATTTTATCTTCCAGTGGTACGACAGGCCGTATAGCCCTATATATAGAATAATGGTATTTCATCCAGCAAATCGTTGGAATTAGCATTCCACGAACTTGCTAAATATGGGATCAAAAACCGGCCTGATCTAACTTAATAGTAGATTGTTTTGATTTTTTTATGTAAAATAAAATCTCAAAAGTTATTTATGTATCAGTATCTATAGTTAAATATTGTTTACACGTTGTTAATAATAATAGATAAAGTTTCTAAATTAACACAAATAGTAAATGCAATTTAAAAACAAACTTCAAAATTACATACTTTCTTGTTATAGTGCCATAAATAGATGAATTATCCTTTGGATATTTACTTTCTTTATGAAGAATAGATAATCAATGTAATTAACTAACAAAGAAAAATATGTCTCAGAGGGAGAATAAGGAAATATAAATAACTTAGTAATTAACGAATTAAAGACGTTAATTATCGGTAATATTGTATTAGGAAGGTTATAGTGACTGTTACCAACTTACCGCTTGTTATATTCTTCCAAAAAGTACTATACCCCATTTCGTTCTTTCCAAAAAGTACTGTATCCATATTAAATTGTTTAAAATTCATCGGAAAAGTGCAATAATTTGGAAAAATGAGTTGGTAAAACGCTTATTAATCAACTTTAAATTTTAATAAAAAAAAATACTATACCTTGCACCACGACCTTAATGTTCCATTTATTTCAGACCTAATTCCATCCAAGTTTTCCAAATTCCACCAGAACCTCATTCATCATCCTAATCCTTCAGCTCCACTCATCCATACAACCCACCTAGAAGGTTGAAGCGGCAGTGGCCCCGCGACCTTTTGTAAATATATTGGAGTTCTAGCACTGGCTAGATTCTCCACTCAATTTGATGTATGTATGAGTGTGTGTATGTCTATATAGGTATAAGTGAATTCTTGACTGTATAGTATTGATTCATTATTGTGTATATATTTTATTGTAATTTTATGCCGTGTAAATATTGTATGAATGTAGTATGTATGATATCTTTCAGCACTACTATTGATGTCCCAATTGGGACAGATTGTAATTTTGCTCAATAAAAATTGTTGAAAAAAAAATAAAAAAAATAATCCCGTAAATTGGTCCAATTATAAATAAATGACAGATTTTGGTGTTTCCTGTAAAATTGTCTAAAGTGGATATAGTACCTTTTGGAAATCAACGTCCCAATTGATCAATTACGTTGTTTAAAACAGGCTAAAAACTGATTATTAGGTTAAAACTATTGGTCAAAATAATAGCAGTGTTTCAATAAGAGCTAAATGAACTAATAAAAATAAAGAAAACATTAAATTATTGGTGATATATTACGGGTTTAGGTGCTTCTGCCTTATGATAGGAAATATGGTACCTTTTCGAAGGAACTGAAAGGAAAGGTTATATCTGTTTACAGAGGATATAGTACGTTTTGGAAGGAAATGCAATTTTAAAATACGTTTTTAAAGGATTTCCAAGTTATTTAGATAAAACCTGATGACGGATTTAGATAAAACTAAACCATTAGTATACAAATATGTCAAAATATCAGTTTCGAAAAAAATGTCCTTTAGTACCTTTTGGAAATCAACGTCTAAATTGTCGATCAGCATCATTTTGGTAAGTCGAGGCGAGTCATTTGTTTCTCAAAATCCTTTACGTAGTCTTTTTCTGTCCATTAATCTCTGTGTACGTCTCATTGAGGACGTTGGATAGGGATATTGCCCCAAAGATTCTAAAGAGCCCTTACCTGAATCACAATAAGTGATTTAAACTAATCCTCCTTTGAGCTACCAAAGGCTCCGAATATCCACTGATCCTGATTCCGATCCTATCGTCAATTATTCCCATTCGTTGTTGCCTAATCTTTATAAGCTAATTTATTTTTATTGTTCGTAATTTAACATTCTTTTGTGTTTTTTATAACATTTAAAAATTCACTCACAAAAACATATACTATTATTTATTATATTGATTTTCGTCCTTTGCTGGGAGCGGCGTGGTATAGTGGATAGATCACTAGTCTACTGTTCTCCGGGTCCTGGGTTCGAATCCCGGCCGTTGCAGAATATTATTTATTCCGTTACATTATTCGGAGGACGACCCAAGGGTATGAAGACCCTCCTGGGGCAGACCCAGCCCTTATAAAGTGGATACCTTAAAATTGGGGTAAAAACCTGACGGCTGGGCGTAATCAAGGCCTAATCATCTCATTGCACAGCTTTTGGCCTAGAAACAGTACGAATCTCTGTATGTACTGAGCCCAAGACCCTTCATGGGTTGTAGAGGTAGAGTTCAAAAATCTTCAACGCACTTCAATTAAGTCTCCTGAGTCTAAATGGCCAAGTCCCGCAATAAGGTTTGTGTGTGTAACTATACACCCGAGATGATACAAAAACTTTTTTATCAAAATCGGCTGACTAGAAGGGCCACTTTATACCATTTAGTTTTTACTAGTTTAAAGCTGATATTTGTAATAAATTTAAAGAGCATTTAACCATTTATCGTTATTAGCACCATTTAACTGGATCCGTCCTCAAAGCCCAAGATTGCTTATAATATTCTAGGTGATCTATTCAATGTTTAGTTCTAAGGTAATGGCCGGAAGGAGATGCCTATCTACTACCTATACCTACAAAAACAACGGTAAGCCGATCATAATAATGGACGGTAATGGGTACAAATGGAACACGTAGTATCAGATGTCCAGTTGAGCCCGCCATCGGAATACCAATTCGGGCCGCATGCTGCCCCAAAGGGGGGAGGGCCAGTAGTGGCAATTGTTTTGACAGATTGCGATTCAAATAAATTTCTATTTAATAAATTTTCTTATAACTAAAACTACTCCTGCGCATCAGTTACAGCATTCAAGTTAAGTACGTGAAGGTTTATGATGTCGTTCATATAACAGGAAAAAATTAATTTAAGCTTGAAATTTTTATTGATGTGTAAATATTGTATGAATGCTGTATTTCATCACTATTTCTAATGTCCAAATTAGGGCAAACGATTGTGATATTATTCAATAAAATTGTTGTTTATGAAAAAAAATTCTTATATAACTCATGAATAAGACTATGGACAAACATAATATAACCTAACATAAAGATCTTCTCTTATAAGTTTTGCAACTATGCACTATTTTTTTTTTTAATATTTTTAATACCTATGCTGATGACACAAGTGTGTTATCAGTCAATACTGATCCAACTATTGCCTCTCAAACTCTCCAATCCCACATTAGAGACCTTGATGTATGGTGTCAGAATTGGAGAATTATAATAAATGCCAACAAATCCAACCAAATTACTTTTACCATTCGTCGTAAACCTCTGACATCCTGCCCTACTGTCTCCTTCAATAATACTCCTCTTGTCCCGGTTGAACATACCCGATATCTAGGACTGCACCTTGACAAACGTGTTACTTGGAACCCTCATACAATACTAAAACGACAAAAAAACTACACGACGTTTTCGACTACTCCAACACTTATTAGACAAACGTTCTAATCTTCCACATAACTACAAAAGACTCGTCTACATGACTATAGCAAGGCCGATATATTAGATGCCGATATCATAGTAGTACCAAGATCTGGACGATAGAATACAACCTTCGTAAAACAAATTCCTGTACTACCTTTTGGAAACCATCTAACCAATAACCAATTAAATATTTTAAAAAAAAATATTGATATTTACAACTGTATAATAAAATGTATTTAGTAAATATGATACAAGATATACTGCCGTGATTCACATGTAGGGACACTATCCTTTGGCAGCTCTCCAAACTCTATTCTAGAAGTCTCGGGGACATCTTCATTTCAGACGTCTCGGAAGATTATCAGGGATTGTAGAGGAAACTAGGATTGAAACTAGTGGGTTAGAGTGGGAATAGAGTTTGTCATGAAAGGAGTGGTACCTAGTTCGGCCCAAGTCAGCAACATAGGGAACATTAAGGTATTTATGGATGAGATTATTTGGGACAAAATGAGTTATGATTATAAGAATTGGATAAGAAAAAACTCCGAATTTGAAATATAAAAATGATTAGCTCATAGTTAGTAAATGAAATAGGTTTTGAAAATATAGAAAATAACTTTAGGAATGAAAATAAGAAAAAATACCAGTAAAGAAATAAAAAATAATGTTTATTCATACTCAAAGAAATAAAAAACAACAACAAAAAAATGAATGGTTAATGACATAAAGTAATTACATGGAGTTTTTATTGGAATGATTGATGCCTGGTTCGGGCTAATTTAGTATCATATTGAACATTAAGGTGTTTATGGATGAGCTTATTCGTGACAAAGTAAGGAGCGTTAAGGATTTTACGTAGGATTTTGGATTGTAAAGACTCTAGACGGGAAGAATATGATGGTTTAGTAGAGCCCCAAATCTCTACTCCGAATTAGAAGAAGAATAAATTCCAATTTGGATCTGCTGCTCAACTTCACTGAGTTGCTATGAGTACACAACATACCGAATCAATCTTGAAGACAATTTCAAAGAAAAAAGATAGAGGGAGATATTGCCAAATAGAAATACATAGGCATTACTCATTTTGAAATCGCTCATAGACATATATAAATCCAGACTTGCCTCAATATATGTGGTGATGCAGGATTCCCAGGGAGTCCAAGATTATGGTCTCCGCTATGTTTTGCAACTGATTTCGAGTCCATAATTCTCCAAAAGGAGGAAATTCCATTTTGGATCTGCTGCTCAACTTCGCTGAGTTGCTATCAGTACACAGCATACCGCATCAATCCCGAAGACAATCTTAAAGAAAAAAAATAGAGAGAGATTCTGCCAAATAGGAAATACATATATTTTACTAATTTTAAAATCGATCATGGACATCTGAAAATCCAGACCAGCCTCAATATATATGGTGATGCAGGATTCCCAGTGAGTCCAAGATTATGGTCTCCGCCATGTTTTGCATCTCATTTTTTCCAAATCCATAGTTCTCTAAAAATAATCCAGTGGCTACTGGGATGGTCCCCCAAATTTATATAATTTTTTATAATACATAATCAATATTATCATTGTTTTTTTTTAATATTATGACTTATGACCACTGCTCCTCTAGGTGGATAAATTATTATTTTCATTTATCATTTTACAAAGATAGTCCGTTGAATATTAGTATTATAATCCAAATAATGAAAAATTTATTATAAAATGTACTTATCAACTTTAAAGTTTTAGATCTGTTTTCTTTTTGCATAATCTATTGTTTATAAAAAAAAAACTAGAAGGGTTAGACGGGTTTCTACTTTAAAAGTGCCCTTTTCCCTATTAGTATGCAGAGAAGCAGACAACGAAGAAAAACTAATAGAATAACTAACTACTAAAGATGAATTTTTTCCTTCCTTATTTAATCTCTTGTACTCTCTTTCTCCCACCCCCTCTCTTTTCCATTAGAGCGGATAGAGTTAGGCAATAAGAAAAAGAAAAGGATTTCATCTGATCCACTTTACCCCCTTTTCGTGCTGTATCGAGTTTGATCTTTGTCATAGAATAGATTCAAGGGGATTGTGTATTCAAATGAGTGCTATAAAAGCGGAGAAATACTGCTTTGCTCTGAAAAATTCCTAGGATACAGGACCAAATTAAGCTGTGTGCTTGATTAAGTTCGGGAATCAAAGATATGCCATGAAACAAAGAAATTATCTTAATGCTGAAGCAACTGTGTAACACTAGTAATAGCTTTAAATCGTATGTGTTGGGATGAGTGACATTAAAACGAAATAAAAGAATGTAGACTCGATCCCGTTTCGAAAAGGGCCGGTCTTGAGTACTTAATCATTAAAATAAAAAAAAAAAGGGTAATATTAAATAAAAAGATAAAATTGAAAGTAAACAAATAAATAAAAGTTTAATAAAAAAAATCTTCTATTATCCTAACTGTAAAAAAAATAAGTTCTAAAATTGGGTCAGTATGTTAGTATTACTACTAATGGTACAAAAAAATGAATACATATAATGAGAAAAAATATATATAGGATAGTTATCTGTCCATATTTTCTTTGGTTCCGCACGACGGGTAGGCGATTGTGATCCACTGGAAGGACAGTTGGTTATGTTTCGCACGACGGGTAGGCGATTCTGGAAGGACGGTTGGTTATCTTCAAAAAGATGAGACGAAGTCCTGATCGAAGATGGTTTGAAGGCCTAACGAAAGAAGCGTGCTCTCCGCTTAGTGGTGCGATCGGTACTGTCTTGAGGGTAGGAGGCACTGTTATCTGGCTAATCTCTAACTACACTATTGAATATAAATACTAAAAGACGTAAATATAACATGCGAACCAACAAAAGAAATATTTTCCTCATAAAAAATCTATTTTAATTTTTAATTTCCAACAAAATATATAGGTAAAAAAAAAGATATATATATATATATATATATATATATATATATATATATATATATATAATGTTCAGGCTTAAACAGTATGAATTCAAACGTCGCGCACAGGGCACAATTACAAATTTAGGTGGACAAAAGTCAAGTCAAAAGTTAGGAATTTTTATTGATAGTTGGTAAGACGCTTAATACTAATATTTCCCGCCATACCTAGTTAATAAATAAATAGTAAATGAGTGAATCATTAATGTTCACACAAATGCCTAATAACCGGCAGTAGGATTATCTTTATTCGAAGGCCATTTATTGTGTTCAAGGTGTGTGTAGATCAAGTATTTATGCTTTCATTTAACAATGGATATTGCTGACACCGGTAAGACATTATATTTCCAAACTCGTTATCGAATCTACTTTTATTCAAGAGTTAATTTATCAATTTGTAAATGTATGGACCTATTCAATAACGAAAAACTATATAATCCCCAAGTTACCCCAAGGATTTGTTTCATCGATCTTTCTAGTCTTTAAATGTTACAAAGAATTTTTTCCGATTTTTGCGTTTTGGGTGATACATAATTTTTCAGAGACAACACTCCGAATCAATAGTTTTACAATCTGTAATTTGAAGAGTTTCATAAATGACATAAAATACATGTTATAGCAGGTTTAAGCCACTCTGAGCCATAATTAGATTTTTTGTATTATTTTTCCCCTATTCTGGGACTTCAAACGTAAAATGTAGGGAATGTTTATATTTTAGCAAATAAATTTGATGTTAGACCACTGTGCGCCCGAAAATCGTGTCAAAAAATTATTTTTTTTTTAAAAAAATAACTTTCCGTAATCAGGGACCCCAAAGGTTAAATATCGACAAGTTTCAGAATAGTCTCCAACTAAATCGTTCATATAAATAAAGTAAATATAAGTGTGTGAAAAAAAAAAAAAAAATCGATAATATTATAATTCGTCTCAATTAGGACAGTAATAATAATGATACATTATCGCATTCATACAATATATACAAAATAATCAATTTATAAAACAATGATACAAGATATATACAATAGAAAAATAAATAAAATATTTACAAAGTTTTTTAAAACATTTTATTGATATTTACGACTGTACTTATAATAAATAAACGTAATAATAATAAACCTGTACAACTACAACCTATGAAGGATATTGTGCACAGTAAATATAGAGATTCGTACCGTTTCTAGGCCATCGGCCGTGCAATGAGGTGATTAGGCCTTGATAACGCTCTGCCGTTAGGTTTTTTCCCCAATTTTTGGGTACCCACTTTATAGAGGCTGGGTCATCCCCAGGAGGGTCTCCATACCCTAGGGTCTTTCACACAATATATACAAAGAAAAAATTAAATTAAATACAATAGATAAAAGAAAGAAAATATAACAAGATAAAAAAATATTGTTTAAAAAAAATGAAGCATCTTAAAGATATAGATAATTATTTACGGCATCTTCAAAAGGTGGTGATCCTTGAACATGTCTTCTCCCTACGTAAGAAGAAGCCGAAACATTGAATCTCAGCGCCTCTTTCTCAGCTGCACAATACCCGGTGAAAATCTATTAGGATGTTTGTTTGGGATTCATGTTTGAAAGGATCAAACGAGACATATTTTTTTTTATAAAAATATTAATTCCTAGAAATATCGTAGAATTACCTGCATATGTTATTGTTCTGTTTCGGACGGAAACGAAATAGAATCTTAAACTGATGATCTATGGTAATGGTTCTCCACTAAAATTGTTCGCGGACCCTTTATCCAATCACTACAATGGCAAGACCCAAGAAATTTAAAAAAAAAAAACTCTCATCCGATTTCACCAAAATAACACACTAGTTGAATATTACAGTCCTTTCCAAAAGCTCAGTATTTTTCGTATGTAAGTTCATACTAAAAAATATTATAATGATGTAAAGAAAAAAAAAACATTTACATAGTCAACAGAGCAATTATATATTTCAAAGCAAAAATTATCAGAGAAATCATTTGAAAAATAAATACAGATTATATCCCCCAATGGATATAGATAGTACCTATTGCAAATCATCGTCTTAATTTTGAGGTCCGTCTAATCGTCTAATCGTTTAATAGTCTGCGTGCGTGACTAACAATTTAAAGATCACAAATAACTAGTCAAATACAATCGAACATGTTATTCGTTAGACCCAGGCCCTATGAAACGACTACAGTGCACAAAACATTACTCTTAGTAAATAGCTAAAAAATAAAAAATGCAATACAGGTGCCCATCTACCATCAATTACCTCTCGCGGTTTAATGTGCCTGTGCGGTCCCTGAGTGATTCTAACTACTATAAGGCTTCGCAATTATTTTTTATTGCGATAATTAAAAATAATTGCCTATTACATCTCGCGACAAAGGATCCGCAGACCGCTTGCTGGGAACCTCCCATCTATAGAACCTGTGAACGATGTTTTTTTATTTATTTTTTTCAAATTACTTCCTTATACTCAATGGTATATAATTAGAATTAAGTTTATTTTTGACTTGTTACGTTTAGGACTACCTGGTCCTCTCTTACAATGAACAGGAATTGTATATACATTTATAACCAACATTGTGTCAGATCTTTTACATCTGTAATTGTAATACATATATTTCTAATGATAATACTATTTGATGCTTACAAAAACATCAGAATAAAATAAACAACAACCATGAAATTAAAAATAAAAATAAATAAACATAAAAGGAAATTTAACTCTCCGTTATTCTTCTCGCACAGACATTTCTAATTCTCCTCTTTACACTATATACTTAATATGTTTTAATAAAACTTGATATTAAGTACAGTATTAACAAATATGAATAAAACATTTTATGATAATAATATAATTTTTTTCCTAATTGTTTAAAGTGAGTGATTTTCAATTTTTTTTTTTTTTTAACTAAGGGTGAAAGATTCGTTAAAGATTGATGTTTACGTTTTATGGATGTAATATGCCGATCTATTGGGATTTTCGTTATATAACGTACGGCTGCATTCTGAGCTCTTTGAAAAGTCTATTTCATAATGTTTCTGTGATACCCGTATAGTTCGTAGGTGCATAATTCGAGTGAGGCATAACCATAGTACTCATCTATGTATAACAAAAACATTTTATTGGCTTAATATACATCGTAGCCATAAAGTCTAGCCCACTTAGTGTTAGTAGGGATTAGTTTTATATGTAGAAGAAAATAAATACATAAGCACAATATAAGAAGAAAAAAAAATGATATAATTAACATCATAAATATTTTAAGACCTTGAGGTAATTCCAAACAAATTACCTTTACCCTTTCTCGAAAACCTATGACATTCTGCCCAAGTGTCCTTTAATGATATTCCGCTTGTCCCGGTCGAACAGATCCGCTATTTAGGAAGGACTCCTGTTTGACAAACGCCTTACCTGGAATCCAAGAATACAAGACTGAAAAGACAAGAAACTGATCGACGTCTTTGGCTACTCCCACACTTGCTAGACCGACGCTCTAACCTTTCACTTAACTATAACACTCATTTACATGGCAATCATAAGGCCTCTCTGGACCTACGAAGTTGAGCTTTGAGACTCTACTAAACCATCAAAATCTTCCCGTATCCAATCCTTACAATCCAAACTCCTTCGCAAAATCCTCAATGCTCCTTACTTTGTCACGAATTTTTTTTTTTTTAATTTATTTATTGAAATTTACAACTTTATGTTCATACATCAAGTAAATATGCTACAATGATAAAACAAATGAAAAAAAAAACATGAAGAGAAACTGCCCATTGGCAGCACCTTAGTAGTGAATCTACACAAGAAGGTCTCGAGGCCATCTTCTTTTCAGACGCCTCGGCGGATTGTCAGGAATTGAAGAGGAAGCCAGGATTGAAACTAATTGGATTAGAGTAGGAGTGGAGTTTTTCATGGAAAGAGTGATACCTGGTACAGGCCAAATTAGCAACATATGGAACATTAAGGTCTATTTTATTGGTGACAAAGTAAGAAGCGTTAAGGATTTTACGAAGGATTTTGGATTATAAGGATTGGATACGGGAAGAGTTTGATGGCTTAGTAGAGCCCCAAAGCTCAACTCCGTAAGTCCAGATAGGCCTTATGATTGTCATGTAAATGAGTCTTTTGTAGTTAAGTGAAAGTTTAGAGTGTCTGTCAAGTAAATGTTGAAGTAACCGAAATCGGCGTGGTTTTTTGTCTTTTCAGTCTTGTATGCGATTTCATGTAAGACGTTTATCAAGCAGGAGGCCTAAATAACGGTTCTGTTCAACAGGGATAGGCGGGATATCATTAGGGGGATCTGTAGGGCAGGATGTCATAGGTTTACGACGAAGGGTAAAGATAATCTGATTGGATTTATTGGAGTTGATTTTAATTTTCCAATTCTGACACCATACCTCAAGGTCTCTGATGTGGGATTGGAGGGTTTGAGAGGCAATACTAGGATCGTTATTAACTGATAGCACGCAAGTGTCATCGGCATAAGTAGAAAGGAATGTGTTAGGATGGGTTGGGATATCAGCTGTATAGACTGTGTAAAGAATGGGTCCTAGGATACTGCCTTGAGGAACTACAGCAGACTGAGTAAAAGTGGATGAATAGGAACTATTGTGGTTGATTTTAAAGGTTCTATCAGAGAGATAGGACTGAAGAATGAGGAAGTATGTTGGAGGGAGGAATTTACGGAGTTTGTATAGCATTCCCGGGTGCCAGACTTTGTCAGGAATAAAATCATAAACAATGACCTTAATGTTTTATTTGTGCTGAGTTGGCCCGTTTCAGGTATCACTCCTTCCATGAAAAACTCCACTCCCACTCTAATCCATTAGTAAATCCTTGCTTCTTCTTCAACTCCTGATAAACCACAGAGGCGTCTGAAAAGGAGATCCTTCTTGGTTAAACTCACTACTAAAGAGTAAAAAGCCAATGGGCAGTTTCTCTTCATGTTTACCTCATGCGTTTTATTATTAATCAGCATATTTACTTATGGTATTTTATACATTGGTAAATTTCAATAAAAATATATTTAATTATTTTTAATATTTTCATATTTCAAATATGTATGTATTTCAAATATATTTTTATTATTTATACATATATTTGTATATAATAAATGTCATGAATAAAATATCATAAATAAATAAAAATACATGTATACCAAAGAAAATTTGATGTGCGGAATTTAACTAAGCAAAACAAATAGCGAATATCAGATAAATAATATTCAAAAGACACCCAAATTGTGAATAAATACACGTACTCCCATGAACAAATGTGCAAGTCCCTGACCTAAATCTGAGGGTTTGTACTTGTATTGATAGAGTCACAAACACTTATAATAAAATAAAATACTTATCTGTGTATAAGAGATATATGTGATTGTACCTTATCAAATGTGGTATTGACATGATAAGAAAGATAATATTCAGAGAAGGGGCTTGTTGAGAGGTTGACAAATGGGGTAGTTGCAGAAAGGAATCGACTAGGGAATTGTATACACAAGTGCACTCCATGGCCACTCGCAGGAGACTCTTGCCTTCCTGTTTACATTCCCTGAATATGCATCCCTTTCTGTCAAATCGCTTTCCGTATCGGCTCTACCACCACTCACTGTCAAAAACTATTCTTGTCACTACTTCATTCTGTATTCATTGTCAATGTATTTCATCTTGGATTAATCTCTTTTTAAGTTATATTTATTAAAATTCATAACTGTATTATTGAATAAATAAAGCAAATTTTAGGAATACATAAAAGTATGACTTGGCACACTTGTAGAGAAACTACCCATTGGCAGCACTCAAAAAATGCTTCTTCTTTTCAGAAAACTCGGAGGATGAATGAAAGAAAAATAATTTTTATTCTGAGACATTTCGTAATCTATGAATAATTTATTATAGGAAGTCCAATTTTTCTAGCTTCGTTTGATACATAATTATTTAGTTGAATAATTTAAAAAAAGTTAATATAAATAAATATTCCATTATTTTAGACCTGGTGCCATCCAAATTTTCATCATAAATTATCATCAAAACTTTTCTCATCATCTAACCCTCGGGCACAATCCCTATCCAGCTCCACCCATCCCTACAATTCTCCTCGAAGATTGAAACGGCAGTGGCCCCGAGACGTTTTGTAAACACTTATACTCGAGTTCTGTGACTGGTCAGATCTTCCGCTCATGTATTGTATGTTTGTAGCTATTGCGCCATAGCTCAGCTTCCACTGGCACACACCAGTGACGCGGCAGAGAGAGAGGCGCTTGGATCTCTTGTATTCCGCTTTTCCCTCTACAAGAGGAGGGAAAGGCCCAGTGTGGGTTTTTTTTTAGCAGATTGTAAATATTGTATACAATTATAATTGTGTGTATGATGTTAATTTATTTCTCAGTTTGTGTTTATCTCAATTTTAGGTTGTAGTTTTTCTTAATTTTTCTAATATATATTTCTTCATTGTATTTTTTTTTTTATATAATATTTTTTATGTAATTTGACTTTATCATTATAATCTGTACATATTGTGAGAATGTGGTTTCATATGACTATTACTACTGTTCATTTAGAAACAAATTGTAATATATTACAATCAATATTTTAAATATTTAAAAAAATAAATAAATAAATATATATATATATATATATATATATATATATATATTATATATATAAGATACAAATAAAAAAAAATAAAAAACATCAAATGATTATAGTTATGTATTATCAAAGTCTAGATTTACCACATATTTGCGGAAGATTGATTTTTGAGAAGATGTATAAATAATTGGTGTTTAAAAGTGATTAGGGATGTCACTATTCGAAGAGAGATTGGTAATAAGTTCCAAAGGACTTTTCAAAGGATGCTGTTCTATGAGAGGGTAGGTATAGATCGGTAAGCTGGGATCTTCTAGGATTGAACGTATAACGTTCATGTAGTCAGTGTAGATAGTTATATCTGTAAAATTATCAGTCATATTGTCAAGGAGATGTTCTGTCGCCCTGACAACGGCTTCTCCGCCTGGTTGTTCGAGCATTCTGACCCCAGCTTACATTGAGCTTCAATCAGTTTTCCATGTTTATCATTTAACGACCAATCACATCCCACGTTCTCTCCATCTTTGCTTCCGTCTGTAAATATTTTAAAACACATACCACAGTACCAACAGTACCACAATACTTAAAGGCTTACCATCTAAAAACAAAATTATATTAAAATGAAATCAAAATTAAAAAATAAATTACGTTAGCACACGCATTCTCTCCCAATGATCCCTATTCTACCTGCTACGAGTAGAAGGTAAGTGAAAGACAAAGAAAAGCACACAAACAAAATCATATAATATGATTTTTGTAAATTCTTCCGCGGTTCGGTTCCAATTTATTTTTCTAGTTAGATGGTGACTAGTATAAGTTGATAGGTTCAGTATTTTATCGGTTTCCTAGTCAATATAAACAAGTTAACTAAGACGCTTTAAATAGGTCAACCAATCCGGTTATCGGATCGCATAAATCACAGGCCGCCAATGGATATCTAGACAGCACGACCATTATACATCATATGTACTATAGCAAACTAACTCTTCCTATATAACAAAGTCAATATAGTTTGCTATCTTCAATGTTTATGCTAACTAATAAAATATGGAGCTTTATTTCCGATATCGTGTTTCACCTATGAATGCTGATAAAGAAGTACTTAAAAATTTAATCTTTCCAATGACAAAACAAAAATAACATTTAAGCTCAAGAACTAATATATGTTGATTATTGATTTCCTCATTTCTTACATATTTTTTCTAAGTCGATATCCTTCATCATATTTTATCTAAAAATCTAGTACTCGCAACACACTACTTTCACTTCCCTTCATTTTAAAATCAATTTTAGAATTTTTTAATACAGTTAAAAATGAAAAATGGTCAATGAATTAATTTCATTGAGTTTTTATAGAAACATGCTTTTTGTGTGTTTCATAAAATATATTATTATCTAAAACAATCACTTGGTTTTATCCGGCTTTGATCACTCTCCATTGCCTATTCAAATTTGTAGATAAGATAATATATTTTTTTAATCTTTCGCTTTCCGGCGGTATATTATAAATCTATATTACTATTTTCTTGTTCTAATAAAAACCTAACAACCCAAAAAATATCTTTGCTCTTTTCTCACAGTTTTAAATCAACGCTAATAAGATGATAAGGTTAATCTTTTGGAATCCACAAAATTAAAGGTATTTTAGAAGAAAAAAAATTCAATAACTTGGCCCTTTAAGCCTTGTCAGACGCTTTCAATCAGGAGGAAACCTACATGATATTAAACCCCATTACATTTTACATCGATATATCGAGTTAAACTAAAATCGTTCGAGCTGCTTCGAGAAAATAGTTAGAAGGTGCACAATGTATGGTATAAAGTGGCTCTTCTGTTTAGGCTTATTATGTTGATGAAAAAAATCCTGTAACATTTCGAGTCTATAGTAGTCTTAAATATGACATTTTAGTTTCGTGCGACTTTTCTTTTTCGTGCTAGACGTACCCACACACACACACACACACAGACCTTTTGGTCACACAGACCCACGCGCGACTTGGTTTATTTGGACTCAGGGGACCCACAATACTACATGCCCAAGATGTTACAGAACATTTTTCATCGAAATCAGTTAACCAGAATAGCCACTTCATATCATACATTTTGCACCTTTTTACGATTTCCTCAAAAACGGTTCTAACGATTTTGTTACCGATGTAAAATTTAATGGGGTATAATATCATGTAGGTTTCATTCTTATTTAAAGAGCCTGACAAGGCTTAAATTCCGATATTTTAAATTTTCTTCTTCTAAAGTACCTTTTATTTTGTAAATTATATAAAAATAATCTTATCATTTGTTATTATTTATAGAAAAAAGATAAATATATAAGTTGAACGAATCCGGTATCCAACTAAAAGAGAAAACTGCAAACATATGTTTTTAATGCCTTTTTTTACCATAAGAACAGAAATATACATGTATAATATACCGTTAGAAAGCTAAAGATTTTAGATAAAATATTATCTTATACCTACTATTGTAAAAGTTAATGGAGAGTGATGAATGAAAAGCCGATAAAACAAATTCATTGTCGTAGATAATATAATATATTAAGTAATAAAACATATGTGTCTATTAAAAGCCAATTTAAATACTTCTTTAACAATCTATTTTCGTTTATAAATTAATAAGCTTGTACAAGTTAATAAAGACTGATAAAAAGCCCATAAAAGTAACTGTTAATAATATTATCGATTTTTTTAATAGAACTCGTGTTTCTATAGAATATTAATTTAATTGATTCTTCATTAGATTCTCCATTTTTATCTCTTACTGTTATACATTAAATATAAGTTATGAAGACTCGGGTAAATTAAATAAAAATAAATGAGAGAAAGGAGGTGCACCAATGACTCACACGGCAACTGTATTAAGACTGATTTTATTCTCTAATAATCCTATATTTATACATTATCATCTTGTTTACACGATAAGAGTTGGTATTAAGCTGATACCGACTCGCCTCGGTCCATAACTTATATATAAATATATAAGTCCATAATAAATATAAATATAATATATATAATATATAAATATAATATATAAGTCCATAACATATATATAAATATTAAAAAAACTAAAATCAAATCAACTTAAAAATATCATATTAAAGTACTCATGCATATACACAATATTTATAACTTCTTGTCTAACCTTATTGGTAGAAGTAAAATCAGCAATGAAGAGATTAACATGATTTTGTTTGGTATAAAAGCTATTTGTTTATTATTTTTAAAGTCACTTAGACTGTTACTCCTATTTTCCTCCTAGGAATCCGGTAATTTATTTTGTAACTAGTTGCAGTGCTAGGGGGATCCATTGCTGGGTTTTGGACAGGTGAGAGAAAGAGGTGCACGGACAGGTAGTAGGCACTATGTGGTCATTAACAGGATTAATGACCTAACCAAGATGAAGGTTGTTCATTGGGATTGGTCCCTTGGGCACTTTACCTCCGGCTACTATGATCGCCTTGTAGTAGGGCTTCTTTATGGGAGACCCCTATATTCTATGAATAATAATTATTTTAAAATATCTGGTGCGTGCAACGCACGTCTTTCACTTACCTCCATTATTTATATCGATTCAAGAATTTTTAAACAAATTTATAAACGAAAATAGATTGTTAAAGAATTATTTAAATTGGCTTTTAATAGAGACATGTTTTATTACTTAATCTATTATATTATCTACGACAATCAGTTTGTTTTATCGGCTTTTCATCACTCTCCGTTAACTTTTACAATAGTATGTATAAGATAATATTTTTTCTGAAATCTTTAGCATTCCAACGGTATATTATACATGTATATTACTCTTCTAAAGTTCAAAAACATAAAATTGCATTACAAAAATTCTTCTGCAGTTTTCTCGTTTAGTTGGTTATCGAATTCGTCCAACTTATATATTTGTACATTTAAAAAAGCACACACTGCCTTCCATTCCTCACCCAATCACTTTATTTCACAAGTCTTTTATCATTTTTTCATACTAGTCGACGTTTCGTGGCTGTTTCCCCATTTTCAAGACTGAAACAATTTTTTTATACTTTCATTAGTGAATAAAATTACATTATTTAAATGTTTGTCTTTGAAAAATTAAGCTCAGCAATTTGTCATAATTATTTTAAAACTAACTAACATTAATTACCTTATTCCTTTTTCATTATACAATTGCTACATCATTTTCCACCCTTCATTCTTCCATCTCATAGCGCACTGCTACTTGTCTATATTACATTCGTCTAGGATCGAATTCGTCCAACTTATATATTTGTTTGTTTTTTAGAAATGCTTATCAGACGATATAGCTAATTTTTTCGAATCTATAAATTTAAAGGTACTTTAGAGGAAGAAAGTTCGAAATAGCGGCATTTAAGCCCTGTCAAACTATTTCAATCAGAATGAAACCTACACGATTGTATATTTCACATACAAAAGAAAGGGGTCCCCAGGGTGTAGGTAAATGACTTTTGTACTTTTACCGACAAAGCCTTATTAATAACACTTCAATTCAAATTAATTAAAAATATATTTGAACTCCTCCCAGTATTCTCAATACATAACAACAACATATATATATATTGCAGAGACAGTAGAAACATTGTAATGGGAGAGAAATTGGTAGGTGGTTAAAGAGGATTGTAAAGGGGAGTTCGGGGGTGTAAAATGTAAACAGGGCCCCTGGAGGAGGGACAAGGGGCCGCCGGCACTAAACCGCTTACCCGCCCGGTCAATTGCGATAGCGCCCCCTTACCCCCTACCGACAATATTTGCCCCATCCATATCTCCTTATTATGCCCTCTCTTTTCGGCTGTAAGAATCCACAAGATAAAAAAGAAATATATATATTTATTTCCAATGCTTCGAAAGCCTCAAAAGTCAGATATGATCGGAAAACCTCCTTGTTGAAACTCGTTCAACTAGCCCACGCGAGAAACTGAATCGCTTATCTCTAAACAGTATACTGAGGCTTTTCCATTCTATTCTTCTTGAAAGATCTTTTCTAAAAATTAGACAGTGACTAAATAATTACTCTTACCTTTTAGAACCGTTATGCACACATGCTTTTGCAACTGCAAAAAAGACTCAGGAGTGAACGCATAGCATACGACATTCACTTACCTCTGTTGTTAAAATCAATTAAATTATTTCTAAATACTTGTAGAGGTAGAAATAAATTGTTAAATAATTAATTAAATTGAATTTCAATAGAAACATGTGTTTTATTGAACAATCTATTATATTTTTATCTACAACAATCAGTTAGTGTTTGGGGTAATCACCTCTAACTCAATGTCAAATTTATCACTCCTTTTTTTAATAGTGGACTATATGACAATATAAAAACTTCTTCTTCTTCTTCCAGTGGCGCGACAGGCCGTGTAAGCCCTGGGCCTCGTGGTGTAAACTCCTGCGAGTTTACTCTCACGTTTCACGATGCAATTGTTAGTGTAGGGTCATCACTCCCTACGACTAACTTTGTGAGTGGCCACCCTTTGGCCCACGGGTCTCACATACCCGGGGGAGAGGCTGTGAGTGAATCCCCATTTTTTTACATCCATATAAAAGCCCCGCGGGACTGGGATTCGAACTTAGAACCTGTAGCATGAGATACTAGCGCGCTAGCCACTCAGCCACGGGCTCCCCATATAAAAACTTAATTAAATGAAAGCTGGACCTAGATCGAATGAAACACTTAATGGTAAAAAAATTACTCATATTTCAAAATAAAATGCTACATTTAAACTTGGTGACCAGGTGTTAATCTATTTGATTAGTAGGTTAGTAATGTTGAAACTATTAACAATTATATAACTGGGTAAATTGGCTTAAGTTGTGGAAATCAGAGATAGTGAAGATGCTGTCTGGTGATGGTGATATTGCACTTTCTCTCCTCTTCTCCTCCTCCCCTTTGGCCATGGGTCTTCTTAATTTTTCTACTCCGTGGCTGTTGAAAGGGATAAGACACAGGAACTAGAGCAAACTGTGGCTCATGCAGCCAAGATCTGCCACTACTCAGTTTCTTTTTCGGCTACTTTGGGCGCTCGGCCTCTTTGACAGGCCACACGGTCAACGAATTTCCCTTTTCGTGAACCCAAAAACAGTTAGTTTTATCAGCTCTTCATTACCCTTTACAATTCCGTGTATCAGATAATATTTTTTTCTAAAATCTTCAGCTATCCAACGGTATATTATACATCTATATTACTATTCTTGTGTTCAAAAGCAAAAATGCATGAAAACAATATGACTCCACTTTTCTCCTTTAGTTGTTTATCAAATTCGCTCAATTTGCATATTTAGCTGTTATTTATCTACGCTAATAAGATGATGTCCCTCATTTTTAAATATACAAAATTAAATGTACTTTAGAGGAAGAAAATTTAAAATATTGGCATTTAAATCCTGTCAGACTATTTCAATGAGAATGAAATCTACATGATATTAAAGCCCATTAAATATTACATCAATATAGTTAGTTTAATCAAAATCGTTATAGCCGTTTTTGAGGAAATCATAAAAAGGTGCAAAATGCATGATATACAGTAATACTTCCGGTTAGCTGATTTTGATGAAAATGTTTTTGTAACATCTCGGGTCTATAGTTGTCCTAAATATCAATTTTCAGTTTCATAGAGCTTTTCGATTACGCGCTGGAGTTACCACACTCAGACACACATACCCACAGACCTTTTTGCGGGACTTGATTAAGGGGACCCTAAAACGTGTATATCCGTTGAAAACTGGAATTCCAAAATTTCACGATCGAAATACTTTCTCTTACTATATATGAAATATATAGATAAGTGAAAGTAAAAATACATACTTTTAAGTAAAATAAACAATCTTTGGTCTCGAAGTCAAATAGTTTCTATCGGACTACTGGATATCGCAATTCCTCACAGGCATGGGGGATGAGGTGGGGTCAAGCTAAACTTCATAGTTTTGCCCTGGATATCGATCCCAAATGCCCAACTTGCGGAGTTCCGGATACTGCTGACCATGTGGTCATGACCTGCACTGTATTCGATTTCCTGAGAGGCAAACTAATGAGAGCCACGGGAATGTTGGTCATCACAGAGGAGGAGTTGCCTCGATTAGTGGGTGAAACAAACTTCTTCTGGATCAAAGAGTTTATCTATGGCTGGAAGGCAGCTTCGGGTCCAGCCCACTTCAACCTCGGAGCTCGAAGAGGAAGATGACCAGTACAAAGAAGACCACAGGAGAAAAAAGAAGAGGTCAGCCTCCGGTATCAATTGGTATCAATAATTGAGACGTTCTATTTCCAAAAGGTACTAAAGGATATTTTTTTTTAAATTGATATTTTGACATATTTTTATTCTAAAGGTTTGGTTTTATCTAAATCCGCCATCAGAATTTATCTATAAAAACATAAAAACCTATTTGAAAATTACATTTCATTCCAAAATCCACATTTTATTTCCTTTCAAAAGGTACTATTTCCTCTTTAAACAGATATAACCTTTCCTTTCATTTCATTCCAAAAGGTACTATATTTCCTACTATACGGCAAAAGCACCTAAATCCGTAATATATTACCATTAATTTATTGTTTTCTTTATTTTGTGAATTTTTATTGGTTTATTTATTACGCCTTGAATCAACGCTATTATTTTAATCAATGGTCTTAACCTAATTATCAGTTTCTAGGCTGTTTAACACATTAGTTGCGTCACTTGGTTCTGTAGGTTGATGCATGATGTAGGAAAACCACCCCTCGGCAACTCTCCAAAAACTATGCTAAACCATCTTCTTTTCAGACTCCTCGGAAGATTATCAGGGATTGTAGACTGGGAATAAAGTCATGAAAGGAATGGGAACTGGTTCAAGCCATATCAGCAACATATAGAACATTAAGATCTTGATGGACGATCTTATGCGTGACAAAGTAAGGAACATTGATGATTTTACAAAGGATTTTAGATTGCTACGATTTTATAAGCGAATAATTTAAAGGTTTAGTAAAGCCCCCAAGCTCTACCCCGTAAGTACATATCGGCCTTATGAAGTCATGTTGAAGTATTAATTTAACATTAAAAAGCGGACGAAGGATTGTTAACTAAAGAAAAAGTTCAAAATATGGAGGTAATTAGGGCATCATGTTATATTTTTACGCAAGATTTATTATTCTCTCCAAAATGGCTCAGTTTGATATAATTAACATGACAGCTTGAAATATATGGCTTTTAACTACAACTTCAAGATTTTATTTAAGTGGAGTATTTCTTTAATCGCCGATTAAAAAGGATCATAAGGGATAAAGTGCCGCGCATGACGTAAAGGTATTGGCTTTGTTTTCACACAAGGTATATGAAGTCTGTTTACATTAGCACGTACAACGACATTTTCAAAAGCGGGCCGCCGCTTCTGTATTCAAGTAGAGGCTCAATTATCACTACAAGGGAAAATTGGCCCCTGTTCGAGACCTAATCAACTCCGTATAAATACACGATTCTCTTCTATAGGACACGTATCTGCTGTGTAGCAATAAAACAATTAAACTTATCCTAAGATAGTAAGTTTATTTTTATTTTAAGTGGAATCCAGGACCGCTTTACAAACTCCGTCGATTGCTTTCCTAAATATATTTCCTATTAATTAGTCCCTACCTTACTGGTTGAACCTTTAAGGAAAACCATAACTTTTCCTACTTGTCCATGTTTTCTCTGTTTGCTGGTGGATCTCAATTTAGTATCATAGGTTGTATTTTCTGGGGAGCCCGTGGCTGAGTGGCTAGGGCGCTAGTCTCTCATGCTACAGGTTCTGAGTTCGAATCCCAGTCCCGGCGGGGCTTTTATAAGGATAAAAAAATGTGGATTCAATCACAACATCTCCCCCGGGTATGTGAGATCCGTCAGCCAAAGGGTGGCCACTCACAAAATTAGTCGTAGGGAGTGATGACCCTACACTAAAAATTGCATCATGAAACGTGAGTGTAAACTTGCAGAAGTTTACACCGCGAGGCCCAGGGCCTTCACGGCCTGTCGTGCCACTGGAAGAAGAAGAAGAAGGTTGTATTTTCTAGTCACTTTATACAGCTGACATTGCTCTCCATCTTATCACTCTCCTCAATACTTACGCTGATGACACGTGAGTCTTATCTATCCATAATGATTCAACTTCAGCATCCCAAACCTTTTAGTCCCACATCTCAGCCATGGAAGAATGGTGTCACAATTGGAAGATTAAAATAAATCTTAACAAATATCTCCAAATCACCTTTATTCTTCGTCTCAAAGCAATGACTTCCTATCCACCCTTTTAGTATGCTTTAGTAACACCCCACTTACTCCTGTAGTACGAATCCGATACCTAAAACTTCATATTGACAAACGCCTTGCTTGGAATCCTAATACGAACATTCAAAAATTCCACTTTATTTTAAAAAGCTCATTTATATTACGATTACCAGCCCGATCTGGACATATTAAATCGAGCTTTGGGGCTCTACTAAACCGTATAACTCCTCCCGTGTCCAATCCTCATAATCCAAAATACTTCGCTAAATCCTGAAGACCCCTTATTTTTTCCACAAATCAACTCATCCATAATATTCACAACATCCCACTTGTCGCAGACCTAGCCTGAAATGGATTTACCTCTTTTCGTTTCAGACTCCCTGCCCACACAAAACCATTTGTCCGTAACCTATTTCTCATGGATACTAAAATATAAAAAAATAGTTAATGAAGATCTACCAATGGGTAGTTATTTCATAAGCCATTTTCACGACTTTTATTCTTCCTACACATTTACTAATTGTATTTGTTTAATACAAATGCAAATTACTATAAATAAATAATAATAATAATATCTAGAAAACCGTGTGAGCGGGTGACTCAATGGATAGGGTAATGTGCTACTGATCTTCTGGTACAAAGTTCAAGCTCAGCTGTTATATACGCCGTTCATTTACCAAAAAAAAAAAAAAAAAATCGGGTGTTGCAATAATTAGAAGTACCAAGCTGAAAATTATTACCGCAATCCATAATGCGTAATTTGGATTTATTTACTTTTTTTGCGTTAAGATAAATTAGTCGTTAAAAGAATGTTTATTGTTAAAAGAACTACACAAAAGTCAACACGAATACCGTGATACCCAGCGAAATCTTAATACTTAGAACTATGTACGATGGACCATTCAGTCGATTACCTCCTTTAAATTGTATGTATGTTAAAATCAATGATAAGTTCTAGGATGCTATACATATATGAAGTGTTATTAACTGTTTCGCGTTTGACAGCAACAAGCCGTCAAGAAAACAATTTATTGATCTGTGATCTCCACATTATTGATGAGTCCTGGTCAATACAGAAGTGGGAAAGAGTAAATTTATTCCCTCTCTAAAATAGACTCGAGATGGGGCATATAAACAAAATAGGATCATAAGCGCATAACTTAAAGAAATCCACTCCAAAAAAATAAATACCGATACTAACAAAATACTGGAAACCGTAACTCTAAATACTACCTCGAATGAAATAAAAGCCAAAATTACACCCTCTTGTTGAGGGAAAAATTACATGGATATTTAAATTCGTTCTAATACTGACTTTATTATCATACAAGTAGTGAAGACCTGAAAATAAGAAGCCTTTTATAACTTTTTTGGGGGTCACATGAAGCATAGTGGCTATCATAACAGCCTTCTATGCCCAAGATCACTGGTTCAAGTTAGTTCTAGGATTTTTTATGGGGTGTAAAATCTTTAGTTATGCCGTCCTTCGGAGGGGACCTAAAAAGGTGGTCCCGAGCCTTTGTGATGTACTCCTAAAGATCCCTATCCTAATTAATCATGGATAGGCAAAATTCAGGGCTCCCATTGTAGCATCGTCTGATTAGCCACAGTAGCATAACGTATAGTCACGTTAAAAAAATAAACACACAGAAGATTTGTATTATTATTATTTTTTTATCAGCAAGCTTTATTTAATATGTTTATTATTACTTCAAAAATTAATAGACCAACATCCCTGTAAATTACCAAAACTCCTTTACATGGCTATAATAGGACCTGTTTGGACTTTCGTAGTTGAGCTTTAGAACTCTGAATTCCTCTCGTCCAATTCTTGATTTCCATTTTACGAACCAAATCATCCATAACGACCTTTGATATAAGATTTTTTTTCAGTCCAAATAGCTTTCTATCCATCAAAAACCCCATTCAAGCTTTGCTTTCTTATCGATTCCCAATAACCATCCGAGTAATCTGAAAAAGTGGTGGCGTAAGGACCCTCTGAACTAATACAATAGTTGGATTACAACCAATGGTTAGTTTACTAACCATTCATATTCATTACATGATGTAATACTTCACATTTATTTACGTTATTTTGTAATTTCAATAAAATTTTACTTTTTATACATTATATTAATAATTATAAACTAAATTAATATGTAAATACATTTTTACTTATATTTATGGAGTAATATTACATACTGTCTGATATGGAACAATGCTAAGAGTGATAGGCGATTTCGTTTATACCATATATACAAAAAAAAAAAAAAAAAAAAAAAAAAAAAAAAAAAAAAAAAAAAAAAAAAAAAAAAAAGCTGTCTTAGCTAAAACAATGCTGTACAAAAATAAAGAAATACTGGAAAAACAAAAGAATGAAATAAGAAATGAGCATCTGGGACACACGCATACCTATGTACAGTTTTTACAATAAGCCAGAGGATTCTCGAGCCATGCTTGTTCTCCACATTTGTAGAGAACGAATTCCCGCTTGCCCTTGTTAAACAGATCCGATACCTATGACTACATCTCGAGAAACGTCTTACTTTGAATCCTCATACGAGACTAAAATGACAAGAAACTGCCTCAAGTTTTCGAATACTTCAACACTTGACAAACGCTCAAATCGTTCACTTAATTACAAAAGGCTCATATATATGACTATCATAACGCTAATATGAACTTACGGAGTAGAACTAAGGGACTCTACTAAACCATCAACTTCTTCTCGTGCTTCTTATTTTTTCACAAATAAACTCATCCTGAATGTTCCACATTTTGTTGGTTTGGTCCCTACCAGATATTACTCCTTCCATTACAAACTCTACTTCCATTCTAGCCCACCAGTTTCAATCCTTACTTCTACTTCAATTTCTGATAATCCCCCTAGGCATCTGAAAAGAAGATGGCTTTGAGACATTCTTGTTTAGATTACCTACTGGAATGCAGCCAATGAGCAGTTTCTCTAAATGTTTTTTTTATCATTTAGTTGCAGATTTACTGTTATATTATCATATACAGTTATACATTTTGAAAGAAATACTTTACTTTGGATCCAATACATCTGATTTTTTATAAATATATATTTGAAAAATACAGCATTCTGTTCCTGACAATGGTAGCAGTGATAAGCGATTTCATCCACGCCATATACAAAAGAAAGAAACCCTGACCCAAGTTTTCCCTCCACATGTGCAGAGACAAGCGATCTCAGCGCTTCTCTATAAACCAAATCGCTGGTATTGATAGCGAGCGAAGGATAAGTTAATTTATTAGTAAACTTCAATAAATAGTAGGGAAAAAAAGTTGTATTTTTATAATATTTTATTTATAAAATATAAAAGTTATGTATATTTATAGTCCTATACGGATTGATAGGTACACAGTGTTTTGTAGCAATTCTCTTAAATAAAGGTTTTCTTTAGGTGTAGATTCTTTAAGGTGAAGGTCTAAGTCTAAGAATAAAGTTGGAGGCTAATACTTAACTTCACCCCTATTTATTAAGTATTCATGCACAACATTTTGGCTATAATGCCAACACAATTTTATTTAAGGTGTGTGAGTACTTACACCCAGAAGCCTCATGCCTGAAGCTTAATAGAAGTGGTGAAGTTAAATATATGCCTCCAACTTAATTCTTAAGAAATTCCTTTTCTAATTTATTCCCTACTTGAATTGGCGAAACTTCAAAAGTCGGACCAGTATTTTAGAAACCCCAGGCTACATGTGTTTATGCTTTTTTTCTGTATTTCAAGAATTATATTTTACATCATTTTTTAGTTTTGCTCATCGTTATTAATTTATAGTACAGGATGTTGTGGAGATGAAGTATTGGGTACTTAGCGGATTGTAAACAATATGACAGTGCAGGGAAGGGCTTTGCCTAAGTGAGCTGTAATGACCAAGACAACAAGGCTGTCACCCAGCTCCCAATCCCCTAATGGTGTTTGACCTCAGTAGTGGGATGGGATGATGGAGGGGTCTCCATGCCCTGTAGCTACAGCCAATCTTAGCTCAACTCTAAAATCATTTAACTCATCACTATATTGTTTTTTTAGCAATATTCTCTTATTTTTATCATATTAAATTCACTACCCGACTGGTAGTAGGTATTCGCCATATGTATTGAAGGCGGATATCTACTACAATACCAGACTTTTCTCAGATGACTTCTAACCCGCAGCTTGAACATTTCTCGAGAATTGCGGACATCATATATTTTGCATCCTCTGCTTTTAAAGCGATAAGCACTAGAGATTAAATAGGCAGTAATTTACAATATCCATGCTTATATCATCGCATTTTAGAAGTGTAAACTTCTTTAGGTGCGTTATGTGATTTTTGACAGGGGTAAAAACTTCGATTTCGTAACCATGGTGATTTTCTTTATATATATTATTTATTTTATTTTATATACATATATCTTTTCTTCTTTATTTATCCTTTATTAATTATTCTTGTATTTTTTTATATCTTTTATTTATTTTTTGTAATTATTTATTTTTATATATATATTATTTATTTATTTTATTTTTTCTTTTTTTTTCTTTATGATGTACATATGGGATGAATGGTTTCTTCTAGCTGTATTACTCATTGCCCCAGTAGGCGGCAGATTGTATTATCTCTTGATAAATAAAAAAAAAAATTCAAAAAAAGTTTCCACTTCTATCGGCAGTCCCTATGACTTCCTGAATTTTAATTTTTTTTTTTTTTCCCTCATAAATGAATAAAGCTGAGACTGTAAACATCCTTCTTTCAAACGTTTCATTTTAAGTTCCAACTACCAGAAGCTATATATGATTCTTCAATTCCAAAAATCTTTAGTGAACTTCTTTATAGAGTGGTATTTTCTTCTCCAGGAGTTGGTTAATTAATATTTCTAGGCAGAAGTTTACTATTTATAATTTACTTTTACAGTAAATTTTATAAATATTTTTTTTAAAAATCTGGTGCAGGCAACACACGTTATAGATTAAAATTAGTGAAACTCAGAAAGAATTAATTAAATTGAATTTCCATAGAAACATGTGTTTAATTTAAAAATCTATTATATTATTATCTAATAAAATTAATTAGTTTTATCGGTTTTTCATCACTCATTATTAACTTTTACATGCTAGTGCATAAGATAATTTTTTTTCTAAAATCTTTAGCTTTCAAACGGTATATTATATTGGATTGTTTCACATGAAATGTCCGTTTTTATAGTTTTTGAAATATATAAAGGATTTTGCAGCTCTCTGTTGTTTTCTTCCGAAAGTTTACATATTTAAAGCAAACAGTTACCATTGTATTATAAACATTACCTTCCCAATCAATTACCGACTTTTTAGTATACCTCCAAATATAATTATGGAAACACGCGATTTTCGAGTAGTATTTTTGTACGAGTTTAAACTCGGCCATTCAGCAGCTGAGGCCGCTAGAAATGTTTGCCAGGCGTTTGGGGAAGGGAGTGTTAATGAAGTTTTCAGCTGGGATACCGACTTGGAAAACTTGCCCCGAGGAAGACGTCCGTCCGTAATAGACCGATGTCCTCAAACATAAAGTAGAAGGAAACCCCTAACAAACAGTTAAAGGACTCTCAGCACAACTAAATGTAAGTGCATCTACCGTTTCCAGACATTTAAAGTGTTGGGAAAGTAAAAAAGCTCGATACATGGGTACTTCATGATCTCACTGAGCGGCAGCAAGACCCCATGTTTCAATACATACCGTGCACAAATTGAAAGAACTGGGCTACGAAGTTCTTCCGCACCCACCATATTCTCCCGACTTGTCTCCAACAGATTACCACCTGTTCAGGAATTTAGACAACTTCGTCAAAGGAAAACTTTTTGAAAATGATGATCAAGTGAAAAGTGCATTTTCAGATTTCGTTTCACTTCAAAGCTCAAAGTTTTTCAGTTCGGAGATAAAAAAGTTGGTGTCACGTTAAGAAAGATGTGTAGAAAAAAAAGGTAATTACTTCGAATAAAATTATCTTGTTTTCATATCGTATTTTTAATGAAAATCCTTCACCTTGAAAACGAACATTTCATGTGACACAACCCAATACTATTACTATTCTTGTGTTCAAAAATACAAAACAGGAGTGCTACCATTGGGTAGTTCTTCTACAAGTCTCTTCCATGTCATTTTTCTAATATCATATTTACTTGATGTATTTTTTTGAGTACAGTTGTAAATTTCAATAAATTATGTTTAAAAAAAACAAAAAAAAAAACACAAAAATTGCACAAAAAATATGATTGCACTTGTATTCTTTATTTTTTATCGAATTACCCGACTTGCATATTTGGCTGTTATTTAACGATACAAGATGACATGCCTAATTTTTTTAAATCTACAAAATTGAAGGTACGTTTAGAGGAAGACAATTGAAATATAGCCCATTTTAAGCACTATTAGACTATTTCAATCTAAATGATACCTACATGATATTAAAGTCCATTAATTTTTACATTCATATAGCGAGTTTAATAAAAATAGTTAGAACCGTTTTTGAGAAAATTGTAAAAAGGTCCAAAATGCATAGTATAAAGTGGTTCTTCTGGAGAGCTGATTTCGATGAAAACGTTGCTGTAACATCTCGGACGTATTGTGGTTTTAAATATGCAATTCCAGTTTCGTACGACTTTTAATTTTTGCGCTAGACTTATCACACACACAACCCTTTTTTGCGGGATTTGGTCATTTGGACTCAGGGGACCCTTAACTGTGTATTTCCGATGAAAACTGTATTTCGAACATTTTCACGACCGCAATACTGGCCCTTACTATAGATTTTATATACAGGTAAGTAAAAGTAAAAATTTAAAATCAATAAAATACATACAAATTTTTCCTCAAAACGTTTTGTAAAATTATAGCCTTCCTTCCTCAAGATGATGCTACAACAGCCTACCATTCTGCTTACTCAGTAGGTCCCATAAGGAATTTCCTAAACACGGATAACCCTTCTAAACTCACTTCCTTTTTATAGTCTCTTTTACTGGTGGAATTCATATGCTATAAACTCGCTCCCTTCCCTTCCGATGTAGCCATGATATGGTCGTATCTCTGACAAATACCTTTTCATTACCGCTACTTTTACCACGAGCTTGCTGAGATGAAAGATATTTTATTAAGCACCTCATGTTGAATCTCTTACGACCTTTCTCTTACACTCTAAATCATCATCATTCTATAAAATAAACAAACTTTGAAGGATATTACACTTATAAAATAAGTATAATTAATGTATAATTTATTATCGATTATTTAAAATATAGATTGCATCATAATTC
Source organism: Piezodorus guildinii (assembly GCA_023052935.1). NCBI lineage: Eukaryota > Metazoa > Arthropoda > Insecta > Hemiptera > Pentatomidae > Piezodorus > Piezodorus guildinii. Next base: position 56,952,528 of record CM041295.1, read on the forward strand.
AATTGGTTTTGGTCCAACCTACATAATGGGGTGTAAAAAAAATAATAACCGTTTTCAAACCAAATATTTCTATTGTTGTAAATACAATTAATTCTCAAAATATAGTCCATTGCTATCTACCGTCATTAGCAATCTGCTAGCCAACTGCTCAACCCCACGCTGATTCCATACTTTTGGATGGCTGTCAAGGAACTCTTGGACCACAATTTTAACTTTCCGTTGAAGAAGATGAGCCATGGATCAAAACAAGTAGTAATCCAATGGTGCGAGGTCTTGACTCAGTGGTGGATTAGAGAAGAGTTCCAACCCATAAAGACCTTAAAAATTTCTTTGTTTCGAAGGGAAGTGTTAGGTTGAGCATTATCTTGTTGGAATAAAACTCATTTTCGGTTGATCAAGGCATGATAACCCAGTGACATCTTTGCGTACAATCTTTCTAGTTGTTCGCAGTATATTTCAGAATTTACACAGCATGAATAACACCTTGAAAATTTAAAAAAAAAAAAACGCAAAGTATGGATTTTTTTGTTCAGTGTTTCGAATTTCGCTAATTAATCCAATTTTAATTTATGGTGACAATCGTAATATGTCATATCATATTCAGATATTCACAAATTTCGAAGCTCATGGCTGATTGATGAGGTGTAAATTCGTGAGGGACCAGTCTAGTGGTCTTTTTTTTTTTCCCAATATTGTCTTAAAATAGCGATAATTTCGTAGGACACTTTCATGTTTCTTTTTTTTTTTTTTTCGAATGGGATTAAACAAGCTTAGAGAATGCTCTGAAGGGATTGTTGGTATTTTTTTTTTTTTTTTTTTTTAAGTTCTATATTATTACTTTATTGAGAAATAATACAATCTGCCACTACCTTGGACAATATGTATTAGAGCTAAAAGAAGTCGTTCATTCCATATGTACAGAGTAAAACAAAACAAATAAAATAAGTCAACCTAATAACAAATGGAAAATAAAATTATAATAAAATGAAATAATCGGCTACATTCATACCTATATAAAATATATACATACTGCCCCTGGGATCTCTGGATCGAACCCCTACGTGTTAGTAATTATTAATTATTCCATATAGTTATTACAAATTATTAAATATTATACTAAAGTACTGGTCATTATTAAATAGGAATAAAATATTAACAATCCTTTAAAATCTTGAATTTGATAAAATGGTCGTTTTTTTTTTATACACCCTATTAATACTGGTCTACAAGATAGTTACTATAGCTAAAAATTATATGAATAACTATAAACAATATTATAACTATAATAACTAATAACTTTAATTTCGTGGCCGGTTTATTTAATTTTTTTTTTTGTAAATATTTAATTATTTTATACGTTTAATGAATTATTACTGAATAATACTATCTAAGAATGAATCACTATACTAATGAATTTTTTTTACTGTAACTCACAAGTCAGAGATAAAAATTTTACTAAAATTTATTATATATTTTTAAATCTGTTATAGTATATAATAAGTATATATTTTATTTTATTAATATTTTATACCTAAAAATAACGAAATCGAATTGAATTTGCTCAAAATTATGATCAAATTAGTTTTTATTAAATTGACATTATGATCAAATTGACAAATTTGTGAAGTTTTTTTGCACAATTTTACATTATTGATGACTTCAAATCAGTATATATTATTATTTCTTTTCTCTTTTAGATCTTTCACTACGATAACCAACCTGTGCCACCTTCATCTATATTTTACAATACTTCTCCGATTTTCTTCACGCAGCTCTGCTGTATCTTTGATTAGTCTCCCTGTCCAGGTATCGGGTCAACCACCCGTTCTCTTGCCAATAAATTTTTGATCTTGCGACAAAAGTTAAAAGTTTCTATTATATATATTTTAAGTTCGGCCCCAACAGATATGTCATATATGACGCCGCATATCATATACAATTTATGATTGAATCAGATTACTATAGACATGGCTTTAAATTTGTAATTGTTACAATTAATAGCACCAGAAAAACATTTTCTACTCAACAATTGTTATTTTTTAAAAGCCACTAACGATCTAAAATGAAATTATTATTATTAAACAACATATGAGATATTTCTATTAGCTATATGTTTTATATATATATATATATATATATATATATATATATATATATATATATATATATATAGTTAGTTAGCCTGAGTGGTGTGCCAGTGCCCAATGAAATTCTTTGTGTTGAAAAGGATCCTATGTTTAAACATAAACGGAGGAATGAAACGTCCAAATAAAGAAAATTAAGAAGGAGTGATAGTTTAATGACCTAAAACCCGAATACTTTCAAATAAAATTATAATATAAAAGGGTCGATGAATTGAATTCTTGTATATATATATATATATATATATATATATATATATATATATATATATATATATATAATATATATATATATAATGGAATAGAAACTCAAATAGAATAAGGTATTAGTTCGACTTCTTAATAACTAATCAGTGAACGAAACATTTTTTCATTTCATCAATTTAATAATAAGGGAAGTTTCTATTAGTAACTATAGGTATAATAAAGTTTACAATTAGTTGGACAAGTGGAATATACAAGTTGAATGAATTTGATAACAAACTAAAGGAGAAAAGAGCAAACATTTTTTTTGGAATAATGTTTGTATTTGTATTTTTTTAATATTTAATATATTTAATTTTTTTTTATTAAATATTACAATATGTCCTTATAAGGACATTTATAATAGTGATAAAGTATAAAATTCTTGCAATACTAACAAAACTATAAAATAAAGAATTAATAAAATATTTACAAAGTCTAGAAGTCATACAATCCTCAAACATTCAGCACATTGAGTGGAGAATCTAGCCAGTGCTAGAACTCCAATAACATACTTACAAGAGGTCCCGGGGTCACTGCCGTTTCAACCTTCTTGGGGGATGGTAAGGGTGTGTGGAACTGGATAGGAATTGAGCCAAAGGATTGGGGTGGTGGATAAAGTTCTGATAGAATTCGTAGAATTTTGATGGAATAATGTCCAAAATAAATGGAATATTTAGGTCGTGGTGTAAGGTATGGTTGGTGACATAATAAGGAGCATTAACTATTGTTCGGAGGATTTTGGAGTGAAAGGATTGAATGCGATTGATGTTAGAAAATTTGGTTGTCCCCACAGACAAGTCCGTAGGTCCAGATAGATTATTCCTTTAACCTCTTTTCATATCTAACTGTAAATGATAATAGAAAAGGATTGAATTGAATAGTGGTTGAGAACTCGAAAGCCTTATCTCATAGATATTCATCAATTTTTTTTTTTAAATTTTGTTTTTTATTTATTAATTGATATTTACTACTGTATTGATCAATACATCTAGAAAATTAGCTGTTAGATAAATACATGAATAAGACATGAAGAGAAAGAGCCAGCACTCTAATTTGTAATCTAAACTGGAAGGTGTCGAGGCCATCTTCTTTTCAGACGCCTCGGAGGATTGTCAGGAATGGAATAGGATTGAAACTAGTGGGTTAGAATGGGAGTGGAGTTTGTCATGGATGGATTGATACCTGGTTTGGGCTGAATCAGCAACATAAGGAATATTTAGGTCTTTATGGATGAGCTTAATCGTGACAAAGCATGGAGCGTTAAGGATTTTGGATTATAAGGATTGAAGACGGGAAGCATTTGATGGTTTAGTGGAGCCCCAAAGCTCAACTCTGTAAGTCTAGATAGGTTTGATGATGGTCATGTAGATGAGCCTTTTGTAGTTAAGTGGTAGGTTATACCGTCTATCTAGTAAGTTTTGAAGTAACCGAAAGCGGCGAGCAGTTTCTTGTCATTTCAGTCTAGTGTGCGTATTCCATTTGTCAAGAAGCCCTAGGTAGCGAATCTGTTCAACTGGAACTAGCGGAATATTATTAAAGGATACCGTAGGGCAGGATTTCATAGGTTTATGACGAAGGGATTCATTAATTAAGCGACCTTATGTAATTTTATCAATGTTCAAAATCTCTAAATATTTCCATGGTAACCAGAAGGGTGTTAACGCGTCCATTCCCTTCAACAATATCTATCCGTTTGGAAACTTATATAATAATTGAGGCCGTGTTCTCATTTACTAATAGCTCAATGTGGGCTGTCTTAACAAGGCGGTATTAATTGGAAGGTATATAATTTAAAGAGGAGCTGGGGAGTTTAATCAGGCCACTAGGGACCGACACAGCCTGACCTCTTTCAATTAAACCCGGCAAAGGGCACCATATTTATCGATCCTATTCATATTGTTGTTAAGAATCGATTCCTTAGACCCTACCTGGGCCATCTTGGAGGCTTCCGTATTCAATAGGGCAAAGTTAATTTATTGTAGCTTGAGTTACCTGAATTATTGTTATAATCTCATTACTCGAGCCCATTCATTATAAAAGAATGAGATTATTGCAATTTTTTATAACAATATTCCGCGAAATTATATAAATCGGATGAAATCGCGAATACATATCTCATTAATTATTCTCCTGCCTTATAATAGCAATTAATTTGCGAAATTACTCATTTCGCCGCTTCTATTAAAAAACCTAAATGTTAGAATTTATAAAACTATTACTCTTCAGACAGTTCTATACGGTCATGAAACGTAATCGCTTACTTTAAATAAATTAATGAAAAATTATTTTTATTATGGGACATTTCGTCCCTTAAGAATAAGTTACAGCGAACAGAGGAAGTCCAATTTGTCTGGCTTTATTTTATTTTATCAATTAAGTAACTATAAAAGTTAATATAAATAAAAGATACAAATAAAAGCAGATAACGTCAAATAAGTTTCGTAATGTATCATCAAAGTGGTCAGAGATGACTCTATTCGGAGGGAGATGGGTAATGAGTTACAAAGTATGGTAGCACGGATGATAAAGGACTTTTCAAAGGATGCTGTTCAATGAGAGGGTAGGTTGGGATCTTGTATTTAGGGTGTGCACGGAAGAGCGCGGAGTAAGGAGGTCAAACATACAGGAAAGGATGAACAGCGCCCTAATGTTTCGAGAAAAAGGTAATGCATAAAAAAAAACATTTGTCCCTAAGAGGGCCACTAGGTAATTCCGAAGGTTGCACAATGCGGAATTGCGGAGTTTGTACCCTTAGTAAGTATAATTGAGTTGTGTAATGATTCAAATGAACGTGTAAAGTTGTTGGGCTCCAATAATTCTTTTTTTAGAAAAATATTGTATTTTTTATTGCAATTTCATCGATTTCGGGTATCACTGGTATAAGTAATGTAAAGCGACCAACCCAGTATTAGCTTTCGGTTTATGCTTTCACTTACCCATATACGGAATATGTAGGGAGGACAAGTATTACGATCGAAAAAAATTTCTAATTCGAATTTTCATTTGTTGTCTTGTTGTTTTTTGTTTTGTTGTTTTTTCGTTTAACGTCACTTTATGCTACTATGGCTAATCGGACGATGCTACAGTGGGAGTCCTAAATTTTGCCTATCCAGGTTTTATTAGGATAGGGATCTTTAACGAGTACCTGACATCGCACAGGCTCGGGACCACCTTTTAACGTTCCCTCCGAAGGACCGCATAACTAAGGATTTTTTACTCCCATTAAAAAATTCTAGGGCCACCCGCAGGTTTGAACCCGCGACCTTTGGTATAGAAAGCTGTTATGCTAGCAACTACGCTATGGGTGACCCCTGAGTTTTCATTGAAAACACTTATTAGGATATCCTGAGTCCAAATTACCAAGCACCGCAAAAGGGGTCTGTGTGTGTGTGTGTGTGTTATGATGTTTAGGGGTGTCTTTTGTATGAGTCTATTTCTCCACTTTATCAGTTTTTACCCGTTGTAATGATAATTATTTTATTTTAAACAACCCATATACTGATCTGGAAATAAAGAAATATAAAAAAAAAAAAAAGTATCTCAGGGAGTTATGCAATGTACCTAGCGCATATATTTTTTCTGACCATGATAATTAATTATTGTTCCAAAAGATTTTTGAGCGGTGCGTTGATGTTGATTCTCCCCACTTGATCCAGTTGAAAGTTTGACCTCGGCCATGACGCGTTTCCGTCTCCTTTGGCAAAGATGATATATCGGGAAGAAGTGGCTCTAGTTTTGCATGAGGAGGAGGTTGGCCATTACCGACAGGGCCGAAGGGAGAACATTTTGGAGGGTTCCCAATAAGGGCCCCCCGTGGGAGGGCAATAAAGCTCACATCGGGGATTACCTCAGCCCTTTACCCTTAGGAATACATTTAGTCTCCGGTCCTCCCGCCTTTAGCCTCCTTCACTAAATGCACATTTTTTATGCTTAATCTTAGCGGATTAAGACCATGGCGCCGCTCCGGCCCCTGGAGATCCTGGATTTTGAATAATTAGTGGGAGCAAAGAACTACAATTCTCGCCTAGCTTGGGAGAAAATTTCTTTCGTTGAAACTCCCTATTAAAATCAAATTACTGAACTCTAATACATAATTTATTCTTTTTTGCAGAAGAGTAGCTGTTTCTTAATTATCCCTTTTGGTTTATTTGTTTCAATAATCAACCTATGTAATTGACTAAAAAAAAAAAAAAAATATTGCCCCTACTCAAAATTTGAGACCTTACGTTTCGAAATGCGTAGAATCCGAATAAGGAATAAAAAAATATCCGTTTGTCCGCCGTCCACCGTCCGCGGCATTTCTCCGAAACTACTGGGCCAATTTTTATGAAATTCGCCACAAAAATACTAGTCCATGCAACGATGATCCTAACACCTAGACGTTGATATCAGCTAATTAGTTTTAAAATGGCGGCCGATTTCATTCACTAATTCAGTTAATTTTGAAGATAGAGAAAAAAATTATTAGTGTTTTTTAAGCAAAAAAAAAGAAACGCTAATAATTATATAAAAGAGAAAAAAGAAAGAAAAACACATAAATACGCTCATAAAAAAAAGAAAAATTGAATCTCACTTATATATACGTTTGTAACTACGTTATTTTCGAAGATAGAGACAAAATTTATTAGTGCTTTTCAACCAAAAAAGCGCGAACAAATATAAAAATAAAGATAAAAGAAAAGCAAAAAAATTGAATCTCATATATATATATATATATATATATATATATATATATATATATATATATATATATATATATATATATATATATATACGCTTGTAACTCAGTTATTTTTGAAGATTGAGAAAAATCTGTATGGAGTTTTAGAATCAATAAAGGGCGAAAAATTAGAAAAAAAAAATCCATATGTATATTCAAGTAACAAATTATAATAGATGTAATTCCACCAAGACGTAAAATGTAGGGAAGTTTTAGATTTTAGCGAATAAATTTGATTTTTGACCACTATGCGCTCGCCAATCGTTTCAATAAAATCAATTACTGTTTATGATTTTTATCTGTAATCTGGGACCCCAAAGATTAAATAGGGACAAGTTTCAGAATTTTTTCCACATAAATCGGTCATATTTTACCACTTTGCTTTTCGTAGACGACTTTCTATGGAAGGACGGCGATCTTCGGGAAGGCTACTAAATGATGTCATCGTGAAATTGGCAGAAGAAGGCGCCAGTCGATAAATAGGTACTTGCAGCTGCTTCCAATGTTACTGTCCTGGGGTACACTCTTATCTGGATAATTCCTTCAATATTTAATAGTACTACATACGTAAACCAACAAAAGAAAATGCTCGTTTCATTAAAACTAGTTTTAATTTCCAAACAAAATTATTAAGACAAAAAAATAATGTCTAGGCTCAAACACAATATGTTTGAACCTGGACATTATCAAATTATTATCACGTTAATGACTATTTTAAAGTATATAAAGTGATAAGGATGTCACATTACTTTTGAAAACAATGAAATTTTGAGATATTTGAGTTTGACATATTAACCATTGTATTATTATTTACAATGCGGGCGCATTATACTAACTTGATACCCAAACTGGCAAAATGTTAGGGAACTCCGAAGTAAATGGAATCAAGCTGACAGTGCTCGGTTTAGGAGAGAGTGTTGGAGCTAATACATCATCGCTGCCTAATCAAACACTAAGTGACAGCAAACATCTTCCCATCAGATCCCTCCGCCTCCCCCAGTTCTAATACCTTCTCCATTCGCCCTCACTTTAATTTAGCCTTCACTGTTCTCCGACTACCTGTTGCAATGCGGATCCAGCCCGGTTTCTCGGAGAAGAAATTTTCTCTCGTTATTCAAAGCCGCACTTGGATGGGACAAGCTGAAGCTAAGATTATGAATTTTATTCCATCTTCTCTCTTTGTATTGTTTAGAATTTCTCGAATTTCTTGAATTCTGGATCGAGGAAGCTATTTTGAATACAGTAGTGACACTCATAAAATTCTCAATCTGTGTATATGAAGAAACATGTAAACACCATTAAAAGAGTTTAGTTAGGTTATATCCATTAGACAAAAGATTGATGTGGAACCCACATACAAGACTTAAAATACTACTCATCAGAAAATCTCAGCAAATTATTAATCTACAACACAATACTGGATCTACGGACTTCAACTGTGAGGGACAGCTATACGTTTTAACATTAAACACCTCCAATCCAAAGTCCTCCGAACAATAGTAAATGCTCCTTATTATGTCGCCTACCATACTTTACACAACGACCTAAATATTTCATTTATTTTAAATCTTATTCCATCAAAATTCTCCAAATTCCATCAGAACCTTATCCATCCCCCCAATACTCCAGCTTAATCCCTTTCCAGCTCCACGCACCTTTACTATCCCCCTAGAAGGTTGAAACGGCAGGGGCCTTGCGACCTCTTGTAAATACGTAAATATTAGAATTCTAGCACTCGCTAGATTCTCCACTCAATGTGCTGACGTGTATGAGTGATTTCTAGACTTTGTATATATTTTATTGATTCATTATTGTGTAAAACAAAAAGTTATATCCGATCAGACAAAAGACTGACCTGGAACCCACATACTCGACTAAAAGACAAGAGGTAAACAGAAGAATACGGACAGTTATATAGATTACTGAACAGAACATCACAACTTTCCGTTGGAAACAAACTATTAATTTACAAGACAATTCTCAAACCTATGTGGACCTACGGAATTGAACAATGGGGTACTACTAAATTTTCGAACATCAAACGTATCCAATCCTTTCAGTCCAAAGTCCTTAGAACAATAGTCAATGCTCCCTATTATGTTACAAACAAGACCTTACATCATGACCTCAAGATCCCTTATGTCCTTGATCTCATCCCATCCAAATTCTCAACTTTCCACCAGAAACTTACTCTTCTTCCTAATCCTCTGGCACAATCCCTATCTAGTACCAACCATCCTTACAACCCTCCTCGTAGGTTGAGGCGGCAGTGGCCGAGAGATCTCTTATAAATACGCAATTGGAGTGCAGGTAATGGCCAACTTCTCCACTCATGCCTGAGAGTGTGTGGCTCTAGCGCCCTCACTCAGTCTCCACTGACTGGATTGGTGACGCGGCTGACTGAGAGGCGCTGGGATCTCCTGACATTGTGCTTCGGCATTCATTTCTGGATGAAGAGGTTCGATACGGAGTTCCCAGGGGCAGTATGTAAATATTGTCTATAGGTATGAATGTGGCCAAGATTATAATTATTTGCTTTTATTTCATTTATTTTATTTTATTTTTATTTATTTTTTTTCATTTGTTATTGAGGTATTTTTTTTTTTTTGTTTTACATTGTACATATGGAATGAATGACTTCTTTTATCTCTAATACTTATTGCCCAAGATAGTGGCAGATTGTATTACTTCTCAATATTAAAATAAAAATAATATCCGATCAGTTTTTGTGATTAGTTCCGTCTAGTTCAAGTAAAATGTAAAATTAGTATGTGAATCTGTTTAAAGAAGTCTCAATCCCCCTGACGTTCATGAATAAAATACGGAATTCAAAGACTCTTCTTTCATTGAATGTATAGTAGGGATTTTAAGAGAATTTTCGTGTACTCGATGTTTTCTAATGAGGCAGTATTGTTGGTAGTAAGCTGTAGGGCAAGTAAATGTTTTTTTTACGCTGTTGTCTCAAAAGCAGTTTGTGGGACCTTTACAAAACTCCTGACAGACTTCATTTATGGCGTTATACTATAAAACTTATAGCGATCAGTCTTCAATGATTTAGGCCACCTTGTTTGTTTGTTTTGGTTTTAAGGCGTAAAACACTAAGGTCATCAACGCCTAGACACTATATGCATATTTAACCTTTATAAGAAAGAACTATTAAGAAGGTAATGAGTGATTGAGAGAAAGAAAGAAAAAAAATTGTAATAAAAAAAATAAACTAAAATAAATAATAAAAATAAAAAATAAAGAAAGAAAGAAAAAATATTTTTATGTAAACAATTGTTTAAAAAGCTAATACTAGTAATGCTAACTGACTAGGAATGGTCTTTATAATTTCGATAATAATGACTGCTCCTTAAGAAAATCAAAAACTAATTCAATGGTTTTCTCTCTATCACCCAGCACCGCTGAAATATTCGGGCTTAGTCCAATTTTATTCAGGTGTGATAAGTAATAAGGGCATTCTTGAAAAATATGCCGAATGGTAAGGGTTCCATCACAGTGGCACGGGGCACCGGCTGCCTAGCAAAAATATAAGAGTGCGTCAGCCGTGAGTGTCCTATCCTTAGCCGTAAACGCGACCTCCTCCCTCCGGCTGCTACGGCTAGATGTAGACCAGGGTTTCACTGTTTGTTTTATATGCTTCAGTTTGCTTACCTGGCTATCGTCCCACATTTTCTGCCATCGGTCATCTTCTTGCTTTCTGAGCGGTTCACTGAGTTCAGACGGGGTCAAGATGGCCGTTCCTCTCCCTGGCAGTGTGAGCGCCTGCTTCGCCACTTTCGCCTGCTTAGGCCACCTTAAGTTTACTCTAAAGATCACCCTCAGTTTGATATCGTATCGAAAAAGACGATTGAAACTTATTCACAAACCTACCTTGTTTTCGACTTTACTCAATATCAACTCTGTCCATTTCGTTCTACATTCTCGATTAAAGTATAGTAGGCAGAGCCGAAACAGACCATTGGCCGATATGATGCTAATATACATCGGCCTATTTTCTATACCATTCAGAAGGTACAGTGGCTGGTAGATATCCCCCATTTGTAGGGCGTGACGTGATCAAAGGCTCAAGGCATTACAAGTTAACTGATGAATATAGATTAAAGGAAGGCTTCTTTGATATCTCCTCGCTAGTGATGGAGTTGCCCCTTTGGTATAACCATCCTTCCACTGGGGCTAATTTAATTTTAACCACGTTTTACATATTAATCATTGCACCGGCCCGAGAAAGAAATGGAGAAAAGTTGGCCCAGCAGGCTTATTAAAAGGGACCCATCTATCTCTCTAATTAGGAATTATCCTTTCATCACTGATCAAGAGTTTTCCCTTGCCCCAAATGAAAATATTTTATATTTAATGTAAATTCTCCAAATATTTTCCAGAATGGGCTAAAATGCTGGAATGGGAAAACTTTTAATAAGGTTGTTTGTTTATTTTTTCTGTTTTTTTTTTTTTAATGCACTTTAAAATATAGAAGGGGTTTTCTAGTATTTAATCAAAGAACTTTTAACAAACAACGTTATTCTCGAATCTTTACTTAAGCCTAAAATATTTTTAAGTCGTCTAAGAAAACCGAAATGGATATCTCCTCGCTAGTGATGGATTTACCCCTTTAGTATAACCATCCTTCCACTGGAGCTAATTTAATTTTAAAAACATTTTCCCTATTAACCATTGTACCGGCCTGAGAAATAAATGTATAAAAGTTGGCCCAGCAGGTTTATTAAAAATGACTCATCCATCTCTCTAATTAGGAATTATCCTTTCATCATTGATCAAGAGTTTTAAATATTTTATATTTAATGTAAATCCTCCAAATATTTTCCAAAATGGACTAAAATGCTGGAATGGGAAAACTTTTAATAAGATTGTTTGTTTATTTTTTCTGGGTTTTTTAAGCACTTTGAAATATAGAAGGAGTGTTCTAGTATTTAATTAAAGAACTTTAAAGAAACAACATCATTCTCGAATCTTTACTTAAGCCTAAAATATTTTTAAGTCGTCTAAGAAAACCGAAATGGAACTAGTCTTTCTCGAAGAGCGTCAACAGAAGTATAGAATTTATTAAAAAATAATGTAATACATAAGTATTTTGTATTTAAAAACTTATTTTCATACAAAACAAATAATTATCAATTATTGATCAAGGTAATTAAAACGTACATTTCGTAATGATGCCACTATGTGTTACCAATGTAAAAATATAATTTTTTTTTTAATTTTATTAATCGGTTATTTTACAATTTGTCTAAATTGACAATATTAATATTGCTACAAGATCACATTCAAACAATTTTAAAATATAAAAAAAGGAAAGTCAAATTACATAAAATGAAAATAAATAGATTTATAAAATAACAAAATTTATAAATTAAATAAATACTAGGTTACCAAATAAATGAACAAAGGATGAACACTCTCGTGTAAATATCAAAAACTGAAAACTAGCTGAAGAATACAAGAAGCTTGTGTAATTTTCAAACTTGCTTCATTTAGTATACAACAAAATATTTTTGCAATTTTAGTCGACTCTATTTCAGCGTATTTTCCTAATTGGTTTGGGAGAGGCGTGCTCTAGTTAGTAGAGCACAAGTCTACTGTGCTCCAAGTCCCGCGTTCGAACCTCGGCTGAGGCAGAATTATTTATTCTTTTATTTTAGCCGTGGAGTGACTCTGGGGTATGGAGGCCTCTTGGGGCATACCCCGTCTCTAAAATTACCTAATGTAATTGGGGTACCCAAAAATTGGGGGAAAACCTGGCGGCTTAGCGTGATCTAGGCCTAATCACCTCCTTCTCGGCCGTTGGTCGTGAAACATTACCGATCTCTATAAGTACTGAACCTAAGACCCAAAGACAAAGGCTACATAAATAATATATAGTATGTAGACCAAAAAGAGATAAACGATATACAAATAATTTTATACTACATTAGTCAAAGTATACCGAAGCAAAATTATTAAGTCATGTATCCATTCTACAAAAGCCGAAACAAAACTTTTGACAAATAATGGTGAACCTATCAAACATCATTTGGTTAGTCTGATATAATTTCCTTATGACAAAATTTTTCAGTTGTTACCTTTTTAAAGAACCTAGGGTTTTAAAGGGATACATAAAATTAATGCAATGTTCATGACATGACATAGCAAATAGATTATTTTCGCCTAAGAACATACCAAGAGTGACTTACTCAACATGATTTCAAAACTGTTTAATTTACATGAAACTTGCTACTCAGTTTTATAGAATAGGTTGATATTTCTATATTTGTGTTCTTACTAAGTAAAAAGTATTAGGTTACAAAGTTTATCGCTGTAGTTATATTCACGAACGGCATGGGTGTTAAGGATTTTGTTTAATTGTTATCAATTATGCCAATTTATTTTCTCAATAGCTAACTTTTTTTATCTATAAAGAACTTAACCCTCCTAATAAACCTAAATTTAAGATTATACGTTTCAATATACGTCGAAAACAAGAATTGAATAAAAAATCATGTAATTCTTTTGCACTATATTTTTTAATTAACGGGTTAATCAGTGTATTTTATCGCTTAAATTATCTTAAAAAAACATTTTATAGTTGAACTATACTCTCAAACAAGACTTATACGATAAGAAACTGCTCGAAGATACCGAATAATTATAATACAACACTTACTAGACAAACCTTCAAATCTTCCAGTATATTACAAAAGACTTATTTACATCACTATTATCAGACATATTTGGACATATGGAATCGAGCTTTGGGGCTCTACTAAACGATCTAATTCCTCCTGCATCAAATCCTTACAATCCAAAATCCTTCGCAAAATCCCGAATGACCCTTATTTTGTCACAAATCAGCTCCCCCATAATGACCTAAACATCCCATTTGTTGCAGACATAACCCGTTATAGATACACCTCTGTTAATTCTAAACTCCCTGCCCACACAAACCCACTTGTCCGTTACTTTATCTTCCTTAGATATCCCTGATAACCCTCCGAGGCGATTGAGAAGAAGGTGGCCTCGGGACCTACTGCCTTAAAATAGTTAGTGAAGTACTACCACTGCGTAATTCTTTCTCAAGACATTTTGATGACTTTTCTTCTTACATTATAATCACTCATTGTGTTTTTAAAACAGTTGTAAATTACAATAAATGAAATAAAATAAAAAATAGTTGAACTATAAGCTTTTGCCTAAAATTATGAAAGTTTGAACTATTCGGAGTAACAAGGTTTTTCTAAAGCTAAAGTTAAAAAATGCTTGTTTTAACAGTTAAACGACCCAAGAGAATACATAAAACTTTTTCGGTTTTTGAGATGAAGCTATAACAATTTCACTGCAATTTCGCCGTCGAGCAATCCGGATTAGATTTGTTTAAGTAGCCTGTAGGATTGCTAATGTTGCCGAGACATGATGGGACCTGGGATTTAGTATCACGTTATCCCGTCACGACAAATGCCACTCAGTCCGTAACTGACCTCGTCAAATTTCCTTCAGATGAGCAATCATCAACTTTCCACACGAATAATGATCCTTAACCAGCAATTTCAATCTTGTTTCCAAAATATACATTTTTATGTTTTCAAGGCAGTAATTTTATATCATTATTTTACCGTGAAAATTTGCTAGACAAAAATGTGGCGCCCAAACACAACTGTCACTAACCATCCTACTTGAAATAACTTAAGAATTTGACATTGAATATCGATGGAAGTTATTATTAATTATACTGGACAAAAAAAAAAAAATTTAATGTTTCCTTTTGTTCATAAGTAAAATATTATTAATTTTAGATCGAGAAAAACGAATATGGCAACGAAAAAAGAGGTTATTGGCTTTAGTTTCTGTGATTTTGAAAGGTTCGGAATATTTAATATTCACAAACTTATGCATAATTAAGAATTTTACATCATATGATAGTTACATTTTAATACTTTTTCCCACCCCTACCTCGCCTTTAAAGGATATATGGGAAGAGAGAGCCGGGGTTCAATGTCGAGTTAAACCCACGGAACCGAGACGTCGAACTCGTAATGATTTTATAAAATGAATTTTTTATCGAAACTAAAATAATATCTACATATAAAATCATCTCGCGATTCTTGTTTTCTGAGATATACACTAAATCGGTCAAATGGTGGAATTCTAAACATAAATCACATTCAAATTAAACCCGAGCGAAGCAGTCGTAACTCATCAGTTTGTTTATAAAATCTCACCTTTCGGACAGCATATAATCTGTCTAAAATTCTATTCTTAAATCTGAAAATTCAAATCAAATTCAAAATTCAAACAACCGCTGCATATTTTTCCTTTCTTCCATTATTTTGTTACTAATAATAATGAGAAATGGCTTTTATAATGAGTAGATTTAATTCATAAAAAAAAAAAAATATTTCCAAATTTTAAAAACGTTTACTCCTATTACACAACTTTCACATACATCTTTAAGTATAATCAATTTAAAAAAATTGAAATATACTTTTAAATTAAAAATATAATACTTTATTTAAATGGAGAAGTTTCCAGGGAAACTTTGGCTAGGACAGTGAGGCCACTGTTTAATTCAGATTATATTTTACAAACATCTTGGCTGTTTTTTGTTTGGAGGATGGGAGATACCAACTAAATAAATAAATCTGCTGAGAACTGAATTACTGAATATAGACTTTGAACGGTAGGTGACATGGAATCCACAGGTATCTCGGAGTGCCGCTGCAGATTAGATCTGTCATATGCAGAGAATTAAGGGAACTCTGTGGACTCTCAGAGCGCATTGAAAATCACCTGCCATAATTCTAATGGCATGTTGGAAATGTTGATTGGTTGAAGGCTCGGTAGTGAATATATAATACTCATAGTTTTCTTAAACATATTTCGACAATTTAATGTAATTTCAAATAGAAGTTATAAGTTGTTAACTATAATGGAGTTTTTAAAACACATAAGTTATATTTTACATACTTAGGACGCCAGAACTAATGTCATTTAAATACTTTATATTTATGAGTGGAATAACAAGATTTTCAGTTTGAGTGGAACTAGGTTTTCACAAGTATAATTTGTACATTGATATGTTGGACCAGATCGCGTAAGCTTATTTTTTATTATTTAATATATTACTTTTTTTTATTTTTTTTTTTGTGTATGAGAGGAAGGTTAGGTCTAATCTCCCTAATTCGTTTAAGGCAAACAGGACGAATTATCGTCGTAATTATTCTAACAATAGTAAAAAAAAATTGTGCACCCTTCTCCCCCCTTTTATTGACATCCTATTCAGACATGAGGCTTCTGGGTGTAAGTACCCACTCACCTTAGGTAATTTGCACATTTTTAAAATTAATTAGTGATTTTTCGTATTCATAAATTAAATTTTAATCCGTTTAATTGAATTTTAACATTAATGAACATCAACACAACTGATTCTTTTCACAGTTATTCATTTTTATAGTAGAATAATTTTTATTGTTCTTTTGTTTCATGTTTTTAATCTTTTTTGTTTTGTTTTATCTATTTTTAGTAATTTAACGTTAATCTTATTATAGATTATTAACATCTTTACTTCATAATTTTTTTTTATTTATAAAACATTTGGTATTGTTATATAATTTTCATAGTGTAATTGTAAGATTGATAATTTTTAATTGGAAGTTATTTTGTACTTGCAGATAAAATTGTTCTTTTGCACCTGAAGATGGCATTTTAGCCGAAACGTTGTGCATCAACATTTAATAAAAGAGTGTTTAAGTTATATATCAGCCTACAGAATAAAATTTCATAAAATCTGACCTTCAAATTAAAGAATCTACTCCTAAAAAAAAATTTAATTGTGACTTCCCATAAATGAATTCTGATCCGCTCATCATATTCCATGTAAAAATTTTGTTATAAAATAATAATATTATTAAAATTGAACATAATATCAGAAATCCCAAACTGATGCTCACTTTAAATATTTGTTTTAGCAGGGTGAATGATATTGGGAAAACTGATGTAAATCAAAAAGTATGAACAAGAATCATTTCAGTACTTTGGACTATAGAATTAAGACTACGAAAATTTGGAAACAGAATTAAAAACATATTATTGGTTCCAATCTTTTCCTTACACATTTATCCTCTCTTCCTACATTTACTATTGAATGAGCAACCTATCACTTTCAGCTCCTCCGTAATAAACGTAAGTATCTCTATTGACAAAACTCAATCATGGAAACTCCACCTAGCCTGAATTTCTGGACGGTCAATACGTATCCTCAATTTATTCAAACGTTCCTTTCTAATCCGTTCCACCAGCTTTTGGAATTATCTTTCTTCAAAAATGAATAATTCTGTCTCAGCCTGGATTCGAATCTGGCGATTGGAAAACAGTAGCCTAGTGGTCTATCCATTAGTCTGCAGCTCCCTGGTAAGACAATTTTGATGAAAAGGTGGCTGTAACATCCCGGGCGTATAGTAATCTCAAATATGAAATTTTAGTTTTGTTTTTCTATTAGATACGGACCCCTTTGTGGGATTTGGCTTTTGGGGTTCTGTGGAAACTCGAATTCGAAATTTTTTACGATCACTATGCTTTCCTTTACTATATATTTCATATATAGGTAAGTGAAAGTAAAATAAGCTTAAACAGGGTCAGGGACGAAGCATAATACGCACTGAAAGTCTAAATACATACATCCAATCCGAGATGAGGATTGAAGGATTGAGTGTGGAAATGATATCATTGTTAAGTGCATAGGGGCTTAGCTAAGTTGGGATCCTAGTGATGGATTTCTCCCCCGCGGACTTTCATCGCATAAATCAAGCAGGCCGTATCAATTGAAATCAAAGCTGCCGCCTCCATATCCTCCGATCGCCATATATCAACACCTCATGACCACCTTGTGTAGGATTCTTTCACCACTGTCTTCATCCCTCGGCATTTCATGCTCTCCAAATCCACAAACTTAATTTTTTTTAATAGTTGGCCGTTGACAGATTTAGGAGGAAATCGGTCCGGCTGGGGAGAAACAGTTAAATAGTTTTCAACAATTTATTGTCTGCCAACGTTTCAACCCCCATTGTAGGCCATCATCAGAACTAAGAAAGAAACAAAAGAAATACAATGATTGTGTATAACAACATGTTTATCGGAAAGAACAATTAAAAAGAATAGTAAAAACGCTGCAAATTATTACACAATGGTTTATTATTTCCAAATAACAATATAAGGGTATAACTGTTTATAAAGCTGTAGATAGGCAATTAAGTAATATGAAAAGCAGAAGAAGAAGGAAAGAAGAAATCCCAATTTGGATCTGCTGCTCAATTTCGCTATGAGTACACAGCATACCGTACAAATCTTGAAGACAATTTCAAAGGAAAAAGATAAAGGGAGATACTGCCAAATAGAAATATATAGACTTTACTGACTAGCCTCAATATATGTAGTGATGCAGAATTCCTAGTGAGTCCAAGATTATGGTTTCCGCTATGTTTTGCAACTGATTTCTTTCCACTCCATTATTCTCCAAAAATGATCCAGTGGCTACTGTGATGGTCCCCCTTTTCCCATTCGTTTTTCGGGCTCTAGGCATCTTGAAACATAAACACTCAAATTTTGAAGGTAGGTAGGGTAAGAGGGTATTTTTTATTTTATTTTTATTTTTTTTTTTATTTTTTTTTTTTTTTTTTTTTTTTTTTTTATCGATTACAAAGGTTCATCTATTTAAAATAATAAACCAAAAAGAGAAACAAATTATTAACAATTATAAAATTAAAAACAATGTTTTATATCCTAATGAGTTAAAGGGTGTAAATATTCATAACGTGCGTTTGTCAATGATTATTAATGCATGCAATATCCATGTTATTTTATAACATTATCACAACGTTGATAACAACTTATCTAATTCAGACTATATTAAACAATTTTTCCAATTTTTATTAACCTATCTTCTCTTCTACTTAAACAAGAATGTTTATTAATTGCTTTTTTTTTTCTTATATTTTATCTATTAATTTGTCTTGTTCGGACCTTTTTTTATTGACTTTTTTCCTTGTATATCCGAATAGCTCTCCTGGAATATAATTAAATATAATCGATGTGATCAAACACGTGTTTCCTTTTTTCCGGAATAAAAACAGCTGTGAGAGGTAGAGTTGTTTTATTTGGTGCCGGTTGACGATTTCTGTTGGTATCCGGAAGGCAGTGGGTCCTGGTTTATTGCAGAGCCCAGAGCTGTGAGAATTGCTATTTCACGGCAAGTTTCCTGCCTCTCAAGTGTGCGACAGATCTATTTCTTTTATTTATTTTTTTCCGGGACGGATTTACTGACTTGGGTAGAGGGTGGAAGGGGAAGGGGGGGGGAGCAGTCCTTTCAGAATTCTGCTTTAACCTATTCCGTTGACAGGCGTGTTACGGATTTGGAAAAATTACTCTCTGTGACTTGTACCTAAAAAATATAAAAATAAATTGGTACAGGCTTGAAATATAGGAACTTGTTTTTATATGTTTGTTTCTATCGCAATATCGTCGATTATCCATAACATTTTACTTTATTCTTTCTTTATTATTTAAATATTAGAGAAATGTTATGAGATTTTAGACCTCGAAAGTCCGTTAGGAATATTTTATTTTTAGTTTTACCCAACCGCGTATAATCCTGAATATAAGTCTATTAACCTTCCGCACGAATTGGCCACATGTGATCATTGTATCTTTTAGATGAAAAGTCTAATACTTTATTGGTATTTTTTCGCCTAATGGTCCACGAAGGTTCAAAAAAAAGTTTTGAATTTATTTTTAAAAGCACCTGGCCATGATCTCATCGCGTCCAACGTCCTAAAACAGCTACTTAGAAAAGCCATTCTCTTTCTCAACTGCATATATTTACCACACTCCTGTTTTTATTTTTTATTTCACCTGTTTTTCTGACTCCCTTGGAAACTGTCCATAATCAAAATTATACTAAAACCTAAAAAGACTCTGGAATATCATCTACCATCCTCCATTGTCATTTCACACCACTTTGAGCAAAATACTAAAAAAACAGCTTCTAAACGTTAGCACACAATCCTAGATCTCAATCATGAGATGGAGTTTGAATTTCGAACCGAGTCTGCTATACATTAGTATCACCGTATGTTTGGTAGATATTTTTTCTTCCAGATTCTAGCTCGGAATGTATTTTACTGTATACTTATTTTATTTTAGTCTATTATATGTCTGTTTTCGATTAGTTTTAGTTAACTTGTTTATAAATAGTTAATTATTCTAAGACTCTGAAGCCCAATTTATATATTATGTCAATGTTATTCTAAAGGGACTTGTCCCAGAATAATAAATAATTTATTTATTTATACTTTCTTGACGTGGAACAGGCTTTTGATCGTGCTTCGCATCCAGAACTGCTATACAAACTTCTTCAATTTCTCATACACACTACACTCTATTAATTCGTTCTTAATTCACTGATCAACTTTCAAAATAAACCATAACCTTTCATACTTATCAATATCTCATGGTAGCGTTTTATGCCTAATCTTTTATTCCGTTTATACAGCTAATATTCCTATCCATCCCCCTTTTCTCATGAACAATGACCCATCCGCCATTCACACATTGTATCCATTGAAGAATAGTATCAAAAGGGGAGTGTTTAAATCAATCTTATAAATCCCATCAAATCATCTTTATCCTTCGTCACAAACCTATGACTGACCTACTGTATCCTTCAGCGATATTTTACTCACCTTAGCTGAACATCAGATCCTACCTAGACACCGACTCGCTCCATACAACGTCTCACATGGAATCCTCACACCCGTCAGTAACGACAAGAAACTGCTCGAAGACCCCCATCACTACAACATGTAGTTGACAAACGCTCAAAATTTCCTACAATAATACAAAAAACTAGGGGAGCTCGTGGCTGAGTGGCTAGCGCGCTAGCCTCTCATGCTATAGGTTGTGAGTTCGATTCCTAGTCCAGGCGGGGCTTTTATCAGGATGTAATTCAATGGGGATTCACTCGCAGCGTCTCCCCCGGGTATGTGAGACCCGTCAGCCAAATGGTGGCCACTCACAAAATTAGGCGTAGGGAGTGATGATCCTACATTACTAAATACATCTAGAAACGTGAGTGTAATCTCCCAGGTGATTACCCCGCGAGGCCCAGGGCCTACACGGCTTGTCGCGCCACTAGAAGAAGAAGAAGAATACGAAAAACTAATTTATATTACCATCATAAGGCTTAAATCTACATATGGGATTGAACTTCAAACTTCAACAAACCATTAATACCTCCCACATTAATACCTTGCGATCCAAAATCCCTATAAAAATCTTAAATGCCCCTTTCATAGTCACTAATAAAACCACCCATAAAGACCTAAATGTCCAATTAGTTGCAGGCTTAGCCCGTAAGAGATACACCTATCAAACTACCATCCCAATCAAACCCACTAGCTTATACTCTCCTATCTCAAGTTCTTCCCTATAATTCTCCGAAGCCCCTGAAAAGACGATGACATCAGGATCTCCTCAAGTAAATAAACATTAAAATTTCTTCATATGACTTTTTCACGACCATAATTCTAGTGTTGCTCATTTGCTTGTTATATTATTTTATATACGGTTTGGGAATATATATATATATATATATACAATGAGAGAGAGAGAGAGAGAGAAAGAGTTAAGTTTAGGCCTGTTGGTGATCCTAATGATTTTATTTTTTTCATTCTTAAGCGATTTTTTTTATCCTACATTGGGTTGTTTTACCTACCAACCTGCTAATCCCTGCCTTAAAATTCCCTGACACCACAGGACGACCTCTAAATCTTTGCCAAGGGCAGTTAGTCCAGGAGTCCTTTAGCTAAACGAACGTACACTTTGAGGGAAACTCCCTTTTTTTTCGGTAAGAGGAGGTTCGGTCGGCCTTAACTGTTGCCACGTGTGAGAGAGTTGTCGCCCCTTTTTTTGTCCCTACTAATAAATTTCCCTGTAGCTCGACCGGGAAATTTCCCACTTCCTGAGGGTGGACCTATTTCCAGCTACTTCATTTATGGCGGAGAACCTTTTGAAAAACTATTCCTATTCTTTTGAATTATATTGAGGATGTATAGTCGACTGCAGAAACTATTATAGGTGGAATAGTCAGGAATCAGTCATTTTTTGTACAATAATATAACAATTTTCTAAAGGTCCTAATTACACGTTTATTTTCTTTCCTAGTCATGCTAAAACATTTCATTCCATAACTTTAGAATCGTGTTATTAATATATATTAAAAAAAATAATTTTTGATTTTAATGCGATAAGAATCAAGGAAGTTGGTTTAATAATATTGTAATGAGAGATTTTCGCGTTTCCTGTAAAATTTGATAGAATGGAAATAGGACATTTTGGAAATCAACGTCTCAATTGAGACGTTGATTTCCAAACGGTACTATATCCATTCTAGGAAATTTCACAGGAAGCGCGAAAATCTCTCATTACTATATTATTAAACTAGCTAATTTGGGTCTTTTTGCCTTGAAATTTAGAATTATTTTTTTACTATAATAATAACATCATATTAAAGTTATGAAATGAATTTTTTTAGAATGATTCGGAACGAAATTAAACGAAGGACTTGAGGAGAAACGTTTTTTAAGGACTTGAGAATTCATTAGATAACATCAAATAGAATATTCAGATAGCACTAAATGATGAGAATACAAATATGTAAAAAAATCAATTTCGTAAAAAATGTCCTTTAGTACCTTTTGGAAATCAACGTCTCAATTATCTTCTGAAAATTGTTTTTATTTTATTTTTTGTATATATGTACATCTATTATTTTAAATAGTAATTAATTTGTCCCTTTTGTCCGTTAGTCAGACATGTTGTATTTTTCTACTGTACTTAGATGTAAACTGTTATTCTTAAGGGACTCAGTCCCAGAATAAAAATTATTTTCTATTCTATCATATATAACCAAACTCATATAATTCAAATCCAACTATTCTAAATAGAAAATAAATTACTTAGATATGATATGATCAGCTGATGCGCTCGATGATAACAGTCATACGTTACATCGTCTCTCAGATTTTTGCTTTTTTTCAGTAGGAATTCGCTTGAATTCAGTCTGGAGAACATCACTAGACCTCAGGAATACTACGGCAGTGAATATTGGAGAAATTTCGGTAAGCAAAGTTATAATTTACATTGTACAATCACGAAAAAGTGAAAGGAGGGTCACTGATCAGCTGATTGCCGCTAGCTCGGCAAGCTCGGGCTTGCTTTTCGTTAACTTATCTTTCTTTTATCTTTAATTCTTATCTCATTATTTATTTATTATTATTATTTTCTTAATCAATGAGATATTTTCACCAAGTCATGTCCTCAAAGTCTGCAAGTAAAAGATCTAGATCTGCAGGTTCTAACTCGTCTCCTACAAAACAGAGACCCCGCCGTGAACAAAATAAAAAAAATAATTCCACCAGCGACCGCGTCAGCTACCTCATTAGGATCTGAACCACAGCCCAGCACATCATCACAAGGAATAACTGATGAATCCCCGTTTTTTACACCGAATCCATTTGAGATCCTCCAAAATGAAAAAGAAACCATGGAATCTTCTCCTATACCCAGGGAACCACTACCTCCACCAATATTTGTTAAAAATATTAAAAATTTTAAACTGATGTGTGCGCATTTAAACAAAGTAACTGATCCTAATAGTTATTATTGTATAAGTAGAACCAATGATACTAAAATATCTCCGACTACTGCTGAAACCTACAGAAAGATTGTAAAATATCTGACTGAGACCAAAGCTGACTTTCATACTTATCAGCTGCGCCAGGAGAGAGCATTAAGGGTCGTAATCAGAAACCTACATTCCTCAACACCCGTTGAAGCTATCAAAGAAGAACTGACAGAATTAGGATTCCAAGTGAGGCAAGTCACCAACGTTCTAAAAGATAAAAGTCCACTGCCTCTATTCTTTGTGGACTTGGAACCATCAGCAGGAGTCGAAAAAATCTATGACCTCAGTAGACTGTACTATACCCGTGTAAAAGTTGAAAAACCTTACACAAAGAGGGAAATAGTTCAGTGTCATAACTGTCAGGCATATGGTCATACCAAAAGTTATTGCCATCACATACCACGCTGTGTGAAATGCGGTGAACAGCATAAAACAGAAGAATGTACAAGATCAAGATCTACACCCGCTGTATGTGCTCTGTGCCTCAAGGACCACCCGGCTAACTACAAGGGATGTGAAATCTACAAGAAACTCAGAACCAGATACCAAAAACCTCAGGATCCGAATGAAACAGCTGTACCAACCAGAAGCAGAAGAGAACCATCTAAACTTGTAAATTCAAACGTATCATTTGCCCACTTGCTTGGAGGTGGAAACCAGAATCATGAAGTCGAGGCACTGCCGGAACAACTTTTTCCTCAACTTTCTCAATCTATTGTACAACAATCTATCCCTCAAAGTTTACCTAATCTTCAAAAAACTCCTCAACATCAAATTTCTCATATCCCTCCACCATCAAACGTCACAGATCTTACCAGTCTAATGACATCGTTCATCTCCGAAATCAAATCTCTTGTTATGCCGCTTATATCACTCCTTACAAATCTAGTATCAAATCTAATCCCTGCCTTGAAAAATCCTTAAATGAATTCACCTAACTCCTTATCCATTCTCCTTTGGAATGCGAATGGTGTTAGAAATCATACTGACGAACTGACAGCGTTGTTGCAAGACAAAACAATCGATGTTGCACTTATAACTGAAACAAGACTAACGACTAAACAGTACTTCAAAATACCGCAATACATGACATACCGTACTG
Source organism: Piezodorus guildinii (assembly GCA_023052935.1). NCBI lineage: Eukaryota > Metazoa > Arthropoda > Insecta > Hemiptera > Pentatomidae > Piezodorus > Piezodorus guildinii. The sequence goes on from CM041295.1 coordinate 56,977,469, forward strand.
ACCACCCAGACGGCAAAGCCCATGCCGGTTCTGCTATCATTGTCCACCAATCCCTCTCTCATCATTTACTCCCACTTCCCACCTATGATTTCCTACAAGCCACAGCCATAGTAATCAAGACTTTTTCCTTTCCGGTAACCCTCACATCTGCATACTGTCCTCCTAAACATTCCATTTCCAATTCCGAATTTGTATCCTTCCTGGATTCCTTAGGAAATCGTTTCATTCTGGGTGCAGACTTAAACGCCAAGCATCAGCAGTGGGGTTCCAGAACCACGAACTCTCGGGGACGAAATTTGCAGTCTGCACTCAACTCCCGAAATTTTAATATCCTGCCTCCTGACTCCCCTACCTACTGGCCAACCGATCCTAACCGCAATCCTGACATCCTCGACTTCTTTATCCACAGCGGATTAGGCTCCCTCAACTTTTCTGTAACTCGCCTTGATGAACTATCCTCAGACCATAGTCCACTGATCCTAAAAGTATCTCTCACTCCAATTCCAAAACCCATTCCACCATCATTCATCCGAGGCCCAGTCAACTGGAACCTTTTCCGCCAAATCCTGACCGATAATATTGACCTCAGAGTAACCCTTAAAACCCCAGATGACCTAGATAATTCCGTCTATTCCTTTACCACCGCCATCCAACAAGCTGTCTGGACTGCCTCCTCTCCTAAACACCCCAATATAAATCCTCACCAAAATCATTTTCCACAACATATTATAGACCTCATCCATACCAAACGCCGAGCAAGATCATTATGGCAGCGCACCCGACACCCAACAGATCGCCGCTCCTATAACTTCTATTGTAGACAATTGAAGAGGGAGTTGGCGACCTTCCGTTCCCAGTCCTTTAATTCCTACCTCTCCTCTCTGTCAGCTCGTGATAATTCCCTGTGGAATGTCACGAAAAAGATCCTAAAATACCATCAAGTTTCCCATCCTCTCCGACGTGGTGATGACTCCTGGGCTGCGTCTGATGAAGATAAAGCCGAGGAATTCGCCACACACCTCTCCAAAGTTTTCACTCCTCACCCGGAATCCCACGCCAATCACACCGCAACAGTGCAAGACTTTCTTATGTCACCAATTCCACTTTCCCTACCTCCTAAAGCTATTAATCCCTCTGAGGTCAAATATCTTCTCCAAAAACTTACCCTCCGTAAATCTCCTGGATACGATCTCCTTACTCCCCAGATCCTCCGACAACTTCCGCAGAAAGCTATTATATTCCTTACTTATATTTACAACTGCATCCTACGCACCACCTATTTTCCTCTGTTATGGAAACATTCCACTATCATTCTTTTTCTAAAACCAGGCAAACCTTCCAACAACACTTCATCCTACAGGCCTATTAGTCTACTCCCCATACTCTCAAAAATCTTCGAAAGGCTTCTTCTTAAACGTATCCTACCCATATTAGAATCTCAAAATCTTCCTTCCCATCAGTTTGGATTCCGTCCTCAGCATTCCACAGTTCAACAGGGGCTCCGAGTTGTAGACCATATTTCCTCAGCTCTTGAATGAAAAGAGTATTGTTCTGGTGCGTTTCTGGACATTGCGCAAGCTTTTGACCGGGTATGGCACACTGGATTACTCTTCAAGCTGAAAACCCATTTACCCCAGTCTCTATACCTCATTCTCCGATCCTATCTCTCAAACCGTTCCTTCCGCGTTCGCTGTGGTGTAGAATTTTCTAACCTTTATCCCGTTGAGGCCGGTGTTCCTCAAGGCAGCGTCTTGGGACCCGTCCTCTACATCCTTTACACTGCTGATATTCCTACACATCCTAATACCTTTCTGGCAACTTTTGCAGACGACACCGCCATCCTATCATCCAGTTCCAATCCTGAAACAGCATCCTTAAACCTGCAAAGACACCTTTCTCTTATCGAAGACTGGTGTAATGCTTGGCGCATAAAGGTGAACGAAGCCAAATGCAAACACGTAACCTTCACTCTTCGACGAAATTCCTGTCCGCCAGTTTACTTCAATTCCATTCCAATTCCTCCTTCAGATACAGTCCGGTATCTTGGCTTACTATTAGACAAAAGATTGACTTGGAACCCACATACAAGACTTAAAAGACAAGAACTCAACCGACGATTCGGACAGTTATACCGACTACTCAACAGAAAATCTGAACTTACAGTTGACAACAAATTATTAATCTACAGGACAATACTGAAGCCCATCTGGACCTACGGACTTGAACTGTGGGGGACAGCTAAACGTACTAACATCAAACGCATTCAATCCTTTCAATCCAAAGTCCTCCGTACAATAGTAAATGCTCCTTATTATGTTTCCAACAATACCTTGCACCACGACCTTTATGTTCCTTTTATTTCAGACCTGATTCCATCCAAATTTTCCAAATTCCACCAGAATCTCATTCATCATCCTAATCCTCTAGCTCAATCCCTATCCAGCCCCACCCATCCATACAACCCACCTAGAAGGTTGAAACGGCAGTGGCCTCGTGACCTCTTATAACATGTATATTGGAGTTCTAGCATTGGCTAGATTCTCCACTCACGTGCTGTATGCTTGTGAATTGTATATAGGTATGAGTGACTATTGTATATATTTTTATTGATTTTATTTTGTATATATGTATATTTTATTATTATTATTATATAAATTTATAGTTTTGTATATATCGTGTGAATGTAGTATGAATGTTGTACTTTATCACTATTAAAAATGTCCTGAATTGGACAGATTGTAATATTGCTCAATAAATAAAAAAAAAAAAAAAAAAAAAAAAAAAAAAGATATGATATAAATGTGCTCAGGCGCAGAAACAGTTTGTAGAAACATTACTCAGTATAATATTAACATTTCTGCAAATTATTAATTGAAAAATAGACTTTTTTTTTTTTTTTTATAATTTTCTAAGACTGTAGAACGGAATGAAAGTGAATATTCTCTATTAAAGGAAAGCAATAAAGAGGCTGCGTTGTTCTTTAATTGTCGGGGCTGTGGTCGAGGGGAGTTGGCCGGTCAAGATAGCCCTCCTATTGTGTCCTCTAGAGCAATTATCTCTTAGTAGTTCCTTACTTCTCTGTATTTACAGAACACAACTTATTTCCACTAAAAGCCAGATTAAGAGGGTCGGCAGGGAGTTTTCCTGATACACATTTCCTCTGTTCTTCCGGTCCAGATGGTTTTGTTGACAGGACTCTCCGTTGTTAATTACTCCTGTGGTCTGCAACCCATCGGCTTTGAAATAAAGTCCCTCATTGGTTTCCGATAAACTGGAGACAAAAGTCTATTGCAATGTGAACTTCTTCACCCTATTGTTTGTGTTAAATAGTGATAGTGGTAGTGAAATAATGATCTCTTATTATCATTACACTTTTCCAAATTGAAAATCAAGGGTTAGGGTTAAGGTATTAGAATAGGTGCTCAACTTCTTGGTTATTAGCACAAATTGTATTTATATTAATACTTTAATATTTTTTTATTTATTCATTTTTTTCCTCTCAGATAACTGGAACCTCATCTACCTCCCGGATAAAAGTCAAGGGAAAAGTAGAATTTTTACTTATTTGAAACCTTTCTGACAATTGAGGCGTTGATTTCCAAAAAAAGGACATTTTTTACAAAATTGATTTTCTTACACATTTGTATTCTCATCAATTAGTTCTATCTAAATCTCCTATTTGATTTTATCTAATGAACATCCAAGCCCTTTATAAACGCAATTTAAAAATATAGTTATTTTCTAAAGGAAATAATTACACATTTAATTTCATTCCAAATTATACCAAAACATCTCATTTCATATCTTTAATATGATATTATTAATATACTAAAAAAAACAATTCTGGATTTTAATGCGAAAAGAATCAAATTAGCTAATTTAATAATATAATAATTAGTGATTTTCGAGTGTCCTGTAAAATTTCCTAGAATGGATATAGTACCTTTTGGAAATCAACGTCTCAATTGTGCAGGTATCCAGCAGAACTGCTTTCTGCGCTAATTTTAGATTCTTTAGGTCTAGGCCAAGTTCTTCTGTGCCCTCCCTTGTGCTTTTTAGGATTAGACCATCCGAAGAGAGAACAATTGGAGTTGCTGTTACTTTTTCTAGGTGGTAAAGTGATTTTAGTTCTAGAGCGAGTTCTTGGTATTTTCGGATTTTTTCAGCTCTAGTGCTTAATAGATTAGGGTCACTTGGGACAGCAATATCGATGATTTTGGCCATTTTGTTGGTTTTATCTAACACCAAAATATCCTGATGATTATGCAGCACCCTGTGGTCGGTGATAATTTGTTCATCCCAATAAATTTTTACATATTTATTTTCCATTAGTTTCTTAGATGTATACCGACAGTTTCACGACTTTTCGGTTTTAGGCTAGACTTACCACACACACAGACCTTTTTGCGGGACCTTAACTTTCATATATAGGTACGTGAAAGTAAAAAAGTATCCCAAAAAATCGAAAATGCTACGTAGCTAATAATTATATAAAAATCCTAAAATTAATACCTGGTATAAGAAAATGTCTTATCTGCCCGACCATCATGCTTAAACTTTTTTTATTAAAAAAACTAATTAAAACGTCAAAAATTCTGAAAAAAACATTAGGTAGATCTTTGTCCTGAGTTGGATTATTGATAGACCAATTTCATAACATTGGTTTGTTTTTAGATAACATGATTCACCCCAAATATCTTATGTATTTTTTTATGGCATCAGCATAGTGGTTACTTAATTGTCTAGATTCAGTTTACAATTGACTGTATTATCAAATACATTGATTCTATTACATTTCTAATAATGATTTTTTTTTTTTTTTTTTTAAGATAACAAGTTTTATTGAGTAATATTACAATCTCTAATAATTTGGACATTAATAATAGTGATTAAATAGATCATTCATACAATATTTACTCAGCAATAAAATTATAAAATATATATATATATATATATATATATATATATATATATATATATATATATATATATATATATATATATATATATATATATATATAATACGGAACAATAAAATGTATACAAACTCTTTTTGATTTTTTAAAAGCAAATTTATGGTTCAGTTCAATACTATGCAGTGTCAATGTATCGTTATTAATAGTTTTACTATTATTACAATTTCTATTGTGTTTTTTTAATTCTAGTTGTTGTTTTTTTTTTTTTTTTTGTTTTCTTTTTTAAAGTTTTACCTATATAGAATTTTTTTAAGTCCAAACAATTATTTTCATTTTTTTTAAACATTTTTATTGATATTTACAACTGTACTTATAATAAATACAAAGATTACATGGGCTAATTTACAATTATGGGCTTGAAAATGGTAGCACTTTTAAATATTACATTTAATTTTTCATCTGGTAATATAGGTTTTTTTTTATTTGTTAAATAATTTTGGAGTTTATCTGGGTTATATAGGCCTAAGTTTGTACTTTGTAAATCATAATAAATTAATATTATTTTTATGTTATTTGTTAGGGGAGGTATGCATGTACTGCATACCTCAGCTAACATTTGTTGTATCCATGTATAAAAAATTAGTATACATAGTTTGGATGGATTCTTAGATCTCTCATACTTATTTCTCAAGAGTGCTATTGGTTTAAATTTGTTTGTAATTAGGGCACTTTTTTCCTTTAAAAAAATTCATATTTATTGACATCAAGTATCTTTAGATATGGGAAAGGTTAAACACTGTTAAAAAAAAAATTAGGTTACAATAGCAACGTAAGAATTTTTTTTTTTTATAATTGAAGTTTTTTGTTGTTTACTTTCATGGATCGCTGAAGAAATAATTGATGCTACGCAAACAGTGTCTACCTGAGCCGCAAACACCGACGGAAGGTGGTCGTATTTTCACAGTTTTCCCTAAAGCATTCCAGCCTTGATTGAAATAGTTGGCCAACAAGCTACCCCCAGCGGCACCAAACTAGTTTACCTACTTGAAATTATTTATTGTGAGACTTTAACCTCCCTGGGAGATATCCAATATAGCCTTCGAAAACAGGGGCAGATTTACAACCACCTAACTCTTCCTACACTTCCCAATTCTCTTACAATTTCTTAAAGCTTTATCTCTTCCCGGGAGGTTGAGCTCTTACAAGATCCAACACCCCCTAAATGGGGTAATTATTCACCCTAAGTACAATGAATGTTAGAACGGGAGGTTTATTTACCTCTTAGGTGAGCATCGCCCCCCCCCCTCCCTCAAAGGGGTCGAAGCAACCCTTATTCTGTCCCCTCTCCTTCTCTATGTATGTTTCAACAACTTTTTTTTTATAGCAGTGATAATATTAGGGTCATTAATACGGATAGCATATTATTTTTATATAATTAAACGTAGAACTTTTCTCTTCTCGCATTTTTTTTTTATTTTTTTTAATTCGAATAATAACAAATTCATTTATAGAAATGAACAACTAGGAAAAATGGAAACAAGGAAAAAAAACCTAGTTCTTATAAGTTGAACAAATTCGATATCCAACAAAAGGGGAAAACCGCTAAAATATTTTTGTTATTCAATTATTACTTTCACTTACCCATGTATGAAATATATAGTAAGGGAAAGTATTGGGATCGTGAAAGTTTTTGAATTCCAGTTTTCAACGGAAATACACGTTTAGGTTCTCCTGAGTCCAAATGACCAAGTCCCGCAAAAAGGTCTATGTGTATGTAACTCCCGGGCGTAAACGAAAAGTCCTATGAAACTGGAATTTTATGTTTAATACAACTATACGTCCGAAATGTTACAAAAACTTCTTCATCAAAATCAGCTTACCAGGCTCTAATGATTTTGAGTTACTTGGTATTATCGGTGTAAAATTTAATAAGCTGTAATATGATGTAGGTTTTATTCTGATTGAAATAGTCTGATAGGGCTTGAATGACATTATATTAAATTTTCTGTAACTAAAGTACCTTTGATTTTATAGATTTCAAACAATTAGGTACATCAACTTGTCAGCATTTATATGTAACAGCTAAATATGAAAGTTGAGCGAATTTGATAAACAAAAAAATTAGAAAAGTGCAAAAATATGTCGAAAAACAGAGCCCTTAACATATTTTAAGTGCTTCCTTCTAACAGACAGCACCATCAGAAAGAGCACAACGCTATCTATTGGCAGCCAGAGGCAAGGGACTCCCGGCCAAAAATTACAGGCAATGACGAGGTAAGTGAAAGTCGAATGTTGTCCGCACTAGATTTTTGTATTTGAACAAAAGGACAGTAATATCAGGTATAACGAATTTCAAATTTAATGAGAGTGTTAAATAGCCGATAAAACTAACTGATTGTTTTAGATAATAATATAAAAGATTATTTAATTAAACACGTGTCTTGTGTTGCCCTAGATTTTTTGAAATCCGCTGCACGTAGTCTTGCGTGAGGGCGTATAATAGTCTTTTTTTTTTTTTATTGAGATATATTACAATTTGTTACAAAATGAACAATAATAATATTGATAAGAGACCACATTCATACTATATATACAAAAAATAATAATAATGGTCAAATTACATAAAATAGAACATAAATAAATTCATATATATACAATAAAATAATAATAATAAATAAAAAACAAAACAAATCGAAACAAAAACCTATTATTGAGATAAATAAAAAGTTGGCAAATAAATAAACATCTTACACATAATCATAACTATATACAATATATACAATTGCTAAAGGGACCCCAGCAAGCGCTTTTCCCTCCACTTGTGGAGGAAAAAGCGGAATCCAAGAGATCCCAGCGCCTCTATCTCAGCCGCATCACTGGTCTGAGCCAGTGGAGGCTGAGTTAGGGCGCTGTAGCCACAAACATACCGTACATGAGTGGAGGATCTGACCATTGTCAGAACTCCAGTTTAAATGTTTACAATAGGTCTCGTGGCCACTGCCGTTTCAATCTTCGAGGAGGATTGTAGGGATGCTGGATAGGGATTGCGCTAGAGGGTTAGGATGATGACTAAGGTTCTGATGAAATTTGGAAAATTTGGATGGTACCAGGTCTAAAACAAACGGAATATTAAGGTCATGGTGTAGGGTACAGTTGGTAACGTAATAAGGAGCATTAACTATTGTTCGGAGGACTTTGGATTGGAAGTGATTGGATGCGTTTGATGTTAGAATATTTAGCTGTCCCCCACAGTTCAAGTCCGTAGGTCCATATAGGTTTCAGTACTGTCTTGTATATTAGTAATTTGTTGTCAACTGTAAGATGAGATTTTCTGTTTAGTAGTCTGTATAACTGGCCGAATCTGCGGTTGAGTTATTTTCTTTTTAGTCTTGTATGTGGGTTCCACGTCAGTCTTTTGTCTAGTAAAAAGCCGAGATACCGGACTGTGTCTGAGGAAGGAAGCGGTATGATAATAGTCTTAGATACTAATTTTCAATTTCTTATGATTTTGTGTTTTTGTGTTGAACATACCACACACACATAGAGAGACCTTTTTGTGGGATTTGGTTATTTGGACTCAGGGACCCTAAAACGTATATTTACGTTGAAAACCGGAATTCGAAAATTTTGACGATCGCAATACTTTCCCTTACTATATATTTCATTTATAATTAAGTGAAAATCGAAATGACTATAATTAAAAAATCAGGGTAAAAAGATAACTATATTTATATTTAATTAAACGTAGGACTATTTTCTTCTTACAAAATTTTAATTTATTCGAATTATAACATATTCATAACGTTTTTCAAATTGTCGACGAACACTACATCATTCTCAAAATTGATACAAAATAAAAACAATAATAAATATTAAAATAGAGATCTACAGCTGTTCATAAATTGAAATTCCGTTTTGTTTTGTTTTTTTGTACATACCATTCATATTTATTCTTAATCTATTTATCTATCTCCGTGGTACTATAACCCTGTCTGGCTCTAGTCTACCTCATCAGCCCCCAGCCGACCGAAGATACTAGGGCAGGCAACGATGATCCTTACACTTTGACGTTGATATCAGCTGATTATTTTTGAAATTGCGTCCGATTAAAAGCTGATATATATATATATATATATATATATATATATATATATATATATATATATATATATATATATATATATTTTTCCTGTTTATTTCATGAACCACTTTTAGTTTTTGTGCAATATTATTCTGAAAATTAATTTTAAAATAATCGTTCATTTTTTTCATTTATATTTTTAGCCTGAAAATTCATAACAACGATTTCTTTCATGGGTGTATTTTTGACGAAACGTGGTCGACTGTTTTAATGTTTGATGTTTAGTTAAAACAGAATGTTGTTTGAATAAATAATAATCCTTCCCTTATTTATTAAGTAAATATCCATCCCTTTAAATCAAATATTTATAACTGGATAAAATGAGTTAAATATTTAACTGAGGAAATTCGTTTGCTTTGTTGTATTTACACGAGCGAATGCTTTTGATTATGTTCAGATGTAAATAGAAACTGGTCGGCTTACTCTTCGCCATATTTGTATAGAGATATATATAAACGGTTGTGACACAAAGATGAATTAACAGATAGAGGTAGTTGAATGTTGAAGGTGGTAGATATTTCTCAGGGTGTGATTTTTTTATTATTTTTTTTTCGCTACCTTTTTTTTATATATACCTCCCATCTTCCCTTACATTTTCCCTTCAGCCTGAAGCCAGGTGGATCGGATATACGAGCCATGCCTTTTGCTAACTACTCTTCGAAAACAGGAGCTTTAATGGTTGATTTAGCGGTTGTCCACTTTATATTTCCCGGATTTTTAGGTTTCGTTGAACTGTCTCCTTCCTATACTCCTCCGATCCATTATATTACTGAAATCCTTTATTCCCTTTAAATACATACATACTACATAATAATACATAATACATAATATACATATTAATTTATTTATATTATTTTATATATAATCTTACTCAGCTGACAGATTATGTGTGTAACAAATTAATTATTTTTATATAAAGCTTATCTACGGCCAATTCTTACTTACGCATGCCCAATATAGCTGAATATGTGTTAATCAAACTATAAAAAAATTAAACACTCCAAAATAAATGTTTAAGAATCAGTCAAAATTATCCATTTTTTTAAATATATATTTTTATTGATTTATACAACTGCATATACAATATATACAACAATTAAAAGGGCTAAATTAACAAATATAGCATGAAATAGTCTTGTGAAGAAGCTACCCAGTGGTAGCACTTCAATCACTCTTTTAGGTAACACTGTAATGTTTATTTTATAATCAGGGCTCGGGGCCACCTGCTTTTCAGGCGCCTCGGAGGATTATCAGGAAGAGGTGGAGATGAGAGTTTAAGGACAAGCGGGTTTGTGTGGGCTAGTAGTTTGGAATTAAAGGAGGTGTATCGAATTTGGGCTAAGTCAGCAATTAGTGAGATATTGATATCTCTCTGGATGATTTTTGAAGCATTGAGGATTTTTCGTAGGATATTGGATTGCAAGGATCGCATGCGGGAGGAATTTGATGCTATATGTCCAAATAGGTCTAAGAATGCTTATATAAATCAGTTGTTTTTTTTTGTACTAAATACGGAGTTTTGATCGTTTGTCAAGTAAGTGTATTAAACCATATCTACGAGCAGTTTCTTATCGTTTATGTCATATAAAATTAAAACCATGGATTCAGAATTCTTTATAACCCAGTAAGCAGTTCTTTTTCTAATGCTTAGTTAGCAAAACTTACCTTATAAGAAACAATTTAAAAAATAGTACAAGACGGTATGTCCATAAACGAACTAAATATATATTTACTATATATACAATATATAATATGTATACAACAAGTAAAAGGGCTAGAATCATTTTAATTTTTTTTTCTTTTTTATTAGTTGTTTACGAATCGCACAGCATCATTTTATCAAGTAATTATTTGATACAAGTGATAGCACTGAAAAATTTAATATTTGTAGAGGTCTTCAGTTCCAAGTCACTAATGTGTTTTTAATCTTTCATATTCATACATTTTAAGGCAAAGGAAAGAGATTGAATGGTATAAAAACATTTGTTGAAGAGCGGGAAGTTGAAGAGGTAAGATAGGTAAAAGGGGGACACACTTAACTTATGCGAAAGACATTAAGACGGATGAGGGATGAGGAATGCCTGGGTACAACAATGGGAGGAAGATACGGTAATGGTTCTCTTCTCTCTATGTTTTATGCTTTCTTCTCTTCTCCTTTTTAGGCTCAACACGTTCCTTTTCAACACCGCCTTCGCATTAGGAAATCTCTCTCAACCGCTGTCCTTTACCTTAACGGTTTCGCGTTTAGATCCTCTTCTCATCAGTGCTATTAAAAGCCACAAGTGTTCAATGTGTGGAAGATGTTCTCCTCTACTTTATGAGAAGTTATTTCAACCCACTCGTGCAAACATTATCTCCCTATATGTAGATAGGCCGTATATACTTGCCGTATTGATTGAAAATCGGTGAACTTAATAAACGAAATGAAAAAAACAATTTTATTCTGGGATCAAGACCCTTAGAATAAAGACGATGAACAAAAGTGTAAACTTCTGTAATGAAGTGTAAGCTTTTTTTGGCGCACCGCACACAGATTTTTCGTAGGAAGTGAGTGAGGCCTTATCCGTCACGCTTTGAGGTGAAAGGCTCGCTCGGGTGAACTCGGGACTGCCGAGTGTACCCGAACGAGAAAGATTAAACCAGCTGCTCTTCACTGATGTTTCGTGTTTACTACGTTCAATTTATATTTGTAAGTTGTAATATTTGTTATTATTAATTATTCAATAGTTCGTAATAGTTATTATTGATACGTAATAATAATTATTTTAACAATCATTGTGAGGTAAGTGTATGTAGTTAGTGGTATATTATATAGTGAACAACATACAACATTATAAACAACAAAGAATGACTCGATCGTTTAGGTTAGTCATGAGTTGCAATATGTGAAGCAGAAAATGGACTACTCATCATAATTGTTGCCATTTACATATCACCTAATCAAAGAACTTAAAAATTACTAGTTAGTGGAGATTTTAATATCGACACAAGAAACATCAAAACCTTTTATTTATTTCTTAAAAACATATTGGATTTAAATACGTCAAGAGACATGAAATTTCAACATAGTACGGAACTACAACTGATAGCATTTTTTTCTCTCTCTCTCTCTCTCTCTCTCTCTCTCTCTCTATATATATATATATATATATATATATATATATATATATATATATATATATATATATATAACTAAAATTCAATCAAAAGTATTTTTTTTCTGATTTTAGTTATCACAAACCCATTGTATCCTTTGTAGAATACGAAAACGGGAATAAATATTATGATTTGTATAGAATTAAATAAAATAATAACTTTAATTTCATATTTTTTTCTCAATTATCCTACTAATCCGATCCATAATAATACTACATAATACATAATATTATTTAAAATAAATAAATATATATGATTATATCAATTGGAACATTCTCTTCTAATTATGTATTTATTTATCAAACATGTCAAAAATAAAACTTATTACGTTTCGAGGTATCGTATGCCTCATCTTCAGATTAGAACAAGAAGGTATTAGATAAAGACTAGTTTTAGTATACATGATAGTTGCAAGTGCACAAGAAAAATTAATATGTGATAGTGAAAAGTTAGAATTTGATAGAATTACTATTCATATATATATGAACTTAATGTGAATAAATTATAATATTAAATGACCTATATTGAGATACAATATGGAAATAAATGTAAGTATATATATAATATTAAACAGAATGTAAATAGTTTAAATGATAAATTGTTTCTAATTTATATATAATATGTTCTTAATGTATATATAATTAGTTATAATATTTATTCAATTATATTTTAGATAATATTGAAAATCTGAAGATGAGGCATAGGATACCTCGAAACGTAATAAGATTTGTTTTTGACATGTTTTGATAAATAAATACATATACACATAATTAGAAGAGAATGTTCCAATTGATATAATCATATCCTAAATTACTCTTCTATAATAGTAATTGATATAAAATAAATACATATAAATTAATGATTGCCAATGAAGTTTTAAACTTCTGTTCTGCGGTCTTAAGCACACATATGTTTTTTATTAATTTCATGCGACATCGAATATTTTCTTTTTTGTAAAATGCCGAATCCTTGGAATCAATATAAGTCGGATATCAGAAGATCTCATCGAGTTCCAGTTGTCTCCTCCTCAGTTATAGGAAGTCTCTCGTGGAGGACATAAGGTATGTACTGGGGAGGGCAGTTATAGGCAGGGAGGAGAGGGTCTAATCCCGGGCAGGAGGGGCTCATATCGGAAAATTGTCGGTGGGGATTCGGCCAATAAGAGCCAGGGTCCAAAATAAATCTGAGCAATGGGTGGCCCCAATATCCAAGGGCACTACAGCTCCATCAGGGGGCAGATTAAGCTTTCATTTCAACTAGCAGCTCTTCGTCGTGGAATCGATATACCCGAGGGAAGTCCGGTCATGGCCATCTTTATCTTGTGACCGGGGTTCGTCGAGCCGGGGCGTAGGAAACGGGAACTTGACGATCCTCTTGGGATAAAAGTTTATCCAAGTCCGGATGAAAGTCCTCGTCACAGCTTTTCCATATGTTATCATCTTTTTATGACACGTCCTTACATTCAGGCTATGAACATCAACTCGGATATTTTCGTAAGAGATAAAAATGTTATATATTTTCGTATCGGCTCAAATAAACAAAAATTGAAAAAACAAAAATCAACAAATGTCAAATTATTTATTATGTATCATGGCAATGAAAAATTGTTCGTTAAATAAACTTGTAGTGGAGGTAATTAATAATAAAGGTGTCATTAACCTTAGCTCTGTAGAATTACGAGGAGGTAATAAAAAATGAAGTATTGCAACTAATGGGTATAAACAATTTTTCACTGTCTAAAGTTTTTTATTTATATTTTATTGAATTTTACAACTGTATATACAGAAATATAACAAGTAAAAGTGTTGAATCACAATGAAGGGCTAAAAATCTTGTGAAAAAACTACCCAGTGGTAGAACTTCGATGTCTATTCAAGTAAGTAGGTCCCGAGGTCTTTTCAATCGCTTCGGAGGGTTATCAGGAATATGCGAGGTTGATAGGTTGCGAAAAAGAGGGTTTATGTGGGTTGGGAGTTTTGGATTGAAAGTGGTATATCTGGTACGAGAATGGTCTGCAACAAATGGGATATTACGGTCGTTTTAGATGATTTTATTTGTGACGAAGTAAGGAACATTTAATATTTTGGATAGTAAGGATTGGATGCGGGAGGAATTAGATGGTTTAGTAGAGCCCTAAAGCTCCATGCCATATGTCCATATGGGCAGTCTAATGTTAAGTTCCAATGGTGTCTGTTTGGTTCTAGAAGAAGCTCACTCGCCTGTTTAGGTAAAGGACTTTAATCTAGTATTTTGTTAACTATATATTTTAAGAATTGAAAAATTCATATTTTTATATGACACAATATGTAATTTAATTGAAGTGAAAATTTCTTTTGGCGCACCGTACAGATTATTTTGTAGGCTGTGAGTGAGGCTTATCCGTCACGCTGTGAGGTGAAAGACTCGATCGGGTAAACTCGGGACTGCCGGGTGTGCCTGAGTGAGAAAGATAAAACAGCTGCTCTTCACTGCTGTGCCGCTGAGTTTACTATATTCAATTTATATGTCATATTTTTTATTATTAATTATTCTCAATAATTCAATAGTTATAATTGATATGCCACTATAATTATTATTCTAACAGTCATTTGTTTTACATTTTTGGTTTATATTGTGAGGAGTATTATAACTTCATAGATGGATGTAGCATTTATAAATTCTCAATCACTATTAATGATAGTTCTTACTGAAGAAATTTGTGTTGCAAAATGTGAAGCAGAAAACGGTCTACTCAACATAATACTTGCCATTTACATCTCATCTAATCAAAGTGTAAAGAAAAAAATTGAATTTATCCTGGAAATTTTACTTATATATACAACAGCTTTGCTTAATCGGAACTTAAATAAATTATCGCAGGGATTGGAAGAAATCGCAAAGCAGTTAGAGAGGAAAGGAAGTCGCTGAAAGAACTCGTCACTTGTACATGCCTAAACAGTATATTATGTTCTCTTTTAATTAATATAAGTTTTATTTTTTTTTTTTTCGATTATTAGTTATTTTATTTACCCTCAATCGCACAAATCAACAGAGAATTCAGCGACTCATAATAACGTCCGGGTTGAAGCTGTAAGCAAATATGCTTTCGCCCCTCTTCCCAACAATATATATGTTCTGTATAATTTCAATATTTTGTTTAATGTTTTAATTTCGAATTAATTTGAATTTGTTAAATAAATTTACTAGTTGTTCGTATATATTGAGTGACTGGAGTATATCTTATATTAAATTAACTAGAATTGCAAAAGTAATAACCGCACGAGCTTAAAAACTCTAATATACCTTTTTAGTAGCATACCTTTAAACCCGTATACTTGAGACCAGTACATTTGGGTTTTTCTGTAATCATCCTGATATGCCTTTTAAATTGAGGTGCGTTAAAAAGCTCAGGTGGTACAAATATTTCAGGCGTTGACTTAAAAAAGTTTTGATGCTCAAAAAATGCCTATAAATATGATGAAAGAAATAAAATAAATACTTTTCTTTTTTTAACCATTGGCGTCACTTTTGAGACCTTCTAACATTTTTATTACCTAGTGGCGTGGTCTAGTGGATAGAGCACTAGTCTACTGTTGTTCGGGCCCTGGGTTCGAATCCCGGCTGTGGCAGGATATTATTTATTCTGTTGAATCGACCCTAGGGTATGGAGACCCTCCTCGGGCAGATCCAGCCTCTTTAAAGTAGGTACCCAAAATTGGGGAAAAACTTAAACATGATCAAGGCCTAATCACTTCATTGCACTGCCGTTAATTCAGTCGAGGGGCCTAGAAACAGTACGAAGCTCTATATGTACTAAGCCCAAGACGCTTCATGGGTTGTAAAGTTAAAGGTTTTTTTTTTTTTTGTTTTTTTACTTGGGTAAGATAAATGCTTTATTTACCAGCAGTGCTGCCCAAATGTACCTCGTTACTCTAATATAAATAACAATTTGCTTCCATTTTATTTTCTGAAAATAAAATATTATAATTATCATTCACTATTTTTAGTTACTTTTGTTTAATTGTTTTTAATATATCCTATTATACTCTTAACCGATTTTCTCCCTCCAAGCGATCCTTACAAATGTTTCTCAGTCTTTATAATAAAATTAACAGTACCATAATGTACTACTTTCAATTGTAAACATGAAATCTCTGTCATTTAAATATGTTCTTACAATTACTCAAAAGACATTCGTTATCAAAAAAACTGTCAATGTGTTCTTGACTGCGCTACAAAATTATCAAAATTATATTTCGCTAAAACTGGTGTATATACATTAATCTCTGTTTCTTTAGTTTGTATTTGACTGTTGATGGGAGGTGTGTCAACTTTTATATATATATATATATATATATATATATATATTTATATTATAAATATATATTCTATTATTTTTTTTGTGTAGAAACGTTGAGGGTATTTTTACTTTACCCATACCAGTGACTTTTTATAATAACATTCATATCTTGTTATATTAACGGGTTTTTCTAGGCCTTATAAATTTTACGCATGAAGGATGTTACCTACCTAATTATGGGCTAGCGTGAAAATAAGGAACTAATTGATTAATTAACTAATTAATTGAATGTTAAACCAGAACATGCCTTATCGACTCATACCTATGTGAGTTTGTTTACAGAATAAGGTAGAGGTATTTATATATATATATATATATACATAAGTTGGCTCTCTAAACGAATATTTCAAATTGTATAATAAACAATGATTTTTGTTTAGATTTAATGCTTGTTAAGTACATTATTTTAAACATCTTTTCTTCACATGTATTAACTTAATAATAATATAAATTACTTATTTAAAAATAAGTAACAGATTTGGGTAAAGCAAAAACACACGACGTTGACTTATAAGTTATCTGATCAGAATCTTCAAATAGTATTCGAACGACGAATTTATTTTTCCGTTTACCCATTTTTTATAAGCCAATTTTTCATCTCGTATTTATAATTTATTATTAATTTATACATCTATTGTATAATAACTATGCATAAAGTGACGAATCCACAAGTTCTGATCATAGAATTTGACTCGCATACTTTTGGGAATGAATATTCATAAATACATGACGCTGATGTAGCATATCAGCCCCGAACCCTCCCTGGTAGCCTGCTAACATTACTAATACTGACATTTGTAAGGCAAATGTCGTGAATTTATTACAGGTAACATCGCTCCTATCTATAACCCTCCAGAACGCTAAACTACGTTAACCTTCTCCCAACTGTCTAATGAGAAGCTGGTTCATATTGTACTTATGAATCATAAACATAATGGCTAAAATTAAAAATAGTGCAAATACTGATCTATATATGTGTGAAGTTTGCTGTATACATAGCAACCTTTCTTATTCAGTGATGAAGATCAGCTGTTATAATAAACATTTATTTAGAATAGAATAGAATAGAAAGAAAATATTATTCTGGGACTGTGTCCCTTAAGAATAACAGATTTTACTTTGAAATATGAAATAATATAACATGTCTGGTCAACAGACAAAATTAACATAGTTGTTATTTAAAATGAGATATATTATACAAAAAATGAAAACTTTCGAAAACGATGGTGTTGAACATAATGAAAAATAAATGAAATGACGTTTTTCTTCATTAAAAATTCAATACTTAGATTTGCAATATCATAATTGTTGAGTGTCAGTTTGGGATGATAGGAGGTATAGAAAAAGTTGGGATTTGAATGAGGATAGATAAGCAGCATGGCTTTTTTTTTCTAATATCTAAGCGATAAAACCTAAATCGGTGAAATAGAGTTTTTTTTTATAAATATAAATGATGCCATATTCGAATTGCAGCCATGCAAAGCGATGGACGGTCTCTTGTAATGAATACAACATAAAATATATGGCGGATTCATCCCATTTTTTCAGTCACAGTTTCTTTTTTCCTTTTCAATAAATTTTCAGTCTATGTTTTCTCTCTCTCTCTCTTTTTTTTTTTTTTTTTTTTTTTTTTTTTTTTTGGAAAACTTCAACCCCTTCCCTCCTCCTCTTACTTACTATATACGTCCCGATACTCCATCGGAAGAGATTCTTCCGACAAGAGGGCAGGTGTCCTAATAGCGAATAGATGTGTTGAATAATAGAGCGATTGTGGTGACACCATCACCGCACGCCCCATCAGAGCTGGTCCTGTTTAATATTAAACCCGCCACCGATGCTAACATCCTCCCTTCTCTCACTTGAATTATTCCCCCTCCCTTCCCCCCCTCTCTCCCCCCCTTCCTCCTTCCTCACTGAAGAAAATTTCTCATAAGTGTTGCCTGTCCGCCTTCATCACTCATCCTTTAGCCCCTAGCGAGGGAGATCCCAGTTTTTTATTATAACTTTTTCATTGCTTCGTATCGGTGTGATGTAGATGGACGTAAACAGAAGTGTTTGAGCTTCTCGAAATATGTTAGTACAATGAAGATATATTATACAAGATAATTCGTATATGCAGCAAGACGACAAGTAATAGTAGAACATGATCAAAGAGTTTTTTGGATTTTTGTGCTTTTAACATTTGGATGATGGCCCAGAAATGACTTTTAAAACAGTATAAACAATTTATTATGTTATAATAAATGTTTAGACCCGTTGCAGATATGGCTCTAATTGATAAAGATACGAAGTTATTTTTTATATATATTGAGAAATATGCTTAACCTTTATTTATTGTTTTTTTTTTTTTTTTTTTTTTTTTTTTAGTCCTGAACTATAACCTTAGATGACCTTCAAAGTTACATATTCTTCCATCGTTCTGGTATACTCGAGACTTCCCATAAAATTATTTTATTACTAATTTGTTTTCTATTTATTTATGGAATTTACAACTGTATGATGGAATACAACAAGTAAATTGAAATGAAATATAAAAAGGCATGAAACACATGTAGAGAAGCTTCCCAATCCAAGCACTCTAAAAATGTTCTAAATTAGAAGGTCTCGGGGCCATCTCCTTTTTAGAAGCCTCGGAAGATTGTCAGGAATTGAAGAGAAAGAAAGGATTGAAACTAGAGGATTAGGGTAGGAATGGAGTTTGCCAAGAAAGGAATGTTATCTAGATCGGACCAAATCAGCAACGTACTGAACATTAAGGTCTTTATGGATTAGTGTATTCGTGACAAAGTAAGGAGCATTAGGGATTTTACGAAGGATTTTGGATTGTAGGGATTGGATACGGGAAGAATTCGATGGTTTAATAGAGCCCCAAAGCTCTACTCCGTAAGTCCATATCGGCCTTATGATAGTCATGTAGATGAGCCTTTTGTAGTTAAGTGGAAGGTGAGAACCTCTTTTTTTATTTTAAGGTTAGAACAACAGTTTCTTGTCGTTTCAGTCTATTGTGCGGAGGAGTCCTTGGTAGGGGATCTGTTTAAATTGAACAAGACGAATATCATTAAAGGATACCGTAGGGCAGGATGTCATAGGTTTACGACATAGGTTTAAGGTTATTTGGTGATATTTTCTGGAATTTATTTTAATTCTCCAATTCTAACACCATACCGCAACCCATAAAATTCAAGAAAACATCAATAGCATAAACCACCGGGCTTCGGAAAACAAGCTGAACATGAATCAAGCGAAAACAAAGGCAATGCACATTGGCTCAAGGCTCGCCCTCTATTTATTTCTCTCATACCCGTTACTATTCCTCTATTAAACTCCTGTTCAGTTCCGAAACTCAATAAAAAATCTAGGGTGTTATATTTGGTCAAAACTTAACCTAGAGTAACCATATTTCCCAAATTATCAGGAAATTCCTATCCATCCTTAAACAACTCCTATGTTTCCGTCGCTATTTTCCTATAAGTACCCGTCAAATCTTAGTATCATATACCCATATATTCCCCCACTTTGACTATGGATGCCTAGTACTAGTATATGGAGAACTTCTTATTCCAAAACTTAAGAGCCAGAAAACCTTCCCATACACTCGACGTCCTTATTCCGCGCTCTTCCGTGCATCCACTAACACAAGATTTCACCCTACCAAATTACATATACTCTCTCTTAGAGCTTCTTCCTTTTAAAAGTCCTTTTTTATCCGGCTACCAGACTTTGGAACTCTTTACCCATTTCCCTCTGTAAAGTATCATGTCTTAACTACTTGCAAACACCATTTATTTTTCCAATTTCCCAAAAATCAATCTTCCTCACACATGTAATATATTTTGACTTAACTCTACGCAAATAAATTCATTAGAAGTTGTCGTCTGTTTCGTTAGTATCTTTTATTAATTTTGACTTTATATATTTCATTATTACTATTTTACTAGAAAATCATGTAATACATGAAGACCAACAAATTGGACTTTTTCTGTTCATCGTAAATTATTCTTTAGAGACAAAATGTCCCAGAATAAAAATTACTTTTCATTGATATATAAAAGCTACTGTGTGATGGGTCCAAACGTTGTTGTTACTATTTGGAAAATTATTTTGTGACTTATACCCGAACTATATTCTCTTTCAATAATTTTGCACACAAATGTATCCTCTTATTTTATATTGAAAGACATGATCAGTTAAATATGATTTCTATTGTTGGAGTTATATACTATTTATTTTCCGTTTTCTTTATATTTTATTGTATCTTTATTGATGATGTCCTAAATTTTTGAAAAGTTTGCTGAATATTTTATTTTAATGTGAACTCGTCCTACTAATAAACCGAATGGTAATAGTTTAACCGTTACCGTAAAAAATATTAATGTTTTCGTTTTAACTGATGTACTTAGATTCCATCGTATTTGCAAATTTTCCCAAAAACAACATCAATAGACAATTTCTTTTAAGTCGCTATCATAGATTTTCCCTCATCTCTGTCCTTTGTAAAAGGCAGAGAACGCTCGTTGACACTACTTTCTATATAAACTTAACATACTCATGCATTTTAACGATGAACTTTAAATAGATTAAGCTCAAGTACTCGTGGCGAAACGGAGTTATCCATTCTTCGGTAGAGATAGCCTATGCAATTCAAATGAGTTTGAAACATTCGTCCGATTTTCTCTCAGCTGACAATGTTGGGAATGATTTAAGAATCATTGTGGGTGGCATTGGATTAAAGTATCTTTTATCTTACCATCTGATCCATTTTCATTCTGTAATTTTTAAAATTCACTGTGAGTGTAGGCGTTGATGAAATAGATTTTTAGTTTCTTTTCTTTTATATTTTTTTATAAAGCTTCATTTAATATTTCACGCTCAAAAAAGAACTCATTAACTTCCTTTTCTTACAAATTTATTTTTCTTCATTATCTATTACATTGTTTTTCTACGTTTCGGGGTTTTGTCCCCATTATCAAGACTAAAACAATTTTTATAGTTTAATTAGTAAAATTACATTATTTGCTTATTTATCTTTGAAAATTATTTTTATAAATTTAATTTATATTGTTATTATTAATTTAAAAACACATTAATATGATTTACCTTTTTTTAACACACACATATTTTATTACATATCTAGCTTACGGCTATTCGTCCTATTAGATGTCTATTGGCTAACTGTTTCTATTATTTCTAATTTTACACTTTGTACCATGGTATATTCTTTTAATATTCCTGTGTAATTCCTGAGCCCTGTATTTATTTTTATTTCTATTAATTATTTATTCTAATTATGGTTTTGGCGCCCTCACTTAGCTTCCGCTGGCTCTCACCAGTGATGTGGCTGAGAGGGAAGCGCTGGGATCCTTTGGGCTCTGTTTGTCCTTCCACAAGTGGGGGGACAAGCCCCGCCCGGGGTTCCCGAGCTGATTGTAAATATTGTACATATGTATGAATGTGACATATTTTATTTATTTATTTGTTAACTTTATTTATTTGTATTTATTTTGTCTACAAATTTTGTTATTGTATACGTTTAATTATTTTGATTTTATTTTATGTAACTTGACTTTCCTTTTGTTTATATTGTAAATATTGTATGAATGAGATCCTGTAGCACTATTATTATTGTCTATTATGACAAATTGTAATATATACGAATAAAAAAAATTATGGTTTTAGGGAGCGGTGTGGTCTAGTGGATAGATCGCTAGTCTACTGTGCTCCGGGTCCTGGGCTCGAATCCAAGTTATTATTTATTCTGTTATTTCAGCCGGGGGGGGCGATCTGGGGTATGGAGACCCTCCTGTGGCAGACCCAGGCCTCTATAAAGTGGGTACCCAAAAATGGGAAAAAACCTGGCGGCTGAGCGTGATCTCGGCCGAATCACCTCATTGCACGGCCGTTGACCTAGAAACAGTACGAATCTCCATATGTACAGAGCCCAAGACTCTTCATGAGTTGTAATGACACAGGTTTTTTTGTTATTTATGGTTTTGTACTATTGTTATATTTATTTTATAATTCTATTGGTGGCATTGGATTAAAGTATCTTTTATCTTACCATCTGATCCATTTTCATTAAGTTTTTTTTTTTTAAATTCACTGTGAGTGTAGGCGTTGATTAAAGATATCTTTAGATAGATAACAGTTAATGTCATACACAATAATATTTCTAAGAATAACATTTAGCCTAATGCTGTTTTCCCCAATTTGTGTTCCGATTTTGATGATGGTTAAATTTAGTAATTATATTTGTATTGCATGTATATATATAAATTTGAAACTAAATTACCTTGAAGAACATTTTATTTCACAGTTATATGACAATATAAACTGAAATACATAGCAAAGGATTTCGCTAATTTAATCAAACTAAAATTTCATATTTTAGAAGCGTATGTGCCTGAGATATTACAGAAACTTTTTCAAAAAAATCAAAATGTATTGTTAGATTATTTAATATGAATCATATGTTTCCATAGAAACCCAATATAATTATTTAATGTTTTCTGTTTTATTCTTGTCCTTTGTCCTATTTAAGATTACTTCAGTCATGCGTTTAGCATTTTTAAAATAAGCTTGCTATTAAAATAAAAAAAATTCTTCCTTATATTAATATATTCATATCAAAGTGAGATCTAGCATAATATTAGTGGTAGATAATAGGGCTGATTTATTTCTTGCAAATTCTTAATTTTTTTTTTAAATCATTAATTCAACGTTTCGGGACCTCACTCCCAGCATCAGGACTCTACAAGTAAAATTAAAAATTATATTAAAATAACAACTATTTTGAAGTGAATTATTAAAACGTTTTATAAAAAATTATTATAAGCTAGGTGTCTCTTATTAACAACATTTAAAAATTATTGTACAACAATTTTTAAAATTAATAAGAGGTATTAAAAACAACAATTAATAATGGTACATAGTAATAAGTTAGGGTAATAAATAAATATTTTAAAAATTACCTGGTTTTTACTATTTGATATTCATCTTTTTATCCCAACTTTGTCACTGATACAAAAATTAAAAGACAAATCAATAAAAATAGTCAGTAAGTGAATAATTATTGCTTAAATTTTTGTCCTCAACTGGGTTAAGGATTAGACCAATTTATAAATTATGTATGGTTTTATTGTTATTAAATAGTGTGAATCTCTTAAATAATTTTATTTTTTTTATATTATATTTCTAATTTTTTAATTAAATCTGAGTAACTTAAGTGACTAGAGTCAGTTTTAAAATGTACAGTATTATCTATATTTTTATTTATGTATATAGCCTTTATGGTTTTTCTCTCTTGTTTATTCTTAACTATTTCTAAATTCTTCCATATATATTTTTGCAATTATCTTTCCTGACAGGAAGAACTACTTTGACCCCTCTAATTGTAAAATATTTGGTAAGAAATTCTTGAACACCGCTCTGACTAATGCATGGGTACCCATAGTTTAAATATATGTCACTCCTTTCATTTTACCATGTACACAAGAATTATCCTTGTAAACACAATCCTGAATGGTGGAAATGAAGTTAAATTTCCCGGAGCGAATGAACATTCTGGGGATGGCTCGGTTGTAAAAATGACCTGGAAGGGTCCATAAAGTAGCTCCCCAAGGGATGACAGTCCCCAGTCGGTTCAAGCTCCTGGAATGGTACACTTCTCCGCTGTAATTTATTATTATTTGTGATTAGTAATGATTAATTATTAGCGTAGCTTCGATATTGAAGGTGACATGTCCCCACAAAGACACGGTGAGTACGTTTAACATCATCTAACAACACAATTTGGTGGGAAAGCCGATTACATAATACTGTGCTTCGCACGGGTGAGGTGTCCTTATTGTTAAAAAAAAACTTTTTCTGACCGATTTAAAGTTTATCGCTTTAGCCGTTTTAGTTTACCGTAACGAAAAGTGGCATTGGTTAGGTTTATTTGTTAGTTATTATAAAGTGAAGCAGAGAAAACGGAAAATTTAATTTACCAATATAAATAAACTTGATTAGTATGTATGTATTCAAAAACTATAGGAATAACAAACGTTCCTATCTTATTATGTTTATAAGTATTTTATATTTATTTTTGTAATGTTTATGAGCTTACAACTTTATATTAAATTGTAAGAATTCTTTTATTGCATATTAACTTTCCTAAAATCTTGCTCTTTCCAATGGTATATTTACGTCGATATTACTGCTTTTATTTCATGAATAATTTTTTGATTTCTTGGTTACAGAAAACTTATTATTTCCGTCTGAAGAAAAGCTAAATTACAATCGATTTTACTTATGAATGTAAAATTTTATTATTCCATAAAAAGCAAACTTGATTGCTGTATTTGTGTTCAAAAACTACAGAAATAACATAGGTTCCTATCCTATTAGGTTCATAACTATTAAATATTTCAAATAAACTATTCAAAATACATTTTAATGGTTTAATTTAGTTTCCACAGGAATCCCATTTATTTTACAGGGAAACATATGTTTTCATTAAATATTATTAAATTTGAAATAATTAATAACAGTGTTAGTTTATAGATTTATAATAACTTACTATTTATGTTAACAACTTCGTTACAATTCGGTACGTGAAATTGTTTCTAAAATATTGCCTACTAAATGGATGAAAATAACTTGCACGATCCTGTGCGACGTTAGTAATATTTTAACTATTATAACCTCCCCCTTTCTCAATAACATATGTTCATAAGCTTATGGGCTTACAACAACTTTATATTAACTATAATTTTTATAATGAGTGCAATTTTCATCACAATTAAAAATATTAAATTGACACTAAATCGGTATAACAGTGTTTTTTTTAAATATATAATACACTGCACTAAAATTGCACCAGTGCAAAGCAATAGCAGGTCACTACTTATAAATGATTATCTGGCGTGGTTTTTATATTTAATTATTTTATTATAATATAGTGAATAAGTCTGAGTTTTAAAAAGAATTAATTGTATAATAGTTTTAAAAAATGTATAAAATTGAAAAAAAACAAAAAACTTTAACCAAAAGTGCCTCAACAAACTAAGGGTCTTTTGTTTAGTACAACTAGTGTTTCGTTCTGTTTCTAGGTCAATGAGCTTACAATTAGATGAGATTACCCTCAGCTACAATGTTTTCTCCAATTTGTGGTAGCCACTTTGTTTATTTATTTAACGTCACTTTATGCAACTATGGCTAATCGGACGATGCTACAGCGGGACTCCTAAATCTTGCCTATCCAGGTTTAATTAGGATAGGGATCTTTAACGAGTACCTGACATGACACAGGCTCGGGACCATATTTTAACGTCCCCTCCGAAGGAAGGCATAACTAAGGATTTTTTACTCCCATTAAAAAATCCTAGGACCACCTGCGGGTTTGAACCCGTGCCCTTTGGCATATGAAGCTGTTATGCGAGCCACCTAGCTACAGGTGATCCCAGGTAGCCACTTTATAAAGGTTGGATGAGTACCGAGAGGAGGGTGTCATAATATCCTAGGATAGACCCACGACTTAAATAACATAATAAATAATTATTCTGCCATACCGGGATTCCAATCTAGGTTCCTGGTAACAGTAGTCTATTGCTCTATCCATTATAAACCCCTGTCTAATTACATAACACAAAAAACTAATATATTAAAATAAATGGTTTATCAACGGATAATATTGATCAATACTATTCTATTAAAATATTTATTTGTGCGAATACCAGTTATAACACTTAAGAAATAACTTTTAATTCTCCAAATCATATTAATAATATTACTTTTATAAAAGTAAAATAAATGAATAATTTAAAAAAATTTTGTATATACTATATAAACATATATTTATATATATATATATATATATATATATATATATATATATATATATATATATATTGTAATTTGAAGAAGTATAAGCAATAGGAAGCTAAAGAAATACAACTAGCACCATCTGTTAGAATACTGAAGGAACTATTTCCCCTCTCACCCTCTTCAGTGTGATGATATCTAAACTACTATTTAAAATTAATTTCATAATTTTATAACTTATATTTTATTTGTAATAATTTTTAACAAAATTTTTTTGTTTTTGTTTTTAAATTTGGATATTTGTATTATTTTTTTTAAATATAGTTTTATCTCACTATTTCAATGCTCCTTATTTATATTTTTTATGAAATATACATCACTTCACAGGTAATTAAACTCGGTGCATTGATATAAAATTTAATGAGCTTTAAAATCATGTCGGTTTTATTTTGATTGAAATAGTCTGACAGTGCTAAATGCCGAATTTTCGTATATTCTTCCTTTAAGTACCTTTGATTTTGTAGATTCCAAAATATATACTGTATCATCTATTCAACATTGAAAAAAAAACGTTTAAATATACAAGCTGAATGAGTTTCATAACCAACTAAAGGAGAAAAGAGCGAAAATATTTCTGTTGGTAATTTTTTCCTTCGAACATAAGAATAGTAATATAGATGTATAATACACCTTTATAAAGCTGAAGATTTTAGGAAAGTGTTGTCTTATTTACAAAGTTGTTGAAGATAATGTATTGTGTTTACCGTACATAATAATGTTATATAGTTATATTATTTAATCTAAAACATATGTTTTCCTCAAAACTAAATATAACTATTTAAACTTTATTCAACTCTAACTTTATTTAATAGTTCATAAATTCAATAAGTGTAAGTTGTGTGTTGCCCGCACCAGATTTTTATTTAAGAATCTTTATTCTTCTATTAAAATAAAAAAATTTAAATAGTTTCATTTCACTATTTTGGAATTTTTTTTCATAAGGTGGATTGGATTTCATCATTTCGGTTACTGTTTATTGTATTCTCACATTCGCCTATTTTCGGATATACTGCCAATTTTTGATCCATTCTCTATTACAAATCAAGTATTTAATACAAGTTTTTTTTGTTTTGTTTTTTGATTTTCTTGAGCTGTAATCTAGAATTTTGAATTAATTTTTTGACTGATTTCAAATGATCATTATTCCTGTTTTGCTAGTTTTTCCTGGACAGTAATATTGAATTTATAATTCCATTATTTTCAATGACTCTTAGGAACTACTGACTGGTATATTCTTTGAAATGAATATTGGTAATTAAATTCGTTCAGTTCATTTTATAATTAGTTTATTTACTGCAATATCCATAACTGATTTACCATTAAGCTTTTACTGAAACTTATAAATAATAATGTAAACAGTCGTCCATACTCGATTTAAATAAATTGTTTTTTATAGGTTTTATGGGAAGTATAATACTACTCTACTCATGATTTTTCATCAATCATCTATGGCACAAAATTTAAATCTTTCATCATTGCTGATGTCATTATTTTCTTTGAATGCATAAAATATACATTTTCACACAAAACTTATATTTACATAATAAATAGATGGTTCTTAGATCTTTCTAAAAAGTTTGTTTTTACATCAGTAACAATTAGAAGTCAACGTTTCGGAGGCTTTTCCCATCTTCAGGGGGTGATCAAGGCCACTCAGGGTTCAAGGCCTAATCACCTCTTTGCACGGCCGTTGGCTTAGAAACAGTGCGAATCTCTATATGTACTGAGCCCAATACCCTTCATGGGTTGTAGTGGTACAGTTTTTTTTATTTTTTTATATATTAAAAAATATAACAATGAGAATCACCCGTTACAACCATAATATTTTTTGGCCTCTCCTGGTTGTGATGGGTAGTTCTTATTGTTATATATATATATATATATATATATATATATATATATATATATATATATTTAATTATGACTTACATCTAATTTACTGTTGACAAAATTAAAAAAATAAATATGAATATTTACTTAATTTATACATTGCTGTTAATGAGTCCTGAAGACAAGAAAGGCCTCCGAATCATTGACTCTAATTGTTACTGATGTAAAAATAAACTTTTGAGGAAGATCTAAGAACCATTTATTTATTATCAATATTTTATCATTTTTATAATTATTACGCATTAGTTAAAAAAAAAATAATATATAAGTTTTTTGATTTTATGAAAAAGGTTTAATGTTTTAGTAGTATAGTCTGAGTTAATAACATTTATGATAAATTGATGACACTTAAAAAATATTATTAGTGTAACTTAGATGTAACAAATTTGATTATTGTAAATTAGATTAAGGTACAGTTAAAGATACAGTGACAAAGTGATGTGTTTTTGACAAAAAAAAAAAAAAAAAAATCTGACATGCATACAATTTTTTTAAATCGGAGGGGACCCGAATGTTGTGATATATTAATTAGGCAGATATAATAAGAATTGAGGAAGATCAAGAAGGCGCGAGCTGATCGGCGTGGGTTCCGGAATGGGGGCTCTTATGTTGTGGACAGTCGATCAGAATGGATGAGGCTAGTGTGTCTTTAGAAATCTTTCTTCTGTAGTGAACCGTCGACGAAGCAAGACGTTGAAGACACGTGATTGGATTATGCCACCAACCATCAAATCATTTTGATTTCCAACCATCATTAGTGCACTAATAATACGTTCAAATTAAGGAATTTGAAGACATCATTTTCAAAAATAGGAATGGAGAATCAAGAGAAGACAGTTTAATCAGATAATTTATAATTTATTTATATATTCAAAATTTAATTGTTTAAGTTTTTAATTTATGTTATGTTTTATATTATAGTATATTTCTTCAAGAATATAAGTTTGTTTTTAAGCTTAGCCAAGACTCAGAGTTATTAATTTGAAAACCCTAAAATTACCATTCATTTTTCATTATTGATTAAATAGTATTACTTTAAAAAATAAAATATTATAACAATATGTTTCTTCCGAATAATTAATTTTATTATACTTATACTTTATGAATGTTTTCAACTTATGAATTTCTCCCATTATTAGTTAAGATCATTTCTTTCCCTGCAGAAAAATGATGAAACACTTTTTCCATTGGTTCTTATCCTATTCTAATCCTATTATTATTTATTTTCTAGTGTGGACCGTCGCGGTAAAAGCCCCGAGACGGGCATCCACTGGAAGAACGACGCCATTCTCGAAGAGAGGTCCTACTTCAGGATCGGAACAGAACCACCCACCCTGACTATCGACAATGTCGAAGAACGCGACGAAGCGATATACAGGTGCAGGGTTGACTTTAAAACATCACCGACCAGGAACTACAAAATAAATCTGACCGTTATAGGTATGTAAATTTTATAATGTCGTATTTCTTTAACCTTAAATGTGTAATAATATTTCTATTATCTTCAATTTTTTAAAGTTTTTTAAAGTTTCATATTTTTTTTTTTTCGTCCTAAGAATGTCTTTTATCTAATAAATTGAAGAAAACTTGACTACAGTGATATTTGTTCTGGCTATGGCATAAATATTTACTACATCATATTTTCGGATTTCACTGTTTATAATATAAAGTTTTTAAAAATTTCTTTCTTTTTTCATAATTGTATAGCCTTTAAATTAAAAAATAGGAGTTTTATTTTCTTTCCAAGTTTAAATTATTTTCTAGTTTATTTTATTTATTTATTTTTAGATATTTATTGATATATATTGCAATTTATTCAAAATGAACAGTAGTAATCTATACTAATATTATAAAGCTGAAGAGTTTTTTTTGTTTGTTTGAACGCGCTAATCTCAAAAACTACTGGTTTGAATTGAAAAATTCTTTTTGTGTTGGATAGTCCATTTATCAAGGAAGGCTATAGGCTATATAACATCACAATGCACGGAGTGGAAAATCTGGGAAAAAAACGGGGGAAATTAACCTCGCATCCCAATTATTCCAAATGATTTGCCTTTTAATTCAAAATTTCAATCCCGGTTCGGCCTATTTTCTTCAAACTTCGTATATTTATACTATACACCATTGTTCTAGGTTGTTTAAAAAATCTGAACAGTTACTCCACTTTTAAATACACTTTAGCACACAGCCGATCAACGGCTACAGCCTAACTCGAGGGACAAACCTTGTGGAAAAACGTTTTAAAGAATATTTAGTTTTGTGTTTTCTTTTGGTGTATTTTTTTTAAGGACTCTGTTGAAGTCATTTGTTGTTGAGGTTTTTTAAAAATAATTATTTGTGTTATTTCTTTCTTTGGATTATTTGCTTTTCTTCAATATTTTATTTATTTCTTAATATAGCCAACTACTATAAATTCCTCCCTCCCTATGGGAGAGGCATTTGTCAATACTGAAGCCAATAAATATATTATTATTATGTAATAATATGTGAAGTGGTATCTTAATAGGGTGTATAAAAGAAAAATGACTGTTTTTAAACCCTATATTTGTATTATTATTTTTATTTCATATAAAATACAATTAATATTCAAATTATAGTTCATTGTTATCTACTTTTATTAGTTATATGCTAGGCAATGGCTCGATCCCACGCTGACACCATGCTTTGGGATGACTGTCTAAGAACTCTTGAACCGCGATTTCAACTTATCAATTATCAAATTTTCCCCTTGAAGAAAGTGGGTCATGGATCGATACAAGTAGTAAAGCAATGGTCTAAGCCTGGACTATACGGCGGATGAGGCGAAAAGCTCGAACCCATAAAGTTCTTTAAACTTTTCTTTGGTTCGACGGGAAGTGAGGGTAAGCTGATTGCTGAGGATTAAGGTTGTGAGGGACCAGTTAACTGCTCTTTTTCACCTTCCTCAATGAGAATAGATGGGGACTAACAGTATCTTTCGACACACAACACTCTCTGAAACATTCGCGAGTACTTTAAGGACGGATTTGACCCAACAGCTTCCTACAAAACCTCATCAATATCCATTAATGGTCACCCGTAGCCCTTATTTCTTGCCAACGTCGTATCTCCACTGCTAAATTGTTCAAATCCAACGCCGCCCAGTGACACTGGTCGAAAACACCTAACCCCTCATATTTAATTATTTCACGAGTTGCTTAAGCGGCTGTGAAATTATTTTTATAGTAATGTCTTAAAATTACCAGAATTTCGTAAGATACTGCTATGTTTCTTCATTGAAACAAATAACTAATTTGAGACTTTTTTTGAAGAAGTCAAATGGTATTAAACATGCTTGGAGAACACTTTAAAGGGATTATTTTATTTATTTATTTATATTTATTTTTTTTTATTTTTTTTTTTATTTATTTATTCATTGAGCAATATTACAATCTGTCCAATTCAGGACATTTTTAATAGTGATAACGTACAACATTCATACTACATTCACACGATATATACAAAACTATAAATTTATATAATAATAATAATAAAATATACATATATACAAAATAAAATCAATAAAAATATATACAATAGTCACTCATACCTATATACAATTCACAAGCATACAGCACGTGAGTGGAGAATCTAGCCAATGCTAGAACTCCAATATACATGTTATAAGAGGTCACGAGGCCACTGCCGTTTCAACCTTCTAGGTGGGTTGTATGGATGGGTGGGGCTGGATAGGGATTGAGCTAGAGGATTAGGATGAGGAGGTCGTGGTGCAAGGTATAGTTGGAAACATAATAAGGAGCATTTACTATTGTACGGAGGACTTTGGATTGAAAGGATTGAATGCGTTTGATGTTAGTACGTTTAGCTGTCCCCCACAGTTCAAGTCCGTAGGTCCAGATGGGCTTCAGTATTGTCCTGTAGATTAATAATTTGTTGTCAACTGTAAGTTCAGATTTTCTGTTGAGTAGTCGGTATAACTGTCCGAATCGTCGGTTGAGTTCTTGTCTTTTAAGTCTTGTATGTGGGTTCCAAGTCAATCTTTTGTCTAATAGTAAGCCTAGATACCGGACTGTATCTGAAGGAGGAATTGGAATGGAATTGAAGTAAACTGGCGGACAGGAGTTTCGTCGAAGAGTGAAGGTTACGTGTTTGCATTTGGCTTCAAAGGGATTATTAAGTAAATATTAAATAATATAACTAAAATAATTACAGTCCTTTGAAATCTTACACACCCTGTTATAATACATCTTATTCTACACTTCTCGATGATACGGTACTCATTTTATTAGACTGAGAATAGATAGTTATCAAATGTTTTAACTGAGCCAGCAATTTTGCAACTATCTTTGAAAACTACGGTGATTATATAGTTTATCACGTTTAAGTGGTATCGGATTTGATAAATCACATATTTTAAATTTCTTACTTATATTAAATGAAAAAAAAATATAGAGTTTTAAAGTCAAATGTACAGCTTTTTCTTGTTCTCCGGAAAATGAAGTGTATTCACATTCGTAACTCAAATGTGTTAATAACCTTACATTAACATCAGCATACTAGAATATTATTTGCAACATGAATTCCTAAGCCTCATATATTTTTTATTAGGAGATATATATCATTGAAGATATTTTACTAAATCTCACATCCATAGCATTTGCTGTATTAAGCTAATAATATAAAATCGGAAACACATCGCCAGTCAGTATAAAAAAGTAGCCATATTTTCTCGTAAATGCGGTCGCATATAATTATGATAGCAACTAACACATGTAATATAAATATGTGCTGAGAAAGCTGCTTATGATATTTACTCTTCTAAAACATCTATAAAAATATTCTAAACATTTATTATAAGAATGCGGAAAAAAAAAGATTTACGTATTCGAAATTTCGGTCGTATTGTAGAATAAAGGGCCTAGCGGAATAAGTATGTGGAATCTGCCCCCGCGTATATCATAACCAAATTTATACCATTGATTTTTACTTATGAGAAACACATTTTTGCAAATTTTTAGCCCTATAATCCTTATAGGACGGGAGTTATTATTATTTTTTTTTTCATGCAAATGAGAGTATAAAATTTTTAGGTTATGTGGGATTGGTAAACCTCCAATGTTTAGCTATTTTATTTGATTGGAAGGTCCTACCTAATTATTTTTTTTCAATTTTGTCGGAATTTTACCTCATGATGAAAAATTAAAAAAAAAAAAAAACGTTTTTCTCGTGAACGGATCAACCTATTTTTACGAAAAAAATATATATTAATTTTCTTCTATATAAAGAATATAAAGAGATTAAAATATATATATTTACAAAATCGTGATTCGAAGTTTTTTTTTTAATTTTTCAGAAATATTTTTTTAGGTTATGTTAAATTGGTACCCCTACTTTATTTTATTGGAGAGTCCTGCTCAATATATATGTATTTATTAAAGTTGAGCTCAAATGTACCCAGTGATGAAATAAACAAAAAACAAAACATCCTTTTGTGAGCTCTGTAACCAGCCATGCTCTAAGTGCTAACTGGTCACGCCTTATAGAGCAGTATGATCGTAAAGTCATTACATATTAATAGATATTTTATTTTTAGATAATGGACTTTCATATGAAATTAATATCAAAATGTACAACACTCGATATATGTATTCGTTTGACATTACTTAGGACACCGTATCCCACATTTATTTCCAATTACTGTTTTAAAGACTTGATATATTCTTGATCTGGCTTAATTATGCATTCATTGACTTGGTAAAATCCCTCAATAACTGAAGACTTTAGATATAATTAAAAACCACTTGTTTTTAAATACTGAATGATCGTTCTTTTCGTAATATTTCACTAAGGCGTAAAAACCAAATAAGAGCTGCTAATACCCGAATCACATTAACGTGAAATAATCCCAAGCCCAGAAGCGGAATATTGTCCCATTAATACTAAACATTGGGAATCCACAGGCTCCTTGATTACGAAGCTTATTCCCAATTAAACGAAATTTATCGGGGAGCTTCACCACTTGCGGGAGCTCTTGGACACCCGCCATTTTGGGGCTTGTAATGACCTCCTTATATTTTAGGCATGAATTCCAAGCAGGAAAAGCATTTACCTAAAGATGATAGATAACGGATTTCGTGTGAACATATCTATTATTCCATATTTTTCATAGTCATAATTTATCAGCTATAACGAAAAGAACTAATAATTTTAACTCTATTTCAAATTTAACATCGGTTAATAACGATCCTACGATTGCCTCTCAAAATCTCCAATCCCATATCAGAGACCTTGAAGTATGGTGTCAGTATTGGAGAATTAAAATCAATTCCAATAAATCCCAACAAATTACCTTTACCCTTCGTCGAAAACCTATGACATCCTGCCCTACAGTGTCCTTTAATGATATTCCGCTTGTCCCGGTTGAACAGATCCGATATTTAGGACTCCTGCTTGACAAACGACTTACATGGGATCCGCATACCAGATTGAAGAGACAAGAAACTGCACGACGATTTCGGCTACTCCAACACTTACTAGACACACGCTCTAACCTTTCACTTAACTACTAAAGACTCATTTACATGACCATCATAAGGCCTATCTGGACCTACGGAGTAGAGCTTTGGGGCTCTACTAAGCCATCAAACTCTTCCCGTATCCAATCCTTACAATCCAAAATCCTTAAAGCTCCTTACTTGTCACGAATAAAATCATCCGCAATGATCTTAATGTTCCATATGTTGCTTATTTGGCCCGTACCAGGTACATGAAAAACTCTACTCCCACTCTAATCCATTAGTTTCAATCCTTGTTTCCTCTTCCATTCCTGATAATCCTCCGAGGCGTTTGAAAAGAAGATGTCCTCGAGACCTTCTTGTTTAGACTTACTACCAAAGAGTGCTGCCAATGGGCAGATTCTCTTCATGTTTATTTCATGTGTTATAACATTTCAGCATATTTACTTGATGTATTTTTTGTGCAGTTGTAAATTTCAATAAAAATATATTAAAAAAAAAAAATAACATCAGTGAATAAAGTATAGAAACATCTGTCATTTTACTTTCACTTACTTATGTATAAGTTAGGGGAAGTATTGCAATCGTGAACATTTTCGAATTCTAGTGTTCAACAGAAAGACGTTTTAGGGTCCCTTGAGTCCAACTAACCAAGTCCCACTGAATGGTCTGTTTGTGTGTAGTATAGCTCAAAAACGATAAGTTTTAAAGAACTTAAATTTCATATTTTTGAAGCTAAAATATGCCTAAGATGTTACAGCTACCTTTTCATCAAAATCGACTGATCAGAAGAACCACTTTATAACGAGCATTTTGAACCTGAGCCATCTTCTTTTCAGACGCCTCGGAGGATTTGGTATTGGAGGAAAGAATTGAAACTAATGGGTTAGGGTAGGAATGGTGTTTTTCATGGAAGAAGAGTTATCTGGTTCGGGAATTAACAGACACACAACAGTAAATGCTTGAAATAGACTTTATTCTTCTTTAAATGTTACATACGTGAAGTCTAACTTGTGACTCACTAAGAGAAAATGATTCTGGTTGGATCTAGATTAGGCTTTTAAAGAGATGAGGATGAAGAGGGAAGGTTTTTGGGCGGTCGACATGGCGGTTTCTTCAAAATACTGAGTAAGCGAGGGAGGTCTGATTCTCAGAATAAGGTTCTGGGAATCTCTAAATTGGATCGGAACTAATGTGCATGAATGCAACAGGAAACATAAACATCCAAGTTCTGTCACTTCGGTGACAGTTAAGCGGTAACTTTATGACCTAGAGTGGTCAGTGACCTGACCCTGCGAAAAGGGTAACTTCGAAGGGGACCTTTCTTATAATTTAATAGACAATTGTTAAAGGAATAAAAATACGTTACATAAGACATAAAGTTTTATCTTAAGGTTAATAATATTAGTCGTCAGTTAATTCGGACCAAATCAGTAACATCCGGAACATTAATTTCATTATGGATGAGTTTGTTTATGAAAAAGTAGGGAGCTTTGAGGATTTGACGAAGTATTTTGGATTGTAAGGATTATATTCGAGAATAATTCGATGGTTTAGTTGAGCCCCTAAGCTCAACTCTAATCTAACTTATATTGTATATAGGTATGAATGTGGCCAAGATTATAATTATTTTCTTTTATTTCATTTATTTTATTTTATTTGTTTATTTTTTATTTTATTTTTTCTCATTTGTTATTAAGGTATTTTATTTATTGTTTGTTTTACTTTGTACATATGGAATGAATGACTTCTTTTATCTCTAATACTTATTGCCCAAGATAGTGGCAGATTGTATTACTTCTCAATAAAGCAATATTTTCTTTAAAAAAAAAAAAGAAAAAAAAAAAATCTAACCTAAAATATAAAATGATATCGCGATTCATGGTTTCCGCGAACTCCTTTTAAACCTCGCAACGGATTTTGATAAGATTTTCTCATTCATTTAGGACATTATTTCCTGAAGGTCTCTTAGTAAAATTCATTGCAAATAGGTTTTTTTAGATGGGAAGATCAAGTTTTCTCTAAACAGGCTTAAAAAAATCTTTCCTGAAATATAAGTAGTAGTATAGACGTATCATATACTTTTGGAAAGTTAATATGCAACAAAAGAAGTCGTACACGTTAATAGAAAGTTGTTATAAGCCTAAGAACTTATGAACATCTTTTCTTCTCTAATGAGCCGATGATCCCAAAGCGATAAATGACACTACATTCTAATTGCACATGAGCTGAGCAGGAATGAGTCACAAGTAAATAATAAAGGAAGTATTCCAAAGTCCCTAAAAGCTGCACTACGTAAGAATGACGAAAGGCTATTTGAGAAGTTGAGGCCAAGACGACTGTAAGTGGAGTTTGGATCAGTTTGCGAGGCTCTCGTCCGCAACTGACTCGACGTCATCACACTTTAACGAGGCAAGTTCCGTTAATTTACAACTGTTAGGGCATTAGGTTACGCAGGCAGCCTAGCACTTAGTAATGACCCCTGATGGATGGGCTAGCAACATTCAAAGGCGAATGATCCCTCCTACTTAATAGCCTGGCCCTTCTATCCAAATTCTCTTCTTTAATATTGCTACTGTAAATCGGTGGCACAAAAACACACAGCTGGTCCAAAAAATAGGATAACTGTTTATATTATCCTAATGTTAAAGAACAATTATCAATTTGTTATTTTTCTTGTCGCTCAACTGACGTTCGGGGAAAAATAATTGTTGAAACTCAGCATTCCGAACCTTGAAAATGAAGCTTTAAGAAAATGGAAGAAATGTATTTCATGGATATTAAACATGACAAGAAATACCGAGGTACAATTTATAACATTTTTGATGCATAACAACTGGCTTACCTGCAATTCGTGGCTGTAAATTCTCCAACATACCAACAATATTTTTAGCCCGCTTTTGGTCTCAATAAATTCAATATATTATTTTAATATGTTCCACTCACATTATTTACGTGACGCGGTCATCTTTTTACTTTTTAATTTTGTTGTGGTTTATATTCTTTGTCATTATTTGGCTGCTTTTTGGTTTATTAGTAATAATGAAGAACATTATTAATTAAATTAATCATTATTATATTATCTGGAAGATATTGAGGATGTATGATCGACTGTTGAAATTATCATCAGTCTAGTAAAGAATATTTTAATTTTGTCGACGTTTCGGCTCCAACATGTGAACCATCATTAGGGCTGCAAACATTAAGAAAACAAAAGAGAGACATATGAATGACAACGAAACTGATGAATGTAAAAATGATGTCAATGGCAAAATATAATAATGAAAAAACCCAAAAATAATATAATAATTACAAGTAATAATAATATGCTATAACAAAGATGATGATGAGTATGAAATTAAAATTTAGAAGTAAATAGAGGCTCAACAAATATATATATTTATAAACGTACCATCAATGAGCCATGACAAGCTTAAAGTGAAGAACAATCTAAAAACACCAATAGGTGGTATGGAGGAGATAAATGTAAAATACCCTAACGGTTTTTTTTTAAATATAAACAAAAAATTAGTTCCACATTGCTAACAGAACATTATAAAAATTGGAACCTAAAATAAACCAAGAAGTTTACAAATGAAAATAAAAATATACTATAAATAAAAACAAATTTTATACAAGCAATCAAACTTAGATAGTAGTCAAGTGGGAAAGAACTTTCAATTATAAGACAAAATAAATTAAAAAATACCAGTTTATTTAAAAATCAATGGGGATTAGAAACTTGGAAACCGGAATAAGAATTATAAGACTTAGAGTCTACTAGCATATGGTTAGAATGGACCAAGGAAGACTGATCAAGTAAATATTTGATAGAATCGGTGGATACAAGAACGTAGGATACATAAAGCAAATGAGAGAATACACAGAAAATTAAATTAACACCGCCTGGACTCAGAGCAATACGCCAAGAAATCGAATGAGATCAAGGTTCCTGATGGAAATAAGAAAAAACGAAAGGGTACTGCTTGGTCGCAGGAATGGAAATAAAAATACGCAGAGATGTTGAAAGGGTACTTGGCGAATAGAAAGGGTAATGGAAGCAAACATTTTATTAATAATAATTTTTATAATACTCGCGTGGTCTATAATAAAACCTTTAATGAAAATCAAAAAAATAATTAAAAGGTCGTAAATAAATAATAAATAGAATAATGATAAAAGACCGTTACGGAAAAAAAAGAAATAAAATCATAATTTGTTTTTTTAATGTAAGATAATTTAAAAAAAAGAAGAAAAAAAGGGTTCATGGAGTTACCTGTAGCATTGTGGCTATCAAAACAGCCTACTATGCCCTAGGTCCAGGGTTCGAACCCGCAGGTGGCCTTAGGATTTATATTTTTTAGGAAGTAAAAATCCTTAGTTATGCTGTCCTTTGGAGGGGACGTTAAAAGGTGGTCCCGAGGCTATGAGGTGTCAGGTACTCGTTCAAGATCCCTATCCTAATTAAACCTGGATAGGCAAAATTTAGGACTCCCACTGTAGCTTCGTCCGATTAGCCACAGCAGAACAAAGGAACGTTTAATAAAATAAACAAAAAAAGTTTACAATTTAAGGAGTTTAAAGATATGAGGGAGAGATTATTTCTCTGCCGGCTTTATGGTTAATCCTTTTTGAAATGAATGTATATAGCTATATATGTAAATAAGAATCACCTGAAAAAGAATTAAAGTGATCAGTATTGAGAAGCAGTCCATGCATTTTTGAAACCACTGCCTCTTTTAAAGAAAGTAAAGACCCGAATTACAGGCTTCCCTTTAAAGCAATCTTTCTTGCCTCAAAGGGCCCCTGGAATCTCGTTGATTTCCGGTGTAAGAAGAGCCCAATCTCTTCCGCTTCCTCGACTCCACTCCTTAAATCCCTTTTGTCCTGCAATACCTTCTGTTAATAAGATTGTAACGAGTGAAGAACAGATGTAATTTGACGGTGATTTAATAGCAAATAATTAACATCTTTATTCCAGTCGGATAATAACTATTATATATCCAAAAAATAGTTGAAATTTCGAGAACGTATGGTCAACCGTTGAAATTATAACAGGTAGAAATAATCAAGAACCAGTCTCGTGAAAAGTATTTTATTTTTGCCGACGTTTCGGCTCAAATATGTGAGTCATCATCAAGGCCGAAAACAAATCAATACGGTATGACAATGGAACTGCTGAATTATGGCAATGAAGAAACAAAATAATGGAAAAATAAAAAAAAATATGAATACTAAATTTTTTTTTTTAAATTTTACATTCTGTAGTTAAAATAAAAACTAAAAAAATGATATTAAGAACACAGAATTAAGTATAAATTTAATTTACTGGCGCCGATGATTTTGGCCTAAATTATAGGCCTTCTTCTGGGCCATAAAAACAAAAGATAACAATATATATTGGATGGGATTTAGGCCGATAAGTCGGCACCAGTAAATTAAGTTTATACTTAATTGTGTGTTCTTTTGACTGCACTCTGAACTAACTATCAAGTATTAAATATATAGAAGAAAAATAAATATTGACATTCTTCTGGTACTTAGTATTATAAGAATGACATTAGCTTTGAAATAATAAAGGATCTTATATATTGCCAAGAATTAATGAAAAATAAACCATGTTTAATTGGATAACAATTTAATTGAATAAAAATAATACACTATAATAATAAGAAATGAATTCTTCTAGTGACAATATAATAAATTTAAAAAAATAATGTGACGACTGAACCAAAAGAAGTTTACTAGATAAACAAATTGAAAAATCATACATAAATACTTCTGGAAAAAATTAAAAAAATGAATACAATCTAACTAAAATCATTTCATTGGCAGGCAGCGTCATTTTGGGATGCTAGAAGATAGTTAAGGAAAAGGTATTTGAATGTGGATACGCATACATACATAAATATCATAAGCCAATTTAGTTTCAAAACACATTTTATATTGACTTCTCCATCAACCAAATTATCAAAGCTACAAGACTTCCCATAAAAAGCAATTTTTGACCCCATCCCAAAAAGTTAAAGACTAGGTACGGTAAAGTTCCACCTCCCTTTAGTTGTGGAGAGCCCTGGCTACACAGCTAGCTGCAGGAGGTAATTAATTAACTGTAAGCGACATGAAGCCTCATAGAGAAAACAGATGAAATGGGCTAGCTCCAGATCAAATAGCTTTCCTCCATTCAATTACTACTTTACCCTCAGAGGGACCATAGTACACAATGGTCGTATTGTTCAAAGATGTCAAATGTCCAACAATAGATTCATTGTTAACGCATAGCTGATTTTAGCAAGAGGTAGATTAAAATAATTTTTTCTGAATTAAAAGAAGAAGTAAATGAACATTTAAATAAGAGAAATCCAGTATAACATGTATCTAACTTATAATTATACAAATAAAGATAGTATTTTTCTCCGTTTGGACTACCAAGGGAAGGAGTTAATATGTGGTTTATTATTTTTTTTTACTTTTCACCCTCAAATATACACTCCTTAACTTCCTTTTATTATGCATTTATTTTCTTTCACAATTTATTACATATTTTTTTCTGCGTTTCGGGACTCTTTCCCCATTATCAAGACTTTTTTAAAAACACTTTTTAACACACCACTCATTATTTTACATTTATAGCTTACTGCTATTCTTCCACTTAGATGTTGGTTGGTTTTTAAAATTTTAATGGTACAAAACATAGCGGTCATCAGTGCCAGATAAATTCATTTTAGATGATTAATTTAAGATAAACAGTATTTGTTGAAATATTGAAAGATATTATAATATATGTATGTATAAGTTTATGTGAGATAAATGAATGTTAGATATTATTCAAGGAAATGATAAAAATTTAAAAAAAATAAAATAAATAATAATAAAAAAATAGCAATACATTAATATTACTTAGTAAATAAAGTAATAAATACAATAGTTAAAAAAGTAATTAAAAAATATGTAAAATAAAATATAATAGAAAATAAAATAAAAATTAAATAAATAAAAATAAATTAAGTCAAGAGGAAAACAATAGTAGTTCAAATCTGCTTGTAAAAATCGATTTGAGAGAGAAGACACATTAATTAATCAATCCTTTTACCATTGTTTCCCAAAGCATCTGCGACGTTGCTTGGTATTTTTGTTCAGCTGCCTGGTGTAGAAGGAACATTCTTCAAAAATATGAGCTATGGTCAAGGTTCCCCTACAATGCTTGCATCTTCATATTCCGCATAGATGTTTATTGGCTGACATAATCTATTACATAGTTTTTCTACATTTCGGGGTTCTTTCTCTATTTTCAAGACTTTTTTAAAAACACTTTTTAACACACCACTCATTATTTTACATTTATAGCGTACTGCTATTCGTCCACTTAGATGTTTATTGGCTGCCTAAAAAAATATAATAGAAAAGAAACCATTTTTTTAAATTGTAGGTACTTGAGAGGAGTTCTGATTATACTCCTAACAAATATCTTTTTTAACCGTAAAGTAAAAAAAAAAAAAAAAAAATCCAAGAATACATTTATATTTCAGCAGTTAATTTATGTAGATAAAGAAAACCGTGGCTTAGTGGCTCTTCTCCCATGCCAAAATTTTTTAGTGATTTTAATATGGACATTATACCCCTTACTATAAGGTACTTTGACATAAGGTGGTTTTTGGGGTAAGTGGAATATTTCGCCTTTATTCCAGTAGAAAAAATCTGGTGCGGGCAACACACGACTTTCACTTACCGCCGTTTTTAAAATCGATTAAATTTTTTTCAAATACAGTTAAAGATAAAAATGAGTGAAACTAAAAAAGAATTAATTAAATTGAATTTTTATAGAAACATGTGTTTCATTAAAACATTTATTTTATTTTTATCTGAAATAATAATCAGTTAGTTTTATCGGCTTTTCTGCACTCTTTATTAAATTCTACAAGCTTGTGTATAAGATAACATTTTTTCTAAAATCTTTAGCTTTCCAACGGTATATTAGACATCTATATTACTGTTCTTATGTTCAAAAACGAAAAATTTTATTTAAAAAATATTTTTGCAGTTTTCTCCTATAGTTAGATACCGAATTCTTTCAACTTATATATTTACCTGTTTCAGAAGATTATATTGTTGTTTTTTAGTATCTACAAAATTAAAGGTGGTTTAGAGGAAGAAAATTTAAAATATCGGCATTTAAGCCCTGTCAGACTATTTCAATCAGAACGTAACATTCATGTTATTAAAGCCCATCATATTTTACATCGATATAGAGAGTTTAATCAAAATCGTTAGAGCCGTTTTTGAGAAAATCGTAAAAAGGTGCAAAATGCATGGTATAAAGTACATCTTTTGGTCAGCTGATTTTGATGAAAAAGTTTCTGTAACATCTCGGGCGTATAGTTTCCTTAAATATGACATTTCAGTTTCACAGGACTTTTAGTTTTTGGCCAGGAGTTACCACACACA
This sequence comes from Piezodorus guildinii, assembly GCA_023052935.1. NCBI lineage: Eukaryota > Metazoa > Arthropoda > Insecta > Hemiptera > Pentatomidae > Piezodorus > Piezodorus guildinii. The sequence goes on from CM041295.1 coordinate 57,020,711, forward strand.
CTCACACCTTTTTGCGGGACTTGGTTAAATAAACTCAGGGGACCTTACAACGTGTATTTCCGTTGAAAACTGGAATTCAAAAATTTTCACGATCGCAATACATACCCTTACTATATATTTCATATATAGGTAAGTGAAAGTAATATATAAAATAATAAATAATCTCATATCTGTTGCTATTGTTGATTCCCAGTAAATGAAACAGAATCAAAATGGCCTAAGGTAAAGGTGGTGACTGGGTGCTGAAATCCTCACACATGTTTCTCCTGTTCTACTATTATTATTTACTCTCTCCTAAGTATACCCTAAAGGGGGAGCCCGTGGCTAAGTGGCTAGCGCTTCAGTCTCGCACGCCAAAGGTTGTGAGTTCGAATCCCAGTCCCGGCGGGGACTTTTATAATCATACAATTAAATGAGGATTCACTCCACTGCATCTCCCCGGGTATGTGAGACCCTTCAGCCTACTGGTAGCCATTCCCCAAAATAGGCATAGGGAGTGACGACCCTACCCCATAAATTTCATCAAGAAACGTGAGTATATTCTCGCAGAAGATTATACCACGCGGCCAAGAGCCTACATGATTGCGCTATAGAAAAAAAAAAACATTGAGAGGGAAGATCCCTGAAGAGTACATCGAGAGATAACGGTGATGAGCAAGGTTTCTTAGGAATAATGATTGTCGGAAACAAAAAGGTCTGGAATCAGTCCTGTCTGTCAGATTAAAATTAAGTATGGTTTGACGAGAAGTATCGTTTGATCAACAAAGTTAGGCTTTTAAAAATCGAAGAGGATTGCGATTTTATGTCGGTCTATGGGGTAGTAAAGACCTTGAGTAATTTTTAGCAAAGCCTATTACGTGTGGAATATTCAGAATGGAAATCTTGAAAGGATGTGGAAAACATTTGGCTCCAGAAAGGATATGACTTGATAACCATGCTTTCAAAATTCCTTGATAAATTATACAGGATTATATCTATTATTGATGTAACGTTCTTGGTTTACATTTTATAACAAAATTAACCATATATATCATTATAGTGTATTTTTGAATAAGTGGATAGCGGTATGTTGCCTCATTAAGTATCATAATAGACGTAACAGAAGCAGCTTGAGGAGGAGGTACAATATTCAAAGGACGTACAAACATCTTTTATCAAAAATGGAGTTGTGAAAAGAAACCTGGACATCTTTCCAGTCCTTCTTAAATTGATTGTAACAACGGAGGTAAGTGAAAGTCGTGTGTTGCGCGCACCAGATTTTTAAATTGTGTTTTGTATAAGAATAGGTTTCCTCTTTAGAACTAAACTCATGGGAAATCGACATAGTAGATGGGATTGAACAGGTAGTTAAACACGATGGGATGGAGGTGATTATTGGTGGGATAAATTCCTGATTGGTCGACGGCTGCACCGCCTGCACGGGATGTTGGCAACACTGATTTAGACTGGCCCGACCGCAGCAGCAATTTGTGAAGAAATCCCACTTTATAGCCATAGCGGCGCTGGGCAGTGCCATGTTGTACAACAGCAGCTTCTTCACCGCAGCCTACACATCTGGTGGGCCTTCATCACGCCTACAATCCCTTAAGGCAATTTTATTATAAATTATCTCTTCCTCTTTTAACTTGGGAGAAATTTTACCCAAATTCCATTTATGTCACACTTCTGATATATTCCAAATTTATATTTGTATTTAAACTAGTGAGTCACCCATGCTTCGCTAGGGTTCAATTTAAATATGGTGTCATTTATGTTTAAAATGCACTGTTTGACCGATTAAGAATTAATCGCAGAAACTAAGAATCTCGAGATGATTTTAAATATAAATATAGATGCGAAAAAAGAGATTTAAGAGCAAAAATATTCAAAACTAACTTTCATGGATAGACGCTTAAGATACGCAGGGCATATTGCCAGGATGGCAAATGGAGAAATGCCCAAAGTATTGCTCACTCAGCCGATCCATGGGATAAGAAGAAGAGGAAGACCAAGGTTGAGATGGTTGGATGGTGTGGCAGCGGAGTTAGGAGCTGGATGGCATCGACTCAAGTCCGTGATGATTGGAGGAAACGGTTTGAGGAGGCCAAGACCCGTGACCGGGTTGTAGCGCCGTGAAATAATAATAATAATAATTTTCATGGATTACCTTACATTTAAAATAATCAAATGGGTAAAATAATATAACAAAAAAATTATGCCTTCTTACACCAGCGAGGACATGCTGAAATAAGACGGTTTCCCATTTTATTCGCTAATTATCATTTTATTTTTCAAATGAACTATTTAAAATACTTATAAAAAGTTAAATTTAGTTTCCATGAAATTCTCATTTACTATAAAGTGTATTACTACTCTTATTTCATGAAAGATTTGATTATTCGTTGATTACAGAAAATTTAATTTTCCATCTAAGAAAAATTTATTTCAATGTATTTTACTTATGAACCTTCAGGAAAGATCGCTCTAAATGAGTAGTTTTATAGTGAAATTTGTAATTATTGCTGTAGACTGGTTTGTGGTCGAAGATTTTGCACAAAAATAAATAGAACAAAATAGTTGCTTTGGCAACACTGAAATATTTCACAATGTTTTTCGTTAATAATAATTATTTTTTTGTATGAGGTGCTTAGCCTTGTCATTATTTTTTTTATCATTTTTTAAAAATTTTAGTTTATATTTACACTGCACTTATAATAAATACAATAAGCAAATGGGCTAATTACATTTATGGGCTTGAAAATGTTTGTGAAGAACTACCAGTGGTAGCACTTTAATGTCAATTTAATTTAGTAGGTCTCATAGCCATCGTCTTTTCAATCGCCTCGGAGGGTTGTTAGGAATAGATGGGAATGATAAGTTGAGTACAAGAGGATTCGGTGAGTCGAGAGTTCGAAATTAAACGAGGCATATCTGTTTTTGGGATAGTTCTACGACAAATGGGGTTTAGGTCATTATGGATGATTTTATTTGTAATAAGGAGCATTTAGATTTTGCGAAGGATTTTGGATTGTAAGGATTGAATGCGAGAGGAATTAGATGGATTTAGTAGAGCCCCAAGCTCGATTCCATATGTCCAGATGGTGTGATGATGGTAACGTAAATGAGCTTTTTGTAGTAGTGGTAGTTTTGAACGTTTGTCGAGTAAGTATTGTAGTACTCTGTATCTACGGGCAGTTTCTTGTCGTTTAAGTCTCGTATGAGGATTCCATGTAAGATGTTTGTCTAGATAGAGTCCTAGGTATCGGATTTATTCAACAGGTATGAAAGGAGTATTATTAAAGGATACAGTGGGGCTGGAAGTCATCGGCTTGCGACGAAGGGTAAACGTAATTTAGTGGAATTTTTAGAATTTATTTTAATCCTCCAGTTCTGACACCATTCCTCAATGGCTATGATGTGGGACCGAAGGGTTTGGGATGCAGCGGTTGGATCATTATGGACGGATAACACACAAATGTCATCTGCATGAGTTGTGAGGACAGTGCTTTTTAATCCTAAGGTTGTCATGATAATCATCTATTGCTGTATTCTCAATTATTTTTTCTCATCATACAGTATTATATACAGTGACTTTACTATGACACAAATCAGGCGCTTGGAGGGAACATAGAACCTATATGTACCTATATATTTTTTAACTATGAATGTGTTTCATTTATTTATTTTTTAATCCAACTTTATTCATATAATAATTTAAAATGTAAATTTCCCTAGAATGGGCCTGAGTGAGGGATAGAGAGTACAAGGGTGTCCCCTTAAAGTGGAAATACTCCTAAGGGAGATAAAGGCACTTGTTTATTCAACAGTTTTTATCTCTTCTCCTCCTTAGCCTAGGCATTTTTATTTAAACCATTTCAAGCTTTTGTGTCTTTTTTTTAGACAACTTTGCTCCCGGCAGAGCTTTCCCGCAATGTTATTTTTATTTTCCCCGCAGCTCCTCTGGTTATTGCGTGAATTTCATGAAATATCTTAGAAGATGATTCGCTCAACAATTTTTGAAGGTGTTATTAGCCTATGTCTACTTATTGTTCTATGTTCCTTTTTTGACATATGTCTTCATCATACTATATTCCTTTCAACTACTGTGCAGTGTGAGGAGTGTTACTTTCACTTACCTATTTATGAAATATATAGATAGGGAAAGAAATTATTGCGATTCTGAAAACTTTAGTTTTAGGGCCTCCTGAGTCCAAGTGACCAAGTCCCGCAAAAACGTCTCTGTGTGTGATGAGCCTACCTCGAAAACGAGATGTTTTAGAAAACTGAAATTTTATATTCAAGTAGCGCATATGCCTAAGATGTTACAGCAACTTTTTTTTTTTCGAAATCGACAAAAAAAAAAAATGGCCACTTTATACCATGCGTTTTGCAACTTTTTACGATGTTCTCAAAAACGGCTCTAACAGATTAAACTTGCTATAATGATGTAAAATTTAATGAGTTTTAATACCATGTAGGTTTTATTCTTTTACTATTCAGGTTGGAATAGTCTGACAGGGCTTAGTGACAAATTGTTAAATTGTCTTCCTTTAAAGTATCTTTCATTTTGTAGATTAAAAAAAATTAACCATATCATCTTATCAAGATTGAAAAAAAACGGATAAATATCCAAGTTGAACGAATTTGATAACCAACTAAAGGAGAAAAGAGCAAAAATATTTTTGGTGGTAGTTGGATGGGATAGTTAATTTTTTTCGAATTTATGTGATAAAAAGGTACTTTAGATGAAGTAAATTTAAAATATCGGCATTTACGCCCTGTCAGACTATTTCAACCATAATGAAACCTATATGATATAAAAACCCATTAAATTTTACATTATATTAGAGCGTTTAATCAAAATCGTTACAACCATTTTCGAGAAAATAGTAAAAAGGTGCAAAATGAATGGTATAAAGTAGCACTTCCAAGGTGCCGATTTTGGTGAAAATGGGACCCTTAAACTTTTACACCCCATGAAAATTGGAATTTGAAATTTTTTACGGTCGGAATACATTTTCCTTACTATATATTTCATATATGTAGGTTAGAATGCTGCCAATGGGCAGTTTCTCTTCATGTGTTTAACAAACATCTTTTAGCAAGAGGTTTGGCCTCTACTTCATTTAGACAAAATCATTTTTTACATTTAATAAGGAAATGTTATAAATATTGAAATAAGAATCGGACTAAGTACTTTAGAAAAAACATTATAAGAGAAAATAAATAACAATTAACAAAATAACTAGTAATAAAAATCTTGATTAAATCATAAACAATTAAAAAGTAATGACATAGCAAATGCCTATAAATTTTGTACTAATCGTTCGTAACATAACTGCTTATCTTTAAAGCTTCTATTTAAAACAAATCAACTTATAGCTGGTAATTGTTATTATGTCTTCTAAATTAAAATTTTCCATAGCAATCTTCTGACTGGATTTAAAACTGGACACGATATTAAAAAATGTTCAATATTATTATTTCAATATGTTAGTTAATACATTATATATACTTTTAAGTATAGAAAAATAATAAAATTTATTAACTGTAAAATAAATTTTTTGTATATTCCATGATCGGCGTCTATTTCAAATCAGGTCCATTTTTCAAATTGATACAAATACGCCAGTATTTCAGATCATTGTGAAGTTTCCACCCAGGCCATATTTTAGTCGAAAGTAGCAAATTTCCTCAGTCTTTGCCAGATGGGAAGAGAAACCACTGTGTGCCGGGAGTTGAGGTAAGGGGTGCCTCCTGTTTAGTATTCGCCCAACATGGCCTGCGTCATTATTATAGAGCAATATCTAACACATAAGGGACTGGATGACAAACGCCCGATATTGCCAGCAGCATAACTGATGCACCCTCCGATTTCCATCATCTCCTCCGCAGGCCTAAATGGTTCACCTTCCCGACTGACCGTATCCTCAACGGAATCTTAAAGTTATTCTTTAAAATGATGGATCAATGAAATTAAAGGCAAATAACTCATCACTAGGTTAATAGAACCCATTTTAAACAATGGATTCCATTTCTTCGGATACCTTCAAAAATCCTCCTTTCCCACTCACGGGCTCTTGACTTGTAAATATTTTTCTTTTCCGAGTTCTTTTATTAATCAATACTTCATCAGTAAATATGCTTTAAAATTTAAATAACAGACGGAAGATAGAATATAGATAAAGTTACTCACTTATATTGAAAATGGTTCTAATCAAAATTATATTCATTCAAATCAGCCAGAGACAACCGACCACCAGTGAAAAGTATTGTTTGGTGTTTATTTATCTTTTGAGCGATCGTAGTCGGCGGAAATTGAATGATATCAGATTAAAACAGTAGTATTATAATATTTCCAAAAAATACGAATTTTTCAATACAATACTAATCTCTTTAGTCAGCAGGAATGGCGTAAAAGTGTTTTATCACTTTTTTTTTATCATACCAAAAAGAAAAATTGTTAAATGTATACAATTTTTAATTTTACCACATTCAAAAAAAAAAAAAAAAAAAAAACGGTTATGTGTATACAACGTCAAACGTTCTTATCACTCCTAATCACTTGATAGTTGGTTGATCCACCATCCAAACATTTGAAGTAGAAAGTTTTAAAAATATGAGACCCTAATCAGAAACATTGAGGTCTGTATTTCACATAATCAATGCTTTATTTATAATTTGTGGAAACAATTTTTAATTTAAATTAGGAATATTCAAGCATCCAAATTAAAATTCCATCACTAAAGGTAATTTTTTAATCGTGAACTATTTTATTTCTACTGTTGGGAAAATTTTGGGTAGGATAGGTTTAGTTGCAGTTTTATCAAAAAACAGCCAACCAAATCTGTGCAAATTTAAGATTGAAAGCTAGAGTTTTTTAGATGGTAAGAGTCTTATATTGGGTAAGAATTATGGAATGTTTATGTCTTCAAGTTGAATAGGAGTCATCTCAAAACATGGTGCATTGCTGTAAAAATTTGATCATGATTCATTCTTTATCTGTTATTGACAATTATCATTATGAGTTTGAGTGACCAAATTATAGGTGATATTCGAAGTGCTTGTAAATAATTGATAATGGAAAGCAAGGCATCAATAAGTTATACAAATTTTGTGATCATTCGTCAATGAGCCAGGTCGTTACAATATTGTTTCATATAAAGTGTAACTGTCTTAATTCACAAAATAATAATTTGTTTTTCTTTTCAATAATGTATTTCCATTATTCCTTTACTTATAAGTTTCAATTTTCATTGGATATCTTTTCAAATTAGTAATGTTTGGTTCATCATTATGTTACAGTTCCACCTCAAAGACCTAAAATATTTGACGAAGGAGGACGGGAGTTGACATCTGTTGCAGGTCCCTACGAAGAAGGTTCAGAAATGAAACTCACTTGTGTTGTATCTGGAGGTAATGAATAATAATATTGCTTTTTTGGCAGTATATATAGTTGTGATTCGAAAATTTTATAATTATAAATATTGACGAGAGTATATAGTTGACTATTGATGTAATCATATAAAGAATAATCAGGATGCTGTCAAAAACTTTTTTTTGCAATTTTTGCCAATTTTTAGCTCTGATGCCTTGCTAGCTTGAGTAAAAACAATGGCAAAAACATAATATCACATTATGACTGAATCCTAATTATTCTTTATATAAATATTTACCAATTACCACTATATTTTAACATTTCATATAATTTTGAATTTCAATAATTAAATTAATGAAGAAACATGGTGATATGATGTCTTATCTGAATCCATATGTAGTTCATAACATCGTTATTTCTACATGATTTTTAAATTGGATTATACTATAAATCTTACTTTTAATTGTCATTGATGTTCTACTATTCCTTGCAGCTTTGACCTCATGAACTATCATATGATGTATAAATTTATTTTGATTCTTTCCTCATTTCTGAAATTATCGATTTAATTTATAACATTTGTTTCAGGACGTCCAGAACCTTGGGTGAGGTGGTGGAGAGATGAAACGTTAGTAGATTCATCCGATACTATTGCAGGATATCCAAATGTAAAGAAAAATCAACTTGTGATTAGCAGATTATCCCGAGAACATTTAAATTCTGTTTTCACCTGCCAAGCATCTAATAATAATATTAGTCAGCCTGTTTCAACTAGTCTCACAGTTGAAATCCATTGTAAGTAGTTAAGTTTGCCAATTAATTATTCATTCTAATTTTGAAAGTTTAATATACACAAATTTTGTGTTATGAAATTATCCTAAAGAAATCATTGTTTCTTTTTGCTTAAGTTTCTACAATAAATTTATTAGTCATCAGTGTCAGTCACTTCATTGGATTTTTCTTATAAAGATCTAGGTATTGTTGACTGTAAAATTAATAGTAGGGAGAGTTGGTGGGGAGAGAAATAAGAGATACAAATTCATAAGAAAATTTATTTTAATTAGTATATAACATTTCAGCCTAAATTATAGGCCTTCATCAGGGCTTAGAAATAGCAAAGAAACGTCTTTTAAAAAAAATAATTACAGGATATGAGAAAAATAAAAGTATTAAAGTAATGAAAGGTGATTACAAACAGTTATATAAGAGAAGTACGTTTGTAGTTATTTTCATAAATAAATTCAATTCTTCTTAATGGAATTCATAGACTTTTCCTTTTTTTTTTTCACCAATCCTGCAGATGTGTTCTATCCACCACTATCTAGGTCTGCCTATGGCATCTGGTGTGTCTGGCTTCAAAAATCTTCTTTATGTCACAGGCCTCATCCGTTCAGCATGGATGAAAAAACTATCCCAACTTCCACTTTTCGACAATTTCATTTAAAGTAGGTACTCCCTGTATCTTCTCATTCCTTTTACTCTCTCTCCTTGTTTTACCTGTCACTCTCTGGAGCTACATCATTTCTGCTATTGTAGCTCTACTCCAGTGTCTGTCCAGCTCCCACTCCCAAAGATAGGTATGTATATATGAAGAATGGTAAGATATGTAATTTTACTCTCTTTTTCGTTCCGTTTTCCCTACTGAAGTTTAGCAATGTGTGAGAGCTCTTTGTTCATTTTGCCATTTCTGGTAAGCACTATTCTGAGTAAGTAGCAGGAGCTCTTTCGCCTTAGCTGTGAACTAACACTTCCTTCTCTTCACGACTAATGAGCATCCCTTTGCTTTTTCCAATATTTTAATCATGCGCTTTCTGTACAGAACAGCCTCCCACTCCATAACTGCCTGCTGTAGGTTTTCTTAGTAATCGGCAATGAGGGAAATATCTTCTGCAAAAACCAACACTTGAGCCAGGATTATTCTCAAGTTCCACTTGACCACAACCTTCTGTGTTGTCCTCCGCTTGCACATTTTCAATATTTCATCCATAAATATTATAAAAAAGGAGAGTAGTATGGCTGTCACCTTGCCTAACACCCTTTCTCATGGCAAAGGCCTTGGATGTTCTTCTGTTAATTCTAATTAAGCCTTGGGACTCATGTTATGTTGATTTTATGGCAAGGTGGGAAAATATTTTGGGGTTAAAGTTGTCCATATTTCTTCACTGGGAACGGAATGAAATGCTCTTCTCTCTTTTCCATACTTCTTAATAATCCTCCTTAGCAAGAATAAGGTCCTATGTTTTACAGTGGGTTCTAAAATGTGCTTGTTCCTGTCTGATTTGCTTTCAAAAAGTGACAAAAATTTTCTTTATTAAGAGGAGTAAAGGGCATACGTTTGTATGAGGTCAATCTTTCCTATTGACAGCTTTAAATACACTGTTATATTTCTTTAAGGTATTGGCTACCGATCTACAACTTTAGCGAATAGGCTTTCCTTCATGATTATGGCAATACTTACTTAATGTTCCAAATCTAATATCCTTTTGAGTGCTGCATCATAACTGTTTAGACTATTTAATGAACTGCTGAAATCTACTATAAGAGATTGGCACAGTAGGAGTTCTTGCAGGTGATTTCATGCGCGACTGTAACCTACAAGACGGCCAATAAATGTTAAGTGCTTTTAAAATTTGATACTGCTAATAATTGACGACAACGCTGATGAAATGGTGAAAGAATAGATGTATAACATGGATATGCATTATGCTTGAAAATGGCCCTAGAGGCTGAAACGTAGTGATGTCTGAAAATTAAATAAATTAAAAAAATGTATCAAAGACTTCTTTTCTAGAGTGGCCATAGATATATGGCACAATTTTTTTTTTTTTTTTTTTTTTTTTTTTTTTTTTTTGTATACCTTTTTTCAAACTGATTCTATCCTACCCAGAATGTTACTGTCAAGATTCATTTCTCAAGACTGACATGAATAATAAGTAACTTCCTTAAGTGGGAATCAAATCCACACCATTCCAAACTAGGAACCCAAGGAACCTTGCTGCAACTAATTAATCTTAAATTTTAGTAATACTAGTCAACCTTTGAAACAATATATCTAGATAATATTGTGTTACCAAAATGTATGTGTGATGTTTTAGACTTTTAATCACAGTGATGTTAGTTTAATCCATCATTACTGTACTTTAAAGCATAAGACCTAATTGTTGCAGTTAAGCCGATGAATGTCTCAATTATCACAGAAATGCAACCAATGTCAGCTAACAGGAAATATAAAATTGTTTGTGTTAGTATTGGTTCTAGACCTCCAGCTAAAATTTCTTGGTGGCGTGATAATGAACTGCTTACTTCTGTATCTGAAAAGGTAAAGCAATATTTTTATAGTTTATTTAATTATCATATTTATTTATGTTTTTATTCATTGATTATAAAACTTGTATGTAATGGAGGTGATATGTTCATTAAGATTGATTTAGTATCTAAGGGAAGTATATAAGATTTTGGTATTCTCCTCATACTAGCAAATTAATTTAAAAGTTATTTCTTTTTACTCACCATTAAATTTATTGATCATGTCATATGGTCCACTGACTTTTAAATTAATTGAAATTTAATATGTTCAATTTAAATGATACTCTATCCTATCCCTTATATTTTATCTGATGTATATTTTAAATATTTAACACATGTCACTTCGTCACTAGTGTAACATAAGGTAGTTATCATCAAATTTAATAAGATGGTATTAAATAAATCTATAAATAGAAAATAATTAACCAAACGTTGATTCTCAGTTCTTATAAATTCCGTGTTCCTACAATATCATTGGTTTAAGTATAAGAAATAAAATTTAAGGCATTCAGAACTTTTTTTTTTTTTTTTACTACTTAAGGCAACTAAAACTGTTTGATTCATTTCATACTAAATTATCCATATTTATCCATGAATATGTAAATAAATTTATATAAGATGGTAAAATGAATCCTTATAATTTATTATATAATGAATAATATTTTGCCATATGTTTTAATTACAAGAATATCATGTCATTCCAGTCTTATAGGGTTGGTTGTGAATGTTAAAAAAACAGTTTACATGTTAAATAGGGGAAATAAGGGTTATCCTGCTAGAAATTAAATTTTATATTGGAATATCAATGAAAAACAATTATATATATATATATATATATATATATATATATATATATATATATATATATATATATATATAAAGTATAAGAAATAAAATTTAAGTCATTCAGAACTCCTTTTTATTTTATTTTTTTTACTTATATATATATATATTTTGCATGATGTATGTATTTATTTTTTTCTTTATGATATTTTAATAAATATTATAGATAAACAAAGAATAAACATAACATAATTGTCTACTCTTGGATAATAGATTTGCTAAATAATAATTTAAGTTAATGTGACTCACAAACCTGACTAAAATTGATAGCATTACCAGATAAGATTCAACCCAGGTATTTTATTTAATAGTTTAGTAAATAAGTTTTAGTTCTCATACATTCATTCTTATCTTATCCTTCCAGTGGAGGATAAAAATACAAATAAAAATTATAAATTTACAATAGATAAAATATATAATTAGCTATATATATATATATATATATATATATATATATATATAATATATATTGTTGTGATATAAATTACATGAAGAAAAAGAGATACAAACGACAGACAGAAAAGATCAACCTATGCCTGAGCAAAAGGTGGGCAGATATAACCTAACATAGATTTTACTTCTGAGAACCATGAGTTAGGACCTCGACATCCTGCCAAAGAAGGAATGTGGGAATGTGATCGCCAATGAGGACTCAAGACCAATTTTGATTTATGTGTGATGTAAATTTGTAGATTTCAGCGGTAAGAAACAAGAAAAAATACTACCTCAAGGAAGAATGAACCACAGGACCGTAGCGTAACACCTTGGGACTATATATGTTTTTTATATTATTAGATTATATGATTAGAAATCCCTTGCCCTCAGATATTTAATAATGTTTTATGATACATGTAAAAATTATTTTTTATAAGTAATATTTAATTATATATATATATATATATATATATATATATATATATATATATATATATATATATATATATAACTAACAGACACACACACACACACACACACTCATACCTAAATACATATAATTGGTTATTGGCCTTGAATTAGGCCCTTTTAGTTGAATTATTAATCGGATTATGGACATCTGACAAAGTATAAATTTTGAATATATTATTATTAATTAATTTATAAATATAACCATATTTAAATATGATGGGCCGTATTTAAATTAGATATTCAAATTATATATAATCCAATGATAAGTTTGTATATATGACAGGGTTTTTATAATTCAATATTAAAACAAATTATTATGTATAGATTTCTGATGATGAGAATGTTACCACTTCTACCCTAGCCTTCACTCCTTCAAATGATGATAATGGTGGCCGTCTCACTTGTAGAGCAGACAATCCAAGAGTAAATGGTGCAGCCCAGGAAGTTACTTGGAAGTTAGATGTTCACTGTATGTTATCGCTGTGATGTTCAATGAGAATCTTTAGTGAACTTATTGATATATTTCTTTATTATTTAATTAATTTCATCATATTTTAGATATGCCTCATGTGCGATTAGAGCTGGGATCAAAAATGAATCCAGAAGATATTGAAGAGGGAGATGATGTTTACTTTGAATGTAAAGTAAAGGCTAATCCTGGTGCTTACAAAGTGTTATGGAAGCACAATGTATGTGTAGAAATTAGATAGTTTGATATATTTTATTTATTCTCCTAGTCTTAATAAAGTCATTGATTAGTCAATATTATTATTTTATTTTGTAAAAATGATTTTCTTTTTTCTCCAACAAATAAAATATATGTTATTTTGTTTCCAACATCTTATATTGTGATTACAGACATCAGCAACTTTCCAATAGCAATATTCACCTAAAAACATTGCCACATTAAATATCTCCTTCTTCTCCTAACTCCTTAGTATTAAAATCAGTCAGGATAAAATAGAGTTATGATATATAGAGTTACTAATTATGTATATATGACAATCTCAATATGGAGTACGCAATACTTTTCCCTTTTTTTTTTCTTTTTTTTTTCTCTTGGAATTGATTTTCTAAATGAAACTGCATTATTTTGAATTAAAACTCTATAAATGCATGCCTGCATGTATACTTTAAAATATAAAAATACTAAATGGTATATCTCATTATATTTTTATTCTAGAACCAAATAATTCAGCAAAGTATAAAAAATGGAGTTATTCTCAGCCACAAAGCATTAGCACTACAGTCTGTGAGAAGAACACAAGCTGGAAATTATACTTGTGTTGCTTCAAATGTGGAAGGTGATGGGGACAGCAACACAGTTCAACTAAAAGTCATGTGTATGTGGAATATAAGACATAATTTATTTTTATTTTTTCATGAATGAGTGGTATTTAAGTCATAACCTTGGTATTTTTAGATAAACCAATATGTAGAAGTGATCAGAAACATGTATTTGGAGTTGCGAGAAATGAAGATGCTAGGGTGATGTGTGAAGTTGATGCATTTCCTACACCAGATAGCTTTCGTTGGTCTTTTAATAATTCTGCTGAATCTATTGAAATAGCACCTTCAAAATATCATAATTCACTCCATCTCTCTCTATCTACTCTTTCTTATACTCCTCAAACTGAAATGGACTATGGGACTGTAATGTGTTGGGCCTCAAATACAGCTGGACAGCAACGAGAACCGTGTGTTTTCCATATTATTGCTGCAGGTAAAAAATCATATTTAAAAAAAATCTTTAGTCTTCAAATATTAGTTATATTAATTTATGAAATGAAATCATTTAATTTACCTTTATATTATTTGTTAAAATCTATGTTTATATTTTTGATACTTTATTTATTTGAAAATAAATTTCAGGTCGACCAGATCCACCTTATAATTGCACTTTAATTAATCAAACACTTCATTCTCTTGACTTGGAATGCTTAGATGGGTTTGATGGGGGACAAGCTCAGAATTTTCAATTAGAAGTCTATAATTTTGACATAAACTATCTCTTAGTTAATACAACTTCAAAACAACCTGTATTTAAAGTTGAAGGTTTAAATCCTGGTGTGAATGTTAAAATAAATATATATGCTTTTAATTCAAAAGGCAAAAGTGATATTGTAAGCCTTGATGGATTTACTCTAAAAATTGCTGAAAAACAAACAGGTAAGATGCAAATTATTTTATTTAATAATTTATTACTGTAGATACTTAATACATATTTGAGATCTAGTTAGAATTAGAAGGTATATTAAATAGAAACTAATATAACAATTACTTTTATATTGGTTTCAATAGGACTGAGGTATGATTCATTTCACCACCTCAGGTCATAAGATGTTTTGATAGAACCTATATAAGAACATTATTATTGGTTTTATATATATATTTATTTATTTATATATTTATTTTAATGAAATTTACAACTTTATTTACAAAAAAGACATTAAGTTTGTTGGTTTATTTATTTAAAGTCACTTTATGCTACTGTGGCTAATTGGACAATGCTACAGTGGGAGTCCTAAATTTTGCCTATCCAGGTTTAATTAGGATAGGGATCTTTTATAAGTTCCTGACATTGCACAGGCTCTGGACCACCTTTTTACGTCCCCTCTGAAGTAGGGCATAACTAAGGATTTTTTATCCCCCCTAAAAATCCTAGGACCACCTGCAGGTTTGAACCCATGACCTTTGGCATAGAAGACTGTTATGCTAGTCAATATGCTACAGGTGATCATTGATCAATATATACATTTATTTATTTTAATTTTTCTTTTTTTTAATTCTAAATTTTTACTCCAAGAATTGAGATGTTTTAAGGTTTAGAAAAATGGAGGTTTTAAGGCCTCTATCTCCAGTTTTGTTTTATTTTATTTATCAATGGGATATCTTTAAAAAAATAATGTTTACTATAAAAGGCTTAATTAACTGTAAGAACTAGGAGTGGGCATAATCGAATGCCGATTATCAGATCATTCGATTATTTCAATCATTGTTTCATAATTTTTTTTTTTTCTCATTGCATAAATTATATGCATATTTGCACCTAGGCTCAGCCAGCTCAGGAATCATAGAGAGGCCATATTGTCTTTAAGAATGCATATTAATAATTTGATTATGAAATCATTCGATTATTGAAATCATCGAAGTCCGATCATTCGATTATGCCCACCCCTAGTAAGAACAGTAAAATGCCTGTGCTTTACTATGTTGCTAATTAGTATTATTGGTAAATATCCAGAAACCATTGTTGTGAATAAAATGGTATTGATGGTAACTGATAAATGTTTTATTGTAATATATAATGAGAAATGATTTTTCTGAGGTAAATATATGAGGTGTAATGTTTAATAATGAATGAATAAATGAAAATAAATTTTATTCTGGGACAAGTAGTCCCCTAAGAATAACAAAAATGTACATTAAAAATGATATCTGTCTGGTATTTTAAGACTTCATAATAACAATATAACAGACGGGTATTGTAACAACGAATAGTTATCATCTATAGCTTTAAATATTACATATTTTGGGAAGATCAATAGTTCAGGAGATGAAGAAATAATTTATGTTTAAATGTGTTTAATGATAATGCTTTACCAATGGATTTAAGCAATTAATTGCAAAATAGGGTAGCAAGAATGACAAACGATTTTTTGAAGGATGAGGATCTGTGGGAAGGTATATATATAAGTGTAAGTATATGAGTTGGGATCTTGTGTTTACTGAACAGACAGAGGAACATGTGGCAAGCATATTGAGAATATAAGGATTTTTTTTTCGTTTTGAAAGATCGGAAAAGACAGATACCTCTTCAACTCAGTATACCTACTCAAAAATGGGAGCGTCTTGGAATTTCACATGTAAATCTAATTAAAAAATTCATTAGTACATACAGAAGCTTAATTTGCTAAGGTTCTACCTTCATATAGATAAACATAAATTTATGAATAAACTAAAATATGGTTAAAGGTGAAAAACGTTTCTGATATCTGAATCTTGTTGATATGATCAAATATTTCTCACTGACTATATATACTATAATACTATATACTATATATGCATGTATGTATATATAATTGTTTTTTTTTCAGTTTTAATATATATTTTATACAAATATACAAAATATTTTGTAGGTACACCAGTTCCTTTTTATGTTACTCCAGTGATTGTTGTTCTGGTTGTTGCAACTGTGATGTTGATGACTTGTATCGTTGTTATTTTTGGAGTCCTAAAAGCTCGGAATAGAGCCCATGTGACAACTGAAAGTACCAGCAACAGATTAAATGAGAAAACCAAAGTTCCACTACGAATTGATGCTAGGGAAATTTATGACATGGATGATAACAATCCAGATCTTATTCCTTGCAACAAAGGTAAACATAATTATGAACATATCGTTTTTTATATGAATAACTGCTGCTTAAATATATAAATACTTATTAAATTATATTTTAACCATAATTTAAATATATAGAGTGAGTGGTCTTTAATAATACTTCAATAACTATAATTCTTGTGGTTAGTTAGATTTTTAATATATCTACTACTTTTTAACAAGGCTAAAATGTTAGTTATAATTAAACACAGATACTGTTTGAAATTGCAATAGCAACCAGTTTTTATACAAATGAAGCTCATACATTAAAACAAAAAGGAAACTGGTATCACGAAATATCATCAAGGGTTTTGAGTTTATCTATTTGATAAAGAATTACTATTTCTTCACTTGTAGTTTGAAAGTTCTGTGAATACTCCAACTCTTCCTTATGGGTTACTTACCCAGTACAGAAACCCTGTATCCTCATGACAACTGTCACCATTTAATATCCAATGGTCGATAGGTCTTTCACAGGAAGGGAAACATGGGGGGTGGGTACACTGGATTTTTGATCGGGGAAGGGGGGAGGGACAAGTTGGTTAAAAAGCTTAAGGGGTGGTTAATGGGTTGAAAATATAAGTTGTTTTCTCGGAACACTGTCTATATATGCATACATTTAAAAATTAAGTATGGGCTTCCATCCTGAAGAATATCTTCTATGCTGGAGGTTTAATCACCACAATTATCTTTTCCAACTTTCACGTTTTTCGTCCCACTTTCTGCTTATGTGACTTTAAACTTTAGTTGTTGCTGCTATCTCTCCTCTACCATTTCAACTGGTGTGACCCTAAAGTTCTCCTGGGTTCTTTCATAGCTAATTTGGTCCCATTGGGTGTTATCCTGGATTCTTCTCAGGAATATCATTTCGGATGCCATAACTTTGCTTGCATGTCAATCTAGGGCTGTCAAACTCTCTGCACCTTAGAGCAGAACTGGTTGAAATTTTAAATAGTCAATAAATTAGCTGGAGCTTTGGTTGGTTATTTTTTCCCTTTTTAAAATTTAGAAGAATATACCCCATTACCTTTTTTGATCCTGTTTAGTACTTCATGATCTACTTTCCCATCTCAAAAAAATTATTGTTCTTAGATACTCGTAGGCATTCACAAAATTGAAGAGGTACCCCATCACAAGTTACCTATCCATCATTTCCATTCCTTCCAACCAACATAGCTTTGCTTTTCTCAGTGTTTATGCTCTTTACTCTTACCTGTAGTTTTTAACTTCATTCATTACTGCTACCTGTAGTTTCCACAGGGTTTCACAGTTTTTAATGGGAAATTAAAAAACTTATCAATCCTATTTCTTTTGTTATATGATTATTTAATACACATAAGAATGAATTAATTTTAATATTTTAGCAGATTCAGATTATCAGTTGGTAGCCAATTCAAGTCTCCATTCAGGAAATTTAAAAATAGCTCAGGAGAGAGGCTCTAGTCAAAGTCAAATGTTACATGAGAATGTTAAAGATTCTAATCTGTTGAATGTTGACATCTATGAAAACTACAAGAATGTTCACCACAACAAGGAACAGGTATCAATTTCATTGACCAATGTTTCCTGCTTCATAATTTCTTGTGAGAAAGTTGTTCATACTTACCTAAATTTTAGCTTTTATTTATTTAGAATATTATATATATCATTTATATCAAAATATATTGCATATTATGAATTAAATTATATATATATATATATATATATATATATATATATATAAAAATAATTCTTGATTTATTCTGGGACAAGTCCCTTTAGAATAATACAACAGGAAATAAAAAGTGGACTTAAGACTGTAGTCTTAGAGTATAATAATTGACAACAATACAATTAAACTAATAACAAGAACAAATAATATAAACATAAAAGATAAATTCTAATAAAAATGCACAAACAAGAAAAATAAATGTATGTTAACATAAGAACAAAAAAAATATAATAAGATTTAAAAAGAGAATACAAAATTTAAAAAAAAAATAAAAAATATATATATATATATATATTATATATATATACAGTTTTAAAATAAAATAAAAAAAGAAAAGAAATTATAATTCTTCAATGTATGTTAACATCAGAACAAAAAAAAAGCTATAATAAAAAAAATATATAATAAGATTTAAAAAGATAATAAAAAAAAAAAAAAAAAAATGTATATATATATATATATATATATATATATATATATATATTATATATATATACAGTTTTAAAATAAAATATAAAAAGAAAAGAAATTACAATTCTTCAATGTATGTTAACATAGGAACAAAAAAAGATATACATGTATATGGGTCAATTCATTTGAAATAATCCTCATTGATCGCTCCTCCTTGAAAACATTAAAAAGTTTTGTTACTTTAACTTAAAATAATAATTAACAGATGAAGTTTTGCTGTACATACAATAACATTAATATTTCATACATTGCTTATAATAGTTACCTGGCTGTTCCATATCCTACTTTAAATACTATTTTGATTAGATATTTTAAAAATATATTTTGATGCAGAAAAAAATTAAATATACTTTTAGAAACATTATTATTAAGATATTGTTTAAAATAAATTATCTTGAAATTTAAAACTCATATATTATCTTTTAGGGAGAAGACAATTATTTTGAAGATCCATGCATGAGACGACTCAACAGTGGAGATGTTGCTGCTTCTACAATTTTGAAAAGAGAAATTGCTTCTAACGTATTTTCAGAGAATGACTTGAACCGTTGCAATTTGTCACCCAGTGGTCTTCCAACACACCGTGAAGTGATAACCGTGAGAACACCACTGATGGCCAACCAGCAAGAAAGCTGTGTTTAGACAGAAAAATGAAAGAAAAATCACTTGTAATATAATTTTAAAAAGTTGTTAAATAAAATTTGAAATACAAATATGGGTGTCATACTAATCCTATCACAACCAAATCTTGCTTCATCCATAGTCCCTATTTATCAAACTTATAATTTTTATCTGAATGTGTATTATTTTTCTATGATAATAATCATAATTTTAGATGTTGGATGTTTTCTATTAGATAACATTTCTTATTAGAAGTTGATGTATGAAATAATTGTAACTATAAAACATAAGTTATCTGCTACAGTTTTTTTAATACAATGTCAAAATTTAATAGACTTAAAATTTATAATAATCATATATGTTATATATATATATGTGTGTGTGTGTGTGTGTGTGTGTGTATATATATATATATATATATATATATATATATATATATATATATATATATACATATAAACATATATACAATAAACATTTATTCTTAAGAAATATAATTGTCATAATTTATTTCAAACTTGTAGTGTGTTGAAACTGCTATTTTAATCAAATTACTGTTTAATACTTTATGCAGCTAATAGTGTTGTAATAAGTCTAATATAATAATTTTTTACTTTGTAAAATATTAATGTATTATAATTAAAACAATAATGATCTGAAATGTACTATAGAGTTGTGTATAATAAATATTATATTTTTATTAAAAGAAATTCTATAAAACTTATTTAAATTTCAAATTGATTTCAAATACTTAAAGATATAAAAGTTAAATTACGTTTTAAAAAACGGTTAGCTAAAATTAATATTCTAAGCTTAGAACTCAGTTCTAATACTTTCCTTAAATAAATTATTAAGACTTCATAACCATAGTTAATATAGATTTAGTGATTTTTGCATATTACCATAGAATTATTTGAAAGACATGAATTTTTTGGATACTTTTCTGTTATTGCCCTCTGATAAAATGAGAATGAAAAAAATTATTCAATTATACTGCATTCCCACTAACACATATTTCTTGAACACCTCCAACATGTACAATTGGATTTCTTTGTATTTAATCGACATATATTGGCTAAATTCACATATTTTGCTCTCCTCAATAACGCTATGACCCTGATAAAATTTCAAAGCGGATCTACCACCATATGTTTCTCTAAACGACCTTTTCAAATTCATCCCCATCATTGTTAAAACCAGCGCACGGATATTTTTGTTTACATGTAATCATGTTTTTTTATGTCACATAATTAAAGTATAGTTTTTAAGAAAACTTACTATTTTTCTACTGGTAAAATAGTGCCATTTTTTGCCTGTACAAATATTTGGATACATCAAGATCTATTCAATGATTAATAAAACCAAAACACATCAATAATCACAAAATAGACTCTTGATAATGTATGGCTAATAAGACTATTAATTTAGTTATTTGTCAAGGGATATAATAGCAAATATTTTAATCATTCCCATACATTTCCAATATCTTTCTTGGTAATATTATGATAAGTCTCATAAATTGGTTTTCCTTTCTAGTCTGTAAAATTTTGTTTCTTAATTCATAGAAATACTTTTCTTTAGAAAAAACAAAACACTGAGTGAAATTATATTATCAATTTTAAGATTTTTCACTTTATAATTAAATAATTGTGACAAAAATTATATATACATGTTTGTAATTTCTTGAAAGAAAAAATTTAAATTGATTTTTTTTTTTTTTTTTTTTTTTTTTTAAATAGTAGACTTTACTATGAAAAAGTACATTGTTATCATGAATCACAAATACTTTATTCTTCTGTTAATATAGAGAAAAAAAGTAATACCCTCCTGAGGCAATTTGAGAATCTACATTAATTAATAATGATTTCCCAGTGAGGGCAAGGAAATAATAGTACTTTCATGTCAGATATATAGATACTGCTCTAGATATATCTTTCAAAATAGTGTAATTATATCTGTACATAATACACTAAAAATGTGGTAGAATCCAAACAAGATTAAAATTATGTATAATACTAACAATTATCGGAATAAGTCATACTTAATTCAAAATATAAATGAATCCAAAAAAAAAAAATAATGCCTTCTTAAACAACACATACAAATATTGAGATAATATTTATAAAAACCACCGGTGCTGTCTCCCTCATGCCTGGCAATGCTATGTTTCCCTTAAATTTTAGCACATTTGCTTATTATAATTTTTTTACAAGTGTAATTATAATGTTGAGTTAAAAAAAAAAAAAAATTATAAAAGTTTCTTTTAGCCAATGTTTTTTTGGTGGGTGTAATTAGGTCTGTGACTAAAACTATATCTCCTTAGCCTATTTACAAAGAAGTTAAAACATAAAAATGCTTATAAAAATATATTATATCTTCAAATAGAACTAATGATAAATTATTAATGGCAAAGTATGCTAATATTCACAGAAGGAAATACATTTTTATATATTCAACAAACAATATACATTTATTTACTATTCAAATTAAAATAAAGTTATTCATAGATAATTTTAAATATTATTTTAGCGTAATTAACTGTTATTTAAGATACTGTTTAGAATGTGACTCTCTGAATCAGAAGTGTAGTCCTAATATATTAGGCAAAGTTCTGAACATTTCTGATAATCATAAATAACTATAACTTGCAACATAATATAAATTCAAACAAGAAGAGCTGTCCATCATCAACATGAATATAGTTAGAGAGAAAACAACATTGCATGACAGAAGGTAGAAATCTGCAGTTTGAAGAGACTACTGAGCTTCTAGGGAAAAATCTTGAATAAGGTCCAAGATTTTAAAGATTTAGCTGCCTGCTTGGTTGACATTAGTAAAATTGATGGGAGGGGGAAGGCCAGAGTTTAAAAGAGTAATAGCTGAGAAGGAAGGAAGTTATGATCTGAAAATTGGTGATGATCATTTAAAAACTGAGAAAAATAATTCCATTATAATTTACGGTTGGGCTCTTTCAAATAATTATTAAGTAATTATGTGTATGCTAGTGATAAATTAAAAAATCTTTAAAATAGGGAATATTTAAAACACTCTCTAATCTAAATTTAATCATATAGATCTTGGTAAATTCATAAAATAAATTTAACAAAAACATTATAAAAAAAAAAAAAAGTATATATATATATAGGAGCTGCATTAGACAGTTGGTGTTGGTATATCTTTCATTCCTCTTGAATGAAGTGTGACTTACAACTGAAAGAATATGATTTCACAATCCATGATTAAGTCCAAAAAACATTTTTCTTGATTATTGCTAAGTATAAAATGATGCTTCTCTTGTTATTTCTGTATTTTATTATATTATAATGAATACCTACCTGATGCTCAAGCTTATTAATGTGTGGTGCAGTATTTATGAACAAATCATATACAAATTTTACTCTAATTTTTTTTTTCTCCAAAATTTTTTGATTACCTGCATCATTTTTTTTTATTCCATATATATCTTTGAACAGAAGTTAGTTACAATTTAAGTGTATACTAAGCAGAGAGTACACTGGTCTCATATATTGTGGCTTCTTTTCAAAGTAATGTTGCAACCAAATGTTTTTTTTTTTTTTAATTAATTGATGAATGCTTAATGATTTAATGATGCCAAGTTATTGGTTTTGAAACTAATTTTCTGAAGAAAAAAAAAAAAAGGGCATAAATATAATAGAATATAAAAACGTAAAACATTTCATTTCAAAGCTTTGTAAAAGTTTCATTTAATAGATTAAATAACATAAATAATAATAAATAAGTGGTTACCAATTTAATCTATGTTTATTAAATTCATCAAAATATTCCTCGTCAAAAGATATTTTCTAAATATTTTAAAAAATGTCATGCTTCCTTCCAAACTTTCGTATGGGTTTTCAAGTGCCCAATGAATTGAGTAGTAAAGAAGTATAGCCATAAATATAAAAATGACTGCATTTCTGAGAATAAATACAAATAAATTAATACGTGGAATGTGGGTAATCTACAACTTAATTTAAAAGTTAATCAATAAATAAAAAAATTAAAAGTATTTACGACGTAACTGCATAAATAAATAATATGTTAAAAAAAAGAGTAATAATACCTTAAGTTATTCATTCTGACTAGTGAGCGGAAAATGCCGAAACCTATTCAAAATGTTTCCCTCCTAATGTGTGGACTAGGTTCCACAGAGGACGAACTTTGATGAGTATAATTATATTTACATAAACAAATTGCGGAAATTTTGAATAATTCAAAGGATTACTTTAACCAATAAGTATTTTTAATTATTTATTATAGTGAATGATATTCACTACAGTATTAACAAAAAAAAATATATCAACTAAATATGAACCTAGAGATATGGGCATGAGAAGAAACTACCCAGTGGTTTTTATTAGTTTTTACGCATGCTAAGAGGTAGCACTTCAGTAACCAATAAGTAAAATAGAAAATGGTTCAGGAGGTCAATTAGTTATTTTAATATGGTATTGTTTATGTTGCATCATAAATTATTTCATTTTTCATAGTCAAAATAACAAGATTTTTTAATTTTAAATTGCAATCTATAAACTAAACAGATCAGGAGAGGAGGGTTGAATAAGGTGGTAATGGCTCGCCTGTCGATATAAAAAATCAACATTGAAAATTGTCTAATTTCTAATGTAGAAACCCAATAAAAAAAGATATAGTTGAGATCGGGAATACTGAGAAGACAGGCAAGAACCTGCTACACTACCCATATGGGATGAAGAGGGGAGGGGGACTTGAAATAGAAGAGAAACCTTGCCTTGAAAAAGATGCATGTCACCAATGGCTAGCCATTAGGCTAGCTTCTAGTAGCATATCCTCGTTGAGAATCAAATGCTGATGATATGAAATACAAAAAGAGTAGATGACGGGTAGGAATTGGCTGATGAAGCGATAAGGACTGATGACGGGAGCTCTGATGTTTGGGATGGGAAGCTCTGCTGCTTGCGTACGGAGGTCTGGCGATTGGATTATAAGATTAAGAGGGCCTGAAATCGGAGTTATTGACTCTTGATGCACAATACTGTTTTTCGAAGTCCTGGCAAAAATGCTTAAAGTCAAAGACACCAGTCAGATGACTTGAGGTAATTTTTTCTGCTATTCGGGGAATAAATGCCGAATGTTCAAATTCAGAAGCCTTTATTTATTTTTAAATTCACCTGAAAATTTTAATATAGAGGTTTTACAATGTAATAAAACCAAAATTGAGGATGGTTTTCGATTTATAAAATTCTATAAAATATTTTATAAAATAAAGTAGTTCACGAGCTAGATTTTAATGATCACACGTTACCTCATCTCTGTATTTTTTTCATCTCTAGATAAGAAATTAGTGTGGTTTTTATGTAAAAATTAGCTAAATCATTGCGGTATCGTAATGTTCAATATTAAAGATAATCCCAAAGTAAGTACAAACTTTATTTAAAGTGTACATTGTGAAAATAAAGTCAGTGCATTGAGTAGGTCTTATTTCCCTCACCAACACACCAGCTTACGTGGCTTTCCACTGTAACGTCTATAATTGCGTTAACGAAATGTTTTCAACACGCTAGCCCAATGGGGAGGAAGTGAGTAATATAAAACTGTTTGACTGACAACTTCTTTATTTTCACAAAATAAACATCATCAATTGAACCTGAAAGGTTATTGAACAATTTTATAACAAATCAAATTTGAAATCTTAGCAAAAAAAAACAAACAACTAAATATCAGAAATAAACTTATCCATACGAGTTCATCATTCATTAGCGATAAAAGTAGCAAAACATTCTAATTAACTAGTAACATTAGCATAGATACACCAGACATAGCATATAATAACTGTCTTTTAACATTCCTTTTTTACACTAATTTTAATTAAAAGATCATATCTAGCTTAGAAAGATCTAGTTTATGTCAGCTGTGACATTCTCCTCTCTTCCTGGGGTTGCTGGAGAGCACTCTGCTTCGTCGCTCACGGTCTCTAATGCATCAGTTTTTAACTCTTCGATGCGCCTAACCCCTAAGGGTCTTCCAGCCTCATCGACTACCTCATACACCACGGATGATAATACCTTCTTCACAACACCCTTTTTCAAATTCGGGCCCAAGTTTGGAGGCAAAGTATCTATCTAAATCAGAGATAGGATTAGTTGTTACCCATACTTGCTAACCTTCAACTAGCTGTCCTGGTCTCATTCTAAGATTATGAAGTCGAACGTTTTTTTCATAGCCCTGAAGCAACCGACTTTAAACATCTTTCATGGCTATATTGAGTGTTGTTTTTGTTTTTTTTCCCGGCTTGTCTTATGTACTGCAGCCTGTTATTAGGTTTATTGTGCCCCGTCCATCATTCTGTTAATACAGGCCTGTTTCCTTGGTGAATCTGACCAAACTATAGGGTTTAATCACTTCAAACAACTTGGGATTTATAATAGGGTCTCTGTCAAAATGGTAAAACCGTATCCTGGTAATCTCTGGACACCTGCACATCCATTTTCACAGATATGCAGTTTCATTTTCCATCTTGCAGAATCTGCAAGTCGGTGAGGCCACAAATCCCATATTATGGAGTTGCTTGTTAAGCTGACAGTGTCCTGTATACAGTCCTTTCACTCTCCACAGAGTTATCCTGTCCATTGAGAGTCGTGTACCACTTTTCTCTTTGCAGGGCCCTTTCAATGTCTAATTGTTATATTTCTTCTGTTAGTGAAGAAACAGAGATTGACTTTCTGAGAGTTGTTGCTACGACCATTTGCTTGACACCCTCAGAACTCCCATTATCATTCTAAGCGATTCCGAGATTGTTTCCGGAAACTTGTCTTAAATTAGTACAGCGATATCATCAGCATATCCCTGTACATATAGACCTGCGGTGCTCATAGTTTAGTCAAAAAAGAGTCGACAACCAAACACTATTGGAGTGCAGATAGCACACCGCCTTGTGGACATCCTCCTCTCGGTCTCATCCACAATCTGAAGTGTCCTGATTTAGGTGTGAGCATCCTTCCCTTCAGCGTGGCATTGATCCATCTGGAGGTTAGTCTTCCCACACCTCTCCTTTCTAAGGCTATTTCCATAGTACCATTAGGAGTTCAAAGGTACCCTGGATGTCAACAAAGATGCCTGCCACAATTTCTCTGTTAGCCAGAGTTTTTTCAATCCTAGATACCAAGAAATGTAAAGCAGCCTCATATAATTTTCCAGTATAATACGCATATTGTGCGCTTTGTAGCGGACTATCAGCCAGCATGTTGTCCCTAATATGTCTGTCAATAATTTTTTCCAATCTGTTCATTAGAAAGGATGCAGACATGAAGGTCTATAAGCCTTGGGATGGTCATGGGACACCTTCCTAGGTCTGTGTATATATCGCACTTTAGTTACATTCCAACTATTAGGAATATGGTTAAGTGCTAAACTGTCTCGCAGTAATGCCAGGAGGTAGGGTCGCAGCACCTCACACTCCTTCTGTAGTAGAGCTGGAAAAATTCCATCAGTGCCGTTTGATTTGAATTGGGCAAATGGTTTAACTGCCCATTCCAATTTCCCAGAATTAACTATTCTGTTGACTTCAGCCCGACTGTTCGTAATCCATCAGCTCGCTGCCAGAGACGTGTGCTTTCGCCAGTACCTTCTGCGATCTCTGAGTCGGTATGGCCTCCTTCCACACTGATGGCATCCTTAGCTCTCTGGCTCGGTCTCTTGCATAGCATTCTATTTACTCTAAAAGCAGAGGATGTGTCATTAATGTCATTGCGAAAATTCCTCCATGCCCCTCTCTTACATTTAATAATGGCTTTATTGTGGTCAGTCAGTGCTTGCTAATAAGCATCCCAACTACCTGTACTTCTGGCTTTGTTGAAGAGTTTCCTAGTTGAAGCTATCAAGTTCACTGTTCCACCAGTTGAATTTCCTGCTGGATTTTACTGTACACACACTGTTATTGTCTTCATTATTGCTTCAGTAAGTGATACATTGAGGCAATCCAATTGTTAATTGTCTCTAATTGATTTGGGACACTGTCTTACTTCTTGTTCGACTTGGATGCAATAAAAATTCCAGTTAGTAAGTTTGGGGTTCCTATACACTGACTCAAAAATGTCATTAATATCCGTATCAAATCTGATATATTTATGGTCTGAACATGTTTCCTCACAAGAAATATACCAGTAATTAATAAAACCATTAGCAAAATAGGTGCTTAGTGTAATATCAATGACCTCGGGTCTGTTTTTGTTTACAAAGGTGGCAGTATTGCTCTTATTATGGATTCCAAGATCATTGCTTAAAATAAACTCTAATAGAGACTCACCTCTCTGGTTGTTATATATACTGCCCCAGAGTCTGTGATGAGCGTTGACGTCCAAGGTGCCTTCGCCTTCCATCCCTGGGATCAGATTTCTGAGTGCCTCTGTAGGGGTGCCCTCTTCCTAAGGAAGATACAGAGAGGAAACTGTGATATACCTTCTGTTGTTACCCTCGACGAGAATCACTTTAGGTGCTGCCAGATCTCTGCAACAAAATTGCCACATGGGTAGCATCCTGGAGCGCATGGGCACGGCTTTTACACTGTACCCCTGCATTCCCAGCCTCTTTATACTATCCTTAAATAGGTAAGGTTCTTGTATTAAAATAATATCTATATTCTTACCTCTTATATACATGCCGCAATGCAGTGATGTAGGTTCATTAGCCGCAGCAACATTACTGCTTCCTAGCCTTGCGGGGGTCACACCCCGGAGACCGCGCCTTCATCCTTCCTCCATATTGAGTGTTATGTCAAGTTTGGCGGCATAGTATCTGTCTAAATCAGAGATAGGATGAATTCATACCCATACTTGCTGACCTTGAACTAGCTGTCCTGGTCTCCTTCTAAGATTATAAAGTTGAACGTTTTTTTTCATGGCCCTGAAGCAACCGACTTTAAATATCTTCCATGGCCATATTGAGTGTTATGTTCGGTGTAATCATGATCTCCGATTTATCATACACCATATTTCGATAAGCATGGCTAATCAGTTTGCGTCTAAAGTTGAGAAAGGCTGGAGTGTGCCCAGTTGTTTCATGAAAATCTTACATAACAAGAAATGATAACAAGAAAAATGGAATCCAGGAGGAAATAAAGTCCCGGTTAAAGGCGGGAAGTGCGTATTATTATTCAGTTGCTAAATTGCTTGGCTCGCGGCTTCTGTCTAATACATTAAAGGTTAGAATTTATAAAACTATTATTCTTCTGACGATCCTTTACGGACGTGAAACTTGGCCGCTTACTTTGAATGATGAACAACGGGTTAAGGTTTTCGAAAATAACGTTCTGCATAAAATATTTGGTCCGAAGAGATATGAGGCCACTGGGGAGTTTAAAAGGTTGCACAACGCGGAATTGCGGAGCTTATACCCTGTGAATATAATTGAGTTGATAGCATCGCGGAGACACAAATGGGCGGAGTAAAGTTGTTAGGCTCGGCGAGGAATGGATTCCGAGAAAATTGGTATACGTTGGACCGACTGGTAGGCGTCCGAAAGGTAGACCGAAGCGTCGATGGGAGGATTGCGTTAAGGCTGATCTTGGGGGCATGGGCTTGAACGGTGATCATTGGACGAACCTGTGTAAACGGAATTTGGTGGAATCGGCATCGAACCTTCGGGTTCGGTAAGCCTATTATTATTATTATTATTTAGCGGCGTGGTCTAGTGGATAGAGCGCTAGTCTACTGTGCTCCGGGTCCTGGGTTCGAATCCCGGTTGTGACGGAATATTATTTAATCTGTTATTTCAGCCGGGGGTCGATCCTGGAGTATGAAGACTCTCCTGGGGCAGACCCAGCCTCTATAAAGTGGGTACCCAAAAATGAGGAAAAACCTGGAGGTTGAGCGTGATCTCGGCCGAATCACCTCATTGCACGGCCGTTGGCCTTGAAACAGTACGAATCTCTATATGTACTGAGCCCAAGACTCTTCATGGGTTGTAGTGGGGCAGGTTTTCATATGTATATAATATATATAATATATATATATATATATATATATTGTGTGTGTGTGTGTGTGTGTGTTTATTTTACTTTTTCTGTGCTTGGGTTTCAAAAGCACACAAGCCATTGTACGAATGAAATAACCGTATGGGAAATAACAGTATTACCGTTTTTGAGTTGTTTTTTTTATGATAATATTTTGAGTATAGGTAAATAAAAAAACTAAAAAAAATTTATGACTAATACATTTTTTTTTTTTTTTTACTTTCGCTTATTCTATTTTCTTCCTCTACCTTTTACCTTTAATTTTGTAGGTTCAAAAATATTAAGCATATCATCTTATTAGCATTGATTAAGAACGGCTCAATGTACAAGTTGGATGAATTTAGCCATCGACTAAAGGAGAAATGAGTAAAAAATAATGTTTTATGTATGTTTTTTAATATTGAAAAATAAAGGCAATTTTTAGTATAAGTATGGGTGGAATCTTTAATAAAAAATGATGTTACATGAATATTTCTATATTTATTACATTATAAAAATGAGTATTACCAACGAATTTTGTCATTAATGAATGAACTACTGGCCTGGTCAAAGGCGGGAGATCATTATTCAGTGAATGAAGAACGGGTGGGTATATGTTTGTTATAGATTTCTTAGCGGTTGCTATAGCGCTAATATTGCGTGCTTGGCCATGGCACGCCCAGTTTCTCTTGTATTAGCCACTAAAGCCATCACGAGTCGAGAACTCTCCGTTATAACCATTAAAATATTGAAAAAACCTGGTCACTGTCGAATTTATTCGCTTGGTAAAATGGGTTAAGTTGACATCGGAAGAAATTTCGACTCCCTGCAAACAAAGGCTCCCAGTACGACGCGTATATTAGCATTTAGAAGTCAACTAAGAGTAAAGTATACAACATGGTAATTGCGGTGCCCTCCAAGCATTTGGCGGTTCTTGCACTGAATCAGAAACACAGGAACATAACTCGCGACAACCTAAATATGACTAACATCGCTCCGACGAATGCTGGAGTAAACGTTCTGCTTGGAGGGTGAGTTAATTCAACTAAAATATTCCTGCTAAGATAGTCGATTACAGTAATAATATAATTTTAAAAAACAAACATTTCAAATATCATTCATATACAAAAATATAAGACCTAATCAGTTGTCAGCATAAATTACGGTTACATATTGTGCTTAGTAAAATGTTATACAGACCACCATAATAAAATACTGAATTTAGTTTAATATTAAATAACAATCTACTAACTAATTCAAGGAAAAATCCTTACGTCAGTAACGTACCTTACTTTAGTTTATATTTTATAGTGTACTTATTTTATGAAAAATAAATGTATGTAACTACAACAAAGTGTCTTTCAAACTAGCAGCGGTAATAATAATTAATTAGTTTAGAATAAAACGTGATGTATATTAAAAATGTGTTGGTGCAGAAACAATGTCAAGATTCATATTTACAACATACGAAAAACGCTTTAAGTAATCTGTTGTTCAACCATCAGTGTGTTTTTAATATAATTATCTGTTATGAAAATAAACATTTTGAATCCCTCCTTTATCGCGTAAATATGAGTATATTGCACAAAGAAAAATTATTGCAAAAACTGTTTAAACCTTGATTATAAATCAAAATCATTCTCCTGAATTCTTGAAACGATATGTGTATATATATATATATATATATATAATATATATATTCTACATAATTTAAAGAACAATGATAATAAAAACCCAGAGATTATAACAACAAACATATTTAACTTGAAGCAATTTAGAAATCAAATACATTTCAAACATTTATCTGACTTAAAACTGGAAGGAAATGTATGTTTTAAATAGTGCACAATTTAATTTTTCCTTGTTTGATATAATTTTAACCGATTTCCTCAACTTATTGGAAACATAATTTCTTTAACGGTCGTCATTCACGAGGCAAAATTTCTGAAAATTCAATAGTGTTTGATTTGAAATTCATTATAAATCTAATAAATAAGGATGTACTTTAGTTAAAGATTCATACATATCACTACTTTCTGGTTGTTATAAATCATACGCAAACATCACGTTTTAATCTATATAAAATAATCTTAAATATTTCAGTATATTATAAAAAAAATACTACTTAGTGAAGAAATATTGAATAATCTTCAATTCATATATGATACCTGAAAAGTCTTCCTAACATGTTTTTAAAGTGTATAACATTTATTTTATTTTCACATTTAATATAAATTAATGTATTTAACTATCTATGAACTGTACATGTACGTATTAAAACCTGATTAACAAAATATTCAAGAAAAGATTCCTATATGCTTTTTAATAGTACAGTAGCTTAGGTTAAATAAAAGGATGTTTCTTTGGAATAATAAAAACATACGATTTATACATATATATATATATATATATATATATATATATATATATTATATATATATATATATATATATTATTGCTGTCAGTCTTCGACTGTTGATAATTTAAGTTACCAAAGGGTCTTGAGGTTCAGTCAATAAATAAGCAATGGTGATTAGACTACGTTTTAAGAATTTATAACCTAAACACAATTTATTGACTGATCCTCAAGAACGGTAGATAACTTATACATGGAAAATACCCGACTAAGATTCATTTCGTTTTAAGATTCACCTTTCTTAGCTGTGGGGCGAAGCGAAAATATCTACCAGGTATCAAGACAATTAAAGTATCGGTTTAATATTTATTTAAATACTAGTTGCTAAAAGCTATTAACGTCTCAAAGTTAAATTCAGTGTTTTCCAAGTCGAAATCAACCTTTTCTATATCAAAATCAATTTTTTCCAAGTCAAATTCAGCCTTTTACAAGTCTAATTCAACTTTTTCCAAGTGGAATTTATCCTTTTCCATTTAAAATTCATCCTTTTCCAAACCAAATTAAACTTTTTCCAAGTGGAACCTTTATCATTTTAAAATTAACCGTTCCCGGTTTCAGTTATATATATATATATATATATATATATATATATATATATATATACGTATATATATAATTTTTAATCTAATTTTTTTTTTTAGGAAGCTTTGTTACATTAATATAAATGATACATGAAAAGTGTCCGTCCCTGAGATGTAAGCTTCATATTTTTGGGGAAGTTTAGTAGGTAGAAAAATGTCTGCTGTTCCATAAACGGAAATTAGCAGTAATGAAATTATTATAAAACTGACAGCAGTCACAAAATAAAATAAAAAATAAATAAATAAATATATATATATATATATATATATATATATATATATATATATATATATATATATATGCCGAATACTTATTTTGTACTTACAAATGAAAACTTTAATGAGGATTAACAGTATATATCCTGAAAAATTTCATTTGATAACTATATCAACTTGATAAAATCAGTTCGGAAAAAGCCTGTTTAAATTGTTAACATAACATTCAATTCGATTTCATTATCAATCACAGTGGTATTTTGATGTAGGGCTGGGGGTTATTTTTAAATTATACACTATGTGTTTTCACAATGGACGCCACAGAAGATCTCTTGCCAGGCATAATGAAGTAAAGTAACTAACTGGCTTGGGTTCTGTTACACCACCTTTTTTATTGTCGCATCAGGAACAAAAAATACACAAATTTATTTCATTTACGATATCCTTTTTTTACTTAATCGAGTCCTCTTTACCGTGGAGCAGTGTGAGGTGCTATCTTATAGAGCCCGACCCAAGGTGAGAACCTGGGCTATCTTATCCTCTATCCTGTACCAGCTGCCTTCTTCTCCAATCGATTCCTCTCTTCTTGAAGGCCTCCTTTATTCCTTCCTCCCAGGATTTTCTTGGTCTTTCTTGTGGTCTCCTCCTCTCCACTCTAACCTCGTGAGCAGCCTTGGCTATTTTGTCCTCAGCCATTCGCGAGTTGTTTCCGAACCACCTAAGCTGGTTCTCCTCAATAATATCTTCAGCTGGCCTCAGTTACAGGTTCGCTCTTATTGTTGAATTTCTCACTCTATCCCTTCTTGTTTTCCCCTCATTTTTTTTAAGATAGCGTATTTCCGCTGCTTGGATTTGGCTCTTATGTTAAGCAGTAAGGATCCAAGACCCACTAGCATATGTTAGGTTTGGGAGGAATGTGTTTTTGAAGACTACCTTCTTAGTGGCCTTTGAAACTTCCTTCTTGTCAAGAAAACCTTTCCTAAGGGAGCAAAAGCATCTTCCGGCTGTTTTCAACCTCTCTCCGATGTCTCCGCTGATCCGTCCGTATTCATTGAGGTGGGTCCAGGTATAAAAATGGCTCTCTTCTCCTCCCTTTCCACTCCACCTGCTTAATCGAGGTCATTAGTCTCATTTGGAATAATAGGATCCAGGATCATTGCAGTAGTTCCGTTCAACGTTTTTTTTTTTATATATCACTCGTATATAATATTTATTTCTGGGTAATACTTAACATAGTGGTTACTTTCCTAGAAACCAATTAAAATTAACACTGTTAATCTATAGATCCCATTTTACACGGTTATTAATCGTTACACTAAATTGACTTGACATTTTTTCAATACAACCTTCCTAGTAAGAATACATATAATATTTAAAGAAATCATGGCAATCAAATGAAAATTCTTAATAATTCCATTACTTATAAAAATTAATAAATAATTATCTTGAATCACTTTTCGACCGTTCATAGCGTACTTCCATTGCTTGGATTTGGCTTTTATGTTTAGTAGTTAGGGTCCAAAACTCACTAGCATATGTTAGGATAGGGATGAATGTGTTTTTGAAGACTACCTTCTTAGTGGCCTTTGAAACTTCCTTCTTGTCAAGAAAACCTTTCCTAAGGTGGAATTCCATATAAGGTGGAATATGGAATTCCATTACTTATAAAAATTAATAAATAATTATCTTGAATCACTTTTCGACCTTTCATCACGAATATGTTGTCCATCGTCAATCAATACCTTAACTCTGACATGCTTTTGAACTTTCATAACAGTATTTTTCTACTAAATTTGGTTCTATATTTACATTTTTTTTAAGTTGTATTTCTTAATAAACCTTTTTAATAACACAGTAGATGCTTCCGCTACGGGAGATCTCTTGCCAAGATCAAGGAGCTCAGGTAACAGGCTTTATTTCTGTCCTAACAGTGCTGCCACCATATTCTTCATTAATACATTATAAATAAGAAATAATAATTTAATTTATCTAAAATATTTTAAAGTTGGAGGGAATGCAATTTATTTACTTTCGCTTTTGTAACAAAATTCAAGTTCCTTAATGGCGTTCCTCCCTCCATACTACATCACCAATAAATAGTAAAGCCTACTACCTGAAGATAGATACTTTAAAGTATCATTTATAATAACCTGAATAACAAAGCTTTCTTTATAAAAAAAAAATCTGAAGCTAACTGCCAAAATTTTACAATTTTCAATCTAAAAACTCTGATTACTTATATAATACGTTTTGCTTTTTCAATTCATTCGATTCAACATTAAATAGTACATACAAAACGATATACAACTGTCTCAGGCACTCAAAATGACTATTTAGAAAAAAAAAAAAAATTTAAATACTACTTTTTTTTCAGTAGGCAACACAGGTCTTGGAGACCCTGGGCTACATGGTATAGTTGCCTAAGATTCCACACCATGATTCTCGATAATATTTTGTTTGGGAGGGTCATCACTCCTATTTTTGTGAGTAGTCACCAGTTATCTGACGGGTCTCACATACCCGGGGGAAGGTTGTGAGTGAATCCCCATTTAATTACATATTTGAATTCCTCCTGGGGCTGGAATTCGAACTCTCAACCGTGCAGCATATTGTTCTCGCTTGTAATTTGACTTGGTAAAACACCTCCCACTTTATCTGATACTATGAGCGTGCCATAGATTGTCAAAAGCGGTATTCGTTTTATTATTATCTAAAAGAGTTTGAATATTATAGACCACTGTGCAAAATTCTATTTTATCCGTTTACCCTCTTCATGTTTCGGGTCGGAACGGTGCCCGGAAACGGTGCCCCTTGCATTGTTTGTTTGCTTCTTTGCGATATGGGTTCATAAACGACTATGTAATTAGGAGCTGGCGGTTTTTAATGGGTATTACATCTTGTAGCATAAGGAACTGTTTAAGGATGGCAATGGATTTTCTGGAAATTTGGGAAATAGGATTATTCCAGAAGTTTTGGTCGAGGAATACTCCTAGGTTTCCAACAGATACGTGGAAGGTGGTGGGCTTATGGTCGAGGTAAAGTAAGAAATGACAGCAGAGGGAGTTAAGGAGATGATTAGAATCGATGAGAATGGCTTTTGTTTTATCTAAATTAAGTTTTGGACAACTCTTGATGGCCCATGAATTGATACTGTCAATGTCTTCTTGTAGATTTTGGACCATCTGGAGCGTCTCGGTGGGATAGCAGGAAAGTTATTATTATTAAAGTTATTAAACAGGAAAATTTGGGGTTCATTGGCAGAAAGGTGAAATTTACGGAGTATATGGAATTGGGGAGGTCATTGACATAGACAGATAACAGGATAGGAGGTTTCGGAGTTTGGAAAGAAGGATTTCATGGTTCACTATATCAAAGGCTTTTGAAGAGTCAAAAGGACTAGGATTGATATTTTGTCTATGGAATATTGAAGATCTTGGTTGATTTTTCATAGATCTGATTGCAGAGAATATATGCATGATAAGTGCTAATATTTTTAGTTTTCATAATGTTGGCGCTAACACGGTGGCATATTTAAATTAATGTTCCAAGGCCCAAAACTGTAGTCAAATGGTTACTCCAAAAAAGAAACAAAGAAATATGTACGTATTCAATAATGAAAAAAACATGATAAATGACATTACTGTTTTATTAATTATATATATATATATATATATATATATATATATATATATATATATATATATATGTTGTGTGTGTGTGTGTGTGTGTGTGTGTGTGTGTAACTAGGGTCACTATCGGATTTTATTTAAAAATACAAAACCCCATGAAATAGTCTCATGTATTGTATCCATACAGATATAAATAAAAGCGTTGTATCTATTAACAAATAAACCTACTCATGAAATAACCAACGGAAACTTTTTGAATTATTTATTGCCTCGGTAGTTGCTATAATTTAGCATTATCTTTTGCCTCTTTGAATTTTCTCGGAATTATTAAACAACAAGGATATTTTTACGATTGATTACATATATAAAAATAATGTAAAAATTCTTTCTGAAATTGTATTAATTAAACAGATCCTATAGTCGCGAATTCTTCGATAAATAATTTTTTTTCCAACCTTAGAGATGTTAAGAAACTAATAAAGAATGATTATTTAGTTATAAAATACATCATTTGAGAATTATTTTAAACCAAGTGATTGAAAAAATAGCAATAGGTAATTCATTTTTGTTTTCATTTAAATTAATCAATTTCAATTTTTTTTTTTTTATTTTAGGGCTATGATGAGCTGTATGCTGATAATGGTCGTTTGCATTTGTTACCTTTGTCACTGGAGGTTTCAGAAAGTAGAAGAAAGATTTGAAAGAAATAATTCTTGGATGCAAGTTACTGACTCAGATACTCCAATTCATATTTTCACTCTAAACCAGCAAGTATGGAGCGAAAAATATATATAGATTAAAAATATAATGCATGGTATATACATTTGGGTTGTATAAGATAAGATACACTCTTTGATGTTATTATTAATATTTTGAACTTAATATATTTTTGAGTTAAGACTTGAAATAAGGATTTAGTTTTTATTGTGGCACCCAGGACTGTTGTACAAACTCCGTAAATTCCTTTCTCCTACATACTTTCTAATCATTCAGTCCTACCTCTCTTACATACCCTTCAAAATAAACCACAACCGTTTCTATTCATCGCTATTTACCGAGTCTGCTGGTGTTCCTCAAGGCAGTATCCTATGGCCCATTCTATACAACTGATATCCAGACCCATCCTAACACATTCCTTTCTACCTATGCTGATGAAACTTGCGTGTAATCAGTTAATAACGAACCTACAATTGCCTCTCAAACTCTCCAATCCCACATCAGAGACCTTGAGGTATGGTGTCAGAATTGGAGAACTAAAATAAATTCCGATAAATCCCAACAAATCACCTTTACCCTTCGGCGGAAACCTATGACATCCTGCCCTACAGTATCCTTTAATGATATTCCGCTTGTTCCGGTTGAACAGATCCGCTATTTAGGATTCCTGTTTGACAAACGCCTTACATGGAATCCGCATACAAGACTGAAAAGACAAGAAACTGCTCGACGTTTCCGGCTACTCCAACAATTACTAGACAGACGCTCTAACCTTTCACTTAACTACAAAAGACTCATTTACCTGACAATCATAAGGCCTATCTGGACCTACGGAGTTGAGCTTTGGGGCTCTACTAAACCATCAAACTCTTCCCGTATCCAGTCTTTACAATCCAAAATCCTTAACAAAGTAAGGATTGTCGCGAATAAAATCATCCACAATAGCCTTAATGTACTATAAGTTGCTGATTTGGTCCGTGCCAGGTATCACTCCTACCATGAAAAACTCCACTCCCACTCTAATCCATTAGTTTCAATTTTTGCTTCCTCTTCAATTCCTGATAATTCACTGAGGCGTCTGAAAAGAAGATGGCCTCGAGACCTTCTTGTTTAGACTCACTTCTAAAGAGTGCTGCCAATGGGCAGTTCTTTTCATGTTTTTTTTTTCTTCATGTCTTTTATCATCCATCAGCATATTTACTTGTTGTATTATAATATACAGTTGTAAATTTCAATAAAAAAATAAAATCAAATAAAAGTTTTTATTGAACCAAATGATTCTGTGGACCACTTTGAAAATTAATTATAACTCCGCTGGCTGCATGTACAATTACACATCCCAATATTAATTATACTTAGTCCCGATATATTTTTTTAGGGAGTAGATTGACAAATAGCTCGTTATTATTATCCAGTTTACTATTTTTCTTATATGTAGATATAACAATGATGAACACAGAACGCACAGTGTAAAGAAATATTTAACACTATGAATAAAATATTAAAAATGTATAAATATAAATGAAACAAGAGATATTAAATCATTAAAAAATATTTATTTTACTGGTGATGTATTGGTTTCTCTACTCATTCACTAAAGCTTTTGCAAATAGATCCCAATTTTTGTATTTGCAGATGGCAATTGCAGGTTAGCGTCCGTTATGTTTCAGCTTGTTTCAAGTTACCTCAATTTCATTTTCATAAACTACAAATCGCACCAACAAAGATTAGTGCCAGTTTTCTCAAATTGGAAAATTTTTATTTTATGACATGAGCGTTATAACAATTAACTTTTGAATCTGATGTTTCACAAACATAATTCATAATTTCAAAAGTTAATTTATGAATATGTGGATACAGAAATAATGCATTTTTTTAATAAATTAGTATTAAAAAGTGTATATTTAATACATTTCACTACTTTGGCTATTATAAAGTAAATATATATTAATAAAGTGTGATCATTTTCGCGGGAAATATTTTAAGTGGACAATGGTTTGGCAATCTCTGTTCTAAACAAACCACAACCGCCCTAACATCTGTTTCATAACTACAAAAAACAAAACAAAAAAAAAAAAAACTGAAAAACAGGAACTCATATAAGTGTTGAGTTATATGCAGTTATATTGAGCCAGGGGAGCCCGTGGCTGAGTGGCTAGCGGCTAGTCTCTCATGCTACAGGTTGCGTGTTCGAATCTCAGTCCCGGCGGGTTTTTTATAAGGATGTAATATAATGGGGATTCACTCGCAGCCTCTCCCCCAGGTATGTGAGACCCGTCAGCCAAATGGTGGCCACTCACAAAATTAGGCGTAGGGAGTGAAGACCCTACACTGTAAATTGTATCGTGAAACGCGAGTGTTAACTCCCAGGAGATTACTCCGCGAGGCCCAGGGCCTGCACTGCCTGTCGCGCCACTGAAAAAAAAAATAAGGGCGGCTTAAAATAGTTTTAAAATTGAAATGGATCCCTTTATGTAATTCATAAATTTTCTTCTTTTTTTTTTTTTTAAACTTTAAATCTTTATTCACACCTGTCAATAATACAATAAACAATCAGTGAATGTGCGATCATCTAAGAAACATGGCCTGATAGGCATGAGGAAGAGCAGCACCCAGCGGTACCTACTCCTGGCATGAAATTAGCGTGAATTACTAAAGGAGAAGGTCTCTCATCCAACTCCTCTTCAGCCTTCTGTAGGCATTTCCTGGCATGAGTGTTGTGGCAATATCATTGATTAGTGTGTTAGGGTGACCGTATAGTTTGTCGTGGAAACGTTTGTAGTAGCTCCGTATGTGTTCATTGATAGTTGGCGTGTGAAGGTCATTATGTAAAATTATATTACTAACGTACCACGGTGCTTTTGTAATTGTTCTAGAAGTTTTAGCCTGAAAGATTTGAAGTTTGTTAATGTGAGTCTTTTTAGCTGTCCCATATATCTGTGATGCATAAGCCCAAATAGGTTTCAGTAGGGAAGGATAGGTGCTTAATTTCTGTCGAAGTTTTAGTTTCGAGTGTTTTGAAAAGAGTGAGTAAAGAAGTCCAAGTCTTTGGTTAGGGGTTTTATTTATTTTTTGTTAATATGCGGACTCCAAGTCATTCTTTTGTCAAAGGTCAAACCAAGATAATGTACAGTGTCCGTCTGTGGGATTTGTGTGTTGTACAAGAAAACGGGAGGACCCGTGTCATGTCGAAGAGTAAAGGTTATGTGGTGTGATTTGTCATTATTCAATCGGATTTTCCAGAGTTTGAACCAGTCATGTAATTTTATTAGATGTTGCTGTAGGGTCTCTGAGGCATGTGTTGCAATTTTATGTAGCAGCATAATTCGTTGTTAGAATATTAGGGCTGTAAGGTATGTCATGAGTGTAAATAATATAGAGTAATGGAGCGAGCACTGCACCTTGGGGTACTCCTACAGCGATAGATCTCATGGCAGATAGCTCTGATTCAGACGAACGGATAAAAATCTGTGTGAAAGGAAAGCATGAATTATGAGGTAGTAAGTAGGTGGAAGGATAGTCTTGAGTTTGAAGAGAACCCCCTGGTGCCAAACTCTGTCAAAGGCTTGAAAAACGTCGAGAAA
Organism: Piezodorus guildinii; assembly: GCA_023052935.1. Taxonomy (NCBI): domain Eukaryota; kingdom Metazoa; phylum Arthropoda; class Insecta; order Hemiptera; family Pentatomidae; genus Piezodorus; species Piezodorus guildinii. Next base: position 57,061,438 of record CM041295.1, read on the forward strand.
TACGCCAGTAGTGTATAATTTCTGCTCTACTGCGGTGGTTATGTAGTCCATCACTCTGTGTAGTTATATATATATATATATATATTTTAAATTTCGATATAGGGCAACTCTGGACCTCGAATATATCACTTAGTCTTTTATATTTTCCTTTCTTCTCTTACACACTTCCTTCATCCTTGCAAACACTTTTTTCCTGGACTCCTCTCTTCCGCTGCAAGGACTCTCATTCAATCAACAAGTTTCCGGAATTTGACTCTATCCATGCAAACCTCGCGTGTTATTTTCAGTTTCGCTGTTTCTCTTTTTATCTGTGCCGAGTAGCCCTTTATCTTCCTGAGTCCTAGCACCTTATCAAAGATTTTCTTATTTAACCTATTTCCGTTCATTCTGACCATATGCCCGTAAAATCTCATTATTCACTTTCTCATAGTTGTTTTTATCAGATCTTTTATCTTCTTCTACAAATCTCAATTACTCCTCATTCTGTATTCCCCGTCTACTTTCCTAATGCCATATATATTCCGTATGATTTTTTTTGTCTATCCTTAGCACCTCCTCCATACTTGTGAAACCTTATTTCTGAACCGTTCAATATCATCGGTCTCACGACAGTTCATAGCGCCTGAGTTTTGCACCCTAAGATAAATTCTTCTTGTAGACGTTTTTTGTCACAAATCTTAATCTCTCCAATGTCTCCACTCTAATCCTCATCAATTGTCTATCCCCTCCATCGCAATTCACCCATTCCCCCAAATACTTAAATTGTTTCACTGCCCTGACTTCTACATGTTTTGTTTCTATCATTCTTCCAATCGTTTTATCATTCGTCATTATTTCAGTCTGTTATGTTATAATATTAATATAATATGTCAGTGATGTTATAATATTAATTGATGTTTACAGCGATATGATGTCTCAGGGCTTTACCAAGATTCGGATGATTATGATCAACCCCCTCCTGACTATGATGCTGTTATGTCAATGGAAAAAAATGAATGCAGTGAAGAAAATGACCCTGAGTTGCCTAGTTATGAAACAGCATTGAAACTTTCTGGTCAAGGTTATGTATAGTATTCAGTGTATAGTCAACTTCCCACTGAAGAACTAGACAACGGTTAGTTATAAAAAAAATTGAGATTAAAAAAAAAAAAAAGATGAAGAAACTCTGTAGATTTAATAAATAGATTTATTGAACTTTTTGGAATCATATAATTGAAGAAAATATTGTGGAATTGATATTAAGACTGTTATTCATTCTGCATATTTATCATTGTTTCAATTAGTTCCTGTGTTTGGAAATTATTTTCCTGTTTTGATCCTGTTTGTTGTAAATAATATCTTTAAAAAAACAAAAAAAAAAACATGTTGTCATATAGTGTATATTGAACTATTCTTTTCACTATTCTTTGTAAATACACTGAAAAATTAATTATTAATATTGGCATCAAATTGAGCATTTAATTATTAAATGTTGAAATAAAAGACTGGTTCATTGGTCAGGAAAATTAAACCACTGCGATATTTATTGAAATATATCAAATGTTTGTTTACCTAGGAGTTTGATATAATTTGTTACTTATTTTATCTCTTGAAAACTGATTATATAAGCCGCTGACCTTTTTGGGCAAAAATATATATATACATTTAGTTAGATAGAATCAGTTCTAAAATTAAAATTTTATAACAAACTTAATACAAATATATAGGTGTTTAGAATAGCTTTCATTTCAAAGGGGCACATGATACAAAAGAAAATTACTTTTGCTTATTATTTAAAATGTTTAATTATAATAACTTAAATTAAAAGCACTACATTTAAACGTAAGGATATTCATAAGTATACGTGGACATCACCGGATGGACAAACACGGAATCAAATCGATCATGTTTTAATACAAAACAGATGGCAAAGTAGCATAATTAACGTGAGATCATATCGGGGTGCAGAATGCGGTTCTGATCATGAATTAGTAATCGCGAAACTTCGACAAAAACTAAATACAAAAAAGAGAACACCAAACTATATTCGTCCCGAGAATTTTGATTTAGTTAAATTGAACAACCTCGAAATTAGAAAACAATTCGCGATAGAAGTAAAAAATCGGTTCGAAGCTTTGGAATCTTCAGAGGAGGAACACAAAGATGTAAACAAACTATGGGAAGGGATCAGGGATAATATTAAAGAGGTCGGTAATTTATGTCTTGGAAAAATCGAAAATAAAAAGAACAAACCTTGGTTCGACAGGGATTGTCAAAATATGTGCGAAAAAAGAAAAACCGCTAAACTGAATTCCTTAAATAATCCAAGCGATAATAATGTGGCTTATTTTCGGTTAGTAAAGAATGAAACTTCAAAACTCTTAAAAAATAAGAAAAGAGAGTATCTTAAAGGCAAAATAATAGAAATAGAAAAACACAGAAACGAAAATAACGTAAGAGAGATGTACAAAGGTATAAACAAATCGCGTAAAAGATTTGAACCTCTATTGAATGCGGTTAAAGATGCAAATAACAATATAATTGCGGATCCTTCTGAGATATTAAATAAATTTAAACAACACTTTGACGGCATCTTAAATACGGAAAATAATAATCAATCTCCTCTCTCTGAATATCAGAGCGCTGAACCATGGATAGACGCACCGAGTAAAGAGGAAGTCGAAATGGCGATAGGAAAATTAAAACGTTATAAGGCCGCAGGAAATGATAATATCACGAGTGAATTAATCAAGGCGTGTGGAGAAGCGGGCGTTTCCAAAATACATTTTTTAGTTAAAAAGATCTGGGAAACTGAAAAAATGCCCGAAGAATGGAAAGAATCAATACTTATTCCGATTCACAAAAAAGGACCGAGGTCGGATTGTAACAACTATCGTGGGATCTCTCTTCTCCCAGTATGCTATAAAATATTCTCGTCAATTCTAACTAGTCGAATCACGGAATACGCTGAGGAAATTATCGGAGATTACCAATGTGGTTCTAGGCGGAATCGCTCGACTATTGACCAAATATTTTCCTTACGTCAAATATTAGAGAAAAAATTGGAATACAACGGTGTAGTCCATCAACTTTATATCGATTTTAAAAAGGCTTATGATTCAATAAACCGTCAGAAGCTATATAACATCATGATTGAACAGGGAATACCTAAAAAGTTAGTAAACCTAGTAGAGATGTGTTTGTCGGAAACATTCCATAAAGTTAGAATCGGTCATAATTACTCCGAGAGATTTGAGGTGCGATCGGGTTTGAAACAGGGTGACTCCCTTTCACCTGTGTTATTTAATATAGCTTTAGAATATGTCATAGAAAAGGTGATGTGTACCGAGAAAGGCTTAAATATGGGTGACAAGATTCCGGTTTTGGGGTATGCCGATGATCTGGTACTGCTAGGTGAAGACACGGAAACCATACAACTAAATACAAGTGTGTTAATAAAAACCGGTAAAGAAATAGGACTCGAATTAAATACCGATAAGACGAAGTATATGATCAGTAGCAGAAACGGTGTCGATCTTGGTGATATTGATGTATCAGGTCATACTTTTGAACACGTAGAGAAATTCAAGTATTTAGGTTCAATTATAACTAGAAAAAATGAAATCCAGGAAGAAATAAAGTCCCGGTTAAAGGTGGGAAATGCGTGTTATTATTCAGTTGCTAAGTTACTTAGTTCGCGGCTTCTATCTAAAAACTTAAAGATTAGAATTTATAGAACTATTATTCTTCCAACGGTTCTTTACGGATGTGAAACGTGGCCGCTTACTTTAAAGGATGAACAGCGGCTTAAGGTTTTCGAAAATAAGGTATTGCGTAAAATATTTGGTCCAAAGAGAGATGAGGCCACTGGGGAGTTTAGAAGGTTGCATAACGCGGAATTGCGGAGTTTGTACCCTGTGAATATAATTGAGTTGATAGCATCGCGGAGACTCAAATGGGCGCGTAAAGTTGTTGGGCTTAGTGAGGAACGGATTCCGAGAAAGTTGGTATTCGCTGAACCGACTGGTAGGCGTCCGAAAGGTAGGCCGAAGCGTCGATGGGAGGATTGCATTAAGGCTGATCTCGGGGGCTTGGGCTTGACCGGTGAACATTTGACAAGTCTATGCAGGCGAAGTTTGGTGGTATCGGCATCGAACCTTCGGGTTCGGTAAGCCTATTATTATTATTATTATTATTATTATTATATTATATTATTATTATTATTATAATAACTTAATCATAATGAATATTTCTGGAATAGGAGTCTCCAAAATTGTTTTTCTGGTCCTTAGAATGCGATTCCTTTAAGAAACGTCCCTGTTTCCTCATCATATAAATATTCTCTTTTTATCAATCAAAATTTAAATGTTCAAGTTCAATCTGTCATATATATATATATATATATATGTGTGTGTGTGTGTGTGTGTTAACAGTCAGGCCACACAACAGTGTAAGATTCCTACTCACTAAAAAACACCTCCCAATCCGTCTTTACCACCCCACGGAACCGCTATCAAGCATTACTTCATGGGGGACAGAAGGGCTAAATGCCGGCTACTTTACTGGACATCTGATTTAGGCTAGGCCAATGCCTCGACTCTCTTTTCTTGCTCCTGTGCTCTGAGCTTTCTGCCGATTTGTACTGCATAATCAGCTACAGCGCTCCAACTCTCCTGACTAGCCATCATCAATGAGACTAAATTTTCGGAACTTACTGAACTTAGCGTCAATCTCCGACTTTTCTCAAACGAATCCCGAACAAGAGAAGAATGCATGTTCCACTGTTTGTTCTATGAGACCACAAAATGGGCACAATAAACTTTCATCTATTTTGAAGCGGGCTAAGTAGGCTCTGAAGCAGCCATACCCAGTAAGGAGTTGAGTGAGATAGTAATTTACATCTCCATGTTTTTGGGATAACCATGTCGATATGTGGGGAATGAGGCGGTAAGACCATCTTCCAGAAGATGAAGCGTTCCAGCGTCTCTGCCATATATCAAGAGTTTGAATTCCCTCTTGTTTTGCTAAAGTAGCCCTGTGAGCATCCGTCTCTTTTCGGTTTCTTTGGTAGATCCTTCTGCGTTCATCTGCCAAAAGATCAATCGGAGGCATGTCTGCGATGACGCATACAGCGTCGCAGGACACAGTGCGAGAAGCTTGAGCGACACGCAGGGCACTTCTTCGATGCACACTAATAACTTTACGGACATATGACTGTACTTGGCAGGATTCTGCCCAGATTGGTTCCGCGTGCAGAAGCGTGGAACTGGCTACATTAGCCTGAAGCTTCCTCTGGTTTCCCCTCGGTCCACCAATATTTGGCAAGATTCTGGCCAATTCATTTACCACATTCGCTGCTCTAGTAATAATTTTATGCAGGTGTTCATCGAATCGAATTCTGGCGTTAATGTGCACTCCGAGATATCTAATTGATGGCTTGGATAGGATATCAAACTCCCCGACGGTGAAACTGTCTCCTTCACTTTCCTACTGGTTATCAATACTGCCTCAGTTTTATGATCAGCAAGCTGGAGACCTGCCGCTGAGAGCCATTGACGAATAATTAAGATAGCCTTGTTCCCATTATAAGATTTCTCCTCCAAGAGTTTCCCCGAACTATGATTGCCAGATCGTCAGCTAAACCGAGCGTAGAAGTTTCTTCTGGTAGGGGTAACCTGTGCACGCCGTCATACATTATATTCCACAGCAGTGGTCCTAAAACCGAACCCTGAGGAACGCCACCTGTAACTTTGTAGCTTTTTAATCCTGCTTACGTATCGTACCTTAAAATTCTGTCGGTAAAATAACTCTCAATAATCTTCATGAGGTAATATGGGACTTGCATGTTTTCCAATCTGTTTAAGATACAATCCCATCGAGCTGAATTAAAGGCATTTTTAACGTCTAATGTTATAATATCGCAGTACTTCTTACCGCCTTTTTTCTATCTCTTTCCCGCAGTTGCTTCCTGAGCAGCTTTGATAGCAAAACCGATGGCATCTATTGTCGACCTGCCCTTCCGAAAACCATACTGGTCATCAGATAATCCTCTGACTCCTTCACTAAAGTCACTTAACCTGCCATAAATGATCCTCTCCAGTACCTTGCCAGCAATGTCCAGGAGACATATTGGTCGATAAGAAGCGGGATCTTCCGGAGAGCCCTTTCCTTTTGGCAGGAGCACAAGACGTTGCTTCTTCGACTGTGTTGGAAAGACACCTTCACTGAGACAGGCATTGTACACATCTAAGAAGATTTGTGGTCTTGACCTGATAGCCATTTTCAAGGCAATATTGGGGATATTATCCGGGCCCGGAGCTTTGGAATCTGCTATATTCCTGCATAATAAGTCTAGCCCTTCCATCGTGATTTCCAGCACCGGTTCTGATCCAGCATCGCTATATTGCCAATGGGTACTTCTGAGCGTCTTGGGAATAGCACTGCCATTATTTTCCCAAACAATTCTGGACAGCTCGGGGCGACAATTTTGAACTTTTCAGTTTGGCCATAACTACTTTGTATGGCCTTCCCCACGTGTCTTCCTTTACCTCATCACACAGCTTCTTCCAGCAGTTACGCTTACTTTCTTTTATTGCCTTAACTAAGTCCCTCTTAGCTTGCTTATGTTCCTGATTCCGTGCCTCATATTATAAGCGATCTCTCGCTCGCTGGGCTAATCTTCTGGTACGAAAACAGGCTCACAGGAGAACAGCAATCTGATCGGTACACCAATATACTGCCATGTGTCGTTTTCTCCTGGAAGATCTGGCCATTGATGCATCACATGCATCAGTAATAAACTTCATCACCCGTTTACACTTCCTTCTACTGTCTCTTGTAATTCGATTCTTTCCTTCATCATGATGCCAAAGGAATCTTTGTCGAATAATCGAGGGTTCCAACCCACTGCTGGCAGCGTTTTATTTTTTTCAGTTTGCCATCTGGAGCACTGACTTGAAAGCAGATGGCCTGATGGTCACAACGGGTATTATGGTCCCGACAGGCAAGGTTAGCACTTACACAAGTCAAATAAATTATCGAGGAATTACCATTCCTAGAGAACGTCGGAGTAGAGCCGGTATTTAGGAGAACAACATTAAGAGGAGCAAACGTGTTGAGAAGACATTCGCCTCTCCTGTTTGTGTATTTGCTACCACATTCAGTAGCCCATGCGTTGAAATCTCCAGCGATAATAAAAGGTTGTCGACCATGCAGTTCATGTTCAATACCATCTAGTAGAGCCTCAAATTCTTCTTGCACTAGGTGATGCGTAGACACTACAAATGTAAATGTCTTTTACCTTGATCCATATGAATCCTCTTCTTCGAATCGGTTGGACTTCCTGTATGAAGTGGTCCTTCCTGACCCATATAACTGCTCGGCTACTAAGGTCCTTCATCCAGGATCCATCGACGTCTCTGTACTGCACGCATAGTATAGCAATGGCGATGTCCTTCTCGCTGATAGTTTGCCAGAAGAGGTCCTGTGCAGCTTCACAATGATTAAGGTTGAGGTGTAAAAACCTCATTTTCGGCGTTAAGTAACTGCTTCAACCGCTCGTTGGTAAATAGGGCATTTAAACAACACGTTGGGTGCCAGCGGTTCGATCCCTCAGGGCATAGTAGACCGTTACAATCTTTTGCTGTATGTCTCATTTCGCTACATCGCAAACAGAGCTTTGTTCTGTCGGTTCCTTTGCAATATTTTGCCAAGTGACCATGATCGAAGCAACGAAAACATCTTTGAGGAGACATTTTTTCTCTTACCCGACTGCTTACCCAACCAACTCGGATGCTTCCTTTTTCTAAAGCTTTTCTCGCAAGTTCCCAGGGCAATACTATCACAGCTGTCTGCGTGCCACCGTAAGCCTTGCGAAGTGACTTCACCACAGAAATATCAGTGTTTTCGGCACCTTCTATTTGGTTTCGAAGGGCTTTATGCTTTATTTTCTATTTAAGAAATAAATGAGGATCCTTATATCAATTCATCATTTCAACTACATTGAAGTTAGTGAAGGCTCAGGAATGGCACACAAGGTACTCATTCAGTAACATTTAGGGCACTTGATTATCAAAAATACTAAAACTATCATATTTCATTTAAAAAAACTTGTGGTTACTGATGTTCTTAACTTTGGTAAAGATTATAGTTAAGAATTTAGTGAATGGATAATGATTAAGTTGAAGGACTGGGATAATTGAAATTTGGATGAAATCATTAAAATTTGGAAAGTATAGAAAGCAGTGGAAGACCCATAGTAAACAATGATATTGGCAGCATAATAAAGATAAAAAAGAGATTTAACTAATTAATCTTATAGTTGGCTGATGTTGAGGTTTTCCTATCAATAAACCAAGATGGTATATAGTAAATAGTAGATAACTGAATAGGACTACTAGACAGTCTATACCCCATGTGATGTGCTTCTATTTCAAATATCGGATTTTATACCACTACTGTTTCCACCAAACATGAATTGTAAAAAGGTATGTTCAGAAGTCAAGGTTAGCAATATCAAGATCTGCATTAGCTAATCGAATGAATTTATTATTAATAATTGTTATAGGGGACATAGCACAGAACACGGTTTTATAGTTCATCTTTTAAATAATTCAACTTTTAAATTCAGGGGTTCAGCTTTTAAATAATTACTCGAAACTCCTGCAGAAAACTCAGGATGAGTGTTATGGAACTAATTAGCTGGTATAATAAGTAGAATAAATGAGTTTTTAGATCATAAAGATAATTGGCAAGCCATACCAGATGCTAAGTTTGATTTATGTACAGAAATGTGGAATTAATAAAAAACCTGCACCTCTACAACTCCTGAACGGGCTTAGGCTCAGTACATATAGAGATTTATACTATTTCTATGCCCATGCAATGAGGTGATTACACATCACACTCAGCTGCCAGATTTGCCCCTATTTTTGTGTATCCACTAGGGTAGAGGTTGGATATGCCTCATGGTCGCCTCTATGCCCCAAGGTCACCCCATGTCTTAAACAACAGAATAAAAGATATTTCACAGCTGGGGTTCAAACCTGGGACCTGGAAAACATAAGAATAGCACTTAATCCACTAGACCACGCTGCTCCCAAACAATAAAAATATATAACTCACTAAATTAGACAGAAGCATAAGAAAGAATTACTAGAAAACGTTGATTTTCATCGAGAAAGGAACATATTTTTTTTTTCATATTCAAAATATTATTAACTTATTTTCTTGTTGCCTTTGAATCACTTAAAATTTTGTATTTGGTACTTAAATTATATATGATTATTATTATTGTTAAAAAGTAAATTTTCATACTTGAATAATTTTGAAACGTATATATTATGGTTCTAGGATATATATATATGAATGAATGAATGAATGAAAAAAAAACTTTATTCTCGGACTAGGTCCCTTAAGAATAACATGCAGGTACAAAACAAATAAGTATTATGGCTGACCAAAGAACATATAAAAAGAAAAAAAAAAAAAGACTTATAACATTAATGATTACAATAAATATATACAATTGTTTTAAATGGTAAAAACAGAAAGAAATGAAAAATAAAAATTAAAAAGATTACAATAATATCTACAAGTAACATAGGGGTAACAAACCAATGAAAAAAAATTTAGAAAAATTAAAAATAAAAATGAAAAACTTTATTAACATTTATGTCATGAAGTGTGGACATTTCTCACATTGCTCTAATCTTTATACTGAAATTAGTTGGCATCTGGTTGGGAAGCAAGAAGGTGTTTAAAAAGGAGCGATTTGAATGAAGATTGGGAATGAGCATGACGGATGTTTGATGGGAGAGTATTCCAGAAAAAAGTGGACAGAGCTAAAAAGGAAAATTCATATTTTTTGGTCCGATGGGAAGGCGTATAGTATAGAGGTCCGAAGGACGGGATCTGGTTTTCTGAGTATGGATTGTGGATCAGGAGACTATAGACGTAAGAGGGGCGATGGGAGCGGATGACTTGATAGAGAAAGGAACCAAGGAAATATTTCCTTCGAATCGAGGGAAATAGCCAATTTTACTCGTCATAGAGGTGTGATACATGCGACCGTCTAGAGGTACCGAAGACAAATCTTATGAAACAGTTCAATATATATATATATATATATATATATATATATATATATATATATATATATATATAAATATATAGGCGAATACTTTGATGAGAATAATAGGAATGAGTGGAGAAAATTAATCATAGAAGCCCAGGTTCTTACAGGTCCATATTCATCATCATCAGTGACGTAACAACCCAATCAATGAGTCAGGGCCTCCTCCAGAAGTGTTTTCCATCCCTCCCTATCCTGGGCAGCTGCATTCTAATTCCTTACTACAAGAAGAACTCTGGAATCAATCACAACTTCATCTCTCCACTTCAGTTTGGGTCTTCCGATGTCTCTTGGTCCATAGACTTGGTCAGACATAACTCTCTTGGGAACGCTTTGTTCTAACATTCTGGTAATGTGTCCAGCCCATCTAAGCCTCCCAATGTGGACACCTCTCATAATGTCCCCCTGAGCATATAACGTGTAGATTTCCTGGTTGTTTCTCCACCTCCAGCACTCATCTAATTTCAATAGACGGTATAATTGCCATCGAATTTTTTTTTTCAAAGACTAACAGTCGTTGCTCATCCAACTTTGAGATTGTCCAAGTTTGAAGAGCCATGGAGCAAGACAAGGCAGAATGAGGGTTTTGTATAATCTTACTGGTCCATAGTGCTGAACAGAAATAAATTAATATATTACATTTCATTTGATATGAAACAGATTGGAGAACAGTCACTAATTGAAACAATTATGTAAGGTTATTTGAGAAGATAATGTTAAGTAGACAAAAATTGTTTTAATTGAATACAGTAAATTGAACTTAGTTACTGTATTATTGTCTAGTGAATGCAGAACCAAATTTCAGTCATGTTTAAAAATTGTAAATATATTCATAATATAAATGTTCCTAATGATTCTAAACAACAGGGAACATGATGATAATGTTTCTGAAAGAGGCTATGACCTTCGATAGTGTATGCTACAAGAGATGAAAATAATAAACAGGAATAGCCTGTCATAAATAACTTTTGTAGTTGATTATATAATTAAAACAAATGTAAATAATTATGAAATGCTTTTATTCCTAAATATAAATATATTATATTTCTAGATAATTTTTTTAACATAAGTATTTTTTATTCTCATGAATTAAATAACTGTATGAAAACATGTTTGAATATTTTTTAATCAAATTTTGTGATATTTAAATCTTGAAAATTATTAATTTCTTTTTAAAGTATTTTTTTATTTTACTAAGGGATCCGTTTAATAAGAATAATGAATATAATAATAAATAAAATTCTAGGCTTTGACATGAATAAATGAATAGTAGAGCTTCTGAGAAATGTTACCTGTTTAGTATTAAGTAGCACACAAATGATTATATTTTCATAGATTTTTAAACCTTAATAGGATTTATTTCCATGAACAAATATTTTTATTATAGAATTTGAGTAGTAAATTTGGAGCTTTCAATTGAGTGCCTTATGAAAGTAATTAGATAATTGATCAGTTTTTATAGCCCTGTAACATATACCTACAGATATTATTCTATAATTTAAATAAACATATCTTAATTTATTTTTTCCAAATGATGCATTAAGCTCGTAATTGTTAACACTTATAATTTATTTTTATATTCTTGTACTAATGTTACCAATCTCTCTAATAAGTTGAAATGGTATGTGTTTATAGTGAGTAGAATGGTGATTATTTTTAAGTCTTGTACCTAGCTAGTTGAACATAAGTTTTCTCTTGATAATCATAATATATATTATTTTGTTTCATATAAAAAATATTAATTGCATAGAAAATAATGATCATAACTAAGTAATTCTTGGTTTTTCATTTTTTTTAATATCCTCTATTATCATCTTTAATTGTAGTAATGAAATTGGTTAAATTAAATCATATTTAATGCATTAATTGTATGCTGTGAATTGACATATACTCAATTGAGCAAAATAAAATTACTACTTATTTTAATGTATATATGAAAATAAATCAGAACAAGTATCTAATAAATCTACATTAATGTATAAGGATTTGGTATGAAAAAAATATTTTATGCTTATATTATTGAATGAAAATTACTTAAACTAAACTAAATAAGTTTCCTCTTATTAATAAAAGAATACAATGTATTTCGAAAATGGTGATAAATAAAAGTAAAATGTCTATGGTATAAGTTAAAAGTCTTGATTGGTTGATCACAAGAAGATTTGTTAAACCTAATGTAACCTTAATTTTTATCAAAATAAATCATATACAGCGAGTGTCAAAAGTATTTGGAATTCATTATCATTATGTAATTTACTTGCTTTTGACTTATTTATTCTGTTTTTAAAGAGTTGTTACTCACTTTATAATGTTAGGAAGAAGGTATACAATAGCTGAACCCAAAAATCACGGCAATGATCATTTTATTTTTAACGGTTTGAACGTTCATTTACAAAAAAAATAAAAATACTAGTGTGGAAAGTATTCAGAAGTACATGGTTTCCAATTTATATTAATGCATTAATCATATATCAAAATGCGTCAGATAAACCTTTTTGCATAGTTATCCACTTTCGTCTGTGAAAATTTGCTCTTGATAAATTAATTAATTGTTAGTCGCGAAATATTGTCCCACTGAAGCACTTATTGTTCCTTGAGGTAATTTTTATTTTGAATTTAAATTCTGGCTTTTCATACTGAAAAAAAACAACACTAATCAATCAATAATATCTTCCAAGAATCCAATCTTATCGACCTTTTTTTAAAGATAAACAGCCCTAATCATCACTGACCGCTCAAGGTGTTTTACTGACATACTAAAGTTAATATTTGATTTCCTCCAAACCATACATTTTCAATAGGAACTATGTATTTCAGTGTGAACATTTAAATTCATCAACCTTCTTTTAAAACAATGTCTTAAACATTCAGCCTATTATCTTATTGCTTTGCATGCTGAAAGAGTTTTTCTGGACTTCTTCTACCATGTTTTTCTTTTCGTCATATTTTTTTCCGAACGCAGCAAACAGTTGGAACACTTATTGTGCATTTAGAAGTTATAAAAAATACAGAAATGAGCTAAGATTTACTTAAGTATTTGAGGTATTTTTTTCTTATTTGATCAATAATCAGGCTTTCCTTTTTAACATTTAATATTTTTTGGATGGTGACTTTTTTGTGTTTATATTTTATTATTATATCCTCCACATTATACTCATTATTTCTATTTTAAAAAAATTTCGAGGCCGTTGTTCGATTGTTCGTTTTTACTTTAGAGCCTTATTTTAAAAAGCTTATATTTCCAAGGTTGGGTATCAGTTACATGAGGGAGAAGAATTGTTTTGAATATAATTGAATTATGTGAAAATTAGTGAGAATATGAACATTTGAAACCTCTAAACAAAAGGATATTAGGATTTCCGAATACTTTTGACACTGAATTATCTGGTAATTTTACAATATTAATTGTTTATCTTTTAAAAAAAGTTAATATTTTGGTTATGTGGTTAGTGATTTTGCTTTATGGGAGTCCCTTTTAAAGATTTATGAGTTAAAAAGATTTATATAAATTAATAGTTGTGAAATATACTTATTAAGTGAAAAGAAATAAGAATTCTGAATATTTTTGACACCCACTGTATTATAAATATTTAAAGTGTTTAAGACTTAGTTAATATGTGTACAATATATAATTAATAAATTGTCTTACTAAATGGTAAAATATCTCTACTTTGTTCTTAGATCATTGCCAAGTTATGTTTATAAACAGAAAACACTCTATTTTGATCAAGTGGACATCAAGCAGTACAAAATAAATGGAAAATCTCTATAAAATATTATTGTTTTTAGTGTTATAATGTTTTATTTACTTCACCTTAGCAGGTCTTAAGCCGGGTTTTAAAAATAGGAGGGTGTCCTGTTGCAGCCGGAAAGGGTGTGTATGAGTGTATGATTAAAACCATCTCATGTAAGTAGTGTCTGATTAACATTGAAACCGTGAAGAGCTGGCCTGGCAGGTCTGAGGAAGCATCCCCTCTATCAGGCTTTGGATCAGCAGGTCAGTAGCCTGTCTACCCGGGAAAATAACCAAACAAAAGTAGTAAAGTCGATTAGTATTTATGGAGTAAGACCTGCCATTGTTCCTACTCGATACCCAGCTGAACAGCTCACCTGAGAGCAGAGTGAGGAAGTTAAGAATTAGCTGATCAGCTGAAGGAAGGTGGCACCCAGGCTGAGTTCAGTGGTTTTAACTATAAGATGGGAGAATGCTTGGTGGTTTCTGACAATCTTGGCATCAGAGGCTGGTTGTCGGAAATCACCAAAAATCTTAAGATCAGCGGGGGCCTAGTACTCCGTACTGGTGACATTGGGGAGCTTAAGAAGCTAGTTAGGGTCGGTTGCTTCCATGAGAAGAAGCTTACGGAGAGTCCTTCCTGCAGGCAACTGAGAGTTCAGAAATTTAGAATACCAGACCTGAACAGATGATCACTGCTGGGTTTCAAGGAGGAAAGACTTGGATTCTACTCTCTGATAAGGAGCCCTGAGTCTAGCCTAAGCTGCCTTGAAGGCAGAAACTTGATGGTGACCTATGGGATGTGCAAGGTCCCTCTCAGGTTACTGGAGAAAAAAGCCACCTAAACAATCAAAGTAAAAGGCAACCAAGGTTCTACACGATGCTAAGGCTGAGGAGGAGAAGATAGAGAGGAGTGTTCAGGAGGGAGGGGTACCGCTCCTAACTGAGGAGAGATCTGCTCTGGCTGGTGAGGGTGGGGTCGGGGAGCCTGCTGATCTGGGTGTATCCTTGGTAAGAACTGAATCCTTGCAGATCAACCTACATCACTGTATTGCTGCATGTGGTGCCCTGCAGCAGTATGTAAGAGGAAAGAATATTGATATTATTTCAATTCAAGAGCCTTACTTATTTAAGGACAGTATCAAGTAGCTGGCAATGCTGGGGTACAGCGTAATAGCTGTACCATGACCTGCATACTGTATAAAAATAACCTAAAGATGCTATCTCTGGGGCAATATTGTTGCAGAGATCTGACAGCAACAAAAGTGACCCTCTTCAAGGGTAACAACAGAAAGTAGATCACAGTCTGCTCCGTAGATCTTCCTTATGAGGAGGACATCGCTATAGAGGCACTTAAAAGTCGAACTGTAGGGCTGGAAAGCGAAGCCATTCATACCATCATGGACGCCAATGCTCATCATAGACTCTTGGGGAGCACGAATAACAACCAGAGAGGTGGGTCTCTATTAGAGTATATTCTAAGGATCTTGAAATCCACAATAAGGTCAATACTACCACCTTTGTAAACAAAAATAGATCCGAGGTTATTGATATTACTAGGCACACATTGTGTAAATGATTTCATTAAATACTGGCATGTTTCCTCATTGGAAATATGCTTAGATCACAAATATATCGGATTCGATATAGATCTTAATCAAGTCGGATACAATAAGGCCATTAGGAAAGCTAAGAGAGGGGCATAGAGGAATTATTGTAATGACATATCCTCTGCGATTAGAATAAATAGAATCTTACCAAGAGGCCAGGCCAGAGGGTTATGGGTGCTGTCAGTGTGAAAGGGGGCTTTAGCAACTCAGAGATCAGAACCCTGAAGGCACTGGCGAGCGCACACTTCCCTGGCTGCGAGCTGATGGATGTATACAAACCAATCCCACCTTCGAAAGACAGACTTTTGTTTGTCCCATTCAAATCACCCGGCACTGATGGAATCTTTCTAGCCCCATTACAGAAGGGATTTGAGGTGCTGCGACCCTCCTCCTTGTATACTGTTAGATTTAGTAAATTAAATATCCTTTATTGGGCATCTTACCTTAGGATTGTAGGGAATTTATTCGCATCGAGCAGGGACTGCAACTATATTGGGTGAATCGCCACCATAGTTTTTTTCTACAAATGGGTTTGGTTTGTCATCTGACACAAATTCATATTTTTTATATCTTTGTGTTGCCACTGTTTTGGCCCTTTCAAAGATTAATTTATAATCCTGGACCAATTTGTTCCTTGATGAACAGTCTTTTACCCCATCGATGATTTAGTCACTGATTACATCTTCCCACAAGACCTATCTGGACTTACGAGGTAGAGCTTTAGGGCTCCACTAAACTATCAAATTTTTCCCGTCTTCAATCCTTACAATCCCAAATCTTTCGAAAAATCCTCAACGCTCCTTACTTTGTCACGAATGAGCTCATCCATAAAGTCCTTAATATTCCTTATGTAGCTTATTTGGCCCTAACCAGGTATCAATACTTTCTTGACAAACTCCACTCCCACTATAACCTACTAGTTTCAATCCTAGCTTCATCTTCCTTTCCTGACAATCTTCTTTTCAGACGTCTCGGAGGATTGTAAGGAATGGAAGATGAAGCTAGGATTGAAACTAGTGGGTTATAGTGGGAGTGGAGTTTGTCATGAAAGGATTGATACCTGGTTCGGGCCAAATCAGCTACATAAGGAATAAAAAGGTCTTTATGGATGAGCTCATTCGTGACAAAGTAAGGAGCGTTGAGGATTTTTCGAAAGATTTTGGATTGTAAGGATTGAAGACGGGAAGAATTTGATAGTTTAGTGCTCAAAGCTCAACTCCGTAAGTCCAGATAGGTCTTATGATGGTCATGTTGAGTCTTTTGTAGTTAAGTGGAAGGTTAGAGCGTCTGTCTATTAGGTGTTGAAGTAACCGAAAGCGGCGAGCAGTTTCTTGTCGTTTCAGTCTAGTGTGGGGATTCCATGTTTGACGTTTATCAAGTAGAAGTCCTAGGTTGGGATCCGTTCAACTGGAACAAGCGGAATATTATTAAAGGATACTGTAGAGCAGGATGTCATAGGTTTACGACGAAGGGTAAAGGTTATTTGGTAGAATTACTTGGAATTTATTTTAATTCGCCAATTCTGACACCATACCTCAAGGTCTCTGATGTGGGATTGGAAAGTTTGAGAAGCAACAGTTGGATCGTTATTGACTGATAACACACAAGTGTCATCAGCATAGGTAGAAAGGAAAGTGTTAGGGTGTGTTGGGATATCAGCTTTATAAACTGTGTAAAGGATTGGTCCAAGGATACTGCCTTGAGGAACACCAGCAGACTGAGTAAAAATGGACGAATAGGAACTATTTTTATTTATTTTGAAGAATCTATCAGCGAGCTAAGACTGGATAATGAGGAAGTAGGTAGGAGGAAGGAATTTGCGGAGTTTGTACAGCAGTCCTAGGTGCCAGACTCGGTCAGAGGCATGTTCCGTGCAGTACAATCTTCGTTCCAATGCAGAAAATACTACATCTACCACGCGATGGCGTTGCTGGATGGTGAAGCGGGATGCTCGGAATCCAAACTGGTGGTCTGGGATTATGTGATTAAGTTCTAGGATTGGGTACAAACGTTTAAGGATGAGTCTTTCCAGGATCTTGCCCATAATGGGTAAAAGAGAAATAGGACGGTAAGAAGATGGGAGCTCCAGTGGCTTTTTGGGTTTGGGGATCATTTTAATTATTGATAATTTCCAGGATTGAGGAAAGTATGTTGTGCGGAATACGGATTGTAAATATAGGTGAGGAATGGGATGGCTTTTCTAGGAAGTTGTTTTAGGATATGGGCAGTGATTAGATCGTGTCCGGGAGCTTTACGGGAAGGTAGTACAACAATTTTTTATTCAGTAAAATTACAATCTGTCCCACTTTGGACATTAATAGTAGTGCTGAAAGATATCATACATACTACATTTATACAATATTTACACAGCATAAAATTACAATAAAATATATACACAATAATGAATTAAAACAATACAGTCAAGAATTCGCTTATACCTATATACACATACACACACTCATACATACATCACATTGAGTGGAGAATCTAGCCAGTGCTAGAACTCCAATATATTTACAAAAGGTCGCGGGGCCACTGCCGTTTCAACCTTCTAGGTGGGTTGTATGGATGAGTGGAGCTGGATAGGGATTGAGCTAGAGGATTAGGATGATGAATGAGGTTCTTGTGGAATTTAGAAAATTTGGATGGAATTAGGTCTGAAATAAATGGAACATTAAGGTCATGGTGCAAGGTATAGTTGGAGACATAATAAGGAGCATTTACTATTGTACGGAGGACTTTGGATTGAAAGGATTGAATGCGTTTGATGTTTGTACGTTTAGCTGTCCCCCACAGTTCAAGTCCGTAGGTCCAGATGGGCTTCAGTATTGTCTTGTAGATTAATAATTTGTTGTCAACTGTAAGTTCAGATTTTCTGTTGAGTAGTCGGTATAACTGTCCGAATCGTCGGTTGAGTTCTTGTCTTTTAAGTCTTGTATGTGGGTTCCAAGTCAATCTTTTGTCTAACAGTAAGCCAAGATACCGGACTGTATCTGAGAGAGGAATTGGTAATGAGTTGAAATAAACTGGCGGACAGGATTTTCTTCTAAGAGTAAAGGTTATGTGTTTACATTTAGCTTCGTTTACCTTTACACGCCAGTTATTACACCAGTGTTCGATAAGGAAAAGGTGTCTCTGAAGGTTTAAGGATGCTGTTTCAGGATTGGAACTGGATGATAGGATGGCGGTATCGTCTGCAAAAGTTGCAAGGAAGGTATCAGGATGTGTAGGAATATCAGCAGTGTAAAGGATGTAGAGGACGGGTCCCAAGACGCTGCCTTGAGGAACACCGGCCTCAACGGGATAAAGGTTAGAAAATTCTACACCACAGCGAACTCGGAAGGATCGGTTTGAGAGATAGGATCTGAGAATTAGGTATAGAGACTGGGGTAAATGGGTTTTCAGCTTGAAGAGTAATCCAGTGTGCCATACCCGGTCAAAAGCTTGCGCAATTTCCAGAAACGCACCAGAACAATACTCTTTGCATTCAAGAGCTGAGGAAATATGGTCTACAACTCGGAGCCCCTGTTGAACTGTGGAATGCTGAGGACGGAATCCAAACTGATGGGAAGGAAGATTTTGAGATTCTAATATGGGTAGGATACGTTTAAGAAGAAGCCTTTCGAAGATTTTTGAGAGGATGGGGAGTAGACTAATAGGCCTGTAGGATGAAGTGTTGTTGGAAGGTTTGCCTGGTTTTAGAAAAAGAATGATAGTGGAATGTTTCCATAACAGAGGAAAATAGGTGGTGCGTAGGATGCTGTTGTAAATATAAGTAAGGAATATAATAGCTTTCTGCAGAAGTTGTCGGAGGATCTGGGGAGTAAGGAGATCGTGTCCAGGAGATTTACGGAGGGTCAGTTTTTGGAGAAGATATTTGACCTCAGAGGGGTTAATAGCTTTAGGAGGTAGGGAAATTGGAATTGGTGACATAAGAAAGTCTTGCACTGTATCGGTGTGATTGATGTGGGATTCCGGGTGAGGAGTGAATACTTTGGAGAGGTGTGTGGCGAATTCCTCGGCTTTATCTTCATCAGACGCAGCCCAGGAGTCATCACCACGTCGGAGAGGATGGGAAACTTGATGGTATTTTAGGATCTTTTTCGTGATATTCCACAGGGAATTATCACGAGCTGATAGAGAGGAGAGGTAGGAATTAAAGGACTGGGAACGGAAGGTCGCCAACTCCCTCTTCAATTGTCTACAATAGAAGTTATAGGAGCGGCGATCTGTTGGGTGTCGGGTGCGCTGCCATAATGATCTTGCTCGGCGTTTGGAGTGGATGAGGTCTATTATATGTTGTGGAAAATGATTTTGGTCAGGATTTATATTGGAGTGTTTAGGAGAGGAAGCAGTCCAGACAGCTTGTTGGATGGCGGTGGTAAAGGAACAGACGGAATTATCTAGGTCATCTGGGGTTTCGAGGGTTACTCTGAGATCAATATTATCGGTCAGGATTTGGCGGAAAAGGTTCCAGTTGACAGGGCCTCGGATGAATGATGGTGGAATGGGTTTTGGAATTGGAGTGAGAGATACTTTTAGGATCAGTGGACTATGGTCTGAGGATAGTTCATCAAGGCGAGTTACAGAAAAGTTGAGGGAGCCTAATCCGCTGTGAATAAAGAAGTCGAGGATGTCAGGATTGCGGTTAGGTTCGGTTGGCCAGTAGGTAGGGGAGTCAGGAGGCAGGATATTAAAATTTCGGGAGTTGAGTGCAGACAGCAAATTTCGTCCCCGAGAATTCGTGGTTCTGGAACCCCACTGCTGATGCTTGGCGTTTAAGTCTGCACCCAGAATGAAACGATTTCCTAAGGAATCCAGGAAGGATACAAATTCGGAATTGGAAATGGAATGTTTAGGAGGGCAATATGCAGATGTGAGGGTTACCGGAAAGGAAAAAGTCTTGATTACTATGGCTGTGGCTTGTAGGAAATCATAGGTGGGAAGTGGGAGTAAATGGTGAGAGAGGGATTGGTGGACAATGATAGCAGAACCGGCATGGGCTTTGCCGTCTGGGTGGTCAGTACGGTATGTCATGTATTGCGGTATTTTGAAGTTCTGTTTAGTCGTTAGTCTTGTTTCAGTTATAAGTGCAACATCGATTGTTTTGTCTTGTAACAACGCTGTCAGTTCGTCAGTATGATTTCTAACACCATTCGCATTCCAAAGGAGAATGGATAAGGAGTTAGGTGAAGTCATTTAAGGATTTTTCAAGGCAGGGATAAGATTTGATACTAGATTTGTAAGGAGGGATATAAGCGGCATAACAAGAGATTTGATTTCGGAGATGAACGATGTCATTAGACTGGTAAGATCTGTGGCGTTTGATGGTGGAGGGATATGAGAAATTTGATGTTGAGGAGTTTTTTGAAGGTCAGGTAAACTTTGAGGGATAGATTGTTGTACAACAGATTGAGAATGTTGAGGAAAACGTTGTTCCGGCAGGGCCTCGACTTCATGACTCTGGTTCCCACCTCCAAGCAAGTGGGCAAATGACAAGTTAGAATTTACAAGTTTAGATGGTTCTCTTCTGCTTCTGATTGGTGTAGCTGTTTCATTCGGATCCTGAGGTTTTTGGTATCTGGTTCTGAGTTTCTTGTAGATTTCACATCCCTTGTAGTTAGCCGGGTGGTCCTTGAGGCACAGAGCACATACAGCGGGTGTAGATCTTGATCTTGTACATTCTTCAGTTTTATGCTGTTCACCGCATTTCACACAGCGTGGTATGTGATGGCAATAACTTTTGGTATGACCATATGCCTGACAGTTATGGCACTGAACAATGTCTTTCTTTGTGTAAGGTTTTTCAACCTTTACACGGGTATAGTACAGTCTACTGAGGTCATAGATATTTTCGACTCCTGCTGATGGTTCCAAGTCCACGAAGAATAGAGGCAGTGGACTTTTATCTTTTAGTACGTTGGTGACTTGCCTCACTTGGAATCCTAATTCGGTCAGTTCTTCTTTGATAGCTTCAACGGGTGTTGAGGAATGTAGGTTTCTGATTACGACCCTTAATGCTCTCTCATGGCGCAGCTGATAGGTATGAAAGTCAGCTTTGGTCTCAGTCAGATATTTTACAATCTTTCTGTAGGTTTCAGCAGTAGTCGGAGATATTTTTGTATCATTGGTTCTACTTATACAATAATAACTATTAGGATCAGTTACTTTGTTTAAATGCGCACACATCAGTTTAAAATTTTTAATATTTTTAACAAATATCGGTGGAGGTAGTGGTTCCCTGGGTATAGGAGAAGATTCCATGGTTTCTTTTTCTTTTGGAGGATCTGAAATGGATTCGGTGTAAAAAACGGGGATTCATCAGTTATTCCTTGTGATGATGTGCTGGGCTGTGGTTCAGATCCTAATGAGGTAGCTGACGCGGTCGCTGGTGGAATCATTTTTTTATTTTGTTCACGGCGGGGTCTCTGTTTTGTGGGAGACGAGTTTGAACCTGCAGATCTAGATCTTTTACTTGCAGACTTTGAGGACATGACTTGATGAAAATATCTCATTGATTAAGAAAATAATAATAATAATAAATAAATTATGAGATAAGAATTAAAGATAAGTAAAAGAAAAGCAAGCCCGAGCTTGCCGAGCTAGCGGCAATCAGCTGATCAGTGACCCTCCTTTCACTTTTTCGTGATTGTACAAAGTAAATTATAACTTTGCTTACCGAAATTTCTCTAATATTCACTGCCGTAGTATTCCTGAGGTCTAGTGATATTCTCCAGACTGAATTCAAGCGAATTCCTACTGAAAAAAGCAAAAATCTGAGAGACGATGTAACGTATGACTGTTATCATCTTACGGGAAGGTAATCTTTGGATTAGGTTTGATATTTCTGAAGAATGAAATGCTTTAGGAGGAAGTGCCATCTGGAGAGGAATATCCAGTTCTGCTTCAACACTGAGTCAATAATAATAAGATTTTGTGGTAATATAAATGAAATGAAAAACTTCTTTATTATCCTGGGACTAAAGTCCCTTAAGAATAAAATAAAAATACAGAATTGATGACCGGAACAATATGGTCATGGTTTTGAACAATAAATTGCTATACTAAAAAAATTAAGTTTGTAATATATGTACATATTTACAAATCAGCCTCTTAGATTGAAAATAAAAAATATAGAAATAGCTACTTCATCAGCGATAATATAAACACAACAAAATTGGTATTTCTAGCATCTGCAGTATGAGGTTATTGTCTATTTGACTTGTTAAGGAGAAGGAAGTTGAAAATGAGCAATTTGAAGGAGGAAGCAGTTCTTACATGACGGATCTCAGGAGGGATAGAATTCCAAAAAGAGGTTGCTTTGGCTAGAAAGGACTTGTCAAAGGCTGCAGTTCGGTGATGATGAGGGTAGAGGTCAGATATAAGGAATCTGGTAGAACGGGATTGAATTGATGATTTAAATGAAAGGGATTGTTATATATAGCTGGGACGATGATTTCTGATAACCTTGTAGTGGAAGGAAGCTAGGAAATGCTGGCACCTGTAACGAGGATAAAGCCACCTTAACTCGGCGTAATACTGGGTTATATGTGTGTCTCTGGTGATCTCGAATACAAACCGTTATGCACAGTTCATAATACGCTTGAGTTTTGCTTCGAGCTCACATGAAAGTCCGCTGTACACCTCACAGCCGTAGTCAAAGTGGGGAAAGACAAGGGAGGAAATGGAGGCGATGGAATTGCTTTAGGGTTACTATGGTTCGGCGGAATGTTTAGGAGATGTGCGGTTTCGGTTTGATCAAGAGTAATACCTAAGTTATTGACAGATGAATGAAAAGAATAGGAGTATTGTTTAGGGAAAGGTTGGGGAAGGTGGTAATGGATTTAAGGAGAGCGGGTGATGCTATCAGGGTGGCTTTTGTTTTTTCAGCACTTAGCAGGAGTTTGTTTCTGTTTGCCCAAGAACTCATATTATTTATATCCTCCTGAAGTTTAGAGATAGCATTAGGAAAGTCATTTGGGGTAAAGGAAATATAAATCTGAATATCGTCGGCATAGAGATGGTAGTGGGAGTGCTGAAGTGTGAAAGTCATTAGGGGATACCGGATTTGAGTTTTTCTTCAGTGGACAGACAAGAGCGTTTTTCTTGGGAAGCTGGGAAGGTTGCACTGTCTAAAGAAAAGTTATAAATATGATATAACACTGGAAGGATGGAAGGAAGCGAGGCTTTGATTAGTTTAACTGGGATATTGTCAGGTCTGTAGTCATTGGTTCGGGATTTACGTATAGAATTAAAGAGGTCCTCAGAGTTAAAGGTTGTGATTGTGTGATAGCAGGCACGTGTCGACAAACACAAGCAATTATATCACTTAAAACGTTAAATTTGTCCGCGTAGAGCGTGATATTCATATTAAAAGCCAGGGCTTCACAAATACTTGATTTTAAAGTAATTTAAAATTATTACCTTCTGGCATCTCGCGGACCCCTTGGACACCGTCTGCGGACCTAGGAGCCCGGGACTACTAGTGGAAACACTGTCTAGTACATTCCAGCGTCTACAATGAACTATGAAAAGGTGTCCCAATGATGCAACTGATATGATTTGAAGAAAAAAAGTCCAAGTTCATGATCGATCATTGATAAATCTGACAATTTTTCAAACAAAAAACTGGCAATCAATAATGCTGCTGTAGAACAACTCCATAAGTATAAATACCTAAGAATGTGGATTAATAGGAATGGAGTATATGCTAAACGAATCAAATTTAGAATCGCATGATCGGACCATTTCAAAATAAAGAAACATTTCTAAAACAGAAATCTATCATTTAAACTTCAAGCCAGAATGTTGATTTTAAAGTATTTTCTAATTTGTTGGATGTCATGGAAGCCTGGATGACGAAGGAAGCTCACATCAGTACATTTGAGAAGTGGTTCACCGCAGGATACTAAACATACCCTTGGATGATTGGGTGTCCAAAATTGAAGTATCAAGGAGTATGGGAAAAGATTATGAAATCATCAAAAACCATTAAATCATGGAAGTTGCAGTATTTTCAACAACTTATAAGAGGAGAGAAACATGAAATGATATAGCGCGTCTTAGAAGGAAAGAAAGACAGAGGACGGTCATGGGTGAACTAGATTCGAAATCAATAAAGGATTGATTCGACTACAGTAGCAAGGATTTTGAGAGCAGCCAGCGACATACATCGTATTAACACGCTGATTTTCAACCCTCCATAGAAAAGGAACACAAAGAATAAGAAAAGAAGCAGTATAATATACTGTTGGAAATTAAAGATTTTAAGAATTTTTAAAAATCTTATTTACAAAGATGTATATAATATAACAGAGAGTGATGAAAAGCGAATAAAATTAACAGATTATTGAAGATGATTATAGCTGACTTAGCTGTTTAGAGACAATTAGCGCATTCTTGATATTAATTAATTTGGACAACTTAATTTTTTTTCGTTATTCGGGTTCTACGTATCTTAAAACGTAAGCCCTCAAATTTTTAGTGGGTAAGGTAATTCATTTTTTCATCGATTACAAAGGTTAATTTTTAAAAATAATTAAACAAAAAATTTCTTATTCTTTATTCCAATAAATAACTAAATCATTTGTCAGTACAAATCAATTATGCCCCTCACTGGTTGATGAATGTTTTTGTTTTCACTTATTTCACATTGTTCGTGCAGAATATACAATCCTTCTTTCCGGCTCACTTTACTCACCCTGAGGGCACAACACACATTCTTTCTGGCCACATTCATTATCTTCTTTGCTTGCTTCTCATCTTGCACCCCATGCTTTTGCCCAAGTTAATCCAGTCACAGATGTTTGAACTTGCTGTTCTTTTATATTCCATTTCATAGCTTCTTGAAATTTCACATTTATTGCCTTTTTATTATGTCAACACACACGTTCCTTTTTTTAATCCCTGGTGAGTACCTTTTAAAATATAATAGTCTAACACACACAAAAAAGCACTCTTTTACTTCCTTTTATTACACATTTATTTTTCTTCACACTTGGTTACATAGTTTTTTCTACGTTTCGGGGTTCTTTCCCCATTATCAAGATATTATATGCTTTTCTAAAAGTGTATCCATTTTTCTCTTCAAAAGGCCTAGCCGGATAAGCATGTGAAATCTGCCCCCGCGTATATTAGAACCAAATTTATATCATTGAGTCACACCTATGAGAAACAACCTTACGCAAATTTTTAGCCCCTTAATCCTAATGGGAGGAAAGTCATGGAGGGGGAAAAACAACAAAAATTGTTTTCTCCTGAACAGATCAACCGCTTTTCACGAAAAAAGCGTTTATGGATTTTACAAATAAGTTTCAAAAAATATTTTTCTCCACGAAAATGTTGTTCAAAAAAATTTTTTGAACTTTTCAATAACATGTTTTCTGGTTATGATGGTTTGGTACACCTCCGATTTTTCGCTACTTTATTTCATTGGGGGATCCTCCGCAACATATTTTTTCGATTTTATCGCAAGTGTACCCCATGGTGAAAAATAAAAAAAACAATTTTTTCTCCTGAACGGATCAACCAACTTTCACGAAAAAAATATATGTTAATTGTTTTCTAAAATAGTTTCAAAAAACATTTTTTTATTTCGAAAACGCAAGTCAAAATTTTATTTTTTTTAAAAATTATGTTGGATTGGTACACCAACAATTTTTTGCTAATTTAATTCATTGGAGGGTTCTGCACAATATACATTTTTTCCAAGTTGATCTAAAATGTTCCCAATAGTGAAAAAAATACAAAAAAAACAAAACAGCATTTTTTCAGCTCTCTGAGAAGTAACTGGTCACGCATGAAGATTAGGGATAGAGCTGTAGGATCATAATGTCATTAGACATTACTTACACACTATCCTTCCTTCCAGTGGCGCGACAGGCCGTGTAGGCCTTGGGCCTCGCGGTGTAAAATCCTGCTAGTTTACACTCACGCTTCACGATGCAATTTTTAGTGTAGGGTCATCACTCCCTACGACTAATTTTGTGAGTGGCCAACCTTTTGGCTGACGGGTCTCACATACCCGGGGGAGAGGTTGTGAGTGAATCCACATTTTTTTACATCTTTATAAAAGCCCTGCCGGGACTGAGATTCGAACTGAGAACCTGTAGCATGAGAGACTAGCGCGCTAACCTCTCAGCTACGGTCTCATTTACACACTATGCACATATTTATTATACTTATTATTATAAATATCTTATATTGGATGGAATATATTTTTTTTATTTATTTAATTTTTTTGATTTGGATAACTACTACATAACACTATATGCTATATTTATATAAAACGTAACTACAAAGACTTTTTTAATATACATTTTTTCATATTATTATATTTTAATCTAAAAACCTATGATGTCAGACTTGCATGGAATTTTCGAGAAAAAAACCACTATTTTCGTTTACCAGTGGAACTGTTCCGTTTTTTACGAACATTACAAATTATTTATTCTTTAAATATTGCCTGTATATCTAAATATCCTGAAGTAGCGAAAAATACTGGTATTTTTATTTACTTTTTGAAATGATCATTCCATACATCATTATACCTTAATAGACTAACATTTTAAGTGGTTTTACAGTTTTATCCTATTGATATAAAAATATATTTATAAAAAATGTTCGTAGTTACTTATTTAAATATATCCTTCTTCTTATATAAATAGAGCACATAGTGTTATCCAAAAAAAAAAAAAGAAATTGCATCCAATAAAATATATTTCTAATATTATAAATACCAGTATTTTTCGCTACTTCAGGATATTTAGATAGACAGGTGATATAAATAATTTTTAATGTTAGTGAATATTCTGGATAGATGTGAATAGTTTTAAACAAAATATTTTGCATTAGAATATAAACTGCACTAAATAAAAGTTACTGGCGCTAAATTGCTGATGTTAGTGGCTTTTTACAGAAATTGATATATATAAGTAATTAATCAATGCATACTTTTAATTAATCAATTAATTGGACATATAAAGATTTAGTTACTCATTAAACGGTTGTGAAATGAGTATAAAGAATGGGATGGTTCGGATAGCGGTCATAAAAGAATAGAAATAAAGAAAAAAAAACTATTCAATATTTTGGATAGATGTGAATAGTTTTAAACAAAATATTTTCTAATGTTTTACGACGGCCATCAGAACCATCTCATCCTTCATAGATGTAATTACTCCATATAAACTTAATATTTATTACCTTATATTTTCACCAAAAAGCATTGTTTATAATTGACTAAGCTGTAACCAGAAAATGTCCATGCGCAATAAAATATGTGAAAGTCCATATAGGTGCGGAATGACAATTAGACTATTATATTTCCTTTCCTTTTATAATTTTTTAGGAAGTTTTACTTAATATTTCTCACACTCAAAAAAGCACTCCTTCACTTCTTTTTATAACACATTTATTTTTCTTCACAATGTTTTACACAGTTTTTCTACTTTTTGGGGTTCTTTCCCCACTATCAAGATATTATATGCTATTCTAAAAGTTCATCCATATTTTTCTTCAAATTTGATGAATTGTTGGTCATATGGTTGGTGCTAATTTCCATATTTAAATTTAGTTTCTTTTCTTCTATAATTTTGTAGGAAGTTTTACTTAATATTTCACACTCAAATTAGTACCAACCATATGACCAACAATTCATCAAATTTGAAGAAAAATATGTTTATTGTTTATTTATTTAACGTCACTTTATGCTACTATGGCTAATCGGAGGATACTACAGTGGGAGTCCTAAATGTCGCCTATCCAGGTTTTATTAGGATAGGGATCTTTAACGAGTACCTGACATCACACAAGCTCGGGACCACCTTTTAACGACCCCTCCAAAGGACAGCATAACTAAGGATTTTTTACTCCTATTTATAAATCCTAGGACCACCTCCAGGTTTGAACCCATGACCTTTGGCAATGGAGGCTGTTATGCAAGCCATCTAGCTACCAGTGATCCCGAAGAAAAATATGGATGATCTTTTAGACTAAACCCTAACAATACCTTGTTATAAATATAACTAAAATTGTTTGAATTTTAAAAGTGTGTTCACTCACTGTTGATAAAAATATTAGATAATTCATAAATTTTAAGTTTATGTAGAGCGTTTATTCTCTACAAGAGTGGTTATCATGCATTAGACTGTAAACTGCACTAAATAAAAGTTACTGGTGCTAAATTACTGATGTTGGTGGCTTTTTACTTACATTGATCTCTATAAGTAATTAAACTAAACCCTAACAATACCTTGTTATGAATATAACTAAAATTGTTTGAATTTTAAAAGTCTGTTCACTCACTTTTTGAAGAAAAATATGGTTGAACTTTTAGAAAAGCATATAATAATAATGTGAACCCCGAAACGTAGAAAAACTCTGTGACAAATTGTGAAGAAAAATAAATGTGTAATAAGATAAGATAAGATAAGATAAGCCTTTATTTACAATTTTTGTTGATACATAAAGTTTATATATATTTATTTTTATTTTAAAACACTTTTAATAATTGATATAAGTAAAAAGAAACAATGTGACCAAATATTGTATACAACTTTTCAAATAAAATTTACTAACATCTTTTTTAATAAGATTGTGGAAAAAAAAATTGATTAAATAAAAAAATTTATGTTTAGATAAATGAAAATAATTTTTCTACTGATGTGTAGGCCTCTTCTGAAGGAGGAATAGTCTTGATCGACGACCAGCCGTACCTTCTGGGTTATGAGTTAGCTGCTTGTTTTTCAATTTCTTGGCATTTTAATTCCCAATATTTTCGATCTTCTGTTTTCCTATGCCAAGATATTCCTTCTAATATCATAATAAATAATAAAAAGAAGTGAAGGAGTGCTTTTTTGAGTGTGAAATATTAAGTAAAACTTCCTAAAAAATTATAAAAGGAAAGGAAATATAATAGTCTAATTGTCATTCCGCACCTCTATGGACTTTCACATATTTTATTGCGTATGGACATTTTCTGGTTACAGCTTAGTCAATTATAAACAATGCTTTTTGGTAAAAATATTAGGTGATATATATTAAGTTTATAAGGAATAATTACATCTATGAAGGATGAGATGGTTCTGATGGCCGTCGTAAAACATTAGAAAATATCTTGTTTAAAACTATTCTATTCACATTTATCCAGAATATTTAATAGTTTTTTTCTCTATATCTATCCTTTTATGACTGCCATCCAAACCATCCCATTCTTCATATTCATTTCACAGCCATTTAATGAGTAACTAAATCTTTATTGATTTATTATTAAGTATGCATTGATTAATTACTTATATAGATCAATTTATGTAAAAAGCCACTAACGTCAGTAATTTAGCACCAGTAACTTTTATTTAGTGCAGTTTACAGTCTAATGCATGAACCTCTTTTAATTTAAAATAGAAATTTATATGCTGAACCATATGTTTCTAATGATATTTTGGATAGACCCTTCTCTCTCAGTGCGTTGAAAGCAGTTTTGGCTAACCCAAAAAATAATAAGGCACCAGGAAGTGATAGGATTCCTTATGAATTTTATAAGTACGCTCCAGATTCCTTTTTAAACATAGTATTGGGCTGCTTTTAATAGAATTTTCGAAATGGGAGTTGTCCCTTTGGGGTTTAAAAAATCTATTATTTTCCCACTATATAAAAAAAGGGATACAAATTTGGCTTCAAATCACAGAGGAATTTCTTTTATAAATGCAATTGCCAAGTTATATACAGGTTTGATTCTAACTAGATGTTTGGATTACATTGATTGAAATAATATAATTAAAGAAGCCCAGGCTGGTTTTAGAAAAAAATATTCAACAATTGACAACTTATTCACATTAACTAGTTTAATTAAGATAAACTTACAAAGGAAGAGGGAAAAGGTTTATACATTTTTTGCTAACTTTTCTACAGCATTCGACAGTGTGGATCGTTATAGTTTAATTTATAAATTATATCAACTAGATTTTACGTCTAAATGAATTAATTCAATTAAAAATATGCTCAGTGAAACTAATGCTACTATTTGGAGTTTGGATGGTTTGACTGAACCATTTAGAGCTGAATCAGGTGTGAAACAAGGTTGTTCGCTCAGTCAGATTCTTTTTTCGTTATATATATCAATGATCTGGAAGAGAATTTAGATGGTGGTATTTTGGTAAAAGAAAATTGTAAAATTAAATACTTAGCCAATGCGGATGATATTGTGCTTTTATCCTCACATCCCTCGATATTACAGAATATGATGATATGACAGACTCCACAGACAGTCAATAGACCATGTAGTGTGTTTGATTTTTATTATTGTATTTTGTAATTTGTAAATTGTTTATTGTTTATTTGCTTATTTTCTATTTGCTGTAATTTTGAAAAATAAAAACAGACTTTTCTATCTATCTATCTATCTATAACCACTCTTGTAGAAAATAAACGCTCTACATAAACTTAATATTTATGAATTATCTAATATTTTTATCAAAAAGTGAGTGAACAGACTTTTAAAATTCAAACAATTTTAGTTGTATTTATAACAAGGTGTTGTTAGGGTTTACAGAAGTTAAATTAGGGAAGGAACATGAAAGGAAATATCAGTTGAATAGTGGGGAGACGAGGGTTATTTAAAAAATGTGCCTGTTGGTGATAATTTATTAGCGGGAAATTCAAATAGTAAATCGCGAAAGGAAGTTGAGTAAGTTTAAGGGTGGGGTGACGGGGGTATTTCAAAACATAGGATGGTCAGGGGAAACGCGTAATGGCGGGAAATTCAAAAAGTAAATTGTGGAAGGAAGAAGAGTAAGTTCTGTAGTGGGGAGACGTGGGTAATTCAAACAATAAGACGTTCGGGACGATAGTGTAATGGCGGGAAATCCAAAAAGTACGAGAAATGAGGACTCACCCATTCGGGAGCAATGACACCCCTCCGTAAAAAGGCGGGAAACCCAGCCTAACCATAGCTGCTCACAAGATAAGTAGGAGAAATGGGGACTCACCCATACGGGAGCAATGACACATCTCTTTAAAAAGGCGGGAAACCTAGCCTAACCATAGCTGCTCACAAGATATGTAGGGCCACGCCCACTCATCACCAGAAGTGACAGTTCAGAATATTTACCCATTATTTTTATTCTTGAAGTCTACCTTGTATGAATTTATTCTTTATTTTTATTAATTTATTATTATTTAAACTGTAAGACTCCACAAAACCTCACCCAGTCTACCTTGCACCGTTTCAAGGCATAGAATTTCTATATTTCCCATTTAATCTCTTGTGGGAGAAACTTTCCCTACTTTGTTCAACCTGACTCCTATCAGTGTTACCTTCCGTTAATTCATTATCTAACTGTTGATGTTGTTAGCGTAAGCTTATGAAAACCTTTTAAAGGGTAAAACATTCGTTATTTATTACACCATAATTTTACTAGCTTAAAAACAATGTTCTTTCATTGGTGTTTTGAGGTTTCGGTTCGGGATATAAACAAGTCTTATCATTCAGAAATCCTAACATTTATGCCTGTAGCAAATTCGAACATTCAAGTCGAAAATTCAATCGTGGGAGGGCTGTCGTTTAGTTTGTGATTCAGTGGATGTGAATTGTGCTAAAACATTTGTGATGTTGAATGTGTGAATTGTGTTACATTAAAAAAAAAAAATGTAATCCATGGACAAGTATCTGAAGCATGAAAGATTTTGTGCCAGTCCAGATTCGCCTTCTGCTGGAAACTTCGAAAACTTCATCTCCTAATCTGTTGAAGCATAAGAAGAAGCAAACAAACTGAAGGTACTCCAGAATTTTATTTTGTTCAATGTTTATGAACTGATCTTAGAGACTATTACGTATGAAACTCTCCATAAGATCAATGTTAAGGAGAAAGGAGAAATATTTGCATGTCACATTTTGGCCATGCATAAATAAGAGCAGAGCAAAATTGTTGACAAATACGTTCAAGCTCTGAGGTTGCTGGCAAAGGATTGTAACTTCTTGGCTGTTTCTGCTGAGGATCAAATAAATCAGTATATTCGTGACCCATATATTAATGGTTTGCTCTCTTCTCAAATCTGCTAACGATTACTTGAGGAGTGTAAAACTTTGAGCTTGGACTGCGTCATCCAACGTGCACAATCTCTTGAGCTGGGCCATAAACAAGCTGAAGGATACTAAAATAGTTCTAATGATTTCTCTTGTGGGGCACATGGCAATGATACTAAGTCATTTCATTCTATTCCAGGTACAACGTGCAATAGACCAAATAATAACTGCCAAAAACCTCACTGGAGTCTATTCATACCTCGATGACAGCACGTGTGTGGAATGGATAAAGCTGACCATGACCTGAATCTAAACAAACTTATGTTGACACATGGTAAGCTCGACATTGAAATAAACAAGGAGAGGAGTAAATTTCATCTTGCAAGCGTAAATCTTATGAGACATCTTGTTTCATACCATTCTATCAAGCCAGACCCTGCATGGCTTGCCCTGTTGAATATGCATCTACCACATGACTCCGAATCCCTGAAGAGAGCTCTGGGTTTCTTTGCTCATTACTCAAAGTGGTTACCAAAATATTCTGATAAAATATGGGTCTTGATTGATGTCAATTCATTTCCCTAGAATCCATCAGCTGCTTCTGCTTTTGAAAATCTAAAAAAGGGTATTGCCAACTCAGTTGTCACAACCATTGATGAATCTCGTCCGCTAATATTGGAAACTGATGCCTCTAAGTTTGCACTGGCAGCTTTTCTTAGTGAAGATGGACATCCAGTCGCGTTTTTCTCATGATAATTAAGCAAATCCATAATCAGTGGTTTTAAAAGGAGGCTGCGGCAATTGTTGAATCCCTGAAACATTGGAGAGCATTTATTTTGGGAAGCATTTTCGCCTTATAACATCAGGAGGCTCTGTATTTCATAAATTACCGTCCCGGTGAGGAAAACACCAAGGCAGACAGTCTTCCCCGTGTCTGTAATGCGCTAACTTTTACTAACTTGCTCCAGCTTCGCCAATCTTTGTGCCATCTTGTTGTTATACGTATGTAGCATTGACTCAAATGTAAGAACATCCCCTATTCACTTGATGATGTCAAGAAGATGACTTCAAGCTGTTCATCTGTCTTCTTCCTCAGCTCAATAGGCGCGTTTAGCAACCCCTGGCTTTCTCAACTTCCGCCTTCCATTCCTCTCTGCTCCCTGCTTGCCTAGTGATGACTTTGGTCTGCTGTATGTCCTGCAGAATACTGTCTCTCCAGCGGCCCTTGGGTCTCCCTCTGGTTCTCTTTCCATCTGGTGTGTCCTCGTAAAGTCTTTTTGGCATCCTGCTGTCCTCCATTCTCATCAGGTGGCCTAACCATTTCAATCTCTGGATTCTGATGCTGGCTGAGATGTTCAGATCTTTGAATTGATTGTAGATCTCTCCATTTTTCCTACACCGCCATGTTCTGCTTTCACGTATCAGTCCTAGGATGTACCTTAGTATCCTTCGCTCAAACCGGTTCAGTATATTGCTTGTCTTTTTGCTCATGGTCCAGGTTTCACTAGCATAGGTTGCAATTGGTTTTATTAGCGTTTTGTACATTATGGACTTTGTGGCATTAGAATAGAATAGTATTTATTTGTCTTTGGGGCATTCCCCTTACAAATAGAGCCTGGCTTGGCGATTCACAATACATATAAATTTTTAAGTTATATACATATTTTGATAAAGATAAATCAACAGTTTTTTTTTTTCCAATATAAAATAGATAAAATTAAAAAAAAAAAAGATACATATGTTTTTGAAGTAACAATACATCTTAAAAAAAAAAAAAATACATATGATTTTAAAATAATAATACATCTGTTTAAAAAGGTAAAATAAATAAATATATTGATAAAGATAAATTGAGTTTTTTTTTCAATATAGTAGAGATAAAATAAAAATACATATGTTTTTAAAATAATAATACATCTTAAAAAAAAAAAATAAATAAAAGAAAAAATAAATAAATAAATTAGTATATTGATATAGATAAATTAACGGTTGTTTTTTTCCCCCCAATATAGTAGAGATAATATAAACAAAAAAAAAAAATGTATGTTTTTAAAAGAACAATACATCTGCTTAAAAAAATGAAATAAATACTACAAATTTAAAAAAAAATAAAAAATAATTTTTTTTAAAATTATATTGATAAAGTTCAGTTAGACTGGTTACATCAGTTACAATTTATATGAAGTTAATATTTACTTTAGGTATAATAGAATTGTTTATGAGTTTGTCATTGATTTATATATGTCAAAACAGTCATTAGGGATATAGTATTGTTGACATATTATTGTTTTTGTTTACTGCATTATTTAGATTTTGTATGTAAGCATATTGTTTTTATTCATTAATAATGAACGATCTCATTTTCAGGCAGTTAATTATATAATAATATATTTGGTTTAATTTTTTATTGTCTTCTATGATAAGTATTGTTGGGAACTGATTTGATACAGGTTTCTGTGGGTTTGATATTATAGAAATTATTTTTATGGGAGAATTTAATATGATATTTTCCGGATAGGCGGGCCTGTATTATTATTTTTATTCTGTTAAACGGAATATTGTCTGTTTTTATATAATTTGGATACTGTAGAGTTGGTTGGTAAATAAAATTATAGTGAGAGCTGTACTGACTTGTTTTTAAGGATTCAAGGTCATTGTGGAATAGTAGTTCTTTAAATAGAGCAAGAATTTTCAGAATATTGGATTGGAAGATATATGAGTTATTTCCAAATAGTATATACGGACTTTTAACTTTTTCTAAGATATTGTATATTTGACTGAACCAATTGTATTTTGTTGACGATCTAACTTGATGTATATGTTTGAGTGTAATATAGCAGGTTATGGTAATTCTATTGTCTGGCATACTGATTATTTTTTTAATGCAATTTAATATCCGTTTTAATACATTAATGGTAGTATGTTCAAGACCAAACTCCAGTCTTATGAGCCAGAAAGGTACATTTTTATTTAAGTTGAAAAGTTTTTTAAAATATTGTAGATGTGCTTTTTCAATATCGTCGAGGTATCTAAGGCCCCATATTTCAGTGCTATATAAAAGAGTTTTAACAGTAATGGCTTCATTTAATAATAGTCTACTTTCCCAAGATTGTAGTTTTGATTGTCTACATATATCTAATACTGTTTCTACAGCACAGGCTGTTTTCGATTGTGAGTATTTGCATGCTTGATAGAAAACACCGGAAGAGGAAAAATGCACTCCTAAGTAGTTATGATAGGTAACTGTTTCTATAGGTTCCCCGTTATAATAAAACTTTTAATTGTTTTTGTTTACCTTTATGAAAATGAATGGTTTTGGTTTTGTTAAGATTTACATCTAAATGGTTTATTTGAGCATATGAAGCAACGATTTCTAATTTTTTATTCGTATCCATGTAAGAAGAATAGAAAATGCCCTTATCATCTGCATAGCAGGAGCTCAGTACTTCACCGTTCGAATTTAATTGAATTCCTGTTGTACCCTTTTCTTTGGAATATTTTTCCATATCGCATATAAACAGACGGAAGAGATATGCAGAAAGAACCTCACCTTGCAATACTCCTTTCGTGATATCGATCTCATCAGATAAAGCTCATCTATTCTCATTCTTAGTTTGGCCCAATCATAAAGTTTTTTATAATTTTAGTAATTTTTCCACTTAGCCCAAGTAATTGTAATTTGTGCCATAAAAGTCTGTAATACACACTGTCAAATGCCTTTCTATATTCAACAAAAATAGCAAATAAGTCACTTTTATAGTATTCTAATTTTAAATCGATGAGACAATTCATTAGAAAAAGGTTATCAAAATATGACCTTCCTTTTCGAAATCTGTTTTGTGATTCCGGTAAAATATTTTTCTCGCTTTCCCATACCGTCAGCCGATCTAACAGAATTTGGTAAAAATCTTAGGGATACTATTCATTAAGGAGATAGGTCAGTAGTTCTGTGGTTGGTTTCTGTACCTTTGTTTATAGATCATTATAACATTTGATTTTGTCCAATGATTAGGTAATTTTTCAGTTGCCAAAACTTTGTTAAACAGAGATACTAAATATGATTGCCAATTTTGAGTAAGATTTTTTAAGAACTCATTAGGTATGTTGTCTGGACTAGGGGCTTTATTAGATTTTAATTTATTTAAAGATATAAGTAGCTCTTCAAGTGTGAATTCCCCATCTAATACTGGATATGTTATTGTTAATATTATTTCGTGAATTACACATCTTTGACCGTAGAAAGTTTTAAAATATTCATTCCATTTTTTAGGAGGTATCGGGTTCGAATTAAATTTTTTACTTCTAAACTGGTGAATAGTATTCCAAAGTTTTTTGGTTTCTTTATGATTTGCTAACAGATTAATTAATTTAAAATTATAATCTGTTTTTTTTTTGCGTTTTAACAGGTTTCTGTAAGTATTTTTTGCTCTTATGTATTCAGTTTTTTAGTGTTATTATAACCGCTTTTTTTCAATTTTCTAAGTTTTTTCTTGATATCATATTTACCACTTTTACATTCACCGTCATACCATGAATTTCTGTTTGTTTATATTTACTGGGGACTATACTATAAGAGAGATTGCAGTATCATAAATTGCTGTGATCATGTTTTCGTACATTATATCAGGGTTATCAAAGTGATTACCGCCGACTCGAGGTGAATGAGCCATTGATTTCTTAAATAATAAAGCTTTTTCAAGTTGTCAGTTGATAATTTTGATATGAGGTATAGATTTGTGGGTTTTGTTTGCTTTATTTTTCCCTAGCCCCATCTTTAGCTCAACTTTTATCGGGAGATGATCTGAGAGAGAAGGAAAATTTAGTACCTCTAAATCATGAATATAATGTAAACAATTATAATTACACCACACCAAATCGACTACAATTTGTCCTTTATAGTTAATACTTGAAAAATTGCCAGGGTTATCAGTGGGGGCCCTACTGTTAAACCTAAGAAAGCCTTCATCTTCCATAAGTTCATTTAATAATCTTCCTTTGCTATTATCGATGTTATCTAAGCTCGTGCGGCATCCGCTAAAGTGGGTACCGAATAAAAAGTCAATGTCATATTGGTTAAGGTGTCCAAGCCGACAATTAGCATTGCCTCCGACAAGGATTAATTTGTTATCGAATTTTTCTTAATTGAAATTAAGGTGTCTCTAAATATGTCACAGATAAATGTAATATCAATAGAGGGTTTGAAATATAAAAAATCTAAAATAAATGAGCAATTAGTGCTTAGACTTACTTGAGTAAATATCCAATATTCACTGCTATCTATTGTCTCTACATTATAAACATTTTTATAATATAGTAGGGCTAAACCTCCACTTCCTCGTCCTTTACTTTTTTCTTTTATAGGTGGTGATGAGATGTGAGAGGTGGAGTCTCGAATTCTTGATGGAATGTTAATTTTATCAGTAGTTTGCCAGGTTTCTTATAGACAAAATATTGTTGTTGATGTATATTGTGTTGTAGAAAGAATTTTATTGATGCCATGGGTGTTCCAGAATGTGATATTGTAGGATACATATTCTGAGGTAGAGTCATTGCCAGATATATCCTGAGTTACTTGAACCGGTGACTGTCGAGAGTAAGATGTTATCAGTTGCTGAGTGTTTTTTGACGAAAGCGAAAAGGTTCCAATTTTGACAATTAACTATTTCAGATTTGTCATCTAATATTTTAACCTTTTTTTATGCCTCATATGATTCTTTTCTTCTTTTCCTATCCAGAAATGTTCAGTCATGAGCAATCGAGAATTTTAAATCATTCATCTTATCTCTCTTTTCGAAAAAATTCATTTTGTCCTTGTGAGTGACAAAGGATATAAGGAAGGGCCTAGGGGCCTGCCCCCGCCCCAGCCTGTGGCAATATGCGATCTTCTTTACAGATAGATTTGCTCTGTATTATTAAATAGGTCTTGTGCTGTTTTATAGGTGTCTTCAGGCTTCTCCTTAGGTTCTGGTATTTTATATATAATTTTATTATTTTTGATTAGTTCTCTTCTTAGACTATTTATTTCTTCTTCTTGTTTTAAAACCTATTTTTCCAGCATAGCTTGTTTAATTTTGCCAGCTTGAAGTTCTTCAAATATTTGCGAGACTGCTTATTTTATCTGAACGAGGTCCTGTCCAATAGATGTAGTCTACTTCATATTCATTTTTATTTTGGCCATGATATCTTCAAGGATGATAGGAGGTGCCATTATGATATAAAATATAACAAACTTAATTTAGAAACGGGGTATATATTAGTAAGAAAGGAAGGGTACAATGTTTATAAAGAGAACGCTTGACAGTTCTATGAGCTGGGGTAGATAGGTAAGGATATCTCCTTCACAACACTCCCACTAGGATTAAGTTCACCTATTTTCGACAGGTTAAACTTTGTGGCATTACTGACCAGCCTACTCTTCAGAATTTTGGACCTGCCGAAATATGTTCCATTCCCCAGCATGATTCTTTTTTTTTACCTCTTCCTCTTCATCCAGCTGATGATTTATGTTAGATCTAAGATACTGGAAGCTTTTAACCACTTCGAAGCCATGGTTTCCAACAATACAATGACTTTGGGGCAGGCTTGTGTCTTCCTTCTGAAAACCATTATCTTGGTTTTCTTTTCATTGATTTCCAGCCCTTGCTTCAGTTTCAAGCTTTCCAATGGCCTCCTTAATAGAGCTCAGGGACCTTCCAACAATAGCCACATCATCCGCATAGGCAATAGATTTATTAAATTGAAGACGGGAAGAAATGGATGGTTTAGTGGAGCCCCATTTACCAGATTTATTCACTGCCCTTCATACACGATCACATATTTCTCACTGGTACTCTGTTCAAGAGTTCCTCTATTCTGATTCCTACTTGGTATCTTCTTATTCCAATCCTTGAGAGCTAAGAAAATTTAACAAGATTATATTAATGTTTTTATTTACATATTTTTGGTTGTACTCATCAGTAAAATATTATTGTAGTTAAGATTACAAAGTTATATTTTTACAGACATCATGGTCAAACGCAATCTTGCTTCTAAAGAATTTACGGTAGAAAAAGTTTTAGACTACAGAATAAGAAATAATCGTCTTGAATACCTTCTGAAGTGGAAGGGATATTCCCAGTAAGTATCAATGTTGCATAAATTATTAATTAGCTCATATAAAATTCAATTGTTCTAGGTTTTTTTTTTAATAACCTTAATAATCTTCCTAGTGCTATTCCAGTTTTTATTCAATGCTCACACACTCTCACTTAATGAAAAATAACATGGAAAGGAACAATCTAAGTGACAGAAACTTTCCACTATTCTAAATATTATGAATAGTAACTTGAAACATATGTATTCTCCTGCATATAGAAAAGAACCAGATATTAAGAGATATTGCGGCTTTCCATGAGGGATTAAGAAATCTATATAAATCCCCTGCTATTGTTTGCACCGTATAGAAGGACAAGATAAGATCACTAGAGCATCTTCCAAGAATGGAATGTGGAAAGCTCCCTAAAATAATAATGGAGTGACACCGGGGTAAAGAAAAAGATGGCATGGAAAAGAGTTGCTGCGATTTGGCCTGAATGGAGGAAGGAAATTGGAAGAAGATAATTTTTGTTGAACTTAAATATCTTTGTTTGTCTGTTTTTGCTATTACAGTTAGTTACTATATATACTATTAGTTCAAATACATCCCTAGCACCCCTTAACAAAGATTTGGTTGGTGAGAATGATAGCCAATAAAGCTAAACTAAAGATTTCTGTGTAATCTAATGAGAATAGTAGTATCTAAATATCATGCTATTAATATCTATTAAAACAATGATAACTGTAGTAGCACCTTCTTAACTTCTCAGAATTTTGGTAGGAATATGTTTTAGTACCACATGTGTCTTGATTGTAATTTGATGTTATGTACTTAACTTCTTACCTTTAAGATTTAATAATATTAATCCTTTCATACCATAATTTATTTCTTAGCAAATGTTTACAATTATTTTTTTGAGAGCTATTCATATTAACAATACGAACTAATTATCGTGGCGTTACAACTCGGTGACGAGTCTTGGCCTCCTCCACCAACTTCCTCCAGTCAACCTCCAGTCATCTCTGTTCTGTGCAGCCATCATCCAGTTTCCGACTCCCAGGACATCTCTGGAATCCTTCGCCACACCGTCTGACCATCTCAGTTTTGGTCTCCCTCTTGTTCTCCTTCCGTAGAGAGGTTCTTTCAGGATCTTCTTAGGTACCGCTTCATCCTCCATCTTTGCCACGTGGCCAGCCCATCTAAGTCTTCCGAGCTTCATACTCAGAAGAACATCTTGATCATCAAACATTGAATAAACTTCAGCATTTGTCCGTCTTCAGTTTCCATCGATCTGTACTCTTCCAAATTTTCTTTGAAGAATTTTCCACTTAAAGATTAGGAGGTCTTGTTCAATTCTTTTTGTTGTCCATGTTTCTGATGCATAAAGCAGGACTGGATGGATTAATGCTTTGTACAGATATAGCCTTTTCGGCCGGGATAGGAGGCGAGAGTTGAATTTCTTGTGAAGGGCAAAGTAGCACTTATTAGCCATCAATATTCTTTTCTTGACTTCGACTTCAGGTGCATGGTCTTGTGTTACCAGTGATCCCAGATACTTGAACTGGGCTACTTTTTCAAAGGCAAGTATTAACAATACTAATATTGTTAAATAGTGTTCATGCCACTGCTTTTAATAGGTGGAGATAAATAGAACACTTGACAACTAGAAAAGCTTTTTTCTTAAAGTTAACCCATTATATTTTGTTTCATGGATTTTAAATGTTTAAAGATGAAAATTTATTTTTTAAGAGCTGCAAGAAGGATAATTTTATTTAGAATATAATTTACTATAAAGATTGGTGAATTTAAGTGTAACCATTATTATGAATTGAATTAGTAGTATTTTAAAAATAAATATCTTTTTTTTTTTTTTAAGATTTTATATGACTGGATATTATATAATTATGTATTAGAAAAAAATATATAATATTTTTGAATTGAAATATTTATGACCAACTGATTAGCACCATTCTTGAAAGTTTACTGACTACTTAATTTAACTACTCATTAGGGATTTGATTATCTCTTAAGGAATTGAGATGGCATTGACAATATTATGAGTAATATAAATCAAGGGATTTAATCAAAGCAAGCAGATGTAGCCAGCTGTGATGTATAAGTTAGGAACAATATCTCAAAACTAGAAGTCTTAATTCGGGTTCATTTTGATACCAAATTAATGAAAAACCGTTTGACTGTACCCGTTTAGGGTCTTGGGTTCAAGACATAGTAAGAGTTGTACTGCTTCTAAGCAGTTTGGCAAAGAAGTGGTTTGGCCAATATGCTCAACTGCCAGGTTTTAACCTAAATAATGGATGACCACTTCATAGGGGATGGATGACCCCTGGAGGGTTTACCAACCTCAGGGTTGATCCACAGCATATAAAAGAAAATTAAAAATTATGCTTTCATAGACAAAACGAAATCTGTAAACTGAATAATATTAGCGGCACCCTCATACATAGGTGCCTCTATTTCTTTTTTATATGTAATCTACTCTATAGCCCAGTATTTCTGTGAGGTATCATACTTGTTCTGAATAAAGCAATGTAGCATACAATCACTTCCAGAGATTAGGATTATTGATTAAATAAATTTCTGAATGATTTTTTATATAACAGTATTTTTTAAATTAACTGTTATAATTTAAATTTGTATTTCTTTTTTTTTAGTAAAGATGACAGTTGGGTGTGGGAGAAGAATATGACATGCCCACAACTGATACGAGAGTTTAATAACAAAATGAAACAGAAGGGTCCTTGTTTGCCCATTGGAAAAGGTATCTTCTCCTTCCTTAGCTTCCGATTTCATACTAATCTCCATCCTAACAAATTTTTCAAAGCCCCCGAATAGAATAGTCTATTCTTAAATCACTTTCTTCCTGAAGGAAAACGCTTTGTGACTGTCCATCACCCAATCACCTTTAAACTAGAAGTAACCATCATCTCCAAGTGTCTTCTCTCATTCTCCCCCACTTTAATTATGGATCCTGGTGTATGGAGGTCTCTCTCACAAAAATGAGATGAGGCTAAAGAGATTGATGTATTACAAGATTTATTCACTGCCCTTCATAGACAATCACATATTTCTCACTAGTACTCTAGTCAAGAGTTAAAGAAAATAACTAACTACTTGATATCATCTTATTCCAATCCTTGAGAGCTAAAAACCTTCCTATATCCCTGAACTTACCCTCTGCTCTTTCGTACATACCCTTAACACAAAATAGCAATCTACCAAATTATATATACCCTCCCACTGAACTACGTAAAGTTCTTTATCATCTGTGCCAACATACTTCATTAACTCATTACCCGTTTCCCTTCATGAAGTATCATCCTTAACCACATTCAAACACCATTTATTTCTCCTCCTAATAACTCTGTCTTTCTCATATATGTAATTAAATTATTTTATTTTTTTCTGCTTGTATTTCTATCTTTTTATAATTTTAATTTTATATATTTCATTATCATTGCTAGCTACCTAATTTTGTAAAAATTATTTTCATTCTTTCCTTCATTTATTAAATTAGGAAAAAAAAAAAAAAAAAACAATAAAAAATGAAAATGAGTATAAAAGGAAAATTAGAAGACAACAGTAATAAAATATGAAGAATGAGAATGTTTCAACGCTGATAGGGACTGCTTCATTCGAGATGCCCTAATAAATGCCTGTCATGTGGGCCAAAAGGTTGGTTAAATAAATAGTTTTTGATCATTTTCAAATCATTTTTGACTGCCATCTGGATCGTCTCATCCTTCATATTTATAATGCGGTCAACTATTTAATATTCAATGTGCTACCAGCAATAAAATATGGTAACAGTCAGTAATTTATTTTTAAAATCACTGATTTTTAAAGATGTTTCATAAGAAAATTTAACAAGATTATATTAATGTTTTTATTTACATATTTTTGGTTGTACTCTTTAGTAAAATATTATTGTAGTTAAGATTACAATGTTATATTTTTACAGAGATCATGGTCAAACGCAATATTCCTTCTAAAGAATTTACCGTAGAAAAAGTTTTAGACCACAGAATAAGAAATAATCGTCTTGAATACCTTCTGAAGTGGAAGGGATATTCCTAGTAAGTATAAATTTTGCATAAATTATTAATTAGCTCATATAAAATTCAATTGTTCTAGGTTTTATTTTTTTATTTTTAATTACTTTAATACAGTTCGCGATAGAAGTAAAAAATCGGTTCGAAGCTTTGGAATCTTCAGACGAGAAACACGAAGATGTAAACAAATTATGGGAAGGGGTCAGGGATAATATTAAAGAGGTCGGTAATTTATGTCTTGGAAAAATCGAAAATAAAAAGAACAAACCTTGGTTCGACAGGGATTGTCAAAATATGTGTGAAAAAAGAAAAACCGCTAAACTGAATTCCTTAAATAATCCAAGCGATAATAATGTGGCTTATTTTCGGTTTGTAAAGAATGAAACTTCAAAACTCTTAAAAAATAAGAAAAAAATAGAAAAACACAGAAACAAAAATAACGTAAGAGAGATGTACAAAGGTATAAACCAATCGCGTAAAAGATTTGAACCTCT
Organism: Piezodorus guildinii; assembly: GCA_023052935.1. Lineage (NCBI taxonomy): Eukaryota > Metazoa > Arthropoda > Insecta > Hemiptera > Pentatomidae > Piezodorus > Piezodorus guildinii. The sequence goes on from CM041295.1 coordinate 57,105,554, forward strand.
ATTGAATGCGGTTAAAGATGCAAATAACAATATAATTGCGGATCCTTCTGAGATATTAAATAAATTAAATAAATAAATGGGATCTCTCTTCTCCCAGTATGCTATAAAATATTCTCGTCAATTCTAACTAGTCGAATCACGGAATACGCTGAGGAAATTATCGGAGATTACCAATGTGGTTTTAGGCGGAATCGCTCGACTATTGACCAAATATTTTCCTTACGTCAAATATTAGAGAAAAAATTGGAATACAACGGTGCAGTCCATCAACTTTATATCGATTTTAAAAAGGCTTATGATTCAATAGACCGTCAGAAGCTATATAATATCATGATTGAACAGGGAATACCTAGAAAGTTAGTAAACCTAGTAGAGATGTGTTTGTCGGAAACATTCCATAAAGTTAGAATCGGTCATAATTACTCCGAGAGATTTGAGGTGTGATCGGGTTTGAAACAGGGTGACTCCCTTTCACCTGTGTTATTTAATTTAGCTTTAGAATATGTCATAGAAAAGGTGATGTATACCGAGAAAGGCTTAAATATGAATGACAAGATTCCAGTTTTGGGGTATGCCGATGATCTGGTACTGCTAGGTGAAGACACGGAAACCATACAACTAAATACAAGTGTGTTAATAAAAACCGGTAAAGAAATAGGACTCGAATTAAATACCGATAAGACGAAGTATATGATTAGTAGCTGAAACGGTGTCGATCTTGGTGATATTGATGTATCAGGTCATACTTTTGAACACGTAGAGAAATTCAAGTATTTAGGTTCAATTATAACTAGAAAAAATGAAATCCAGGAAGAAATAAAGTCCCGGTTAAAGGTGGGAAATGCGTGTTATTATTCAGTTGCTAAGTTACTTAGTTCGCGGCTTCTATCTAAAAACTTAAAGATTAGAATTTATAAAACTATTATTCTTCCAACGGTTCTTTACGGATGTGAAACGTGGCCGCTTACTTTGAAGGATGAACAACGGCTTAAGGTTTTCGAAAATAAGGTATTGCGTAAAATATTTGGTCCAAAGAGAGATGAGGCCACTGGGGAGTTTAACAGGTTGCACAACGCGGAATTGCGGAACTTGCATCCTGTGAAAATAATTGAGGTGATTGCATCGCGGAGACTCAAATGGGCGAGTAAAGTTGTTGGGCTCGATGACGAGCGGATTCCGAGAAAGTTGGTGTTTGCTGATCCGACTGGTAGGCGTCCGAAAGGTAGGCCGAAGCGGAGATGGGAGGATTGCGTTAAGGCTGATTTCGGGGGCTTGGGCTTGAATGGTGAACATTGGACGAGTCTGTGTAGGCGGAATTTGGTGGTATCGGCATCGAACCTTTGGGTTCGCTAAGCCTATTATTATTATTATTATCATTATTATTAATTACTTTAATAATCTTGCTAGTGCTATTCCAGTTTTTATTCAATGCTCACACACTCTCACTTAATGAAAAATAATATGGAAAGGAACAATCTAAGTGACAGAAACATTCCACTATTCTAAATATTATGAACAGTAACTAGAAACGTATGTATTCTTCTTCATATAGAAAAAAAAAAAGATATTAAGAGATATTGCGGCTTTCCAGGAAGTATGTTTTTGAAATGAGTACAACAATTCAAGTACCTCGGCTAATGAAGACAAATAAGAAATTAAGAAATCTATATAAATCCCCCGCTGTTGTTTGCACCATATAGAGGAACATAGTAAGGGTTGTACTGTTTCTAAGCAAACAGTTTGACAATGTAGTGGTTTGGCCAATATGCTCAACTGCCAGGTTTTAACCTAAATAATGGATGAACACTTCATAGGGGATGAATGACCCCTTGAGGGTATACCAACCTCAGGGTTGATCCACAGCATATTAAAGAGAATTAAAAATTATCCTTCCATAGACAAACCGAAATCTAGATTTTGAATAATATTAGCAGCAACTACAGAGGTCCCTCTATTCCTCTTTATATGTAATCTACTCAAGAGCCCAGTATTTCTATATGGCATCGTACTTGTTCTGAATAACGCAATGTAGCATACAATCATTTCCAATTAGCTAATTGAACTTGGTATCATAAGATATTGGGATTATAGATTAAATAAATTTCTGAAAGATTTTTGATATAACTGTATTTTTTAAATAAACTTTTATAATTTAAATTTGTATTTCTTTTTTTAGTAAAGATAACAGTTGGGTGTGGGAGAAGAATATGACATGCCCACAACTGATAAGAGAGTTTAAAAACAAAATGAAACAGAGGCTTCCTTGTTTGCCCGTTAGAAAAGGTATCTTCTCCTTCCTTAGCTTCCGATTTCATACTAATCTCTATCCTAACAAATTTTCAAAGCCCCCGAAAAGAATAGTCTATTCTTAAATCATTTCCTTTTTGAAGGAAAACGCTTTGTGACTGTCCATCTCTCAATCACCTTTAGACTAGAAGTAACCATCATCTCCAAGTGTCTTCTCTCTTCCTCCTCCAATTTGATTATGGATGCCTAGTGTATGGAGGACTCTCTCACAAAAATGAGATGAGGCTAAAGAGATTGGTGTATAGCTTTACCAGATTTATTCACTGCCCTTCACAGGCGATCACATATTTCTCACTGGAACTCTGGTCAAGAGTTGCTCTATCCTGATTCCTAAAGAAAATAACTAACTACATGGTATATTCTTATTCCAATCCTTGAGAGCTAAAAAACCTTCCTGAACTTACTCTCCGCTCTTTCGCACGTACCCTTAACACAAAATAGCAATCTACCAAATTATATATACCCTCCCGCTGAACTACGTAAAGTTCTTTATCATCTGTGCCAACATACTTCATTAACTCATTACCCGTTTCCCTTCATGAAGTATCATCCTTAACCACATTCAAACACCATTTATTTCTCCTCCTCCTAAAAACTCTGTCTTTCTCATATATGTAATTATATGCAATTAAATTATTTTATTTTTTTCTGCTTGTATTTCTATCTTTTTATAATTTTAATTTTATATATTTCATTATCATTGGCTACCTAATTTTGTATCTCAATGAAGCCAGGCAAAGTGGATCTATTCTGTTCGTTGTTCTTTATTCTTAGGGGTCAAAATGTTCCAGAATAAAAATTATTTTCATTCTTTCCTTCATTTATTAAATTAGGAAAAAAAAAAAAAAAAACCAATAAAGAATGAAAATGAGTATAAAAGGAAAATTAGAAGACAACAGTAATAAAATATGAAGAATGAGAATGTTTCAACGCTGATAGGGACTGCTTCAACCGAGATGCTCTAATAAATGCCTGTCATGTGGGCCAAAAGGTTGGTTAAATAAATAGTTTTTGAACATTTTCAAATCATTTTTGACTGCCATCTGAATCATCTCATCCTTCATATTTATAATGCGGTCAACTATTTAATATTCAATGTGCTTCCAGCAATAAAATATTGTAACAATCAGTAATTTATTTTTACAATCACTGATTTTTAAAGAAGTTTCATAAGAGAATTTAACAAGATTATATTAATGTTTTTATTTACATATTTTTGGTTGTACTCTTTAGTAAAATATTATTGTAGTTAAGATTACAATGTTATATTTTTACAGACATCATGGTCAAACGCAATCTTCCTTCTAAAGCATTTACCGTAGAAAAAGTTTTAGACCACAGAATCAGAAATAATCGTCTTGAATACCTTCTGAAGTGGAAGGGATATTCCCAGTAAGTATAAATTTTGCATAAATTATTAATTAGCTCATATAAAATTCAATTGTTCTAGGTTTTATTTTTTTATTTTTAATTACTTTAATAATCTTGCTAGTGGTATTCCAGTTTTTATTCAATGCTCACACACTCTCACTTAATGAAAAATAACATGGAAAGGAACAATCTAAGTGACAGAAACATTCCACTATTCTAAATATTATTAACACTAACTAGAAACGTATGTATTCTTCTTCATATAGAAAAAAAACAGATATTAAGAGATATTGCGGCTTTCCAGGAAGTATGTTTTTGAAAGAGTACGACAATTCAAGTACCTCGGCTAATGAAGACAAATAAGAAATTAAGAAATCTATATAAATCCCCCGCTGTTGTTTGCACCATATAGAGGAACATAGTAAGGGTTGTACTGTTTCTAAGCAAACAGTTTGACAATGTAGTGGTTTGGCCAATATGCTCAACTGCCAGGTTTTAACCTAAATAATGGATGACCACTTCATAGGGGATGAATGACCCCTGGAGGGTTTACCAACCTCAGGGTCGATTCACAGCATATAAAAGAAAATTAAAAATTATGCTTTCATAGACAAAACGAAATCTGTAACCTGAATAATATTAGCGGCACCCACATAGGTGCCTCTATTTCTTTTTTATATGTAATCTACTCTATAGCCCAGTATTTCTGTGAGGTATCATACTTGTTCTGAATAAAGCAATGTAGCATACAATCACTTCCAGAGATTAGGATTATTGATTAAATAAATTTCTGAATGATTTTATTTTTTAACAGTATTTTTTAAATTAACTGTTATAATTTAAATTTTTATTTATTTTTTTTAGTAAAGATGACAGTTGGGTGTGGGAGAAGAATATGACATGCCCACAACTGATAAGAGAGTTTAAAAACAAAATGAAACAGAAGGGTCCTTGTTTGCCCATTGGAAAAGGTATCTTCTCCTTCCTTAGCTTCCGATTTCATACTAATCTCCATCCTAACAAATTTTTCAAAGCCCCCGAATAGAATAGTCTATTCTTAAATCACTTCCTTCCTGAAGGAAAAGGCTTTGTGACCGTCCATTACTCAATCACCTTTAAACTAGAAGTAACCATCATCTCCAAGTGTCTTCTCTCATTCTCCCCCACTTTTAATTATGGATGCCTGGTGTATGGAGGTCTCTCTCACAAAAATGAGATTAGGCTAAAGAGATTGATGTATTACAAGATTTATTCACTGCCGTTCATAGACGATCACATATTTCTCACTAGTACTCTAGTCAAGAGTTAAAGAAAATAACTAACTACTTGATGTCATTTTATTCCAATCCTTGAGAGCTAAAAACCTTCCTATATCCCTGAACTTACCCTCTGCTCTTTTGTACATACAAGAGTTGCTCTATCCTGATTCCTAAAGAAAATAACTAACTACATGGTATCTTCTTATTCCAATCCTTGAGAGCTAAAAACCTTCCTATATCCCTGAACTTACCCTCTGCTCTTTCGTACATACCCTTAACACAAAATAGCAATCTACCAAATTATATATACCCTCCCACTGAACTACGTAAAGTTCTTTATCATCTGTGCCAACATACTTCATTAACTCATTACCCGTTTCCCTTCATGAAGTATCATCCTTAACCTAACCACATTCAAACACCATTTATTTCTCCTCCTAATAACTCTGTCTTTCTCATATATGTAATTAAATTATTTTATTTTTTTCTGCTTGTATTTCTATCTTTTTATAATTTTAATTTTATATATTTCATTATCATTGCTAGCTACCTAATTTTATATCTCAATGAAGCCAGGCAAAGTGGATCTATTCTGTTCGTTGTTCTTTATTCTTAGGGGTCAAAATGTTCTAGAATAAAAATTATTTTCATTCTTTCCTTCATTTATTAAATTAGGAAAAAAAAAAAAACCAATAAAAAATGAAAATGAGTATAAAAGGAAAATTAGAAGACAACAGTAATAAAATATGAAGAATGAGAATGTTTCAACGCTGATAGGGACTGCTTCATTCGAGATGCCCTAATAAATGCCTGTCATGTGGGCCAAAAGGTTGGTTAAATAAATAGATTTTGATCATTTTCAAATCATTTTTGACTGTCATCTGAATCGTCTCATCCTTCATATTTATAATGCGGTCAACTAAATATTTAATATTCCATGTGCTTCCAGCAATAAAATATAGTAACAATCAGTAATTTATTTATACAATCACTGATTTTTAAAGATGTTGCATAAGAGAATTTAACAAGATTATATTAATGTTTTTATTTACATATTTTTGGTTGTACTCTTCAGTAAAATATTATTGTATTTAAGATTACAAAGTTATATTTTTACAGACATCATGGTCAAACGCAATCTTCCTTCTAAAGAATTTACCGTAGAAAAAGTTTTAGACCACAGAATAAGAAATAATCGTCTTGAATACCTTCTGAAGTGGAAGGGATATTCCCAGTAAGTATAAATTTTGCATAAATTATTAATTAGCTCATATAAAATTCAATTGTTCTAGGTTTTATTTTTTTATTTTTAATTACTTTAATAATCTTGCTAGTGGTATTCCAGTTTTTATTCAATGCTCACACACTCTCACTTAATGAAAAGTAACATGGAAAGGAACAATCTAAGTGACAGAAACATTCCACTATTCTAAATATTATGAACAGTAACTAGAAACGTATGTATTCTTCTTCATATAGAAAAAAAACAGATAAGTCGTGGGACTTTGGTTCGGAAGCAGAGGGACCATCCCAGTATCCACTGGATTATTTTTAGAGAAATATGGACTCGGAAAAAATGAGATGCAAAGCATGGCGGAGACCATAATCTTGGACTCACTGGGAATCATGCATCACCATATATATTGAGGCTAGTCGGGATTCTCAGATGTCCATGACCGATTTCAAAATTAGTAAAATATATGTATTTCCTATTTGGCGGAATCTCTCTCTATCTTGTTTCTTCTTTAAGATTGTCTTCGGGATTGATGCGGTATGCTGTGTACTGTAGCAACTCAGCGAAGTTGAGCAGCAGATCCAAATTGGAATTTCCTCCTATTGCGGCTTTCCAGGAAGTATGTTTTTGAAAGAGTACGACAATTCAAGTACCTCGGCTAATGAAGACAAATAAGAAATTAAGAAATCTATATAAATCCCCCGCTGTTGTTTGCACCATATAGAGGAACAATATAAGATCACTAGAGCATCTTCCAAGAATGGAATGTGGAAGGCTCCCTAAAATAATAATTGAGTGACACCAGGCTAAAGAAAAAGATGCAGCCTCAACGCTTCCTTAGTGTTCCTTAATGTGGAGGATGACATGGAATGGAAAAGGGTTGCTGCGGTTTAGTCTGAATGGAGGAAGGGAATTGGAAGAAGATAATTTTTGTTAAACTTAAATATCTTTGTTTTTGCCATAACTATTAGCTACTATATATACTATTAGTTTAAATACATCTGAATATCATGCTTTTAAAACAATGATAACTGTAGTAACAACTTGTTAACTTTTCAGAATTTTGGTAAGAATATGTTTTAGTACCACATGTGTCTTGATTTTAATTTGATGGTATGTATTTAACTTTAATATTTAATAATATTAATCCATTCATACCATAATTTATTTCTTAGCAAAATATTTTAATTATTTTTTTGAGAGCTATTCATATTAACATTACTAATATTGTTAAATAGTGTTCATGTCACTGCTTTTAGTAGGTGGAGATAAATAGGACACTTGACAACTAGAGAATTAAAATATAACTAGAACTAAACTATTAATGACGTCAACTGATTAGCCCCATTCTTGAAAGTTTACTAACTGCTAATTTAACTAACTATTAGGGATTTGATTTGATGAAAAACCGTTTGACTGTACCCGTTTAGGGTCTTGGGTTCAAGACATAGTAAGGGTTGTGCTGTTTCTAAGCAAACAGTTTGACAATGTAGTGGTTTGGCCAATATGCTCAACTGCCAGGATTTAACCTAAATAATGGATGACCACTTCATAGGGGATGAATGACCCCTGGAGGGTATACCAACCTCAGGGTTGATCCACAGCATATTAAAGAGAATTAAAAATTATCCTTTCATAGACAAAACAAAATCTAGATTTTGAATAATATTAGCAGCACCTACAGAGGTGCCTCTATTCCTCTTTATATGTAATCTACTCAAGAGCCCAGTATTTCTGTATGGCATCATACTTGTTCTGAATAACGCAATGTAGCATACAATAATTTCCAATTAGCTAATTGAACTTGGTATCATAAGAGATTAGGATTATAGATTAAATAAATTTCTGAAAGATTTTTGATATAACTGTATTTTTTAAATAAACTGCTATAATTTAAATTTGTATTTCTTTTTTTAGTAAAGATAACAGTTGGGTGTGGGAGAAGAATATGACATGCCCACAACTGATAAGAGAGTTTAAAAACAAAATGAAACAGAGGCTTCCTTGTTTGCCCGTTAGAAAAGGTATCTTCTCCTTCCTTAGCTTCCGATTTCATACTAATCTCTATCCTAACAAATTTTTCAAAACCCCCGAAAAGAATAGTCTATTCTTAAATCATTTCCTTTTTGAAGGAAAACGCTTTGTGACTGTCCATCTCTCAATCACCTTTAGACTAGAAGTAACCATCATCTCCAAGTGTCTTCTCTCATCCTCCTCCAATTTGATTATGGATGTCTAGTGTATGGAGGTCTCTCTCACAAAAATGAGATGAGGCTAAAGAGATTGGTGTATAGCTTTACCAGGTTTATTCACTGCCCTTCACATACGATCACATATTTCTCACTGGAACTCTGGTCAAGAGTTGCTCTATCCTGATTCCTAAAGAAAATAACTAACTACATGCTATCTTCTTATTCCAATCCTTGAGAGCTAAAAAACCTTCCTGAACTTACTCTCCGCTCTTTCGCACGTACCCTTAACACAAAATAGCAATCTTCCAAATTATATATACCCTCCCGCTGAATTACGTAAAGTTCTTTATCGTCTGTGCCACCATACTTTATTAACTCATTACTCGTTTCCCTTCATGAAATATCATCCTTAACCACATAAGAGAATTTAACATGATTATATTAATGTTTTTATTTACATATTTTCGGTTGTACTCTTTAGTAAAATATTATTTTAGTTAAGATTACAAAGTTATATTTTTACAGACATCATGGTCAAACGCAATCTTGCTTCTAAAGAATTTACCGTAGAAAAAGTTTTAGACTACAGAATAAGAAATAATCGTCTTGAATACCTTCTGAAGTGGAAGGGATATTCCCAGTAAGTATAAATTTTGAATAAATTATTAATTAGCTCATATAAAATTCAATTTTTCTAGGTTTTTTTTTTTTTTTTTTTTTTTTTTTTTTTTTTTTTTTTTTTTTTTAATAACCTTAATAATCTTCCTAGTGCTATTCCAGTTTATTGATTCAATTCTCACACACTCTCACTTAATGGAAAAGAACAATCTAAGTGACAGAAACATTCCACTATTCTAAATATTATGAACAGTAACTAGAAACGTATGTATTCTTCTTCATATAGAAAAGAACCAGATATTAAGAGATTATTGCGGCTTTCCAGGAAGTATGTCTTTGAAAGAGTACTACAGCTCAAGTACCTTGGCTAATGAAAACAAATAAGGAATTAAGAAATCTTAATAAATCCCCTGCTATTATTTGCACCATATAGAAGAACAAGATAAGATCATTAGAGCATCTTCCAAGAATAGAATGTGGAAGGCTCCCTAAAATAATAATGGAGTGACACCAGGCTAAAGAAAAAGGTGCAGACTCAACGCTTCCTTAGTGCCTAATGTGGAGGATGACATGGCATGGAAAAGGGTTGCTGTGGTTTAGCCTGAATGGAGGAAAGGAATTGGAAGAAGATAATTTTCATTAAACTTAAATATCTTTGTTTGTTTTTGTTATTACAATTAGCTACTATATATACTATTAGTTCAAATACATCCCTAGCACCCTTTAACAAAGATTTGGCTGTTGAGAATGATAGCCAATAAAGCTAAACTATAGATTTCTGTGTAATCTAATGAGAATAGTAGTATCTAAATATCATGCTATTAATATCTATTAAAACAATGATAACTGTAGTAGCACCTTCTTAACTTCTCAGAATTTTGGTAGGAATATGTTTTAGTACCACATGTGTCTTGATTTTAATTTGATGGTATGTACTTAACTTTACGATTTAATAATATTAATCCATTCATACCATAATTTATTTCTTAGCAAAATTTTTCAATTATTTTTTTTAGAGCTATTCATATTAACAATACTAATTTTGTTAAATAGTGTTCATGTCACTGTTTTTAAAAGTGTAACCATTATTATGAATTGAATTAGTAGTATTTTAAAAATAAATATCTTTTTTTTTTTTTAAGATTTTATATGACTGGATATTATATAATTATTATGTATTAGAAAAGATATATAATATTTTTGAATTTAAATATTAATGACATCAACTGATTAACGCCATTCTTGAAAGTTTACTGACTAATTAATTTAACTACTCATTAGGGATTTGATTATCTCTTGAGGAATTGAGATGGCTTTGATAATATTATGAGTAATAGAAATCAATGGATTAAATAAAAGGAAGCAGATATAGGCAGCTGTGATGTATAAGTTAGAAACAATATCTCAAAACTAGAAGTCTTATTTCGGGTTCATTTCAATACCAAAATAATGAAAAACCGTTTGACTGTACCCGTTTAGGGTCTTGGGTTCAAGACATAGTAAGGGTTGTACTGTTTCTAAGCAAACAGTTTGACAATGTAGTGGTTTGGCCAATATGCTCAACTGCCAGGTTTTAACCTAAATAATGGATGACCATTTCATAGGGGATGAATGACCCCTGGAGGGTATACCAAGCTCAGGGTTGATCCACAGCTTATTAAAGAGAATTAAAAATTATCCTTTCATAGACAAAACGAAATCTAGATTTTGAATAATATTAGCAGCACCTACAGAGGTGCCATAAGATATTGGGATTATTGATTAAATAAATTTCTGAAAGATTTTTGATATAACTGTATTTTTTAAATAAACTGTTATAATTTAAATTTGTATTTCTTTTTAGTAGAGATAACAGTTGGGTGTGGGAGAAGAATATGACATGCCCACAACTGATAAGAGAGTTTGAAAACAAAATGAAACAGAAGTTTCCTGCTAATAAGCCCTTCAACAAAAGAGTGAGAAAGCCTATTAAAAAAGTTAGATTCTCGAATATAGTGGAGGTATGTCTATATTCTGTGATGGTTTTATAGAAGTTTTTAGTATTAAAATTTATTCATCTTATCCATTATCCATATTCTTTTTAAATGAAATCTTAAACTATAATAATATATATGTATATATTATTATATATATATGTATATATTATTATATATATATGTATATATTATTATATATATATGTATATATTATTATATATGCTGTACCAGTTCCACCGCATTCTGGAATTCCATTCCTTCCAATATACATCATTCTTTAACACCTATTATCCCAAACAGATGCTCATTGATTTGATTAGTTATACTTAATCATTATAATAACCGAATTTCATCCTTTTTTTAAATTCAAAACCAATTGTTTTTTCAACTTCTCATTCTATTGTTTTATTTATTCTTTACATATATATTTTATTCTCTTCCTCCTCTATCTTTGTAATTAATTAAGTCAATTTAATGTATTTTGTCCTGATATGTTGTCTTTATTTATAACATGATTGTTATTTTTAAGGGGACTATGACCAGAATAAAATAATTCTATTCCTATTTATCTCTTTCACAATCATGTTAAGGAAATTTATTTATTACTTCTACTTAATTAATTTTGGGTTTATAAATAGTTTATTTTGATTTAAATAATTTTTTAAAAGTAATTTAATAATAAACTAGATAGTGGCAACACTTTTGATACAGTATCCAAGCCTCTGTTTCTGAGTTATTTTGTCTTGGAAGAGAGTTTTCCGGATATATCATTCACGATAGCATTATACTTACGATAGTTGTATATTTTTAAAGAATTACAAATCCACAAAGACTTGTTAAATTATACCAAGTTCCCTTCATCATAAAACAGGATAGGTGGTATTTTTGAGTTCCCATTGAATCCTGTTACCAACCTGCTGATATAGGATACATGTAGCTATTTTTATTATCATAGGCAGTGGGAAACAGTATTGTAACACTGATTGCTCATGTTCCACCATCTGTGCTATTTCTGTTTTCTTACCGGGCTTTCTTAATACATTGCCTGTCTATTATTTTCAATTCTTATGATTGAAATTAACCAGTTCCCCTTCCAGCTATAATTAAAGTGATGTTAGAGAGAGAGATGATTCTTCTCATGTCTCCTTCCAAGCCTTTAATCTTATTCTATAACTTATGTAGCTTTGGGAAATGGCTATTATAATGAATATCAATTTTATTTTACCTTTACTTGAGCTGAGCACATGCAAGTGTATTATAATACAAGTGTTTAATGTTGTCCTCCTCTCCATTATCTCACTGTGAGAGGAGGGCTGGGTCTTTTTGTTATCTAGGATCATTTATTAGATAATTAAGAGTTGAACTTTTTTTTTTTTTTTAACATGTACACACCAAGGCGAATATCTATGTTTTTTTTTCGCTAGTGGCAGGGCAACACTGTTGCAAGTTCGAACGTGTTAATGCGAGATCACAATAGTTCCAGGCCTCGAATGCACTCCACCCCACGGAATAGTCAAGTGTGATCCACAAGTGGGTTACGCCACCCCACGGAACATTCAAGTGTGACCCACCTGTGGGTCTTGCCGGCGTGAACGCGTTAAATCAGATTTCTTTTTTTTACTATTTTTTTGCTCAATTATGCAGAGCATGTAGGATTAGAAAATTAAATGATTTTTTCCAACATATTTTTTATTGGTCTTTAACTTTTTTATGCACCCAGTAAAAATAAGAAGGAAACTATACTGACCTCCTTAGCAACTGAGTTCTACCACTTCATCAATCATATCTAAATGTGTAATTTAAAATATTTTGAGTTGTTTTTTTTTATACTATATTTATTTACTTGATGTTTATGGGTTGCAGATTATTGAAGAGCCAAGCGAGATTTTCAATCAAAATTATGAACTGGAAAAGATTTTGGGTGTTACAAAAATAGACGGAGAATTAAAAATCTTGGTACTATGGTACGTATAGTCTCTATTAATTCAGCATTTCTGATTTTCTAAAGTTATTTTTTAAGGTTAACATTTTTTTGAGCAAACATTTTTTAAGACTGAATACAAAATACTACAACAATTTTTATTTCAACTAAATTTTCTATGCATTTACAAGTTTATTTTCCCACTTTTCCAAATTAATACAGCATCTCCTTTCCTATCATCAGATATATGTAAGTCTAATAATTTGTATTTATTATTTACTAAAAGACAATTTAAATAAAAGAAAATATAACTTTACTTTGAAGTGCCTGTTTGTCAAGTAGAAGATTACTGGTTTTCTCTGCTGTTGTTCAAGTCTTAGATTCTTCTTAACTCATGATACATTCTTCTTCATAGCTCTACAACCAATGAAGGGTCATGGATTCCTCCTGCAGTAAGTGCCACGATTCCCTATCTTATGCTGCGGCCTTCCACTTTCCTACATTCAAGTAGTATCATGCGGATTGGTCACACAATCCGCCCATGCAGCCTTGGCCTCCCAACCTTGTGACGACTGTAAAGGAGTTTGGTCAGTATTCTATTTGAAGGCATATTGTCGGCCATTCGGGCCAGATCTCCAGCCCATCGAAGCCTCTCGAGCTTAATGAAACGGGAGACATCAGGTTCACGATATAAATTGTATAGCTCTCTATTGCCCCTCAGCCTCCATTCATTATTTTCATGAATACCACCATATATTCGGCACAACACTTCTGCTCGAACATAAGTAGAAGCTGGTCCTCAGCTCTTGATGCAGTCCAAGTTTCTGAGCCGTAACATAGTACATGTCGAATTAGCATTTTGTACATAGTTACTTTTGTTCACCTTGTCATATGACGGCTGCAGAAATGTTTTCGAAGCCCAAAATAGCAATGATTTGCAGCTAATATTCTTCTTTTTATCTCAGCTGCGGTTTGGTTGTTGTGATTTACCAAAGACCCTAAGTATACAAATTGGGAAACCTACTCAAACTCGTATTGTCCAAAGGAAACCTTGTTGGTGCCAATTTCTTGGAGCTTCATCCAAAACCATATACTTTGTTTATATGGATTTAAATTTTCTTATAAATAAATAAATATACTTTGCCTTATCTGTGTGAGTCCTATGTATTTCACCACAGCTTCTAAAGCAAGGAAGGTTTCAACCACTGCTTGTCTGGACCATCCCACAATATCTATATCATCCGCATATGCAAGCATTTGCACAGATCTGTTCCATACAGTGCCTGTAGTTTGTACCTTGGAGTCTCTTACTGCTTTTTCCAGGACCATATTAAAGAGCAAGCATGCCAGGGCATCCCATTTCCTCACTCCTCTTGTTGATATGATCTTCGATCTTGCGCTCAGACCACCCATTTCATGCTTGTCATGGTCAACCTAATGAGTCTGATCAATTTAGGCAGAACAGTCAGCTCTTGCAATGCCTAATAAAGTTCCTTTCTCTCAATGCTGTCATATACTGACTTAAAACCAACAAAGAGGTGATGTGTGGTCACATTATACTATCTTCCTCTCTTGAGTATTGTTTGGAGGCTGAAAAATTTGTCTGTAGTTGACCTGCCTTGACACAATCCACACTGATAAGGACCTATCCCTCTTTCAGGAATTGGTAATTCTGCGAAACCAAATATTTGAGAGGATTTTAAATGAGCATGGAAGTAAAGATATTCCTCTGTAATTGCTGCATTTGAATATATCTCCCTTTTCGTGTATAGGACAGATCACAGCTTTTCTCCAGTCCTGAAGTAGTACTCCGATGTCCCAAATGTTTATTAACATGTTGTGTAAGCATTTTATTAGCTCCATTGATTCCTGTTTAAACATTTCCACAGGGAGTTAGTCAATTCCAGGAGCTTTGTGATTCTTTAACCTACTGATTGCTTCAACAACCTCTGCCTCATCAGGAGGTTCCAGTTCGCCTTCATAAAGTTGTTTTGGGGTACAGTGTTCATTCTCCTCTCTTCTGTTCAGCAAAGCCTTAAAATATCTTCTCCATTCTTCCATGCAGGCCTTATCATCGGTCAATAGGGTACCTTCCTCATCCACACACATAGTTGGCATCTGCTTAAATGGTTTCCTAACTGATGATACATAGTGTTTTTAGTGTGGAAGGTTTGATCTTTCTTTTCAGAATCCTCAAATATTAAACTATTAATGTTCCTGGTCTCATATTTAGGCACCAGAATATGCTAATACTTCATAAAACAAGTAAATAATGGAATAATGATAAATAACTTTTATTCTGGGACTTGTTATTCTCTTAAATTAAATGAATCATATAAATTACTTGTATATATCTCTGACTATATTACTAAACATATATATTCATTTATCAATAAAGTATAAATAATTTTTAAAAAGATTATATTTCCATGTAAGCTTTAAAAGCTTCGGTATATTGTTACTGTTGATAAATCAAGGAAACACAGAGCTAATCATGGAATAAATTGCTACACTGATGGTTCACTAATGGACAGAGGCTCGGTTGTGGGGGTCTGGAGGAAAGACAAACCGGACTCTGGAGCTATCATTCCACTAGGCAAAAATACGACAGTCTTTCAAGCCAAATTACTTGCTATAAGGAAGTGTCAACTCAGTATGAGAAGGCCTTCCTTAAAAACTATTACTAATATTTATACAGGATACTGTAAACTAAACTATCACATGTTTGGTATCTCAAGTACTCCTCTGAGTAGACTATATAGACAGGAACATGAAACATCTTTTCATATAATCTGCTGCTGTGACAGGCTTTCAAGGCTACGGTTCACAATTTTTAGTGATGTCCGCCTGGAACACCTGTTGAATAACAAGCTAGTTGATCCTAATAGCCACTTAAAGTTCGCTATTGCAACCAAACTCATATATTGACAATTTTATTTGATGGCACAAAATAGACCTATTTGGTCGTTGTGCAAGTCTATGCCAGATATCAAAGAAAAAACATTTTTTTTTTAATTTAAAAATATTGTTCAAAGTGATGCAGTGGATAAGTAGCATATTGAGGATTCTGTTGAGCACAGATTGAAATAGATAAGTAAAGCATATAATAAAAGGTTTCTGAAATGAAGCCGTTATATAAGGGAGAGTACAGAAGCAGGTAAGTTGCCTGGAAAATGGGGGGAGCAAATAAAGAATGTAGGAGAAACCTACTAAACAAATAAAAAAAAAAATAAAAAAAGAAAGAAATGATAAAGTGTAACTATTTCTGTAATTAATTAATTAAGGGAATCCATAGTGTGGCTATTAAGAATTTCAACCATACATTTTGGAGTGATTTTCACTTTACAAAAGTTCTATCTATATTTTTCTGTTTCTTTCAATGGAGCCCTAGGAAATTAAACAATATGCAGAAAGTGCTGTATTTTATGTTTGAAATATTATATTGATATATTTTTACAACCAAAAATGTATTCATATCATAAATATCGGGGAAAAAATATTTTTTTTGCCAAAAATGTTTTAATGATTAGGTAAACTAGTACTATAGATTTTTTAAATTAACATATGCTGCTCAATTTTGATTCAGCGACCAACAAAACATTGCTGTTCAAAATATTATCAAAAATTATTAATCTCTAGACATCGAATGGGTTCAAATTTTTTTTTCAAGTAGCAGCTCTTTATTTTGACATTCTGAGACTCATTTCATTCTTTCATGGAAGTAATTGTGTTTTTTCCATAGATATTAACCATAAACCATCATATGAGAATATTAATTAAATTGGATTTTCACATAAAACAGAAATGGGTCCTGGTGAATATGTGAAAATGTCATTCATCAAATGTGCAAATTACCAAATTGTTGGGTTGTCAGGAAAGTTTGTAGAGAAATTTGGACAAAAGTTAAAATTTATGAACAGCTTAAAATTTATTTATTTATTCTACAAAATAGTTACCACCATTAGCAATTACCCGTTCTTAATAGCTTGGAAGGTCCATTATCCCTTTTTTTTTAAATCACTGTCCTTACTCCTGAAGAACAGTAAACGGTCCGTTATCTTCTGAAGAGTAGGATTTCCCTTGTAGAAAATTTTCGAGGGAATGGAAAAGATTGAAATCCAAAGGAGCAATGTCAGGAGAGTACCGTGGGTGAGGTTAGACCTCCTATCTGAAGCATAATAACTTTTGCCGAGTCCTTAAAGGCATATGGGGCCTGGTGTTGTCTTGGTGGAATAGCACTCCTTTCCGATTTGCCAACTCTGGCCGTTTCTCTTCAATTGCTGCCTTCAATCGATCTAACTGGGCCCAGTAAAAGTTCATATTTATAGTTTGGTTTTGTGGAAGAAGCTCAAATGAATGGGTCCCTTCCAATCCCACCAGCAGCGTTGTGAGCGGCTTCGTTACAGGCAACCCCAAAGATTTTTTTTGGCTGGTGTTGATGTAGAGAATCCACTTTTCATCACCAATAACAACTCATTTCAAAAATGGATCCTCCACATTTTTTTTTCAACAGCAAATATCAACATGAAATTCTTTCAATAAGTTTCCTTTCAATGAGCTCATAGGGAACCCAAATGTCGTAACAGACGTACATGTGATTCGTGTATTGTTTGCGATGACCGTCATAATATCCTCGATGTGAAGAGTTGAACTCTGGCCAGCCCCGGTTTGGTCTTCCAAATTGAAATCTTCTGATCTAAACCACAAAAACCACTTCTGAACCATGCTATCAGCAATTGAATCGCTGCCATACACGGCATGAATTTTTCTTGCAGTTTGGGCTGCATTTTTCCCTTTTTTAAAAAAGAACAGCATAATATGCCCGAAAATCAACTGAATCGTCTCTCGTGTCGGTTTGCAATAAACTACATTACTGAGCCTTAATAAAAATTAATTCAGTGTGTAAACATAGTTAATTCCATGAGGATTAAAGGCATATACATAAACATTAACTTTGTAATTCATTTTCAGTACAAAAAATAAATTTTATTTTAAAAATCTCAACAACTTTTTGGACAACCCAATAACAATATGTTTATATTTCCATCTGATTATTTATTTTTCAGGAAAGATGTATTGGATCCCGAACTCATTCCTGCTAAAGAAGCCAATGAGCGATGGCCACAATTAGTCATTAACTTTTATGAAGGTGCTCTATTGCCTAAAATAATCAACCGACAATGATGGACTTAAATAATGAATATAATTTTATATTCTTTTTTTTTTTTGTGTGTTAGACTTT
The DNA here is from genome assembly GCA_023052935.1 of Piezodorus guildinii. Classification (NCBI taxonomy): domain Eukaryota; kingdom Metazoa; phylum Arthropoda; class Insecta; order Hemiptera; family Pentatomidae; genus Piezodorus; species Piezodorus guildinii. The sequence goes on from CM041295.1 coordinate 57,123,674, forward strand.
AACACCTAGCCTCCATTTCTGTTTCTTTCAATGGAACCCTAGGGAATAAGAAAAGAAAAAAAAATGCTGAAAGTGCTGTATTTATTTATTTAATGTCCCTTTATGCTACAATGGCTAATGAGAGGGAGTGCTGTATTTTATGCTTGAAAAATTATATTGATGTGGTTTTTACAGCCAAAAATGTATTCTTATGATTATTATTATGTAGTGTAGCTAGTACCATCACTGTACTGAAAAAAATACACAATTACTGAAAAAAATTCATTGTTTTGTTTATCTTATTGTTTTTGGTTCATATATGTTTTTTCATGAGCCTACATAGTTAAATGTTTTGTTCATTAAAAACAAATATCTTTTTAAAAATATATAAACCAGGTGAAATCCCATGATTTTTATTGTTATATGTTATAGCTATTACCTTCGTAACTACTGTAGAAAATTCATCCTTTTGTTTAACTAACTGATTTTGGTTCATATATGCTTTTTCATGAACTTCTATGGTTAAAATGTTTTTTAATTTGATTTTTATTATTATATGTGGTAGATGGACCATCGTAATTCCTAAAAAAAATCATAGTTTTGCTTAAATCATTGCTTTTGGCTCATTATATATTTTTTTAATAGAAAATCATATTTTACGTTACATTTACCAGCAAGATAGAAATATATTTTTTTTTGTTTAGTATTATGCACTCAAAATCTCATCATTTTTATTATTATATATTGTAGCCAGTATAATCACAAGTACTGGAAACATTTATTGTTTTTCTTAAATAATTGCATTTGACTCATATTATTTATTTCCTTAAATTTGTATAGTTTAAGTAAAATATTTTGTTCATTGTAAACACATATTTTTCTTTATATTAAGTAGGTAAAATCCCATAATTTTTATTATTGTTGCTGGTAGCTAATATGATGGTAGGTATTATAAAATTTTTATTCTTTCAATTGACATACCGCCTTTGGTTCATAATCAATTTTTTTAAACTATTCTTATTGCTCAACACTTTTTATATTTTTATGCATGATATTTTTTCATAGTTATTGGTGCATCATGGATTAATTATTTATTTATTCTAGAAATAACCATAGTTCCCTTCTTATAATCTGAATTTTTCATGCTGTTTGATCGAATAATAAGGATAGTACAATTTTATTTCTTTGAGTAAACCAGCCTCTCTTGAGCCAACCTCTTTGTGATTGGTGCAAATCTTCTGGACTCAACATCAATCCACATAAGATTAATGTCTGCACATTCACACACAAAAGGAAGGTAATGATGAACTTACTTAGTATAAACGGTACACAACTCACCAATTCAAAAGAAGTAAAGTACCTAGGGGTCATTCTTGACCACAAATTGTAGTGGGATAATTATATCTCTTACATTGCTGGTAGAGCTTTAAAATGCCTTTGGGCATGTAAAAATGCTATCAACAATGTTTGGGGACTCAAACCCTAAATCGTCTATTGGCTTTACACAACGGCCATTAGACCAATGCTCACATACTCCGTTGTATGGTGGCACAGGGCCCACATAGGGAGCAATAAAAATGTACTTTGTAAATTGCAAAGGCTCGCTTGCCTTATGATAACAGGGACACTTAAGACTACTCCAACTGCTGCGATGGAGACAATGTTGAACATCATGCCTCTAAATTTGGAGGTAGAAGCACAAGCGCTAAGAACTATTTATCGCTTTGCAAAATTAGGCAAGTGTTCCAATAAGTTCACCTACCAAGGTCATTGTAAATTACTTTGGAGGCTCAATGAAAACAATATCCTGGCTATGCCTTCGGACTTACAAATCCGGAAGTTTATCAGTGCCAGTTACAGTGTCACTATTGATAAATCAAGGAAACACAGGCCCAATCATGGTATAAACTGCTACACTGATGGCTCACTAATGGATAGTGGCTCAGGTGCGGGGGTCTAGAGGAAAGACAAACCGAACTCTGGAGCTATCATTCCACTAAGCAAACATACAACGGTTTTTCAAGCTGAACTACTTGCTATTCTCCATTGTGCAACTGACTTATGTGTCAAGAATACAAGTGGTTAAAAGATAAGTATTTATACTGATAGTCAGGCCGCACTTGGCGCCTTGAACAATCACACAACAATCTCCAAAGTCATTGAGGCATGTAATCTGACCCTTAACAATCTTGCTAGGAACAATAGCGTTAGCATTGAATGGGTACCTGGACACACTGGTTTCAGTGGGAATGAGAGAGCTGATGAACTAGCTGGAAAGGGCTCAGCAACAATTCCCATTACACCAGAACCCTTTTGTGGTATTAGTTTAAGTTCTGCCTTTAAGACTATTGGACAATCTTATATAACCAAATTTAAACAACTCTGGCTAAACAAGGGACTTAAACACACACTTAAATTTTTAGGCAGTCCTAGTATTAGTAGAAGGAAACATCTACTTAGTATGAGCAGGCCATGCTTAAAAACCATTACTGCTATTTATATAGGACACGGTAAACTCAACTACCACATGTTCAAACTTGGTATCTCTAATACTCCTTTATGTAGACTGTGTAGACAGGAAGATGAAACATCTTTCCACATAATTTGCTGTTGTGCCAGGCTTTCAAAGTTAAGGTTCACTCTTTTTGGTGAAGCCCGCTTAGAACACCCTGTGAACAACTAACTAGTTAATCCAAATAGCCTCCTGAAGTTTGCTATTGCAACAAAACTCATGTTTTAATATAACCAATTGGATTCAATGGAGCACAATAGGCAATCACTAGGTCAGTTAAAAAAAAAAAAACAAAAAAAAAAAAAAAAAAAAAAAAAAAACAGCCTCTCTAGCTAGGAGTGCGGAGATTAGGAAAACACCAAAGTTTGGGTGGATCTAAATTGAAAATTAGCTAAGATAGAATACTAAAATTTTGTATAACATTATACCTACATGAAAGGATACATCGTACTAAATTTCATGAAAATCTGAGATCCTAAAATTTATGGATGAATTCGCATGGAATGAACCTCTTTAGACTTGGAATGGGTTAAAAAAATTTGTAATTGCAAATCAAAATGAATAAAATTAATCTAAGTGTTGTTTTTTAAATTGTATATAGTACTTATAATTAGAGGAGTCATCGGACATTGGTCTAAAGCTACTTTTTCTATTATCTGAAAAATAAACATGTTTGTAAGATTTAAAAAAATATATATTGACCTTAATACCTATCCTCTAATGAATTGTTTTTTAAGATTTGTGTTAGGTACCTCAGGACGGTCGTATGTGTCCCACCTCCACGACAAGTTAAAGTGGTTATCCCCCACCTTTCGAAGACAATATTTTCTTGCATAATTTCTTTATCAAATCATTTAACTTCCACCATCCATTTTATGTCTACAGCCTTCTGGTATTTAAATCCTCAACCAATCTCCAGGAATCAAGATCCCGTCTGTCCACCTCCACATTTCTTTCCATAGAACCAAAAAATATGATTTCTCCTTTTTAGCCTGTTCAACTGCCTTATGGAATACTCTCCTTTCAAACATCTGACATGCTCCTTCCCTATCATCGTTTAAATCCCTCCTCTTTCAATACTTCCATTCTCTCCAGTCTGATGTAAGCTAATTTTAATCATGCCAATTCACGTCAGGTGATTTGTGTATCTACTTTAATGAGACGTAAAAGTTATATTTTATGTTAATTCTTATTTATTTATTTCTCAAATATGTAGATAGAGATGTCACTAGGACCTTTTCTTTTTTTTATTATTTAAATGTAGTTATATATTGTTTTTGGTCAGATATAATAATTTTTTCTTTTGTTCATTAATGATATTCTTAAGGGACATTGTCCCAGAATAAAGTTTCTTGTTCTATTATATCCCATCCTCAGCTAAAATATAAAATAAAACTGTGAAAGTTTTAAAGTTAAAAAATTCCCTTTTTTTTTCATTTAATTATTGGGATAAAGATGAAACTGTCAAGTATATAAGCTCTCAAAATTAATATAGTTATGATTTGTGAACCCATCAGTAGTGCTACAATGTTATTTTCCATATAATATTATCATATTACTATGGAAGTTTGCCATCTTAATTTTGGACAACTTTAGGAAAGTGTGAGAGAATTTTAAATTAATTGGTAATGTAAAGGAAAATAAAAATCAGTTTATGGTTTATGGTTATTGTGGAAAGGCTTGTATCTGTTTTGGGTCATTCAGCAATTTTGTGAGCTATATGGATTTTATTAGTGATGTGATATGCGTTGAGAATTTTAAGAATATTTTAGGGATAGGGAAGAAATTATGACCATTAGGAGTAACAATATTCACTGCCATGGTAACCTGCCATGGACATGTTGTCATGTTAACGTCTTTTTTGTTGAGCAAGGATATTGGAGTTTCAGAGTCTTGTTTTTGTACCTATTGAAATATTATTAAAAAAGGTCTGTTGCTTATCTTTTCAATTCTATTTATGATTCAAGGTCAGTTGCTGATTCTGGGTAAGTCTCCTTATTTTACAGAGATAAACTGAGCACCAATAAATAAATTACTTATTTATCACTTTCAGTAATATGTATGCTTACAACAAATAATAAAGATGTTTTCATGCACTTATTTTTTACTTTTTACTCAAGAGTTGAATAAGATATGAAACTCTGATAACGCAGATGTTTCAAAGTCATTCTATCAAAACTACAATTCTTCACACTGAATAGAGTTTTAATTTTGTTTATCATCTTCATTGCTCGAATAAATCGAAGAGGCTAATCAACCTGATAGGTCACAGTGAAGAAAATTATAGGTGATTAAACATAAATCAACTTGTCAATGAACCTCAACCGCGCCTATGGTGATTGAACCCCAATTAAGGCGTTGCCAACTTTATCCATTACATCACGCCAAGTTCCGAAATTAAACCAGTAATAAAGCAGGAAAGGGCATACCTATTCAGTCGTTTTCTTATTTTTAAACCTTTCTGATTATAGTACTTTCCTTATGATTTTGATAATACGGTTTAAAGAGTTTCGTTAAAACCAATAAATCGATTTGGTAATTAAACACTTGGGTTAATAAATAACACTATTTATTTTTTTCACCGCAGTTTTCATCAGGAAGTTAGTTTTGGGTAAACCACTAGGTACACTTTTCATCATATATTTAACAAATAAATTTAGTGAAAATGTAAAAAATAATTACTTGGAAAAATAGGAAATGCTTATGACTTTGTACCTGACCAAGTGGCTGATGCAATTTATGAATGCGAGCGTTGCGCTCATCAGACGCTTAGCTAAACCACACCATTATATTCTGATAAATAATTCTATTAATATACGATAAGGATAAGTGAATCTTTCTTGAGCTTTTCGTTACTTGGCTACCTAACCTATACTTCAACGAATTTGGATTTTTTTTTTTTTTCAAAACCCTTAGTTTCCCAACGATATATTATATATATTAAAGATGCACACTTCTTTTATAAGCCTTTTGAACTTTTTATTTTGGAACTAGACACATATAGACATTTTGATTCAAGAGATTCTTAAAAAATTGGATTTTCACGATCACAATACTCACCCATACAATATATTTCATACATAGGTAAGTGAAAGTAAAAAATAAAATTCTTCTAAAATTGTTTTAATCAAATTTTTATTATTATTATTATTAATGTGAAGCATTACACTTGAAGGCAATAAATATTACTGAAATATGTAGTCGTACATATTGTGCCATAATCAAACACCCACGTAATAAATCCACCTTTTTACTTTTTTTAAAATATACAATATGAAGTATTGTGACCATGTAAAGTTTTGAATCCAAGTGTTCAAGGTCCTCTGAGTCTAAATAATCAAGTCATATTGAACAGGGAGTGTGACTATGTTGTTAGTCAAACTGAAATTAAATATTTTAGGTAGAGAGAGATACACTTTATTGAACAGGTCACACTGCACAATTTAATTGGGTTGCTTTCACAAAGCACACTAAGTCCTACTCACAGGACTATTTTTGGTTGAAAAAAAAAACAAAAAACATTACTACATTTTTTTTAAATGGGGGTCAATTCATTCGAGATTGCTCAGACCTTGCCGATTAACATTTTTGATTTTCATGATTTTTTTACCAGTTATTCCGTATCTTTATCTGAATATAAAACCATGGATTAAATATTTTTTCTGGATAGTACTTTTATTCGCGGTTGAATACATGTCTATGGAAAATCTCTCTTATACTGGTAATTTTGTAGATGTTAATTTGTTTTAAAAACCTAGCAAAATAATAAGGATTTGCTTTGTATTTTTTGTCCTCACAACTCATTAACTAAATTGTGAAGAAAGTGGTTTAAAAAATTCCCGGAAATTAACAAAAAAAACGAGACTTGGCGAGTTGTAAGTTTATAAGGACTCACCTTTGAGTGGTACAATATTGTACCCAACTAATTATTATTTTATAATTGTATTGGTTGTTAACTTGTTTCTCTTGGCCCCGATGAAGGGCCCACAATGTAGGCAAAAACATCGGCACACAAATACGATTAGTTTTTTTGATGATAAACCATCTTCCTCATTCAATAGTTATTTTTGCGATTTTTACACGGAAATACATCAAAAGGGACTAAATGAAAAAGTATTAAACTATGATCATATCGATTGGAAATAATCTCTTCTTACTTTTGTTCATATGTATCCTTTATTAACACATGTTACACTTTATTAGTTTTTTTGAAAACACTAAGTTGAATAGGAATGCATTAAATAGAGAACAGTTTAGAACACATTTAAATGCACAGTGCATATTGACATATGTGATTATGAAGTAACAGAATTAATGTTGTGATTTAAATTTATTTAAATGACCTATATTATATAAAAATATGGTAAAAGATATAATATCTGAAGATGAGGCAAATGAAGCCTCGAAACGTAATAAAGTGTAACATGTGTTAATAAAGGATACATATGAACAAAAGTAAGAAGAGATTATTTCCAATCGATATGATCATATGATATACTCTTCTATAATAGCGAATGATATAAAGTATTAAACTAATACAGATTACACATGTATATGATGAGTAAAAGTTTAAAAAAAATGGTGACAGAGTTTCAGCTGGTTCCTTGCCACTGTTAAAAAAAAAAAAAAAAAAAAAAATATTCTTTAAACATTATAAACGCCAGTTATTTCCCATATTTCAGACCGAAACAAAAACTAAAATGTTTATTAAAGTAATATCTACATTTTTGTTTCTTACAGCACATTATCTAAGAAGCCATGAAAATTGTTTAAAAAATTCATGAAAATTTATATCAACTGAAACTTTTAGCGCGCAATAACAAGGAATGGTATGAAGTAGTCTCACACTTAATTTTGTTTTCTTCTATAGTCTTTCCATTGCACTACTTGCTGTAGAAATTTCAATCATGTAAGCATTGTCCTTTTTTTAATATACATTTTTAAAGAAGGTTTATTTCCAAACTTACAATTTTTTATAGTTAAATATCTCAAAAGGGACTGAATGAAAAATGATGGAACTTCTACAGATTAGACTTCCATATAATAAGTACTGTTGGATAAAATTTAGTAGCTGTGAGTAAGTTTGTTTTCGAAATATAATACCTTATACATTACGAAACCAAAAATCACTCATTATTGGACTGACACTAAACATTTAATCATACTTTTATCCTATCTCTTAAACTGCTCCTTCCGAGATCGCAAATATAATGTTGAGGCCGGTGTTCCTCGAGGCAGCTTCTTGCCACCCTTCCTTAACCTTTCATACACCACTGATATACATAATTATCCTGATAACTTCCTAGCAAACTTTTCTTATGACACCGCCGTCCTATCGTTTAATTTAGATCCTGAAACAGCATCTTAAATCTATTAACGTACATTTAACATTGATGTGATAAATAATAGAGAATCAAGGTGAACTAAACTAAATTCAAACATGTCACCTTCGCCCTTAGACGCCAGTTTATTTCAATTCCATACCACTTCCTCGTAAAATTGTCTGTCAGGGCTTATATGCTGATATTTTTAAATTTCATTCCTCCACAGTACCTTTAATTTTGTGGATTTATAAAAATCAACCATATCGACTTATTAGGATTGATGAGAAGTGGCTAAATATATAAGTTGAACAACTTTGATAATCAACTTACGGAGAAAAGAGCAAAATATTTTTTAATGTAATTTTCGTTTTTTTTTTAACATAAGAAAAGTAATATAGATGTATATTATACTGTTGAAAAGCTAATGAGTTTTAGAAAAAGTTGTATGTTGTTAAAAGTGAAAGGATAGATTACTTTAATCTAGTAGATAAAAACAAGCTGACAAGGCTAGTTCAGTCTATAATAGATATTGTTAAAATGCGACAAAATATATGTTATATAAGTGCAATATAAAGGAATGATTAAAGGTATGTAAAATGTTTTATAACTATGTAAAAACTAATGTTGATTATCTTTTAATTTAAAAATAAATGATGTTCATAGAATCCGTGAAAATGGCTAAGGCCGAAACGTAGGGAGAAAGAAAAAAGAAATAAAGGAGTACTGAGTTAAAATGGATCATTTAATTAAAAAGAACCTAGCAATAGATTCATTCACTCAAACTATTTTAATTATAATAAAAATTAAAAAGTTGTATCTTTAAATCAAAGCTGGATACGGTAACCGTTGGGAAGCTAATGAATTTAGAAAAAGTGTTATCTTAAAATCAAAGTTGTATAATGTGATGTAAAGTGACAAAAATAGCGTTAAGTTAAGTAATTATTGTTCGTGAAAATATCATATTGTTATATTATTTAATATAAAACATATGCATCCAACGGAACTGATTATAATTCTTTAAACATGTTTCAACTTTTATATTTAAAAAAATTAACTTTACAATACTCACCCATACAATATATTTCATACATAGGTAAGTGAAAGTAAAAAATAAAATTCTTCTAAAATTGTTTTAATCAAATTTTTATTATTATTAATGTGAAGCATTACACTTGAAGGCAATAAATATTACTGAAATATGTAGTCGTACATATTGTGCCATAATTAAACACCCACGTAATAAATCCGCCTTTTTACTTTTTTTTAAATATACAATATGAAATATTGTGACCATGTAAAGTTTTGAATCCAAGTGTTCAAGGTCCTCTGAGTCTAAATAATCAAGTCATATTGAACAGGGAGTGTGACTATGTTGTTAGTCAAACTGAAAGTTGTACGGAACTGAAATTAAATATTTTAAGTAGAGAGAGATACACTTTATTGAACAGGTCACACTGCACAATTTAATTGGGTTGCTTTCACAAAGCACACTAAGTCCTACTCACAGGACTATTTTTGATTGAAAAAAAAACAAAACAACATTACTACATTTTTTTTAAATGGGGATCAATTCATTCGAGATTGCTCAGACCTTGCCGATTAACATGTTTGAACTGATTATAATTCTTTAAACATGTTTCAACTTTTATATTTAAAAAAATTAACTTTATTCAATAGTTCTTAAATTGAATTTAACAACCGAGATAAGTAAAAGTCGTGTGTTGTCCGCCCCATATTTTTTTTTTTTTTTTTTTACATTCATGATTTATTTATTTAAGTACATAATTGAGCGAAAGCTGTGTCATGCACTTACCATTTTGTCTTTTTGTTAATTTCCTATTAACTCTTTCATCATCCATTACGTTTTTCCGAACTAGTTAATTCGTCAGTTAGGTACGGATTGCTAAATGAAACCGTGGAAGGACTACTTAAAAATTGGTCCAGGCTGAAGAGGTGGCTAAAGAAGGCATTCCAGCGCAGCTCCCCGCACCGAGGAACCGGTTATGATAATCTTAACGTCTGCTCGGAGGACCAACGCTCCAGCTTTCTTCTTTTTCCTTCCAGCAACCACTCCTACACCACCTCTCACGCTTCCCTTACCATATAATAACTTCACCATATTTTCATATTTCGAGAATTGAAATCCCTTACATTTCGATGAGAAATTCTAGGTGCTGGGACTGCTTATGCACAGGAATAAATCAGATCCAGCCATCTTAAAATATCACATATTTCGGTAGGAATTTTACATGTTAAGAGAATGGTGTACAGAAGGAATTTATTTTTTTTTAAACTCGATATAGAAATATATGTAAGGTGTAGATTCTTTTAGGTGAAGGTCAAATTTTTATGAATAAAATTGGAGGCTGATGTCTACTTCACCACTATTTAATTGAAAAAAATTCGCACTACGTTTCAGCTACAATGCAATCTTCAGGTGCAGTGGAACAACTTAGATTTAGTGTGAGTAGCTGCTTACCAGTCAAAACCACATTTTTGTTTCAAAATGTGGTTTTGACTGGTAAGCAGCTACTCACACTAAATCTAAGTTGTTCCACTGCACCTGAAGATTGCATTGTAGCTGAAACGTAGTGCGAATTTTTTTCAATTAAATAGTGGTGAAGTAGACATCAGCCTCCAATTTTATTCATGGAAATATATGTGTACATGAGTGTGTATATGTGTGTACGTATGTGTGTGTTTATAATATATATATATATTATATATAATATATATATATTATATATATATATATATAATATATATATATATATAAACACTGTGTCTCATAAATGTCTCGTCGTATTATGAGAGCAGATACTATACAATAAGTAGAAAAAAAAAGTCATATGACCCTTAGTTGAGGTGACCAGACGTCCCGCTATTGGCGGGACAGTCCCGATTTCTCACAATTTGTCCTGCGTCGGTTTTCAAATGTCCCGACTTTTAGAATTAATTGTTTGCTGTTATCCATGGTTTTCATCAGAAAAACTCGAATATATCTACTTGATGTGAACCCACAGAAAAATAAGTGATACCTAATGGAAAAAGAGTAAATTTTCCAGAAGGTTAAGAAGTTGAACCATAAAATTAAGAAATTATGAAGTCTCAAAACGTCATGCAGAAAATTGAATTCTAGTATTTCTAAGAATATTCGGATATTCTAAGCAGATACTGCGCTTTTTTCGTAAGGTTTTGAATTTCCGCATCTCAAAAAAACTTCTTCAATTAATTATCTTCCTTTATTAATCAAGGATGCGAGGAGGCAATAATTTTTTATTTATTTATAGGAATTTACAACTGTATTGAACACAATGAGTAAATATGCAGAATGAAAAAAAAATCATGAAAATGTCTTGAGAAATAACTACCCAGTGGTAGCACTTCACTAACTATTTTAAGGCAGTAGGTCCTGAGGCCACATTATTTTCAGTCGCCTCGGAGGGTTATCAGGGATATCTAAGTAAGATAAATTACGGACAATTGGATTTGTGTGGGCAGAGAGTTTAGAATGAAAAGAGGAGTGAGTATCTATCGCGAGTAAATTTTCCAGAAGGTTAAGAAGTTGAACCATAAAATTAAGAAATTATGAAGTCGCAAAACGTCATGCAGAAAATTGAATTCTAATATTACTAAGATTATTCGAATATTCCAAGCAGCTACTGCGTTAGGTTTTGAACTTCCCGCATCTCAAAAGAACTTCTTCATTTAATTATCTTTAAAATGGTGCAAAAAAAAAAAAAAACATACCTTAATTGATTAAGGACGCGAGGAGGCAATAATTTAAGAATAAAACAAAAGCAAACAAAAACTTTGCGCTTAATATGTGTCACGTAAATAGCTCATGACCTCAAGGGAAACAAAAAATTTCTTATGTCTAAAATTCTTATTTCTTGTCAACGGTTGAGCGATACTTTCTTATTTTGGGGGTTGGACTTATTAACCTTCTGGGTAATTTTCTTTTCTTCCATTTGGTACCACTTATTCTTCTGTGCTTGCACGTCAAGTAGATATATTGGAATTTTTCTGATAAAAACCATGGATAGCAGCAAAAATATCTAAATTTGATTTTCCTTCCTGGCCGTTGAGAATCGAACTATGGACTGTCATATGAGCTTTTTTTTTGTTCTTCTTTAGGTATAATATGGGCTCCCACCATGTGACCAAACGTTTGTGAGACACTCACATAGAGAGATTCCTTTTCAGGTCAAGAACTGATAAAAAAATCCTTTGAAGACATTTTTATTTAGAGTATCTAGTTTCATCTAAAATGGTTCTATTTATTTTAAAAATAATTAAAAACTGTACAAAAAAGGTAAGAGTTGATAAATGTTTAACACTTATATTATATTTATATATAGAATTTTATTAAGTTTCGTTGTAAACATTTTTTCAACTAATAATTTAACAATATAAAATTGTATGTGCAATAAATATTTAAGATTATGTCTTATTCGTCACTTTACATTACCTTATACAACTTTGTAGATAAGATTTTTTTTTTTCAAAATCTTCAGCTTTCCAGCGCTATATTAGATGTATTGTATAATAAACGTCTGGTCATATTGTGGGAGCCGATACTATACTATACCTAAAGAAGAACAAAACAGCTCATATGATAGTCCATAGTTCGATTTCCAAATTTAGATTTTTTTTTTTTTTTCATCAGAAATACTCAAATATATCTACTTGACGAGCACCCTCAGAAGAATAAGTGGTACCAAATGGAAGAAAAGAAAATTTCCCAGAAGGGCCAGAAGTCCAACCCCTCCCCAAAAAGAAAGTAAGTATCGCTCAACTTCATACAGAAAATTTTTATATATCTAAGAATATTCAGACATTACAAGCAGAAAATTTGGTTTTTCCCCTAACCGTTGACAATAAATAAGAATTTTAGGCAAAAGAAATTTTTTGTTTCCCTTGAGTTCTTGAGGCATTTATGAGACACATATTAAGTGAAAATTTTTTGTTTGCCTTTTGTTTTATTATATTTAAATTATTGCCTGTCACAAATCAACTCCTCCATAATGACCTAAACATCCCATTTGTTGCAGACATAGTCCGTGATAGATACTCCTCTTTTCATTCTAAACTCCCTGCCCACACAAACCCACTTGTCCGTAATTTATCTTTCTTAGATATCCCTGATAACCCTCCGAGGCGACTGAAAATAATGTAGCCTCAGGACCTACTGCCTTAAAATAGTTAGTGAAGTGCTACCACTGGGTAGTTATTTCTCAAGACATTTTCATGATTTTTATTTTTTTTTCATTCTGCATATTTACTCATTGTGTTCTTCAATACAGTTGTAAATTCCTATAAATAAATACAAAATTATTGCCTCCTCGCATCCTTGATCAATAAAGGTAGGTTTGTTTTGCACCATTTTGAAGATAATTAAATGAAGAAGTTTTTTTGAGATGCGGGAAATTCGAAACCTTACGAAAAAAGCGCAGTATCTGCTTAGAATATCCGAATATTCTTAGAAATACTAGAATTCGATTTTCTGCATGACGTTTTGCGACTTCATAATTTCTTAATTTTAGGGTTTGACTTCTTAACCTACTGTGAAATTTTCTCTTTTTCATTCGGTATCACATATTTTATTGTGGGTTCACATCAAGTAGTTATATTCGAGTTTTTCTGAGTAAATCCATGTATAACAGCAAACAACTTAAAATATGATTTTACTCCCTAAACGTTGAGAATCGAACTATGACTATCATATCAGCTTTTTTGTTCTTCTTTACGTATAGTATCGGCTCCCAAAATATTATATCATACATCTATACATATTACTATTCTCATGTTCGGAAAAAAAAATCTTAAAAAATAGTTTTGCTCTTTTCTTCCTTAGTTGGCTAATAAATTCATTTAAATTTCATATTTATCCATTTTTAATTAATGCTAATAAGATGATTTGGTCTTTTTTTTTTTTTTTTTTAAATATACATAATTTAAAGTACTTAAGAGAAAGAAAATTGTAATATCGGTATTTAGGCCATGCCAGACTATATCAATGGTAATAATCCCATTAAATTTTACATCGATATAGCGAGTTTAATAATAATCGTTAAACCTTTTTTTGAAAAAATCGTAAAAAAGTGCAAAATGCTTAGTATAGAGTGGCTCTTTTAGTCGGCCAATTTTGATGAACAAGTTGCTTTTAAAATCCTATATGCCTGAGAGCTTTCAAAATATGCAATTTCAGTTTTAAACAACTTATCGTTTATCGAGCTAGACTTTTCCGCCAGAATCAGTAATTTTGTCTCAAGTTAACCTGAAATGTGTTTTCCCTGTGAAACTCGGAATTTTCACAAACTCAATTCTTACTTTTTTTTTTTTTTTTGTTCAAAACCTTACATGCTTTTAATTTTAATTTATGTGCCATGATTTAAAAAATATATATAAATGTATAATTTTCTCCTTTCTTCTTTTTTTTTTTATGAGTGATTCATTTACTCAAAGAAAAAAAATAAAGTTGGTGTATTCGACCTTTTTTTTTAGTTATTATAGTTTTATGACTTTCTATATATTTTTATAGTGCCATAAGCTTGAATATTCAGAATTTTATTTACGCTGAAGTGCACTACGTGTTTGTTGGAATGCAAATGCGTAGTTGTGGTGACGCATCCTATAACCCACGCAAATGTGCCTCATGATGTTAAAATATTATTTATCTTCTTAATTTAAAATATTTATTATAAATGGAATGACAGCAATTTCAAGAACATTAAAATCATGAGTAGTTTATTTTTTAAAATATTTCTAGAGTCTCTAATATATATATATGAAGTTGTTTCAGTCAAAACTTGGTTTAATAAATATTAACATTGATGAAGAGAATACCTTGGTCACTAAGACATCCTTCTTCCACAGCAGTAGTGTCCAAACGTCGCTTGATATTTAGTAATTGTTTGGCTAGTTTTAATTATCCATCTTAATAAAGAATTAAGGCCATTAAACGGACTGGCATAGAAAATTTTTTTTTTTAATTTAATTCCAACTTTTCAACTCTAATTCCAATTGTGTCAAATGTTGAGAGGATGCCAAGCTACCGGTTCTGCACGGCCAATCCATCGGTCAGGATCATTAACATTTAGTCATTCTATAACATGTGAGACAGTCTTCTAATTATATCTAATAGTTATGATTCTTGATGATTCAGGAACTGTCGTATGAATATTCGTGTTAATGTTTATATTTTATAAATGAAGTAATTGGTACACATATTAAGTAATCTATTATTAAATTATAATTCATTATTCATAGCAAGTCTTTAGGAAATATTTTTCTTCATTTGAGATACTTAATTTATACTTTCATATAGGGCACTTATCACCCAGAAACACCTGGAATATGTGTGTATGTGCTACTTACGTAAAATGAGTTTATATAATCAAAAGACCGACTTAACGCAGGAAAGCAGAATATGATGACAAGAACCTTTGTTAGCTAATAAACTTCTTTATAATAACATAAATAAGGTACATATAGTGTACAAACATGTATAGTATTTAATTTAATTTATATATATATATATATATATATATATATATATAATATATATATATATTTTTTTTTTTTTTTTTTTTTTTTTTTTTTTTTCTGAATGCTCTTATTCAGAAGGAATGATTAGTTTTTTCTTCCCACTATGCAGAAAAGGGGACATGCATGTATTGTCAAAAATCACCACCTGTTCATAGACTTACAAAGCCCTAGACACCTTTGGAATACCTTCCAAACTCATAAGGCTCATCAAACTTAAAATGAACAATGCTGTTAAAATAAACAGCGATAGGAAAAAAGGATTTAACACGAGTAAAGGCATGAGACAATTAGACACTTCAGCTTGCTTGCTAGAAAAAGCCATAAGAGATGCTGGTGAAGGGGAGTATATTGGATGTGCCTGATGATGTGAATGAAAGACACATCCAATACACTCCCCTTTCGTTTGGAATTTTTCAAGTGCTTATTATGTTGCCTTTATACATTTAGCTTTCTAGCTGGGTTAAACTGTAAGTTTCCAATTTCACTCAAGTTCTTCATAAGAAGGTCCGCAGTAGATTTTCCGGGCAGAAGCTTGCCAGTGGGTGGAGAACAGAGTGGTCTCCCTCTAGCGATTTGGAAAACTTTCAAAGCTTGTTTCCGCTTCTGTCTATGTTAAGGTCTTCAGCCTTCCTGGTACAAGCTTTTTTCTTTGAAGTATGAATTTTATGCTTTAACATAGCTGATGTCTTCTTTAAGTCTACATTTGCTTCGACACTGAGGTTTTGTTCAGCTTCGTTTCTACATCTCGTCAATTCATTTTCAAGATTGCCTATCTCTTCTGTCCAGTAAGGTTTATATTCCTTTCGAGCACCCCTTGGAATGGTTTCCATTGCTGCTTTTGTTATGGCTGCAGTAAAGTTCCTTGCACAGGAAGTTAGCTTCTTAGAAGTGACGTTTATCCTGGTGTTGTACTTGTCTGCCAGTGTTCTGTATAGTTCCCACTATGTTTTTTTAAAATTCTATCTAGGCAGTGGGACTCCTTCAGGCTCCGGTGCAAATACATCAACTGTGATTTTTATAGGTCTGAGATCATTTCCTTCTAATTGCTTCAGCACTTAAAGATAAAAAATTGTTTTGCACCTGTGATGGCTTATCAGCCGAAACGTTATGCATTTTTCAATAAAACTGTAGTAGTATAACAGCCTCCAATATGTCATTGAATTCTTGACATAAATCTTAAATTATCAAAACTCATTTAAATAACTATCTAAGTGTATCATTGTTCTATATAATAACATACAAAGTACAGATATAGTACAAAAAAGTATACCAGTAATGCTTTGATCGCTTTATATATTTGTTTCCCGAATGATCTGATGCAGGAGGAATGATTAATTTTCAAACCTATTATTTTTAGTAGTTAATTTTCGAAAACCTTTTTCATTAATTATATATAAAAGAAACTCTTACAGAAAAGTTTTAAAGTGTTCTGTTTCAACATCTTGTGAAAAGTCATTGCATTGCATTTTACGTTCAAAATTAGAAAAAAGAAAAAAAACGACTTCATGAAATATTATGGAACACCATTTAATCCATTTGTTCACCTTGAAGCTGACAAAGATTGAATAAGATGTTGCTGATTGCTTGAAATAGGTTTGAATTAACCCTCTTAGACCATCATATTGCTTAATGGTAATTGGTTGGATTACCGTTTTCTGATATAGTGATGTGTTAATTTGCGGAGTATGCTATACCGTGGTGAATTGACATTCCATTTGACTGTAAGCTGTAGCGTATATATATCCTCAACCATTATTTGTGAAGTTAGGACTTGCTCTTTATAAGAACTTTATCCAGGGACAAAAAAAGATATTTTAAAAAATTATTATGGATCAGCTCTCGTTTCTCTTCCATGTTTTTATTATTTTCAACTTTTATTTTGTTTATTTATTTTTTTGTTGGCGCAACAGGGTGGGGGGCCCTTAACTTCCTGGAAGATCTGGACAGGGTCATCACCCCTGTCATATCATATCTCTGATAATTCTTTTTCTGGTTTCACGGATTTTGTTTCGTTTTAGCTGTCGGACGAGTTTTTTAATCTATTTTTATATAGTATTTATATGGTATGTATCTTGAAACGTGTGACCTCAGATTTGAAGGAAAGAGGGGGTAAAATTGAATTTCTTATTGTCAAATACAAATGGAAAATAGTCAACGAAAAGTATTCATGTTGTTTTTCACCTTTATTACTATATTTCTTGTTAAATTTAAGTCGTGCAGCAATTAAATTTCACATTAAAGATAACGCCCGATATTTTTAAGTAACACCAAATTATTTACCAAAATTGGCTGACCGGAAGTGCTACATTATACCATGCATTTGAACCATTTTAAGATTTTCTAAAAAACTCGATATAAAATTTAAAAGGCTTTAATATCATATAAGTTTCATTCTGATTGAAATAGTCTGACAAGGCTTAAATGCTAATATTTTAAATTCTCTACCTCTAAAATACCTCTAATTTTGTAGATTAAAAAAAAAAAAATTAAACGTAACATCTTTCTAGCGTTGATAAAGAACGGCTAATTATTAAAGTTGAACGAATGTGATATCCAACTAAAGGAGGAAATAGCAAAAATATTCGTTTATGTATTAATTTATTCATTTATTTAAAAATAATAATAGTAATAAAGATGAATAATTTGGAATCACTTGTAGCTGGGTGGTTAGCATAACAGCCTCCTACGCCAAAGGTAATGGGTTCAAACCCGCAGGTAGCTCTAGGATTTTTTAATCCCCTAGGAGGGGACGTTAAAAGGTGGCCCGAGCCTGTGCGATGTCAGGTACTCGTTAAAGATCCCATCCCTATCCTAATAAAACCTGGATAGGCAAAATTTAGGACTCCCACTGTAGCATCGTCCGATTAGCCATAGTAGCATAAAGGGACGTTAAATAAATAAACAAACAAACAAGATGAATAATATACTAAAGGAAAGCTAATGAATTAAGGAAAAGTGTTATCTTATATACAAAGTAGTGGAAAGTAATGTAAAGTGACAAATAAGGCATAAACTTCGGGAATTGATGTGCATAACTGTTTTATATTATTTTATTATTTAACCTAAAACATATATTCCCAACGAAACTGGATGTAATTCATTAAGCTTTTTTGAACTCTAACTTTATTTAAAACATGTAAAGTTATAATACAAATAAGAATGTAAGCTTATAATACAAACGACCTGTATTAGTGCAATACGAAAAAAAAAAAAAAAAAAAAATGTAAGCACAATTTAAATGCAGATATTTTAGAAACAAATTTTAGAATATGATATTGATAACTATTGTATTGCAAATTTTAAATATTATTTGTTTTTGTTGTAGATATGATTAATAATAATAATAAATAAATTCTTTATTATCCTGGGACATGTCCCTTTAGAATAAAAAATACAGAATATACAAAATGTGCTTTGGAGTCTTGGAGTAAATTATATTCATATTAACAAGTAAATAATTACTTATATATAATAGACATATTCCAATGAGAAGAAAACAGAAACAACGAGAAAATACAAAATAAAAACTTATTTTCAATTCAATTGAGCCTGGATATTTATTAAGTGATTAAATATACGAGATTTGAAGGTTGAAAGAGAGTTGGAGTCACGGATGAAAGGAGGGATAGAATTCCATAGGATTGAGGATCGAATGAGAATGGATCTGTCGAAATGTGTAGTTCGGTGGGCCGTACTGTATAAATCTGAAGGCCTGGAGCGTGTACAAGGATGGACAGAGGATTTGAATTGTAGGAGGTCAAAAATGTATGATGGGCGGCGGGATTGGATTACTTGGTAAAGGAATGACGCAAGGAAATACTTGCGACGATAGGAAGGGTAAAGCCACTTCAACTCGCCATATAATTGGGACAAGGAGGTGTACCTGGAGACCCCGAAGATGAATCGGACAAAGCAATTAATTAAGCGTTTTATTTTAACCTCGAGATCCCCAGAAACACCATCGTATACCGTACAGCAATAGCTGAAATGGAGAAATATTAGAGATTTAACGAGGAGTTTTTGGGCTTCATACGGGAATAGGTGACGGAGGAAATACAGTGATTCTGTTGAATTGTTTTGGATTTTATTCGTTGATTAGAAGATGAGTCAAAAAATACCTCGAAAACGTTATAAAAAAGTTATTTATGTAAAAATAAACAAAAATATAATAAAGGAAGAGAAAGTTCCAAATATTTTACTTGTAAAATTAATTTTAACAACCGAAGTAAGTGAATATCATATGTTGCGCGAACCAGATTTTTTTCATTTAATTTTGTGTTTACTAATTCCAATACTCTTTACATTTTTTCTTCAATTTTATAAAAAACTGACTTTGATATAAAGAAAATTGGAATAGTATTATTGAAGATCCGAAAGTGGGAAGGATATATTATTGATGTAAGTTGTTTTGATATATAAACAATAAACCCAGAGGTCAAAGACCTTTAGGGTATAATGATGATAGTGTAGCCTTCATTGAACAAATCAAATAGTGAATGGGCTGAGAAGTGTCATCAGCCAGTTGCCCGCTCCTCCGGCTGCGTCTAAGGACCATTTTCTGGTACTGTCTTCAATGTTATTTATTTAATATTTATAATTGTTTGTTTAATTTTATTTTATTCATAATTAATTTTATAATTAAAATAATTATATTCATGAACCGTAGCACAATCTCAATCGTTTATTTTTATAAACATTTAAAAGAGCACACACTGCCTTCCATTCCTCACCCAATCACTTTATTTCATAAGCTTTTTATCAGTTTTTCGTATTTGTCGACGTTTCGGGGCTGTTTCCTCATTTTCAAGACTGAAACAATTTTTTTAAACTTTCATTAGTGAATAAAATTACATTATTTAAATATTTGTCTTTGAAAAATTAACTTCAGCAATTTGTCATAATTATTTTAAAACTAACTAACATTAATTACCTTATTTTTTTTCAGTTATATAATTACTATATCATATTTCACCCTTCATTTTATGTCAAAATAATTATGAAAAATTGCTGAAGTTAATTTTTCAAAGACAAACATTTAAATAATGTAATTTTATTCACTAATGAAAGTTTAAAAAAATTGTTTCAGTCTTGAAAATGGGGAAACAGCCCCGAAACGTCTACAAATATGAAAAACTGATAAAAAGCTTATGAAATAAAGTGATTGGGTGAGGAATGGAAGGCAGTGTGTGCTCTTTTAAATGTTTATATTAAGAAAAACTTCCAAAAAAAAATTAAAAAAGAAAAGTTTATTTTTAATGGTTCAGGCGCTTATTAGTCACTAACTTTATTATCTTAATTATTTTATCAATTATTGTATATTATTGTGGAGTAATTCTATTGTTGAAGTTAATTTATACATGAAACAAATCAATAAAATATTCTTATATTGTAAAAAGAATAACATTAAACCTGCTGAATGCGAAATAACAATATCCAATCGAAATAGTGCTCCTATAAAATACAAGAAGTCTTAAATATTATATTAAAAAAAAGAAAAATAATAAATTAAAGAATGGGTCAATCCATTTGAAATCGTCCCATTTTCATTAATTTTACGTTCGACGTTTTGGATTTTCGTTATTTTTTGACCAGTTAATCTCTATCCTTTCATTCTAATACTTTTATCGCTGCAGCTGTTTTAAGTCAACTTCACGGGCGAAAACGTGTGTTGGGAAAATCTTTCTAATCTTGTAATTTTGTAGATATCAAATAAAAACAAAAATTGACAGTAAGATAAGGGAATGCTAAATTTTATAATTAAAATAATTATATTCATGAACCGTAGCACAATCTCAATCGTTTTTAATGCTAAATCGTTTATTTTTAATTGTTCAGGCGCTTATTAGTCACTAACTTTATTATCTTAATTATTTGATCAATTATTGTATATTATTGTGGAGTAATTCTAGTGATGAAGTTAATTTATACATGAAACAAATCAATAAAATATTCTTATATTGTAAAAAGAATAACATTAAACCTGCTGAATGCGAAATAACAATATCCAATCGAAATAGTGCTCCTATAAAATACAAGAAGTCTTAAAAATTATATTAAAAAAAAGAAAAATAATAAATTAAAGTATGGGTCAATCCATTTGAAATCGTCCCATTTTCATTAATTTTGACGTTCGACATTTTGGATTTTCCTTATTTTTTGACCAGTTAATCTCTATCCTTTCATTCTAATACTTTTATTGCTGCAGCTGTTTTAAGTCAACTTCACGGGCGAAAACGTGTGTTGGGAAAATCTTTCTAATCTTGTAATTTTGTAGATATCAAATAAAAACAAAAATTGATAGTAAGATAAGATATATACATTTTTGTCACCACAACAACCTAAAAAGTGAAGAAAATGGTTTGAAAAATTCTAGAAAATGAATAAAAAACGAGACTTTTGCGAGATAAAAGTATATAATGGTAAACAGACTCGCCTTTTATTATGTTTTTTATATATAGGTTAGTCCTACTTGCCGTAAAATTTTGATCTTGAGAACAGTCTTTTTTTGTATATGAATTTTCAAAAATGGCAAAAATTCGTTTTTCGCGAAGTTTACACGGAAATATCTCAAAAGGGACAGAGTGAAAAATTATGAAACTAATGCAGATTACACATCCATACGATAGATATATATGATGTGAATTTGAATCCCAGCCACTAAATTTTATACTTATCAAATAGAGGTATAATTTGTACAAGTTTCATTAGATTTGATTCAGTCCCTTTCACAATATACCGCTTTTAATTTAGCTGAACTTGGCGCTAACCCTGCTTTGAAAAATATTATTAAAAAAAGGCCAATGTTTACTATTAATTTTTGTTTTTATTTGATATCTACATAATTACAAAAATTAGAAAGATTTTCTCAACACATGTTTTCAGCCGCGAAGCTGACTTAAAATGGCGGCAACACTAACAGTATCAGCCGGGAAAATATTTTACCTACGGTTTTTAAAGCAGAAAGGGATAAAGAATTATTGGTTAAAAAAAACGTGAAAATCAAAGCGCCAAAATTAATCGAAATTGGACGAATTTAAATGGATTGACCCGTATTCATTCCGTCCTAGGATTTTGCGCATTATTGTGTCTCTTAACGTCACAAAATTTTATCAACTCTTATAAATTCATTCTCCATGATTACGTTTAAACTGTAGTGCTTTTTCATAGAAAAACCCTGATATTTGGGACCTCAACAAGGTTTTCTATATTTTTATAATTAATATTATCGGATTGCTTAAAAAAGTATTTTTATAATATTATTTATAATCTACATTACCTTCATCTTATGCTTTTCAATCATGACTATGCCTCATTTCTTGTAACGCTTTAAACTTATTTTCTTCATTTTAGGAAATTCGATGTTTGTTTTTGGTTTTTTTTTTAAGCGTCCAGTGTTAATTTAACAACGGATTATTTTTCGAAATGTTTTTCTTTTTTTTAATTTTAGTTGTATCCGCGATTTTCTCCAAGCCTAATCCTACCAATAAATAACAAGCAGTCACATAAGATATGAAAAAGATCTTTATGTAACGGACTGCTTCCAAAGTTGCCTTTCACCCAAAGGTTAATGCTGTTGTAAGGCAGTTGATTTATAAATTTTACATGTTTTTTTTTCCCCCCTCTTGGTTATTTTAGAGATTCTTTTCGACTTTTGAGGGATTCAAATTGATCAGAATCACATCCTTCATTTATCAAAGATGAGAATTAAGTAAACTGTTCTTTTAATGCTTTGATTAAACATAGCGCCTGAGCAGCTGTAGTGTCCAACTTTAGCTATTTATAACTGACCAAGCATGTCAAGTTTCCTTTTATAGTCAACGTCTAACATTTTATAATTTCTCTCCGCCTGTATGTTAGTCTCTCAATGAAACATTAAGAGTTTATCATATACCCGTGAATCGGTTCAAATCGCTCAGGTTCAATTTGAATATGGTGTCATTTAATTTTAAAAATCTACTGTTTGGCCGAATTTAGTGAACCAAGAATTTTTATAGATACTTAACACCCAAAATATTCAATACTAACTTCTTTGAATGGGCTTAAATTTTAAAGAATCAAATGAGTAAAATAATATAAAAAAACAATTATACCTTCTTACACCAGCGAGTTATACTATATATATATATATCGAATCGACAGAAATGATCTATTATTTGCTTCTGTAGAGTTTTCTGCGTTTATAATTGCCTTACTCAAGAATTTACGACGAATACAGAATTTATGAGGAATTATTGTATAAAAGCAAAAAATCAACAAATGTATCTTACCTAAATAATATATTTTCGATACTTATCCAGTGAATAATTTTAATTTTTGTATTCCAATGGAACAAAAAACGACAAATAATGAAATATGAGGCATATTTTAGGATTGTGCCTAAATTAATGTTTAAAAAAATGGCGTCAAATATTTAAATCAATATGACACTGATTGATCGCATTTGATCGATCGAATTGTATCATGGTATTTTAGTAGTATTGATTCCCTAGAACATTAAATAACAACTAAAGCCAAATGTTTCCAATAAAAAATTAAATGAATTTTTAATTTTTTTAACCTAGTAATATTTCTCGACATTTCGAGTTTCTAAAATACATGAGGTGTAATGAAGCCAAAATATAGCTCCATGGAGTTATTTTTTGTCTCTCTTATTATTACTTCAATGTCTGCATAAGTATTATTGTCCGTAACTGCAAGTGCATAAAACGATGTGCTTGGGATTTATAAAAAAAAAATCATAATATTCACATTCACATTTCGGTTAATTATTATTTTATTTTTTAAATAATCTATTTAAAATAGGAATAAAAAGTAATTTAGTTTCCATGGAACTTAATGAATAAACAAAGTGAAACATCTGTTTTCATGAAATAACCTTTAAAATATAAATAAGTAATAACTTCAGTTGTTCAATTATTATTATTTTTTTTTTTTTTTGGGGGGGGGGCCATCCAAGGACCACGGTGCTTGTGTTCACATATGTTGTCATCCACTTCTGGCGCGTTGGGTGGTTACTTTCCTGCATTTATGTCGGCCCAGTATTCTCTCATTTTTTTGCTGGACTCTACCTTACGGTCCTTTGACCATTTCCTCGATGCGTTGTGCCTAACATCTGTAATGCATATGTAACCTCTAAAAACTTTCCTTTTATTTTAACCACTTACAATTTAATGCGTAATATTATTTCAAAAATTTTGCGCACTGTATGGAAGAATACAACTTGTACAATACTGTACAATCGGAATATTTTATTGCAAATCAACTTTTTTTTTAATTTTCCGCTTTCCAACATTATAATATGTCTATGTTTCTACTCATATTTCAAGAAAGATTGTTTGAAGTCTAGTTACAGAATATTTATTTTTACCATCTAAAGAAACACTTATTTGCAATGTATCGTACTAATAAACTTTTGGGAAAGAATTCCCTAAATTATAGAGAAAACCGTACCAAAATCCGTCGCGTGGTTTAGGAGTCGGGGGAAACCAAGAATCGCGTTGTCATAAAATTCATTAAGTTTATGATTTATGAATTTTATGAATTGTTTAAATGATTCCTACTTCTTGTCATGTTTGCTCAACTTTAAGAAGATTATAGGGCATCATCTTCTTGCACGACAGTTTACAGGAAAAATGAAGTCCTAGTTAAGTAGTATACAGAAATACGCACGAAAAATACTAATTTTACTATTTCAAAGGATATGCCCGAATTTCATATTTTAAGGACTGTTAGATTTTGTTTTTTGTTCTAAGTAAAAGTCATTATTCTCGTTGAAAGGATTCTTAACGATTGACATTTATTGTAACCAGGATACGGTTCAAAATGGAAGAGAACCTCCATTTTTGGCTCGACTCTCCTTCTAAAAGGATACGAATCGAAATGAATCATAGGTAACTAGGATTACCAAACATAAAATGACACTTTTTAATATAGAAACTCTCTTCCCGAAGCAAGAATCGGTCCGTAATAACATAAGCCCAACTGTATATATTAGCGAGGGAGAGGTGGGTTTGGGTTACACACGAAAATGGGATATTAAGGTCGTGGATGATTTTATTTGAGAAGAAGTAAGAGAAGCATTTAGGATTTCGGATTGTTAGGATTGGATCCGGTAGGAATAAGATGGTTTAGTAAAAAGCCCCAAAGCTCGATTTCATGTGTCCAGACAGGCCTCATAATGGCAAAATAAATGAGCTTTTTGTAATCGAGTGAAAGTTTTGAACGTTGATAAGTGTTGTAGTAATCGATGTATATATATATATTATTACTTTTTTTTTTAGGGGGTCCTTGTCATTTTATTGATAGGATGAAGGGGTCCGCGAAAATTGTTTGTTAGGAGTCATTGTTTTAGAACTTTATATAAAGAAGATAGAAAACATTTTAAAATAATTTATGCGGTATAAAGAGAAATTATAAATACTAAGTAATGAGATAGAAATATACAAAGATGATATTTAATAGAAATTATACTAATAATTAGAAACAACAGAGAACAGAAAAATATTTAATACTTTAATATAAGACAAATAATTCGATTATGGCGTAAAAACACACACACACACACACACACACAAAATATATATATATATATATATATATATATATATATATATATATATATATATATATACGACGTACAATATATTAATATATTCATAAAATATCCTCTGTCAAAGCTAATAATTTCATTTATGTTCAATTTTGGGTACTGCGTATTTCATATTTTAAGGAAGCTGTATAAAGAGTGATCCAAAAACATATGAGGAAAACATAATTTATAGTTATTCAGCCTGAAATCTACCTTAATAATTATACGAGATCTTCCGTTTTTTAGAATATATTGATATAATTAATTTATAGTATATTATTATTTATAAATTAATTTAATAACTAATTGATAACAGGTTAGATTATTAAAGCAATTACATGTATTTTTTTTATCTGACTGGTTAAAACGTTTACGCCGGCGTGACCCACCGGTGGGTCACGCTTAATTATCCCGTGGGGCGACGTGCACCACAGGTGAGTTACTTGTTTTCATAAAATAAGTAGTAATTAACAAGCATAAGGGATTATTAATTAAATATTTTGTAACTTTCAACATCCCTCCTCAAAGGACCCTTATCTGTTAATTTCACTTGATCACTCTTATTTAAGAATTTCATTTACCTGTGCTTGATCTCATTTCATATTTTTATTCCCATAATATGATATAATAATATAATATATAATGATAATAATCATTTTTAATAATATAACAATCTATTTTTAAGTATTTCCATAATTACTCCTATATTTATTAAGCCCTATGTGTATGTCAAAACTGTTACAATCTCACATTTGGGCGTTGGAAGCCTAGAACTGTGTGATCTGGCATTAAAGACGTTGGAAATTGAACTGAAGTAGCTAAGACGACTGTTTTGAGGGACTCCACCTCACGCGGAAAAACGTAGATATTCGCCCCGTGTTAAATATATTTGGGCTACATATGAAGTTTTATTAAATATATTGATACATATTATGAATAAATATTTAACATGTGTTGATGTAAATAATCCAAAAATTATATAAATTGAAGTTTTACAAAAGGGGAATCCCCTTTCTGTTTCTTTGGCAAGGTGGTTGGACACATGCCACGATCTCACGGACTTTCTCCTTTCATCTCCGAGTTGCCAAATTTCAACTGATACACGTTGTTGTTACGATAGAGACTTCTACGCTAGAAATGAGTTACGAAATATATTATTTATTGTATATCAACATTCCCCGAAATGATGTCGTAAAGATGGGACAATTTGAAAAATAATTTTTATCTTGAAAATCCTTTGAGAGTATAAGGAACAAACGTTGTACATGAATCGTCTGATATAAAACAAAATATTTGTGAAGAAAAGAAACCGAAATAACGGACTTAGTAGTATTGATAGTAATAATACTAGAAGGTCATATGAATACAATTCATGCATAACCACTCGCTTTAGGGACGTCGGACACAAGTTATATTCGCCATACATGGCTGCTGTTCAAGATATGTCCCTCGTAAACATTTTTGCTTTTTTTTTTAAATCATTAATAAAACTTAATATAGTTTAAGTACAATAAAATTTAATATATATTAAATAACTTACTATTTGAGCAGGAGCTAGCTTAGTGCATCCCCTTGAACTGACACACTCAGAATACAACTCAAATCAGTCAGGGTCAGGGTGCTCCGAAGAGGCAGCCCCTCTACCTGACTCGGGTATATATAGCCAGATGTTCAACCATATTCAGAAAAATATAAAAGAACTCAAATCCTAAAAATAGATTTATCTTCCAAACATATATACGATTTTTTGATGCCTTGATAACAGAAAATTTAATTTTATCATCCAATAAAAACACTTTATTGCAATGTACTTTACTTATAAACCTTTAGGAAAGAATGCAATAAATGATAGTGAAAACCGTATAACAATCTGTTGCGTGGCTTAGAAGTTCGTGAAGACCAAGAATCGCGGTACTAATTTATACATGTTTGTGGCTATTGCGCCCTAGTTCGGCCTCCACTGAGTCACACCAGTGACGCGGCTGAGAGCGAGGCGTTGGGATCTCTTGGATTCCGCTTTTTCCTCCACAAGTAGAGGAAAAAGCCCAGTCTAGGGTCCCTATAGCACCTGTATATTTTGTATATAGTTATGTTTGTTTAGGGGAGCCCGTGGCTGAGTGGCTAGCGCGCTAGTCTCTCATGCAACAGGTTCTGAGTTCGAATCCCAGTCCCGCCGGGGCTTTTATAAAGATGTGAAAAAATGGGGATTCACTCACAACCTCTCCCCCGGGTATGTGAGGCCCGTCAGCCAAAGGGTGGCCACTTAAAAAATTAGTCGTAGGGATTGATGACCCTACACTAAAAATAGCATCAAGAAAAGCGAGTGTGATCTCCCAGATCACACCGCGAGGCCCAGGGCCTTGCACGGCCTGTCGCGCCACTGAATGAATATGTTTGTTTGAATGATGTTTGTTTATTTGCAAACTTTTAGTTATCTCAATTATAGGTTAATGTTTTGATTTCTTTTGTTTTTATATTTATTATTATTTAATTCTATATATATCATTTATTTGTATTTATCTCAATTATAGGTTGTTGTTTGTTTTCTTATTTTTTATATATATTATATTTTATTTAATTTGACTTTATCATTGTATACTGTATATATTGTGTGAATGGGATCTTATATCACTATTACTAATGTTCATATAGAAACAAATTGTAATATATCTCAATAAAAAAAAAAAAAAAAAAAAATATATATATCAAATTTATACATAGAGAGAAGATAACAACTTACCATTTATTTTAACTACTCAGTTAGAATCTTGTATTGTATGAAATAATATAAGTTGTACGATACTGTACGGCGCACAGTGGACAATATGACCGATTTAGTTGGACAAATTCTGAAACTTGTCTATATTTAACCTAGGGTCCCAGATTACGGGAAAAAAATATGAAAAAAATTATAGGAAAAAATTATAAAAACTAATTAATTTTTTTACACGATTGGCGAGCGTACAGTGGTCAAACATCAAATTTATTTGGTGAAATCTAAAACTTCCCTATATTTTACGTTTGAAGTCCCAGAATACGGGAAAAATAATACAAAAAATCTAATTATGGCTCTGAGTTGCTAATAGATGTGTTTTATATCATTTAGGAAATTATAGATTGCAAAACTTTTCAAAAAAAAAAACTTTACGTTGTCTCTGAAAAAAATTATGTATCACCCAAAACGCAAAAAATCTTTGTAATATCTAAAGACTAGAAGGATTGATTAAACAAATCATATAAACAAATCCTTGGGGTAACTTGGGGGTTATATAGTTTTTCGTTATTAAATACCGAAATACATTTACAGGTTGCTAAATTAGCTCTACAGGTGAGATAGCAATGTATATACTTAGTTCCAACACAAGTAGTCTGTCTGCTTTGAATGACCTGGAGAAGGAAGACATGATCATTTTCAACGCTTCAGTAAAAAGTTTAGAAGTATTCCTGAATCTTACGATCAGATGAAAAAGCTCGCGGACAGAACAGTCCCTTTTCGGTTCTACATATATATGCGAACAATCTTTTTCAAGCATAAACATTCTCAGAGTCGTCTTTATTAATGAGAACTTGGATTCATGCCTAAAATAAAAAACAACATACAATCCTGACTCACTCAAACTTTTCAAGGAGATGCAAGCACTTTGTTCGCAATAATAAATATTTATTAGGTATGAGAATCTACCAGCTACTACTGTATGAGTAGAATCAATGATACCAAAATATCTCCTACTACTGCCGAGACATAT
The DNA here is from genome assembly GCA_023052935.1 of Piezodorus guildinii. Taxonomy (NCBI): domain Eukaryota; kingdom Metazoa; phylum Arthropoda; class Insecta; order Hemiptera; family Pentatomidae; genus Piezodorus; species Piezodorus guildinii. The sequence continues at coordinate 57,153,374 of CM041295.1, forward strand.
AGAAAAATAGTGAAATATTTAACTGAAACCAAAGCAGATTTCCATACCTATCAGCTACGCCAAGAGAGAGCTTTAAGGGTTGTAATCAGAAACTTACACCCCTCGACACCAGTTGAAGCAATTAAAGAAGAACTAACGGAGATGGGCTATAAAGTGCGGCAAGTCACTAATGTCCTAAAGGATAAAATTCCTCTACCTCTCTTTTTTGTGGATTTGGAACCAGCAGAAGGAGTTGAAAAAATCTATGACCTCAATAGATTATACTATACCAGCGTAAGAGTTGAAAAACCTTACATAAAGAAGGAGATAGTTCAGTGCCATAACTGTCAAGCATATGGTCATACTAAAAGTTATTGTCATCACATACCTCGATGCGTGAAATGCGGTGAACAGCACAAGTCTGTGGAGTGTACAAAACCAAAATCAACACCAGCTGTATGTGCTCATTGCCTCAAGGACCACCCAGCCAACTATAAAGGATGCCAAATCTATAAGGAATTGAGGACCAGGTTTCAAAAACCTCAAGTACTGGATGAAACAGCAAGACAAGTAAGAAACAGAAGAGAACCCTCAAAACTTATTGATGCCAATGTATCATTTGCCCACCTACTTGGAGGTGGGAATCAAAGTACTGAAGCCGTGGCCCTGCCGGAACTACAGAATGTACCTCAATCCATTCCACATATACCTCTTCCTCAAAATGTAACCAACCCTAAAAATCATAATCAACCACAAATCTCTCATATCCCTCCTCCTTCAAATGCCACAGACCTTACCAGTTTGATGACATCCTTTATCTCCGAAATTAAATCCCTTGTTATGCCCCTAATATCACTCCTTACGAATCTCGTAACAAATCTCATTCCTGCCTTAAAAAAACCATAAATGACTACACCTAATTCCTTATCCATTCTCCTTTGGAATGCGAATGGTGTTAGAACTCACACTGACGAACTTACAGCCGTACTGCAAGACAAAAACATTGATGTTGCACTCATTACTGAAACTAGACTAACCACTAAACAGTACTTTAAAATACCAGGATACACGACATACCGGACAGACCATCCAGACGGCAAAGCCCATGCCGGTACTGCTGTCATAGTCCGCCGATCCCTCACCCATCACTTACACCCACTTCCCGCCCACGATTACCTACAAGCAACTTCCATTGTTATCAAAACATTTTCCTTTCCGCTTATCATCGCATCAGCATACTGCCCTCCTAAATATCCCATTTCCTCTGCCCAATTTGAATCCTTTCTCAACTACTTGGGTAATCACTTCATTTTGGGTGCAGACTTAAATGCCAAGAATCAACAGTGGGGTTCTAGAACCACCAATTCTCGTGGGCGGACATTGCAGTCTGCACTCAACTCCCGACGCTTTCATCTCCTACCTCCCGATTCTCCTACCTACTGGCCAACAGATCCTAACCGTAATCCTGACATCCTTGACTTCTTCATCCACAGCGGATTAGGCTCTCTTAATTTTTCCATAGCTCGCCTTGATGAACTATCCTCTGATCATAGTCCATTGATTCTAAATGTATCCATAACACCTATTCCTAAACCTATCCCACCGTCATTCATTAGAGGCCCTGTCAACTGGAACCTCTTCCGCGAAATCCTCACTAATGATATTGACCTCAGAGTGATTCTCAAAACCCCAAATGACCTTGACGACGCCGTATATTCCTTTACAACCGCTATTCAACAAGCTGCCTGGACTGCCTCCTCTCCCAAGTACTCCCAAATAATTCCTTATAAAAGCCATTTACCACAACACCTGACAGACCTCATCAACAGCAAACGCCGAGCCAGAACATTATGGCAACGCACCCGCCACCCAGAGGATCGCCGCTCCTATAACTTTTTTTGTAGAAAATTAAAGCGGGAGTTGGCGATCTTCCGTTCCCAATCCTACAATACCTACCTCTCCTCTCTCTCGACTCGTGACAATTCCCTTTGGAATGTCACGAAGAGAATCCTAAAATCCCACACCATTTCCCATCCTCTCCGGCGCTGTGATAGTTCCTGGGCTGCTTCTGACAAAGATAAGGCCGAGGAATTCGCACAGCACCTTTCCAAAGTTTTTACTCCTCATCCAGAGCTTAATCCTACCCATACGGCGGCAGTTGAAGAGTTCCTTATATCACCAATACCGCTTTCCTTACCACCTAAAGCAGTTAATCCCTCTGAGGTCAGATATCTTCTTAAAAAGCTTCCTCTCCGTAAATCCCCTGGATACGATCTCCTTACTCCTCAAATCTTAAGACAACTTCCACCTAAAGCCATTACATTCCTTACATATCTCTATAACTGTATCCTACGCACTACCTATTTTCCTCTTTTATGGAAACATTCAACTATCATCCTTTTCCTAAAACCAGGCAAACCTTCTAACAACACGTCATCTTACAGACCTATCAGCCTACTTCCGATCCTCTCAAAAATTTTCGAAAAGCTCCTACTAAAACGAATCCTAGCCAAATTTCAAAATTTTCCTTCACATCAGTTCGGATTTCGTCCTCAACATTCCACGGTTCAGCAAGGACTCCGAGTTGTGGACCACATTTCCTCTGCCCTTGAGTGCAAGGAGTATTGTTCGGGTGCCTTTCTGGACATATCTCAAGCTTTCGACCGGGTGTGGCACCCGGGATTGCTCTTTAAGCTCAAAACCCATTTACCCCAATCCTTATACCTAGTCCTCCGATCCTATCTATCAAACCGCTCCTTCCGAGTTCGCTGTGGTGAAGAATTTTCTAACCTTTATCCCGTTGAGGCCGGTGTTCCTCAAGGCAGCGTCTTGGGACCCATCCTCTACATCCTTTACACTGCTGATATTCCTACACATCCTGATACCTTTCTGGCAACATTTGCTGATGATACCGCCATTTTGTCATCCAATTCCGATCCTGAAGCAGCATCGCTTAATTTACAAAATCACCTTTCCCTTGTCGAAGACTGGTGTAACGCTTGGCGTATTAAGGTGAACGAAAACAAGTGCTCACACGTCACATTCACTCTTCGACGCAAATCCTGTCCAACGGTTTATTTCAATTCCCTACCGCTTCCTTCCTCTGACACAGTCCGGTATCTTGGCTTTTTACTAGACAAAAGACTGACGTGGAACCCACACACAAGACTTAAAAGAAAAGAACTTAACCGCAGATTCGGCCAGTTATACAGACTACTAAACAGAAAATCTCATCTTACAGTTGACAACAAATTACTAATATACAAGACAGTACTGAAACCAATATGGACCTACGGACTTGAACTGTGGGGAGCAGCTAAACATTCTAACGTCAAACGCATCCAATCCTTCCAATCCAAAGTTCTCCGAACAATAGTTAATGCTCCTTATTACGTTACCAACTCTACCCTACACCACGACCTTAAAATTCCGTTTATTTTAGACCTGGTACCATCCAAATTTTCCAAATTTCATCAGAACCTTATTCATCATCCTAACCCTCTAGCACAATCCCTATCCAGTACCACCCATCCCTACAATCCTCCTCGAAGATTGAAACGGCAGTGGCCGCGAGACGTATTGTAAACGTTTAAATTGGAGTTCTGACACTGGTCAGATCCTCCACTCATGTAATGTATGTTTGTGGCTATTGCGCCCTAGTTCGGCCTCCACTGATTCACACCAGTGACGCGGCTGAGGGCGAGGGTCTAGGATCTTTTGGATTCCGCTTTTTCCTCCACAAGTGGGGGGAAAAGCCCAGTCTGGGGTCCCTCTATAGCACTTGTATATTTTGTATATAGTTATGTTTGTTTGAATGATGTTTGTTTATTTGCAAACTTTTATTTATCTCAATTATAGGTTAATGTTTTGTTTTGTTTTTATATTTATTATTATTTAATTCTATATATATCATTTATTTGTATTTATCTCAGTTATAGGTTGTTGTTTGTTTTCTTATTTTGTATATATATTATATTTTATTTATTTGACTTTATCATTGTATATATTGTGTGAATGGGTTCATATATCACTATTACTAATGTTCATATAGAAACAAATTGTAATATATCTCAATAAAAAAAAAAAAAAAAAAAAAAAAAAAATTAGGTATGAAATTTAGTTTTATTTAGTGTACTACTTATTTAGTGTAATAAAAGTTTACTAAACAAGCAGGTTTGGCTCCCATTTTTTTTTTTTTAATTCTTGTAACAAGCTCCTTAATTGGAATCCTCACACTAGACTGAAACGCCAAGAAACTGCCTGCAGATACTGCTTTCAAATAATTCATTTACAACACTAATATTAGACCTATTTGGACCTATAGAGGTCCACTAAACTATTAAACTCCTCCCGCATCCAATCCTTGCAATCCAAAATCCTGCGAAAAATCCTCAATGCTCCTTACTATATAACTAATAAACTCACCCATAGAGGCCTAAATATCCCACTGGTTGCAGACTTAGCCCGCGATAGATACACCTTTGATTTTTAAACTACCTGCCAACTCAAACTCGCTTGTCCCTAACCTTTTATCTACATCTATTCCCGATAACCCTCCGAGGCCTCTGAGACTATGGCTTCGAGACCTCTTCATAAAATAAACATTGTCCTACCACTGGGTAGATTCTTCACATGTCTATTCATGTCTGTTATTGTTATTCAACCATTTTACTTATTGTAATTTTAAATACAGTTGTAAAAAACATTATTCATAGTTCATACAATATTTGGTTCTTTGGCCAATAAGTTTCTTGTACATTGAGTTAAGCTATCGGTTGCCCGTCTTCTATTTTATGCTGAATGAAGAACGAATCACCAATCACTTATCATTAATATGAGAATGACCCTACTTCTAGGATGTATATCTACTTTTCTAAAACCTTGCTCTTTCCAACAGTATATTATACGCCTATATTACTACTCATATTGGAGGAATAATGTTTTGGTGACTTGGTTACAGAACATTTAATTATTTTTCCCTAAAGAAAGCTAAATTACAATGTATTTTACTTATAAACCTTCAGGAAACAAAGCCCTAAATTATAGTATATACCGGATCGAAATCCGTTCAGTGGTTTGGAAGGAATTTATGGAATCGTGATATCATTTTATATATAGAGAGAAGAGATATTTAGTGTAATATATAACCTTCTTTTATTCTTCTTGAATTCAGTTATTGTATTTCAAATTAAGCTTAACAAATATTACAAAAAAGTTATTATATTGCATATAGAATATATCTTTAGTTCCCTGACTGAAATTTAAGTTAATACATTGTTAAGTTAAGCCAGTGGTCGGCAAAGTGCGGCTCCAGAGCTTTGTCACAAACGGTTGCCCGTCTTCTATGTCATGCTGAATAAGAACGAATCACCAATCGCGCAACATTAATATGAGAATGATCCTACTTCTATTATACCCGTCTGTTCAATGAAACTGAGCCGAGACTGAAGTTGATGCAGGTACAGAGCCTCTTGAATGGAGGGGAGGCGTGCTCCCTGCAATTAGCTGACAGACGCTTGACCTTGACTGGAGCGCCGGTCGGGGGAAAGCCGTCACACGAAGAAAGTAACAAACTCACCTTGGGACCCTCACATTTGACCTTAGCGCCCAACAGTCCACACTCCCTTACGTAACCTCTTTACCATACTCATCCACTCATCCGCTTCGCAGTATCCTGCTGCAAAATGTCTAACCTTCCAGTCGATGAAAACTGGTGGAACGGTCTTTTCGCATCTTTATCATTCATAAATGTAAACACATAACCTTCACTCTTAGACGAAAATCCTGTCAGCCAGTTTATTTCAACTCATTACCTATTCCTCCCTCAGATACAGTCCGGTATCTAGGCTTAATATTAGACAAAATATTGACATGAAACCCACCTACAAGACTTAAAAGACAAGAATTAAACTTACGATTCAGACAGTTATACCGACTACTCAACAGAAAATCTGAACTTACAGTTGACAACAAATTATTAATCTACAAGACAATACTGGAGCCTATCTGGACCTACGGACTTAAACTATGGGGGACAGCTACTTTTATGGGGACTTTTTAGCGTCAAACGCATTCAATCCTCTCAAACCAGAGTCCTTCGAACAATAGTAAATGTAAATTCTTATGTCACCAACCATACCTAACACCAAGACCTAAATATTCCATTTATTTTAGATCTTATTTCATCGAAATTCTCCAAACTCCATCAGAACCTTATCCATCCCCCCAATCTTCTGGCTCAATCTCTTTCCAGCTCCACGCATTCTTACTGCCCCCCCTAGGCAGTGGCCCCGCGACCTCTTGTAAATATGTATATATTGGAGTTCTAGCCCTGGCTAGATTCGCCACTCAATGTGATGTATGTATGACGTGTATATAGGTATGAGTGATTTCTAGAATTTGTAAACAGTTTATTGATTCATCATTGATATATATTATTATTGTAATTTTATTGCTGTCTCAATATTGTATAGATATAGTATAAATGATATATTTCACCACTATTATTGATGTCCAACTTGGGATAGATTGTAATACTACTCAATAAAAAAAATTGTTGAGTTTTTCATCATTCATACACCAACATAATTCTAGCCAAGACAGAAGACTTCCTCATTACCATAAGTAGCCGTGTTCAATTAATTTACTTGAGCACACGCATCGGAGTTTGCAATACCATTCGCCTTTCACCGGCAACTTCGTGCATTTTATCAAAGGCATTTGTTAAGAACTTTAAAACAACTTTCTTTGGATAACCTGAATAGCAATTGGGACTGCCGAATCACTTTCCACCTTCTTGGAGATCTTCGGTTTCCTTTCCAGTTGGACCAGTTAAAAAAAGATCAACTGTTGAACATGAATTATTCATTATAGCGCAACAGCAGCACTTGTATAAAAAACTATTTAACAAACAGAAAGTAAATTTTCCTGGTAAACTTTATTTGCAATAGAAGGAACGCTGAATCATACATTAGGGGTACTCACTACGTTTGCTATAGCATGCTATTTGTGCTATTGTGCTAAACCCATAAATTTTATACAGGAAATAACTGTAGAAACTCGACGGATTTAGCAAAATAACACAAATAGCATGCTATAGCAACCGTAGTGAGTACCGCTATTGTAACTTCTTTGATAACTATAATATGATACTGATTTTATTTTATCTACTATGTGTGACATATGCGTGGATATATTTATATATATATATATATATATATATATATATATAATATATATATATATATATTTATATATATATATATATATATATATATATATATATATTATATATAAATATTATTGCAAAACAGTGTACATTTTTTTTTATGTTTTTTTTTCTTATCTTTAAATTGAAATAACTCAGAGCTGGCGCTGATTTTTATTTATTTTTTTAATTTTCTTTTTCTCTTTTTCTTCATTTCCTTCTCTTTTTATTGTTTTTTTTACTTTCACTTGCCTATATATGAAATATAGGACACAGGGATTACATAGGAATATTAGAAGAATATACCATGGTACAAAGGTCATAATTAGAAATAATAGAAACAGTAAGCAAACTTCAAAGTGGACTAATAGCAGTAAGCTAGAAATTTAATATAATGTGTTGTGTGTTAAAATGTGTTTTTAAAAAATAAATAAATCATACGAAAAAGTTTTTAAATTAATAATAATGATCAAATAATGTAATTTTACTAATTAAATTATAAAAAAATTGTTTCAGTCTTTATAATAGGGAAAGGAACCCAAAACGTAGAAAAACTATGTAATAGATTGAGAAGAAAAATAAAGATATAAGAAAAGGAAGTTAAGGAGTGCTTTTTAATGTGAAAGAGGTATGATGTATTGCAGAACATAATGATCGGACGATATTAAAGTGGAAGTTCTAAATTTTGCTTCTCTTAGTTTAATTAAGATGGGGATCTTTGAGTACTTGACTTAGCACAGGTTCCGGAAAACCATTTTATGTTCCCTCTGAGGGACGGCATAGCGAACATTTTTTGTTGAGAACCAGTGCTTTAAATAATTTTCCAAATATTCAACGATTCGCTGACTTCTCCCGATTCTATCCTAGTTATAACTGTAATTCTTTTACTCTCTTGATATGTTTAGTATCACTGACTTTCATGATTTTTGGGGCATCTTTAATATTGGCCATGCATTCAATATGATAAAATGAAAGTTTATTTATAATAATATTGGAGAGTAATCTTGATTACTTAATTAATTATCTGTATGTTACTGAATTGATATAATAATCTCCTTGTACTGTTTTCCTCATTACGTATCGGTGCATTTATTCCTACGCGTACCATCTTGCGATGCAACGCGTATTTTTATTACTTAATATAAATTAAGTTACATAAAAGATTTTATACAAACAGCATGTAAAGAAAATTAAGTTAATAAACTAAGAGAAAAAAAAAGTAAATATAATATTGAGAAAAGAACAATACAAAAAAAAAACTAATAGCAAAAAAAAACAACATAAATAAATAAAATAATAACAACTGTAGTGTCAAGAGGAGCAAAAGTAAAAATAAATAATGAATTATTTACAATGTAAATAATAAAACTTAGCTCACTATGTACAGCGAGCTTTACCAATTTATTTATTTTTTTATTCTCCAATTATATTATAGTGAGATTATATATTCTATAATCTCCTAATATTCCAAGGAAAAATCTTGCAACGAATTTGCATCTCATTGAAAGAAGGAGAATTTAGGAGGACCCGATGGAACAAGGAGCTGTATGCCCTTTACAATGATTTAAATATCGTCGACTTCATAAATCATTGAAGGTTAAATTTTGCCGACCATTTGATGCGGATGAAGGAGGGAAATATTCCTGAAAGAATCCTCGGGATAACAGATCGAACAAGGTCAGATGTATGTTGAGCTCGTCTCACATTGACTGGGGGCAGGCTGTCCCGGACAGCACACGCCTACAGTTTTTAAAAGAATATATTCTTTTAAGAATATTTTATAAATCAAACATTGGAATTTGTAAAGAGTAGTTTCTTATTGATTGATGGGTCGCTACCCTTGCTTTGCATGGGTGCAATTTAAATGTGAATTCATTAATGTTTGACCAAGTTCAACTAATTAAAAGTTTATCACTTCAATGAGTTCATCGTAAGGAATAGTGCACAAAGCAAGAAAATATTGTGTTTACTTTATAACGTCTGTTCATTGTTATATTTCATATCGCTAGATATTAGAAACATAAATTGGACAAAAAATCAAAATAGGTTCAGGTTATTTGTTTGTTATGTTAATATGTTACTATTTTATTCGATTTATTGCTATTTTATATTTTAAATGAACTTTTTCCAAAGAAATTTAATTTTTTAATAAATATAATTGATATTAAAATTTTCTCACATTTTTATAATATTTATAAATGTGAAAAAAATTGTGAGAAGAGAATTGTTATTGAAGTAAACTCCTATAGAGAGTTTCATTTCAAATGGCCAAGTTGTAGAAATGGAAATGAAGAGAGAACCAGGCTATAAGAGTTTACTTCAATCCGCGAAACATCTAACAACTAAAAATTAATGTTGATTCTGGCAGATGGCCCAAGTATTTTTTAAACGGAGTGAAAAATTCTAAGACATGCCATCATTAGGAGGGAACGTACAGTGGTGGTCCAGAGTCCTGAGCTGTCAAGTAATCGTTATAGATCTTCATCCAAATAAGCCTGGATGGGAAAAATGTAGAACTCTTCACCATCGTCCTATTAGCCATAGTAACATAACAATGACGGTAATATAAACAAAAACATAAAATTTTAAACTTATACACAGTAGATATTTATTCAAATACTCATAAAGAAATCAAACGTTGTTCATTATGTTCTGGGATACATCATACATCTTTTGTTCATCAATGTAAGGTTAAGCTTCGAAATGCTAGAAAATGAGCAATTATAAGGTTCTAATTGTAAACAATGACAATAAACTCAAGCAATTATATCACTTAATATGTTAAATTTATCCGTGTAGAGTGTTTGATTTTGATGATTAATAAATATTTTTTGATGGATATTAGGTATTAATTAAAAAATATAAAATATTAAAATAAAAGTCAGTTTAATGAACGAAAAAAAGCACGATTTAATGCAATAAAAATTATAGTCGATGAGAAATAAAAAATATGCCCTTCTAATTGAAAATTAAATAAAACAAGAAAACTGTTTCTACACACATTTTCTCGGCACGATCACCAAGTAACAACAACGCTCATACACTGCAGGTAATTGTTTGGTTACCTCAGTGTTTCAGGTAAAAATTAAACATTAATAATTATATTATCCACCAGACAGAAACTAAATGTTTACACTTATTTATTAAAACCAATATGGACTTACGCTTGCCAAATATACGGACCCGCTAAAAAGACACACATACGAAAAATACAAACCAATCAATCGCAATTTTTAAGACTAGCAATGAATCACCACCATATGTATCAAACGATACCCTACACACTGACTTACGTATTCCATTTTGGCATTTTGACCATGCGTTGTGTAACAGTGAAACCTTTACAAATTAAAATCTATAGTTACGTTAAGGTAATTTAAAATAATTCCCAAATGATATCTCGCGGAACACTAGTTGGGAACCATTGGCGTAGAGAATACATTTCACTGGAAAACGGGGATGTGGGAAAGCCTCAATCCGAAATTGGAAAGAGGCAGAGGATCGGAAAACATTAAAAATATAAATAAAGAGGAGAATGATAATACGGCTTTTTCAAATTCATCCTCCATCTGATTTGAAATACGTATAAAAAAAACTATAGCAAATTATTTTCGTATGAGACTTTTTACTCCCGGTTAAAAGTGGGAAATGCGTGTTATTATTCAGTTGCTAAGTTACTTAGTTCGCGGCTTATATCTAAGAACTTAAAGGTTAGAATTTATAAAACTATTATTCTACCTACGGTTCTTTACGGATGTGAAACGTGGCCGCTTACTTTGAAGGATGAACAACGGCTTAAGTTTTTCGAAAATAAGGTACTGCGTAAAATATTTGGTCCGAAGAGAGATGAGGTCACTAGGGAGTTTAGAAGGTTTCATAACGCGGAATTGCGGAAATTGTATCCTGTGAATATAATTGAGTTGATAGCATCGCGGAAACTCAAATGGGCGAGTAAAGTTGTTGGGCTCGATGAGGAACGGATTCCGAGAAAGTTGGTATTCGCTGATCCGACTGGTAGGCGTCCGAAAGGCAGGCCGAAGCGTCGATGGGAGGATTGCGTTAAGGCTGATCTCGGGGGCTTGGGTTGGAACGGTGAACATTGGACGAGTCTGTGTAGGCGGAATTTGGTGGTATCGGCATCGAACCTTCGGGTTCGCTAAGCCTATTATTATTATTATGAGACTTTTTACAGAAAAGTCGGTTATTAACACCGCAGATATATGTATGTATATTTATATAATATTGTATATATATATATATATAATATATATATATATATATATATATATATATATATATATATATACATATTTTATGTATATTAATAAAAAAATTGGTGTGGGAAATACACGAAATCATTCCATCTCCATTTCGCGAGAGGACTTCAAACCATTTTTTCAAATAAGCATGTATATTTTATTAGATAATTGGATCATTACAGCATATAAATAAATTGACATTTTATTTTTTCATTTAAGTATTAGCTTCCTTTAATGGAAAATTCTGTCGTCATTTAAAAATTAATTCCGAAAAAGCTAACTTGGTGTTTGCTCCAAACCACGGCGTGGTACGTGACAGTTTAACGCGTGACTCCTCTTCAGCTCCCTGGACCTGTTGTTGGTGATTCCCTATAATCACCATTAGACCGTACCTTGGTGTGCGCACGTCTCTCTTGTACAAATCGCCCTTTGCCGAACCCAACAGTTCATTTTCCCTTTGTTTACAATAGTACAATACCCGAAAAGTGGTAAGTAAATAAAACAAAACAAAAAATAAGAAAACGTTTTTGTCTTCGTGAAGAGTGAACCTTACAGTAGTCGCATACGATGTGTAACATTAACATTAGGATTAATACAATTTCTTATTGAATACAATTTTTTTTTCCGATTCAGGAAAGAGCGACTTATGATAACTAAAATATGATACAAATACTTGTGATTTCAAAGTATTTAATATGATTAATTTTTGAGACTGTCTGATGGAGAAGTTGGGTTGGGAGTGCAGCCACCAATAAAACACAAGTAAGTCACTTTTTTCTATTACTCTCTCGGAGTCGGCTCTGATGAAGGCCCACAATGTAGGCCAAAACGTTGGCACTCAAATCAAATAAGTGTCTCATTGTTTTTTTAGTGAGATCACCCCCAACCATATTCTCCATCATACAAGTATTATAGATAATAATAACCTTTTAGATATCGATAATCATAAAAAATAACTGTTTATTATTCTACCCCTAACTTTTCTCTGGTGCATGTGTAAATTGAACGGCATAGTACCGGAACTTAATTATTGTATTGAATCTTAAATAGGAAGGCAAGAGGTTTAAATCAAAAGGTCATCTCACCCTTTTTTGGATATAAAAAATTTAAATTTAACGAAACAGATATAATTTACTGATAAAATAAGAAAAAAGGGACTTTCCAATGATTCTATGTTCTTTTGGTACTTGTAATATTAACACCATAGAGTCAATAATACTGGTCTCTATAGTAATAAATTACACTTGTTATTGTTTTTTCCTAAAGGTATTAAATATATTTTTGCACATTTTATTTAAAAATATTATTGTAAAATATAATAAAATAAGTCAAGGTGGTAATTAAGAGATTTATTGGAAAAGAAACACTTTTTAGTGTTCAACTGATCTTGAAATCAGCGTTAGAATGAGCAGTAAACTATACTAAAAAAGGCGATGTGATCAGTATCGCCTTCCAACCATCTAGTTCAATCCTGTTTTTACTCAATTAATTTGTACCTCACAGTTGTAAAAGGCAGCTATCTTCTCCCTTTCTAACACTTAAATGGTTCAGAACATCTCCTTCTTTTGCAGAGCTCAAATGACAGAAGCGTGAATCAAATGAGCACTACTTTTTAATTAATAAATAAATAATTTTTTTATTATCCTGGGACATGTCCCTTTAGAATAAAAATATACAGAATGTACATAAAGTGCTTTGGAGTCTTTGAACATATAAGTACATATAAACAAGTTAATAATTATAGCATTTCCAAGTCAATTGTAACCTTTTCCAAGTCAAATGTAACTTTTTCCAAGTCAAATGTAACCTTTTCCAAGTCAAATGTAACCCTTTCCATTTCAAATGTCACCTTTTCCATTTCAAATGTTACCTTTTCCAAGTCAAATGTCACCTTTTCCATTTCAAATGTTACCTTTTCCAAGTCAAATGTCACCTTTTTCTTCACTTCTAGCCTTAAATATTCCGTTTTATTTATTTATTTATTGAAAAATAATTAGTTTAATTAAAATTATGACATTTTTAATAATTTTGGCATATCATATCACTGTTTTTTTTAGATATTTGATATCAAGTTCTGTTTTTTTACGAACTAATATTTAAAAAAATATTTAGTTTTAAAATAGTTGTTGATTTTGAATTTTTAGAGGGGAGGGATAGTTTTTGGGAATAATTAATGTGTTTTCGGGTATTATAATTACGTTTTTCGAGATGTATTTTTTATCGCTCATGCGTATTTCAACTCGCATTTACTGTTAATGTTTTTTATTGATATAGGGATTAATTATTGTGCTTTCGGGTGGTTATGATTACGTTTTTCGAGCTGCATTTTTTATCGCTCATGCGTATTTCAACTCGCAATAACTTTTAATGTTTTTTATTGATATAGGGATGAATTAATGTGTTTTCGGGTATTATAAATACGTTTTTAGAGATGTATTTTTTATCGCTCGCGTGCATATTAACTCGCATTTACTTTTAATGTTTTTTATTGATATTGGAATTAATTAATGTGTTTTCGGGTATTATAATTACGTTTTTCGAGATGTATTTTTTATTGCTCATGCGTATTTCAACTCGCATTTACTGTTAATGTTTTTTATTGATATAGGGATTAATTATTGTGCTTTCGGGTGGTTATGATTACGTTTTTCAAGCTGTATTTTTTATCGCTCATGCGCATTTCAACTTGCATTTACTGTTAATGTTTTTTATTGATATAGGGATTAATTATTGTGCTTTCGGGTGGTTATAATTACGTTTTTTGAGCTCCATCTTTTATCGCTCATGCGTATTTCAACTTGCACATACTTTTAATGTTTTTTATTGATATAGGGATTAATTATTGTGCTCTCGGGTGGTTATGATTAAGTTTTTGATTGATATTGGGATTGATTATTTTGTTTTTAGTTCTCATTATATCGTTGCTAGAATATACATAATTTAGCTTTTATTATTATTTTTTTAATAAAAGGATTAGTTATAGTTCCTTTTCTAGCGTCCTTAGTAAGTTTTTTTAACTAAATATTTTATAATGGACCCACTTCCTCACTTGTTCTAACAATTATTTGATAATTTAATTGAATCGTTTATTCTATATTCGTGTGTTCTTGTAACATTATTTGAACCTTATTTGTTATCGCTTTTACTCAATTCAATTTACTGTTCCTATTTCATAAATATTTGATAGAGGGATCGTTTATAGTGTTTTGGGGAATACTTATAGAGTTTATGATATTTTTTTATAGCTAGTGCACATTTTAACTTAAATAAAAAGGGATCTAGAACAATGCGCAATCGCGATGTAACATCCAGTTAAAAAACGTAATGAGAACGTGCAAAAACACAGTAAATAATTTATACTTCAAATTATAACATAATATCTACGGTATATAGAAATTCCCAAGCGCATAAAATGTTCAAAACACGTAATCCAAATCCCCTAAAACAAAAACAAAGAAAGACTACTCTATCAAAATATAAAATAATATTAGCACTAAGTTGAAACGCGCGCGCGCTATAGAATAAGCAGTCCAAAAAAAGTTTTTTCATATGCACCCAAAAACACGAGTATAGATCCCTATAACAATAAAAAGATTAGAAGTAAATGCAAGTTGAAATGCGAACAGGCGACAATAAATACAGCTCAAAAAGCGTAATTACAAGACCCACAAATACAATTAATAACGTATATATCAATAAAAAACATTAAAAGTAAATGCGAGTTGAAATACGCATGAGCCATAAAAGATAGATCTCGAAAAACGTATTTATAATACCCGAAAACACATTAATTCATCCCTATATCAATAAAAAACATTAAAAGTTATTGCGAGTTGAAATACGCATGAGCGATAAAAAATGCAGCTCGAAAAACGTAATCATAACCACCCGAATGCACAATAATTCATCCCTATATCAATAACTAATCCTTTTATTAAAAAAATAATAATAAAAGCTAAATTATGTATATTCTAGCAACGATATAATGAGAACTAAAAACAAAATAATCAATCCCAATATCAATCAAAAACTTAATCATAACCACCCGAGAGCACAATAATTAATCCCTATATCAATAAAAAACATTAAAAGTATGTGCAAGTTGAAATACGCATGAGCGATAAAAGATGGAGCTCAAAAAACGTAATTATAACCACCCGAAAGCACAATAATTAATCCCTATATCAATAAAAAACATTAACAGTAAATGCAAGTTGAAATGCGCATGAGCGATAAAAAATACAGCTTGAAAAACGTAATCATAACCACCCGAAAGCACAATAATTAATCCCTATATCAATAAAAAACATTAACAGTAAATGCGAGTTGAAATACGCATGAGCAATAAAAAATACATCTCGAAAAACGTAATTATAATACCCGAAAACACATTAATTAATTCCAATATCAATAAAAAACATTAAAAGTAAATGCGAGTTAATATGCACGCGAGCGATAAAAAATACATCTCTAAAAACGTATTTATAATACCCGAAAACACATTAATTCATCCCTATATCAATAAAAAACATTAAAAGTTATTGCGAGTTGAAATACGCATGAGCGATAAAAAATGCAGCTCGAAAAACGTAATCATAACCCCCGAATGCACAATAATTCATCCCTATATCAATAAAAAACATTAACAGTAAATGCGAGTTGAAATACGCATGAGCGATAAAAAATACATCTCGAAAAACGTAATTATAATACCCGAAAACACATTAATAAATCCCTATATCAATAAAAAACATTAAAAGTAAATGCGAGTTAATATGCACGCGAGCGATAAAAAATACATCTCGAAAAACGTAATTATAATACCCGAAAACACATTAATTCATCCCTATATCAATAAAAAACATTAAAAGTTATTGCGAGTTGAAATACGCATGAGCGATAAAAAATGCAGCTCGAAAAACGTAATCATAACCACCCGAAAGCACAATAATTAATCCCTATATCAATAAAAAACATTAAAAGTAAGTGCAAGTTGAAATACGCATGAGCGATAAAAGATGGAGCTCAAAAAACGTAATCATAACCACCCGAATGCACAATAATTCATCCCTATATCAATAAAAAACATTAACAGTAAATGCGAGTTGAAATACGCATGAGCGATAAAAAATACATCTCGAAAAACTTAATTATAATACCCGAAAACACATTAATTAATCCCTATATCAATAAAAAACATTAACAGTAAATGCGAGTTGAAATACGCACGCGAGCGATAAAAAATACATCTCGAAAAACGTAATTATAATACCCGAAAACACATTAATTATTCCCAAAAACTATCCCTCCCCTCTAAAAATTCAAAATCAACAACTATTTTAAAACTAAATATTTTTTTAGATATTAGTTCGTAAAAAACAGAACTTGATATCAAATATCTAAAAAAAACAGTGATATGATATGCCAAAATTATTAAAAATGTCATAATTTTAATTAAACTAATTATTTTTCAATAAATAAATAAATAAAACGGAATATTTAAGGCTAGAAGTGAAGAAAAAGGTGACATTTGACTTGGAAAAGGTAACATTTGAAATGGAAAAGGTGACATTTGACTTGGAAAAGGTAACATTTGATATGGAAAAGGTGACATTTGAAATGGAAAGGGTTACATTTGACTTGGAAAAGGTTACATTTGACTTGGAAAAAGTTACATTTGACTTGGAAAAGGTTACAATTGACTTGGAAATGCTATATATAAAATAGGCATATTCAATTGATAAGAAAACAACAGCAAAAAATAAATAAAAAAGCTTATTTACAATTTTATTGAGTCTGGATATTCATTAAGTGATTAAATATGCGGGATTTGAAGTTAGAAAGAGAATTAGAGTGACGGATGGAAGGAGGAATGGAATGCTATAGGATTGTGGACCGAATGAGAAAGGATATGTCGAAATGTGATGTTCGGTGGGCCGTGCTGTATAAATCTGAAGGCCTGGAGCGTGTACAACGAGGATGGACAGAGGATTTAAATTGTAAGAGGTCAAAAATGTATGATGGACGGCGGGATAGGATAACTTGGTAAAGGAATAATGCGAGGAAATACTTGCGACGATTGGAAGGGTAAAGCCACTTCAACTCGCCATAAAATTGGGATACGGAGGTGTACCTAGGGACCCCGAAGATGAATCGGACAAAGCAACTAATTAAACGTTTTATTTTTACCTCGAGATCCCCAGAAACACCATCGTATACCGTACAGCAATAGTAAAAGTGGGGAAATATTAGAGAGGTAACGAGGAGTTTTCGGGTTTCAAGCGGAAATAGGTGACGGAGGGAATACAGTCGCTTTAAGGTTGAAAAGGTACGACGGGAGATTTCGGAAATATGATTTTTGAAGGATAGAGTTTGGTCGAAGGTTACTCCCAGATTCCTGACAGTCGGGTGGAACTTTATTGGATTACTATTTAGGTACAGGGTTGGGATATGTGGGACTGTTTTCATGAGGTGATGGAATCCTATTACAATTGCTTTTGTTTTTTCAGAATTTAGTAAATAAACTTATTGACTACAGCCCAGTGACTTATTCAATTTAAGTCCTCTTGTAGTCTTTCTATAGCTCGTAATAGGTCGGAAGGTGGGAAGGAAAGGTATATTTGGAAATCGTCAGCATAGAGGTGGTATTTAGTTAATGTGACACAAGATTATACTGTCATGATTCACGTGTAGGGATACTACCCATTGGCAGCTCTCCAAAAACTATGCAAAGCTGGAAGGTATCGGGGCCATATTCTTTTCAGACACCTCGTAAGATTATCAGGGATTGTAGGGGAAGCAAGGATTGAAACTAGTGGGTTAAAGTGGGAATGGAGTTTTCATGAAAGGAGTGGAACATGGTTCACGCCAAGTCAGCAACATAGAGGGTATTAAGGTCTTTATGGTTCACTTTATTTGTGACAAAATAAGGAGCATTTTAAAAAAAAAAGGTATATTTATTGAGATTTGCAACTGTATTAAAATACATAAAAATGTGGAAGAAACATAACGGTCATAAAGCACCCTTTTCAATACACCAATAATTATTCTACATCATAGGTCTCGCCGCCATCTTCTTTTCAGACCCGTAGAAGGATTATCAGGAATGAAATAGTAAGCAAGGATTACAACTAGTGGGTTAGAGTTGGAATGTGGTTTTTCTTAGAAAGAATGGTACCTGGTTTGGGCCAAATCACCAAAATACGGTAAGACTATGGTTGATGAGTTTATTTATGCCTAAGGATTTAGAATTTTATAAAGGAATTAGGATTTTCGAAATTGAATCAAATTCGATAGTTAGTCAATTAAGTTTTGAAGCAAACGGAAAACAAAAAAACGGCGGCCAATATAACTATAATTTTAAAAATCTGGTGCGGGCAACACACGACTTTCACTTACCTCCGTTTTTAAAATGAAATAAAGATGAGTGAATTTATAGAAAAACTGAGTGAAACTAATAAAGAATTAATTAAATTTAATTTCTATAGAAACATGTGTTTTATTAAAAATCGATTATATTATTATCTAAAATAATCAGTTAGTTTTATCGGTTTTTCATCACTCTTTATCAACTTTTATAAGCTTGTTTATAAGATAATATTTTTTCTAAAATCTTTAGCTTTTTAACGGTATATTATACATGTATATTACTGTTCTTGTGTTCAAAATTAAAAAAAATGTATTAAAAAAATATTTTTCAGTTGTCTCCTTTAGTTGGATATCGAATTCGTTCAACTTATATATTTATCTGTTTTTTTTTTTGTTTTTTTATCAATGGTAACAAGATGATATGATTATTTTTGTAGAATATACAAAATTAAAGGTAGTTTAGAGGAAGAAAATATCGGCTTTTAAGCCCTGCCAGACTATTTTAATCAGAATGAAATACTTTCCCTTACTATATATGTCATATATAGGTAAGTGAAAGTAAAAATCTATATTTATACAACATCAGAATATTAGGAGTATAAATATTAGAAGCTCCACAACGGTTTGAAACACCCGAAAAAAATAAAAATAAAAGTGCTATTGATTAAATTTCGCAAATTTCTATGACATATTTTCAAAATAAAATTTATCAATAATGCGAATCAGTCCTTTCGTCAGACTTTCTTTTAGGTCCTAAACGAAAAAGTCCGCAGACAATGTTTAGGGAGTCCGCCAGATGTCATTGGGGAATAATTTTTAATAACCTTAACGTAAAATATTTGTGAAGCCAGTGAAGAAATATCACTTGCTCTACACGAACAAATTTAACATTCTAAGCGATATAATTGCTTGTGTTTATTGCTACTATTTACAATCACAACCTTAAAATTGGTTATTTTCAAACATTTCGAAAAGAATTTGCTTGAAGAACAGAAGATATGTGAACAAAATTTGATTTCTTTATGAGTATTTGAATAAATACATTCTTGTATAAATTTAAAATGTTAGGTTATTCTTATTCATTTGACTTTATGGAACCGTTGCTAATCGGATGATATTAAAGAGGAAACCCTAAATTTTGGCTATCCAAGTTTAATTAGGACAGGTATTGAAGCCGAGTACCTGAATTAGCATAGTGACCATCTTTTTACGTTCCTTCTGAAGGACAGCATTACGAAGGATTTTTCATCCCTTTTAAGAAATTCTAGGACCATCTGCCAGGTTCAGCATAAAATTTTACACGTCGAGCCTGGTTTTTTTTCTTCTTTTGCATTTCCTCTACCAGGTCATTTCTAGAATATAGTTTCGGTAAAGGCATTTTGCGTGATACAGCGTAGACCACTAAACAATCTAAATGTATAACTTATATTAAAGATTTAGGAAGTCCTTGCCATGTAAATGATTGTATAAGGAATCCATGAAAATGTTATGTTGGGAGCCACTGGCATAGTATAAAGTATAGACGCTTTTAAAGTATCTTATCTTTTTGGGCTTTATTTAATAAACACACACCTTTCTGCGATACTTAATTTAGCGGTAGATAACTTAGACTAAGGGGACTCTAAAACGTTTATTTCTGTGAAAAATGTTTCATATATAGGTAAGTGAAAGTAAAAATATAAAACATTGTACTTACTAATTTTTAATTTCACTTACCTATATATGAAATATATAGTGAGGTAAAGTATTGCGATCGCGAAAATTTTCGAATTCCAGTTTTCCATCCTTAAAAAAGTTGTGTGTTGCATGCAAAAACGAAAAGTGTTACGAAACTGAAATTTAATATTCAAGAAATGTTACAGCAACTTTTTCATCAAATTCGGCTTACCCGAATAGCCACTTTATACTTTGCATTTGACACCTCTTTACGATTTCCTCAAAAACGGCTGTAATGGTATTGATTTAACTCGCTGTATTGATGTAACATTTCACGGCCAACAATATCATGTAGGTTCCATTCTGATTTAAATAGCCCGAAGGGTTAATAGTGATATTTTAAATTTCCTTTCTCTAAATTACCTTTAATTTTATAGATTTAGAAAAAAAATCCCTATAATATTTTTAGGATTGATAAAGTAGCTAAATAAGAAAGTTGAACAAATTTGATAACCAACTAAAGGAGAAAAGAGAAAACATATTTTTTAATGTATTTTTTGTTATTTTGAACCTATTAACAGCAACATAAATGTATAATATACCGATGGATAGAAAAATAATTTAATATATTTTGCACAAAACTGTAAAAGGTAATGTAAAGTGACAAATAGTGCATACAATTATTACTGATAGTTGTAAGTAAAGTTTGATATTTGATATATTATTTTATTTAAATCATATGTTTCAAATGAAACTGTATAGTCTTTTTATTTAAATTAACTTTAAAATTTTTAAATTGAAGTATATTTAATAGTTTTTAAATTGGTTTTAGCAGTCGAGGTAAGTGAAAATCGTGTGTTGTCCGCACCAGATTTTTCCTACTTTTCTCCAGTAAACAAAAACTGATAGTACTAACAAGAGATATTACAGAGATCCCTATATTTTAAAATATCAAATTTCTCTCTGACTTCCAGTATCTATTTTTATAGTGGTGTCTATAGAGACGTGAAACTTTACATTTAAATATTTAAGAAAAAAAAATATGTCGGAATCCTATCGAATTCACGTGTCGCCCTTGAAATATATGTCTCCCTCAATAATGACATATTGGAAGAATGGATACGATCTTTATGACAACTATTAAACTTCTTACTCAATGCAGCAAGCGGTTAAAAGCCTTGAGGAATGGGGTTAACCATGACAGTGGGATATGGAGGGGGTAGGGCAGTTTGACATTTGAGAGAAGTCATAAAATAGTATACGACCGGCGAGACGGTGTCGCAAAGTGTTCAATTGCGCTGAAGTAATAGCAGAATCTGATTGCAACTGGAATGAAACGACTTGGCAGGGAGCGGAACAAAACTCCTCAATGCAAAATATAAATCGCTAAATTATACTAGGATATGGTTTTTGAATTAAAATTTATCTTAGTTGAATGCATAAAATGTGGAATGGCAGCGCAGTCCCAGGATACCGAAGATTGCGTTTATTCAACCATACTCATGCAAAATGGTTCCGCCGAATACTTTTTATCCCCTATCTATTTCATTATTCATGAATGGTTATTAGACTATTAGATACGTACCAGCCTTCCTAATGACTCCAGTAGTGAATATGTTAGTGCTCAAAGAAAAAAATTGAGACTAAGGTAAGTATCATATCAGTTCTCACAATTAAATAACTTCTTTATGTGGGTCAATCCATTCAACATCTTCCACACCTTGACGTTCGACATTTTTGATTTTTTTAATTTTTTGACAAGTTATTCTCTATCCTTTCGGGTATATAAAACCATAAGTAAATTTAATTAGGTTATTTTGGAACAATATCTTCTTTTAATTAACATTAATTTATTCTTCATATTTCATAATTGAAATTTCGGGGCTAATAATGCCTCATCTTTAGAATGTTTTTAGTCAATCACTATTAACAACTCAAAATTAAATTAATTTAAACATTCAACAAACATAAGTATCACAAATAATCACACTATAATAATTTAAACAGTATTACATCTCTACTTACATAAAATCATCTCCTAATATTGTCACATTGTTTTAAAAATCCTTATTTGATTTAATAATGGTAATTTTTTCTCTCTACTTTTTTATATTTCTATTGACCTCCATAATTTAATATATTACTTATAGGCTTATACTATAATGATTGGTTTATTATTTTCTATTGTGAACTTTTGCAATCAACACAAAAAGAAAATTGATATTTCACTTCACAGTCACTCCAATGATTTTTTAAAGGGAATATTCGTTAACATATTCATATTATATTCTGCATATATTTAAAACAAATTTAACTTCAACGAGGCACATTTAACTGAAATACGGCCGTTTTGATGAAATGGTAAAAAGGTGTAAAATGCATAGTAGAAATTGGAACTTCGATTTTGATTAAAAATTCCTGAAAAATATTTTTAAATTGAAATTTACAACAGCATCAAACTAATACAAGTAAACGAAAAACTACGGCTATAAAGTCTTGTGAAGAAACTACCCATTTGTAGCACTTTTATTTATGTTTGAACTAGAGATCCCGAGGCAGTCATTTTTTTTTTTAGTCGCTTTGAAGGGTTAAGGGAAAAACATGGGAATGACAGGTTCTGTTAAGTAAATTATGGTGAGCTGGCAGCATAGATTTAAAAGAGGTATATCAACTACGAGCTAAATAAACATCAAATAGGATATTATCTTTATGGATTATTTTGTTGATGACAAAATTTGGAGCATTTAGGATTTTCGAAGATTTTGGAAGATTGGATGAGTTTGAAATTCGATACTTGGAAGTAGGTCTGATGAAATTACTATATTATATTTTATTGTAGTATATTGGAAGTTTGAATTGTTTGTAAAGTAAGTCGGTACCTCATAGCAGTTTCTTGTCGTTTTAGTCTTTTACGAGGATTCCAGGTAAGATACTTGTCGAGATGGAGTTGGATAACGGATCTGTTCGACAGCGATAAGTGGAATTTTATAAAAAAATACTGGTGGATAGGATGTATAGAATTTGCGACAAAGGTTCTCAAATATGAAATCTCATTTTATAAACGACGCGTGGTTTTAGAGCTAGTATTTCCACACACTTGACTCAAAACGTATATTTTCAATTTCGCAACACTTTCCTTTACTATGTATTCCATATATTGGAAGTGAATGTGATAATTTTGGTCTCCACTTTTAGCAATACATAATATATTTAGTCTGCTTATCAACGTGAACAGTTTTTTTTTTTTTTTTTTTTTTTTTTTTTTAAATGAAAACTACCGATTTAGTTAATTTCGAGTAATTTTATTTAAGAATTATGTAATACATTTTTGTATTAGTTTTTATTAAGTTAATATTTTCAAGTTATATGTTGATGTAACAGTAAGCATCAATTCAGAATCATTAATTGAGCTATTATTTGTTTTCTTTGCCATTACCGACGAATGTGGGCTATTTTTCCTGGTAGCGGTGAATCTGAAACAGAGTTATTTAATAAACAAATAAAGAAAAATAATTGGGTAGTATTTGCTTATAACCTTAATTGTTCACACCTTCAAACCACCATCAAGTATATGTTATTTTATGAAGTTGTGAGTAAATCTTTTCGAGATAATTTTAAAAAAAACTTGTACATCTACAACCCATGAGAGTCTTAGGCTCATTATATATAGATATTAGTACTATTTCTAGGCTGACGGCCGTGAAATGAGGTGATTAGACCGAGATCACACTCAGTCGCCAGGTTTTCCCCTCATTTTTAGGTATCCACTTTACAGAGGCTGGGTCTGCCCCAGGAGTCCAAACCCATACCCTAGGGTCACCCTCCGGTTGAAATAAGAGAATAAATAATATCCTGCCTTAGCCGGGATTCGAACCCAGGACCAAGAGAGCAGCAGACTAGTGCTCCCTCCACTAGACCACGCCACTCCCCAGTATAATTAAATTAAAGCCATAAAAAAAAATTACAATCGTTGTTACAGAACTTTATTAAATATTTATTATCCTTTATCATTACGAAATAGTAATAAATTAACAATTATTAGGAATTATTTAGTTAATAAAGGATTTAATTAAAAATATATTTATACAAATAATTATATGATTTACTGGAAGGAATTAGTCCGGGTGGCGGTCATTAAATGAAACAACTAAATAGTTTCAACTATTTTATTGTTTGTCAACGTTTCGACCCCCTTTGTGGGTCATCATCAGGGCGCATGGTGGGAGTCGAAACGTTGGCAAACAATAAAATAGTTGAAACTATTTAGTTGTTTCATTTAATGACCGCCACCCGGACTAATTCCTTCCAGTAATTCTAAACGGTCAACTAATTACATCCACAATTATATGATTTAAGTAGAAGATTTAAAATGAAAGCTTCAAGTACCAACAGTTGTTAATAACTCCACTAGTCGACGTTTGCCTGTCTATTTAGGTACCATCTTTAATAATTTAGAAACAAATAAGATTATATAAATTTAGATCAGACATAACACATATCACACCAACAGCCTAAAAAAGACTATAGCACTGCAACTTCAACATAGACTATACCATAATTAAAAGGTTATTGTGATTTTTTTTCTTCTTAAATTTATTTAAATTAAACTTTAAACAGATTTCTATACTGACCACATTCTTTAAGTTTAATATCATGAAACGAAAGTTGAATATTGAAACTTTTAAATTATCTGAAAATTTGAAACTTTTATTGTTCAACTTTCGTTCGATGATTTTAAACTTGAAGAATTTGTTGGTGGCACAGAATGTGCCCAGTAGAGAAAGCGGTTTCCTGTTAATGGCCAGGGACGCGCCGAGTTTTAATGTTAAAGAAAAGGAGAAACATTACCAATATAAACTTATAAAAAATATGTTATTAAAAACTTAATGATGAAACGCTTATTTCATATTACAAAAGCTATAAAAAATAGTTTTTTTTTTTTTTTTTCAAAATCTTCAAATCCTAAACCTAGTTCAGATAGTAGAATGCATTGATGGCATACTCCAAGTTGAAAATGGCTTTAAAAAATTGCTTCAGAAATATAATAATAATAATGTTTTATTTCTTTTAAGATTTACATTTTCTTAGCAAGAGGTATGGCCTCTATTTCATTCAGACAAAATCATGTTTTACATTAATTAAGGAAATGTTATAAAATTGAAATAAGAATTGAACTAACTACTTCAAAACAACATTATAAGAAAAAATAAATAAAAATTGACAAAATAATACAAATCTGATTAAATAATAAACTAAGACAATTAAAAAATAAATAATAATAAACTCAAGAAAACAGAACAAAAAAACAAAACAAATACGGTTTTAAATAAAAAATATCTTGATAACAGTTTCATATAGACAAAAAGTAATGATATAATAAATGCCAATAAATTTTGTACTAATCGTTCCTAACAAAACTTCTTATCTTTAAAGCTTCTATTGAAAACAAAATAGATCGTCCAACTTCTTATAGTTGGTAATTGTTAATATGTCTTCTAAATTAAAATTTTCCATAACATACTTAAATAAATAGAATCTTCGACTGGATTTAACTCTGTAATCTAGTATCAATTAAACCATTTTAAACATGGAAATCTGAGATGTTCGATCAGACCTCTTTCAACTCGCATCCTTATAAAACTTCACTCTGTGAGTCTATTTCTCAGGTATATATGTAATTCTGTACTCCTCAACGAATTTATATTTCTTAAACGATAGATCTTATACTAAAATAAATACACAAAAGCTACCTGCAAATTCATTCTACTACTACCCGATTTCTCGCTTATCCATCCCGTAATAAATCATTGTAAACGAACAATCTATCATAGAATGTATTGTTTGTTTATTTATTTAAAGTCTCTTTATGCTAATCGGACGATGCTATAATAGGAGTCCTAAATTTAGCCTATCCAGGTTTGATTAGGATGAGTATCTTTACCTGGCATCGCACAGACTCGGACTACCCTCTTACGTCTCCTCTAAAGGTTGGCTTGACTAAAAGGATTTTTCTACTACTACTACTATTAAAAAATTCGATTTCGCTTGTCCCAGTTGAACAGATCCGCTAGCTAGACTCCTACTTGACAAACGTCTAACATGGAATCCGCACACTGGACTGAAACGACAAGTAACCGCGTGCCGCTTTTGGTTACTTCAACACTTACTGGACAACGCTCTAACCTTCCACTCAACTACAAAAGACTCATTGGCATAACAATCATAAGGCCTATCTAGACTTACAGAGTTGAGCTTTGGGGCTCTACTAAACCATCAAATTCTTCCCGTATCCAATCCTTTACTATGTTCGACCGCTACTTTTCTAAGGCATGGTGACTCCGAAACTGAATTAATTAATATGTAAATTTTCGGTTCTTATTTGATCAAACTATTAAATTTCTTTTCCTAAGGTATTATGTTTATCAATTCATTATTGAGATTGGTGGTATAAAGGGGTATAAAGTAATTAACTTATAATACACTTATATTTGTCTATAAAATAGAACATATTATTACACATAAAATACACAGTGAGGCATTGTTCATTATCGAGAATACTGAGGTTTGTTCAGATTACCACATAATATAACATGAAACAGGTGCCTTTGGACATAATTGAAAAATTCTTCCCTGGCTTGACCCCTGACTTCTTCCGTCCGTGGCAGGACTTCCGCTTCCTATCCTGTCCGGGCTAAGACTCCCTAGGTAGAAGAGGGCTATCCCAGCTCTAGGAGTGGAGGGGTGTATTTTTAGCATAGCCCTTCTAAGAAACCTTCCTACTTGTAGCCTGGAAATGTCCTATTTTAAATGATTCAAAATTATTTATTTTCCTCCAGTGTTCTCCATACATACATCTTACAATCCGGAATCCTTCAAAAAATCGTTAACGCCCTCACTTTGTCACGACAAGCTCATCCATAAACACCGTAATATTCTATATGTTGCTGATTTGGACCGACCAGGTATCATTCCTTCCATGACAAACTCCACTCCCACTCTAACCCAATAGTTTCAATCATCGGTTCCTCTTCAATTCCTGATAATCCACCGAGACGTCTGAAAAGAAGATGATCTCGAGACATATTTGTTTAGATTCACTACTAAAGAGTGCTGCCAATGGGCAGTTTCCCCTCAAGTTTGTTCGTGTATTTTATCATTAATTAGCATATTTACTAGTTGTATCATAATATACAGTTGGGAATACCAATAAAAAAAAATTCTAGGGATATCTGCTATATTTGAACCTGTGACCATAGGCATAGAAGGCCTATCCTATACACTATGGGTGATCTCTCATAGTCTGTGTTATCGTCTAATTAATATCACAACTTTTTATTGTAAATATTTCATTAAATTACCCAGAAGTTGTCTCTTTTGCTTCAGACTGTAGCCAGACGCGAGGACTACTGAATTATTTTTATTTCTTCCTCCTGCACATTTCCTGATTATTCGAGTCCCCCCCTCCCCCCCCCTGAAAGTAAATCACGATTTTCCTGAATCAATTCTCTTTAATACAAATCTTCCTGTACACAGTCAAGGCACATTTGTATTTTGGTGATATAATTATCTATTTACGCCATAATAAACAGGAAGAAGCTCTATAGAGCCATTAAGGAATTCCAAATTCTGGTAAAAACGGTCATAGCAAAATGTCTGGATAAATCTCAAAATTGAATAGACCCTTTCCTCAAATCTTCCTGTACACAGTCAAGGCACATTTGTATTTTGGTGATATAATTATCTATTTACACCATAATCAACAGGAAGAAGTTCTATAGAGCCATGAAGGAATTCCAAATTCTGGTAAAAACGGTCATAGCAAAATGTCTGGATAAAACTCAAAATTGAATAGACTCTTTCCTCAAATCTTCCTGTACACAGTCAAGGCACATTTGTATTTTGGTGATATAATTATCTATTTACGCCATAATCAACAGGAAGAAGCTCTATAGAGCCATGAAGGAATTCCATATTCTGGTAAAAACGATTGTAGCAAAATGTCTGGATAAATCTCAAAATTGAATAGACTCTTTCCTCAAATCTTCCTGTACACAGTCAAGGCACACTTGTATTTTGGTGATATAATTATCTATTTACGCCATAATCAACAGGAAGAAGCTCTATAGAGCCATGAAGGAATTCCAAATTCTGGTAAAAACGGTCATAGCAAAATGTCTGGATAAATCTCAAAATTGAATAGACTCTTTCCTCAAATCATCATGTACACAGTCAAGGCACATTTGTATTTTGGTGATATAATTATCTATTTACGCCATAATCAACAGGAAGAAGCTCTATAGAGCCATGAAGGAATTCCAAATTCTGGTAAAAACGGTCATAGAAAATGTCTGGATAAAACTCAAAATTGAATAGACTCTTTCCTCAAATCTTCCTGTACACAGTCAAGGCACATTTGTATTTTGGTGATATAATTATCTATTTACGCCATAATCAACAGGAAGAAGCTCTATAGAGCCATGAAGGAATTCCATATTCTGGTAAAAACGATTGTAGCAAAATGTCTGGATAAATCTCAAAATTGAATAGACTCTTTCCTCAAATCTTCATGTACACAGTCAAGGCACATTTGTATTTTGGTGATATAATTATCTATTTACGCCATAATCAACAGGAAGAAGCTCTATAGAGCCATGAAGGAATTCCATATTCTGGTAAAAACGATTGTAGCAAAATGTCTGGATAAATCTCAAAATTGAATAGACTCTTTCCTCAAATCTTCATGTACACAGTCAAGGCACATTTGTATTTTGGTGATATAATTATCTATTTACGCCATAATCAACAGGAAGAAGCTCTATAGAGCCATGAAGGAATTCCATATTCTGGTAAAAACGATTGTAGCAAAATGTCTGGATAAATCTCAAAATTGAATAGACTCTTTCCTCAAATCATTTCCTGTACACAGTCAAGGCACATTTGTATTTTGGTGATATAATTATCTATTTACGCCATAATCAACAGGAAGAAGCTCTATAGAGCCATGAAGGAATTCCATATTCTGGTAAAAACGATTGTAGCAAAATGTCTGGATAAATCTCAAAATTGAATAGACTCTTTCCTCAAATCTTCATGTACACAGTCAAGGCACATTTGTATTTTGGTGATATAATTATCTATTTACGCCATAATCAACAGGAAGAAGCTCTATAGAGCCATGAAGGAATTCCAAATTCTGGTAAAAAACGGTCATAGCAAAATGTCTGGATAAAACTCAAAATTGAATAGACTCTTTCCTCAAATCTTCATGTACACAGTCAAGGCACATTTGTATTTTGGTGATATAATTATCTATTTACGCCATAATCAACAGGAAGAAGCTCTATAGAGCCATGAAGGAATTCCAAATTCTGGTAAAAACGGTCATAGCAAAATGTCTGGATAAAACTCAAAATTGAATAGACTCTTTCCTCAAATCTTCCTGTACACAGTCAAGGCACATTTGTATTTTGGTGATATAATTATCTATTTACGCCATAATCAACAGGAAGAAGCTCTATAGAGCCATGAAGGAATTCCATATTCTGGTAAAAACGATTGTAGCAAAATGTCTGGATAAATCTCAAAATTGAATAGACTCTTTCCTCAAATCTTCATGTACACAGTCAAGGCACATTTGTATTTTGGTGATATAATTATCTATTTACGCCATAATCAACAGGAAGAAGCTCTATAGAGCCATGAAGGAATTCCATATTCTGGTAAAAACGATTGTAGCAAAATGTCTGGATAAATCTCAAAATTGAATAGACTCTTTCCTCAAATCTTCCTGTACACAGTCAAGGCACATTTGTATTTTGGTGATATAATTATCTATTTACGCCATAATCAACAGGAAGAAGCTCTATAGAGCCATGAAGGAATTCCATATTCTGGTAAAAACGATTGTAGCAAAATGTCTGGATAAATCTCAAAATTGAATAGACTCTTTCCTCAAATCTTCATGTACACAGTCAAGGCACATTTGTATTTTGGTGATATAATTATCTATTTACGCCATAATCAACAGGAAGAAGCTCTATAGAGCCATGAAGGAATTCCAAATTCTGGTAAAAACGGTCATAGCAAAATGTCTGGATAAAACTCAAAATTGAATAGACTCTTTCCTCAAATCTTCATGTACACAGTCAAGGCACATTTGTATTTTGGTGATATAATTATCTATTTACGCCATAATCAACAGGAAGAAGCTCTATAGAGCCATGAAGGAATTCCAAATTCTGGTAAAAACGGTCATAGCAAAATGTCTGGATAAAACTCAAAATTGAATAGACTCTTTCCTCAAATCTTCCTGTACACAGTCAAGGCACATTTGTATTTTGGTGATATAATTATCTATTTACGCCATAATCAACAGGAAGAAGCTCTATAGAGCCATGAAGGAATTCCATATTCTGGTAAAAACGATTGTAGCAAAATGTCTGGATAAATCTCAAAATTGAATAGACTCTTTCCTCAAATCTTCATGTACACAGTCAAGGCACATTTGTATTTTGGTGATATAATTATCTATTTACGCCATAATCAACAGGAAGAAGCTCTATAGAGCCATGAAGGAATTCCATATTCTGGTAAAAACGATTGTAGCAAAATGTCTGGATAAATCTCAAAATTGAATAGACTCTTTCCTCAAATCTTCATGTACACAGTCAAGGCACATTTGTATTTTGGTGATATAATTATCTATTTACGCCATAATCAACAGGAAGAAGCTCTATAGAGCCATGAAGGAATTCCAAATTCTGGTAAAAACGGTCATAGCAAAATGTCTGGATAAATCTCAAAATTGAATAGACTCTTTCCTCAAATCTTCATGTACACAGTCAAGGCACATTTGTATTTTGGTGATATAATTATCTATTTACGCCATAATCAACAGGAAGAAGCTCTATAGAGCCATGAAGGAATTCCAAATTCTGGTAAAAACGGTCATAGCAAAATGTCTGGATAAAACTCAAAATTGAATAGACTCTTTCCTCAAATCTTCCTGTACACAGTCAAGGCACATTTGTATTTTGGTGATATAATTATCTATTTACGCCATAATCAACAGGAAGAAGCTCTATAGAGCCATGAAGGAATTCCATATTCTGGTAAAAACGATTGTAGCAAAATGTCTGGATAAATCTCAAAATTGAATAGACTCTTTCCTCAAATCTTCATGTACACAGTCAAGGCACATTTGTATTTTGGTGATATAATTATCTATTTACGCCATAATCAACAGGAAGAAGCTCTATAGAGCCATGAAGGAATTCCATATTCTGGTAAAAACGATTGTAGCAAAATGTCTGGATAAATCTCAAAATTGAATAGACTCTTTCCTCAAATCTTCATGTACACAGTCAAGGCACATTTGTATTTTGGTGATATAATTATCTATTTACGCCATAATCAACAGGAAGAAGCTCTATAGAGCCATGAAGGAATTCCATATTCTGGTAAAAACGATTGTAGCAAAATGTCTGGATAAATCTCAAAATTGAATAGACTCTTTCCTCAAATCTTCCTGTACACAGTCAAGGCACATTTGTATTTTGGTGATATAATTATCTATTTACGCCATAATCAACAGGAAGAAGCTCTATAGAGCCATGAAGGAATTCCATATTCTGGTAAAAACGATTGTAGCAAAATGTCTGGATAAATCTCAAAATTGAATAGACTCTTTCCTCAAATCTTCATGTACACAGTCAAGGCACATTTGTATTTTGGTGATATAATTATCTATTTACGCCATAATCAACAGGAAGAAGCTCTATAGAGCCATGAAGGAATTCCAAATTCTGGTAAAAACGGTCATAGCAAAATGTCTGGATAAAACTCAAAACTGAATAGACTCTTTCCTCAAATCTTCATGTACACAGTCAAGGCACATTTGTATTTTGGTGATATAATTATCTATTTACGCCATAATCAACAGGAAGAAGCTCTATAGAGCCATGAAGGAATTCCAAATTCTGGTAAAAACGGTCATAGCAAAATGTCTGGATAAAACTCAAAATTGAATAGACTCTTTCCTCAAATCTTCCTGTACACAGTCAAGGCACATTTGTATTTTGGTGATATAATTATCTATTTACGCCATAATCAACAGGAAGAAGCTCTATAGAGCCATGAAGGAATTCCATATTCTGGTAAAAACGATTGTAGCAAAATGTCTGGATAAATCTCAAAATTGAATAGACTCTTTCCTCAAATCTTCATGTACACAGTCAAGGCACATTTGTATTTTGGTGATATAATTATCTATTTACGCCATAATCAACAGGAAGAAGCTCTATAGAGCCATGAAGGAATTCCATATTCTGGTAAAAACGATTGTAGCAAAATGTCTGGATAAATCTCAAAATTGAATAGACTCTTTCCTCAAATCTTCCTGTACACAGTCAAGGCACATTTGTATTTTGGTGATATAATTATCTATTTACGCCATAATCAACAGGAAGAAGCTCTATAGAGCCATGAAGGAATTCCATATTCTGGTAAAAACGATTGTAGCAAAATGTCTGGATAAATCTCAAAATTGAATAGACTCTTTCCTCAAATCTTCATGTACACAGCCAAGGCACATTTGTATTTTGGTGATATAATTATCTATTTACGCCATAATCAACAGGAAGAAGCTCTATAGAGCCATGAAGGAATTCCAAATTCTGGTAAAAGCGGTCATAGCAAAATGTCTGGATAAAACTCAAAATTGAATAGACTCTTTCCTCAAATCTTCATGTACACAGTCAAGGCACATTTGTATTTTGGTGATATAATTATCTATTTACGCCATAATCAACAGGAAGAAGCTCTATAGAGCCATGAAGGAATTCCAAATTCTGGTAAAAACGGTCATAGCAAAATGTCTGGATAAAACTCAAAATTGAATAGACTCTTTCCTCAAATCTTCCTGTACACAGTCAAGGCACATTTGTATTTTGGTGATATAATTATCTATTTACGCCATAATCAACAGGAAGAAGCTCTATAGAGCCATGAAGGAATTCCATATTCTGGTAAAAACGATTGTAGCAAAATGTCTGGATAAATCTCAAAATTGAATAGACTCTTTCCTCAAATCTTCATGTACACAGTCAAGGCACATTTGTATTTTGGTGATATAATTATCTATTTACGCCATAATCAACAGGAAGAAGCTCTATAGAGCCATGAAGGAATTCCATATTCTGGTAAAAACGATTGTAGCAAAATGTCTGGATAAATCTCAAAATTGAATAGACTCTTTCCTCAAATCTTCATGTACACAGTCAAGGCACATTTGTATTTTGGTGATATAATTATCTATTTACGCCATAATCAACAGGAAGAAGCTCTATAGAGCCATGAAGGAATTCCAAATTCTGGTAAAAACGGTCATAGCAAAATGTCTGGATAAAACTCAAAATTGAATAGACTCTTTCCTCAAATCTTCATGTACACAGTCAAGGCACATTTGTATTTTGGTGATATAATTATCTATTTACGCCATAATCAACAGGAAGAAGCTCTATAGAGCCATGAAGGAATTCCAAATTCTGGTAAAAACGGTCATAGCAAAATGTCTGGATAAATCTCAAAATTGAATAGACTCTTTCCTCAAATCTTCATGTACACAGTCAAGGCATATTTGTATTTTGGTGATATAATTATCTATTTACGCCATAATCAACAGGATGAAGCTCTATAGAGCCATGAAGGAATTCCAAATTCTGGTAAAAACGGTCATAGCAAAATGTCTGGATAAATCTCAAAATTGAATAGACTCTTTCCTCAAATCTTCCTGTACACAGTCAAGGCACATTTGTATTTTGGTGATATAATTATCTATTTACGCCATAATCAACAGGAAGAAGCTCTATAGAGCCATGAAGGAATTCCATATTCTGGTAAAAACGATTGTAGCAAAATGTCTGGATAAATCTCAAAATTGAATAGACTCTTTCCAGACAGGATCACTAACAGCTAATGACTAATATTGCCGAGCCCGTTGGTGAATTCAAGTCTAGAAAACTTTGCTGCGACTCTGGACTATAGAAGGTGAGGAGGATACAAATTTTAGCAAGCAAGTCAATCCTACCTTGAATTTCCCGCCAGGTTATATATATCAAGGATGCTCGTACCTTCAAGTAGGAGGTTACATCTTAGAAGAAGTACAGGGTTTTGTCTTTTTGATACATATAATGTCGGCTCCTCTACGAGAATAAAACATTAATCCAGGAGAAACTGAGTCCTATCAAGTATTTTAATTATGCCAAAGCTAATTACAAGGACAGCGAAATGTATCCTTTAAATTTTTTTTTAAAGATTTAAGACTGGACCGACTAATATTCACCTATTCAGGTCGGAGTCCTGGCAGATTAACAGGATTGATGAATGAGTATTACTCTCATTTACCCAATTTTCATTTCCAAAAATATTTCTCCTTTTTTTCTTTTTTAACTAATTATCAAACTATTCCTGCAGAACCTCGCCAATATCCATTAATGATCGCCCGGAGCCCTTTTTCCCTTCTATCGTCGTATCAACACTGCTAAATTTTTGAAACCCACGCCGCACAGTGTGCTGGTCAAGGACACATTCTCCTTCACATTTACGAGAAATTACTTAAAATTATGAGAATTTCCTAGGACACTTTCATGTTTCTTCTTTTAAATAAATAACAAACTGAGGATTTTTTTTTTTTTTTTTGACAATCCTATAGAATGCTCTAAAGGGATTTTTTTTTTTTTTTGACAATCCTATAGAATGCTCTAAAGGAATTATTAAGTATTGGTAAGGATTAAATTAAATTAAATATGTATTTCATTTCGGAAAAATATTTGTAATTTTTTCATCTTTAGTCAATTATCAAGTTGTTTATACTTATATATTTTTTATTTCAATCAACACTGAGATGCAAATAAGTGTTTCAAATAAACTAAATTAAAGGTTCTTAAAAAAATTCATTGGGACATCAGAGCTACAATGGTACAGTTAATAATTCCCTATTATAAAGAAAACTTTGATTTTTATCTATTTATGGCCGCACTATAAGGTATTTATTACCTTGGATGACTCGTTCAGCTACTTGTTTTTAACATTTAAATTTATGCACCTGTAAAAACTTTACTTCTTAATAAAAACTGAATCTCAAGATCAGATTTTATTGCAATGAATATCAAATAATAGGTTAAATTAATATCCCTCTTATTGACAGGAATACAGGATTTCTAAACGATGCTGTCATAAAATAAAATGATAAATGAAATGAATATTTTTTATGTATACTGAGATTGTTAATATCATCCTTTAGGGCTAGGTTTTACTGAGGCGTTTATAAAACATCAAGCTAAAATTCTTTTTCTTCTACTTATAAATAATCTTTCAATGACCAGTACATCATTAATCAGAACTTAGATAATCATTTATTTGTTTTCAATCAGTCAACTCTCAAGAGTTGCAATACCATTACAGATCTTACAGATCCACAGACGCGAAAAGAGACAAAGTCCCAGAAAGTTTTTTCTTTTAACTTATTTTTTTTTATTATTATAAAACTTAACGACCATATTACCTTTTGTGATTATACACGCAACTTTTTAAGTTTTTTCCTATTGTAAGAACCTTCTCCTGACAATAACAAATACAAAAAAAAAAAGAATTAGCGAAATCGGTCTAGCCGTTCACGGGGTCCAGCCGGATGTTGCCGTTGCCAAGGGAAAAGGAGATTAATTCTTATATATACATATCACATTTTTTCTCAATTTTCAAACGCCGCACAGTGGACAAAATTAATTTAGGTGGACAAAAGTCAAGAAAGCGCAAGATTTTAGAGAAGTCTATATGCAATCAAATAAATCGTACAAGTTAAAATAAAGTGTTTGTAAGTCTATAAACTTATGAACGTATGTTATTCGTAAAGAGGAAGGTTATGATAGTTATGATGTTGCAACCGTCGCACAGTGGGCAAAATCACCAATTTAGATAGACATAAGTCAAGTCGAAAACTTGGAATTTTCGAGTGCTTCACCTTTTTATTATTAGTTGGCAAGACCCTTTATACTAATATTTCCCGCCATACCATGTTTACAAATAAATAGTACATGAATGAATCATTCCTGTTCACATTAGTGCCTAATAACCGGCAGTGGGATTATCTTTATTCGATGGTCATTTATTGTGTTGAAGGTGTGTTTAGCAAAAAGTATTTTTGCTTTTATCTAACAATGGACATTGCTGAGACAGGTAAGACATTATATTTCCAAACTCGTTATTGAATATACATTGCAATCTGCCTGTAAAGTTGATTTAGCGATTTGCAAAAGTAAGCCCCTATTCAATAACGAAAAACTATATAACCCCCAAGTTACCCCAAGGATTTGTTTGTAGGATTTGTTTCATCAATCCTTCTATTCTTTAAATATTACAAAGAATTTTTTCGCGTTCCCACTCATCACTGTAGAACAAATACCATACCTTGGACTTCATCTTGACAAACGTCTTACATGGAATCCTCATACAAGACTTAAACGACAGGAAACTGCACGTAGATATCAACTATTAAAACACTTACTTGACAAAAGATCAAAACTCCCTCTTTACTTTAAAAAAACCATTTACACAACTATTATCACACCTATTTGGACTTATGGCATTGAGCTATGGGTCCACTAATTCATCGAATTCCTCCCACATCTAATCCTTGCAATCCAAAATCCTTCGACAAATCCTCGACGGTCCTTACTTTGCTACTAATAAACTCTTCCATAGAGACCTGAATATTACACTAGTTGGAGAAATCGCCCAAAAAAGATACACCTCCTTTCATTTCAAATTGCCCGCCCATACAAATCCGCTTGTCCGTATCCTCTTATTGACATTTTTTAAATTTTTTTATTGAGATTCATTACAATTTGTCGACATCTATTCCCGATAATCCTCCGAGGCGTCTGAAAGGCCGGTGTCCTCGAGACCTGCTGATATAATAAAATTGAAGTGCTACAATTGGGTAGATTCTTCTCAAAACATTTTCAAACCAATTATCTGTAAATAGCTCATTTACTTATTGTACAGTGTACAGTTGTAAATTTTAATAAAAGAATTTGTTTTGCGTTTTGGGTAATTCATAATTTTTTTCAGACACAACACTCCGACTCAAAAAATTTACAAGCTATAATTTGAAGAGTTTCCTTAATGATTTAAAATACATCTATTAGCAGGTTTCAGCAACCCTGAGCCATAATTAGATTTTTTTGTATTATTTTTCCTGTATTCAGGGACTTCAAACGTAAAATGTAAAATTTTTGATCCTAGCAAATAAATTCGATGTTTGACCACTGTACGCTCGTCAATCGTGTCAAAAAAATAATTAGTTTTAATAATTTTTTCTTATAATTTTTCCGTAATCTGGGACCCCAAAGGTTAAACAATAGACAAGTTTTAGAATTTTGTCCACCTAAATCGGTCATATTTTCCACTGTGCGCCGTTCTGCAATAAAAGATATTCCTCCATACTGCATTAGTCAAGCCTGATTTTTTTCTTTTAGTCATATAAGAAAGCTCCCGGTTACATCTTTGCAATACTAATTGAATGAATTGTACGAAAGGCAAGAGGGTAGATGAGAGGTGGGATTGGCGCCATTGTTCCAGCCAGCCGTAGGAGGGACTCTGGACCACTTTCTCTCATATACCAGCACCTAATTTCTCCTGTCTCCCCTTTTATATATGATATTTCAGCTGCTTAAGAGGCCAATTGCGTAAATCCTACTCAGAGGTCAACAGCATAAGAAAAAAATTTACAGCCTTCGAGAAGGGAATATAACGTTTTTAGCGAATTTACCTGTCAAGATCCAAATCAGTCAGTGTTTCATGAACTATCGAAAGCTGGATATAAGGTGCTATTCTCAATCAACAAACAGGATCCCAAAAAATTGTAGATAAGTCGAAACAAAAGGGACGATTGAATCGAATATATATGAGTCAATCCATTTGAAATTGTCCGTTATTTTCATTAATTTTGCCGCTCGACATTTTTGATTTTCGTGATTTTCTGACCAATTATTCTATATCCTTTTGGGAATATAAAACCGTAAATAAAAAAAAAAAAATTCTGGCCAATACTTTTAGTATTGCATTCGTTTTAAGTCAGCTCTCCGCGCGATAACATGTTCTGGGAAAATCTATCTAATTCCTGCAATTTTATAGATATCAAATCAAAACAAAAAATAACAATAAGATAAGGACATGCTTTGTATTTGTTCTCCCCACAACTCTTTACCTAAATAGTGCAGAATATTGTTTTAAAAATTATCGAAAATTAATAAAAACGAGATAAAAATAAATAAAGGAAAAGGGACTCACTTATTATTTTTATATAATTATTTTTCCTTTTAAAGCTTAGTCATAATCTTACTTGCTGTAAAAATTTTGATCTTGAAAACATAGTCATTTTTTGTATATGAATTTTTAAAATTGACAAAAATTCATTTTTCGCAATGTTTCCACGGAAATATCTCTAAAAGGGCTGAGTGAAAAAAACACGAAACTAATACAGATTACCTATTTATAACGATTTATTCAAGTGATATAAATTTGGTCTTTGAGACTAACCTAGTTCCGGAGTTAAAAAATTCCCTTCACTGTTAAACTGACGTTCTCTTTAAAAAATATTAACTCCGGTAATTTATCACTTAAACCTTACCCTTAAACACTTAAACCTTATAACTTAAACTTAAATATGTCACCCGAACCATCTCTTCCTTTAAAAACTATGTTGTACAATTTTACTTAATTATGTGGATAAAGGTTTCTGATATCATATGTCTACAAAAGGCTCATCTATATCACCATCATAAGGCCTATCTGGACTTACGGAGTAGAGCTTTGGGACTCTACAAAACCATCAAATTCTTCCCGTATTCAATCCTTACAATCCAAAATCCTTCGACAAATCCTCAATGGTCCTTACTTTGTCACAAATAAACTCATCCATAAAGACCTTAACATCCCATATGTTGCTGATTTGGCCCGAACCAGGTATCAATCCTTCCATGACTAACTCCACTCCCACTCTAATCCTCTATTTTCAATCCTTGCTTCCTCTTTAATTCCTGACAATCCTCCGAGGCGCCTGAAAAGAAGATGGCCTCGAGACCTTCTAGTTTAGTTACCTTGTGGAGTGATGCCAATGGACATTTTCTCTTCATGTATTTTATCATTACCAACATAATTACTTGTTTTATTACAAAATATAGTTGTAAATCTCAATAAAAATATTTAAAAATAAAAAAAGATATCATGTGTTACTTTCAAAATACACAATATTCTTTTCCAGCAAAAAGGGTTGAATAAATAATGATTTAATTCAACACACTGAAAATTTTATGTAAAATCTGATATATAAAATTTTCGTGTAACAATAGTTACCATACTACTCCGAAACGGATTGACCTATTATTATATGTTTTATATGCATATTCAATAGGTCTGAGAACCGGCTGCTATATATTTTTCATACCCCTAAGTGATAAGGGTTGTCCATCCCTAAAATTAAAAAAAAAAAGTTTTGGAAATTTTTTTTTTTTAAATTGTTTTATAATGTGGCATTAAAAAATACACACAACCCTAAATTTTCACCCTTCTATCACCAACTCCTATTTTATAATAGTGATTTTAGCAATTTAATAATTTTTCGTTCCGCTTAAACAGCTGAAAGTAAATATGCGCGTTCAAATGCTTCAAGATCCATCCGCTGAAACATTCTCAAAACCACTCTTAGTAGATATCGACGATGGAAAAGTCACTGTAAATGAAACTGGATGCGTAAAATTACCGAATGATTTCTGCACAATAATTGATTCGCAAGATGCTCTCATTGTACAAATATTATCCGATGTACACACACATAACATAAATCATGAGTGGCTTGTAGAAAGAGCCATCTTAGCGGCAAAAAATATGGACTTTGACGTTTTAAATCAGAAGATACAACACTTGTTGCCAGGAACTTGGTATCATACAAATCTATTGATACAGTTTGCTATGAGAGCGAAGCTGTAAATTTTTCAACAGAGTTTTTGAACTCGCTGGATTTGTCAGGCAGGCCACTGCATAATTCACAATTGAAGGTTCCATCTCCGATTATTTTTCCACGGCTCACAGAGGTAAAAAATCACGATTTAGTGGCCAAAATTCTACAACTCTTGATCTAATCAAGATAAATTAAAAATTCTTTTTTTATTTATGACTAGAGAATGTCCTATTTTAGTTATTGTGATTTTAATTACTCCTATTGCACTTTTTAATATTTTTAATGATTTTACAAAGTTACTTATTTCATACATTTTTTTGTATTTGATCAATTTATTATATATAGAAGCATTCGAATCGACAGAAGTGATCTATTATCTGCATCTATAGAGTTTTTTGCGTTTATAATTGCCTTACTCAGGAATTAATTTTTTTTTAAATTTAACTTAACAAAATAATGTATTTTTGATACTTATGCTGTGAGTACTATTTTTTTTTGTCTATTCAAATGAAATAAAGAAAGACAACTTATAAAATATGAGGCATGTTTTAAGATTTTGCCGAAATTAATAATGAAAAATATGGAGTTAAATCTTTAAATCGATACAACACTGTTCGATCGCATTTGATCGATCAAATTGTATCATGGTATTTTAGTACTATCGATTCCCTACAACATTAAAGAAAAATGTTTCCAATAAAAAATATAATGATTTTTTTTTTCACCTAGTATATGAACAATATTTTTTGTATTTTTAAAGACATTTCCAGTTTCTAAAATACATGAGATGTGATGAAAGCCAAAATAAAGCTCCATAGAGTTATTTTCTGTCTCTCTAATTATTACTTCAATATTTACAAAAGTATTATTGTCTGTAACTGAAGTGTATGTAACGATGTGTTTGGAATTTATAAAAAATCATAATATTCACATTTCTATATCTTTTATATATACAAGGTGTAACAAAAATACAATATATATGTATTGTTGAAGTACGTTTAGTACGGTAATTGGTATTTATGATTATTTATATTTATAATTAAAAAATATTTTGATATTTTCAGGCCAGTCCTCAAGTGGCTTGTTATTTTTTTAGATACATAAGAGGGTCTTAAGGGGTCTGAAGATATAAACATTATTTTAAAAAGGTTTTGGTTATTATTGTCCTTAACTAAGAGTATGAATAATCAGTTAAAAATAATAATCAGTATTCACAGGATAAGTATCGAAAATACATTATTTTATTATAAAGTTAAATTTGTCGAATTTTTACCTTTAAATAATTCATTATAAATTCTGTATACGTTGTAAATTCTTGATTAAAGCAATTATAAACGCAGACTAATCTATAGAAGCGAATAGTTGGCCATTTCTTTCGATTCAAATGCTCCTATATAGAGTAAATTGATCAAATACAAAATAATGAATGAAATCAGTAACTTTGAAAAATAATAAAAAATCTTTCGAGGGTAATTTTTTCACAGTCACTAAAAAAGGACGCTCTCTACTTATAAATGAAAAACGAATTTTTAATTTATCTTGATTTGATCAAGAGTTATAGAATTTTGGCCACTAAATCGTGATTTTTCCCACTATGCGGCTGTGCAACGGTACGCGATTAGTGATTCAAAAATTTATGAAAAACGTTACCGAAGTCCAGCATTTTAAATGGGAAGTTCCGTGTTGAAAATATATTAATACCACGAATTGAAATTATACCTACAGAAGTGCCAATTCAATTTAAAAGTATTCAGTTTCTGATTAGACTGGCATTTGCAATGACTATGAATAAGTCCCAAGGCCAAACGATGTCTGTGGCTTAGATTTGAGCACACGTTTTTCACCCGGACAAATTACATCCAGTTTGTGTTAACTGAAGGCGGGCTAACAAAAAATATTGTTTACGCTATAGCATTAAGAGATTGATATTGCTTGTTAGTTTTTCTGTCGTAATTAATCAATGATATATATAATTTTAAGTAATAATTTATAATAAATTTAAAAAAATAATGTTTGGTGTTTTGTTCTTTTTATATTCCCTCATCGTTCACAGCGCTCCATAATTCTTTCACTTATATACCATACCTTACACACTTACAATAGTTAGTTATCATTTTTCTACACTAGAAGTTCCCTAAAAATAATTTATACAACAAAAAACGTTTCCCGGATCAGCTAGTTCAATTTGTACCTTTTTTTTTTTTTTTTTTTATTAATTTGTTGAAATTTACAACATACATTAGTAAATGCATCAAGTAAATTGACTAATAATATAGATAATATACATGAAAAGACATGAAGAGAATATGCCCATTGGCAACACTCCACTAGGTAATCTACACT
This sequence comes from Piezodorus guildinii, assembly GCA_023052935.1. Taxonomy (NCBI): domain Eukaryota; kingdom Metazoa; phylum Arthropoda; class Insecta; order Hemiptera; family Pentatomidae; genus Piezodorus; species Piezodorus guildinii. The sequence goes on from CM041295.1 coordinate 57,196,203, forward strand.
AGAAGGTCTCGTGGCCATCTTCTTTTCAGACACCTCGGAGGATTGTTAGGAATGGAAGAGGAAGCAAGGATTGAAACTAGTGGGTTAATGCGGGAGTGGAGTTTGTCATGGAAGGAATGATACCTCGTACGGGCTCTTTAAATTTAAAATTCATTATCCATTTAAAAATATTAAGTTAAACAGGAATTTTTACACAGTATATTTTCGTTTGTTTACATTATATGAGTGTTTACATTATTATTATTTTTTTTTTTAATTCTAACAAATCCCATCAAATCACGTTTACCCTTCGTCGCAATCCCACTAATTCCTGTTGAACAGATCCGCTACCTAGGACTCCACTTTGACAAACGTCTAACTTGGAATCCTCACACCAGACTGAAAAGACAAGAAACTGCTCGCAGATACCGATTGTTACAACACTTACTTGACAAACGTTCAAAGCTTCCAATCTACTACAAAAAACTAATTTACATAGCCATTATTAGACCTATTTGGATATATGGTATTGAGCTATGGGGATCCACCAAGCCATCAAATTCCTCCCGCATCCAATCCTTGCAATCCAAAATCCCCCGAAAGATCCTAAATGCTACATATTTTGTCACTAATAAAACTATCCATAAAGACCTGAATATTCCGTTAGTTGCAGACTTAACCAGAACTAGATATACCTCCTTTAATTCCAAACTACCAGCCCACTCAAAGCCGCTTGTCCGTATCCTCGCATCTCCATCTATTCCTGATAATCCTCGGAGGCGCCTGAAAAGACGGTTGCCTCGAGACCTGCTAATGATATAAACATTGAAGTGCTACCGCTGGGTAGCTACTACACAAGACTTTTCAAGCCAATTGTTACTTTTTTTTTCACATTTACTTGTTGTATTTTTTCCTATACAGTTGTAAATATCAATTAATAAATAAAATAAAAAAAATTATTTATTTTTGTAATGTGTTCGTATCATTCTTCTAATTGTTTAATAAAACATTTTTCTCATATTTCATTATTTTATGGTATAATATCATTTTTTTTTCATTTCGATGGCCCCGACAAGTCCATGCTGTTATACCGTGTATAACTATTGCTTTTAGCAAGTCCCGTCTACTGAAAATCAAACGCTTGGGAATTCATTTTTTATTATTTAGTTATCATCATTCCATCCTTTTTCCCAAATTAATCCTAATATTGTTCATATTTTATTTTGGGAATTCAAGGAAATAGCCTTGCAACAGGTCGAGACCATGTGGCCAGCGAACCCAGTTTGATGACCCTTGCAGTTCATGAAGTCCCTCCTACTTCTCCAGACGATTCCGTCTCCGATCAATGCGCTCGTTAGAAATGGTTGAAATCTGTCAATATTGATTTGATAATTTGAACATTTTAAGGCAAAATATACGATTCAAGCACTGAATTCACGATAAAAAAAAATCACGTATTCAACTTATAATTATTTTCACTATAAATATAAAGGGAAAGTATTCGATCGTGAACATTTTCGAATTCCAGTTTTCAACGAAAATACGCGTATTAGAGTCCCAATAACCATGTCCCGCAAAAAAGTCTGTGTGTGGAAGTCTAGCACGAAAACGAAAAGTCGTACTAAACTGAAATTTCATATTTAAGACAACTATATGCCTGAGATGTAACAACTTTTTAATCAAAATCGGCGAAGCAGAAGAGTCACTTTATACTTTGCATTTTACACCTTTTTACAATTTTCTCCAAAACAGCTTTAATGATTTCAATTAAACTCGCTATATCGATGTAGAATTTAACGAGCTCTAATATCATATAGGTTTCATTCTGACTGACTGAAATAGTCTGACAAGTCTTAAATGCCAATATTTTTAATTTTCTTACCCTTAACTAACTTTAATTTTATATATTCGAAATAATGAATCATATCATCTTGTGGATATAATTAGTTGACCGTTGAGAATTACTGAAGGAATTAGTCCGGGTGGCGGTCATTAAATGAAACAACTGAATAGTTTCAACTATTTTATTGTTTGCCAACGTTTCGACCCCCATTGTGGGTCATCATCAGGGCGTCTGGTAGGCGAGTGGAAACTGAATAGTCTGACTTCAGGTTCAAGGTTTCCACTCGCCTACCAGACGCCCTGATGATGACCCACAATGGGGGTCGAAACGTTGGCAAACAATAAAATAGTTGAAGCTATTCAGTTGTTTCATTTAATGACCGCCACCCGGACTAATTCCTTCAGCAGCATATCATCTTGTAAGCATTGAAAAAATAAAAGAGGTAAATATTGAACGAATTTGATATCCAATTAAAGTAGAAAGCAGCATACGTTTTTATTAGGTAGGTAGGTAGGTAGGGATGGTGTTTTAGGGCGATAAATGACGAGATTATTAAGCCCGTGTAATTGCTTGGTCAAAAACTGAGCGAGGAGAGAATCAAGAGTGGAAAGTGACGCTATATTATATGTCTTTAGTTTTTTCCTTTTAAAACAAACTTAAAAGTAAAAAAATTAAATTAAAGGTAAATATCGTAATAAATGAGTTTAAAGTCTTGTTAGCGCCTTGAAAAACGTCTTACTTGGAACCCTCATACAAGATTGCAACGACTAGAAACTGACATTTTCGACTACTTCAACACTCACTAAAAATCGCTATATCGATATAGAATTTAGTAGGCTTTGATATCATATAGGTTTCATTCTGATTAAAATATCCAACTAAAGGAAAAAAGTTATTATAGATGGAATAATCAGGAATCAGTCATTTTTTTTTTTTTAATTTTGCCAACGTTTCGGCTCAAGCTTGTGAGCCATCATCAGGCCATTACTGAGCCATGTCCAAGCATAAACATGAGTTTTAAATCATATTAATAATTTTTTTAATCAAATTCATAACTATTTTCAGTAAACTTCGTAATTTTTTCCTCCATTTTCTCACAGTCAATTTAATGAGGTTTTGCTATGAAAAACTAAATATTTTTACTACATTTTGTTTTTTCTTATTCATTTAACGTCACTTAATACTACTGTGGCTAATCAGAAGATGCATATATATATATATGTGTGTGTGTGTGGTGAATTTTGTGTATCTTTGTTTAATAAGGATGAGGATCTATAACGAGTACCTGACGTTGCACAGGTTTAGGACCAACATTTTATGTTACCTCCGGAAGTAAAGAATTATAAATTCAGTTGAAAAACTTATGAATTTTGTGAAATAAAACATTTTTTTGGCCATCTTCCGTGTTTGAAACCACGACCTTGGGTATAGCTGGCGCTTATGCAAGCTACTGCGCTACAGGTAACCCATAATATACATAATTAAGGACTAACGTTTGAAAATGATCAAGATTGTGAGTTCAAAGCCGCCAGATGGCTCTGAGATTTTTTAAGGGAGTAAAATATCCTTCGTTATTTCGTCCTTCGAAAGGGATAAAAAATACGTATGTATACGGTTGAAAACATTATGTATTTGGCTAAAATCGATGGATATCCAAGAGGCATCTGCCGGGTTTGAACCCGTAATCTTGCATGTAGGATGGTATTACGTTAGCCACTGAACCACAGATGAACCAATATTTGAAATAATGGGCAATTGGATAAAAAATAATATGTCCAAGATCGTAGATTTAGATCCGGCAGATGTATCTGGGGTATTCTTATTTCTTTTCAACCAAATTCATCATTTTTTCATCCGCATTCATAATTTCATACATCCCTTTCGGAAAACGAAATAACCTTTACTCCCTTAAAAAATATCAGGACCATCTGCCGAGTTTGAACCCGCGATCTTGGTCATGATAAATAACAAGATTAAATAAAAATGTTTAGTTCTTGATAGCAAAACCTCATTAAATTAACTGTACAAAATGGGTTCAAGAAATTATGAATTCGATTGAAAAAATTACGAATTTGATTGAAAAAATATTAATTCGATTGAAAAATGTATGAATTTTATTGAAAAATTATGAAATCGACTGAAAAAATTATGAATTTGACAGAAAAAAAGCTATATATCAAGGCTAGACTGGATTTGTAAAGGGTTAGGATGGTAAATCTGCCCCCGCAGCTTTTTTTTACTCAAACTTGGGGGATCAATTTGGTATCGAATAAAAATAATTCATTAAAAATAATTTGTAGCTTTTATATTCAAACGGTTTTCCAGATTTTTTTAAAAACCTCTTTTTTCGATTTTATTCATTTTTCAATAGTAAAATTTGGAATTAATTAATGATGAATTTTTCTATGATTCTTTGGAGTCAAAGGCATGAAAAAAATTATATTATCATGATTCTTAAACAAAAAGCTAATTTTTGGCGGAAGAAATAAAACCAAAATATGTATTTTTTTGAAAAGTTTCAATCACCGATTTTTTTTTTTCAGAACACGTCTTTTACACTCCTCTATACACAGGATTTTTTTTTTTTAATTGGTGGAACAACATAAAAAAAAAACTTTTTTTTTCTGAAATTTTGCATTTAACTTATATTTCTTATTATTATTGAAAAAGTGAACAATTATTTCTCACCGGAAATTCAGAATTGCATGTTAATGTGCAAATCACGTATAAAACATTTTCACTCATTTTACAACAAAACAATTTGACAAAAGTTGTTTTTAACACGTGCGCCAGGTTATAACGCCGTCTATTTAGCCACTATCAAATGGCTTTTTGTTTAAGAATCATGATCATATAATTTTTTCATTCCTTTGGCTCCAAAGAATAAGAGGAAATTTCATCATCAATTAATTTCAAATTTTACTATTGAAAAATAAATAAAATCGAAAAAAGAGGTTTTTTTAAAAAATCTCGAAAACCGTTTGAATATGAAAGCTAGAAATGTAGGTGAATTATTTTTATTCGACACCAAATTGATCCACCAAGTTTTAGTCATAAAAGCTGCGGGAGCAGATTTACCATCCTAACCCCGCTATACCCTTTCCAAAACCAATGGCTATATTCATTTATTTGACAGTATCTCTCTTTCTTTAACATAGTCTTCTGGATTGATTCAGTATTCATAGCAACTCAGCATAGTTTAGCAGCCGTTCCAATTGGAATTTTTCTCTCTTCTCTCCCCCCCCCCTTTTTTTCCTAACATGAGGCCATTTTGACTAAATATCATTCAATCGGAAAATAAACAGTTAGACGATAGGTGTTAATTAACTTCTTTTGTTTATATCTCTCATGTTAGATTGAAAACGGAAAATTCCACTTACCACGAATTTACACTTAACCCGGTTAACCTTGGTTCAAATTTTATTTTTGTATAGCGTGGGACACCGCAATCGGTATGTTGAGTGGTAAAAACTGCAATCGTCTGCATTCTACAAAGCAATTATTTATTTTTTATCAATGGGGAGTCACTCATTTTTTTATTTTATTTATTTTTTTACCACTGTGCTATTGAATACATGAAGTAAATTTTAGGAATGTATACAACAAAGGCATGATATATATGGAGAGAAACTGCCCATTGGCTGCTCTCAAAAAAGGTATTCAAAATCAGAAGGTTCTTTTCACACGCCTCGGAGATTTACCAGGGATTAAAGAGGGAGCAAAGATAGTAACTATTGGGTTAGAGAGGGTATGTAGTTTTTCATGTAAAAAATCTGGTGCGGGCAATACATGACTTTCACTAACTTCCGTTTTTAAAATCGATTATAGAATTTTCAAATAGAGTTAGAGATAAAAATTAGTGAAACCTGTGTTCTATAGAAACATGTGTTTTATTAAAAAATCAATTATATTATTATCTAAGTTTTATCGGCTTTTCATAACTATTTATTAAATTTTACAAGTTTGTATATAAGAAATATTTGTTTTTAATCTTTAGCTTTCCGACGGTATATTATAAATGTACGAGTATATTAATGTTCCTATGTATATTAGTGTTCTTTCATCGTTTTAATATATGTCACGTGTTTTGGGGTATTGTTTGTTTGTTTATTCATTTAACATCACTTTATACTCCTAATTTGGCTAATCAGACAATGCTGCAGTAGGAGTCCTCAATGTTACTTATCCAGGTTTAATTAAGATAGGGTACTCACAACGGGCCACCTCATAACGTCCCCTTCAAAAGACGTCATAACTAAGAATTATTTGCTCCAATCCTAGGGCCACCTGCATGGTTTGAGCCCGTGAGACCTTCGGCATAGAACGTTTTTTAAATTTAAGGGCAGATTGGAATACAAGAAGATCTCTCGATATCTAAAAAAAAAAACCATTTAACAGCTTATTAATCAATTTTAACTTCATAATATTTTACGCATTCAAGTAAATTTATTTTTTTTATTTACTATTATATTATTATTATGTTTCATTCTTTCTAAATTATTATTACTGTTAATATTTCATCTCATTCATTTTATTTATTACTCATGTATTCACTTTTCTCCTACTTAATGTATTTTATTATTATTGTAATAATTATATTTTTATTATTTATTTTATTTTATTATTATTTTATTTATTTATTTTATTTTTTGTCTATTTTTTCTTCTGTTACTATTGCCTTCATACACATGTTTAAATTAGTCTCTGGAAGAAAAATCCTAAATTGTTTATTTCAGGATCGCCGAAATCATGTAAAAATGTAATTATTAAACTATTGTATATTGTATAAACTTTTCTATCTATCTAATGTACAATAATTAATAAAAACAAATTCATACAAATTAAACCACACGCATTCTTGATAAAAAAAAACAAAAAAAACACGCTTACTTTAATATTAAATTTGTAAATAATAGTCCTTTTATGTGTTTTTAGGATAATCTATTTGGGATTGGTGAACTCTAATATTTCTTTATTAGGTGAATGAAAAAATATGCGGAACTTTTCCATTATTACAAATGCGAAGGTTTAGCAAGATTATTTTAACACTGAAAAACCTTCAGTTGGGTTCATTTTGAGTAGGCAGTGTGTGATTAAGACAGAACGACACTTCTCCGAGACTAACTATAAAAATAAGAAAATGTTTCACAATTTTTTTCTTTTTGATTAATATTTCTTTATATATAGAAGCATAAGCGATAACAATAATTTCGACTGTTTCTATGAGTACAGTGTGGTTTAGTACATTTCACCGTATTATATTTATTTTATAATTGACAATTTATAGAAATTGAGTTTATCAAATTCATTAGAATTTGCCAAGCAAAATAGACTTTCACTCATCGAATGCAAGTAAAAGTAGAATGAAACGTAGTCTTTGAAAGTAGTCTTAGATATGAAAGTTCAGAAGTGTTTAGAAGGGCGCCATTCTAACAGGCGAATAAACGTTCTCTAACAACTTAATATATCAAATTAACAATTCTCTTGTTTTGAACAACAATTAATCATTAACAGTATTTGTTTAAGAAACTCCAATAGTTATACCGTTAGAAGAATGTGTAAAAAATTTAAAGAAGTTTATAATTCGATACATAACCATACTAAATAGAATTATCAATCCATTTATTTTTATAATTTTTTATTAATTTATTTTCTTATTTTATGTCAGACAATGTAATACATGGCTGCAAAATATATGAAAACTAGAACAGTGATGCTTGTTCTTTTCACCATTATTTCACATCACATCAATCAAGAAAAAAGTCTGATGCGAAAAACACACGACTTTTACTTACCTCCGTTGTTAAAATGAATTAAAGAATTTTAAAGTACTGTTAGTGATCAAAAATGTGTTTTATTAAATAATCTATTATATTGTTATCTACAACAATTAGTTAGTTTTATCTGCTTTTCATCATTACCTTTCACATCATGACATATAAGATAATAATTTTTCTTAAATTCTAGCTTTCCAATGATATATTATACACCTATACTATTGTTCTTATGTTAAAAATAAACAAAAAAAACAATAATTACATAAACACGTATTTTGATTATTTTTTCCGTTGGTTGAATATAAAAGCCTGACGTATATTACAACTGGGTTTCACAGGTCAATATGATAGCCCATCAATATGTATGTAGAGACAAATTCAATGCGCCACAGGAAAACGACATTTTGAATGACAAAATCGATATTATCGAAAAAAATCATAAACAACAACTATTCAACTGACATCAATAGAGCAATGAACTCAAATAGGAACCCGATATACCGATTACTCAGCAGTTACAACCTACATAAACCCGAAGCGTACCTAACATATAGAATACATTAAAAAAAAATAAGGTGTATTAGCCGACTAAAAGTAGGAAATCCAAAGAGCATCAAACTCCACCATCGAAACAAAACAATTATTATTAGGACAAATGAACTTTGTATATTCTGCAATGGTTATTTCAATAATAGTCTGTAGCATATTGCCCAACCTTTAAAGACAATAGACAATATATCATAAAACCATCTGAATCCGTATCCTGTGACCTACAAAAAATTGGAAATATCTTGAACATTAATAGTGAAGCCAGATTGAACAGTCTTTATATTAATATCTTAAAAATATGTAATAAATATGATTCTATTAGTGCCATATAAACAATATTATGTAAAGTTTTCGAAACCATCTGCACTTTTACTACGCTTCCGTTTATTTTAAATGTCTCATTATTTTAAGTTTAATATTGTGTAGTAATCAATATTATGTTAATTTTTTTTTTGTATTATCCAGTTTGTTTTATTTTTGTTTACTATTTTGTCAAGGAGTACTTGTTTTATCTTTTCTTTAATGCTTTTGTAATATAGCACTAGACTCAAGTTATATTTGTTTTATAATTGTATTTTATGTTGTAAATTTGTACAAGACTTTGTCTTTCACAAATAAAATATATTCTATTCTATTTCTTTGGTTGAATATGGAATTCATTCAACTTATATATTTAGCCATTTTTATCATAGCTAAGAAGATGATATGATTAATTTTTGCGAATCTACAAAATTTGAGGTACTTTAGAGGAATAAAATTTAAAATATCGGCATTCAAGCCCTGTCAGACTATTTCAATCAGAACCTAATCTATATGATATTAAAGTTTATTAAATTTTACATCGATATTGCGAGTTTAATTAATGCCTTTTGGAGAAAATAGTAAAAAGGTGCAAAATGCATGGTTTAAAGTGACTCTTCTGGTTCGCCAATTTTGTTGAAAAAGTTGCAGTAACATCTCTGGATTATTGCTGTAACAAAACTGGAATTTGAAAAATTTCACGAGCTCAATACTTTCACTTACTTAATATATATATATATATATATATATATATATATATATAATATATATATAAAATAATTAAGTAAATAATATTATAACATCTGAATCCACAGTGTAAATTTACCTTTATCTCCTCATACAGAATTGACACCATAGCAAACCACCTTTCCATAACTATTTCTAAATATTTTGAGTATTTTTATAAATGGAAGATTAGACCTAATAATCATAAAACCAAAGTCAAACTTTTTACCAAACGCAGGCCTCTAATTAACAGATATGTAACAATAGAAAGAAACCCCATAATATGGTCCAAATATGTTCCTACTTAAGGGTACATTTAGATTCTAGGCTGATATTCACAAACCATATTAATACTCAAATTAATAAAGTCATGCAAAAATTACCCCCCCCTGTTATCCAAGTATTCTAGGCTTAATATAATTAATAAAAATTATTATATTATATTTATATTAAGATTATAATATGATAAGCTTGCCGTGTATGGTCTAACACACGCGAAAAATTATAAAAAATTACAAATTTAGAAAAATAAATGCTTGATGCTAGTTGGAGATTATCCTAGATAGACGCCAATCGACCAATTGCATTATAGTTTAAATGTGCCTAGCATTTCAAATTTTATTTATAAAGTAACAATAGATTTTTTTAATTCATGTGCTCATAGTAAGCATGACCACATAAGGGAAATTGTTAATTATTGTAAGGTCGATTGAACTTTTAAAGATTACAAACATAAAAGGCTAAAACATACGGTTATTTAAATTAACTATTTTTGAATCTCTTATTATTTTTCCTTATTTAATTATTTGTCTTAATATTATTTTTGTTCTTTTTTTTAGAGGGTTTTTCATTTTTTTTAGTGTTTTCTCTCTTGAACTGTACTTCAGTTGATTAATTTAAATTATGATTATTTGCACTCCTATGTAAAGTGTAAAAAAGCTTGAAACCTTACTTGTATGTATTGTACAATATTCTGTTTTTTTACTTTCACTTACTATATATAGTAAGGGGAAGTATTGCGATCGTGAAAATTTTCGAATTCCAGTTTTCAACGGAAATACACGTTTTAGGGTCCCCTGAGTCCAAATAACCAAGTCCCGCAAAAAGGTCTATGTGTGTGTGTGTGTGTGTGTGTGTGTGTGTGTGTGTGTGTGTGTGTGTCTGTGTCTGTGTGTGTGTGTGTGGTAACTCCCGGGCGGAAACGGTAAGTCCTATGAAACTGAAATTTCATATTTAAAACAACTATACGCCCGAGACGTGACAAAACTTTTTTCATCTAAATGAGCCTACCAGAAGAGGCACTTTATACCATGCATTTGCACCTTTTTTCGATTTTCTCAAAAACGGTTTCGACGATTTTGATTAAACTCGCTATATCGATGTAAAATTTAATGGGCTTTAATATCATGTAGGTTTTATTTAGATAAAAATGGTCTGACAGGGCTTAAATGCCGATATTTTAAATTGTCTTCCCCTAAAGTACCTTTAATTTTGTAGATTCAATAATAATAACTAGATTATCTTGTTAACGCTGATGAAAAACTGGTAAATATATAAATGGAATAAATTCGATACCCGACTAAAGGAGAAAACAGAAAAAATATTTTTTTAATGCAATTTTTTGTTTTTGAACATAAGATCAGTGATATAACATGTATGATATACCGTTGGTAAGCTAAAGATTTTAGAAAAAATATCATCTGATACACAAGCTTTTAAAAGTTAATAGAGAGTGATGAAAAGAAGATAAAACTAACTGATTATTTTAGATAATAATATAATAGATTTTTTAATAAAACACATGTTTCTATAGAAATTTAATTTGATTAATTCCTTAATAATTTCACGTATTTTTATCTCTAACTGTATTTGAAAATCCTTTCATTGATTTTAAAAATTGAGGTAAGTGAAAGTCGTGTGTTGCCCGCACCAGATTTTTTTCTTTTATGATTTTGTAGGAAGTTTTATTTAATATTCCACACTAAAAAGAAACACTCCTTAACTTCCTTTTCTTACACATTTATTCTTCTTCCCAATTTATTACATAGTTTTTCTACATTTCGGGGTTCTATCCCCATTATCAAGACTTTTTTTAAAAACACTATCATATTACATTTCTAACTACTACCATTCGTTCTCTTTGATGTTTATTAGCTAACTGTTTCTATTTTACCTTTAGTGTTTCTATTATTTCAGTTTAAGAAATAGAGAAATAGTCAGCTAATAAAAATCAAAGAGGAAGAACAGCAGTAGCTGGAAATGTAATATAAGGGGTACTCACTACGTTTGCTATAGTTTCTACAGTTATTTCCTGTATAAAATTGATGGGTTTAGCACAATAGCACAAATAGCATGGCCATAGCAAACGTAGTGAGTACCCCTATAATGTGTTGTGTGTTAAAAAGTGTTTAAAAAAAAAGAAGTCTTGATAATGGGGAAAGAACCATGAAACGTAGAAAAACTATGTTATAAATTGTGAATAAAAATAAATGTGTAAGGAAAGGAAGTTAAGGAGTGCTTTGAGAGTGAAATACTCTGTTTTGTGGATATATTTTTGTTAATAAACATTCCATTTAAAAAAAAAAACTGGTTATATCAAATTTTTTGTTCACTATCAAAATTAATAATTTTAATTATCGATATATTATAAATATGAAGAAGGTGAATGTTGGTGTAGGAGCCGCGATGCCTTGGTACTAGATCCGGTCCAGCAATTACGTCACCCATGAACCCACCCACATACTACTGCTGTTATTCAAAAAGGACCAGAACCCGAAAAGTTGCCTTGGATTACATAATTTTTTTTTATTTATTAATTTCCTTGTTTTCTTGTGGAGGAAATGTGGTGTAACAGACTGTCAACTTTGTTTCACACTCACATAGCCTTCGTTTATAATTAAATGCATTCAATAAATAATAATTTAAGAATCAGAGATTAAAAATGGTCTTACTTGATTTTGTTGTTATCTTTTCTCTATTTTGATGCCTCTTAATTAATTTTTTTAACTGAAGCTGGCCATAGATGTTTTGCGGCGAAATGTCAGTTTGGACAGTTGTCGAAAATCGTGTCATTGCTTACAAAAAAATTACAAAACCACGAAGAAGCAGATTTTTACTTTTAATAATAATAATAATTTATTTATTTATTCTGGGACAAGTCTCTTTAGAATAATATAAAACACAATAATATGATATTTACTGTCTAAGAGTAAGATAAAAAAATTAAGTATACAGTGAATAATAAGTAAAAAGACAAAATGACAAAAATAAAATATTATAAACCAATATATATCTTCGAAAACTAATGGATGTGAAAATATCTGTAAAAATATAATAAATATATAATTATCATGTTCCCATATATAAACTAGACCCAAAAATAAAATACACTTCTTACTTAGTTAAAAAAAAAAAATAAACAAATAAAAAATTAAAAAAACACTTCTATAACTTTTTTCTATTTACATGCTTTCATGGAAACTGGATCTGTCAGGATTGTTTGGAAATTGAATGGACAGAAAGTAATGGAATAGACGAGATTTGAAAGTCGGAAGGGTATTAGAATCAGGATAATCAGAAGGAATAGAGTTCCATATGAAAGAGGATCGGATTATGAAAGATCTGTCAAAAGCTGCAGTTCGATGGGGCGCAATATACACATCAGAAGGCCGCATACGGGTGTTGCGGGAATGGATTGAGGATTTGAATAATAAGAGATCAGAGATGATGGACGGCGGGATCGGATGGAGGAAGGAACTTGATAGAGAAAGGAAGCCAGGAAGTATTTTACTTACGTATATATGAAATATACAGTGAGGAAAAGTATTGTGATCGTGAAAATTCCAGTTTTCAACGGAAATACACGTTTTAGAGTCCCCTGAGTCCGAGTGACCAAGTCTCGCAAAAAGGTCTGTGTGTGTGAGGGGAAACTCCTCCGCGAAAACGGAAAGTTGTACGAAATTGAATTGAATTTGAAATATTGTGACAACTCTACGCCCGAGATGTTACAGAAAATTTTTCATTAAAATCAGCTAACTAGAAGAGCCACTTTATACCTTGCATTTTGCACTTTTTTACGGTTTCCTCCAAAACAGCTCAAACGATTTTAATTAAACTTGCTATATCGACGTAAAATTTAATGAGCTTTAAAATAATGTAGGTTTCATTCTGAATGAAATAGCCTGACAGGGCTTAAATGCCGATATTATAAATTGTCTTTCTCTAAAGTGCCTTTAATTTTGTAGATTCTATTAAAATAACCATATCATCTTGTTGTCATTGATAAAAAACAGGCAAATTTATAAGTTGGACGAATTCGATATCTAACTAAACGAGAAAACTGCAAAAAGTATTTTTTTAATACAATTTTTTGTTTTTGAACTTAAGAACAGTAATATACATGTATAATATACCATTGACAAGCTAAAGATTTAAAAAAAAGATTATCTTATACACAAGCTTGTAAAAGTTAATAAAGAGTGATGAAAAGCCGATAAAACTAACTCATTGCCTTAGATAATAATATAATAGAATTTTTAATAAAACACTTGTTTCTATAAAAATTAAATTTAATTAATTCTTTATTAGTTCCACTCATTTTCATCTCTAACTGTATTTGAAACTTCTTTAATCGATTTTAACAACGGAGGTAAGTGAAAATCGGGTGTTACCCGCACCAGATTTTAAAACTTTAATTTATTTTCGGAAGGTTGATGATAAATAATGAATTTATACATACTTTTTAAATATATCGCACGAGTATCGAGAACTATCCTTGGAAAATGAGAATGGATCAAAGCCAAAATCTTTATTTTGCTAAATAAAAAGCCCTGAAGCTTGAAGCATGATCCGGATAGGTAACGGTTTAATACGTTCTTGTTAAGCCAACAACTAAACATTTATAGAATTGTTTAAATTTGGATCGAAAATCGAGGAAAGTGTGAAACGTGTTTTTATAACCTTAGGTTCAGGTTTTCACGCTGTAGTTGATTTCAGTTGATATCTCTTTCCACCCAAGCACTACTTTCGCTGATGACACATGTGAGTTATCCGTGAATAACGATCCTGTTGCTGCATCCCGAATCCTACAGAACCATATATCATTCATTCGAAAATTTTGTTAGAAGAGAATTAAAATAAATCCCTACAATGGTAAATGCTCCTTATTATGTCTCCAACTATACCTTGCACCACGACCTTAATGTTCTATTCATTTCAGACCTAATTCCATCCAAATTTTCCAAATTCTACCAGAACCTCATCCATCATCCTAATCCTCTAGCTCAATCCCTATACAGCTCCACTCATCCATACAACCCACCCAGAAGGTTGAAACGGCAGTGGCCCTGTGACCTCTTGTAAATATGTATATATTGAAGTTCTAGCGCTGTGTGATTGGGACGGATTGTAATTCTACTCAATATAAAATTGTTGAAAAAAAAATAAAATAAAATAAATCCCATCAAAGCACCTTTCTTCAAAGTCGTAAACCTATGGCTTCCTGCCTCACTATATCCTTTGATAATGTCCCATTCATTCCTGTTGAACAAATACGATACCTAGGACTTCATCTTGAAAAACTTCTTACTTGGAATCCTCATACAAGAATTAAACGACAAGAAACCGCTCGTATGTACCGATTACTAAAACACATAATCGACAAACGATCAAAACTCCCTATTTATTACAAAAACTCATTTGTGTGACCATTATTAAACCTATTCAGACCTATTGCATTGAGGTATGGGGCTCCACTAAGCCATCAAGTTCCTCCCTTATCCAATCCTTGCAATCCAAAGTCCTAGGAAAAATCTCCAATTCTCCTTACTTTGTTACTAATACAATCATCGATAGGGACTTCAATATCCCGCTAATTGCAGACTAAGCCCGAAATATTGGGTTGTAAAATAAGTTCGTTGTGTTTTTTACTAATGATTTCAATAAAAACTTCAGATTATTGTAAATATTTTAATAAATTATAAATGACCGCTGTAGTCATCGTAGAGTGAGGGTTTTCTGGGACCAACGCTTGAATTTGGTCATCATCGACAACTGAAGGACGACTCGAGCGCTTTGCACCTTCAAAGCCAAAATGTTCGGTTCTGAACCGAGAAAACCACTTATATACGGTGATTGCCTTTCTCCTAAGGGATCATCGCCATACATACAGCAAATTTTGTGAACTACCTCTAGGGCGGATTTTCCTTTTCGCAAATAAAAAAATATTAAATGACGAAAATGAATTTTTTTTCTCTTCCATTTTGAGCAAGCCAAATGCCACTTAAAGATAAGGAATCTAGGTTGAAACTAATGCATAAAAGCAACTTAACTAATGCTTTTTTAAAATATTTAACATATTCAAACTAGTAAACATGATTTTATAAACACAGAGAGGACTAAGTTGAAATATTTAAAAACGCTACGGAATTATTTTACAGCCCAATAAATAAATCTCATTTAATTCCAGCCCATACAAACCCGCTTGCCCGTATCCTCTCATCTCTATCTATTCCCGCTAATCATCCGAGGCGCCTGAAAAATACGTTGGCCTCGATACCTGCTAAGAAAATAAACATTAAAGTGTTACATCGAAAAAATCAGTGAAGTGCGACCACTGGGTAGCTTCTCCACAAGACTATCTCTCGCCTATAATGGTAATTTAACAATTCACACGACACTGCTAGAAGAATTAACGACTCGTAGATTCAAAAAAATAAAATCAAAACGCTTTGAGTCCACTTTCAATTAATGACGTGAAATGACACAAGCTGAGGTAGCTATAATTGAATAGCGTGTCAATTAGTTTAATTTTAAGTGCAACGCTTTCTCTTTCTCTCTCTTCTTCTGAGTTTTCAATTATTTTGAATCGTATGTTTTTATTTGCATCTTTGACTGTTTAACCGGATTCAAATTTCGCAACACTGTGCTGTAGACGGAGGGGCGTAAGGTGGAAAGGTCAAGAATATAGAAAGGATTTTTGGTACTTAAAAATAGAAAGGCACAAAGTGATCAAATATCAGGATAAAGACACTCTTGCCCGGAATACAAACGAGAAAACTAGGGAGCTCCGAAAAAATAATCTTAAGAATAATTTATTAATCAATTTTCTCTTATGCCGTGCTATCAAAATGATATAGCATACACTAAGTATATGTAGAGAGGAAAATAAGGGAAGATAAAATTGAGTGTTGTTAAAGTGAGGTGAAGGTCAGAATTCAATAGTAAAATAAAAGGGTGTCCTTCTATTCCACCTCTTTATTTAAAATTGCACTACGTTTCGGCTAATCCGCCATCTTCAGGTGCCAAAAATTTCTTGTTTTGTCTGAAAGGGTGCAATTATGGTTTCTTTAATACAACTCATAGCCTTAGATAATAATATAATAGAATTTTTAATAACACACGTGTTTCTATAAAAATTAAAATTAATTAATTCTTTATTAGTTACAGTCATTTTCTCATTTGTCTGAAAGGGTGCAATTATGGTTTCTTTAATACAGCCATTCTTAAAAATTCTCTCAGAATATAAAAAAAATTTAAAAAAAAAATTGTTTAAATTTAATAAATAAAGTATATATTAAGTTAACTATATAAATATGTATTGTCAAATTTGAATAATTCAATCTAATAACATTATAATCAGTGATTATTTTATTTCTTTTTCTCTGGCGCGACAGGCCTTCAGGCCCTTGGCCGCATTGTGAAATCTCCTAGAAGATTATACTCAACGATCCTCGATGAGATTTTTACAGGGTAGGGTCATCACTCCTTACGCCTTTTTTTCTTAGTGGCCACCATTTGGTTGACGGGTCTCATTTATCCGTAGGAGAGGCTGTGAGTGAATCCCCATTTAATTAAATCCTTATAAAAGCCCCGCCGGGACTGGGATTCGAAATCACAACTTTAGCATGAGAGGCTAGCCACTCAGTCACGGGCTCCCCTCAGTAATTATAGTAGCCTTAAACTCTTTGAAAAAAAAAATACAGTCAATCGATCAAGTCAGAACCATGTTTAACTATATTAATGTAAGTATAACAACAAAAATAAATAAAAACTACTAATTTAATTTTTTATATATATGTATAATACCTTTATGGTGTGTAAGTAATTCTACAATTAAACCTCGTGACTGAATGAATATAAAATTAGGACGATTCAAAAATTAAGATGGAGTTAATATATTAATAATGTATATTAAAATATAAATTTAGTGTATTATCGGAAGCTTAGTGCAATTTCAATTGACGTTATTGATTCCATTACCTAATAGTGAAACTTCTAAAAGAATGTCAAAACCCAGTTTCCATTCTAAAAATATAATGCTTTTCATAAGATGCCATACCATCAGGACAAACAATTGATTCAACTCTATACTGCTAAAAATTAACAAAATCTGATCAATAAATTAAATATATAAACGCCTATAACTGGCAAATCAGAAAGTTGTGTTCTACCAAGACAACCCTAGGCCACGCGCCTTATTGGTCACTAGCAATAAATATTGAGCCTTGGATAGGTCCTTTTGCCCCACCTTCCCTATTCACCAGACCTACTCCAAGTGACTATCACTTAGTCCGGTGTCTGCAGAATTCCATGAATGGAAAGAAATTCCAAAAGGAAGAGGACATCAAAAGCCACTATCTATGAATATGCCATTACTCAGTTGGTGAAAATATGGGAAAAAAGTCATGTTAAATAATGGTCAATATATTGTAGATTAAAAAGAAATGTCTATAATGCATTGATGTTTATTTTATCATGAAAAACAAATACTGAAAAAGGACTTTAATATTTTACTACTTTACCCAATATTTAACTATTGAATCGTAATTTTTTAAAATAACAGATATGTACTCAGCACTCTTTAAAATAATTGGGTAAAAAATACGTTCGGTGTCATTTAGACAGACCGTTTAATTGAAACATCAATATAACAATTTGTTTTTATTTAATTAAAGTAATTTATATCTGTATTAAATCAATACAACAAGTAAATAGAATTGATATATGATTAGAACACATGGTAGTCCTGTGAAGAAACTACCCATTGGCAGCACTCCAATGTCTTATGTTAGGAGGTCTCTTGGCCATCTTCTTTTAAGGCGCCTCGGTGGATTGTCGGGAATAGATATGAAGGAGAGGTCACAGATAAGAGGGTTTGTGTGGGCAGGGAATTTGGAATGAAAAGAGGCATATCTATATCGGGCCAAGTTTTCAACAAATGGGGTCTTTAGATATTTATGGATGATAATAACAAAATGAACATTACAAGCGATTATAAAATAATGTAGAGTGTACACGTGAAATAGAAACCTCCTAGGAAGATTTCAAATCTGATACCATTGGTATCAATGCCACTGGAGACACTAGGAGGAATGAAGGCCTAATCTAAGTCAGTCACGAATGTTCCATGGATTAGCATAAGGCTCCCGGGCAGTCCAAGGATTACTGACTTTCGGGGTAATTGATCTTATCCTGCACTTGCTAATGAGAGCTCTGGACGAACGACATTCACTAAATAAAATACTGGCGTTAACGACTTTTTTATTTGATCCACCACCCAAGTTGAAAATAAAACACGTTCCAAAATGTCGAATGCTTGCTAAAACAAAACCATTAAAACGTAATTGTATTCGATTTTTCAAATCTTTGAAACATGTGATTATTATACTTATTTAAAAAAAATATTATACAACCAACGGTCTCCGCAGAATCTAATCGTACAAGCAATATAATGAATTGGAAACTTCTGGTCTTAAACAGCACTTTTAGTTAAAGAAAAAGGATTTTTTTTTTAACTTTTATTTATTTATTGTAACCTACAACTGTATTACATAACACAATGTGTAAATATGCAGAGTGAAGAAAAGTCGTGAAAATGTTCTCAGAAAGAACTACCCAGAGGTCTTCGCTAACTATTTCAAGGCAGTAGGTCCGAGGCCCCTTTTTTTTTAATCGCCTCGGAGGGTTATGAGGAATATCTAAGGAAGATAGATTACGGACAAGTGGATTTGTGTGGGCAGGGAGTTCGGAATGTAAAGAGGTGTATCTATCACAGGCTGTGTCTGCAACAAATGGGATGTTTATGTCATTATGGAGGAGTTTATTTGTGACAAAATAAGTGTTTTTCTGAATTTTGCTCAGGATTTTGGATTGTAACGATTGGATGCGGGAGAAATTAGATGGTTTAGTAGAGCCCCAAAAAGGAAATTTAAAAACAGAAAATTTTGTTTAATCAACACACCAGAGAATAAATAAGAAGCGGTTTTTGTTTAATTTTTTATTTTATTTTTTTAAATCCTTATATTCTTGATATGCTTACCACTAGTCCATTCAGTAAACACTAGATCCCAACCAATAAACTTCTTTGCCTTCTCACAGATCCGTCTCTTTCAAAAAATCATTTGTCATTCGTGCTACCCTATTTTGGAAATCGTAAAGCCTCATCATTATCCACTTTTAAACACCAACTATTTCTCCATCTCCTAAAGTATCAATCTTCCTAACATATGTAATATTTAAAAGTTATAGATGATAACTATTAATTGTCACAAAATCAGTTTTTTATTGTAAAACTGAAGTCTTAAACGACCAGACAATTATCATTTATAATGTAATTTTCTTGTTATTCTTAGGGGACTACTCGTCCCAGAATAAAATTACTTTTCATTAAAAAAAAATGTATTACTTAAATCCTATAATATTATTTAGAAAAAAATGATAAAGTTATATACATTATAAGAGTAGAATATTAACATCATGAAAACATATTTTTTATATATAAAGACTTAAATTATTTATTAAAGTTTAAAAAAAAAAATACGAAGTTCTATAGAAAATACGGTTATTGAGTATTTATTCTAATACGTTGAAAGTATATGAGAGTGTATGATAATTTGCTATCACTAACATCACATCAAGTCTACAAACATTTTCATATTTTACTTTGCCCTACTCTCACCGTGTGGCGCAGTTCTAAGACAAAAATCTTTCCAGAGAACTTATTTTTGAAGTATAATAATAATAATTATTATTTATTTTTACAGCACTTCTTATAAAGGAATATTCCTGGAGAGGGGGAGATTAACTCCAACCACTTCAGGTGCTTTTAGTCAAATGATATTATTGTATGTTCAGGAAACTCTTAACAATTCTAGATGTGTTCAGCAGTACAGCTTTCTGGGCTTCATTCATAACAGCTGTAGATAGGCCCAACCGCTCAGTGGCTTCCACAGTAAACTTTGGTATTAGACCATTGCTGGATATCACAATCGCCCTCACTATAACACTATCCAGCCTGTACAGGTCCTTTAGCTAATAATTGTTATTATTATTTTTATTTTTTCTCACTTCCTCAGTTTTCGCTGGGAATTTTCACCTACCCGGACACAATGAGCCAAGGGTTAGGCTCTAATTATGTTATATTTAGAATTTTTCGAACAGTGGCTGCTGTCCCTAAGACGACTGCTCGCTGAACCTCCGCTAGAATCTTTATAGGTAGCTCTAGTCGTTGGATTGATTCTAGCGTACTCTCTAGAATCAGGCCATTACAGGATAATATAATTGGGTATATCCTACAGCTCTCCAATAGTCGCTTCAGCTCCTCCGCCAGCTACTGGTGTTTCCTTTTCTTTTCAGAAACAGTTTTTTGAAGATTATCATCCGATGGGACGCCTGTCTGAATAATCTGTGCCCATTTTCTATTTTTGTCAATAACTAAAATGTCAGGCCGATTATTTATTATTATTATTACTATTTGACTAAATAATCATGTAATAAATGAAGCCAGACAAATTGGACTTCTTCTGTTCATTCTACATTATCCTTAGGGGACGTAATGTCTCAAAATAAAAAATACTTTTCATTCATTCAAATATAAAACGTTCCCCAAATACCTCTTACACAAGCCTAAAATCTTATCCTTGCCAAGAAAGGAACCTTGGGAAAAAATAAAAAAAATATAGCCGCAAGATATTTAACCTTAATGAACATAAATATTCCACTGCTCTATGATAAAGTTCTTCAGACGGTCTATCCAAGTGAAGATATGTGTAAATATGTTTGATGGATACTTTATTGATAGACGAAAAGTAAAATGGTAACAGGGGATAAGGAATGGTCAAAGTAAAACAAAGCTATGAAAGATGAAAAAGTTGAAAGATGGCTAACCTAGGTCTTTCAGATGAAAAACAGAAAATATTTTGAACTAATGGGATCGTGTGATGAAAATCAATGAAAATGTATGTTACATTTATTCTATGACATGCAGCTCTATTCTGGAACTCTTTACTCATGTCCCTCCGAAAATTATCATCCCTAATTACATTCAAACATCAATTATTTAACCATCTCCTCAAAAATCAATCTTCCGCACATATGTGATTATAGGGGAATGGGCGGCGTCAAAATTATTAACCACTATCCTTCTTCACTAGGATAGATGCTGATTCAAAGGATTAATAATTATAATTATTAATTAATGAATAATTAAAATAATATTAATGAAATAAAACGGAAATTATTGTTATACACTTTTAATAAAATAAACATGACATAAAATTCATACCAATATACTTATAAACAAAAAAATGAAAGAAACTTTAACTAAATGATATTGAATTCAAGAAAACAATTAATATTTAGAACAAATTAAACAAAATGAGGAACAGAGAAAAACAAAAAAAATTAAGTGAAAAAAAATTTCTATACTGGTCTGTGATGACTGTCGGTACTCTTGGTTGATGGTCGCTCGCTGCACTTCCAAAATGTCTCTGAGGCTAAGATTAAGATTAAAAATGAAACTAATCACAATTAAAATAAAATAAATAAATCTAAATCTATTTGGACTTGAACAGTGATAAATCTAGACTCTGATAATACTTAACAAAATCCATTTGATGTTATCTGTTTTGATTTTTTTAATATATTTTATTCATATTAACCTTATATAATTTACTTTTTAAAATAGTTATATATCAAATGAAGCCTGAAAAATTGGACTTCTTCTGTTCACTGTATATTATTCTGAGGGGACGAAATGTCTCAGAATAAAAATGATTTAAAAAACAAAACAAAAAAAACAGTTGTACTTCGACACTCTTATTTTTTGATAAACATAAAATAAATACAGAATACACACAAATATATATATATGTATATATATATATATATATATATATATATATATATATATATATATATATATATATATATATATATATACATGGGCATAGCACAAAACCGGACACATCAACACTTTTGATAATTGTTTAACAGTAGGCGGAGCAGGTTTCGTGGATAGGCGTTCTCTCTAAAGTAGTTTTTTCACTAATTTCGAATGAGTCCAAGAGTTCCCTGAAGAGGCAAAAAAGTAGACCTTGGACATTGAGTTACAACGATAAATCACTAGGTAAAGAAAGTGGCTATCTTTGCTTTTTGATCTCTGCGGCTTAATGAGTGCCCCAACAGATGAATGCCGGTGTGATCTGAAAGCTAAGCAACCATTATCTCTCACTACTGGTTTTATATAATCCTATTTCGATTGCAAGTATGCAATTTTTTTTTAATTTACTGAAAATTAATGATAACAAATTATTGAATTGTATGAAAAATTCACAAAAAAAAAAACATTATTTTATTCAAACATATTTATTGATATTTACAACTATATTATTATATACGACAAGTAAATGTGATGGGCATAGTAAACTGACATGGAATACGTCCAGACGCCACCCATTGGCAGCACTCTAAAAATATTCTAAACGAGAAGGTCTCGGGGCCATCTTCTTTTCAGACACCTCAGAGGACTATCGGGAATCGAAGAGGGTGATAGTATAGAAACTATTGGATTAGAGTTGGAGTGGAGTTTGTCATGGAGGGATTTATATCTCGTACGGGCCCAAAATAGAGTTTAAGTTTAAAATCTATCTATTGGTTATATTATGGTAATAATAAATGCTCTCATTGAAACCTGTTCAATTCAATCTTCCCCTGCATGCTACCAATTAATATTGGTAAATACTCCTTTGGAAAAGAACTACAATGGTTCCAAAAAGTATAGTATTTTAACGTGTTGCTAATAATTTGACAATGTAAGAGTTTATGATGGAGTTTTTCATGGAATGATTGATACCTGGTTCGGGCTAATTCAGTAACATATGAAACATTAAGGTCTTTATGGATGAGCTTATTCTTGACAAAGTAAGGAGCGTTAAGGATTTTACGAAGGATTTTGGATTGTAGGGATTGGATACGAGATGAATTCGATGGTTTAGTAGAGCCCCACAGCACTATTCCGTAAGTCCATATCGGTCATATAAATAAGTCTTTTGTAATAAAGGTTGAAGCGTTTGTCCAGTAAGTGTTCAAGTAGTCGAAAACGTCGGGCAGTTTCTTGTCGTTTCAGTCTTGTATGGGGATTCAAAGTTAGACATTTGTCAAGGTGGAGTCCTAGGTATCGAATCTGTTCAACAGGAGAGTGTCATTAAAGGATACTGTAGTCATTGGCTTACGACGAAGGGTAAAGGTTATTTGATGGGAATTGTTAGAATTAATTATACTCCTAACGGTCTGGCACCATACTTCAAGGTTTCGTATGTAAAAAAAATTAAAAAAAAAAAAAATCATAACATAGTCACAAGTTTATTGATCATATTTCCACAAAGCAAAGGTCCTATAACAAAGAATAATATGTTAAAATATGCAATAACGAATGAATGAAAGGATTTCGAAAAATGAAGAAATTTTTATTTTCCTCGTGGCTGAATAGGCTCAGACTATAAAACATAAGTCTCTCTTTCTCTCTCCTCATTTAATGCCTTGGTCGTATTCTCCCTCAAAGTTATAGGATCCTTATGGCCGGAACTACAGAAAGTTCGAGTGTAATTTCACTGTTAGGTTTTAATTTTTTTTTTTTTTTTTTTTGTATAGACAATGCTATTGTTAGAAACTATTATTTATTTCCAAATAGAGTGGGAGGGGTTTTAAAAGAGACGAACAAATAAAATAAAACTCTCTCCCTCTCCAGAGTTTTTGATAAGAACTGCGTTATTAAGGTGAGCCCCGAAGTTCTTTAAGTCTTTAAAGAAGTATTATTTAATATTTATTATTATTATTCTTAAGAATGGATTTCCTTTCCTTTCGAAGTTTGAAATGTAAATAAATGCTTGATCCAAAAATTTAAAATCTGTGTAGCCACATCTATTCCATTCCAACTAAACACCAGTGTATTCCAAACAAACTAGCATACAAAAATGCCTATAGATTGGACGAAATCAAACTAATATATTATTCATTTATTCAAAGAAACATAAATACAAACCATAAAAGTGAATGTTATTAAAACAATTCATATATACATATTTTTTCAATATCATTTTATCGATTAATCAATAATTTAACTTTTTATGTGTTCTGCCTTCTCAGATTATTTGCATTACATTAGATATTTAATAAGATTTCACTGAATTGCATAAGATATGGTTACTGCGGTTATTTTGATTTAATGTAAGAATATCTAATAGCCCTAAAGGGGAGCCTGTGGCTGAGTGGCTAGCGCGCTAGTCTCTCATGCTAAAGTTGTGAGTTCGAATCCCAGTCCCGGCGGGGCTTTTATAAGGAGGTAATTAAATGGGGATTCACTCACACCCTCCCCCCCGGGTATGTGAGACCCGTCAGCCAAATGGTGGCCACTCACAAAATTAGGCGTAGGGAGTGATGACCCTACCCTACAAATTGCATCGAGAAACGCGAATGTAATCTCCCAGGAAATTACACCGCGAGGCCCAGGGCCTGCACGGCCTGTCGCGCCACCGGAAAAAAAATAAAAATGACTAATATTATTGTGGTATTCAACATACTTATTTTGCCATGAATTCAATGCTTCATTTAACATTAAAAAATCGGAAACACTCAGTTTATTAACAGGTGATACAATACATCATATTGGATTGTATTTTCAAATGACCCTTTCAAATCGTTCAGCTTTACGACCAGAAAAAAGGAGAAGAGTGTATATATTTATATAATATATAATTATCATGATATTAATTCTGTAAATTCTTTTAATCTGTTAATATTCCTGTATTATATTGAAAATTTCTCACATAATAAAAGTGAGATGATGATAAAGACACTGTGATGAAAGATTTAAGAATTATTTTGGTTAAAATGTAGTTATCCGTATATCCGGTGTTATAGGGAATAGTTACGTAAATAACGTGTTTCCTATCGGTTTTATGTCAAATACTCTTTTCACATTCATAGCACCTTATACAACGAAAGTATTGATTACCATTATATAAAAAATTCAATAACTTTCATAAATAAATCAGTGACGTAATGTAATACAGTCCATTAATTGATACAAACATACAGATATATATGAGTATGTGTGTGTGTGTACACACACACACACACACACACCACACACAACAATAAAACATTTTTCTTCACCCTCTCCTATGAATTAACTGTAAGCCGACATTGTCTGCGACAGATGCTTAATCTGTTTCTTATAATTTATCGCTTCATCAGGTAAGATTATTTATTCAATATTTATAAATTGGTCAATGATATATAATATTAATCTCAGGTATTTAGATTGACAATATAGATCGTTTTAGAACTAATTATATTCGAAAGCATTAACAGGAATATAAATGTAATGACACTATGTATGTAATCTAGTTAATCTTCGAATCTCAAATTCTTATCATCAAAGAGGAAAAAAAAAAAAAAAAAATTCCCTTACAAATAATACTATGAAGAAATGAAAATAACCATTTATTTCATTTATTCATTTTTTGGCCACTTTCAAGCCTTATTCATCCTGAGCGAGGAGAGAATCAAGCGTGGAAAATGACGCTATATTATGTCTTTAATATTTTCCTTTCAAAACAAACTTAAAAGTAAAAAAAAAATTAATTTAAAGTAAAAATTTAAATAAATGAGTTTAAAATCTTGTAAGCACCTTGAAAAATGTCTTACTTGGAACATTCATACAAGATTGAAACGACAAGAAACCACATTTTCGACTACTTCAACACTTACTAAAAATCGCTATATCGATGTAGAATTCAGCAGTGGGCTTTGATATCATATATGCTTCATTCTCATTAAAATATCCAACTAAAGGAAAAAAGAGTAAAAATATATTTTTATGTAATTATTGTTTTATTTTATTAAATATAAAAACATAAAATTTTATTAAATATAAGAACAGGGATCACTTGTAGCTGGGTGGTTAGCATAACAGAATTCTATGCCAAAGGTCACTGGTTCAAACCCGCAGGTGGTCCTAGGGTTTTTTAATGGGGAAAAAAATCCTTAGTTATGTTATAAAAAATCTTTTATATAATGATGTAACGAAACTGAAATTTCACATTAGAGACAACTAACTATATGTCTGAGATGTGACTGCAACTTTTTCATCAAAATCGGCGAACCAGAAGAGCTACTTTATACCTTGCATTCTCAAAAACGGCTTTAATGATTTTAATTAAACTCGCTCGTGTACTTTAATATCATATAGGTTTCATCCTGATTACAATATTCTCACAAGTCATAAATGCCAACATTTTAAATTTTCTTCCTCTAAACTATGTTTTATTTTATATATTCGAAAAAATAAATCATATCATCTTGTTAGCATTGAAATAAAATAAGGTAAATATATAAGTTGGACGAATTCGATATCAAAATAAATGAGAAAACTAAAACAATATTTTTTTAATACAATTTTTGAACAGAAAAACAGTAATATAGATGTTTAAAATATCGTTGGAAGGTTTAGGATTTTAGGAAAAAATATTGATTCATACACAAAATTGTAAAAAGTAAGGGAATTTGATGAAAATCGTATAAAACTAACTGACTGTTGCATATAATAGATTATTTAAGAAAACACATGTTACTATCGAAACTCAATGTGATTAATTCGTTAACCATTCTACTTTCACCTACCTACATTTTCAACTTAAATTGATTTTAACAACGAAAGTACGAGAAAATCGTGTGTTGCGATTTTTTAATATTTTGTTCCAACGATATTTCGTAATCGTTCTCTAAATGACACATATTATCTTCTTAGCATTGATAAAAAACGGCTAAATATACAATTTGAACGAATATAACAACCAACTAAATAAACAAACAAATATAAGAACACTCATATAGGTATATAATATATCGTTGGAAAGCGTAGGATTTTAGAAATAAATCTTTTATATAATGATGTAACGAAACTGAAATTTCATATTTATGACAACTATACGTTTGAGACGTAACAGTAACTTTTTCATCAAAATCGGCGAACCAGAAGAGCTTCTTTATCCCTTGCATTTTACACATTTTAAAGATTTTCTCAGAAACGACTTTAACGATTTTTATTAAACTCGCTATATCGATGTAAAATGTAATGGGTTTTAATATCATGTAGGTTTCATTCTGATTGAAATGGTCTGATGGAGCTTAAATGCCGATATTTTAAATTTTCTTCTTCTAAAATACTTTTAATTTATTTTATTTTTTCAGTGGCGCGACAGGCCGTGCAGGCCCTAGGCCTCGCGGTGTGATCTCCTGAGAGATTACACTCGCGTTTTATGATGAAATTCGTAGTGTAGGGTCATCACTCCCTGCGCCTAACTTTTAATTTTATAGATTATATAAAAATAACCATACCATCTGATTACCATTGCTATAATACAACTAAATATACAAGTTGAAGGAATTTTATAACCAACTAAAGGAGAAAAGAGCAAACATATTTTTTAATGCAATTTTTTTCGTTTTCGAAAATAAGAACAGTATACACATAATATACATGTATAATGTACCGTTGGAAAGCTGAAGATCTCAGAAAAAATATTGTATAATACGCACGCTTGTAAACGTTAATAAATAGTGATGAAAAGCCGATAAAACTAACTGATTGTATAAGATAATAATATAATCGATTTTTTAATAATTACATGTTTCTATAGAAATTCAATTTAATTAATTTTTTATTAGTTTCACTCATTTTAATCTCTAACTGTTTAATTGATTTTAACAACGGAGGTAAGTGAAAGTCGTGTGTTGTCCGCACCAGATTTTTTTTTATTATTTGTATACTATTATATAAAAAGTAGATTATTGCAGGTTATTAATAGTAAACAAAAAAATTAAAAAGTGACACTCTTCAAGTGCATGTACTCAGTTAAAGGAGATGAGGATTGGGAGAAGCATTCACATTTCTAGTTCTCAATTTCCTGTTAGGACCAAGAGTTGAGTCAGATTGTTGCTTGACTTGTTTCAACCCGAGGGGAACCAGCCTCCACCGTCTACCTTCCAATCCTATAATATACTGTTCCAATACTCCCAGATCGCCAATTTATATTTTTTTATTCATTACGTATATATTTTATAAAGAATTTTTTTGAAAGACTAATGATCATTTCATTATATATTTAATAAAATAAACAAAATTAAAAAATAATGGATATCATTATTTGACCGTTAAGAGATTCAGGAGGAAATTATTCCGGATTGTGGTCAGTGGAAGAAAAAACAATTAAATAGTAATATTCCACATATTCTCCTGTAGTTAACTATCGAATTCTTTCATGTTCATCCATTTTTATTATTTTAACGAGGTTTTATGAATTATTTAAACTAAGCTAAATTAAAGATACCTAATTGAAAGATATTTTTAATGTTCGAATAATTCATGAAATAAACAGCTATTTCTGGTGTATCGATTTTGTTAAAAAACGTTGCTGTAGCATCTTTAGCCCATAATTGCCTTAAATACATATTTTAAGTTTTGATTTAGCCTGATACTTATAACATATTTTTAGTGAATTAATTATGTAGAGAATTCATCATTTTAGATTTGATTCAGATTATCACTTTCTTTTATATATTGTACGTTTTATAAAATATGTGAACATATTTTAGTTGTAAGTATCTCTGAATCCATACAGCCTATTTTTGCAAACATGACATTAGAGACATAGTCTTTAAAAACGCACGAACAAATTAAAACAATTATTACTCGTTTAAAATTAAATTTTATGTGACACTGTAATGTCCTTTCAATATAATTGTGTCAAGGTATATTTTAGAAAAACTTGTGATGAAATCACGTTTTTATTTAGGCTGGTGTGAAAGTTAACATATCCTTCCATTATGCTGGTATCATAGAGGCATCCCTCAAACTGCAAAATTATATTAAGAGGATCTGCAGATGGGTTGGAAGAAATCTGTTGCAGCTTAATCCATGAAACAGTAGGGATACTCACTACGTTTGCTATAGCATGCTATTTGTGTTATTTTGCTAAACCCGTCGAGTTTCTACAGTTATTTCCTGTATAAAATTGATGGGTTTAGCACATAGCACAAATAGCATGCTATAGCAAACGTAGTGAGTACCCCTATTATCATGCAAGCTATTCTCTTTGCTAACCCTTCGCTCCTATCCCAGCCCAAAACTCAGTTAAAATCTCGGTGTCACTTTTGACCAAAATCTATCAAGGAACAATCATGTATCTTAAATATAACGTAATCCAATTCTATACGCAAGTAGTTTTACAGATTCCCAGAATCCTTACTTTTATAAACTGAACAGCAGTATTTATCCTCACTCTCTCCAAATTCATTACGTTTATTATATTGTTATGTATTGAGGATACTGAGGGGACTAAATTCATTATTAGATTATTTTAATATTAGATAATATTAAGATCTGGTGGCAAAAGTACACAAGGCTTTCCCTACCCCCCTAGGTTTCATTATCGGTCTGGCCCCTGGAACTTCCTAGACCCCCAGCTAATAGCCGACATGAGTATTAAGGGTGAACAAAGCTGGACCGCCGACTTTAGGCACGTTCCATATCAGCCCCGCCTTCCTTCGTCTGATAGGAGATCGGCAATTTCCAAAATATACAATTTTTCAAAAGAGGGGGGACATAAGTGACGAGGGTGAGAATCGAGAAGCAGAATCGGTCAGTCGTGTTCAATCCACAATAAGAGGTGAGTCGTATTCCAGAGTGCAGAAGAAGAAGAGATCCGAGAGAGGTCCTTCGGGGATTTGAATCTTCGCAAGCCGACTAAAGTGTCCTAAGGTAACTTTTTGTAATATTGTATGGCAAAAGCAGTAGTAACGATTCCATCAGTATTCTCATTTATAGTTCTAGACCATTAAATAGAGTTTAAAAAAAAATTATTTATTGAAATTCACAACTGTATTAGTAAACACATCAAGTAAATTAGCTGATAATATATATGGATAATATAAATGAAAAGATATGAAGAGAATATGCCCTTTGGCAGCACTCCACTAGGTAATCTAAACTTGAAGGACTCAAGGCCATCTTCTTTTCAGACGGATCTTCCTCGGAGGATTGTCAGAAGTGGAAGAGAAAGCAAGGATTGAAACTAGAGGGTTAAAATGGGATTGGAGCTTGTCATGGAAGGATTGTTTCCTCGTACGGGCCAAAAATAGAGTTTATCTTTAATAATAAATGCTCTAATTGGAACCTGTTTAATTCAATCTTCCCCTGCATGCCACCTATTAATATTGGTAAACACGACACCTTTGGAAAAGAACAACAATAGTTCCCAAAAGTATAGTATTTTAGCGTGTTGCTAATAATTTGAAAATTAATAATAAAACTGAAAATTTGGAGAAATTAAATTTATATAAAAATCAATGCTGCATTGAGTTGGCAAACCAACTTTACTCTTCTTACCTCTTTGGCGTCATGTGACACCGCTGCTACAGTATATAAATACATTAAATACATTAAATTAATAATATTTTGAAGGTACCGCTGCCTTAGAAAAGCAGCCGGTCAAAAGCATTTCAATACCTTGTACATGGAGAATCTACTGATGATTGGGAATAAATGTAAAAGCGTCGAATGAATTTTTGTAAGATTTGTCCATGGGATATACAGACGTGACCCTGCCTTCAGCGGTTGTGCAGAGTAGGCAGAACCTTCCTATGTATAAATTCCTTACCTCCGTCCCGACGTCCACTTGTATTAACAACATATTCCATCACATAAAATTACGTCCTTTCACGAATCCTTTCTCGTTTCTTCTGCATCCTTTTCGAATTCCCTGTCAACCCTAATGTGTGATGAAGCTTCCCCGTATAAATTGAAAAATCTACTGTTTATCACCCTCTTAAATTTCAATCTTCCGATCAATAGCATAATATATGTATATGTTTGTTTGTGCATTAATACACACTTACATATATGTAGATTTATGTGTAAATGTTCATACCATATATGTACACATATACATAGAAGATCTATGTAGACTGATCGACAGACAATGAACATTTGTTTTGATAGCTTTTTTTTCTAATGGTACCTAGTCTGAGAATAATGACATTTTTAATCGCCCAAACAGAAGTACCAGTTTATTTCACCGATTTTATACTTTTTCACAAGAATCTCAACCAATACAATTCCCAGCAACTCCATCTGTAATGACAACAATTTCGTTTCGGTTTAGTGATTTATACTTTTATATCATTTGATGAAAAAAAAAAAAAAAAAAAAAAAAAAAAAAAAAAAAAAAAAAAAAAAAAAAAAAAAAAAAAAAACCTGTACCACTACAACCCATGAAGGGTCTTGGGCTCAGTACATATAGAGATTCGTACTGTTTCTAGGCCAACTGCAGTCCAATGAGGTGATTAGGCCTTAATCGCGCTCAGCCGCCAGGTTTTTCCCCAATTATTTTGGTTACCCACTTTATAGAGGCTGAGTCTGCCCCGGGAGGGTCACCATACCCTAGTGTCGCCCCCCGACTGAATCAACAGAATAAATAATATTCCGCCACAGCCTGGATTCGAACCCAGAACCCGGAGCACAGCAGACTAGTGCTCTATCCACTAGACCACGCCGCTCCCTATCATTTGATGAAAACTAAAAGAAATTTTCATGTAAACTTTAGAAAAAAAATTAGCTTGATCAACAAAACGTGTTGTGCAGAGAATTTTTGTTTTTCAAAATAATTGAAAATGTAATTCATTCTATAATCAGTTTTAAAATTAACAATTGAACTCATTTTAATAAAGACTCACTTGTAATGTGTTGTTTTTAATATGTTCTTCATTCAAATATTTTTCATATAAAATAGCCCATTATTACATATTATTACCTATTCCAGTAATTTTGAACAGGCCCAAGCTAGGCAGAAACATTAAGAAAGATTGATTTATTTATATATTTTTCACAAAAGTTTCGGAATCACAAAACTTTACCGTATATATTGCTAATATTTACATTTGTATATAATTCGCAAATGTTTATTCATTAATCATTAATTAAAGCATGAGTCTACCCGGCGTCCATCTTCTTTTCCCTACGTTTTGGGCTAATTTAGTATTTTTATAAAGCATGAGTCTACCCGTCCGCCATTTTGTTTTATGACGTCACAATTTAAAAGCCTTAAGTCTATCCAGCCGCCATTTTGTTTTTTTAATATAGGATGAATATACCTGACCGGTTCGAGCATGCACCGACATGTCGAATCATGTAAAAACAGGTTAGCGAAAGTACAAACAGGTTTGAATCATGTTGAAGCATGCAGGTATGTGAAACGGAAACATGGACTTTGAACCTTCCTAATGCCTTTAATATAAACATCGTTATAGGGCTTCTTAATCCTATACAGCTTTGAACTTTGATCTTTAATCCTACATTTTAAGTAGTGATAAAAAGTTCCTTAAGCTTAAACGTAAACATGGACTTTGAACCTTCTTAATGCCTTTAATATAAACATCGTTATACGACTTCTTAATCCTGTACAGCTTTGAACTTTGATCCTTAATCCTAATATTTAAATAGCGATAAAAGGTTCCTTAAGCTCTTGGACTACGGTCTATTATCTTCCTATGTGTAATGATTTTTAATCCTATACAGCTTTGAACTTTGATTCTTAATCCTCCTATTTAAATAGCGATAAAAGGTTCCTTAAGCTCTGAGACTTTGAAGCATTATTATATATATAAATATAATGCGGACCTTGTACGTTTCATGTCTTAGTATAGTAAATCCCTAAAGATTTAATCGTAAAAAAGATAAATTTAAGACGTCAATATCAACTTTGTACTGATAATTGCTTAAAGTATAAATATTCCTTAAGCTCTGAGACTTTGAACCATTACCCTCTTAAGTATATATATAAATATAATGCGGATCTTGTACGTTTTATCTCTTAGTATAGTAAAAAGATTTAATCGTAAACAAGATAAATTTAAGACGTAAATATCAACTTTGTTCTAATAATTGCTGAAAGTATAAATATATAATAATAAAAACTTGTACCTATTTCGGTAGGCGAATATAATTTTTTTATATATTTTTTCAACCGTTTTAATTGTTTTCTCAACTTCTTAGACCATTTTTTACCTTTTCTATGTATTATTTACTCATCATTAACAATCCTGCTTTAGAATTGCTATTTCGCGATGTTTTCGGAAGAGTTCGTCTAGGCCGGCTTCGGTCTTCTACCTCACCTAGTTGGACAATCTCTAATCCTTCCGAAAGAAATAAACAATGATATCGTTAATTCTATCGAAAAAACAACTAACTAGTGTTATCTCTTGCTAAGGTATTATCAATAATATAGTCGTGAATAATGATACACTACATCGTAATTATTTCGTATTACACGAGTTTATCGCATCATTATATAGTCGTTAAGTAATCAAAGTTTAGAACCTTTTTCAGTTCAATATTGAGCCTTCAGCTCTTTGATTTTGAATTTTTAATCTTTAAAAACATAATAAAAATAGTACGTTATGACAGAAAATTTCAATAAACACCTCTATCTAACTTTAACTAGTATACGACGCCCACTATTAATCACGTGACCTATGAACACATCCCCTTATTGTTCATGCCTTTTTCTAATCAGCTAATCAAATTGCTCCATTTTATGGATTTGAAAGTTCCTTCCGGCTAGGTCCGGTGGTCATCGCTAACCTACTAATTGTATTTATATAAATTCAATCAACATTTCGACCTAAACTTAACTAACATACAATTCCCTTTTTAATCACGTGACCCTGGGACCCTGTTCTTATCTATCATACCCATCTCTAATCGGTGCTCTATTTTAAGCATCTGAAAGTTTGATCCGGCGAAGTCCGATGACACTTGCTAACCTACTCATTGTACTTATATTTTACGCATGCAAAAGTTCCTCCCGGCTAGTTCCGATGGTACTCGCTAGCTTACTCATTGTACTTATAATTTAAATATCCGAAAGTTCCTCCCGGTTAGTTCTGATGATACTCGCGGACCCATTGCCAAGTTTACTTTCTTTTTTTCTTTTTCTTTTTTAAGCCTTCCTAACTGTTACATAACCTTCTCAATGAATGAAAATTTTGTAGCATGTTCAATAGTATAATTTTCGGTAATATTTCTATACCTTTCTTATTTAATTTAATTGTCTCCTAACTTAGTCGCAGAACACACATTACTTTATAAAATATCCGCAAGAGCGCAGCACCCACTCTATTTTGTAATATGTCCAACAGGGCGAAGCTCCTATTCCTTTGGGATTGTATATGTTATCCTCCCAATAATGTTTTGTAGAGGCTGAGTGTGCCCAACCGCCATTTTTTTTTTTATGGCGCCACCATGTTTGAAGCATAAATATTTATATACACAATGATATAAAACTTCATTTTCGACCTATTACGGTCGGAAATTTGTTTTTTATACATAATATTTTCAGCATTTACAATTGTTTTTGCGCCTTCTCAGACGGTTATTTACCTGTCCGGACGATTACTTAATTTTAATTAACAACCATGGTCTGCCCAGATCTGGATTACCCTCATACTCGGAAAGCTTTGGCCTTCCCCCACTCCTTTTCATCCCAACATCGGTACACACCTCCTAATCCTTTAAGCCTTGGACTTTGAACAGATAATTCCTAAATTTTGTAAACAAAGGAGACTATAAATAGGGATGGTTTTCTAGGCCTCTTTCTCATTCTCTTTTACAGCCTCTTGAAAGATAATTTTAAACGTGTCAGTACTGTTTTATTGAACTGTTTTTCATTTTGGCTTTAAATTGTAGATCATTATAAGTTTTTCAACTATTTTCCATTTTTCTTTTACCCTTCGGATTTTCTAATTTTTAGAAGAAATTTATTCATTTATTATTTGCTATTTGTTTTTGTTTTACGATTAATATTTTGAATTTTTATTTTATATTATTATTTTTAATTATTCGCATTTATTTTTTTTTTTTTATCATTCGTTTTCAATAATGGCATCAAGTAACAATAAGTGTGGATATTGTGATAGAAATTTCAGCCGAAAAGATAGCAAAGTACGTCACGAAAAGTCATGCTTGACGACTCAGAAACGGCGTACATGTGTTTCTTGCGGCGAGATTTTTTCGTCTCTAAACCAACTCATGAATCATTTACGTCGTTGTCAGAGAGAAACTCCCCTTGTCATGACGAAACGAAGGCGGTTGGAAATGGCTATAGGGCCTTTATTTGAAATCGAGACAGCGTTTGGAGGGGATATTAAGACTTTTTACCTTCCATGTTCTGAACCAATTGATGCTGTGGAATTTCTCTGCCATCAGACTGAAACATTATATCGATTAATTACAGAATTTTTGGCGGAATCAGATGCTCCTCTAAAATTCAATCTAGTTCTAGAGGCCACTTATGAAAATATTAGAGGGGAGACGTGCGATAGGGCGTTTAAAACCAAAAACATAACAATATCCGAAAGTTCTTCGGTCTTGAACAGTCTCAGTGGAAGCTACTCGAAAATAGCTACCGAGATGGAGGATATGACAATAAAGGGGAGCGGTTGGTTCCTTAAAAGTCTAGACGGACTTCTTCTAAGAGTGAATCGATTTAGGCCTCTAGGTGCCTCAAGTCATGATAAATAAACTAATTATTTAATGATTAAATTAAATGAATACAAACCAGTTTCTTTCTTTTCTTTATTATAAGAACATTGTTATATTTTTATTTACTCAAGTGAAATACTACTTTTGTCCAAGAGAAAAACTTATTATTTTCTTTCTTTATTTATTTTTTATTCAATAAAGGTTTAATTTATCACTTGTTAAGGTTTTACATAATTTTTTTTTATTATTTTAAAGATATGTATTCTTTATTGGTATTTATATTTATTTAAAAAATATACACACTTCAAAATATGACCAAATGAAATAAGGTTTAAAGAAAGTTTTATATTATTTATCGTTCCGGATGCTGTTTAAGAGAGCTTTTTTTTTTATTTTTAATTTTTGCTGATATAATATTGTTGTTTTTATTTTTAAACCAAAGTATGTATGTGTGATGGAATGGATGGGTCTCTGGCGTGGCTCTAAAGGCTCCTAAACCTAAAAGGAATGAGTGTTGTGGTTCCAAGAGAGGTTTACCAAAAACCTGGAAACCTTAACAAACAGATAAATAAATATGTGTTAAAAAATATTTACAACGATTTTATACCAGCACACCTTCTCTATGCACTCACACCTTGACGAGGTGGAAGGCTTACTTCTAAATTATATTTAGAAAACCAAGATGAGTGTAAAAAAAAAAAAAAATAATAATAAAAAAAAAAAAAAATAAATAAATAAATCATATGTAATTCATTTAAAAACAACTTAATATTTGTTAAGTTTTTACATTTTCTGTCATGAACTTTGAACTTTTTAATCCTTTTATGATATCAGGATAGGTGAAGTGGCCTTTGAACCAGTAATTCTCAGCCATCAAACATTGTTATTATTTCTCTATATTTTTAATAATTTTGACTTGAAAAAATGAGGAATCATTTTTTTATGAAATATATAGGTCTTTATTAATAATTTAATGATATAATATTTTAGTAACACTATTGAAAATGGGTACAAAGGGGAAATAAAAAAAAAATAAAAAAAACGGCATAAGGAAACAAAAAATATTTATTATATCCAAATACTGTTATGTACAGCAAATAAAACACCATTAAATAAATGAAATTTCATCTTTAAAACAAACTCTCCCTTTATATATTAATGATATCATCTCATTATTATTGTTGAAAGCTACAATCTCTTCATCCGACATCTTAAATCTTTTAGGAAGATATACTCTGATAGTATTATCATGATCCTTCAACGTGGCGACCAACGCTAACCCTAATTTGGTCTTAAGATGCTCCAATTCCGCTATGATGTATGGCCGCCCGATTTCAATATCCTTCAGTTTACACACTAAACGAGCGTCATCGTTTAAATGATTCAATAACTTTTTGAAGTCCCTCGCAGAACTAAAAATAGAGAAAAAAAAAACAAAACAGGTGTTTAGGATAAATATGGTAAGAAAAAAACTCTATTAAAAAAAAAAAAAAAATAATAATAATGAGATATCATTAAAGTAATAAATATACTTACGAATTCATGACGATTGATATGATGATGATGTAAAACAATATGCTACGATCGGATGCTAGAACGAAAATGAATCCCTAGGTACTCACTCGTCAAGGACTATTAGTTGTGTGCATGCACGCTAGTTGCGCATGCGCTAACCCCCTCCCTTCTCCCCCTCCACCAACCTCACTCCTACTCTTACCATCACTCGTCCAATTTCAAACAATCATTTTCACGATTGTCAATTCTCTGTCACTAATTAGGACATTATTTTTTGTTAATATTCATATTTGATATACTCTCTCTCTCTCTCTCTCTCTCTCTCTCTCTCTCTCTCTCTCTCTCTCTCTCTCTCTCTCTCTCTCACTCTCTCTCTCTCTCGAAATTCAATAATTCATTAAGTTATTGGAAACATCAAGACTCTCATGTAGAATTAGATCGTGAAGGTTTTTATTCAGCATATCGCGATTAGGAAATCTTCCAGAAATATAAGTTGCTAAACATCACCGTATAAGCATTTGATGCTAATTGGAAATGTAATAACCACTGATTATCATGAAACTGTTAGTAAAAATAAGGAAGAGCATAAAGTCCAGCGGAAAGATAGGATGATAATTCATCAGATGAAAATTTGTCAACTATTTGATAGTCAATATGATCCAATCTTCCTAATATTTACACTTTTATAGCATTATTGTCCAACGGAAGGAAATGATCAGCTGATGCGCCAGATGGTAACAGTCGCACTTAACTTCGTCTCTGAGATTTTTGATTTTTCAAAAGGATTTTCATCGATTCCAGTCTCGAAAAAGCTGCCAGCTTTTTGGACATCAACAGCAGTAAGGTTTGGAGTATTATTTCGGTAAGCAGAGTAATTTTTTTACCGCAAACAGTGAATGCAGAGTCAATAGGCTTGACACAAAGGGTAGCCATATTTCCTCATATCAGCTGATTGCTGGTATTGGGAATATATACTTATTACTTGTTTCCCTTTAATATTCTTATATTACTATCTTTTTTTTTATATATGAAATGCGATATTTTCATCAAGTGATGTCTTCTAAAACGTCAAGTAAAAGATCAAGATCAGCCGGTTCAAATTCGTCTCCCACTAAACAAAGACCCCGTCGTGATAACAATAAGAAATTACCAACACAAGCGAACCCTTCAAGTAACACTTTGAAATCTGAACCCCAGCCTGGCCCATCATCACAGGAGATGACAGATGAATCTCCTTTTTTCACACCGAATCCATTTCAAATCCTCCATAGTGAAAAAGAAGACATGGAATCTGCCCCTACACCAAGGGAACCACCACCTCCCCCGATATTTGTCAAAAATATTAAAAATTTTCAACTTCTTTGTGCACAACTTAATAAATTAACCAACCCTGGTAGCTACTCATGTCTGAATAGAACAAATGACACTAAAATATCTCCGGATAGTGCTGAAACCTACAGGAAAGTAGTAAAATATCTGACAGACACCAAGGCCGAGTTCCATACTTATCAGCTACGCCAGGAGAGAGCACTGAGGGTTGTAATAAGAAACTTGCATCCCTCGACACCAACTGAAGTTATTAAAGAAGAACTGATGGAGATGGGATATAAGGTGCGCCAAGTCATCAACGTTTTGAAAGATAAAGTTCAACTTCCAATGTTTTTTGTTGATCTAGAACCATCGACAGGAGTCGAAAAAATCTACGATCTTAAACGACTGTACTACAGCTGTGTAAGAGTTGAGAAGCCCTATATGAAGAAGGATATAGTCCAATGCCATAATTGTCAGGCATATGGCCATACTAAATCTTATTGCCACCATATACCACGCTGTGTGAAATGCGGAGAAGAGCATAGGACAGGAGAATGCACTAAACCGAAGTCATCACCCGCAGTATGTGCTCATTGCCTTAAGGACCATCCAGCCAACTACAAGGGATGCCAAATATATAAAAATCTAAAGACCAGATTTCAAAAACCTCAAGAACCAGAAACAGCAAGAATAACAAGATCTAGAAGAGAACCATCTAAATTTGTAGATTCCAATGTCTCATTTGCCCACTTACTTGGAGGTGGGGACCAGAGTAATGAAGCCGAGGCCCTGCCGAAACAACGTTTACCTCAGCATGATCCACCTATTCCACAACAAGATATTCAACAAAATTTTCCTATTCTTCAAAAAACTCCTCAACATCAAATTTCTCATATCCCTTCTCCATCAAATGTCACAGACCTTACCAGTCTCATGACATCCTTCATCTCCGAAATCAAATCCCTCGTTATGCCTCTAATATCACTCCTTACGAACCTTGTATCAAATCTCATTCCTGCCTTACAAAAACCATAAATGACCTCACCTAATTCCTTATCCATTCTCCTTTGGAATGCGAATGGTGTTAGAAATCACACTGACGAACTGACAGCGTTGTTGCAAGACAAAACAATTGACGTTGCACTTATTACTGAAACTAGACTAACCACTAAACAGCTTTTCAAAATACCGCAGTACATAACATACCGTACAGACCACCCAGACGGCAAAGCTCATGCCGGTTCTGCTATCATTGTCCACCAATCCCTCTCTCATCATTTACTTCCACTTCCTACCTATGATTTCCTGCAAGCCACAGCAATAGTAATCAAGACTTTTTCCTATCCGGTAACTATTACATCAGCATATTGCCCTCCCAAACACTCCATTTCCAACACCGAATTTGCATCCTTCCTGGATTCCCTAGGAAATCATTTTATTCTGGGTGGAGATCTAAACGCCAAGCACCAGCAGTGGGGTTCTAGAACCACGAATTCTCGTGGAAGAAATTTGCTGACTGCTCTGAATTCCCGAAATTTTAACCTCCTACCTCCTGACTCCCCTACCTACTGGCCAACAGATCCTAACCGTAATCCGGATATCCTCGACTTCTTCATCCACAGCGGATTAGGTTCCCTGAACTATTCCGTAACTCGCCTTGATGAACTATCCTCTGACCATAGTCCACTGATCCTTAAAGTATCCCTAACTCCTATTCCGAAACCCATTCCACCTTCATTTATCCGAGGCCCTGTCAACTGGAACCTCTTCCGCCAAATCCTCACCGATAATATTGACCTCAGTGTGACCCTCAAAACACCGGATGACCTTGATGATTCCGTCTACTCCTTTACTACCGCCATTCAGCAAGCTGTCTGGACTGCCTCCTCTCCTAAGCACTCCAATAGAACTCCTCAGCAAAACCATTTACCTCAACACCTAGCTGACCTCATCCATGCAAAACGCCGAGCCAGATCATTATGGCAAAGAACCCGACATCCAACAGATCGCCGCTCCTATAACTTTTATTGTAGGCAATTAAAGCGGGAGTTGGCGACCTTCCGTTCCCAGTCCTTTAATTCCTACCTCTCCTCTCTATCAGCTCGAGATAATTCCCTGTGGAATGTCACGAAGAAGATTTTAAAATCCCATCAATTTTCCCATCCTCTCCGGCGTGGTGATGACTCCTGGGCTGCGTCAGATGAAGATAAAGCCGAGGAATTCGCCTCACACCTCTCCAAAGTATTCACTCCTCACCCGGAATCCAACAGAAATCATACCACAACAGTTCAAGAATTCCTTTTCTCACCAATACCTCTTTCCCTACCTCCTAAAGCTATTAATCCATCTGAGGTGAAATATCTTCTTCAAAAACTGACCCTTCGTAAATCTCCTGGAAACGATCTCCTTACCCCCCAGATCCTGCGACAACTTCCCCAGAAAGCCATTATTTTTCTTACATACATCTACAACTGCATCCTTCGCACCACCTATTTTCCTCTCTTATGGAAACATTCCACAATCATTCTATTTCTAAAACCAGGTAAACCTTCCAGTAACACTTCATCCTACAGACCTATTAGTCTACTCCCCATCCTCTCAAAAATCTTCGAAAAGCTCCTTCTAAAACGAATCCTGCCTATATTAGAATCTCACAACCTTCCTTCCCACCAGTTTGGTTTCCGTTCTCATCATTCCACTGTTCAACAAGGACTCCGAGTTGTAGACCATATTTCCTCAGCCCTCGAATGCAAAGAGTATTGTTCTGGTGCGTTTCTGGACATAGCGCAAGCTTTTGACCGGGTATGGCACGCTGGATTACTCTTCAAGCTTAAAACGCATTTACCCCAGTCTCTCTACCTCATTCTAAGATCCTATCTCTCAAACCGCTCCTTTCAAGTACGCTGTGGTGTAGAATTTTCCAACTTTTATCCCGTTGGGGCCGGTGTTCCTCAGGGCAGCGTCCTGGGACCCGTTCTCTACATCCTTTACACCGCTGATATTCCTAATCATCCTGACACCTTTCTAGCAACATTTGCCGACGACACCGCCATCCTATCATCCAGTTCCGATCCCGAAACAGCATCCTTAATCCTGCAAAGACACCTTTGTCTTATAGAAGACTGGTGTGGTGCTTGGCGCATAAAGGTGAACGAGGCCAAATGCAAACACGTAACCTTCACTCTTCGACGAAACTCCTGTCCGCCAGTTTACTTCAATTCCATTCCTATTCCTCCTTCAGATACAGTCCGCTATCTTGGCTTACTACTAGACAAAAGACTGACGTGGAACCCACATACAAGACTTAAAAGAAAAGAACTCAATCGACGATTCGGACAGTTATACAGACTATTAAACAGAAAATCTGAACTTACAGTTGAGAACAAATTATTAATTTATAAGACAATACTGAAGCCCATCTGGACCTACGGACTTGAACTGTGGGGGACAGCTAAACGTTCTAACATCAAACGCATTCAATCCTTTCAATCCAAAGTCCTCCGAATAATAGTAAATGCTCCTTATTATGTATCCAACTATACCTTGCACCACGACCTTAATGTTCCATTTATTTCAGACCTAATTCCATCCAAATTTTCCAAATTCCATCAGAACCTCATTCATCATCCTAATCCTTTAGCACGATCCCTATCCAGCTCCACTCATCCATACAACCCACCTAGAAGGTTGAAACGGCAGTGGCC
The DNA here is from genome assembly GCA_023052935.1 of Piezodorus guildinii. Taxonomy (NCBI): domain Eukaryota; kingdom Metazoa; phylum Arthropoda; class Insecta; order Hemiptera; family Pentatomidae; genus Piezodorus; species Piezodorus guildinii. The sequence goes on from CM041295.1 coordinate 57,238,785, forward strand.
CCGAGATATATTGTAAATACATATGCTGGAGTTCTGACACTGGTCAGATTCTCCTCTCAAGTGCGGTGTGATTGTGGCTATGGCGCCCTCACTTAGCTTCCGCTGGCTCTCACCAGTGATGCGGCTGAGAGGGTGGCGCTGGGATCCTTTGGACTCTGCTTGTCCTTCCACAAGTGGGGGGACAGGCCCCGTCCGGGGTTCCCGAGCTGATTGTACATAGGTATGAATGTGACATGTTTTGTTTATTTATTTGTTAACTTCATTTATTTGTATTTATTTTGTCTACTTAATTTTGTTATTGTATACGTTTACTTATTTTGATTTTATTTTATGTAATTTGACTTTCTTTTTGTTTATATTGTAAATATTGTATGAATGAGATCCTGTAGCACTATTATTATTGTCTGTTATGACAAATTGTAATATATACGAATAAAAAAAAAAAAAAAAAAAAAAAAAAAATTGTCCAACGATTGCGAAATCGTTCTTAAAATAATGCATGTTTTTATATTTTCTAAGGTTTTATTAATGGATATCCTTAGTATTATCTCACAACTGTTGAGAGGTACGAACGATTGGGGGTGATTTATATAAGGTTAAGTTCTATAACCTTATTCTATGAGGTTCGTGGTCTTACAGGTACAATTTCCTAATATTGAAGATCAGGAACTTACATTCACATGAATTATCAGGTACGCTATCTGTCTTCCTCATATAATGGAATAAATAAATGAAGTACTAGTTTAATCACCTTTAGGAAACTCAGATCTTGTTTTTGTGAAACAGAAACAATTTTTATTTTAGGATAGGGACTGTTGTTCATTGATTTTGATTTTCACCTGTGCCTGTACCTGAACTTCCCCCCTTCTCCCTCTCCCCCCTCCCTCCTCCTCCCTGGCTCACCCGTGAAACGAACGCTAGTCGTCTATATGAACACATTAGTTGTATATTTTAAGGATTTTTTTTTTATATTTATATTTCAGGACGATATCAGCCGGTCGTGGAAGTTAGAGTTAGTTATGGGTGATGGGAGATGGTCAAAAGTGGTTAAGGATGGTCAGGGATAGAGAGAGAGGTTCAGATTTCTCCCGATATATATCGTTGGACAATAATGCTATAAAAGTGTAAATATTAGGAAGATTGGATCATATTGACTATCAAATTTCATCTGATGAATTATCATCCTATCTTTCCGCTGGACTTTATGCTCTTCCTTATTTTTACTAACAGTTTCATGATAATCAGTGGTTATTACATTTCCAATTAGCATCAAATGCTTATACGGTGATGTTTAGCAACTTATATTTCTGGAAGATTTCCTAATCGCGATATGCTGAATAAAAACCTTCACGATCTAATTCTACATGAGAGTCTTGATGTTTCCAATAACTTAATGAATTATTGAATTTCGAGAGAGAGAGAGAGTGAGAGAGAGAGAGAGAGAGAGAGAGAGAGAGAGAGAGAGAGAGAGAGAGAGGAGAGTATATCAAATATGAATATTAACAAAAAATAATGTCCTAATTAGTGACAGAGAATTGACAATCGTGAAAATGATTGTTTGAAATTGGACGAGTGATGGTAAGAGTAGGAGTGAGGTTGGTGGAGGGGGAGAAGGGAGGGGGTTAGCGCATGCGCAACTAGCGTGCATGCACACAACTAATAGTCCTTGACGAGTGAGTACCTAGGGATTCATTTTCGTTCTAGCATCCGATCGTAGCATATTGTTTTACATCATCATCATATCAATCGTCATGAATTCGTAAGTATATTTATTACTTTAATGATATCTCATTATTATTATTTTTTTTTTTTTTTTAATAGAGTTTTTTTCTTACCATATTTATCCTAAACACCTGTTTTGTTTTTTTTTTCTCTATTTTTAGTTCTGCGAGGGACTTCAAAAAGTTATTGAATCATTTAAACGATGACGCTCGTTTAGTGTGTAAACTGAAGGATATTGAAATCGGGCGGCCATACATCATAGCGGAATTGGAGCATCTTAAGACCAAATTAGGGTTAGCGTTGGTCGCCACGTTGAAGGATCATGATAATACTATCAGAGTATATCTTCCTAAAAGATTTAAGATGTCGGATGAAGAGATTGTAGCTTTCAACAATAATAATGAGATGATATCATTAATATATAAAGGGAGAGTTTGTTTTAAAGATGAAATTTCATTTATTTAATGGTGTTTTATTTGCTGTACATAACAGTATTTGGATATAATAAATATTTTTTGTTTCCTTATGCCGTTTTTTTTATTTTTTTTTTATTTCCCTTTTGTACCCATTTTCAATAGTGTTACTAAAATATTATATCATTAAATTATTAATAAAGACCTATATATTTCATAAAAAAATGATTCCTCATTTTTTCAAGTCAAAATTATTAAAAATATAGAGAAATAATAACAATGTTTGATGGCTGAGAATTACTGGTTCAAAGGCCACTTCACCTATCCTGATATCATAAAAGGATTAAAAAGTTCAAAGTTCATGACAGAAAATGTAAAAACTTAACAAATATTAAGTTGTTTTTAAGTGAATTACATATGATTTATTTATTTATTTTATTTTTTTTATTATTATTTTTTTTTTTTTTTACACTCATCTTGGTTTTCTAAATATAATTTAGAAGTAAGCCTTCCCACCTCGTCAAGGTGTGAGTGCATAGAGAAGGTGTGCTGGTATAAAATCGTTGTAAATATTTTTTAACACATATTTATTTATCTGTTTGTTAAGGTTTCCAGGTTTTTGGTAAACCTCTCTTGGAACCACAACACTCATTCCTTTTAGGTTTAGGAGCCTTTAGAGCCACGCCAGAGACCCATCCATTCCATCACACATACATACTTTGGTTTAAAAATAAAAACAACAATATTATATCAGCAAAAATTAAAAATAAAAAAAAAAGCTCTCTTAAACAGCATCCGGAACGATAAATAATATAAAACTTCTTTAAACCTTATTTCATTTGGTCATATTTTGAAGTGTGTATATTTTTTAAATAAATATAAATACCAATAAAGAATACATATCTTTAAAATAATAAAAAAAAATTATGTAAAACCTTAACAAGTGATAAATTAAACCTTTATTGAATAAAAAATAAATAAAGAAAGAAAATAATAAGTTTTTCTCTTGGACAAAAGTAGTATTTCACTTGAGTAAATAAAAATATAACAATGTTCTTATAATAAAGAAAAGAAAGAAACTGGTTTGTATTCATTTAATTTAATCATTAAATAATTAGTTTATTTATCATGACTTGAGGCACCTAGAGGCCTAAATCGATTCACTCTTAGAAGAAGTCCGTCTAGACTTTTAAGGAACCAACCGCTCCCCTTTATTGTCATATCCTCCATCTCGGTAGCTATTTTCGAGTAGCTTCCACTGAGACTGTTCAAGACCGAAGAACTTTCGGATATTGTTATGTTTTTGGTTTTAAACGCCCTATCGCACGTCTCCCCTCTAATATTTTCATAAGTGGCCTCTAGAACTAGATTGAATTTTAGAGGAGCATCTGATTCCGCCAAAAATTCTGTAATTAATCTATATAATGTTTCAGTCTGATGGCAGAGAAATTCCACAGCATCAATTGGTTCAGAACATGGAAGGTAAAAAGTCTTAATATCCCCTCCAAACGCTGTCTCGATTTCAAATAAAGGCCCTATAGCCATTTCCAACCGCCTTCGTTTCGTCATGACAAGGGGAGTTTCTCTCTGACAACGACGTAAATGATTCATGAGTTGGTTTAGAGACGAAAAAATCTCGCCGCAAGAAACACATGTACGCCGTTTCTGAGTCGTCAAGCATGACTTTTCGTGACGTACTTTGCTATCTTTTCGGCTGAAATTTCTATCACAATATCCACACTTATTGTTACTTGATGCCATTATTGAAAACGAATGATAAAAAAAAAAAAATTAAATGCGATATAATTAATAAACTTAAAAATAAATGAAATAATCAAAATATTAATCGTAAAACAAAAACAAATAGCAAATAATAAATGAATAAATTTCTTCTAAAAATTAGAAAATCCGAAGGGTAAAAGAAAAATGGAAAATAGTTGAAAAACTTATAATGATCTACAATTTAAAGCCAAAATGAAAAACAGTTCAATAAAACAGTACTGACACGTTTAAAATTATCTTTCAAGAGGCTGTAAAAGAGAATGAGAAAGAGGCCTAGAAAACCATCCCTATTTATAGTCTCCTTTGTTTACAAAATTTAGGAATTATCTGTTCAAAGTCCAAGGCTTAAAGGATTAGGAGGTGTGTACCGATGTTGGGATGAAAAGGAGTGGGGGAAGGCCAAAGCTTTCCGAGTATGAGGGTAATCCAGATCTGGGCAGACCATGGTTGTTAATTAAAATTAAGTAATCGTCCGGACAGGTAAATAACCGTCTGAGAAGGCGCAAAAACAATTGTAAATGCTGAAAATATTATGTATAAAAAACAAATTTCCGACCGTAATAGGTCGAAAATGAAGTTTTATATCATTGTGTATATAAATATTTATGCTTCAAACATGGTGGCGCCATAAAAAAAAAAATGGCGGTTGGGCACACTCAGCCTCTACAAAACATTATTGGGAGGATAACATATACAATCCCAAAGGAATAGGAGCTTCGCCCTGTTGGACATATTACAAAATAGAGTGGGTGCTGCGCTCTTGCGGATATTTTATAAAGTAATGTGTGTTCTGCGACTAAGTTAGGAGACAATTAAATTAAATAAGAAAGGTATAGAAATATTACCGAAAATTATACTATTGAACATGCTACAAAATTTTCATTCATTGAGAAGGTTATGTAACAGTTAGGAAGGCTTAAAAAAGAAAAAGAAAAAAAGAAAGTAAACTTGGCAATGGGTCCGCGAGTATCATCAGAACTAACCGGGAGGAACTTTCGGATATTTAAATTATAAGTACAATGAGTAAGCTAGCGAGTACCATCGGAACTAGCCGGGAGGAACTTTTGCATGCGTAAAATATAAGTACAATGAGTAGGTTAGCAAGTGTCATCGGACTTCGCCGGATCAAACTTTCAGATGCTTAAAATAGAGCACCGATTAGAGATGGGTATGATAGATAAGAACAGGGTCCCAGGGTCACGTGATTAAAAAGGGAATTGTATGTTAGTTAAGTTTAGGTCGAAATGTTGATTGAATTTATATAAATACAATTAGTAGGTTAGCGATGACCACCGGACCTAGCCGGAAGGAACTTTCAAATCCATAAAATGGAGCAATTTGATTAGCTGATTAGAAAAAGGCATGAACAATAAGGGGATGTGTTCATAGGTCACGTGATTAATAGTGGGCGTCGTATACTAGTTAAAGTTAGATAGAGGTGTTTATTGAAATTTTCTGTCATAACGTACTATTTTTATTATGTTTTTAAAGATTAAAAATTCAAAATCAAAGAGCTGAAGGCTCAATATTGAACTGAAAAAGGTTCTAAACTTTGATTACTTAACGACTATATAATGATGCGATAAACTCGTGTAATACGAAATAATTACGATGTAGTGTATCATTATTCACGACTATATTATTGATAATACCTTAGCAAGAGATAACACTAGTTAGTTGTTTTTTCGATAGAATTAACGATATCATTGTTTATTTCTTTCGGAAGGATTAGAGATTGTCCAACTAGGTGAGGTAGAAGACCGAAGCCGGCCTAGACGAACTCTTCCGAAAACATCGCGAAATAGCAATTCTAAAGCAGGATTGTTAATGATGAGTAAATAATACATAGAAAAGGTAAAAAATGGTCTAAGAAGTTGAGAAAACAATTAAAACGGTTGAAAAAATATATAAAAAAATTATATTCGCCTACCGAAATAGGTACAAGTTTTATATTATTATATATTTATACTTTCAGCAATTATTAGAACAAAGTTGATATTTACGTCTTAAATTTATCTTGTTTACGATTAAATCTTTTTACTATACTAAGAGATAAAACGTACAAGATCCGCATTATATTTATATATATACTTAAGAGGGTAATGGTTCAAAGTCTCAGAGCTTAAGGAATATTTATACTTTAAGCAATTATCAGTACAAAGTTGATATTGACGTCTTAAATTTATCTTTTTTACGATTAAATCTTTAGGGATTTACTATACTAAGACATGAAACGTACAAGGTCCGCATTATATTTATATATATAATAATGCTTCAAAGTCTCAGAGCTTAAGGAACCTTTTATCGCTATTTAAATAGGAGGATTAAGAATCAAAGTTCAAAGCTGTATAGGATTAAAAATCATTACACATAGGAAGATAATAGACCGTAGTCCAAGAGCTTAAGGAACCTTTTATCGCTATTTAAATATTAGGATTAAGGATCAAAGTTCAAAGCTGTACAGGATTAAGAAGTCGTATAACGATGTTTATATTAAAGGCATTAAGAAGGTTCAAAGTCCATGATTACGTTTAAGCTTAAGGAACTTTTTATCACTACTTAAAATGTAGGATTAAAGATCAAAGTTCAAAGCTGTATAGGATTAAGAAGCCCTATAACGATGTTTATATTAAAGGCATTAGGAAGGTTCAAAGTCCATGTTTCCGTTTCACATACCTGCATGCTTCAACATGATTCAAACCTGTTTGTACTTTCGCTAACCTGTTTTTACATGATTCGACATGTCGGTGCATGCTCGAACCGGTCAGGTATATTTATCCTATATTAAAAAAACAAAATGGCGGCTGGATAGACTTAAGGCTTTTAAATTGTGACGTCATAAAACAAAATGGCGGACGGGTAGACTCATGCTTTATAAAAATACTAAATTAGCCCAAAACGTAGGGAAAAGAAGATGGACGCCGGGTAGACTCATGCTTTATAAACTCTCAAGTTAGGCACTCTCATTGGTTAACTATTGAAGGAGTGGGGGGAGCAAAATGTAAACAATGAGAAGGTTATGTAACAGTAAGGGAGGTTTCAGAAAATGTAAACAATAGTAAGGTTATGTCACAGTTTGAAAGGTTTCGTAAAAGCACACATTACAATTTGACCATCGGACCTAGCCGGGAGGAACTCTCAAGTTAGGCACTCTGATTGGTTAACTAATGCAGGAGTGGGGGGAGCAAAATGGACGTCGAGTAGACTCATGCTTTGTAAACTGTGACGCCATAAAAGAAAATGGCAGACGGGTAGACTCATGCTTTATAAATACTAAATTAGCCCAAAACGTAGGGAAAAGAAAATGGACGTCGGGTAGACTCATGCTTTATAAAGCCTTAATACGCTCAAAACGTAGGGAAAAGAAAATAGACACCAGGTAGACTCATGCTTTGTAAATGGTGACGTCATAAATCAAAATGGCGGACGGGTAGACTCATGCTTTATAAATGGTGACGTCATAAAACCAAAATTGCGGACGGGTAGACTCATGCTTTATAAAGACTAAATACGCCCAAAACGTAGGGAAAAGAAAATGGACGCCGGGTAGACTCATGCTTTATAAAGACTTAATACCCTCAAACAGGGGTCACGTGATCAAAAAGGGGCGTGGCCTACTGGTTTAGGTTAGCTTGATATAGGGTCACGTGACTAAAAAGGGACGTGGCTTAGTGGTTTAGGTTAGGTCGATGGCGCGAACCAGCGTGGTTAAGGTTAGGTCGCGGTCGAAATTTAAATTCAAATCTCCCGCCATAGGTCACGTGACCAAATGCTGGCATCTGATTGGCTGCGCAAAAAAGTGCACCAGCTCCCGCAATTCTTATCTACTGTTATTAGTAAAGAGGGAGGTTATGATAGTTCAATGTTGTCACCGTCGTACAGTATATGGCAGATGTTATATTCTTTCATTCACTAAGCAAGATTTTAGAAACAATATTACAACCTAAATCGTGTGTAAGATGCTAAAATAATTGGAAAGGTGTGACTAATTCAGTGCAAATTAACTTAAAATAAGACTAAATTGAGTTAATAATAATTATATTATGCAATTCGATTGTGAAATTATACGATTTTTTTTATTTATATCAGATTTTAAATTTGTTTTTTATGTAAAATATCTAGGATTTTGTTATTTCTTATGCTATGAGTAAAGGAAAATATAGAATTTCATTATGAAAATATTTAAGGCAATAATAAAAGATTAAATTGTCAAAAGAAATAAAACAAAGTGATCAGAACCGTATGATAAGGCTGATTGAGGACTCAAGGTCTTGAAATTGAGAAAATTTCAAACTTTTAATGCTGGTTTCAGTTTTACTTAAAAAAATAAAATAAATAATGTAATACATGTCTATATCATGAATTATTAGCTCGTTAGAAAAAATAAACAAAACTCTTTGTAAAATATCTAGGATTTTGTTATTTCTTATGCTATGAGTAAAGGAAAATATAGAATTTCATTATGAAAATATTTAAGGCAATAATAAAAGATTAAATTGTCAAAAGAAATAAAACAAAGTGATCAGAACCGTATGATAAGGCTGATTGAGGACTCAAGGTCTTGAAATTGAGAAAATGTCAAACTTTTAATGCTGGTTTCAGTTTTACTTAAAAAAATAAAATAAATAATGTAATACATGTCTATATCATGAATTATTAGCTCGTTAGAAAAAATAAACAAAACTCTTTGTAATTCTTGCATTTGTAGTTTAATATTGTAGGTATTAATTTTTCATAAATCTTTGACTGTACATTTTTATTTTAGAATATGTATTAGGAAAAAAAGAACTCACTATTATCTCTAGAAATGACATAAATGCTAGTACTTTATTAAACATATGAATAAATCTGACGTTTCAACTATTTGTTTTATGAATTCCACGTTTTTTTTTCGAACTATTTTCATTCATAAAATATAAATTAGAACCGATGAAAACTTTTTGCAATATATATTATAAAAACTAAAAACGCTACAAATTATTTCACAATGGTTTATCATGTTCAAATAACTATATCAGCGTATAGCTGTTCATAAACCAGTTAATAGGCAAATAACTAATATGAAAAGTAATAAATAATCCAAAGATAAATTGTATATCACAACCGCTAATTTTAACGATAAAAGGTGTGATTACACTGTATTACTTCATACTACATGAATTATATTACTTCTAGCACATACTTAATTCTCAAATTTATAGGTATTTTGGATACAAAATAATTTTGTTCTAGGACTGGGTTCCTCAAGAATAACAGCTATGTAAAATATAAATATATAATATGTCTGGACAACATTCAAAAGGGGCATAATTAATTATTATTTACAATGGTAAGAGAAGAAAGAAAAAGAAATATTGTACAACAAAAAAAATCTTAAGATTATTGTCAGTGTTCAACAAAATGAAAAATAAATGAATCGATTAACAACATTTAAATTTGGGCAGTAAAAAAATATTTTCATTCATTCAAATTTGATATCTTGAATCTGGGCATCTGTTTAGAACGACAGAAGGTATTGGAAAAGTTGGGATCTGAATGAGGACAGAGAAGCAACTTGGCGGATATGAGCTGGTAGATAATTCCAGAGCGGACGGACAATAAAGGAACGATAAAAAGTTTTAGTTCTGTGGGTAGGAACGTTAAAGTCAGAATGGCGCGATCTTGTTTCAAGTGAGTGGAGTGAGGATTTAAATTAAAGGAGACTGATTCGAGAGGTATCTATCTGCTCAATATATAAATAAACTGTAGACTATAAACTATCACTTGTAGCTGGGTGGCTAGCATAGCAGCCTCCTATGCCAAAGGTCACGGGTTCAAACCCGCAGGTGGTCCTAGGATTTTTTAATGGGAGTAAAAAATCCTTAGTCATGCCGTCCTTCTGGGGGGGGGGGACGTTAAAAGGTGGTCCCGAGCCTATGCGATGTCAGGTACTAAGATAAGATCCCTATCCTAATAAAACCTGGGTAGGCAAAATTTTAGGATACCCACTGTAGCATCGTCCGATTAGCCATAGTAGCATAAAGTGACTTTAAATAAATAAACAAACAAACTATAATTTGAAATTTTATTTCTGTTTTCATTCTAATTTCTGAGGAATGGCATATTTCAGGATTTTCAGAGGAGAGATGATGAAAACGATTGAAATAGAAGAGGCTCTTCTTAAAATTGCTGAGACTTTTAGAGCACTTGATGTTTTAGCAGATGTATATCTTGAGATGCTGTTAATTTGGTTAGTAAATAGACAACCTCTTCAAATTATCGTGAATCGTTAAAATAAAAAACAAATAAAAGTAGCTTTTTCTCAATTTAATGTTATATTCACAGGAAATTGAAGTAATCGAGTTCAAAATTTCCATTGTCAAAGTGAACTTCATTATTTCTCCATATGACACTCAGTTTCTTAATTTTTATCTAGTCATAGAGTGAATTTGAGCAATTATTCCAGTTACTGCAACTAAAATGGTAAGGTTTTTTTCTCATTAATAGCTTGTATCTCTCGCATAAACATGAATATGTTCCATGAATATGTATAATGTCCCTAAACTCTGTGGAAATGATAAGTAAAAATTCTTGCTTAAATCAAAACAAAAATCTTAAAAATAATATGTCTAATAATATTCCCACAGTGGATGTAGGGAGGATGCTGGGGGTTATCGGTTTGGTAAAGGTGTTCCTAGAAATATTCTCTACTAGCGGAGAGGGGCCACTTAGACTCGCCGTATATATGGGTAATGTGAGAACTGTTTAACGTGCCCCCAGACAAATCTTTATAAAAATAATTTGCTTCAGTCGATCCTTAAGCATAAATATTCAAACAAATGAGTTTGAAATAAATAAATTATAATTTTTGATCAATTTGCCCCTTCCGTAACGATTTTTAAGCTGCTTGGTCCCTTCATATCTAACGAAATCCTGACTACGCCCATGAACTCAAAAAAGTGTATAATGGTAAAAAGTTATTTTTGATTATTTGATTTAGGTGGAAAATTTGCTGTAACATCTGAGCCTTATACCAATCCTGAAATATCAGTTAATTAATTTTTATTATAATTGCAATCTGTTTGAGTGAATAAATCTATTTATAGATTCTTTTTAAATAAAACGAAACATTACACTCAACACCGCTTTATTTATTTTTTCTTTCTCCCTATGCCATTCTATCAACATCATTTATTTTAAAATTAATAGATAATCAACATTATTTTTCACATTGTTATAAAACATTTTACATACCTTTAATCATTCATATATATTGCACATATGAATAAAGGTATGTAAAATATTTTATTTTACCGCCGTTTCCCTGATTCCGTTTCCATGATATTAACCAAATTAATGACAAAAATAAGAAGTTCCTTGGTTTCCGTTTTTTAGTAAGAATCATATCTCTATAACTATTAATCATAAAGACGTGTTTTACATCTCAAATTAAAGGTGACTTAATTATCTATATTGTTATGATAATTATCCTCATAGGATGAGCGGTTTCCATGCCATTAGCCACAATAATGTTAGAAAAGAGTGATATCTCGTTTTTCGCAACAAAAAAATTTTTTTGTAACACCTCTATATCGATAAATATGGAACATATAAATGCCTTTTATCACTCAAATGAGAGCTTATTAAATAGTTGATGATTTACTTCATAACGATTATCCTCATAGGATGAGCCGTTTCAAGATAGTAACCATAATTATGTTAGAAAAGACTAATATCACGTTTTCCGCAATTTTTTCTATGAATACCTATATATCGTTGGATATAGACATAAAAATGCCTTTTACCACTCAAATGAAAGCTTATTAAATACTTGGTGATTTACTTTATTACGGTTATCCTCATAGTACGAACCGTTTCCATGATAGTAACCATAATTATTTTTAAAAAGAGTGATATTTCGTGATATTCCTTTTTTGAATGGCCGCCATTTTGTAATCCACCCATTTTGAGTTGGCAGACGTGCATTTTTTGCTTTACCATGATAGATGCTTTCATTAAAATGGGTTGCATTTTTCGTTGCTGGCCCACAGTCTAATATACATACATGTACGCAAACATCTACATACAAACGCGTATGATGTATTAATGAGGCGCTTAGTTATTTGGACTAAGGGGACGTTAAAACGTGAATTTCCGTTAAAAACTCGAGTTCGAAAACTTTCAATATCTCTTTAGATTGTAGAAGTGGAAAATGTTCCAAAAGTGACTCTTATTTTTGGTCAAAGGCCGATACTATAGATATTATAGATAGAGCTAATTGTAAATGGAGGAGGGACGAAAGAGGGGGCAGACAGACAGAAAAGAAAGTAGCCGGGTGAGGTGGGTGGTGGGGGGCGGTCCGGGGCGACCAGTCCGTTGGGACCAGTCTGCCGGGATCAGTCCTCTGCCCCGCACCCCTCCACTCACAGCCCCGCAGCCTCCCATCTTAGCCAGTACACTCCTCACTCTCTTAGCACTTGGCCAGTCCTGCATGAGGGAGATATACTTCCTTAAGGTCCCTCATTCTTCTTCCAAACCCCATTTCATGCTATCTTTTCTTTAGAATTAATATTGTCGTCAAGCATCGATCAATAGTTTTGAACTATTTTCAGAAACACTTTGATTAACCCTCCCGATGACTCCTTTGCTGCGGGTGCGGTGGTATCCCTAGTGCTAGTATGCTGGTGTATCAAAAGCTATGCAGGACGAACATGTGCGGTGCCCGCACCCCCGCAAATCGCCACATGGTACCGTAAGAGAGGCGTCCACCCCTACGCTGATATGTAAGTATGAACCATCTTATTTTTGGCAGCCCTTCCGAATTAGAGGAAAATCAATATTCCATAATCCCTCTCCTTCTGTGTAAAATCTAATGGTATGTAGATGGTAGAATGACACAGTGCCAAATAGTCACCGAATCCGGCTTTATTGCATGTTTCTATCCGGTTATGAATGATTTCATTCCTCGTCAAAAGGCTCTTGTATTCACAACTAATTGATTGATTTTTAAATGTATTCTTTAATTACCATATCCAACACTGACTACCCTTGGAGGACACGAGAGGATCTTGGTGCCGTGGTGTTGTTTCTTTCTTTGGTTATCTAGCTGTATGAGTATTATTTGTCTTCATAAAGCTAGGTTACCGAAGTTACTAATGACACCACAATATCTTCAGCATCGACGATGTACCCCGTTCAAGAGGGTGGACATCGCAAGAAGGCCGTTCGATAGCATCCCATCTCTTATCTTCTAGCAAAGAGATTTGTTCAAATTTCACTGAATTGATGTTATTCACTAGAATTTGATTTGTAAAATGCTAATAACCATCACATACTCCTGTAATAAATTAAAAAAAAAAATGGAAATAGTTAGTCTCATAACAATTAAGATTATTATTATTTAAACTTTTTTTTTCTATTGAACATGAATTTTAATCTTGATTTCATTAATTTTAAATTTCTACAATATTTAATTTATTTTTTTTTGTTTTAACTGACCAATTGCAGTATCATTATAAAAATTAATCTCAGGTAAAACTATTTTATGACTTTATCGAAGTTCCTAGGTAAATGAATGCTTAAATTTTATTAATTGGACTAGAATGTTTTTATTTTTTTGTAAAATTTACACTGATACTAAATTAATTAATTTTGAAATTGCACTTACTTAATTCTTACTGTCATTAGAACAGATTGATTTTAAAATTATAAATATTCTGATACTCATGAGGACAACACATATTTATTTTATTTTTATTCATGATGCTTTTCATGCCTTGAATTTGAATTTTGTGAATTAAAAAATAATATATCGTTGAAAGTGTTCAATTTCACTAAATAAATTGTTAAATCATACTCAGACAGACAGATTTCTATGTTCTTTTTTTTTCTCTATTTGTACTACACACCTTTGGAACAAATTAGAGAGAAAAGCTAAACATGAAGTACATAATTAAGTTCATAATGTAAGCAGTAGTTATTATAGACTGATTCACAAAATATAATATGAATGATATAATATTGATTTAAATAATTTAGATCATTCGCTTTAAACATGAAAGTCCCATTACTGAAATTTTATTCGCTTTATTTTTCTCCTTCGTAACTAATAATTAAGCATCTTGTAATTCATAAATTAACTGTCAGATGACATTACAGATATCACTTTATTACTACTGTTTTAATAAATTAAGAAACACAAGTATATCATAAAATTATACTGATTATAATACTTATTATTATTACAAGATTTAATGAATGGATAATCTTTAACACTTGTACGTGCTTAATTTATGAATCAATTATATATCAGAATGTAATACTGCTTTCAATATTATAAAGCTAAAAAGAAATATCTGTTGATGTCATATTTTATATTTTATTTCAGAAACTTCGTACAAAATATTAACAAAAATGTAGGTATTTTACTGTAATAATGTTTTATATTCTGTAACATTAAATGTATTAATTATTAACAGGAGTGTAAATTTAATTGTTTATGTATAAGGAATCATTTCATGTATATAGCTTTAATTTTTTCTATATAAGCTATTGGTATAACAATATGCAGAATTGATAATTAAATTAATAAATTAAACACTCCGGCCTAGAATTACAAATGTATTCTTAAATCTCTAATCAATGTGAATTACTGTCACAATTATTTCTCTTGAATTTTGGATAGAGCATTGTATGGCGAATCACCAATAGAGAAAACAGTTATCAATGGGTTTGTTACTATTTTAACATGTATCAAATCAGGATCTAACAACTCCATGATGAAATATTTAAATTGAAAAAAATCTGGTGCGGGCAACACACGACTTTCACTTACCTCGGTTATTAAAATCAATTAAAAAAAGATTAAATTAACTTTAAGTTGAAAAAAGTTTCAAGTTAATTTAAATAAAAATGTTATTCAGTTTCGTTGGAAACATGATTTAGAATAAATAATAGCACAATATTATATTGTATAATAATCATTAATAAGTTTATGCACAATTCGTCACTTTACTTTAATTTTTACAACTTGGTGTATACGATAATATTTTTTTCTAAAAATCATTTACTTTCCAACGATATACATACATACATACATCTTTTACTGTTCTTATGTAAAAAAACAAAAAAAATTACATTTTACATAATTTATTATTATAGAAGAGTAATTTTAATTCTGAATGTATATTGTTGTTGATAAATGAATTCTAAATTATTGATAATGTTTGTTATTGTTTGTATGGTTGCTTATAAAATTGAATTGTATTTTAAATGATTTGAAGATGAGGCATAGAAAGTACCTCGAAACGTAACGTTGTTAGAATCAAATTTTATATATGTTATAATAAATAAATATATAAATAAATAGAAGATATTGTTCCAAATAATACATTCAGAATAATAATTACATTTAAAAACTCGTTTGTTCTTTTCTCCTATTGTTGGTTATCAAATTCGTTCAACTTTTATATTCAGCAACTTTGTAGCAATACTAAAAATATGATATGGTATTTATTTTTAATCTACAAAATTAAAGGTAAAGAGCAAAAAATTTAAAATATCGGCAATTAAGAACTGTCAGACTATTTCAATCAGAATGAAACCTACATGATATTTTGAAGCCCATTAAAGTTTACTTCTACGTAGCGAGTTTAATCAAAATCGTTTCTAAAAAAATCTTAAAAAGTGTAAAATGCGTGGTATAAAGTGGTTCTTCTGGTTCGCAGATTTTGATGAAAAATTCAAAAAATCTAGTAAATAAAGTAGTAAATTTCAGTTTCGCATTCGTGCTAGACCTACCACACACACACACACACCCAGACCTTTTTGCGGGACTTATTTGGATTCAGGGGACCCTAAAGCGTATATTTTCGTTGAAAACTGAAATTAAAAAATGTTCACGATCGCAATACTTTCCCATACCCTATATTTCATATATAGTTAAGTGAAAGTAATAATATGAATAATCCTACAAGTCAATTATTAATATTAAAATAATAGCATACTAATGTTGGACATGAATAAGTAGGTTTATTTATTTATTTTTTAAATATTAAATGAGAACAAAATAATAATATACTTTACTTATTTTTATGAGATTCTAAATCGAAACCTCTGACAAAAGAAGGGATAAAAAAAAATTGATAATTATTTTATATTTCGTGTTTGAAAAATTATATAATCTACACATTTTTTGTTAGCTATTTATTCATTACAGGGTAGTTAAAAAGAGATACAAAATAATTTGTTCTTGATCGAAAATATTTTAAAAATGTATAAATTATTAAGTAAACTAGCGTTAAGAAATATAGTTTACTATAGTTCGCTAAAGTTAATTAAATAAATCTAATAATTCTGCACATATGTCGAATTTTTTAAATATTTTTCGATCGGTTTTGTTTTAGCAGACAGAATACTATTTTAATATGGTTTTTGTGGTAGTAAAATCTTTTTTTTTTTTTTTTTTTTTTTTTTTTTTTTTTTTTTTTTGGTAAAATAAAAAGTATATTGCGCTGGTTTAGTTAATGGTTTATTAATATGTTTGATGAACAATAATTATTTTGTTTTTACCTAAATTATCTACTGAAGAACAAACTTCGATATATTTTTTGCGATATCGAGATATAAAATAAATCATTAATTTTTATTAGATCCCAGGGCTCATAAGACGAAACGAAAAATACATATATGAGTCGTCTTTCTTTCAATTTTAAATAATACAAACACGTTTCGTAAAAATCAGTAATGGATAAAATCCACTATCTAACATACCAACTATCCAAATTTCCGGTATACCATTGTGAAACATTCAGATGTACGTTAAAAACCTGTTTACGTTAAAAAAAAAATACTTCCAATTCCTCCATCTTCAATAATTAATTTGTAATTTTTGATTACTATGAATAAACAGGGGCCTAGGTCACTAAATTATTAGTTGATACAATGTCATTAAAGTCAAATAGAAGCAAGATAAAAACTATAAAGGCCTAATGTATAAAGTTACATTTCGAAAATATGGAATATTTAGCTATTTATTAAAATAACTTTTTAATAAACTAAGTAAAAGAGTAGTTTTTCAAAAATTATTTATATTTAGATGTACCATTTAAAGGATGTATAAATATTTAAGACTGTATAATCTTAAGATTAAGTTTAATATAGTGAAAATAAAATATGTTATTTTTCAGCATATACATTTACAAATATGTATTATATGATAACTAAATATGAATGATCCATTAATTAGTTAAGATAGGTATTTTATTCCAGGAGATCATGATTCCATATTGTTAATCTTAGATAATATATTATAATATAAATTGTTTGGTTATAGTATGTGCCTGAATATAATTATTAAAATGTTATTATTAAGAGTTAAATATCATTATAGACATAAATATGTATACATAGGTATATATTTACTATGTATCCACTGATATGTATGTGTATATCTCATTGTATATTCCTTAATATAGAGCCCTCCTATGAAATATAATTTTATTATCAATTGAGTCCTTGATTTCCAAAAGGTACTTTTTCACATATTTGTAATTCAGTCGTTTAGTTCTGTCGAAATATGATTTCGTTTAAAAAACAAACTAGTCTTTTAAAAATCCTTTTGAAAATTGCAAGTTTTTCCAAAAATCACGTAGAACAGGTTTAATGATATTCAAATCCTACCAAAACCTTTCATTCCATAACTTAAAAATAAAGTTAAAATTATATTAAAAAAAAAAAAAAAAAAAAAAAAACATTTCATAGATTTTAATTCGAAAAGAATCTAATAAATTGATCCAATGAGTTACGGAGAGATTTTTGCGTTTCCAGTAAAATTTTCTTAAATGGATATTTTACATCTTGAAAATCAGCGTCTGAATTACAAGAAGTAATTTTTTCATTAAATATTTTAATTTAAAAAAAAAATAATAAGATTTTTCCTATTTTTATAAAGGATATTTTTTTAAAAATATTATAAAATCTGTAGCTCAGCTTATTAAACAAACCTTTATTCTTTGTGAAAATTAATCTTGTGTATATTCTGTACTGTTGTCAACTGATTTTTATCATGTTTGTTCAATGTTTATTTCTTTGAAATATATATTAGTGTTATCAACCATACTAAATAGTATATATTTTTTTAGGCATTGTCTTCTCATAATCAGATATTGAGTATGTCTAGTGCTTTAATAACACCTATTACTATCTCGAGGTTAAATATTGCCATTAGATTTTTGTATTTTCTTTTTTATCTCATTGGAAACGACTTTCCTTTCGCAGATATATTTGTTCCTCATTTTTTTAATTAAAAAAAAATGATGGACAGTTAAATTTTACTGAAAAGGAATTGATTTTTTCCTTTCTGTATAGCGAAATCCTTGAAAACAAACATTTTTTCAAACAACCCAGTTAATTAAAAGGTTGCCTAGTTATCTTATTAATTAACATAACAGAACATTAGTTAAGATTGTTCTGCCTATCTCATTATCGCTTTCTGATAGCATATATTTAAATACAATTACACTGGTCTGCAACGAAATCATCCTTTAAATAAAAATATGATAAAATGAAGAGCTTAATATGCTAAATCGATATTTGATTCCCATTTTTGTCTATCACATACAGAAATTTTCAAAAGTATTTTATTTTTATTTTTCATAATTGCTTCTTTTTTGTCTGACGTATTTGCAGTAAAGCTGTTCTTTTCAGTTCAAATCGTCTTAGTACTCACGAAAACCGGTCTCGCTGATAGGGAGAGAAAGATATCGGCTAACGTAAATATGAAGTTGTTATTAGAAAAAATTAAATATTCACAGTATACGTGGAACATTTGTGCTGGTCTAAAAGTTATTGCAATATTAACTGGACTGCAAGGAGGATATACCAAATTTTGTTGTTTTTTTATGCGAACGGGACAGTCGCGCAAGAGAAAAGCATTAAATTAGAGGTACTCACTACGTTTGCTATAGCACATTTTTTGTGCTATTTTGCTAAACCCGCCGAGTTTCTACAGTAGCATGCTCAGAGGGTTTAGCTAAATAGCTCAAAATATGAGCTATAGCAAACGTAATGAGTACCCCTATAGTAAAAAATTAGCCACAAAGAATGAGTTTGATCCCTGGAGTCACGAATGTAAAAGAAGAACCTTTAGTTTCAAGTGATAAAATTTTTTTACCCCCTCTCCTCATAAAGTTGGGCCTTATGAAAACTTTTGTTAAAGCCATCTACTTGGACGGTGGAGATTTTCAATATCTCAGAACTAAATTCCCTCGAATCAGCGACGCGAAATTGAAAGAAGGAATCTTTGTGGGTCCCCAAATACGAGAGCTCATGAAGGACTCAAATTTTGAAAGTACATTGAATAAAGCTGAAAAGAGAGTAGAGACCACTTTTTTAGAAGTGTGAGTAAAAAGAGAACTACCGTGAAATCATCCTTGAAACTTCTTTCTTCATACAAAGCCCTAAAATGCAATATGTCCCTAAACATTAATTTCTTGGATTCTCATTAGGACTTTTTTACCGCTAATCTTGGAGTATTATCAGATGAATACGGCGAAAGGTTTCATCAAGACATTATAATATAATGGAAAATGGTCAGAAGCGATGCTTGCTTATTTCTGTTGGTCGCTTCGTCGCGAAACGCCTATAGAAAATACGAAAAGGAAGAAAACTATAAAGTGAAATAATCACTATCAACTAGCAATGAGAGTATCTAATGATTTGTAGGTTTTGTAACATTTATTCAACATTTGTATCAGTTTGAACAATTAGAATACATTTTTTAGCAAAAAAGTGAGTTTCATTTAAAATCACCATTAAAAAAAAATTATATTTGATACGGAAGATTTAATACTATATTTCTATTCAGAATTCTCTAATTTATCATTCGTTATGCATGACACAGAAAGGAGGGAAAATTAATTTTTGTTTGCAGACCAGTGAGTGATATCAATTTGATTTATTTATTTCATCATAATATATATATATACACATATATATAGCATGTAAGAGGCATATGTTACCTGTGACTGTAGAAGGCTATATGTTTGCACATTTTTATAAAGCAAGCCTTATTTGGCAAGAAATTGATGTTCGATATATTATCAGATCGAAACCGTTAACGCTTACCCCTACCATGATGTTCACCTTCAAATTAAATTTATCTTCCTGAAACTCTCGATATGGTAGTCGACCTCCATGGAACAGAAGAGGAAGATGTTTTTTAACGCCTGTTTACAGAAAGATAATTTGGTCCGATTAATCATTTTTTCCAACTGCTTTTTACATCATGAAGTGAATTATGGCAATACGTTTTTCAGCTCATGTTGTTTGATAACACATTTGAAACAAACGCTGACAAATACTAGGATGCTTTCATTTTAAACATTTGCAATTAATTAATAAACACGTTCAATTCCCTGTTACGTCTTTAAATAGTGTGGTCAATATCAAACTCATCATTTTTTCTACTCCACAATCGAAGAAACCGATCCCACGATTTAAAGGTTGAACTAGCAGCAAGAAGTTATTAATTGTCCGTACTGAAATGGGGTTTACCCATAGAAATATTTATTATTTTAAAAGACTAATGAAAAAAGGTATGTTTAACTAAAATACAATCGAATTTGGCAGAAATGGGTCCTCCCTCCACACACTAAAAAAAAAAAAAATTTTGCTACGGGAAACATCCGACATTCACTTACGTTGGTTGTAAAAATGTATTTAAGAAATATTAAATAAAGTTAACATTTGAAAAAAAAGTTTAATGTATTATATTCAGTCTCGTTGAAAACTGTATATAAGATAACATTTCTTCCTATTTTTTTTCTTTCTAATAGTATATTATACATCCATATTATATTCTTATGTTAAAAAACAATAGGGGTACTCACTACGTTTGCTATAGCATGCTATTTGTGTTATTTTGCTAAATCCGTCGAGTTTCTACAGTTATTTCATGTATAAAATTGATGGGTTTAGCACAATAGCACAAATAGCATGCTATAGTAAACGTAGTGAGTACCCCTAATATATATATATATAAACAAATAGTTTTGCTCATTCCTCTTTAGTTGGCTATTAAAATGATTTAAGTTCTTTATTTAGCTGTTTTTTATCAATACTAATACGATGATATGGTTATTTTTTTGGAATATACAAAATTAAAGGTACTTATGTGGAACAAAATGCAAAAATTCGGCATCTAAGCCCTGTCAGAATATTAAAAATCTGGTTTAATATTTATGACAATAAACAAAGAAAGAAAATAATTAGCAAAGATAAAATAATTAAAAACAGAAAATTCATAAATTTAATAACCAAAATTAACAACACATGTTTTGTTCTAAGATATTATGGGGGTATTGTTTGGGAGAATATTTGTTGTAGTTAAAGGTTTCTTACATCAATAGGTTTTGTGGTATTAAATCTATGTCTAAAATCTTTATTATTTTTTTTTTTACTGAATGGTTTATTAATATGTTTTTTTAAATTTATTTGATCAACAATAATTATTATGTTTTTACCTAAATTATCTACTGAAGAACAAATGTCGATATAATTTTTCGATATCGAGATATATAATAAATCATTAATTTTTATTAGATCCTAGGGCTCATTAGAAGAAACGAAAAATACGTATATGTGTCGTCTTTCTTTCGATTTCAAATAATAAAAAAACGTTTCGTAAAAATCAGTAATGGATAAAATCCTCTGTTTACTACACCAAATATCCATACCTACTACATACCAATATGAAACATTCAGATGTACGTTAAAAACCTGTAAGATACGTCCAATTCTTCTATCTTCAATAATTAATTTGTGATTTCAAATCCCCATTCGTAACATGGGACCTAGGCAACTAAATTGTTAGTTGATGCATTCAATGTCGTTAATGTCAAATAGAAGCAAGCTAAAACTATTAAGGCCTAATGTATAAAGTTCCATTTCGAAAATATGGAATATTTTTTAATATTTAGGTATTTATTTATTTTTAATAAACTAAGCAAAAGAGTGTTTTTCAAAAATTATTTATACTTAGATGTACCATTTTAAGGAGGTATAATTAATAAAGACTTTTTAATCTCAAGATTAACTTTAATATAGTGAAAATATAATATGTTATTTTTCAGCACATATATTTACAAATATGTATTATATAATAACTAATCATGCATGTTCCATTAATTAGTTACGATAGGTATTTTATTCCAGGAAATCATAATTCCATATCGTAAATCTTAGATAACATATTATAATATAATTTTTTTTATTATAGTTTCTGCCTGAATATAATTATTAAAATTTTATTATTAAGAGTTAAATATTATTATAGATATGTTTTTGGAGGCTGCTGTTATGCTGAAGTCGGAAGCAGTTGGAGTATAGACAGATTGTTAAACTATAATAATTAATGCTTGGCTGAATGCAGTATTTATTTATATTATTCATAAACAACATTGATAATTGGCCACTTAAAAACTTTATTTATTTACACCATTCATCAAACATTATATATGCTCGTTATCCATTCCTTCTTCGGGAGGCATTATTATAAATCCGCAATATTTTTTTTTTATTGTCATCAACATTCAAAATGAAAGCTTATTTAAAGTACTTGAGATGAAATTGGAGGCCGATTTATAACTTCACCAAACTTTCATTAAAAATAATGCACAACGTTTCGGCTAAAATGCCATCTTCAAATTGCAATTTCATTCACAAAATTTGACCTTCACCTAAAATAATCTAGTACTTGAGATGCTTATTTCCAAAAAGTACTAAAGGACATGTTTTACGAAATTGGTATTTTGAGAAATGCCCTTATCTAGACGTTCAGTTCTATCAAAATCCATCATTCAAACCCACAACTTTCACTTGTTAAAATTAATTTAAGAACTATTAAATACAATTAGAGTCGAATAAAATTTAAATTATTGTATTCAGTAAATAAAACTGTTATGTACAATAATCACTTAAGTTTATTACCTTTTCATATGTCTGCGCGTTTTACAGCTTTATATATAAAATGATATTTTTTCTAAAATATTTAGCTTTCCAACAGTATATTATACATCTATCATATATTACTATTCTTGTATTCGGAAAAGAAGAAAATCTAAAAAAATATATTTGATTTTTTCTCCTTTAGTTGGTTGTTATATTCGTTCAAATTGTATATTTAGCCGTTTTTTATCAATGCTAATAAGATAATATGCGTCATTTTGAGTACGATTACGAAATATCTTTGGAACAAAATATTAAAAAATCGCAACACACGATTTTCACTTACTTTTGTTGTTAAAATCAATTTAAGAATTTAAGACGAAAATATAGGTAGGAGAAAGTAGAAAGGTTAAAGAATTAATCAATTGAGTTTCGATAGCAACATGTGTTTTCTTAAATAATCTATTATATGCAACAGTCAGTTAGTTTTATACGATTTTCATCAGTTTCCCTTACTTTTTACAATTTTGTGTATGGAACAATATTTTTTCCTAAAATCCTTAACCTTCCAACGGTATTTTAAACATCTATATTACTGTTTTTCTGTTAAAAAATTGTATTAAAAAAATATTGTTTTAGTTTTCTCATTTATTATGATATCGAATTCGTTCAACTTATATATTTACCTTCTTTTTTTTTTTCAATGCTAACAAGATGATATGATTTATTTTTTCGAATATATAAAATTAAACATAGTTTAGAGAAAAAAAAAAAATTAAAATGTTGGCATTTATGACTTGTGAGAATATTGTAATCAGGATAAAACCTATATGATATTAAAGTACACTAAATTCTACATCGATATAGCGAGTTTAATTAAAATCTTAAAAGGTATAAAGTGGCTCTTCTGGTTCGCCGATTTTGATGAAAAAGTTGCAGTCACATCTCAGACGTATAGTTAGTTGTCTCTAATGTGAAACTGCAGTTTCAACGATATATTATATACCTATGTAAGTGTTCTTATTCAAAAAACAAAACAAAGCAATAATTACATAAAAATATATTTTTACTCTTTTTTCCTTTAGTTGGATATTTTAATCAGAATGAAACCTATATGATATCAAAGCCCACTAAATTCTACATCGATATAGCGATTTTTAGTAAGTGTTTAAATAGTCGGAAATGTCGTGCAGTTTCTTGTCGTGTCAATCTTGTATGAGGGTTCCAAGAAAGACGTTTTTTAAGGTTCTAACAAGACTTTAAACTCATTTATTACGATTTTTACCTTTAATTTAATTTTTTATTACTTTTAATTTTGTTTTGAAATTATATTAACAAATATATCACTATTCTTGTGTTCGGAAAAAAAGAAAACCTAAAATAATTTGTTTGATTTTTTCTCCTTTAGTTGGTTATTAAATTCGTGCAAGTTGTATATTTAGCCATTTTTTATCAATGCTAATTGATAATATGTGTATTTTTTTTGAATCTACAAAATTAAAGTCACTTAGTAGAATGAAAATTTAAAATATCGGCATTTAGGCAGTGTCAGATTATTTTCATCAGAATACCTAATATATTAAGCACATTAAATTTCACATCTTTAGAGCGAGTTGAATCAAAATCATTACTAATTTTTAATTTTTTTCAAAATCATTAAAAATTTACTAATTTCATTACTAAATTTAATCATCCTGTACCTCTACAACCCATGAAGGCTCAGTAAATATAGAGGTTTGTACTGTTTCTATGCTAACGGCAGTGCATGTAGGTGATAAGGCCTTGATCACACTCATCCATCAGATTTTTTCCCTAATTTGGGGGACCACTTTAAAAAGTCTGGATCTGACCCAGGAGGTTCTCCATGCCCTAGGGTCGTATAATAATATTCTACCACAGCCGGGATTCGAACCCAGGACTCGGAGAACAGTAGACTAGCGCTCCATTCACTAGACCACGCCGTGGCTCTTCTGATTTTAATTCGGCTCCGATTTTGATGAAAAATTCGGTGTATCATCTCAGGCATATACGCTTTTAAAATATGAAATTTCAGTTGTATACAACTTATCACATTTGCCTCAGACTTATCACACACACACAGACCATTTTGCGGGACTTGGTCATTTGGACTTAAAGGGCCCTAAAACGTGTATTTCCGTTGAAAACTTGAATTTTCTTTACCGCAATACTTCCCCTTATTATATATTTCATATATAGGTAAGTGAAAGTAATACGAAAGCCTTTTAAAAACACTTTCGAAAATTGCAGTTATTTCTTAGAAAGTACTAAGTATGTATTTTACGTAATTCCAAACCATACCAAAAAACAAATCTAGATTTAAAAAAAAAAAAATCAAATAATTTTTTTAATAACACAGCAATTAGAGATTTTGGTGTTTTATGTAAAATTTCCTTAAATGCATGGTACATATTAGAAATCATCGCCTTAGTTGTGTTACTCTCTTGAACTGGATATCAGTCACTTTCCATTGCTTGTTTACGATTACAATGATCGGATTATCTAACCATTCTCAATTCTAGAAAGGAGATAAGATTATTCATTGTAACCCTGTAATTATGAATTGTCTTTGTAACAAGCTTTCCATTGTGATTCCTGTCATCAAGGAAACGAAATCGTTAAGATACCAGGTGACTGTTATGCGTGAGGTTGGAAAGTGATTTTGTTTATTGAAAGTCGGTATTGAATCAAAGATGTGACAGAATGTAGAAGAGAGCGCCGAAATTTTAGATATGATAGATATCCCCACTGCAATGGGGAACGCAGACGTTTTAGTGTATTTATTATTTCTTTTTCCGTTGGTTCTAAATCATCTACTAACGGCAGTAATTTCTGTAGAAGAATGTTATGGAGAAATTAATGAGGGGACAGAGAAATACGTCACAAGTACAGCTGCATGTCATATAATAAATATAACATAGATTTTTTTTTTTTATCTTCATTACTCGAGATGGGATTTAGTTCAAAATATTTTCTGTTCTTCATCTGAAAGACCTAGGTTAGCCATTTTTTACTTTGCCAACTTTTTCGTCTTTCATAGCTTTGTTTTACTTTGACCATTCCTTATCCCCTGTTACCATTGTACTCTTCGCCTATCAATAAACATATTTACACATACCTTCACTTGGATAAACCGTCTAAAGAACTTAATCCTAGAGCAAGCATAAGATTTTCAGCTTGTGAAACGTTTGGTGTCTGGGGAACAGAGGTACTTTGGAGAAAAGAGGTTTGGGAACCGTTTTATATTTGTATGAATGAAAAGTAATTTTTGTTCTGGGACATTTCGTCCCCTAAGAATAATGAACAATGAACAGAGGAAGTCCAATTGTCTGGCTTCATATATTACATGATTATTAAGTCAAATAGTAAATCATATTAACATAAAATAAATAAAAGATATAACAACTTCGAATGAGATTAGTTGGGTATTATCTTCTTCTTCTTCTTTTGCATCACCCTATAGTGCCTTTCAGCGTAGGGGAGCGTTTAGCCAGGATTGCCAATGTTCCCTGTTGTATGCTAGATTTCTGGCTTGGCGAATATTTTTATTTCGTTTCTTACACAAACGGTCTACGTACTCCAGGTACGACATTCTTGGTCGGCCACGGGGTCTTTTACCAATGGGAATATAGTCCATGGTTTTCAATGGATCTCTGTGTCCCTCCATCCGGACAACATGTCCAAACCACTTAAGCTGCCGAGTTTCCAGGACATCCTTCATTGAGGGTACTCCTAACTCCTCTCTTATCCTATCATTGCGGATGCAGTCCCGTCTTGTTCTCCCTGCGATTCTTCGGAGAAATCTCATCTCCGCAGCAATGACTTTGCTCTCCATTCTGTTAGTCATCACCCAGCTTTCTGCACCATAAAGGAGTATAGGAAGGTACACCGCCTTAAAGATGTGCAGTTTCACATTTCTGCTGACTTCTCTCTTCCCGATCACTGTATTGCAGATCTGGTAGTATACAGCGTTGGCCTTGCTTATCCTGTTCACTATTTCTGAGTCTACTTTCCCAGATCTATGCATAACAGTGCCGAGGTAGGTGAAATCTGACACCTCTTTCCTATTATCAAGTCAAGATATATCATATATTTGAGGAACATAGAATATTGGGGGGGGGTGGATAAATAAACGGTGTTTGAATGTAGTTATAGATGACACTTTACAGAGGAAGATGGGACTTTACAAGGAGGTAGTTCTATAAGAGGGTAGGTGTAATTCGGTTGGTTGAGATTTGTGTTTACGGAGTGCACAGAAGAGCGAGCCGAAGGTCAAAGATATAGGAAGGTTTACTGGCTCGTAAGGATTGGAATAGGAAGATGCCAAGTAGGTAATTTCTTCGGGATTCGGGATAGAGCCACCTTTGGCCAGAATACCAGTGAGAGACGTGTGATTGTCTACTCTAGACACTCTGTCCTTACATAAATCTATTCGGTAATATTTTTAGCCTCATCTCGTTTTCGCCGCTGAGTCCCCCATACATAAATCTTATAAACCTATTCATAAATATTTTTTAGCCTCATCGCGTTTTCGCCTACTGAACGTATGATAAGTTCAAAACCGTTGGTCATAAAGGAACACATTTATAAGATGCTAAAAATGAGCGAAACATCGATGAAAGCTGCTTTAAAAAATAAATAAATCTCAAATGTAATGATTGCGTCTCAAACAGCCAATGCAATGTTACGCGTTTAAGGTTCCAAGGTTTGTTTTTAAATTGAAGTCAATTCACATATCTTCATCACGATAATTAAGTGACTCCTTTAATAAAGAAGACCAAAATATAACATATCAATATAATATATATATAATATATATATATATATATATATATATATATATATATATATATATATATACACTAGCTGGCCCGGCAAACGTCTTTTGCCATATAAATTATTTCTAGGAAATTTCTAGTGTAGAAAAAAACAAAACAACTAAGTTATGGTAATTGTGTAAGGATGAGGTATATGAGTGAAAGAGGCGATGAGGGAATATAAAAATAACAAAACACCAAACATTAATTTTTTTTAAATTTATTATTTAGAGTGCTTCCAATGGGAAGCTTCTCTACATGTGTTTCATGCCTTTATATATTTTCCTCAAATTTACTTGTTGTATTCCTTTATACAGTTGTAAATTGCAATAAATAAAAAAAATTAAAAAATATTATAATTTATTCCTTAAAATTATAAATAACATTAATTAATTAAGACAGAAACACTAACAAACAATATCTTAATGCTATAGCGTGAACCATGTTTTTTGTTAGCCCATCTTGAGCTAACACAAAATGGATGGTTTACCCACGCGAGAGCTCGCCACATATAATTGTCCTTATGAAAAACATGAGTTACACTGAGATAGTAAAATGATAATTGTAAACGTTACTACTACGCTTGATGCATAAACAATGATAGTGTGCGAAAACTGTGGAGGGAGTGAGAGAAGACTTATTGTGTGAGAGAAACAGGAGACCAGCTTCGGTCTCATCCCTACCCCGTGGTTTTTATTGGCTGAGAAGTGACACCGGTAGACCTCTGGCGGGGATTACTTACCAAGTGATAATTGATCAGTTATCGAGCGGGATGAAAAATTATTAAATTAATAAAATGACTACTAAAAAATAGGGGTTGGTGACAGAGGGTGAAAATTTGGTGTTGTGTGTTTTTTTAAAGCAATATTATAAAAAAATATTTAAAAACTTTTCTGTCCAAAAAATTAAAAAATAATGTTAGGGTTGTACAACCCTTATGACTTAGGGTTATGAAAAATAGACAGTAGCCGATTTTCAAACCTGATATATGTTTATCTTTTCCTAATGTTGTTACATTTTTTCTTACTAGTGATTATTCTTATTAGTTAATAATTGTTTTCAACTATTTGTTGTCATTTGTTTTTTAGTAAAACAATTGTTCATTATTTAACCTTGAATTAGTTTCTAAAAATGAATGTCTGGCACTGATGACCGAGATGTTTTGTGCCAATAAAATATAACAACCAACCAACCAACTAACATTGGGACACAAGAATTTTATATATTAAATAATGAGCGTTGAACCATAAATTTTATCTATCAATAAATACCATAAATCTTTTCTATATCAGTAAGATTGAGTCCAGAATTTCAGTATTTTGCTTCAGAGCCATTTGGGGACAAGAGCTTTTTCAAGGTCAACGGGAAAATGTTGCAAAACCTTAATGGTTTTGAATATATTAGTCTTTTTTTTTTTTTTTTTATTGATTTATTGAAATTTGTAATTGTATTCAGAGAATACAACTAGTAAAGTAAGTAGTTAGTACAAGAAGTAAGTTCGAAGGACTATCTTTTAAGTCGCTTTAGAGAGTTATCGGAAATACAAAGAGATGATAGGTAATGAATAAGTGGTTTTTTGTGGAAAGGGAGTTAGTAATAAATTGTATATCAAGCTCTTCATGCATTACTGGATTGGTGACAATAAGAGACATTTAGGATGTCGGAAAGCGTCAGGAATGAGATGGTTTATTGGAAACTCTAGTTCAAACTTGCATATAAGCTTTTGGTATTAGATCGAAAGTTTCGAGCGTTTATAAAGTAAGTGTTAGGTGTTTACCAGCAGATTTTTGTACTTTCATTCTTTCATTAGGATTCCAAGTAATTATTTTCGAGATGAAGTCGTAGGTACCGGATCTGTTACGACTTGTTGAAATACGAGTAGTTTGTTTATTTATTTAATTTCACTGTGGCTAATCGGACGATGCTAGAGTGGGAGTCCTAAATTTTTTTTATTCAGGTTTAATTAGAATAGGGATCTTAAACGAGTACCTGATATCGCACAGGCTCGGAACCACCTTTTTATGTTCCTTCCGATAACTAAGGTTTTTTTTACCCCCATTGAATAATCCTAGGGCCATCTACGGGTTTCAACCAGTGACCTCAGGCATAGAAGGCTGTCATGCTAGAAATAATGCTACGGGCGACCCCAAATACGAGTAGTATTTCATTCTCCAGATTTGGCACTATTCTTCAATAACTCGGATGTGGGACTGAAAGGTTTTGGGATGCAAAAGTTGGGTCATTGTTTACGGACAACACCTTGAGGTATACCGTCATGGTTTACCACTGAAATATTTCGATTCGTATCATTTTAAAAGGACTATCGAGTCAAAAAATGGAGGTTTTATTTTGAATCGTATCTCAGTTACAAGATATGTTAATTATTAAGAATCCTTTCAACGGGAACGGCGACTTCAACTTAGAATAAAAAATAATTAAAACAGTCATTAAAAATTGGGTTATTTTTCACGTACAACACATTGAGTTATACCGTCATAGTTAAAATTAATTCAAACACGAAAATAAACGGTATTTCTTTTCAGCTACATTGAAAAAAAAAGTTATTTCAGCTAGACAAATTTAAATTAAAATAAATCAGGTTCATCTTAACCATATTATCATAATCGTATATTCACTCAAACCACGAGGGTTGTTCATAAATATTATTTCTCACTAATATAGATAGACTTATACTCTTTCGGACCGATTTTTTAATCAGGAAGAGTTGAGATATAAAAAAAGTGTCCTTTTTAATGTGGTAATCCTAGTTACCACTGAAATATTTCGATCCGTAGGAGAATCGCGTCAAAAATGAAGGTTCTTTTCCATTTTTAATCGTATCTTAGTTACAAGATATGTAAATTGTTAAGAATCCTTTCAACGGGAGTGACGATTTTAGCTTTTTTTTACTTTCACTTACTATGTATAGTAAGGGGAAGTATTGCGATCGTGAAAATTTTCGAATGCCAGTTTTCAACGGAAATTCACGTTTTAGGGTCCCCTGAGTCCAAATAACCAAGTCCCGCAAAAAGGTTTGTGTGTGTGTGTGTGGTAACTCCCGGGCGGAAACGGTAAACTGAAATTTCATATTTAAGACAACTATACGCCCGAGACGTGACAAAACTTTTTTCATTAAAATGAGCTTACCAGAAGAGGCACTTTATATCATACATTTTGCACCTTTTTTCGATTTTCTCGAAAACGGTTCTGACGATTTTGATTAAACTCGCTATATCGATGTATAATTTAATGGGCTTTAATATTATGTAGGTTTATTCTGATTAAAATGGTTTGACAGGACTTAAATGCAGATATTTTAAATTTTCTTCCCCTAAAGAACCTTTAATTTTGTATATTCAATAAAAATAACTATATTATCTTGTTAACGCTGATAAAAAACAGGTAAATATATAAATTGAATAAATTCGATACCCAACTAAAGGAGAAAACAGGAAAAAAAAATTTAATGCAATTTTTCGTTTTTGAACGTAAGAGCAGTAATATACATGTATGATATACCGTTGGAAAGCTTAAGATTTTAGAAAAAATATTATCTCATACACAAGCTTTTAAAAGTTAATAGAGAGTGATGAAATGAACATAAAACTAACTGATTATTTTAGATAATAATATAATAGATTTTTTTTATCTCTAACTTTATTTGAAAATTCTTTCATTGATTTTAAAAATGGAGGTAAGTGAAAGTCGTGAGTTGCCCGCACCAGATTTTTTTAAACATATTTACAACTGTACTATATACAACAAGTAAATGTGATGGACATAGTAAATTGACATGAAATACATGTAGAGACGCTACCCATTGGCAGCATTCTAAAAATATTCTAAACTAAAAGGTCTCGGGGCCATCTTCTTTTCAGACGCCTCGGAGGATTATCAGGCATCAAAGATGATGATAGGATACAAAATAGTGGATTATAGTGGAAATGGAGTTTTTCATGGAAGGATTGATACCTAGTTCGGACTAATTCAGTAACATATGGAACATTTAGGCCTTTATGGATGAGCTTATTCGTGACAAAGTAAGTAGCGTTAAGGATTTTACGAAGGATTTGGATTGTAAAATTGGATGAGAGAAGGATTCGATGGTTTAGTTGAGCCCCATAGCTCTAATCCGGACTTTAACTTAGAATAAAAAAAAACAGTCCTTAAGATATTAATATCGGGCATATCCTTAAAAAGTAAAATTAGTCCTTTCCGTGTGTACAGTGAAAAAAAAATGAAGTGATTTTAGCAAGAGAAAAGTACATTAAAATAAATCAGGTACATCTTAATGATTATATGATATCATAATCGTACATTCACCCAAATCGCATCTGGTAGACGAGGATTGTTCATAAATATTATTTTTCCATTAATCATTGAAAAAAAAAAAAAATCTGAACTACTTAAAACGTAAAAGAAACGCTAATTTTACTTCTAAATAAAATAAAGAAATAAACATTATTAAAGATTACTTTAAATAGAACCTTAAATGAATAAATAATACAAAAAATATTCAGGGACATGCATCCAAACCAACGATAATCTCTTAAAATTAAATTCATAAGATAAAATACAATGAAACATCCATGACGAGGACTTATGAATAGCCATGACATCGGATGAGTCATGTATTGCATCACTCAAGGGTACCCTTATCTTTATATTATAATAAAATATAAATCGATCCATCGATTTATGCTCATTATAATTTAGTTTCTACATTATTGTTTGCTATATGAATCATAATTTATTGATCAATACAATTTTTTTTTTTTTTTTTACCATGGATTAAACTACTACAAAGTCCTGGAAATATTATTTATATATATTTTTTAATTTGAGAAGTAAGATCCATCTGTTTATGGCAGCGAAGTGAAGAGAGTAAGAAGCCCAACCTGCAGCAAAGTACTCTAGGTCGGGAATGGAGATAACCCAGTTAGGGCGCCATTCCTTGTGTTCCTATTTGTGAGTACCTGATCTTAATCTAGTCTGGCTTTGAACTCCACTGCTGTAATCATCATATCACTTCCATTACTTAGATAATCTCGGGGTGGATTTTAAGCACTAGCAAGACTGGTCGAAAATGTAATACTTGACTCCCTGGGTATCATCCACCATCACAAGCATAGTAAAAGATAGGATAGACCAGTAGTCCCAACTGGTGGTTTGGCGGATGTCATTTGGAAATAATTTTAAATTAACTTAACGAACAATATTTGTGGAGCCTTGGCTTTTAATAATAATCACACGCTCTACACGGACAAATTTAACATTCTAAGTGATATAATTTCTAGTTTCTACAATCTCAACCTTAAAATTGGTCATTTTCTAACACTGAAAATAATGAGCTTAAAGAACAGAAGATTTTAAGAAGGTTTAAATTTTAGATTATTTTTATTCACTTAACTTTATTTTATGCTACTATGGCAATCAGACGATAATGTAGAGGAATCCTTAAATTTTTCTTATCTAGGTTTAATTAGGATGGGTATCTTTAACAAGTAACTGACTTAGCACAGGCTCTTGACCACCATTTTACGTTCCCTCTGAAGGATGCCATATCGAAGGATTTTTCACTCCCTTCAAAAATTCCAGAAACATCTGCCAAGTTCAACATCTTAGTTATTCATTGTTCTGCGGCTTGAAGTAAACTTCTAGAGCCTAGTATTTTTTCTTTATTTCCATTTCCCCTACTAAGCCATTTCTAGAATATATAGTTTCGGTAGAGGTATTCCGCATGCAATGTACGTGATACGGTGTAGCCCAACAAAAATATAAATATATACCTAGTATTTAAAATTTAGGGGGTCCTTGCCATTGAAATGATTAGATGAAGGGGTCCGTGAAAAATATTTTTGGGGAACCAATGGGATAGACGAAGGCACGTTTATATGTATATATATTTTATATGATTATGTGCGAAATGTCCTCATCATACTTGTATACTTTGTAAGAAAAAAAAAGATAAAACAAAATTTTAAATAAAAAATTAAAGATAAGAAAAATGTAATTATATATTTTACATGTTAATAATTTAAAAAAAAATATATTTAGAAATTAATTTAGTTTGCTGTATTCAAAGGAACCCAATACAGTTGGGCAGCACTACTTTATAAGTGCTATCTCTCTAGAAGCTAAATCCAATTCACAAATATATATTAATGAAATTCTGCCTGCATTATAAGTATATTGAAGAAGCTATGCATGTTTAATTATATTTACTCTGAAAATTTTACATAAATACTATATTACTTTGACTACTGCTGAACGGTGTATGAGGGTGTCTCTGAGGATCTCGAGGTAAAACTAAAACGAATCCTTAACTGCTTAATACGTTTCATCTTTGGGAAATCCAGAAACACATCACCTAATTTTATGAAGAGTTGAAACGGCTTTACCCTTGCTACCGTCTCACAATGGTTCCAAACGTACATTTTTGGTTAAAACTCTGCCCTGGTCGTTCTATTAATGAGATTATCAGCCAACTAAACTTCATTGTGTTCCCAAGTATATTCACTTTCAATTAACAATTATGTTAATTTTAATTAATAATTTTTAGCTCATTTTTAAATCATGAAAAAAAAAAAAAAAAAAAAAAAAATAATATATATATAATATATATATATATATAATATATATATATATATATATATATATATATATCCATATTTACAGTTTTTATATTTTGCTTTGTTTATAATTGTTATTATTGTAGATAAGTTTAAGAAAATTTTGTGTTTCATATCATGGCTAGGTGATTTTTTTAGGAATCAAAAAGTGTTATAAAAATTATAATTTATATAAATATCTCAATATATACATAATATAATGAAGTGCAATCGCTTTCAAAAAAAATGTTTTTCCATTTTTTACAGACACGATTTCAAAAACTTACATCGCTTTCTATGCTTTTGGTGAATCTCTATTGCTAACGAGGTGATATTACTTTAGAGATTTTTTTTTTTTTTTTTTTTTGGAAAGACCAGAAATAAATTTTCTTACAATAATACTTTAATTTCTTGAGGTGAAAAACCATAAAGAAGTACTAATTAAATTAAAAATTAAAATAGCACTATGTTTTAATGCGTGGTTCTCTCTAATGACCGCACCCCCAACCATCTTCCTCATCTAATTTCTCAACGGTCAACTAAACTCCATCATTATAAAGAAGTACTGTTCCGAAGCGAGATACAATAATAAATGTGTTTGTGTAGGGTATTTGGTTTGTTTTTTTTTAAATTCGATTTATCCAATTTACCTTATGGAATATCTATAATTAAAAAGATAAACTAGCAGGTCAGATCAGATATAATTAATGCAAAAAACAAAGAAAGAGGAATTGCTCCAAAACGCAATACAATGTCGAGTACCCGAAATACATACATGTACAATAGTATCACAGAACAACCTGCGGTGTCTTTCTGTTTCGACCCCTTTTTCAAAAAGATTTTTCTTAGTCATAATATGAAATAATCTTCTTATCACGAAAATTGTTGACAAAATTACTGTAATTATTTTACATTTGTAATGGAATTCAACCTAAAATTAATTCGTAATATCTCATTTCTTTAAACATCAGAAGACTAATTCAGTCAATAAATAAAAATTTGATGACTTTTCATGTCAAAATAATGCATACAATAAAGTATGAAAATGTAATTTGGAGCAATAGATGGTTAAATTTCATTTCTGCTGTAAACGAATTTTCTCAGAAATTTTACTTTCACTTATCTTTATATGAAATATAAAGTAAGGGAAAGTATTGCGATCGTGAAAAATTTCTAATTCCAGTTTTCAACCGAAATACGCGTTTTAGAGTCTTCTGACTCCAAATGACCAAGTCTCGCAAAAATGTCAGTGTGTGTCTGTGTTGTGTGTGTGTCCGTGTGTTGCAACTCCCGCGCGTAAACGAAAAGTCCTATGAAACTTAAATTTCATATTTAAGACAACTATACGGCGACATCAAAATCAGATAACCAGAATAGCAACTTGATACCATGCATGTCGCACCTTTTTACGATTTTCTCAAAAACGGCTCCAACGGTTTTGAATTAACTCTATACATCGATGTAAAATTGAATGGGCTTTAATATCATATAGGTTTCATTCTGATTGAAATAGTCTCCCTCTAAAGTACTAATTTTGTAGACTCTAAGAAAATAAGCATATAGTCTTGTTATCAACGATAAAAAACTGGTATATATATTTATATTTAACTAATGATAACTTGCCAACATTGTACAGGAGAATGAGCAGTTTCCATGATAATTTCTCTGTAGTAATTGTCTCTAGTTTTCCTAATAATACTTTTTAAGTTGTTCCTATACTTTGTATAATACTCTTTTAGTTTTCTATTTAATTGTTGCTTTTTTAATATTTTATTTATCTCATCACTCTTCCATATACCTTCCACAAGACCAGGATCAATCCAAGTTTATTTCAATCCACAAACCCAACTGAAGGCTCAATTATTTAATTATTTCATTTATAATTTCAATTTCTTTATAAAATAAAAATTACTATTTCTTAGAAATTTTTGTAATTTTTCAAATCTAAATTTATCATCAGTTTTGAATTAACAAGTTTAGCAGTACTTAAATTTATAAAGTATCTATTATTTTTTACGTTCTTAAACAATAACAAATTCTGTTCCAGTTTTATTGTTTATTTCTGTATTTCATTATATACTCTAAACAATGATACTTTTACTGAGAAGAAAGTATGTTATTATCATTTTTTATATACGAGATAAAGGAACTGATGAAGTTTGGACAGACACACACTATGCTCTTCCCTTGTACCAATAATTTTATATCAATCATTTTAGCAAAGCTTGGCGTTTTTTCAATTAGATATATGTTATTTGAATCAAGTTTTTGTTTTTGTTGACTTTTCTAATATAACATTTATAGTTGTAAATAACACTTTGTCTAACATAATAATTTTTTTTTTTTAATTTCTTATATTGCTAAGGTATTTTATTGCTACTATGTAAACGTAATTTAACACAAGAATAATCATATTCTTATAAAATCGTTTGAATGTTGTCGATTAAATCTATATTTAGCAGTAGCAGTACTAGTCACTTAATGCAGTAGCATAAAGTGACGTTATATAAACCAACAAACGTATTTATATTTGTGACATTGTTTTGAATAATTTATTATTTTTTCATTTCGTTACTGATTATTACCATTGTATATAGTTTCGTTAATGTCATTAAAACTCTTAATTAATTTATTTAATTATTCATATTAAATCATATTCTTTATTTAATATTTCTAATTTTTTTTTGGTAATTAGTTTATTCTGATTATTTCCTTTTTTTTTTCTTCTATTCTAAATTCCATATTATTATTTTGTTGTGTCTAGTATTATTAATCATTTTTAGAACAAATATGTTTTATTTAAATATACATATATTTATTTTACTGTTTTTATGATTATTTAATTTTTGTATTTATTTTATTTTTTTACCGAATCGATTGCTCTACATATTAAGATGATTTGAGTAGAAATTGAATAATTTGTTATTGTGTGTTTTAAACAAATTGTATTTCATAGGCTGCTTCTCTTTGTTTATGGTTGTAAATTACTTGATATTTATTAAATTAATTATCATTAGTGCATAAACATCTATTCCTAAAATGTTCATACTAGTGGTTATGGTTTATTGATTTAACGAACATAAAAATAATTGTCGTAACTAAAATGCATACATAATTATTATAAAGTTTAAATTTATAAATGCTAACATTACTATATTTAAAAAAAGTAGAATTGAGCGCCTGTTAGTAATAAGTTTCAATTCAATTCTTCATTTGTTAATAATTACCTTTTGCATTAATATTTAACTAATTAATTTTTAATATTTATGTTCTAGGTTTCCTAGTTTAATATGACGGTTACCAAAATTTAGACGAAATTCTAGAGTAAAAGAAGTTACTCTGAAACTTTATAAATTATTTATTTATTTTATAAATTATGAAAATGATTTAATAATTGTATAAATGTATTATAATTGGATGTTTTTGTAGTTATTTATTTAAATACAAATAAAATGTTTAAATTAAAACAGTTAAAATATTTCATCTAAACTTTCTTTGTTTTATTCCTGAATCCTAACCCATCCTCCTATTATATATATATAATATATATATATATATATATATATATATATATATATATATATTTATACACACTGCCGGTAAAAAAAAAAAAAAGTTTGAGAGCGCCTATAGTTTACATCAAAAATCATGAATAACCTCTATGAATGCCTTAATAAAATATAGGTATCTTTTTATGATTTGTATTATTGTATATAAACATGTTTGCTAATTAGGAGTAACAAATAAGAAAGGTATATAAACCATCATAAATAATGGTTTGAGAAGAAATAGTTTGATTAAATCTGATTATTACTGAGACTTATAACGTGATAAAAATAAATAAGAATAAACAATGTGATTTTTGTTTCTTGAGCTTAATTTTAAGTCTAGTAATATTCGAAGAGCATTACTAAGCAATTTTAAGCAAAAGCAATTTTT
Source organism: Piezodorus guildinii (assembly GCA_023052935.1). Lineage (NCBI taxonomy): Eukaryota > Metazoa > Arthropoda > Insecta > Hemiptera > Pentatomidae > Piezodorus > Piezodorus guildinii. The sequence continues at coordinate 57,277,011 of CM041295.1, forward strand.
TTTTTTTTTTTTTTTTTTTTTTTTTATTGAGATATATTACAATTTGTTTTATATGAACATTAGTAATAGTGATATAAGATCCCATTCACACAATATATACAGTATACAATGATAAAGTCAAATAAATAAAATATAATATATATACAAAATAAGAAAACAAACAACAACCTATAACTGAGATAAATACAAATAAATGATATATATATATATATATATATATATATATATATATATATATATATATATATATAGAATTAAATAATAATAAATATAAAAACAAAACAAATCAAAACATTAACGTATAATTGATATAAATAAAAGTTTGCAAATAAACAAACATCATTCAAACAAACATAACTATATACAAAATATACAAGTGCTATAGGGACCCCAGACTTGTGGACCTCTACTTGTGGAGGAAAAAGCGAAATCCAAGAGATCCTAGACCCTCGCTCTCAGCCGCGTCACTGGTGTGACTCAGTGGAGGCCGAACTAGGGCGGAATAGCCACAAACATACATTACATGAGTGAAGGATCTGACCAGTGTCAGAACTCCAATTTAAACGTTTACGATACGTCTCGCGGCCACTGCCGTTTCAAACTTTGAGGAGGATTGTAGGGATGGGTGGTACTGGATAGGGATTGTGCTAGAGGGTTAGGGTGATGAGTAAGGTTCTGATGAAATTTGGATGGTACCAGGTCTAAAATAAACGGAATTTTAAGGTCGTGGTGTAGGGTAAAGTTGGTAACGTAATAAGGAGCATTAACTATTGTTCGGAGGACTTTGGATTGGAAGGATTGGATGCGTTTGATGTTAGGATGTTTAGCTGTCCCCCACAGTTCAAGTCCGTAGGTCCATATTGGTTTCAGTACTGTCTTGTATATTAGTAATTTGTTGTCAACTGTAAGATGAGATTTTCTGTTTAGTAGTCTGTATAACTAGCTGAATCTGCGGTTAAGTTCTTTTCTTTTAAGTCTTGTGTGTGGGTTCCACGTCAGTCTTTTGTCTAGTAAAAAGCCAAGATACCGGACTGTGTCAGAGGAAGGAAGCGGTAGGGAATTGAAATAAACCGTTGAACAGGATTTGCGTCGAAGAGTGAATGTGACCTGTGAGCACTTGTTTTCGTTCACCTTAATACGCCAAGCGTTACACCAGTTTTCGACAAGGGAAAGGTGCTTTTGTAAATTAAGCGATGCTACTTCAGGATCGGAATTGGATGACAAAATGGCGGTATCATCAGCAAATGTTGCCAGAAAGATATCGGGATCGGTAGGGATATCGGCGGTGTAGAGGATGTAGAGGACGGGTCCCAAGACGCTGCCTTGAGGAACACCAGCCTCAACAATATGATGTTTGGAAAATTCTGAGCCACAGCGAACTCGGAAGGAGCGGTTTGATAGATAGGATCGGAGAACTAGGTATAAGGATTGGGGTAAATGGGTTTTGAGCTTAAAGAGCAATCCCGGGTGCCTTTTTTTTTTTTTTTTTTTTTTTTTAGTATTAGATTTTTTTCAACATTTGAAATCTACGTCTCTTAATACGTGAAACCTCAATTTTTTTAAACGTTTTTCTTTGTTCATTTTTTCTTTCTTGGTTTATTGTCATATCTCAAAATTGCAACACTAAACAAAAAAAAATTATTTCTGTAGCAGTTTTTTCCGCCATTTTCCTAGAGTTTATTTCCAAAAATATTCTGGCTAAAGAACTAAAAACTGGATGTAAATGTGAACTTTAATACTTTCCAAAGCGATGAACATTGGATATTCGTTTCTTGAATGAATGGTTTTATTACTCAACAGATTGGCACAAAGCCCATCCTAGTTTCTTATGCGAAGGACGTTAGTTTTTAAAGAGAAAATTATGCACTCTTATTTATTCAGAACCGTTCATTCACAATTGAAGAATTCCTTACTACTATGCACCAGCCATCGAAAAACTTTATTTCTTCTGTTCGATTGCTTTTAATGTTCATTCAATAATAAATTTTATAATATACACCTTATATGTTCATGTTCATTGATTAATAAAACCGTTAAATTATACCTAATCAACAATAAAAAATTCATGTTCCACGATCATATTTGGATTTATCATTTTGTAACAATAACAACAACTGATTTGAATGAACAACGAATAAATTCAACGACTTTGATTTTCAAAAATATAAATATATATATATATATAATATATTATATATATATATATATATATATATATATATATATATATTTTAAAATTTATTTCTTGGAATTTACAACTTTATAATAGAATACAACGAGTAAATTTGAGTGAAATGTAAAAATTCATGAAACACATGTAGAGAAGCTTTCCAATGCAAGCACTCTAAAAATATTGTAAACTAGAAGGTCTTGGGGACATCTCCTTTTCAGACGCCTCGGAGGATTGCCAGTAATGGAGGGATTAAGGTGGGAATGGAGTTATGATATATATGGAGTGTCATGATAGGAATGATATCTGGGTCGGGCCAAATTAGCAACATACGGAACATTAAGGTCTTTTTGGATGAGTTTATTCGAGACGAAGTAAGGAGCATTGAGGATTTTACGAAGGATTTTGGATTGTAGGGATTGGATACGGGAAGAATTCTATGGTTTAGCCCCAAAGCTCTACTCCGTAAGTCTATATCGGCCTTATGATAGTCATGTAGATGAGTCTTTTGTAGTTAAGCGGAAGGTTTGAGCGTTTGTCTAGTAAGTGTTGAAGTAGTCGAAAACGTCGTGCAGTTTCTTGTCGTTACTGTCTTGTATGAGGGTTCCAAGTATGACGTTTGTCGAGGTGCAGTCCTAGATATCGGATCTGTTCAAACGGGACAAGAGGAGTATAATTGAAGGAGACAGTAGGGCAGGATGTCATAGGTTCAAAAATATTAAGCCCAAAAAGGAGGCTTTTGTAAAATAGTCATAGACACACACACACAGATTTATGCATGTATGCATTTGTGAGGCTATGTTTTGATTCCTTTAATACTTTTTGTATATAAAAGATATTGCTTTAGGGTAAACAAAAACAGAGGGTAAGTATTGGCCTCGTGAAAAAACAACATAATGTGATGTGTTCTGTGGAAATGAAAAAAAGCTTCCGATAAGACATATATATAATATAATGAATTGCTTTATAAGGTTTATTTTTGGAGCCCGTTGACGTGACCATGTTTATTATTATACCGAGTTTACTATTATACATTTTACTATGTTACGATGTTTACTATTATACCAAGTTAAAATGGCTTCATCCTTCTGTTCGTCGGCGATATTTCCATGGTTCTTACCTATCCCAAAGCTTAAAAAATAGAAATCCTTCCTATATAACTGAACTCCTCACCCTCCGCTCTGATATCCATTCGTTGCACACTAGAACCCTATCAATAAATATTCATACCCCATCACATAGAACTGCGTCCTTTCTCAAATCCTTTCTGGTTCGCATTTCATTATTTTAGAATTCCCTTTCTCTATCCGTAAAAATGTCTCTCTCTCTTCTTTCAAACAACATCTTTTCCATCAATGTCGGTAATTACAGTATAAATATGAGTATATATAAGTGCGTGCTCCACGTGTGAATAAGTATACAGAGATTCGTGGATGTATCAGTTTGTCGAAATATTTTTTTTAGAAGTAGCTGTATTATAAGAATTTTTTGTTTTCATTGTTTTTTTTTCTTAAGGGACTTGGTTGATTTTTATTTTCATTTCGTTTCAAATATGTAGAAACGGATGGCTGATATTTTGAATCATTCATAAATATTTACTTAGCGTATAATCAACAACAAAATTACAAGTAATCAAGAAAAAAAATAGCATGGTTCAAAAACATACTTAATTTGAACGGATCGCATGGATTAAATTGTAATTTAAATCTATCTAACTGTGATGATATTAAGTTATGGAAAAATAATCTAGCAACATTAAGGATTCAAATACAAAAATATATTCATAGTCAAAATATTATCAAAGTTAGAAATTCCAAAACTTCCCCCTTTTATCCACATCTAGCCACGGTAAATTATATAACAAATGTTCACTGGAGGTGATTAGATGAGTGATGTTTTAACCTAAATTATAAAAATTTCATAAAACCAATAATATATGTAGTTTGTGCAATACAAATGAAATAGAAGATCTTTTTCACTTTTTAGCTGCCTGTCCGATACTTTCAGAGTTTAGGAAAAAATACTTATATTCTAAAAGTCTAACCTGGGATCAAATATTAGAGTTAATAAATGGAAAAGATTAGCTGGCGTTAGTTAATTACTCTAGATCGGTTTTCTCTAATAGAATGTTGTTAACGAAAGAATTTTAGAACATAAATAATATTCAAAGTGTTGATATATTGTTTCTTATTAATTATTTATATTGATAAATTAAAGATTAATTTTGTCAATAAAAACAGACTCGACGGACGGTCAATAGACCATGTAGTGTGTCTTATTTTTGTTATTGTATTTTGTAAATTGTTTATTTTCTTTTTGCTGTAATTTTTAAAAATAAACAGTCTTTTCTATCTCTACCTAGCGTATACTGTTTTGGAATACAAGTAAACAGGTTTTAAACCAAAAAGATGTAGATAAATAAAAAAGTACTTTCAATGCGTCTCGTGGAGAAAATAAATAAAACAAAGAGAAAAGGAAAAAGGAAAGTAAAGCAAAGAGTAGTAAGTGGTTAATGTTCCCCCCTCACAACTCACCAACGATTTTCAATTGCACGCCCATAACACTTAGCTGTAATAGCTGGGTGTTTATGGCATCGCTGAATGTCTTGCATCCTTCATAGAAGCTTTCGTAAGTTCATTCAGGCTTTATATTATATTTATTTTAGAACATACGCGAGTTTACTCTTGAACTTTTATTCGGTTAATATATTACAAAATAGTTACTACAGAAACAAGATATAAATATAAATATAGAAATAACAAACAATTGGGAAAAAATCTGGTGCGCACAACACACGACTTTCACTTGCCTCCATTATTTATATCAATTTGACAATTTTTAAACAAATTTATAAACAAAAAAAAGTGTTAAAGAATTTTTTTTAATTGGATTTTAATAGAAACATATGTTTTATTAAATAATCTATTAGATTATTATCTACGACAATCAGTTTGTTTTATCGGCTTTTCATCACTCTCCGTTACCTTTTACAATATTATGTATAAGATAATTTTTTTTTTCTAAAATATTTATCATTCCAACGCTATATTATACATGTAGTGTTGTTCACTGTTCTCATGTTCAAAAACAAAAAATTGCATTAAAAAAATATTTTTGCAGTTTTCTCGTTTAGTTGCATATCGAATTCGTTTAACTTATATATTTAATACATTCATATATATTTACCTGTTTTTTAGCAATGCTAATCAGACGATATGGTTAATTTTTTCGAATCTGCAAAATTAAAGGTACTATCGATTTGATATCTTCAAAATTACTTCGAGAGGTTTTCCCGACATATTTTTTCAGCCACGAAGCTCACTAAACGTAGGTGTTAAACTTAATTATTCGTCATATTTTTTTTTTATCTATGGTTTCAAACTTAGGAAAATATATAAAATAACTGATCACCTTTTACCAATTATTTGTTGCATAGAAGGAGCCACTTTGCTTTAGAAGTGCATAATTTCAACGATTACCGTCGAACACTGTAGAACAAACAATTATTATCTTGTTATAAAAACCATAAATTTTAAATGTATAGTTTTTTTCAACTTCATCGAAAGTGAATCTATTCGAAGAAATCCAATTAAATCATTTATCGATCTGGAATACCCGTTATATATGTGTATTTAGGCTTAAATGAGGTGATTTTTTTTTTCTGGAATTCATTATTCTAACATTGTGTTAGCAAAATCAAATCCGTCAATAATACTAATTGCTGTTTTTTACTTCCACTTACCTAAGTATAAAATATATTGCAATGGACAGTGTTGCAATCTTGAAAATATTCGAATTTCTGTTCCCACCGTAAATACACGTCATAGGATCATCCCCCTAGTTTCAAGTCCAAATGATCAATTACCGCAAAAAGATCTATGTGTGGTAAGTCAAACTGAAAAACAGTAAATTGTATAAAACTGGAATTTGAAATTTTACTAGCTTTTTCAACAAAATCAGCCTACCAGAAGAGCCACTTTATACCATACCTATTGCAAGTTTTCACGATTTTTACAAAAAAACGGCCTAACGCTTTGATTAAAATCCCTATATCGATGTAAAATTTAATTAGCTTTAATATCATGTAGTTTTAATTCTGATTGCGATAATATGACAGGGCTTAAATTCCCCATTTTTTTTTTTAATTTTCGTCCTGTACCATTCATTTTGTAAATTCCAAAAAATTAACATCATCTTATAGACATTGATAAAAAACGGCTAAATATACAAGGTGAGCGATTTTGGCAACCAATTAAAGAGCAAACATTGTTTTCGGTAACTTTTTTATTTTATTTCCGAACATAAGAATAGTAATATAGGTGTATAATATACCGTTGAAAAGCTAAATAATTGAGAAAAATGCCATCTTATATATAAAGTAGTGTAAGGTAAAGTGACGAATAGAGCATAAACTTAAGTGATTAAGTTTCATTACAATTTTATATCGCTATATTATTTAATCTAAAATATATTTTCTCAACGAAATTTAGTGTAATTCCTTAAAATGTTTTCAGCTCTAACGGTATTTCATAGTTATTAAATTTATTTTATCTACCGAGGTAAATGAAAGTCATGTTTTGCCCGCACCAGATTTTTTGTTTTTTATAGAGAGAGATATGGACCCAAGGACCATTACATTAAAACATATATTTAGCCACATAATATACATTCAAAGTTTTAATACATAACTTCTTATTTTAATCTTTTATTTATTTTATTTTATATATTCCTTAATTTTTTGCTGGCAGCTAATTATGTATTTGAATGAAGCTAGATAAACTACAAACTATACTTATTTTGTTCACTATACATTTTTTTTTTTATGATAAAATGTACCAGAATAGAAATTATTTTCACTTCAAATACCTATTAGTATCAATACTAGTGAGCACTGTAATATAAAATGCCTCCCTTCCATTTCTAAAAAACAAATCCCCCTGAATCTACCCCTAAAACAAACAAAATATATCGTCTTAGGTTGATATAGTACTATTTTATTGTAGTATGATGTAATTATTTCATTAAAAGGGTGTGTGTGTGTGTATATATATATATATATATACATATTAGCAATTCATAGATTTTATTTAGTTAAGCTATACAACACGAGTAGCAATTGAAGATGTCAATTAAAAACAAAAATGTGGCCTCGAGACGTTTTGTAAACATTTATATTGGAGTTCTGACAATGGTCAGATCCTCCACTCATGTATTATATATTTATGTCAGGGCTCAGCCTCCATTGGCTCACAACATTGACGCGGCTGAGAGAGAGGCGCTGGGATCTCTCGGATTCCGCTTTCCCTCTACAAGTGGAGGGAAAAGCCCGTACTAGGGTTCCTTTACAAGAATGTAAATATTGTATATAGTTATGATTGTGTGTTCAATGTTTATTTATTTGTCAATTTTGTATTTATCTCAATAATAGGTTGTTGTTTTTTTATTGTTTTTATATATGTTTTATGTATATTTTATGAATGTGGTCTCATATCATCATTACCGTTGTTCATTTTGAAACAATTTGTAAAATATCTCAATAAATATTTAAAAAAACAAAACATGCATATCAATCAGGAAATGAATCAGAGCTATAAAATGCCTTATAACAAAATAAATCTTGGACGATTTCTAGACACTCGTTAAATTTTATAAATCTAATAAATAAAGCAAAAATATAAACTTCGGCAACTTCTAAATAAATCATTTTCCTCTATTTTTACTTTCACTTACCTATATATGAAATATATAGTAATTTCGCTTAATGCGATCGTGAAAATTTTCGAATTTCAGTTTACAACGTAAATACACATTTTAGGGTCCCTTAAGTCCAAATAACCAAGTCCCACAAGAAGGTCCGTGTAGGTATATGTGTCCGTGTGTTTCCAAAACGTAAAGTCGTACAAAACTAAAATTTCAATAATGAACTTTAGAATTGAAAGACAACTATACGCCCGAGATGTTACAGTAACTTTTTCTCTAAAATCGCCTGACCGGAAGGTCTACTTTATACTATGCATTTTACATCTTTTATACGATTTTCTCAAAAACAGCTCTAAAGATTTTTATTAAACTCCCTATATTGATGTAAAATTTAATGGACTTTAATACGATGTAGGTTTCAATCTGATTGATCTAGTCTAACAGAGCTTAAATGGCGTTAGTTATAAATTAACCATATCATCTTATTAGCATTGATAAAAAATATTTAAAAATATAAGGTGAGTGAATTCGATATCCAACGAAAGGAAAAAAGAGCAAATGTATGTTTTCATGAAATGTTTGTGTTTTTGAACATTAAAACAGTAATATAGATATATAATACACCTTTGGGAAGCTACAGATTTTATGAAAAATATTATCTTATACACAAAATAAATGTTAATGGAAAGTGGTGAATAGCCGATAAAACTAACCGATTATCGTACATAATAATATCATAGACTATTTAATAAAACAAAGTTTTCTATTGAAACTAAACGTTATTAATTCTTTAACAATTCATTTTCATTTGTAAATGTTTTTAAAAATTTTTAAATTGATTATAACATCGGTGGTAGGTGAAAATTGGGTGTTGCGCGTTGGAAATTTTTCAATTACAAATATCATATACAATCATAGTATTCTTCTAATTTATTTTTAAACAAATTGATAGAGCAATTTCAATCAAACTAATGCCTTGTCAAGTTCAAAGTTATGATAGAATTTTAGTGAACGGACGAGCTTTTTTTTATCAATAAATTAGTTGGTTTCTATTTCTTCCCCAAAAAATTTATTTCGGTAAACTTTAACAAGTCAACTTTTCGGGGGCCTTTCCCATCATCAGGACTCACTGAGTTGTTTAATAGTTAAAAAATCCATTTTTTAAAAATTAAAAATGTCAAAAAAATTTGTGTCAAAATTGTCTTTAAAAAATAACCATCCGGGAGCAACAACCACCCCACCTGACAGATTCTTTGGCCCCTTATATCTAAGTCTAAATATTTTTGAGAACATTTTTAATTAAAAAAAAAAACGTTGACTCGTTAAAGTTTACTGAAATAAACTTTTTTGGAAAGAAATAGAAACCAACTAATTTATTGATATAATTTTGCAATCTTCCTTTTAACCTGTTTTTTTTTTTAATATTTTCAAACCAAGTTGGTGATACACTGCATCTGGAAATATGAATTGGATTCCCTTTATCCCTGAGGTGAGTGGTGTAGGCCAGGTCAACTGGCGCCCAGGGCAAACTTGGAGATCCCCGCCCCCTCTCATAGTTCCAGGTTACCTCCTTGTAGGCAACAGAGGTGGGCAAATTCGCATTCAAAAATACGAATATGAATGCATTCGGGAAGAAACGGTTTTGTGAATAACATCACGAATATACTCGCGGATGTGAATACGAATACGGGCGTATTTCACCAGTGTGTTAACGAATACGGTTGTATTTAATACTTAATTTTTACTTTTACTTACCTATATATGAAATAAATAGTAAGGGAAAGTATTGCGATCGTAAAAATTTTCGATTTCCAGTTTTCAACGGAAATACACGTTTTAAGGTCTCCTGAGTCCAAATAACTAAGTCCCGAAAAAAGGTCTGTGTGTCCGTGTGGTAAGTCTAGCGCAAAAACGGTAAGTCGTACGAAACTTAAATTTCATATTTAAGACAACTATACACCCGAGATGTTAATGCAACTTTTTTATCAAAATCGGCTAAGCAGAAGAGCCACTTTATACCATACATTTTGCACCTTTTTACGATTTACTCAAAAACGGCTCAAACTATTTTGATTAAAATCGCTATATGGGTGTAAAATTTAATGGGCTTTAATATCATGTAAGTTTCATTCTGATTGAAATAGTCTGACAAGGCGTAAATGGCGATATTTTAAATTTTCTTCCTCAGAAGTACCTTTGATTTTGTAGATTTAAAAAAAATTAGGCACATCACCTTATTAGCATTCGTAAATAACGGCTAAATATGCAAGCTGAGCGAATTTGATAAACAACTATAGGAGAAAAGTGCAAACATATTTTTTAATGTAATTTTTGGTTTTTGAACTTAAGAACAGTAATATACATTTATAATGGAACGTTGGAATGCTAAAGATTTTCGAAAAAAAATATCTTACACATGCTATTGTAAAAGTTAACGGAGAGTGATGAAATGCCAATTAAACAAACTGATTGTCGTAGATAATAATATAATAGATTGTTTAATAAAACATATGTTTCTATTAAAATCCAATATAAATAATTCTAACAATTTATTTCGTTTTTAATTTTGTTTAAAAATTCTTAAATTGATATAAATAATGGACGTAAGTGAAAGTCGTGTGTTGCGCGCACCAGATTTTTTAAAAATATGATTCGAATGCGGTTGCAATGTCGTAAATAAGAATATCTATTTATTCACATATGTCAACTCTTATACATTTGTTGTCCTACTTCTAAGGCAGCTTAATACAACTTCTTATCATCAAAAAAGTTAATACTGAAAAAAGAATTATACTGAATTTCGATGGAAGCATTTGTTTTAGATAAAAATAATATAACATTATAATATATTATATACTAGAATGACTAAAGTTTCCGAGCTCATCATCACTCTGAATCACCTTCTACAGCTCTGAATGTTACATAACTACTTTCATTCCCTCTGGTAGGCAATATGATACTCACCGACTGTCGTTTCTGCTACTTATTCAAGCACTTGAGGGGGCGGTCTAGTGGATAGAGTAATAGTCTAATGTTCTCCGGGTCCTGCGTTCGAATCCCGGCTGTGGCAGAATATTATTTATTCAGTTCATTCAATCGGGGGGCAAACCTGGAGACCCTCCTGGGCCAGACCTAGCCTCTATAAAGTGGGTACAGAAAACAAATTAAGAAAAAACCTGGCGGCTGAGTGTGATCAAGGCCTAATCACCACTTGCATGGCCGTTGGCCTAGGAACAGTCAAATCTCTATACATACTGAGCTCAAGACTCTTCATGGGTTGTACAGGTACAGGTTTTTAGTTTTGTTTTTCAAGTACTTAAATCAAATGTTTGATACGAATAAAGTCTCCGAAGAAAAATATCAATACTTTTGGGTACTCATTAGATAGTTCTTGTGGATAAAAAATATTTTATTTGATTCGGATATTCGCACTGCCCGATTACTTAAATTTATTACTGCCGGGTAAAAAATATATTCCGTTCTGTTCTCAATTTAAATTTTTGTTTTTGGACTATATTGGAAATTAAATATTGGATAAATATCCTATATTGGATATAAAATATTCAGACAAGTGAAAGGCGTTTGTTGCGCGCACCAGATTTTTTAGCCACTGATAGTTTATTTATTCATATGTATTACAGTTTGTCACACTGGACAATAATAATATTGCTAAAGGATCCCATTCATACAATATTTACAATATAAAACAAAAGAAATGTCAAATTACATAAAATGAAACTAAACTAAATAATCGTATACAATAACAAAATTTGTAGATAAAATAAATGAAGTTAATAAATAAATAAACAAAAAACAAATAAATGTCACATTCATACTTATGTGCAATATTTACAGTCAGCTAGGGAACACCGGACGGGGCTTGTCCCCCCACTTGTGGAAGGACAAGCAGAGTCCAAAGGATCCCAGCGCCTCCCTCTCAGCCGCATCACTGGTGAGAGCCAGCGGAAGCTAAGTGAGGGCGCCATAGCCACAAGCCACTGATAGTAACAATGAAACAAGGAATTCGATGAAAATTAGTGGAAACATATTTAATAAAAGAGGAATGTGAAATCATAATGAATTTGTTAAAAAATTAGGAGATGATGAATAAGTTCAAATGAAAAAAGTATACTTATTTGGTAGAAAGCTTTTGATTAAAATATGTTTATTTGTTTAAGCCTAAAAAAAAAAATTAAAACTAATGATCGTTGGGATTAATATTTAGTTTTGGAAGCATATAAGATTTCATTTTAATATTTCAATATTATCAAATTAATATTATTAACATAATATTTATATTTATATCATAATTTCTATTTAATCTATACTGCATTTTAGATCAGGACCGTAGGAAATTATTCCTAGGACCAAACCTAAGAGTAAAAAAAAAAAATGGTGAACCAACATACATAACCTTTATTATCTTTGTTAAATTAGTAACTTCGAAAACACATTAGAAGAAATGAAACCCTGAACATTTTTCGATTCTGAGTAGATACGTAATTATTTTACGAGGTTTCCGTACACGTTTAAACCTGCGATATTTTAATTACATTAATTTGCTACAGAAATTTATAACATTCATATTATACCATTGTTGCATTATTCTTCCACTCTCCTCCCACTTCAGCCTAATTAGGCAAGCCGTTTTCGAAATATATGTGTGTCAAGGAAAAAACGTTTGCGCCTACATTAGGGAAATCAGTTAATATAATTTAATAAAAAAATATATTATACTATTTTTACTCAAATATTCAACTCTCATCTAGGGCTGAGCAAAATCAGACCGTCAGTTTTCGAAATACAGGTGTGTAAATGAAAATACATCTGTGCCTATGTGAAGGACGTATTGGGTTCGACTCAATAAAATTACAAACAAACTCTGAAAACTTCATCGACATTGGATTAACAGAACCACCTGTTATACCCTTCCCATGGAATTGACTCCCGACAACGTACCCTTTTTTATCGAATACGGCAAACCAAAAGCGGAACTTTATACCATGCATTTTGAACATTTTTATGATTTCCTCAAAAACAGCCATAACGATTTTAATTAAACTCGCTATATCTATGTCAAATTAATTTAACTTTAATATCATTCTGATTTGAATAGTCTGACCGGGCTTAAATGCCGATTTTATCCTTGAAAGTATCCCTAATTTTGTATATTTCAAAATATTATCTATATCGCTTTATTAGCGTCGATAGATAACGCCTAAATATTCAATTTGATAACCAGCTACAAGATAAAACAGAGAAAATATTTTTTTAGGTAATTTTTTTCCCGAATATAAGAATGGTAATATAGGTGTATAATATACCGTTGGAAAGCTAAATATTTTAGAAAAAATGTTAATCTTATAAAAAAAGATTTTGGAAGGTAATTCAAAGTGACCTAATAGGAAATAAACTTAAGTGATTATTGTTCATAACAATTTTATATTGCTATATTATTTAAGCGGCGTGGTCTAGTCGATAGAGCACTATTATTATACTCTTCTTCGGGTCCTGGGTTCGAATTCCGGCTGTGGCAAGATATTATTTATTCTTTTAATTCAGTCGGGGGGGGGGGCGACCTTATGGTATGAAGACCCTCCTGAGGGAGACCCAGCCTCTATAAAGTGGGTACCCAAAAAACGTGGGGAAAACCCTGGCGGCTGAGCGTGATCAAAGCCTAATCACCTCATTGCACTGCCGTTTGCCTTGAAACGGTACGAATCTCTATATGTACTGAGCCCAAGACCCTTTATGGGTTGTAGTGGCACAGGTTTTTTTTTTATTTTTGTAATTTCTAAAGCTTAAAACAAGATGAAAATTTTGATTATTCCTGCACGCTTACGATTTTCCGTTGTGAGAAAACATAATGGTGCAGTGTATTTCTTTTTATCTGATACAATAATTACATTTTGGGGTATATTTTATGGTGATAAAGACGTTTGTGGTTTAATATACCCACTCTTATGAATTTATGATATTAAGTAATTTAAGGAATATCTTTTGCCCCTAAAGCACTAAAGCACCAAAATGTCAAAGCTTTATAAGTATTTAATGGAATTAGATTGAAGATGGGTTTAGACTGGGTGAGACTGTACCAATGGAATGCCGTCCTACAAGATGGTGGGGGCAGGTAGGCTGCCTCTCTCCCAGACCGGCTAACTTCAACTATACCAGAGCACACATATTTACCTTAAACATTATCCAACTCTGCCAATGGCATAGCTGCCAACTTTCTTGGTAAAAAAAAATATGAAAACAATCGAGAATAAATAACCATGATACCACTTTGTATTAGGTTAGGATTAGTCAAATTAAATATGAGAATTAACCAAATAATTGAAAGTAAAAAAAATCTGGTGCTCGCAACACACGAATTTCACTTACCTCCCTTTTTAAAATCAATTTAAGAATTTGTAAGTACATTTAGAGATAAAAATAAATTGTTAAGGAGTTAATTTAATTGAATTTCAACAGAAATACGTGTTTTATTAAATAATCTATTATATTTTTATCTACAACAATCAGTTAGTTTAGTCGGCTTTTCATCACTCCCTATTAACCTTCAAAATTCCGTGTATTAGATAATATTGTTTCTAAAATATTTAGCTATTTAACAGTATATTATACATCCCTATTACTATTCTTGTGTTCAAAAACACAAAAATTGCATTACAAATATGTTTGCAGTTTTCTCCTCTAGTTGTTAATCAAATTTGCCAAACTTCCATATTTAGGCGTTATTTATCAATGTTAATAAGATGATGTGTCTATTCTTTTGAAATCTACAAAATTAAAGGTACTTTAGAGAAAGAAAATTTAAAATATCGGCATTTAAGCCCTCTCAGAATATTTCAATCAGAATGAACCCTACATCATATTTAAGCCAATTAAATTTTACATTCATATAGGGAGCTTAATGAAAATCGTTAGATCCGTTTTTGAGAAAATCGTAAAAAGGTGCAAAATGCATGGTATAAAATGGCTCGTCTGGTATGCTGATTTTGATGAAAAAGTTGCCGTAACATTTCAGCCATATAGTTGTCTTAAATATGAAATTTTGGTTCGAAAATTTTCACGATCGCAATACTTTCCCTTACTACATATTTCATATATAGGTAAGTGAAAGTAAAAATAAATATTTATAATTTTTTTTTAAAAGGAAATATATTTTATTAAAGAAAAAATTTGCCACACTTATCCTTTAGAAGTGGAACTGATATCATTTGCAAAAAAGGCTTAGATTTTATTTACGTTTCCGAAATAGATAAAAAGGGTAAAAGCAAACAATCCAAACGATATCAAAATCGAATTAAACTTAAAATATTTTTTAATAAAGTTAGTGTTAATGAATTATCTCATATAAAAGAATAATAAAATAATAATAAAAAAAATAATAAGAACCAAAAGGTTCGATGCCGATACCACCAAATTCCGCTTACACAGGTTCGTCCAATGATCACCGTTCAAGCCCATGCCTTCATATAAAAGAAACATTGTTTAAATACTACACTTATAAATCTGATGCCTGCAACACACGACTTTCGTTTATCCCGGTTGTTAAAATCAATTTAAGATTTTTTAAATAAAGTTAGACTTAAAAAAAACGTTAAAGAATTAAATTCAGTTTCTTTGGAAACCTACGTATTAGATTGAATAATATAACAATATAAAATTGTTAAGTACTTAAATGTATGCTCTATTCACCACTTTGCGTTTATTACCTTCCACAACTCTGTGTATTCAAGATAACATTTCTGTCTAATTTTATTTTATTTTTAGCTTTCCAATAATATATTATATATTGCGTGCTCTTTAAGGCCGTTTCGCGTCAAAAAAAAAAAAAAAAAAAAAAAAATATATATATATATAATATATATATATATATTATATATATCTATATTATTACTTTTCTTATGTTTGCAAAAAAAAGTTTACTTAAACAAATATTTTCGCTCCTTTTTTTTTCCTTTAGTAGGTCATCAAATTCATTCAAATTGTATATTCGTCCGTTTTTTATTCATGCTAACAAAATTATATAGTTAATTTTTTGGGATCTACAAAATTAAAGGTACTTTAGAGGAAGAAAATTCGGCATTTAATCCTTGTCAGACTGTTTCGATCAGAATTAAACCTATATTATATTAAACTTCATTAAATTTTACATCGATATGGCGAGTTAAATCAAAATCGTTAGAGCCATTCATGAGGAAATCCTAAAAAGGTGCAAAATGCATGGATGGTATAAAGGGGCTCTTTTGGTCCGCCGATTTTGATGAAAAAGTTGCTGTAACATCTCAGGCATTTGGTTTCTAAAACATGAAATTTCAGTCTCCTTCAAACTATCGTTTTCGGGCTAGACTTACCACACATAGACCTTTTTTCGGTACTTGGTCATTTGGACTCAAGTGATCTTAAAACGTCAATTTCCAGTGAAAATTTTAGAATTTTCAAGATCTCAATACCTCCCTTACTATATATTTCATATATAGATAAGTGAAAGTAAAAATGTATGCTCTCAAAATGTGTACTTTAACATAACAGTCCGCAAAATGGTTGTGTGATTGGAAAACTTTATTTGTACCTTTTATGAATAATTACTTTATAATAACATCACAACCTCTATGACACTGGCATTATCTTTTGGTGTTCGTTATTTTCTTGCCGGTGATTTTTTTTTTCTTACAAATGAATAAATCGATCTCCAGTGTACTTCCTATAAATGCCGGTCTCCCATTAGGTCTCTCATCTTTATCCCAATCTAATAATCCATGAGCCAGCAACGAAAAATGCAACCCATTTTACTAAACAATTTAGTATATTTTAAACCAAGCATGTTTCATAGTAAAGCAAAAAATACACGTCTGCCAACCCAAAACAGGTGGATTACAAAATGGCGGCCATTCAAAAAGGGAATATCACGAAATATCACTCTTTTCTAACATAATTATGGTTACTAACATGGAAACGGCTCATCCTATAAGGATAATCGTTATAAAGTAAATCATCAAGTATTTAACGAGCTTTTATTTGGGTGGTAATAAACATTTGTATGTTCAATATTCATCGTTATAGAGGTATTACAAACAATTTTGCGGAAAACGAGATATCACTCTTTTCTAACATTATTATGGCTACTTTCATGGAAACCGCTCATCCTTCAAGGATAATTGTTACAACAATTAATATGGAAATTAAATCACCTGTAATTTGAGTCGTAAAACATGTCTGTATGACTGATAGTTATAAAGATATGGTTCTTAAAAAAAAAAACGAAAACCGAGAAACTTCTCATTTTTGTCATTAATTTGGTTGATATCATAAAAACGGCTGTTTCTAACAATATGATGATAATAAGCTGCTTTACGACGCATGCAATTACCTTTAATTTGATTTGTAATAGAAATCCGTAGATCTAATATTCACCGAAATAATGGCAGTGTAATGCTTACATTGGTTAGAATTTGTCCCTAAAATTCCAGTTTTGATAGACGCTGCCGCGACTTCCCATCCACTATTGTGTGGCAGACTAGCGTCGTTGAATCGTACTATCACCTAGTATTATGAGGTCACAAGGAAAATCGAGGTCAAATGAGTCAGAATTATAATAATAATAATTATTTTAGAAAAGTGTGATATCTCGTTTTATGCAACAAAAAAAAAATTGTTTTTTGTAACACCTCTATATCTTTGAATATTAGATATACAAATATCTTTTACACTCAAATGAAAGCTTATTAAATACTTGATGATTTACTTTATAACGATTATCTTCATAGGATAAGCCGTTTCCATGATATTAACCATAATTATGTTAGAAAAGAGTGATAATCTCTTTTTGAATGTCCGCCATTTTGTAAAGTACCAACAAAAAAATTTTTTTTTTAAACCTGTGTACAGTTATCAAATATGTGACTATCACAAATCTGGTTATGTTTTAAAACTGCATCATCATGAAAAAGAAAATCCATTTGAGAACCATGTTTATAAAATGGCTGCAATGTAAATATGTTAAATAAGTTTTCATTTGTTCTAATGTTCCTCAGGGCTCATCACTATACCCTACCTTATATGCAATTTACCCATAAAAGATGGGTCAATGCATACAACATATCTGAAAATCAAAATTACTTTTTGTAGGCCTTTCGTAGTCGGTCCTTCGCGACATTCCAGGGTTTCACTCGACTCCTTGGATTTGATCCAGGATGCTTCTCTTAAAACTGCAAACTTCAATGCTTCAGCTTCCTCCCCGTTTAATAGGTTTTAGGATGGTTTTGGTGTTATTCTAGCCACCAGGTGATCCCCCCTTTTAAAAAAATATTTACTTTAGCAGTTTCCCCAGAGAATCTTTTAAGATCGGATATCGCTTTTCTTAAATCCTGGACAGTTTTATCCTCTCGAACGTCGTCGCAAACGCCTGCGCCAGCGTAACATTCGGTAGTAGCAAGAATTCTGTGGCCGCCAGCGGTGGAGGATTGTTCGATGTTACGTTTAGGAGAGCCGGCTTTAATATCCCATTTTCCGCCAAATTTATCAAATAGCATGAAGAAAGAGGGGAGGGGAAGCAAAACGGAAACCCACCGAAGCTGAAAAGAACTTAGAGAAATTTTTTTAAAAATTAACTCGTGTGAACTGGCTAAAAGTCTCGGGTTTCGGCCCTACTTATGAGTTACCAAAAATAAAACTTTTAAAATTAATGAAAAGGGGCACCAAAAGAACTCTCCTGTTATAAACCATAGGCTCTGTCATTAAGTCCTTCACAGTGAGATAAGTACACTTTAATAACTCATAAGTTGAAAATAATATAATTTCAAGTTAAATGTCAGCAAATTTATAATTATTCAACAATATTATAATAATTCCAAACACAATCAACCTATTTGTTCCATTAGGCCATGATTATGTTACATTTTTAAATAAAACAATTAAATCTCACCTTAAATGTTTGGATATCAGATTACAAAACCTAAGTCCTTAATCGTGTATCTCGAAAATTGGAAGGTGAGTTATTTAATAAATTTCTTGTTATTTAAATATAACTATAAATTTAACTTTATATATATATATATATATATATATATATATATATATATATATAATATATATATACACACGAGTATATATTAAATATACACTAAGAAAATCCTTACTTTAACGTTAATAGGGTTCTGTGAAACAGAAATTTAAGATCATTATGCAGACAAATAAATCTGAATAACAACCAAACAAAAGCAATAATTATGAATATCAATTGTTGACCATAAGGAAATTTAGAAGACAAATAGTCAGGATGGTGGTCAACATAGAAAAAATAAATAAATATTCTTTAACTATTTATTGCTTTGCCAATGTTTTGACCCCCACATTGTAGGTCATCATCCAAGCTCAAGGGACAGCAGCTATGAAAGGAATTAACATTATTAAATATTTCTTCAGAAGGATTCTTCTGAGCCCTGATGATGACCCACCATGTGGGTTGACACATTGTCTAAGCAATAAATGGTTAAAGACTATTTCATTGTTAATTTTTTTTTCCAGCAGCCAGACTATTTTCCTTCAAATTATTTAATAAAAAGAAATAATCAGATGAACATGAATCCTACAACTGTAATTTCAACATGAATTTAGTTGAAATTATAGTAAAAAAATTAAACCTAACTGATTCAGTAAACTATAAAATGAACAAGAAATAATAAATAGTTCACTAATAATAACTAGATTTCTAATATGTATTATATTCATGAGTTGAAATAAAAAAAATATTGCCATTATTGTTTCTATAAATGCATTAGATAGCAATGAAGATAGTAGTAAGTTCAATTATTCCTGTTTAAATGTTATCAAATTATCACTCCTGTAAGACTGGGCAAGTGCTCCATACTATCATTAATACATATTACATAATTTAAGATAAGATTATCGCAGAAATAATGATCCGAAGTGTTACAAGAAATCAGGGAATATATGACTGTGAAATCATTAATATAAAAAGAGGCTAGTACACAAATCCTAACATGATACATCACATATACTTAATTACTTTAGAAACATTAAACATGGAAATATAAAATAAATAAAAGTTAATTTCCCAATTAAATAAGAAATAATAAAAAAACAATTAACCCTATATTTAACTTCATCAACTTAATTAATATCTTATTAAAAACGAAGAGGTTTAGGGATGAGGCAAATGAGTTGAATAGGAAATATACAGATAAAACTAAATCAACCAATATAGTATAAATCTGTTGGAATGTTTTAATACATACTTCCTATATAATAAAAAATATTAACGATTATGTATAATAGACTATTAAAACATTTGATGAACAATATCTGAATAAATAATAAAATAAAGCATTGAGGATGAAATCAGTATAGGTGAATAGTCCAGAAAAAAATAGAAGACAATCATATTAAAGCCATTTATTTATCATTAATTAAAGCACAATGTATGACTTCTAATTTTTATTTCAAGAAAATATGAGTTCAAGAACTATTCAAATATTTGTGGTATGTTCTTATTCATAAGACCTTTTATTGTATTATATACTGGTTCATTCAAGTGAAAAGAACAACTGAAAACATGATGTAAATTTCTTAAATATGATACAAACAACTTAGACATACTTAAAAGATGTAACTCAATTAAAAAAGTGAGCATATTAACATCACTAAAGTACTACATAGAAGATGAAATAAAAACAAAATAACATATTTGTATAGATTTTCATGATTTCCTTATAGTATTATAACCTACATTAATCGTCAATTTTTTTTTTTGCTTATTATTATCTTTATTGTTATTATTACAATTATCTTATTACTTTTAATGGCTAACAGAACAAAATCTCCTTAAAAATTATAATTCCTCACAAATCATTACAATTCAGAAGTAGGAGAGTATGAAATATTACAATAAAAATATATTAATTTTTCTTTTAACATAGTGAAATTTAATTCATTCACCACTAATGATAAAATTGGCCCAATTAAAATATGACTTATATGTAGGTAAAGTCTACACAGAACTACACTATAGGCACAATACGTCACCTAATTATCTCATTTAACGCACAAGAGAAACCCATAGTTTAAACAGTCTTTTTTTTTTTTTTTTTTTTTATCCATGCCAAAGTCTTTGGTAAGGAATTTTTCCCTGAGAATATACCGCTAGAGATTTGGTTTAAAGGGACATGGATATGACTAGTAACAAATTATAATTACTATATACCAGAAAAAACAAAGTTAGTAGGATGTTTTCAATGATTCAGTTATTTAACTACAGAGCTAATATTTTCTATTTATTTAAATAGTGTGGTTCAGAATAATACTTCAAAAAATATTTAAATAAAGGAAAAAAAGCCATTCTTTAACTGGGCACTTGAAAATAATTGTTTCTTTTTTAATAAAATAATACAATGCATTTGTTTTAAATTAAAATAATTTCAAATATTTAAAATATATTGGTACTTAACAAGCTTCCTTTTCTTTATTTTAAAAATTAATGTAAAGTTCTATCTTACATAACTAGAACTATAAAAGCTAATTTTAAGCACTTTTATGTTTGCCACAATGGATTATAGCAAAAATAATAAAACTGTATAAATGTTCATATTATGCTCTAGTAAGTTTTAAATAGGATAAAAAGAAATTACCTATTATATATAATACTACAAGATACTTTTAAAGATCTTTAGGCCGTGCCATTTATAATAACTGGTATTGTAAAGTTATATACATACATGCCTATAAGCATTTTTCAAGCAAACTCACACTTACACTCATGCACATACACACACGAACACACACATCCATCCAGACATACAAACCCACACACCAGCACATACATATGTATATATAAGTTTTTCATAGCACACAATTTTACCTAAGATAATGTAACAATGTATTTATGATAATTAAAGCATTTAAATACGAAAGTTAAATTATAACAAATTTCAAAATAGAAACTTTTATATTTTAAACAGTACTTTTTTATTTATCACCAAGGTGGCACATATTTTTATTATTATACACCTTTCTCACAGTTTTGTTTTATCATTTTAGGAAAAAAAGGAGCTTTTTTTTTTTTTTTTTTCTTATGAAACCTAAGTCTCTTGCAAATGTCTATAAAAATCTTAATAACATTTGATAAACAGGTTGTTCTGATATAGTAATGAACCAAATATCTTTTCTATATTACTTACAAATATAACATCAGAGTAAATAATACTCACAATATTAATAAGAATATAAAGCTGGAAACTTTGAAATATTTAAAATAAAAATTTCAACCCTAAAAGTTCATTCAAGTATTGAATCAGCAAAATTTCTTGACATTTTAAACTTATTTATACTATTAAGTTATAATATTATAAATAAAATAACACAAACATGTCAATTTACTACTTAATATAACACATTCGCAAACAAATTCTTAATACAAGTGTTAATGAATTTCATACAGCTCTTGTTAGTTAATATGATATCTATTGAAGAATAGATATACAATTATATGAAGTTATACTTATCACTGTGCTTTGGATGTAAAATTGTGTTGCTCTTAGAAGTACACATTGGAAAAAAAAAAATAATTTAATGCATATTGTATAAAAGTAAAATATTAATTAAATATAAATAAGTTTGTTAAAATACTAAGATTTTATCAACATCACAGCTTATGTAACCTGCTACATATGAATAAATATATAAGTTGTCAGGGAATGAAAAGCCAGGCAAATAATGGTCTAGATGTTAGATTTTATGAATCATTTTGTGATGAAAGTTTTATTGTTACTAATAGTACAAACTGATCCAATATTTGTAACAAGGAAATGACAGGTCCATCACAATAAAGGAACACTTTGTAATCCCAAATAATTTATAATGAAACCACTTTCATTAAATTGACACAAACTTCAAACAGAATTGTTTTGCTTTTTTATTGGAAACTGGGGAAATGATTTATGTAGTGTCTTAAGATGGGAAGATAATAATATTTTAATACAGAAAAAATAAGGGCTTTGGAGAATGTACATATGCTAAATATTTATAATCTTACTATAAAATATTTTTATACATTTAGTGAGAATATTATTTTTTCTTTTAATACTTTAACTTTGAGAAACAAAATATAATTGAATCTCTTCTTTTTCCTATTAAAAACATCGATAATATTATTAATCATGATATGAAATTACAAACACAAATTCATAAAAAGAGAAATAACTCAGTTTACAAACAAATACTATAGTCATTACTGTTAATTACAATAAAAAATAGTGAAACTGCAGAAAAAAAAGCATAGTAAAACTATCTGATTTTGATTCTTCATGACAATGAAACATGATTATTTGAGATTCCATAGAGTTCCTAAGGAGAAACATAATAAAAAAAGGTTATAAATTAAAGGTTTTTTCCAAGATCCAAATAATCCGTCAATGCAATACAAAAAAGTTAAAAAAAAAAAAAAAAAAAAAAAAAAAAAATGAAGAATCAGTCACATCAAGAACGTAAATAGAGTAATGTCTTGATCAACATTTCAATGATACAATCTATTTATTTTTGACTCTTTTAATTTTCTTTGAAAGAACCTAAAATGCAATTAATATATATATATATATATATATATATATATATATATATATATATATATATATATATATATATATATATAAACATACATATAGTAACACACATTTCCATTGATAAAACTTCTACAAATATTGAGTGCAAAAATATTCTAAATTCAAACCTTCTAGCAATAATTTGTATTTATTTTTAATTGTAACTAAATAAAGTTCAAGTTTATAATTATTTTTAATTATTAAATAGTATTTTTATTTCTATTTGTTGCTTCCTTATGAAACTAGATGTACCAATATAAAAATAGGAACAATAAATTACAATAAACTTAAAATCTGATAAATAAAGAACTATCTTGTGTATTTCAAAAATATCTTAAAACACATACATTTTTAGTTCAAGAACCCATCATTTAACATACATTGAATATTACGTCAAAGTGTGTTGTTAGTTATCCAAAAGTACTGCTTGACTCTGCTCAATTATAGCTTAATGAAAGAGAAAATAAAACAATTAAAAAATACTAACAGGTAGAAAAATTAGTTTGATGTTGAGAAACTTTACTGTTATATTTAGAATATTATAGTTCATATAACAAAAAAAAAAAAAACCTTCCAGATGGCTGCATCTGTTGTTCGGTGACAAGTATATCATAAAAAAATAATAAAGTGATTCTTGTATACTTCAGTTTCAAAGAAACAAGAATCACAACAGGGCATTAGCTTAAATGAAAGGGACTTTATGAAAATAATTACAAATATCCTTTAAATGAGACGGTTTCTTTATGAATAGTTTTTCTATCATTGCAGATCACTAATATGTGCTGTTCTATTTGGTAATTATCAGAAATCTGAAAACCACTTATTAAAGTTAATTTAAAAAAAAGTTTTGTTCATTTTCAGCATTATACATAATATATTGATTCATTTGCAAGAGACCCAGGGAACAAAGTAAGATTTTATTTTACAATAAAAACCAGTTTATTATTATTTATATCACTAAAACATTACTTAGCCCAACAAATAACCACTATATTAAATTTGTACTACTTTATTACAAGAATAAAACTATTTGAAAATAGCAGTATACAAATAGCATTATAATCACAATAACTGTCTCATGTTTATCAAATTCATTCATAAACAAGCTGATTACATTCGATTTAAATATACAATATTGCCGTAATAACCACATAACAATGAACTCCAACTATTGCAGTGTTGATGATGAATTCTAGGAGTAATAGAAGTACTATAATAAATAACAATAACTTCTGAATAGGCACCGGAAAAACCCAAGACTGCAATAGTTTGATGGTTCTTGCAGTGTTAGAAGAAACCATTTTTTTTTTCACTTATTTATTTATATATATATTTTTTTAAATCTAATAATCATTGTTATAAAGGCAGTCATCATGATAAAAATACAGTCATCAGTGATTCTTTGTTTCTCTGCAGTTATATGTGTATGTGTTCATGTGTGTATGTATTTATGAGTGTATGCGTGTTTTAATGTGTGTAAAAATAAATAAAAACATATTTATAAAACCTTATAAATAAAAATTAATTAGAGTACAAACAATTAAAATATAAATACTTGATAAATGATAGCACTAATAAACTAGTATTATGAAAAGTAAGCCACAGTAAATAATAATCCATTAAGGTTAAATTTGCTAATGAAAAAAAAGGCCTAATGTTTAAGAAAAGTTGAAGAAGTATGTATATCATTCAGTCACAAAAAAAAAGAATAATTAAAAAAGTAATAAGTTAGAAAATACAATTATTTGCTATTTTTACGTTATTTCAAAAAACTATTTTCATTTTCATACTATTCTATCTAACTTCCGTAGTAACTAGGAATAATTTTGAACCGATCTTGGTAAAGCCTATTTTTATAAAAATGGATCACTTTATTAAGCCTTAGTTTTAAAAATTCAAGTGTAATATTAATTCTATTATTAAATAATTTTAGACAAATTTAAGACAATATTAATAATTATACCAGAAAAGAAATTACAGATATATCAAGTTCAAATACTGGCTAATGAAAATAAATTGTACAAATAAGTTGACCTTAATTTAGATATATGTTTATAACTTTATGAATAACAATAATACCGAACTAATGATCCCATTTTCTAGCAAGGATTCTCATTAATATATTTAAATTAATTATTATATAAAACAAATGTAGTACAAAAGTTTTACTAAATATCTTACATAGTATATTTGTTATTGGGAATTCATCGACATTCCTAAGTCAGTTTAGGAAAAAAAAAATTATTATTTCAATGTAAGCTCCAAAGAGAGCTTCTTCCTCTTTATAGGACTAAATGCACTAAGTATAATTGGTGTAAGTAAATGTGATAAATACTAAACAAGAAAATAGGTATTCAATAGAAATTAAAGACTGATTAAATTATGATTCACTAAACCATCATGGAGTGATATAATAATAATCTCTACTTAAAAATACTTCAACTTATAAACACATATACATAAGCACAAGAAAATTTATTTCTATCATTATCAAAATTAGTATAAAATTTATATAAAGTTAATATAAACTGTTATAACTTTAAACTGTTTCTATTCTCAAAAGGAATTTTGCAACCAATTTTTTTTTTTACATTCAGATACGTTTATATCAGGTCTTAATTCATAGATGTAAGTATATTCAAATTACTCATTTATTAAAAAACTTCTTTCAAAATACGCATGAACTTGTTACTCTATAATAAAGTCTTTTCGGCTTCAATAAGAAAAACATTTGTCTTTTCGACAAAAAAAACACAAAAAAACAAACAAAAAAAACATCTACTATTCAAAAAGAAACAGTTTTGATATTCATAAAAAAAAAAAATTAAAACTTATCAATAGATAATTTGTAAAATAACCAACTAAGAAAAAAAATATAAAACTAAATCATGTTAATGTGTAAACAAAAAATTTTAAAATTATTCGTCACAAACTTTTTCTTTCCAATTCGAAAAATTGTTTTCCTACATTATAAATTAATACAATAAATAAGGCACACTATTAGGGAGTGAGGGCACAGCGAGGGGCAAGCACTTACATCAACCAGTATCTTCATAGAATGGCAACACTAGTCAAAGGCATTCTTATGTTAACAAACAATTTAAATTATAATTAAAATTTTACAATAGTAGTTTAACAATAAATTCACTGCACAAATAAACGTTCCAAACATTGAACTTCAATAATAATAATAGTTTTATTACTGAATAAATTCCATTAATAATACAAATCAATGTCACTATAAAAACCTTTTCAATAGATTTCTAGTTTTCCTAAAGTCTAATCTTCAATAGTAAATCATCACTTATTTACTATACAAAATAAAATAAAATAATAATAATATAAACATTAATTCAATTTAATAACTTCAACATGAAACATTTTAGAATTTCATTGGGAGAAGAAAGCAGAAATCTATTAAACTTGAATTGAAATCAATTTATATAAAATCATCAGCAACAAAGTCATATAACAATTTTGAAAAATGTAAATTCAATGCCACTTGAAACTGGAATGTTTGTACAAGCTCGCATTCACTCCTCGCGTTTATTGCAAATATTTGTGCCCAATAATGCAACTAGACAAGTGTTATATTATTAAAAATGGAGTTATTACACACTACATAACATTTTATTCTTGGGCACAGAATTATTTTAAACCTAAATGTGAGTTTAGGCACTGTCTTTGACTATTGATGTGACCTGCAATAAAATATTAGCTATATTGCTATGTAATTAAAAGAATTTTCATTTATCCTTTAAAAATGTGCATACTCTAGAAAAAGTTTAATGATTTTATCACAAATTATTAGATTATACAGAAGTTTAGAGCGATTTTGATTTTTCACTTTATTACTGTTTACACAGTTTTAGGGTAACTTGTTTTATTAGTTTAGTTTCTAAGATAACCTACATAACGGTTTAACAATTTTAACTAGAAAATACAATAACAAGATAATACAAAATAACAAGATAGAAAGTTATTCCTAAAACCAAGAACTACCACCTCCAAATTTACTGGTAAAACCTCCTATTCCTTTACCAAAAGCATTACCAACTCTACCAACAACATTGGCTGTTACATTACTAATTTTTGCAACATAATTTGCATCTTCTCCAGTAGCATCTCTAACTGTAACTTTACTTTTAATAGTTTCATCATCATCTACTCCTTCCAAGTAACCCCTGAAAATAATTGAATATTATTATTTTTTTATATAAGTTGTAAATAAAACAAAAAAACATTCTAAAGCAATATAAAAACACAATTTAAGTACATCAAAAAATGCTTGACGATATAGATAATTATATTGAGGAAAAAACAAGTCTTTTTAAAAGTTTCACAAAATTAAACATAAATAATTAATAAATGTGGCATGATGATAGATGAAATTAGCTTCAACATGAAAATTCGAACATTCTAAAAAAAATATACAGAAGTGAATTTAAATAAGTTTGTGACAGTAGAAGTAAAGTATGACTATTCATAGAAGAAAAAAGATATATGACCTCATAGTCTAGGAGCCATATGCATAGTTGACTATCACATCGAACATTCATCTGGAAATATTTTTAAAAATTAGGTTGTACCAAACTTATAACTAAAATGCGTTCATGTTAAGTATTAGTTTTACTTTTTAAAATAAGATAAGCCTTTATTTACATTTTTGTTGATACATAAAGTTTATATATATTTATTTTTATTTTAAAACACTTTTAATAATTGATCTAAATAAAAAGAAACAATTTTTGACCAAATTTTTAAATAAAATTTACTAATATGTTTTTATTTAATAAACTTGCAAAAAAACTTGTTTAAATAATAATTTTATGTTTAAATAAATAAAAATTGTCTACTGATGTGTAGGTCTCTCCTGAAGGAGGAATAGTCTTGATCAGTGACCAGCCGTACCTTCTGGGTTATGAGTTTGCAGCTTGTTTTTCAATTTCTTGGCATTTTAATTCCCAATATTTTGATCTTCTGTTTTCCTGTGCCAAGATATTCCTTCTTGTTTTTAATCTCATCTGACCATCTCTTGAATTGCCCTCCTTGCTTGCGTTTCTTTCCGAGAGGTGTCCATTCGGTAACTGCCTTGCTCCACCTGAGGTTCTTTATTCGCATCAAATGCCAAGCCTATTCCCATTTTAGCTTTTTTATACAGCCCACAGCATCACTCACCACAGTGTCCTCTCTCAGAGTCGTATTTTTTTCTATGCTTTAAATTAACATTTGTCATGCTCCTCTCCATTTCCTTTGCCAAACGTTAATTTTTCTTCCCTGAGATTTAGTGATCCCTCACATGGTCCACATTAGTGATCCATGTCTGGCTTCCATAAGTCGAAGTTGGGAGAATACATGTATTGAACATAAACCTTTTCCATTTGATTTCGGTGGAGCTTTTCATTATGTTCTTGAAAACCCAAATTTTTTTCCAGCAAGAGGCAATCCGTTTTTGAATTTCTTTGGAAAGGCGGTCATCCAATGATATGGTCTGTCCTAGGTAAGTGATTTCTCTGACTAATTCTATTTTTTGGGGAGAATTTTCTATTTTGGATATATCTTCTGAATTTGTCATTATTTTTGTTTTGGATAAATTCATAACAAGACCAACCTGACCACACACTCTCTCCAAGTCCTTCAGTATTTCTATTAACTTGTCTTGGATACATGATATCAACACTATGTCGTCTGCAAAATTTAGATGATTTAATTTGTTTCCGTTGATATTAATCCCTTTGGTTTGCCATTCCAAATTTCTAATAGCGAATTCTGGGACTGCTATAAAGAGAGTTGGAGAGAGAGGGATGCCTTGCCTAACTCCGTTTTTTACAGGAAATATAGGTCCTTTAATATCTGTTTCAACATAGGCGATGTTATTACTGTATAGTTCAGTAATTATAGAAATGTATTTTTCTGCCACGCCTATGTGTTTCAAAGCTGAAAATATACTGTCATGCTTAAGGCTGTCAAAAGCTTTAGTGAAGTCAACAAATGCTAGATACAGAGTAATATTATTTTCTTTAGATTTTTCTATTAACTGGTTCACAGTGTGAAGATGGTCTATGGTTGAGAAACCCTTCCTGAATCCTGCCTGATCAACTGTTAAGTAATATTCAATTTGTTTCTTTATCCTATCATTTAAAATTTTTGTGAACAGCTTACCAATAGACGAAATCAAAGATATGGGTCGGTAATTTCCAATTTCTTCTTTATCCCCTTTTTTGTGTAAAAGAATTATTTTAGATATTTTCCATTGTGCTGGGACTTGCTCTTTAATCAGCATTTCGTTAAATATTGTGAATAACGCCTCTACTAGGATACTGCCTCCAGCTTTTAATATTTCATTTGTTATGCCGTCTTTTCCTGGAGTCTTTCTTGTTTTCAGTTTATTTATAGCATTCTCTACCTCTGATTTAAGAATATTTGGTTCTTCATCTTCATCATTATTTCCAGTATATCGTTTAGGTGATTTCGATGAATGCTCTTCTTTGTAGAGGTTTTTGTAGAAAGATGTTTCTATTGTAATCATCTCTTGTCTATTTGTTGTGCTTTGTTCTTGTTTGTTTTTAATTAATAAGATCCAATGTTTGTCTGGGTTAAATTCTTTTCTTAATTGTTTAGTTGATTTGTTGATTTCCAAAATTTCTACAATTTTTCTTTCTTGGAATATTTTTAGGTCTTTTTTTATTTCAGTTCTGATTTCTCGATTGAGCTGCCTGATTTCGCTCTCCTCCCCCGAGTTTATTTTTATTTTTCTTCTTTTTTCTAAAAGTGAAAGCTTATTTTCTGATAGTTTGTTTACATAGCCTTTTTTTTTTTGTTTACCCAATTTCTTTTTTACTTCTATTGCACTGCTAATTATGGTATCTGTTATTTTATTATATCTTTGTTGGAAATCTGGAAGTTTGTTTTGCTCTTCTATATTTAAATTGGATATCAATTTTTCTTGAAACATTTCAATCTCCATGTTATTTAGGGTTGTGAAACTATTTTTCTTAATTTTAAATATTCTTTCCTTCTTTAGCGTGTCAATATTTAATGATGTTCTGACAAGGCGGTGATCTGAATTGAAATTAAATTTTGTTAAAACTTCTATATTCTTGACTGAACTTAAACTGTTTATTAAAACGTAATCATATTCATACGTTTTTTTTGTCTGGAGCCATCCATGTCCATTTGTTTTTTAGTTTATTGTTAAAATAAGTATTTCCGATTTTTAACTGCTGGCTGTATCCAAAATCTATTATCATCTCGCCACCTTCATTCCTGAAGTCGTAGTTAGATGCTCCCATTATCACCTCTTTCCCTTCTAAGCGCTGACCAACTCTTCCATTCCAGTCACCCATTACTAACACTGTGCTTTTATTATTCCTATATGTTGTAAGCGTTGTCACTAATTCTGAATAGAATAATTCTTTTACTATATTAGAAGATCTAGCAGTAGGAGCGTGTATTTGTATTAGTAACAATTCTTTCCCCTTATTTATCCTTAAATTTATAAGAGCTATTCTTGAGTTAATGTCTTTAAATTCAATAACATTATTTTTCCATATTTTATTTGTAATAAAACCGACACCATACTGTCCTTTTTCAGAGTAAGTATGCATAAAAATTTCTCCTGTTTTTGTTTCCATTATTTGGGTATTTTTTCTTCTTATTTCACATAGACAGATTACATCCCAATTAATATTGTTTAACCTTTTCTAATTCAATCAACCTTTCTTCCCCTAGTAAAGTTCTTGTATTAAATGTACACATTCTGATGATATTTTTAGTAGTCGATAATTGATATTTTCCTGATTTGAAATTTCCTCTGTCTGTTGATTAGGTATTTCGGTTTTTTGTCAGTCCTCTGTTTCACTTGTGATATCCTGTATTTTTTTTGTTTTTTTATTTTAAACTTTAGAGTTTTTTTTTAAAGAAAACTTTATCTAAGATATTGCTCCTATAACTCTTCACTTCTGTTTTAATTGTTCCAAAACTAACATCATTCCTATTTGTTGGTTCTTTTGGTTTTGGAGATTTCTCTTCAGTTCTCTGTCGTTTTCCTGTCTGTTGTGGTTTATTTTTCAGATATTCCAATGAATATAATTTTCCATTAATCAACAGTTTGTCATATCTGTACACCGCTTTATCCCCTCTTTCTTTGTAAAGTTTTAGAAACGGAAATAATTCCTTTCTGATTGCTCTGATGTTCTGGGGTAGATCTTCTTTAATAACAATATGTTTAAAATCTTCATTTTTTTTAATATGCCTTTTTTCCTGATCATTGCATTTTTAAGATATACTGAATTAAATTTTACCAGTATTGGACCAGTAGCATTTTTTTTGTTTAGCCTAATAATATTATCGATGCAGTAATCATTACATGATAGCTCAAGTGATTTTAAGATATTTATTATTTCAGTATAAATTAAAGGCAATAATTCCGTTTTTGTCCCGAAAATTATAATTTAGTATTTTTATTTATTTTTTTCCTCCAACAAGCGGTTTCTTTCGAAAATTATTTTTTATTTCTTCTACCTCTTTTTTTATAATAGATATATCTTTAAAAATTGTTGTTTCTATGGAGCTTATATTTTCTTCTAATACATTTAACTTGTCAAGTTTAAACAGAATAGTGTCTCATTTCTCTTCATTTGACATTTTGATTGTTATTGTAAATACTGTTATTATGAAATTATGAAAATATTATTGACAGTTCCTTCCATTAAATAATAATCCTATGACGGACGCACTGTAGCTTTTATTTACACTCAAGATGTAAACAATAGTTGGAGAGGGGTTAGATACGCATGCGTATTATTACAGAGTAATGGCTATTTTATTGTCTAACTTGGTTTCATTGACTATCAATTTTTATTAATATTTCCTCTTCCTTTACACTTTTTTCACTGAAACTTCTCCACTGTAAGGGTTTGCTATTAATGTAAACTATTGTAAATTTTTGTCACTGTACGGTTTGTTAAAACCTTTATTTAATAAAGTAACACGGGACTTGATCTGCACTCAACCGATTCCGGCACCGAACTCAATTTTTAAAATAAAATAAATTTAAATATACATCTATTTACGAATTATTCAACTAGTAAGAAAAAAAATAATAAAGCTCTTTTTTATTCAAATATTGGAAATGAAAAATTGCAGAAACTATTTTTATATAAATAAATTTTAATTTTATAACGTATATCATCAAATAAAAAGCATGTTTTATATCATAAATTTTCCCTATAAATGACATAAATGGTGGTACAGCAATTTAATAAATGTATATCTGATGTTTAAAATATTTGTTTTAACATTTTATTTATTTATTTTTTTTTTTACACTAATACCTTTGATTAAAGTCCCAAATATTTCTAAATTGACTCTTCATATCTTCCGGTATAAGTAACAAAAAAAAAAAAACCTTAGATATTTTACACAGAAAAAAAAAATAAGAAAAAATATTAAAATACTGACAAAAATTAACAAAACAATATCAATACAGTAATTTAATAAATTTATATATGATGTTTCAACTATTTGTTTTAACATCAATTTTTTTCTTTTGACACTAAAATCTTCTATTTTAGTCCTAAATATTTCCAAATTGATACTTCATATCTTTCATTATAAGTATAAGAAGAAAAAACAAACCTTAGATATTTTACACAGAAAAAATATTAAAATACTGACAAAAATTAACAAAATCAGATAATTACAGTAAATTAATAAATGTATATCTGATGTTTCAAATATTTGTTTTACATCCATTTTTTTTTCTTAGATATGGTTTTCTTTCGACCCTAAAATCTTTGATTATTGTCATAAACATTACAAAATAAACACTTCATATCTTTCTTTATAAGTACCAGAAGAAAAAAGAAACCCTAGATATTTTACACAGAAAAAATAAATAAAATACTGACATAAATTAACAAAACCATATAGTCTTACTTTAAGTACAGTGGACCAAAAAAGTATTGGCACACCCAACATTTTCCTCATACATATCTTAAAAGTAAAGCCAAATCTCTTTTTACTAATTTATTTTAAAAACTAGCATCATACTATTTTATTTTTGCCGAATAAAATGCCCAAGCCAAATATTACTGCATTTGATATAAGTAATGTCAAGCCAACTGTTAAACAAGGCAGGGGGAGAGGGGGGGGTTTATAGACTGGGGCTGCATGTCATGAAGTGGTGTCAGAAATTTGTGCTTCATTGATGGAATCATGAACGCAGAGAGTTATTTTGACATTTTATGTCATAACTTAAATAGCAGTGCCGAAATTATGGGGATCAAGGACACATTTGTACTTCAGCAATATAATGATCCGAAGCATACTGCTAATAAAACAAAGGAATGGTTGCTGTAAAAAGTTTGGAGGCAAATAAAAACTCCTCCCTAATCACCAGATATCAATTCCATAGAGCATCTGTGGTACTTGCTGGACTTCAAGGTACAGAAAACTAAAATTTCTTCAAAACAACAGCCACAAAATGATTTATCAAAGAATGGGATTGGATTGGACTTACAACAACCCAGAACTTAATATCATTGATGCCACAAAGTCTCCAAGACATAATAGATGCTAAAGGAATGGTGACAAAATATTAAAATGTAAATAATGTGCAAATAGTCATAATAAAATTTGTTTGTCGTAATTCACTTAAACTTTGCCAATACTTTTTTGACCCCTGAAATTCAGGTTTTGATTTTTAGCTCGCTCTACATCTTTAGCTTAGGCATTTTATTTGACAAAAATAAAATACTTCAATGCAAATTTTTTAAATAAATTAGTAGAAAGGCTTGGATTGGGCTTTACATTTTTAAGACATAAGGAAAATGTTGGGTGTCCCAATACTTTTTTGATCCACTGTAATTGTGTATTGAAATTGTCACAACAAAGGCCATCGTTGTTCGAGGCCACTCTATGCTTCTGCCCTAGATGGCTGGACATTTTCTATTTTGGCAGTAGTGAGGTTTTCTAATCAGCCAGAAATATAGTTTCATCATCTTGGAGCCATAAGGGAGTAGTCAGAACAAAAAATAATTGTATGTTGGATGGGCTGGTTAATGTTCAACAAAATAATTGATCATTTCATCAAATTAATTAGCTGCTTAGTAAGACTACAAAAACTGCCACAAAGGTATTTCTGCAATAAGTGAGGTACAAACTAATTTTTTTAAATATCTCCAGATGTATGTTGGATGAGGTAGTCAACCAGGCATCTGGCTCATTTTAGAGAAAAGGTTCATTTTATTAACAATACAAAATAATAAATAGCTGCCCAAATGTATTGGATGGCTCTTTTACAAAGCATACTAATCAATCTGAATGACGAGTTGTATTTGTTTAAAATTACATTTTATCAACTTTTCTTTTATATTTTGGCGATGTATCTACAATAACTCCATCTACATTCATATAGGTGATGGTGGATAATCCCCAAGGAGTCCAATATAATATTCTTGGCCATCATGGACAATTCCGTATTTCTAAAACTGAGGTCTTCCAAAAGGCTCCTTGTTCTGGGATAGCTCCACAAGAACCAAAGCAGAAGCCTCTCAGGATTAACTTTTTCTCTCTGGAACTTCTCTTTTAGGAAAGGGATACACCTGCTTTGATAAAGTCTACTGCATTATTTTCCCATTCCATTGCCTGATTAAGACCATCGCTTCATATCTCCTTGGTGCATAGAGCAAGGTTGTAGCGGTTTTGGCAGGAAGCTTGATTATGGCCTCCTACTCCAGTGGATATTTATATCTATACCTTTTAACATCACAGGACATATTTTGGTAAAGAGTAGGTCTGGAAAGGGTGAATAAGTCCGGGAAACACATATTATTTGACAATGTTGAGCCTTTCTTCTGGTTTGAGTAGAATGGGGTTCACAAGTTTGTCAAGGTTGGTGTTCAATTTTTTCTCCACCTCTTCATTAAATACCAGCTCTCCCGAGAATGTACATCCTGAATATTAGATTGAATCTATATCTTTTACTAATAGATGATATCCCCATCCTCCAAGAAGAGCATAGCTGTCTGTAGTTTACCCAACACAACACCAACACTTTTCCATTGATTTGCAGCGACACCAGTCAATGCAAGAATCCTTTGTATCCCATTTATTGGGTTGCCAAGAAAATAATGCAATATTTTCCCCTTAAATACCCCTCTAAATAGTGAACTTTAGCTGGATTATTCATTTGCATGAATATCAGCACTTATTAATCTTGTTCCATAAGAAAATATTTGTTTTCCTTGATAGCATTTCTTTAATAGGAATCTTTACTTAGATGTCAAAGTGTGAGTTTTGTGTAATTTTATTTCAAAAGTTTAAAATTGGCCTGGACGAGGGCCAAATGACCAGGAATATCAACCAAATGTGGGACGAGGGTAGTACTAATGAGTGCACTGTTCAACAGTCTTGAAAATGGAACTTCAGCCTGGATGACAAAGAAGGTTGTGGAAGGACTTCTTCCCTTGATGACAATGTCCTGAGAGCTTTGGTGAAAGAAAATCACAGACCAAACATTTGATAGCGTGCTGGGAAACTGGATGTGAGCAAATCAACCATAGATAACCATCTCAAGACAATTGGAAAGGTGCAAAAACTCAAACGTAGGGTTCCTCACTCATTAAATGACTGCCAAAATAATCAATATTATGCAATTTGAGCTTCACTTCTTAGCAAAAACAACAAAGACCCATTTTTGTCCAGAAGTGTTACTTTTGATGAAAGCTCTACAGAAGTTGCTCAGAGAGTATGCATTTGAAGAATGAGCCAGTTGCAGGTGGCAGGCAGTTAGTGTTCATCATTTTAAAGAGACTCTGAAAGCCAACAGATACATATGTGAGATACAAGTTCAGACAGGATCGAAATGCTACAATGCCCTTAAGCTAAAAATGCACCCTCCCCCCCCCCCAAACCCAAGAGTCAGCGGACAGGTGAGAGAACTTGGGTCCCTATGTCACAAATGTGGCAGTCATAAACACCAACCCACATGATGGAAAAATACCCCAACAACTCCCTCCACATTAATCACCAGTACCACAGGGTCAAGAATGCAATAATAAAGCTCCTCATATACTCATATTTAGATAGATAAGAGAGAAAAAAGCGGTTTGAATAATAAAACAGTAAATTTAAGGGTGATCACAGGGTAAGAATTAATTTTAAAAGTGTAAAATTTTTTAAGTAATATAATATTTAAAAAGAGTGTAGATAACAGACAAAAAGAAAAAAAAAATTGTGAAATTTCAACTTAAAAATAGTAAGTTGAAAAGAATCTGTACCACATCCTTCATTCATATAAATCTATATCAATATCAATAAATCTCAAGGGGGAAAGTCATACAAAGCACAATGAAATAAATGTACTAAAGAACAACACATTCTCTTACTCTTCCTCTCTTCTTGTACTCATGGTAAGGGCACATGTTGCTTCCTCAGTCTGCATTCGCTGAGCAACAGTTTGGTATGTTTTTGAATTTAATTTGTCCTCCATCACACCTTGTAATTCGAAGTCTGAATACAGTTTCTAAAATTATTCAAGTAAATTAGCAAAGAAAATTTCCATTCGTCATCTCAATAACTCCAAATAGACTTTACAATTTACCTTCACAATATGAACCAGACAGGTACATTGATAAGGATGTAGTGAGTGATCAATTCGTTCAGATAACCAATTGCAGAGCATCTGGATTTGTGCAGTGTACCATTGCTTAAAAAAAAATATAAAAAAAAATAATATAAGACAAAAACAAAAGTATGAGAATTACTTAAAATTAATGGAAGGAATTAGTCCGGGTGGCGGTCATTAAATGAAACAACTAAATAGTTTCAACTATTTTATTGTTTGCCAACGTTTCGACCCCCTTTGTGGGTCATCATCAGGGCTAAAAAGATACAAAAGAATATAATTTCAATGACATTACATACAATATTATATAACCTATTTAGCTAGAGAACGTCGGTATTGAAAAAATAACAGAAGAACTGTATATGTAAAAAAAATACAATGACCATATTACAATATTATCAAAAATTCAAATAATATTATAAAAATTCAAATATTATATTAAATTCAATCAACATATCAAAAATCTCTTAGAAAATAAATTCATCAACCTAACCACGTACAGAAACTTGATCTCGTACAACTCCTTACCCCCGCGTTTATATGGCCTTCCCAAAATTCACAAACCCGGCAATCCACTCCGTCCCATCATTTCAAACATCAACGCACCTTCCTCGAAACTTAGTAAATTCCTTCTACCTTCACTTAAAATACTTAGCCGAACTAACCCCTATGACATTAACAATTCCCTTTACCTCCGAGAACAGTTACTATCATTGCATATTCCCCCCAACTACATTCTAACATCCTTTGACGCCGAAAGCCTATTTACCAATATCCCCATTGATAAAGTTATCCAACTAGTAGAAAAACACTGGAACATCATTGAACCCCACACCACACTCAATCTTCTTTCATATTTAGAATCACTAAAACTTTGTTGTAAAACCGGATATCTCACTTTTCAAAACAAATTTTACAATCAGATCTCGGGACTTGCAATGGGTAACTGTCTCGCTCCTGACCTCTCTAATATCGTACTAAATGACTTACTCGACTCTATAACCGCAACCTATAAAAATGAAATTATATTTATTAAAAAGTACGTGGACGACCTCTTCCTTATAATAAACCCAGACAAAATCCCCGATATCCTAAAATCATTTAATTCTTATGATCCACGCCTCCGTTTTACCGTAGAAAGAGAAAACAACTTGACAATTCCCTTTTTAGACTTACTTATCACTAGAAATACCGACGGTTCTATTTCAACTGACTGGTACACCAAATCCACCTATTCCGGTAGACTGCTCAACTTCTTCTCCCAACACCCATATCATCAGAAATTAAATGTTGCCAAGAATCTCGTCCACCGTTGCCTATCCTTGTCTGATCCAAAGTACCATCCTAATAATATCGAACGTATTAAAAAAATACTAACCTTAAACAGCTTCCCAAAAAAAGTAATTAAAAACCTTATAGATTCTTATAACACAAAAACCACCGTTACTTCCCCTACAATTCCCGACCATGATTCACCCATGATATTTTTATATAGATCCCTACCTTACATTCCGCACCTTTCTGAAAATATAAAAAAAAAAATCCTTAAATTTTCCTTACCTTCCTTAAAACTAGGACTAAAGACCCAGAACAAGCTTTCTCACCTTTTTACCAATACAAAAGACCCGATCACTCCTATATATCGTTCCAATATTGTTTATAAAATTTCATGTACAGATTGTGATGTATCCTATGTAGGAGAAACCAAAAATTACTTAAAAACCAGAATATCGCAACATAAACTATCCGTATCCTCTCGAAACCCTCTAGCCTCAAAACTTTCTGAACACTCCATACATTTCAATCATTCCTTTAACTTTGACGACTGCT
This sequence comes from Piezodorus guildinii, assembly GCA_023052935.1. NCBI lineage: Eukaryota > Metazoa > Arthropoda > Insecta > Hemiptera > Pentatomidae > Piezodorus > Piezodorus guildinii. The sequence goes on from CM041295.1 coordinate 57,315,964, forward strand.
CCATTTTAGATTATGTTCCAAACCATAAGAAAAGACTAATCGCTGAATCCGTCCACATCCACCTCCAATCCAATCCTGTTAACCACAAAACCGATAAACAATGCATTTCCTCCACATATAGCCACATATTAAACTCTATTAAGTAGCATATTTTCTCTGTCTATCCCACCATATATATTGTTTTGTTTTTCATTATTATTGTTTGTTGGTTTTTATTAATATTTTTAAATCTATTTTAGGTATCCATATAATTCTATATATGTATTTATTTTGTTTTGTTTATGTATTTAAAATTTTCTAAATGTCTTCACTATTCAATTTATTCCAACTTGTATTTATGTTTATTTAATTTTTTTTTATCAACCTGTAAGATTTGTCAATTAATGTATTTTACAATGTTCCATTATTATTTTTTCCACCCTGTTATCTTTGGATACCTAAAACAGAATTAGGGATGATTAAGTTGGGAGGTACAGTCAGTTTTTCTCCATATACATCTTCCATCACTGCTCTTACTATTATATAGGTGATATTTCAAGAATTAAATCATAATTTTTTATCCTGTATCATTATTATAATCATAAGTTAAATTTCATTGATTCTTTGTATGGTAGTATTAAGAATTTTAGTCATTGTTGTCAGGCCCTGTCCATAAATCAGTACGTATTTTCCATTCCACCTTTTCCTACGTATTTTCCATCCTACCTACCCCCCATCTACCAAAACAGTACCTAGTTTCCATTCTCCCACCATGCGGTACGTATCTCCACTCTACTTCATATTTTTATATTTCATATTTCATGTAAATTATTGATACCTGTGTAAATTTTGTTTAGTGAACATTTTTATTTTTTCTGTATAACACTTTCATTATTGTAATATGGTCATTGTATTTTTTTTACATATACAGTTCTTCTGTTATTTTTTCAATACCGACGTTCTCTAGCTAAATAGGTTATATAATATTGTATGTAATGTCATTGAAATTATATTCTTTTGTATCTTTTTAGCCCTGATGATGACCCACAAAGGGGGTCGAAACGTTGGCAAACAATAAAATAGTTGAAACTATTTAGTTGTTTCATTTAATGACCGCCACCCGGACTAATTCCTTCCAGTAATTCTCAACGGTCAACTAATTACATCCACAATACTTAAAATTAAGTTCTAAAAATTTTGTGATCAGGTGGCTATAGAATCATTTGGCAAGCTAGTCTAGCTTTTATTTTATTTTGGATGAGTGGTTAAGTCCTTTCCTCTCCAGCAATGACATAAAGGAAGGGTTGGTTATCCTATAGGTAACCAATCTATTGAAATGAGAGTGGGTAGGTCAAGACTTATTTCTAAGGTCCTCTACAGATAAGTGAGACCTGTCAGCCTGTGGCAACTTAAAAAATAAGCATAAGAAATGGTGATCCTACTCTATAATCATTGTGAATAGTGGATGTAGTGATCCTACTCTATAATCATTGTGAATAGTGGATGTAGTCTTCAAGAAGCTAAATCACACGGCCAAGCATCAACACCACGTATGACCATCATCATGGCAACAGAAAAAAAAATAGCAAAGCAATAATATGTTCTGGAAAATATTATGAGGACAATATTCCAAAAACAGTCAGAAGCTGCCAGTAATAAAAAAAATCAGTATGTATCTGAAATTTTAATCCTTTTAAGAGGAAGAGTGGTGGAATATTCATGCAGGTCAGAAACATAGTATGGCTCCTAATCATACCATAAATATACAAGTAAGGAGAAGAATCATTAATCAGATGGATACAGAACCATTTGACAAAGATAAAAAAATAGCTTCTATAGCAAGACTCTAATATATATATATATATATATATATATATATATATATATATATATATATATATATATATATATATATATATATATATTATATGTATATGTATATATATTTATATATTCCATCTTAATAAGACACTAATGTATACAGATTTCATGGTAATAATTGCAGGGAAAAAAAACAAAACATTTAATCATAAAATCCTTTATCATCGCCTTTTTTTGTTTTACCTTAGACGCAAAGTCTATAGTTTCATGCATTTTTTACAGCAGTAACAACTTACTTCAAAAAAATTAAGAATCCAAAGTTCATCATTTACTTTACTTCTGATTTGATCCATACAATTCCTCGTAAAATTTACATAAGCTTGCCCCATATCTTTTCCAGTGCCTGATACATTCTGAAAATATACAAAATTAAATTTAAATATATTCAAGTGCTTTAAAAAAACTACTTATTATTACTATACATTAATTGTGGTGGGAGTAGAACACTCATTGCTTAAAAAATATCTTGTCCTTCAATGAATGGTAGGAAACTTACAATGATTGCCTTTTACAGCTTCCATATTCAAGAACTAATTTTGATAGAAGTTTTTCCATTCTAAAATTATTTGTTTACATTTCATTAAATACATCCTCAGAAGTATCCCAAGTTTTGAGTATTTCCTCCTTTCTCTTCAGGAGAGAGAAATGCTTTATTTTCTGCCAATGCTGCCCAAATAGATCAGGTTGCTTGTCACATAGCATACTCATCAATCAATATACTGAATATATTGTATATACAGTTTCTTTGGTTTATCCTTACTTATTTTAATTATTAAATTTATATTATTTATAGTTTCCATTTTAACTTTATTTATTTCTCTCACAAATTATATATATTTTATTTCTTTCTTTAAAATTACATCCTTTGGTGCGTACATAACAATATCAAAATTCTGCATTAATATAAATAAATGTACTTTCTATTTTAGTTGCCATGCAGGTGATGGTGGATAATCCCAAGAGATTATAAAATTATATTTTTGGCCTTTGATATTGACACCCAGGTCTTCTAAAAAGCTCCTTGTGCGTCAAGGAATTGCTTTGTAACACCCAAACCATAGCCATCTTACAGATAACTTTATCTAACCGAAGGTCTCGCAGAACTTTTCTTTAAGGAAAGGGGTACATTCCTCGTAGATGGCTCTCTTATCCCTTTCCACTCCACCTGCCTGACCAAGGTTACTGGCCTCAAATAGTATGGTAGGGTCCAGGATCATTGCAGTTCTTCTGTTCTTCGGAAATGCAATGATGTCTGCATACCTCACTGATCCATCTGTATCGATGCAGTAGACCTTGTCAAAACAGGTGTAATAGTGGATAAAACATTTTTATGGCTAATACTTTTAGTGTTGCAGCTGTTTGAAGTCAGCATCGCGGCTGAAAAAATGTGTTAAAAAAATCTCTAATTTTATTAATTTTCTATATATAAAATAAAAACAAAAACTAACAACATAATACAAATATGCTCTATATTTTTTGTACTCTGAACTCTTTGCCTAAATGGTGAAGAAGTGGGTTAAAAAATTCTCAAAAATTAACAAAAACAAGACTTTTAGCGAGATAAAAGTTTATAAAAGAAATGAGACTCATGTTTCATTATATTTTTCTTATATAGCTTAGTCATAGGACTACTTGTAAAATTTTTGATCTCTAGAACATAGTCCTTTTTTGTTAATGCCTTTTCACAAATGGCCAAAAAAAAAAACATTTTCGCGATGTTTACATGGAAATATCTGAAAAGGGGACTGAATGAAAAACCACGAAACTAATAAAAATTACATATTTATATGATGAGTATAAGAGACATAAGTTTGGTGATTGAGACTTTGCTGGTTCCCCAGATAAAAAATTGCTTTTGCTGTTAAAAAAAAAATTTTCTTTAAAAATGATCAACTTCAGTAATTTTTCATATTTCAGACCGAAACAAAAAATAAAATGATGATGAGAGTACTGCTACATTTTTTTTCCTTACAACACATACAACTTAGGTAAGTAGCCAAGAAATTTGTTTAAAAAATTCACAACTGCCCAAGCTTAGGCCATACTACCATCACCAGGCTAGGTGTGTCAAATGTGCAGGTCCACATGCATCTAACACATGTGAAAAAACAAAAGATGAGCCCCAAAATGTGCTCTTTATGGCAAGGACCAGCAAGCTATAGAGAATGTCCAGTCTATAGAAGCCTATACAGGAACAGGACTCTGAATGCACCAATTAAAAAGCAAGAGGGGAATCACATCCAACCTTCTGCTAGAATTGAATAAAATACTAACCCAAGCCACTGCACAGCTACCTTCTACTACTTCAACAGCCCTTCATCATCATCTGCAGGATGTCAAACCTACCTCTGAAGCTAAAAGAAGACAACAACCTCAACCTCAGGCGCCTCAGATTAATGTTGGATATAATGTGCATTTAAATAAATTATGTAGTTCTGTAACAAGTTAGATTGGTAAACTATACTTTTGAAGTTGTTCCAGGCTTGCATTACCTACAAACTGCAATCACAGAAAAGATGGAAGAGAAACCTAAAATAAGATGCAGATTAAAAAAGCCAACAGAGCATATTTTCTCATACAAAATTTAAAAAAGCCATGCTAGAAAAATCAGACTACACAAATACCGTATAAGGCCAATAGCGACTTAAGCATGTGAAATGTAGATGCTCAATAAGTCTCTGACACTAATTGTCAATATTTTCAAGATAAAGATTCTGAGTCACATTCTCAGACCAGTTAAACAAAATGAACATGCAGAAATATAAAACTGAACAGAGACAACCAAGATTTGAGTATCTCCAACTTCGCTAGGTTACAGAGACTGAAATAGATCGGTAATGTGCTCAGTGCTCTTCAAACTGGTAGAGTTTTCAGGAAACAAAATTAACAGAAAGTGATCACAAACTTTTATTTCTTGTGATCTGGGAGTTATTGAATAAATTCATTACCTAATTTTTTTTCTTCTATACAAAATTTGTAAAATTGCAAAATTTAATATGATTATAACAAAAGGAAAGAATCTATAATCAAATGTCATAACATTACTTGTAATTTTGGTAATAATTCATAATTACTAACAATTATATCACCCTGGACAAGATACTCTCTCATCCTTTCCAACATGGTTATAGCATGGACCTCTGTCTCCTTAATCCTCATTTTGAAACATGTTTTACTTATTCTTTGAACCAGAAGATGGAGAGAAAACCAAAAAAGTTGATTTCATAATGTTAAAACCATTTTATCCAGCACTTCAAATAACATTATACATTAAGATGACTCGGATTTTTCTATTATATAATACAATAATAATAACTGTTTTCAGTTTCAGTTTATTGGTATGACAGATGCATGAAGCAATCTTTGGCCTTACCAATCATTCTGCCCCAGACAGTCCTCTCCACAGCATGTGCTGTGATCATTCCTGCTTGCCTTAGGTCTGATTGTTTTACTAAATTTAAATATAAATTTTTGGGGAGTGGGAATGGGTAACTTTTTCTATATTTTATTTTTTCTAATAACAACTCTATGTTAAATGCTGCATGTTATCAAATTTATCAATAAATTGGTGATGAATAATAATACAACAATAAATAACTTACAGTCAAACTGAGAATTGAACCAATGAAACTTCCTTCATCGTACCGAGACATTTTTGATAATGTAGCTTCTAAAACTGCGATTAGTTTTGAAATCATACCTTGGCTCATACTTGCTGAAGTCTTTTCAATTAAATCATCAATTTTGGTATGATACTGATGCTGAAAATAAAATTAGAAAAATCAAAATTGAACTATTAAGACAGCATAAGCTTTCAAATTTTAGTTTATTTTTCCTTTCAGTAATAAAATTTATATTTAGAAACATAAACAAAATTAACATATGTTAAAATGTTCCTTTAGAAAGTCAATTACTATTTTAACCTTAAAATTTTATTAAATCTTAATTAGTCATACCACTTGGACCTTAGTCTATCTAAAATTGGGATAAACCAGGTATATGGGGCTCAACTAATATTTCAGTATACTTTATACAGAATATCTTCAGTACATTGCTTGGAAATCGCGAAAATGAATTTTATTTAGTGCTGAAATTTCAATTTATTTAAGGAAAATCTATTATTTGTGTTTGCGGAAGAATTTAAAACCATTTTATTGTTCATGACTGTATGTTTCTTCTGACAAAATTAATTTCATTATGAATTTTGATATGAAAAATGGTTAAAACCATAGAAAGAAATCTTTAAGATGTTTTAGTGAAAAATGATCAAAAAACCTACAATATAATGTTGAAGAAAGTAAAGTAACTCCTTAAGATGGGAAAAAACCTCGAAACGAAGAATCAAAATAAAATTGTTATAAAATAAATACATTTGTGGAAGAATTAAGAACCATTTTATTAATCAAAACTATATGTTTCTTTATAAAGTCCCGGTTAAAGGTGGGACATGCGTGTTATTATTCAGTTGCTATGTTACTTAGTTCGCGGCTTCTATCTAAAAACTTAAAGATTAGAATTTATAAAACTGTTATTCTTCCAACGGTTCTTTACGGATGTGAAACGTGGCCGCTTACTTTGAAGGATGAACAACGGCTTAAGGTTTTCGAAAATAAGGTATTGCGTAAAATATTTGGTCCGAAGAGAGATGAGACCACTGGGGAGTTTAGAAGGTTGCACAACGCGGAATTGCGGAACTTGCATCCTGTGAATATAATTGAGCTGATTGCATCGCGGAGACTCAAATGGGCGAGTAAAGTTGTCGGGCTCGATGACGAGCGGATTCCGAGAAAGTTGGTATTTGCTGATCCCACTGGTAGGCGTCCGAAAGGTAGGCCGAAGCGGAGATGGGAGGATTGCGTTAAGGCTGATCTCGGGAGCTTGGGCTTGAATGGTGAACATTGGACGAGTCTGTGTAGGCGGAATTTGGTGGTATCGGCATCGAACCTTCGGGTTCGCTAAGCCTATGATTATTATTATTATTATTATATGTTTCTTTAAGCAAAATTAGTATCTTTTATAATTATTAATAACAATTAGATCGAACTGAAGGGGAGCCTGTGGCTGAGTGGCTAGCACGCTAGTGGGGCTTTTATAAAGATGTAATTAAATGGTGGCCACTCACAAAATTAGGTGTAGGGAGTGATGACCCTACACTACAAATTGCATCGAGAAACACGAGTACTGCGAGGCACAGGCCTGCACGGCCTGTTGCATCACTGAACAAAAAAAAAAAAAAAAAAAAAAAAAAGATCGAACTGAAATTAATAAACTTATTCATAATACACAATTTAACAGGAGATTACTGTGACTACTTTTAAGGGAGAGTGATTACTAATTTTAATATATGTTTTTAAGATAAATAATAATGATGAATTTCATATGATATAATTCTTCTTCTTCCAGTGGCGTGACAGCCCGTGTAGGCCCTAGGCCTCATGGTGTAATCTCCTGGGAGATGACACTTACGTTTCTCGATGTATGTTGTAGTGTAGGGTCATCAATCCCTGCGCCTAATTTTGTGAGTGGCCAACATTTGGCTGACAGGTCTCACATACCCGGGGGAGAGGTGTGAGTTTACTTATAAAAGCCTTGCGAGGACTGGGATTCGAACTCACAACCTATAGCATGAGAGGCTAGCGCGCTAGCCACTCAGCCGTGGGCTCCCCAGATATAATAATTACTAAGAAAAATATTATTTAAATAAATAAGTAAAACTTGAGACAAAATATTTCACAATTAACATTCAAACAGAGAAAAATTTGTATAGCTATTTGATCTAGCTGTGATAAATTACTAATTGGTTAGAGATAAAAAAAAATATTGATAATGCCTTATCTTATTATAATCAAGGTATTAAGGATAATAATGGAAAGAAATACTATGCTTCATAGGAATTCTTAATTTTCAATGCCCAGACAAAACATGACCAGACAAACACAAGAGAAATTGGGAGTGATGATTTGACTTAATCGATAAACACTATAGATTCTTGTTTCTGTTGGCTTCCATCCAATTTAATGATGAAAATGCTTGAGTGGAGCAGAAAAACATTAAGTAAATTGAAAGATATTCAAAATATTGAGAATGAATTAACAGACAATTGAAAAATTAAAACAAATTACAGTCCTGCTATATTTATATTTAAAATAACTCACCATACATTTAACTATAAATATATTTGTTTTAAAAATAACAAAATTAAAAATATATATATATTATATATATATAATATATATATATAAGTTAAGGACGTGAGTTCATTATTATTAGCTTTAATACCACTTCGTGAATCTAAACATTAATAATATTAAAAACACATCTTATTATTTTTCAATCAATAAAAGATTAGTAGTAGTAGTTTCTGGAATCGTGAGAGTTATATATTTCAAACCATTTGTTTTATATATATAATTATCTTTTATCGACTAAGCATAAATGGTGTGGAAACCCGGGATCCTCAGAGCATGCAGGTAACCAAAATTATTGACAAGTTTTTTTTCATCTGGCCTAACAGTTTAAAAAAAAAATTGCTTTTGTTTTTTCTTCTCTGATAAGAAAGAAGAATAGATGGTATTCTCAGGCCACCAGTACTTAACCCACTGGAGAAACCACAAGTTCTGGAAGCTCAGCCACCGGCTGTGAATTAAATCCCTCCATTACCAGAGAAACGTTAGCAGAAGCACACGTCAATGCCATGGCCTGGATGAGAATAAAAACAGCGACATATCAGGATCTGCAAAAAGCAATTTCGAACCTGGAGCACTTAGGTGGCGAGGTAGGTGATCTAAACTACTTCCTAAAGGGTGATGATCATCTTATGGCAAGGATCGAGGCTAAAATAGATGAAGATCTTCTTAACCTGGGGGACGCCGAAGCATTGAAGGCAGCCTTGGTTTGTTGAGTTAAGAGGAATATCCTGAACCAGATCCAGGCCGATGAGGAAACACCATGGCCAATAGTCAAAAAAAGGTTGAAGAAGGCTTTCGATGGAGGATGCTGGACACCAGAGGAGGATATATTTCAAATGTTATGGGAAAAGTGTTTACTGCAGCAGACGATGGGGCAATATGCAGGAATCCTACAGGGAAGGTATAATAAGATAACAGAGAAGAAGCAGGAAACAATGAGTGTGGCCAAGGTAGAAGCCAGGATGAGGATTCTTAAGGTTCGATTGGCCAAGGATACTGGGAAGAAAGAGTCCACCTTGGGATCGTACATTTGTGGAGTGTGCCCAGGATATGGTTGACGCTAGGGAGGAAGAAACCAGGATGGAAGTAGCGGAAGGGTGGAGTAGGGTGCCTGATAGACATCCCCAGAATACACAAAAAACTGGAGAAGGGAAGAAACATGTATACAAAAGCAGAGACAGACATACGGCGGGAGAGAGGAAGTCAGGACATTCTCGAATAAGGAACGGGTTTCGAAAGGACAGAAAGTGCCATGGTTGAGGGAAACAGGGACATCAAGTGACCCAGTGTCCCCGAACTAAATGTTTTGAATGTGGAACTGTGGGACACACAGCTAAACAATGTCCCTTTATGGTTAGGAGAAGAGAACCCTCATGGGATGAATGGAAATTAATATGCAGAGAATGAGGAGCAATACCAGCCCATCTCGAAGAAGCAGACCTTTGGAAGAAGCTACTGAGGTTTCAGATACTTCAGAGACGGATGGCGAAGAACCAGTGAGCAGTGGCAGAAGAGGAGAGGGAAGAAGCAGGGCGAGGTTTTTTTTGAGAGGGCGAGATTTTAGGGGCGACAGGGAGGATGGTCCACGAGACTCCATTGAAGCAGGAGAGAATCATGTATGTAAAGGACCAGCATTATACACATATGCTCCAGCAGCATATTCAGGAGGAATAAGAACGTCTATGAGTGTAGGGGATTATCGTATAATAGCCCCTTATGGGTGGTGAAGAAGAAGGCGGTGCCGGGTGACAATAGGGTGGTGATAGATTATCGGAAAATAAACGACAACACCATAGACGAACGATACCCTATCCCTCGTTTGAGGCTATATTGGACCAGTTAAGTGGGGCAGTAGTCTTTAGCACGCTTGATCTCAAAGCGGGGTACTACCACATAAAGATGCACCCGAAAGACCAACATAAAAATGGCGTTTACGAACGGGGGCATTACGAATTTACTCTAATGCCGTTCGGGCTCAAGAATGCTCTTATCACCTTCCAAAGACTGATGGATGAATTTTTGAGGGGCCTAGACGAATCTGTATGCCAAGTCTAGATGGATGACCTCCTGGTTTTTAGTAGGAGAGAATGCCGAAGAGCAATGAAGAGCATGCCGAGCACTAGTGCCGCGTTTTCCAGAGAGTGTGTCCAGAGAGTTCGGGCTGAAATTGTCAGGGGAAAAATAGATACTCGGGCAGGCACAGATTAATTTCTTGGGTCATGAGGGAGTCAAGCCAGGGGCACTGCAAAAGTGGAGGCAATTGGACGTATGGCGATTCCTTTGGACGTCAAAGGGATCAGTCGCCTCCTTGGGACGCTCAATTACTATTGGCGATTCATCCCCGACATGGCAGAATATCTGGTTCGGAACAATAATTTGTTGAAAAAGGGAGTGAAGCTAGTCGTTAATCGACACCGGTAGGAGCATAACATCCATAAATGCATGGAGAGTTTACAGGCTGAACCGGGTTCTGGCATTTGCAGACTTTAGCAAAGTATTTACTGTCACTACTGATGCCAATGATTACGGGGGCAGTCTTATCTCAGGACGGTGACAGAGGGGACCGTCCCGTGGCATATGCAAGCAGGCGCCTCACACTAAAACGAGATATAGTGTTTGGAGCGGGAGCTGCTGGGCATAGTAGGTGTATTGACCACTTTAGGCCTTATCTTTTCGGAAGGAACTTTTGAGTCCACACCGACCATCGGCTGCTGCAATGGGTCGGGAAGTTGAAAGCATCCTCGTGAGGGTTGCAAGGTGGAAGGAATTTTTAAGCCAGTATAATTTCGAGATAGTCAATAAGCCGGAAAAAGACAACGTTGTGGCTGCCTGGCTGTCAAGAGACATGATAAATGCCATCGAGCTATCAATAAAAGATTAGTATTGTTTCTGGAATCATGAGAGTTATATATTTCAAACCATTTCCTTTTTATATAATTACTTTGTATCGACTAAGCATACCTCTTATATATATTGTAATATACTCATTTTTTATAATTATAGTATTTATGTATTTATAATTTGATCATTGTGTTAGGCAGGCTAACAATAGAATAAAAAGTGAAATGTAAAAAACAGCTCCTATTTGGTTGTTTGTTTCCAAACATAGCATCCATTTTGGATGCTAAGAAAAAAGGTCCCTGGCAGATAGCATAGGGTAAAAAAGCTACCTACCAGGTAAAGAGTCAGTCAGAGTTATGAGCTGATAAGGAGAGGAGCTGCTGTATGAACATGAAGAGGGATATTGGTTAGCCTGCATATTGTTTGTATTAAATTGTAAGTTATTATTATTATGATTAAAAAGTTAAATAATAAAAATGTGCCTGATTGTCAAGAACCCATACCATACCCTGAGAGTAAAATGAGTTATAATTAAGTAAAATATTGTGTGAATTAATTTTTTTCTTAAAAGAATAGTTTTTTTTAAAATACACATATTACAATATATATATATATATATATATATATATATATATATATATATATATATATATATATATATATATATATATATAAGAACATATCATAATTTTATTTTCATGCAAAGGTATATTTATATATATGTTTTTTTCTTTTTACCAAATCAACACCATCCACAGCGCAAAGCTTAAAAGATTGGTTTTTAGCATCTAAGATCACATTAACCATAGCACACATTTCTGATGGAATAATGTAGTCTGTTGATATGAAAGTAACTCCCTTCTTCAACCAAGATTGAAATGCAGATTCAGTTCTAGAAAAATTAAACAACCATTATTAATCTTTTCTTTTTTTTGTTTAGTAAAATGTACAACTATATCAACTTAAACAAAAAACTATAAAAATGTGTCAAATTATAAAATATGACATAACAGACCAGTAAAAGAGAGATAAAACATTGGTAGCACTCCTATAATGAAATTGAATAATAATATAGTAGGCTTAGCGAACACAAACATTCGTAGTCTCTTACCCAACATAGCATCATATCTTAATATGATCAGTCATACAAAAGATTTGACCTGCTATTTTCTTTGGGACCTCTAAATAGTCTGAGGGCAAACCATGAAATATCTTAAACACTCAAGGCGTAGATCTAAATAGTTTCCCTCAATATAATAACAATAAAATAATGAGGAATTTTATTTCTTTCAGTAGGTAGGTAGGTAAGGTGTTTTAGGGCAATAAATTTCTAGATTATTACGCCCTTATTCTTTCACTTACTTATACATAGAGTACTTACTTTACATATATAGAGTAAAGGAAAGTATAGCTACCATTAACATTTTTCAATGGAAATACACATTTTAAGGTTTCCTCAATTCAAATAACCAATTCCCCCCAAATAGAATTTGGCAATTCTAGCTCAGAAACAAATGTCCGATGAAACTGAGACTACATATTTGAGATAGCTCATGTCAATTCCTCCCTAAAATAACCACCAACATAAAAATAAATAGATAATAGCTTATTTGAAGTATTACAGCATATACTGAATAATGTACTTATTAGGAGTATTAGAACATATACTCAGTGGTTAATAGTTGCTAGGCTTCGGAAAATAAGCTGAGCCTGAATTTGGAGAACATAGGTAATTCTGAAATGATTTTAATTAAACTCGCTGTATCAATGTAAAATTTGAGGGGCTTTAATATGATTTAGGTTTCATTCTGAATGAAATAATCTGACAAGGCTTAGATGGCAATTTTTTTATTTTCTTCCTCTAAAGAAGATCATATTACTAGCCTTGACAAAAAATGGTTAAATATATAATTTGAATACCAACTAAAGGAAAAAAAGAGCAAACATATTTTTTTAGGTAATTTTTTTTTCCAAACATAAGAATAGTAATATAGATGTATAATATACATTAATAAATTAGAAAAAAGGGAATCTCATAATAAAAAGTTGTGGAAAGTAATGTAAATTAACGAACAGAGCATAAACATAAGTGATTATTGTAAATAATAATTTTATATAGTTATATTATTTAATCTAAAACATATGTTTCCAACAAAACTGAATATAATGCTTAAAAAATGTTTCCACACTAACATTGTTTAATAGTTCTTAAATTGATTTTATGAACCGAGGTAAGTGAAAGTGGTGTGTTGCGCGCACCAGATTATTTAACCACTAATAGTAACAATGAAAATTGTTTTTATAGTGACCCAGATTTTTTTTTTTTTTTTTTTTTTTTTTTTTTACAGTTATATGAACCCTAGGACCATAGAGATAACAGCATTATTTTATCAAAATTACAACAGTGCTGCCCAACTGTATTGGGTTGCTATCATACACAGCGTACTTATCAATCTTGATGACATGTGATATTGACCTGAAAAGTTATAAATTTACAATACAATTACTTTCTTTATCAACAGATTTCTGTTATATCTTATAATATGTAATATAGTCTATAATCCAAAGCAAAATCCAAGCATAAAAAAAAACAAAAAAAAAGAAACAGATTTGAAAATGCACATCTAAAGGACCAACAGTATCAAAGAATCAATGACAAAATTTAAGCAAAAAGATAAGACGAATAAAGAAAAACATAAATATAAGTCTTATAAGGAAAAATCTTAACCCAACTAATATCCATAGAGGTGATGATGAATAATCCCCAGGGAGTCCAATATTATATTCTCGGCCATCATGGACAATTCACTATTACCAACACCGAGTTCTTCTAGAAGGTCTCCTTGTTCTACTGGGGATAGTCCCGCGAGATCCGAACCAGAGGCCTCTCACGATGAACTCTCTCTCCGAAGGTCTTGCGGAACTTCTCTTTTAGGGATATACTTATTGTAGATCTCTCTTATTTTCCCTATCCACTTCATCTGCCTGATTGAAGTCGTTTGTTTCATACCTGACGGTGGGGTCGGGGATCAATGCTGTTTTCCCATTCTTGGAGAATGGTACAATGTCAGCATACCTCGCAGAACCGTCCGTGTCCACGCAGTAGACCTCATCAAAACAGGTATGTTCCTTTTCCCTAAGAAGCCTTATTAATGCATGCTTAACTCGATGGTGCTGGCGAGTAACTTTTAAAGTAAATTTTCCCAGCACGTGGGCTGGTGTTTCTGACTCTCTGCCACATTTGCGACAGAGGGACCGAACATCTCTCGCCTGTCCGCTGACTCCTGGGATCCCTCGCAGGGGTGCATAGTTGATATTCAGCTTCAGGGCGTTGGACCATTCAGACCCCGAGAGAACTTGTTTTTCGCATATATATCTGTTGGCTTTCGGGGTATCTTTAAAATGACGAACGCCAACGCCCTGCCAGCTGCAATTGGCCCATTCTTCAAACGCCTTTTCCCGAAGTGACTGTCGTAGATCTCTCACACTTCGGTGGCTCTGATCCACATTCTGTCTTTCTGCACATTCAGAAATTTTGACTGGATAGTCAAATATAGACTGAAACAGGCATATTAGACAGTCGCTGAGCAATGGACCAATGTTGTAAGGGAGCCTCCCATTGACTAAATATATTTGTTTATATATTTATGAATATATTTAGTCACATTTTATACATTTAAAGTTTTTATTTAATATATTCCTTAATTTTTTGTTGGTTAGCTAATTATATTTTAATGAAGCCAGATAAACTATAAACTATACTTATTTCTTTCACTGTACATTATTCTAGGATGATAAAATGTCCCAGAATAGAAATTATTTTCACTTCAAATACCTATTAGTATCAATACTAGTGGGTCACTGTAATATAAAATGCCTATTTCGCTGAATCAAAGTTGGCAAGTACACTACTTACTATTTTTGAACACATGAATAGTAATATAGATGTATAATATACCGTTAGATAGCTAAAGATTTTAGAAAAAATATTATCTGATACACGGAATTGTAAAGGGTAATGGAGAGTGATGAAAAGCCGATAAAACTAACACTTTCTGGTTCCTGAAAAGAGAAATTCATGTTGACTGTGCTGCCACCTGGCAGCATGTCAAGGAAGCAGAGCCTAGTTGTCATCATCTTGACATTTGAGTTAGAGGTGATCACCCCAAACACTAACTGATAGTTGTAGATAAAAATATAATAGATCATTTAATAAAACACATGTTTCTATTGAAATTCAATTTAATTAATTCTTTAACAATTTATTTTTATCTCTACATGTATTTAAAATTCTTAAATTGATTTTAACAACAGAGGTAAGTGAAAGTTGTGTGCACCAGATTTTTTATAAATATATTCTTACTCTTCATATCATATAAATAAAACTTCAAATATTATAAGGAAATTTAGTGAAATATTATTGAAGTTTACAAATACCTTTGAATGCATGATTCTATCATGTCACATGCCATAAGTTTTAACCGCTGTTCTAAATGTTGTCTAAATTCAGCATCAGGCCAGTGTAAATCTTGAATAAATGACTGTAGAGCATCTAATTTCCAAAATAGATCTTCAGAAGTGGCACAACCATTGCTGAAACAATAAGAATCATTTGTTGTTCACTTTTTCATAACAACTTCCCACATGATTAATGGATTAGCTCCATTTCATACCTCCTCCATACTCATGGAGCATCTTAGATGATAGCATCTGCAATAGAATAAGAATGAACCGGTTCAGGATATAATCAACTAGCATTAGCTTCTGGCTTGAGCTGTGCTAGATTTGCTCTGACATGCTCAGCCACAGTATAATGTTAATTTTATTTAATTTCTATGATATGATTATACAATTGAAACAATAATATAATACTATATATTTTTTATTATAGACTTTGAATGGAGTGAGTACTTTGTTTACAGAACTAACCTTACATAAGGAATTTTTAAAAATCAATACTGTCATAAGTGAGATAAATACTATTAATAGAAAAGATGATTATCATAAAATCTTGTCTACATTTAATACAGCATTGCAGCAAAAGTATTAGGGTGGGGGGAAAAAATTGGTATTTATGACAATTACTTTGAAGAATTCATAGGGAGAAGTGCAGCATGTAACAATTTAATGAATGAGAAAAAATTAGCTAATGGGATTTATTATATAGAAAAGATTAAAGAATTAGGTAACTTTATTTTTGAAACTGAGGTCAGTTTAAGGGAAATAATACAAATATTTAAAATATCTAAATATCGTTGTAACCAAGGTATTACATCTTGGATTAATGTATACCATACCAGTAGATGTCAACAGTAAAAAATATTCGAGAAAGAGGAAAGAATTAACAGAGGATTTTCAGAAAAAAGTTCAAAAGGTAACAAATTAAAAAAGGATAATATCAAATATTTACAAAGTGAAGTTGGATTAAGTAAGTCAGGGTTAATAAATGTTACTTCAATCCTAATGAAACTTAGGAATTAGAAAAAGAAAATGTATGAGTTACCTAAGGAATATCATACATGTTTTGCAAAAAATTAATTTAATCTCAGGTCAGTGAAGACCTAATTAAACTGAAATAAGACAAATAAGTCTCTAAGAAGCCATATAGGTGCTTGATTTTAGAACAAGAAGAAACAAACAAACAAATTTTGAAATTATAGGGTATTGATCTAATTGAGGAATCAGATTCACCATCTACCAGCCCAGTGACATTGGCTTACAGTAGAGATGGATAAGGAAAACAACTGATTGTGGGTGGAATACAGAGAACTGAATGAGATAATAATTCCTGAATCACATCCACTTCACATGATAGATTATGACAGTGGACATCCAATTAGCTCTTTGGGATATTCCAATCAGAAAAACAAGATAGAGAAGAGGGTTTTAAACTGACATTAGCAAAATGTGTTTTTGCGAAACATTCAGAAAAGTACTTGGGTAATGAAATAGAAAGGAAGAAGGTTTATCCTATTAGTGACAATCCAGCTGCTATACAAATTTTTATAGAAATAGAAATAGAAATAGAAAATAATCTTTATTCTGGGACATAGTCCCTTAAGAACAACAAATATGTACAATTAAAGTATACAGTACGTCTGGCCAAAAGACCAAATGATCATGATTAATTCTTATTTACAATGGTCTAAGAAGTAATAAAATTAAAAAAAAAAAAGAAAAAAAAAGGGAATATATCTATACAATAAAACAAAAGAGTAAAATAAATAAACTTCTTCAGATGCATACTTTTGCTGAACAAACTAAATTTAAAAAGATTAATAAATTAAATAAGGTATGATCAATAAATAATATTTCCTTTTTACATTCAAAATCTGATTTTTGATATAAAACCTCATTGCTGTTGAGCGTCTGTTTGGGAATACAGGAGGTATTGGAACAGTTGGGACTTGAATGATGATAGAGATGAAGCATGGCGGATATGAGTAGGTAGGGAATTCCAGAGATTTGCAGAGCGGACAAGAAAGGAATGATCAAAAGTTGTTGTTCTATGGGTAGGAATGTAAAGGTCAGAATGGCGGGACCTTGTTTCGAGGGAGTGGATTGACGATTTAAATTGTAGAAGACATTATACATACTCAAATGAGAAAAATAATTGTTTATGGTTAAGAAAAATTGATTTATATCATACATTTGTAGTCATTGTTCCTAAAACTATTCACACTTAATTGAAATAAGGTGTGAAATTTATATGGACAACTGCAAATGAGTTTGCTAAAACTGCTCAGATAGATGAGTTTATCCTTCTAGATAATTTTTTCTTTCTAAATAAATTATATTTTGTGCAGACATTAATTCTTTAATCTTTTTTTGGACTATTATATTCAGGGCAAAGATTTTTGGCTAAGAAAGAGTGATTTCCTTTACAATTGACACATTTTAATAAAGTACCAGGAGTACATTCTTCCTTTATCAAATGCTTTTCACCACAATCTAGACACCTGGGGGTAGTACTTTTACATTTTGAAGTCGAATGCTCATATCGGAAAAAATTATGGCATTGAATTACTAATTGTACATATCGATGTGAGGTACAGAAGGAGAAGTGATGAGCCTTATTAAGCCTCTCCTTCTCAACCGCAACTCTCACCTTCTTCTGGAGGGCCCTGTTAAGCTGCTTCAGAATAAGAACAGTGAACTAATGAGAGATGGAGGTCTTAGTCTTGAGGTAATTGGGAACCCTACTAGGATACCATGTGCTGGCAGCAGGGTATATGAAGATGAGTTCTACAACTTAATGGAAAGAATATGTTCTGAAAGCCCAAGGTATGTTGTTAAAATGATTTTAGGGAAACTAAATGTCAAAGTAGGAAGGTACCATTTATTGGGAAGTAGGGATTGCATTCAGACTATTCAGACAATGGTTTCCAATTGCTGAATTTTGCTGTTAATAAGGCTGAATTAAGGGCTACGATATCTAACAGTAGAAATGAGAGAGGCACGAAGATTACAAGGTACAATACAGAGAGGCTCAAGGAAGAGGTTATAATGAAGCAGTTTGAGGAATGTACCAATCAGAAAAATGTGGCTAGGAGATTGGCTGATGGCATGGGACAGTCACTGGAATGACATCAAGAGTGTCTTGACTGCTGGTTTGAAGTGAGACGGCCCAAGGAGTGAGTGATTTGATGAGGAGTGCAGGGAAGTTACGGATAATATGAACAAGGCCTATCAATTGATGAAACAAAGGAAATACACAAGGGCCTCCCATGAAGAATTTAAAGAGCAAGGAGGATGGAAAAGAAGGTGTATAGGGAGAAAAAGAGAAGGCATATCATGGAGCATCTGCGAAGCTTAGAGGAATGTAAAATTAAGAAACTAAGCCTGGATATGTTTAAAATTAAACAACATGAAGCAAGAGTTCCAGCCTCGATCTATTGCATGCAGAGATAAAAGTGGAAATCCTAGAAAAGACACTGGAATATATCATCTGTTTGTGGACTTTCAGGCCGCGTATGATTCCATAAATCGATAGATGCTCTATAAGGTAATGAGAGAGATGAATATACTGTCCAAGCTGGTCCGAATGGTAAGATTGGCCATATCCAACTCTAAATGTTAAATTAGGATACATTCTCATCTATCAGATCCCCAACAAACAAGGAATGGATTGAACCAAGGAGACGCCCTTCTAGTCAACCAAGGTCGAGAGAAGGTCATTAGAGATTCGCAGATACAAATAGGTGGGCATATCTTCAATAAAAGCGTACAGCTTCTGGCTTATGCCGATGATATTGGTATGATCAGTAGGTCAGAATCAGCCATGAAAGAAGCCTTTAAAGCTTTGGAGCGATCTGCTCAAGCAATGGGGCTAGTAATAAAAAAAACAAACCAAAGAACATGGTTGCAGGGACTGAGGTGCATGATCAAAATATAGACATAGGGAAATGCAAATTCGAAACAGTTCAGGGATTTGTGTACCTTGGGTCATTTGTTGATACTGAGAATAACTCCTTCAAAGAAATAGAACAGAGAATCATAGCTGCCACGTGGGGTTATTACGGCTTAATCGAGCTTTTTAAAACAAAATCAATAAATAAAGACACAAAGGCTACACTCTACAATACCCTCATCAGACCCATACTGACATAGGGTTGTGAATGCTGGGCGCTAAAGAGATGGCCAGGGACAGTTTCATCTGGAGGCCAGGACCCAGATTGGGCTGTAGAGCCGAAAATGTATGTATGTACATGTATCTAAATGTACATGTAAATGTATGTATCCTCTCCACTGTCACTATTACTAAACATTATCCCTCCTAAATTTAGCATAAAATAAATGAAACATTTGATAAATTATAGAATAATAACTTTAACTAATTAAATTAAATAATTCAAGAAAAATGAAAATAAAAGATATTTTAATAAAAAAAAAGTCTCTTATCTGTCAAGAGAGTTAATGCTTCTGTAGATCCTCTCTGCTTGAAGGCTAACCATGGACTGCAATAGAAATTTAAAGTAATACACTAGGAAGGGAAAGATAATACGGAAGTTGATTCTCTATCCAACGATGTCATGCATTCTTCTAAAATAATTCAATGATAGGAGCTTTTTCATTATTTGCTTACTACCAATATTTCCAAACAATTGATGAATAATATCGACTAAATAAAAGCCAGAGTATATTGGTGATATAAATGTAAATCAAATGTTTTCTATTCTCTGAGCTTTTTTTCAAAAGCAATACCATTTCTTTTAGTATTTACCATATTATACCATAAAAATGAAAGTAGTACAAGCACTTATAGTTATCAACATATGGAACAATATTGTGATTTAACATGTTCACCCCAGGGAGAATATCTACGCTTTTTTGCGTGAGGCGGGTCTGTCTTAGCTGCTTACGCTTTGGGGGGCAGGGCGAGGCTGTTGCAAGTACCAAAGTGTTTAATGAGAGATCACAACAGTTCCAGACTTCCAACACACTAAATGCAAGATTTTTACATGATTTGACATACACATATGATTTGAAGGAGTAATTATGGAAATACTTAAAAAAGATTCTTATATTATTATTTATTATTAAAAATGATTCTTATATTATTATTATTATTATATATTATATTCTTATATCATATTGTGGAAATAAAAGTATGAAAAGAAATGACGCACAGCTTAATAAAATTCTTTAAGAAGAGTAATAAAATGAAAACAACGGAAGTCCTTTGAGGGGAGGATGTATTGCTGATTCCTACAGCAAATCATGTTGAGAAAAAAATAAAATAAACTTATTTTCTAAAAACAAGTGACTCACCTGTGATGTACGTCGCTCCACGGGATAGTTAAGTGTGACCTCCCGGTGGGTCACCCTGTCCCATGGAACAGTCAAGTGTGACCCACTGATGGGTCACGCCGGCGTAAACATGTTGAAATAAAATTTTAATGGAACTTTAACTAAAAGAAAACTTACCCTTTGATTTCCCAACGTTCTTTTTCAAAGCCTTTATGGATTGATTGAGCTATCGACGATTCCATTAAATCTACATATCTCACTACCAATGGAGCGAATGTGTCACGTAAATGTTGGTGAAATCTCCCATTTTTCAAATTATCTGGGAACAAAACTAAAACTAGAAAATACTTCTATTTGTTATTTTTTCAAGAAATTGCTATTTCATTACCATCAGTCCTCAAGTAGTCGTTCATTATCTGAAATAAGGGAAATGAATCCCAAGTATCAGGAGGTTGTTCAGAAAGAACTTGATCCATGTCAACAGCAAACAAAGACCAGAATATCTCAGCATGCTCCACTAGAAGATCACTAAACCACGCAAAGGCCTGTTGCAAATCATGGATATATAACAGATAAAATTATCAATAAAATACTATGGTTTAAAAATCATTATAACGTCTAACATTAGTGTTATATGGACAATGAATAAGCATTAAAATTATTTCTCAAAATTTTTTCCAGCAGTATAATTACTGCAAAACTATATAAATGGAGAAATAATCTTTTAGGATAAGAAAAAGTAAAGACGATTCAGTTAACTGTGTAAATTCTACAGAATAGTGAAATATAATAATATAAGACCAAAGTAATATAAAACTCAAAGAACTTAAATTCATGTTTCTCAATTGATATTCAACTAAAAAATAAATAAACAAAAAAAAATTATCCAGAAATTACAAAAAAAAATTACATAAAAGTTTTTAAAAACTTTTAATATAGACCAAGTTCTAACCATGTCTATCAACTATCATAATGAGTATTCACTTTAGGAAAATATGTCGTAGATTAATATTAATAGATTTTAATACTCAACCCTTGGGTTGAAATATGAATCTCAATTCAAACAGAATTTAAATTTTTTCATTAATCCTACTATATTCCAATGTATCGTTATGTTAAGGTAAATGTTCAACCAACAATATGAAGCTATGCGCATGTAATATAAATTATTAAGATGTGAGTGTTATATGTTGTTATTGGATATTATTCCATTGCCTTAAATAATAATTTAATTTTTTCTTCTTTTGTACATTAATTTTATAACAAAAAGATTAATTTTAATTTATTTCTGTCCCATTACAAACACATATGTGATACAGGATACAGACCAACCAATAGTTAATTACTTTTAAACACAAAACTTCTTTCTCAGGCAAAAGACCTTTATATTATAGCACCTCTAGGAGGTATCCTCAACAGACTTTGCTTCATTTTACATTTAATTATCATTAGAGTAGTAATATACAGCTATAATATTGAAACTACTTTAGATTCATTTACATAACACTTAAACCGTTTTAAAATATTTTCAATAAAATAATTATTGAGTTAAATCTTCCTAAAATATTCTGTTATTTATTCTTGGAGGTTAATTTATTATTTTCATTTCATTTTATTTGTTATTTTAATCATAAACATTTACTTTAATTTGTAATAATATTTATAAAATATAGATTTATTAATTGTATTTTTTAAAATTGTCTTTATTATAGCTTAAACAACATTAACATACGTGCTCAGGTCAGATTTTTTTATTATAATAAATATACAGCAGTAACAGCGAATTATATATTTAAAAAAATAAAACCAAATGTACAATAACAGAAAAAGCTTTAAAATATAGAAAACTAAAACATTTTAAAACAGATATTCAATCATTTTTTGTGGGCATTTGAGCAAATCTGAAAAGTAATATGAATAAACTGTATTATTCATCATGTAAAGTTTATAATATACTGAAAACTTAAATAATGACCAAAAAATATTTATAACAGCATAAGAAATTATTATGATAAGAACATAAAAATGATTAACAAACTGATTTTATAGAGTAATGATGACCAAAATCATTATGTAAATTTCAACTGAAAAGGAAAGTATAAGATTTATATGTTATGGTTCCAGTACAGTGTGCTAGAAATATAAAAGTAAGGTAACAACATGCTTTTTTGAGCTCTTACCTCATACAACTTTATTGTTATCCTCTCCAACATTTCTTCAATGGATTATTCATGTGTTGTGTAATTTCATTAATCCAAAATTAACAAATTTATGATAAGGGTTAAAGACAGCTCAAAATTAGATTGATTTGAAAGTGAAAAGTTAAAAAATATGCTAAAACTTGACTATGTTGCCTTAAGTCTTAGTTTAGAAACCACTATAAGTTTAACGTAAAGTATAATGTATTTTTTCTTATTGTGGTTTCTTAGCCTACAACTCTAAAAAGCAATTTATCAGCCATCATAATACAATAAAACCAAAATGTGTTTCTACCCTCATACATTAAAGCTTCTAAAACAATACACAATGATATGAACATTACTCATTTAGAAAATAATAAATAAAATAAAAGAGCCAGATACTTTCTAAAGACCTTCTATATATAATCTAAATACTCAATTTCTAAATTAGTGATTCCCAAACCCGAGTTACAGAGCAGTTATGTGAATCCTAAATACAGTAAAAAGATGTTGAATTTTAAAATTATTTTAACACATCAAAGCAGTAATTACACAAGATTAATCTGTGACAGAACAACAGTTGTATACAGACTGAAGGGAAATATATAAGTTTAAATTCAAATGGAAAAATTATAACATCATCATGCATACTCTATTTATTGAATTTGATTTAATGAAATCAACATATTAATCAAATCAATGTTTTATTTTATTTTGTGATTTTTGATATAATTTGCAACATTATAATAATTAAAGAAAATCTGCAAACTAAATCAGCAAATGTTTAACTTAACTAAATTAACTAATACCAACTGAACAATCAATTTTTTCTTAAGTATGCATATGACTAAAGCTATAAGTAAATCATTATAAATTAATTGTCTGTTTCAAATTCTAACAGTTTAGGAACCACTTCCCTAAGGCAACAGGTTTCCTTTAAAAACATACTATCACTGTTTTATGTCTTTCAAATGTACAATTTTGGGTTGTCTTTATTAAAAATCTAACAGCATGTACTTTCTTTGAACACAATTAGATTGGATATTGTCATTCATAATCAGTTTTTAAATTCCAAATAAAACAGAAAAATGGGAAACTGAACAAGGTATAAATATTTTTAAAACAATTTTGATTTTTCTAAAACTATCTTTCACTTTCTCAGATAAGATGTAGGATTTTTTTTTTTTTCTCACATAAGAGCATTTTTATAATAAATGAAATATAACAGAGAAAGTTAAATACAAATACTACATTTTAACCCTAAGTGAACCTCTCTAAACCATTAACATTGTAATTTGGAAGTAAAATTCATAATTTTAAAAATATAACTTTGAAGTACTACCACTGGGTAGTTCTTTAAAAGACATTTTCATGCCCATAATTGTAAATTAGCCCATTTACTTATTGTATTATATTAAGTAAAGTTGTAAATATCAATAAGATGTTTAAAAAAAAGAATATAACTATTGGGGTAAATGATATGATAGATGATAAGGCCTCAATGTACCAATTATGTATAAATATAAGCCCATCAGATGGAGAGACTTCTGATATCACTAAATTCCAAGAGAATGGCAATCTGCCAGGATGTAACCACAGCTTTACTCGAAGTTGCTTAGGATCCTGATACATATAATGATGAAATACATCAGCATATTTACAATTTATTTATACTGAATCAAACTAAACATTAAAACAGTCTCTGAAACTTCTTTGTCTGGTAGCATCATGAAATCATCAAATTAAATTCATGGCACCCCTATTATTGTTATTTTTTGCTTAAAACTTTTTTCAGATAATATAGATAAAAAGAATTTTAGATGAGAAAACAAATTAATTATTAAAATAAATTAATGATAGTATCACAACTGAAAATATTGCTGACCACTAGATCAATTTAGCTAAACTTTAGAAATTTATTCTTAAGCCATAACATCTCCCAAATTAAAAAACAAAACAACAGAAGAAACAGTCAACTCTACACGGATTTGAACATGATTAACCTTTTCAAGGAGACAAACAGCTTTCAAATCTATATCATAATTACAAAAAGTAAATGGGGAGGGCAAAAAGGAATACAAATTCTTAATAGGAATAGGAATAGGAATTCTTTTGATTTGAACTAAATAAAAAATAAAAAAAATTGATGGGGGACCAAACACAAGCAAAAGTACACCAAATATACTCATTATATATAGCACCAAAAAAATAAAATAAAATAATAAATAAAAAAAAAAAAAAAAAAAATAAATAAAAAAAAAAAAAAAAATAATATATATATATATATATATATATTTTATAATAATTATTTGACGCAAAACAGCCCTTAAGGACTACGCTACTATGATATCAGTTTCTTTTTAAACCTTCTCATCTCTGCCCATCTCTGCTTGAGGATATCACTGATATTTTTCCTTCTCTCCTCCATCCAGTTCATTACTATCCACCACAAGCACCGCACTTTTCAGGAATTTCTGTCATATCCTTACATAATTCCCATGTAATCTCAAGCCTCTGTGTTTCCTGTTTTATTTGTACTGCATATCCATGATTAAACTTGTATCACATAACCTTACTGAAAATCTTCTTGTTAAATCTCTCCTCAATCATCCTTTCCATGTATCCATAAAACCTAAGTCTTCTAACCCTCATTTCTGTTTTCAAATCAGGAGTTTCACTATAAATCTCCCTGTTGGATTTCAGTCTTAACTCTTCTGATGTTATTTTGAGGCCATGGATCCTTCTTTATATTTTCATCTGTTTCTCAAAACTAGGAGTCTGTGTAGGCGGAATTTGGTGGTATCGGCATTAAACCTTCGGGTTCGGTAAGCCTATTATTATCATTATTATTCTCAAAACTGGGAAAGAACATTGCCTCAATTCTGTAATCACTGGCTTTACCACTGTTTAGTAGTGCCTGATTTTGGACCTTTTGGAGAGGCATTTTTTATTATAAATATTAAACATTAAGTAGCATAATGTTTCCAAATTTTTAATCTTGCACTCAATGCTTTCTTTCTCTGATAAATTTCTGCTGATTATTTTGCCCAGGTATTTAAAGCTTTTAACCACCTGGATTTTACCAAATTCCTTTTTTATTTCTTTCTTCTCAAAGTTTGGGTTTGTGGTCATTAATTTAGTTTTCTGGAAGAAGATTTCAAGCCCAGTTTTCTTGGCTCTATTCTTCAGGTAATTTATCTGTCTAATCACCTAATCCTGCAACTCTAACAATAGGACCAAGTCAACTGCAAAGGCTGCACATTTTACCAGGATATTGCTCCTCTGATTTCCTTCTTTAGCTCCTGATGTTTTTTTTCCCCATAAGGTTTTCATAGATCCTCCTTTGTAGAGAACAACATAGAAGAGAATTGGTGAAAGTCCACCCCCATGTCTCACACTGGTTTTTATCTGAAATAGTTGGCATATATTTCCTCTCGATTTTATTTTTGACTTTGTTTCTGTTAGGAGCTTTTTATTAGGTTTATGGTCTTTTGATCCACCCTGTGTTCCCTTAGGGTTTACAGTAAGATTTCCCTGTTAAAAGAAACAACTTTTTTCAAAATCTATGAAAGAGATATAAAAGTTTCTCTGTGCGGTCAATTCAGATAACATTTAATGTGAAGTGTATATATATATATATATATATATATATATATATATATATACAATCGGGCTTAAACGGAATCGGGCTTAAAAGAGGCTTTAAAATCTTTAGAGCAATCCGCAAAACAATGGGACTTGTCATAAATGAATACAAGACCAAGTATATGGTTGCAGGGACTGAGGTACGATAACCATGTATTGAGATACAAGGATACAAATTTGAAACAGTTCAGGGATTTGTGTATCTTGGGTCGTTTATAGATGCCGAAAATAATTCTTCCAAAGAAATAGAGAAGAGAATTTTAGCTGGTACAAGGGGTTTTTATGATCTAGAATATTTAAAACTAAAGAAATTAAAAAGGAAACGAAGGCTACGCTCTACAAAACCCTGATCAGACCCATACTCACTTATGGCTGTGAATCCTGGGTCTTACGGAAAGCAGATGGACAAAAGATTGCTGTTTTCGAGCGAAGAATACTGAGAAGGATTTATGGGCCTACATGGGTAAATGGTCTTTAGAGAATTAGACACAATCAAGAGCTACATGAAAAGTATAAGGATGTCCCGACAGTGAGATTTATGAAGATAAGCAGGCTTCGTTGGGTTGGTCACGTTCAAAGGATGGCAGATGATAGTATCCCCAAGAGAATAATGAGCTATGCCCCAAAGGGCAAAAGGAAGAGAGAGAGACCCCGAATGAGATGGTTGGACCAGGTTGAAAAGGATGCAGTGTGGCTGGGGGCGCCAGGCTGGTGGACGATGGCCAGGAATAGAGAAGAGTGGGGATGATTTCTTTTGGAGGCCAGGGCCCAAACTGGGCTGTAGCGCCGAGGATGTATGTATGTATATGTGTGTGTGTGTGTGTGTGTATATGTGTGTGTGTGTGTGTGTGTGTGTGTGTGTGTGTGTGTGTGTGTGTGTGTCTGTCTGTCTGTCTGTGTGTGTCTGTGTGTGTGTGTGTCTTGTGTGTGTGTATGTGTGTGTATGTATATATTTATGTATGCATGCACACATACATACATATGTATACATATACTTCTAAATACATATATATGTACTTAAAAATATATATAAATATACAAAGGGTACTACAATAATTTTGCAATGTTACTTGACAGAAAGGCCCAGGACTACATGTTCAGACATATCCATGCCTGTATATAAGCAGCCTTATCTCTGGGCTCAGTTGTTAATTAGCAGTGACAGATTAAAGTGTGTATTATGGCATAGCGGTCCTGTAGAAGGAATAATTAAGAAACTAATAAATAAAAAAAAATTGTTGCAATGTTATGTTTAGATTTAATGGATTTGACAAATAATATTAATAATAATATTAAATAATAATAAAAGAAAAGGTATAATATGAATAATCACATAATATTATTTCAATTTTTTTATTGTTTCAATTGGCATTGATTTAGATCTTTTACAACAAGTTAGAAATTTATGAATTCAATGTAGGTCACATAATAAAATAAATAAAGATTATATTTTTTTGAAATAATTGTTGCACTTCTTTTCTGCTCCCTATTCTACTCACAATTTTGAAGTGATTTTCTGGTAGTGCTGAATTATAAAATCTTCCATTTTGCTATGTTCTCATTTAAAGTACACAGATCTTGTTCCAAAGCATAGAAATTAGAAATTGAATAATTGCCACTTAATTGTTAATCTGAACAACACTGTTTGAAGCCCTTAAACATTCAGCTGCTTGAATGCTCAAACAGTCCATGGTGAACTGACTCTTATATCGTGCTCTAAGCTAAATTGAGGGACACAAAAAATGACTTTGGCTTCAAATTTTCATTCATATATTCGACATTTCAGTTCATTGGCCTTTATTCTTTTTTATTAATATTCATAGAAAAAGACATATTTTCCAACTTTCTTCTGGCTCACAAGCAACTTTGACATTTTATCGTTCCATTTTTTATTTAACTAGTTTTTATTTTTAACACCACTGAGTTTTTAAAAATTATTAAATAGTCAAATTTAACCTTTAAAATAAATGTATATTAATCAATTAATTATATAGTTACTAGATTATAGTCAAGGAGTAATCAGGAAATCAGTATATATAATAAAATTATGTGATATAATTATATTTTAATTAATCATTTCTTGTATATAATTATTAACACCTTACACATTCAAAAATTAAAGAAAAAAAAACATGTTAACAATATAAAAAATATACATTTAAAGCCTGGATTTTACTAGGTATGATGAAGATTAAATTAACTGAAATGCATTATCTCAATAGTATTCTAAAGAAAATGGTAAAGCAAATAATAAAAAAACTTACTCTGAAACGAAGATAGAAGATTATGAAGATTACACAGATTGAGTACCTGTCCTAAAAATCTGTTCCTGATGCCTGAAGAAGACTTTTTTTGAAATGAGCTCAAATCTACAACATAAAGATGTTGAACGTTTCAATTAAAATTAAATATGATACCTAATGAAATAAAAAAAAAAAAAAAGTTTCAAACTTACCTGATAAACTTTACACTGACGATTTTTCAATAGTATAAGACTTTTGACTTAAATAAATTATTTCATAATATTTACCAAAATAAATTGTAAATATACAACAAAATAACTATTCAAAAGAATAAAGAAAATTTATGTGTTATCTAGAACATACATATGGGTTTCTTATCATTAAAACATTATATGTTAATTGAAACGTTCAACTTTTTTTATGCTATAGATAACAATCCCTAGATAATAAGGGATGGCACTATTCATATCTTAGATTATATATTTTTTTATATAATCGTAATTAAAGAAAAATGTCTATATAAATCAAATTATTTCATAAAGATAAAAAAGTTTACTAATCTTTATGAGGTATTCAAATTGATATTCTTTCGAATTTAGATATCTTCAATGAGGTTGAAAAAAGATTTTATCCACGAAATATTCTAGATAATTTCTATTACAAATCAGAATTAGATTGAAGTAATACAAGTTTTTTTTTTTCTATCTTCAGCATGATTATAATTTTAATATATATAAATAAGAACCATTATAACTCCTACATGTTTGTTTAAAATCTTATTATTGATTTTTTTAAGATAAAAAACATTAAAATTACTAAACAACAGTATTCCACTTTCATAGTTAAAAAAGCTATTGTGAATCCCTTTTCTGTGTGTGTGTGTGTGTGTATATATATATTATTGGGATGTTCATAGTTCCTCTGTTTCAACAGAGTCAAATGCTGCTTTATGATCAGAAAGGCCATATGTATTCTTTCTTACACCCCAAGCACTTTCCACAATCTGCCTCAGTGATAAGATATAATATTTGATTAAAGCCGTGGTCTAAACACTGCTTCTTTATCCAAGATTCTGGCACTTATTTTATAAACTAAAGGAGATATATAGAAGGATTGAAGATTTATTAAACAAACTATGTCATCCCTTTTTATAGATAACTTCCTCTCCACCATTCTCGATCATCAATGGAGTGATTTCATCTCTTCTTACTGCTTAGCCTTACTTCATTCTCTGAACTGCTCATGACACTTCATATTTTTCTATACATTATTCAACCTCTGATTCTGGTTCAGGTTTAGTTTTTCATTGATCCATTTTTTTCTGAATGTAATAAAATATAACCTAAAAACTTGCAATAAATGCTCCATTTTTATAGTATTTTATCATTCACTGTAAACAGCTCTCGGGCCATATTTTTTTTACCTCTATTTATTTGTTTATTTTTCTTCCCAATTTCCCTATTCAACCATAATGCCACCAACTCAACAAACGTCAGCCTACCAGCTTTAGAATTTAATTTTTCTATCAGGGCATTTTTCTTGTCATTTTCGGTCCCATTTTTCATCAAAAACGGCCGTCAGTTCCTCATAAGCTATACAGCTATATATAATATATATATATATAACCACATCTGAGTAGCTTATGCTTTAGAATATTCCATTCGTATTTGCCATTTTTTATCTTGCAACAATTTTACTGAGGTCCAGAATTTCCATGAGCTATCTCTGTAGCTGTCCTATATTTTCTTGGCCAAGATATTGCTGTATACATTTAACTGATGCCTTCGCTCTATTCATTTTCTCAACATAGGTAAGAGTAATTATGTTTGATAACAATTTATTGAGAAAGATTGAAAATAAAATTGAAGATAATAAACGACACATTATAATATTTAATTCTTCTTCTTCTTCATTTTTCCTCTCTACCGCACAGCAGTGTGAGGGGGTCGCTTGTAGAGGCTGATCCAGGCATTCCTATTCTGCGCCATTTCCCCTGCTGATCTCCGATCTATATCTCTTTTTCAGCAGGCCTTCCTGATCCCATCCTCCCAAGTCTTCCTAGGTCTTCCTCTTGGTCTCCTTCCCTCTACTTTCAGCTCATATGTTGCTTTTGCCACGCGATCCTCCGACATTCTTGAGACATGGCCGTACCATCTTAGCTGAATTTCTTCAACAATATCCTCGGCCGGTCTGACATCAAGGTTGGATCTTATTATGGTATTTCTCATCCTATCTCTCCTTGTCTTACCCTCAACTTTCCTCAAGTAGCGCATCTCCATAGCCTGGAGTTGGCTTTTATGTTTAGTGGTGAGGGCCCAGGATTCGCTGGCATACGTCAATATAGGTAAGAAGGTTGTTTTGTAAACTACCATTTTTGTATGTTGGGAGACCTCTCTTTTGCCTATAAAGCCCTTCTTATGAGATAGGAAACACCTTCCGGCAGACTTTATTCTTTCCTTTATGTCTTCGTCCACCCAGCCCTGCTCATTTAGATGTGCGCCCAGATACTTGAAGCTCTTTACGTGCTCAATCTTTTCTGCCCCTAGCCTGATGACTCGTCCAATTCGGTTCTCTCTCCTTCCTATCCTCATTATTTTCGTTTTACGGGCATTTATTTCCATGTTTATGGGGTTAAGAGCTTCCTGGAGGACGCGAAGATTGAACTGGAGATCTCTTCCATTATTGGCTAATACGACGATGTCATCAGCATATGCGAGCATAGTGAGGTGGGTAGGCGATAGATTCAAGTTTCCTAACCAGTAGGGTCTCATTCTCGACTTGGCCTTCTTTAGAGCTCCATCCAGGACCATTATGAACAGCAGTGGGCTGAGACTGCAACCTTGTCTGATGCCTTGAGATATCTTAAATTCTTTTGACAAGTGGTTGCATGTTCTGATGATACCTCTCTGGTTCATATAAAGCCCTGATATGGCCATTTCTAATCCTTCATTTACTCTCCTTTCATGGAGCTCCCTTACGATGTCTTGTTTCCTGACCCGATCAAATGCTTTGGCCAGATCAACAAATCATGCCAGAACACTTTTATCCTTTTCTATTACTTTTTCAGTGATCTGCCGCATAGTGAATATAAGATCTTGGGTACTTCTGTTTGGCCTGAATCCATATTGTTCTTCTCCAAGGTTTTTCTCAATTTGTCTCCTTAGCCTTCTCTCAAGGATTGTGGAATAGACCTTACTCGGGACGCTTAGAAGTGAGATTATTAATTTATTTAATAGATTATTAATTATTAATTTAATAATGTAAATATTGTTTTTCTTACAATATTTGCACATTATTTTTTTTATATTAAAACTACTTTTTTTTCCTACTAGAATTAGAAAATAATAAGAACCAATTGAGCTAAAAAATAAAAATAACTTGTTAAAGTTAGTAAAAAGCATCTGAGTTAAGTAAAATTGAAGAACAATTAGTTTTTTTTTGCTACTATTGAATAAAAGTATTCTGATAAATAAACAAATTGCAAATTTCAGGTTTAATTACAAACTTTAGATTTCCCTCTGGTCCCCAGGTTTTTTCTACTGTAACAAAAGAAAATTCCCCCTTTTTATAGATGAATGTTAATCATATTTTTACAAGAAATTTGATTAGTATTATATTAAAATATTTCATACTATTCTACAAGAAATTTAAATAAAATTTATAATTTTGTCTCTTCAAAATAATATTCACAACTCAACAAAAATATGATTTTATTTTAAAATTATTTTCTTTCCTACTTAAGATTCATATCATGCCATATCAACATAAGGGTAAAAACTGTTCATCATAACTACATTATTTTAATAACAATAAATAAATCCGTAAACAAATGAGAAATATTGATTTGAGCATAAAAAATAAATACTTCTGACAGACTATACAGGTAACTTATATAGGTCAATAACTTCAACTAATGTAAAAGATGTAATAAACAAGAACTGGCCCATAAGACACTTTGCTTATGTTGCGGAATTGCTCATTTAAAAATATGTTTTCATAAAAATCATTGTTAATGTCTTTGAAACATATTGAGATAATGCATTTCATTTAAACTAAAATCACATATTTCATACTTTATAAAACATAAAATTTGCTATTAATACATATTTTTAAAATCTTATAAATATGAAATATTGTAAATTTCAAAAATCAAAGATATTTCATTCATAATTCAATGTGTATGTGAGTATGTGCATGGTGCATGCACAGGTGTATATTCATAATTATCTTTGCTTCTCTCACACAATGGACAATGTCATCTAGCAAAAGTAGTAGAAGATTATCTTAATGAGGTAATGCAGAGATCCCTATTATCAATCCTAACATCGCTAGCTTGCTTGAACTATGGGGGTAATAGAAGTGGAAACATATTAAAATATACAATCTCATAAAAAAAAAAATTTAAAATAAATGTGATCACAAACACTGTTACTAGCAATAAAAAGTAACACTACCATTTAGTAGACACAAACTAAATTTGTCATTTGAAATTTTTTTTGGAATACAATATTTTTTTTATTCGTATTTGTTTGTCTCAAAAATTACATTAATAAAAAAAATATTAATCTTGTCATGTTTAAAAATGTTTTCTATAATAAAAATATAATTATATAAATATATTTTTAATTGGGGGAGGGAGGGGGGGGGGTTTAAAACAGGCCATATAGGCTGCTGGCCACGTGATTTAGTATTCTGGGAGATCATAACATAATCAACAATGATTAATTAAAAGTTTAGGTCATCACTCCTTATGCTTATTTTTGATATACTATGAGCCAGAGTTGGGCAATACTAAAAAAAAAAAAAGTACTGAGTACTGTAATCAAAATAATGCTTGCTGTAATTTTGGGTACTTTATTACTATTTTATATGAGGTCACCAGAGTAGAGAATATTACATACATATATTAAGCATGGTTTTCATCCATTTTGAGGTCTATTAATAATTTATTTGGGCTATCTTTTTTTTTTCATATTATTGGTTTTAAAATGGATTATTTAATTTATTTGGATACAATCGATATAGGGGTCTATAATTATGTTGTTGTTTTTTTCATGGAACCACATGGTACTATCGATATTAAGACTTGTGCATCAAGGAATTTTTCTACTCTGTTCCCAAAGTCGCGGGTTCAAATCCAGCAGATGGCCCTATCATATTTTGTTTAATTTTTCAACCAAAATTTTGCATCCCTTTCAAAGGATGAAATAACCAAGAATTTTTTACTCCCTTCAAAAAATTCTAAAGCCATAAGCCGGGTTTGAAAGCACAAACATAGGGATATAATATAAATCCTTAATCTTTTATGAAACCTTTTAAGGGTCCCAGTGATGATAAATGGCTAGCATAGCAGCCATCTATGCCCAAGGTCAGGGAGTTCAAACCCAACAGATGGTCTAAGTCTTTAAGGAAGTAATTAATTTAGTTTTTAAGTGAGGTTATTTCGTCCTTCAAAAGGGATGTAAAAAGAGATATAATTTTGGCAGAAAAAAAAAGATAGGGCCATCTGCCGGGTTCGATTAAGCGACTAAAGCCACCAAAAGTGACCCTAACAAGATTTAATAAAGGTTGCGGATTTAATATGCACAAGGTCTCCTTCAAAAGAGATGTTGGTTTTTGGTTGAAAAATTAAACAAAATATGATAGGGCCATCTGCCAGGTTTGAACCCGCGACTTTGGCACAGAATAGAATACAAACTTATTATGCTTTCTAAATTATTAAGATGAGCAATAATAAATATCACCTTCCTGCCCATTAAAAGGCATTTATTCATAAAACAAGTGAAATGCACTCCAATACTTAGCAGAGTTTCATGACTTTAATTTGAATACTAATTCCCTTTTTCTCCATAAAAAAAACAGCCAACTTTAAATTTCTCAATCATTCCAATATCCAAGAAAAAAAATGATACCCCTCATCAGATGAAAATCAAGATAATGGTCATGATCATCATAATCACATGAGTTAATTGAATATTTTATAAATGTACTGTTTTATTTCTTATGAACAACTTCTGCTTTCTTTTTTTTTTTTTTTTTTGCCTTTTTTTATCGTTACTTTATGCTAATCAAGCTAAACTACAGTGGGAGTCCTAAATTTTGCCTTTCCAGGGTCCTATGGACATCTGCCAGGTTTGAGCCCACAATCTTGGGCATAGAAGACTGTTATGCTAGCTACTACACCACAGGGGACCACCTTTTTTGTGTTTTTTTTTATTCAGTTCTCATATCAATTCATGATAAATAGGGAAAAAACTTATAACAGTTTGATTTAACTCATTCAGTTCAGGCTAGTTCGGGATGACAGATAGTGATAATTATAAATTAATTTGGCAGAGTTATTATCAATTTTTAAAACTTAATAACATTATACAAACTAGTGAAATAGCTAATAGAATCACAAGAGCCAACCAAATCTATTTTATTACATGCAACAGCATTGTTGGCCATCAAGATATGAAACACAAATGAAGCTCCATATTAATAAATCAATATACCTCCCTACTCTTACCTACAGAAGTGATAGCAGGATTATTCTTAACAAACAAATAAGCAGGGCCACAGGAGCAGAAACGAAATACTTCTGAATAGTTCCAAGAAAAACATGAAGAGATCACATAAAAAATGAAAGGATTAGGAACTGAGAATTTCTACACTAAAATCCAGTCTATAAAAAGGCAGCTTATGTGATTTAGGCATGTCTGTTGTATGACCGAGGACCGGGAATTGTAGATGACAAATATATATCAAGAATTGGTGGGAAAATTCTGCATCCTGAAGCAGGTCTGAGACTGTCAGATTTAACTGAGCTCCTCTACACTAGATAGGGCACAAGTAAAGAGATAAAGAAGAATAAAACAAGAGGCATTAATAAGAATAAATTATTTAGGGGTTTGCTGCAAAAGGAAAAAGTTCCACACCAGTATCATAAAATACATTGTGAGCAGTGAAACTAGAAATCATAAAACAATATATATTTCACTCAGTAGTATTACTGAACATGGAAAAATAAAGTACAGTAGACAAAAAATTAAAAGGTTTTATATTTATACATTGTTTAAGTTTTTTTTATTGTTTTATTCAATGTTTAAATAAAAATAAAAATCAGCTTAAAGTCATATTTATATTAATACAAAAAAACAAACAGGAATTAACACAAATGCAACAATTATTTTATATATATTTTAGCCATATTAAAAAAGAGCCTTACAAAAAACATTCATAGATTAATGAAATTACACTGAAATACTAGTAATTGAAAATCGCAGACAAAATATGAACAAATGTAAACACTTTCCTTCAATAAGGAAAGAAAATGTTATTTCAATTAAACAATTATTTAAAAAAAAGTCTACTAATTCTATATATTTTTCTTGCTGGAAAACAAAGTCTAATAAAGTCTTAAATTACAAAGCTCAAAAATATTCTAATAAAAATACTCAACTAATAATAAGAAAATATTTTTGTCTCTAAACTGCATAGTGAATAAAACTGTGTGCTCAAGCAGACTTTCAACTGATTAGTTCAAACAGTCTAGAATTTGAGCTTATTTAAGCAAAATCTTTATGGAACCACATGCTTAAAATTTAATGTGGAAATACCAAAATGAGAAATTAATTTTTAAACCAGAAGAAATTTCAATTGGCTCAAATCACATTGACATAAACTAATAATTTAATGTAAGTAATTTTAAATATAAAATTAATAATAAAATTTTAATTAACTAATTTATATTGTTAGGGATAGAGGGACTAACAGTTGTAACTATATCACTTTTAGCTTAAATGTAAAAGGTGTATGATTGTAAAATAAAAATTTCTTTAACTAATATAAAACTACATAAGGAAAAAAACTGGGGCCTTTAAATATTATAGGTAACACCTTTTGTCTAATCAATAATTTCTGATCAAGTGTTATCCTACCAAAACATAAACAAATAAAATAACTATATTAAAAAAATGGGGGATAATGATTGTGCCAACAGTGTTCTAATAAATATACTTAGATTTAAAAACCAAAACATTTGTATTATTTACATGACTCCAGGGTAAAAAAACATGCAAAAAATAACATCTAAAATGCTCCATACAGTTTATAAAAACAAACCATGTATACATATATACACATTATATATATATATATATATATATATATATATTATATAATATATATACATATACATACACATACATACAGAAATATACATGCTAAAAGAAGAAAATTCAACAGGAAAAAAAAAAATGTATATATATATATATAACACACACACACACACACCTAAATAATTTCATGCAGAAAACAAAAACATATTACTCACTTTATCCTGATTAAAATGTGAAGAAAAAAATATAACTTAGGTTTATAAAAATTCAGAAATAATTAATAATGGAAAAATAAATGCAGATAAACAGTGAACAATTTATTAGTATTAGAATCCTCAAAGAAATATCTAAACATTTTAAATGTGTGCAGTTGTATACACCATTGTATTTTAAATTTAAGGGAATTCCGAATTTCTCTCCAATGACTTTAAATAAATTAAGTTAAAATAGTGATTTAATATTAAATATCTTATTTATTATTATTTTTTTTTTTTTGATAGATTTTAGACTCATTTTTTTTTTTAAATAATAAGGCCCGGTTGCACCTACCGTGTTTAACTTTAACTTTACTAATCTGGATAAGTAAATCACGGGTTAGCAGAAATTCCATTGCACCAATCATAATTAGCCCTAACTCTATGTTAAGTGATGGTGTTAAGTTAATTCACCTTCCTACCTCGATTATCCGATGTCAATGTTACCTTTCTACTGTTACTTTAGCTTTCAAACATTGTCTGTGTCAGTTTCAGTTTGTTTTTTTCTGAATATTTTCGTGATATTTATCCTAATACACCGAAGAAAAATGAACACAATCTCTTCAGATGAATACTCAACATCAGATAAAGATATAATACTATTGGTAAATGTACTTTCTAGGGACAAGCTTTACAAAGTAAGGAGGAATCCATTTGAAATTTATGATGATGTGGAATTCATAAGAAGGTACAGATTTAGAAAAGAAACAGTGCAAAATATGATTGACAATTTTAATATTAATGATTTTGAATCATATCCTACAAACAGGAACATCCATAACACCTTCAAACCAGTTACTCTTTGAAACATTGTGTGTGTCAGTTTTAGTTTGTTTTTTTCTGAATATTTTCGTAACATTTATCCCAATACACCGAGGAAAAATGAACACAATCTCTTCAGATAAATATTCAACATCAGATGAAGATATAATGCTACTGATATATATACTTCCTAGGAACAAGCTTTACAAAGTAAGGAGGAATCCCATTGAAATTTAGGATGATGTGGAATTCATAAGAAGGTATAGATTTCAAAAAGAAACAGTGCTAAATATGATTGACATTTTTAATATTAATGATTTTGCATCATATTCTACTTAACCTCAAGAGGTATTATGCTACTAGTAGTTACCAGCAGGTTCTTAGCGACATCATTAATATTGATAAATCTACAGTTTATAGAATTATTCCACGCATAACAGCATTAATAGCCAGGAAGTCAAGTGATTTAATTAAAATGTCCGTAACAGAAGTTGATAAAAACAAAACAGTGTCAGATTTCTACAGGATAAAATGTTTTCTTTGAGTAATTGGTGCGATTGACTGCACTCATATTAAAATCCAGTCTCTAAGTGAAGCTAATACAAAACTATTTTGAAATAGAAAAGGGTGGTTTTCATTAAATATACAAGTAGTGTGCGATGGGAACTTGAAAATCCTGACTCTGTGCATGACAGTTGGATTTTCAATTAAAGTGCATTACGAGTGAGATTTGAGTCAAGAGAATTTGGAGATTTTTGGCTTCTAAGAGATAGTAGTTATGGCTGCAAAACATATTACTGACACCAATTTTAAACCCAACAAATGCTGCTGAAGAAAAATCAATTGTCACACAAAAATGAAACAATCATTGAGAGAGCGTTCAGGTTTATGGAAAGAAGATTTCCTTGCCTTGCCAATGGAATTCGAATGGATCCAAAAAAAGCCCTAAATATTATTGTAGCTGTAGCTGTCCTCCACAACATTGCAATAGAAACCCAGGACATCTACAACGTACCAGAACCAGAAGATTACTTTCCTGATGTTGTTTCACCATCAGAAATTATATGTGAAAGTGATATAGCTTTTCACAGAGCACTTGTCGACACAAATTTTTCAAGATGAAAGGAAATGACATAATTTTGTACAAATTGCAATCTGTGTTATTAAATCAATTAACCTTTCCCTCTTTTGTTGTCAAGTGGTAATTTATTTGTTTATATTTATCAATAAAGTCTGATTTTTGTATTTTATTTACATTTTTTTTTTTCCTCTAATTTAGTAAATTGATTAATAATAAAAATAGGTTAATTGGAAGAATGAAAAATGATAATAAATAATTTGTAGGTTTCTAAATCTTCCAAATACAGTTTATTACAATTAACTTTAAAACAAGCCAACATTTCAAGGGCCTTCCCCATCATCAGGACTCACTAAAATACATCAAAAAATTATCAATTAACATTATAAAATAACTTTTTAAATATTAACTAAAAACATTACCAAAAATATGCATAACAATGTTACAAAAAAATTATATTTACCCGAAATTCATTTAAAATTTAAAAAATTATCCATTTTTGATTAAAATTTTGTCAAAAATTTATGTCATAAAATTGGTTTGTTTTTTAAATTAACACTAAGGAAAAAATACCCATTTAACTGACATATTCTTTAGCTCCTGATGAATTAGGGTCATACTATTTACTGTAGTAAGTATACACTGATTTATTATTAAATATAGGTCACTAAGGTAAGGTTTACAAATTTTAATTTCCCAATTGTAGCAAGAACTGCTTGTGAGAGGTGTTTTCAATCTGTTTTATAATTTATGGTATCTTTTATATTTTTGTTTATATATAGTTTCGATTGTTTTTCTATATCCAATAGTGTAGGTTTTTCAAAATCAAAATTGTGATTAAGCTGAAGACTGTGTTGTGCAAATGCTGTAGTGTTTATATTTTTACAATTATTGCTGTGTTGTTTGACTCTAGTTGTGATCTTTTTAGATGTTTCTCCTATGTATATCTTATCACAATCTATACAATTTATTTTATAAATAACATTCAGTTTTTCGAGTTGTAAAATCTTTAATGTTTGATAAATGATTACTTAGTTTATTATGGTTATAAAGTCATAATTTTGTCTGTGGTGAATTAA
Organism: Piezodorus guildinii; assembly: GCA_023052935.1. Lineage (NCBI taxonomy): Eukaryota > Metazoa > Arthropoda > Insecta > Hemiptera > Pentatomidae > Piezodorus > Piezodorus guildinii. Next base: position 57,355,946 of record CM041295.1, read on the forward strand.
ATTCAACAAGTGTTCTCTTAAATTCTTTGGATAGATGAGGTATGAATTGCATTTTTTGATAATGGTATATATTTCTATTTCTTCCACTTATCATCTCTATATTTATCGCATTATTGATATTACCTATAATTGTTTTTTTTATTATTTTCATTCTGGTAAAGATCTGTTATAGTTTTTTGTTTAGGTTTTACTATTTATTGTTCATATTGTCATCAATTTTTGGTTTATTATTGATCAATTTATTGTTATTAATGTTAAGGTTTTTTGTCCTGAGTTCATTTTTAATTTCATTGTACTTAATTTAATTTATTATTTTTTTCGAATACATCTAATAACATTTTATATACTATAGTTTTTATTCCATTTAGATACTCATTGTCTGTCTGGTTTCACAATACAATCCAGCTTCCTTGATATTCAATAGATCTTAAAATGTTTCATTATTAATTCTCAACGGTCAACTAATTATATCCATTATTGTATTAATATATATTAATCGGCAGAGTAAAACAATCATTTCAATATAACCTAACTGTCTCTGTCTAGAGGGTTTGGAGTTGTTAAATACGTCACGAATATGATGACGTCCCGCGCTAACCCATGTTAACTAACTCGAATTAAAAATTTGTTGGTGCAAATGGACAAAAACTTTAATCATGATTAGCTTTTAACCCGGGTTAGTTAACAGCAAAAGTTAACTTTAACACAGGCTGTTGGTGCAACCGGGCCTAAAACATCACTTTCCACAAATCTACTTCATTTTACAGAAAATTTTATTTCTAATGAGCCAATTTTTATTAATTAAATATGAAAGGATATATATGATTGTTAGCAATATAATAAAAGATAATGTAAACTGTAAAGAATTTCTGAATAAAGGAACCTGCATTGGTTAATCAGAGGGTTTCTGTCATCTTACACAACAACGCCAGACTTCACGTTTCACAACAGACAGTGAAGAAACTAAAAAAATGAGTTATGAGGTCCTTCCATACTCACCTCATTTGCCAAACATAACTCCAACAGATTTCTGTCTGTTCAAACAGGCAGTGTTAAGAAGCCAACTTCCTTAAACGTAAAATATTTTAGAATGATTCTCAGACATAAAACGCATTTTCTGACTTTATTTCTTCACAAAACCCTGTATTTTTCAGTGCTAGGATTGAAAAGTTTATAACACATTGGGGAAAATGTATAGAAAATGGGGGTAAATATTTTGAATAAAAATTTCATATAGTTGTTTTTACTAAATAACCTTTCCTGCAAAAACGACCTAATAGAATTTTTATATAAATTGTATAAACATCAAAACTTGAAAAATTAACACTGATTACTAAATCACACACAAAGCTTGGATAGAATAAAAACGGAAAATATATATTGTAATAAACCATAATTCGGGCATAAAAGAATAATACAGTAAAGTCATCTATGTCTTGTACACAAAAATGTTCCTATTTTACAACTGCACACAGTCAAAACAATTCAAAATAAATTGTATATATTGCATATATTGAACAGGGAGAAAAAAGTTCCCAAAATTATGGCTTAAAAGAACTGAAGTTAATATGCATCAGAAAATATAAGGGACCAAAAAGAATCAAATGATACTGGAAAACATAAAAATTAAATTACAGAAATAAAAAGTTCAGTTTATCTTCCATGTGATATGATTTAATCTCAATTGTGACTATATTGTGGACTAAAAAAAATAAAAATAAAATAAAATAAATAATTATAAATATCAAATATTAATCAAAACAATATGATATAATAATTATTAAAATTAAATTTGTTTGCAATATAAATTTAAATGCATATTACAACACTCACCGATCTGTAAGCCTGAGGGAGCAGCCAACATCATGAAAAAGAAGATAAAGAAAGAGAAGGAAAGAAGAAAGATAGACAATACAACAAATATATATACAACATCAAACAGCAATTCATTAGGAACACACATATCAAACTGTACTGAGCAAAGAAATAATCACAGGTTATTAATGTATTTAAAAAAATAAAAGAATTTTATTATAAAATAAAAATTAAGGGTGATAGTTCTATTAATTGATTATAACTAACAACAAAATAATTCATTGTAAAATAAAAGTAACATTCATTAGCATAAGAAATTTGTTAGTAGGTGTTAGCACACCAAAACTCAACTGAAAACTTCAATTAAATCATATAAAGCGCTAAAAACATGCGAATATAAATATATTTTATTAAAATATTTCTGGTAAGAAATAAATCGTGGTTCTTATAGCGAAATACATGTCGCAAAATAATACTTAAAAGAAACAATAGTATTACTGGTAATTCAAGAGCGAAAATATAGCAACTAGAAATTAGTTTCAGAAAACGGTTAATTTATTACTGTTTATGAATGGATATTGATGCAAACTAAACAAAAAATTAAAATAGATATAGAATGGAAACTGAAAAGTCAGTAAACATTGCAAACCACACACACCAGAGAAGTGCTTTATTTATTGGCAATGCTGTCCAAATACATTGGGTTGTTCATGACACAGCATTCCTATCAATCTACACTGGACCTATGGTACATAAATGTACAAAACTAATGAGCAGCAAAATATGCATATTAAATTGTCCTTAAGATCAGTTAGGTCTCATCCTCAATGACTAGACTTTAATTTTCAAAATTCCTTTATTTTACAAAGTAACTTATTTAAAAAAATAATAATAATCCATTCTCTCTGGTAATAATAAAAAATTAAAATAAACTATGAAAGAATTTCATAAATATCTAAATGGGAAAACTAGAACAACAAATATAAAGATGTTTAAGGCCAATGGAAAATTAAAAACCAATGAACCAATTATTGTTAAGATAACTCAGTTTAAAGGATAAGCTGATAATACAGAGATAATTGCAATAAAAAGTTTAAATGGAGCTCAAAAAAGAGGGTGACATTGAGGTTCAACTAAATATTAAACTTATTGAGCTTAATATATAATAGACAAAGTCTCTTAAGAGCTTCCTGCTAACAGAACAAGAAGAGATGCACCAGACCTGATCATTCATAAATATATATTGACGTCCTACCTTAGAGCGGATATAAAGAGTAAAAACAAGGTAGAGTATGAAATAAAAAAGTGAATAATGGCAGGAATATAGCCTATTTTAATTTATATGGTTCTTGATTTCTATCCTAGAGCACCATTATTTAGCTATATGAAAGTCTGATCTGACTATTATCATTATATTTTTAAACATGATATGATAATATAGATTTTATAGTATTTAAGTAAATTGTCAAATGATTAATATTTTTGAAGCAAAAATAACCTGTTATTATTCATTCTTACTTGTAATTTACATTTTTTTATTTTATTTTTTGTTTAATTGCTCAGTACAAAATGCAACACTTAGGGTTTAAAACATACAATGTGAAAAACACTCTGACAAAACATATCCTACAAAAATATAATAAAATAAAAACAGATTTCTTTATTATTTTCTAGTTCATTCTAGCTGCTGCCAATCATTAGGTGAGCTCTACAAAAAAGAACTCTACTGAAAAAAAGGCATATGAGGAATTTTAATAAAAGCAAAAAATAAATGTTTGTGTAACAAAATATCCCACCTCAAAATCAAAAATAAATTGTATGTAAAATGAATATTTAAAATTCATAGCCTAATTGGAAAGTACGAAATGTTTTTCTTTTGAACGAACTTGGAAATTAAATTAATAGATGGATGCTTTTAAAATTATATTTAAAGGTCCCAAACCCCACCTGTATAAAAACCTGTATAAAGACTAATGTTAAGAATAATAAAACATTAAACGTACCTCAGCATAATGTTCTTCATTTTGCTGAAGAAGATCAACACAGAGCTCAGCTAAATGAATCAGATCATCGAGTTTTTTACTTGGAGCTAAAATATTTTCACCGGACGTCTCTTCTAGTGAAAGCAAACCAAAAATTGATTATAATATGGGATTTAAGCTTGGTATTGTAAAATATAAAAATATTTCTATTAAGGATAGTATTAACAATTAGGATAGTAAAACCAAAAAACAGTAATCAATCAATAAGTAAATAATTAAACAATGAATGTACTTGCCATTGATTTATATAGTATGCTTTCTTCTAAAGTTATAATTGAGTATAGAGGTTAATTAATTTACGGACAAATTTTACTTTGAAAATTATAATTACAAGTAGTAATTTCTTTTTCAGTATTACTTAAGCCAGTTAGAGCCCAAAAAGTTAAAGAGAGCACTTTTTTTTGTTTATCAATTTTAACTTCCCAATTTCTCTATTAATTTCTGTCAAAAACTCCATGATTTAGAAGAATGTACAATAAAATAAAAAAATGATCTGAAAACAAAATGAAAAAATGGAGAGAAAGAGTGGGAGTGTGATTTGAGGAAGGGGAGGTAAGCTTCTTTAGCTTTTGCATAATTGATGCTATTGATATAAATTTATATGCAGAATTGAAGAGAGATGCCTGTAATAGTCCTGTAATTATCATTGCTTAATTTGTTCAGTGTCATTAATGAAGACTAGCTTATTTCTTATAAACCAAGTAATACCAATTCAAATGTTTCACAGCTTCTAAATTGATTATTCCTTGAATTTCAAACAATAGGGAAAATAAATAAAACATGTATTAAGTTACCTATTAAGGCTGAAATTTTATATAATTAAAGTAGTATTAGTTTCAATTATGTATAATTAATTATAAGGACCCAACCCCTACTGAAAAAAATCCATTGATCTTTTTCCCATCCATTCGGCAAATCAAAAGGTGTGATCTAACTAATGCATTGATAATTTAAATTATAGTAAGATCCCAACTGGGACTGATAAGGATCCAGATGAGGTTTGATAATCTTTTAAGCAAGTATAAATAAACACCTGTAATCTAATCAAAGCAGCGATCATCGAAAAATTACTTTAGTAACTAGGAATGGCAATAGTTAGTGATCTCTATGCTGACTGCAAAGGCCCACATATAAACACTGCAGCTATTGGGGGTTCGGCTGTAGCAATACCTCATCCACTATATCCTCTACCCTTTCATTGCTAAAAGAGCCATTTCATCACTTGGTATCATTTTATTTATTTCATCATTTGGTAGTATTTGCTTATCTTTCAAGAATTCCTCCAATATCTTTCAACTCTGGATATAGTTTGAGTGTGGTCTGACATCGAATGCTTTTAATCTAACTCATCACTATCTTAACATCATAATGAGAGAGGCTATTATTAACAGAATGTATCTATAGCTTCTCATTGATTGGGCAATAATTTATTTTCATTATATCTTTCCTTTCATTAAACCTGTTCCAAGTGAATTTTGCTTATTTCTACAGTTAATAAGGATATACTTTAATAAGGATATACCACAATTTTTGAAATACTGTATCTAATCTCTAGATGCTGCCATATCACTTAGTTTTCAAATAGAGATTTCACTTATCTACTTATTCCTAATGTAATTAGAATGCAAATAGAAAATTTAAATTGCAAGAGTTAATTCATTTTTTTTAAGCAGCTGATGATTAACTCAATGCTTCCTTGGGTTTAGGTTTGGCTTTGATAGAGAACCCTCTTTCCCATACTAGATTGGACACCTTAAGGGATGTAATTAATAGACAGCACCATTTCCATAAGAGCTGGTTGAAGGTATATAAACCATGTCAAGTCACAAGGAAAGGTGTATGCACTTCATTCAATCCTCTTGCTCTTGGGGATTAAAAATCTAGCAAGCTAACATTTCAGAAGCAACAGTTATGCTTTATACAAATTTTGTTCAGAAGGCATAGTCAAGTCACATCTTTGGGGCAAAGAATAATTATCTAAGAAGAAATGGAGGACTTTGGACTTAGGAGGAGATTCAGCAGTTACCTTACAAATGAATATACACTGAGAATGTTAATTTAACATTAAAAAAAAAAAATGTTTATTGATTTGTTTTTATACTTCTGGTGAATTTAACTTAACTTCTTAGAAGAATAATGTTCTCATTATATATAATTCAATAGATCCAACATCAAACTCATTTTTTTTTCTCAAATAAAAAAAATTGATCACTCTAATATTTACTTTTTTTTATCATGAAATTTTAAATACAACCATATATTTTCAAATTAAACTTCAATTGATTAATCAATGACATCCTAAGAAAAGCTTTTTTACCATATAAATATTGTAATATTAAACCATCATTTATCACCAAGATGTTGTAAATACTAGAGTAATACAATTTTCTTAAACAAAATAATGGAACTTTAAAGCATTGTGATAGGTCTGTTGAAATCTATGTAATAAGAAAAAAGTTGTTTTCAAAGCAGGATTCTGCTTTGTTATTAGCACTGAAAGAGACATGTATAATATAATTTAGGATGAATCTAAGAATAAGTTTTTTAAAAATAAAACTTCAACATTTTAAAACTTTTTGCTTATTTCTGGATTCCAAAGAATGAAACTTAACTTTTAAATTCGCACAAAATAAAAAAATAGCACCTTAAAAAAAATAGGAGAAATGTAAATTAATTTAAATGAAACCAGAAAAAGAGACATATACAAGGGTATAAAAAGTTACCTAAATGATTTGAATCTATACTGAATTAAATTAGAGATAAAAATAACAATAGCTTAGCCAATTTCTTCAGCACATTGAATATGTTTAAAAAATGCTATAGCAGTATTTTGAATATGGAAGATACAAGTCAATATGCACCTTTTAAATAATAGGGGTAAACCACTGATAGAGGGGCTGAACAAGCATAAAGAAAAAATTGTCAATAGAAAATTAAAATTTTAAAAAGTAGTGGAAACTGATAGTATTCTTCTTTTTAAAAGAATCGTTTGCTTATTTAAAGTAATGGAAGTAATAAAGTAGTGTAAACTGGTAAATAAATTGTATAAAATAGTGTAAAGTAGTAAATAAAGTATTGGAAACTAATAGTACTCTTCTTTTTAAAAAAATCGTTTGCTTATTTCAGATGAAGATAAGTATGTTAAAAGTGAATTTGAAAATTTTTGTTAAGTAAAATAATATCTAGGAATCAAGAATAAAGAAGGTTATTTTTTCTGGAGAGGAAAACAAGAGAAAACGTGAAAAATACTTGCATTATAGCTAAAAAACTGAGATATTGCCTGAAGAATAGAGAGAATCTATAGTTATTCCAATAAAAGACTGTTGACAAATAGCGATAACTTCTGTGAAATTTTACTCTTAACAGTATGCTATAAAATATTCTTAAATCTTCATATCACGTAATACACTGAAAGATTGTCAGAGACTGCCTATCTGTTTAAAGATGGAACAGAGCTACTTGTAGTAAAATATTTTCCTAAAGACCAAATATTAGAGAAAAAAAATTATGATAGTGTGGATCACCAGCTTAGCTTTATATCAACAACAAAATTGCTTATAATGTTATTAGCTGCTAAAAGCTGTATTTGATTGAGTAGTGAATACCAAAAAAGAACTCAGACAAATCTTGTAGGAATGTATAGGTCTGGAAAATTCAATATCAGAAATAGCAATAATTTATTGGAGAATTTTGACGCCTATTCAGTTTAAAAAAAAAAAAAAAAAATGATTTCCTTACACATGTATTATTAAATTTAGCATTAACATATGTCATTAAAAAGGTTGGCATGTATTGATAGAAGTTTACATCTTAATCTTTTTTTCTTTTTTTCACATATAAAAGATAATCCAATAGCTGTTTATATGGATGGAAAGAAGAAATCAACTTATTTCTAATGAGTCTAAGAATGGAAACTATTTAACCAAAAATAAATTATTGCAAGAGAACTAAACGTTTAAAATGTATTTCAAGAAGGTTAAGTAAAAGATGTGTAATGTAAGCACCATTTTTTAAAGAAAGTATTCTTTATTCATTAAAAAAAAAAAAATTGGTTTTTATCTTATTACTTTCCCATTTTTTTCCCAAGTGTTGATTGAATATAGCGATAAAAATAATTATGGGATGAAAAAAAAAAAAATTTGTAATCTACCTTCAATTTTTGCTTCAGCTGATAATCTGGTATAATTAACAATTGCTGCAGTTTCAAGACTCTTTTTAATCATTCCTCTGACTTCTTCAGGAGGAACTGGAGTGACAACATCTTTCATAAGCACCTGGATATTTAAAAAGTGTTTAGAATCACTGGTGTGTTTAGAAAAAATACTTTATTTTTGTGAAATTTAAGTAATGTAACACTCAAATTATTTTAAACTAAAATTTCATTTCCTTCCTTTTTATAAAACTGCATTTTCTCAAAATAAAATGACACTCAATTTCAGAAATAATTTTCAGTTTAAAATATGTAAGAGAAAAATTATTAATTATAATTCAATGTCCAAATTCAACTAAATACCTAAAAAAGAAAAATCATGGTTAAATTAAGCACTAAATGAATGGATAGCATTGCAATATGTTCAAAGTATGATAAAATTTTTATATGAAAATACATTGAATATGTAGTGTTTAGTTTTAAAATTTTTAAATAAAATGGATCATTGATCATGTAGAACAAAACATGTATTTAATTTATTAAGTTTCATTACATGAAGTTTATTTATTAAAACAATATGTTTAAATGGTTTAAATAAATAATATATGGAATGGTTTAAATAAAAAGAAAATTAAATTTTTAATTCGTTAGGTTTGGTTACTGAGATTCGAGCTGAGACTAGCAGCACCTTGAAAAAGTCGGTCCTAATAAGCCTGAATAATAATAAAATAATAACCCATTATTTTGAATAAAATAATTCATAATAATTGATCCATTAACTAAGTAAAATATGAACAATAAATAATAAATTTTCTTTTTGAATTGATATTTGATTTGAAATATCAAGCTTGTTGGGCGTCTGTTAGGGATGATAGTAGGTACTGAAACAGCTGGGACTTGAATGATAGGAAGAAGCATGGGGAATATGAGTAGGTAGGGAATTCCAGATAGTTATAGAGGAGAGAAGAAAGGAATGATCAAAAGTTATTGTTCTATGGGTAAGAATGTAGAGGTCAGAATGTTGTGATCTTGTTTGGAGGGAGTTTTCTGACAATTTGAATTGCAGAAGTCTGTGGATATAGGGAGGTAGCTGGGAGTTGATGGTTTGGTAAAGATATGATCCTAGGAAATATTGTTTGCATATAGAGGGAAGGAGCAAGTCAATTTATAAATGGGTCACATGAGACCTCTTCGGTGTACCAAGAACAAATCTTAAAAATATGTTGATAATTCACTTTAGCTTGTCCTCGAGCAAAGTCGAGAGGCCACCATATACCATGCAGCAATAGTCAAAGTGGGGGAAAATAAGTGAGGATACAAGGAGCTTACGGGGGGATAGTGCAAGACAGCAGGAGTGATAGAAAAATTTGAGAGTACTTATTGTTCTTCAGGAGATTTGGGCAATATGAGGTTTCCAGGAAAGGGTTTTGTTAATGATAATAACCGGGTTTTTGACAGAGGAAGTGAAGGTGATTGGGTCATCATTTAGGGTTAGACTTGGAAATGTAGTATGGGATCTGAGGAAGGAATTGGAACCTATAACAGATGCCTGAGTCTTCATAGCATTTATCCATAGTTTATTCAGGATTGCCCAGGCACAGATTGTATCCATGTCTTCCTGAATATTGGCAAATACTACTAGAGACTCAGAGGGAGAGAAGGATAAGTAGATCTGAAAATCATTAGCATATAAGTGGTGGGAGCAGTAATGGATTGAATTGGGAAGATCATTGATTTGAGAATTAAAAAGGAGGGGAGATATGTTTGAACCCTAGGCCACACCTGCTGAAAGGGCAAGGAAGGAAGATAGAGGATGGTTAGGAATGGTGACAGCTTGAGTTATATTAGAGAAAAATGATTTAAACCAATGAATAGTACTGTTGGAAAATGATAAAGACTGTAGTTTGGAAAAAAAGAATAGTGATCAAGTGAGTCAAAAGCGTTAGAGAAGAAGAATATAAATAATGTAAATGAATAATAGTTAAGCTAATTTTTACATAATCATGTATTTAATTAATTTATGTTTTTATTTAAGTTAAATGACTTGCAATAATAACGAAACAGAGTCATATGATTAATAGAAATAGATTTTGAAAAAACAAGAAACTATATAAACAAAAAGAAAAATTTGTTTTTCTTGTTTTTTTATATACCTCATGGTTTTTATAAACACCTCAGATTCTACTTTTTATAATTTTCTATTAGCAATGCAGAACAATATATTGTACATTTTTTTCTTTGTATAATTTTAAAAAAATATTAAAAAAACAAGCTGTAGTATTTATATTTAAAGGGTAAAACCGTTAAGGGTTTTCACATCAACCCCCCTTCATACCACCTATTGATGTTTTTGGTTTTCCTCAGTTTATGCTTGACATGGTTTGCTGATGATACATTTATTTATATAAATAAATAAATAAATAAATATATATATATATATATATATATATATACAGTCCCCGTCAAAAGTATAGCAACACCAATCATTCTCAAGATTTTCTTGGTTTTGACCTTAATCCAGACTTTTTTTATATTTATAGTAATATTATTTATTAAATGAGAGATTAAAGGAGGGGCTTTAAATGTTTTGAGGTATGTAGAAATGATTCTTCAAGATCAAGTAGTGCCTTTTATGCCATTGCCAGCAAGAAGTCCTGACCTTAACCCAATTGAGCACGTTTGGGATTATCTCAAAAGAAAGTTTCGGTCACGAGATTCACCTCTTATTACTCTTGAAATGTTAAACACAGCTGTATTGGAGGAGTGGGACAATATGCACCACGATTTTCTTTAAAATCTTTTACAAGTATGCCAAGAGGGTTGGAAGAAGTCATTCAAGCCAGAGGGGGCAATACATCTTATTAATTGTAAATAAAAAATTGTAATTATAATTTAAATGTTAAAATTTAACAAAAGGAAAATTTTAAAAAGTAAGTTTTCTAAATTTTATGTTTATTGGAAGAAATATTGTAATTTACAGTAAAACTTGTTTATTTCCAGTTTAAAAATGTTTATTATTTACTTCAGAACCATTCTTTATTATATATAAAAAAAAGAAAGAACGTTTTTGTAAAATTCAAATATTTCAAAGTGTTGCAATAATTTTGACAAGGAGTTTATATATATAGTTGTGATGTATTAAGTATGCAAAAATAAATAGGAATGAAGATCAAGGAGGCATAATGAATAGTTAATCAGAGAAGAGAATGGAAATGGCTCAGTAGATAGGGGATAACAGTACGCATTTTCCGGGAATGGCGTCTTTGGTCAGAAGGAGTGAAGAGCAAAGAACTTGAGGAGAATAGTGCATTTGTATCAAATAAATAAGAAGAGCTATGTAAAAGAAGAAAGAAATACGGAACCAATAGAGCAGCATGGCCAATAGAAAATAATACTTTTTTTTTTAATTTTTAAAATAGAATTAATTTTTTTTTTTTTTTTTTATATATTCTTGTAATATGTTCAAATTAATTATAATTAAATGACCTTAGCCAAGACTATGTAAATTAATAAAAAAAAAAACAATCAAATAAATTTTTTTTAATAATAAATATTTTAACAATATAAATTTTATTTTTTATTATTTTTTTTTTACCTCTATATTTAAGTCTAAAGTTTTTATTTCATAATTATCCTCATCTTATTGTTTATCATATTATTATTATTTGTACCTATAAATATATGTATATTTTTTATTTTGTTTTATCATTGTCACTACATTCATAATTTTTCATTATCATATTGATATGTATCTCTTTTGTTGCTCTGTTGTTTGAAGCCCCGATGATGGCTCACAAGTTTAAGCCAAAACGTTGGCAAAATAAAAATATTAAAAAAACAACTGACTCCCGATTATTTCTACCTGCAATAATTTCAACAGTCGACTACACATCCTCAATACAGTTCATAAAATGAACCATAATCTGTAATTTAATATATATGTAAATATCATGTAAAAAAAAAAAATATTTCACATAAATTTTATATAAATAGTTAACACTAACTCTTTCTAATAAAGAAAGTGTTGCCTTCAATGCACCTTCCGGTCTTCCAAATGGAAAACAGTATCTGAAAAGATAAAATTATTATCAATTTTTAAACAGTATCAAGAGTAAATATTTATGTATAAGTACTATATATATAATTATATCTATATTTCTTTTAAGTGTCCTTAAAAATAAGTATACACACACAATTTCATAGGAAATGAAAAATTGTATTAACATGATAAAATTAAAAATCTGGTGCACCCAAAGCATGCCTTTCACTTACCTATGTTGTTTAAATAGAGTATTTTTAAAAACAGTTAGTGATGAAAAAAGGTTAAAGAATTAATAACATTGAGTTTCGATAGAAACATATGTTCTATTAAATAATCTACAATATTATATTATTATATACAACAATCAGTTAGTTTTATCCACTTTTCATCATTCTTTAATATATTTTACAACTTTGTGTATAAGATAATATTTTTTCAATTTATCGCTTACCAACAGTATATTATACATCTATAGTACTATTATCATGTTCAGAAAAAAAATGTTTGCCTAAAAAATGTTTTGGCTCTTTTCTCTTCTGGTTGGATATCAAATTCATTCAGCTTGTATATTTATTTACCCATTTTATATAAATGCTAAAAAGGTGAAATGGTTAATTTTTTTTTATTTACAAAATTAAAGGTACTTTAGAGGAAGAAAAATTAAAATATCTTCAGTTAAGTCCTGTCAAACTATTTCAATCAGAAAAAAACCTGCATGGTATTAAAACCTATAAAATTTTTATTTGGTCAAATTTAATAATCAAAATGGTTAGAGCTATTTTTGAGAAAATCGAGCTATTTTACATTTAAGACAACTATATGCCCTAGATGTTAGAGCACCTATTACCGTTACAGCACCAAAATCAGGTGAACTAAAAGAGCCACTTTATACCATGCATTTTGCACCTTTTCATGATTTTCTCAAAAATAGCTCTAACCATTTTGATTATTAAATTTGACCAAATAAAAATTTAATAGGTTTTAATACCATGTAGGTTTTTTTCTGATTGAAATAGTTTGACAGGACTTAACTGAAGATATTTTAATTTTTCTTCCTATAAAGTACCTTTAATTTTGTAAATAAAAAAAAAAATAACCATTTCACCTTTTTAGCATTTATATAAAATGGGTAAATAAATATACAAGCTGAATTACTTGTATAACACAGGCACCTCACTTGGAATCCATACACTTGACCGGAACGACAAGAAACTGCCAGCAGATACCACTTACTACAACAATCACTCGACAAACAATCAAAACTCCCTATTTACTACAAAAGACTCCTTTATATAACCATTAACCGACCTATTTGGACCTATGGCATTGAGCTATGGGGATCCACTAAACCATCATACTCCTCCCGCATCCAATCCTTGCAATCCAAAATAATAAGAAGAATCCTCAATGCTCCTTACTTTGTAACTAATAAACTCATCCATAGAGACCTAAATGTCCCTCTGGTTGCAGACTCGGCCCGCGATAGATACACCTCCTTCAATTCCAAACTACCTGCCCACTCAATCCCGCTTGTCCGTAACGTCTCAATTACATCTATTCCCGATAACCCTACGAGGCGTCTGAAAAGACAGTGGCCTCAAGACCTGCTTATAAAATAAACTTTATAGTGCTACCACTGGGTAGCTTCTTCACGCGTCTATTCATGCCTATTATTGTATCATCTATTTTACTTAATGTATTTGTAAATACAGTTGTAAAAAAACAATAAAATATGGAAAAAAAACTTGTTTAACACCATAACACTATATGCTATACTTATAAAAGAAAAATGCTATATTTGTACAAGAAACTACAAAGATTTGTTTATATATATTTGTTTATACTATTAGGATAAAAGTGTAAAATTAGTTAAAAAGTTAATCTAGAATGCTATGATGTCAGAATTGTATGGAATACTCATGAAAAGAAAAAAAATATACCAGTATTTCTCGCAACTTCGGGATGTTTTAATAGATAGATGATATTTAATAAATAAATGATTTTTAATGTTCATAAAAATGTAATTGTTCCAGTAGTAGAAGAAGATTTTTTTTTTCAGAAATTCCATCCAGGTCTGACATAATAGCTTTTTTTATTTAAAAAAAAAAAAGTATTTATTGATATTTACAACTGTATTGTACAACACATTTAGTAAATAGGCTAAAAGAAAATAGTCATGAAGAGAAGCTTCCCAATTTTTTTTTCCGTTGAAATCGGTTAAGCGGTTCAGAAGAAAACACTTTTTGTTATTGTTTCTTTCCTCCTCTGTAACTTCCCTCCCACAAGGATTTTGGGACTAAAAATTTGCAAAAGGTGGTTTCTCATAAGTGTGAATCAATAGTATAAATTTAGTTCTGATATACATGGGGGCAGATTTCACATGCTTATTCCGCTAGGCCCTTTCTAATATTTACAATTTTTTATTTTATCTTTTTCCCATTTTACATTTTTTTTTTAATTTTTATTTTTTTATTTCCCTCTATAACTACATTTAAGATTCAAACTTTAAACCTTTGGTGCGCACATTATGTAATCAAAATATAAATAAATTCACTCTTTAATTGTCACGCAGGTGATGGTGGATAATCCCCAGGGAGTCTAAAATTAAGTTTTCTGCCAACACCGCTACATCTTTAATATCCACACCCAGGCCTTCCAAAAAGCTCCTCGTGCTTCTAGGAATTTCTCTAAGAGACCCAAACCATAGCCTCTAACGGAGAGCTGTCTCTCACCAAAAGTCTTGAACGGTAGGGTCGAGGATCATTGCAGTACTTCCGTTCTTCGGGAATCCAACAATATCTGCGAACCTCACTGATGCGTCCGTATCAATGCAGTAGACCTTGCCAAAACCGGTTAAATCTTTTTTCCTGAGGAGCTTAGCTAATTCCTGCTTTTAACCCTGTGGTGTGGGCACATGATGAGGAGGGAGTTATTGGGGCAATTTCCCAGCACATGGGCTGGTGTTCAGACTCTCTGCGGCATTGCACAATGCGCAATAACTGAGAAATAGATATATTCATTTATTTTTTAATATTCTAGAAACTCACCGAAAATTGGTAATCTGATTCTCTAATAATATTCTTAATCTTTCTTTTATTTCTTGAAATTTCTCCTTTTCTTCATGGGTAACTGTCCCGACTCCATCTGGTCTAAAATATTAACAAAATAATATTTAAAAACTGTATATTTTATTATTCAAAGTTTGCATGATAAATATTAATAAAGCAAACCTATTCCCATGAACATGACTGGCACAAAAAGCAAAACTGTAGTGGATCAATGTTGGATCAATCATAACGTTTTTTTCAGCACGATCTAATAGATCATTCATGTAACATAGATGTCGATAGCAGCCACGAACACCATATCGAGCACAGTATTCATCAAGAACAAACACTTGACCAGGGCTAAACCAACCCTATAATGTGAAAAAAAAAAGAAAATATTTTATTAATTCAAGTTCAGAAAGCTTCAGTTACCATTAATCATAAAAAAATTATAGCATTAAGATTATTAATAGAATAACTGGCCATAAAGTAAAGATCAAGCAAATTAAATGTTTTAATTAAGATGTAACATTCGTGTTTCAAAGATAATACCGATTCTATACAAAGTTACTGCCAGGTAGTCATGACCTGTTATTGTACAGAAGGAGAAAATTGATGGTTCTCTAAGAGGATTGTAAGGGACTATACCTACAGTAGTAAGATGTTTCTAGCCTATGTGTCTGTTAAAGTCTTGTCCAGGATGGTATAGATAATTTGATAATTCTAATGAGCAATAAACACCAAATCTTAAATGTGGGCAATTCAAAATATTAATAATCCAAAATTAATAACCATTAATATGAAATCAATTGTTGGATATATTCAATCCTCAATACAAGATTTTTAGTTTCTTTTATTTTACTAAAATTCTTAAAAAATCAAAAATGAAATAAAATAATAAATTACCAAATAACAGTAAGGATCATGTAGTCAATACAGGATTATCAGAATATTAGTTTCCTTTATTCTATTTAAATTCCCAAAAAATCAAAAATAATATAAAATAATAAATTACCAAGGAACAATAAAGATCATTCAGTCAGTACAAGATTCTGTTTCCTTTATTTTATGAAAAATCTTAAAAAATGAAATAAAATAATAAATTACCAAGGAACAGTAAGGATCATTTAGTCTGTAATCTAAGGCTAAAGTCTGAAGCATTTTAAATAATGAGGCATGGTCAAATTTACAAGGATCAGCAGAAATAAATTCTTCCATTCCATGCTTTCGAGCTCTGTCAGCATCTGAAATAAGAAGTATAAAGAATCAGATCAAAAACTGAACTAAGAACAAACGATAACTCTCAATTTATAGGTTATTCATGACATTGGTCTTATAAGATACATTGCCCATCATCTAAAGGTTGCATCTTCCACTTATTGTCCAGAAGTCAGATGCATGGTTGACTACCTCATCGAACATACATCTAGAAATATTTAAAAAAAATTAGTTTGAACCAAATCTATTACGGAAATACATTTCTTGTGGTCCTAAAACTAATTAATTTGGGCAAGTTGTCAATGACATCCAATTTTCTAGCCCATCAAACATGGCATTAGTTTTTGTTTTAACTAATCTATTATGTCTCAAAGATGAGGAAAGTCTGTTTCTTGCAGATTGCAAACCCTTACTAATAACTGCCAGAAGAGTAAACTTCCAGTGGTACCATGTGGAGGCTGGTGTTCCATAGGTAAAGATGGCTTCTAGATGTGACGATTTCAATACATTTAGACTTAAAACTAGACCACATTGAGTAGATAACAATTGTATTAAACAATTTACTTGTGAGAATATATGAAAAGTCAATATGAAAATATTTAGAGCAATAATCAAATGTTTAATTATCAAAAGAAAACTGCACAACAGAAAAAAAAGCGATAAAAATCCTTTGAAGAGGCTGATTGAGAACTCCTAAGTCTTGAAATGGAGGCTTAAAATATTGCTGCACTAAATATTTTCATATTGACATTTCATATATCCCTTTACTTATAGCAGAAGAAATAACAAAATCCTACATATTTTACATCCAAAACAAAATTCTGATATAAATTAACAAAATTGTATAATCTCACAAGTAAATTGCATAATATAATTATTAATTACTCAATCTGGTCTAGTTTTAAGTTGAATTGTATTGAAATGGTCACACCAAGAAGCCATCTTTATCTATGGACCGACAGCCTCTATGTGGAGTCGCAAGAGGTTTGCTCTTCTGACAGTTATTAGTAAGTGTTTATAATTTACAAGAAATCTACTTTCGTCATTTTTGAGACCTAACAGATTAATTAAAACAAAAACTAATCATATGTTTGATGGGATAAAAAATCTGATAATTGACCACTGATGAATTTGATGAAAATTAATTAGCTGCTTAGTAAGAGTTTTAGGACCGCAAGAAATGCATTTCCGTAATAGATGTGGTTCTAACTAATTTTTTAAAAATATTTCTAGATGAATATCCGATGAAGTAGTCAACCATGCATCTGGCTTCTGAACTATTATATCATCTTTGTATACATAAAATAAAATAAAAAATCATTGAGGTACTAACCATAATCTGATAACACATTAGTAACATTAGTAAACTTGTTTGCACAACCAAATATTACATTTTCCGTTTTCATAGAAAACAGCAAAATAATTCATTTATTTAGATTAGAGATAAATCTAAAATTATCAAATATTTTTAAATAATTCCGAAATATTGTAAAAATTTAAGTTTCTGTTTAAATTTAAAGTAATACATTATAGAATATTTGTCTTAGGAGTAAATAACAAGTCAAAACATAAGCTGTGCCTAGTTTATCTAATTTAGATTCAACAGCAACTTTGAAGAAAAAGCCAGAAAACTTTGACACTTTATTCCTTCTAGCCAGCTTGTAATTATTAATCCTAAAAGCGATGAATAACAGATATAAACAGAAAACAAAAAGAAAAATCGGAATATTATATTCTAATATTCCTAGAAGCCGATTCCTAATTAGACAGAAAATCCTTAACTTATGAGAATACATCTAGAATGAAAATAGGAGATAAAAGCAGAAAAGAAAAAGAAAATTGGACATTCATTTGCCTTATGGCTCACCTCTCAAATAGTCAGGAAAACTCTTAAAATATGAAAATCAATTACTTTGTTCCCAAACATATATAAACTCACATTACACAGATTGTCTTTAGACAATAATTTATTAAAAACCACATTTGTTTCATACTTTACCCAATATACCATAAGCTTTCAATAAAATACCTTGGTATTGCATACACTGCCAAGGCTAATTACGTAATGTAATACACCAAAAATATTAATCAATTTTATACTTTTGCCTATAAGGTCTAATCATTGTATAAAATGAATGAATTTCTTAGTTTCTTAGTAACATATACTAGGTGGTTCCAATAATTTCTATTTATTTATTTTGGGTATATATATATATATAAACATCTCCCCGTCAAAAGTATTGAAACACTTACAAATATTTGAATTTTACAAAAACGTTCTTTTTTTTCTTATGATAAAAATATCTTATAATAAATAAAACATTTTTAAACTGGAAATAAACAAGTTTTACTAACGTAAATTACGATATTTCTTCCAATAAACAAAAAATTTAGAAAACTTCCTTTTTAAAATTTTCTTTTTTTAAATTTTAACATTTAAATTATAATTACAAATTTTTATTTACAATTAATAATATGTATTGCCCCCTCTGGCTTGAATGACTTCTTCCAACCGTCTTGGCATACTTGTAAAAAGATTTTGAAGAAAATCTTAGTGTATATTGTCCCACTCCTCCGATACAGCTGTCTTTAGCATTGCAAGTCTTGCATAGGAGATGAATCTCATGACCGAAACATTCTTTCGAGATAATCGCAAATGTGCTCGATTGGGTTTAGGTCAGGACTTCTTGCTGGCCAATCAATGGTGTGAATACATGTGGTGTTCAGGTATTCAGAAACACATCTAGCCTTGTGAGATTATCATGCATGAGCAATGATTCAGAGCCTATGAATGGAAAAAAGCCACTACATGATCTTGAAGAATCATTTCTACATACCTCAAAGAATTTAAAGTCCCTCCTTGGATTGGCACTAACTTGGTGTGTGCCACCCAAGATATGCCATCCCAGAACATGGTACAACCCCCTCCAAATGGTTCAGTTTCTAACTGAGCAGCACTGACTATACCGTTCTCCAGGCCTTCTCCAAACTCTTTCACAGCGATCTGGGCTGTTAAGGGCCACTCTCGTCTCATCAGTGAATAAAACTTTTTTCCATTCCTCCTCAGTCCAAGATTGGTGTTCCCTTCCAAATCTTTATCTTTTACACAGAGTTCTGCGGTGAGAAGAGGACCTTTCACTGGCTTTCTTGACCTGAGCTTTGACTCTCTCAGTCTTCTAATGAACATTGACCCCGAGTTTGATACCTTCGAACACCAGCGATCAAGTTTTTAATGGAAGACACAGTAGAATTACGCTTCCGAAGTGCTTGTATTTTAATGAAATAGTCATCAATGGGGTTAGTAACCCTGGGACGCCATGATCCTTGTCGTCTCAAATCATTGGATGGAATGAATGATGAAATAATAGAAAATTCTTTTATGGTCCTTGAAACAGTACAATAGTGAATCCCAAGGCGATTCGCAATGTAACGCAATGATTTGCCATCTTCCAAGAGTGATGATTATGACCGAATCATCGTGACTTACATGATTCATTGTGAATAAAATTAATTGTTTTAACTAGACTTAAGAGAAAAGAGAGAACAGACTTGAGGCAAACAAAAGATAAAGATGGACTGAAAGGAAATTTGAAATGAATGAAACAAAATTCCATGGTTTGTTGGTAAACAGTCAATAAAAATGATATGTCTAAATACCTAATATCTCTCATTTAATAAATATATTACTATAAATATAAACAAAGTCTAGATTAAGGTCAAAACCAAGAAAATCTCGAGATTTATGGGTGTTGCAATACTTCTGGCAGGGAGAGTATATATACAATATAATAAATATATTTCAAAGAAAGCTAACTTAAAACAATCAAAAGTTAGCTTAATAGTATGCATTTATAAATAAAATGATATAGGATACCTCCTTGAATTTTATAAATGGTGGAGTTTTTGGCAGCTGATGTAACAAGAGGAGTAGGCTTATGTGACTGTCCCGTTGCTCTATACATGGCCATAACCCAAAGATGACATTCATTTTCATCATCACATGCCAATATAATATTATCACCTTCCTTAACAGCATTAAAGAAGTATCTACCCCCTTCCAAATCTGTGAATATGGAAATGAAGATTTAATAAAACTACACTTATCAATACACCAGAATATAATACAGAGTATTAATAACTTTTATGATTAAAAATGATTTCTTTCGATAAAATATTTTAAAAATTGTTTTTAGAAAGTAACTTTATAAAAATCAGCTGTTGGCTCCAGTAGTAGTACAGATTGGAAACATTTTTTGTTCCCTTTCACTCCTTTTTTTTAATGATATTTTGTAGTTAACATAATTTCTTTCTATTACTAACCTAGTATGTTACTTTCCAGTATATTTTTTTTGTCCAAGTTAGAAGAATAAAATAAAAAATAAAATATATATATATATAGGTCAATCCAATCAAAATCGTCTAGACCTTGCCGCTCGGCATTTTTGTAACCAGTTATTCTCTATCCTTTCCTGAATATAAAACTATAAATTAAAAAAAACTTAGGCAAATACTTTTAGTGTTGCAGCCGTTTTAAGTCTGCTTCAAGGGCAAAAACATGTGATGGGAAAATCTTTCTAATTCCTGTAATTTTGTAGCTATCAAATCAAAACAAAAATTGACAATAAGATGAGGACATGCTTTGTATTTTTTTCCCCCCACAATCCATCAAATAGTGAAAAAAGTTGTTTAAAAAATTCTCGAAAATGCATAAAAAACAAGATTTTTAACAAGATAAAAGTATGCAAAGGAAAAGAGACTCACTTTTAATAATTATTTCCTGAATAGCTTAGTCATAGTCCTAGTTGCTGTAAAAATTTTGATCTTGAGAACATAGTCCTTTTTTGTATATGAATTTTCAAAATTGGCCAAAATTCATTTTTCACAATGTTTACATGGAAATATCTCAAAAAGGACAGAGTGAAAAATAATGAAACTAATACAGATTACCTATCTATATGATGTCTTTAAGTGATGTAAATTTGGTCTTTGAGACTAACTTGGTTCCATAGTTATAAAATTCTCTTAACTGTTAAAATAATGCTTTCTTTAAAAAATATTAACTCTGATAATTTTGCTTATTTAAGAACTAAACAAAAACTAGAATGATAATGAGAGTATTTAGTATAATTTTGACCCTTACAATATATTATCTAAACAGCCAAGAAAACGGATTAAAAAATCACTAAAAATTACATCAACTGAAACCTTTGGCGTGCTATGAAATGGAAGGTTAGAAATGATTTTCACGCTTAATTATATTTCCTTATATAGCCTTATCATTGCACTACTTGTTTTAGAAACTTTAATCATGTGTAAGCTATATCCTTTTTTCAAAATAAATTTTGAAAGGAATATTTTCCATCTCAGTAATATTTATAGTAAAATATCTCAAAAATAACTGAGTGAAAAATGACAAAACTCATACAGATTATACCTATATATAATAAGTACGATAGAATAAAATTAAGTGGATGCAATTTACTGTGATTTTTATAAACCATTTTCTTGGCTACTTGGGTAACTCCGGAACCAGCTTAGTCCCAAAGACCAAATTTATATCATTTAAACACATTGTATAGGTAGGTAATCTGTATTAGTTTCACTCAGTCCCTTTTGAGATATTTCCGTGTAAACATAGCGAAAAATGAATGTTGGTAAATTTTGAAAATTCAAATACAAAAAAGGACTATGTTCTCAAGATCAAAATTTTTACAGCAAATAGGGCTATGACTAAGCTATTTAAGAAAAAATATTAAAAGTGAGTCTCTTTTCCTTTACATACTTTTATCTCATTAAAAACCTCATTTTTATTTATTTTCGAGAATTTTTTAAACAACTTTCTTCACTATTTAGGTAATAAATTGTGGGGGACAAAAAATACAAAGCATGTCCTTATCTTATTCTCAATTTTTGTTTTGATTTGATATCTAAAAAATTACAGGAATTAGAAAGATTTTCCCATCACTTGTTTTTGCCTGAGGAGCTGACTTAAAACGGCTGCAACACTAAAAGTATTAGCCCAAATATATATACATATATATATATATATATATATATATATATATATATATATATATATTTCTTTCTTTGTCCTTCTTTTCTACCACACAGCAGTGTAATTTATATATATATATATATAATATATATATATATATATATATTTATATATGTTTAAATATACAATGTTATTTGTAGGTCAAGGTTAAATTCATCAATTAGAGAGAAAACATTCTTGGCATCAATGAATTACCTTTAAATTTATTTTGAAGAAAAAACAAATCTGAAATGAAGTTTTAACAACCTTTATAGAGATTTTTTTTTTTAAATCCACATCTTCAATTATTATTTGTGGGATACAATACCCTAATTATTTTCTTACATCTCTCAACATCAGTTTTATTGTCCATTTTAATTTCCTGTTATTTGAACAATCTATAGCATCTAGAAAATTGTTTTTTTTTCTGATCAATTCATAGTTTTTTACTGTCTTTCCTAGTAACCCTAACATCAAACACACTATTGATTTGGCTTTTGCTCTTAAATTATTTATTGTTTATGAACCATATATTAAAAATCATAGAACAGTTATACTTTATATTATATTTTATTTTAATCCTAAGGAACAATACTTTTGAAATATCTCCTTTTTTTTATCATACCTTTCATAAGTTTTTAATATTCAGTAAATTAAGAGAATACCAAATAAATAATTTGAACTATAAAGAACGTATGAAACTTGATGAATTATTGGAGACAGAATAAATTAATTTTATTGAAAAATCTTGGAGATCTGTTCAAGTTTTAAACAGGGGTACTCTTTTCTTCAAATTTCGTTTGATTTTGCACAGAAATATATCGTTAGGAAACAGATTCTTACCAGGAAGCAGTAAAGTTGGTAGAAGCATTGTCATAGGTTTGTTTTTATATGTTTTTTTTTAACAGGTAAAATATTCGTAAGAAATAATATGATATGAGGGTGATGAGAGAGCCAAACTTAGAGAGGTTATTACAGGATATCTATGGTAGGTATGGCTTTTTAGAGTTCAGTAAAAATTGAATGATAAAGGGATGTGGATGATGGGATTGGAGGAGTTGAAGATTATGAAGTAGAGTTTATTTCTATAATGTTAAAAACAATCAATGAATTATACTTCATTCTATATTTTACTAAACAAACAGAAATCTAATGAAATACAGTAACAATAACAGTGTAATAATTAATACCTAATAAGAAGATGCCTACAAAGAAAATCATGGGGAGGCAAACATCTATTAATAGGTAATTAAAACCATTGAAAAGAAAGTAATTCACTAGAAGAAAATATTTCAACAAGAAAATTAGTTAATGAAGATGAAAGAATTGATAATTTTATAAAAATCAAATTTTAAAACATATGGCTTAACATATTTCGTGAAAAATAAATCATACAGTTGCAGATATGATGCTCTTGGGTTTATAGATAGATAAATCCTCAACAGCATCATATCATCTATCTACAACAATTTATTACTTGTTAAATTAAATTTCTATTCAATTATTCTTATTACAGCGGTGGGTTCAGCATCCAGCCTACATTCCTGATCAAATAAGTTATCCTCCTCATGACTCTTATCCACATCAGTCTCCTAACCCAGATCTAACCAACATATACTCCATTCTAAATTCCTTTCTCTCAGATCTTAGAGAAACCATCCAACCGCTAATCACCCTTCTCACCAGAGTCCTTTCTCAAGTTCCGTTTTCTCTCCCACGATGAGTGTAAAGCCCCTAGCGATTATCTTGTGGAATGCTAATGGCCTGCATAACCATCGTGACGAACTGGACATACTTCTACATGACAAACACATAGATATTGCACTACTAACAGAAACACACTTCACAAAAAGATCACATTTTTACATACGTGACTACATCACTTACAGAACAGACCACCCTGATAACACTGCCCATGCCGGGTCATGCATCCTTATTCATAAATCCCTACCTCATTCCCTTATTCCTACTACTCCAACTGACGCCATACAATCAACCTCAGTGATTATTTCAACTCGTCCTTTCCATCTCACTCTCTCAGCTGTATACTGTCCTCCTGGTAATTCCCTTTCCTGCAACCAGCTTGAAACCCTGTTTCGATCCCTCGGGCCGCGCTTCATTGCAGGAGGAGACTATAATGCTAAACACCAACGGTGGGGTTGTCGAACTTCCAACTCCCGTGGTAATATCCTTTCTAGTGTCTTGACTTCCAATAGCTTCCATGTCCTTTCACCCCTGAACCCCACCTATTGGCCTACTTCCCTCAAAAAAAAGACCTGATATCCTGGATATATTTATCACCTCTCAAATTTCCACCTTACAAACAACAGTCGAAACCTTGAATGACCTCTCATCAGACCACAGTCCAGTTCTGCTTTCCTTGCATTCGAGCTTTATTCCTTTCCCAACCCCTCCTAAACTGATCTTTGGACGAGTGAACTGGGACGGATTTCGGACAGACTTGGAAACCAAATTGGACTTAACTGTTCCACTAAAGACTAAAATAGATGTTGACAGTGCCGTAGAAATACTTACAGACTCAATACGTACCAGTATATTCGATAACAGTAGAAACACTAACACCAACAACCGTCAACAAACTAACCTGCCACAGCATATTCGTAACTTATTAAGGGAAAAAAGAAAAGCAAGATCTAAGTGGCACAGGACTAGATATCCAGTAGACAAAACATATTATACAAAACTGACAAATCAACTAAAATCAGAAATCAAAAAACTCAAAACTCAACACTTACTGAGTATGACTGAAAAACTCACAACTACTGACAAATCCCTATGGACTACCACTAAGAAACTACTGAACTTCAAAGATTTTAATCATCCTCTCATTAATGAATCTCAATCCTGGACCAGATCAGATGAAGAGAAATCCCAAACATTCGCTCAGCATCTTTTTAAAACTTACAATCCGCATCCTGAGATCCTTAATCCGCAGCACCTTGAATTCATTGAAGCAGAACTGGGCATTCCACTCCAGTTCGCCCTTCCTCCTAAAGCATCTCATCCTTCAGAAATTTTGAACTTAATCCAAAAGCTACCTTCCCGGAAAGCTCCCGAACACGACCTAATCACAGCCCAAATCCTTAAGCAACTTCCTAGAAAAGCCATCCTATTTCTCACCTATATTTACAATTCCATACTCCGCACTACATATTTTCCCCAATCCTGGAAATTAGCTATTGTTAAAATGATCCCCAAACCCAAAAAGGCACTGGAGTTCCCTTCTTCTTACCGTCCTATATCTCTTCTACCCATCATGGGTAAAATCCTAGAACGGCTCCTCCTTAAACGACTATACCCTATCCTAGAATCATATCATATAATCCCAGACCACCAGTTCGGATTCCGAACTTCCCACTCCACCATCCAGCAATGTCACCGTGTGGTGGATGTTGTCTCTTCTGCATTGGAGCGCGGATTGTACTGCACTGGGGCCTTTCTCGACGTTGAACAAGCCTTTGACCGAGTCTGGCACCCGGGACTGCTGTACAAACTCCGTAAATTCCTTCCTCCTACATACTTCCTAATCATCCAGTCCTACCTCTCTGAAAGATCCTTCAAAATAAACCACAATAGTTCCTATTCATCTCTCTTCACCCAGTCTGCTGGGGTTCCTCAAGGCAGTATACTAGGACCCATTCTTTACACAGTATATACAGCTGATATCCCAACCCATCCTAACACATTCCTTTCTACCTATGCCGATGATACTTGCGTGTTATCGGTTAATAACGATCCTACAATAGCCTCTCAAACTCTCCAATCCCACATCAGAGACCTTGAGGTATGGTGTCAGAATTGGAGAATTAAAATCAATTCCAACAAATTACCTTTACCCTTCGTCCGGAAACCTATGACATCCTGCCCTACAGTGTCCTTTAATGATATTCCGCTTGTCCCGGTTGAACAGATCCGATATTTAGGACTCCTGCTTGACAAACGACTTACATGGAATCCGCATACAAGACTGAAGAGACAAGAAACTGCACGAAGATTTCGGCTACTCCAACACTTACTAGACAGACGCTCTAACCTTTCACTTAACTACAAAAGACTTATTTACATGACCATCATAAGGCCTATCTGGACCTACGGAGTAGAACTTTGGGGCTCTACTAAACCATCAAACTCTTCCCGTATCCAATCCTTACAATCCAAAATCCTTCGCAAAATCCTTAACGCTCCTTATTTTGTCACGAATAAAATCATCCACAATGATCTTAATGTTCCATATGTTGCTGATTTGGCCCGTACCAGGTATCACACCTTCCATTAAAAACTCCACTCCCACTCTAATCCATTAGTTTCAATCCTTGCTTCCTCTTCCATTCCTGATAATCCTCCGAGGCGTCTGAAAAGAAGATGGCCTCGAGACCTTCTTGTTTAGACTCACTACCAAAGAGTGCTGTCAATGGGCAGTTTCTCTTCATGTTCATTCCATGTGTTATAACATTACAGCATATTTACTTGATGTATTTTTTGTACAGTTGTAAATTTCAATAAATAAAAATAAAAAAAAAAATAAAATAAAAAAATTATTCTTATGAGGCTGAACAAATCCCATTTAGAATTCAACTATTTAAAGAAAACTTCTGTACTCAAAATCAAGTCAAGGTCTCTTGCCTCTAGTAAGCAGGCAGTGATGCTACACAATATGCCGCAAAGACAAAAATGAGTTTTGAAACAGAATAACATATAGTTCAGCAAATGGAGATGTGGCTGTACACGTGAAAAAATTATTTCCTCTCAGTGAAACTAACTTGGATTCACTAACATCATAATAGCATATTGATTATATAAATTAATAAATAACAGAAATTAATTAATAATTATTAAGATTTATTTTTTAAAGCAAATTATATTATATAATAATAAAACATTATAAATCATGATAACAAAATATTATAAATAATGAATCAAATATATTACAGAAATAAAACATTAAATAATTAAAATAAAATAATAAAGAAAAATATATTAATGAAATAAATAATATAATAATAAAATTATATATATATATATATATTGTAATATACCCATTTTTTGTAATTAATGTATTTATTTATTTATTATCTGAGTATTGTGTTAGGCAGGCTAACAATAGAATAAAAAGCAAAATTTAAATAACAGCTCTTAATTGGTTGTTTGTTTACAAACATAGAATCCATTTTGGATGCAAAGGTTTTACCAGGTAAGAGGAGCTGCTGTTGAATATGAAAAGGATCTTGGTTAGCCTGCATCTTGTTTGTTATTGTTTGTAAGTTATTATTATGATTAAAAAGTTAAATAATAAAAATGTGCCTGATTGCTAACAACACATACCATACCCTGAGAGTAAAATAAATAATAATTAAGTAAATATTGTGTGAATTGATTTTTTCTTAAAAGAATATTATTTTAAAAAATAAGTATATTATAATACAACACACACACACAACACACACACACACACCACACACAATATATATAATATATATAATAATTTACTACTAATATAGATCTTAATCCTATGCTTGTAAATATAAACATGTGATAAAAGTATAAATAGAGGATTAGAAGGAAGAATAAATCAGTTGTTATCTAGCAAGCGTGAGTGTCATTTCTCCTCCCTATTTTACGTTATTTTATTCTATTTCTCTCAGCTGAATTTAAGTGGTGCCAAAACCCGGAAACTTTGTTTTAAGTGCGAAAAGTAAACTGTTTTATTTTATTTTTTTAAATTATTTTCTGCATTTCTGTTTTAATTTTTTTTACTTTTCTTCCGTCATTTTGTCTCTATTGAATTTGAAAACATGGCAGAAGGTTTTTTGAGACCAGCAGTTATCACAGTAACAGAAGACGTGGTATTACCACAGGCAGCACAGCAGATGGTACCCCCAGAGATGCCCCCACTACCAGTGCAGACACTGACAGGGGCCCACGCAACCACTCTGCGCAACGCAGGACATAAGAAAGGCCATCTCGAAACTTGAACGATTTGACGGCGAGGTTGGGGATCTTAACCATTTTCTAAAGGGAGGAGATAGAGGCATAATCATGGCAAGTATAGAGGCTAAATTAGAGGAAAGGCTGATGGACTCACAAGATGCCGTATCGCTTAGGGCAGCCCTAATATGCCGAGTCCGCAGGCAGATTTTAAATCTAATACAAGCTGATGAGTACACGCCGTGGGTCGTCATTAAGGACAAGCTGAAGAAGGCATTTGAGACAGCAAACGGGAAGACGTAAACAGCGTGAGGAGGAGCGAAGGACGACGAGGAGCAGCTGGGAGCAGAAGACGTCATGAGGAATAAGGAGAGTGTGGGCCGAGAGGCAACCGTGCAGAAATTAATAACATTAGAGGGTTGTGCGGTAGGTTGCCTATAATAAAGGTCATGAGGGGAGGGAGTGTGGTGTTTGGTGGACACAGGTAGCTCCCACACAGTAATATCCGAGAAAATGGTCGAGTTCTTATGTAAAGATGTAAAGAGTATATAAAACTATGTATGTAAATGTATGTATATATAAAAGAGTATGTAAAATATAAAAATGTAAAGAGGATACCGACGAATTGCCAATGTAGGTTAATTACGCTAGGAGGCCCGTGTAGAGTGGAAGGGGAAGTAGAGATTGAACTCAGTCGTTGGGGAATAGAGAGGGAGGAATTAATCGTGCATGTGGTAGAGAGTATGCCGCGTGAATATGGAGGGATCATTGGATGTGATTTATTGGAGAAATTGGGAACTAGGATAATAAATAAGGGCGACCGATGGACTATAAGGATAGGGGAAAAGTCTTACAGGGGTAAAAGGGCGCAGAGGGATGGGTTAGGCCAGGTAGGTGCAATAAACTAGGCAGAGGATTGGAGAGAGACCCTTTACCGAGAATATAGGGATATTTTCTTCCAGGAAGGGGGTATATTGGACGTCACTGGAAAAACAGAGCACTAAATCCCATTGAAGCAGGAGCGTGTGACCTACGACAAAGAACGTAGATATCCGCAAGCGTTGCGTCGGCACGTTCGTGAGGAACTAGATGAGCTCAAACGTCAGAGCATAATCGTCGACAGTACGTCCCCTTATAACAGCCCTCTTTGGGCGGTAAAGAAAAAGAGTATGGGCGATGGGAGACCGGAGAAATATAGGATTGTTGTTGACTTCAGGAAACTGAACGAAAATACAGTAGATGAGAAATATCCCATACCCCGGTTTGAGGACATCCTGAATCGTCTAAGTGGGGCAACGGTGTTTAGCACTCTAGACTTGAAGGCCGGATACCATCAAATTTAAATAAGTTTCTTAGGGGTATCGACGAGGCGGTTTGCCAGGTATACATGGACGATCTCCTTATCTTTAGTCGATCCGAAGAAGAACATATAAATCATCTCCGCAGCTTATTTGAACGTATTAGACAATTTGGGCTCAAACTTTCGGGGGGAAAGTCGCTGTTGGGTCAAGCGGAGATACATTTTTTTAGGCCACACCATATCGCGGGAAGGCGTAAAACCGGATGTGCAGAAGGTGGCGGCCATCCGGAACATGGCAGGGACGCTCAATTATTACAGGCTTTCGTTCCGGACATGGCGCGATATCTGGTTCCTCTCAATAACCTTCTCAAGAAGGGTCGGACCGTTGTAGTGACACCCGCCATGGAGGAGAACATCCGTCAGTGCATGGCGCGGTTGAAGGAAGAACCTATCCTGGCATTCCCAGACTTTACCCGGCCTTTTTCAGTTACCACCGACGCGAGTGAGTATGCGCTGGAGGCGCTACTTTCCCAGGACGGACCGGAAGGGGAGCGTCCCATAGCATATGCAAGTAGGCGGCTAACTGAGGCAGAGAGCAGGTAAAGTGCGTTGGAGGGGAACTCTTGGGTATTGTTTGGGCGGTAGAGCATTTTCGTCCCTATGTGTTTGGGCGGAGGTTTAAGGTACATACAGACCATAGGCCCCTGCAATGGGTCGGTACCCTCAAGGAATCCTCAGCGCGCGTGACCCGGTGAAAGTAGTTCCTCAGCCAATATAACATGGAGGTTGTGTATAAACCAGGCCGAGATAACGTGGCGGACTGGCTTTCGCGGGCACTGTGTTAACGCGATCGAGGAAGAGGAGAGCGGGTCGTCCGGGAGTGTTCGACAGTTCCTTCATGAGTGGACACCTGAAGCGAAGGATGGTGCGGTACCCCGGAGTCTGGCAGTGCAGATGTATCTGATGAGGGAGCGAGCCCGTCTGATGAGCGTGGGATGGACATGGAGGAGCAGGAGATCATTAATGACAAGCGGAGACAGATCGTGTGGAAGACCCGAACGTAGGGCCTATTGAAGTTGGACTACACGAGATACGGCAAATCCCGCATTACTACCATCTGGTCGAACCCTGGTGTACGTGATGACCAAATTTGTAGGGCGCCCCAGGACGCATCTAAGCCGGGGAAGACTTATTTCCTGTACGTCGGGAACGCGACGATTTGGGAAAAAATCAAGCGGCTCTGGACTCGGGAGCAGATCGGGATTGATCGAACATTCGTGCGTTGTACGCTGTCGGTCGAGACCCCGGAACGGCAACGGGAGGTCACACTGGCGTACCACCAGGGGAAGACAAATCATCGTGGAGAACCCGATACCCTGCAGGCATTGCGGCGTCGGTACTTTTGGTGAATATGCGACGTACCATCGCGGAGGTTGTCGGGGCAGGCGAGGTTTGTCGGGTTACAAAATATGACCGCCATCCGCCGCGGGGTTTACAGGAGGTTACGCCCATATCCGATACGCCCTTATGCGATTAGCAGGTGGATACATTTACGTGGCGGGGATACAAATTGGTTACGGTGTTAAACGTTTTTAGACGTCGAGTTTACGAGGAGTGTTCATAAAGTGACAGGGGGGAGTTAAGATGAGATGACTACTAACATAGATCTTAATCCTATGCTTGTAAATATAAACATGTGATAAAAGTATAAATAAAGGATTAGAAAGAAGAATAAATCAGTTATCTAGCAAGCATGAGTGTAATTTCTCCTCCCTATTTTCCTTTTTATTTATTCTATTTCTCTCGGTTGAATTTAAGTTTTATATTTATATATATATATATATATATATATATATATATATATATATATATATATATATATATATATATATATATGTATATATATGTATGTATATATGTATACATATATGTATATATATGTGTATATATATATATATATATATATATATATATATTTTTTTTTTTTTTTTTTTTTTTGATCAGTTCTCGACTGTTGATAATTTAAGTGTTGTTCTCAGGTTTCAGTCAATGAATAAACAATTTTATCTATGCGACGTTTCGAGAATTTATTGTTCTCATAATCATGCAATTTTGGACAAAATAGTGTCTTAATTAGACATGTTTAGCCTACAAGCTTTGAAAGAACACCGACTGAAATTTATGAAATTGACTGAAACCTAAGAACAACACAAACTTATATATATATATATATGTTCATATAATCTATAGCAGTTTTTCTTCAAATAAAACAATGTTGAAAAGCTGTAACATCATAATTAATTTGTTTATGAAATACTTTTTGAAGAATAAAGAAGGCTGTCATTTACTCCATTTTATTAATAAATTCTACATAAATAAAATAAACCCACGACCTTGAGCATAGAAGGCAGTAATGCTAGCCACTACACCATAAATGACCCGTTAATTATTTTAATTAATGTATATTACTTTAATTTAAAAAAAAATTAATGTATACTTTTGCAGACATTATTTTATTCAGTGACAAATCCAATGGGGGCCCCTTACCAGCTGTTAATTGCCATCACTCTTTTTTTTTTTTAGTGTTTGGTGTATCCTTTGTTCTTTTGATTGTTCCCAATTAATTTTATTGATATTTACAACAGGTAATAGTGCACGGACTTCTCTATATTGTTTTGACGATCTGGTATAGACTAAAGTAGTGAAATACTAGTCTATTTTCTTAAATTCACCTCCTCCTAAAATGTTACATATCCGAAACGTTTTAAAAGAATGTACTAATAAAGTGGTTAAGTTAAATACAGCCTTATTTAATCTTCAATTATAGATTTCAGCCTTCACCTTAAAAATCAATACTCTTCATTAAATCATTTATAAGGAATAATCGAAAGAAAATTTTTAACTACAGTTAAGATAAATTACATACCCATTCCAACCATGAGATTTGCTAGAAAAAAGAACAACAGAAGAAACTTAAGGTAAATAAAAAAAAAGTAGTTCTAAACACACACACACACATATAAACACACAGGAGCATAGCATGCATATGTGATATGAAATTCAATATTCATTTATCAAATTACAACAGGACTTCATAAAAAATATTGAATGTTATTACTCATAATGAATTTAATATTATCAAGGAAAGTGTCAATAACTTGAATATAAATGAAAATATATAAATTTATTTTTAGCCAGCCATGACAAACCATGAAGTCCTATTATGAACTAAATATTTAAAACCAAATCTATAATCATTTTGATAATCATTCTGTGCAGACAAAAATTACTTGATAACACTAATAACAGAAAATGCTGAACTATTGGGATGTGTCACATGAAATATCTGTTTTCAAGGTAAAGGATTTTTATTAAAAATACGATATGAAAACAAGATAAATTTATTCGAAGTATTTACCTTCTTTTTGTACACATTTTTCCCAACGTGACACCAACTTTTTTATCCCCGAACTGAAAAACTCTGAAGTGAAACAAAATCTGAAAACGCACTTTTCACTTGATCATCATTTTTAAAAAGTTTTCCTTTGACGAAGTTGTCTGAATTCCTGAACAGGCGGTAATCTGTTGGGGACAAGTCGGGAGAATATGGTGGGTGCAGAAGAACTTCGTAGCCCAGTTCTTTCAATTTTTGCACAGTATGTTTTGAAACATGGGGTCTTGCTGCCGCTCAGTGAGATCATGAGGTACCCATGTACGGCTGAATGGCCGAGTTTAAACTCGTACCAAAATATTACTCGAAAATCGCGTGTTTCCATGTTCATATTTGGAGATATACTAAAAAGTGGGTAATTGATTGGGAAGCTAATGTTTATAATACAAAGGTAGAGGATTAGTAACTGTTTACTTTAAATATGTAAACATTCGGAAGAAAACAACAGAGACCTGCAAAATCCTTTATGTATTTCAGGAACTATAAAAACGGACATTTCATGTGAAACAACCCAATAAATAATGGTCATAATTTTCACAATCTAACCAAAATCATTTTAAAATATCTTCAATCATCACACATTTTCAATATTAATAACCATTAAAATTTTTTACAAGTATACACCCCTCAAAAAAAAAAAAAAAAAAAAAAAAAAAAAAAAAAAAAAAAAAAAAAAAAAAAAAAAAAAAAAATGTTTTTTTGTAGTTTAGAGCCCTATCCAATGGACAATATCCTTCCTTTTTTTAATAAGAAACAATACTATAATTAGCATTTATGCATAAAATAATAAACTAAATTGGTAACAAACAGATTTGAGTAATGGCAAAAATTGGGAGAATGGGTAAGCTTTCTTTTACAATAACTAAAATCCAGAAAATCTAATCTTGAAGCTCAAAAACTGTTAATAAAAATATAGATGTCTGAAAAATATTTGATAGATACAAATAAACATTTAATGGCTAGCAATAAATTCATTGAAATATTTATATACATTTATATCAAATAAGTATAAATTGAGCACCGATTGAATCAACAATTAGTTAATAGGGAATTGATAATGTATCTAAGTATACTGCATATGAATATATAAATTTTATAAACATATCTATTAACAAGAATAAAAAAGTCTAGCAATTATATTTCCTCAGTTTGGAAATTTCTGACATTGCAGCATAAATAATAAACAATTTACAAGTTCTTCAACTAAAAAGATATCTTTAATAACTTAAGAAAAACATTACCACTAGCTGGCTCAATATAATCAACAGTATAGCCATCAAGCTGCATCATTTCAGATGGTTCTGATTTCTTTTCTTTATAGGTACACATAGCAAAAGTATACTGTGAAACTTGAACAAGAACGAAGTATCTCTTTTTCCACTTCTTCCATACGGCTTTTCCAATAGCATATAAGTTCCTGCATTGCACAAAAATACAATGTATAAATTAAAAGAAAATAACAATATTTATTAACTTTATAAATAAATAAATAAATATATATATATATATATATATATATATATATATATATATATATATATATAATATATATATATATATATTAAATATAACTCTTGCTATGTAAAAGAAAAGGTTAATATTAACTAACTTTCTAATCAGGTTAATAATTTAGTTCAAGGCTAAATTATTAATTAAAATTCCAACTTACTTTTGTTTAAATATTATTCTAGAACAGACCTATGAACTTCATTTTTTTTTTTTTTTTTTTTTTTTTTTTTTTTTTTATACTTCATTTATATTACAACCATTTTATAAAATAAATACAAGTAAAGTGCAAAATTAAAATTATGGACATGATTTAGATTAAAAAATTACAAATTAAAATTATGGAGAAACTAAACAGCAGTAGCACTTCAATGTTTATTTAAGTTAGGAGATTGCAAGGCCATTATCTTTTCAGGCGGGAATAGGTGGATATAAGTGGTTATGAACAATTTAGTTATACAAGGTTAGAGTGGGCAGTTTATTAATAAACAATTAGTTGCACGCAACACATGACTTTCACTTACCTCCATTTTTAAAATCAATTTAAGAATTATATATAAATAAATAAAGTTATACTTGAAAAAAAAGTTAAAGAATTAAATTGAGTTTCGATGGAAACACGTATTTCAGATTAAATAATCTGGCAATATAAATTATTATCTATAATAATCACTTATGTCCTTTTATTCTTTCTGTATAGAAATAATAATAAAGACATTAAGTCATATTTGAAGGACTGTTTTAATATATTTTTTTTATTTTAAGTTTAAGTCGCTATTCTCGTTAAAGGATTATTAACAATTGACATATATTGTAACTAGGATACAATTAAAAACGGAAGAGAACCATAATTTTTTACTTGATTCTTCTTTTAAAAGGATACAAATCGAAATATTTCACTGGTAACTAAGATTACCATACTAAAAAGGACACTTTTAAATATAGAAACTCACTCCCGGATGCTAGAATCAGTCCGAAATAGCATAAGTCTAACTGTCTATATAAGGGAGGGAGTGAGAGTTATGCAGGAAAAGGACTAATTTTACTATTTCAAACGATATGCCTGCCAATTTTCATATTTTAATTTTTTCATTCCAAGTAAAATATAATTATTTATTAATAATAAAAATGTAAAATATTTTGTAAGATGTATAGTAGTTTTTATATATTTTTTCATTTATTTATACACTAGCTGTACCTCTATTATTTACTATTTCATTTTTTTTTTTAATTGCTATAAATTAAGAAAGTTGTTTATAATAACTTTGTTAGGTGAGGTTATACAATAGAAATATACCTGAGGTAGCTAGCAGTGACTTTTAACTATGTCTATGTATGACAACTAAATGATTATTTTTTATTGTCAGATATCAATTTTATTCAGTTTGATCTACAATAACATACCAGTAGCAATTAGGGATTATCTATACCCGTGATTATCTAATACTGACATTTTTGCTTTAAAACATTGTCATTCTATACCACTGTAATTTCTATGTAACATAAATGCGTATTTCATCCACTCGGGTGTGTACTCTTCCACCTGAATAAGCTCACATTTTTTTTGGATTCAGAACTAAGTTCTATTATCTTTTCAAAACTTGAACCTTTTTCAGCCTATTTGAGCAACAATAAAACATATGAATGTGATAGAAACCTACACACGAACATGGCTATGAAACGAAATTTACCTAAATATATTTGTTATAAGTATTTTAGTATCTTTGCTATTATAAATCAGATCAAGACGATTTTGCTTCTAGGTAGTTAGTAATTTGATTGTCATTCAAATGAATACTTATAGTTTTTGAGTTATTTGAAAAACAATTTTGTTTTACGTTTTAGAAAAATATTTTTTTAAATCACTTTGAGTACGAGTTTTCCCAAACCCACCCTTATTGCAAATCTAGACGGTAAGAGGAACCTCCTGGAGAAATTACAACTTCACAACCATAGTCGTTTTTGAGAAACTGCGATGACCAGAAAATCAAGTGAAATGGCACTTTCTTTTATAAATATAGATTAATATAGTTATTTACAATGTTATAAACTTCAAATTAAAGTATTGGTGATAGATTGGCTTCTTTTCTTTCTCGTAGGGAACTAGCAGTTTTCATATGGCGGGTTATCCACCCACTACACTCTCCTAAGTTTAACATATTCTTCAAATAATAAAATAGAAGCTGCTTAAAGCAAGAAAACAAAAATACTTTAATACTTCCCCCCTCCTATAACTTTTAACAGGGCTTAAATTGCTACGGAAAAAGTATCTTTTACAAAAATAAATTATCATTAAATTGTTTGAAATGTATCATCAAAAATTATTTACTTAAATTTGAAATTCAATTGAACCAAATAAGAAAATCTCTGATCCCACAAAAATATTTAAACAGGTGGGGAATTGCTATGAGTCTATCTATATCCTTAGGTCAAGGCTAGGTCACCCCTTCACCTAGTCCCAACTCTCCCTTTTACAAAAAAAGATTTTGGATTCAAAATACAAATTTTCTTTTTTTCAAGGCAAGCTCTTTTTTCAGTTTGCTTTAATCATGTACTAATTTAGTAGCTGATTTACTTTCCGAAGTTGCTTTACTCTCATTGGAACCTTAGTATGAGATGGTTTTACTTCAGTTGAGCGGCTGATTTTATAAAAATTATATTGAGGCATAACTCTTGTATCAGCACAAATATGAATTTGCATCTTACTAAAACATTCTCTGTCCACAACATTTGGTTAACCTTTGCTTGTTCAATGTTAAGAGTACAACACTCAAGAAATTCAAAGCTATCACTGAAGATCCCATCTTCATGTTCAACTGATTTGACATTACAAGACTACTAACAGCAAAATGGTTCTCTAATCTGCACCTAGAACACCTCTTATAATAGGCTAGGAATTGACCATGTTTCCTTCAACATCTGGGACAATCAAAAAATTCCTTCTGTTTATCATTGCTGATTGAATCAGATGTTTTTTTGACACCGTTCTTGAAAAATAAAAATAGCAAAACTTCTCCATCTGAAGTTTGTTTCATTGTTTGCCTAACAAAATTTAGCTGTCATACCAAGTGTTAGGTCATCTTGACATAAAAGTGCTTCTAGTACGCTATTATCCCTAATGCTATAAACTATTTTATTCCTGTAAAATATCATGCCTACCACATTATAAAGATATTTGATTTACAAAAACGGACATAATTTTTAAGGAAGTTTTCTAACTTCAACTATGCTTTTAACTGAACATTTACTAAACCCAAGACCCTTCATAGGTTGCAGAGGTACAGGCTTTTATAAATATTGTTCAATCTTCAACAGCTTCCATAGGGAATTGAAATATGGAAACTTGTTTTGTTTTTTAATGGGTTTATTTAACTCAACAACAAACCAAAAAATTATAATAAACTTAGCACTTCAAAGATAATTTGGTAGTTCATAATTTTTGTGATTTTTAAAAATTAATTTATATCTTAATATTTATAATTAAATATGATTTATAGCATTTTGTTAACAGCTAACAGTCAGTGGAAATTTGATACAGTTGACCACACAATCCTTCTCAACAAACTACAAAATTTTCTTTTATCCAACAGTGCTCTTTTGTTCAAGTCTTTCCTCTCCAATCGCTCATAGTATGTGGTCCAGTAGTAAGTGTCCCAGGCCAACCTCCTTCCAGGAGTCGGCCTTTGTCATGCGGCGTTCCCCAGGGATTATTACTATTTTCGACCCTCTATACATACCCTACCTACTATATCCATCATTCCCAATATGTATATGGATGACCTCCAAACTTACCTACCCTTCCTTCCATCGGACCTATTACTAGAAACAGAAAAGCTTCAGGATGATTTAAACAGAATTAGTTGTTGGGCAGCTGAAAACACGCTAAAGATAAATGCAGAGAAAACTAAGACCATTGTAATAGGTTCAAATCCATTCCTCAAAACCCTTTCCCTAATCCCAACACTGTTTTTCAATAATCAACCTAAAAAGTTCCACCAAACCGTCTAAAACCTTGGATTAAACCTCGATCAATCACTTTACTGGAAAAACCATGTTTCCGAAATTTATCGATGCACTATTTCCATCTTAGAACTCCTAAAATACCACCTTCACCTTCTTCCATTTGAAACCCGTAGGCTCTTTGTTTGTTCACTAATATTACCCCACTTTGACTACTGCTGTGTAGTGTATGGGGGTTTCTCTAGAGATCTTGAAGCAAAACTAAAATGATTATTTAACTGCCTGATACATTTCATCTTTGGGATATCCAAAGACACCTCTGTAACCCGATTCTACGATGAGTTAAAGTGGATTTACCCTTCCTACTGTTCCAAGTACTTCCTGGCATCCTTTCTCTTTCAAATTCCCCGATCTTTAAGTCCATTGTACATCGCCTCATCGAACCTACCTCAGCTTTCGACAGATCTTTCCTAATCCGATCCTCATCCATATGGAATTCTATTTATTCTTATATCCATCATTCCAATATCTTCCAACCTTCAAATCTCGTCTGTTCAAACACTTCCTGTCTATCCAATTCTCAAGTAACCCCAATTAATTAAAAAATTTCAATAAAAATCAGTAAATAGAGCAGAGAGAAATGACTATTTATTATATTTTATTTTGCATCCTATTTAAACATTTATTTATTTTATTTTACACATTGTCATAAGCATTGTAAATTTATTTTAATTATCACTGTATATATGAACATATAAATATTTTATTTTATTTTTTTTATGTCTAGTTTGGTCTGTTTGTTTTTCTAAATTATTATAAGAAGCTATCTGCCTGTTAATATATTACAATCATTCATTTTCTTTCTTATTTCTGTTGTTTTTTGTTTGTGTTTTTACTGTAAGATAGGGAAGTTCTAATTTAATTTTTCGGTAATATTATTCTGATGGTTCCCAGAATAAATAAAGAATTTATTATTATTATTATTAATAGCATTTTATAAGAAAATTTGATGGAGGGCAGTAATCAAAAAGATCACACTTGAATTAGGGACATTTTTTATTGTGAGTTGATGTTCCAGCTTACAATGTAGGCTTCATTACATTAAAAAAATGAATAAAATTGAACATGAAAGGAAAATAATAAGACAACAGTAATAAATATGTTAATGTATGATGACTATTGGTATGAAAATATACCAACATTACAGTAACAAAACCAACAATGACAGTAAATATAAGATATAAAAATTTGGTATATAATGGTATATGTGCTAAAATGGGGTATATAGGAGAGAATATAGGAGTGTAAGAGGAGAAATATGTGTTATTATCACATACATTTCTCCATCTATACCATTACATAGCTATTCATAACTTATATTTACTGTTAGTTTTGATACAACAAACTTGAAATATTTCCATACTAATAGTAATCTTAAATTGCTTTTGGGACAAGTGCAATGGGCGCAACTGTAGTTCAACATTGTTGTCGATCCGCACTTAGTTTCAATCCTTAGTAGTGTTAGCCTACCGATTACGTACAAATTTTATAAACATTACCTGTAAGTGTTTATGAACATTTTCTATTATTCCTCATTTGGGTGAGTGCCATAATTAAAACTATTAATAGTGAGACGGTATGAAGCTGGCCTAGAATGTCTACCATGTGGTGGGGCAACCCATTACCTGCCCGCTACCGTACTGAGGCTATTACTCACTAGATCTCTCTGTTATCAGATTGTTGATAGCGCAGTCGGCTGGACCGCTGCATTCTATTATCAGCACCTTATTGTGCGCGAGTTCGTATCTATAAGTGTGCCAGTCTTTTATTCTTTTTTTTTAAATTTATTTATTTTATTTTATTTTCCCTCTAGAAATGTTTTATTTTTATATATTGTATATATAATTGTAAATATTCAGACAGTTAATTCTATTTATTTTCACAACTTATTTTATTTCTTAAAAATAAGTTACATAATATCCTCTGGAAAAATTTTGTGCTTGGACACTGATGATGATATCGCGTTCTCTGAGGTGAGTGAGACAGACTCACAATATCTCAAAGGACGCACTCTACAAAAACGGCAAAGGAACATGACTCCTGGTTCTATTAGCAAATTGCCTAACAAAAAAAAAAAAAATAAAAATAAAAATACTAAATCAAAACAGTCTGAAAATCAAAGTCTACCTTCAACCAGCAGAAATCCACCAACCACAGCCTTAACGATTAGCAATAAATTTGAAGTCCTCAAAGATCTACCTACTGAATCTTATGTGCCCTGCAACTTCACGGAACCGAGACCACCACCAATATTTGTCAGCAATATTCTTGACTTCATGAAATTCGGAAAGGAAATTGCCAATTTAATTAGATAAATAAATTTTAGATGTTTCTCAAGACCTAAAGATATCAAAATTTGCACTAGCGGCAAAGAAAATTATAAAAAAAGTGGTTAGCCACTTGACTGCTAAAAATTATGATTTTCATTGTTTTCAACTCAGAGAAGAAAAGCCATATAGGGTAGTCCTGAGAGGACTACACAGGAATGCCAACGGTCTGAATTATCACCGAGAGGAACTTGACATATTTCTTCATGACAACTACATAGACATAGCCCAGATTACTGAAACCCATTTCACTACTCATTCTCACTTCTACATACATGACTACATTACCTACAGATCAGATCACCCAGACAACACATCCCACGCTAGTTCAAGTATCCTTATTCACAAATCCTTACCTCACTCCCTGATTCCCTCCACCCCTACTGACACCATTCAGTCGACCTCTGTTACTTTATCTGTCCTACCATTTAACATAACCTTCTCAGCTGTATATTGCCCTTCTGCTACTTCTCACACCTATAAGAACCTTGAATCCTTATTCCGATCCTTTGGTCCGCGCTTCATTGCTGGGGGCGACTACAACGCCAAAGACCAA
The DNA here is from genome assembly GCA_023052935.1 of Piezodorus guildinii. Classification (NCBI taxonomy): domain Eukaryota; kingdom Metazoa; phylum Arthropoda; class Insecta; order Hemiptera; family Pentatomidae; genus Piezodorus; species Piezodorus guildinii. Next base: position 57,397,400 of record CM041295.1, read on the forward strand.
CAGTGGGGATGCTGAACGTCCAACACTCGTGGCAGGATTCTTTCCAGCATCGCAACCTCCAATAGCTATTCCATCTTGTCACCTTAGAATCCCACATACTGTCCAACTTCCCTTAAAAAGACACTAGAGCCTTTCTCGACGAGGAACAGGCATTTGAACGAGTTTGGCACCCAGGACTGCTCTACAAACTTTGTCACTTCCTCATTCCAACCTACTTCTTATCAGAGTTGGGCAAAATTTATCTATAGATAATAGATAATGAATAACGATTAATTATCTGTTATTCGAAACTTTCGAATAACAAAGAAATCATCTGTTATTGGAAACTTTAGAATAACAAAGAAATCATCTGTTATTGAAAACTTTAGAATAACAAAGAAATCATCTGTTATTGAAAACTTTAGAATAACAAAGAAATTATCTGTTATTGAAAACTTTAGAATAACAAATAAATCATCTATTATTTATTTGAAACTTTCGAATAACAAATAAATCATCTATTATTTATTTGAAACTTTCGAATAACAAATAAATCATTTATTATTTATTTGAAACTTTTGAATAACAAATAAATCATCTATTATGTATTTGAAACTTTTGAATAACAAATAAATCATCTATTATTTATTTGAAACTTTCGAATAACGAATAAATCATCTGTTATTCGAATAACGAATAATTTTATCTGTCGTTCGCAAATAACGAATAAATTGGAATTATCTGTCATACTTTAACTATTTGAATAAAAAATTATTTTACAAAAAAAAAAATTGTTCGAATATGTAATAATTCAGCTAATAATATTATTAACTAAACATATATTTAAAAAATTATTAAATTTCTAAAAAAAACAATTGGTGTTTGAAATAAATACATTTTACATCTTATTAATAAATTTACAATGAGTAATTAGGTATGGTATCTTATTAACGGAGGTATCTTTTACAAGATTTTTAGGGATGCTACTTTCGAATATGAAATCAGATTTTTGATAAGGCATGCGCGTTTTGTGTTTTCATAACTTTTATAGGTTTTATTGATGGAGGTATCTTTTATTAGGTTTTCACGGATGCTACTTTCGAATATGAAATCAGATTTTTGATAAGGCATGCGCGTTTTGTGTTTTCATAACTTTTATAGTTTTATTGATGGAGGTATCTTTTATAAGGTTTTCAAGAAAGTTATTTACGAGAATACAATCTGATTTCCAATCGCGCTTTCGTTTCGTGTTTCGATTACTTTAGTAGTTATTATTAATAGATGTATCTAATATTAGGTTTTCGAGGCCGCTATTCCCAAATATGTTATCAGATTTTCGATCGCGCATGCGTGTTTCATGTTAAGGTTACTTTTATAGTTGTTATTGATACATTTATCATTTATTAGGTTTTTAAGGACACTATTTCCAAATATGTTATTAGATTTTCGATTGCGCATGCCTTTGTGTGTTTCGATTACTTTCATAGTTGTTATTGGGTTTTCTAGGATGCTCTTTCACAATATCAGAATAACAACTATAAATATTAAACAAATAAAAAGGAATTAATTGATTGTTCTTGGGCTTTTTAAGTGTTATATATTTATAAAATGTTAATTTTAATGTTAGACTAAATTTTATCTTTTCATAAATGTTTTGCTTAATTTGACGTTTTTATTTGAAGTTAACATTGATTATTTTAAAATAACATTTGGAAGGCGATATGCATATAAATTATGATTTTGAATTAATTAATAATTGAATAAATTAATTAATAAATAATTTCCAAACATAAATATGGTATTTTTGTAAAAAAAAATAAAATAAAAATAATAAAGAACTAAATTTAAAAAACATGAGTATGTTTTGTTAATGAGGGAATTTTAATTAATTTCTTTTTCATATATTGATATTTATAGTTGTTGTTCTGATATTCTAAAATAGCATCCTTGAAAAACTAATATCAACTATGAAAGTAATCAAAACAAGAAATGCGCGATCGAAAACCTGATTTCATATTTGGAAGGAGCATCCTTAAAAACCTAATGAAACATACTTGCATTAATAAAAACTATAAAAGTAATGTAAACACGAAACGCGCAAGCACGATAAAAAATCTGATTGCATATTCGAAAGTAGCATCCTTGAAAACCTTATAAAAGAAACCTCCATCGATTAAAAATATAAAAGTAATGACAACACGAAATGTGCATGCACGATCGATAATCTGATTGCATATTCGAAAGTAGCATCCTTAAAAACCTTATAAAAGATACCTGCAATAATAAGATACCAAACCTAATTACTCATCGTAAATTTATTAATAAGATAGATACAAAAATGTATTATTTCTAACACCAATTTTTTTTTAAGGAATTTAATAACTTTTTAAATGTATATTTAGTAAATAATATTATTAGCTGAATTATTACATATTCGAAAAATTTTTATTCGAATAACTAAGTTAAAATATGCACAGATAAATTCAATTTATTCATTATTTGCGAACAACATATAAAATTATTCGTTATTCGAATAACAGATGATTTATTCGTTATTCGAATAACAGATGATTTATTCGTTATTCGAAAGTTTCAAATAACGGATGATTGGTCCACAGATAAAAATGTATTCGAATAACGAATAAATAATTTATCTGTTGTCTGTTATTCGATTTGTTCGAATAATGGATGATTTGTCCACATATAAAAATGTATTCGAATAACGAATAAATTATTTATCTGTTATTCGTTATTCGAATAATTTTTATTTGAATAACGCCCAACTCTGCTTCTTATTAATCTGTTCCTAGCTCACAGATAGAACCTTTAAAGTAAATCATAACCTTTCCTACTGCTCCATATTTACTCAGACTGCAGGTGTACCCCAAGGTATCATCTTGGGTCCAATACTTGATAACATATATACAGCTGATATTCCTATTCATCCTCGCACTGTCCTCACAACATACGCCGATGACACATGTGTGTTTAATTACTTTTACCCTTCGCTGCAAACCTATATCTGCCTGTCCCACTATATCCTTTGGCAATATTTCACTCACCTCAATTGAACAGATTCGGTACCTTGGACTGCATCTTGACAGACGACTTACTTGGAATCCTCACACTAGACAGAAACAACTCGCAGATATCGTTTATTACAACATTTGCTTGACAAATGTTCAAAACTTCCCACCTACTACAAAAAACTAATTTATATTACCATACTTAGGCCTATTTGGACATATGGAATTGAACTATAGGGATTCACCAAGCCATCAACCTCTCGCATCCAATCCTTGCAATCCAAAATCCTCCGAAAGATCCTAAATGCCCCTTACTTTGTCACCAATAAAATAATCCATAAAGACCCGAATATTCCATTAGTTGTAGACTTAGCCCGAATTAGATATACTTCGCTTCACTCCAAATTACCTGTCCACCCAAACCCACTTGTCCACAATCTTTCATCTCTTTCTATTCCTGATCATCCTCTGAGGCGGCTGAAAAGATGATGACCTCGAGACCTACTTATCTGAATACACTTTGAAGTGCTACCACTGGGTAGTTTCTTTTCATGCCTATCATGTCCATATCTCTATAATAAATTAAATAAAAAAATTGCTTTTTGTTACAATATTTTATTACTATTTTCTTTTTTTTTTTTTCTTAGATTAATGAAAGCCTAACATTTATGCCCAAAAATCAGCACACGCTAAAATGTTTCTTTATTCAAGAGTGAACTCTTTGTTGTTAACCCCTTAACACCTTCTTCTATAATTCATTCTATACTCAACAGTTCTCCCATTAATTAATCCATAAAATATTTTCAGAGTTGGAATATTTTATGGAACTTCTGAAATCTATATCACAAGTTAACTTACCCACAGTGTTTCATATTTAGAGGTTTGTCCATACGACAAGCTATCTTGATTCTTAAATCTTGATCAGCACAGTTTTTGGGTACTAACATCTTATGCCATTCGGGAACCTATAAAAACACCTGTTTTTGTAGTAAATAAAGGGGAAAAACACATTAATGTAATTTTTAGCAGAAATAAAATAAATGGAGATCAAAATAAATGACAGGGTAAAATTAACATTTAAACTTACTGAAAGACAAGCCTGATTTAAAAAAAAAAAAAATGGTTTTTGAAACAATAGTGCTTAAATTAAATATTTAAATTTGAAATAACTATCACTCACACATCAACTGTAAACAAAAATTGAATAACATTTACTGCTCTTCTTACGAAGATAATAAAACACTCAATGTTGAATTTAATAAGCTCCAATTGGAAGAGTGATAGACATCAGTAAGTTCAACAGGTTCCAAGATAAATTTCAATAAAAAATTTATTTAGCAAAAAATGAGAAAACACTATTTAGAGAATATATTAGGCAAATATAATGGAAACTTATTTGTAAAAAGAAAATTATAATATAATACTTTATGGAGCATTTAACTACCTCCACTTAGAGTGGAATAGAAATCTGTACATCATATAGTTACCAAAATAGGGTTATCAAATAAAAACATTTATATATGATTTTATTGGGTTGTTTCACATGAAATGTCAATTTTTATGTAAACTATTCCTCTACCTTTGTATTATAAACATTAGCTTCCCAATCAATTACCCACTTTTTAGTATACCTCCAAATATGAACATGGAAACAGGCGATTTTCGAGTAATATTTTTGTACGAGTTTAAACTCAGCCATTCAGCAGCTGAGGCCGCTAGAAATATTTGCAAGGCGTTTGGGGAAGGGAGTGTTAATGAACGAACCATAATCGCAGTTGGTTTGCTAAGTTTTCAGCTGGGGATACCGACTTGGAAAACTTGCCCCGAGGAAGACCTCTGTCCGTAATAGGCAAAGATGTCCTCAAACATACAGTAGAAGGAAACCCCTACCAAACAGTTAAAGGGCTCTCAGCACAACTAAATGCAAGTGCATCTACCGTTTCCAGACATTTAAAGTGTATTGGGAAAGTAAAAAAGCTCGATAGTGCGCCTTGTGAAAGTGAAAAGTGCGTTTTCAGATTTTGTTTCACTTCAAAGCTCAGAGTTTTTCAGTTCAGGGATAAAAAAGTTGGTGTCACGTTGGGAAAAATGTGCAGAAAAAGAAGGTAAATACTTTGAATAAAATTATCTTGTTTTCATATCTTATTTTTAATAAAAATCCTTTACCTTGAAAACGGACATTTCAAGTGACAACCCAATAACATTATATGACAGTCCTATCTTTAAAAAAGTTAGGGTCTCAGAAACAAATAGATATGCAGATTTTCATTACCACTCTTATTGATATTCAATCACTTTATTAAGTATTGCGGAATTATTATCTTGGTACAAAAAAAAAAAAAAAAAAAAAAAAAACTAGTTTATTGTAACTCAAATTTCAGATTATTTATTTTACTAAAAGAAAGGTATTTATAATGTTTTTTTCTGTAATTGTTAGTTTTCAAGATACTACACACCGAATGAAAAATGAACAATTTTAGATTTTTACTAGAAAAAATGAAATGCGGGTCTCATATTTCTGAAATAGATCAATATATTGTCGTGATATATTAATTATGTAGAAATAATAAGAATTAAGGAAAATCAAGAAGGCGCGAGGTGATCGGCCAATGGAAAAAATAAATTGAGGAAGATCAAGAAGGCGCGAGAAGATCGGCAAATGAGAAAAATGAATTGAAGAAGATCAAGAAGGCGCGAGGTGATCGGCCAATGGGAAAAAATAACCGAAATGCGCAAAAAGCAGGAGAATACGGCCTGGGTTCCGGGAACGGCTGCTCCTAAGTCGTGGACAGTCGATCGGAATGGATGCATGGGAACTCTCTCTTCTGTTGTGAGCATGGATGAAGCAAGACGTTGAAGACATGTGATTGGATTATGCCAACAACCATCAAATTATTGTGATTTCAAACCATCATTAGTGCACTAATAATACGCTCAAATTAAGGAATTTGAAGACATCATTTTGAAAAATAGGAATGGAGAATCAACTGAAGACAGCTAATTCAGATAATTTATAATTTTTTTATGAATTCAAATTTAAATAGTTTTTAAGTTATGTTTAAATTTTTAATTAATGTTTAATCATTTAAGTTTTTAATTTATGTTTTATATTGTAGTATATTTCTTCAAGAATATAAGTTTGTTTTTAACCTTAGCCAAGAATCAGAGTTATTAATTTGAAAAACCCTAAAATTACCATTCATTATTCATTTATTTAATTGAATTTTTTAAAAACTAATATCAAGAAAATAAAGAAAAATACATAAAAAAGCAGAAACTTCAAATAGGTAAAGATTTTGCTTCTTAATGTAAGATATTAAAAACTAAAGTAATCAAAATTCATCTCTTGAAGTGGTTTTATTGGTATAAATCTAAGTGAACTAGACTAATAATGTTTATACATATATACATGTACATAATATTACAATTTTAAAATGCAATAACCTTTGAAGACAATGGTGTGGGATGAAGTATAACTTTTCCTAATTCTTTATCTTCCAATGCTAGCATTCCAGGATTTTCGGTATATAATTTTACTTTTACTGCAGGTAGTGGGTGAGTTGTGGTAAAATCACCTTGCGTATCCCACCTGTAATAGTATATAAATACATTAAATTAAAAATCATTAATAGATTTACAGTAATTAAGTACCTAGATTGAAAATATTCCACCATTTATGTGTATATAAACTAATTACAAAATGTTTAGAATTTACTTTTCATAAAAATATTATGATCATAAACAAACTACTGACTTAGCATATAAAGGGCTGAGAAGACATCAAAATCTGTTATCGAAACTATTGAGAAAATCTAAGCCACATGGATTACAGAAAAATTATTTTGATTTGAAAATTAGAAATTTGAAAGCTCTTTGAAACATATTTTATGTATTTTTTGTACAGGTTGGTGACTTTTGATGTGGAATCTCTCTCCACCAATTTTCTTGTGAAGGATTCCATTGTGATTAAAAAACAAAAAAATAATGGCTGGATAGAGAAACTTGCAATTATTTAAAATTCAGATATTTAGAACAATTAGATGCAGTTACAACAAGTTAGCTACATTTTTGAATAATCACTAATGTTTTTATGAAAACAGTACAATGTAGCTCTAGCAGCAACTACATAAAGAGGCAATAATAGAACAAGCCTCAATACAGGTCATCCATCATTAAAAATAAATTTCATTACAAATGAAGTTTAGTTAAAAATGAGTACTAATTCAATGATAACTTACATTGGCTTAGAAGCTTCTGCTTGATCAGTTTGTAATTTTTCACCACCTTCAACTTCCATTGTGCAATACACTATTCTACTAGGAGCTAAAGATTTCAAACCTTTGACTTCCATTACTACAACCTAAAATATTGAAAACATGCAATATAATGATGGGGAAAAAAAAAAACACTATAAGATAAATAAATCACATTTAGCATTTTATTCAAATGACTTAATAATACAAATTAAGTAGTATAGGTAAAGACACCAAAAAGATTATTTCTGTTGGTCCAATTGAAACTAGTCGGCCACAGCATTGATGAAATTGAAGAATTACCAGTTTTTAAAAAGTTTTAATTACTCATTTTCATCCTATGAAATTTATTACTATTAAAAAGGATTTATTTGTGGACATTGGGGATGCATTTTGAGGATTCAAAGAAGCTCATCCAGTATTTCTATTAAGCATTTAATCACAACAAAAGAAATTAATGATTATAAGAGAGCTGTGAAAAGGTTAATTAGATTATTTTATGGATTAATACTGAACATGTTAACTTAAGAGATAAAGTGATGTCAGACAGGAATAAAGTAGAACCTTGTATTGTAAGGAAACATAGTCATAGAAGAACTCTTGAAATAAGTGTGAAACTCATCTCTGGAAACATATTGGTGACAAGTCTAATCATATTACAGATTTATCCTATGTATCGGTAAATATTGAATGAATTCACACATATATAATAATGATAGTTTTAATATAAGTTATTAAGTTTGTAATCATTATGACTTATAATTTTTTTTTCATTCTTAGTTTATAAAATTATTATTAGCTTTACCAATGAACTTCTATATTTCCTCATTCAGTCCTGTACTAAACCATCAACTCAAAAGTGCATATAGTTGTTACTTCTACTTACCTGTATCTTTTCTTAGTTTTAATTTTAATTATTAGCACATACTTACATCAGGAGAATTTATCTTTATTACAAGTGATTAACTTGTATTAATGTTAATTAAGTCTTCTGGCCAGTTATGGTGTTTATGTAATGATCAAAAATATTATTAAGGACCCAGTCTCAGAATAAAGCTTGAGAATATTTACATGAAGGATGAGATGACTCAGGTGGCACTCAAAAAGGTTAAGAAAGTAGTGAAAAACTATTTACTGTCCAACATTTAAGCATATTAACACACACACATATATAAGTATGAGGCAATTGCCACTGCACATTTACAAGAGCATTATGAAGATTTTCATTGGGGGAAGGGGGAGGGGCAAGTGGGTTGAAAATATTAGTTAATTTTTCCTAACACTATTTATATGGATATAAATTTAATAATTAAGTAAGCAATTGGAAGTAAAACAGTATCCAACCACACCTTTTTTCCTAATACCTTATTTAATTTTTTTAATCTTATATTAGTCCAAACAGCTCTTGTTGGAAAGGAAGGGTGTGGTTTCCCCTCTGCCAACCCACATGTACATGTACACACACACACACACACACACACACACACACACACACACACACACACACACACACACACACACAGACACACACACACACACACACACACACACACACATACATATATATATATATATATATATATATTCACATGAGCATGGGAGTTGGCGAGCCAATGATACTACAAGGTTTTATGCGGAAGAAAAAAAAAGAAGACAGACATTTAGAAACTAATAGTTACACACTACTAATGGTGAGCTCACCAGCACACTCATCAATTACTTTGCAAGCACCTGGCACCCTACTCAATGACTGGGAAAATTGGCAAAAACAATAAAATCTAAAATACTGATGTAATATATTTATTAATGACAGGGGTAAAAAAAGATGAAATATACATTACTTAGATAAAACCAGATTATATAATACCTCCAATTGAAACGTAAGAACTACATCAAGCTTTGTTAGTTGAGTGTCATTATCAGCAGAATCACCTTCTAATTTTGCCAAAGAACCTTGTGACCTAGTAAAAAAACCCATTAAATTATAGAATAATTAACTTGAATTAATATAAAATTAAATTTCACACAGATAAACAAGTTTAAATCATCTTCAAGGATTAAGGTTTTTTTCGTTACTTTGGAACTAATATTTTAACAAAACAATAAGGTTTAAGAAAATGAGAATAAATTTTTATTGCTAAATAAGTAAACAACTTAAAATAGGTTGGGGCGAAATAGGTTGGGGTTGTGGCCATTCAAACATTAAAAAAAAGTGGACCCCCTGTGTGGACCTCAGTAGGGTCCTTGTTCCTCTATTGAGGAGTTAACAACACCCCATCCATCTCCCCCCAACCAACTTCTCCTATATTAAATCTACGGTCAACAATTATTCCATCATTATAAATAACTCACAGTACAAAGTTAACACTTAAATTAACTATTTGACTTCTTCATAGGGATTAATATTCACAAAATACACATTGTATTGAAATAATTAAAACATTAATCATATTAAAAAATAGCAAACATAATTTTAATTTTATAATTCTTCTTAAGGTTTCCTTTTTACGCCCCTTCCTTATAATATAGTTAGCCATTTAAAACAATAATATGAAACTGCTGCAATACTGTTTCGAATTGTGAACACTATAAAATAATACAATCCTACATACCTGTGGTTGTAACGCTTCAGTTTTTGCAAACCGTATTTTGAGTCAATAGATCCCTTTGAGACAGGCAAAGATTCAAGATTAACCATTAACAAATTTATAGAAGTTTTCAATTCTTCGATGTACAGGATTCCATTTCTTTTAAAACAAATTTGGGCATCAATTTTCTATTCTGAAAAATATTTTATACAATTATGTAGGCAGAAAGTTAATAGAACTCAATAAATATGATAATAAATTAAAATTAAAAATTGTATTAATCAAGGAAATGACAGTCAGAGAACAGTGAAGTAATAAATATTATTACAAGAAAAAAAAATTGGACCCCAAGTTCTTTTTTAAACAAGATTTTTTTCATATAATTGTGGGTAAAAATTATGTGACAATTTGATCTGCATGTGTAACAATGGATAATGTATTAATATATGTTTATTTTCTCAAGACAGGAATTTTAGGATGTTTATGCTGTACAAGGTGTAGAACAAAAGTAATGTTCTGGTTGGTTGATTCTATTTGGGAAGACTAAAATGGGCTGATCATGTAGCTCACATTAGTTATACCAGTATACTAAGGAAGACCAAGGAAGAAGTGATCACACCAGAAGACATAATAGATCAAAACTGACTGGAACATTGTAGTTACAAATGCTGCTAGGGATATTTGAATTTTGAAAGTGGTTGGTTTGCCATACAAGATCAAGAATACTAACAGGGGCTAATCCAGAAGGCCATGATCTAGTAATAAGTTGTGCATCGATAAAGAATGAGAGATATATAGATTTCTAAATGATTTGTTTTTAGATAGATATTTGAAATTGTAGAATATATTATCAATCAATGTATTAATTCCCCACCATTTGCTAAATAAAAGTATACCTTTATAAAATCTATTTAACGCTTCCTTCTTGATGAATAATCATGATAAATCAGTAGGTTAAGTAACAGCATATATATTAATTTAACATTGGTGCAACAGGCAAATTTGATTTGAAAATGGTGTAAAAATAAATTCTTATAAACACATTTTTCATCAATTCCATAAACTTTTATTAATAATTTTACAATATTTTGGTCATCAGATATTAAACATTACATGATTTAATAATGTTTAAGACAAGAACATTAAGCATGAAGAAAACTATTATTAAGCATTATCAGAACATATAGCGTACTTGCTTAAAACAGCCAATCCACATTTCAATAATCAATTACTGATGGTTAAATTATACTCAAAATTGTGTTTAATGCAACTAACAAATTTTAACTCAATTAACCGTATGCCCTATGATGTCAAAAGGTGTCCAGTCTTCAGGGTTATAAAAGCAAATAACATTTATAATAATTAATATATAGACACATAAATTATTCATTGATTGTTTAATGAATAATTGGATGAAATGGAAAATAACTTAAAGAAGAATGACACAAGTCTTTTTTATAAGGCGTGCAAACAAAGGATCAGAGGTTTCACACCTTCTGGTGTGATGTTGAGGAGGAAGGATGGGACCCTAGTGCAAACCAGTGAGGAGAACTGTGACATCTTTGCCGAATACTTTTAGAACCTGCTCAATTAAAAAAAAATATATAAACAAATTTTTCTGATTCAATAATTCTTAAAGGTGTATTCATACTTCCATAAAAAATGGCAGAAGCTGATAATAGCTTACTGTTCAACAGATAAATGGAAATTGTGAAGTAAATATGATGGCTATAGAAGTCCAGTATTTTTTATAAATATTTGTCAAAATATTTTTTTTTTCCAAAGAATGAAATCTTTATTAAAACGCAAAAGATATATGCATTTAAGCAAATGATTAATTTTTTTTTTATGTCCCTCATCGATTTCTATAAGAGCATCTATATATCTTAGCATCTATATGTCTAAAAAGTTATGTAAAAAAAAAAAAAAAAAAAAATCATTCAAGTAAATATCCCTTTTATTTACTTTTTCCATTTCAGCCACTTTCTGCATTCTACCATCCAACTCTCTCCGGATAGCAGCAGCTTGTTCATCGGCAGAATCCAACTAAGGAAAAAGTCAAAATAATTCATCTTGAATTAGAATAAATATAAATGATTTCTACAAAACAATTAACCATAAAACTAACTAAATTAAAATCATTATTGAATAAAGCTAAAGTACCTGAAAAGTTGTTCATTAGTAAAAAACTAAGGTGAAATAGTTTTTCAGTAAGCTTTTTATTTCTAAAATTCATTTATCGTTATTGTGGTAAGTGTATAATATGTATTACTTAATATTTTCAATGCAAAAATAATTAAACCTTATTATATAATAATGTGGTGGCTAGGGGTTGGTGAATCAGAGTGTTCTCCAAATGTGGTGCTTAAAAGTGAGGCCTGCACTCGTATGTAAAAGGTAAGAATAATAATGTGATGAATTAGCATTTATGATTATAAAAAAATTGCAGCATGTGATTTCTAACAAAAACCATTTGTATGATATTCCATGATATTTTAAATCTGTAAATAAATTAGGCGAAGTTAGTACGAAACCTGTCTGTTATTTAAATAACCTGAGCATACCAACGGTATAACTCAGGTGAAAGGATGCCAACTCCACAAGCAAGCAGTTTATTGCATCTTTTTCAGAAATATTTTCTTCTAATGTTTCACCTAAATATTTGAATTTTTAAACTCTTGTGCCAACGCTCTACCATATTTAGTGTTTAGAATTGTGGAGCGTTTTTGATATTTGTCATGAATTTGATTTTAACAAAGGCAATCTGTAGCCCAATTGTATTTGCTTCTTAATACTAATAATACTTCAATAATACTTATTGAGGTATTTATTCTATTTTCTTATGTTTTCCATTTTCCATGCAATAATTATATCAATTTAGAAAAGTCTGACCCTCACCCACCTCCAATGATCTAAATAATATTAAACATGAAAGAAAATAATTTGAAGTAGTAGTTAGAGCTTATTTTAACTTATAACAAACTTTTTTGTTTAATTTCTTAATGAAAATAGAAAAAAAATGAATCAGATAGTTAGTTAAAAAACGGAAGTAGTAAGCCTAAAACAGTTGATGTTGCATAAGTGGATCAGTGATCAAACATAAAATTTAATATTTTTTAAATGTTTTAGGAGTATATTATAGAAATTGTAAGTCGATATTGTCTGTTTGTTGAAACTAAAAACAATGCCTCATGTCCTAATAATAACAAATAATATGATTGTTACCTGCAATGCATTAAAAAGAAGTTGATGCTCAAATTTCTTTATTCCTAAAATTTGTTGAAACATGTCATAAAGTTGATCCTTAGATAAAATAGCTTCACTATTCAATATTTGTTGTTGCATTCGTGAAGGTCTTTTTGAATCTTCATCAGTAACTGAAATATACACCAAAAATAAAACATGGGATCTCTTACCAAAATATTATATTTAAGTCAATTAAACAACCAGTCTAACCTTAACCTCTTTCAAAATAAAAATATTATTCTTTAAAAAAAAAAAATAAATATATATATATATATATATATATATATATATATATCAATAACATAACTTATAAATTATTAAAATGTTTGTCACATATACTAAAATCAATCATGTTGATATATGTAAAAGAAAATAATAATAGCTAAAATCAAACATCAAAGGAGAGGTCAGGCTTTATAAGAGATACACAGAAGCAGTTGGCACATATACATTCAACCACCTGCGAAGTAATGCTTGATAGCAGTTCTACAGGATGGTGAAGATAAATAGGGAGGTTGTTTTTTATTGACTACAATTCTCACACTATAATGAAATTTCAGATACCAATTATTTAGACATGAAAATGTGTTTTCTGAACTTCTTTCATCAGATGAATCAAAATTTTTCAAATATGCAATAGAACACTTGATAAGTCTTTGGCAGAAATGTATAGAAAATTATGGTAAATATTTTGAATAAAAAATAAGGTAGACTTGATTTCAATTTTTATTTTCTTCCTGATTGTAAAAATGGTTGTTTCATGAGTTACAACCCAAAAAATCACTATAATGCCTGGAAAAGTTCAATATATGGAAATAATTTTTTAAAATGGGGAGAATTATATTTTTTTTTTCCTTTCAAATATACAATTGGGGCCACTGGAGAGTTTAGAAGGTTGCATAACGCGGAATTGCGGAACTTGCATCCTGTTAATATAATTGAGTTGATTGCATCGCGGAGACTCAAATGGGCGAGTAAAGTTGTTGGGCTCGATGACGAGCGGATTCCGAGAAAGTTGGTATTTGCTGATCCGGCTGGTAGGCGTCCGAAAGGTAGGCCGAAGCGTCGATGGGAGGATTGCGTTAAGGCTGATCTCGGGAGCTTGGGCTTGAATGGTGAGCATTGGACGAGTCTGTGTAGGCGGAATTTGGTGGTATCGGCATCGAACCTTCGGGTTCGCTAAGCCTGTTATTATTATTATTATTTCAAATATACAATTACAGCTAACAAGTTTTATAATATATTGGGTTGATGCAAAATTAATGCAGGTTTTTAGTAGGTATTGTAAATACGCCATATCTTTACTTTAACCATATATATTTAATCAAAATAATTTCCATCTGAATCAATGCACTTTTGCCAACGTTCAACAAGCTTTCTTATTCCACCAGAAAAAAAATCCGAATCCCTGGACTCAATGAAACCACGAAAAGAATTTTCAATGTCGTCCTGGTTTTGAAAATTTTTCTCCCTCAAAAAGTTGTCCAGATGCCTGAAAAAGTGGAAGTCTGTAGGAGAGAGGTCAGGTGAATAAGGCGGATGTTGGAGAACTTCGTAGCCCAACTCGTGCAGTCGTCGAAGCGTTGGTTGTGCAACGTGTGGTCTGGCGTTATCGTGGAGCAGGATCGGCCCCTTCCGATTCATCAATGCTGGGCAAAGACGTTGCAATTTTTGAGTTCCGAGTTCCGCCGCCATTTCTCGTGTGGTTTTGGTTGGGTCTTCTTCCACTTTTGACCTCAGCTGGTCGTTGTCCAGAGCAAGATGACGGCCCCGACCTTCCTTGTCTTCGAGGTCGAAATCTCCTCTGCGAAACTTCTGGAACCAACGCTGCACCGTGCACTCATTAATAGCCCCCTGACCCCACACTTCATTAATATTACGAGCCGTTTGCGCAGCGCTGCCGCCCTAATTTAAATTCGTAAAAATAAATTTGAAGAAAATCGCACTTTGACATTTTCGATTCAAGACCTTTGAACACACTGAACAAAACGATTTTACTAAACAAATTCATGGTGAAAGAGAGGGTATTAGATAAGGTTTGTTTTGGTATAATAATGATCAATGTTAGGATTAGCTTTGTTTACACAATTGGAATTAAGATATTGCAATAGAGGAAACCTGCATTAATTTTGCATCAACCCAATACTTCAACATCTATTGTTGGAATGCATTTTGATCTTTTAAAAGCCAAAATTAATAACATATTTTTTTTAAATTATCCAAACAGGATACCCAAATATGATTGCTACTGATACTGAAAATTGCTCCTGTAGAAAATTATACAGTATTTTTATTTTCTCTATATTAGATATAGTTTACACTATTAGAGTTTTTTTAACTTTAGGGTAGGATACATAAAGTTGATCTGAAAAATTTCTGATCTCATCAATTTTCACATACTTTGATAGGTTCTAAACAAAATTTTGGGTAATTTGAACATGCTATTGTTGTTTCATAATCATGGGAAAACAGAAAACACCAAGCCCCAATTTTTTATTAAATCTAAGTTTTTGAAAGGCTATGAATGAATGAAGCTTTTGAAAAGAAAACAAGTAAGGAAGTGTGTATGGGGATTCTATACGATTATTTACCACCTTGAAATTTCGAGTTCTATTTAAACATGGCTGTATGAGCAGAAAAAGATTGGGGTGGTCGTGTGGATGGGCACTGGACTAACAATCTTTGTGTTCAGAATTCCAACCCAACTGTGGGTAACTAGACAACTGCTTATTCTGTTATTTTAGCTGTGAAGTGTTCAGAGGTTAAGGAGACCCTACTAGGGCTTACCCAATCTCTATAAAATACATGCCCAAAAACTGGAGGAAAAACCACTGTTGGCTGAGCGTGAACTCCACCTAATGGATTGTACTATTTTTTGGGGGGGGGGATTTAGTAAAAACCAGTCAAATTTACAGAAAAAAATATTTCTTTCACCAAATGAATGTGTTACTACCTACACACCTAAGCTATTGCAAAAAAAAATCTTGTTTCTAGGTTAAGTTGAATTTTTTTTACATAACCCTCATTAAATTAAGTAGTACCTACAATAATATCAATACAAAATACAATTTTTAATCTGAGATACTTCAACTATTTGGAGATTTCACCGAGAAGCCAGTTTATCATAGAGAGAGAATTTTTAAAGGAAAATCACAACAGCTTCAAGTATTATTAAAATTTTTAAAAATACCAAGAATATGAAAAAAAAAACAGTAATATTATTTATTACCTTTAAAAATACAGTCAAATTTTGCCATCCACGAAGCCAAAACAGTTTCTTTACTCAATCCGTCTATTTCAGGTAATGATCTGTAGAGAGAGTATATCAATTCATTGAGTTTTAACATGAGGATTTTTAATATTGAATAATAAAGAATCAACAAGAAACATATAATAATTATTAGAATATAGATGGAAAATTAAAACTAACAGCTCAAAACCAAAGCTTACAAATATGTATAAACCAAAGTACCTACAAATATGTGATACCATTTTTTCTGATATGAAGATTCTTACAATGATTAAAGGTCGACTGATTATTTGTTTTCAGGTATTTTGGAGACTGTAGGCAATATGTTTAAAATTTTCCATTCATAAACTAATAAGAATTTTCTATCAAATCAATAATAAATACAAGAAAAAAAAAAGTATTAGGAAGTAAAGAAATCATATTAAAATGGCAATGTTAATAGATCACCATATACCAAGTAATAGGTAAGACATATTGTCCTTTGACAAACCAGTAAGGAAAGCACAGATCATTAGGTACGAGTTCCTGCCGATTGATAACATGCAGAAAACAGAATCCTAAATAATCTAAAGTATCAAAATCTGTGAGGTAGAATTGAAAAATTAATACCAGTTTGTAGCAGAGCAACACCAGAGCAGCCTGGCTCACAAGCTTGCTCATAGGTAGCAGACTAACCTAAAGCCACCATTGTATAATATTGTTATATTACAACTTATTAATGATTATTGTAAACTTCTTTATGTATACTATTGTTTTATAATAATAAAGAAACCATACTTAGGTATATAAATCTAGGGCCAAAACATAGGTCTGGTATGAAGCCCTCAGTATCAATTATAATCCTGGCAGCATTGCTAACCCAGTAAGTAGTCCCACTTATCAGGCTACTGTATCCTGGTTCTAAAGAGTCCCTCTAGGTTACAATATCTCTGTCTTTGTAAATATAAATGTGATCTATCTCTTTTGCCTTTCATCTACCTTTTCCTTCCTCTAACCCCTTCATAGGAAGTGTGTCTTCTGCTCATACACACCTATAGAATGTCATCTCCTCGCCTGAGGGCTTCTACCTCTCAGGGTATTCCATCCTCATGCCAGTCCCCTCTGCTAGATGGTAGGTGGCAGTTTGCCCCCTCCCTAGCAGGGTTACTCCTAGGGAGTTGTTGCTAAAGACTCTAACAGCCTGACCAAGTGTACAGTAGGGCTTCTACCTTGGCGGGTACTTCCCTCCATCTAACCCTCTTCCCAAGTGAATATGCATTATCGAGGCCTTCTATACCCTCTAGATATTAATAACCCTCGACAAGTTGATAAAAGTAAAAGTCTTGCCAATAGTAATTTTAAGCGATGGCCTATTTCTCAAAGAAACACTTGGCTCATTAAACTTTAGAACAGGTATAGGCAACCTTTGACATGTTGTGGGCCAAACTTTAAGGTGCAAATATGTTCGCCAGCCATGTTTTAAAGTAGTATTCATAATTTTTAACAATAGATATCAGACATGAAATAATAAAACATTCTTTTTATAATAAAATTTATTAAAATAACAAAATGAAATAAACAAAATAGGTAAAATGTTTTAATTAAATTGTGAAATTTGGAACCGAAATCAATGAGACACTTGAGTTCGAATTTGGAAAGCTAATCCATCGATGTTTGGATTAATTTCACTGATACGGAGGTGTAAAGAATTTTCCGAATTATCGTCAGTCAACCTTACACGATGGTGTGATTTTTTAACTTTTATCATTGAAAAAATGTTCGAATTTGTGTTGCAAATGCAGCATATGTGCCTCCCACAAGCAGATTTTGTTCTGAAACTCTTTCAAATGGCTGTACAAAGCATTTACTAACTGTCCTTGTTTTGAAGTTTGAATTTAAATCAGGGGAGCCGGTGGGTGAGAGGCTAGTGCGCTAGTCTCCCATGCCAGAAATGTGAGTTCGAGTCCCAGTCCTAGCGGGACTTTTATAAGAATATAATTAAATGGGGATTCACTCACAGCCTCTCCCCCAGGTAGTGAGACTCGTCAGCCAACTGGTGGCAACTCGCAAAAATAGGCGCAAGGAGTGATGACCCTACCCTAAACATTTCATCGAGAAACGTGGGTATATTCTCCCAGGAGTTTATACCACGCGGCCAAGGGCCTACACGGCCTGTCAAAAAAAAAAAAAAAAAATTAAATCATTCAAATAGCCTGTAAGATCAACCAGAAAAGCTCATTCACAAATCCATTTTGGGTCACTCAATTTAGATAGTGGTTTATCTTTTATTTGAATAAAATCTGCTGTCTCATTTCTAAGCTTATAAAACTGTTTCAACATTTTCCCTTTGCTTAGCCATCGGACTTCACAATATGTTACGTTGTCATTTTCGGTTGTTATTTCATCCAAAAACGCCTTCAACTGACAACGGTTAAGCTGCCAAGGTCAGCAGCATATTTCTGGTACTGGATTTGTGGTCAGGAGAGCAACCAGAGAACTTCACCCTTGTCAACAACTAATCTGCTTCACTAGATTGAGGGGTAAAGTCTTAAATTGCTATGATGCTTCCACTCAGGGAGCCCCTGATGACAATAAGAAAGAATTCTACTATCAGCTGGACAGCTTTTTGAGGAGTGATAACAAGATCATCATGGGGGGGACTTCAACACAAAAATTGGCAGAGGAAGTTTTTAGGACGACCATCAGAAAATATAGCCTCCATGATGAGACAAAGGAATACGGATGTATGCTTATTAACTTCTGCATCAAAGGACTTGTGAGAAGCACGCTATTCCCCGGAAAAAAGATTTACAAAGGCACATAGCGATCTCCAGATGGTAAATCAAATTGACATTTTAGTCAGTAAGAGACACAGAAACAATCAGACCAGCCGCAGATCATATCAAGGGCTAATATGGATACTGAACATTACCTAATAGCGTCCAGAATGAGAGCCAGGATATCAAATGCAAGGAATCCATGGCAAAGAAAAGAGAGAGAGGAGCTACAACCAAACTGGTCCCATCACATCGGCAACCTTTTAAATGACTACACAGGAGAAAGAGAGAGAGTCTGCAGATGAAACTGCACATCCCGGTCCTTCAACCTATGATTGATGTCGAGGATAAAAAAAAAATCATTACATTTACTAATACAGAATATCAATTGTTGACCATTGGAGAATTAAGAGGGAAGATATCCTAGAAAAACAATTAAATAAATACTGCCAATGTTTCTATCCACATTGTAGGTATGATTTTCCCAACTGGTGTTCTTTATGATAACCTGATAAAGACCTAAAGGTCTTATCGTAGGTCAAGACGTTGGCAATAAACAGATAAGACTATTTTTTTGTTTTTCATGATCCACACCATCATAATCTTTATTCCAAATTAAGTTGACTTCATGGTTTGAAAAAACTATTTACAAAAGAACATGAAAAACATTTATAATGATTGGGGTAAGGATCAGAGAATTGTGATCAGGCATATAACTTAGGTATCTCAGCAATACAAAATAGGTGCAGAAAAGGTCAATACACAGGCCAAGCTGGGAAAGGTAGAATTTGATCCAAGAATGTGGCAGTAATCATCAGCAGATGATCTCAAGATATTCATGTATGTGATAACCCTTAAAGCTTAAGATATATCATCTAACATGTGTGCTAATAAATTTTTAATGCGGAATCACCAAAAAAAATTGGATTGAAACTCCTTTTGTAAGTCAGAACTATTGAATTATTATAATGAAGTAGCCCTCTATGATTTTTGGTTATTGTTAGTTAAAAATTAAATGTTTATAATCGGAAAACATTAGAAAAAAAACAATTTTATGATTGTTGTTCCATAAAAGTATATATTACTACACCTATGTCTAATACATTGTACATTATGACATTTACTATAAATTAATTATTTGTTCTATCCATAAAATCTCCTTACCTGACTCTTTTTTCAATATTGTTTCGAAATACTTCTCTGAAATCATATTGTGAACAAGCACCAGACTGAACCATTTTAAGAACTCTATCAGATCTTAAAAATACATCATAATAGGTTTGAACTGCGTTCTGAAAAGCTTCATCAGCCATTATTTGAGTGTCACCTTTTAGAAAACTCTAAGCAAATAAAATAAAACATATTGTGAAAAATAAATTTAATAATTTGATTAAATTAAAACACAAACATAAAAAAGTATATTCAATTGATTTTAAAAGGCATTTTATTTGCATACTCAGATAAAAATAACAAAAATAAATATTAGCTTGACAACTTAGTAATTGCAAATTATTAAGTAAAATAAAAACAAAAAAATATTTATTTTATCTATAAGTTATTTTTCATTTCTTCAAAGACTTTTTGCCATATTTTAGTTTTTAATATATTTTTCTGAAACATTTGATCTTCAGTTCCAAAAAAGTGATCCAAGGCATCATTGCCACTTTTCAATTGTTTACCAATAAAAAATTATGAAAAAAAAATATTATAAATAGTAAACGGAAGGAGTGATGTCTGGGATAAATGGTGGATATAACAACACATTCCAACCAAGCTCTAATAAAACCTGATAAACAAGGATGCCTATGTCATATAATAGTTGTGGTGGAACACTTTGTAACTCTAAAGGTTTTTCTTGAATTGTATGGTTGATCGTTTTTAACAGAGACTAACACATTCAGTCCAATGAAATTCCTGATTGAGCTGATAAACAAACACCCTATCAATGAAGGTTTTTTCCCATACCCATCATTTGTCAAATGTTTCTCAATGCACATATGTAATGTACTGAGCTTCTCAGAAGTAAAGCTATGATGGTTTTCATTGATAACATCTTTGATCTGGCCATTTTAAACTTCCTTTGGTCAGCCAGAGAGTTTTTCATTTTTTAATGATAAATTTTGCAAAAAAAAATTCATGAACCTTTAGGTAGCAAACTAATTTTTTTATTTATTTTAATATATATATTTATATTATATATATATTTATATATATATATATTATAATATCATCTTTAGTACTGTACACTGCACTTAACTTTTAGGGTGCTTGTGAAGCATTTTTTCTATTCTGAGCTTTTATTTTAAAAAAAATGTGAAGGCTAAGCTTAACATTTGAGTATCAAAATATTTATTTGGAATAATAAATACTGCCTTTAAAGGTCAAATAACAATAGGCAGACTAACCAAGATGACAACCCCTTTGTCCTTTGATTAGCAGAAGGCATCAAGTTGATAAAGGTGGTATTCTTGGGGAGTAGAGGAAAGCTCATTCCTGGTGGATGTATGGTATGATCGCACACCCAGTGGTTCAATCACATCGAAAAAAAGAACAATAATGATTCTTACATGTTTAAAGTAAACTTCTAGAGTATTTTTCTCACCAACACCATTGTTAACTTTGAAACTATACCCTAACTTTTGCATAGATTCTCATAACAGCTAGCCAATGGCATAGGCTCAGTTTGCAACTCAATTCATCAAAAACTAACATTTATGTTTCAGTTATATTCAGAACACTGAGTGAGTCTAGTCCCACACATAACTTTTTCTTTAAGTTACGGTCCTCAGAAATTGAATCTGTATACAATATTAGTCAAAGGTGCTAATTAATTAACAATTCTTTCATTTAAAAAAAAAAATCAAATTCTTATGTTTTGGAAAATACAATTCAACTTACCTGAAATCTTCCTTGAATTACTTCTAACTGTTGTTTTGTAATTTTTGTTTGGCGCTTGGTCATATCAGTGGGTTGCTTTGCATTAAATGGATAGGCAACACATCTTGAAATGAAAACATAGAGTTGGAGCTTACGTTTTCTTTCTTCTTCTTCTCTTTCTTGTTTATCCTATTAAATAAAATCATAAAATAGCATATTTTACACAAATAAAATTTTATTAAAATTAAAATCAAACTTTTAGATAATTAAAAGTACAAGTTAATAACAGTTTTTATAATTTAAGTCAACTTTTGATCACATTTAAAAAACAAAACAAACAAAAACAAAACTAGTAAGAAAATGTTTAGTAAACAGGTATTTTGCTTTTGATAATATTTCAACCTGTGATGGATAGATGGGGAAGGGGGGCAGGAAATGAAAATAAAATGTAAAATTTTTCCACTTTTAAAAAGAATGGATTTCAGGATAGTGAGGAGTTCAGTGATATAGGAAGGTTTTTTGTTTTTTAAGGTTTGGAAAAGGTAGGAACCTTGGAAATATTTCTGTTCTAGAGAGAAGGATAAAGCCACTTTGACTCGGTACAATTGCCAGGAATATAGTCTCACCGGCGGACAAAAATAAATCTTAAGGAACAATTCATAAGATGTTTTAAATGTATTTCCAATAAATCAGTAAGTCCTCCATACCACATTGAAACTGTAGTCAAGAGCGGGGGAGAAAGATAAGAGGGTAGCTGATGGGTTTTTATAGGTAAGAATTCACGGAATCTATAAAACTCTCCAAGAATAGAAATGAATTTTTGAGGAATTTCAGACACATCGTTATTCCAAGACAGGTTTTGGTTAAAGGTGACTCAGAGGTATTTAACTGAGTTTTGGTATGGGATAGGGACTACGAAAAACAGCAACGGGAAGTAAGGAAGAAAAGTCAAGAGTAGTTTGGAGCCAATGAGGATAACATTGGTTTTACCTCCATTCAGCTATAATTTTTTTTTAGCCCATTGACAAAGATAAATATTGTTCAACACTTTGTGGGATGCCACTATGAGATCAGTAGGATGGAAAGAGAGGTAAATTTATAGATCATCGGCATAAAGATGGTATCGGGAATGATTGTAATAGCGGAAAAAAGGATAGTAATTAAAGGATTCAGTGTTTGCAACTGAGAGTATTCTGAGTATATTCTACTTGGACCTAAGATCAGATGCATGAATTAGAGAGTTATGAAAAACTGGGCCTTCCCACTGGTTACGGATGACTGTGTTAGGTTTCGTAGGAATTTAAAGGTAGTAATAATCATTGGAAATTCGAGTGCGGCAAAACGGTCCCCACACGGCTGTGTCTTTTCTGTTCATCATGTCTTTTATTTACAGGGTAATCCAGGGAGCAGAGGAGACAGGAGGGGAGAACTGCCCAAGGTAATCTTCATGTCCAGAAGGAAGTACTTAATTGTCTCCGAACATCTGTTGGTCTAGATCACAGTTTTTTGAGAGGTTAATGTCAATCAAGTCATGATGAGAACTTTTTTTCTATAGCAGGTTGATCATTATAGTTACTTTTTCCTTATTATTATAAAGAACTTGTTATCAAAACCACATCTGAAAATTTATTTTATTCAGCTTCATTCCATTGAGAGAGATTTCCATGTCTACCCAATCCAGAGACTTGAAGATTCATTCTAGTTTTGCAATAAAAATGTTTGGTGATAAGGAATCCCCCAGGCTCACTTCTTTTCTAATGGAGAATATTTTTCATTTTTGTTCCATTTATATGTAACCCTTACTATCAAAATATTTCTTATTATTTAAATATACCCTTTTTCCACTCCTAAGCGTTAAAATGCCGATCCTATGTTGAAGGGAAATATGCTGTTGAATATTTTTTAAATTAATGAATCCTTGGCAGAGTTTGAAGAAGTAATTGTGCGCTCGTTTAGTCAGCAGATTAATCTTGAAGAGATGATCAATTACAGACACATTTTTTGCTGAAACTTTTTAACATACAGCCAGACAGAAAATCTTGGACAAATAAATTGAGAAAAAAGATAGAAAGCAAAAATAACAGTCTAAAAGTAAAATACTTGTTTCACACTCAAATATGCACACCTTGACTTCCTTTTATTATATATTTATTTTCTTTCACAATTAGTTACATCGTTTTTCAACGTTCTGGGGTTCTTTCCCTATTATCAAGACAATAAAAAATAAGCTTGATGAAGAAGCTAAGAAAAAAGGCATACGCATCTTATTTGCAAAAACAGACATGAGGACAAAGGAGAAAAATGCTAAACAAGGGTTAAACATGAAGCATTGCAAAATAAGAACAATCCAAATACAAAAAATCAAAGCGAAATGATTAGTTACAAATAGTAGTACACATGTATAATGTAAATATATTAGTACATCAATCATTTACAGCACATAGATTGATTAAAAAAAAAAAAAGTGAAAATGCACTTTATTCTCAGAATTAAAAAAAATAAATAAAAAGATAGGTCAAGGTTAATAGATGATGGATAATCCCCAGAGAGTCCTAAATATAGTTCCGCGAGGCCAAACCAGGGGCCTTTCACCAACGTGAAAAGATCTCATGGAACTTCTCTTTTAGAAAAAGGCTACATATTTTGTAGATCGCCTTTCCACTGCACCCATCTCACTGAGAAAATTGTGCTCAAATCTTACTGTCGGATCCAAAATCATTACAGATTTTTCATTTTTTGAAAATGCAATGGTATCAGCATATCTTGCGGATGGATCCATTGGTGTTGATACGATGAACTTAGTCATAGTAGGTGAATTCTTTATTTTTCTAAAGGAGCTTTATTAATTCATGCTTGACCCTATGGTGTTGGTGAGTAATGAGGAGGAAGTTAGTGGGACATTTTCTCAACACACGCGCTCGTGTTTCAGACACTTATGGGCGTGTATATAGGCAAGATTTCAATTTTGTTTTTTTGTTTGTCACAATGTCCTGATCCTAAAACTCTATACATATTTTTCTATATCTTCAAAAACAACTGAGTTATAGGTGTATACATGGGTCATTTTTTATTCTTTTTTATCACTGATCGCGGTGTCCTGATTAGAAAACTCCATAAAAATTATTCTCTCTACAACATATTTTTCTCTATCTTAAAAAAAACAACTAAATTGTGAGCATATATATATGGATAATTTCTTCTTTTTATTTTTAATAAATAATCGCTATGTCCTGATTAGAAAACTGTATACAAAACTTTTTATATCTTCAAAAATAACTGTCCATTCAATAGAAATTCAAAAATAATAGTCCATTCAATAGAAATTCAAAAATAATAGTCCATTCAATAGAGGAAGTTCACCCGACAAAAGGTGCGACATTTTATTTTATTTTTCTATATTGTTTAGAACCATTAGTCAGTCCTTAAGCTAAGTTTTCATCATCCCCACCCTTTTGCTTAGTCTGCAACCTTGAAAAAACGGTAAAAAATTGGCACTTTTTTCAGTTTTTGTCCTTTATTTCATTCCCAATGCATTTTAGGTTTATTTATAAAAATTAAGACAACAAAATTTCCAATAAATTCGGTATATAAAGTTTTTTTGCAAGACCGAGCGTATTCGAGCTATAAGAAGATGAAAATGGAGTAAAATTGCTGATTTGGTAAACTTTTTACTTTCTTTCCACTTCCCACCACAAACGTGGAAAATACTTCATCTTAGTGAAAAGTTCTCTTAGTCCTGATGAAGGCCCACAATGGAGGCCAAAACATCGGCACACAATTAAAATAAGTACTACTTTTTAATGTATGTAATTTGACTTTGCTTTTGTTTATATTGTAAATATGGTATGAATGTGATCCTGTAGCAATATTATTATTTTCTATTATGACAAATTGTAATATATCTGAATAAATAAAAAGTTTTAAAAACAACTTTTTAATGTATGTTTCTTTGCACCCCCAACCATCTTCCTCATCTACTTTAAGTTTTATGTAACTTTAACTGACAATAAAATACTTATTGATCTATCTATCTCTCAACTTGGATTATTTCGAATAATCATTAATGGAATTTATTTAAGTCATTTTAAAAAGGCTAATAGATTAAAAGTTGTACAGAATTTGATTATTTTTAAAACCATTGTCTTAAAAACTTTTTACTTTCACTTACTATATATAGTAAGGAAAGTATTGCGATCGTGAAAATTTTCGAATTCCAGTTTTCAACGGAAATACACGTTTTAGGGTCCCCTGAGTCCAAATAACCAAGTCCCGCAAAAAGGTCTGTGTGGTGTGTGTGTCTGTGGTAACTCCCGGGCGGAAACGGTAAGTCCTATGAAACTGAAATTTCATATTTAAGACAACTATACGCCGAGACGTGACAAAACTTTTTTCATCAAAATGAGCTTACCAGAAGAGGCACTTTATACCATGCATTTTGCACCTTTTTTCGATTTTCTCAAAAACGGTTCCGACGATTTTGATTAAACTCGCTATATCGATGTAAAATTAAATGGGCTTTAATATCATGTAGGTTTTATTTGGATAAAAATGGTCTGACAGGGCTTAAATGCCGATATTTTAAATTTTCTTCCTCTAAAGTACCTTTAATTTTTTAGATTCAATAATAATAACTAGATTATCTTGTTAGCGCTGATGAAAAACAGGTAAATATATAAATTGAATAAATTCGATACCCAACTAAAGGAGAAAACAGAAAAAATATATTTTTAATGAAATTTTTCGTTTTTGAACATAAGAGCAGTAATATACATGTATGATATACCGTTGGAAAGCTAAAGATTTTAGAAAAAATATCATCTCATACACAAGCTTTTAGAAGTTAATAGAGAGTGATGAGAAGAAGATAAAACTAACTGATTATTTTAGATAATAATATAATAGATTTTTTAATAAAACACATGTTTATATATAAATTCAATTTGATTAATTCCTTAATAGTTTCATGTATTTTTATCTCTAACTGTATTTGAAAATTCTTTTCATTGATTTTAAAAATCGAGGTAAGTGAAAGTCATGTGTTGCCCGCACCAGATTTTTTTACTAGCAATAGTAGGAATGAGGGTAATTTAAAGAAAATGCCTATTTTGTGATTCAGCCCTGGAAAGCCGTTTGGTGACAGTTTTTCGTTTCTTAATGATGTTCCAAGCATTATTTTAATAATAAAAAGAAATGTATATTATACAAATGCCTCATATATCATTTAATCACCCAAATTTATGCTTTATTAACACCTCAGGAGGAATTTATGTCCAATGAGCACAATAAAAAACGATTTGTTGCCCCCCCCCTTAGAACAAAACTTAATGTATCAAACATTTAATACAATGTAATGACGCACCTTTTGTAGGGTGAATCCTCCTTTTCAATCTCTATTGACCGGACAATGAGCTATTGATTAAAACATTTTTAATTGTCTGCCAATTTAAAAATAATGGGCTGATATCAAGATCGAGGTGTTAGGATCATGGTTTTCTCATAACTAAACACTGAACCAATAAAATTTAAATGAATTATAAAAACTAATAAATACCAACCTGTAATTCTGCTTCAGTTTTTTCACTAACGACAGATGGACTTGGGCTAGTTGGGCGGGGTAATGAATTAGAACGTGATGGATTAACAGCCCCACAAATACTTGCAGTATCAGTGGAAGTACCACTAGGTGAAAGAGACCTAAAAATTTAATATTACACAATAAGTAATGAAAACAGCTAAGTAATAAAATAATTCTTTAAATATTTACATTTTAAAATAAGTTACAATTGTTAAAGAACCTTATTTTTGTTTAAATCAAATTTCATAACAGTTATAAAGCAACTAAAAATTAAAGATTTATCAATAAACAATAAATACCGTAATACTTTTATTTTTATCAACATAAATAGACACATAAAAACAGGAACATCAACTGACATAGTAGTGCATCATGAAAACATGGAGAGAATATTTTAAAGACCTG
Organism: Piezodorus guildinii; assembly: GCA_023052935.1. NCBI lineage: Eukaryota > Metazoa > Arthropoda > Insecta > Hemiptera > Pentatomidae > Piezodorus > Piezodorus guildinii. The sequence goes on from CM041295.1 coordinate 57,425,355, forward strand.
TTAGAGAGAAAAGACACCTGAGACGTGGGTAACCCGGAACGATACAGAGGAGGTTTTGGGATGAGAAGACTACTTCAGAAGAAGAACTCCAAGATGCAATCAAAAAGACAAGACTAGGCAAGGCAGCTGGACTCGATGAAATTACCCCGGAAATGATCAAGTACATGGGCAACTAAGGCCAGGAGATGTTCCTCCGTCTTTTAAACATGGTATGGAAGAAGAAGAAGATTCCCAGAGACTAGGAAATAGCAGTGATTGTGCCCATTCACAAAAAAGGGGACAAACGGGAGTGCAGTAACGATAGGGGAATATCCCTTTTCAGTGTACCTGCAAAAGTATACTCTAGAATTCTAGAAACAATAGTGAGAAAAATAGTTGATTGCCAACAAGGAGAACAGTATGGCTTTAGGAATCAGAGAAGCATACAGGATCTCATCTTCATAATGAGACAAATAAAAGAAAAGACTGTTGAGAAGGACAAAGAGCTCTTCATATGCTTTGTGGACTTCCAGAAGGCTTTTGACAGAGTGAAGAAAGAAGACATAGAATGAGCACTGTCTGAATGGGGTGTAGACCATGGAACAACCTTGGCGGTGATGAGTCTCTATAAAAAGATGAGAAATGTGATCAGGACCAAAAACTACATTTCAAAAGAATTTGAGGCTGCAATGGGCACCCGACAGGGCTGTAGCCAGAGTCCATTGCTTTTCATAATGGTTCTAAGGAGAGCCAAGCCTATAATGAGGAAATTCCACCTAGGGCATAGGAACCTGCATCCTTTCAAATATTCCCTGTTGGCCTTCACTGACAACATTGTCTTACTAGCTGCCAATGATCAAGACCTCCAACATAACATAAATGTCCTCCAAGAGGAATTATCCACAATAAATATGAAGATTAATCTGGGTAAGACTAAATTCATATGAATTGGAAAGAAACCCCGAAGGATAATGAGAGTACTAAGGAGGAGAGAGATTAGAGCAGGTTGACAGTTTCAAATATCTAGGAGCTCATGTCAATGAGAGTGGCTACATAGACGAGGAAGTGGCCTGAAGAGTTGAAGCAGCCGGGAAGATATTCTGTATGGTCAGACGGGGTTTCCTGGGGAGAAGAGGGGTGTCAAAATGGACCAAACTAGCTGTCCATAAATCGACATTCCTCCCTATTCTACCGTACTCCTCAGAATCACGGACTCTCACCGCAAAACACAGGAGTCAGATACAGGCGATGGAAATGAGGTTTCTACGAAAAATAGAGAGGAAGACAAGAAGAGATAAGATACAGAATGCCACCATACGGGCCAATCTCAATGTCAAAAGAGACCATTCTAGAGCAGCACAAACTGAGTTGGTTTGGACATCTTCTTAGGATTGATCAGGACAGAAGTGGCAGATAGACGTACGACGTGCACAGAAGGGAAAAGACCCAGAGGAAACCTTGCATCTCCTGGAAGGACAGTGTAAAGGAGGCATGCAGGATGTGTGGAATAAATTGGAATAGGAGAGAAGAGTTGGTACAGGAAAGAGAGATCTGGGTCAGACTCTATAAGAAGAACCCTCACACTAAACAGCAGTAGAAGGGGGAATGATTATGATGATGATGATAAGTAGATATAATCAGAATGTTATCTTTAAATAATTTCAAAATGTTATAAAAAATAACACAAAATTAAAATGAAGTGTAGGTACAAAAAGAAATGATTGAATTCATGCATATGGAACACCCTTGCCTTAAATTCTTTTTATATAGTTGTATTATTTGTCATAAATATTTTTAACTCATCCACTCACATAAACAGAAACAAATGTATACATAATGTTTATCTTTAGGTGGCTCAAATGAATTTATGGAAAAAATGGTAGATTTGAGAAAACAATGTTAATATCTTTTCTTCCAGAATAGGTATGCTGATATTTTGAAAAAAAAAAAAAAAAAAACATGAGTGACCTGGGTCAAAATTATGTAGATAAAGAGGACACACATGTTTAAGCATACCATTTTTTTTTTTTTTTAAATAGATTTATTGCTATTTACAACTGTATAATGATATACATCTAGTAAATGAGATACAAGATAAAAATGTCATGGATACACCATTTAAATGAGTTATAAAAGGCAAAGCTAAAGGTGCAAACCACATTTTGATATCTTGAATTATATAAAGAATTATGATAGAATCAAAATTTAAAATTCAACAACTTAATTAATTTATAATTTATTAATTAATTCTTTAATCTTTTTTACCCTTTAAAACTATGCTCAATTTTTTTATTTTTTTCACAGACCAACTATTTTTCCATATAATGTCTTCTTTAAACAAACACCTTATATACTCGTACATACATCTTGTACTTACCGAGGGGCTTCATTGTTGAGGGGAATACTAAGGGTTTCAGACTGATTGTACTGATGAGCAGGAGGCGGAGGAGGGAGGTGTACTGGATGATGTTGAGGATGCCTACTTTCATCAGCTTGATGATGCTGTTCCTCCTCACTTTCTTCTTCAGATGAACTTGGATCAATCATTCTTTTTCTAGAATATGAAAAAAATAATCAAAACACATTAATTCTGATAAAAAAAAAAAAAAAAAAAAAAAAAAAAAAAAGAAAGAAAAGAGGTAAATATATATAATATAATATACAATTGAGTGAGAATTGATATGATTTAATGTAAGCAAACATATCTTGAATTAGTGGTTTGGGGAAAGAAAAAAAGATGAAAAACTGTTTCAAGGATTAACATGAAGTTCATTTTTTAACCTTTTCATTACTGTCCAATATATACCATGATTACTTGCCATCTATAAGCTAGATGTCCAATTTTCTGCCGGACTTTGGGTTTTAGACTGGAAAAAGTCTTCTACTCCCATTTTTATTCCGATATTTGAAATGTTTTCCCCTAAAGAACCTTTGCTATGAAAAGATAAACTTCCAAAGGTGCAAGATCAGGGCAGTAAGGTGGGTGTGGTAGTTGTTCAATAACGTTCATTTCAGCAAGTTTCTATTATGTGTGTGTCAGGAACTGTTCGACTGTGTTACCCTGTTACAACAAATCATTCTTATTAGTAAGCTAAGAGTTCAGACATCCATTGCAGCAATTCCAAATAACGCTTAGAATCAACAGAACTTCTTTCTGGAATAAACTCTATATATTACATCTTTAAAACTGTTGGGCTGCCTTTCCAAGCTTTTATTGCCACTTTCAAATTTGTTGAACTGCCTCCTCACCCTTTCTTCTTCTGGTCAGTGGCCTACTTAATTAAACATCTGCTCCTACAAGATTCTGTCCTCCAACAAATGGATAACGATTTGCCATACATCCTCTTTCAACTTCTTCCATCAATCCTTTAGTCAGGCTTCAGTCATTCAGTATCCAGGTTTCACACCTGTACGATTTTTTTCCACACAATGATTTCACACTGACCAAATGTTGTATATTAGAACTTTGTTTTTCCTTGATATTAAATTGATCTTTGTCAAGTATCACAGATTTGTATGCTTTAGTTCTTCCTAGGATCCTTCTTTTATCATCTTTTATTTAATTTGTTTTTAGTGATCCTAGGTATAGCCCAGTAAAATAAGGCTAAAATTGAGGTCTGTGGGAAGTAATTGGGACAAAGCTGGAAATCGTTTTAATACCTCTTAATGGTCCTAAATAAAATTAATCTGAGTTTGCACCATCACAGGTGGTAAGCTTAACATTTTGGAGCCGAAAACCTGGAATTTGCTCACTTTTTTTCAGTTTTTCACCTATAACTCATAAACGGTGTTTCCTACAGAAAATATTTTTCTTTTCAAAATGAAAGAACGTTCAATTTACATTCTCAAAGTCATCTTATTTGTTGAATTAGGTGTAGTAATATTGCCGCAATCGTTTGTCAGAAATAGGCAACTTTTTCCATTTTTGTTGAACACCCAATTTTTCACTAAGAGACAACTGTAACATGGGAACAACTATCCAAATTGAAAAAAGTCATGGAATAAAAGTTGGAGAGCATCAAATTTCAAGTCTAATAGCTTCTTTAAATTTTAGATTCGGTTGTTACGAACCTTTGAAAAAATATTTTTTTATCGATTTTCCACTACACGCGTACAAAGATGGGAGAAATATTTGCTGAATACGGCCGATTAAAAACATTCTGCTGTGTCTGATGCCTTACTTCTACTGGGAATAACGATGTTTGCAACATAAACCATATCATGCCTAGTCAAATGGCAACTATATAGAATACGATAGAATACCACTTTTAATAGCATAGCAAGTCAAATAATTCAATTGAATATTCAAGTCAGGCCTGAAAGTACTTTTTTGAAATGTTTCAATCAACATATTCTCCGATATTCTCTATCTATTTCGACTTATAATATTCTTTATATTATGCACAACATAGTTTTAAAAAATAAGAGAAAGTGTAGGATGGATAAATAGAAATAGGTTTTGTACCATATAATATTTATGTTTGGTAGGTACCTACGATTAAACTGCTGTAAAATTTAATATACATAAATAAAAATATACATTGGAGATGTGATTTAGTATATATTCATCAGTTAAAAAGCAGTTTCTTTTCTTGACGGTGTGATTAAAGGGACGAAGGGGATATTTCCTGGAACGGTCCAGGTTCTTAAGAGAATGAATGGTCTTTTATGGGATAAAGTAAAGTGGCTAGTGGTGGGATTTTATTCATCTGCCTATCTACCTCGTCCGCATCATCATCATAGTATCTTTGCCAGCCCCACCTTAGGTGCATAACACAATATCAAATAACTGTACCAAGGGATGTATAGGTAGGTACCATACAGCAGTCACAAATATACAATATTCAATACTGCTGCAAGGGTAATCTTGCTTGAGTGCCCCATTGAGACAGAAACTTAATTTCAGATCTCAGCCTGCTTTCATGAAGATATAGACAAGAATGAGGTAGTGAGGGAGATGAATGAGAAGCCACCGCTTGCTCGCTATACTGCAAGACCCTTCTCTGGGAACCAATACAGTCTCGGTAAATATTCCTCTCATCCTCTTAATCAAATACCAAAGAGAATATAAATACCTGATGTATATATTCTAAATAGCTTCTCCAATGTACGGACAGGTACCTCTACTAAATGAGGTACACATAGAACTGCTCCACCTATCAACGCATCCCTCGGTACATTTAAATGATATTGTGTTGTACACCTAAGGAGAGGCTGATGATGTCAGTATGATAATGATACTAAAAAAATATTTTTTCGAAGGTTTGTACCAACCGAATCTGAAATTTAAAGAAGCTATTAGACTTGAAATTTGATGCTCTACAACTTTTATTCTATGACTTTTTTCAATTTGGATAGTTTTTCCCATGTTACAGTTGTCTCTTAGTGAAATATTGGGTTTTTCAACAAAAATGGAATAAGTTGCCTATTTCTGACAAACCATTGCGGCAATATTACTAAACCAAATTCAATAAATAAGATGGCTTTTAGAAATTAAATTGAACGTTCTTTCATTTTGAAAAGAAAAATATTTTCTGTAGGAAGCACCGTTTACGAGTTATAGGTGAAAAACTGAAAAAAAGTGAGCAAATTCCAGGTTCGGCTCCAAAATGTTAAGCTCACCACCTGTGATGGTGCAAACTCAGATTAATTTTATTTAGGAACATTAAGAGGTATTAAAATGATTTCCAGCTATAAACTAGGTATTTTGGAAACAATCTCTTCTTTTTGATAATTATTCATTTATTTCTCATACATAATTTAATTAACGTTTTGGGGCTTTGTTCAAATTAATTCCCACAAATATCCTTATTTTAATGGCTTAGTACGGAAAAGTGGACACAAGTTCAATATTTTCACTTCCTAAATTGTAGCATGATGGTTGTTGCCATTTCGTTCTTATTATGACCATCATAATACTGTATATTATGATGTATGTTTGATATATATTCCTAATGGACATGTCCCCAAATAATAAAGAAAATAATTATTAAAACAAAAAATCATTTTGTTTTCTCGACATTGATTTCAAGGTTGACTCTCCTCACCTTCTTCCTGAAGTGAATATACACTTCCATGACTACCGGGCTATTTCTCCATAAAGTCACCGCATCATTTGTATATGCCATTAATTGCAGAGGGTTATTAATGATTTTCCTATTTTCTTGAATTTTTCAGTATATTATTAGAATTACAAAGATAACAATAATAATAACATTGAAATTAACCGAGTTAGAAAAAAATATCAATGAACATTGTCTAATTAAAAATGGTAATTATTTTTTTTATTCATTCCATGAAACTTACAAACACATTTCCTCAGATTATAAATTTTAAATTACACGACAAATCAGAAAATGACAGTTAAATTAAGACATCAATAGAGCTTTATTTACTGTTGTGGTGTCATAGAAATGGCATCACTCAATAATAACTCAAAAATAATTATATATATATATATATATATATATATATATATATATATATATATATATATATATATAAATATATATATTAAAAAATTAAAGACAAGCATATAAAAATCAACTAAAAAAAAATAGGGAAGTTTAAGTTCTATCATAAAATGAATTATTGGGTTGTGTTACATGAAATGTCCGTTTTCAAGGTAAAGGATTTTTATTAAAAATACGATATGAAAACAAGATAATTTTATTCAAAGTATTTACCTTCTTTTTCTACACATTTTTCCCAACGTGACACCAACTTTTTTATCCCGAACTGAAAAACTCTGAGCTTTGAAGTGTTTTCCTTTGACGATGTTGTCTAAATTCCTGAACAGGTGGTAATCTCTTGGAGACAAGTCGGGAGAATATGGTGGGTGCGGAAGAACTTCGTAGCCCAGTTCTTTCAATTTTTGCACGGTATGTTTTGAAACATGGGGTTTTGCTGCCGTTCAGTGAGATCATGAGGTACCCATGTATCGAGCTTTTTTATTTTCCCAATACACTTTAAATGTCTGGAAATGGTAGATGCACTTGCATTTAGTTGTGCTGAGAGTCCTTTAACTGTTTGGTAGGGGTTTCCTTCTACTGTATGTTTGAGGACATCGTTGTCTATTACGGAAGTAGGTCTTCCTCGGGGCAAGTTTTCCAAGTCTGAAAAACTTAGCAAACCAATGGTGAATGGTCTGTTCATTAATACTCCCTTCCCCAAATGCCTTGCAAATATTTCTAGCGGCCTCAGCTGCTGAATGGCCGGGTTTAAACTCGTACAAAAATGTTACTAGAAAATCGTGTGTTTCCATGTTCATATTTGGAGGTATACTAAAAAGTGGGTAATTGATTGGGAAGCTAATGTTTATAATACAAAGGTAGAGGATTAGTAACTGTTTACTTTAAATATGTAAACATTTGAAAGAAAAAAACAGAGATCTGCAAAATCCTTTATGTATTTCAGAAACTATAAAAACGGACATTTCATGTGAAACAACCCAATATAATATTAATTTTCAAAACTATCATTACTCTTGATTTGTGTCACCGCTTTTTTTCCTGAAAATTGTTCCAATTGTATCTCACAATGTTAATTGTTTCTGATAGCAAAGTGCTTAAAATTCAACATAATTATAATTTTATTCTGGCAGTAGTTAAAACTACTAATCAAGAACTAAGACACTTTTTTTTTTTTTTAATTTCTTTATTTCATTAAGCTTATGATATAAATAAGTAGCCAAAATCAAAAATATTCGATTGGATCAAATTCATTACCATAAAAAAATTAAAGCATAGGTGATGCAATTTCTATGACCATTACTGTATTCCTAAAAGGAGTTTAAAGTTAAAGGTTAAGTGATCTAACACACTGGTACTGCAGGGACAATACATTAATTGCAATTATTAAAAGTTAGCCATTATCATGGACCTCTTAAGTATTGCGCAGGACAATTACCTAATTGGAACCACAAGTTTTTTCTCAGCTACTAATATTTTATGTAAAGTTGGGAAAAAGGTCATGTTAATATGCTATCTTTTCTATATAATATTTCCGAAACAAAGAGCTAACAGACATACCTTCATACAATTTGTTTCCCTTGTTTTAAGATCCTTTATTCATATTTTCAGTAAGGACATTAAGCTCTGAAACACCCTTTGTGTATATAATATGTTAACATACATATATGAATATTTTTAATAAGATTCATCATTACTGCTTATTGAAATTTGGTAAATAATGATTCAAATTACATGCACAATTATACATGCACTTTAAATTTATTTAACACTAAAACTTTGGACTTTTTATAATTTTGGAATAATATTAAAACATATAAGAATATATTGTAGGGATATGGACATGTTTTTTTAAATTTCTTTTAATGATAATTCAATTATTTAACTTTCTAAATCAATTTAATTAAATGTAAAGGGTTGTTGATTGCCAGCATGCATGTATACTTTGAATATGTTTAGATTAGTCTAGGTGACAGATCCCCATGCGACTGCCCCCTCCCAAAAAAAGAATATATATTAGATTACAGAATAAAATCTATAGCTTGAAATTAAGATACCTATTTATATTAAGAACTATCTTGACCATTCCTGAATAGAAAAATACATTTTTTCACTTTGTACTGTTGGAGAATTAATTATTTCCATTCTTGGCTCTGGCATTTAAAATTACTTGAGACCTCTTGATTAAAAAAGTAGTCAAATTTGCAGCCTACACAGCAATCCTAGAAAATACATAAATCCTTTAGAAATTAATCAAAACTTTGAAATAAAGTAATCAATTATTAAACCATAAATATATCAATCATAAGTGAAAATTAACATTTAAACTTCTAAACTCACCTTAGTAAAATCTGAAATTTATTCATAATAACAATCTTTTTAGGTAAAAAAAATTTTTTTTTATCCTTTCTCACTGATTCGTTGAGTGTGATTTGAATATTTTATGAACTTTCATATTTCATTAAACAGTTAGTAATATAAAATACGTCAGTAAAGATAAGCATTAACAAAAACTCTAAAACACTGTATTATAGGACAAAAGAGTTCACGGGAAAAGGGGTTATTAATATCTACGTTGGTTGGAATTATAATGTTATTTGGTAAGGATAACTTTATCTTATTCAATGCTGTCTACAACAATAAACATTGTATGCTTTTGTGGCAATTTTTAGTGGGAAGCGATTCAATAACTTTACAGGAAGTATTATTTTAAACAACATTCTGTTTTTTTATTTTAACAGGGATCCACTATTTTTTGGTGGGTATCTGTTTTCTCATAACTAGTTAAACATAAGCATAATAAATAATGTAATTTATAAATATGCTAAATAACACTCCTAGGTTTACTTTTGTTTTTCTGGCTGGAGTAGTCCAGTTCCCTGCAAAAATTTTCCTGACAGGAGCAACTGGATAGCATAGGAGTAACATGGTTCATGGAAACCATTTACCTGCAAATAAACTACTATGTAGCCTCTTATTATTATTATTATTGGTGCTTCTGTGAAAACTAGTCATACCATGTTTCATACGTATTTAAGATTTCTTCTTTCGTAAAAGATATGTCTTCAAACACAATATATAAAAAAAATAAAAAACTTTAAAACTAAGCAGGCCAACATAAGCCAATTCTACATAAATTTATACTGTTTTAGAAGGAATAATAATTATAAAGATTAAAAAATAACATTTAATGTTAATTTCAAACACAAGAAATTATTTAATATTTTTGGATTTTATGTAATTTATTTATAAATACAATACCTTTTCTTAATAAATACTTTTTCCACAATCAGTTTCATGATAGAACTTCTGAAATATGTTTTTAAACCAAACAATTGATTATAACTGTTTATTTTTTAATCAATTACATCAATCACTTGGCATGGTCCATTTGAGCCAAAAGAGTAAGTGGACAAAAAGAACACATTTGGATATTTTTTTAATGACCAATAGGATATATTTGTAAATATGTAATTATTATTATTAAATCTTATTTGATATGTTGGTCTGTTTATTTTAAATAATCATATAGTATTTTGAAGTTTAAAGTTGCTTTTACTTTCTTATTTTTATGAAATATCTATAAATATTTTAACATTAACAATTTCAGAGAACGGTAAGGGAGACTATTGATTAGGTCCTAATCTATTTTAACTGGTGTGAGTGTTAGGAAAGAAATTGTTACTGGGTCTGCCACAAAATAGATGTTGATTGAAATTGAGCCCAAAATACCTCAAGCCCACAAGAGAGTTAATCTAAGATGCACTGGGAGGGATGCTTAAATTATTTCCTAAATTATAATAAGAAATAAGTAAAGATGTAAATAAACTGATAGCATGATTATTTATCACCTTTTCTATCTGGGATATTTGTTCATCTTCTGTAAGGCACCAGAATGCAAGGGGTATAATTTGATCCTATCACTGTGTGAGCAGTTCCCTCTGTCCACTTCATCATACATTTGTCTGAAAATAATATATTCACAATTAATAATGTTTTTAAAAATAATTTTTCTATTTTTTTAATTAGTATACAGATCTTATATAGCTTAGAAAAAACTCATACTGCCAAAATTTCAAATGGGTCTCATTAGATTTCAATAGTTTTTAAATTATAGACATTAACAATTAGCCAATGTTAAACATGATGCTCACTGAAAGAACAGTTACTTCAATATGTTTTTTCTTTGGATACTGAATGATCCAAATTTGTATTGATTCAGAGCTCATAAATCGGTCTTGCATAAAATGAAAATAGAAATAGGGTCTTAAATAAAAGAAAGATACAGGATACTATGGAATGGGTTAGAAGATCATCTAGGGACATCCTATGGAAGGGGGAAAGACATTCACAATAATTCAAGAGGCAAAAGCTTTGGTGTTACAACAGTAGAAATCATATAACAAAAGCTATCACTCGACAAGGACAATCGATCTCTTTATTAGCTATGGAATATTAGCTGCAGAGACAACCAGAAATGATAAATTTTATTCATATATGCCAAAAAATAATTAAAAAGTAATATATATATGTTTTTAGATTCTTGTTGTTTGTTTTTATTTTCTACTTATTGATGCAATATCAGAGCTGAGATATTGTTTAAATATAATTTTCATTTTCACCTAAAAATTAATAATGTTATTTAATTAAAAGTATTACAACACTTATAGTTGTCAATTTTAATCATTATTTAATATAAAAACATTTTTCATTAGAATAAAAGTATGCAATGCAAAATTTACAACTTAAAGTTTTTTTTATCTATCATACGTATTTTTTGAAGTTTAAACTTTTTTTTTTTTTTTTTTTTTTTTTTTTTATTTTTTTTTTTTTTCTCACCCTCCAAAATTTATTTATTAAATAGGTTACAATAACAGTATATACATCCTTAAATCTAATATATACATCTAGCTTACATTGATCTTTGTATTGCCCTTAGGCATTTTAAAGTTCTATATACTATATATAATTTACATTGTGCGCGGTATGCGCTTGAGGAGTAGGTGGCTTTGTGCCTTTATTTAACATTATAAAATGGGGAGGGACCATTTTGTTGGGGTTTCTTTAGGCGCACCACACACAGATTTTTGTAGTCTGCGTGTGAGGCTCATCGTCACCACGCGCTCGCTGAAGTAAACGGCTCGATCGGGTGAACTCGGACCATCGAGTATAACCCAGCGAGAAAGATAACAGTATCTGCATCGTGCCGCTGTTTTTATGTGTCGTGCGTGTGTTTATGTTAGAATTATTATCAATTAATATTATCAATAGTTTTAATAGTTATTATTAATACGTCATAATAATTATTATTCTAATATTAATTTATTTTACATGTTTGGTTTATATTGTGAGGTTAGTGGTGTATTATATAGTGGAAAAACATTAAACATTATTAAAAAACATAACTATTGTTATTGTTACTATAAAGAGTGATTCGATGGTATATGTAAGTCATTCCATGTTTATAATATTTTCAACAGAAATGGAATATCAATATATTCATTAAATTGTTAAAGTCTTCGCGCACGTGTCCTGGATCTTGATGACGGTGTTGCTCAAAATTCAATGATATTGCTTATATCTGAAACATAAAAGCAACAACGAAGATGACATCGATATTCCAAATTTCCATTGTATAACCAAATTTAAGCGACCTCAGTGCCCAGCTGCAGGAGTAGCCACATATAAAAGTAATACAGACAAACACCATAACTTCACAGATGGAAGTAACATTTAGGAATTCTCAATCATACATCATCTCTTTCTTTATGTTTATCATCTCAATCATACAGTTTTAACGAATCATCATTGGAGAAATTTTTGTTGCAAAATGTATAGCAGAAAATGGACAGCCCATCATAATAGTTGTCATTTATGTCTCACCTAATCAAAGTGTAAAGAAAATAATTTAATTCATCTATGAAAATTAACTTACATATATATATATATATATATATATATATATATATATTATATATATATATATATATATATATATATAACAGAAGGGTCTGCATTGCTTAATCGAAAGTTGGATAAATTACCCATGATCTTGAGGGGGGATTTCAATATCGACTTTTCACAAGAAACATTAAAGCAAAGATTTTTTAAAAACCACATTGGATTTAAATATGTCAAATAATAGAAATGAAAGTACAAATAAATACGGAATACAATTGATGCCGTTTTTTTCTAGATATATAAGTAAAATTCAATCGAAAGTATTTATTTTAGCTATCACAAACCCATTATATCCTTTGTAGAATAAGAAAACGCAAATAAATAATTTGATTTGCATAGAATCAAAAAATAATTTTAACTCTAATTTCTCATTTATCCTACTAATCCGATCCATGATAATAATACATAATATTATATATAAATTATGATTCGCAATGAAGTTTACATTTCTGCCGTGCGATCTTAAGCATACACATTTTTTTTTAATACAATTAATTCCAAAATTTGATCTTTAATCGTGTGTCAAAAAAGCACTTGAATAAAATAACCAAACAAAGCATTCAATCTGTACACCTCCGCGTTTGTTTTTTCCTCCGACATTACTGGGATTGGTATTTACTTTTAAGAACATTTTTCTTTTATTCTAAAATATTCATAAATTTGATTTATTTGGTCACATATGAATTTCATCGATTTGTCGATTGTTCATATCAGTGGTTCCCAACAAAATATTTTGCGGACCCCTTCGTCCAGCCATTTCAATGGCAATTTTGAACTAGGATATCAATTTGATATGTTGAAATATTAACGGTTCGTCAATGGAGTTTGAAAGAAGATTAGTGTTAAGGCCGCTGGAAATTATTATATTGTTGTAGAGAAGATGGGGATGAAACATCTAGAATACGGGATTTTAAGCTATTATGGACGTAAAGACCAACGTCTCCGCCTGTCCGGCCGTGACTTACGCATGAATAGCTAGGTAAGGAAACAGAAGAGGAGGAATGGGGTTTTAACCATGTTTCACAGCCTACAATGATATGATAAAAGTTGCAGGTAAAATATAGAAGAAATTCATCATAATGAGCGGACACGGATTGGGCATTAGCTTCCAGGCCAATATCCAATGTGATGAAATCTCTCTTTACCTTTCGTTGTTTAATCAGCTTGTTCTTTGTGATTTGCCTAGCCAATCGGGCGACGTCAGGAGGCCGTCTTTGGTCAACCGGCTTCGATCTGCGCCGTTCCACAATGCCCAGATCCACTGGCGAGTTGGCATGCCCCGAATTTCCAAGGACCTACAAAGTAGGCCCTGCTCGTCCTCATTAAAACAGACCTCGAGTTCGCCTAATTTATTTTTTAAGGGTTTATTCGCCAAAGTCAGCTCTTCGAAACATTTAGACTAGCATTCAAGGTGGTTTTTAGATTTGGATCGCCGCTCATTAATTAAAGCTTAGTTACCTTTACATCCCTAAGGAATCCATTTGATATTTTCTTTCGGGAAACTCGGGAACCTAGACGGAAAACTCCTGCCAAATTATTAACTAAGGCTGGCTTCCTTTGCTTGCTTCTGACTAATCTTAGAAGGCAAAGACTAGCTTATTTTCCTAGGCCATATTTTGGACAAAACAATGGCTTTTTATCAACTTATAGTTTCTATGTTTTTTTAATATAATTTACATTTTCGGTGATAAACAACCCGGCATTTACAGCAAATTAAATTGTTTTGATCATCACGTGTGGTGGTACATTCATATAATGAGCACAGAACCATTTAAAAAAAAAAAAAATTAAAATACGATAAAATAAATAGTATTCACGAAGTGATCATTGGTAAACAGAAACGGTTGTTGATGTCTTCAATTAGTTACCGCTGTAAGATTATTTGACGTTCTAACAGTTATATAACAACCAACAAACAGCTTTCTTCATTATTTTTTAATGTGATAGGAATGTCTATTCTATCCACTCCGAAACTATTGTTTATAATATGGTTCGAAAAAAAAAGAAAGAAGCAAAACTTGAAAGTCGTGATTGAAAGAATTATAGAGAAGAGTATGAACTAGCTGTTCACTGATATCTAATACTAGAAAACAACTGACACTGGTTTAGTAATATGTGAGATCTCTGGCTCTATAATTACCAGGGACAGTCTTTATCTTTATAATCAGCCAGTACTATTTAATGAAGCTTCATTAAATAGCATTGGCTGATTATTAAGATATAAAATGATTAGGAACATTTAATCTTCATTTTTTAACGTTAATTTATGCAAGATATGTGCTTCTTCACTCTTAAAAGACGAGAAATAATCATTTCAGAACAAGGATTTGATTATTTTTTCCTCCTAATAATATAGGATAGTGGAAACATGCCACTGATTCATTGTCTAGATTGAAGAATGTGAGTGTGTAAATTAAGTAGATACCTCAGAACACTATATAAATTTTTATTTAGAACTTCAAATATTTACTATTATTATATAAAAAATGTTTTTATATTATTGGGTCGTTTCATATGAGATGTACGTTTTTACAGGGAATGTTATTTAGTAAAACAATTTTATGGAATCAGAAAATTGTTATTCAAAATACTATGTCTCATTTTAATATGAAATTGGGTAGTTTCCAAGACTTCGGAACGAAAACTACTAGCATGGGAAAGAAGAGTTCTTCTCGGGATTTATGACCTAGTATGTGAAGACGGCCAGTGAAAAATCCGTATCAACGAAGAGCTGCGTCGAATGTATGGAAAACCGGATTCGGTCTCCCCGTATTGAGAGGGAACCAGATTCGACGGATGAGGCATGTAGAACGTATGCCCAGAGAATCTATTCCCAAACTCCTTCTCATGGACCGACCTGATGGTAGACGTGGTAGAGGCAGACCACGTCTAAGGTGGCAGGACGCAGTAGAGGATGTTCTCAAGATGATGAACATTAGACGGCGAATGCTTGCCCAGGAGACGAGTAGTAAGAGAGGACTAGATTCTTGCAGGACCGTAACGCCTAAAATAAATAAATATTAATTTGAAGAAACAATCAGGGCACAGTCAAGTGAAGTTTTTAAAAATCTAGCATCATGTTTTGTGTAAAAAAAATATGTAGTGATAGTTTACGTTTAGCAAGTTATACATTATTAAATTTTTTTTTTTAATCTCGATGTTTGGTATCTCATAATTTATTCATCCGTTCTAATCAGGGTTCAAGTTTCATTTAGGTAGAACTAAGATCTTTAATGTTTGAATTAGGAATGCATTCAACCGAGACGCCCTACAAGTTAGTACGATACGTGGGCATCATCTGGAAAACAATGGAGCTACCAAAGAATCAAACTTTATTCAGAGGAAAATTTCAAAATGAAGATCTGAACTCTTTAATTTTTTTCTCAAACTAATGGCATCAAAGAGCTATGAAAAAATCTTTGCAAAAGAAAAAGATCTTCAACTAGACTGCCTCTGATTGTAGATTAGTAATGCTCTGCACAAGGGAAGTCATTGGCTTAAAACTACAATACTTCAATAATAAGAATTAAAAAAACCTGTAGGACTAGATGAAGGGCTTGGGTTCAGTACTTTACAGAGACTTGCACTGTTTATGACTCAACGGCTTAGCAATGAGGTGACAGAACCTGACTGTACATTCACAACAATGTGATTTCACATTACAAAACTAAACGAGCAAAATGAATATCAATCTCAAATTGTACAATGAAGTCGACAAAGATGAAAAATAAATCAAGCGTGGTTAAGGTACAGCCCACGCATAACTGCTATGGACGAATGAAACTCTATTTCTGTTGAAGAAGGCTATACCACAGAAAATGTCGGAGAACAAGACAATGGAGGGAGGACAGACAAGGCAACAATGGGCACGCTATGTTGCCAGGCTATTGAATTTTCCTTCTCAATTTGAACGTTCGACCCTTCTCCGGTACCATATCTCGCAATATTATACTCCAAGACAAAATACAGTTTTAAATGGATTTTATTTTCGTCATACGTACTTTTTATATTCCTTTAAAATTCAATACAAATTATAAAGTTTAAAAAAAATTAAACTAATTATTTTAATTTTCTGAACTTAAAGAGTAAATAATTACATCGCTTTATTTGATTGTATTAATACATATCTATAACGGTTAGATCAACTTGTTACAAAAAAATAGAGCAGTCGTTTCTCGTTTCTGTATACTAAGAAATATGTATTTCTGAAAAGCACGAAATGAAGTAGAAATATATTTCAGATTTCCTTTAGAATGTAAATAATATTGGGATGATAAATTCGAAGCCCGGTAAAGAAATAGGACTCGAATTAAATACCGATAAAACGAAGTATATGATTAGTAGCAGAAACGGTGTCGATCTTGGTGATATTGATGTATCAGGTCATACTTTTGAACACGTAGAGAAATTCAAGTATTTAGGTTCAATTATAACTAGAAAAAATTAAATCCAGGAAGAAATAAAGTCCCGGTTAAAGGTGGGAAATGCGTGTTATTATTCAGTTGCTAAGTTACTTAGTTCGCGGCTTCTATCTAAAAACTTAAAGATTAGAATTTATAAAACTATTATTCTTCCAACGGTTCTTTACGGATGTGAAACGTGGCCGCTTACTTTAAAGGATGAACAACGGCTTAAGGTTTTCGAAAATAAGGTATTGCGTAAAATATTTGGTCCAAAGAGAGATGAGGCCACTGGGGAGTTTAGAAGGTTGCATAACGCGGAACTTGCATCCTGTGAATATAATTGAGCTGATTGCATCGCGGAGACTCAAATGGGCGAGTAAAGTTGTTGGGCTCGATGACGAGCGGATTCCGAGAAAGTTGGTATTTGCTGATCCGACTGGTAGGCGCCCGAAAGGTAGGCCGAAGCGGAGATGGGAGGATTGCGTTAAGGCTGATCTTGGGAGCTTGGGCTTGAATGGTGAGCATTGGACGAGTCTGTGTAGGCGGAATTTGGTGGTATCGGCATCGAACCTTCGGGTTCGCTAAGCCTATTATTATTATTATATTATTATTATAAATTCGAAGATAAAGGACAGACTTTTTACAAATAAAGGGACATTTTCTAAGGGAATAAGCTTTATTTTCCCGCTTATCTTTTTATTGAAACAACTGATTACATAAAGGATCCTGAAGACCATTAAAGCTATGTACAGAGAGTTTCCTCTGTGGCTAAAGAAAGGAGTCTCTCTAATTTTTTTTCATAATACAAAGCGGGTTAGACAGGGCTGCTTGGTGTCATCTCTGTTTATGCTGGTGCTGGATGAGGTCAAGTGGGTATAAGTTGGTAGTGTATTGGCAACAGATAAAGGAGCTGATGACGATGCGGAAAACCAGATCAGAAAGGCTAGGGGGGAAAAGTTAATGGATTTTTTTTCTTCTTTCACATTATTGGCCTAGCTTGAAATATTTTTCTTCTAAGGTTTCTGTTAGTATTTGTACTTTCTACGAGTTCTTTAAAATCCAAAAAGTATACCATAATATTTGCATGAATAGGGAAGAGATTACATCCATGTTTATAGATTAGCGCAGTGATTTCCAACGTGTGCGCCGCAAAATATTAAATTAAATAATCCGGCTATGTTCTAAAATTTGTGTGCCAACAATTGTATATGGTGACTAAATTCCAGGATTTAAGCAACTTTTGAATCTTTCGTTGTTTTCTTTGCAATCCGTATATTCTAAAGAAGGCTAGTGCGCAAATTTAGAAAAATCTTATGTTTAAGGCGCCGCGGAAAATATTGGAAACCTCAGGCTTAGCAGTTTGACGGCCATTAATTCTTTAATATATTTGGGAAAAATTGTTGTATTTAGTTTTGAGCAGTACATCACAACAAATCACTAAATTAATTAAGCGAAATCACCAGTGATATTTCCTATATATCCTACATTTTCCCTTCTCCACAACAAAGACAATTATCACAGAACCTAGGTTTTATATTACTGTACACACTGTTTAGGCATTATTATACAAAGTATAAAGTGTAATGCCATGGGTTCCGTAAGATTTCGAACAAAAGCCCGAGCTTTGGGGAAGTTTTGGTAATCCATACATGAGGAATATACTTTTAAGTCAGCAGAAAAAAAAACCATTTAAAATGACAGAAGAAATTACATTCAACCAAAAAAATAGAAGAGAACAGTGGTAACGGTGCTGTTTTGCTAGTCGAATTTCGAGCTGTGGAAGAAGTCATTACCTTCAGATGGGGAGAAACATATACAAACACCAACATATATTCAGGTAATGCCTTTATAGATGCGCTATAATGTGGGGTTATCTGCAATAACAAGGTGGGCTCACTTCCTAAGAAGCAATATGGCGGACTGGGCCTTTACGTACATCGTGCTCTATTTTATTCATTTACCAGAGACATGCGAAATTACCAGCTCAAATTTCACACCAACAGCTCCCAACTGAAGCTTCACACCAACAGCTATTAGCTCAAGCACCAGATCAACAACAGATATACAGGTATGAGTGGTGGCACTAATCTACCGATCCCTCTGGTTGATAACTCCTCTGACTAGATGTACAATTTGATTAATAATAAAAACAATCTCATAGAGCCCCTCCTTGGTCTTATGCAACTGTCTCAAACTACCCTTGCCTTTAGACAAATATATGCCCATTAATCAGAAGACTGTAGGTTCCATGTCTATCATAATATAGAACGCAAACGGACTGAATCGACATAGAACAGAATTAGACATATATTTACCCCAGAAACGAATTTATATAGCGCTAGTCACTGAAACACATTTTATATAAACCAAAATACAAACTTTACATTTATGATTACAAAATCTACATAACCGAGGATCCAGACAATACTTCACACGGAGGCACTGCTATTATCATCAAATCAACATTAAAACACCATCCTTTCCAGTTACCCACATTATTATTATTATCTGAACATTACACTCACTGCTGTTTATTGCCCTCCAAGGTATGTCCTGACTTCGACGATGTTTAGTAACTTCTTTAAACGTCTCAGAAGCTGCTTTGTGGCAGGTGGCGATTATAATGTTCAAGACCAGTCCTTGGGGTCTAGGTTATCTACCCCAAGAGGAAGTAATCTTTCCTTCACAAACTTTCATTAGAAACAATATCACCAGACTCAACTACTTTCTGGCCAACATCTGGACGCAAAATACCAGATTTACTTGATTTTTTCAAGACTAAAGGACTCCGCACTACACCTCACGCTATAATCACGAGCTCAGATCTTTGTTCTGATCATCCCCTTTTGCATTTATAACTATTTGGAGGACCTTGTAGCTAAGAATAATATATCTCTAATAAATTGCATAAAGATTGGGACGCGTTCAGTAACTGTCTAAATACTGCTCTCTCCGTTCCTTTGGCTATTAAAAATGAAAAACAGCTTGAGGATGCTGTAGAATGCTTCAAACAGAGCCTACAAGACGCTGCAAGGTCTTATTCCCAGACGAAGAAAACACGAAAAGCTACCAATTTATCCACAGTATATAAGGGATTTGATCAGAGCAAAAAGAAGAGCTCGGAAAATATGGCAGACAGACCAACTTCCATCAGATAAGCAAACTTACAACAGATTCAACAACGAATTCAAACGACAAATTGAAAAATTTAAAAGAACAACTTACAATAACTACATTAGTAACCTTTCGACTGACGATCGCAGCTTGAGCAGGCATACTAAAACCCTCACAAAGCATCAGGAAGTGCCGACAACCCACCGAAAAGAAGATGGTTTCTGGGATATGGCTGACGGATAAAAATCCGAAATGCTCGCCGAATATTTATCTTCTATCTTTACACCACACACAGAATTCAACAACATTGAACATGATAAAAAAGTACTTAAAACTCTGGATGAACCCTTAAAACTGACACTACCTCCCCCTTCCTTCAGGTCTGCCCAAGTCGCTGAACAAATGAGAAAGTTTCCTAAAAAGAAAGCTCCAGGACACGACTTAATTAACGCTGAGGTACTCCAGAAAATGCCCAGGAAAGCTCTAGTGTTTCTGACTTCGATCTATAATGCGATACTGTGGGCAACTAAATTTCCGCTTCAATGGAAATACTCACATATTGCAATCATCCAAAAGCCAAACAAGGACAAAAACACTCCCTCATCATACCGATGTTTAACCTTTACAACAACAATAACTTTTCTTCCACTATACTCCAACATTTTCGAAAATCTACTACAAATAAGACTTCTTGATGAACTAAATAACAATGACCAGATCATCAATTTAGATTTCGAAGCCATCACTCAACATTGCACAAACTACAAACGGTGACGGACTACACATCCACGGTACTATAGCATAAATTATACGCTACTGATGTATTTCTCGACGTTGCTTAAGCCTTCGACAGAGTATGGCACCAGGGGTTTCTCTTCAAACTCAAGACTATCCTTCCACCTACTTACTACCTCATTATTCATTCTTTCTTGTCTTACAGATTTTTCTCCGTCCGACAGGGATCAGAGATATCTGCCATTAGATCTAACGCAGTAGAAGTAACAAAAGGGGCAGTGCTCGCTCCATTGCTCCATATTATTTGCACTCATGGCATACCTTGCAGTCCTAATTTTTAACAGCGACTTACGCAGATGACATAGCGATCTTGACGAAACATAAAATTGCAACACATGCCTCAAAGACCCTACAAGAATATCTAATAAAATTACATGTCTGGATCAAACTCTGGAAAATACGACTGAACCAGGACAAATCACACCATATCACCTTTACTCTTCGACATGACTCGTGTCCTGCCGTTTTCTTAGTCAACACACAAATCCCACAGACGGACACTATACATTACCTTGGTTTGACGTTTGACCGAAGAATGGTTTGGGGTCCACATATCAAGAAAAAAAAGAAAATCCTTAACCAGAGACTGAGACTTCTTTACTCACTCTTTTCAAAATACTCGAAACTAAAACTTCGACAGAAATTGAACACCTACACTCATCTACTGAAACCTATTTCGACTTATACATCGCAGATGTATGGCGACAACTACAAAGACTCACATTAGCAAACATGAAATCTTTTAGGCTAAAACATTTAGAACAATTACAAAAGCACCTTGGTACGTTAGTAATATAACTTTACATACTGACCTTCACATGCCAACTATCAATGAACACATATGGAGCTACTACAAACGTTTCCACGACAAACTACAAGGTCACCTCAACACACCAATTAATGATGTAGCCACAACATCTCTGCTAGGAAATGCCTACAGATGGCTGAAGAGAAGTTGGATGAGAGACCTTCTCCTTTAGGGTGCCCGCATAGTGGAGCAGCGATGAGCGGTCTCAGCTCGTTGCAAAAATAAACCCATGGATTCCAATGGGAGCGCGCATAGTGGAGCAGCTATGCGCGCTTCTGCTTCGAGCTGCGGGCCGCGAGTTCAGAATGTAGATATTAAAAGAAATATGAGATATTAATAAGTACTATTATTATTATTATATATGCTGTTACAAGAAAACATTTATCTTATATAATTAGTGAGAGTATATTATTATTAATTATAAATGAATGAATACTTAATGACAATTTTTTAAAACTAATTCTAATAAGCCAGCGAAGAATACAAACGGAAAAGAGAAAATGTGAAGCAGCTCTGCAGATATAAAAAGATAAAGAAGGAAAAAGAAGATCTGCAAACAATGCTGCAGGATTTTGAAAACAAAAACAGCAAATCATTCGATGGCAGAGTGAAAAAGATGAGAAAAGGTTTCCAACCACGGATATCTTTTTGTAAAGACAAGGGAGGTCTACTCTTGGATGACAAGAATAGAGTGATCAACAGACTATTTTAAAGAGCTGCTAAATCCAGACAAAAACTTTGAAGAGACAATTTGTGATCTCGGAACAGTAGAAGAGGATGCACAGCTGGAACCACCAGATCCAGAAGAAGTAATTATGTCCTTAAAAAAAATAAAAAACAAAGCGCCAGGAATTGATGGGATCCCAGCAGAAGCAATCAAACCTGGCGGGGTGGCACTCGCAGAGAAATATATGAATTGATTTTAATGATGTGGAGGAAATGCCCAGTGAGTGGAAGGTAGCTGTTATATTGCCTATTCATAAAAAAGGAGATAAATTGGATTGCGGGTATCATAGAGGAATCACATTACTGGGTATAGTCTACAAGGTGCTATCAACTTTGCTAATCAGAGAGCAGAAGAGGTGTTGGGTGATTACCTGTGTGGATTCCGCCCTGGAAGATCTACAATATACCACATCTTTTGCATGAGGGTGATGTCAGAAAAATGCAATATTGAACAACATCATCTGTTTATTAATTACAAGCAAGCATACGACAGCATGAATAGCATAAGGACACTTGGATGAATAGCATAAAGCACACTTGGACAAGGTAGAAGGGAAACGGTATAAGTGCTTGATAGATAACTCTATAAGGTGACCTGCCAAGAAGAGATGTGGTAGCTTCCACCTGGCGACTGGCCACGACTATTTGCAGATGGATTCAAACCACTTAGACACAGATGTCCTGCCTTGACGGACATACAACAGAAATTTATAAAATGTCGAAGTCCATGGACGCTAAGCTTTTCGAACTGGAATCCAGGTCATATACCCTGTGTCGTTATTACAGAGCATATTAGCATGAAAACCTCACAACCTCAAGAAGGGTGGAGTAAGAGTAGATTCTCACTAGGTTCAATTACTATGACAGTCTCCCATAATGAATTTTGGAAATCCAACACTGCAATTGTAATATGGCTCCGAAGGAGTGGTTCAAAGGGGAGCAATAGATCTATTTGTCTGTGAATTTCCACTTATCAATAACAAAGCCATAATATAAACTCGGTGATAATAATTCCAAGAAGTTACAGCAAAATAAATCTGGCAGCAAACGATTCCAGCTTTGTGAGATTGTCTTATTGACTAACTTCCACATATAGGTATATAATATAAATGTATATTTCTTCCAAAAATATTATTGACAATATAATAACAGTACTAATACATAAATCATGTCAAATATTATGGTATGTAAAGATAAATTTGTTTGTGTGAGTGTGTGTCTAAAACTATTCCGGGATAAGGGCTTCATAAAAATGTTCCTCCTTCTACACAATTTATATTCACATTACAATTCCCTGTAGATTCATGGGATCCTCTTCAAAACTATGCTTCTTGAGCACCGGCTCGCCAAACAGGCTAACTAAAAAATTAAAATTTTGAAAAAAAGGATAAATATCCATTTTCATAGCTTGGAGAATGCAAGAACATTAAAATGATGGCTTATATAAATAACAGATGGACAAAGTTTGGTAAATTAAACTGGGTCGATAATTTCAAATAATCTATTTCTTACTCTAACTCCAAGAAAATGTAACTAATTATCCTTATTACATATTCAATTTAAAAATAAATAAAAAAAAACTTGTAGAATCACTTTTCTGAGGAAACAAGCATAATACCTCTGAATCTTGGCTTCATAGGCCTCACATCTTTAATTAAGATAGTGGCAGAACCAAGGTTTTTAAGAGGTACATCTCCCAGAAGCAGAAGGTGGGGAGAGGGAGAGAGGGAATGGGAAGGCATAACATTCTTACTAACTTCAATTAAGCCCAACAGGGCTATTAACCCACATGTATTGGCACAAGTAAGTTCATATTAAATACAATTAAGAGTAGATTCAGCCAATTGAAAATTAATATATATGTTATAAGTATTTTAAAATTCCATTTTTTATTTATTTTTCTTTGGTGTTCATTTGGGGAAGGGAAGGAGAGGGCATTTTCCTTCTTCGGATAAACCAATACATAAAGTAATATTCCCAAGAGATTTACCCTAAATCACACATTTTTCTTATTCTGGCCACTCAACACCAGGTAGCAATAGTTTTAAGTTTTTTTTTTTTCTTCATCAACTCCTCTACTAATTTCTTTTTAATGTATGTTAAAGTTCTTGTGTTTTCTATTCATTATGTTTATTTTACAAAGTAAACATAAGATGATTGCTGTTATAACCTTTTCTAAGGAGAACAGTAATGGTGGCTTATTACATTTTAAACCTAAATAATAACACAGCAAAAGTTCTTAGGAATCATAGGAATAAAACTTGTTAGGAAAAAAAAAGCTTATTCAATAAAAGCAATTAATAAATAAGTTTATTTTATATACAAACATTGGAAAAATATCATCATATTGTGTTCATTAACCCACTAATGTAAGCAAAGTAAAATTGTGTTAACAAGCTAGAAAAATAAGAGGAAAAGAAATTACAGCAAAGGACTTTAGGAAACACCTTATTTATTCAAAAATCGTCTACAATGCATAATGAATGCTGCTTTTAAAAATGCACTATTAGGCGTTCTAAAAACCACTAGTCAGTACAGAGAAAGCAAGATAAAAACAATGTCAAGTAAAAATAGACGGAGGCATGGGAGTTTGGTACGAAAAATATACTTAATCATGTCTTAAAATAAACAACCTATTTTAAAATTCTCATCCATTAATGGATTTAACTTTCCAGAATCATGTACAAATTAAAAAATTAATATATTTTAGATATATAAAAAATAGTACCAAGTACATACATCATATCGAAAATTAATATGTAAATCAAGGAGGTACTTAAGAGGCCGATTAAGGTAGCATATGCAAATTGTTTAAAATTCAATATAAATATTATTCTTTCCTAGAGGGATAATCCCAAAAAAATTTATATTGTTTAAAAAAAAAGAAAGAAATATTTAAAAAAATAAAAATTATTTGCCTGGATTACAAACCCTTTAGTAAGAAAGATTTTTTGCTTTATTTTTAGATAATTTAATAACTTTATGATAATATGCTCAATTTTAAAATATCATTTGAAATGGGATAATCCCAATAGTATTAGAATGTTCTCAAAAAGGTAACAGCCACAATGAAAAATGTAAAGAAACAACATAAGACAGTTATAAAATTGCAATTATGAAAAGAATGTTAATGTATACAAAATAAAGCTTATCCAATAATGCTAGATATAATTGAGTGAATCATTTTAAAAAATGTTGCTTCATTTTTAAGTTTTAAAATCTCTTTTGTGTAACAGACAATTTAATTTGTAATTTTAATAATTTAAACAGACTGGAATATGCAATACAAGCATTTCATTTTTTAAATCATGGATGTAACTTATAACCTTATTCCATATATTAGCAAACAACAGACAGGATGAGAAGGTCGAGATTGATTCCATGGGTCAACCACAGAATAAAAATCAACTCAACCCATTCTCTCAATTGAACCTGTATTTGACAATATTTACTAGTACTTCAAGAAAATTGGATAAAAATACTTAAGAAAGAGTAATTAATAAGGAATAGTAATTCCATAACATTCCCAAGAATTTTAGAGAGAGGCATATTATAAGGGAATGTGAAGGTTTAGGTACTTAAATTGACACTATAAGTTTGAGAACTTTAACATGGATATTCCTATCCAGAGTCACAATAAACTTTATTCCACCAAAAAAATTGTGAAAAATGGACATTCAATATTGCTGTAGGATTTGATATAACTGATTACTTAATCTTAAGAATAATTGTTTCTGCAATGAAATAAATTTACAACATTGAATGTTTTTAGTTCAATTTTTTTTTAATCCAAGAATAGTAGGGTAAGACTAACTTAGATTAAACAATGTATTTTTTTTTTAACATACTTGACATTTCAAATTAATTAATAAACAAAATTAATACAAAAATAACAGGAACTCCTTGACTATTAATTATTACCAGAATAGGAAAACAATTAAAAATAGTGGTAAAGAACTAATTCCTTTTATAATTAACCTGAAACCAAACAAGTATAAAGAATTTATACTTTAATACTGAGTGATTTTATAATATAAATCTGTTCAGCAGGTTGTAAATATTTTAAAACTTTATACTATGAGAAAACAACATAAATATCTTTTTAAAGAAATTTTAAATGCCAAAAATAAAAGTAAAAAGCTGTAAACTGGCCAGTTATTAACAAACTTTATTTATTATTTAACTTTTTACCTTATTACAAGCAATATAGTTTAATTAGTAACACTTATTATGTTAGCCATAACAGAAAACTTTCAATAGAAAAAATTGATTCTACTACTTTCTACTCTGAGATTATATTCTTAAATGCATTTAAAAGTAGCTTTCTGATCAGGTTTTATTATTTAAGAAGATGGATTTAATTACAGGCTAAATATCAATATAATTGATATTTATGACTGTCATTAAAATACTTTGTGTCATATTACTATGTGTTTTCTGAATCCAAGATGCTTTTACAGATCCATTACCATAACCTTGATAAATAAATAATAAATCAAAATTATAATAAAAATTAACCTGAATTATAATCAATGAAAAATTAATCCACTTATTATATAATATCGTTGCTACATATAACTAAATAATAGAATCAAAGATAATTATCCCTCTTTTAATCCATATTCAGGATTGAGAGTAAAAGTGGTAAGCAAAATGCGACAAAATAACTCATAATGGATATCATTTCAAACCATTAAAACAACAAAACAAATCTGAAAGAAGGATTAAATCAGTAATAGTTTTGTAACTGGCTAAAATATGCTCAATTGTTAATTATTCTTGACATAAAATTCTTTTACCACTTTATTTTATGGGCTAAATTTATGTACCATTTATTTTTAATTTTAACATGAAACTATAAATCTTTATACAAAATTCTAAATTTAATACAAACATACAAATCAATTCGAGAAAATTATACATAAAATGTATCTGGGAAAAAAAAAAAAAAAAAAAAAAAAAAAAGTGAACAATTTATTGGTCAAAATAATATTATCAAGTCATTTAAGAAAGTACAGTTAGATATTTCCTTAAAATACTTATTTTTAAAGGATTATATGAACTTTATTCAACAATTATTTATTTAAAGACAATCGTTGGGGTATAGTTAGAAATAAGACACACCGTAAGGAAATGTCATTGCTGACTATACCCCAACAGTAATTTCCTTGATTTCATTTGTGGTCCACTATATCTGTACTACTATTATTTTTACTTTTATAGGGAGAGATACACTTTAATGGAGAAGCAAGCTGCCAGGTTGCTTATACACAGCATGCTTATTTTTCCTCATAGGACTATTTTTAATATCACTAATTTTAATATACACTTAATTTCTTTTTTCTCTTTTTAGTATTTTTTTTATTACTGTGTCCCTCCAAGTAATCTAAATACATGTATGTAATATATATATATATATATATAAAATGTAATACATAACATTAAATGACGACCTATATCAACTCAATTAGCAGCTATATGAAGTACTGCTTCAATATTGAATCCCTAGCATACAAAAAAACAAACAAAAAAACTAAAAAATTTAAAATATAAATAAAAATATGCCTCTCTCATGATTCCTGGTTTATCAACAATGAATAAATGTATAATAATTAGATGGTGTATAATTCCCAGGAAGTTGAGATCCTTGCTACAGCCTTAGCATTAACACCTATATCCTCCATGAAGTTCCTAATTGAACCAGGTATAGTTTCACAGGCTCTGAACCATAGGCCTCTGATGTTGAAGTCTCTCGCGAAACTTTTCCTTGAAGAAAGGGATACATTTTTCATAGATTGCTTACTTTTCCCTTTCTTACTTGTTCAAGGTCGTTAGATTTATATCTCACAGTGGGATTCAGAATGATAGCTGAATTTCCAGTTTAAGGGAATGCCATGATATCAACCATGATACCGTATCCACACAGTAAACTTCCTTGATACAGGGAAAATCTCTTTCCTTAAGGAGCCTCATTAACTCATGCTTTACTCTATGGTAACAGCAAGTTATCAGGAGGGAGGTGTTAGGACATTTTCCCAGCACATATTCTGGTGTTTCTGGCTTTTTGTTGCATTTTTGACAGAGGGACTCAACATCTCTAACCTGTCCACCGACACTTGGGACTTCATACAGGGTTGCATAATTGATATAAAGTTTCAGGACATTGGACCATTCAGACCCCAAAAGTATCTGCTTTTCGTACATACACTTATTAGCTTTCGGTGTTTCTTTAAAATGGCGTACCCTAATGCCCTGCCACCTGCAGTTGGGCCATACCTGGAACGAGTTTTCTTGTAGCGACTGCCGCAGAGCTCTTATACTCGGGAGTCCCAGCTCAACCCCCAATCACTAGGCGAATTCAGCAACCTCAGCTGAATAGTTGAATGTGAATTGGAACAGGGCATCTGGTAAATTGGACAGTCACTGAGCAATGGACCAGTGTTGTAAAGGAGCCTCCCATTGGCAGTGGATCAATCCTAGACCTTGTTACCTCCTAGGAGCGTGTAACACAGCCATGGAAGTGTTTGCAGATAGTCAGACGATGGCCTTAACACTCCTGCAAATCAGGGTGTCGATGCCCTCCAATATTTCTAGACACAGCTTTGTGAGGGGAATAGTTTGGAGAGGACATGTAACAAATATTGGTAGATGATGTTAATCTTCTGCTCAGGCTTAAGCGAGATGAGGTAATAAGCTTATTCAGATTATCGTTCAATTTGTATCATCAAATTCTCATTAAAACTAACTCCCCCGAGAATGAGCATCCTTCCTAAATACTTTATACTATCTCCACACTTCAGAGTTTGGCTGCTATCTCCATGCTCAAGGGAGAGTGTCGTTGCTTCTAGCTCTCCTTTATCCAGCACTATGCCCACACTTTTGAGTGGATTTATTTCCAAACCAAACCATTAATTTCTGTAAACTCAGGTGAAAATTTGAGTATGAGTCTAAATGTAAAATGAGTAAACTTTTGCTAAATACTAACAAGAAAAACAATAAATAATAGAGGAAAAAAAAAAAACAGATCTGAAAACAGAGCAAAAAAGTATATTGGGATTGTATAAGTTATAGAAACATATAAATTAGCTTCTTAGTGTTAACAATAAATATAATAAAAAAACTTAATAAAACATCTGCTGAATTTAACTGAATATATACTGGCATTTCTGACAAATTTTAGACATATAAAATTTAATACTTTTATTTATGTTGTTTCTAAAAATTAGTAATTAAGATTGACAAAACTGAAAAAAAAAAAAAAAAAAAAAAATGTCTTCTTGGATTTTCTTTATTTCTGCAGACCTATAGCTAAAAGTGATTAATATAATTTGTTTAAAGCTTTTAGTCATAATTACTGGCTTGCTCTATCAAAATCATATGCCTTTGTACTTTATTAATTTCTTAAAATCCAATAATATTTTTTCTGATGATGATAGGATCTATTGTAGGTCTAATTTTCTTTCATGGTTAAAGATAGACATAGTCCTGAATGTTGTAATGCCTGAAAAGCCTTTACTCGGTTTAAATTCCTTCAATGATTCAATTGATAAATTTTAATTGATCTATGTTATATCCATCCATCTTTGCTCTATCATTTCTACTATATTCTTACAATGCTACTATTATTTATGTGTTCTCCAAATCTTGAATTTTGGAAATCACCAATGGATTGCTTAATTTATTGAAAGATAGTATAAACAATAATATTTATAAATAATATGACACATTTAATTTAAGTTATTTAAATATTTTGAAGGATAACGTTTCTTTTTTTTTTTTGAAGTATTATTATCACCATTACTGGGGTACATATTAATGGGTTGTCCCGAAAATAATGAAAGATTTTGGTTCAAAAAGAAAGATTTACAACTGTTTATTTAATTAAAATAGTTTCAACTACTATCAATACATCTTTGACAATGTTTGGGCTGTTTCCATTTCCTCGGAATAGAATTCCCCATCTTTAGAATTGATTAACTCCAAAAACGTTTTCTAATTCCTTTTGTCCATTAAATATTATGTCATGTAAGTAGAGGTCCAGATGTCTAAAACAATGATGATCCGTAGGCGAAAGGCCCGGAGAGTGGGGCGGATGTGGCAGAGTTTCATAGCTCACAGTTTTTATGACCTCACATGTGAACAGGCACTATCGTTAACAAAATGGTTCTCTCCCGATTAACCAAAGATGGCTTCATTATGGTCAATTTCTGACATATTGCCTTTGGTTACAATATGATTAGGCACTGATGGTTTCTCTAGAATTTAAGAAGCCGTAATGTATCAAACCAAATGAAGCCCAACAAACAGTAACCATCACCTTTTTTTATGAGTTTAGGACTTTGGAAAATGTGCCGCTTCTCTCTCCTGTGTTAAGCCACTATCCAAAACTAGACTAGTTTTATTGTTAAGTATGTACTTTTCATCAAAAGTAACAACTCTGGACAGAAAAGTCATTTATAATTTGGCAAAAAAGGTTAGCTCAAAACTTCATAATGCTGTTGTTTTTTTGGAAGTCGTTTAATGTGCATGCAACCCAACTTTCAACCTGTTTAAACTTTCCAATAGCCTTGAGATGATAATAATTTGCTAAGGTCAAATTTCCCTGTGAGTTCTTCAACAGTAGTTCTGAGGTTTCCTTCCTCTAAAGCCCGCAGAACATTATCACCAATAGAGGAAGTCCTTACACAACCTTCTTTGTCTTCAAGGCTGAAGTCTCCCTCTCAAAATTTTCGAACCACCATTGAATAGTGCACTCATTAATGCCCCCACCCCAGACTTGATTGATGTTTCTGGTCATTTTGACCCCACTATAGCAGAGTTTAAGCTCATAAAACAAAAATATACGAATATCACATGCTGATGTCTTAGTACACAAAATACTAAAGAGGTTAACCAACATTATCATTTGGAAGAGTATTAATAAGTGTTTACATTTATACAAATGAATAATCCAGTAAACACAAATTTTGTTTTAGAGAGGGGTATTTTTAAGAAAACTCAAAACCCTACATTATTTTCTGAACAACCCAATTAAATAAGTATTGTAAATCATTGAAGGATGAAATTGTTTGAGTGGTGACAAGAAATAACTATGAAAGTAGTATTTACTAGTTTTTGAACCTCACCCAACTATCTTATCCATTAAAACATGCAGACTGCCAATGATTTAAAGTTTAATGTTATAATTTCTAATAATAAATAATCTGACAATGAGGTACTCTAATATGTTCAGGAATGACCTTTTTACACTTTTATATTCTTTAAAGAAAAAATAATAAAGGCTTATAGAAACTATCAATCCAAATTAGCATAAAGAATTATTATTTCCCATTAATGATAAATGTCAAACACCATCTAAATAATGATAGTTAAAAAACTTTTATTAATAGATTAAAATTAATCATAGCATTCAAATGTTAATAAATCTATTAAATAACATGCACATCGGTAAAATGTTGAGGTTAAAATAATTTTATTAGAAATTGTGAACAGAAAATACAATATCTAATGAAGGGTCTCATTGAGCTTAATGTGCAAATAAATTTTAAAACTTTCTCTTATCTAGAATACTTCAGAAATTTCAGATGAAAGAGTTTGTATTTCTATTTATAGAATATTATCATAAGTTTCATATTATCAAGAAGTTTTCATTAATAATAAATGAACAGTTAAATATATTTTGTATCTGAATAATATAGTTACCAGTTCTATCCCTGAACTACAATAAATAAAAAATAAAACAAAATTACCTCATATTGCTATTAATTACAAAACGAGAAACCAATTTTTTTAAAAATAATGTTATGTTACACCACAACCAGAAACATAAGATTCTAACACCTGAAACAGGGGCTAATTAAAAAAACAAGATGAAATCATTGTGAGTTGTAAGTTTCTGAAATTTCAAACAAGTGATATCGGTCTCAAGAGGAATGAGGATTCTCCAAGGCAACCACAAATTAATGCGAAAGCTATTTAGAATTACGGTGAAGGAGAAACAACAAACAATAATTAACTTGAAGTTTTTCAATCCACCATAAATAGGAGAGAGAGAAAGAAAGAGAGAAGAAGAGAGGGAGGGCAGAGGGAAACTCCATGCTGATTTAATAAATATGTTAGCAAAGCAATTTCAACTGATATCAGAAACACTTTAATTCCCAAATCATCAGGTTATAAGTTATTATAGTATAAAAGTAAAAAAGAAGTTTTTTCAAAGGCATTCAAATGATAAATAAAAAAATAAACCTCATCTTGATTACTCAAAAGTCTCCAAAGATCATCTTCATTATGATCCAAAATTTGAGCCTTGAAGAAAATTGATGAAAAATGCTTAAAATGAAAATAAAATAAATAAGTACATTTTTAACAAAAAATAAAAATAAGGTCAACAACAAGACCAACAGAAATATTTTGCATAATTTATATTTCAGAAAACAAAAAGTGATCAAATATAAATTTAAATTATAATTCAAGGAAGAGATCTGGTCAGAAATCAGTGAATACGAGAGGACCTGGCAGTTTCAGATACATAAGAAGTGGATGAAATGAGGTAGCTGAAATCGTATGACCGCGTTTGCCAAATGGAGGAAGATCAGGATCCAAGGAAGTTTTTCGAAGCTAGGTCAACTAGCATACGTTCCTGGGGCAGATCTTGGTTAACATGGACGGACTACATCTCAAAGCTGAGACAGCAAAGAGGACACTGACTGAATGCCATGAAGGCGCTGGCTAGGGACCGCGATGCGTGGCTGGCATGGACAGAGGCACCTCCACGCAGAAAGGCACAAGGAGGAAGAAGAAGAAAAGAAAATATCTAGGATATCTAGTAGTATATTTTGAATTTTCAGTATCTAATTAAATTTAAAGTAAGACCCATTGACAATGCACCAAAACATGCAACAAAAAATTAAAAACATTATTCAATGAAACAAGATTATAAAAGCCATAAATAAAAATGATGTGAATTATGAATACGATAATTTTTCATGAGAAAAAAGTATTCTAAGGAAATAAATCAGTCAACTTTTAGTTTTCAAGCAATCGGTTTTAAATGTTACATACCTTTAAAACACTAAAAATATTGAATAAATTAAATTTGAACAATTCTAGCAAAGATTCTAGAATATCCTTTTCCAAACAATCAGAGAAATTTGAATAAATATTGAAAATACGCAAAACACTGTTAAACAAACTAATATGAATAGAATTATTATTTTTGCCAACGGTCTGGTACAAGGTACTTTCATAATTGAAATGATTACTAAAAAGTTGGAATTGAATAAACAAATCAATGCCCAATACGAGCAAATAGCAAGAATAACTCACTATAAACTTTAATTACCAAATACGGTGGTAAAAGAATAAGTGGACCTTGCCTTTTTTGTTATAGGTGAAGGACTACTAGACAATTTTAAATATATGATGAGATTATTAAAAGAATGTGACGATTGGCAACAATTTTTAGGTGGATGACTATCCATAGAAAAAACCAATGTTTCTCTAAGAAGATCTTTAACCTGTTTGTAACAGTTCATTCCATAAGATAGTTCCATTATCCCCATTGATGACTGTTCATAACATCAATTAACTTATTTTATTATCTTATTAAGGAACATTCTTGACCCAAACTCCCCTCCCCCCAATTTATTATTAATTTTTGAACCTTATATTAAAATAAAAGCACATTAAGTGTACAACAATAAAATATTACTGTTGGTTATTTTATTTTAAAAACTGCTATCAGAAATATGAAAAAGTATTAATCATAATACAAAACAATAATAAAATGATATATATCTTCAGCCAAACCAAGCCATACAAGTGCATATTATATTTTTTTAGTTCTTAAAAGTCTTCCTTAAATAATGAGACGCTGTTAGGATTAGCTCACTTTTCTAAGAAAATATAGTTAGAGTATGAAAACAAAAAAAAAACTATTCAGAAACATTAGTTCAAATTTACATGTTTTTTTAATTAATTTTACAAATATATGTGAAAAACAATTTTGATTAATTTTTATCAGTAGATTAATTTTTTATTAATAGATTAACTTTTTATTAATTCTGATTAATTTTTTGAAAACACATTAGTTCACTGACTCATTCCTTTTTTTTAATATACGAATAAACTAATTTTAACATATTACAGTAATAAAAATAGTTACTCTGTTTTCGGGAGCCCATGTTATTAGAATGTCAGATATAAAATAGTTTTACTTATAAAAAATGTATGAACTATAAAACAGTAAATTATCTCTTAACATTGATAACATAAAATTAGACCATATTCTGAAACAGAAACTTAGCAGAACAATAAATACGAAGTGATCAATTCGAATATATGTTTATGGTCATAACTTTCTTCAGAGCATAAATATGTAGTGAATAAATACCTAAGTTTTCATTTGGTTTTATTATTGCCTGCTTCATATATAATAAATCTTAAATATGTTCAAAGAAAATATTCCGGTCTTAACGATTTCCAATTAAAACACAAATTTTGAATAGAAACAAGTTAATGACTGATGTTAGATATTAAAGAATATATGGGATTCATAAATTGAGTTTATACAATACTAATCAGTAACAAACAAAACAGTGAAATATATGTACTTCAAAAGCATCAATTAAAAACCCATAAAATTCCAACTAAATCTGCTAAAAGCAGAGTAATGACTGTTAAAAGAAGAGCAGGCAGAAGAAACATCTCAAATAAATCCTGTAATCTAAAAAACGATGTCGACTCAAACATTTCATAAAAAGTAAGAAGACGTCTAAAACATAACTAAACAGGGTTAAACAACATGCTAACAGTGCATACGATTTTTTCATAAAGTGAATTTCCTTCATCAGAACATGATTTATAAATTAAAAAGGTATAGTTTGTTTTAATAAATTGTAGAAAAATGATTATATAAAAATCATAACAATCTTAAAAATATGTATTTAAATTGAGAAAAAATGCTGATATAAATATCAAAACACAACAATAATTGGCAAGGAATTATCAAATAATATATTGAAAATACCAGATAAAAAAGAAAAATTAAAAAAAAAACAGTTGTTACACCTGGAAATTTAAATGTCATCAATAATAAATTTAAAAAAAAGAGTTAAGTGATTATCTTAATGACTGATCAAAACTGAATTCCCATGATTAGGATAAAATTTAAAGTTTATTAATAAAATATATAACTAATAAAAAACAAACATAGATATTTGTGTTATAAATATATATTAGAAAATATAATGCATTTATGACTCCAATAACCTACCTCTATCTTAATGAACTATGACAGTCGTGAAATGAATAAACAAGAATTTCTCTGTTCTTTCTCTAAAAGCTATCTCATCCCACACTAAAACCATTTTTCCACCAACACTGGCACAATGCACAAAAATATTAAAGTAAAATACGTTAAAACATGCGGGGCATACAAACGATGATATATTAATACAAAAAATAAATTAATTGTGCAAGCGTAAATATGTTAACTAAACGTAATCTAAAAAAAATAGACCAACTAAACTTAAGAGAATAGAACTGACCGGAGTTGTACCACTATAGCCAGGTGGTAACCTCTCTGCTCGTGACAATTGTGCTACTTGGATGAACGGCTCGGTGAAGGTTGGTTGAGAATTGGGTGAAGGAAAGACTGTACTCTTATCGATCCATTAGCCTTTAGTACTGTAACTTTACTCTTACTCAGCCTAGTTTTACATGTGACTTTTACTAATTATCATTAGCCTTTTTAAAAATACATAAGTATAATTTTATCGGCCATCAGAACCTTTTGAGTTTAAGATGATTGTTAATGACAATACCTTTCGCAAAAAAGCATTATGCAAACCTAAATTATCTATATTTTCATAATTTAAAAAAAAGTTTATTCTTAAGTACATGTAATTTAAACAATGAACCACAAACTACCTTAAAATAACTCATGTGTTCAACATTAGTAATACATGAAAAGTCAAATACATTAGTTTAAATTTTAAAACCTTTATGATAAATTTGTTCAGTAGACGATGTGTCCTAACACACTCAATTTGGTACTGTGTGTTTCTATGTTTATTTTCGCCTTCAAGAATAAATTTATAATCTATTGCGAGCATCGCAAATTTTTCATTACCATCCTAATTAAAATTAGTTAAGAAAAATAAATAAATAAAAACGCGCTACACTGAGTTTCAGTGGAAATATGTATTGTAGATTAAACAAAATAACATCAATAATTTTCTTCAACAATCACTTAAACGTATGCAGTTTTCGCCACATTTCCTTTTACGAACTTCATGTATATTACTTTTTTCTGAAATCCTCATCTTTCCGACTTCATATCATGTTGACAGTGAGAGATGTTAATTATTTAAATTAAACCATATTTTTGTAAACGAATTTTTTTAAATTCAATATTTAAGACCTGCCAGACTATTTCAATGCGAATAAAAATCATGTGATATTAAATCCTATCCAATTGTACATTGATATAACGAGTTTAATCTAAAGTGTTTGTACCAACTTTCAAGAACCTGTAATATCTACAAAGAGGCACTTCCGGTAGATCAATTTTTAAAGATAAAAACGTTGCTAAGCACTATCAATATGTTATTTACTTGTTTTTTAACTTATTTTTTCTATTTTTAAAGAGTTGTTACCCACAGCTTTTTTTTTTGGAGGACCATGGACAACAGCTGAAAGAAAAAATTAAAACTAAAACAACTTTATTTTTCATTTTTTGAACATGCGATTACAAAACAATTACGTGTCTACGTGTTTTTCTCTATGAATTAATGCAATAACAATATATAAACTCATTTAGTAAATTGCTATGTAAAATTACACATTTTAACCTAATTTAATTAATTGTTTGTTGTCAAACATTGCCCCACTCAAGACGTTATTGTTTTTCCAGGTCGTTTTCATTTTGAATGTCGTATTTCCTGATTTCCCTTTTTAATTTGGCCCGAAAATGTATAAATAAATTCAGAAGTAATAATTGCTGAAGGGTTTCCAGAAAGTTTAGAACATTGTAAGGCAACCAAATCTGAATAAATGACGTATTTATAGCGAACTTTATGGTTTGTTTGTTTGTATCTTTAACATCACTTTATGCTACTGTGGCTAATCGGACGATGCTACAGTGGGAGTCCTAAATTTTGCCTATCCAGGTTTTATCAGGAAAGTGATCTTTAACGAGTACCTGACATCGCACAGGCTCGGGGCCACCTTTTAACGTCCTCTCCGAAGAACGGCATAACTATGGATTTTTTACCCCCATTAAAAAATCCTAGGACCACCTGCGGGTTTGAATCCGTGACCTTTGGCATAGGAAGATGTTATGCTAACCACCCAGCTACAAGTGATTCCCTAATAAACTATTAATCCGAAAGCGATAAACTCAAAATCGTTAAAACAGTGATTTCTTTAGCATAAATATGTCATTTGAACAGATCACTTGTATGTATGTATGTATGTATGTGTGTGTGTGTGTGTGTGTGTGTTTTTTTTTTGTATTGTAGGGGATAATCTTTCATAAGACGAAGTGGGCAACTGAATTCACAACAGTGTGAGATTCTTACTCACTAAAAACCACCTACATTCTCTGCGATGACACACCGCGGAACTGCTTGCAAGCATTACTTCGCGGTGGACAGGATGGCTAAGCGCCTACTTCTCTACTGCATACTTGACGGTATTTGACCTCTTCTCGCTCGCTCCTCGGTTCTCAGTATTCTTCCGACTCTCCCAGCATAATCTGAAACAGCATTCCAGTTTTCTTGACTGGTCAACATGAGCTGTACCAGATTTTCCGGTGTGGATCTTTCACCCAGCACCATATCTAGCTGAACCTTCTCCACGGCAAATTTCTTGCATGCGAAGAAAGCATGTTCCACTGTTTCATCCAAACGAGGACAGTTGGTACATGATGATTCTTTATCCAGCTTGAACCTGTGGAGATATGACCTGAAGCAGCCATGTCCAGAGAGCAGTTGAGTAAGGTAATAATCAACCTCTCCATGTGTGCGTGTCACCCACGATGTAATATCTGATATCAGGCGATTTGTCCACCTTCCAGATGTTGATGAGTCCCAGCGTCTCTGCCATATCCGAAGAGTTTCCAGTCTCTCGTCTTTCACTAACGTTAGCCAATGCTCCTCTGGCGCTTTACGTTTTCTGCGGTAGATTCTGCCACGCTCTTCGGCCAGTAGATCTATTGGAATTATGTCGGCAATGATGCACATGGCATCATATGATACAGTGCGAAATGCTCTTGCGACGCGCAGGGCATTTCTACGATGAACGCTAATCGCTTTACGCGAATACGATCTCACTTGGAAGCTATGACACCAGATTGGTGCAGCATACAAAAGCACTGAGCTGGTTACATTAGCAAGGAGCCTCCTCCGGCTTTGTGCAGGCCCAGCGATATTTGGCATGATTCTAGAAAGTGCGTTCGTTACTTTCATGGAGACTACCTGCAAGTGTTCATCAAACCGCAGCCTGGCATCAATCTGCACACCTAGTTATTTAATAGAGGGCTTTGAGGGAATGTTAATCT
Source organism: Piezodorus guildinii (assembly GCA_023052935.1). NCBI lineage: Eukaryota > Metazoa > Arthropoda > Insecta > Hemiptera > Pentatomidae > Piezodorus > Piezodorus guildinii. Next base: position 57,464,172 of record CM041295.1, read on the forward strand.
CTCCAACGGTCAAATTGATTTTTTTCCCCTCACTTTCCTGCTGGTAATAAGTACAGCCTCAGTCTTATGGTCAGCCAGTTGTAGGCCCACGGACGAAAGCCACTGGCTTATATCAAATATTGCTTTGTTGGCCTTGTACGTTATCTCCTCCAAAAGCTTTCCTCGAGCAATGATAGCAAGATCGTCTGCGAATCCTACCGTGGTAGTTCCTTCCGGCATAGGAAGTCTGAGTACGGCATCGTACATAACATTCCATAACAACGGTCCTAATACGGAACCTTGAGGAACGCCACCAGTTATTTTGTAGGTTTTTGGTCCTGCGTCTGTTGCATACCACAGGATTCTGTCAGAAAAATAACTTCTGATAATCTTAAGGAGGTACTGTGGAAGTTTTTTCTTACTCAACTCTTCCATGATGCAATCCCATCTTGCTGAGTTAAACGCATTCTTGACATCTAACGTTATCACGGCGCAATACTTTTTTCCACCCCTTCTCCATCTTTTTCCTGGAGTGGCTTCTCTGGCTGACTTTATCACATAGTCTATTGCATCGACTGTTGACCTACCTTTCCGAAAACCATATTGATTTTCCGACAACCCGGCTTTCCTCAATGTGATTTGTAATTCTATTGCACACAATCCTCTCCAGAATTTTACCCGCAGTGTTTAGAAGACAGATTGGACGGTAGGATGTAGGGTCATTTGGAGACCCTTTACCCTTTGGCAGGAGTACCAATTGCTGCTTTTTCCACTCAACTGGAAATATCCCTTCATGGAGACAGGAGTTGTAAACGTCCAGGAAGAGTTATGGTCTGCTTCTGACTGCTGTTTTTAGGGCAAAGTTGGGAACATTATCCGGTCCTGAGGCTTTTTTATCCCCTACTTTGCGACAGGCTGTCTCAAGTTCTTCTTGTGCGATTTCCGGTACCTGGTCCTGTTCTAGGTTCGGTATTATATCGAAGACTACTTCTGGTCTTGTTGGGAACAGCTCTAAAACTATTTTCCCCAATAGGTCAGGAGAGCTGTGTGGCGATAAATTTGAGCTTTTTAGCCTTGCCATAACTACTTTGTATGGCCTTCCCCACGTATCCTCATCTACTTCTTCGCAGAGTTTCTGCCAACATTTACGCTTCGTATCTTTGATTGCTTTGACCAAGTGCTTTTTTGCGTCCCGATGTTCCTGTTTCCGAGCTTCATATGTCGGGCGACCTCTCGCTCTTTGGGTTAGCCTCCTTGTACGGAGACAAGTTTTTCGGAGGGCGGCGATCTCTTCATTCCACCAATACACTGGTATGTGACGGGTTGATTTCCGTATTTTAGTCATTGAGGCATCACAGGCGTCAGTGATAAGCTTCATTAGTTGTTTGACTTTTTCCTCTGCCGGTCCGAGTAATGTGACTCCATTCTCTATCATTGTGACAAAGGAATCTCGGTCAAATGATCGATGGTTCCACTCTGATCGTTTCGTATGGAATGTTTTCCTTAATGGACCCGGGACTTCGACTTCGAAACAAATTGCTCGGTGATCGCTGTGGGTATAGAGTTGACTTACGTGCTATTTGTTGTCAGAAACAAGGCATGGACTAACACAAGTCAGATCAACAATCGAAGCGCGATCATTTCTGGTGAAAGTAGGGGTTGACCCTGTGTTTAAGAGCACAACGTCAAGCGCAGCGAATACGTCGAGAACACACTCACCTCTCTTATTCGTCTCTTTGCTTCCCCATGCCGTAGCCCAAGCGTTAAAGTCTCCTGCTATGACAAGAGGTTGACAACCGCGCAGTTCCTGTACAATTTCATCAAGCAGTTTTTCGAATTCATCTTGAGAAGCGCTTGGAGGTGCGTAGACACTACAGATGTAGATACCACCCACCTTAACCCAAACGAAGTCATTTGTTAAATTTTCCTGGGTTTTCTGAATAAAATGACCCTTCCTTACCCAGACAGCTGCTCTTCCGGTTTTGTCCGTCTTCCAGAAACAGGAATTTTCCATGTTCTTGTACTGTTCACACAGTACAGCAACGTCAATACCCTTCTCATTTATAGTTTGCCAGCAAAGATCCTGGACCGCTTCGCAATGGTTTAGATTTAGTTGCAATAATCTCATCTTGCGTGATGACCTACCTCTTTGATTGCCTGTTGATAAACGGGGCAGCCAAAGCCACCTGTTGCGTGTCTACGGTTTCTATCCTCAGGGCATAGAAGACAGCGCCGCTCTGCAATACATTCCTTGGCTGGATGTCTTTCTTCGCCGCATCGCAAGCAGAGTCCCGCGCTGTCAGGACCGTTACATTTCCGAGCAATGTGACCATATGCAAGACATCGGAAACATCTCTGAAGGGAAATCTTTTCCCTCACTCGGCTGTTAATCTAACCTACACGAATGGTGCGCTTTTCAAGGACTTTTTTGGCCAATTCAGCGGGCAGTATTACTACAGTGATTTCTTTAGCATAAATATGTCATTTGAACAGGTCACTTGTATGTATGTATGTGTGTGTGTGTGTGTGTGTGTGTGTGTGTGGTGTGTGTGTGTGTGTGTGTGTGTGTGTGTGGTGTGTTTGTGTGTTGTGTGTGGGGCGTGCGTGCGTGTGTGTGGGTGCGTGCGTGCGTGTGTGTGTGTGTGTATCACATCTTACTTCTTATGTTTTCTCAAGTATTTTTATTTTCTCTCAAAGATTTTACGGGGTACACGATAGCCCTCACGATAGCCGAGCGAACCTTATGGTCTTGCTTAAGTTGAAAATTTAATTAATTCGCTATTTTTCTCCCCCTGCTCCTAATGAACAAACACACAAATCTTAAAACTATTTTGTTCACGAATCCAATGTTATTAGCCTCCTTCAAAGAAAAAAAGCCCTAATCATCACTAACTGCTCTAAAGTATTTTACTCTTACGTCCTGAATCCTTAATTTGGTTTCTTTCAAACCACAATTTTTCTATGTATTTTAGAATGGGACTCATCTGTAACCATTTAAAATCACCTGCCTTTTTTTATTTTTTTTTTATGTTGCAAAATTTCAACCCATTCTCTTGTTGACTTTCCTTCTTAAAGGATTTTCCCGGGCTTCTTTTACCATTTGTTTATTTTCATTATATTTTTCTAGAAAGCGGCGAACAGTTAAACACTTGTGCCTACAGAAGTACTGAAAAATCAAGAACTAAGCTAAGGTATGCTTATCTGTGGACTTTTTTTGTCATTATATCAATAATGAATCTTACATTCTTTTATGCCAATTTTCTTCAACGATTTAATCGCCAAAATGAATTCTTATTCACAATGATATAAGAAGAAAAGAAAGGATACAACAAAATCAAAGAGTAAAATAAATAAATAATAACTTCTGATAGATTAATGTTTTAAACAAAACTAAACATTGAAACTGATTCATAATAATTGATCCATATAAAAATATGAACAATAAACAATAAATTTTCTTTTTTAATAAATATTTGATTTGAATTATCAGGCTAGTTGAGCTAGTTTGGGATGACAATAGGTACTCGAACAGCTGGGACTTGAATGATGGTATGAAAAAAGCATGGAGCATATGAGTAGGTAAGGAATTCCAGAGAGTAGTTGAGCGAATAAGAAAGGAGTGATCAAAAGTTTGTTATTCGGTTGGCAGGAATAAGAAGGTCAGAATGGTGCGATCTTGTTTGGAGGGAGTGGACTGACGATTTAATTTGCAGAAGTCTGTGGATATAGTGACTTGATGGTTTGGTGAAGATATGATCCTAGGAAATATTGTCTGCGGATAGAGAAAAGGAGCCACTTTAACTCGCTGTATAAATTGGTCACATGAGACCTCTTCGGTGTATCGAGGACAAATATTAAAAATAAGTTCATAATTCGCTTTAACCTGTCCTCGAGCACAATCGAGAGGCCACCATATACCATGGAGCAATAGCCAAAGTGGGGGGAAATAATTGAGGATACAAGGAGCTTACGGGTAGATAGTGGAAAAAGATGGCGGGAGCGATGGAAAAATTGAGGGTACTTATTGTTCTTCGGGAGATTTGGGCAATACGGGGTTTCCAGGAAAGGGTTTGATCAAAGGTAATACCTAGGTTTTTGACAGAGGAAGTGAAGGTGATTAGGTAATCATTTAGGGTTATACTCGGAAATGTAGTATGGGATCTGAGGAGGGAATTGGAACCTATAACAAATCGCCTGTGTTTTCATAGCATTTAGCCTTAGTTTATTCAAGGTTGCCCAGACACATTTACTTACAATTTGAGACAAAATAGTGTCTTACATAGACATGAGTGTAAACTATAAACTTAGAAGGAACACTGAAACAAAGATGCTAGGAATAGTTCAGAAAGAGGTAGGGAGAGATTTTCCAAAATTAATAATGTCAGCGAATCAGGGGTTTTCTGCTTTTTTTTTTTTTAATATTTATAATTATTATTGTTGTTCAGGCGCATTGTTAATATATGTTTATTAAATTTGAATAGCATGAATTAAGATTTTTTGTTTATGGCGCAATTTTTATATTTTTCTATGGTAATCATTTCTTTCATATTTCGTTTGAAACTTTTTTTTCATAATTGATAATTTTGGGTGAATGGAATTTGAATGTTTGTCCCGTTTTTCTGAAATGTGAGGGTAGGTGAGGGCAGTTTGATCTGGTTTATTAGGTTTTTTTTTGTAATTGAAGTACTGCTATATTTGTGTTGATACACTCTTCTTTTTAAATATTGTTCTGATGTTCCAAAATAAGCTTTGAGCATTTATCTTCTCAAGGAATTTCATATACAACATTTGATTTAAGGTCTAATTTGTCTGTGTCTTTGGTTTTAGTTAATAGTTTGGATAAAGTATTTATATTGTTTAATGTAATAGCAGACTAACTATTATTTTGTTAATATTGAGGGCTTTAGCAAGTTTTTCGGAAAGTGTCGGTATGCATGGGATAGTGTAAAATCTGTTTGTGCTGTTCTCATTGTTTGGGTGTTTTGGGGACATTGGTATCTGCTTCAGTAGTTTTCGTGGATAACCATTTTCTAAAAGGAGGTCAACTACTTTGTTTTCCGCGGTAATGTTGATTTGATATCGATTGGGGCATTGACTTTTTTAGTGGATCTTCTGGAATGGATAGGCTATTGCCACCACTTAGTTTCTATTTCCCCGTTTGATTCGCGTATGAAAAGTACATCTAAAAACGGTAATTTTTTATTATTTTCAAATTCTATCGTAAAATTTAATCTTTGTAAATATTTATTAAATTCTGTTAAAATGATTTCATCTTCATTATTTTCTGTGGGTATTGCGATTATAATATCATCAACAAATCTAAATAAGAACGGAAGTTGGTGGAAAACTGTATCAAGTAGTTCTTCTAGTTTTAAATTATCAACAGCCGAGAACTGATCAAACAATATATATATGTGAATGAATGAATGAAAAAAGAACTTTATTCTGGGACTAAGTCCCTTGAGAATAATACACATGTACAAAAAAAATAGTGACTACAACTGGCCAAAAAATACATATAAAAAAACAAATAATATTAATGATTGCAATAATTATTACAATTATTTTAATTGATGAAAAGAGAGAGTAATGAAAAATATAAATTAAAAAAATACAGTAATATCTAAATGTAATATAGAACTAACAAACCAACTAATAAACTTTCTTTCTTTCCTGAACCAAGTCTGGAAAAACCATGTCCCCAGTGAGTGGAAAAAAACTGAAGTAATCCCAATATTGAAAAATGGTAAGACAGCGGACAAACCAGAAAAAACTTCAGGCCTATATCTCTCACAAGCTGCTTCTACAAGTTATTAGAGAGAATGGCGGTACACCCACTGCAGACATTTGTGGAGAAAAACAAACTATTATCACCAGTACAAGCCGGTTTCAGAAAAAATAGAAGCACGGTGGAACAGATACTCCACTTTTCACAGGAAGTGAAAGAGGGCTATCAAAGAAAACAAAGCTCATTGGCTGTTTTTGTAGATTTTAAAACAGCTTTTGACAAGGTCTGGAGAAATAGGCTCCTACAAAAGCTCATTGGTATTGGGATACATGGTTGTCTGTACAGGTTTCTTTCGTCTTATTTGTCTCAAAGATTCATTTGGGTAAAGTACAAAGGTGGATATTCGCAATTTAAACAAACAAAGCAAGGTCTTCCTCAAGGATCAGTGTTAAGTCCCCTTCTTTTCTGCCTAATGCTAGATGATCTGACGAATTTTCTACAAAACAAGTTTCCTGGACTAAAAATGCTATTGTTTGCAGATGATCTAGTCCTTTGGGCGACCAGCAGCAATATAAGCGCTCAGGAGCAGTTCCTAGGTGAAGTGATGGAGCAGCTAAAAATTTGGTGCGAAGCAAATGAAATGATATTAAATACATCAAAAACTGAATTTCAATTGTTTTCGCTATCTAAGAAGCTGCCTCCTGTAACACTGAAATATGGCTCAGAAATCCTACCAAGGACAGAATCAGCCACCTACCTAGGGGTCAAGCTAGATAACAGATTAAGCTGGAATCTACACGCTGGGAACTTGAATAAGAAAAGTCAAAAAAGATTAAACCTGCTTCAAAGAATCATAGGAACAAAATGGGGAGCGACGCAAGATGTACTGTCTTTGGCATACAAAAAATATGTACGCCCGTCCTTGGAATATGCTGGAGAGCTTTTAATAACAGCACCAGAATGTGCCAGACAAAAAATCGAGCGGGTCCAAAACTCAGCGCTCCGTATAATAACAGGTGCTCCAAAGTCCACTCCTATTGTAGCTATGCAGCTCCAAGCAAACGTCGAGCCATTGGAGATGCGTAGGGAAGTGAGCTCAATAAGCCTTTATGAATGTCTGTGTAGGCTCCCGGTTGACTACTGGTCAAGTAGAGTGAAACCCCACACAAGACTCAAGACGCAGATCACATTTTTTGAAAAAGTAGAAAGCCTTAGAGATAAAACAGGCTTAATGCCTGCTCCAAGAGAAAAACTTTCTCTACTGCCACCCAGGATTCCCCTAAAGACAGTATCTTATCACCTTGATCTCATGAGACAAATTAAAAAAGAAGAAGCTATACGTGAGGAATTAAGATCCTTGGCACTCGAAACCATAACAGCGTTATCCCAGCCCTCCTTGGCTCCATGTCTACAGCCGCCGATGGTTCAGCGGAACATGCAAATTACAATGGAGGAGCAGGCGTGTACTCCCGTCTATTTCAAATCTCGAAGCCAGTAGGAAAATGGTCGACAAATTTCGATAGCGAAATTCGAGCTATATTACTAGCTTTGCAAGCTATCTTAATATAGATGCAAAGAGAATTGTGTTGTTTGTGGATTCACAGGCGACCATCATAGCAGCTACGCAGCCAAATGCATCTCAAGAAAATGACGTTGTGAACTGCCAATTAAAAATTGAACAGCTGCTTCAACAAGATAGACAGGTGGTTTTCCAATGGGTACCCGGCCACTGTGGTATCCATGGGAATGAAGTAGCCGACAAGCTTGCAAAAGAAGGTGCAGCTTCGGAACAGTTGGACAATCGAATTTCCTATCGTAGAGCTAGGGATGAAGTTAAGAGGGCATATCATGCTCTACTAACGGACTCCCAAAGGCTCAGTTCAATCAACAAGAACTGGGCCAAACTCCTTATAGAAGAAGAAAGAATACCAGTAGATTTGAAGAGAAAAGATGCTGTTGCACAGTTCCGAATGATTACTGGCCATGACTACCCCGCAAAACACTTGCATCGGATCGTAGTGGTAGGGTCTCCACTTTGCTGCCTTTGTCATGCAAATATTGAAATGGATGCAGCACATCTAGAAGTATGCCCCCGATTACAAAAAATAAGAGGTGAAACCCCATCCAGATCGGAGTGGTACTGGGCTGCCAGATCCCTTATGGCGGAAGTCGAAATGGGAAGGCATAATTAAAAAAAAAAAAAAAAAAAAAAAAAAAACATTAGAATAATTAAAAATAGAAATGAAAATAAACTTTACTATCATTTATGTTATGAAGTGTAGACATTTCTTACATCACTTTAAACGCTGTACTGAAATTAGTTAGCATCTGATTGGGAAGCAAGAAGGTGTTTAAAAAGGAGAGATTTGAAAGAAGATTGGGAGAGTATTCCAGAAGAAAGTGGACCGGGCTAAGAACGAAAATTCATATTTTTTGGTTATATGGGAAGGCGTATAGATATCGGAAAGACGGGATCTGGTTTCCTGAGTATGGATTGTGGATTTAAATTGCAGGAAACTATAGATGTAAGAGGGGCGGTGGGAGCGGATGACTTGATAGAGAAAGGAACTAAGGAAATATTGCCTTCGAATCGAGGGAAATAGCCAATTTGACTCATCATAGAGGTGCGACACATGTGACCATCTATAGGTACCGAAGACAAATCTTAAGGAACAGTTCATGACTCCTTTCAATCTGCCCTCGAGAGCCCCCCATATACCGCACAACTATAGTCGAAATGGGGGAAAATAAGAGAGGATACAAGGAGCTTCAGGGAGGATTGTGGGAAAAGGTGACGGGACATAGTTTTAGTGTGCTGATCGATCTTTTGGAAATTTGGGCAATATGGGGTTTCCAGGATAAGTTTTGGTCAAGTATTACGCCAAGGTTTTTGACGGAGGAGGTGAAGGTAATAGGGTGAAGATCAAGAAAAAGAGAAAGAAGGGTGATGATAGAACTAAGGAGGAAATTGGAATCGATTAAATTGGCCTGGTTTTTCATAGGATTAAGCTTAAGACTATTCAGGTTTGCCCAGGCACTGATCCTATCTAGGTCTGCCTGAATATTTGCAAAAGCTAATGATAATTCGGAAGGAGGGGAGGATAGATAGATTTGGAGGTCATTAGCGTATAGGTGGTAGGAACAGTGATGGATTGAATTAGGGAGGTCATTGATATAGGTATTGAACAGAAGGGGGGAAATACTCGAACCTTGAGCAACACCTGAGGATAGAGTTAGGAAGGAAGATAATGGTTCATTAGGAATAGCAACTGCTTAAAACGCTCGGAAAGAAAGGATTGGAACCATTGGATAGAACTTTTAGAAAAGGATAAACATTTTAATTTGGAAAAAAGGATCGAGTGGTTCAGGGAGTCAAAGGCCTTGGAGAAGTCTAGGAGTATAAGGACAGTTAATTTTCTTCCATCCATTGCAATGTGGATATCACTTGTGATTTTGGTAAGGGCTGATTGCGTAGAGAAGCCAGGTCGGAAGCCGGATTGGAAAGGATCAAGTTGATTGGTCTCTTCAGGAAAATGGGACACTTGGGATTGTACAATTCGTTCTAGAGGTTTGGTGAGATTAGACAGGATAGAGATAGGGCGATAATCTTTAAGTGATGTCGGGTTATGGATTTTGTTAATAGGATGGACTAAGGCTTTTTTCCATGAAGTAGGAAATACAGAGTTCTGGAGGGAGAAATTGTAAATGAAAAGAAGAACTGGTAGGATTTCAGGTAGGCATAATTTTACAGTTTGACGGGTATTCCATCAGAACCGATATATATATATATATATATATATATATTATATATATATATATATATATATAATTTTTATTCTTTTGTTGGTGAAATAGTATAGCGACAATGCAGCTTTTGACCATTTAATAAAAATTAAAAATAACCTGATAATAAATAATTGTGTTTTTAATATAGATATACAGTAAGAATATCAATCTTGATGCAGCAAAAGTGTCCATATATGAACATGTTATATAATCATCCATTTATTTCAATTACAGCTTTTAAATTACTAGTAGCTTTACAGCATTAGAGTACCATTTCATACAAAGTTTATGCATTGATTTGATTAATACGATATATTTATGGTATCTTTAGACCGTCTTAAATCTCACACTATTATTCCGATCAAGAGTGGCATTATTCCTAATTCTGAAGATAATAACTTGACTAAGCTTTGTCAATCCAATCCTTAAGAGCCTGAAAACCTTACTATATTCTTGACCGCTTTTGAAAATAAAATGGAATATAAAATAATTGTATTCTGGGACTGCGTCCCTTAAGAATACCAGTTATGTACAATGGAAATATATATTATGTCTGGCCAACGGACAAAAGGAACATAATTAATTATTATTTACAATGGTGACAGAAGAAAGAAGAAGAAATACTATAACAAATAATTTAAAAAATCTACTGGAGGCAATTGTGTTCAACAAAATAAATGAATTGAAAACAAAACTTAATATATATTGAATTGAAATATCACTACTGTTGAGCATTTGTTTGGAATGACATAAAGTTTTGGAAAGGTTGGGATTTGAATGAGGATAGTGAAGCAGCTTGGCGGATGTATGCTGGTGAAGAATTCCAAAGGGTGGTAGAGCGTACAATAAGGAAACGATCAAAAGTTTTAGTTCTGTGGGTAGGAAGGTAAAGGTCAGATTGCCGCCATTTCGTTTCAAGTGATTAGACTGAGGATTTTAATTGAAGGAGACTGTGGAAGTAAAGAGGATGCTAGGAGTTAATGGTATGGTAAAGGTATGATACTATGAAATATTTTGTGCGAGTGAAGGGAAGGAGCCACTTTAATTCGCCGTATAAGTGGGTAACAAGAGACATCTTTGAAGTGCCCGAAGACAAATTTTACAAAAATTGTTTATAAAAAGATGCAGGATCAGTATAAAAGTTCACTTTTATGTTGATTTTGCATTTGAGAATCGACTTTAGCTATTGGATGTTGGATTATATTTAAAAACAGGCTTTGGTAAGGAGTTTTAAGTACCTTCGAATAATTATGTAGCAGCCGTTCCTGTCTGTAGCTTTATTCATTATTAAAATAAAATTTTAATTTTCATTCTGTATCCTTTTTTGGCGCAATAGTCATAAAATTACTTTTAGAATATTTTAATATTTAATTTAATTCACCATTATTCTTTCTATAAAATCACAATCCCCTGCCCTTATTATGACCCCTGCTATATTTCTTCATAGCACACAAAAATTTTAACAGAATTTATTTTCAAGTTTATCATACACCATTGATTGACCTTACATCAAATCTGACTGATCTTCTGTAAATATTGTACGAATATCTCTGTTTTTTTTAAGAAACTCTTTGACGAATGCCAACCATTTTTCTTATTGATGGAGTTTTTGTAACCATTGAGACTATATGATGGAGACGTTAGTTAAGGGTTCGGTCACCGAGAAAACAAACCAATGAGACAAATTTATTTTATTTGTTTGCCGACATTTTAGGCCTTCATCAGGAAAAAAAAAAGATATTCACGAAAATCAGGTTTCTCTACACCCTCCTCCTCCTCCCTAAATAGCCCGAAGTTATCAGTTATTACGAGATGATTAATAAAAAATGTCAGTTTTGTTATTTTAGTTAATGTACTTTTATTTATTTTTTTGGTAGTTGGTACAATGTAGTTTGTACAAAGCCGTACAATATACATTTTTTACCCTTTCTTTTTGACTTCTATTATAAATGTTAATTCCACTTTTTATATCCCAAGGTATTAGACCTTAGGTCACAAATAATAAAACGAACCAATTCTTAACAATAAACAATTACCCTTAAAATAAACCTTCAATAATAAGCTATTAGCAATAAACTATCTATTTAACACCAAACCACTACGACTAAATTTTAATAAAACTAAATTTTAACTAGAAAAAAGTATAAACAATAAAGCATCGACAACAAACTATCAATAGTTAATAATCTTTAAAATAATAAACCAACACTCAAATTATTGACAATGGACGAGCCGATTGCTATGAGGAGGGGACTTTGGAGTTTGTTTAGCCTGGCAAGAGCTTGTTCGACCAGTGGTAGTTGAAGTTACACTCCTTATTTACTCTTGCAGTGATTCATTCGATTGTCTTCCCTGGAACGCCCAGCGCAGCGAGTTCCCGAAATGAGACCCTGCACCAGACTCCTCTCCTCCCATGCCAGAATGCAAGAGTGTACTTTGATACCTGTTAAAGGAACTTTTTTCTCCCGCCCTCCCCGACGGGCATCCCTCTCTACCCCTCCTCTCCATTACCATCTTTCCAGGACACCTAGGCTCCTTAATTGAGCGTCATTTATCCAAAACTTTTGCCTTTTCTTTACCTTAAATTTGTTCGTCATCACCACTTTGATCAGGGATAGAGAGATCTTCATTGTCTTAGGGCCTCAGGCCTTTTCTTTACACTAATAGATGTACCAGTCAAAATTTATTTACAATTCATTTTTCAATATTTGTATAAGAAAACGTAAAACAGAAACTGTTTTAAATTTAACAAACCATTGCAATGATTTGAAAGAAAACAGATAAAGGAAAAACAAAATTATGATAAAGAAAAAGGGATATTGGGAAGGGAACGAAAATATCTATTGCTTTACTGAGAACTTCACGAACCACTTAACGAGTCTGCATACAAGAATAGTTGAAGGCAAGCCTCGTAGAAATCAGAAAAGGAGATCTCCACCGGAAGCTAGTTGAGCTCTCTCGCAGCTGCGGCATGGAAAGCATTCCTCAAGGCCTCGGTTCTGCAAACAGGCAATTAGAATGCGCCATGGAACCTCTCGCTCCGTACCTCGACGAATTCACATCTTAGAACCTCTAAAATCCCGGAATCTAAGTGCTTGTTTACACTGCACGCGTTTTGGTGGTTGTAGCGATAAGCCTGCCCGGAGCTAAATTCTAGGAACCCGTAAAATATATTAACAAGTCTTAACATTTTACGATTTAGGCACATCAGATTAAATTGGCGATATTCTTTTGCGCGGAGCCAACCTAATTCTCTTATATGAGGACTTAGGTGCTTAATCATCTCTATTAGCACCCGAAGATATATCGGATCTTTGCGTTTAGAGCTTTCTAGATTTACATTTTTACATAGGATTTACGTTCTCCGAGTTCGATATGTCTATATATACAAGACAAGGCATACAAAAGCTGAAACTACCATTCTCCTGACCTCGGCTGGTAAAAGATGTCTCTAACGTGAGGGAATGCATGACACTGTGGACACATTTCATGAAATTGTGAAATCATTTTATATATAGAGAGAAAGCGAGATGAGAAAAGAGATAATACAAAATTGAAATAACCAACAACAATCACTTAATTTTGTTGATTTAACTTTTTTTGATGTTAACATTGACAAAACATGGGTAAATATGAAATAATGCAATAACGAACTGAAGAGAAATGAACAGAAATATTTTCCCAGGTTAAATTTTTGGTTGCGTTATCACACTTATTAAATAAAGGGTTACTGTGATCATATGTAGTTTCTAAAGCATTATTATTATTTTTTTTTAAATGCTCTTTTGGAATAAAATGTATTAAAAACAATCGCCGATCTGTTTGAAATCGGCAAAGTGGAATAGCACCACCAAAGAGAAAAAGAAACTTCATGTGACTGACGAAGAACCGAACAAACAAGTACTGTGAAGTCGGGGACGAATTTTCATTTTGATGAGTTCCAACTTAATAAGACTGCTTTTTAGAATAAGAAAAGTCTCTGGAGGAGCTTATTGATTTTTGTTTAGTTGTTTTTTTTTTTATCCTGGGCATAGATGGATATCATGATTGGCATCATTCAAGTATTAAAGATCCAATAAATTATTAATTAGCTTTAAGAAACCTAACAAAATTTTGCAAATGCCCAAGACAGTTGTCAGATGAATCACGAAACAAAAACATTTTGTTAGTTAATAGAGAAAATACTTTGCAATTAGAATTGTTTAAAACTAAGGGTTTAGATTTCTTTAGGGCGTTAGATATAATAGCATCAACCTAAAAACGAAATCAATCGGGCGCTGTAGAAATTGATTTAAGGATAGTGATACATCAACAGCAATATCGGAAATAAAATTGTCAAATGGAATTAGTTGAAAAGAAGGCGAAATAGATTTTGTTGGAAATTACGAAGAACATCGTATGGACAGAGTTACAGTAAGTGGTTATTGTGAAAACCCTAAAACTCCTCTTCCATTATTTCATACTTCGAAGTTCGTCTACGTTAGTCATGGGCAAATATTCAACATAAAAGTACAAAGTAGTTTACGCAAATAATCAGACCGGTGAAGTGCTGAGGGAGTCCAGCTCTCTCTTCTCTCGCTGACAGTGATTCACGAAAAGTACTCAGCTTTCCTTCGGAGTGCGGTCTATTTTTCCATGTACTTAGTATTATTTTGCTTTAAGTATTAATTTAGTTTATAAGGCTGCTAATGTCAAGTCCATTACCTACTATATTTAATTCTTCGGATTTCATCTATTCTGAGGTACATTAATGTATTATTTAGGTGGTTTTTTTTTTCCATCAAATATCAATTTCAAGTTTAATTATTGTTTAAATCTTTAAAATGTTCGATACTGAGGTCTATTATTTTATTCGTTTGCAGAGAATAATTTGGTAATATTTCATTCAAGATATTGGGCTTGCTTATCTATTATTTAAATATTTTATCAATTCCAAGTTCCATTTGTGTATAGATCATTTCAATATTTTTATTTGTGAATTTTTTTATAAAAGACTTTATGTATTTATCAGAAAATTATTAATTCATGACAAGAAGTAACATCTTATTTTCGTAGTTTCTACTATTATTGTTGTTGACTATTTCAATAAGAAAATGAAGGATCCTTCGTGATCTACTTTCCCTCCATTTTCTTCAGCCACAGATAACTGCCGGATACTATCTTACTTTAATTGAGGTTTTCGTTCTTGAACGGTGGGTCATTTGAAAAGCAGAGCTCCTTGCCTTTGGGTGATAGTGATAAAAATGTGCTCAAAATATTTTGCTTCATATGAAGATCTTAATGTAAGTGTTTACTTTTGTAATAATTGTGAATTTCCTTCTCTTAGTTACTAAAATTTGCGTTTTAACATTTAAATTTACTTTTTTGGGGAAAATGTGTACTTATAATATTAGGTTTCTCATAGGCATAATATAATTTTCATCTCTAATTTAGAACTAAGTATTTATTTAAGGTTAAAAAAAAAAAGAATTTGGTTGTAATTTATCTAATAAATGTAGCTTATGATATTTTACCTATTTATATATTAAGCTTTTATGAAAAGTCTGATTCAGTAGTGAATCGCCCATGATACTATGTATCTAAAACTTATAATGATGTATTAATCTTTTATTGTTATTCTTATCAGTAGCTAAAGTAAAGTTTATTTTTATATTTTATGTATATATTCATCCATAATTGTAAACATTAGTTAATTATGTTCATTTTGTCTGTTGGCCAGACATTTTGTATATTATTAACTGTGCAAATTCTCAAGGGACACAGTCCCAGAATAAAAATCAATTTCTGTTCCATTCCAAAGTAAGTATTGTTGTCCTCACCTCGTGTTAAAAATTACTTTTCAATTTTGATCCCCTGTGGTCCATTGAATTAACTATTATGACAATTATACCAGTCATTTATATTTCAAGTATGATTAGTCTTGGTATTGATGCTGGTTTAAGTTGGAATATTTGGTAAGATGACTGGAGAGAAAACATTTTTTCTAAAAATAAAAATTTTAATATTAGTAGACTTTTCAGTTCTTAATTATAATGGTGTATCACTTAAGCTACCTCTATATGTCAGGTGGGCTAACCTCTAATAGTAAAGTTAGTTGTTAATATAAAAATATAAAACACAATTACTCCAACCTAGTATTATTACCAATTTTACTGAGTAATATTTTATTTATGATAGTTTGTGAATTAAACCTATATTATAAATTAGTGCCAAAGAATGGTAAAGATTCTCACTATAGCATGCTGTTTGTAGAAAACAAATCAATTCCACTTTTACATTGATATAAAAAAATTGGTAGGAGTGAATCGTTAGATAATTAAATTATACTGATTTATACTTACGGTAATTAAAAAATAACTTATTATAACAGCCATGCTGAATTATCCAATGAATCCATGATCTCTAAAGAGCCTAGCGGAATAAGCCTGTGAAATCTGCCCCCGCCTATATTTGAACAAAATTTATACCATTGATTCACACCTATGAGAAACAACCATAAGCAAAATTTTAGCCCCTTAATTCTTTTGAGAGAGACCTTATAAAGGGGTGAAGAAAATACAAAAAAAATTGTAATCTTCTGAACAGCTCAAACCATTTTCATGATACAAATATATGCTATGGATTTTACAAAAGGCTTTTAAAAAATATTTAAAAACATTTTTTTCCACATAAATGTTTGTCATTAAAAATATTTGAATTAAAAAAAATAAAAAATCATGTTGTGATGTTTTGGTACACCTCCAATTTCTTGTTACTTTTGGAGGGTCCTCCGTAATATATATTTTTAAAAATTTTAAATTCGCTAGTGCACACCATGGTGGGAAATAAGAACAATTTTTTCTCGTAAATGGATCAACCGACTTTTGCGTAATAAAAAATATGTTAATGGTTTTCTAAAAGAGTTCCAAAAAACATTTTAATTTAATTTATATTGCGAAAACGAAGCCTACAATTTTTTGCTACTTTAATTCATTGGAGGTTCCTGCACAATATATATTTTTTTCAAGCTGATCTCAAATGTACCCAATTGTGGAAAAAAAAATAGCCCAATGTATGGAATGATCCTTCAAAAAATAAATAAAAATACCAGTATTGTTCGCTACTTCAGGATATTTAGATAGACAAATGATATTTAAAGAATAAATAATTTTTAATGTTCGTAAAAAAAAAAAAAAAAACTGAATAGTTCCAGTGGTAGACGAAGATAGTGATTTTTTTCTCAAACAATTCATGCAAGTCTGACATCATAGCTTTTTAGGTCAACATATAATAATATGAAAAAATATATATTAAAAAAGTCTTTTTAGTTACATTGTGTGTGTGTAATATATATATATATATATATATATATATATGTAAAGAAAAGTATTTCACTCGTATACGAGCGCTTCTCTTTAATTTGTATTTGCCGCTTTGCCAGAAATGCCCGGTAGATGTCGTGACGGCAGCCGGGAGGTTTTGACCTGTTGCAGTTGGTTGTTGTTTATGTTTACAGTGTTTGTTTACTGATGAAAATATAAAGATATCTGGATAAGGACTTTAAATGTAGTTTCTTTTGTTTTTACAGGTTGGTAAACATAATGAAATTGTTTTGTTTTATTGTTGTAAAAGTACATATTATGAATAAATCTTTTGTTTTTACAGAGAAACGCAGTTTGGTCTTTATTTATTTTTCCAAGAGTGATAAAACATAAATAAACATTATAAAACTACATTTTTGGATCTTTTGGGAAAAAAAATAAAAAAATGGAGAAATTGAGATTTGATTTTGCTGTGAAACCAACAGCTGATGGAAAATCGAACACAATTTGTATTACCTCTATAGCAACATCAGATGGACAGATTTTTGGAATTCCACCTGAGCTTCAACCCACAAATCTACACCCAACAATAATTAATACAGCTAATTATGCGAAGGTAAGAAAATCCTTAACTAAAAGACATCAGTCAAGGAAAATATGGATTACCTTAACTGATGAAATATCAAAAGTGTATTTGGATGAGGAACTAAATTTACAATTTAATGACATATATTTAGAAGAGATAGCGGGAAAAACTAGTGAAATTGAGTCTTCTCCTAGTGGCTCTAATCAAATTCTGGAAAAACTGTTGGAAAAATTGCTTGAAGAGAAGCAACAAAAATTGGATGACCAAAATTTAGGAAAAATTGCCAAGCATTTCATGATCCAGAAATTCAATGGTAGAAACTCAAATGCGGATCAGTGGATAAAAGATTTCAACAAAGAATGCCAACGGTTTGAAATCATTGAAGATATAAAAAAAATTGAAATTTTGAAGCAGTTTTTAGAAGGCTCTGGTCAGGAATGGTACAGCTGCATGCTAATGAAACATACCGTAGAATCAGAATGGGACACTTGGGAGAAAAACTTTAGTGTTACATTTGCAAGTAAAGGATGGTCACCGATTAGGTATGCCCTTTCTTTTAAATATCAAGCAGGGTTACTACTTGAGTATGCCTTAAAAAAAGAAAAATTGCTTTTAGAAGTGAGGAAATCTATTGATTCGGGAACACTCATAGACCTGATTGTATTCGGCTTACCAAATTATGTGGCCGATAAAATTGATCGAAACACCCTAAACACAACAGAAGACCTGTATAATGAAATAGGAAAATTGGAACATCTTGTAGCAAAGAGTAATGTGGAAAAAAAAAAGAAATGTTCACTCAGATACAAAATACAAACCAACAGAAGAAAAAAAGCCCTGCGGAATATGCGATAACATGAAAAAAGGGAAACGTTACCATCCTGAGGAAAATTGCTGGTTCAAAGGAAAAAATCAAAAAGCAGTTTTGAAAACTGTTAACAATTCAGAACTAGAAATTGAACTGAACGAGAATCCAAAAAACTAGAAGTGTCACCATTAATAAAAATCAAGTTATTATTGAATGATACTTTGGAAGTTTCTGGAATTTATGATTCAGGTTCCAATGTCTCATTAATTAATGCAAAATTATTAAAAATACGTTCAAAAGAATATTCAAGAGATATAAAAATAGTAAACTTGAAGACTATTAATGGTGAGAAGAAAACAAAAGGTATGGTAACAATGAAAATAAAAATCTTTAATATAGAAAGTATTATGGATATATTTGTAATAGATAATGACAATTTTAATTACGATTTTTTAATTGGTTTGGATTGTATAAAAAAATTCAAATTAACACAAAATGAGGAGTTAAAAATAACACAATGTGAAAACCCAGAAGAGAACAAGGCTACCACAAATAAAGAAGAAGAAAATAATGAAAACCACCAAAAAACTCATTTTTTTAAATCAACACTCACTGAAATTCCTGATGCACTAGGAAAACAAAATGAAGATTTATTTTTAAAATGTGAAAAACAAGAAACTAAATATTTAAATAAAGGTGAAATAAATTTTAATGAACATATTAATATAGAGGTTTTTGAAATGATGATAAACCATCTAGATATAAATCAACAATCGGAAATTGATAAGTTGATTGAAAAATACAAACAAGTCTTTGCTAAAGATAAATATGATGTTGGTACTGTAAAACATTATGAAGCTCATATTGACTTGATGGTGGATAAATACTGTTACAAACGCCCTTACAGGTGCACAGAGGAAGATAGAAGACAAATAGAAAATCAAATAGGAAAACTATTAGAGAAGAATTTGATCGAGGAATCTTATAGCCCATTCGCTGCACCAGTAACTCTGGCATATAAAAAAGAAGATGAACAAAAAACTAGGTTATGTATAGATTTTAGAGATTTAAACAAGATTGTTGTCCCTCAAGCACAACCTTTTCCATTGATTGAAGATTTAATGGTAAAAACAGTAAACTGTAAGTATTTTTCTACTTTAGACATAAATTCAGCATTTTGGTCAATTCCTTTGAAAATTCAAGATAGATATAAAACTGCATTTGTAACACAACAAGGTCATTTTCAATGGACATGTCTCCCATTTGGATTGAGGACTGCACCAGCCATTTTCCAAAGAATATTGAGCAATATCATAAGAAAATACAAACTCTCCAGTTTTGCAGTAAACTTTATAGATGACTTATTAATTTTTTCTAAAACCTTTGAAGAACATATTATACATCTGTCAAGACTACTAGAGGCCATTATAACCGAGGGTTTTAGGCTAAAATTTTCTAAATGCACTTTTGCAAATAATTATGCAAAATATTTAGGGCACATAATAGAGAACAATTCAATCAGACCTCTCAAAGATTATCTAACTGCTGTAAAAAACTTTCCGGTTCCGGAAACAAAAAAAAATATACGCCAATTCCTGGGAAAAATTAATTTTCATCATAAATTCTTACCGCATAGTGCAATTATCTTGGACCCATTACACAATTTATTAAGGAAAGACGAGAAATTCATATGGTCCACTAATTGCCAGGAATCATTTGATAAAATAAAGGCATTGCTATGTTCAGAACCACTTCTAAAAATCTTTGACCCCCAACTACCAATTCAAATTTACACGGATGCCAGTATCAAAGGAGTCGGAGCAGTGCTGAAACAAGAAGACGAAAACAGGGTATGTAAGCCAGTTGCTTACTTTTCAAAAAAATTAACGGAAGCCCAAAAAAAGAAGAAGGCTATATACCTAGAATGTCTAGCAATTAAAGAAGCTGTAAAGTATTGGCAGCATTGGCTTATGGGAAAAGAATTTATAGTATACTCAGATCATAAGCCACTAGAAAATATGAACATAAAAGCTAGAACTGATGAAGAACTAGGGGATCTGACTTATTATTTATCCCAATATAACTTTAAAATTAAATATAACCCAGGAAAATCAAATCAAGAAGCAGATTGTTTAAGTAGGAACCCAGTTTTAGAACCTTATGAAAATTCGGATGATTTTTTAAAAGTAGTAAATTTAATAAGTCTAGAAGATATAAAACGGGACCAATACACAAATCTAGACTTACAAAATAAAAAACTTATATTGGAGAATGAAATTTACTATAAAAAGGATAAAAGGAAGAAAAAAATTTTAATATCAGAAAAACTTTGCAAAACTCTTATAAAAGATGTACACAATACTTACTGCCACTTAGGGAGGACCCAGATGATAAATAAAATATCACCATTTTACAGATCTAAGAATATCATCAAAAACATCAAACAAATTTGTGATGAATGTGAAATCTGTATAAAAAACAAATCTAGGAGAAAGCCAAAGTTCGGTTTAATGTCACAATTAGGACCAGCAACACGCCCATTCGAAATTATATCTATTGATACTATTGGAGGCTTTGGAGGGTCACGGTCAACAAAGAAATACTTACATCTTCTGGTCGATCATTTCACAAGGTACGCTTATATTTACACATCAAAGAATCAAAGTTCCACTGATTTTATTAAACTAATACAAAATGCAACACAAGGCTACAATGTTGAAATGGTATTAACAGACCAATATCCTGGTATAAATTCCAAAGAATTTAAACAATTTTTGGAGAAAGAGAACATAAAATTGGTTTTCACTGCTGTGGATGCACCATTTTCAAATGGACTGAATGAAAGACTAAATCAAACTTTAGTCAATAAAATAAGATGTAAAATAAATGAAAGTGATAAGAAAACAGCATGGACTACAATTGCGCACAAATGTGTAGAAAAATATAACGAAACAGAACACACAGTCACCATGTTTGCTCCAAAATACCTTTTGGATGGCGAAAATGTAAATATTCTACCATTTGAATTGAAATCAGGATGTACAATAGAAGACCTTAGAAGAGACAGGAAACTAGCTCTTAAAAACACAATTAAATCACACAATTATAATAAAAAAATATTTGATAGGCATAGGATAGAACATGAATTTAAAGTGGGAGACAGAGTTTATGTGGAAAATGGTAATCGTCTAAATAGGAAGAAATTGGAGGAGTTAAGGATTGGACCATACCAAGTTCTGAAGAAAATTTCCAAGTCTATCTATGAAGTTGATACCGGACACAGGAAGACTGAATCAAACCTTTACCATATCACAAAACTGTACCCAGCGTCGGTTACCAAATGAACAATTACGGGCAGTGCCCCTTGCAATTGTTTCTCTCAAAGGGGGGAGATGTAAAGAAAAGTATTTCACTCGTATACGAGCGCTTCTCTTTAATTTGTATTTGCCGCTTTGCCAGAAATGCCCGGTAGATGTCGTGACGGCAGCCGGGAGGTTTTGACCTGTTGCAGTTGGTTGTTGTTTATGTTTACAGTGTTTGTTTACTGATGAAAATATAAAGATATCTGGATAAGGACTTTAAATGTAGTTTCTTTTGTTTTTACAGGTTGGTAAACATAATGAAATTGTTTTGTTTTATTGTTGTAAAAGTACATATTATGAATAAATCTTTTGTTTTTACAGAGAAACGCAGTTTGGTCTTTATTTATTTTTCCAAGAGTGATAAAACATAAATAAACATTATATATATATATATATATATATATATATATATATATCCATATATCTTTCATCCAATAGAAGATATTTATAATAGGTATAATAAATAGTATGTAGGTGCATAATAGGTGTAAGTAATATCTAATGACTTAACGATTCTACGGCTCTATCTCAACTCTTGAGGAATAACCAGTTACTACTCACAGCATGGCTGGTGAGAGAGCTGACAAAATGCTGTTTTTTTATTTTTCACCATTGGGTACATTTGAGATCAACTTGAAAAAAATATATATTGTCCAGGATCCTCCAATAAATTAAAGTAGCAAAAAATTGTTAGTGTACAAATCTAACATAACTTAAAAATAAAAATAAAAATTTTGACTCACTTTTTCGAAATAAACAAAAAAAAAAAAAATGTTTTTTGGAACTGTTTTAGAAAACCATTAACATATATTTTTACTTTCACTTACCTAAATATGAAATATTTAGTAAGGGAAAGTATTGCGATCATGAAAATTTTCGACTTCCAGTTTTCGACGGAAATACACATTTTAGGGTCTTCTGAGTCCAAATAACCAAGTCCCGTAAAAGGTCTGTGTGTGTGTGGTAAGTCTAGCGCAAAAACTGTAAGTCTTACGAAATTGAAATTTAATATTTAAGATATCTCTACACCCGAGATGTTACAGCAACATTTTCATCAAAATCGGCTAACCAGAAGAGCCATTGAAATAGCCTGACAGGGCTTAAATGCCGATATTTTTAATTTTCTGCCTCTAAAGTACATTTGATTTTGTAGATTTAAAAAAATTAGGCACATCATCTTATTAGCATTCATAAATATGCAAGTTGAGCCAATTTGATAAACAACTAAAGGAGAAAAGTGCAATTATTTAATCTAAATCATATGTTTCCAACGAAAATGATAACACATTTTATTAAAATCAACTTAAAATATTTTTCAAATTGAAGTAGATTTAATAGTTTTTAAATTGATATTAATAGTCGAGGTAAGTGAAAGTCTTTTGTTGCCCGCAGCAGATTTTTTTTTGCAAAAGTCGGTTGATCCGTTCAGGAGAAAAAATTGTTTTTTTATTTTTCACCATGGGTCCACTAGCGATACAATTAATAAAAATATAAATTATGGAGGGAGATAGGGCACTGGGGAGTTTAGAAGGTTGCACAACGTGGAATTGCGGAACTTGTATCCTGTGAATATAATTGAGTTGATAGCGTTGCGGAGACTCAAATGGGTGAGTAAAATTGTTGGGCTCAGTGAGGAACGGATTCCGAGAAAGTTGGTATTTGCTGAGCTGACTGGTAGGCGTCCGAAAGGTAGGCCGAAGCGTCGATGGGAGGATTGCGTTAAGGCTGATCTTGGGGGCTTGGGCTTGAACGGAGAACATTGGACGAGTCTGTGTGGACGGAATATGGTGGTATCGGCATGGAACCTTCGGGTTCGATAAGCCTATTATTATTATTATAAATTACGGAGGACCCTCCACCAATGAAATAAATTAGCTAAAAATGTTTTTCTTATTTCTCACCATAGGGTGCACTGGCGAATTTAAAATAAAAAAAAAATTTAAATTACGGAGGACCCTCCACCAATGAAATAAATTAGCTAAAAATGTTTTTTCTTATTTCTCACCATAGGGTGCACTGGGGAACTTAAAATTTAAAAAAGTATATATTACGGAGGACCCTCCAAAAGTAACAAAAAATTGGAGGTGTTCCAAACCGTCACAACATGAAATTTTTTTTTTTAATTCAAATTTTTTTACTGACTAACATTTTTGTGGAACAAAAATTTTTAAAATATTTTTTAAAACCCTTTTGTAAAATCCATAACATATATTTGTTTCATGAAAATTGGTTGAGCTGTTCAGAAGAAAACAATTTTTTTTGTTTTTTCTTCTCCCCTTTATAACTTCCCTCCCATAAGAATTAAGGGGCTATTGTTGTTGTAGGGTATTGGTTGTTTCTCATAGGTTTGAATCAATTGTATAAATTTTTTTCTAATATATGCGGGAGCAGATTTCACATGCTTATTCCGCTTTCAATGAAATAGCTAGAAATATTATTTGTTGATATTAATTTGTTACATCTTATTTGTTTAAAAATTATTACATTTTCGTGGATGTAATTAGTTGACCGTTGAGAATTACTGGAAGGAATTAGTCCGGGTGGCGGTCATTAAATGAAACAACTAAATAGTTTCAACTATTTATTGTTTGCCAACGTTTCGACCCCCTTTGTGGGGGTCATCAGGGCGCATGGTGGGAGAATGGAAACTCAAGAGAATGGGAGAGTTTCCATTCTCCCACCATGCGCCCTGATGATGACCCACAAAGGGGGTCGAAACGTTGGCAAACAATAAATAGTTGAAACTATTTAGTTGTTTCATTTAATGACCGCCACCCTTCCAGCAATTATTACATTTTCTTTCGAACACTAGACTACTCATTATATATTTTGTGAAACCCCTATAATTGAGTCTGCCTTTGTAGAGTAGCTGATTTAGGGATGTAAATTAAAACTTCTCTACATAGAGATGACTATTTTATAGGAGGAATAAATCTTATACATGCTGAACTCTTTCATAAAACATACATCTGCAAATATTTATTTAATTTCTACTATCAGTGATATGATGGGCTATGAATCGATCAATTGTTTTTCTTGTCATTTCTTTATTCTGGTGATAAAAATCCTTCCTATTAAAATCTTTACCTGTCTCTTTTGCAGGTTGATGCATTTGTTTGACATGGCCATATCATTTCAATCATTTTTGGTTCTAAAATCAACACTATGGATTCAAGGTCTGTAGCTGTAGCATCAGTAGTCCGTCATTCTTGTTTTCAAAAGCTTCTATAATAATCTAAGCCATATTTTAGGCCTGTTCACAATAATGATATAAACAATTGCAGTTTTGTTATTCAGGAAAGGGCTTTTCATGATTTTCTGATGTCCAAAATAGTGCCTATTGATGCCATTATTCTTCATTCTTTCTCAGGTCACGTGTCCTTGTTAGAGTTTACCAAAGTATCCAATTAAACAAATTCTTCCACCCCTTGAAGAATAAGATCTCCTATCTGAATGTTGGTATCTTTCCTTGTTTCACAATGTGCACCCATCTTCACATACTTGGTCTTAGTTTGGCTTATAGTGATACGAAGCTTTGCTGCAGCTTTTTCAGGTTGAAGAAGATATTCCTCCTGGCTGCAAAAATGTACTAATTTTTATTTTAAAATTATTTTTACTAGCAAAGAAAATAAGAGACCTATCAATCCTTATGAACGAAATTTGAAAAGTTATAGTTTGTCAGTTTGTTATCAGCCCACATTTTTACACAGCACATAATCCCTTATATGTATATTAATACAGGTCTTAAAATTGGCAAATGATAATAAATAAACTATAGGGGTCACCTGTGGTGTAGTAGATAGCACAACAGCCTTCTATGCCCTAGGTTGTGGTTTCAAACCCAGCAGATGGCCCTAGGGTTTTTATAGGGAGTAGAAAGTCCTTAGTAATGCCATCCTATTGAAGGGACTTATAATTGTGTTCCTGAGCTTATGCGATTTCAGGTACTAGTTAAGGATCCCTATCCTAATTAAACCTGCATAGGCAAAATTCAGGACTTCCTCTATAGCATTGTTTGATTATCCACAGTACCATAAAGCAACTTTAAATGATTAAACAATCAATCATGGCTGCAAAGGATCTATCTGTGACGTCTATATCATCAAAAAGTCTGTCATCCTAGTCATCAGTAATATCTGCGTAGATTTATTTAAAATAGTTACTCCTACTTGTACATAGGATCTTACTTAATCTTCCAGGCAACCTTAATCAGATGGCAAATCATCCTGTCTAGGACCTTTGTGTGTCTTGAAATTCTGAAGATGTTCTTTGTATCTTCACTCTTTTCATAGTCATTTTCATTAAGTAAACTATTTTCAAGAATTTCAATGTTTATCTACTATAATTTCATGGCCTCAAACAGTCCCTCTTGTATTACACTGTGATAAAGATTTTCTTTGGTCTTTTCCAGGCTGTATCCTTAAAGGGAAAACCTTAAAAATGGTTGCTTTTTTTTTTATGATTTGCTTTTTGATTGAATCATGATCCAAGTCCTGTCTGTGAGAAAAGTGCCGTCTGCATTTTTACTTGCCTGCAAAGGTTAAGACTTATGTTTACTTGTTTAAGAAATTCCTTACTTCACCTTTCTGTCTAAATAAAAAACATTTCAGCCTACCAATTATTATTGCCATTGATGGTTACAACATACCCTCCCCCAACCAATGTTCTTCCGGAAAAGTCTATTTTATTATCTCATTAAGTGCTGTCTAGTTGTATGTAAATCAAAGACTTCAGGTCTTAAGAGTGTTCTCATGCCCCATGTAATCTTTAAATAGTTGAAATAAGCTCTTCTGATAGCCAGAATACATCTCTTTGGTTTTAACTATGAGTTGAAAAATCTTATGAGAAAAGAAATAATTGTATGTTTAATTACTAGTTATTGTGATGTAATTTATTCCTTTACTAAATTAATATCTGGTTTTAGGGCTGCTGGTATGCTTTTTTGTGCTAATATTAGTAGGAACAATTTTTTAAACTTCTTTGCAGATGTCTGATTTATGAGCTATTCAAGCATGAAATTCCTGATTTATTTTGGATTTTTAAGTGAAGCAATGTCTTCAAACTGAAATGTATGTGATAATATAGAATGATAATATATAATAATATTTATTTTTTTTTTCGGGGTCATCCCCATACAAAACTCAAAAGTACGTGGTAATATATATTATTAGTTGACCATCTAAAACTTCAAAAGGAAGATATTGCGGGTGACGAGAAAATTTTTTGTATTCATTTATTTATTGATATTTACAACTGTATTGATTAATACATCTAGTAAATTAGCTGTTAGATAAAACACATGAAAAAGACGCAAAGAGAAACTGCCCATTGGCAGCTCTCCAATAGGTAATCTAAACTAGAAGGTCTCGAGGCCATCTTATTTTCAGACGCCTTTGAGGATTGTCAGGAATGGAAGATGAAGCTAAGATTGAAATTAGGGGGTAAGAATGGGAAAGGAGTTTATCATGGAAGGATTGATACCTGGTTTGGGCCAAATCAGCTACATAAGGAATATTAAGGTCTTTATAGATGAGTTTATTCGTGACAAAGTAAGGAGCGTTGAGGATTTTTAAATGATTTTGGATTGTAAGGATTGAAGACGGGAACAATTTGATGGTTCAGTGGAGCCCCAAAGCACAACTCTGTAAGTCCATATAGGTCTTATGACGGTCATGTTGATGAGTCTTTTGTAGTTAAGAGCGTCTGTCTAGTAAGTGTTGAATTAACCGAAAGCGGCGAGCAGTTTCAGTCTAGTGTGGGGATTATACATCAGACATTTGCCATGTAGAAGTCCTAGGTAGTTCTATTATTATTCATCTGTTTATCTGTTCAACTGGAACTAGCGGAATATTATTAAAGGATACTGTAGAGCAGGGTATCATAGGTTTACAATGAAGCGTAAAGGTTATTTAGTAAGATTTGTTGGAATTTATTTTAATTCTGACATCACACATCAAGGTCTCTGATGTGGGATTGGAGAGTTTGAGAAGCAGAAGTTGGATCATTATTGACTGATAAACACATGAGTGTCATCAGCATAGGTAGAAAGGAAGGTGTTAGGATGGGTTGGTATATCAGCTGTATAAACTGTGTAAAGAATTGGTCCAAGGATACTGCCTTGAGGAACACCAGCAGACTGTAAAAATGGATGAGTAGGAACTAAACTGCCGGACAAAATTAAAGGATCACTTACAAATATTTATATTATTATTACATAAGAGATAAAAATAGGAATTCCTTTGTCCCAGACTGGACTTTGTGTTGTATCTTATCAAGTTAATCCTCTACCTGTTTATATTCCCACCCGTTTATGGAGAAAAGGGTCAGTTAATCTTCTTCTTTTCTTTCTTCCTACCAGTAAATGGTTAGTTGTTAGCAAAGATTCATCTTATTGAAGATTTTCTAACATTTAAGAGGCTTTAGTTTTACTTGTGAGTTAAGTAAGAACGTTGTGATGGCCAACAGAAGAGCATTGACCAAAGAGGAATCAATTCATGCTGTTGCTTTGAGTGAAGAAGGGTTTTCTCAAAGGCATATTGCGCAACGGCTCCAGCGGTCACAATCCGTAGTGTCCAGGGTGCTTAATAGGCACCGTTAAACTGGAGGGCATACAAGAAGAGTCAGACAAGGCCGTCCGAGGTCAACTTCCCACCGTGACGAGAGATTTTTGCAACTGCTTGCTCTTCGGGATCGCCGATCAACTGGTAACAGTCTGTGTGGTCTCCTCCTGAAGTTCAGGAATGTGCAAATTTCAGAGCGAACCGTGAGAAGACGACTCAACGATTATGGATTGACCTCCCATCCTTCAGCTACTGAACCTCTTCTCTCGAGGGAACACCGGGTTGAGAGCTTAAGGTTTGCTCAGGAGCACCTAAACTGGACTCAGGAAGATTAGAGCCTCGTATTATTCAGCGATGAGTCAAGATTCTGTCTCCGATCTCCAGATGGACAGGAAAAGGTATGGAGAAGGCGGGGAGAGAGGTATGCTCCATGCACTTTTTCTCCAAGGGTTGCGTTTGGTGGTGGGTCAGTGATGGTGTGGGGGGGGCCTAAATTTAAACTTCTGTACAGAGTTGGTTCTTGTGAACTGTGGCTCTATAACTGCTGACAGGTACATTAGGGAGGTACTTGAGCCACATGTAATACCTTTCGCCAGAAATATCGCAGGTAACTTTATTTTTATTATGCACGATAATGTCCGACCTCATGTTGCTCGATCAGTGCAAAATTTCCTCAGACAAGAAGAAATTGACGTTATGGTTTGGCCACCCAGAAGTCTAGATATGAACCCAATAGAGCATGTATGGGACATGCTTGGAAGACGTGTCCGCGCCCGAGACCCACAAAATTTGGCAGATTTAAGGGAAATGTTAGTGGAAGAGTGGAACAACATGTAAGAGCTCTGGTCGCTGGAATGGGCAGGAGAATGGAAGCAATTATCAGAGCTAGGGGTGGGAATACCAATTATTGATCGTTTTCCTCGAATTCTTCCTTTTTATTCAGTTTTGTTATTTCATTTCATTTCAAAGATTTACTTTTTCATTTTGAGGCTGTAGGACATTTTTATTTTTTTATTTGTTTTCCTATTAAAACTTTCTAGAAAAGAATTTTTTATTACCCTTATAATAAAGTGTGACTTCCGAAGAAAAAAGAATATTTTCAAAAATACCCTATATACAGTTCAGTAATTTCAAAATATTTAAGTGATCCTTTAATTTTGTCTGGCAGTGTAGTTATTTATTTTGAAGGATCTGTCAAAGAGGTAGGACTAAGTAGGAGACAGGAATTTGCGGAGTTTGTACAGCAGTCCTGGGTGCCAGACTCGGTCCAAGGCCTGTTCTACGTCGAGAAAGGCTCCCGTGCAGTACAATCTGTGCTCCAATGCAGACGAGACAACATCCACCACACGACATTGCTGGATGGTGGAGTGGGATGTTCGGGATCCAAACTGATGGTCTGGGATTGGGTACAGACGTTTAGGATGAGTCTTTCCAGGGTTTTACCCACAATAGGTAAAGAGAGATTTGATAGTAGGAAGAAGGGAGTTCTTTGGATTTTTTGGGTTTAGGGATCATTTTAATGATAGATAATGTCCAGGGATTAGGAAAGTATGTAGTACGGAGTATGGAATTGTAAATGTAGGTGAGGAATAGGATGGCTTTTCTAGGAAGTTGTTTTAGGATATGGGCAATGATAAGATCGTGTCCAGGAGCTTTACGGGAAAGTAATATTTGGATTATGTTTTATATTTCTGAAGGATGAAATGCTTTAGGAGGAAGTGCCATCTGACGATAAAAATATTGAAATATGTTTAACTATTTACTGTCAACATTTTGACCCACATTTTAGGTCATCAGTGCATCTCAAGGTACAGCAGTTAGGAAAAAATATCAGAAAGTGTCAAATGTTGGATATAAATAGTTAATACTTTTTTTTTTTTACCACTTCACAGACTATCTTCTTCCTTTAATTTATGTAGCTCATAGAATTTAAATTTAATTAAATTTGACTTCTGCATATTTTTCAACCATTTTCCTCATCTATATAGCTAATTTTCATTAATTTTATTTGTTTATTTAGGTTCACAAGCTTATGCTTTTGGACACTGTAAGAATGAAAGCATACAAAGATGCTATACTCTTAAATGAGAAAATTTTCAAAGACAGCATTGTCTTAGATGTTGGAGCAGGATGTGGTATGTTTACAGTTTAAATATTTTTTCAATGCTCAGTTTTAGGTCATGACCAATTAAGTTTAAAACCACTGGAAAGTAAAATATAACAAATTTTGCCTAGCTGCATATATTTTGAGTTAATGATTTGTAATTGTATATTTTTTATTTGTCATCAATTTGCATGTGTAAAATTAGCATGATCTTAAAAGAATCAGTAGGGAAATATAATTTTTTTTACTGGTAAAATTGTATTTAAATTTCATCTAATATCTTGAAGATAAACTTTAAGTTATTTGACTTTACAAATTATTACACCCTTAATTATTAATTTTAGAAAATCCCAGATGAAATATTCATGCCATCAGGGTTGAAAACAAAGTCCTTGAATAGAAGAACTTCAAATAACTGGATTGCACATACTTAATGAAAATGAATATATTGATTCGGAGATGATTGAGAGAATTGAATTATAGCTGTGGGTAGGATGTTCAAAGCAGTTAAGAGAAAGTTTCTGAACAGGCTGTAATCGGATTGATATTTTGATGTAGTCTACAGAATCATGGATGTTGGTAAAGAAGCTTCAATCGAGAATATAAGTGCAGGAAATGAGATTTCTCTGAAAGATTGAGGGGAAAACTCTAAAGGGATCGAGTACTTAAGAACACAATCCGGTTGAAGCTCATTGTGAAGCCGGTTAATGATATAATAGAGGCTAATCAACTGAGTTGTTAAACATCAATGAAATGGAATCAAACAGCTTTTAAAGTCTAATGAGCCCAAGTCGAGAGAAAGTGAAGAAATGGATGGCATAGAATGAAATGAGAAGATTGTGGATGTAATTAGTTGACTGTTGAGAATTACTGGAAGGAATTAGTCCGGGTGGCGGTCATTAAATGAAACAACTAAATAGTTTCAACTATTTAGTTGTTTCATTTAATGACCGCCACCCGGACTAATTCCTTCCAGAAATGAGAAGATGTAGTAAAGAGGAACTTTCAGACTAGACTTTAATGGAATAATAAAAGGATGGCAGAGCTGGAGAGGGCTTACTTTCTCCTCACAATGCTAAGGCAGATAATAGAGGATTGAATATGTTGATGATGGAAAGAAGGATATTAAAGAAAATATTTTCACATACTTATTAGAAGTATAGTAAAATAATTATTTATCTATAATCAAAAACCTTTAATATATATATATATATCCAATGATTTGTTTATCTGGGCTCTCGGGTAAATGCCGACAACGATGTGTCAGAGGAAAAAGCTAGGAGGATCCTGGTAGCAAATAAATGTTATTTTGAACTGCTTTGGTATTTAATTAATCGCTTAATCTCCATGCAAATAAAAGTGATTCTGTACAAGACGCAGATTTGTCCTTTCCTCACATATGGAGTGGAAACGGGAGCTTTTCCAAAGCTGATGAAAGCAAGCTGCTGGTCTTTGAAAGGAA
Organism: Piezodorus guildinii; assembly: GCA_023052935.1. NCBI lineage: Eukaryota > Metazoa > Arthropoda > Insecta > Hemiptera > Pentatomidae > Piezodorus > Piezodorus guildinii. The sequence continues at coordinate 57,495,848 of CM041295.1, forward strand.
AGTTCAATGTCGTATTTATGGGCCAGTAGGGGCAGGTAACAATTAGAGAAGGCACAGTAATGCAGAATTGGCCCCCATAAATAATGATACGGATATAGTCCGGTTCATTAAAGCACAGCATTTGAAATGTGCAGGTCTTGTGGCCATGATGGATGAGCATAGACCAACTAAAAAAATTATGCTGATGTGTCTAGAAAGAAAAAGAAGAGTTGGAAGACCTAGATTGCGTTGGATGAATGGGATCGAAGCAGATAGCAGAGCTCTTTTTGGACAAGCCAACTGGAGGATTGCTGCAAGAGAGAAAGACCAATGGGCGAGGCTAATTGAGGATGCCAAGACTCAGCGATGAGTTGTAGTGCCCATGAAGAGAGTATATATATACATATATATATATATATATATATATATATATATATATAAATTTAAGTGATAAACATAAAAGAAAATCTTTTATTTTGAAAGTGCTGTTTTAAATATTGTAGTATATGCTATATAAAAAAATGTACATTTTTTATAAAATAGGCTATTTTAGTTAGACTTAAGACCTCATAAGGGAGAAGCTTATAGTTTTTTATAGAATTTAAATGAATAAAGCTATCATTATTATCCTCAGATAATATCGTATTTACCATTTCTATTTAGATATTCTATCTCAGATAATATTGTATTTACCATTTCACCATACTCGTTCCTAAAGATAGCAAATATGTAAATTTTCTAATGTTTTAGGTATTCTATCTATATTTGCTGCTCAAGCAGGAGCAAAGAAAGTGTATTCTGTGGAAGCTGCTCCTTCTATGACTCCATTGATTGAGAAAGTTGCAGAAGAGAATAATTATTCTAAAGTAATTCAGGTAATTGTAATGCATATTTTATTATATAAAAATATTGTGTTGTTAGTTGTTGATATATAGTGTTAACTGTTGATAATTTAAGTTTTTGGGTCTCAAGGTTCTGTCATTAAATAAACAATTGTGTTTAGACTACATTTTTCAACTATTCATGCCCTGACAGTAAAAAAAACAACAACAGAATGTTAAAATTTGCATTAAATAATTATTTGACAGTATTACTGTATAGTATTGTATCCTCTCCATAGCAAGGATGAAGTGGATGCCTGAAATGAAGAAGAAGGTCAACTGTGCTTACTACTTGGCAGCAAATTTAGAATAAAAAGGAACAGCAGTCTCCCATTCTATAGGTTGTGAGTTTGAATCCCAGTCCCGGCAGGGCTTTTATAAGGATATAATTAATTGGGGATTCACTCACAGCCTCTCCCCCGGGTATTTGAGACCCGTCAGCCAAATGGTGGCCACTCACAAAATTAGGCGTAGGGAGTGATGACCCTACACTACAACATGCATTGAGAAACGTGAGTGAAATCTCCCAGGAGAATCCACCATGAGGCCCAGGGCCTACACAGCCTGTCTCGCCACTGGAAGAAAAGAAGATTTTAAGCATTGGGTTTATGAAGCAGTTAAAACGACTGTAACTTCCCTAGGCTTAAGGTAATAGAGAGAGGTGAATCGAAGAAACCCCCAGATGCAGGGATTAAAACAGAAAGCTGAAAGGAAAAATATTTTTGCTGCAAAGGCGAATTAGGATCATAACTGGTTATATCAAGGATCCTGCTAAGGCTTCAAAAAAGCAAAAGAATAAATTATGTGATTGTGATTCTCCATCTAGATAATGTAATCTTTGATAATGAACTTAATGCTTGAAACTCTATTACTTAGTGCTGACAAACTAAAGCAAAATATAGCTATTTATGCTAATAGAGTTTGAAGATATGCTACAGCAGCTTTCTGCAGGCACCATAGTAAGACTTATCAAGCAGATCAGTATCGGTTTTATAAAAAGCTAAGCGAGGAAAAAATAAATGTAAAAGCAGTGCTCCCTACACCAGGATATATAGGAAAAATCTGGAAAGAGCTGTGGAAATGTAGGAACATTTATTCATCATTAATGTAATATTGCTATATTTAACTTTAAAAAATGACACTGTTTGTCCTAAATGCACATCCTAAATCGTCTCTCTCAACTTTTCTCTTTTACTATTCGTTGACGGATTCTGCAAACCTTAACTCCTGAGGGCTGTTTGATGGAGTTTCTACCATTACATTTTTTAGTTTTTCCCACAGATGAAAATCAAGCTGAATAATGTTGGGGTGATTCTTCAACTCAAGTATTTAACCACTTATCTGGCTTCCAATGGATGATGTTCAGGACATCCGTTTTGTTTAAGCCTTAGTGTTATTTTATCTCAGTGTGGTTCATTCTTTAATAAATGTAGAAAACTCTTCCCCATAAAGTTTTAATAGCTGTGGCTGTGCTGTTAAGGTGCCCCTCAAAAAAGCGTTGACCTGTTGTTTTTCCCATTATTTCACACCACATGTTTACTGACCAATATTGATGATCCAGCTGTCAGTATTATCGTGGGTTTACTCTATTAGCAATTAGATGGACACCAATATTTGTATCAGTGTTCTCTATCTCTTTTAAGAGTATCTTCATTAATAGGTCTCTAGCGTAGTCACATGCGCGTGAAAATATATATATTCAGTCATTTCTGACAATCCTGAGTATTATTATGTAAAATGAATCGTTCTCCCTTTGTTCTTCGAAGTCTGGTATATGTTTCGTTGTAAGTGAGATGTTCATAGATCACATGCATCAGTTTATGTTTATCAGTGAAGAACTATTGCCAGAATCAAATCTATGGCCTATAAATTATACACTGTCCAATATTTTAAGGATCAATCACCAAAACAAATATTATAATATTATTTAGTATTCAATAGTTTTGGCATAAATGTTATTATAATTTCTGAATATGTTGCTGGTTAGTTTGAACTCTTAATTGTAGCTGTAGCTGGCCACTAGCTAGCTCATCATCATGAGGGCTCAGCCTCTTTTCCGCATCTTCTACTCACATCTTGTTATGTTGGAAATCTTTAATATGTTTTCCCTTCACTCACACTTACTTTTCTTGACTGGCACTTACCACTGGGACACAAAATGGTGAAGCCTCCTAATGACAACTCATTATCAATATTTGTTACAATATTTACATTTGTTCAAGGAGGATCCTTGAACAACTGCATTTTAATTTTTATGGTGCGTTAACTTTTAGAGGGGTCATTATTACTATGCAATAATATTTGCATTTATTTGTATATTTTTAGATGTGGCTTGTTTCTTTGATGTTTGAGTCATCTATTGTCTTCAGTTTTGAAGAAAGAAATCAGGGTTACTTGATTGAATGTTTAGTTTTTGTTGACTAATTAGTGTGTGACCTATTTCTTCCTTTGTACCACCTGTTTTTATGGTTTTTAATTGTCAAAAGATTGACATTTAAAGACCATAAAACATGCTATAGAAAAAAATATTTTTTTTTAAAGAAAACCATATAGTACATGTTGGATGGATCACTGTAGAATAGTCTGGCAGGAACATGTCTATGCTATTGAATACTGTACAATGTTCTTTCACTAGTATCCATTGATATAATTTTCTTGGATTTATACAGGGTGTTTCAGGTTGAGTGACCAGACTTCAGGAATGAATTAAGGGCCTCAAAACCATTTAAAAAAATCCTATGAACTTGTGTCTGGAAATGCACACTTAACCCTTTTACTGCGCACGAAGGATGATTTTTGCGACAATCACAGTATTGAGAATGACGGCAGCCTCCGTACCTCACTGTACTGCATACTTTTTTGCAAATTTTACATTCGCGCATTAAATTTTTCCTTCTTTTATCGCGGCCCTCTCTACTTTCTGCCTCCTATTTAATAATTGTTTACATCCTCCTTTCTGATTCGGCCTTTGGACCGACACTGGCGGAGTTAAACTTTTTTTTTTTTTTTTTTTAAGGAGCTAGTGCCGAAAGCCCATGTTTTTCAGGCATTATCAGCTTATAGCTTTCTCAGGAATTGATTGAATTTCGACAAAAATCCATGGAATAAAAGTTGTAGGTCATTGAATTCTATAATAATTGGTTCCAAACAATTGAACCTAGCTTCCTTAGTTTCAGAGATAACTGAGCTGAGGTCCTAAATATCTTCTTTTTTTTTCCTTTGATCAATCTGTACATTTTAAGTGTAATAGTGGGGAATGAATTTATGAGTTACTTGAATGTTAAGAGGCACTATCATGTTCCGTGAGCACACACTTATGCCAAGTCTCCTGAAAATGTGTTATTAAGATCTTTTAGCAAGGAACAAAATTGTATTATGGAAAGAATACCATCTTGAATAACATCTTGCTCAGGAGATGCATTCATGTATGGATATTCATTGGTATGAGTTATTGAGGCTATGATTAATTAATTAATATATCTAAAAATTCTTTATTTATTAATTTGTCAGATTATCTTCCATATTCACATTAAATGTTGTTCAAAGTGATAACCTTCAACATTAAGACAAGCTCAGCATCTCTTTTCCACAGCAGTAGTCGCCGGCACTGCATAGGTTTTAATGTTTCACAAGATGTAATTATCTTTTCTCTTTAAGAATTAAGATCATTTCCTAGGGTTTCATTGACTTTTTGTTTGATTCCCCCCAAACTAAAAAATCGAGTGGTGTCAAATTTAGAGAGTGCAGGTCAAGCCACTGGTTCTCTACGGCCAATCCACTAATTGGGATAATTAACATTAAACCATTTTCGACACTAGCTCCTTAACTGTGCATTTCCGGACCCATATCCATAGGACTTTTTTTTCTGGTTTTGTGGTTCTTAATTCATTCCTGAAGTCTGGCTACTTGACCATGAAAAACCCTATATTATGATATATTCTATATGTTGTCTTATAATACTTCATATATTTATCTGAATTTAATCAATCAATTTTAACTTGATTTAAACATACATACAATATAAAATTATTTTATTTCAGGTTATTGAGGGTGAAATAGAAAATGTCACTATCCCTGAAGAAGTTGACATTATTATATCTGAGTGGATGGGGTTTTACTTGTTGCATGAGGGCATGCTCGACAGTGTCCTATCAGCAAAAAAGTATTTAAAACCAAATGGGGTGATGTTTCCTGAAGAGTGCAGTTTATTCATTTCATTGTGTGAACTGCCACAGTATTTCGATGAGTGGAATAATCTGTATGGTGTGAAATTGGGTGAATTTGGTAAATCAATACGACATATTGCTCAAGAAAAACCTGAAATTGATTATATTTGTAAGGACTTCCTTCTTTCTGAGCCATTAGAAATCTTTCGTTTCAAGCCCTTGGAATCAGACCAAAGCAACTTTAGTAAAATCACGGCAAAGCATGTTGTAGCAGCTAAACGTTCTGGAAAATTCCAAGGAGTCTGCATATGGTTTGATGTTAAATTTCCAGTTCCAACAGGAAGTGTAGTTCTATCTACTTCTCCTTTTGGACCTGAGACTCACTGGAAACAAACAGTTGTTGTACTGCCAGATGAAATACTTCTAGAGGACCACGAACCAGTAGCATTTGAAATCACTTTTCTTAAAATGGAGCTTCGGAATTATCAGATAACATTCCAACTGCATGAAAGTGATGACATTGAACATCCCACTCCCTGCGAATGTCACTTAGCTAGATGTCGAGTTATTAAAGCATTCTTGGATGAATGTAATGATGATCCAGCATAGCACTTATATGCAATAGATTAAAATGTGGTGCTGTTATAGGTGTCATGGGTAAGTTATCAATTTTTTTTTCTTTTTTAATTTTTTTGGAAGTTTTCTTAATATTAACATTTAAAAAAGAAAAGAAAAAGCACACACTGCCTTCCATTCCTCACCCAATCACTTTATTTCATGAGCTTTTTATCAGATTTTTTCGTATTAGTTGATGTTTCGGGGCTGTTTCCCCATTTTCAAGACTTATTCCTTTTCCATTATATAATTACTACATCACATTTCACCCTTCATTCCATCTTATATCACACTGCTACTTGTCCATATTGGTGTTCATGTTCTTTTTTTTTTTTTTTAAATGTTATCAATTTTATGACCTACAATAAATTATTAGTTCACTGTACGGTTATATTATGCTTTACTTTTATGTATACAAAATTATTTTTGTATGATTAGGGATATTATATTAATGAAACATTTTGCAATAGACTCTTTTTGAAAATGAATTAAATTATATTCTTAATTAACCTATGACAATACTTTCACCCACCCCACTTACATGTTCTGTACAACTCGCATGATACAACATGACTGCAATAGCTTGAACAACTGGTCAGCAGACCATAAGTTACAGCAGAATATGGAGAAAACAAAGCCATCCCTTTTGGTCCCTAATATCCAATTCTCTTCCTTATTACTGTTCTTTATTTTACTTCAATAATATGCCTATTACCACCAAAAAGCTCTGTGATCAACTTGTATCTTCAAATTTATCATATTTCCCAGTAGCGCTGAAAATCCATTGCTATCTTAAACAGTTCCTTAGATTTCTTGGTTTCATGTCTACAAATGCTCATCAGCTCCTAGAATATTCTTTCATTTCTCTCTCTATTTTGATTGCTGTCTATTAATGGTGTACTGACTGTTAAGGTTAGAAATTCTTCTGAAGTGGCTTTAGGCGTGCTCATATTTTTTGTTGGTATGCTAGGTTATGATGCCTTTCTCTGTGTTCTGATGACAGTAATTTCTTGATGTTTTACTCTTAACTCCTTATAATCAAAAAACATTTCTGCATCCTTGATTTTACCATGTGCTTATCTTCTGTGTACAGGTTGTTTACAAGATCCCAACCTTTCAATTGTAAGCTACCTATCATATTAGTATTTACTTTTTTAAACTGAATGACATGAGTGTATAGACTAGATACATAATAATAATAATAATAGGCTTACCAAACCTGAAGGTTCGATGCCGATACCACCAAATTAATTCTGCTTACACACAGTTGTCAAATGATCACTGTTCAAGCCCAAGCCCCCGAGATCAGCCTTGACACAATCCTCCCATCCTTTGGCCTACCTTTTGGACGCCTACCAATCGGTAACAAATATTTTTCTGTTAAAATTGCACAAAAGATAGATTAAATTATTATGAAAATATCAAGATACATGATAAATAAATGCTAAATGTACCTCTTATCATTTGAGTAATGAGTAGAATTAGTCGAACATTCAGATTCCACTTAATATTAAACATGCAAACATTAATCTATTATTCATATTATGAATTGCTTCTGAATGTGTACCATATTGTAGGAAATTATAAAAAATAAACTTTCATTTTTTGTGTGTTCTTCAATGACCACTAATACATATAAACTAAATTTCATTACAATAAAGTTTCTACAGTTTCATGCATATTATCATGATCATGATTCCAGTGTGTATATTTTCGTGAAAAAGTAGTGTCAAGTTACTGGTAGGTAGCCTGCAAAATGGTGCCGAGTGAAAAGGATTAACATGTATTTATTTAATGTAGTTCTGTTCATGAGAGATTACCAGAAAATAAAGTATTGATATGTATTTAATTAATGCAGTTCTATTATTCTCAAAAGATTACTTGAAAATAAAGGTTATTAATTTGTTCCTTTATTAAATGGAGAGATGGTTGGAATAGATCCTCTAGTAAGTTGATAATTTTAGAAATGTTACATATAGAGATTCCCTGAGACTTGAAGAGAAGTCACGAGGTGGTTTTGGATAATTTTTTTGTAACTTGAGGAACTACTTTTAATAAAATCCTTTGTCAGTTGGTAGTCCTAAAATAAATTGCCTCTTAGTTTTCTTGAGATATTTAAAAAATTAAATGACTGGCAACTTATAAGCTCTTAAATATGTATTAAAAATTATCATGCTATTCAGTAACATTTAATCCGCCACTTAACAATAGCTGTTTCTAGTGCTCTTTTATTTTTTTAGATATTTAATTAACACACTAGTAATAAGACAGAAACAATGTTTTTATTTCTTTCAGTAGAAAAATTATGCTTTATTTAAAACTTTATTGTTAGTAAACATGGTTCTAGTGTGAAAATCTGCTGGCAGCGCATTTGAAAAGTTTCATTTTCTCCATTTTTTGGAGTAAAAAAATTTCAAAATTCTTAGTATATGTTGTTTAATATTTGAAAATATTAAACACTTAAAGCCTTATTAGTTCATAGAGAAATAAAAGAAGTGGCTGTCAATATGGGCCATGGATATTAATTATATGTAATTTTAATTATAATAATTGATAAACTTTATGAAGCTTTCCATAATTATATACTTGTTACTTTTCAATCTAAAATTTCAATTATTGCATAACCTTTTCCACTTTTAAAAATGTTCTCAAAATGAATTAATAACAGAATCAGCTCTAAATGTTGCTTGGTTTAAAATAAGATACTATTGTTTTTTAATTAAATAATAGGTTTATGCTTGTGATAATATTTTGATGGATATTGGAAAATAATAAAATAAATAAAGTTCGAAAATAAAAGTTACTTTAATTAACTGAAAGAACGATTTAACACAATTAAAATGATAAAAAATAAGAAATAAAAAAATAAACTTTTGCTTGGTAATCAAATAAAATTAAAAAGAATGTTTTATAAGTCCACACACACACAAGATTTTTAACTATATCACCTCAAAACAACAAGGTACATACCATGCTCACAATGCAGATAATTGGTTGGTTACCTCAGTGTTGCAGGTAAAAAATTAATATTAATAATTAAATTACTTTCCACCTGGCAACACTGAGGGACCTTGAAAAACAGTTGTGTAACCTCCGTGTTTTGATTGATAGTGCAACCCTTACAATATGAAATACCATTTTAACAAAGAGTTGGTCCTAAATTATATGCTGTGAAAGAAACCTAAAACACTCCTAAAAATCACTTCCACTGATTGATTAGCCTAAATCCTTCACCATTATCTCGTTGGTTCCACTAATCCACCCTTTTTGCCTAATCGTTATGCATGATTTTTATTTTGGACATGACACATGAATTGACTATTTTTTAATACAGGAAATAAGTATAAAAAAATTGATTAGTAAATCAAATATAGTTTATCTAAAATATTTACCCCATTTTTCAATATACTATTGCAAACGACTAACCAAGTGTTCTATCCCAGATTTGAAAAGTTAAAAAAAGAGTTGAAACAAGGCCAGAAAACATATTTATAATGTCGGAATCATTTGAAGAACTTTGAAATTTTCCTCTCATGATGTCCAAGCTCCAAAAAAAAGTGTTAGTCAGTTCTTTGTCTTATTATGTAGTTTGCTCCACCCATGATTTTTTTTCTATTTTAGTAAAAACAAATTCTAAAAACTTATAATCCAGACTGTTATACTCCAATTTCTCCAGCGTACTAATTATTTTCTATCTTTACTTGTTCCTTTTTTTTTTTCTTTTTTTTTTTTTTTAGATTATACTTTTATACCATTTCATTGAATCAAACTGATTATTGTTTGAGTGGCTGAAAAAATTTGAGGATTATTGCCTTTACAAAATCTTTAAGAGTTCTTAACATCAAGGAGACAATTTATGTGAGAATAACTCAATAGTTTTCTGGTCCAACTTAAATTTATGAAGTTGTGCTTTTTTAAAACTGAAAGCTGAAATTTTATAAAAATGATTCGAAAATGGAGAAGTAAATCAGTAAAACTTGAAATGAAATACATATTTCTATAACCCATAGTTAGAAGAAAAAGATACGAGGCATGTTTTTTGGTAAGTACCGTTGTGGAATTAAAAAAAGACGTGTAAAGATATCGCAATAATTTTATTTTTACATGAAAGCCTGTACCTTAATCTACTTTTCTACATAATTTTCATGAATTTTGAGGCACTTGTCATAACGTGGCACCAGTTTTTGAATACCCTCCTCAAAAAATTCTGCCGCCTGACTTGTTAACCACTGCATCACAAATGTTTTGACTTCCTTATCGTCTTAAAGACGCCGACCGCCCAGGTGTTTCTTCAAGTGCAGGAACAAATGGTAGTCGCTAGGCGCCAGATCAGAGCTGTATGGAGGATGATCTAGAGTTTCCCATTTAAATGATTTGATGAGATCTTTGGTCCGATTAGCCACATGTGGACGTGCATTGTCATGCAGCAAAACGATACCCTTACTCAACAGTTTTACGCCTTTAACACTAAGAAATCGTATAACAGCCCGTACTTCACAATCAGCGGGACTCATGATTGTCGGAGGCATCTTAAACACTCAGTAAACAACGTATACAATGAAGAATCTGACTGTAATGGCGTCAGTGCGTAGGCAAGAGATGTAGGTAACTAGCGCGCATGCGCGGAACGTCGACTGTAGCGCTGCGCAGGCAGAATCGCAAAATGGTACTTAAAAAACATGCCTCGTATATAGGAATGTGGAAAGTCTTTACTCAAGTTCATGGGAAAAAAAAATTAAAGTGATTTATTTAACTTTTTTTTTTTTTATTTCAGGAATCATATCATCATGGAGAGAAAATATCAGGTGGGTATCAAATATCCTATGTGAATGTTATCTTTTGGCTTTGATATTGTTACCTTATATGGAATACTTATGAATATTTTTAATTTTCTGAGTAGGATTCTCAATGAATACTAACTCATATTAATTTATACCCTAAAAAATCTGAAAACCATGTAGGATGTTGAATGGCACATTAGATATTTTATATATATGTTGTGATTTAATTTTTTTTTTTTGTTCCTCTATTACTCTATTGATTGTAATGATAAATTTTGTTTTGGTAAGGTAGTTGTAATGTCTGATGGCTTCAACTTAAATTATTTCCATGTGTAATAGATTCAAATAATCAGGAGTCAGTCTAGTTAACAAAATTTTAATTTTTCCGACATTTTGGCTCAAGCATGTGAGCCATCATCAGGGCAGTAATGAGCTATGCCAAGCATAAGCTGCAGTTTATGTTTGAGCCGAAATGTTGGAAAAATTAAAATACTGTTTACTAGATGGACTCCTGATTATTTCTACCTATTATAATTTCAACATTCAACCATACATCATCAATATACATATTTTCATTTGTGTCAGTGTTTATTTTTGATGACTAAGCAATTATTTTTGTGTTTACAGATCTTGTTAAAAGTGAAAGATTTAAAGAAGTTGAAAAGTTTTGAAAAGGAGATAAAGAAACTTCTAGAAGAATATCGAGAATTTAATTAAGAAAGTCCCCAATGTTGTTTTAGTTGAATTTAATGATGATTAAAATAATAAACATTGTCAAATTTTTGGTTCTGTGCCAGAGGCCAAAACTTATGACTAATTGAATTAGAAAATAGTCGTATGATGTATTACTGTACAAAAGATGCTTTGTAATACATTTTTAAGGTCTATGTTGAAAGCCAAAGGTGTACCTGAGAGATGGATATCACACAAAAAGTATTTTTATTTTTTAAATTTTGATTTGATACCTTACTTTAACACTGAGCTTCTCAGTTGATAAATATTAATCGTTTATCTATTATTTAGTTGAAACTAAGGTAAAAGTCATTTTTATCTTTATCCTTTTCTTAAGGATATATTTTATGTATGTTTAGTTGATCTGACTGTTGTTCATTTTTTGTTTATTGTCATGTGTTCTGTTTGTTATGTATTATGTTTTGTTAAAGTGAACAATTTTAAATTGTTAATAAATTTTTAAAGTTAACTTGAATTTATTCTAATTATATAAAACTCCTTTTTTCCCTTCCTCCTTATGCCTCCCAGCATGGAGATGCATCCAGCCATCCTGGTCTCTCATGAGAGCCTTTATCAACTGTTGGTTGGGCTTTACAGAAGATTTTCGGTTCTTTTTGGTCTCCTATTCTGCAGATATGACCAAACCACTTGAGCAGTCTTTTCTTGAGTATTTGTCCCAGTGGCTTGACATTTAATTCTTCTCTAATTCTATTAATGCATACAAAATCTCCTTTTGTTTTTCCTGCCATTGTTGAGAGATAACTCATTCCAGTAGTGTCACCCTGCTTTCACACTACCGTAGAGCAAAGTTGAAAGGTAAGTTGCTTTGTATATCCTTAATTCAACTTCCCTTCCAACTTCTCTCTTAAAATCGAGTTTCAGATTTGGAAGTAAATACTGCTAGCTGCTGGCTTTCATGGTCCTGTTATTATCCTCGTCATCAACTTTCCCATTACTATCCACTTTATTTTCACTTTAACATGGAAAAGGTATGTTCTTCCATAACACATTGTTTAAATATTTTTTTTATTTCCTCAGGTAGTCCTTTTATATAATTACAACTCTGATTTTTTTTTTGGGGGGGGCCTGTAACCTGTTTATTTTTTCTCCATTGTTATTATTTTTAATATTAAATTTCCATACTGTTTTTATTATTTTTTGGAGGTAAAAATTTGAACACTTTCTTTTATTTTATTTAACATCTCATTGTCAATAATTCTAATCAAATTTTTACAAAAGTTGTTATATATTTCATATGAAATGGATGGCATAAAAAATAATTAAAAACTAAGTAACTGCTATTTTTTTTTTTTTTTTTTCCAAAACTCCAACTCTAAAAGGTCCCCCAAAAAAATTCCAGAGTAGTAAGTATATAAAATGACTATCTGAGGAAATGAAAAAATCCTTTAAACAATATGATATGGAAGAACATACCTTTTCTTTCTAACCTAGAAATCAAATAAAGAATTATTATAGTAAATTAAAAGACAGAATAGAAAAGAATTCCCACTCTATAATGGTATATAAAATACCATGCATCGTTCTGCAGTATACCATCCATATATTGGGAAAACAAAGCAGTTTTTGAAAGGTATAGTGTACCAACACAAAAAGAATGTTAAGAATAAAGAAAAAGAAAATAAGAAGACTGCTTTGGTACAGCATGCAATTAATAAAGAGCATGATTTTAAGTTTGATAATACATTAATAATTCATAAAGAAAGCAATAGTTTTAAAATAAAAATTGTTGAGGCAATCATCTATATTTCAGAATATACTGATTATAGTATAAACTTTAAAACACACAAAAAACTTGAACAATCATTAGGCTGACATTTTAAGCAAAATTAATCAATAGTTTTATTAAATTTCTTTGTTAATATAAATTTATATAAGTCTTACTTAGGAGAGATAATGAAAAATAGTGTTTTTAATATGAATTGTTAAAAGTGAAAGGAATGTATTACCTTAATCTAGTATTGTATAACAAGCTGACAAAGCTAGTTCAGCCTAAGATATTTTGTTATTACATACACACACACACACACACACAATATATATATATATGTATGTATGTTTGTAATAGGAATAGGACAATAAGAATTTAGTGGAAAATTTAACCAATGTAAAAATTCCAAATAATATTAACATTTTATGTTTTGGTAAAAATGTGAATGTATTTTCCAAAGACATTAGAAAAGATATTATTTTTATAACGGATCTATAAACAATTTATTGTTATTAATACCATAATGATTAACAATTTTTAGTATTTTTTTTGTCTATTATATTATAAGAATGCCATTTACATATTCAATAATTGATCTTTATTTGCAAAATCATATTTTAAATAGCCATTGATGCTGCAGAATATTTTCTGGAAGTTGATATTTTTAACACACAATATTTCATGTAGGATTTTTTATGTGAATTTCAACTAACTGTTTCATTTGAAGTTTGAATTGACATAGGGATTGTTTACTAGGTTTTAGAGATTTCTGATTTATTTTCTAAAGTAAATGTGTACATTAAATTTACCTTAAAAGTTGATATTTTTTTCAGTATAATAATTATTTATCAGCTTCTTAGGATATTTTCAAAATTACTAAAGAAATATAGTCTTATTTTTTAAGTTTCCTTTGATATAAGGGCAAAAACATGTGATATGAAAACCTTTCTAATTCCTTTTAATTTTTTAGATATCGAATCAAAACAAAAATTAACAATAACATAAGGACATGCTTTGTATTTTTTGTCCTCACAACTTATTGCCTAAATAGTGAAGAAAGTTGTTAAAAAATTCTCGAAAATGAATAGTAAATAGTACATGAAGGAAAAGAGACTCACTTTTAATTATTTTTTATTATTAAGCTTAGTCTTAGTCCTACTTGCTGTAAAAATTTCGATCTTTAGAACATAGTACTTTTTCCTATATGAATTTTCATAATTGGCTAAAATTGATTTTTCGTGATGTTTACACAGAAATATCTCAAAAGGTACTGAGTGAAAAATTATGAAACTTATATAGATTACCTATCTATAAGATCTGTTTAAGTGATACAAATTTGGTCTTTGAGACTAAGCTGGCTCCGGAGTTATAAAACTCTCTTAAATGTTAAAATAACGTAGTAATGTGTTAAAATAACCTTACAACACATTACCTAAGTAGCCAAGAAAATGGTTTAAAAAAATCATGAAAAAATTTCATCAACTGAAATTTTGATCGAGTAAGCTATACCTTTTATTCAATATAAAATTTCAAAGCAGGATTTTTTTTCCAGCTTAGAAATATTTTTAGTAAAATATCTCAAAAAGGACTGAGTGAAAAATGATATAACTCATACAGATTATACCTCTATATAATAAGTACAATAGAATACAATTTAGTGGCTGAGACTCAACTGGTTCTAGTGTTATTAATTTGGTTTGTCTTATGGTCGGTTGATGAGATGAGAGACACTCTGGCAAGACAAGTAATATTTGATGTATTATATTTCCAAAACAAACTGGGTCTCTGCCACTAAATTTTATTCTATCGTACTTATTATATAGAGGTATAATGTGTATGAGTTATATCATTTTTCACTCAGTCCTTTTTAAGATATTTCACTGTAAATATTACTTAGCTGAAAAAAATCCTGCTTTGAATATTGATATTGAAAAAAGGATATAGCTTACACAAACAAAATTTCTAAAACAAGTAGTGCAATGATAAGGCTATATAAGGAAAAATAATTAAGCGTGCAAATCATTTCTGACCTCCCTTGTCATAGCTCGCCAAAGATTTCAGTTGATGTAATTTTTCGTAATTTTTTTAAACCATTTTCTTGGCTACTTAGGTAATGTGTTGTAAGGACCAAAATTTATAAAATACTCTCATTATCATTCTAGTTTTTTTTTTGGTTCTTAAATATGCAAAATTACAGGAGTTAATATTTATATTTATATTATATTTTGAAGAAAACATTATTTTAACATTTAAGAGAGTTTTATATCTCCGGAACCAGCTTAGTCTCAAAGACCAAATTTGTATCACTTAGGGCCAGTTGCACCAGCCCAGGTCAAAGTACGGTAAGGGTAACCTCTGTTGAAGTCAGCCATTGCCCGTTGTACCACCTAGGGTAGGTATGCTGAATCCATGATGGAGTTTTTGTTGACTATTGAGAAATTAGATGAGGAAGATGGTTGGGGGTGCGGTCATAAAATAGAAACACACATTTAAAACAATTAAAATTAAAATAGCACTTATTTTAAATGTGTGTTTCTATTTTATGACCGCACCCCCAACCATCTTCCTCATCTAAAAACCAAAATAGATGATATTTTGTTGACTTATAAACTGATTGCTGTGGAATGAAAGTAAAAAAAAATCACAAACAATCCAAACACATTTATTCACATTCAGGAAACAAATAATAAATTTACCATATTCTTTTAACAACCACGATAAATAATAATATAATAATAAATAAACGATATTCTTTTAATAAAAAAACTTTAAAATAGAAGAATGCATTGCTTAAAAAGAAGTTACAAAGTAGCGAAGCTGATAAGATTAAGAATTGAAATAGGGAAGTAAAATGGCAGACCTACCTTTTATCTCCCGTGAGATAGTAGTAAACGCCGTAGCAACAACGCTCCCTGCTGAAATCGGTGGTAAACTATCTACCGTACTTTTACCTGGGGTAAGCTTACCTAATGGTGAACCGAGGCTGGTGCAACTGGCCCTGAAACAGATCTTATAGATAGGTAATTTGTATAAGTTTCATAATTTTTCACTCAGTCCCTTTTGAGATATTTCTGTGTAAACATCACGAAAAATTAATTTTTGCCAATTATGAAAATTCATATAGGAAAAAGTACTATGTTCTAAAGATCGAAATTTTTACAGCAAGTAGGACTAAGACTAAGCTTAATAATAAAAAATAATTAAAAGTGAGTCTATTTTCCTTCATGTACTATTTACTATTTATTTTCGAGAATTTTTTTAACAACTTTCTTCACTATTTAGGCAATAAGTTGTGAGGACAAAAAATACAAAGCATGTCCTTATGTTATTGTTAATTTTTGTTTTGATTCGATATCTAAAAAATTAAAAGGAATTAGAAAGGTTTTCATATCACATGTTTTCGACCGGGAAGCTGACTTAAAACGGCTGCAACACTAAAAGTATTGGCCCAAAAAAAAATTTATTTATGGTTTTATATCCACGAACGGATAGGGATAAATGGTCAAAAAATCAAAAATGTCGAGCACCCATGCACATTTTAAATTACCATTAATGTTTATATTTCATTCCCAGTATTACAGTAACAACCTTGATAGGAAATTCAATTAATCCAGGCAAAGTCTGGATTATTATCCTTGCACCTGTATTAAACCTCTAACCTAACCAGCCTGCCAAATATGTTTCTAGGGAACCTCAGACCATCAAGTTTCCATAAAGTTCATTTCTTGCTAAACCATGGTATGCCTTTTTATTGTCAATGAAGAGGTGGTGCAAATTAATGTCCCGTTTATTGTATTCCTCTAGTATGTTCCTGATATGTGAATATACAGTCAATAGTAGACCTTCCAGGATGGAACCCACCCACCTTGATACTTACCTATAACCTACTATTATCTTCAACCATTTTAACAAGACTGAAAATGTATAAATTGTAAATAGTGGTGTTATCCTGCTGTGAATTGGGAAATATATTTTTTTGCCTTTTGATGGATTGGCACATGTACAGATGGCTATGTACCACTTTTTAGGCATTTGCTCCATATTTCCAGAATTAGCTTATGAAATTCAAATCAAATACCAGACTTTGATTGAAAGAAAATTTACCATTTATAGTTCTTATAGAACTTAATTAGAGGAGTAAAGCAGGGAGACAGTCTGAGCCCGCTTCTGTTTACAGTGTTTATGGATGAGATCCATAAAATTTGTAAAAGGCGAACTGCCCGAACAGTGCTTGGTAAGTGGAACATGAGGACGATACTGAGCCAGTCACTGTTATACGCTGATGATATCGTCCTTATTTGCGATACGAAAGACAAATTACAGCAAGCTCTTATAGAATGGCAGGAAGAACTTCAGCGAAAGGGAATGACCATAAATGTCTCCAAGAGCAAGATACTGGTCCTGTCTCGAGATGAGGAAGAGACTGTGGAGGTGATTTGTAATGGCGAGGCTCTCGAAGTAGTTGATAACTTTCTCTACTTAGGCTGCAATATAAATAGGCAGGGAAAAATAGATTACGAAATTGCTAACAGGATTGCTAAAGCAAATCAAATCTATTACAGTATATGCAATAGTATTGTTGGCCATCGAGATGTGGGGCTAGAGACGAAGCTCCACATTTACAAATCTATATACCTCCCCACTCTTACCTACGGGAGCGAGAGCTGGGTAATGCTGGACAAACAAATAAGCCGAATTACTGCAGCTGAAATGAGGTATTTACGTAGGGTCGCAGGAAAAACGAGGAGAGACCGCGTAAGAAATGAAGGAATTAGAGCGGAGCTGAAAATTCCTGCGCTGAAAACCATCCTCGAGAAGCGACAGCTAAAATGGTTCGGCCATGTTTGTCGAATGAATGAGGACCGCGAACCCAGAAAAGTGTTGGAAGCTCGACCCACTGGAAAAAGGCCGCGCGGAAGACCTAGGATTTTGTATGACGGATATATCCAGAAGATCGGAGGGAAAAGATTGCAGGAACTTAAACAACTCTGCAGAAATCGTGAAGCTTGGCAACGTTGGATCGAGGCCCCTCCACGCTAGTAAAGGCACATAGGAGGAAGATAAAGAAGAAGAAGAAGATAGAACTTAATTAATGATTTAATTTTTAGTTTTAGTTTAGTCCAACATATTTATCTATAATCTAAATTTTTTTTTTTTAGTGTTTTATTTACATGTTCTAATCATTACAGCATCTTTTTTCTTCTATCTATCATTATATACATGTATACATATATAACAATAAACAGTATATATATCTATCTATCTATTATCTATATATATATATATATATATTGTGTGTGTGTGTGTATAGTTTATAATTATAATTTTTATTTTGTCATGTAAATATTCAGTTTACAGGACCACATTGTTCTGGTCTTTTCATTAAACATTATATATATATATTATATATATATATATATATATATATATATATATAATTTTTTTTTTTTTTTTTTGTTTTATTAAGGACTTTGGTCCCTGAATAATAAAAATATTTTTCCATTGCATTTATTGTTAATGTTTTTATTTATTAAAAATAATGAGGGATATGAGTGGGAAATATAATTTTAAGACTAATTGCTGTCCACTGCGTGTGTGTATGTGCTGCTAAGATATATGTGTATATATATTCAGGAGAGGTCTTAATTCAATAACTGATTATCACTTACTATAAAGTTGATAACAAGTTATACTCACCAATAATATAATACTTTCTATCATATAATAGAACAAATATTTATACATTTTTCCATGAATTATATTTATTAAAGTAAAATATATTAATTTAATTCATTAAAAATAATAATACTTTAACAAAAAACTAAAATTTACATTAAGAAAACAATTAATAACAAAAAACTAAAATTTATATTAACAAAACAATTAATAACAAAAATCTAAAATTTACATTAATAAAACAAGTAAAATAAAAAATAAACATAAATAATAACAATTAATCCAGATTGAATTAAAATGCAGTCAGTCCAGTGATTGCTCTGCCCAAGATAAGGGCATGAATATCATGTGTACCTGAAAAAAAAAAAAAAAAAACTAAAAAAAAAATAAAAAAACAATATACAAGTTAATTTTTACTAATAATAACTTAGTGGGAAAAACGTATACCACCACTATAACCCATGAAGGATCTTGGGTTCAACACAAGTTGTGCAGATATTTGGCAGAGATTACGCTCAACTGCCAGGTTATTTCTGCAAGTTTTGAAAAGGCTGGATAAGCCCAGGTGTTTGAGCCTAAATTGAATTTAAATTCATTTATCATGGAGTAATTGAAGACCCTAAAGAGTATATGATGGTAGGAGTGTGGAAATAAAAAATTATACAAATTGATTACATTAATAAAAAAAAAGGTACGTTAAAATTTATTCAATAATTAAGAAGAAACAATTAAAGCACTCAGTTTATTTTCATTTCAATGAATTGAAAAATGGGCCTCTACTAAATAACATCCATGCCAAAAACTATTAAAATACATTTCATTTAAATATCCAATCGTTCCTTAAAAAAGGTTAAATTGAAACTGAAAATTGTATTTGATACATCAGTGCCCAGAGATATAATTACATAATAATAATTATAAAGGTTGTAATGAAGTTAGTAAACTTTTTACACAAAGAATTTCTAAAAATAGAAAAAACAAGAAAATATAGCAAAGAAACTATAATTAATGTTTGTAAAATTATGGTTCACAGGAATTTAAAGTGCTTTGTAAGAAAAAGTCTTACCTTCATATGTATTAACTGCTTCTAAATTCATAACATGACGGATTATGTTATATTCATCACTTATTCCATTAGCACCCAAAATATCACGACTAGTCCTGGCAATATCTAAAGCTTTACCACAAGAATTACGTTTCAGCATCGATACCATTTGTGAATTGAATCTTAAAAACAAGAATAACAGTAAAAATTAATACAATTTCAATGTAAAAATAAGTATATATAGGCTCTTAATGCAGACCAACAAACTATGAACAGCTTTAGGATAATTATGTACTCCTAGGTAGTTAAGTTTAAGTCATAAAATTTTTAGAACGAGCTCATAAATTTTAAAACTTTATATAAACTGATAATAATAACCATTCTTTAGCTACCATGTACAAAACCAGATAGTTTGGAATTAATAAATGGTCTTTATCCAGTGCTTACTATGAAGAGAAAACATAAAGCCATCATTTAAATTGTTTTGATTTTGATTTATTATCGAATGATCTAATGAATTGCTCAGGCAAACTTTTGAGTAAACATTGTTTAAAAAAAAAAAAAAATGTCCAAAGTAGTATTGATTAAGTTTCAGTTTTCATTAAAATACAGCAAGAGTCCAAAAATAAAATTTCAAACTTATACTTACAATAATAATAATCTCTTACTCACAATTTTTTGTCTTTTAGTCGTGACACTTGAAGACAAGCAATTAAAGCAAGAGAAATTTCAGTTAGCATATCAGCTAGTTTCTTCTGAATTAACTGATTTCCTGCAAGAGGTTTTTTAAATTGATGTCGGTCCATTGCATATCTCCTTGCAGTTTCAAAACAAAACTCTGCTGCTCCAATAGATCCCCAAGCAATACCTAATCTTGCAGATGTTAGACAACTCATTGGGGCCTAATCAAAAACTGATAGTCAACAAGATACATATTTAAAAAAAAGTTTAATAAGTAATTATTTATCTATCCTTATCATAATTTATATATCTGAATCATTTGCCACTCTAAATATGTAAACTTGCTCATCCTACTGTCTGAGAATGATCAAAGTGAGATGAGCAAAACATTATGAAGTGGTGTCGTAACAACAAATTCATTTTCGAGAATTTCAACTTTGCTCTTGTTTTGGTAATGAAAATAATAGAATTTGCCCTGCGGAGTGTGGGTAGATTTACTCCAACAAGATTCTTAATCAGTGGCAGAATGTGGTACTAGAAAGTTGCTACTGTGTCAAACAAAAAAAACTGGTGCACAACAAATGACTTTCACTTGCCTCCGTTGTTAAAATACGTTTAAAGATACAAATAAATTTTTAAAGAATTAATTATTTTTAATTTCAAAAGAAACATGTGTTTTATTAAATAATCTATTATATTTTTATCTACAACAATCAGTTAGTTTTATTGGCTTTCATCATTCTCCATTAACCTTTAAAATTCTGTGTATTAGATAGTATTTTTTTCTATAATCTTTAGCTATCCAACGGTATATTATACTTCTATATTACTATTCTTGTGTTCAAAAACACAAAAATTGCATAACAAAATATGTCTGCACTTTTATCCTTTAGTTGTTTATCAAATTTGCTCAGCTTGCATATTTACCCATTTACTCGAATTAACTCGAATAACCTAGTTTACATTTTTTTTTTTAAATTCCAAATACATAGTAGTATCCTGTCCTGATTGAAATGTTAGACACATTTATTTTGGGATATTTTTCATTGACATAACAACGCATTAATTTCATAGGCTCTTTAGTTAATATGATAGGAACAAGTTTTTTGTCACATGTTAATGGTGTCATCAATTTATGTGACAAAAACCAATTTGAGATTTGAAGTTAAGGATGTTATACTCATGAGTTGGAACTAATGATGTTCACAGGGTAGAATCTTCTCTGCATATTTTGCTTTGGCTGAATCTCCTCCAATGGTGCATTTGAAAGGAACTTTAAACAGATATTAGTAATTTTATTTTTTGTGAACAGCAGGACCAGAGGTGATGTCAATGACTGCTGAGGTTAAAATGAAATAATAAGGGGCTGAAGTAAGAAAAATATTTCTTACTTGAGATCAATGGTTCCAGATAAAAGAGCCAAGAAATATTATGGTCCAGTGTAGATAAATAAACACTGAAATTTTGAATAATATGTATAAATTATTTCGTATATCCCCACAATCCTTTACAATTACAATATGTTCATGACTTTTTGATTTTGTAAGTTACTTTCCTAGCTTAATTCTGAAATTTGCATTAAGAAAAAGTTACATAGCTAAGTTTTAATACTATATTATATTTAATTTTACTTCATTTAATGTATTTACAATATTTACTTCTAAATTTGGCTGTCTTTATTATATTTTAAACTGGTGGCAAAACTGAGTCTTTCCATCTTGACCACCCTCTCCTTCTTACCCTTTCTCTTGGATCCATTACTACAAATAATTTCTCCTAAATACCTGAAGCTATTTGTGACCCTGATTTCCCCATACTTTGTTCTAACTTTTTTTTTCCCAAAAGTTTTGATCCGTAGTCATCAACTGTTTTTTCAAATGATATTTGTAAACTGACTCTTTCATTCAGCGATTTCATTTAGGGTGTTTAGCTGCTCTATTGCTTCATACACCAGGGCGGCCAGACTTTAATAAACCTTTTAAAGACTTTTTTTTAAAAAAAGAGCATGGTAGCCAAGGAAAAAGAGAACAAAAATTTGACTAAACATTATCACATAAAAATGTTTTCGAGAGCTTCATCATACAATACTTACAAGGACAGTCTTTCGCTGAAACATGTACTTTTTGATCAAATAATTTATTTGAAGAAAATGATACAATAAATTAAATCATTAAAAAATTAAAAATGTTGATAATAGTGCTAAAAAATAATCAGATATTCACAAAACATCCAGTTAATTAATGAGAAAAACCAATAAATCAACTCAATATTTTGGCGTAGAAATAAGATACAACATGAAGTATATAATTAGGCTATAATAACTGGGATAGCCAAGATAAACAAATGCTAATAAGAAAGTATCAATAACAAAAAGATTCAATAATATTATTAAACTTACAGACATCCCGAGAGCATTGGGTAGAACATGAGTTTCAGGTACGAAAACATTGTCCATATGGATCATTCCTGTTTCAGATGCCCTTAAGGAAAATTTACCACTTATTTTTGTAGTGCTCAAGCCTTCCATGCTTCTATCAAGAATAAAACCACGGACTCTTTTGTCATCTAAACTTCTAGCCCAAACGATAAGTATGTCAGCTATTGGAGCATTAGTGATCCTAAAAAGATAATATAAAAAAAAAAATATATATATTACCAGTTATTGAATAAATATCATGACTTTTAATATGTATGATCTAGACCAGGGCTACTCAGACTTTATGTCACTGCGTAACACTTCTTAGGGTTCCTCTGTCGCAAATGCAGCAGAAAGTCTGAAACACCAGCCCATGTGCTGGGAAATTGCCCCAACGATTCCCTCCTTAGCACCACAGGGTTAAGGACGAGTTGAAAAGCTCCTCAGGGAAAAATATTTCACCTGTTTTGACGAGATCTACTGCATTGATACGGATGGATCAGTTAGGTACAAAGACATCGTTGCATTCCTGAAGAATGGAATTACTGCAATGATCCTGGACCCTATTGTTCGATATGTGACTAATGACCTCGATCAAGCGGGTTGAATGAAAAGGGAGAAGAGAGCCATCTACGAGAAATGCATCCCTTTCTTAAAAGAAAATTTCCATGGGACATTTGGCGAGAGACAGTTCTCCGTTAGAAGTCTATGGTTTAGGTCTCGCGGAGTGATTCCTGGAAGCACAAGGAGCTTTTTGGAAGACCTGGGTGTCCTATAACAAATGCTTTATACAGTCACTGATGATTAAATGGCACCATTTACATAACTTTCCTGTTTTGTTTTTTTTCATTTGGGCCATCCACGGACCATGGTGCTTGTGTTCACATCTGTTGTCTTAAACTTCTGGTGTGTTGGTTGGTTGCTTTCCTGCCAATACCTCCAGATTTTCTGTTGGTCCAATATTATTTCATTTTTTTTTGCTGAACTCTACCTTATGTTCCTCTAACCATTTCCTCGATGCGTTGTGCCTAACCTCTGTAATGGACTTGAGGAAAGGTCTTGTTTGAATGATCAAGCGGTAGTGACTTCTATCATGGATGGTATCTTGTTTGATCCACTGGGATCCAGGCTTTTTCCTTGTTGGCTACTCTAAAGATCCTATTGGACAGCCTGTGATGGCTCATTCTGCACAGATGACTGTAGAAAGCCAAACGTCCCCTTCTAATGGTATCTGTGAGGTTTTCCAGGGGTTGTTATAGTTTGAATTTAGGTGTATACCATCGCCTTCCATCAGTTAAGATCCTTGGTCCCACAATGCTTCTCAAGAATTTTTTTTCTTGTACTTTGAGTGCTCTTAGAGGTTCATGTTTAACAGAGTACAACACAAGTGTGTAGGATTGGTTCACCTAAGGTAAAGGGCTGTGAACTATCAAGGTAGTACACCTTGAAGTACACCATGAAGCCCCCAGCAATGAACGGCTCACAGACCCAGCTTCCCGCTGGGATTCTCCTGCATAAGTTATGTCATATCCATTCTTTTGTAGGATCCGCCAAATATTAATTGTTGCTCACTCTTATTTGACTAACTGACCTTAACTTTCGCATGTTAGTATTAAAAATTAGATAACTTTCTGGATTACGGTTTGTATAGTTACAGACATATTTATAATATGGATTATAATTTGAATTGAGTGCACGTTCAATATCTTTAGGAAATAGGTGATTCCTTAGTTTTTCAAGAATAGTATTTTTATTTTCCATTGGCCATTTTTCATTAAAGAAGGCAAAGCAATCATCGAGGAAATTGTTGGAAGCTGCTATAATTTTAATTTGTGTCACCCAGTTGTAATTGGAGTTCAGTTGGTTTGAGTCTAAATCCAAAAGCCAATCGAAGCATTGGTGCGGGATTCTTTTTCCATTTAGTGAAATGATTTTTAAACTAAAATTTATAATTTTTTTCATAACTATCACTGTAAGAGGATCACGGTCTGTTTTCTAGTCGGACAATATAATTTGGTGTGCATTTAGGCAATATATATTAAAAATTTTAAGAATTGGTTCTAAGCAGTTTCAATAGCATCTAAATAACATGGACTCCGAATTTCTGTAGCATAAAGCAAGGTTAAGGATATAATAGCTTCGAAAAGGGTGACTTTGGTTTGCCAAACATTACTTTTTCCTTTCCTAAGTATATCTTTAACTGTTGCACTAGAGATATTTGACCTCTGTATAAAATGTGATGCATTATCAAAGTTCTCTGAGGATGCAATTGGTACTTCACAATATTGTTCACAATATTTGTCCAATATTTTGAGCTTTTGATGAGCCATATTCCAGGAGTTACTATGTAAGACGATGACATCTGCCAGTAGCAGCATTATGACTTCCTTAGAATTATTAATTGAGATGCCTATTGCCCCTCTTGCCTGAAAATAAGATACTATTTCCGCGATGAAGAGAATAACAAGAGCTGGACTAAGACTGTCTCCCTGTACAATCCTGAATGCATTATGCAGGTATTTCTTCAGAAAGTTCATGATTGGATTTGATTTGCATAATTGCTTGGTGATATATCGTCTTCATTATTTTAACTAATTTTCCTCTAATGCCTTAATCGAATGATTTTTGCCAGAGAAGTCTATGGTTTACGGAGTCAAATGCCCTTTTGAAGTGAACAAAAATAGCATAAATATAACTCCCCTTTATTCAAAGGTTTATACAGATAAGAGCCATCAGTGAAGAAATCTGTTTGATGCAGACTCTACTTTCTCTAAAACCTGCCCGTTCTTTGGGAATCAAATTTTCTTTTTCAGCCCAGCTTATAATTCTCACGGGCAATCAACCCTGTAAATAGTTTGGTTATATTGTTTAAGAGTGAGATGCCCCGGTAATTTTCAAAGTCACTTTTGTTTCCCTTCTTATGTATCAAGTGCAGCATTGATTTTTAGCAGGCCTTTGGGATTGTTTCCAATTTGAATATGTTACTAAACAAATTTAATAAATAATGCCCCCATTCATGCGTAAAGTTCTTATAAACTTCATAAGGCATTTTGTCGAATCCAGGAGACTTGTTTTTGTGATGATTTATACAAAATTGAAGTTATTCTAATATCTGTCACTAAAAAGAATTTCTATTATTAATTTTTCTTTATAAATTTGTTTGTAATATTCTACCCAATTATTGATTTCTATTTCATAAAATAAAAAAAAAATTCAAATATTACTTCATAATTGTACTTCTTTAAAACTTTAATTGTTTGCAAAGTTGTTCTTCTTTAAACCTTAATTATTGGCTCAGATTCTCATTATAGTCTTCAGATATTTTCATTCCAATATTATCATTTAACATTGATGTTTTGGTTGCATATTTTATTACTGTACCCAACTTATTATTTTTATTGTATTGGTTGTTATCTTGTATTCATTTGGCTTGATGAAGGCCAACTTCTTCTTCTTCCAATCCTGGGAGATTACACTCAAGTTTCTTGATGCATTTTGTAGTGTAGGGTCATCACACACTATACCTAATTCTGTGAGTGACCACCACCATTTGGCTGACAGGTCTCACAAGCCCGGGGGAGAGGCCTGAATGAATCCCGATTTAAATACATCCTAATAAAAGTCCAGCCGGGACTGGCAAGAGACATGAGAGACTAGCACACTAGCCATTCAGCCATGGGCTCCCCATGAAGGCCCACAAGTAGGCCGAAACGTTGGCACACAAATAAAATGAGGTTTATCTTATTGGTGTGTTTTCTTGGTGACCGCATCCCTAAACAACTTCTTCATCTTATTAATTTTTGTTTAACAATTAAAAACAAGTTTTTTTATTCCTTACTGAAGTTGTTAAAAAGATGATTTTATCCTTGACATATGTTTACTTATTCTACTACCAGTAACAACCTTGAGTACACTATCAGGAAACCCTTGCTCTAGACCAATTCTCATAGAATTAAGTTATAATTATATTTTTTAAACAAATGATTATAAAAACAACAAGAATTATCTTATTGATGGAAAAGAAAACAATAATTCTCTTTGGACTATCCGCTATTGAAACATTTATTTCTGTCTGTGACAGAGTTTTCTTTCCAAATTGAAAGCACAATCTTTGCAAAATTTTTATTGGACAAACCTCATAATGAGAAATTATGATGTAAGCGCAAATGGCGAACAAACCAGCTCTTCATTTATATTGATAAATATTAATGCAATTTTTTTTTTTTTTTTTTACATGCTGACTTTGTCTATTCCTGAACAGTCTTGCTAAGAACTCCTTTGCAGGATTTTAATTATTTATATCCCAATGTTACGATAACTAAAGCCATTTAGTTAGTTAAGTTTCTTCAACCAAATATAAATAATTTTAGAAGCGCCAAACTCTTGTTTTCTTCATGTTATGTTATAGTGGAAGGATGGGACAGTACATCTTGTGAGTAAGTTTGTCACTTTGTATGAAACTTGGTATAATCACTTTTTACTTTCACTTATCTATATATGGAATATATAGTAAGGGAAAGTATTGGGATCATGAAAATATTCGAATTCCGGTTTTCAAAAGAAATACACGTTTTAGGTTCTCCTGAGTCCAAATGACCAAGTCCCGAAAATAGGTCTGTGTGTCTGTGTGGTAAGTCCAGTGCGAAAATGAAAAATCCTATGAAAATAAAATTTCATATTTAAGACAACTATACGCTTAAGATGTTAACTAGAAGAGCCACTTTATATCATGCATTTTGCACTTTTTTTTATGATTTTCAATAAAACGGCTTTAACGATTTTGATTAAACTCGCTATGTTGATGTAAAATTTAATGGGCTTTAATATGGCATAGGTTTTATTCTGATTGAAATAGTCTGACAGGGCTTCTTCTTCTTCTTTGGCTTCTCCCTATAGTGCCGATCAGCGTAGGGAAGCGTTTAACCACCGGATCCAATCCTCTCTATCCCCAGCGAGGTTCCTGGCCTGGCGAAGATCCTTTCCTCTTCCTCTGCAAAGTTTGTCGACGTACTCCAGGTAGGACATCCTTGGTCGACCCCGAGGCCTTCTCCCATCTGGAACGTAATCCATGGTTTTTAGGGGGTCTCTGTGTTCCTCCATTCTAATTACGTGGCCGAACCACTTCAACTGACGGGTTTGCAGAGTTTCTTTTAATGGCGCAACCTCCAGTTCCTGGCGTATCCGTTCATTCCTGACACGATCTCTTCTTGTCTTTCCTGCTGTTCTTCGCAGAAACTTCATTTCAGCAGCTGTGACTCTCTCCTGCCGGTCCGTCAATATCCAGCTTTCAGCTCCATACAAGAGTATGGGCAAATATACTGATTTAAAGATATGGAGCTTAACACTTCTGCTCACCTCTCTTTTCCCTATTACAGTGTTGCAGATCTGATAGTAGACTGCATTTGCCTTCCTAATTCTGTTTGATATCTCTGAGTCTACTTTCCCAGATCTTTCTATTACTGTGCCGAGGTAAGTGTATTCCGAAACCACTTCCATTTCCTCTCCGTTGCAGTATATATGGAAATCTTCCTCTTGCCTTCCTACTTGTAGTATCTTGCTTTTACTGGTATTTATTTTCATCCCTTTTCGGCTGAGCTCTTCTTGCCATTCAGTCACCGCTTGCTGCAATTTATCAACCGTGTCTGCCACAAGAACAATGTCATCCGCATAGAGGAGAAGTTGAATCACCACTGGGCGAAGGTTTCTACGACCCAGGAAGGTCCTCTCCGTTCTTCGTTTGCATATGGTGGCCACTCCATCCATGTAGAGTAAGAATAGCAAAGGGCTTAAACTGTCCCCTTGTTTGACCCCCCTTGCTATGCTGAAGACATCAGACTCCTGTCCGTTTAGCCTTACTACTCCTTTTGGTTTTTGATAAATGGACTTAATGGCTTCCACCAAGTTTCTTGGGACATTCTTTACTCTGAGAGCCTCCCATATTACTTGTCTTGGAACAGAGTCAAACGCTGCTTTGAGGTCAAGGAAGGCGAGATACATACTTTTGTCTCTGTCCCAAGATTTCTGGAGAACATTTCGCAAAGAGAAAATGTGGTCCTGGGTTTGCCGTCCTGGTCTGAACCCGGCTTGTTCTTCTCCAATTTGGTGCTCCACAAGAGGTCTTACCCTTCCCTCCAGAATAGACGTATAAAGTTTGTAGATTGTTGGTGAGAGGCATATAGGGCGATAATTCGAGCATTCTGCCTGGGACCCTTTCTTGTGTATCGGAATTATAACGTTGTATTCCCAGTCTGTTGGGATCTTCTTCTCATCCCAAGCTTTTTGGAAAAGAACTTGTAGGGCTCTGACTAACTCTGGGCCTCCCGCCTTGATGTATTCTGCCACTATGTTGTCTCGACCCGGTGCTTTTCCTGTCTTCATTCTCGATATAGCCATTTCAATTTCATCCTCCTCTATCACCTCATTAAAATCAACCTCATTCCACGGTCCTTGCTGGTTCACTGGATAGGTATCATCTACGCAAAATTGCTTCTCGTAATGTTTGCACCAGACGTTCAGAATAGCCTTCTCCTCCGTGACCACCCTCCCTTGCTCATTCTTTATATTTCTTATTTCTTTACTTTTTCGGCCTCTTAAAGCTTTAATCTTTTTCCAGAACTGCTTAATGTTGTCTCCATGGTCTTGGTTTAGCTTTTCCCCGAATTCCTCCCAAGACCTCTGCTTAGCTCTTCGCACTTCTTCCTTCGTTCTGTTACGCACCTCTACATATACTTGCCATTTTTCCGGAGTCTTGTTTTTGCAGTAGATCTTCCATGCAATCTTCTTTTCTTTGACCTGTGCCCTAAGTTCTTCAGTCCACCAAGAAGTTCGCTTGCCCTTTGTGGATATTCGCTTTACTCCGCACACTAGAGATGCTGACTGCAATATACTATTCTTTATGTAACACCACAAGTTATCTAGGGTAGCATCCGCGTTTAATTCTTGAAGCCTTTTCCTTAATTCTTCCCTGTATTCTTCTCCTTTCTGAGGGTCCTGCAGCTTCTTCACTTCAGTCCTTTCATATGATTTTGGCTTCACCTTGCGTTCCCTCAGTACCCGGGTATCAGCCACTAAAAGCATATGGTCACTTCCTATTTCAGCACCTCTAATCACCTTCACATCCGTGAAGTACCTCCTGATGTCACGACTATAGATAAAGTAGTCTATGACACTATTGGCACCTCTCTCGGCAGCAGAAAAGGTAATTTTATGTACCCTCTTATGGGGAAAGAAGGAGTTTCCCAACAGTAGATCATTCTCAATGCAGAAATCTTTTAAGCGCTGGCCACTTTCATTCTTAATGCTTTCTCCACCATGCAGGCCCATCACTCCATGAGCCCTAATGTGTTCATTGCCCGTTCTCGCATTTAGATCTCCCATTATTAATATGCTTCTGTTGTTATCCCTTGCTTTAACAGTAGCTCGCTCCAAATCGCTGTAGAACTGCTCTTTCTCAAGGATATCAGAGTCATTTGTAGGGCCATAAACTTGGATAAGAGCCCAGTCTCCAATACGCAGGTTTATATTTGCCACAATAATGCGAGGGCTAACTGGCTCCCATTCGACAACCTTCTTGAAAAGCTCATCTTTCATTATGATGCCCACACCTTCTACAGCTCTGTTTCCCGGTGGAACCCCTGAGTAAACCAAAGTGTGCCCTCGGTCCATCCTGTACTCGCCAGAGCCCTTCCTCTTTACCTCACTCAGACCAAGAATATCCAGCCTGTATGTCGCCATTTCCTCTATAATTTCGACTTCTTTGCCGGTGAGTGATCTCACATTCCAGGTTCCTAATCGTATGTCCTTATCCGTGCCGGGTCGTTTCCTTCTAGACTGTCCAGTTCCGAGGCTATTTACTAAGTTTCTTTGAATCAGTTATACCCCCAAGCGGGTGATTGGCCCAGCTCAGGAGGCCCCGTTACCTCGGGACTACTGGCTTCCCGAATATTTAGATCCCCTCGGGAATAAGGGTGGCCAGGCTATACCCCCCAGCACTGGGTACCTATTGGTCCACGGGTCTTTATTCTGTATATTCAGACCACCCCTCCTAAGAGGGATCCCCCATCCGCCAACCAGGGGACGCGCTCCCTAGCGGGTAGGTTCCGCCGAGAGTACAGGGCTTAAATGCTGATATTTTAAAATTTCTTCCTCTAAAATTTTAAAGTACCTTTAATTTTGTAGATTTCAAAAAATTAGGTCCATCATGTACTTAGCATTGATAAATAACAGCTAAACATTCAATTTGAGCGATTTTGATAAACAACTAAAGGAGAAAAGTGCAAACATATTTTTTTATGCAATTTTTGTGTTTTTGATAATAAGAACAGTAATATAGATGTAAAATATACCATTTGAAAGAAGAAGATTTTTAAAAAAATTCTATCTGATACAAAAATTTGTAAAAGGCAATATAAAGTGACAAATGGGGAATAGACTTATTACTGATTAACAATTTAATATTGTTTAATCTAAATCATATGTTTTTAACGAAAATGAATACAAGTTTTATTGAAATCAACTTCAAATATTTTTCAAATTGAAGTATATTTAATAGTTTTTAAATTGATTTTAACAGTCGAGGTAAGTGAAATGAAACATAATATGATTATGGAAAAAATATCTCATAAGAGTAACCAAATTACTATGACTACAAAGATATTTATCTAGCTAAATACATACAACATTTTAGACACTTATCAATTACATTCAAAACTAATGATCAAGACCAAGACATTAAATTACAAGTGTACAAATAAAGCTTTAGATAAAGTGTATTCCTTACCTACAAGATAAATTAAGAGAAGAGATTGTTTGATTGGGAGTAGAGGAACCATCCTATTTGCAGCAGGTGCAATTCTTGGAGAAGCATAGTCCTAATAAGAGTTATTTCCTAGGAATGGTTATTCAGGATTTACTGGGAATCTTGAATCATCATCTATATTAAGCCTAGCTTATTTGTAAATTCCATGGCCAAGTTCACTTAACAATATTTTAAGGCTTTTTTACTTTTCCATCTAACATTTTCCTCTTTTATTTTGTTCATAAGACAGAATGTTGAACTGTTCCAGGATTCTGTGTGTACGCAACAACTCAGCTAATTTGAGCACCCAATCGAATTTGAGATTTTTGGAAGTAATTGACATAAATAGATATTTTTTACATTGATATACTAATTTGATTACTGAGCAGATGAAGATTATAGATTAGTTAAAATCACATAAATATTTTTTTTTTATAAACATTTAAAAAAAGCACACACTGCCTTCCATTCCTCACCCAATCACTTTATTTCATGAGCTTTTTATCAGTTTTTCATATTAGTCGACGTTTCGGGGCTGTTTCACCATTTTCAAGACTTATTCCTTTTCCATTATATAATTACCATATCACATCTAACCCTTCATTCCATCTTATAGCTATCTAAAAAGCTCATGAAATAAAGTGATTGGGTGAGGAATGGAAGGCAGTGTGTGCTTTTTTTAAATGTTTATATGAAAACTTTGAAAAAAATTAAAAAAGAAAAGAAAAGAAATATTTTTTTTTATCTTCTATGAAAAGACAAAATAAATCTTTTTTTAATAATGAAAAAACAGAATATAGAAAAATGAAGATGAAATGTAGAATAAAACTAAGTTTAACGCATTTAAATAAAAACTGTTTTCAAGAAAATTTGTTGCATTACCAGGTTTTAGTGCCATTAAGTATATGACCTTTGTCTTTGGCTGAATATTTAGAATTAGTTTGCATTCCACCCGCATCACTTCCAAAATTTGGTTCTGTTAGTCCGAAGCAACCTATGGTGGTACCAGCAGCTAAAAAAGAAAATCAGAAAGTTTTATTCCGTACATATATAAATGCAATAACAATTATTAATTTGAACAAGCACTTAAAGCAACAAATGAATTTTTCAACAATTAAAGCTAAATTACAAAGAAATTTAAGTTGGTTAAACCAAAGTATATATCTGCTCATCTGAAAGATCGATATGTGCCTTTTCCTTGTTATATTCAACTATGACTCCTAGTTTTCTTCTAACTTCAACCATTTCTGAGCCATATTTTGTTCATAAAACCGAAACGTCCAACAATATGGGTAAGAGACTAACTGCAGGTAATTGGAGTAGAAAAACTCTGTAATTTTCAAAACCTGCCACCATAAGTCCTTATTGCAGAACTGCATAACGGTCACCCCTTTGCTAAAATCTGTTGCGCGGTGGTATGTGGTACCGCTAGCCAAAATCTCATTGCATACAGATGTAAATACATTATCAAACAGAACGGTATAGAATGTTGTTTTATAACCTGATTAAATTATATTATTGGATTGAAAAAATGGAGAAAACAAAATACAATATTTCTTGTATATTTCTGGGCATGATACTTGTTAAATTTGTCCACACTATCAAATCTGTGCAAACTTCACTCAAAATATTTTAATTTTCTGTGTCTTTTTTAGATGATCTCATAAACTGTCATTTTAACATACTTTTTTGTTGTTTGTTTTGATTTGGGGTTAATTTTATTTCATTCATCACTTATGGTATAAATTATGATTTACCAAAAATTTCCTTAAAAGATTTTCTTAAGTTTTTTGTTCACTTATTAAAATTTAGAACTATAAGTCAAATTTAATGAATAAATAAACGGAACATAATATACATTGTTCGAAATTACAAAAAAAGATAGCTGATAGCTAATGTAAAATGATTGGAAAAAAAACATGTATTGACTAATATGACATTTTTTTTGTATTTATTACAATGCCCAAAGAAGAGTATAATTTAAATACCTAAGAGTATACTTTTTTTTTTTTTTTTTTTTAGGTAAATTATTGAAAATCCAAAATAATTTTGAAGTTTACTAAACAGATGAGAGTGAAAATACTTCACCTAATGATTCCAAATACATTTTTTTCTGTTCTTCACTTCCATAAGTATGTATTGGATACATGACCAAAGATGACTGGACACTGAAGGCAGATCGATAAGCACTATCAATGCGTTCAACTTCTCTAGCTAGCAAACCATAGGCTGTGGTTGATGCACCTATACATCCATACCCATTTAAATTACAACCAAGAGCTCCTAGCTGCCCCATTTCAGCCATTATAGATTTATCAAAAACTGAAAAATAAAATTATTAATATTTTAGAACTTACGTTGGTAGTATTTTTTTAAAATCCTTTAAATGAAAAATCACAGCAAATTTTCACTTTCAAATAATTATAATGAACCACAAAAAATACAAAAGCATGACATTTAGAGACATTTTTCTTTATATTCTGAACTTCAATAGCCAGTTTTATTTTTTAATGATTTATTTAGTGTATTTATGTAGAAATGTTAATTCAAATATAAAAAAATACCTTCTTTTCGATTTGCTTCCATAATACGTGGCATCAGTTTCTGTTGGCAATAAGAACGAAATGAGTTTTTTAGCAGTATTTCATCTTCAGTTAAAAGTGATTCCAAGTTCAAGGCATCATCCACATTAAATGGGACTAAAACATTATTAAACAATTTTTAAAATGTTATATAGTTTGAAAAACAGACTAATATTAAGTTTTAAAAACTTTGAATGTAACATTTAACTTTGGTTCACTAGATTCAAACATTAGAGGATAAGATTTAATCATACAATCTTTAAAATATTTAGTACATTTCTGCTATGCAGGCATTTAAGAGGTTAATACAGAAATAAAAAATTTCAGGCCCCTCAAACATCCTGGTTTTGGTTTTTGATGGTTTTAGTAAAAAAAACTCAGACAATATGCTGCCATTTTTATTTATTTTCAGATAATGATAGGTTTCATTGAGGGTTTTTACAAAATAACCATTGTAGTTATATATATATATATATATATATATATATATTGAGAAAAAACCCCAAATAAAAATCAACTTCTAGAGAAAACACGAAAGAGTACTTATGGTATCTTCTGGCGACGATAGCGACAGCAAGGATGATTTTGAAAGCGGCGATGGTTACTCTCAGAGCACACTGCCTCCGGAGCGGTCTTTAGCACTAAATCCCCATTTAATAAATACAGCCCCCTTACTTCTTAACTTAATATTAACAAAATAAATATATATAAGAGAAATAATATTCTAAATTAGTATTTCCCAATTCTTAACATGTCGCCCACCAATTTTATGACATAAAATTTAAATTTTGGAATGATGACCATGGGACAGAATTAAGTGATGAATAAATAAAAAATCGAGGATGAGCGATGTTTGGTCGATGATTCTTCTAGGTTGGTCCAAAGGGATGAGGAATGCTTCTTTAGACACCTCTTCTAACTCTATCATTCTAACCAATTTATCTAAAACTCTATGATGGTATTAAAATGACCAAACATTTTATACTATATTTATTTTATTTTGTTGTTAATAATTTAACTATACTGAAAACAGAAATTCTAAACATGCTATATATAATAAATATAAAAAAGACATATATAACATTTTTTATAACAAAGTCAGCTTACTTACAAAATATAACATTACATTTTTTTTTTAAATAGTTCGATCTCTTTAAAACCAGCTACATGTCTACAATATAAAACAAATTGAATTAGAAACACTTAAAAATCTGTTTTCAATGGAATGAAAATAAATAATGTACTGCTCCAGATGTTTACATACAAAACAGTTAAGACCTAGCTGGGCCTTAAAAAGAAATGTATAATAGAATTATTTATATATATATAAAAAAGATAATATAAACTCGCAAAAAGTAAGAAGCTAGGTGGTGTCTGAACACGGAGGGGTAAGGTGGTATAGTACCTTTATAGTCGCCAGAAGAGACCATAAGTACTCTCTTATGTTTTCTCTAGAAGTTGGTTTTTATTTGTTTTTTTTTTCTCAATAAATATGTATAACAACGATGGTTATTGTATAAAAACCCTCAACAAAACCAAGATAAATAATAGGGTTTCAGTGACTCATAATTAACGAACAGGTTGAGGCTGTGAGCAATTGCGCTGTCGCCACTCTCCCCAACATAAATTTGAGCACACGTCTCCTGCTCGACACACATTTTTGTTGAGCTGGACAAAATACAATACTTCAGAGGCATGTGGTTTTGGATAAGCAGACCCATAGTGCAGTGATGAAACAGAATGCAGTTAGCAGCTTTAGTTAAAATTGAAAATTTAAATTGGTAAGTTTAAGTAAAATGTGTCAATACAGGTTGGCTACTTAAAATATTACTTTATTATTAACTTTCCATAATGCTTCTTGGCATTTCCTGGATTGAATATAATTCAAATATGTTTTGCGCAATAATGGCTTAAACATTTCAGAACCATAGAGATAAATTTGAAATGGAAAGTTGTAAGATCAAAAATTATTTAGATGAATGCACATCTCATGGAACCAGCGCCTCTCTAATTAATTTATTTTACTTGAAATCAGATACTTAAATTAAAATTTCAAAATTAATGTGCATCTGTTAGGGATGCCAAAAGGTATTAGAAAAAGAGAGATTTGAATGGAGATAGTGAAAAAGCATGGTGTCTATATGAGTAGGGAGATTCCTCAGGGCAGTACAGTGGACAAGAAAGGAATGATCAACAATTTTAGTTCGAAAGAATTTTAGTGGGAAGGAATGTGAAGGTCAGAATGGCTTGATCAAGTTTCAAGTGACTAAAATTGAACAATGCCATAGGTATAGAGAGGATGCTAGGAGTTGTTAGACTAAGAAAATATTGTTTGTATGTGGAGGAGAGGACTTCCATCAAGACAATGCCAGTCCATACTAGTAACAATACCATGACAGGATATCACCAAAGAACTTGCAGAAGCAATACTGTTTGCATTCTATATCTTTCCTATTTTATTGACAAAGAAGGTACTATGTGGGTAGTCACATTACTTCATGCCAAGTTTCAAATTATATATTACCTCTGGACACCTTACATGTAACGTTTAACTCTTCCATTTATTTATTAAATAATAACTGCTTCTTTTTTTTGTTCATACAATTTAATTTAATTCTTAAAAATTAATAATTTTTAAATAAAAATTTTGTACATAATCTTATTACTGTTATTGAGGCCCAATCTAATGAGAAATAAATAAATTGAAAGGCATATAACATTACACTACAGGAATTCATCTGAGATTCGTTCCCAAACAACTATGCCACTGACTATACATGTCTAGTTCCCTGTCAATACATATGAAGTATGGTTTTTCTGTCCCAAACCTGTACTATACATGCTTTAATGGAAATAATTTCAATTAAAATAATTTTTCTTTCTTAAGCTTAATTACACTCTGCCCCGTTCAGAAAAGGCTTCAGTAAAGAAGATTAAGTAAAGAACATTTTATGCTAATAAGTATACAAAAAAAAATATGATAATAATAATTTTTAAAAACAATTAATTAATACAATAACACAAAAGAAAAAAAATCATATCCTATACATTTAACAACCTATAATACAACAAAAATAATTATGTAATAGCAAGAAACTGTCATTATCATGATCATTACAAATGTGTACTTATAAAAACATCCATGTTTTGTTGTGTTTTTTTTACCAAAAACAGTTTTTAAACAAAAAATAGTTTATGGAATACAAAAATAAAAATAACTAACCTTCACTAGATGATGAATAATGTGCTTTTCTTATGTTTGCAGATAAATCTAAAACCGGTATAGGTTTCAAGTTCCAAATTTCATAAACATATTTAATAATAACAAGCAATTTAAACATAAATAATGGCAAGAAAGGATACATTTCAACAATAGTGAACATGAAGTATGATTTCTTGAAATTTTGCACAATGTTGACATTATGAAATATTACTTTTAATTACGTTCTTAATTAACTTTAAACAATATTTCTGGGGTTCATTTGCTAATAACTGTGAGCAAACACTAGTGCTAAGAAAAAATTTCTTATGAATTCTAACTGACTGAAACCTTCAACTGATAATAAACATCAACACTGATAAAAAAAACATCATCACTGATAAAAAAACACATAATCATTTAATTCAATCATCTGAGTTTATAAACACTTCAAGCACAAGGAGGGGCCATTGAGGAACTTAAGTCGAAGTTTTTCTTGTAGAGTCTTATTAAAAGCAAAGTTAAACTAAAAAAGATTCAGGAAAATTTATTTTCAGTCCACTGAAACTTGGCTCAAGAAAAAAATCACATCGTGCAATAAACTAAAATATTTACAGTGAATAATGTACTGTTTTTTAAATTTGAAATCAACTGACAATATGAATCAGTGTTGGAGCAGGCCGTTTTAATATTAGCTAATGTAAATTCCCTGTACTTGTATTTAATAGCTCGGGTATCTTTCACAGTGAGTGTTTCATAATCACATCTTTCATAATTATAGTGAGTGTCAAAAGTATTCTGAATTCGTATTTCTTTTTATTTAATATGTGTATTTCACAACTATGAATTTATATAGTTCTTTTTAACTGATAAATATTTAAAAGAGACTCCCATAAAGGAAAATCATTGAACAGATAACTGAAAAGTTTATTGTTTTTTAAAATATCCAATTAATAATGTAAAATTACAAGATCACTAATATACTATTAGAAATAATTGAATTTAAAAAAAATAACGAGAATATGTGGATGGCTGACTGCTCTCGGTTTACTTATTGAAGGTATAGTTTTTTCATTTGATGAATAATCAGTCTTTCAGTTTTAACATTTAATATTTTTTGGGCGCTCACTGTTTTGATTTTATATTTTATTATTATATTATCAACACTATAACATTATTATATTATCAACACTATAACATATCCATCCACATATTCTCATAATTTTTTTTTTTAATTCAACTATTTCTCTTTTAAAAATTATTCGAAGCCCTTGCTGATCGTTGCGTTTTTATTTTATTATTATCTTCCCCATCTAATATTCTCAACGGTCAACTAAACTCCATCATTTTTTTCCTTCTTAAATTTACTTTCAATGGTATGATTGGAATTTGTTTAGCTTATTTTAATGTCATAAAAATGTATAGGTTTTGTCGATTATTTCAGATAACAACTTTCTGTAAAAGATGTGTAAAATATGTAATGTAAAAGGTAATTTGTCTTTATTTATTAATAGATTCTATCTAATCTGAAATGCAATTTTATTATTTAGATTGTATACATTACAGTAGGTGTATTTGATATATCAAATTTAAGGAAAATAAAAACAAAAATACCCTACACAAACAAATTTATAATTGTATCTCGCTTCAGGGCAGTATTTCATTATGGTTTATCATTCGAAAATATGAAGTTAGACATCAAAATAATTTTATGTGTGAAATTTTTTCTGTTCGTGAAAGTGCGTTCGGAACCACTATGCATCGGTGGCCCGCACTAGTCTGTCTTATGGGGCGGCGCGTACCACCGGTATTTATTTCCATATCCATGTTATCTATTATTTATAATGGCAAAAATTAAAAAAAATATATATATTTTAACTAACTTTCGAGTTATACTTCATTCATACATTCAATTTTCTCACAGAAATCCTCCAAAGTATTCAAATTATTACTACAATTTTAAAATATGGGCGAAATCCCTCAGTGAAAAAAAAATTGCTGATTTATTGAATTCAAATTACTGCGTCACTCATTCTGATATTTATACTGTATACGAGTGTATGTATTCTTTATTGCCTTTTGATTTTGTCAATTACTGTTTCTTACTGCGTGCTATGTCATGTCTCTTTATAATTGCTTATTGTGTAATTAAATCTTGTATTTACTTGCCGCAATTTTATATCTTGTATTTATGAATTTGTATTCTTTATTGCTTTTGGTTTGGTCAATTACTGTGTACTGTTTTAATGTTTCTTATAATTGTTTTTTTTTGCATTAATTAGGTATTATATAATTCAATTTTGTATTTGCATGCCTTAATTTTATATCTTGTATATTGGTATATGTATTCCTTATAGCTTTTTAGCTTTGTCAATTACTGATTAATACTGTGTACTGTGTTATAGTTTCTTTATAATTTTATTTTCATATTCCTTAAGTATTATATTGTATACTTTATTTATTTCAAGCATTAAAATAAAATAATGTAAATGGCTAAAAGAGAAAAAAATATTGTAAATATTATAAATTTGTATTAGAATAGGAAAAAAAAAAAAAATTGAAAATGTATGTAAAATATGTCCAAGGGATTGATAAGTATGCTGTGTTATATAAACAACCCGATGTATTTGGGCAGCATTGCCAAATAAATAAAGCATTTCTCTCTCTTACTGTGTAGTGTGTTACTGTTTCTTTATAAAAAAAATGTGTTATATTATTTAAGTATTGTATTTTACTGTGTACTGTGTTACTGTTTGTTATTGTACTTTTATCCAATTGACGCAGGTAAACTCCTTTCCCACACGGGCTCACCTTAGTGGGAGAGTGACTTCTACTTGCACTGTAAAATGTCTGTATTTTGATTTAAATAGAGAAGTAAAAAAAAAAAAAAGTCACTAGACTGTTAGCAAATGTACAACTCGTATACAGGTCATAATAGGCAATAATGGATAAATCGTGGTATAGATTTAAGCGCCGCCTCGTAGAGCAGAAATCGACGCGTACATATTAATATAAGTCAATTGATAAATATGTTATATCATTAGGCAACATCATTCATAGTATATTAATATTTCCTACTTTTGTAAAGATTGTGGAAATAAATATTTATCAGAAACTGAATTCTAAAGAATGATTTTTTTCTCCACATTCTGACTGCAGAGTTATCAGTAATTCATAAACTGCTCCAAATTATAAAACAATACCTTATTCTGACACGTTCTCAATTCCATGTTATCCCCGTCACAAAATAAAAAATAATCATTAATAAACAATCATGTCATTTACACGGAAGTATGAATTAATAAACGAGTTGAAAAACACATTAGTTTGAGATTCTCTCTCGGACTTGTTACTTAAGATTTAGAATATGGCAGAGAGGCTTGGTAAGTTTTCCAACACACGAAACTTATGGCGATTTCATCAATACAATCGCATTCAACTGTGACTTAATCAATAAATACCGGAAGTTTATATAAGCTTAATGTTATTTCCGAAAATGCTTATAATCTATTGACCGCCAATATCACTATATTTTGAACGTATCCCTGTCCTTCTTCAGTTTCTCCATACATACAACTCAATGCTAAGGTTTTTTATGTAGTTGGTAAGATTCCATGATTATCCGCTATTTTTCCTACGGTTAATTGGTGTCTCGAGGATTAATGGGGAGACCAAAATGAAGCTAAAACGATTGATAAATTTATACAATTGCAATTGATCCCTTTTTTCTTTAATTCTTAAGAGAACAACAATCCTATATTCTTGATCTCTTCACCTCTCGTTTTTTGATTAATAACTCAAACACAATATCCTAAACCTCTAATACCAACCAAAATTTATTTACATAGAAGCTAGTCTTGGAAAAAATTTTCAATCAAATTCATATTTTTTTCTATCATTCAGAATTTCAATATCGAAAGTCCACCTGCCTGGTTTGAACGAACGAACTTGGGTGTTGTAGACTGTTGTGCTAGTTATGATGCCACTGCACCACATATGACCATAATAGAATTAGTAAGGGATTAAGGATGTAACATGCCCAAACGCGCGGTATCAAACCCGGTAGATGGCCTCAGTATTTTGAAGGAAGTAAAACATCCCTAGTTATTTAGTACATCGAAAGGAGTGTAAACAATTATGAATGCGGATGAAAAATTATTAATTTGGTAGAAAATAAAAAATTATCTAAGAGACGTCTGCCGGAACCCTCGACCTTTGACATCTATGGCTTTCATACTAGTCACTGCTCCATAGATCAAGAAAAACATCCTCAGTTATTTCGTCTATCGAGAGGGATGTAAACATTATAAATGCGATTGAAAAAATTATGAATTCGGTTGAAAAAGAAATTCAAGAGCCATCTACCGGGTTTGAACCTACTTTTGGCATATAGGGCTGTTATACCACTGCACTACAAGTGATCCTTGATAGATGTATGTAATAAGAGGTTAAGGATTCAATATACCAGAGGTCGCGAGTTCAAACCCGTCAGATGGCCCTAGGATTATTTTGAGGCTATAAACAATTTTCGGTTCTGCCATCCTTTAGGGGAGACGTAAAATGGGTCCCGAAGTCAGCGCTGTCAGGAATATGTTAATGACCCTTAACCTTCTGGATATGCCTAATCTGGATAGGCAAAAATTAGGACTGCCGCTGTAGCAGAGTCGGATTAGCCACGGTAACATAAAGTAAAGTTAAATGAATAACGTTAAATTGAAACAATATGATTCGATAGAAAGATTTAGTTTTTGATAATAAAACCTCATTAAACTAACTGTATAAATTGGGTTAAAAAAATAAAGGAAATTAATTGAAAAAAATATGAATTTGATTAAAAAATTTATGAATTTGACTGAAAAAATTATAAATTTGACTGAAAAAAGCAAAATGAATTTCTGGACATATTCTCTAAATATTTAAAAAACTAAATGATTTTTCCCTCAAATGCTTTCTGTAAAATAGTAAAAAAATATTCCTTACTTATACGTGTTGAGCTCAGACTAACTTTATATAATTTTTAATTATGATAGTATAGTTGACCATTATAGAAATAGATGGTTTGGGACTCGGCCAGTGAAAAGAAACAAATCAATAGAGAAGGCTTATTTGAATAGGTACCTTATTTAAAAATTAATTATTATATTTATTATTAGCCGTTTAGGTAATTGTATAATTAAGAGGAACCAAACAAATGCTGCATATGTTTTGTTGTTAATGGAATGATAGCAATCCGTCGCAGCGGACGCACGTGTTCTCTAGGACATTAAGAGCTGGAGAGCTGTAGCAATAGATAGAGCCAACTGGTGGAAGCTTTTAGAGGCCTTGGACCGTTAACGGGTTGCTGCGCCAAATATGTTAATGGAATGATAATTATTTTTTCGTTCTCATTCATTTAATTTTTACATATTACCGCAATAATATAAATCTAAACCTATGATTCCAGATTAATTAGTGTGTGTATGAATATATGTACCCCTTTAGCCTTAATATGTCTTAATACCAACAATATGTGTCGAAAGGTTGGTAAAACAATGATTATCATA
Source organism: Piezodorus guildinii (assembly GCA_023052935.1). Lineage (NCBI taxonomy): Eukaryota > Metazoa > Arthropoda > Insecta > Hemiptera > Pentatomidae > Piezodorus > Piezodorus guildinii. The sequence goes on from CM041295.1 coordinate 57,538,670, forward strand.
AGACCGTTTAATTGTTTTTCTTTATTTAACCGCCATCCGGTCAATTCTCCTGAATTAAAAATTGTATGTGTTTTGAGGATGTAAAACAGCAAGATCATTTACAGTAAAGTTAAAGGGTTCTTGAAAAATATAATGTCTCACAAAAACGCTTGTGAACTATAATTTAAACATATATGTTATTTTTTAGTTGGATGTTAAATTAGCTTACTTAAATCACTACTTAGTTAACGGTAGCATAGAGTAGATTTTATATAAATAAAACATGATAATGTAATGGATAAGTATTGTTTCTATTATTTCAGATATTGCTGCTCCAGAGGATGATGAATATTTTAAGAAAGCATTCAAGGAAAACAAAGGGGATTGGTTACTGTTTGGAGGCTTATTTCTGGGTATTCCATTCTATTTATAATTTATTGATAAATGAAAACAATTTTTATTTTTGATGATTTTATTTTTGTAAATCAAATAAATATCTACTGCCAAAAATGTAAAACTTTTGAATCAAGAAATTCGATGGTGTATTGTTTGAAATGTATCTTAATTTTTCATTATCTTATTTGTATTTACTAACATAAATTACACTCTAACAAAATTTTCGAGATAGTGCATCATTTACACGTTTTAATGCAATGGGATTTTTATGAAATTCTTTAAGGAACACCTCTCTACTAATTATTCATATTATGCACCTATCCCACGTATGATGAGAACAGCTAATGAGTTGTCTAATAACATTGATATCTTGTCACATCTGATTTGAACTAGTCGCTTTTAATTTATTTTATTGCTATATACTTGTTTGTTGGTATCTTGTACCATTTTGTACATAAGAAGATTATTTTTTAATTTTTATTGCCTAATTTTTATGTAAAAAAGTTTGATTATAAATATTATCTTATGTTAATGCTTAAATTTCATTGTTTATTGTATAATATAAACCTGCAGTGTATATTGATAAAAAAAAATAATAAGAAGAATCTACCTAGCGGTAGCACTTCAATATTTATTTGATCAGCAGGTCTCGAGGCCACCGTCTTTTCAGGCGCCTCTGAGGATTATTAGAAATATGTGTAAATGAGAGGTTACGTAGAAGCGGGATTGTATGGGCGAGTAGTTTGGAATTAAAGGAGGTGTATCTTTTTTGGCTATTTCGGAATCTAGTGGGATATTCAGATCTGTATGGATGATTTGATTGGTAACAAAGTAAGGATCATGTAGGATTTTTAATTAAATTCGAAGGTTTACTGGACTTCCATAGCTCAATGCCATTGGTCCAAATAAGTCAAATAATAGTTACATAAATTAGTTGTTTTTTTAAAAAGTAAATATAGAATTTTGATCGTTTGTCGAGTAAATATTGTAATAAACAGTATCTGCGACCTGTTTCTTGTTGTTTCAGTTTAGTGAGAGGACTCCAAGTAAGACGTCTGTCTACATGGAGTCCTAGGTACCGGATCTGTTCAACTGAGGTAAGTGGAATATTGCCAAAGGATATAGTGGGACAGGTAGACATAAATTTGCGGCGAGGGTGAAGGTAATTTGGTGGCATTCTGTGGGATTGATTTTGATCCTCCAATTTTCATGGACTTCACGACATTCATTTTCTTGAGATGCATTTGGCTGCGTAGGTGCAATGATGGCCGCCTGTGAATCTACAAACACAATATATAACAGTACTATAATAAATACAATATACCAGTTTTATTCTTTAATAAATTTCAATCATAAAGTAATAAAAAAAGGATTTGTAATATGCACTGCATAATTTGATTACTATTTAATTATTACAGGTCCTCTTTGGATACCAATTAATTTCATCTTTGGAGGGTTGATGTTAAAAGTGCTCATGATAATAACAGTATTCAAGATCTACAAATCAGATCTGATCGCGGCCATGGAGAACGTTCATTTTATAATATTCGTGTCAGTGGAGATAGTAGCAGTGATCGGTTTCATAAGGAAGAGGAAGTTCATTGTGTCCCTATACAGGTATGTACTAGCCACAGTAAGTAAAAAAAAAAGAAGAAAAAAATCATGTTCGGACATATCATTCGATTTAATATATATTTCGAATTATATGTCCGAACATATATATATACATACATACATGAAATGAAATGAAAAATAATTTTTATCACGGGATAGCTTGTTTCCCTAAGAATAATATAAATGTACATTAAATATTCATCTTCTGGCTACTAAGTCTTCAAAATATAAGTCATCATCAAAATAACAAATTATACTGCATATTATTAATTCATGTGCAAGGTAATATTGCAACCTTACAATTAATACAAGCAATAAAATGTACTAAAACATTGAATAATTAAGATTAAAATAAAATAAAGAGTGAAAATAGTCAAAACTTATAATGGTGCGGGAGACTGTTATTCAAGGAGATGGATAAATAGTTTATGCTTGAAGGAAGTTAAGGATTGGGATGTACGAATGGACTTGGGTAAGGAATCCCAAAATGAAGTAGCGCTACTAACGAAAGATCTCTTAAAAGAAGCAGTTCTGTTGAAGAGAATGAACAGGTTCAGGGACTGGGATCTTGTATTGATAGAGTGGACAGAGAGAGAAGAGTGTGGTGAACATGTTATAGATATAGAAAGGTTTTCCGGTTTTAAAGGCTTGGAAAAGAGAGGTTCCTAGAAAGTATTGCTGGCGGAATTTCTGGTAAAGCCAATTTAACTCGGCGTACCAGGCAGAGACCTAAGAGCGCCTAGGAATGCCAAAGATGAATCTAATGAAGCAGTTCTTAGTCTCTTCATCCTCATCTCAAGCGTCTCCGACAGTCCGCAAAATACCAGGCAGCCATAATCAAAGTGAGGGAAGATAAGAGAGGATACTAGGAGCTGGCGGGTTTTAAGAGGTATTAGTCTGAGGTACTGTTTAAGAATGGCTATGGATTTTCTGGAAATTTGAGAGGTGTGATTATTCTAGGATAGGTTTTGATCGAGGAATACACATAGATTTCTAACAGATGAGTGAAAGATGGTGGGTCTATGGTTGAGGTAGAGTAATGGGTGACAGGTGGGGGAGTTGAGGAGATGTTTGGAACCATTGAGGATGGCTTTATTTTTATCAACATTAAGCTTTACACCATTCCTTATGGCCCATGAATTGATACTGTGGATGTCTTTTTTTGTTGCTTTTGGACTATCTTAGGTGTCTCTGTAGGATGGAAGGAAAGGCAAATTTGGAGGTCATCAGCATACAGGTGATATTTACAATGATGTATGGAATTGGGGAGATCATTGACATGGATAGAGAACAGGATAGATGAAAGTGCTGTCCCCTGAGGAACTCCACTAGTTAATATTGGGATCGATAACATAGGAAATATACAAATCAGTTTATGACGCTTTTGGATAGTGTGAGGTTTCTGAGTTTGGAGAGAAGGATTTCATGGTTCACCATATCAAAGGCTTTTGAAAAATCGAAGAGAACAAGGATTGATATTTTCTGTTTGTCTATAGACGATTGAAGGTCTTGGGTGTTTTTCGACAGAGCTGATTGTGTGGAATATCTGGATCTAAAGCCAGACTGGAAGGGAACAAGTAGGGATTTTTACTTAAGAAGATTATAGAACTGGGAGTGGACTATTCTTTCGAGTGGTTTCGAGAGGTTGGATAGGATCGATAAGGAAGTCCGATGCCGAGGAAGAGATAGGAACTTTATTTAAAGGACGGACTTTCTTCCAGGCAATAAAGAAAAATGGAACGTTGAAGAGTGAAGTTGTAAATAATAATAATAATAATAATAAAATAACTTTATTCTGGGACTATGTCCCTTAAGAATAACATTGTTGTACAGTAAATATATTCACAGATAGCACAGTAATTGTATTCACGATAGCCTGAAAGCCAAAATCCTATTGAAGTCTCCTCCTAACCCCCTTCCTCACATAGAATACATGTTTGTTGAAATTTCAACCATCTCCTCACCCTTGTTAAACGCCGTTGTCTACCGACCTCCTCGTGTTCCATTTGATGACCTCTTCCAATCCTCCCTTGTCCAACTGGTCTCAGCATATAATAATATAATTATCTCTGGTGATTTTAATACTAACATGTTATCTGAGTCCAGCGACAAATCCTTCCTCACCGATTTAATATACTCCCTCAATCTATACCTCGTTTCTTATTATCCTACTCATCATTCTCAGTATACTGATACCTGGTTAGACCTACATATTTCTGACTCTCCTGTAAACATTATTTCCTCATCGCAGCATCCCGTTTCTTTCTTATCATCACACGACCTTATCCATATTACTTATGATCTACCTGTCAAATCCTACAACCCAAGAATCATATCATATCGTAATTTAGACCTTCTTTCCTACGAATCTCTTCAACCTGATCTGGAATCTATCCACTGGGACACGATATACTCCGACAACTCCATTGATCCTATGGTCTCCACTCTTACCTCAAACCTACGATCCATACTAGACATCCACGCTCCCCTGAAAACCAGAATCTTACGCCGCCCTACTGCGCCTTGGCTCACTCCCGAGATAAAGGATATGATGAAGAGAAGGGAAGCGGCAAGACGCAAATTTCGACGCACCCGTTTGCAAGAAGACTATGTGTCTTTCAAGAAGCTCCGTAATGAAACCCAATGCGCAGTGCGACGTGCTAAATCCCTCCATATCCATCCTGTCCTTTCCGATGCTCCTGATAATAAATCTAAATGGAAAATCCTTAGAAAATTGTCATTTCCCGAACCCAATAACCCCAGTTCTTTCCAAATCACGCCTGACGAACTCAATAACCATTTCATATCCTTTGCTTCTGATTCCTCGACAGCTCCTGACATTACTTACCGAAGCTTCAATCCCAACAGTTTCTTCTTTTCTCACGTATCCTACGACGAACTACTTAATGCAATCTTAAAATCCCGTACTAACGACTATGGACCGGACAATATTCCAGTAAAACTAATAAAATCCAGCCTTCCATCTCTCATACCGGCATTATATCATATTTATAATTTCTCTCTGCAAAATTCCACTTTTCCTTCTTCCTGGAAAACCGCCCTCGTCCGACCACTAAATAAAGTTCCGAATCCTACCTCACCGCAGGATTTCCGTCCTATTTCTATTCTCTCCAATCTAACAAAACCGCTCGAACGCCTTGTCCAAACCCAACTATCAAATTTCCTTGAAGAAAACTCTCTCCTTAGTCCTCTCCAATCCGGGTTTCGACCTGGTTATTCTACCCAATCCGCTCTCCTTAAAATAACACAAGACCTCCAAAATGCCATTGATCATCAAAAATTAACTATACTCATCCTCTTAGATTTCTCAAAGGCGTTTGACACGGTTGACCATAGTATCCTTCTTAACAAACTCCAAAATCTACCAGTATCCAACTGTGCTTTACGCTGGTTTCAATCCTTCCTCTCCGATCGTTCTCAGTATGTAGTAGTGCCAGATCAACCTCCTTCCAGTACCCTACCTCTATCCTGTGGTGTCCCTCAGGGATCGTCTCTATCTCCTACCCTATTCGCTATCTACATTAATGACCTCCCTCTCCATATTAATCACTCTAAATACCACCTCTATGCTGATGATTTCCAAATATACCTCTCCTTCCCACCTTCCGACCTATTACTAGCTACAAAAAGATTACAAGAGGACATAAATCGAATAAGCCACTGGGCTGAAGTGAATAAGTTAAAATTAAATGTTGAAAAAACAAAAGCAATTGTAATAGGATCCCCTCACCTTCTAAAAACTGTTCCTCATATTCCAACCTTGTTCCTCAATAGTAATCCTATAAAGTTCCACCCTACTGTCCGAAATCTGGGAGTAACCTTCGATCAAAGTCTATCCTTCAAAAATCATATTTCAGAAATCTCTCGACGTACCCTTTCAACCTTAAAGCGACTGTATTCCCTCCGTCACCTATTTCCGCTTGAAACCCGAATACTCCTCGTTACCTCCCTAATATTCCCCCACTTCGACTATTGCTGTACGGTATATGGTGGTGTGTCTGGGGATCTCGAGGTAAAAATAAAACGCTTAATCAATTCCTTTATTCGCTTCATCTTCGGGGTCCCTAGATACACCTCTGTATCCCAATTTTATGGAGAGTTGAAGTGGCTTAACCCTTCCAATCGTCGCAAGTATTTCCTTGCGTCATTCCTTTACCAAATTATCCAATCCCGCCGTCCATCATATATTTTTGACCTCCTACAGTTCAAATCCTCTGTCCATTCCCATTCTACACGCTCCAGGCCTTCGGATTTATACAGTACGGCCCACAGAACTGCACATTTCGACAGATCCTTTCTCATTCGATCCTCCATCCTATGGAATTCTATCCCTTCTTCCATCCGTCACTCCAATTCTCTTTCTACCTTCAAATCCCGCATATTTGATCACTTATTGCACATACAGGATCAATAGAATTCTAAACAAGCTTTTATTTTTTTATGTATATATTTTTTTTTTTCATCTCATTTAAATATGTATATTTTATACCATTAATTATTAACTTGTTTATATTTAATTAATTTACTCTAAGACTCTAAAGCCCTTTTTTTTGTACATTTTGTATATTTTGTTCTAAAGGGACATGTCCCAGAATAATGAAGAACTTATTATTATTAAATATACACTTCAAATAAATATGCAGAAAAGAAAGAGAAAAAGAATAGAGAGTGGGAAAGATGGTTGGAAGGCACAATTTTATATTTATTTTGGCGGGAATTTGATCAGGGCCGTAAATATTGGTTCTAGATTTAAGGATGGAGGATAGTAGATCGTCGGGTGAATTTTTTTGGAAATAGAAGATTTCAAAGTCGTTGAGTGTAGCAGGATTGAGGCGGGTGAAGCATAATAAAAAGATCAGCGAAATGCTTGTTCAGTTCGTCGGGAGTTACGGAATAGATGGAGCTGGATTTTGATTTGATCACAGATAATGTTTTGAGGATTTTTCATTCAGAATTGGAATCAGGAGCTTGTGAGAGGGAATCATGGAAATGCTAAGCACAACGTGAGGAAGATTGGGTGAGGTTTCGGAGGGATTTGAAGGTAGTAAAATCATTGGTAATTCTAGTGTATTTGAATCTTCTTCTAGCTGCATCTCTCATTAACTCTCTTATCTCTTGATTAATCCATAGTGCGGGGAGGCGCTTGAAGGTGGATGTTTTGAGCGGAGCATAGGGTTCAAGGAAAATAGAGAGATTGGAAGATAGGCATTCTACCATTTTGTCAATTAATGAGGAAGAGTAGATAGGTTCCAAGGATTGGTATAAGGGATCAAGGTATGGATTTATCTTTTCAGCGGCTAATGAGTCAATATCGCGGCAGGTGGCTGTCTTAAGTATTATTTGCGGAGTTGGAATGTTATAGGAGATATTAATAAGGTCGTGGTGTGAAATAAAAGGGAGAGGAAACTATGATGAAGAGTCTAATTAATGAGAGGAGTCAATAATGAAGAGATCCAGCCATGTGTTGGAGAATCGTGTTTTATGCGTCGGTTGAAAAGGAACAAGAAATAGGTCTGAGAAATAAAGGAGGTTTGACAGGTATGATTTAGCCGGAGAATCAGATAGAAGATTGGTAATGAGGTCTCCGGTTGTTATAACTTGTTTATACATTCTTATGTAGGTAAACAGGGAGGATTCGCAGGTGGAATCAAATAGGATTTGAGGAGGACGATAAATAATGACGAATAGAAGAGTGAAGTTATCTTGGAAATTTCCAGGAAAAGGCATTATATATGAGGAGTGTCCGGAGAGAGGGATTATAGAAGGGTTTTCACCCTCAAACTATCATGAGCGAAAATACAGACTTCACCGACAGTTCTGTCCTCTCGATCATGACGAATGAGGGTACTGTTGGGAATGGATACGGAGGAGGTAGGGATATAAGGTTTCAACCAGGTTTCAGATACGGCAATAATAGATAGAACTTGTGAAGGACATAGTCGAGAAATTCGTCAAAGTGCGCATGAAGGGATTTAGAGTTAACGTGACAGGATAGTAGGGTATTAGACATTTAAAGGAAACATATTATTGAAGATTTGGGAAGCAAAGGAACAATAGTAATAATAAAAATATGAATATATACATATATATACATATATATATATATATATATATATATATATATATATATATATATATATATATATATATATAAACAATGAAATATTTATTTAGAAACATATTTAAATGCAATACTTAAAGAAAATGTGTTCAACGAAATTTTATCTTCTTCCTCAGCGTGGGGGTGCCTCAGTCTAAGCTACACAGGCACACGGTTTAAAATGGTATTTGTGGAACCACACTGAGGTTGAACTAAGGATTCCTTAAACTGTTCCGAAGATGTGCTGATATCACAGAAATTCGTTTCCTAAAGATTTAATTTATAATAAATATCCCCGGGGCTTCATTATTTATGTTTTTATTGACAATATTAATGATTTCCTTTAAGCTAATTCTACCACCCAGTGACTTTTCACAACCACGAAATTGTGTGTATTGAATCGGACTAGATAAACGAGGTGGATTCAAGAGGTTTAAAGTGGTACAATCATCGACATGGAAGTTGGAGTTATAGATTTACCTTTTTTGCTACTGGGTAGATTTTTCTCACGCCTATCATGTCCATATCTTAATGTTCACATTTACTTGATGTATTTTTTTGTGTTAATACAGTTGTGAATATCTCTATAATAAAAAAAAAAAACCAAAAAAACCTTTCTTGCTTAATTATATTAATACTCCCCCAAAAATCTTTGTTACCCTTTGCAACTTTAATTTCAGCTTATGCTGATTTAGAAAACTATTTCCTTTACTGTTGCATGATGTTTTATACAAATAGAACATATGAATCTCATAATGATATGAATCTCAGTTTCCCCCGTTGTTAAAACGTAGGCTGCTCAACATATTCCTAGCACAGAGGAATTTATCAATATGACGAAATGGCTTATGAATATGAAATAAAAGTATCGATAACTTTATCAATCACATAACATGCCTACAATCTAGTTCAATTTATAAAAATATTAAATAACACTGGTCCGTTATCTCTTTCTTTTTTATCTAATAATATTATCACTGGCTAATATTGAGATCATGATATGATAAACGTACAAGCTATATTTGGTATGATAAACAATTTTTTTTAAGAAACAGGATTCACTAAGATATTAGAAATTGTAATTGAAACATAAAGAAATTTAATAAAACCTCTGAATAATCCTTTCACACAAATTTATAACATTATTTTGATTGAAATATCACTACAACAATAGTAAACTAAAAGCATTAAAATACATCAATGAATATAAAGAAGAAAAAACTGATGTTCAATTTTCAACACTTTGAGTATCAACCGTATGTCCGTGTACCGCACAATAAATAGATATAATGTGACCTCGACCGGGCAAATACAGTGGGAGCAGAGGCAGCTTGAATCAGAAGAAATCCAATCCTAAACAACTCATTATGTCTCGGAAAATGGAAATCTCTGTTATATCAATGTTTCGCATAATAAAAATTTACCTTAGGATGGATGATTTTTTAAGAATGGCAGGACAAAGGCTAAGCACACCCCCAACAAAAATTGGAGTGGATGATCGCAAAGTTACACCAATAGTCTTCATCGAAAGATTTTATTTAGCCATGAGAACATTCTTACAATTGGAGAAAATTTTGATCGCCAAAATGAACGTGTGTACGCACACATCTCTAAAGAGGCGCAGGAATTCATTGAAAGTGACTGTTTGGTTTTATGGCTCCACAAAGCACCATTTTTGTGAAAAAGACAAAACAGCTGCTAAAAACTATCTGGCCGATATTTTCGAACCTGTTGTCAAGCCTCTAAATAATACTATGTTTGCTGGAAGTCATTGGGTTTTCAAGCAGGATTGCACTCTATCTCACAAGGTCAAGTCAACTCAGCAGTGGCTGCAAAAGGACAGTCCAGAGTCCATCTCTGCCTCGGATTGGTCCTCAGGAAGCCCTGATTTCAAACCACTAGAGTATCGGATTTGTTCTCAACTGGAGAGAAGGGCGTGCCACCCACAGAACACACCTTAACTTGTAAAGCCTCAAACAATATCTGGTCCCGAGCAGTTGAATGCTTTCCTCAAGAAGTGTTGCATGTTGCTGTTGGTGATTGGCCACGGAGGTTAAATGCCTGAGTCAAGACAAAATAGGGAAATTTTGAGTATTTTATTTTTTTTTATTTCATTATTTATTTATACAAATTTTAATTAACGAAAATAAAAAAAAAAAAAAAAAAAAAAAAATGCTGTAATATACCTGCTGAAATCTGTATATATTGTCTTGTAACAATATTTATGACAGAGCTAGATATATATGAGCCGTTTATTTTAAGTGGTTTGAATCCATTAATACTTAAATTAAGATATTGTTTGTTTAAATTAAATTTTGTTTAACTGCATTAATTAAACGTAATGATTATTCAACTAATGCGATAGTAAAAAAAAAAATGTTAAATATCGATTGTATATGTAAAGATAGTTGTGGCACTGAACTTCACCTAGGTGTACAGCAGCCAAACAACAAACAGTACAGTCCAGTTGGTAGCGTCCCCTGCGCCATGTTGTTTGTATATATAGCAGTAATAAACAAGCTGTCTAGTACAAGGTTCTTTTATTCCACTGCCTAATACTCTATAACTTTAATAGGTTATGGGCCCAGAGTATTTGTGCAGAGCATAGTATTTGTGTATAGTGTCAACGCGTAGTCGCGAAGTGATATTATTTTATTAGTGAATTTTGTTTACCGGTACTATGGCGTCAGTTACTACTTCAGGAGTTCCAGTACTCGTCGGAACAAGTTTTAACAGCTGGTTTTTCAGAATGTCATCTATTTTGGAAAGAGAACAGGTAAAAGATGTGTTAGAAGCAGACCCTCCTACCTCTAGCGCTGAGAAAAGGGAATTTCTCATTAAAGACTCGAAGGCAAAGTCCATCATTATCCAAGGCATTTCAGATAAACATCTGGAAATAATCATGGATTGCCAAAGTTCCAAGGAAATGATAAATGCTTTAAAGAAGGTTTTTGTCAGATCTACCTCTTTTTCAAAATTGACTTGGTACAGAAAGTTGATGGGCCTGAAATATTCTCTTCAAGGAAATATGGAAGAACATTTTTTGGCATTTGATACCATTATCCGAAACCTTCAAGAACAAGGCACAGTTCTAGGAGAGTCAGACAAGGTATGTCACCTTTTGATGTCTTTACCAGATGAATTTAACACAGTTGTGACAGCTCTAGAAACTAATTTAGAAGTCCAAATGGATTTTGTGCGAGCCAGACTTCTAGATACAGATACAAAGTTAAAGTCAAAGTCATCAGCTAGTGCATCATCATCAGAAGTATCATTTAAAGCACAGAGTGGTTGCTTTATATGTGGGGATAAAAGACATTTCAAGGCACAATGTCCCAAAAATAAGCAGAACCGTGGAAGTAAATCCTTTAATAGAAGCTTTCGTGGGAAAAGAAGAGGAACAATCCAGGGAAATTCGGCAGATGTAGAAGAAGAAGTTGTAATGGTGGCCCTAAATTGTGGTAATATTAAACTATCATCTAACAATGTGTTTTTAGTCGATTCAGGTGCAAGTAACCATCTTTTTAAGGCAGAATTGGAACCCCTTTTGTCAAATGTTTCGAATCTTGATCATGATGTTGCTATACATATAGCTAATGGTGATAAGATGTTTACCAGAAAAGAAGGTACCCTAAGAGTAACCTCTCAAGGTAAGGTTGTAAACATTAAAGGTTTAATAGTTCCAGGGTTAAAACATAATTTATTATCAGTGAGTGCAGTTACCTCAAAAGGCTTAAAAGTGATTACAGATTCTAAGGAGATGAAAATCTGCGGAAGAAATTTTAAGCTGAGTTGTCCACGAGTGAATGGATTGTACATATTTACATTTGATGAACCCAGTGATAATCAAGTCAAGTGCAACATTTCAAGTGCTACGGATGGAGATCTATGGCATAAACGGCTAGGACATTTGAATCGGCATGGACTTAAAAGTTTAGGATTACCCTATAGTGACAAGAAGTGTTCGGCATGCATTGAAGGTAAGGCTACTAGACAGCCCTTTTCAAATAATAGGAAACGCACATCAAAGGTTGGTGAATTAATTCACTCTGATATATGTGGTCCTTTCAATCCTGAATCAGTTGAAGGCCATAGGTATATGCAGGTGATTTTAGACGACTTTACTCATTTTGTGTACGTTAAACTTCTCCATATGAAAAGCGAAGCTGAAACAAACCTGATGGATTATATAGTAGAACTAGAAAGGCAACAGGGTGTCCCAGTGAAAAGGCTACGTTTAGATAATGGAGGAGAATTTACGTCTAAATTTTTTCAAAAATATTGTTCAGATAAAGGTATAAAATTAGAATATTCTTTGCCATATAGCCCTCAAATGAACGGAAAGAGTGAAAGAATGAATAGGAACACTATTAGATATGATGCGTACTAAGGTATCAGATTCCGGCATCCCCAAGTTCTTGTGGGGGGAAGCAGCTCGATGTTGTGCGTATGAACTGAATAGGTCACCTACTTCAGCCTTAAATAAAGGTGAAACTCCCTCATTAATATGGAATGGCAGAAATGATCTGTCTAAACTTCGTATATTTGGTTGCCTAGCATGGCTTACCATTCTTCCTAAAGGTTCCAAATTGGATCCCAGAAGCAAGGAGGGGGTGATGGTTGGTTATTGTGGTGGTGGGTATAGGATTTGGTTGCCAGACGAGCAGAAAGTTATTAGATCTAGAGATGTGATATTCGAGGAGAGCCAAATGCCCTATAAAGAAGTTAAAAATGTACCTATTGTCTATCATAATAGTGGTGGAAGCTATGAAGAAGGAAGGAAAAATGGTGAAGAGAATAACACTAATATTTCAGAGCAGCCAGAAGATACTTATAGACCTCAGAATGATTGTAATCCAGAGCAGTCAGAAAACCCTTCAAGACTTCAGAATGAAGAATCCAATCCAGAGCATTCAGAAGAAACTTCTAGACCTCAGAGAAACCGGTCAAAACCTCATTTCCTAAATGATTATGAGTTATATAATGCATACTGTATGGTAAGCCGATCAGATGGAGTTCCATCATCTTATGAGGATGCTAATAAAAAGGAGGAATGGCAGGAAGCCATTATTAAAGAATTAAAAGCTCATGAGAAGATGAACACTTGGTCTGAAGAGGAAGCACCGAATGGAAGTGTCCCAATCACAACTAAATGGGTTTTCACAGTGAAGGAAGATGGAATCAAAAAGGCCAGATTGGTAGCAAGAGGGTTTGAAGAACAAACTCAAGATGATTGTGTATTTAATTACTCACCAGTTTGCCGAATGGATACTGTAAGAACTCTCTTGTCATTTGCATGCCAAAACGATTGGAGTATTAGACAAGTTGATGTGCCAACAGCCTTTCTCAATGGCTCACTGGACTATCCTGTGTTTATAAAACCACCTAAAGGTGTAAGTTGTTCTACAAAAACTCTGAGACTTAATAGGCCACTTTATGGACTTAAGAAAGCACCGAAGTATTGGAATGAAAGATTTAATTCTTTTATGTTAAAATTGGGATTTAAAAGATCCCAATATGATTTATGCCTTTACTACAAGAGTAGGGTATTCTTTGTTCTTTTTGTGGATGATGGCCTAATTACAGGGGATGAAAAGGCTATTGAAGAATTAGTGAACAATTTAAAAGGAGAGTTCAGCATTAAAGAAAATGAAGGCTTCTCAATTTTTAGGGATGAAGATTGAAAGGCAAGAAAAGAAAATAAGGGTTACACAAACCCGCTTTATTGATAAACTCCTTGAAGATTATAATATGGTAGAGTGCAGGAAGGTATCAACCCCCATGGAGGTTGGATTTAAGCTTAACGCTGATAGTCCACCTTTAGATGAAAATATACCATACAGGAGCTTGGTATGTGGACTTATGTATCTAAGCACAACAACTCGACCGGATTTATCATTCCCAATTAGCTATTTATCTAGATGTTTAGATAAAGCTACTCAGCAGTCTTGGAAAGCTGCAAAACGAATACTCAGATATCTCAAAGAAACTCGAGATATGGGTCTTACTTTCAAACCAAGTGAGAACCTAGGACTTATTGGTTATTCAGATGCTGACTGGGCAGGTGACATGGAAACACGAAAGAGTGTAAGTGGCTTTGCAGCATTCTGCGGAAGCAATCCCATAGCTTGGCATTCAAGAAAGCAAGCATGTGTGGCTCTTTCAACGATGGAAGCGGAGTACATTGCAGCAGGAATGGCATCACAGGAAATTGTGAGTTTAAGTGGTATAATTAGTGAGTTCATTGGTGAAACATTAAGTGGAAAACTGTTGGTGGATAACACTAGTGCTATAGCTTTTATAAAGAATTGTGAAAACTCTAAACGAGCAAAACACATTGATATAAAATTCCATTTTGTTAAAGATCTTATTTCCAAAGAAATAATATCTGTGGAACACATCAATTCTGACCGCAATGTGGCAGATTTGTTCACAAAACCACTTGCCTTTGATAAGTTTCAAATGTTTCGGAAGGCTTTAATTAATTAATATATTAATGTCATTTATATATATTGTGCTAAAATTGTTGTATGGAATTTTGTAATAGTATAATATTTTACTTGTTTTGTGGTGTAGAATTTTGTAGTAGAATAATATTTTTACTTGTTTTGTATGTGAGATACAATTGAATATTTACTTGTGTATGTATATATTTGAAAACATTCAATTGAGGGGGTGTGTTAAATATCGATTGTATATGTAAAGATAGTTGTGGCACTGAACTTCCACCTAGGTGTACAGCAGCCAAACAACAAACAGTACAGTCCAGTTGGTAGCGTCCCCTGCGCCATGTTGTTTGTATATATAGCAGTAATAAACAAGCTGTCTAGTACAAGGTTCTTTTATTCCACTGCCTAATACTCTATAACTTTAATAAAAAACAACTGAAATAACTTGTTAAATACTGATAAGTTGAAATTATCTTCAACATTACCTATTATTATAACATTATCAATAATAAATATCCTAATTTAAGTATAAATAGACTTGAGCCACTTTCAAAATAAACGGTAAATATAGTTAACCCTTAAGTCCCAGAATAATAAACACACATCCACGACCATACTTCACTCCAAAATATCCAAAGTTTTATTTATTGTTTATGTTTTAACTCTTCATAACATAAAACTAACATAATCGTGATCAATATTAATTTTGTTTTGCTTTGTGAAACACCTCTATTTTTAATTATTCACATTTTTATTTTTAGCACTATTGGGAAGGAATACTTTGATTATGGAAACACGCTGGATGATGAATGCCATGAAATAAAGCGTTCTGCGATCAAAAAATCTACAAAAAGAAAGCAGTTCATCTATCGTGCATTCATCTCATGTGTATTAAGTGCATGCGTGGCAATATCAGTCATCAGACCTTTACTGAAAATCGTTTATTTTGATCCCAATGAAGGAACTCCAGATGATGGTACAGTATACTATAACTATATTATGTACACCTATTAACATATTTTGTATCATTAGAATACAATAAGTGAAACAGCCGTCAACCGTAAAGGGCCAGCCGAAATCGTCAAAAATGCTGGTCGATTTCGATTTGGACGACCATCATTGTTCAGTCAGAATACCGCCCGGTAGAGGAAATCACAAATACTTTAATTTTATCTTGTCTTAATGAAGAGCAGATGCCTGTTACAGGAGTCATTTCTTTGCTTATAGTAAGTCATTTTTTTACAAGTCAATGTCTCCCGTAGAAAGCCCTTTTTTGTATTTTTATACATTTTTCCCTTTCGTTACCCATGGAAAAAAAGACTGATGACGAGAGACAGCCGTGGGTCGTTTTTTCTAGTTCAGTGAAATCCCACCATGTCGAGATCTACCACTCATATTCGAATGCGAAAACCATTCCTACCCTGTTCACGAGAAGTGGGGTGCCTCCAATCACGACCGAAAATAAAATTAGGCCCTGCTCAGTTTTCAATCTGTCCCACTCTAGATTTCAGGACTTAATTTTCTTTAGTGAACATCTTAAAATCCTCACATACAGCACAAAACTGACTTCTCCGTTGTTTCGAAAGCCTCACTTAATGTTTCCTACTGAAATGGTTCCCTTGTTTGCTGACTTGTCTTAGTCAAGTTACGTAGTTTTCACCGTCTCGGCTGGCCCTTTTTCTTTGAAACAGGACATGGCCAAGTATTTTTCATGAGCTGTGTATGCTTTAGTTCACTTATTATTAAGGTCATCCTCATAGTAATTGAAGTATCGCCCATTGAACTCTCATCTTAAGAGATTGCTACTATTGCTTACTGAAGAAGATGTTTGACAATAGTAATGATTGTCGATTGAAACGTTGCCAAAGAACATTTATTTTAGAAATTGATATTTTAACATACTTTTATTTTAATCGTTTAGTTCTATCGAAATCCATCATCCGATTTCATATAAGGAAGACTCAAGTCCTTGAAAAAAGTTATTGAAAATTGCATTTCTTTTTAATAGGTATTAAGAATATCCACATATAATTTAATTCCAAAGTAAAATAAAACATTTTCTTTCACCACGTAAAAAAAAACATATATATATATATATATATATATATTAATGTGTTTTAGCTATAAAAATAGATTTTAAGGCATACGGATAAAATAAAATTGTTCAATAACAAATTAATAGAAGATTTTTGCACTGCTTGTAAATTTCCTGAAATGTATGGAGTACATTTTGTAAATCATCGTATCAATTATCTTTAATCCCCTAATGATTAGTAATTAACTGTAGCTGTATCGCTCATAACATTGTTTTTAAGCATACTTGAGTAAATCGGCAATATATACATAACGTAGTGACTTTTGATTATTTTTATATGCATAATCAATATATACTCAATCAATATATATATGCGCAAAAATGAATAGGGATATTCATACTTTATTCTCTATATTGAGGAGAAGTTTATAGGGGTTACAGTCATCAAAACACGTAATTGAGTAGAAATATAATAAATTCTTTATTTGTTGATTTAAAATTATCTGATATATTAGTATTAGTAGATCATACAAAATATAAAATACAATATAATAAACAAGAACGCAGTTTACAATATAAATAGTATAAAAATGTTAATATTTCTAGTAAGTTCTAAAAAATTAGCAATATTTTCATAATTTACCTAACCCTGGCATAAATATTGTTACAAGGAAATATTTACAGATTTCAACTGAAAGATTATTTCTTACAAAATGTCCCTTTTTAGCCTTGACACAGGCATTTAATATCCGTGGCCAATCATTAATAGCAGCACTACTTGAGGAAAGCTCTCAATTGGTTGGACCAGAGATTGTTTTAGGCTTTGCAAGTTATGGTGTGCGCTGTGGCATACCATGCTCTCATAGTTCGAACCAAAGCCCGTAATGTTGTGGGTTGAGATCATATGTATGTTAATAATATATTATATATATATATATATATATATATATATATATATATATATATATATATATATATATATATATTGTATCTAAATTCTTAAATATTTGAATTTTAATATAAATGGACATAGGCCACTTTTAAAATAATCGGCTAATGTATTCAACTGTCAACAGAATATCTAATGATATTAAATAATCTTTAACGCCTAGTAACATGTTCCCATAGGTTTCGTAAGGACATCTATGGTGACATTATGGACCCCATTCGATAAATATAAATGGTATACAATCGCCTTGGTTTGGTATTGTGAATGCGTCTTAGCCTGGAGCACTCCTTCAATAGTCTTCGGTTCAACCTTCTTTTACATCTTCATAATGGAGCATCTTGGCGTTCAGATTCGTCTGCTCAAACAAAGCCTGGCAAACGTAATCAAACGAGCTCGCAGGCTGGATTTGCCAATTGATGAAGGCATCAAACTTTGCTTAAAGTATTCCATCAGGCACCACCAAATTCTATTCAAGTAATAAAAACATAAATAAACGTATCCTTCTTTCACAGATATATAATAAATATAAACATATATATTTATCTATAAGAGCTTTCCAATTTAATTTTAGATACCTAAATGGATTAGATTACATTATTCACATAGATTAAGTACAATTTTGATTGTTGTATTTTACTTTTATTTGTATTATTGTTTATGCTTTCTTTTTTTCAAGAATAAGGTACTAAGTAAAATATTTGGTCCAAAGAGAGATGAGGCCACTGGGGAATTAAGAAGGTTACCCAACGCGGAATTACAGAGCTAGTACCCTGTCAGTATAATTGAGTTGATAGCATCTCAGCGACTCAAATGGATGTGCAAAGTTGTTGGGCTTAGTGAAAAATGAATTCCGAAAAATTTGGTATGCTCTGAACTGACTGGTAGGCGTAGGTAGGAGGATTGTGTCAAGTCTGATCTCGGGGGCATGAGCCCTTTTCATTGGACGAATCTGTGCAAGCAACACTTGGTGGTAACGCCGTCGAACCTTCGGGTTTACTAAGCCTATTATTGTTATTTCTTATTTCTTCAGAGCTTTGTTGAAACGAAGATGAGAATCATTTAACACGTTCACTCCGGCGCCGATTTTCAATGTCTGCTCTGTGGTCGAATGTATTTATTGCCTGTTTAGATCTGTATACCAGTTATACGCTCGCCAATAGTCTGGTTCGTGCTTATTTTGAAATTTGGGCGTTTTTTTTTTCATCCTAAGCTCATATTACTGCCAGTAAGTATAACTCGTATGGCAATTCAAATGTTTTATTATGTTTCCCTTATAAATAATATATTACATAGATATGGAAATACCTGTGGTACGCGCTGTCCGATAAGATGAACAGATGGAATGAGAGAATATAAATAAAAAATAAAATAATACAAAATGGCTATTAAGGAGATATGTATTGTTTTTCGCCATTAATATTTAATCTTTCTAGAAAAAAATCAATATTGTGGAGTCATCTATCTGAGTTCAGAACAGAAGACAAAACTAAGATCTTTAGATCTTCCCCGAACTATATATGACATCTAGACACCTGAGAAAATTTATTTGGCCAAATCAACACCAAATTGGTCGGGTCATAACCTAGGGAATCTCAAAAAGACTGTCGGCTTCACACTTTCATACAGACCTGACTAATTGTGAAAAAAGAAGAAGTACTGCGTCAAATAAAATAATATTGATAGAGAACCAATCCTAATACCGATAATTTTAATGAATTTGTTTGGAAGGTATAAGTTATATCATATCCGTTACATTGATTTGACATTCGGACTCCGGAAGACCTGAGACTGATTTTTTGTCTGGTATCTAAAACGTAAAAAACTTTCGATTCATAGAACATAAAACTATTTCACTTGTGGATTTCAGTGTTGAGGAAGTGAATAACAGTATAAAATAAATCAAAGAATTACATTTTAAATGTTTGAACTTGATATTGAAAATAAAAGTACACTGATGAAGAATTTTTACTGAATTATGATTATGATATTGAGGGATGAAAAACCACTTCTTATCACCACCTATGTGAATGTTTTATGAAATTCTATTATTTTATACTTTAATTATTTGTCTATATTTTCTTGTAATTTTATTACCAATATTTACGAGTAGTTTTAAGCTCTCATATGGATGCACTTGTCTTACTGTGTGTTATTTACGTTTACCTATTGTTTTTTTGTTTTTTGCTAATGCATTAAATAAAACTTACACCGATAGAATATATAGAATAAAATTATGGGCTCCGTTATGACTACTGAAAATGATAACTACTAAAAATATAAATTTAAAAAAAATTAGTCTTAGACTATTATATATTTTTTATTTTAATTGTATGATAAAGTATAAAAATAAAATAAATATTATTATAGGCACAAGGATGAGCTTGAAGAATTTGTCTCATTACCTTGTTTTGGATTATTTCTCGGTTTTTCAATTATGCTATGTGTTTGCGGATACATTTTCTTCTTAGTAAGTATGACATGCTTATTACTTAATCGAATGCTTTATAGGCAGTAAATGTAAAATGGCAGGAATAGATGTTGAGAGATGTTCATTTTAACATACACCATTTTATTGTATATTTAAAAAGATTTATAGAATTACGTAAAGCTTTTCGATGGGTTCAAGAATGATAAAAAAGGTTACATATTTGCTGACATGTTTTTCTGTTTTCAGTATGTAATCAACAAATATTTTATCTTATATATGCATGGACGCATGACAACTCAACATCAAATTTTGGCCCTTGAGATATAGTGTCAGAATTGGAGAATTAAAATAAATTCTAACAAATCCCACCAAATTACCTTTACCCTTCGTCGTAAACCTATGACATCCTGCCCTACAGTGTCCTTCAATAACATTCCGCTAGTTCCTTTTGACTAGATCAGATATCTAGGACTCCACCTTGACTATAACCTTACTAGGAATCCCCATAAAAGACTGAAACGACAAGAAACTGCTTGACGTTTTCGGCTATTCCAACACTAGACAAACGTTCTAACCTTAAAAGACTCATATACATGACCGTCATAAGACCTATATGAACTTACGGAGTTGTGATTTGGGGCTCCACTAAACCATCAAATTCTTCCTGTATCCAATCCCTACAATCCAAAATCCACAATGTTCCTTACTTTGTTACTAATAATAAAGACCTTAATGTTCCGTATGTTGCTTATCTCGATCGAACCGGATCATTCCTTTCATGACAAACTCCATCTCCACTCTAATCCTCTAGTTTCAATCCTTTCTCCCACTTCAATTACTGATAATCCTCCGAGGCGTCTGAAAAGAAGATGGCCTCGATACCGTTTAGTTTAGAATATTTTTAGAGTGCTGCAGCTGGGTAGCTTCTCTATATGTCTTGTTCATGTCTATTTTTTAGCCTATTTACTAGAAGTATTGTATTGTACAATACAGTTGTGAATATCAATAAATAATTTAAAACAAAAAACTGACAAAACAGACTCATCTAAAATTTATGTGAGATAGATTTAAACGATAGCTCCATACTTAATTTTTTACGTTTAATATATATGCTTCTTTCAAGTACAAACATATATATTGTAATTTATAAAAATTATTCTTTTTTTTTCTGTCTTAGAATGAAGTTGCTATTATTTCTAAACTTGTTTTTGGACTGTTTCTGTTGTCTGAAACTATTATGCTATTTGCATTATGCTATTTTGGAGAAGAAATTCAAGAATTGGTAGGTAAATTATTCAATCAAGCATATGTTCATTTAAGCATTGGAAAGGATTTGAAAATAAAACCTTTCTTTAGACTATTAATACATCAGTTCTATATTCATTGGAAAATGAAAAGTTGAATAAGTCTACTATTGCTGATTTGATCCTGAATAGATAAAACTTTCATTACATTAAAAAAAACCTACTGATTCAAAACCTCTAGTTCCTAACCTTAATTCCCATAGCTGCTATTTACTCGTTGAATGTTAAAAAGGCCGTTATCCAATTTGTTGGGGTATGTGAACCATCTTCATTTATATCTAAGATTTATATGTATCGCTCTAAGTAGGAAAAAAAAAATTTTTTTCAGAAAAAATCAGAGGGTTGAAGAGCGCTCCAAACTTCTGAAGCTGCACGTTAAGGCTAATGGGGACGACAGTTTAATTTGTTTCTGAAACGACAGATCGCAGCAACGTCTTTCGATTTTGTTTTAGCCATATCTCATCGAAATAGTTGTCCAATTTTTAATCAAATTATTCGTTGTTTTTTTTCGTTTTAAAGAGCAGATTCCGGGAAAGTAGTTTTCAAATTTCCTTCTTGAAAATTTGAAATCTAAAATCGTTTCTATGCATTTTTTTTTTCAAAAAAGTGCAAAACAGCGCAAATGCAAAACAAAATCTTGAATTTAATGCACTTTTCAGATTCGAAATCCGTCTAACGGTGCCGTCGGAAACAGAAATTTACGATCTCAAAGAAATTTGACCGCCGCGACAGTGGTTGATAGTGAGTAGGGATTACCAGGTAGTCCCAAGTAGCTCAGAGCTCAGCAAGTGGAGGCA
Organism: Piezodorus guildinii; assembly: GCA_023052935.1. Taxonomy (NCBI): domain Eukaryota; kingdom Metazoa; phylum Arthropoda; class Insecta; order Hemiptera; family Pentatomidae; genus Piezodorus; species Piezodorus guildinii. The sequence goes on from CM041295.1 coordinate 57,560,742, forward strand.
GTCTTACACTTTCTAGAGGGTCCAGTCATTTGGTATTTCAGAAATGATGGTATGTAATGAACCACAGTTAAAAATTAAATTTGTAAACCTTTTCTTTAAAAGTTTTAAATTTGGTTGGTCCAAAATAAATGTATAATTTATAAATAAATAAACATAAAAATATTTAATATAAATCAACGTGAAATTATTACTTTCACTTAACGATATTTTTTATGAAACTGAATAAGGGAGGAGGAAGAACACGACATCCAAAGGCGGTCGTTTTTCTCTTTAACAGATAAGAAAGACATAAGTCTTCAGTGATATATAAAACTCGTTATGGAATCATAAAAGAAATATTATACCTTATTATTATTAAAATGGAGAGGCGTGGTCTAGTGGATAGAGCACAAGTCTACTATTCTCTGGGTCCTGGGGTCGAATCCCGGCTATGACAGAATATTATTTATTCTGCTCATTCAGCCGGGGATGACCCTTGGGTATGGAGACTCTCCTGGGGAAGACCTAGCCTCTGTGAAGTAAGTATCCAAATTATGGAAACAACCCGGTAACTACAAGGCCTAATCACCTCATAGCTCGGCCGTTGGCCCTGAAACAGTACGAATCTCGGTATGTACTAAACCCAAGACCCTTCATGGGTTGTAGGGGTACAGATGTGGTTTTTTTTTAATTATTGTTATTTTTTTGTATTATTATTAAAATAAGTGAGGGGGGGGGGGGTCACAGAATCTAACAAAAACTTTTAATCATTCTCCCAGAGCACCAAGCCGCATCCAAGAGTGTAAGAAATAATATAAAATAAAAATTTTGAAATGAATTGAGCACTGTTCACTTCCAATTATGTTTTATTTATTGCTTTAAAAACTTCATAAATAGTTTAGGATTTTTGCTCCATATTCAAGACTAAAATAAATAAATAAAGTCAATATTAAATTTTTGATTAAATTAATTTAAGTAATATATGTTTATAACAGAATAGAATTAATTTAGAATTGACACATAGCACTTTGCTATAATCATGACATTAATATTTATGGCACATAAAATAGAAGGTAACTTGTGTACAAATATTTAAATTTTACCTCTGCTATAAACATATATTATTTCAAATTGATTTAAGCCAAAATTGTATGTTGACTTGATTTATTTATTTGTTTTGTCATTTCATTTTATTCTTATATATGGGGCAAAAAACCCGAAACATTGGCTATATATATTTGTGAAGTTGTTAACGGAATAAAACATAATTGGAAGGGAAAAGTGCTCTATCAATTAAAAAAAAAAAAAAAAAAAAAAAAACACACAAATAAAACTTCCTCCAGTTTAGAAAATATAAAGAAAAGAAAATACTATATGTTTTTAAATAATATAAAATGTATATGATGATTACTGCTGAATTGCTATTAAAAAAAAAATGAAAATATTGATTACTTACGTACGTCATTACATCTTATTACATCAGTGTCGATTTTATTCTTCCAAATGATACCAAAAGCAGTTCAAGCTGGTTTTTACTAGGAATTTCGCATCATAATTGTGATATATTTCTGTTTTGGCTTTCTATTGTTGAATTTCCTTACAATAATTTTGTTCGTTTCACAATTATAGACGTTTAGAAAATTTATTTTACTCGACTATTACTACCTGAAATTATGACAAAGTTGTTTAATTTTAAATAACTTACTTTGAATTGAAAGGTGAGAGAAAATAGTTATAATATTTTACTAAAGAAATATTTTAAACGATTATTTTGTTTTTTATAAGATATTTTAAATATTTTTAGAAGGCATTAATGACATACTGGTAACGACATTATGTAATATCTACATGACATTATGGCCTAATGTAAAATAAGCAAGTTACAGCTTTTAGAAAACATGGAACCGCGATTAGAAACATTTCCTAAGCCCAATCAAGTTGGTCATGTCGACTAATTGGAACCATCTATATGACATCATAACAATTGGAACTATAAAAACATAGCATCATTTTCAAGTATACACTTTAGTGTTGACTTTCCTTACCATTGGCACCGATGTTTAGTATATCAAAAATCTTATTAATTGAATATTCAATATTTGACCGTCGTTTGAATGTTGAATGAAGTTCGGGTGGTGGTCAACAATATATAAGAAAATAGTGAAAAAATATTTATTATACATCGTTTCGACTCACGTTGCAGGTCTTCATTAGGGTTAAAAAAAATATACAGTGTAGGTGTTTGACAATCGCAGAAAAAAAACATAAAAATTTTAAAAATTGAAAACATGAAGAGAAAAAAAAAATAAAGAAGAACTAATAAAGAAATAGTTGATTTATCGATAATTAAAATAAAATGGAGAAATGAAAGATAAATATAGTTAAGTTGAGCTCTTGGGCTCTACTAAACTATCAAATTCTTCCCGTATTCAATCCTTACAATCCAAAATCCTCAATGCTCCTTACTTTGTCAAGAATAAACTCACACATAAAGACCTTAATATCCCATATGTGCTGATTTGGCCCGATCCAGGTATCAATCCTTCCATGACAAACTCCACTCCCACTCTAACCCACTAGTTTCAATCCTTGCTTCCTCTTCCATTCCTGACGATCCTCCGAGGCGCCTGAAAAGAAGATGGCCTCGAGACCTTCTAGTTTAAATTACCCAATGGAGTGCTGCAAATGGGCATTTTCTCTTTTTTCATGGGCATGTCTTTTTTATGTATTTTCGCTGTTAGATAATTTACTTGATGTATTAACTAATACAGTTGTAAATTTCAATAAATGATAATAAAAAAAATTAAATTAAAAACATATATATATATATATATATATATATATATATATATATATACACATAGTTAACCAAAGTACGTAAGGTGGCATGAAGTGAAGAAAAAGCCAGATACCAAAAAGAATAATAAAAAATATAAAATGAAATTTAAATATGAAGTATATGAAAAATAGTATAGTAAATATAATCAAAACTGCCCAGGAGATTACACTGCAAGGCCAAAAAAAAAGTACCTTTAATGAGATAGGTTTTATAAAATTGACCATATAATCTGATTAGCATTGCTAAATAGGCAAGTTGAACGCATTTGATAACCAACTAAAGGAGAAAAGAGCAAAAATAGTTTTTAATGAAATTTTTTGTGTTTTTGAAAATAAGAACAGTCGTAATATACATGTATAATATACCTTTGGAAAGCTAAAGATTTTAAAAAAATATTATCTTATACTTAAGCTTGTAAAAGTTAATAGAGAGTGACGAAAAGCCGATAAAACTAAGTGATTGGTTTAGATAATAATATAATAGATTTTAAATAAAACACATGTTTCTATAGAAATTCAATTTAATTAATTCTTTATTAGTTTCACTCATTGTTTATCTTTAATTTTATTTGAAAATTCTTTAATCGATTTTAGCAACAGATGTAAGTGAAAGTCGTGTGTTGTCCCAGATTGTTTTTATGGTGTCATAATGTTGTTCAGAACGTCTGTTAAAAAATAAATTTTTTTTTATAAATTCTTCGGAACCATCTCTTCTTTTAAATATTATTTATTAATTCATCAATAATACATAATTGCAAATATATTATTGATGAATTAGTAAATAATAAGAAAGAAGAAGAGATGGTTCCAGAGAATTTATTTAAATATAATATACTCTTCATAATTAAAAATGGAATCTAGAATTTTTTTTTTTTTTTAAAGTCTGTAAAAACAGAGAAGTAATTTTTGAAAACCTATTTTTTTTTCTCTTTTCAAGGTTAACAGTATGGAAAGATAAATTGAGAAATACTTTGGAACGTTAAAAAAACCGAACCCCACCTGTTTTCAAGGTCCCATTCTATCAATGATATAAATTTATTATTTATGATGCTGTTCGACATAGCTACAAAAGTGCATATTCATGTTTTAGTAGATATACTTCGTGGAAAAAGTCAAACAAGTTTCTTTCAATTTCCCACTCTCTTACCATTGTCAACCAAATGATTTGCTGTAATATTACTAAATAAATAATTATTAAAAGATTTACGAAATTTCCCAAATGTCCTGTCTAGCGGAGAACTACATTTAACATTCAGCGGATTATTTACAAAATTATTCTGATTAATTCACTCAGTTGCGGGAAACATAAAAGTTGTGGATAGAAGCTCAGGAATATTTCCTTCATTTATGATGCTGGTAGATCACCATTGTATCATGATTGATATATTATAATTATATCCATATTAAAATATTCAAGAAATCTTCTTAAAATGAATATGCTTACCACATATATAATTTTCAAAAGTTATAAAATGTACTAAAACCTATATATATATATGTAACGGTTGCACGGTCAATCACAACACGGAGGTTACACGACGGTTTTTCAGGTCCCTCAGTGTTGCCAGGTGGAAAGTAATTTAATTATTAATATTAATTTTTTTACCTGCAACACTGAGGTAACCAACCAATTACCTGCATTGTGTGCATCGTGTGTACCTTGTTGTTTTGTGGTAGGATCTTTAAAAATTGTGTGTGTGTGGATTTAAAAAACATTTTTTTTTTAAATTTAATTTATTCTAAAGAAGAAGCTTATTTTTTATTTCTCATTTTTCATCATTTTAATTGTGTTTCCTATTGTTTTTTATTTAATTAAAATAACTTTTTATTTCGAACTTTATTTATTTTATTATTATACAACATCCATCAAAGTGGTGACCCCGACGTGATGACGGAAAATATGGATAAGAAGCCAGCAGATTTAGAGGTAAGTGCTAGTGCACATACTAATATTAGAATCCCTACGTTCTGGAGGGCTGACCCAGAATTATGGTTTTGCCAGGCCGATGCTGTATTTGCCACATCAAAAGTCGTGAGCTCAAGAATAAAATTTCAAATAGTGGTGGCGAATTTAGAATTTGAAATTCTAAAACAAGTCTCCGACTTAGTGAAAAACCCACCTACAGAGCCATATGAAGCCCTTAAGGAAAGGCTTATTTCCACTTACGCCGAGTCCGAAAATCAGCGTATTAGGCGTTTATTGGAGGACAAGCACCTCACCGACGGGGAACGGCCATCTCAATTTTTAAATGAATTAAAACGGCTGGCAGGTAGTTCTGTTTCCCCCGAATTACTTAGAAATATGTGGCTAAAAGCTCTACCAGAAAGGATGCAAGCAACACTGGCTGTAACTTCGGAAACATCCCTCGATAAGCTGGCAGAGATTGCCGACCGCATAGCTGAGGTATATGAGTCCAGTGTCAGTCAGGTGACCACACACACACCGCAACCCCGTTCTTCTTCTTCTTCTTCCTTCGCAACTCAACTTGAGGAGAAATTCGAGAAGCTGAGCCTGCAAATAAATGAGCTCCAAAACGAAATGGCTAGCTTAAGAAGGAGCAGATCGACATCTCGTGACCAAGGACGGAACCGATCGCGTAGCAAAAGTCGTAAACTATGCTACTACCACCGCAACTTCCGGGAGAAGGCTAAGAAATGCCAACAACCCTGCAGCTGGAAACCATCGCAAAAGGGAAACTAATCTCAGCGACTGAGAAGGCGGACTCCGTCGCTGATATCAACCACCGCCGATTATTCGTCGCGGACAAGGCAACCGGAGAACGATATTTAGTCGACACTGGAGCTTCAATATAGGTCTTCCCAGCACGGAGACGAGATCGAAAAACACCCGCCAATTTCACCCTTTTTGCTGCTAATGGTACACCGATAAAGACCTACGGTGAAGTGAAGAAGATACTTAACGTTGGTCTTCGTCGCCCTCTTCGGTGGTCTTTCATCATCGCCGACGTAAACAATCCGATCATCGGAGCAGACTTCCTCTTCTTTCACCACATCCTGGTCGATCTCAAGGGCCGACAGCTCGTAGACGCCAAGACAGGTCTCACATCCAAGGGCAGTCTTAAACATAACAACACACCTTCCGTTTATTCTGTACCTAGTGGTGAGTGGTATTATGAGCTTTTACGCAAATACCTAGCTATAACTCGCCCATCTACGGTACCACAGGAGGCGAAGCATGCAATCAAGCATTTTATTGAAACGAAGGGAGCTCATGTCACCTCCAAAGCCAGGCGCCTTCCACCTGAGCGATACAACGCCGCCAGGGAAGAATTCCTGAAGATGGTAGATGAGGGAATCTGCAGGCCTTCAAGTAGTCCTTGGGCTAGCCCACTCCTCATAGTAACAAAGAAGGAGGGCTCAATGAGATTTTGTGGAGACTACCGCCGTCTCAACGCCCAGACTGTGCCTGATAGATACAGCGTTCCTAACATCCAATCTCTCAACACCAACCTCTTTGGAAAGACAATCTTCAGTAAGGTGGATCTCAAACGGGCATACTACCAGATACCTGTCGCTGAAGAAGACGTTCCGAAGACTGCAGTTATCACTCCTTTCGGCCTCTTCGAATTCAAGGTGATGTGCTTCGGACTCCGCAACGCAGCGCAGACCTTTCAACGCTTGATGGACAGCATTCTCGCCCTACCGTATGCTTTCGTCTATCTGGATGACATTCTGATAGCTTCATCGTCGGAGGAAGAACATCGCACCCACTTGGAAGAAGTCTTTAGACGACTGGACCAGCATGGATTGACTATCAACCCGCTCAAGTCGACGTTCTGCAAGGACGAAGTCGAGTTTCTTGGCTTCCTTGTTACCTCGCAGGGCATCAAACCTCTCCCGAGTAAGGTCGACGAAATCGCCGAATTTCCACGTCCTGCTACCAAGGGCCATCTTCGACGCTTTCTGGGGATGATCAACTTCTACAGAAGATGCCTCCCCAAGGCAGCAGAAGTTCAGCGCACTCTACATGCTCTGATTGGCAACAGTAAGAAGAATGATAGAACGCCAATCGAATGGACTCCTGAAGCTGAAGAAGCCTTCGCCAGATGCCAGCAGAACATTCGACAAGCAGTCACACTCGCGCATCCATCGTCTGATGCTGAAGTCTCTCTCGCTTGTGATGCTTCCAACACAGCGATGGGAGCAGTTCTTCAACAACGAGAAGGACAACATTGGAGACCCTTAGGATTCTTCTCAAGAGCTCTTACGGCAGCTCAACAGGGATACTCCACCTACGACCGCGAACTCACCGCTATCTTTAACGCAGTCAAGCATTTCAGGCCTTGCATCGAAGGAAGGGTTTTCAGTATTCTCACTGACCATAAACCTCTGGTTTATGCCTTCTATCAGAAGCCCGGAACAGCTACACCCATGAGGATTCGCTATGTGAACTTCATTAGCCAATTCACATGTGATATCCGACATGTTTCGGGAGAAGAAAACAAAGTGGCCGATACTTTGTCAAGGTTAGAGGAAATTCGCAGCCCGGATGACATGGAGAGCATTGTCGAAGCCCAGCAGGAAGACCCGCTGATTCCCGAGTTACTTCGGAACCCGAACTTGCGTTTGAAACTGGTCGAACTCCCGCACTCGAACAAGCCACTTCTTTGTGACTTAACAACTGCGAAAGCTCGACCGTATGTTCCTACTTCTCTGCGTCAGAACATCGTTAAGAAGATTCACGAGCTCAGCCACCCTGGAATCCGAGGGACACGCCGCCTGGTGTCTCAGAGATTCTTCTGGCCGAATATGAATTCTGACATAACGACTTGGACCCGAAGCTGCATCGCTTGTCAACGCTCAAAAATCCATAGACACACCGTTTCACCTCCCGGCATCTTCGCTCCAGCTGGTCGATTTGAGCACATTCATGTCGATATAATCGGACCTCTACCGACATCGGATGGTAAACGTTATTGCCTTACTATGGCAGATCGGTACACCCGCTGGCCGGAAGCTGAACCGATTGAGGATATCTCCGCTACAGTGGTTGCATCAGCGCTCTACAAATCCTGGATTTCCAGATTTGGCGTCCCAACACGCATCACAACGGATCAAGGCCGCCAATTCGAGAGCGAACTTTTTTCGAAACTGCTGAACCTCCTAGGAACTCGGCGATGTCGGACCACTGCTTACCATCCTCAGTGCAACGGCGCTATCGAGAGATGGCATAGAACTTTAAAGGCAGCCCTAACTGCACATCTCATTACCTCAAGATCTTGGACGGAACTATTGCCCACAGTCCTCCTCGGCTTGAGAGCAGCTATTAGGGATGACAACTGCACAAGCGCCGCAGAAATGACGTATGGTCAACCCCTGCGACTTCCTGGGGAACTGTTGGAGTCGACTTCAAAACCAGAGGAACCTGATGGATTTCTGCGTAGGCTAAGGGAACACTTGAAGCACCTGCAGCCTGCCCCGCATAGACCTAGTCAAGGGCCAACCTTCACTCCGAAGGACTTAAGGACATGCACACACGTCTTCTTACGAGACGACACGGCCAGGAAACCACTAACTCCTCCCTACTCTGGACCTCACCTTGTGATCGAGAGAGGGGAGAAGACTTTTGTGATCCTGCTCGCCTCCGGAGAGAAGACCGTCAGCGTGGACCGCCTGAAGCCGGCCTACACCTTGGAAGACCCCACCTCTCCAGCCACGTCACCACCGACTACATCGCGACAGCAACCTCCACAAACTGACAACGCCCCCACCACAGAAGCTGACCAACCCTCATCGGACAAAACAACTCGAAGAGGACGTCGCATCCGACTCCCTGTTCGCTTCTGTGACGAGGTCATTGGGGGGAAGTGATGTAACGGTTGCACGGTCAATCACAACACGGAGGTTACACGACGGTTTTTCAGGTCCCTCAGTGTTGCCAGGTGGAAAGTAATTTAATTATTAATATTAATTTTTTTACCTGCAACACTGAGGTAACCAACCAATTACCTGCATTGTGTGCATCGTGTGTACCTTGTTGTTTTGTGGTAGGATCTTTAAAAATTGTGTGTGTGTGGATTTAAAAAACATTTTTTTTTTTAAATTTAATTTATTCTAAAGAAGAAGCTTATTTTTTATTTCTCATTTTTCATCATTTTAATTGTGTTTCCTATTGTTTTTTATTTAATTAAAATAACTTTTTATTTCGAACTTTATTTATTTTATTATTATACAACATCCATCAGATATATATATATATATATATATATATATATATATATATAATTATTATTATTATTATATATGTATACACAGTTTTTTTTTTGTTTTTTTTTTTATAATTTCTATTCGTATGTAATTCGACTTCATCAGTGTTTGTTGTAAATACTGTATTAATGTGGTCTCATATCATTATTACTACTTTTCATTTTGAAACAAATTGTAATATATCTTAATACAAAACATTTAGATGTATATCATTATACAGTTGTAAATAGCAATAAATCTATTAAAATAAAAATAAAAAAAAGTTATAAATATTAATTTTTTTAATGAATGTTTTGATAAATTTTATAATGTAAGTTCTAAATTTAAGATAATATTAACAACAAAATATCATTTTAACTTTTTCATTTATATATATTATTTTTTTAGAGCGAGGAGGTAGGAGAAGCGTTGCACGACAGTGACTGGGTCCAATATTCAAAATTAATGAAAAACTACATACTCATAATTCAAATCCGAAGCAGAATAAAAATGCGTATTGATTTAATAGGATTTATGGATGTTTCTTGAAACACTTTCTCTAACGTAAGCTCTAATAGAAAAACCTATAAACAATTATTTTTATGAACATACATTCATCGATAGCATAGAGGATTGGCGACCTAATTTTCTGTTAATTGTATTGCAAACAAGACTAACTCTAACACTTATACAGTACACTTAAAACGTTCTATACAGCACCTCTACAGTACCTTAGAACGTCATATAGGGTATAATATAGCGTAAGATAGGGGCCGGAGTGGACGATTATAATAGTACATGGGCCAGACCCTCTTGTCGTGCACCCACATCAGTATAAATTTCATACCGTTGAGTTCCGTATGACTATTCACTAAAAGCCAATGTTCTCGGGAAAAAAAAAAAAAAAAAATCGCTGCAAATTAGTACACAATGGTTATTATTATTAAGAACTATATTTAATGTATAACTGTTGATATAGCTGTCTAAAGGCAATTAACTAATAATAATTCAACGGAAAATGATCAATTTCCACGACTAATTTCAAAATGATTTATGTTTTTATTTATCTCTGCTTTTTCTAAACCGATTATAATGTTGTTTTTTCTTTCGTTTTGTAGAAAATTTAATTCTCTATCGAATAGCACTAAAAACATAAAATTTTGGATATTTATTTATTTAACATAAAAAATAACTGAATTGAGGGTGTATACAGTTAGTAAAAAAAGTCAGCATACACTTATTATTAATTTGAAGATGTGGGTTAAAACCAAAAGGGAAAAACAGATGAAACGATTTATTTATTTTTTCCTTTTAAATACAGGCCCTTTTGATTAATTTAGTACATTTTTAAGTCGCTTAAAAATTGTATAAACGCAACAGAAAATGATATAGTGACGACACGTTTTCACAAAAAAAGTCTGCATACACGGCAGATTTTTTGTTTTGTATATGAAAATAATTATGAACATAAATAATAAACAAAAAACTTCTAATGGTCTGTGGGACCTCCTTTATTTTTTTCACCTCTCTCAAACGATTATTCATCGAGGTAACTATTTTTTTTTGGAAAAGAAATTCAATCCTTTTTCAACCATTCCTCCTTGATGGCCTCTGAGAGTTGCCGTTTATTTTTTATTTCGTGACGCCTCAGCCTCATGTTAAGATCCTGCCAGATGGGATAAGATTAGGCGATTGTGGTGGTGTTCTTAACTGGCGTGGAGCATTGTACAGCAACCATTCTTCGACCTTTCTGGTACGATGTTTAGGATCATCATCTTGTTGAAAAACAAAATTTGATCCTAGGCCTAACTTGATAGCCCTGGGTCGCAGATTTTGTGTTAAGATATCTATGTATACATATTGATCCATTATTCCCTCGATGATCTTCAAGTTGCCTACTCCAGCTGAAGCCATAGAGCCCTAAACCATGCTCCCTCCTCCTTAGTGCTTAACTGTCGAGCATTAGTTTTTCAATTCCATGGCTTCGGTTTTTCTCCTTCACCCTCTAACGTTGCTATCAGCACCGAAAATATTAAATTTGGACTTATCTGTGAAAATTACTTTGTCCCAAGAACTGATAGGTTTATCGAGGTAACTTTTCCCAAATGCCAAACGCTTAGCTCGGTTAACTTTGCTAATAAACGGCTTCTTGCAAGCCCTTCGCGATTTAAGATTATTATTTTTTAGTGAATTTCGTTTCGTCTGAGGTGTTACTTCAATGTTGTGATCCCGCAATAAATTAGTAGCTAATATAGCAGCACTTATTTTAGGGTTTTCATTAATACTTCTTAAAATAGTAAGCTGATGGTAACGCTTATAGGAAGCTTTTCTGGCCGTCCTAATCTCGGCCTTCTTGCAATGCAACCTGTTGTATTATAATTTAAAATAACAGTCCCAACCGTCGAAACACTTTTATTAACAATTTTCACGATTTCGCGTAATGATTTCCCTGCAGTTTGATGATCAACAATTAATTGCCTAATCTCTCGAGTAATTTCCATTTTGAGCAGTTATTTTTCATTTGAATTTAGTCCTAACTGATTAAATTAGGAATTAAAACTACGGAAAACCTCTTTGAATGTAAACAATAGGATTACGCTAAGGTGTATGGGATCACTTGTAGCTGGGTGGCTAGCGTAACAGCCTCCCATGCTAAATTTCACGGGTTCAAACCCGCAGGTGGTCCTTGGATTTTTTAATGGGAGTAAAAAAATCCTTAGTTACGCCGTCCTTCGGACGGGATGTTAAAAGGTGGTCCCGAGCCTGTGCGATGTCAGGTACTCGTTAAAGATCCCTATCCTAATAAAACCTGGATAGGCAAAAATTAGGACTCCCACTGTAGCATCGTCCGATTAGCCATAGTAGCATAAAGTGACGTTAAATAAATAAATAAACGCTAAGGTGTATGTAGACTTATTAGTTGTAACAAACAGTGGCAAACATTTATTATGAAACATTTTGTAATATAATTCTGAAATGATATTATAAGCACGATTTAATCTTCTACAGATCTTATTAAATTAAAAAATTAAATAAAACATAACTTTAATAAATACAAAAATGATACACATTATTTCATAAATGAAATATGGTGGTGTATGTAGACTTTTTTTTTAACTGTATATAGGTGAAATTTCAATTTGTTGTTTGTTTTATAATTAATAGCGGTGTACTGATTCTTAAACTCAAAATGAAAATAACGGAGTTACTAGGCAAGACAGATATATATATATATATATATATATATATATATATATATAAGTTAAGATCCCGAGTACGACTGTATTAGGCTTAATACTATTCCTAGTAAACAACGTACTATTTGTTTGTATTAAGATACAATAAAGTCAGTTCTGTTCTGAGTCTAGATCTGTGTATTTATCGATCCCCTTTTATTTTACACCTGTATAGCGGCGTTCGTTAACTGGTGCCGAAACCCGTGATCACGTGATTAGTGGCCGTTCTATTTTAGCTTTATTTATTCGTTACTATTTTTATTTAATTTTTCTCCTCTTAAGTAATTTGTAAAAAAATATTTATTATATTATTTAAATTATTTTCGCTATTATTTTAAATTATTTTTGCGATTAATTTAAATTTTTTTCTCGCAATTATTTGAAATTATATTTCTATTATTTTCGTGAAGCTTCCGTAACTTCAAGATGGCAGAAGCTGGATTCATAAGACCACCGGTATTGACTTTGCCGGCGGAACCTGAAATTCCTCCGTTGCCGCGAGATACGCTGGCAGAGGCCCACGCCAACACTTTGGCATGGATGAAGGTTCGGGCGGCCACCGCCCAGGATTTAAGAAAAGCCATCTCCGAGCTAGAGAGATTCAACGGGGAAGTTGGTGAACTGAATCATTTCCTGAAAGGAGGGGATCGCCTGATGGCTCGAATAGAGGTAAAGACGGCTGAGCGCTTACTCGAAGCTGGGGACGCTGAATCAATTAAAGCTGATTTGGTGTGCCGAGTCAAAAGGAGCGTCCTTAACATCATTCAAGCTGATGAAGACACCCGTGGCCGGTGATAAAGGAGCGATTGAAGAAAGCTTATGGCGGTGGAAGATGGACGACAGAAGAAGATATCTTCCTGATGTTCAGGGAGACGAGGCGGCCACGTCAGAGTAATGGGCAGTACGCTGGGGAGCTCCTAGCTCGTTTCAATAAAATTACCGAGAAGATGAGGGAAGTGATAGATGCACCCGGTGTGGAAGCAAGGATGGGATTTTTGTCAACCATCTTGATGGTTCAATTAGCCCGAGAAACTGGGAAAAAGGATGGAATGCCAAAAGACCGCACATTTGTCGAGTGGGCCCAAGAAATGATCGACGCTAGTGCCCGGGAAGAAGAGGCGCGAATGGAAGTAGAAGATCAGGGCTGGAGTGGAGTAACGTATCGGAAAACTAGACTTGTTCGTCCGGCTTGGAGAAAAAGAGATGGTGCAAACGAAGGTAGGGAGAGAGCAACGAATGAAAGGAGGAGATTTGGTTCTCGAAAACCGAAATTTAGCGAAAGAAGAGAAGAGCGGCGGTGCCACGGGTGTGGAAAACCTGGACACCTAGTGGCGCAATGTCCTCGTACGAAGTGTTTCGAATGCGGTGTAGAGGGACATATTGCCCGCCAATGCCCTTACATTTTTAGACGTATGGAGTCATCAAGAGGTGAACCGATGGAAGTAAATGCGCACAGAGTACGGCCAAGAAGCAGAGCGATATTTGAGTCAGCAGGAACGTCGGGGTCGTCTGAGACTGAGTGTGAGGAGGAGAGATCAGGGACCAGCGGAGGCGAAGGAGGAGGGAAAACCCGGAGGTGCGGACAACGCCGTGGTGCGACAGGAAGGAGAGAACGCGTTGCGGCCTGAGGAGAGTGGCAGGAGTGGGGCGACCGCACCTTAGTCAACTGCAGCGTGAAGAATGAGTGCGGCGGTCTGCCCATCATCGGAGTCGCTGGAGTGAGGTGCCTGGTGGACACGGGGAGCTCCTGCACGATCCTGAGTCGAGAGGCGGCGGAGCAGCTGTGTGGCGGCAGGGCGACACTTCAGGTACAGGTATGTGCTTGCAAACTAATCACTCTGGGTGGCCCTTGCGAAGTAGTGGGAGAAACTTTAATGAAATTGGATAGGTGGGTCATGAAAAGGGGCCGTTTACCTATACACATCGTGGAAAAGATGCCTCGAGAATACAAAGGTATTATAGGTTGCGATCTTTTAGGGAAGGTAGGAGCGCGTTTTATTATCGAGAAAGGACGGTGGTCAGTTAGGATCGGGAAGAAGAAGTATAACTGCCAAAAGTTCGTAGAGGGTGACATCGAAAGAATAGGAGCGATTGATCGTACGGTAGATTGGAGGAAGGGTTTAAGGGATGAATATGATAATATATTCTTCAGGGAAGGCGATATATTGGGAGTTACGGGAGTGACTGTCCATGAAATACCTCTGAAACGGGACATTGTGACGTATGTGAAAGAGAAAGATACCCACACGCGTTACGGGGACACATTAGGGAGGAGATAGAACACCTTAAAAAACAGGGTATTATCGTAAATAGTACATCTCCATATAATAGTCCTCTGTGGGGGGTAAAAAAGAAAAGTGCGCCTGGTGAAGAAAAATATAGATTGGTTATCGACTACAGAAAGCTCAACGAAAATACAGTCGATGAGCGTTACCCCATCCCTAGGTTCGACGACATCTTGGATAGGCTGAGTGGAGCAACAGTGTTCAGCACACTAGACCTTAAAGCTGGATATCACCAGATTAGGATGCATCCCAGGGACCAGCACAAGACGGCTTTCACTTTTGAAAGAGGTCATTACGAATTTACAAGGATGCCGTTCGGGTTAAAGAATGCACCTATCACGTTCCAAAGGCTCATGGATGAGTTCCTCCGGGGTATCAGCGAATCGTTTTGCCAGGTGTATATGGACGATCTTCTGGTCTTTAGCAAGTCCGAAGAGTTGCACCAAGCACATCTGCGAAGCGTATTCGAACGGGTGCGCGAGTTTGGGTTAAAGTTGTCAAGGGAGAAATCGATATTGGGTATGAAGGAAATTAATTTTTTGGGGCACACCATCTCCCAGAAAGGGGTAAAACCAGACAAAAGTAAGGTGGAAGCGCTTCAGAGAATGGCTATTCCAAGAGACGTTAGAGGAATCCGGCGATTGTTAGGCTCATTAAATTACTACAGGCGATTTGTGCCGGAGATGGCGGAATATCTTGTACCCCTAAATGATTTACTTAAGAAAGGGAAGAAAGTGATATTGACGCCTGAAATGGAATCCAATATTCAACGGTGCATGTCGCGTCTGCAAGAGGAACCTGTTCTGGCGTTCCCTGATTTCTCGAGGCAATTCACTATCACGACGGATGCAAGCGAATATGCGTTGGGGGCAGTATTGTCGCAAGATGGGGCAGGAGGTGATAGACCAGTGGCATATGCTAGTCGGCGCCTTACCGATTCCGAATCACGTCACAGTGCTTTAGAGAGGGAGCTCCTTGGGATCGTGTGGGCCATCGATCATTTTAGGCCGTATGTCTATGGGAGACGATTCCGGATCCTCACGGACCATCGACCTCTCCAATGGGTGGGAAAAATAAAAGAATCGTCCGCTCGGATTACCAGATGGAAGGAGTTCTTGAGCCAGTATAATATTGAAATTCTTTACAAACCGGGGAAGGAGAATGTTGTGGCTGATTGGCTCTCCCGGGCATTAATGGTTAACGCGGTTGAGGAAGAGCAAGGGGAAACATCAAGACATACTACTGAACTCTCACCTGCACGGACATCAGAGAGAGAAGTGGAATGTGGGATACCGACTGATGAGGAAACCCAAGAAGAGGATAGCTCCATGGATGATCGCCCTGATGAGATGGTAGAACTTGAAGCAATCGTCAACGATAAGCGGCGGCAAATTATTTGGAAAACCAAGACCTCAGGACCGACAAAGGTTGAGTGCGAGCGGCACGGTCGGTGTACCATTACTACAATCTGGTCGCAACCCGGGATTAAGGAAGACCTGATTTGTCGGATGCTCAATAACGCATCGAAACCAAGAAAAATTCACCACCTTTATGTGGGAAATGCAGTTGTCTGGGACAAGATTAAGCGCCTGTGGCGGAATGAACGAATTGGCGATGATCGGACATTTTTACGCTGTACTCTGCAAGTAGAGACGCTGAAGGACGAAGATAGCCAGCGAGAGGTGACGTTAGCGTACCACCAAGGTAAGATCAACCACCGGGGAATACATGAAACGTTGCAAGCCCTGAAACGCAAGTATTTCTGGTGGGGTTATGCGCCAGACCATCGCAGACATTATTGGGAATTGTGCTGTCTGTTTAAAAACCAAGTATGACAGGCATCCTCCGAAGGCCTTACAAGAAGAAACATCCACTCCAGTATCCCCGCTTGCGGATCTCCAAATAGACACGTTTACTTGGAGAGGTTATAAGTGGGTAACAGTGTTGGACCAATTTAGTAAGGCAGCGATGGCTTATCTGGTCCAGGAACGCTCCTCAGGAGCGGTATTAGGGGCGTTACGGACTTGGTTCCAATTTTATGGTATACCCGATCGCATAGCTTCGGATGGTGGCAGAGAATTCGATAACGCTTCGATCCGTTCGGAAATGCAGTCCATAGGGGTCAATTGGCACCTCAATACCCCCGGACACCCGAAGAGCAGAGGAGGGATTGAACGTCTCCACAGCACGCTCAGCGACCATCTACGAGTTTACCAGGTAGAACCGGGCCTGGAACCGGACGCGGCGATGGCAAGAGCGGTTGCGGCATACAATCACTCTATTCACACCGTAACCGGGTTCTCTCCGTTCGAGATTCTTTTCGGACTTCGTGAACGGCGTAGGGATAGCGCGAGTACCGCAGTGGATGAGGGGCTTTCGAAAGACGTGATGAATAATCGCCTGGCTTTGGCCAAACGATGGGAAAAAGTTCGGGGAAGAATCGAAAGGGAAAAGAACAGAAGGGTAGCCAGAGAAAATCGTAACGTCAGGGACCTAATGGGCGCCGTCAAGATTGGGATGACGGTATATAAACGAAAAGGGTCTAATCGTGGGAAAGAGCTGGAGAGGTACGAAGGGCCATACAGGGTGATTGGCATTCGTGAGCACAATGTTGTCACCATCGAGAGCCTCAGCGAGCCCAAAAAGCGGCGGACTGTTCACCTAGAGCAACTGAAGCTCCCGATAGGAGCTGTGAATCAGCGGTAGCGCGCTGGAGTTTGCCATGGAAGATTTTTCTTTCATTTTTGTTGTTTCTGTTCAAAAACCAGTGCTGTGCAAAACGTGTTTAAGTGAATTTTCTTTTTTTTTCTGTTGTAGTTGTACTGTGTTTTTGCAATAGCACTTTTCCTTTTTTGTTGTATACGTTTTTGTTGTTGTTGTTGTTTTTCTCTTTATGTATCGTTTCAAGGTCCTTCCTAAGAGTTTACGAAGGTATGTTCGTAAACTGGCAAGGGGGAGTTAAGATCCCGAGTACGACTGTATTAGGCTTAATACTATTCCTAGTAAACAACGTACTATTTGTTTGTATTAAGATACAATAAAGTCAGTTCTGTTCTGAGTCTAGATCTGTGTATTTATCGATCCCCTTTTATTTTACACCTGTATAGCGGCGTTCGTTAACTTATATATATATATATATATATATATATATATATATATATATATATATATATGCAAGATTCTTTCCTTTTTTTTCTTTTTATTCGTCGCGGCGTCCTGATCCTAAAACTCATTACATTTTTTTTTTCTATCTTGAAAAATAACTGAGTTTATAGGTAAAATTTCAATTTTTTTTTTTTTTTTTTTTTTTTTTTACACCTATTCGCGGTCTCTTGATCTGCCTTTTTATTATAGGTGGATATTTAGAAGAAATAGAATAATAAAATCGTAATTGTCTCAGACACTAAGAAAACTTCACTTAAATCCAAATACCAAATATTCATTACATAATATTACTTAAACATAACATTAAATTATACCAAATATCCATCCTACATTCTGGACCTACTCATCCCTTGTTTATCGATACATTCGTTTAATACAAGATCCCAGTGCACTAACCTCTATTTTTCTTCTCATCAAACATCATCGTTTAAACAATCATTTACCTTGCGTACTGCATCGTTCTGGAATTTCATACCTACTTCTATACGCAAAGCATCTTCTTTAACCTCATTTAAGAGCAAACTGTTCCTTCATCTTCTCAGCCATCCATCTTCCGACTAATTGTAAACAAAATGTTAGAATAATGGTCATATCCCATTCTAATATGAGAGCCACTGCAAATATGTAAACAATTTTTTTTTTCTTTTCTTTCTTTTGGTTTTTCTGTATGATCTTATTATATCATAAGAAGTACAATTACAACATCTCTTCACACACACACACACACATTATTATATAATTATAAACACATATATCCTAAGAAGTCGTATTTACTTCTTTTATAAATAATATAAGTAAATCTTAAGTTTGTATTTGTTTCTGTGCCTGACACAAGACTCAGACTGAAAGTCCCAGAATAAAATTTACCTTTCTTTCTTTCTTAAATCAACTTTTTCATCGTTCACGCGAATGTTGAATTTTGAACGAGTGTGAAGGCTTTTTATTCTGGGAACATTGGCTTCTTTTTTTTTTATAAATAGTCGTCGGGGACACAACGCTATGCAATTTAAAGGAATGTGGGAAAGGGGGAGGAGAGAACTGGCCCACAGACTATAATGCAACCTTAGCAACCTCGAATCATAGATTACCCATCACCCAGTTTGGATACGGTCAAATTTATTACGTGGGGAACCTACAAATTGGATCTCGAACTTCCTCAACTATAATATGGTGGTGACTTCTACAAGTTGCCCTGTGATAACGCCTCCTGTTCCTCTTAGTTGGAGATAGCAAGGTCAGTAAAAGTGGATGAAAACAAAGAATACATCCCTAGGCTCAACTTTTCTAGAAAGGAATAAAAAGGCGTGTTCACAGTAAGAGCAGCTTGACAAGCTGAGTTAGATAAGGTTTATAATCACCCTGTCCGAAAGCTTCGGATCAATATGATTATCAGAAACTATACGGTTGATATTCTGAACCAGGCCTTAAAAGTACTCCTAAAACCAGACTTTCGAGCATTCTGGAAATTTGACGTACAAGGTAAGACATATTTGAGAAAAAGCACCAGATCATATGGTGCGTATTCTCAAATATTTCTTGTGTGGTCGGGCACAACTGCTTAACAAATGCGACGCATTCTTCAATATTTTCATTGTCTGAAACATAAAATCCTATTATAATCACTGATAGAAATCATTAATACTCGAGAACACATCAGAGATAGTATATGAAATGAAGATTAGGACTGCTTTACAAATAATTTAATATGTCGCTTCAGTACGTGCCTTAACCTTTTAAATATGTTTTAAATAATTTAATTGCCTTTAAGAGCCATCTCTTAAGGTTTATAATTTTATCAAGATTTTTTTATTTTTTAGAGATATTTTTAATTAATTTTTTTTTTTTTTTTTTACGTAGATAAGCAGCACAGCATACTCCTACCTTAATCTGATGCGTGAATTTAATTAGAAGAATGAAGGTTCAGTTTTAAAAATATTAAAGATGGTTTAGTTAGTAACAGTGCACCTTTATATTAATAAATACTTTATTCCACATGTTGTATTTATTGCTATATATTTGAATGTAAATTAAGTGTGGCCTTCTGATAGTTTTTGAAAATGCATTTTCGTGCTCAGTATGCTCTTAGAAAGTTTAATAAAATGTTAAAGGAATACTTTTTTGTAAATTTTTTCTTAAAAATCCTGATGCTTAAACCTTTCATCCTTTAGTTTGTACCAACTGAAAATAATTAGGCAAGTGAAGAAAATTTCATGTATTTTTTAATACGACTGAACGTTCGTTATACGTTTGCGGTATAATTTAGATCAAGTTCCTATGACACGTTTCGTTCATTTTATAATTTATTATTTAAAGAATTAAGACTGATGGAGCTGCTCACTTTATATGTTAAAGTTCATACAAATATTTTAATTGAAATGAAGTGAAAAGCAATTTTATTTTGGGACGAGTAGTCCCCTAAGAATAACAAGAAAAGTACAATATACATGATAATTGTCTGGTCGTTTAAGACTTCAGTTCAACAATACAAGATTTTGTGACAATGAATAGTATCATCTATAGATTTTAAATATTACATATGCTGGGAAGATTGATACTTTAGGAGATGGAGAAATAGTTGGTGTTTGAACGTGGACAATGATAAGGATTTACGAATGGATACAGGCAAGGAATTCCTAAATAGGTAAGCACGAATAACAAAGGATTTTTTGAAGGAGGCGGATCTGTGTGAAGGTATATACAAGTTTATGGGTTGGGATCTAGTGTTTGCTGAATGGACAGAGGAACAAATGGTAAGCATATCAAGAATATAAGGAGGTTTTTTAGTTTTGAAAAATCGGAAGAGACAGACACCTAGGAGGTACTGCCTACGGAAAGAGGGATAGAGCCAATTCACCTCAGTATACCTTCTAGAAACATCTGGGGATTCCACATGTGAATCTGATAAAACAATTCATAAGTCTTTTGAGTCTCATATCGAATTTCTCAGGCCCGCCATATACGAGGCAACCGTAGTCAAACTGGGGGAAAATGAGCGAAGAGACGAGTAACATACGGGTTTTAGTTGGGATTGAATCACGAAATCTTAGAAATTGTTTTAGGATAGCGATGGATTTTCGGGTGATTTGAGAAATATGATTGCTCCAAGATAGGTTCTGATCAATAATGACTCCAAGATTTCTTACTGAGGTGTGGAAGTGGATAGGTATGCTACTGAGGTAAAGGAGTGGATAATATGGAAGCGTATTTACAAGGTTCTTGGAACCGATGAGAATGGCTTTGGTTTTTCCTGCATTCAACTTCAAATCATTTGTCGTAGCCCATGCATTGATGTTGGCAATATCTTGTTGAAGTTTTTGGATAGCCTTTGATGGAAAGAAAGATAGATTTGCAGATCATCTGCATATAGGTGGTATTGTAAGTGGCGGATGCAGTCAGGGAGGTCATTAATATAGATGGAAAAAAGAGTTGGTGAGAGTGAGGATCCCTGAGGAACACCACGTGTTAAGGCAATGGAGGAGGAAGGAGGTTCATTTGGTATGATGACAGTTTGAGATCGATAGGATAAAAAAGAAATAAACCATTTTAGAACGCTGTTTGATATTTGACGGTTTTGGAGTTTGGAAAGAAAGATGTTATGATTAACTGAACCAAAGGCTTTTGAGAAATCGAAGAGGATTAAAATAGTGATTTTTTGTTGGTCTATTGAGGATTGTAGGTCTTGAGTAATTTTTAACAATGCAGATTGAGTGGAATATTGCGATCGGAAACCGGATTGTAAAGGATTTAGAAGGCTTTTTTTCCTCAAGAAAGTTGTTGAGCTGTGAGTGAACAATTCTTTCAAGCGGTTTGGATTTGCTTACATCCAATAATTTTATGTCTAAAATCAATATATCTTATATTGAATTCTGGATTTTATACATGTTTTTTAAAACATCTGGTGCGCACAGCACATTACTTTTACTTACCTCCCTAGTTAAAAATCAATTTAAGAATTTTTAAATGAAATTTCCGTTGAAAACTGGGATTCGAAAATTCTCACAATCACAATACTTTCCCTTACTATATATTTCATATACAGGTAAGTGAAAGTAATAAAATAAAAAAAAGGAAAAAATCACATCATATTTTTTGTTTATTCATTGGGAGTCCTAAACCAGGTTTGATTAGGATAGAAGATCATATGTAATTAAGATTGTAGAGCAGTTAAAAAAAAAAATGTTTCCAACATCTCGTTCCGCAGCCACTGAGATTGATCAGTTCGTGATAAAAGACTTCTACCACACTGTCCCGATCTTATAAAAATACTCAAAAATAAAAATCTTCCTTATTTCTGATTTTTTTTTTTATTTTATTTTATTTTTTTTTTTTATTTTATTTTTTTTTAATACGTTTATAGGTACTTTTTCTTGTTTTAACTTTTTCCAGCAATGTAAGTAATCGAGAAAGAAATGACAAATTAATCAGCCGATACAGTAAATTACAGTCCGAATTTAATATTTAAAAAAATGCATACATGATAGAAACACATCTAATAACAAAAAGAGTTTTTCCATTTGACTATTATTAGAAGATATGTTTGTAGTTCGCCGCTAAGGATTTCAATTAATACCAGGAAGGTTCCTTACTTTAATCTGACTGAACTTGAATATGTCAAATATATCTCATAAGAAATCCTTACTCAATTGTCAGCCGCTAACCTCTCGGAAAAACCGTAATAGAAGGAATTCAATTATGAATCAGATGCTGATGAATCGGATTTTATTACCATGGAATACCCATTTCTCATATATTTACTAAAGTAAAAAATATATCTAATTATTATTTAGTAAACATTGATCAACTATTAAGTATTTTTTTATTTCGAAACCTATTTTTCCGTTAAATTAAAAATTCATTATTCTATTTTAACTGTATACGGTACTGTTATTCCTTTTGTAGCAAATTACTAAACACTTTTGAACAGGTTCATTACCTGAAACATAGAAATATATGACCGAACAGCCAAAAAGTAATATTTACAGATTATTTTATGATTTCATTACCTCACACAAAACAAAACACGGGAAGTTTCCAACTCAACGATCTTGAGGATGTATACATGAAATCATATTATCTTTATCTCTTTTATTACTATAGTGACCTTTTTTTTATTTATTTTATTTTCCCTTCATGCAGCTTGCTATTGGTAAATTAAACAGTACAAATATAGTACCCGTACATAACTATTTGTGTTTTTATTTTTTTTACTGCATCCTCAACCGTCATCTCCTTGATAATATTAATTTAAAAACAACATAATAAAGAATCAACTAGGTAGATTAATAAGAAATGGTTTTTCAAACCTGATATAAATATATAAGCACAAATAATCATTTTTTTTTTTTCAAATATATAGTTTACATATAATAGATAATACATATAGTTATATTTATCTTTTAGTACATACATATGGTTATCAGGATTAGCGTCATGTTAAATAAAAAGCTCTTTAAAAGAGTCTTAACTTATAAACTTGTCGGATCAGGTACATTAAAAAGGTGAGAAGAATAAATACTTCCAAATGTAATTGCGATCAAAACAGAGAATATTATAATAAGTCATAGATTGACAAATAAATCTTTTATTAGAGTTGGTTATATAAATATTGGAAATACCACGTATTACACAACAACACTCAATCGAAAACCTGTAAGTATTTCAACGATTTACACGTGAGTCACAGAATATAATGACCAATTGCATGAATTTCCCTCTTTTTCAATTTGAGGAAATGGAATTAAATAAAAAATTGAAAAATAATACGCTAATGAAATAATTAAAGAAGAGTAAGTTTATGTCTAAAAACTTAAAAAAAGAAGCAAGAACCTCATAATTATTCTCTCTCACTCTCTCTCTCTCTCTCTCTCTCTCTCTCTCTCTCTCTCTCTCTCTCTCTATATATATATATATATATATATATATATATATATATATATATATATATATATATATATACACCTTAAGGCAGATCTCGGGGGCTTGGTCGTGCACATTGGACGAGTCTGTGTAGCCGGAATTTGGTGGTATCGGCATCGAACCGATAGGGTTCCGTAAGCCTATTATTTTTTTTTTTTTTTTTTTTTTTTTTTTTTTTTTTTTTTGACGCGGATAGACCATTAGTGATCACGCGAACTCTTACACCGTGGCTTCTTTTTGGTGCCACGCGCTTTCCAGAGGACCCATCTCTCCTTCATCCTCTCTGATTGCGCGAGTTTCCTTTCATCGGTCCAGAGCCTGTTGTTGTGGTTCTTCCTCTGACTCACGAAACCTTCGACACTGTTGACGGTTCTCCTGAAACTGTCGCGATCCAAGCAATCCGCCTCCTTTATTCCCAATGAGCGTGCCTCTTCCTTGACTTGTCTGCTGTAACCCCCATCGCTTTTATATCCCCAAATTTTCCTAAAGATTTGTTTGTTCAGTCTTTCCTCAGGCATTCTAATCATATGTCCGTAAAATTTAAGTCGTCTGGCCCTTATTTCATCCTCCATGTTCCTGTTTCCCTGGTATAATTCCTTATTGGCCCGTCTTCTGAACTCCCCCTCATGCATCCTGGGACCGTGTATCTTTCTGAGGATTTTCCTTTCTATTATTTTAATTTTTTCTAGACTGGGGAGTTGCATAGTTTCCGCACCGTATAGTATCACTGGTCTAATTACGGTGTTATAGTGTCTTAATTTGGCGGCTTTGGATAAGCATTTCTTCCCGTATAATTCTGTCGTCGCATGGTTTAGGTGTTCTAGTTTGGCGATTCTGGTTTCCAGGCTTCTCTTTTCTGATCCTTTGTTGCTTACTATTTCCCCAAGGTACTTGAAGTGGTCCGTGACCTTGATTTTTCCAAATTTAGTTTCAACCCATTTTTTCCCAAATTTCGAGTCCGTCGTCATGAACTCGGTTTTTTCATAAGATACCTGTAGCCCTGTTTTTTCGGCAATTTCCTTGAGACAGTTAAGCTGTCTCACGGCATCCTGTTCCGACTCAGCCAGAAGGGCCAGGTCGTCGGCATAGGCTAGGCATCTCACCTTGAGCCCCTTTTTTTTTCCTCCAAGAGTGGCTCCTATGTCGTTCTCCTTCCAAAAGTCCTTCATGATCTTGTCTAGGACTACATTGAACAGTAAAGGTGAGAGTCCATCGCCTTGCCGGAGTCCAGTGTCGATCGTGAACGGCTCACTGATCACACCTCTGAACTTTATTTTGGATGTTGTGTTTTCCAGGGTCAGTCCTATGAGCTTTTGTAATTTGGCGTCGACTCCGTATTCTGCCAGAATTCTGATTAACGTTTCCCTATCGACGGAGTCGTATGCTTTCTTGAAATCCACGAAGGTGATGAACAGGTTCTTCGTGGGGTGGTTCCTAAATTTTTTTATCAAAAGTTTTAAGCTGAGGATTTGCTCGGGACACGAGCGCCCTTTCCGGAATCCTCCCTGGTATTCGCCTAGTTTTGGGTCAAGTTGTGGTGTCAGTCTTTTGAGGAGTAATTTCGAAAAAATTTTGTATGTGACCGGCAGTAACGAGATTCCTCTGTAGTTGTTCACGTCAGTCGTGTCTCCTTTTTTGTGTAGCGGTGTGATTAACGCGGTGCCCCATTCCTTTGGTATTTCTTCCTTTATCCATACGTCCATCATCAGCTCCGCGGCTCTCTTTCTAAACTCATCCCCGGTCAGTTTCCACATTTCTGCGATAACTCCGTCCTCTCCCGATGCTTTGTTATTCTTGAGTTCCGCGATTGCGTCGTCTATCTCTTCCTTGTCCGGTGGATCTTCCCCTCCCCAGTCGGGCGTGTTGTTTTCCGTGATAATTTTTTTAATGGGTTTGTCGCAATTTAGGAGTTTCTTGAAATATTCCGCGAAGATCCCGCATACTTCTTCTTTTGAATGAGCGAGACCCCCGTTCCCACGTTTTAGGACGAGATTAGGGTGGACGTATCCTCGGACCCTGTTGTTGCACGTTTGGTAATACGGTCGTATCCTGTTTTCTTGAAAGTCTTCATTGGCCCTCTGGAGTTGGTTATTTAGGAATTCTCTCTTTTGTGTTCTTAGGTGTTTTGCGGCCTTCTTCCTTTCTTCTTCGAACCGTTTTCTGTTTGTCTCTGATTTGTTTTGGTTCCAGGTTTTCCACGCGTTGAGTCTGTTTGTTATGGCTTCATCGCACGTGTGATTCCACCATTCTACTTTGTTTTTCGCGGACTGAGGAGCGAGTTCCTCAGCGATTCTAGTTAGTTGGCCCGTTAAATCCTCCCAAGTGGAGGCCGGTTCTAGTTTCTCCTGGAATTCCTGTGCCTTGTGATTCATGAGTGTGTCCCTGTCTATTCTCTTGGCTTGAGGTCCCTTATTCGTGTATCCCCTTCTTATAACTGGTGCAATTTTAATCTTGATTTGTGACGGGTAGTGGTCGGACGTGACGTTTATGGCTTTTTTGACTCTGACGTTTTGGATCTCTCTATGGTACCGCCTCGTAATGGCAACGTGGTCCAACTGGAATTCTCCCAAGTTGGGGTTCGGTGATACCCACGTCTTTTTCCTACTCGTCTTGTTTTTATAGTGTGTTGACATAATCTTGAGTCCCGCCTCTCTGCATAGTCCTATTAGCCTTTCCCCGTTCCTGTTGGTTCTGTAATGTCCGGGGTGAAGCCCCACTATTTCCCTAAATTTCTTCTCCCTACCAATTTGAGCGTTAAAGTCTCCTAGTAAAATTTTAACGTTGTTCCGCGGTATCCTATGTACGGCCTCCTCTAATTCCCCCCAAAATTCGTCCACCTTATCCGGGTCCCTCTTGTTGTCCACGTTTATGGGAGCGTGCGCGTTGATAAGGGTGTACTTCTTATTGGCCCCCCTCACGGTGAGAGTCGAAAGCCTCGGTGATTTGGATGTGAAGTCTTCTATGGAGTTAAGGTATTTGTGATCTACAAGAAAAGCCTATTATTATTATAATATATAATTTTTTTTGTTTTTTTTAATGCTAGAAATTTAATATTAATAATAAATTTATTTATTTGTTTTTAAGAGTATTCCCTATACAAAGAACACCTGGCACAGCACAAATAATTAGATATATTGTCAGCATACATTGATAACTTAGTAAAGAATTTTACAAAATACAATTATATACTTAAAAAAATAAGCATAATAGGCTTCTAGTAATTATAGTAAGTTATTAATGTATGCTGGCGATATATCTAATTGTGCTGTGCCAGGCCAGCTAGCTTTATTTGTATAGGGAATACCCTAAAAAACACATAAACAAATTATTATTATTAATATTAAATCGCTAGCAAAAAATAAAATAAATAAATAATTGAAAAAAATATATACAAGATCGAGTTTTTTTTTACTAACATCTCAATTTCTAGGGAAAATTTCCCAGTAATAAATAATATATATTATACAAGATTACATAAAAGTATTTTATATATATATATATATATATATATATATATATATGCACGTACATGACGCTCCAATGATCCCTGTTTTACGCGCTACGAAAATATGTAATGATGTATATACTCTTTATTAATGAAATAAGCTGTAAAAATCTTACAACCAAAAATCTTTTCTCTATGAATCTTCCATATGAGTCAGTTCCGACTGCGTGTAATGTTTCCTAAAAAATTAAAATGATTCATTTGGCGTGATGAAATGTTTTTATCTGGGCGAAGTTTTGTTATCATATTTACACAGGCTAGGTGTGGCATGAAAGTGATAACGGATCGAGGTGATCGCTTCAAGTCAGTCGAGAGGATGGAGGTGGCGTTGCTTCTGCTTTTTGTCACTTTTGTGGCAAGTAAAGATGTCAATAGAGTCAGTGAGAATTTGGTCAGGCCCTATAACAAGAATTATTATACTTCAAGATTGCGCGGCGGTCCTGGTGGTCTACAGCCAAACGCTGGTGAGTTGTTCTTATGGGTCTCGAACATAACCAAAAATTCCATAAATTCCACGATCCCACAATCTCAGATATGTTTCTTTAACTGGAGAGAATGAAGCTATTTATAGGAATGAATTTAATTTATAGGAATAAGATGTTTGTCCTGCAAAAGTGAATTATTTAATAGAGTTGTCTGATATAATCATATAAACCGTAATAATAATAATTAGTTGTTTTTTTGTTTGTTAGGTGTGCATTACAAACTGCATGACAAATAAATATTATATTATTAAAAAAAATAATCATATTTTCCAATATCAAAACTCAAAATATAACAAGTAATTTCATAAGTACAATAATTCCTTAATAACAGATAATCAGAAAATTCACATTTATAATTCTGATACTAATGAAAATACTTATATGATATGATTCTGATAGTTAAAAAAAACATATTCTTATCATCAGGAAAAATAAAGGAGACATGTCTGAATTTTCAGATATTATTCACAATAATGTAAATTTTAGTTAATATCATCATCAACAATAACATTGTTGACAAGATGAAACATTTTTAAAGCCAGTTGTTTCCTCTGAAAGATAAATAATGGTGAATCCTACAAGCTTCAGAGCAGTGTCACCATTAGAAAAACATTGTCTTGTACACAGATTTAAAATTATATTATGAATTTGAAATAAACTTAAAAATTAAATGAAATTCAGAAAAGTTGTCTGAATCAATAAATAAACCCACAAAATGACTTATTACATATATATCAGATCCCTAAATTAGTGAATCAGTTATGAATTATAATGAAATCCGTATTGAATTATACAAGTTAGCACTCACTCCTTAAATTGTACTTTTTCTTTTAACAATAAGCCTTTATATATAAAAAGATGAACAGAATGCATTTTTATTTTGGGTATCTTTATTAGTCCTATATAGTATAAAATTTAAACAATTTTTTAATGGAAAAATTCGGATCAGAATATTTTATTGCAGTTAATACAATAGTTTTCTCATATAAGAGTATACTTTTTACGTCCCTTTACTTATAAAACGACAATAACTAATTACTTTTTTTAAATTTACTAGTCTATATTTTGATAATAGATATTTAGAATACTTTCGAATTCTCGGGTTTAAAGTATCAAGCAAGGATTATTTAATTTAAACAGCCAGAACCTCAAAACTAAAAGTATGAAAAGTAAAATTTTAATTTTGTTTATGGAATTCCTTCAATCAAGGTGCATCACCCTTGGATTTAACTTTAGGAATCGAGAATGTTTATGTAAAACTCGAATTAAAAGGTCGAATTATTAAAAAAAAACTACGAGTATATGAAGTTTGGTATTCATTTATTACAAGTTTAAAGATATATTATTTTCTTAAATTATTATGATTACCAGGAGATTCTGAAAACAAGCTCAACCACCAGCGATACGAATAAGATAATCTAAATGAAATAAAAAAACATTTGCCATCCAGGTTAGGTCTCTGTTCTAATATGAGTTATTTCATACACAATCGAAGGTGATATACGTATATAACCTCTATCATCTGTTGAGATATGAAAATCTTAAGAAATAGTTGATATATTCATGTAAATTGGTGTAGGATTGCTGGGACAGCGAAAAATTAAAAGATAAAAAACTAAAATAAGGTATTAGGATTAACGGTGTAGTTAGACTGATTTTACTTCTAATACTTACGTTTGCCAGTAGACAAATCCACGGACATAACACCTGAAAAAATGTTTATTTATTTTTAAATACCTATTTCAAAAGAGTTATTGGTCTATCGAAAGAAATAAAACATCAGTTTAGATTGAATTAAATGGTAAATTTTTATCTTGAAATGTTGTTTAGAATATATGTTTATCTCCCTTACTATAAGAATAAGATATTACCTCCCCTTTTTCGACTGTAAGGAAGTCTTCTCTGGCCAGGAGGTGAGGGAGGAGGATTTATGCCAGATTTATAAGCTCCCCGGGCCCAAGACGCGAACTCTCAATTATTTTATCCCAAGTTTGGTTATCAGGTTGCTAAGCTACCACGTTCACATCAACACGCATTTTTCCACTCCACCACCTCGCACCCAATAAGCATTACCTGCCTCCCTTTTACAAAATTATTTCAATCATTTAGCAGCTTCATAGATTTTTCGTTCATGTTAAAAAAAAAATAAAAAATCATTCAGTAGAAGCAGAGATTTTGAAAACCTAGAAGTTAATGTAGTGAGAGAAAAAAATTAAATGTTTATTATTATATTGTTTTGTTTTTTTATTATTTTTTATGGATTTTGGAGAAGTTACAGATTTGATTTTTTTTTCATACATGTACACATGTAGATACACTACCCATGGGCAGCACTCCAACTAACGTATATTTAATTTGGCTAG
Organism: Piezodorus guildinii; assembly: GCA_023052935.1. NCBI lineage: Eukaryota > Metazoa > Arthropoda > Insecta > Hemiptera > Pentatomidae > Piezodorus > Piezodorus guildinii. Next base: position 57,590,721 of record CM041295.1, read on the forward strand.
TCCTATTGGGCCTAAATTTGCAAAAGTCCACGATTAATGTAAACATGATTTAAGATGAATTCTATCTACTACTTACGCTTATGCACGAGAAGGTGTATTTCATTAGGACGCCTATATTAAATTTAATGTCCATTTTAGGCCAAACACAACAAAAGTTCAAATTCATTTCTTATAACGGATTGAGATTAATTGGGACGTTGATTTCCAAAAGGTACTAAAGGATGTTTTTAAAAATATATATATTTTGAAATTTTCTATTTGGTCTAAGCGTTTTAAAAATGTAATTATTTTCTAAAAGTACTAATGGAAATTTCGTTCCAAATCACTAAAACGTTTCATTCCATAAATTTAATATACTATTATTAATACGATAAAAAAAAAAAATGGATTTTAACGCGAAAGGAATAAAATAAATTGTTTTAATAATATAGTAATGATAGTTTTTTGCGCTTCCTTTAAAATTTCCTAGAATGGATATAGCACCTTTTGGAAATCAACGTCTCAATTATGGTTGTCTATGTAATGGAGGTTCGTTTGATTTAATTTTAAAATTCGGTTTTCCTTATGTGCCCGATAGAAATTTATAGAATAATATTCTAATCAAATTATGTTTTGTTTTTTCAAAGGTCTATTTTAGGGTAAATAATAATATTTACTTTTACTTTCACTTACCTACATATGGAATACATAGTAAGCGAAAGTATTACCATCATCAAAATTTTCGAATTCCATTTTTCAACGGAAATACACGTTTCAGGGTCCCTTGAGTCCAAATGACCATTTCCCGCAAAAAGTCTGTGTGTGTGAGGTAAGTACAACGGGTAAAAGAAAATTTCTATGAAACTGAAATTTCATATTTAAGACAACTATTGTCTTCCCGAGATGTTATAGCAGCTTTTTCACCAAATCAGCTAACCATAAGAGCCACTTTATAGCATGCATTGTGTATCTAATTTGATAACCAACTAAAGTAGAGAAGAACAAAAATATTTTTTAAAGTAATTTTTTTCTTTAACTTAAAACAGTAATGTATAATATACCGTTGGAATGCCAAATATTTTAGAAAAAATATTATCTTATACAAACTATTGTAAAAGTTAACGGAGAGTGATGAAAAGCCGATAAAACTGATTGTCTTAAATAATAATATAATAGATTATTTAATAAAACACATGTTTCTATTAAAATCCAATGTAAATAATTCTTCAACAATTTATTTTCCTTTCTAAATTTGTTTAAAAATTCTTAAATTGATATACATAATGGAGGTAAATGAAAGTCGTGTGTTGTGTGTATTTCAAGTTAAAAAAACTTCCTTCATAGATTAATGTGATTCTAATAAAAGTTATAGTTTATTTTTAAAACTTGTGTTGGTAATTAGTCACCGCGTGTATCTTATCTTGAATGATAACGTTTTCAAACAAAAATTTGACCCATCCCTTACTACTCAATAGGATGGGGTAAAGCTTGGTAGCGTCGGTTGTGCTATCATATTATTTTAAACTTTTTTTTAAATCTCTCATGTTTCAAATGCTTATTATTATTAATTTAAGAACTTTTAAATTAAGTTAGAATTGTAAATAGTTTAAAGAATTGCATTTGGTTTCGGTAGAAAAATTTGTTTTTATTAAATAACTAGCCGATGTCCTGTCTGAACTATGTCTTGGCGAAATCGGTCAAGCCGTTCACGCCTGATGCGATGACCAAGGAAAAGGGGGATTCAATTTTAGGGAAAATTTAGAAAAAAAAAAAAAAAAAAAAAAAAAAAAAACCTATTTACTCAAGTAACTTTTATCCTTTTTTCTTTCGTAAGATCCTTCTGCCTGATATAAATATAAAAAAAAATAGAGAAATCGGTCAAGCCGTTTACGCGTGATGCGATGACCAAGAGAAAAGGCGATTCATTTTTGTATATATATAGATAGAGCGATTATTATTACCTTCAAAATGTAAAAAAAAAAAAAAAAAAAAAAAATTTACATTTAACAATATAAATTATTTTCTACAATAATCGCTCAGTTTTATCCCCTTTTAATATATAGCCATTACCTTATACACCTTTGTACATAACATAATATTCTTTTTGAAATCTTAAGCTTTCAAACTGTATATAATACGACATTACTATTCTTATTTCCGGAAAAAATTAAAAAACGGGAAAAACTGGCGGCTGAGCGTGATCTCGGGCGAATCTCCTCATTGCACGGCCGTTGGCCTAGAAACAGTACGAATCTCTACATGTACTGAGCCCAAAACTCTTTTTGAGTTGTAGTGATACAGGTTTTTTTTTTATAAATATTTTTTTTCTTTTTCCTGCTTCATTTTGTTATCAAATTATTTATTTATTTATTTTTGTATACTTGTTTTTATCAGTGCAATAATATTAATTAATTGTCCTTAAACAGCTATATAAACAGTTATACCCTAATATAGTTATTTGGAAATAAAAAACTATTGTGTAATAATTTGTTTCCTCCCGAACGTGTATTCCAGATTTTTTAATTGCTATTGAAATAAGGTGATTGTTAGAAAATTCTTTATGTGTATTTTTTTTAATGTTATATTGATGACGAACGTCTGTTATTGGGTTCTAGAATTATAGCTGCGGGTTATATTTTATTAGCTAATTTACATTTGCGGTTGTTAAGTCATTTATTTAATTTTTGTTCCCTCAAATACATTTAATATCAGTATTCTTATAGCCAAAACAAGATCCTAGATCTTCAAAGATAGAAAACCTTAATTTATTTTACCGGAATGAATAACCTATTCCTCAGCCAATAATCATGAATGAAATGGCTAATTTTTTTAAACCTTGCGAATTGGGTATTATAAGCCTTGTCCTACTATCTCAGTCACAATAAAACCCAGATGAAATTGAAACCTTTTTAAACATTTATTTAGCGAGTTTAATAAAAATCGTTTGAGCCGTTTTTGAATCTTAAAAAGTTGCAAAACATTGAAAACAGCATAAAGTGACTCTTCTTCTGGTTAGTCGATTTTGCTGAAAAAGTTGCTGTAACATCTCAGACATATACCTTTCTAAAATATGAAATTTAAGTTTCATACAAATTATCGTTTTCGGGCTTGACTTACGGCACACACACATACACATACAGACCTTTTTGGAGACTTGGTCATTGGATTCAGGGGCCCTTAAACGTGTATTTCAGGTGAAAACTCAAATTCGATAATTTTCACTATCACAATACATCCCTTGCCTATACCTAGTACTGCCTTAAATATTGTTACAAAGAAATATATACATATTTCAACAGACAATTTAACTTTATTAATTTAATATGAAAATTAATTGTTTATCTATAGAGACTAAAACGAAAAATTAATTACTCAAAATGGTTCCCTTTTGTCTTGACACAGGCATTTAATCTTTGTTGCCAGTTATAAATAACAGCACACAGAACTTCTTGAGGAAAGAGCTCAACTGCGCAGACCAGAGATTGGGTAAGGCTTTCTAACTTATGGTGTGATTTGTGGCATGCCATCCTCCACAGTTCGGACAGGAGCCGGTAATCTATGGGGGAAGAGATTAGGGTTACCTGAGGGCAAATCAATTGGTGTAACGGCCAAGGAGCACTTCGCATTTATCCACTATTATTTGTTTTAGGGAAGTATTCAGCTTTTGTCTTATCATTCTTCGAAATGCACCCATCCTAAAGACACTTTTTATTGTATTATGCGAGATAGTGATCTTATAGAGATTCACATTTCCTGAGACATGATTTGTTGTTTTCGAATAGAACTTATTCTTATTCAAGCAGCCACTGCTCTCACTGGCTACCCTATACATATAGGGTCTCATTATATTCATTTATAGTGCGGTACACGAAAATACGGCTGATACCCAACGTTTTCAGCGTTGAAATTTTTTAACCTACATTTTTTTAACTTTGTGTAACAAGACTACAGCTATTCGGCTTTCTTTATCACCCCCACTACATTTTAACTGAGCGAAAGAAAAATACAAACTAATTGGAATTATTACCCTGACATCTAAAGAAAATAATCTGATAGAGGCGAGGATTATCTAAATAATACCCAAGGGTGTAAATCAAGTTCAACTTTTGTAACCGTATTTAAAGCAGGTATATATTTCCTAAAGAATAGAATAGAATAGAATAGAAAAATGAACTTTATTCTGGGACATAGTCCCTTAAGAATAACATTGATGTTACAAATAAATATAGCTCCTCTGGCCAGGATACATAAAATAGATTGAATTATTTACAAACTTAATTATTTACATAGGTATAGTAGATTAACCAAAAAAAAAAAAAAAAATTAATAAATAAAATGAAAAATATATACATACACTCACACACACACTCATATACAAATCACAAAGTAATGATCATAATAATAATGATAATAAGTACAATAGAATGATAACCTAAAAACAACTAATTTACAACTGAAAAAAAAAAAATTTTTAAAAAAAATAAATGAAAAATATTTATCTAGGTAGAGAAGATTAACAAAAAAAAAGTTCACACACACTCACACACATACATACACAAATCACAAAGTAATAATCATAAAAATAGTGATAAGTCTAAGTAAAAAGTTAGATTGCATTTCTTTTTCATTATGAATAACCCTTAACGGTAGTTACAGAGTACAGTGCTGGTATGTAAAAATGTTTTAGAGGTAAAAATGTTGATGAATTATTTATGGATAAAATAATTTCTATTACATTTAATTAACGATAGCATCTATACATGAAACATGTTCTAAGGGAATGTATCACGTTCATGAAAATTTTCGAATTTGCGTTTTCACCAGAAATAAATATTTTAGGGTCCCATAACCATTTTATAGTCTAAATGACCAATCTCCACAAAAAGGTCTGTTAACATAACACATGTGTATGTGGTAAATGAAGCCCCAAAACGATAAGTTGTATTTAACTATATTTGGGAGCGTATATATCGCGCGGATCTCATTACCGCATACGGGGAGCGTCCCACGGGTGGCGGATGTGGGGATGGTCGGTGGAATTTCCTCGGAAGCTCCTCCTGGCTAAGTCCGATGGACTCGCTGACCAACAATGAGAGCGGCCCCTCAGGCTTGCTGGAGGGTGTGACGTAGGTTCGAACGCCCTACTCACATATTTTAGTTCACAAAATATCACCAAAAGTCATGGATTCCTCTGAGGTAAACCGCTCATTATCCGGAGGTAAACTAGTCCCCCGTTCGGGTCTCCGGGTGGGGACTGCTTCATGGGAATCATGGCGCAAGATGAAAATTAGAGATCTAACAATAGGGACGTGGAACGTTAGAAGTTTAAATATGGCAGGTGGGTTAAAGTCGGTCGCGAATGAAGTTAAGGGGTACCATTTAGATATCGTTGCATTACAAGAGGTTCGCTGGCCAGGGGAGGGTTCGTTAACAGAAGGAAAGTATACTATTTGGTTCGGGGGAGCGTTAATTATTGTCTAGGTACCGGGTTTCTGATTAGGAATAGATTTCTTTCCGCATTACGGGACATACAGTTCTTTAGTGAAAGAATATCGGTTGCTATATTTCAAGGGCGTTGGTTTAAAATCGCGTTTATAAACATTCATTCTCCCACCGAAGACAGTGATTATGAAGTAAAATGCAAATTTTATGATAAACTAGAGTCGGTTTACGATAAGTTACCACGAAATTACATTAAGATAATACTAGGCGACGCGAACGCAAAGGTTGGAAGGGAAGAAGTATATCGTCCTACAATCGGTAAAGAAAGAATGATAACGGGACCCGACTAATAAACTTTGCCATTTCCAAAAACCTATTAATCAAAAGTACTACATTTAAACATAAGGATATTCATAAGTATACGTGGACATCGCCGGATGGACAAACACGGAATCAAATCGATCATGTTTTAATACAATACAGATGGCAAAGTAGCTTAATTAATGTGAGATCGTATCGGGGTGCAGAATGCGGTTCTGATCATGAATTAGTAATCGCGAAACTTCGACAAAAACTAAATACAAAAAAGAGAACACCGAACTATATTCGTCCCGAAAATTTTGATTTAGTTAAATTAAACAACTTCGAAATTAGAAAACAATTCGCGATAGAAGTAAAAAATCGGTTCGAAACTTTGGAATCTTCAGACGAGGAACACAAAGATGTAAACAAATTATGGGAAGGGATCAGGGATAATATTAAAGAGGTCGGTAATTTATGTCTTGGAAAAATCGAAAATAAAAAGAACAAACCTTGGTTCGACAGGGATTGTCAAAATATGTGCGAAAAAAGAAAAACCGCTAAACTGAATTCCTTAAATAATCCAAGCGATAATAATCTGGCTTATTTTCGGTTAGTAAAGAATGAAACTTCAAAACTCTTAAAAAATAAGAAAAGAGAGTATCTTAAAGGCAAAATAATAGAAATAGAAAAACACAGAAACGAAAATAACGTAAGAGCGATGTACAAAGGTATAAACAAATCGCGTAAAAGATTTGAACCTATATTGATACGGTTAAAGATACAAATAACAATATAATTGCGGATCCTTCTGAGATATTAAATAAATTTAAACAACACTTTGACGGCATCTTAAATACGGAAAATAATAATCAATCTCCTCTCTCTGAATATCAGAGCGCTGAACCATGGATAGACGCACCGAGTAAAGAGGAAGTCGAAAAGGCGATAGGAAAATTAAAACGTTATAAGGCTGCAGGAAATGATAATATCACGGGTGAATTTGTCAAGGCGTGTGGAGAAGCAGGCGTTTCCATAATACATTTTTTAGTTAAAAAGATCTGGGAAACTGAAAAAATGCCCGAAGAATGGAAGGAATCAATACTTATTCCGATTCACAAAAAAGGACCAAGGTCGGATCGTAACAACTATCGTGGGATCTCTCTTCTCCCAGTATGTTATAAAATATTCTCGTCAATTCTAACTAGTCGAATCACCGAATACGCTGAGGAAATTATCGGAGATTACCAATGTGGTTTTAGGCGGAATCGCTGGACTATTGACCAAATATTTTCCTTACGTCAAATATTAGAGAAAACATTGGAATACAACGGTGTAGTCCATCAACTTTGTATCGATTTTAAAAAGGCTTATGATTCAATAGACCGTCAGAAGCTATATAACATCATGATTGAACAGGGAATACCTAGAAAGTTAGTAAACCTAGTAGAGATGTGTTTGTCGGAAACATTCCATAAAGTTAGAATCGGTCATAATTACTCAGAGAGATTTGAGGTGCGATCGGGTTTGAAACAGGGTGACTCCCTTTCACCTGTGTTATTTAATATAGCTTTAGAATATGTCATAGAAAAGGTGATGTGTACCGAGAAAGGCTTAAATATGGGTGACAGGATTCCGGTTTTGGGGTATGCCGATGATCTGGTACTGCTAGGTGAAGACACGGAAACCATACAACTAAATACAAGTGTGTTAATAAAAACCGGTAAAGAAATAGGACTCGAATTAAATACCGATAAGACGAAGTATATGATTAGTAGCAGAAACGGTGTCGATCTTGGTGATATTGATGTATCAGGTCATACTTTTGAACACGTAGCGAAATTCAAGTATTTAGGTTCAATTATAACTAGAAAAAATGAAATCCAGGAAGAAATAAAGTCCCGGTTAAAGGTGGGAAATGCGTGTTATTATTCAGTTGCTAAGTTACTTAGTTCGCGGCTTCTATCTAAAAACTTAAAGATTAGAATTTATAAAACTATTATTCTTCCAACGGTTCTTTACGGATGTGAAACGTGGCCGCTTACTTTGAAGGATGAACAACGGCTTAAGGTTTTCGAAAATAAGGTATTGCGTAAAATATTTGGTCCGAAGAGAGATGAGGCCACTGGGGAGTTTAGAAGGTTGCACAACGCGGAATTGCGGAACTTATATCCTGTGAATATAATTGAGCTGATTGCATCGCGGAGACTCAAATGGGCAGGTAAAGTTGTTGGGCTCGATGACGAGCGGATTCCGAGAAAGTTGGTATTTGCTGATCCGACTGGTAGGCGTCCGAAAGGTAGGCCGAAGCGGAGATGGGAGGATTGCGTTAAGGTTGATCTCGGGAGCTTGGGCTTGAATGGTGAACATTGGACGAGTCTGTGTAGGCGGAATTTGGTGGTATCGGCATCGAACCTTCGGGTTCGCTAAGCCTATTATTATTATATATCTGCCACGTTACAACTATTTAAAAAAAACAACAAAAAGAGTCACTTTTTATCATGCATCCTGCACCTACTTTACGATTTGATTAAACTCGCTATATCAATGTTAATTTTAATGGGCTTTAATATCATTTATGTTTCATTCTGATTGAAATAGTACGCCCTGTCAGAAAAAAATATATATTCATTTGGAAAAATATTTTCAGGTACTTTTTTTATTTAAACGCGAGAATAAATAGTAGTATAAATGTGTAATATACCGTTGGATAGGATTTTTTTTATAAAAATGTGATCTTATATACAAAAATGTATAATGTAATGGAATTATTTAATCTAGAACTCAATGTAATTTTTTAACTTTTCAACCAGATTTTTTTTTAAATTGTTTTTAAACTTATCAATTATGGATAAAGACAATTTACCATTTATGATAAAATTTATGGTGGTTACATAATAATAACCTTTATTTGTGCATAAAATATAGCAAAAAAATATATAAAATATACGGCCTGTCGCGACAGAAAAAATAGAAATATATATATATATATATATATATATATATATATATATATATATATATATGCACAAAATCTTCCGATTGATTGACTCTTGCAACCACACTAAATGTACCTGCCCCAATATGTTTCCATCTTTCCTATCCAATGCCCATCTCTTCCAGGTTGCCCCTCCGCAGCTCTTCTTCATCTCCTTGTCCCAGTCTGTCGGTGGACTTCTTCGATTCCTTGTATACCCTCTTGGGTACCAATCCACAAAACTGCCTGGTCCAGGTTATAATATTTCTCCTGATGACATGTCCGGTCTAGGTCCACTTCCTTAGATAGACTTTTTCCATAATATCTGGAAGATCGGTCCTTGATCTTATTCAATAATATTCCGAGAAGGTATCGTTTCATTCCTCTTACCGTTACTTTCAACTTGTTGCTGGTCAACTGGTTGCTTTTCAGAGAATCAAATGCTTTTTCATAGTCTAGAAAAAGAAGACATACTAACAGTTTTTAATCATTCGCTTTCTTAATAAGTTATTTAATCACAAAATAAGGTAGAAATAGTTACGTTAGTGTAGGCTCCATCAAGAAAGAAATTATACCTCTGAGATAAAGTGATAACATGCTTCCAACAAAAAAATATTAATGCTTTTCCGGAAATGTTTCAGACAACTCTCATTTCTGACGCTTGCATTTTAGATTGATGCTTTTTTTTTAGGACCTATAATTCCATAGAGTGTTTCAGAATGGGAAATTCAGAAAGGTCTATATTAAGGTAAATAGTAATATTTACTTTCACTTTCACTTACCTATATATGGAATATATAGTAAGGAAAAGTATTGCGATCGTGGAAAGTTTTTAACGAAAATACACGTTTTAAGGCCCCCTAGGTCCAAATGACCAAGCCCCGAAAAAAGGTCTGTGTGTGTGTGTAGGGGGAAGGAGTCTGGCGCAAAAACGAAAAGCCGTACAAAACTGAAATTTCATATTTAGGACAACTATACACTCGAAATTTTATAGCAACCTTTTTTATCGAAATCGCCTGAGCAGAAGAGCCATACGAGTAAAGCATGTACTTTGATTTTTTTACGATCTTCTCAAAAACGGCTGGAACGATTTTGATTAAACTTGCTATATTTATGTAGAATTTAATGGGATTTAATATTGTGTGGGTTTCATTATGATTCAAATAGTTTGACAGGGCTTGAATGCCGATATTTTAAGTTTTCTTCCACTATACTACCTTTAATTTTGTACATTCCAAAAGATTAACCATATCATCTTAATGATATTGATGAAGGATGGCTAAATAGACAAGCTGGAAGAATTTGATGACCAACTAAAGGATAAAAGAGCAAGACTATTTTGGTACGTAATTTTAGTTTTTTTTTAAAAAAGAACAGTAATACACACGTATAATATACTGTAGAAAAGAGAAACGTTTTAGAAAAAAATACTATCTGGTACACAAAGTAATGAATGTAATATAAAGTGACAAATAGGAAATAAACCTATTACTGATTAACAATTTAATATAGTTATATTATTTAATCTGAATCATATGTTTTTAACGAAAACGAATACAAGTTTTGTTAAAATATACTTAACATATTTTTCAAATTAACGTATATGTAATAGTTTTTAAATTGATTTTAACAGCCGAGGTGAGTAAAAGTCGTGTGTTGTTCGCACCAGATTTTTTCCTCTTCTTTTTATCTTATACATCGACCCATATTCCATCTAAGCCTTCTATATCAAATCCATCTTTAACAGGTGATAATCCCCTCGTATTTCCTTAATTTCAGTAACGACCATTCTATTGATTACACATCATTGAAGAATTCTTTTGTCATTTTTTAACGTCATTTACGGAGGCTACTACAATAAATCATCCGGTCCCAGACTGGAATATCTTCGAATTCTGACTGAAGCCTCCAACGAACCTGTCTTTTCTGGCTATGATGTTCTTCAAGAAATTTTATTCTCTTCGGAAACCACCATCTACCGACTGCTGACGAATTTCCATCCTTAGAATTCCATTCATTAAGATTTCCTTAAACATAAAACCTACGAATCGGCTGGCCTTCTGTATTTACTCGTCCCTGAATACAACGATAAAGCGTTCTCTTTATTTTTTTGTCTCTTCCTACATCTCTTCAATTAGTGTTAAGAAAAGCAAATTCGTCTTATTTTTTATTTTTCTCCAACCACGTTTTCTTTTCCCTCTCTCCTCCTCCTTATCTCCAGTAAAAATCCTCTGTCTAATTTTACGAATACTATCTAATGAAACTGTTTAAAAAATATTTTTCAGATGATGATCGAGAGGCTCCTTCCATTGACCAACCGAGTATCCCTTATGTGATAACAGAAGATCGACTAAGGAAGATAAGATCGAACATGATGTATTGGTTTTTTGACCGAGATTCTAAAGGCGGTTATGGAGATTTGCAAAAGGATATAACACCATCAATTACCCAAGTTGATAAGAATTTAAATTTTCAATTGCCATTTTTCGGATTTCGCTTCAATTATACAAGGGTGGGTAATAAATTTGAAAAAAAAAATATTACATTAACGTAACCTTGGAATATGTATAATTCTTTTAATTTAAAACAGTTGTTTTGCATGAAAATGAACTGTTAGTTTTTTGTATTAATATTCGTTTTTACAAAACATTTTATTTGTAGTTAGTAGTACAATAGAATTTTAAATGTACATTATTTTATTTAATGGGATTTATTAACTAATTATAATATTTTTACAGGTTTCACTAAACGGTTATTTAGAATTCAGTGACCCTCCAGAACAATATAGCTACCCTCTCACTTTCCCAACTGTAGATTGGCCTCGTAAAAACGACCCTTCATTCATCGGAATATTTTACAGTAAGTGTAGGATTGGACAGTTGGGTCTCAATGATGTTGACCAAAGAGAACCAGGAGTTTATTTCAGGTATTTTTATAATAGTTTTCATAAATTTAAAATTTTTGATTGAGATAATTAATATCCTTTAAATATTTCCGTGTCTTACAGACTAACAATGCTCTAATCTAACCAGAAACAGATAAGCGAATTAAACTATTAGTTTTCATTTAATACCTTGACCAACCTCTTTCTCATGCTCAATATTAGTGGATAGACAGATGGTCTACTAAGAAACCATGGTCATGCTGGCATGAGGAGAGTCTGTACCCAGCGCCAAATCTCCCTGACTTGATCGGGGGTAGGACTGAACAAAAATATGTTGTAAGATGAATGCAACGCCTAATAAATATTATTCGATTTAACGCATCTAAATTATCTTAAATTTTATATATTTGGGCACAACTTTATTTTCCGGAAAACCTTCACCGTAATCTTAGGTCACGTTTATGGAACAAATAGCTTCGAAATAAAACCAGGAGTGGAAGAATGAGGATATACAAAATGATTAAAATCAATAGTTTTATGTTACGTATTTGTAGACCCTTATCCCTTCAGTTTGTAGGACTTTTCTAAATATCCTAAATATTGTTGGGGGATGATTTTGTTAAGCATAGTGAAATCAGAATATTGAAAATCTTCTGAATTAATACTAAAAAAAGTTTACGTAATGGAAGAGTATTTTTCCTATGTATGCATTATATACGTATATAATGCTTAGCAGTACTTTCTTTCTCTTACAATGTGAAGGTTTTAGTCAAATATCAAGACAAACTTGAAAAATGTGTTCACATTTCTGTATTTAATAAATTATAATAATGAATAAAATATCATTGTTTTCTAATCTATATATGGACACAACATGTATGGGTTATTTCCTTACTTAATTAAATAATGGTTAGTTCGATGCACTTAATAAAAGGAATAAAACTTGAAAATGGAAGTAAAGAAGAAACCTATCTAGATTTTGGTGGAAATTAAAAGGTTTTGCCGAATAACGGTCTTTTATTATTTATTTTTCTTTTAATTAAAAAAAAGATCTCGACAGAATCTCAATTTTTCGATTAGAAGTAAAATTATTTGGTTCGTAAGGATACTAGCAATGACTTCATGAAGAAGCTGTTTACTTATGAATAATATTAGGTTTAAGTTTTTTTTTTTTTTTTTTTTTTTTTTTTTTTTTTTTTTTTTTTTTTTTTTTTGTATTAAATAATTTCTAATAATAATAATAAATTTCTAATAATAATAATAAATAATAATTTTGTATTAAATAACATAGAACATGCATACGAAATTAAAGCAACAAGAATTAACAAGACGTTACAAAAAACTTTCACATCTATTGGATTACAGATCACCACTAAATTTACGAAACAAGTGACCAATATACACGACTCTACTGAGACCAATATGAACATACGGAAACAAGAACTTTGGGGTTCTGCAAAACACGTAAAAAATACAAACAACTCAGCCCAAAATTTACGAAAAACTGTTCACAGACCATGGTATGTTTCGAATCACACGATACACAATGATACAAATATTCCAACAGTAAACTCTTACATTCACGACAAATATAACACGTTTCATTCTTCGACACATCACCATCCTAATCAACTTGTTTCTTCCTTCCTGTTACCAGGGCAGGCCCAAAGAAGACCTTAAAGACGATCGCCGAGAGATCATTTAAACTGAAAATTCAGGACGCTGGATGCGCAGCAACGCAGTTGCGAATAAAAAAAATTATAATAATGATAAATAATTTCTAAATAAATGAACAATAAAATCATTCATATGACCAATTTATGACATTTGATATAGCTATTAAAATATTGAACTTTTTGACAGGATGGAAAGAGATTTGATATCAAGAAAAGACAAATTCGGCGTCGAAATGAGGGAGCGGCTGAAATGGGACATCCGAGAGAGTGTTGTTGGCTCAGATTCTTTTGAACCAAAGCATTCGGTTATTGTGACTTGGAAAAATGTATCGTTTGCTGGTGGAATTGAAAACTCAGTACAAACAGTAAGACATTATAATAATTAAATTAATTTTCCTGGCAAGTTTTCTACTTCACTAAAGTATTTAACTCAATAAATCGAAACAATCTTATGATTTTCAATTAATCAATATAAAATTTATTTAAAAATAAAGAATCAACGAAAGAAAATACGTAATTATTATTCGTAAAACAGGACAAAACTTTTTTATTTATTTTTTTTTTTTAGACAAACACATTTCAACTGGTTCTTGCAACAGACGAAGTGTTCACTTATGCCATGTTTAATTATGTTCAAATTAAGTGGACTACACACACGGAAGCAAGAGGAGACACAGTAAAAGGGGAAGGCGGTGTACCAGCTTACGTAAGTTTCAATTTTATCCATAACTTAGTTAAGGATATTTATGATCAGAACATTTTTTTTTTCCACTTATCTCATTAAAGCCTTATATCGGGTAGCATCATATCAGGCAACTGATAAAACACTCGAGAAGCCACTCCCAGATTTAAAATAGTTTTCTAAATACGTATGATAAAAAGATTATTTATTTCGGGTGGGTGTATTGATCTTAAATCTGAATTTAATATTATTCATCATTTTTCTCCAGTTAATTTAAATTTTTCGTTTATTTTATTTCAAGTATTTTGGATTAACAACAAGCTACCTCACTCATCTGTCCTCCATATTTTATGTTCGTCAAAATGGAGGCTAAAGAGTTGAATATGATATTAATAAGCATATTTTAATTTAGTTTTATCTTGTTTATATATAAATTGATCAATCTATCTAATACATAAAGTAAATAAATAAAATCTATTTAATACAAAAAACTGATTTATATAACCTGAGACCTATTTGGACATATGGCATTAAGGTCGGGGGCTCTACTAAACCATCCAATTCAAAACCAAACGAAAATTCCTAAATGTTCCTCATTTCGTTCCTAATAAAATCATTCATAGAGTCCTCAATATCCCACTAGTTGCAGACTTAGCCCAAAATCGATAATCCTCTTTTCATTCCAAACTACCAGCCCACACAAACCCGCTTGTCCGTAACCTTTCATCTACATCTATTCCTGATAAACCTCCGAGGCACCTGAAAAGAAGGTGGGCTCGAGACCTGCTAATAATATACATTACAGTGTTACCTAAAAGAATGATCGAAGTGTTACCACTACGTAGCTTCTTCACAAGTCTATTCCATGCCTATATTTGTAATTTTAGCCCTTTTACTTATCGTATATTGCATAAACAGTTGTAAAAATAAAAAAAAATATATTTAGAAAAAAAAAACTAGTTTACAGTCGGTTTTCATGAAATGATTCAAGTAAAATATTATTAACAATGTTAGTTAATGGATTTATAACAACTTTTTATTTATTTGAACAACTTACTTATTTAATTTTGCAATGTATACTTATATACATATTGTAAAAATAACTTAAATTTTCAACCACCCTGATCCTTCCTTATAACGATTTTCAACCTACTTGGCCCCTCTAACGAAATTCATAAGCTCTTATTAATTATAACTCATCAGTTCAGACATGAATTTCTTCCCTATTTTCATTAGGTATTAGTAATTTATATACACACAATTTATAATTTAATTGATAATATTAGAATTGTTCATACAATTGGTTAAGTTCATAAATACTTTAGGATTATCGTAATCGTTTTTAGTTTACTGTTTATTCCCTCGCAGTTTTCTCTTAAAATAATTAATAATTATTTCCTATCTAGGATAAAAATAATAAAAAACTTAATGCATATTACAATAATCTAAGTGCATGCACCAGATAAAACACAACTTAGTTAAATTGTGTACATAAATACAGCTGTATGAATTTATCTTTGTATTTTCTTTAATTAAGAAACTTTATTTAAATTAATTAATTAAAAAATTAATCTTTTAATGTAAAATATTACAGATTGGATTTAATGCCGGCAATGGTACGAGAAGTTATGAATATCGACCATATTCTCAGACATCAACAATCAGAGATTTGGTTATGCGTGGCTGGGCTAATGGTTTCCCTGGTAGACATATTTTTAGAATTGATGAAAATATCCTACCTGGAACTTGCAACAAGGATATTGGTAAGTTAGCTTAATTTTTATTTGTTAGTAATAATCTTATTTTAATTTATTACTGACACCGATGTATGAATCTATTATCAAAATAGAAAAAAAGTATATGGGTCAATCCATTTGAAATCATCCAATTTCCATTGCTTTTCCCGCTCAACATTTTTGATTTCATGATTTTTTTACCAGTTACTTTTTATCATTTACTGTATATAAATCCGTGGATAAAACATTTTTTTTGGCAAATACTTTTAGTGTTGCAGACTTTTTAAGTTAGCTTCGCGGCTGAAAACGTGTTGGGAAAATCTCTCTAATTCTAGCAATATTGTAGATATCAAATCAAAACATAAACTAACTATATAATAGGGATATGCTTTATATATTTTATCCTTACAACTTATTACCCAAATGGTGAAGGGAGAGGTTTAGAAAATTAACTAAAAACGAGACTTTTAGGGAGTTGAAAGTTTATAAAGGAAAAATTCTCACCTTTGATTATTTTATCGTATATAGCTCAGCCATAGTTCTACTTGCTATCTTGAGAACGCAGTCCTTTTTTTATTATAAGTTTGTTCTCCAGCGGTATAAACCCAAATCTTTTATGTCTGCTTCGACATTGTCCAGCCAATGCAGTTGGGGCCTCCTACACTTACGTCTACTACCTGCTGCCCATAGTGTAACTTTTTTGGAAATATATTTGGATGCATCCTCTCCACATATCAAAACTTTCTTAAGCGGTCCAACCGGACAAAAGAAGACGGAAAAATACAAATCCTGTAGCTTCTTATTAGTTTTGGTGGGCCAGGATCACCCTCCTTCACTGCAGCGAATACTCAACTCAGAACTTTCATCTCCCTGCCTCCCAAAAGTCTCTAGTTCTCAGCTGTTAGGGTACATGATTCGCTTCCATAGGTGACAATCGGCCTAACGACCGTCAAATAAATTAAAATCTTTGCCTTTCTTGAAAGATTCTTGAGCTTAAGGGCCTTCGGACATTCAAAATGCTGACGAGATACCTGAGTTCTTGTACCTCGGCAACTGGTGAGTTTCTTTGTTTCCTCTTCACGATATTTTTTTTTTCCGATCTATAATAATTATTGAAACTAAAAATAAAAATAAATTTTAAATAGAAAAGGTTGAAATATATCATATATGTGACAATGAAGTTGTGGTCATATATGTGACCTTGTTTATATATATTATAGATCTATTACCAGAATTATCTAATAAAAGAAGAAAACGAAAAGAAATAAGTAATAATAAGAAATATAGAACATATAAAAGTTTGAATATTTTTTCTTGAATTATTACTCATGTATAATCAACATTTTTATAATTTATTAAAGTTGATTTTTTCTCAATTTTAAGCTGGAGCAAGTTTGCCCCTCGCATTTGCTCCTGAAAGTGGCAATATGCTAGGTGGTACCATTGTCAATATCACAGGACCTTGTTTTGAACCTAATATGAAGATAGTATGCAGGTAAATATTTTAACGATATGAGAAACTGTCAAATGTAAAATCAATTGGGCAAATGTAAAAAGCAGATTTATCTCCAACTAATTTAAAGTTGTGGACAAATGTTATATTGTTTGATAGTTACTCCATTGTTTGTTTTTCAGATTTGACATGAAAGCTGTTTATGGAACAGTTGTGGACAGGAACAGAGCCATATGCGTTCAGCCTTTTATCATGGCAGAAGGTTACATATTGTTTGATATTGCCATTGACGATGGGAAATACGTTTGGAAAGGACAATATTTCATTGGTAATAATACTCCTGAGATGACCTTATTCAAATAAGCTTTTGGTCTGGTAACGGATGAAAAACATTTTTTTATATTTGATTTGAATAATAGTATCATTTACAATCCGTTATTCGAATACACCTAAAGTGATTATTTACATTTTTATTTATTCTACTCCATTACATTTTATGATTTGAGTATTTATATTATATATATATATATATATATATATATATATATATATATATAGTTAAATATATACATCCTGTACAAATTTGGTTATACATTGCCAACTTTACTTCACACACATTAATATTGAATTTCTCATCTTACTAGTCATTCAAAAATAAATAATATACAAAAACAATAGCCAAAAAATGAAAAAAACAAAACAAAAACAATATAAGAAAATCATCATAAACAAAGATAATACACGAAATTATATCATATCACTTAATTGGTGTGTGGGTCATCACTATTTAAGGGGTCTAGAGTTCTGCACACTAACAATAAAAAGATGTAGATTGTATTTAATTTTTGTAGGCAGTTGATTAGGAGTATATTTTCAATGTTCTGATGTTCACTATGTTCGGATAATAAGGGTCTTAAATATTTTCCTCAGTCTTCAATAAGTTTTTCACAGTGGAGAAGAATATGGAATAGGCTACTTGTAATAAATTGGTTACAAAAAAGGCAGTTTTCTTGTGACTTAAAGCTGAAAGTTTTCTGTTTTACATAAATGTTGATTAATTTAGGGTTTGAAACCCTCAACTGGCTCACCAATCTTACTTTATTTAGGCTGGTTCTATATGTCAAATAAGTCTCTGGGCTGCTAATATTAAAACTGGAAAAAAACTCTATACATGGGGTTGTAATTGGAGATCACGGATCGATGAATGTCTGTAGAGATGGTATGATTTTTCAAATTTTCCAATATTCCATCTTTATGCTTTAACAATCCAGCTGGGTTTATATTCGTATTTCAAATTCCTCCCTACAACCATTATGAGCAGATATTTCTCATGTTAACCCAATTAAAGTTTATATCAGGCTTCTTTGTATCTAGTGAGATTAGTTTATTAAAGCAAATTCGTGGCAACCTCTCTCCAGGCATAAGTGACAATTTGGACCAGTAGTTTATGACCTTCTTCATAACTTTGATACTCAAGGAGTTTCGAGACGTACTATTATGATTTGAGTATAATCAAGATTACTTTCCAAAAATACATAAGCAGCATTATACACGTTGTATACCTTCGTGGAGAAAACCTGTACAGATGCAACGAGCCTACACACGGTATAATGTGGCCGTAGTTTGACCAGAAGAGCTCATGGCATGAACATTACTACAAATGTAATACAGTGGTCGTTTATTATAAACCGTTTTATTAAACTCCAATTAATGGAGGCAATCTTGAGCCCATGTTACATAAAAGATCAAATAATGAGATTTCGTTAAATATATAATAGATTTAATCTAATATAACCTTATGCATAAGTATGTTTTTCTTTTAATAATTAAGGAACAATATTTCAGAAACACCTGCAACTGCAGCTGAAAAAATATCTTTTGCTGACGACAGTGTTCATCAAAAGTATCCTCCGGAAGTCAGAATAACATGGAATCAGTATAATTTAACTTCAAATTTAGGTGCTCCAGTTCAAATTTCAATATGGGGATACAGAGAAATATCTATTCGCCCAGAGCTGGTTTATATAGATTCTTTGGACGTAAGATAAACTATTATTACTCTAAACATAAAGATTTTTCCGCAACTTTAATTAATATCCAAATTGCTTATTTTTATTTGTCAGGTGGGTGTCCCAAATAATGGCTTGTATTCAATCATTCCAGCCACCTATAAAAATCGTGATAACCGTTTATTCACTGATATGAGTTTCGGATTCATACAAATCAATCTGACAGAATCGACGAATTACAATGGACTCAAAGTAACACCGTAAGTTTAAATGACTTAATTTATTTAGATATTTGGTTGACTTCATAATTGAGAATAATTATGCTTTCAGAGTTATATGGAGCAAACCAATACCTTTAGGTTGGTACTTCGCACCGCAATGGGAGAGACAGCTAGGTTCCAAATGGCCAGAAGGGAAATGTAACACTTGGATAATGAATGATCGATATTTGAAGAACTTCCCTGCTGAGCTTAGCATATGTCCCTGTAAACTAGAACATGCGCTTGCTGATAAAGGAAGATTTATGCCAGATTTTGACTGTGACATGGATGCAAACCCTCACTGCTTTTATCATGAAGGAGCAAGGCATTGCGTAAAAACTGGAGCTCCCAAGTAAACATTCATCCTCTTTTCATAATGAAGTTTTGTATTATTTCTAACAATGTTTTTTTGTTGAACTGTTATTAAAAGCAATTATTCTATACTTTTGCGTACGGTCGTTGTTTTACAAAACATAAAATATACTTAGGTGAACTTAAAATGGTATGGTTAATACAGAGTGATATAATTTTCTTTATATAACTTTTTTTTCTTATTAGACAGGAAGGTTCCGAACAGCAATGTTGTTATGACAAAAACCATTATTTGATGCTTTCCTATGATCAACAGTGGGGTTCGTCACCAAAGAGGTCCAGTAATTTAGGAATCTTGCCATGGAATGAACCAAATAAGGTAATATATTAAGATATATTTAAAAAATAATTTAAAAGTAATTAATGGAATGATGGAGTTTAGTAAAATAATAACAAAATGTTTTGGTTATAAAATTTAAAATATTAAATTAATACAGCAATCGGAGATGCTAAGCAATATTATTCTTGTCAAACATTTATATGCTAAAAAACCCTCCGTCATAAGTATTGCATAGTTATAGTAGAGCGCATGGAATTTGAGACATTCCATTTTACAAGATCAATTCATAAATATGTGAGTGTGAATAGTCGAACTAAATATTCTCCTACAATTGTAAAATAGTGAAAATAGAGAGATAACGGTGCATTTTTCATGTGAATACGGATCTCCGTATTAAAAGCTTAGTTTTAGTCACTAAAGATTAAGTAATTGACACAAAGACCATTAATTTGGTTTGTTTTTGTAAATTTGACGTTAATTGGACTGCACTGGAAAAATGGCGTCGTAAATGTCGAGCTTGTACTGAATTTTGTAAATTGTATAAACTAGCAACATAATAGATTCAGAATATCAAATCAGGCTGCCAAATGCTCGATGTATAGATACATTCTCTGAGACATAAACATGATAAACTAGAACAGGAAATAGTAACATTGAGATATCAATTATACTTAGATACGTGGTTTTACTCAGTTAAATACCACATATTATTACTATGATAAATGGTAATTATATAGCATATATTTTTTAATTATCTTTGTCCAATTCACAACTCGTGATTTTACCGGTGCAGTGCAAAACTCATCAAATTGTAATGTTTAAAAAAAAAAAGATTAATGTTGATAAATGTCCTGATACAATAAAAAAAAATCTAGCTCAACGTTTGTTGGTGTTAAATTCCCAATTACTAAGGATGGAAGGTTTTCTGAAAGGATTTCTGCAAATACGTGCAACTTATGGTTAGATAGGTGCAATGAAGGCTTCCTGTACTAATTTCAGTATTGTTTCTCTGAAATTCAATTGAATTTCCACCAAACTCTACAAAAATATTCTTGGTTTTTCAGAATAACAAAAAAATTCTAGTATGCTTCAAAATCTACAGGCTTTCTCTTGCATAGTCGGAATGTTCAATTAAAAATCTTTTTCTCGACAAACAATGACACACTGATTAATCATGAAAAAACGTCTTTATACTTTATTTATAATACATCATTCATTGCCGAAATCTCAACAACTAGTGAAGTGTAATTAAAATCTGTTCAATATAGTTCCTGAGCAGGTGAAAAGAAAGGATAACGTACAATACAACATATTAGCATTTTATGCCTTTAGTTTTAACTTAATAAATATATACATTTCTACTTAACTTCAATTAAACGTAAAAAAGTTAAACTTTGAAATTAATGATTTAAAGAGGGACAAGAGCGGTTAAAAAAAATTCCTATTTAAAACAATATTGAAATTGAAATAAATATTTTAATCCTATTTATCAATGTTTTATTTATAACTTTAAATAAATAATATTAGAGTTTTATGGTAGATTTAAAAGAGTTTATATCATTCAATATGGTGCATCTAACTATGTTGTACATAGCTTATAAAACAGTAACTGAATACAAAATATTAATAATAATATGGATTGAAATTTAATATTCGTTTTACCTAAAGTTTAGATTTTGTGATACTAAGTACTACGTTGTTATTTGACTTGGCTTCGATTAAAGACTTGTTGGATTTTTATGCGCTTTGCGAAATAAGATCATATAAAATAAAATAATTAGAAATAAGTTATTCGTATTCTTTTTTTTTTTTTTTTTTTTTTTTTTATTTTAGTATTCAAAATAATACTAAGTTAGTATTAATAAAAATTTAAAAAATTCATATTTCGTTTTCTACAATACAACCAAAACTATTTCGCACAGTACTACTGCACGAAAAATTACAAAGTGTATTATCTCATTTATATTGATGCTTGTATATTTAAATTTTAACCTGGAAACGTTATATAATAGTATACTATAAATTTAAGAAATAGATTGCCACTAGTTTTACATCCAATCTAATAACTTTTGTTTTGTGCATAAATTGTTATTAATATTGCAACACATGTTTTTAGGTGCCAACACTATCACAATGGTATCATGATATCGCACCCTTTTACCATTGTTGCTTATGGCAGTTCGAACAATCAGTAGGCTGCGAAACATTTAGGTTTGAAAGAAGACCTTCACAGGACTGCGTGGGCTACCAATCACCTTACATCGGTCAGTACCTCTTAATAATCTTTTATCACCTCTAGTTTAGGAAAGAATGGGATGAAAATGACTATCTTATTTCTAAAATACGTTTCTAATTATATACTTGTTATACTGGGATTTCATTTTAATTCAATACGATAAGCTTTGGAATAAGTCATAATTTGCACCAATTAATGTAATAAATCTTATCTTAATGTGTTTAATGTTCCCCAGACCTTGGCAGTACAGAAGAAAATTTTACCTTTTTAAGATTTTCCATAAATGTTTTCGTCGAGGGAAGGGAGAATCTGGGTAGGTCAGGTAATAGTTCTAAACAAAATAATACTTATAATGACGATTTTAATTTTCTTGCATGATAACATAAGATGCAAAAACGAAGACTATCCTTACATGTTTTTCTTATTTAAAGAAATATTTTGTAATGTCTCTGAAATCCTGTGATTCTAATGGTAGATCCGACACTGTCCAAGATGGTTGCTCTTGACATAATATTGGAACAGGAAGGAGTAGAATCTATTCTTCACACCTTGCTTAAATTCACCTAGCCATCTTGATTTTAGTGATCAATTTCCTTTGTTCTCCTTTAGTTCGTTATGAAATTCATTATGACTTACCACACACACACCCATGCACGTACCTTTTCAAGCGACTTGCTTATTTGAATTCAATGGATCTTAAAACGTGTATTTCCGTTGAAAACTGGAATTCGAAAATTTTCTAGATCCCAATACTTCCCCTTACTATACATTTCATATATAGGTAAGTGAAACTATAAAACCATTCTGTAGTGCAAAAGTATAAATAATTGTTCTGAATACGGATATTGAATTAAATATGAATGAAAGAAGGTTTTTATATTTTAATTAAATAACAATAACAACAATTACGATTTGATCTCCATGTTTTACTTTCTTATGCATTTTTTTTTTTTTTTTGGGTTGCAGCAACTGTTTTTGGAGACCCACATTTTATTACCTTTGATGGCTTGGAGTACACCTTCAACGGTAAAGGAGAGTTTGTGTTATTGCATACAGATTCTGAAAAGTTTAAGTTAGATGTCCAAGCAAGGTTTGAGCAAGTGGGTAAGAACATTTATGGTGAAGTGGCGGCAACTCAGTTGACATCTATAGCAGGTAGTAATGTGATGATATTGAATTTCAAATTAAACTTAAACGAGTTGAATAATAATAAGCAAAATAACTTATTCCAGCAAGAGACAATACTTCAAGCATCATTGAAATAAGGCTTAGACCAAAGGAGGCACAATGGAGGTACAGACTGGATGTTTTTGCAAACAAGAAAAGGATATATTTTGACCGTCCAGCTCTTCGTGTGCAACACTTCACAGGTTCGAAACATCAAATAAACGAATCTTAAAAATCAATTTGTTAATCTATATTTAGTAAATACATTTATTTTAATTTTAGTGATGTTATTTTTGAGCTATAACTAAAGAATGATACAATCATTATAATTAATTATAAAATGTTTATTTCAGGTGTCACAGTTTATCAGCCATCACATATACTTAATCAATCTGAAATCATTATCATGTTTCAATCGGGTGTTGGTGTAGAAGTTGTTGAAAATGTAGGATATATGGCTGCGAGGGTTTATCTGCCCTGGGAATACATAGTAAGGGATTGATTTATTTTTCAAATATAAAACATAAGAACAAACCTTTAATTCATTATTTTTGGAATATCTAGAACAGAACGAGGGGTCTGTTTGGAAATTGGAGTTTCGACCCGTCTAATGACTTCACGCTACCAGACGGAAGTGTTGTCAGTGCTGATAATCTGAACAACTTGGAAAGAATACACAAGGAATTTGCAATTCATTGTATGTATCCAATAATTAATAAATCAATGATAATTATAATAGAAGAGATGCCAATATTTTTAAAATTAAATGTATGCATTTTTAGCATTTAAGCATTTCATATAAATAGACTATATCAATTTTGAGACAGTAAAAGTCCACTAGATTAAGCTAAGGTCCATTTATATTCGTGTTTTCTACATCGAACATTAACTATAAGTGCTTTAGTAAATATAAGTCATAATAATCACCCAAATACCACCAACAATTTTCATGATAATAAACCAAAACCACGATTTTAACAAAAAATAAAAATATATTAACCTAATTACTGAACAAGATGTAAAATAATGTTTCAATCACTCCATCCTGTAAGCTTCATACACTGCAACTTCTAATGCGATCAATACATGTTTGATTGGCAGTTCAATCATGAAATCACATGAAAGGATTTTGCTTAAACATTAAAAAATATTATTGTTTTATTTTTTTAACTTTAGCGATTAAATAAATAAAACAATCCTTTACACGAGGAAAACTAATATTATGAAGGAAAAAAGATAATGTGCCTTCTCTTTTTCCCATTAACTTCAGTATTTCATTAATAATCTTTGAGTTTAAATGTATTTAGAGTTGAATATGTTTTTAAACCTTGTTTAAATTTAAAATGCATGAATTTTATTGATACTTACGTTAATATAATATAATAGGTTAGTTATATACAGACATAAATTAATATATTCTTTGCAACAGCTGCTGCAGCGTTTCGTTCTTATTCTTTCAGAGGGAACATAAGGAGCATTTCGTGATTTCATATGGTTGCCACTATGCATACGGCTCTGCTATTATACACTAATTTTTGATATTTGTACCCTGATATATTATCGTTAACTGCTCTAGAATTCCTTAATAGTGATATTTTACTCCAAAGCTAAAATCAACAATTCCGTATTGATTCATTATTTATGTTATTTATTGCCATGGTATTTTTTTTCAGAAGACAATTACTTATATTGAAATGTTAGCTAAATAATAAGAATCTGAATAGTCTAATATTAGGCAGTCCAATTATCGCATGTTTGTATAAATTCTCTAGCTCCAGTTACACTACATGAGAAGAACACTGGTCAAGGTACAATTGGCAGTTCATATAGCACTAAAATGTGTCACAGTTCCATTTTGATATTTATTTGAATTCAAATTTAATCTTATAATTTTTTTTCCTTTTCCATTTCAGGTATATTAAATAATATTCTTTAAGTTTTTATAGAAAGATATATTAAAATCCAGCTGTCATTGTTCTGCCTGAAAAATAAAAAATAACATTTATTATAAAATATGCCCTATAGTATAGTATAGTAGGCCCATGTCATAACTAATCACAATTGGATTAAACAATTATATTTATTTCTAATCTTCTTCTTCTTCTCACTATGGTAAATAAAGAGCCTTGTCCTCAACAACCTGCCTCTACTCTGACCGATCTGCATTTCTCTATTCTGATTCATCTTATGAATATGACCCAAATATCTTATTCTTTCTTTCTTAATGCAAGAGGCTAAACCAGAAATTGGAAACAAGTCCCCTAATACTGCATTTATTATTATTTGAAAGTGATTTCCTTTTTTTCAGTAAGTTCATATATCCTTCCTAGGATTTTCCTTTCTTATTTATTCAGTCTTATACACATTGTATTACTGTACATAAGTGCACATTTTTATACTTTTCTGGCTTGAAAAGATCATCACTATATGTAGTCCATTACTTATCTGTGTATCCTTCGATTTTTTATTTTCATTTATCCTCTAACACTACAGAAAATATAATCAATCATAGCCCATTTCACTACCCTCTAGAATTATATCCTTTCCAGCATTAAATATGCTTCTTAAAATCTCCCTTTTTCCAAACAGATGCCCTTTAATACTGAAAATTTACTGCAATTATATTCTTGATAAGAGAGCTTAATAATCTTTAATGACTACATTTTATCTTTAAAACAATTTATTAGTTTTATATTCTCACATATTGTTTTACTTTTTCACCAGTAGATTATACTTAGATAATATATATAATGTATATTTTAACCCTCTTGAAATGAAAATAAAAAAATTAATAGTTGGTTAAACATGAAAAATTATTAAAAATCTACCCATGAGCATGGTTTAAACCTTTTTATACAGAATATCTTCTTTGATTCAGGGAGATTAGAGGATAATGTTGAACCCAATAAAGGTGAAGCTCTCTTTGTGAGAGAATATGGAAGAACTTCAAGCTATTATTTGAATAGAACTTTTGTTCCTGAATGGAAATCAACTCCTCAAGAAATCATACCTCCTAACAGGTAAGATATGGTTTTGAATTGATATTGGTATTCTATGTATTAAAGAAAATTATAGTGTATTTATGTATTATATTAAGAAAATAAGCATATAATTGTTACATTCTCAGATAAAATAAGGATTGTATGTAATATAAGTTTTATTGAAAATGAAAGATCATCCAAAACTTAAATTATAACTGGAGTTGCCAGATATTTGCAGGCCCTATTTCTGACTGATTCCATTTTATGTATTTTTGAATGAGAAAATGCATTTAACTACACTGCCGGACAAAATTAAAGGATCACTTACAAATATTTATATTATTATTACATAAGAGATAAAAATAGGAATTCCTTTGTCCAGACTGGACTTTGTGTTGTATCTTATCAAGTTAATCCTCTACCTGTTTTATATTCCAACCCGTTTATGGAGAAAAGGGTCAGTTAATCCTCTTATTTTCTTTCTTCCTATCAGTAAATGGTTAGTTGTTGAGTTTTAGAGTAAAAAGAGACGTTTGTGATAGGACTTAAGCCACAGAAGAGCATTGACCAAAGAGGAATCAATTCGTGCTGTTGCTTTGAGTGAAGGAGGGTTTTCTCAAAGGCATATTACGCAATGGCTCCAGCGGTCACAATTTGTAGTTTCCAGGGTGCTTAATAGGCACCGTCAAACTGGAGGGCATACAAGAAGAGTCGGACAAGGCCGTCCGAGGTCAACTTCCCACCGTGACGAGAGATTTTTGCAACTGCATGCTCTTCGGGATCGCCGATCAACTGGTAACAGTCTGCGTGGTCTCCTCCACAGGTTCAGGAATGTGCAAATTTCAGAGAGAACCGTGAGAAGACACTCAACGATTATGGATTGACCTCCCGTCCTTCACTTACTGGACCTCATCTCTCCAGGGGAACACCGGGTTGAGCGCTTGAGGTTTGCTCGGGAGCACCTAAACTGGACTCAGGAAGATTGGAGCCTCGTATTATTCAGCGATGAGTCAAGATTCTGTTCCGATCTCCAGATGGACGGAAAAATTATAGAGAAGGCGGGGAGAGAGGTATACTCCATGCACTTTTTCTCCAAGGGTTGCGTTTGGTGGTGGGTCAGTGATGGTGTGGGAGGGGGCATAAATTTAAACTTCCCGCACAGAGTTGGTTCTTGTGAACCGTGGCTCTATAACTGCTGACAGGTACATTAGGGAGGTACTTGAGCCACATGTAATACCTTTCGTCAGAAATACGCAGGTAACTTTATTTTTTTGCACAATAATGCCCGATCTCACGTTGCTCGATCAGTGCAAAATTTCCTCAGACAAGAAGAAATTGACGTTATGGTTTGGCCTCCCAGAAGTCCAGATATGAACCCAATAGAGCATGTATGGGACATGCTTGGAAGAAGTGTCCGCGCCTGAGACCCACAAAATTTGACAGATTTAAGGGAAATGTTAGTGGAAGAGTGGAACAACATCCCAGAACAAATGTAAGAACACTGGTTGCTGGAATGGGCAGGAGAATGGAAGCAATTATCAGAGCTAGAGGTGGAATACCAATTATAGATCGTTTTCCTCGATTTCTTCCTTTTTATTTAGTTTTGTTATTTCATTTCAAAGATTTACTTTTTCATTTTGAGACTGTAGGATATTTTTATTTTTTGATTTGTTTTCCTATTAAAAATTTCTAGAAAAGAACTTTTTATTTTTTATTACCCTATGATAAAGTGTGACTTCCAAAGAAAAAATAATTTTTCAAAAATACCCTATGCAGTTCAGTAATTTCAAAATATTGAAGTGATCCTTTAATTTTGTCCGGCAGTGTATTTTTGAATTGAGCATGAATAGGAATTTTTAAAAGAGCTTTATATAAAATGTTGTAACTATTAGAAAATTAGACTTCATAATTAAACAAAATTAATTAGCCAATCAAACATTAAGTCTCCCAGCTATTTTGCATTGAATCTATTTTATATTACTTGGAATTATTTCAGGACTAAAGATATACAACAAGCTTTAGCACTTTGTGGTGAATCTTATCAATGTAGATATGATTATGCTGTAACTTTAAACAGGGAAATGGCCTTTTATACTCTAAATTATTACAGTGAATTTACCCAACTAAGGCAAACAAATAAAGACAGAGGTAATCTATTAAATAATTAATTTTTTTTTTAAATTGGTGTAAAACCATTAGTAATATGAATTTATTTAGAGTAAATTGTCTCATACACAAATAAATATATTACAAATATATATTGTTATAGTTTTGTATGGAAAATAATGTAGGATTTTAGGTTTCCTTTAAATACTCCTATATAAACTAAACTAAACAATTTTGCTGGATTATTCATTATTATAAATGTCAAAACTCATTGACCCTTTTTCAAAAGAAAATGATTGTCTACCCTGTAGTATTTTGCTACTTTGAAATAATTCAGTATCTATTAAGATGTCTAAGCATGATTTTTGTATAATTTTATATTAAGAGTTGAAACTTGGCTGGATGGGGCCCAAACGGCCAGGAACATTAACCAATTTTGAATGCACCGTTCAATGGTGGTTCATAATTTCCAAGAAGGGGACTTTAGCCTTAAAGACAAAGAGGGTTATGGAAGAACTTAATGACAATGTTCTGCTATTTTTAGAGGAAGGGACTACTAGAATAACTGTTAGAAAGTTTAATCTCATTAAATGACAAAAAAATAAATAAATAATAGTAATAATTTAAAAAAATTAAGTAAAATAAAATTTAAAAACAATGCAGCATTATGAGATTTATGCTTTACTTCATTTTCAAAACAACAACAATCTATTTCTGTCCAGAATCATTACTTGTTACCAAAAGTGTATCTTGTATGATAACAGTAGACATTCTGAACTGAAAAGGCTACACAACATTTTCCAAAGCCCTCATCAAAAAAAATTATGGCTACATTTGGTTTGATTCATTATCAGCTTCTTGAATCCTGGCAAAATTATCAATGCTGAATTTTAACCAAATTTACATAATGCATCAGAAATTGGAAATAATGAAGCTATTTCTGATCGATCGATGGGCTCCACTCCCTGAACCTCTTGCCAACTGATTACCTTTTTTTTTGTTGACACCTAGACCACTTTTCAGAAAAAAAAAAAAAAAATGGGCTTGGAAAATTTTCTGCATTTATAAATTATAAGGATTCCAGATTTTATTCAAATGGAATAGAAAAGCTGCAAACAGGTGGGCAGAAATGTATTAAAAGTAGTGTAGACTGTTTTGATTAATAAAAACAAGTATACATTTTTTTTCTTTTAAAACCCCCAATCCTCCATTATTTTCCAGACAATCTAATATATACTTCTCAAGTATACTAAGAGCTCCCTTTCCTTGACTAGAATAAGATATTTAATCTGTGTCTGTAAATCTGAAGGTGATAATACAAAGTTTTATAAAACTTTTTTTTTTTGGACGAGCTATATGTGTGAGAAAATTTTTAAATTTTAATATTGAAATTAATTAGGTCTTTAAATTACCATCTAAATTCAACAATTTAACTTCATTAGCATAATTGAGTATCTTCACTTTTATTCACAATTATATATGTAATCCTATTTATTTATTTTTTATAGTTCTGTCTTGTGGTGTGCTAGAAACACCAAGATTTGGGCGAAAATCCAACTTTTTCTTTGTTCCTGATTCAAAGGTTATATTTGAATGTGATCAAGGATTTATTCTGGTGGGTGATCAAAGAAGAACATGCTCTTCTACTGGAAGATGGTCTTTTGACTATGGATATACTGAGTGTCTGCGTAAGTAAATAAAATAATATAAATTGACATTAGGTAATCAATATACAAACGTCCATTTGAAAAACACTTAGCTATATAATATAAAACATTTAAGTAATCATTAATACAATTTTGATGAAAAAGTCTAAATTATTAAATTTATTATTCAATGATTATATAATTTATTAAACCAATAACATGGATTTTTGTTTTTTTTAAAAACCTCTTTGAGCAAATTTCATGGTAATTTGAATCAAGCTTCCTAAAAATCAGATTTTAATTTTTTTTTAAAATATAATCATGATAAATTGTAATATACATTTTATATAAGAAATAATTCATTTAAAGTAAGCCACACAATCACAAGTACTATTTTAATCATTGTGACGTGGAAAAAAAAAAAAAAAAAAAAAAAAAATGTTACCTAACATTTAGCTGGAAGTAAACTGATTAATTAAACATGTAAAATTAATCGATTTCCCTGGTTCATTCGAAAGTTCATTCAACAACAAAGTTCATGCCTTCTAGATAAATTAGTTTTCTTTATCAAGTGTATTCCCTAAAAATAGAAACATATATAATGATATAATGACATATTGATTTTGTACATAATATGTACATAATACTCGTATAAACACACTAAATATCTAAACCATCCAAATTCCAAATTTTAGTTAAGATTTACCCACTAGTATGTTCTGATTTCAACTTTAATTGGTTATTTGTAAATTGAAAACTAAAATTTCACAGATTTTTATTTTTTTTGGTTTCTTTGTTGGTTGAAGTAATGATGAACAATTTCTTTTATTTTTTTATTTTTATAAATTGACTAACTATAATAATTGTTTTCAATATACAAGTAATCAATTATTAGAACTGCTAATATGTTTTTAAATAATTAAGAATTTTTTATTAGAAATTTATTATACATTAAAATAATGGTTATTTTGCACTCGTTGTCATTGCTTTATTTAAAATTTATTTATTTAATAAATATGCCTTTGATTAATATCTAAGTAAGATACAGTTAATCATTATTATTAATTCTAAGAGTTTAAACAATCTTTTCATATTAATCAATACCTTTAGAAGAATAATAAATATAACTCCTCAGATATTTTTTTCTAAGTAATATTTAAAAATTAAGTAGAATGTGTTTGTTCCATGAAATTCGTATTACTATACCAACTCAAAATAGAATCACATTTATGCATTCCTTGTATGGTGATAGATTTATGGTATTAAAGGTGACATTCAAATTTCATACTTGTTATGCCCAAATTACAGTTACTTTAAAAATCTCTGTTATTATACCTATATTATATTGAAAAAATATCACTAAGAAAATCTTTATGGTATTTAAAAGAGATAAAAAATTTTACATGTTCATTGTTTTTAGAAGCAGCTATACTGTTTATTTTTATAAGTTCATTCTTAAGCCTTGTGATATTTGTTTGGTGTTTATTGATTTAATTTATATTTACAGTTAGTGACAGTCATATTCATAAACTTAGATTTTCATTTTTGCTACTATCTTATACGCAGTTTTTTTTCAAGTTTTGTGGAAAATAAAATACAATTTATTTGAGAAAATCTTACTTACATCCTTGCACGGACCTTATTACTGCGTAGAAGATTATCCCATGGTTGATGAATGCGGGGTTGGTTGGTGGAATTTCCTCGGAAACTCCTGAATTATGTCCACTGCTGACTGGATGCCCAAATCGGCACTTTCACATTCCTGATCTGATATCTTCTTGTCCCCTCCCCCTCTCCCAACTCTTCTAATATATACTATCTCTATATCTTAGAATTGACTCTCATATTTGCTGGTGAAGGTGCGAGATTTGCTAGAGTATGTTAGTATTGGGAGGAAGGTGTTTATGAATACTGTTTTCTTGGTAGCCTTTGAAACTTCTCTCTCACCAATAAAACCTTTAAGCGTTCCTCGATCTGCCATCTTCTTCACCATCACTTAAGAGACCATAAAGTACTCGGCCCACTGAAGATATGTTTTTACTTTTTGTAAGGACTCTTCTATTTATGTCTTTAATAAACATTCGTAATGGCTCTTAATTTTCACGCATATTTCTAAGAGTCCCGCAGAACAACTTCTAGTTTGTCTCCTCATCCATGAAAGAAAAGCTGTCTATTAAAATTCAACAAAGGTTTCACAAAAATTGTATTTCAAATAATCTGTTAATTGTGAAAGAGAGATCTAACACCTCTAACTTGTCCATCGGCACCTGCAACTCCAGTAGGGGTGCATAATTGATGCTAAGTTTAAGGGAGTTAGAACATTCAGAATACTTTGCTTCTCATGTATAAATCTATTTTAGACATCTCTTTAAAATGGCGAACACAAATTCCCTGCCACCTGCAGTTGGCCCATAATTCAAACCATGGTACATTATTTTCTCCTTTAGCTGACTCAATTTTTTTTATCTTTTGCTTTTTCAAGTTTATGTTTAACATTCTCCATAAAATGATACATTGATATTTATAGTGTATCTGAAACTTTGGGATAATAGTATAAAAGCCACTTAAGACTTTCATAGGTTTTTCTTCAAATTTTTATTTTTCCATCATTGAATATTGTTTATTTTTGTTTCATTGGTAAACAAAACATTTTTCAATTTTATTATATATTTATATATTTTTTGAGTGAATTATTTTAATTATAGGTTATTTTAAATAATTGTAATTCACATTTTCACTCAACAACTTTTTTTTTATAATTATAATTATAATAATTATAAAATGAATGGAAATGTATTCACTGGGAGGACACAATAAAAAAGTGAAATCGGCGGTTCCAAAAAAGGGCGATACTTTAAGGAAGTACTTCTCCGCTGCCCAGTCTTGTTTAGATGACAAATGGGTCCTCCTGGATTATGGGATCACACAATTTCTCACAGAACATAGGGGCTTGAGTGTTAAAATCTTTGGCTTTGAGATAAATATGGATCTCCTATGCCTAACTGTGGCATCCTTGAGTCTTCTAAGTATATCATATTAACTTGCACTACTTTGAACACCAACTGCTCAGACTGATGAGGAAAACCGGACTCTACGTCCTCTCCAAGAACAATTTTCCTCAACTGGTGACAGAAAGAAACTACCTGTACTACAAAGACTTTGTATATGGGTGGAGAACGGCTGTGGGACCAGCCCATTTCAACATGAGGGGAAGACCAACCATAGCAATACAATACAGAAGAAGTGCTCCATAAAGCGATTGATTGAAATGGATACCGGACATTTCTTAAAGAAGTTTATTGGCAATGTCAACTTTCTGGCATAATCTGTGAGTAAACGTTACCATAACCCGTGTTGCGTATATATGCAAAGTAGGGTGAGGAAATAAATAAATAGAATAAAATAAATAATGACAAGTAGAGTGCAATAAAATTAGTATATCAAGACCCAAAGAGCATTGTAAGACTTAGCAGTCAAACTTCGATGCCTTTCCACTTTTATCTACTATCTAAGCCCTCTACTATTCATCCTTCTTATGGATGAGATATGGAAAGTGTGTAAAAGGAGATGCCCATGAGCAATTGTAGGATTTTGGAACCTAATTCCAGAACTAGCTCAAGCTATGATATATGCTGATAGCTGACTCTAAGCAGGCTCTTCAGGCATCCTTGGATGAATGGAATGAGGAATTAAAGATAAGAGGCTTACAAATAAACTGAAGCATGAGCAAAGTCATGTGTGTCGATTCAATGCACCATTCAAGAGCGACAACTAAAATGGTAAGGCCTTGTCTGATAATGAACGATACCAAAAAAGTCAAGTGGTATCTAGAAGCAAGACCGAAGGAATACGTCCTGATGGCAGACCCAGGCTTATGTACTCTGTATGTATGCACAGCACAGAGAAGTTAGAGGAGGAAAAAGATATATAATTCTGAGTTGAAATTTCCCTTCCATTTTCCAGCAAATTAGACTTCTCCATACATTCTTCAGAGAATCTTCTTTTTAAATATCAGGAAATCACACTCATAATTTTGATCAAGGGTCCTTGTTTAAGGACCATTAAGTACAATAATAGACTGTACATGGATTTGTAGAGCTGCGCCATTGTCTGTAGAGATAAAGACAACTATAAAACTGTCTGGATCATAAATAACAATGATCTTAGAACACACACACACATATATATGTACCTGCAAGCAGTTCTGCGGTGCGGCATCACAGCGAATGTAGGTGATTTTTAGTGAGTAAGAATCTCACACTGTTGTGGTTTCAAGAGCCCACTTCGTCTTATGAAAGATTTTCCCCTACAATAAAAAAATAAAAAAACACACACACATATATATGTATATAGACACACACACAAACACATAATTGGAGGGATCTCAAAATTTTAGATTGAACTAGTTGATGAATTAACCTCTTTATCTACTTTACTGTTAATAGGATTTTTTTTTTTTTTTTTTTTTAATTTTATGGAGGGTTATGGAAACCAAAGGAGTGGTTGAGGGGTGTGGTTTGTTCTGTTATTTTCAAGAAAAGGCTCATAATGGAAATATCTTATTGGTGTTTGCATATGTTCTTCTAAAAGTAATTTTTGGTTTTTAGAAATATAACTATAGTTGCAATTTGGAGTGGAATGAAGGACACAATAAACTACATTGGATTGTTGTTGGAGCAGGGCACAATTATTAAATTGACTGTATATGTTTTTTAATGTGTTGCTATTTAATATAACTAAATGTATATGAGGAAAACTGGAAGGTTGGGCTATTTTGATTTTATGAAAAAGGATAATGGTATAGAATAAATTTGCAGTACTGAAAAAATATGAAGGGATATTGGGAAGAGTTTGTAGGAGAAGAATAATGTCTAGAGGAATTATTAATCAGATATATTATTAGGTGATCCAAAATATTGTTGATTTTCAGTATCTTGCATATTCTTTTCATGTTTGGGTAGAAATGTCCTGCTTTAATGAGAAAACAAATAATAGTGACAAAATCTTGATTATGTATTCCATGTCAAAATGAAAAATCGCCAAAACTGAAAAAAAAAATCTACATTTAACAAATATTTTTGAGTTGGTTACTATAAAGCTTCAGTGAAGTAGTTCTTAAAAGTCGTTCACATTCATAATTTTACTCTCATGAATACCTGTTGCTTAAACAGAAATAAAAACAAAGAAATAATTTATGTGCTTTAGAGAATATTCAAAGATGATGTATCCTGAATAGTAGTGTAATTATTTTAATGGAACTAAGTATTGACATCGAGTGCAAAGTTATCCAGGATACTTGATTTTGTCAAACTCTAGCTTGAAATATCATTTTGACAGGGTATATTGAATATGATGCGCAGCAAATTGCAAAAACAGTGATGGTTATTGGATTGATCTTGGTGCCTCTAATTATGATCATAGTATGTGCTGCAGTATATATAATAAAGAAAGCCAGAGGAGATAGTTCACAAGCTTCTTGGAAGTTTTCCAAAGTTTACTCAGCCCCTTCAAGCTCATATATACCAGCTAAAACACATCCTTCTCAAGATCCTCATCAAGCTTCAGCTCCATTCTTAAAGAATGATGATAGCAGTCCTGATACAACTAGAAGTATTGGATATCCTGGTCATTCAAATCTGTCTCTTGATAAAGGTCAGGGGTTAAAACCAATATTATCCTTGCCATACGACAAAACTTATTACACACATGAACCATTGCCAAACAGACCTCCAATTGACTTTGAAGATTATGAAGAAGAAGGATTGCAACAATCAGTTGATTTCAACAGTCCTAATGATGCTCCAACTATCAAAGTTAAAGATGATTTAAGGAGGCATAATAGTATTGAAACAGATATTTTCTAATAATTTTTAATTTTCATTGATTGTATCAACATTTTTTTCAATAACTGAGGGCATGAAATGCTGTGCTATTCAATGGAAAGATGTATTTTAGTATTTTATTTCAAACTCAGCGATATAAATTATGCTTAAGAAACCTTAGTTAAAGTGCACTATTAAAATATAATAAATAATGATAATGTTGCTCTTAGCTATTCATAATTAATTAAATTTCTAGTACTCGAAATAAAAACTAAAATACAAATTATTAAACTCAAAGTTTTAGGAAATCTCATGTTTTCAATTAAATCATTTACTAGGTTATAATTGTTTTTTTAAACTACGAATTGTACTTTAGCTTTAATAAATGTGACAAGTATGAATGTGAACTGTATATGAATATTAATTAGAATTAGAAAAATGTATGTTTACAGAATTGTAAAGTTCATTCCTAGTCAATATAAATTTTTCATGACAATGATCAATTGGAATACGATAGTTCACTTTAAACTGTAGCTTATGTATTGGTTGATTAAAGTTATAACATTTAAAATAATATACTTGTTTAGCATCAGTGAATCTTAATTGGAGTAATATAATGTATTTATAAACTATATAATCCTTTTATTAATATTTGAACAACCTTGCTCAACAAATACAAAATATATTATGTTTCTTTATTAACATCAACAAAAAATACTTGATCTATTATGTAGTTAATCACTGAAAAAAGAAAAGAAAGAAAGTCATTTGTATTTAATAAAGATGCTCTATCTTTATCTATTCTAACATAAATTCAAAACCCATGATGAGATTAGTTATTAATCTTTGATCAAGTAATACCAGGCAAAATTCTGATTACTATTTATTAAAGTTATATTTATTATGGAATCTTCTTGTTTTTAAAACTGTCACTATTTAATTTATTTTATAACTATTTTGAAGCAAAAATAAAACAACTTTATAATTGTTAGATTTGAATATATTAATTTTTCTTTTCTCTTGTTTTTTTCTGAAACCTTATCTTGTAATCCAGATTACTTTTTAGTTGTAGGTTTCTTTTAGTTTAATTTATAAACTTAAAGAAGTTGATAAATAATTATTAAGCTTTGACAAGGAGTGCAAATTTAGTTTTATTATTATCATTGTTTGTGAATTTATGAATCATGATATTTTGATTCTATCAGTCAATTAATTGATTTTTATTTTTTATTCAATTATAATGATATTTACAATTGTATTTAAAAAAATAAAAATACATTAAGTAAATATGATCAATTATCATATGGGCTAGATTCAGGTGTGTGAAGAAACTACCCAGTGGTAGCACTTTCGTGGTTATTTAAATCAGTAGGTCTCGAGGTCATCGTCTTTTCAGCTGATTCAGAGGATTATCAGGAATAATAGGAGATGATAGGTTGCGGACAAGTGGGTTTGGGTGGACTGGTAATTTGGAGTGAAAGGAGGTATATCGACTTCGGGCTAAGTCTGCAACTAATGGGATATTCAGGTCTTTAAGGATTATTTTATTGGAGACAGAATAAGGTACATTTAAGATTACAGAGGATTTTGGATTGCAAGGATTGGATGTGATAGGAATTTGATGGTTTGATATGTCCGAATGGGCCTAAGTATGGTAATATAAATTAGTTTTTTGTAGTAGATTGAAAGTTTTGAGCGTTTGTGAAGTAAATGTTGAAACAAACAGTATCTGCGAGCTGTTTCTTGTCGTGTGTGATGATTCCAAGACGACTGTCAAGATGGAGTCCTAGATACTGGATCTGTTCAACCTAAGTAAGTGGAATATTGCCAAAGGATATAATGGGACAGGTAGACATAGGTTTGCAGCAAAGGGTAAAGGTAATTTGGTGAGATATAGTAGGATTTATTTTGATCCTCCACTCTTGACAATATTCTTCAATGGAAGCAAAGTGAGATTGAAAGGATTGGGAAGCAACAGGGGTCATTGTTTATGGATAACATACATGGGT
This sequence comes from Piezodorus guildinii, assembly GCA_023052935.1. NCBI lineage: Eukaryota > Metazoa > Arthropoda > Insecta > Hemiptera > Pentatomidae > Piezodorus > Piezodorus guildinii. The sequence continues at coordinate 57,628,738 of CM041295.1, forward strand.
CATCGGTGTAAGTAGTGAGGACAGTGCTAGGATGAACTGGAATATCAGCTGAATATAAGGTACAAAGGATTGGGCTCAAGATACTACCTTGAGGTATACCGGAGGAGTGAGAAAATTTAGATGAGAAGGAAAGGTTATGGCTTACTTTAAAGGTTCTCTCTGTGAGGTAGGGACGGATTAATAGGAAGTACATAAAGAGAGGAAGTGGAGAAGTCAGGAGAGCAGTCCTGGGTGCCATACTCGGTCAAAAGTCTGTTCCACATCGAGAAAGGTTCCAGTGCAATACATCAGGCTCAATTGAAAATAGAAACTTTTAACTTAAGATGTGCTTCGCCTCCAGCACATGCATTACATAATTTTCTTCTTAAACCTGTACTGGGTATGTCAGAAGGAATATGCCAATAGTTAAATTCATTATGTTTCTGGTTATAAATCTCTAAATGCCTAGTTATAGTATAGTTTAACGACTAATAATATCTTAAGCTTGTTTTAATAAGTATAGAACATTGAATAATTCAAAACATTAATCTGTATATTTGTATAAATATAAAAATCTCGTAATTTTTTAGTTAGCAATATGTTGAGAATTTAAAAATATTCTTCCAAACCTCTGTTCTGAAACTTTTTATTTAAAGTTAGTTAAACTAGTTTGATATTTTCACATTAATTAATTTTAACCATTTATGAAAATGGCATACACAGCCTATGTTTACATAAATTTGGGTTGTTAAAAAACAATTATTGATTTAAGAAAATACATAAATTAATTCATAAGTATTTATTTAAGTATTCACAGAAACATTAAAGTACTTTACATTAATAATATTAACCTTTTAACGTGTACAATTGATAACTTTCTTCAACAAATTTTGACATGTTTTGTCTTTTATATGTAAATGTATATTCAGTAAAAATAAAAAAAATTACTTAAATTTAAAAGTCCATATTTAATTAAACTCTGATAATATTTACTATTTATTTTAATCCTACAGAAAGTAAACATAATTTATACCTGAACTGTAATGCAAGGCAATACATTACACTAACATGTATTCAAAACTATGGTAGAATTAAGTATGATTATAATTTTAGTAAATATCAGAACCAAAATAGATGCCAGTTAATGATAATTTGTAAATAATATTAATGTTTTTTAAGTAATTTAAAAAAATATAGTGTTCGATTTGGAAAAAAAAAAAAAAAAAAAAAAAAAAAGAAGCTAATATAGGTTTATATTTAGTGCTGAAATGCTGACTGAAGGGAGCTGAAAAATGTAGATGTTATCATGTAGGTCCACCTATGAAATTGCACAAACACTCATTAACACAGACATATATTTCAGGGAAGGATTTACACAACAAAAAGTGATATAGACTTTAGTGAACTTATTATTTATGCAGATTATGCTTCAATATTGCATAAATTTAGCCTATCAAATAGTACCTACACTGTCATTCCTTATTTTTGTTTTTCGATTCTGTATAGCAGCATTTGGAAATGCACTGATTTCTAATACTCAAATTAAAATTTAACTAATAACTTGTTTCTTCTGGGATTATACTATCAAGCCACCATCATTTTCAAGATTTGTTTTGAAATCATTGTAAACTTTTTTAAAACATTATAAAGATCTTTATTTAAATTTAGATTATACAATTAAGGTATAGACCATGATATCCTTAAAAAAATAAATCCCATATTTTTCTTAACTGACTATACAACTTATTTAACGAATCACAGCCTGCTCTAAGTAGCATCAACATTTATTTGATATATTTTTTGATTTATTTTAAACAACAAACAATATCATACATGGGTAGGGTAATAATAATTATTTAGAGGAAGAGCCGTAAATGAAGCACATCATAATTGTGTATTTTTTTACATGGCTATTAATAAATAATGAATTATGAACTATTAAGGTGCCTATGAACTTCTACTGCTCCCAAATCTTACAACTTGATTAAAATCCATTCCAAAAATATGTATTGTCCATAATTTATGTACAAAATAAATATTTTAAGATTTATAAATAAGAGCATTGTGGTCTGAACCAGGTTATGGCAGGATAATTATTTATGGTTGTGGGGTGCCTTAAGGTTAGGGAGACCTTCCTGTGGCTCATCTAACGTGTGTAATGTGGGTATTCTAAAATAGGGGAAAAGCCTGGTGGCTGAGCATGATTTCACTAATCATGAAGCTAATCACCACATTGCATAGCCCTTTGCCTACAAAACTGCAAGAATCTCTGTATAATTACTGAACCCAAGACCTTCCATAGCTTGTAGTGGTAAAAGTAAAATATAAATAACTGCTTTAAGAGTAATATTTCTATGGTTATTAGTAATAAATAGTAGACTGAAAGTGATAATTATTTATTACCAGAATCATTAATTCTTTTTATTATATTAATTTATTTTATAATGTTATATTTTATAGAAGCACTAAAAAAAAAAAATTATCATAAATTTTATATTATTACGTTATTAATTTAAATATTTCTATTTATTTTAACTAGGTGAAGAAGAATATTCTTTACGTGCATTTGGTTGGACTTGGGGTATAATAGCTCTAGTCCTAATACCCATTGTTATTGTACTTGTATGTGCGGTTTTCGAATTGTGAGACGAATAATAGAACAGAAAAAGAATGAATTACGTACTGACCAAAGAACGTGAGTATAACTAATCATATTAAGTATTTATCATAGTATTAATAGTTTTAATTTAACACATTGATTTATTAATTAGATCTTTCTACTTTACAAAGTTATGCTCAAAATGAATGTTATTATTAATTTCAATTAATTTAAAGAGAATATGAAAAAAGATTCATAACAGTTGTATTTAGTACATGCAAATACTTAATGGTGTACTTTTATTAAAAGATAGGCAATGATCCTAAAATGAGGTTACGAGGTTGGTAGCATTAATTTTTGGATAATTTAGATGTAAAGGAGGGCTCTATTTAATATAGGGATAGACTTCTCAATGGTTCCAATCTTTTCAGGTGACTATAGAATGGAATTGTTTAAGTGACTCACTTATTAGGATATTTTTCATTGATTTTTTTTCTCTAATTTAGCATGTTATGAGGATACTACTCTCCTGCTATTAATTTTAGTGATGCCTTACTCACTTTGATAATAGAAAATTTATATTTTTATTCAGTAGCCTACCAAATGAAGTATTTAGCACTAATGTCTGTGAGGTTGATGCCAAGTATCCAGTAAAGTTGTTATTAGAAGATTGTTTCCTTTCCCTTTATATTTTTCTTCTCTCAATTTACTATTCCTTTTGCTATTGATTATACTGGTCAATAGACAAGTGTATTTAGTCTTCTTTTAGTTTTTACATTGTCTTTTTGTGTAACAGGTTTTATTTTCCATTTCTCTTTGGGTGTATTTTTCTTGCAGGATTTTGATAATTTTGCAGTTTCACCCATCTTTCTCTATTTAAACACTGTACTTGCTGACAGTTATGTCCTTTAAATAACTTGAGTAACATTTACCACAACATACCTTAAAGAAAGTTCATCTGTCAACAAAACAATTCTGCCAACAAATAATGATTTATTCAGATTTGTTTCATTTTTCTGTCCATGTAATTCGATTTCTTTTCTTCTCTTGTAATAAAGTTTAGAATAAATCAGCATATAATATACTATTATAGTTCACTTATGGTTCCTGTCACATTTTGTTACTATGCTGAAAGCAGTAATAGATCTCTCCTGAGGACACAAAAGCCTCTCATTAAATTAAAATAATGCATTTCTTAATGAAATTAAAGTATTAATTTGGATGTATTTAAATTTTAAACCTTCAGGAAAGTTAAAAGGTATTCACTTCTGAAATAAGAATAACAAATTAACCAGGCTTTAGCTTATTTTGAGATACATCAAATCTGAAAATAGAGCTTAATTTTTTTTAACCCTGGATACTTAATTATCTTAAATTATTTCTCCTATTAGTGCTATGATAATTATTTGCATGTACTTTGGCATATAAATTAGAAAAGGCATATAAATAAAAGTATAATGGCATAAAATTGTACAATGTGGTCATAATAATAATGTTCTTAATCATATCCTCAATTTTTTAATTTATATTATTCTGATTCTAGTCAGTATCATCCAGATTATAGTGCTGGTCCTATAAGGTACAATGCAAGAGAAGTTAGTCTAGCCATTAATCCAGAAAGCGAACCATTGAAAAAAGAAACTGAAGTAAATTAATTGTCATTTAACAACATAGTAATTTTTTTATTAATACTACCAATAAGTTATTGGAAACAAAATATACCTTAATCTGTTTTAAAATGCTATTGATTCTAAAAAAATCATGTCTAAAATTTTAATAATGAGATTAATATTACTAAGCACATTCCCATGTGCTAATAGGGATTCTGCGCCATAACATTTGATTAGAACATCGAATTTCTATATTTATTTATAAATAAATTAGTATTTTAATGATTAGTGTCATAGGCCACCATTACCTGTATTTTTACCTGAAGAAATATGTAGTGACCTGATTTTTAATTTTACATGAATGAGTGAAAAATAAATTTTATTCAAGGATATTCTGTCCACTAAGAATAAAGAACAATTAATAGAAAGCCCACTAATGTTTGTCTGTTCTCATTTAGATATATAATTATTTAGCTAAATAATGATTATGGAATATATAAAATTAAAATAAATAAAAGATATAGATGACCACTTCAAATGAGTTTAATAGCGTGGAGTTAAGTCAAGATAGATGTGATATAAAAAATAATGATTTTAGGTCTATTACAAGGGCTTCTGCCAGAATTTTGTTAAATATATCTAGATTAATATTGAAAGTACAATTATATGATTCTATTTTTGTGTTACGTGGGACGACCCCCGAAAAAACTAAAACAATCCTCCAATGATGCCCTATCACAAACTGGGCAAGCTTTCTGTGGGTCCAATATATAATTGTGTGAACCAAGACTAAGAAACTTTGTGTATTTTTCTGACATTCTGATTTGAACTGAAGTCCTGAGAAACTGTATATATATTACAGATGAACATGGAAGTAATAAAATATATAACATTACATGGCTAGTTTTACTTGTTATCAAAATTAATTGATCAAGGATTGTATAGTTTTGATCTACTTTTGAGTAATGAATTACATTGTTATTTATAAAAATATTTGAAAATAATATTAATATAGCTATTTCATTAGATATAAAAGACATATTTTTTACTTTTTTACTTGCCATTCTCCTTCATTTTTGTAAGTAAGGAACATTATTACTATTCGTAGACTAGGAAGTTTTAATTACTACATTGTGTACTTACGAATTTTTATTTTTTTAATGTTATAATACACATTGAGACCAATATAGAGATAATTTATAAATACATATATGTTTTTAGTTATAGTTTTTAAGACAAACATTATTTCTGAACAAAAGCATATGTAGTTAATAAAAAAAAAAAAAAATTATAAACAATGTTTTTTATTTGCTCTATGATTATTTATTTGTTTTTTGTTGGAGATAAATACAAAATAATTTTATATTATTTCTTATTTTTTATGATTCCTCATAATAATAACAATCATTACTGCAAAAATTTTTTTTGAAAATAATATAAAATGGTAATATAATAGAAATAGAAATAGAAATAGAAAATAATCTTTATTCTGGGACATAGTCCCTTAAGAACAACAAATATGTACAATTAAAGTATACAGTACGTCTGGCCAAAAGACCAAATGATCATGATTAATTCTTATTTACAATGGTGTAAGAAGTAATAAAATTAAAAAAAAAAGAAAAAAAAAAAGGAATATATCTATACAATAAAACAAAAGAGTAAAATAAATAAACTTCTTCAGATGCATACTTTTGCTGAACAAACTAAATTTAAAAAGATTAATAAATTAAATAAGGTATGATCAATAAATAATATTTCCTTTTTACATTCAAAATCTGATTTTTGATATAAAACCTCATTGCTGTTGAGCGTCTGTTTGGGAATACAGGAGGTATTGGAACAGTTGGGACTTGAATGATGATAGAGATGAAGCATGGCGGATATGAGTAGGTAGGGAATTCCAGAGATTTGCAGAGCGGACAAGAAAGGAATGATCAAAAGTTGTTGTTCTATGGGTAGGAATGTAAAGGTCAGAATGGCGGGACCTTGTTTCGAGGGAGTGGATTGACGATTTAAATTGTAGAAGACTGTGGATATAAGGAGGGAGCTTGGTGTTAATGGTTTGGTAAAGGAATGATCCTAGGAAATATTGTCTACGAATTGGAGGGAGGAGCCACTTTAACTCGCTGTATAAATGGGTTACATGAGACCGCTTCGGAGTGTTGAGGACAAATCTTAAAAATATGTTCATAATTCGTTTTAGCCTGTCCTCAAGCACTTTCGGGAGGCCACCATATACTAAGCAGCAATAGTCAAAGTGGGGGAAAACAAGTGAGGAGATAAGGAGGTTACGGATGGATAGTGGAAGAAGATGACGGGAACGATGAAAGTATTTGAGGGTACTTATTGTTCTGCGTGAAATTTGGGCAATATGGGGTTTCCATGAAAGGGTTTGGTCAATGGTAATACCCAGGTTTTTGATTGAGGAGCTGTAGGTGATTGGATAATGATTTAGGGTTAGTTTCGGAAATTTATTGTTGGATCTAAGGAGGGAACTGGAACTTATAACAATGGCTTGAGTTTTCATAGCATTCAACCTTAGTTTATTGAGGGTTGCCCAGGCACAGATTCTATCCAAGTCCTCCTGAATTTTGGCAAATGCTACTACTGACTCGGAAGGAGAGAAGGATAGGTAGATCTGAAAGTCATCAGCGTATAGATGGTGGGAGCAGTGATGGATGGAATTGGGAAGATCATTGATATAGATATTAAAAAGGAGAGGAGATATGCTTGAGCCCTGGGCCACACCTGCCGAAAGGGCATGAAAGGAAGACAGGGGATTGTTAGGAATAGTGACAGCTTGAGTCCTATTTGAGAGAAATGATCGAAACCAGCGAATAGTGCTGTTGGAAAAAGATAAAGACTGTAATTTGGAAAAAAGGATAGGGTGATCAAGGGAGTCGAAGGCTTTAGAAAAGTCTAGAAGTATTAGTGCTGTCAGTTTCTTTTCGTCCATGGCGGTATGTATGTCGCTGGTGATTTTGAGGAGAGCGGATTGTGTGGAAAAGCCAGGTCGAAAACCAGATTGGAGAGGATCAAGAAGTTTGGATGTTTCGAGGAAGTTAGACAATTGGGACTGAACTATTTTTTCCAATGGTTTGGAAAGGTTAGAGAGGATGGAAATTGGGCGATAGTCTCTAGGGGATGTGGGGTTAGGGATTTTATTGATAGGGTGGACTATTGCTTTTTTCCAATTGGTAGGAAATGTGGAATTTTGGAGTGAAAAATTATAAATAAAGAGAAGAACTGGTAGGATGTCGGGAAGGCATAATTTTAGTAATTTAACAGGTATTCCATCTATTCCTGTGGAGTTGGTATGAGATTTCATAATTGAGGAAATAAGATCGGTTGGTGAAATATCAGAAAAATAAAAATTATCGGGATTAAATGATGGAATTGAGGAAAATTCGGAAGAAGGTGGTGAAGAATTATCAGAGGAGGAAGAAGAAAAGTAAGAATTTACTTAAGAATAAGACTTGAAAAACTGGCGAGGAAGAGGATTTGCCGAAAGACAGTTGGCGAAGGAGTGTCCATTTTGATTTGGAATCTGGTGCAAAGGAGAGGGTTGTATAAAAGTAGTTTAATACATTAAAAGGAATGGGATGAATTGAAAAGATTTGTTATTATAAGTCAACTGGAGTATATTCTGACTGCATTACTACAATCATCTACAGCATAGGTTTAATATCCACCATACATCAACCCAGAGATGTGCAATACATTTCACTAGATAAAATTGGTGTAACATAAAATTGATGACAACGAGTCTTTGAGTACTCTTAATTCCAGACTTGGTACGAACTGTAATAGGGTAACTAGTGATTAAAATAAAAAGTGATTTTTTTTTCATATAAATAATAATAATAAATTCTTTAATTATTGTGGGATTAGCACCTTTGGAATAACATTACATGAAATAGAAATTGGGTTTCAGTGTTTCAGAGTAAAATACAAAAATACAATAGAATAAACAAATAAAAATTAATAGTAATAATGAGCCCACTAATGTTTTATTGTGGGACCGAGTAAGATCTATTCCACAATCCTTGAGAGAAGGCTAAGGAGACAAATTGAGAAAAACCTTGGAGAAGAACAATATGGATTCAGGCCAAACAGAAGTACCCAAGATCTTATATTCACTATGTGGCAGATCACTGAAAAAGTAATAGAAAAGGATAAAAGTGTCCTGCATGCTTTGTTAATCTGGCCAAACCATTTGATCGGGTCAGGATACAAGACATCGTAAGGGAGCTCAATGAAAGGAGAGTAAATGAAGGATTAGAAATGGCCATATCAGGGCTTTATATGAACCAGAGAGGTATCATCAGAACATGCAACCACTTGTCGAAAGAATTTAAGATATCTCAAGGCATCAGACAAGGTTGCAGTATCAGCCCACTGCTGTTCATAATGGTCCTAGATGGAGCTCTAAAGAAGGCCAAGTCGAGAATGAGACCCTACTGCTTAGGAAACTTGAATATATCGCCTACCCACCTCACTATGCTCGCATATGCTGATGACATCGTCGTATTAGCCAATAATGGAAGAGATCTTCAGTTCAATCTTCGCGTCCTCCAGGAATCTCTTAACCCCATAAACATGGAAATAAATGCCCGTAAAACGAAAATAATGAGGATAGGAAGGAGAGAGAACCGAATTAGACGAGTCATCAGGCTAGGGGCAGAAAAGATTGAGCACGTAAAGAGCTTCAAGTATCTGGGCGCACATCTAAATGAGCAGGGCTGGGTGGACGAAGACATAAAGGAAAGAATAAAGTCTGCCGGAAGGTGTTTCCTATCTCTTAAGAAGGGCTTTATAGGCAAAAGAGAGGTCTCCAAACATACAAAATTTGGTAGTATACAAAACAACCTTCTTACCTATATTGACGTATACAAGCGAATCCTGGGCCCTCACCACTAAACATAAAAGCCAACTCCAGGCTATGGAGATGCGCTACTTGAGGAAAGTTGAGGGTAAGACGAGGAGAGATAGGATGAGAAATACCATAATAAGATCCAACCTTGATGTCAGACCGGCCGAGGATATTGTTGAAGAAATTCAGCTAAGATGGTACGGCCATGTCTCAAGAATGTCGGAGGATCGTGTGGCAATGCAACATATGAGCTGAAAGTAGAGGGAAGAAGACCAAGAGGAAGACCTAGAAAGACTTGGGAGGATGGGATCAGGAAGGCCTGCCGAAAAAGAGACATAGATTGGAGATCAGCAGGGGAAATGGCGCAGAATAGGAATGCCTGGATCAGCCTCTACAAGCGACCCCCTCACACTGCTGTGCGGTAGAGAGGAAAGATGAAGAAGTATTAATGAAAAATCAAGAGATTACTTCTATTATTAATAATTACAAAAATAAAATAAATAAAGATAATTAAAAAAAAATGAGAAACAAATAATTTAAAAAAATATATATATTTCATTGATTTTTACAACTGTATATACAATATATACAACAAGTAAAAGGGCTGAAATTACAAATATGGCATTAAATAATCTTGTGAAGAGGCTAACCAGTGGTAGCGCTTCAATCATTCTTTTAGGTAACACTGCAATGATTATTTTATTAACAGGTCTCGAAGTCACCGTCTTTTCAGGTGCCTCGGAGGATTATCAGAAAGTGATGGAGATGAGAGTTTATGAACAAACGGGTTTTGTGGGCTGGTAGTTTGTAATTAAAGGAGGTATATCGATTTTGGGCTAAATCTGCTACTAGTGGGATATTGAGGTCTCTATGGATGATTTTATTAGTAACAAAGTAAGGAGCTTTTAGGATTTTTAGTAGAATTTTGGACTGCAACGATTGGATGTGGGAGAAATTTGATGGGTTAGTGGACCCCCATAGCTCAATGTCATAGGTCCTTATTGGTCTAATAATGGTTATATAAATTAGTTTTTTGTAGTAAATAGGGAGTTTTGATCATGTAAGTGTTGAATTAAACGGTATCTACGCACAGTTTCTTGTCATTTAAGTCTTGTATGAGGATTCCAAGTAGGACGTTTGTCAAGATGGAGTCCTTGGTATCGTATTTGTTCTACAGGAATGAGTGTAGTATTATTAAAGGATACAGTATGACAGAAAGTCATAGGTTTGGGACGTCAAGTAAAAGTGATTTGATAGGTTTTATTTGGATTTCTTTTAATTCTCCAGTTTTTACACCATTCTTCAATGGCAGATATATGGTTCTGTAGGATTTGGAATGCAGCAACAGGATCGTTATTTATGGATAAAACACATGTGTCATCAGCATAACTATTAAGGACAGGGCTTGGATGGATAGGAATATCAGCTGTATACACCGTGTTGAGGATTGGACCTAGGATACTACCTTGAGGTACACTGTCTGATTAAGTAAATACTGATGAGTAGGAGAGATTATGTCTAACTTTAAAGGTTATATCTGAAAGGTTGGAATGGATTATGAGGAAAAATGTCGGAGAGAGGAATCAATGGAGTTTGTAAAGCAGTCCTGAATTCAAAACTCTATCAAAATCCTGTTCAACATCGAGAAAGGCCACAGTGCACTACAATCTGCACTCCAACGTGGAGAGTATAACATCCACCCCAAGATGACACTGCTGAATAGTTGAATGGGATGATCAAAATCCAATCTGGTGGTCAGCAGTGGTGATTTAAATCTAGGATCGTGTATAAATATTTTAGGATTATGTAATTCATTATCACATGTAGTTAATAAACATTATTACTTAATACTATTGGTAACAAAATATTAGACATGCTCATTGAAATTTAAAAAAACTTAATTTTTTCTTTATTTTTTGAAATTAACCACAAATTAGCCTGGATGGCCTTTGCTCGAAATGTAATTCATGGACTGAGGAGTAGAAAAAAGTCATTTTTAGTGATGATAAAAAAATAATTCTGGATGGGCCAGATGGATTTCATAATAAAATAATTAGATATGTTGATTATTATTGACAAAGATAATAAGAAAATAACTACAAAATGGACTAAATAGGAAAATAGTAGTAATAAATAGATAAATAATTTATTCTGGGACTGGGTCCCCTAAGAATAACAGGATTGTACAGTTGAGGTATACATGTCTGGCCAACAGACAGAAGGAACATAGTTAATCACTAATTACATAATATATATATATATATATATATATATATATATATTATATATATATATATATATATTATATATATATATACATGATAAAATAAAACAATTCTTAAAAAATATTGTGTTGAACAAAATTAAAAAATAAATTAATAGATAACAAATTTTAAATATAGACAATGAACAAATATATTCTTTCAGAGTGTGATGTCAGGAATATAAATATACAGTTTTTAAGCATCTTTTGGGGATAATAAAAGGTATTGTAAAAGTTGGGATTTGAATGAGGAGAGAGACGTAGCATGGCGGATAAGAGTAGGTAGAGAATTCCAGAATAATACACTTTATAACTTTTTATCTGCTTACCCTTATCATCAAAAAATTAATATAGTTAAAAATTTAATCAATACAGAAGGGAAATTGACTGATAATGAATATATATTAGAAATAAAAAGAAAAAAGTAGAAATAGAATGATAATTCACAATAAAAATAATAAAATAAATGATACACAAAAAGAAATTAAAAGAAGAATTAGGCAAAGTACAATTAATGAATTCTATGGAAAGGACAATATAAAGATAAAAATAATCAAATAAGTAATATAGATGACATGAATAAAAAACTGTTCAATTTTTTCAAAATAAACTACATACCACATAAAATACATATTTCACTTAAAAAATAAAAAATACATTTAAACAATATGACCATAATAACATATAATTTAGACTATAAAATAACAATAAATTAAATACATATATCACTAATATGAAGGACAGAGTAGAAAAAGAAAATAAACTAAATGCTATTTATAAAAGAGATTGCATAAATTTCAAATAAGTTTATATTGATGAAACATCTAAAATGTTAAAAACAAGAATAAAACAACATATTTCCAATCGGAAAAATATAAATTATACATCACTTTCTAATCATAGTATAGTAAATAAACAAGATTTTAATTTTGAAAACATACAAATACTAAATACATAACAAAAGACTAAAAATAGTAATATTCTTGAATCAATTTATATAACTAAAAATTGAAAAAATACAGTAATTTACAAAAAAGATAAAAAAAAATGCAAAATTATGCGGATATAATAAATATATTGTATTTCTGATTTGAATTTTATAAAAAATATATATTCTAAATCTCTATCCTGGATAATTTTTTTTTTCAGTGGTGCGACAGGCCGTGTAGGTCCTGGGCCTCGCGGTGTAAACTCCTGCGAGTTTCACTCAGTTTCACGATGTTATTTTTAGTGTAGGGTCATCACTCCTTAAGCCTATTTTTGCGAGTAGCCACCAGTAGGCTGACGAGTCTCACATACCCGGGGGAGAGGCTGTGAGTGAATCCTTATTTAATTACATTCTTCTAAAAGTCCTGCTGGGATGGGATTCGAAATCACAACTCTGGGGGGAGACTAGCGCGCTAAGCCACTCAGCCACCGACGCCCCATCCTGGATAATATTTATTATTAATATATATAAACATAAGCAAGTATAGGTATGAAGTGATATTAGAGGTTACTTTTAGTCTAATTCATAATTGTTTGTATAAAATAGTGTTTATATATGTATATAAACACATATATAAAAAGTTACCTAAAGTTAAAAAGTTACCTATATTTATTCAATATGGAAAATTTATGTAAGTACTATTAAAATACAGATATTTTATACACAAATTTAGAATACTATATGGATAACTTTTAAGAGAACGATGGAGAGCAAGGCATCCTAAAAGTAATTCTAAAAACTCCTTTCACGGCCTCAACAGAAAGGAGCAAGTGGTCAATTTCCGACTACTCTCAAACCACAATAGACTAAAATTCCACCTCTTCCGAAAATTCAAAATAGGACATAGTCCTATGTGCGAATGTGGTGAAGGAGAACAAAACGCTGAGTACATCTTGCAAAACTGTGTCCTTCTGAAGGAAGCGGGAAGAAAGGGTTGGCCTGAACCGAAGGAACTGGAAACAAAGCTTTATGGAACACTAAAGAACGTAAGAAGAACCGCCCAATTTGTCATGGTTTTGTCGCCGGACGTGACTATTTAAAGAACAACGAGGACGAACAAGAAGGATACTGTTTACAACTATCTTGGCTATCTTTACTTTTCCCTTAGAATGTTTATATAAGTTATCCAAAATGATTAAACCTGAATATTTTTAATTCCTTACTACCTTTATCTGTTCCCTGTTCAACCACGATTTACATTATATTTTGGACCTTCTCCCTTTCACTTTGAGCAAAAATTATTATTTTAGATTTGGACTAATTCAGAGCTAGTTTTCATTTATCTTAGTACTTTTACAATCTATCTATTGCTTATTTTCAATTCAATATTATTATTCTTAGTTTCAAGGGTGAGTATATCAATGGCAAAAAGTAGTGAGCTAATCATTAGCCAAATGATTAAGCATAAAATGCCCTAAACTGAGAATTTGGGATTTAATGATAATGAAAACTCAGCACTAAAATTGGAAAATGGAGTTTGACCCCAACTAAGTACTTTAAATATTTGGGGAGGTGGCTTTTGAAGGGAAGCCAAAGAAAAAAATACATTCACGAAAAGGTTTAAGAGGAAGAATGGTAATATGGACTTCTAATTATGTTCTTTAGAATAAGATGTCAAGCTAAGAGGCTCTCATATTCTTTTGCCTTAATTAAGATGTTGAATGCAACAGAAACCTGGACAATTTCAACATACTCGGCAAGAAAATTTGTCTCAATGACAATTTTGGAGATGTAGTTGTGGAAAGTACTTAATTTAAATGTTATTAAATATTGTCTGTTCAGAAATTCATAGACTGGCCTTACAGAATTTGGATTCGTATTTTCAGCTGTTACCCCTCACCTGAAGGTTCTAATTTGTATTGTTATTCTGCTGAGAAATTTTTCCGCTTATTCAATTCTTCTACTCCCTTGATCTCTATTTTGTTCCTTACAACCCTGACACCATACCCAGAGTCCTGGCTTGATCTGTATGTTCTGGATTGTGCTGAAAAACTCATCGTATCGTCTCAAAATCGAGTTCCCTTCCTGTCTGCTCAAATATGATCTTATTCAGATAACCTGTAACCTTCCAGTTTCGCTATTTTCTCAAAAAACCATTATTGTTCGTAACCTCAACAACCTTTCCTCAGAAATCTTGGCACCTAGCGATCTTGAAGCTATCCCTTGGGACACCATATATTCCCTCAGAGCCGTAGATTCCATGGTCGAAACCCTTACCGGCCACCTCCACAATATCCTAGACCGCCATGCTCCCCTTATCACCAAGAAAATCCGACACTCTCCTGCTTCCTTGTTGGCGCCTGCAATAAAGGAGAGCATGATGCACAGGGATGCTGCAAGGCGGAGATTTATGCGCACCCGTATTCCTATAGATTATTCCACCTTCAAACATCTCAGAAACAGTACCCAATCTATAATACACAAAGCTAAATACCAATATTTTCAACAGTCCTTACCTTGCGCATTCGACTTCAAAACCAAATGGGCAATCCTTCGTAAATTGTCTTTGGGAACCTTGTAAAGAACTTGTAAACCTTAGGAAAATACGATCCTTAAGAGAACAGCCTCTTTCTCTTCCAAGCTTGGTGATATAATCTGTGAACATCGATGTAGGTCGACCTCAGCTTTCCTTCTTGTCGGGCCTCCATCGACTATTTTATTTTTATTTTGTCGCCCATTCAGCTCGCGTGACCCTTCAACACACTTGACACTTCGCGCGTGACACTTCAATTGTCACTGCTCCACAAACTCTCCAATGGGCACAATCCCAAAGTTCTTTCATTGTGAATTTGGTCCCTTCTAATTTTTACTAGGATCCTCCTTGATGATGTTGTTTAATACCAGAACAACATCATCTGCATATATAAATGCTTGAACCAGAACTGGTATTAAGGGTTCTCCTCTTACAGACTTTCCATATCTTGTCCTTTAAACTTATAAAAAAAAAGAGAGGACTGAGGCTTTATCGTAGTTTAACACCCTTATTAAACTTAAATGATAGATTTGACTTGCTTCTGTTCAGCCTACCAATACCTTTTGGGTCCTGGTACACTGATTTAATAGCACCAGAGATTTTCTCTAAACCTCTACTAAACCTCTTAATCTTTACTCAAGTAGACAGAGTGAAGTACCAAGGATAAACATATTGGACGGTAATTATCACAAAGTATTTGGTTCCCATTCTTGTGAATTTATATTGAATAAATGAAAAATAATTTTTATTCTTGGACATTTTGTCCCCTAATACAGCAGGCTCTATCGCAAACTACCAGTCCTTTCTAGTTTGTACAACTGCCTTCCAGTTTCTAATTTCGAGCAGAGATCTATAGATATCTCATATCTCAAGCCATACTGTCTTACCTGTGGAGTATTGGATACCCGACTTACCTGGTACAATGCATTTTTCATCTTTCGTATCTATTCGTGTGACATGACCACCATGCCCTTTAGTATTCAGTTTGATCTTCGATTTCTGGAGCTAAAAAAGAAAACATTCAAGAAACAATAGCTAAATCTAAGAGTTAATGATGCTTTTAAAAAAATAAGATAAAATAAGCATACAAATACGCATAAGCTATTTTCATTCAGTTATCAGGGAAAAGAGCAAAGCAAGAAAGCTTAGAAATTTATGTTTGAAAAAAAAAATATATATATGTTAATGACTGAAACTTAGTGTATTCACCAGACACTTCACTTTTGTCTTCAAATTTAGACCTGAATATTAGACATCACTGTCATTAATTCCTGGTTTCAAACTAATCCAGTAGATTGTCAGTAGTTCTATAATTACTTATAAATCTTTCAATTTGAAAATGATTTTATTTTTTTCCAGTTTTCCCAATGGTCTTTAAAGGAAGAGAGGTACATGAACATAAATTATGAATGTTTTAAGAATTTGTTAATATTCTTGGGCATTGGTTATGTAAATGCGAACGACAGATAAATTATTTAGATATAGTTGATACATAAATACTAAATTTGCTACTAAAAATGCGAAAGGAGAAAGGAGGGTGAAAATTTGGGATTATAGGTATTGTTTGATGCTTAATAAAAATAAAAAATATACCAAAACAATTTTTGTGACGAAATAAAAGAATATTCTCTGTATAGTACACCCAAATCACCTAGTTGTATGAAATATGCTTTACAACATATTATCATACCGACCGAATATAATAAAAATCGGTTGGGCCGTTTTGGAGTTAGACCAGGAACATCATGCGTGGCACGAGATTCACTAAATTGAAAAGTTCAAATATCATATATAATTGCATGTGAAAAAATAAAAATGTTGAATACTGTCCGAACGAAAACCATTTCATTGTCAGGCAACGTCATTTTAAGATGCTAGAAGGTACTGAAAAAGAAGGCATTTGAATGTGGAGAGGGAGGGAGCAAAATGGATGTTTGATCGGAGGGAATCCCAGAAACTAGTGGAACCGGCCAGAAAGGAGTATTCATATTTTTTTGTTCTGTGGGAATGGTTATAAAACCTATATACCCAACCTGGATAGACGTGATCTCATCTTTTGTGGCTGAATTGAGGGTTTGAACTGCAGGAGATTGTAGATATGGAGTGGGAGTTGGGAGTTGATGGTTTGGTGTAGGAATAACCCAAGGAAATATTGCCAACGCACAGTGAGGAAAATCACGATTTAGTGGCCAAAATTCTATAACTCTTGATCTAATTCAGATAAAAATTCTTTTTTCATTTACAAGTAGAGAATGTACTTTATTGGTGAGTGTTACATTTAAAAATTACTCTTGTTACATTTTTTAATATTTTTAATTAATTTTCAAATTTACTGATTTCATACATTTTTTTGTATTCGATCAATTTACTCTATATAGGAGCATTTCAATCGACAGAAATAATATATTATCTGCTTCTATAAAGTTTTATGCACGTATAATGGCCTTACTCATGAATTTACAACGGATACAGAATTTATAAGGAATTATTGTTTAAAGGCAAAAATCGACAAATTTAACTTAACAAAATAATATATTTTCGATACTTATTCTATGAATAAAATATTTTTTTTATTACTACGGAACAAATAAAATATATATTATGAAATATGAGGCATATTTTAGGATTTTGACTAAATTAACATTAAAAAATATGGCTCAAATCTTTAAATCGATATAACACTGATCGATCAAATTGAATCATGGTATTTTAGTACCATCAACTCCCTAAAACAATAAAGGAAAACTAAAAGCAAATATTTCCAATTAAAAATTTAATGAATTTTTGAATTTTCTATCATTTTTTAATCTAGTAAATTAAAAATATTTTTTACTATTTTTAAAGACATTTCAAGTTTATAAAATACACGAGGTGTAATGAAAGCGAAAATAAAGCTCCCTGGAATTATTTGTTGTCTCTCTTATTATTACTTCAATGTCTGCAAAAGTATTTATGTCCGTAACTGAAAGTGTATGATACGATGCGCTTGGAATTTCCAAAAAATAATAATATTCACATTTATATATCTTTAATATATACAAGGTGTAACAAAAATAAAAATAAACATTATATATGTATTGTTGAAATATATTTAGTACGGTAATTATGATTATTTATATCAACTATTCAAAAATATCCTTGATATCTTCAGTCCAGTCCTCATGTGATTCGTTTTCTTTTTTTTTTTTTTTACACATTCTGAAAGACGATATTGAAGGGTCTGTAGATAAAAGCATTATTTGAAAAAAAGTCTTGGTTATTATTGTTCTTAACTGAAAGAATGAATAATATGCATATCTATAACCGAATTTCTCCGTATTATGATAATTAATAATATTGGAAAACTATTACGTATATTTATCTAGTAATATTACATTCTGTCCTTAGTGAGGTCATAGTAATCGTAATAAGAGACTTCATTAAAAGCATATTTACAAAACATCACCAAACAAATACTATGGAATAAAATAAACAAATGAATTAACATTAAGTTATAGAATGAGACTTAACTTATAAATAATATACAGTAATTATTAATAACTTCCTTTTCTATACCTGAGGGTGTCACCCATAAACCTAGAAAGGACAGACCAAGTACCGACAAAGAACACATACCTGTACTTAGGACACAGAATCCAACATCTGGAAGCACTTCTTTTATGGTGCCCATCATGCCGCTACCTCATCCCCTCTACAAAACCTTGCTATATATACCCTTTGATCCTCAAAACTCATCACTCTAGTTGTAACATTTACTTGTGTCACACTCATAGAAGGAGACCTCGGAATGTACACTTGTAGTCACCCTAACTCCTCAGCACAGTTTATTGTATTCTGAATATCTATTTTGTTCTGATAATAAAAGCAGTATTTTAATATCTTCACTGTGTGTGATTCATTAACTATTAGAAAAACAGCGAGAAGATTTTTCGAAAATTTTGAAATTACTTACATTTTACATTTAGAAGAAGAAATAATTTATAGATTTAAAAATATACTATATATGCTCAAAAGGGGGTTGAAGTAAAACCCTCAAAAGTTTGGGAATACACAAGCTTCACTTTAGACATTTAAAAAAAATCTTGCAAGAGAAATTTATCATCAACAGTCCATAAAATCCTCTGCCATGGTAAATATGTGCTCAGCTTTCACACGTTGCCCATTTACGAGTTATCTGAAGAAACTAACCATGAAGAGTACAGAAGGTTAAAGCTTATAAAAACTTGTAAGATATCGAGGCAACGAGATAATCAAGACCTTTTTCAAATAATTTTTTTTTCATCAGACCCTTCAATATCGTCTTTCAGAATGTGTCAAAAAAAAAGAAAAGAAAACGAATCACATGAGGACTGGACTGAAGATATCAAGGATATTTTTGAATAGTGGATATAAATAATCATAATTACCGTACTAAATATATTTCAACAATACATATATAATGTTTATTTTTATTTTTGTTACACCTTGTATATATTAAAGATATATAAATGTGAATATTATTATTTTTTGGAAATTCCAAGCGCATCGTATCATACACTTTCAGTTACGGACATAAATACTTTTGCAGACATTGAAGTAATAATAAGAGAGACAACAAATAATTCCAGGGAGCTTTATTTTCGCTTTCATTACACCTCGTGTATTTTATAAACTTGAAATGTCTTTAAAAATAGTAAAAAATATTTTTAATTTACTAGATTAAAAAATGATAGAAAATTCAAAAATTCATTAAATTTTTAATTGGAAATATTTGCTTTTAGTTTTCCTTTATTGTTTTAGGGAGTTGATGGCACTAAAATACCATGATTCAATTTGATCGATCAGTGTTATATCGATTTAAAGATTTGAGCCATATTTTTTAATGTTAATTTAGTCAAAATCCTAAAATATGCCTCATATTTCATAATATATATTTTATTTGTTCCGTTGTAATAAAAAAAATATTTTATTCATAGAATAAGTATCGAAAATATATTATTTTGTTAAGTTAAATTTGTCGATTTTTGCCTTTAAACAATAATTCCTTATAAATTCTGTATCCGTTGTAAATTCATGAGTAAGGCCATTATACGTGCATAAAACTTTATAGAAGCAGATAATATATTATTTCTGTCGATTGAAATGCTCCTATATAGAGTAAATTGATCGAATACAAAAAAATGTATGAAATCAGTAAATTTGAAAATTAATTAAAAATATTAAAAAATGTAACAAGAGTAATTTTTAAATGTAACACTCACCAATAAAGTACATTCTCTACTTGTAAATGAAAAAAGAATTTTTATCTGAATTAGATCAAGAGTTATAGAATTTTGGCCACTAAATCGTGATTTTCCTCACTGTGCGTTGGCAATATTTCCTTGGGTTATTCCTACACCAAACCATCAACTCCCAACTCCCACTCCATATCTACAATCTCCTGCAGTTCAAACCCTCAATTCAGCCACAAAAGATGAGATCACGTCTATCCAGGTTGGGTATATAGGTTTTATAACCATTCCCACAGAACAAAAAAATATGAATACTCCTTTCTGGCCGGTTCCACTAGTTTCTGGGATTCCCTCCGAACAAACATCCATTTTGCTCCCTCCCTCTCCACATTCAAATGCCTTCTTTTTCAGTACCTTCTAGCATCTTAAAATGACGTTGCCTGACAATGAAATGGTTTTCGTTGGACAGTATTCAATGTTTTTCATGTATTTCAATATTTTATTTTGTTAAGTTAAATTTGTCGATTTTTTGCCTTTAAACAATAATTCCTCATAAATTCTGTATACATCGTAAAGTCATGAGTAAGGCAATTATACACGCATAAAACTCTATAGAAGCAGATATTATATCATTTCTGTCGATTGAAATGCTCCTATATAGAGTAGATTGATCAAATCCAAAAATAAATGTATGAAACCAGCAACTTTGAAAAATATTAAAAAATGTTACGAGAGTAATTTTTTTACACTCACAAATAAAGTACATTCTATATTTGTAAATGAAAAAATAATTTTTAATTTATCTGTATTAGATCAAGAGTTATAGAATTTTGGCCACTGAATCGTGATTTTTCCCCACTGTGTGACGGGGGTGTGGAAAAAGCCATTTTGATTCGGTATAAAAATGGGATCGTATGGAAGGAGAGAGAGAGGTCGGTATGAAAAGATGTTATGGTTGTAATATTAATAGCACCGTTATATTTAAATAATATTAGTAATATATTCTGGCCGTACCTAATATACGCAAGTAATTAGTGGTGGGGAGGCGCAAAAATTTCCATGCGCATCTCACATGCGATAAGAAAGAGAGGCGCACTTAGTGGCAGCAGGAAGACACCCGAGTGACAGGCAGCCACGCTGGATTTGTTCTCCTCCACTACTCGTCCCGACGACTTCGTGAGGAAGCCGGGAGATTTTTTCCGGAAAGGAGATCGGAGGAAGAACTGTCACACGAGGACTTGCGGTAATTGGGAGAGCGCTATTAACCCGCCTCCCTGTGTTGTGTTGTAAATAATCCTACTGGCCAGGGGAATAAGGACTATATAACTAAGCAATGTATATAGATTTAATAGTGGATAGATTATGGGTTTTTTTATTTTTAATTTGTCTATAAAAATATAATTTGTAGATGTAAAGTTGGGTTTAGTACTTGGTTTTCTTTAATTAAGTATAAATAGTTTTGTTTTTATAATATACCAGAGTAGGTTTTTTTTTAAAAATTTGTTGATGTAAATATATTTTGTATGTGTGAATTGTTTTATTTATTTATTTTATTTTATCCTGTAATTAAATATACATGTTTTTTATATCTTTATTATACGGGAAATTTTATGTTTGTTTATATATGGTATGTGCAAAGGTACATCCAGGATTTAATTTATTTACTTTTCTATAATCTAAAATAATGACTGATTTTATTTGAAAGTTTAAGTTTAATGTTTTCGTTATTTACATTAAAAAATAACGTGGCGCCCTGAATAATAGACCAGGACAAATTTGAACCCACACCCTTCTCCACTGAGTGTAGGCAATCAATGAGACGAGGGTTACAAAGAGATGGATGGAAGGAGTACATGAAGCTATGGCGGCTAGGGGCCAGACTGAGGAAGATTACCAGAACAGAGCGAAAAGACAGCTAGGACTATTAGGGTAAGATATATAAAGTTAAGTTGTAATAAAGTAGTTAATAATAATAATAATAGCTTTATTGACATCAGTTTGACAAAAGCCTCTCCCATAGGGAGGAATTTATAGTAGTTGGCTATAGTAAGAAATAAATATACATACAATTAAAATATTAAAGAATAGCAAATAAGCTAAATATATATATATATATATATATATATATATATATATATATATATATATATATATATATATATATATATAACATATAAAGATAGGGTACATGAAATCGCCTCGATGTGCCAAACACGAATCTTAAAAAACAGTTCATAATAAGTTTCAATTGTTTAATATGTTCTCTAGCATAATCGAGACGCCACCATATTCCACACATCCATGATTAAACTGAGGGATTTCAGCATTTATCCCCTGCCTTCAACCCCTGGCCCGAGAAACCCGATATAACCTTCAAAGTCGACGTAGGGGTGAAAACAAAAAATGATTTTAAATACTGGTAAACGCTGCTAATAGTTCAGCGGAAGGAAAGGTTAAGTAAATTTGAAAGTCACTCAGTAGGAGATAGGAGCAGTGGTACATTGGAATAGGAACAACAAAACAAAAGTAATAACAGATAATTCAGACAAACTTAAATTACTCAAAAAAGACAAGTCCTAACAGGAAGTTACACTAGATAACAGAGATAAGGAGGAAGGTTTCATGTTGTGCTGATGATGCATAAGTATTTGATTTTAGTAAGAGCAGATTGAGTGGAGAAACCTGATTGGAAACCGGATTAAAGAAGATTGGGTAATTAGGATTCTTCAAGGAATTTCGACATTTAAGATTGTACTTCTAGTAATTCTCAACGATCAACTAATTATACCAACAATGAAATAATAAGTCATTAAGGTCTATTTTAGTGGGAAGCAGCAGGCAGTCAGAGTGGTAATCCCTAAGCAGTAAGAGTATTAAAGGACGACGACCCCAGGACTTTTTGATAAACACTTCTACCTGTAAGTTATATTTATTTATAATATTTTTTACTGTGTAATATGTTATGTTTCTTTATATTGCTTATTATGTAATTCAATCTTGAATTTATTTGACTTAATTTTATATCTTGTATATATGAATTTGTATTCTTTATTGCTTTTGGTTTAGTCAATTACTGTTTATTTCTGTGTACTGTTTTACTGTTTCTTATGATTGTTTTTTATATTAATTAGGTATTATATAATTCAATTTTGTATTAGCATGCTTTAATTTTATATCTTGTATATATTTATATGTATTCCTTTTAGCTTTTAAGCTTCGTCAATTACTGCTTCATACCGTGTACTGTGTTACTGTTTCTTTGTAAATGTATTTTTATATTCCTTATGTATTATATTGTTTTTCGCTATGTAGTGTGTGTACGGTTACTTTATAAAAAATGTGTTATATTATTTAAGTATTGTATCATATCATACTGTGTACTGTTACTATTTGTTACTGTACTTTATTGAATTGCCGCTGGTGAACTCCTTTCCCACACACGGGCTCGCCTTAGTGAGGTAGTGACTTCTACTTGCACTGTAAAATTTCTGTATATTGATTTAAATAAAGAGGTTTAAAAAAATATATAATAATGGTGCAGTGTTTGCTTTGCGATGGTGCTATCCCCAGGGAGGAAAAGAAAAAGGTGTGAGGTGCTGGGAGTGCCGTGTTCTTTTTCACGGCATTTGCTGCAATTCATCGGAAAAAGAAATTGATGCGCTCAAGACCCATAAAAAATCACGTTTATGCCAAAAGTGTGGTCTAGGTAAGAAGTCTGATCACCAACTATTATAAAGAATATTCAATAGCAAACTAAGGAGCCATCTCCATCTGACATACTCTCAGCAGTAAATAGGCACTGCGCCCACGTAAATCAAGAGATAAAATATTTAAAACCTTTGAAAAATACGGAGAACTGGGTTTCGAGCTAAACGAGAGACTCAGTAAGATTGAAAATCATCTCGAGAGACAGTCAAAATATCTAGAAGATATATCATCCGAAAATAAAGCTTTAAAGTGCCGAGTAGGCGAACTGGAAGTCCGGCTGAACAGGGCTGAGCAAGGACTATTGTCAAGATCATTAGAAATCAGAACATACCGGTCCGCCCGGGGAAACCCCCGCGGCTCTAGTGAACAACATAGCGGTCGGTCTCGGCTATTTAATAATTAATTAAAGGGGAATTCAGAAAGGATTCGCGTTAGGAGGGTCCTTCCTCTTCTTTTCTCTTCATCTATTTATCGTCCCATATGGTCCTACTCACCATCTCTCCAGATCCGACACCTGACTAGATGTCACCATGTCATCGATTAAGGACATAAACTTCTTTCTGCATCCCAACTTCCTGTTTCGTTCTTATCATCTCATGACCTCATCCAGATAACATATGATTTCCAAACTCCAGTGTTCCTACCCAAAACTATATCTTCCCGTAAAGTAGATAGTCTAACCCGAGACCTTGAATCCTTAAACCGGTATGAAATATATTCTTGCTCTTCCATCGATTCGATGGTAGACATCCTCACCTCCAATTTACCTAGTATCCTTGACTCCCATGCTCCTCTCAAAACCACTACCTTTCGTCGTCGACCTGCTCCTTGGATGTGTCAAGAAATAAAAAATTTACAAAAATAGCCCATAGTCTCTTTAGACGTACCAGACTGACAGATGACTACAAAACGTTTAGGGCACTCCGCAATCTTACACAGACAGCAATTAGACAAGCGAAATCGAAATACTTTCACGATGCCCTCTCCTCAGCACCTGATTCTAAATCAAAATGGCAAATACTTCGCAAACTATCCCTCTACAAATCCTCTTCCTCTGAAGTATTTCAGGTCTCACCTAATGAACTAAATTTATATTTCTCATCTGCTTCCACTAACGATTCTTCTCAACTTCCCTCCGACTCTCCGCTAGTTGCTTCATTTAATCCCGATAAGTTTTATTTTTCCGATATCTCACCACTGACCTAATTTCCTCGGTTATGAAATCCCATACCAATTCTATAGGATTTGATGGTACACCTGTCAAATTGATAAAATTATGCCTTCCCGAAATCTTACCTGTCCTACTCTACATATATAACTTTTCCTCAAAAACTCTATATTCCCTACCTCCTGGAAAAAAGCAATTGTACACACTATTAATAAAACCTTTAACCCCACTTCCCCTAAAGACTATATCTATCCTCTCAAACCTTTCTTAATCGCTAGAAAGAATAGTTCAATCTCAACTATCAAAGTTCCTCTAAAATTCCAAACTGCTTGATCCTCTCCAATCTGGTTTTCGTCCCGGCTTTTCCACTCAATCCGCTCTCCTAAAAATTAATAGCGACAATGATACTGCTATGGACGAAAAAAAGTTGGCTGTGCTCATACTTCTGAACTTTATAAAAGCTTTTGACTCTCTTGACCATTCTATCCTTTTTTCCAAACTAAAATCTTTATCATTTTCCAATAGCACAATTCGTAGATTCCAGTCTTTCCTTTCCAACAGAACTCAAGCTACCATTCCTAATCACCCTCTTTCTTCCTTCTTAGCTCTTTCGGCAGGCGTAGCCCAGGGCTCAAGTATCTCCCTTCTCCTATTCAATTCCTATATCAATGATCTTCCCAATTCAATCCTTCACTGCTCCCATCATTAATATGCTGACGACATCCAGATCTACCTATCTTTCCCTCCTTCTGAGTTATTAATAGCATTTACCAAAATTCAGAAAGACCTTGATAGAATCAGTGCCTGGGCAACCCAGAATAAACTAAGGTTAAATACTATGAAAACTCAGGTCATCCTAATAGGTTCTATTTCCCTCCTCAGAGCCAATACTACATTTCCTAGTCAATATGCTCAAGAGTACTTCCATCGCTCCCGTAATCTCCCCCCACTTCCTACACGTAGGATGTTGGTTTCCTCGATTATTTTCCCCCACTTAGATTATTGCTGCGTGGTATATGGAGGCCTCTTGACTGTACTTGATGACAGACTCAAGCGGATTATGAATATGTTTATAAGATTCATCTTCGGTACCTTCAGAAGGTCGCCCTTAAGTAACCCACTTATACAGCGAATTGAAGTGGCTCCTACCCTGCGTATGTAGACAATATTTCCTAAGGACATACTTCTACCAAGTCATTAAATCTCAACATCCTCCATATATTCACAGTATCCTTCAATTCAAATCCTCAATTCACTCACTTGAAACCAGATCACGCCATTCTGACCTTTACATTCCTACCCATAGGACTAAATCTTTTGATAATTCCTTTTATATCCGCTCTACATCTCTTTGGAATTCCCTACCTAATCATATTCGCCATGCTTCTTCCCTTCTCTCATTCAAATCCCATCTTTTCCAACACCTTCTAAGATCCCAAAGAGACACACACTAAATGTAAAATTGTTAATCCACTATCCTACTTTCAACATAAGACAATCTTTTTTCATTTTATCAAAATCCTAGAGTTATGGATTAATTTATTTATTTGGAAATGGTTCAGCTCTATTATCTTATAGCAGATTATTTTTCTTTTGTTTATATTCTATATATTTTGTACTCTCTCTCTCTCTCTCTCTCTCTCTCTCTCTCTCTATTATTATATATATATATATATATATATATATATATATATATATATATATATATAGGTTTTATTTTTTTTACACATTTGTAAATAAAAGTTTATTTCATTGGTCTCTCCGCCAGACGTGTATATATTTATTGTACGACATTGTTATTCTTAAGGAACATAGTCCCAGAATAAAGTTATTTTATTATTATATGGTATATACAGCTGATAATCCACTCCATCCTAGGATTGTCCTCACAACTTACGCGAATGACTCATATGTGTTATCCGTCCATAATGATCCAACCACTGCATCCCATACCCTTCAGCCCCACATCACAGCCATTGAGAAATAGTGTCCGAACTGGAGGATTAAAATAAATCCTAAAAAATCCCACCAAATTACCTTTACCCTTCGTCGCAAACCGATGACTTCCTGCCCCACTGTATCCTTTAATAATACCCCACTCATACCTGTTGAACAAATCCGATACCTAGGACTCAATCTTGACAAACGTCTTACATGGAATCCTCACACGAGACTAAAACGACAAGAAACTGCCCGTAGATACCGATTACTACAACACTTACTCGACAAATGTTCAAAACTTCCAATTCATTACAAAAAGCTCATTTATGCTACCGTCATCAGACCCATCTGGACATATGGAATCGAGCTTTGGGGCTCTACTAAGCCATCTAATTCCTCCCGTATCCAATCCTTACAATCCAAAATCCTTCGCTCCTTGTTTCGTCACAAATAAAATCATCCATAACGACCTTAATATCCCATATGTAGCAGACCTTTCTCGTACCTGATATACCGCTTTCAATTCCAAACTCCCTGCCCATATAAACCCCCTTGTCCGCAACCTATCAACCTCACATATTCCTGACAACCCTCCGTGGTGATTGAAAAAAATATGGCCTCGGGATCTACTTACTTAAATAAACATCGAAGTTCTACCGTTGGGTAGTTTCTTCACAAGCCTTTCACGCCCTTTATTATAATTCAACAGTTTTACTTATTGTATTTATGTCATTACAGTTGGAAAATTCAATAAAATATGAATAAAAAAAAAATATATATTACCATACTTAAGCCAATTCGGAAATATGGATTCAACTATGGGGATCCGCCAAACTATCAAATTCCTCTTGCATCCAATCCTTACAATCCAAAATGCTACAAAAAATTCTCAACGCTCTTTATTTTGTTACTAAGAATATCATCCATAGAAACCTCAGTATCCCACTAGTTGCAGACTTAGCCCAAATTCGATACACCTCCTTTAATTCCAAACTACCAGCCAACACAAACCCACTTGTCCGTAAACTCTCAACTCCGTCTCTTCCTGATAATCCTCCGAGGTGCCTGAAAAGACGGTGGCCTCGAGACCTATTAATAAAATAATCATTACAGTGTTACCTAAAAAAAATTATTTAAGTGCTACCAATGGGTAGCCTCTTCAGAAGACTCTTTCATGCCATATTTGTAATTTTAGCTATTTTACTTGTTGTATATATTGTATATACAGTTGTAAAAATCAATAAAAATATATTTTAAAAAAATAGTTTACTCAGTCTGCAGATGTACCCCAAGGTACTAGCATCTTGGGTCCAATCCTTTATACGATATATACAGCTGATATTCCAATTCATACTAGCACTGTGTGTTCTCGACAAACAATGACCCTCTGTTGCTTTCCAAACCTTTCAATCCCACATTGCTTTCTTTGAAGAATGGTGTCAAAAGTAGAGTATTAAAATCAATCTCACTATATCTCGCCAAATTAACTTTACCCCTTGCAGCAATCCTAAGTCTGCCTGTCCCACTATATCCTTTGGCAATATTCCTCTCACCTCAGATGAACAGATCTGGTACCTTGGACTGTATCTTGACAGACGACTCACTTCGAGTTCTCACATTAGACTGAAATTACAAGAAACAGCTCGCAGATATTGTTTATTACAATAGTTACTCGACAAACGATCAAAACTTCCCGCCTACTACAAAAACTAATTTATATGACCATACTTAGACCTATTTGGACATATGGAATTGAACTACGGGGATCCACCAAACCATCAAATTCCTCTCATATCCAATCCTTGCAATTCAAAATCCTCCGAAATATCCTAATTGCCCCTTATTTTTTCACCCATAAAGTAATCCATAAAGACCTGAATATCCCATTAGTTGCAGACTTAGCCCGAATGGGATATACTTCCTTTCACTCCAAACCCATTTGTCTGTAACCTCTCATCTCCTTTTATTCCTGATCATTCTCCCAGGCGGTTCTTTTTTCTTCTCACGCCTATCATGCCCATATCTCGATTTTCACATTTACTTGATGTATTTTTTTTTTGTTAATACAGTTGTAAATATCACTATAATAAATAAATAAACAAATTTTCGTCTGCTATTCAAAAAAAAAAAAAAAAAAAAAAAAAATGGAGTGGAGTGGTCTAGTGGATAGAGAGCTAGTCTACTGTGCTCCGAGTCCAGGGTTCGAATCCCGGATTTGACGGAATATTATTTATTCTGTTATTTCAGCCGGGGGGCGATCCTGGGGTATGGAGACCCTCCTGGGGCATACCCAGCCTCTATAAAGTGGGTACCCAAAAATGTGGAAAAAACCGGGCGGCTGAGCGTGATCTCGGCTGAATCACCTCATTGCACGGCCGTTGGCGTTGAAACAGTACTGAGCCCAAGATCCTTCAGGGGTTTTAGAGGTAGAGGTTTTTTTTTTTTTTTTAAAGTTTAAGAATATTCGGACTTTTCAAGCAGCTATGGCTCTTCTATCGTTGGTTTATAAATTTACAGGATCTCAAAAAATTTTCTTCATTTAATTCGCTCTAATATGGTGAAAAAAAAACCTACCTTCATTGTCTAATCAACGATTAAAGGAGGTAATAATAAGAAATAAAAAAAGGCCAAAAAGAAAATTTGCGCTGAATATTTTTCTCATGAGCCAAGTCATAGTATGGTAGCATATACAAGACCATAGTACAATTAGATAGGAAACTCAAATTTTGAGATTTTTGCTGTTATCCATTACCCTATTTGTATGAAATGAGTGATAAAAAGTTGTTTTATATAAACTATTTGCCTAATATGTTTAGATATATGAATATTTAATTTTCCGTTCGACTTTGCGCAAAACTTACTTAACTATATTCAGGGTTCGACTTCTTAAGCTAACAACTGTCAAATTACATTTATTTACAATATATTTATTTCTTTTTATTGCACATGTTTATCAAGATGACCTATAAATGTGCTCCCAGGTAAAATAAGGTTGGGGACTCCAGCTCTAGATGAACCCTGTGAAGGTGGCAATATGGATTGATAGGGATAAGAGAAACTAGAAATCTATAATACCTGAGTAAGGCACTCATTAAAGTAATCCGAGATCTGCTACACATTGTTTGGTTAACAAAACTCTTCCCACTGATGCATAACTCTTATCAAACAAGAAAGGGGACCAAATGAAGCATAGCAACTATTGTGGGATAACACTTCTAAGCCTTGCCTATAAGGTCCTTTCCAATATAGATGAGTGGTATATCCTATATTGACCAAATTTTTGCCTTTAGAAGTCTTAAGGAAATAACTAGAGAGTGCAATATAGTCACCTTTTCATTGACTTCAGCAAAGCTTATGATGGTATCATTGGAGAAAACTATATCACAGGCTTTACTTCCTTTTATAGAATGAGTATATAATTCCTATTAGGTTTTTTATTAGTTTATATTAGGTTTATATTAATATATATATAAGTTTATATTAATTATTAGGTTATATTTCCATATGGGTTTGCAAAGCTCTGGTTTCCAGAAGTTATAACCTATATGAATGGCTACTTTAAAGCTAATAATCAGGTATCTGAAAAGAAGAATCAACCATCAGAAGGTATTTTCATCTCCTAAGGCAAAAACACCTCAGTGATTCAAACTAAACTAATAGTTAATATATTCTGCTGGCAATAATGTTAGAGAAAAAAAGAATTATAACATTCTAAGCCAACTGTCAGGATATGGATAGGATAATGAGAAATTGAACACTGCTATAGAGGATTGTAATGCTGCATGAAGTATCTTGCACGATACAACAAAACAAAAAAAGAAAGGACATCAGCACATTCATACTTACCAGGGAAAGAATAAATTAATAAGCTGACAAAGAAGCAAGAACTACATCCACAGTGTCTGTTAGTGGAATAAGCCTAAGTTATGCTAAAAAAGTAAGCTAATAAAGTATATATATATTTATAAGAGTAATCAAGGTAGCTTATGTTACAAAAGAGAGGCAATATTCACTAAAAAGCTGCTTCATTCTATAACCCTATGAAAACAAAAAAAATATATTGCATCAAATTGACCCAGTAACTTTTGGAAATGGACCCTAGCATGTGAGGACAGTATTAACAGCCTGGTTGTATGGATGGAATCTTCATAAAAATACATTTTTTTGACCTCAGCCTG
Source organism: Piezodorus guildinii (assembly GCA_023052935.1). Taxonomy (NCBI): domain Eukaryota; kingdom Metazoa; phylum Arthropoda; class Insecta; order Hemiptera; family Pentatomidae; genus Piezodorus; species Piezodorus guildinii. The sequence continues at coordinate 57,659,731 of CM041295.1, forward strand.
CCCCTTTGTACACTTATTAATTACCACCATCCACTTAGAAAAAGAACTTTTTTTTTTTCATTTTTCAATAGTAAATTGCATACAGTGCATTGCATTGTCATTATACATTTTTAAATGGCATAGTTTCCTACAATTGTTACTTATATCATATAGAAAAATTTAAAGCAGCTACTGATATGTCTGTTGGGTTTTAAACATAGGGTATCTTATGAAGTTTTATGAAATAAAATATCTGAAATAAAGAACCTCTCTTAGGGACTTATTTGCTTTTATTATTCATCAAGACATGTTTCTATTCTATTTGAGAAAAAAACAAGGTCAGTGATTTAATTGTCATGAAATTTTCTCACTGTAGTTCCATTTCAATGGATGATAACTAATGTTGTGTAGGATTAAATTTCCCATAAGATTCATAGGAAATATTTGTATAACGGTTGAACATCTATCTAACTTTTAATTTCATGATAAAATCTCTGATGCAACACTGGAGGATTTGAATCTACAATGAAGATTTTATGCTACAGTTGCTAATCAGACGATTCTACAGTGGGAGTCTTAAATTTTACTTATCCAGGTTTGATGAGTATCTTTAACGAGAACCTGATATCGCACAAGTCCGGGACCACCATTTTATGACCCCTCAGAAGGATGACATATTATGGCATATAATAAGATAGCCAACTCATTTAGAGGTATTCATTATATAAACTCCATAAAGAACCAAAGGGATTTATTTTTTTCATTGTTTTTTACCAGGCATGGCATAATACATTTTTAAAAATGAGATACTAAAAGATATTTAGCCCAGGTAAAAAACTGAAAAAAGAAGGTTAATTAGGTTTGATTTTGTAATTAAACAGAAATATTGTAGCCCCAAAATTGGTTCATTCATTAGCTTGGGTCTTTTATTTTTTTCATCTTCTCACCTTCTAATATGGACCAGTTATTAAGCCTGCTTCGTCATCGTGAGTTATCAGGCTTATCAGAAGAATTTTAAAAAAATGCCTTTGTCTAAAAGAATGCACCCAGGTCAGGCATAAAAGATAAACCTGTTTTTCAGGCATGGTTTTGCTAATTTTAAAACATAGAACATGGAATGCTTAGTTATTTCCCCTAGTATTAAAAGTTTTTGAAAAGCTACAATTAATCGATGCTTAGTCTAAAAATCATGAGTAATTTTATATAAAAGGGCACCTAGGAAAAGTTAACAAGCTGCACTTGTTAAAAACACAACTGATAATTAAAATAATCATAAAAACTATTAATAAAATAATCATAAAAATTATTATAGTATAGTTTTTAGTAATTCATTCAAACAAATTAAATAAAATATTTAATTTATATTTAGGAAAAGGTTGACTTTGAAATACTATATACTAAAATAATGCAAAAAAGCCAAACAATTTTTTGTTGAGCTGGTTCCTGAACAATTATTCAAGTAAAAAAACACAAATTATGTTTAAAAACCAATATTAGTTGGCATACAAAAAGAAAATAGCCACACAAATTTTCAAATAGTACCTCCAAGATTTTTTCTATACTAAGGTGTGTACACCATAACATACAAATATATATTAGACAACCTAGCTCAGATTCTAATTTAATGTTGAACAATCTTCCATCAAATACCACTCTGTTAACATGTTTCATTTTTATGTTAAAAACTTTTAGAGTGGAACTTTAGATAGAGAGAATGTTGAACCTAATAGCTTCTTAAAATCAATTGTAAAATATTTTATCAAACTACTAAAACCAACCTACCAGGTAGGGAGTCAATTTGCTCCATATATTCAATCTTTACAGGCTTTTTGACTCCCCTGAGGATATCAATGGCTATTTTTGTTAAGGAGGGCTCTGTATCAGAATCTAAGTCACTTGACTCAATGGAGGAATCTAAGTCAGTAGTTTCTATCGATGAATCTGAGGAATCTAAATCCATGAAGATACACTTTTCAGGTATTTTAACATATTTTGGTTCAGTAACTACCTTCAAGTTATACTAAAATCATATATACATATTAATTAATTAATATTTTTTACATTAACCTATAGAATAATCTATCGCTATACCAATTATTAATTTGATAAAATCAAATATCTTCAGTGGGATTAATTATTTAAAAAAAATAGTTTCTGACATAAAAAATCATAGTCTTCAATAGACATTTTATAATAAAAATAAGATTAGTTCAATGAAAATATTACTATCATTATAAATAATGTATTTTTCTGTTATTTAAAATTTAAGTATTAATTTCCTTATTTAATTTAGTATACAACAAACTACTAAGGTATTGTATTTAAAGTCTTAATTACTCAACTAATTATTTAGTATCTACTTCAGTATGTTTAACCAAACTTACCGACTTTCTCGATCGTTCCCTAAATTTTTCATTGATTGTCCAAAGGTAAGAGCCTTTCTCTTGCTTCCTGCTTTTTTTAAAACAAGGGTTGACACACAGCTTTTGTCTTAAGGAATTCTTCCATGATTTATTGTCTTTATCAATCCATGGGTATTTTCTACTGTGTTAAAACCAATATTAATTTTACTAAGATATATTATTAAAATTTTAGTCCTAGTTTGATTGATAAGGCTTGATAAATAGATGTGATTTCAACTGTTTCAATGATTAATTATGAAGTTGACAATTTACCATAGTAAATTATGATAAATACATGTTTCCAATGATTTGAGGAAGTGAACTAATCATATTTATACAAAATAGAACTGATATAAACATTAAATTATTGACTATTGGTTCAGATTTAAGTTAAAAAATTTACAGGTAAATCAATATTACTAAAAACATCAACTCCACTAACCTTTTTATTTTTTGTAAGCTCTTGATTTCTATTAGTTTAAGATTAAACCTTACATTGAAATGATTTAATAAAATTTCATGAAGGTTTTGGTCACTGTTTTTGTGTTATAAACGCCATATTACCTAAATTGATAAAATAGGTGTTAAATCAGTTTCAACAAATTTAACTTACGTAATCCACTGATATATTTGAGCCACTGTCATCGGCCCATTTTTCATTAAAGCTTTTTTAATTAGTTCAGTATGAGAGAGCTGTGGTCTAGAAGGCATCCTAGAGCTGGATGCCCCAACTGTAAAAGACAAAGGGTTTTTAAAATGTCATCACCATTGATTTGATAAATCATCAATTTTAATAAACTATATACCTGCTATAGTTTTTCTATTTGCCATCAATTATTAAAAAGATCTTGAACAATGAGGTGGTTGTTAATATTTTAAACTAATGACAATGGCGACGACTCAGGGCGTGAACAGATGATGAGATCAGATTTTCTTTCAATTGTTTAAAAAAAAAAAAATGTACGCAATATTTTCAAAGAACATACAATAGAACATTATTTTTGTCAGATGGAATGAAGTAACTTCAGTGTTTTTTTTTTTGTTTTTTTTACATTTGAAGATAATATGTATCATATTAATATTTTTGTTTTTCAATAGTTAGTGATGAAATGTTTCTTTGGGGTTGGGGGTGGCGTGGTCTAGTGGAAAGAGCACTAGTTTAATTTTCTCTGGGTTCGGATCCCGGCTGAGGCAGAATTATTTATTCTGTTATTTCAGCCGTGGAGCGACCCTGCTATCCTGGAGTATGAAGACAGTCCTTAACCACACCCAGCTTCTATAAAATGGGTACTCGAAATCGGGGTGGTATAACGGCATTAGTTTTTCAGTAAATGTGTTAAAGTGGAGCAAGGAGTTTGAAAATTGTCAGAGGAAGGCCAATTAGGACGAAAATATTAGTAATATTTTTCCTAACACAAATACGCAAGTCAAGTTGAAAATTAAGAACTTCTCCTTCTCCTTCTGCTTACGACCATACCCAATTCATCTTAAAACAAGCTTGTGCTGTGTTGTTTATTAAATCAACTAAACATCCAAAAATCTACATTCTACGACTCCCAATAGACTTATACGTCTATTTCATACATAACACTTGTTGTTGGATTGACCTAGGGCATGTGAGGTTTATATTCCACTATATATTTTTACTTAAATTGCTATTAGTATAAATCAGAGTTGGGCAAAATTTATCTATAGATAATAGATAACGAATAACGAATAAATTATCTGTTATTCGAAACTTTCGAATAATGAATAAATCATCTGTTATTCGAAACTTTCGAATAACGAATAAATTATCTATTATTTATTTGAAACTTTCGAATAACGAATAAATCATCTACTATTTATTCGAAACCTTCGAATAACAAATAAATTATCTGTTATTCGAACCTTTCGAATAACGAATAAATCATATAAAATTTATTCGAAACTTTCGAATAACGAATAAATCATCTATAATTTATTCGAAACCTTCGAATAACGAATAATTTTATCTTTCGTCCGCAGATGACGAATAAATTGAATTTATTTGTCATCATAGATGATTATTTAAATAAAAATATATTCTGCAGATAACAATTTAATTAAATATAAACATTATAAATATTAATTACTAAATATATACCAATAAATAATATTAAATTCCTCAAAAAAAGTATAAGTGTTTTAAATAAATAAATGTTTGTATTTTCCAAGAATGTTATTTTCGAAAAGACGATCAGATTCCCAATCGCGCATGCTCGTTTCGTGTTCCAATCACTTTAGTAGTTATTATTGATGGATGTATCTATTATTAGGTTTTCGAAGCCGCTATTTCCGAATATGTTCTCAGATTTTCGATCGCGCATGCGCGTTTCGGTTACTTTCATAGTTGTTATTAATACATGAATCTTTTATTAGGTTGTCATGGACGCCATTTCCGAATATGCTATTAGATTTTCGATCGCGGATGCGCTTTTCGTGTTTCGATTACATTTATAGGTGTTATCGGCTTTTCAAGGATGCTATTTCAGAATATCATAATAAGAACTAAAAGTATAAAAAAAGAAAAATAAATTAATTGATTGTTGTTGGGCTTTTAAGTGTTATATATTTATAAAATTTTAATTTTAATGTTAGACTGAATTGCATTGACTCGTTTTATCTTTTCATACATCTTACGCTATTATTTAAAAATATTAAAATTTGGAAGGCGATATGCATATAATTAGGATTAGTGATTAAGTAATTAACTAATAATTATCAATAAATAATTAACTTATAATTAATAAGCAACGAATTAATTAGGAATTGGTTAGAGATTAATTAGTAATTAAGCAACCAATTAAATTAGTATTTACTTAATTAGTACTTAATTAGTAACTTCTTGATTAGTGATTAATTAATTAGTAAAATTAATAAAACTATAAAAGAAATGGAATACGAAACGCGCAAGCGCGATCGAAATTTGATTGCATATTCGAAAGTAGCATCCTTCAAAACCTCATATAAGATACCTCCATTAATAAAAACTAAAAAGTAATAGAAAAACGAAACGCGCATGCGCAATTAAAAATCTGATGGCATATTTGAAAGTAGTATCCTTGATAAACCTTATAAAAGATATCTCTATTAATAAAATACTAAACCTAATAACTCATCGTAAATTTAATAATTAAATAAGATAGATACAAAATGTATTTATTTGAAACACCAATTATTTTTTTAGAAATTTATTAATTTTTTAAATACAGATTTAGTAAATATAATAATATTTGCTGAATTATTACATTTTAAACAATTTTTATTTGTTAAATAATTTTTTATTCAAATAACTAAGGTAAAATATGACAGATAAATTCAATTTATTCGTTATTTGCGACCGACAGATAAAATTATCCGTTATTCGAAAGTTTCGAATAACAGATGATTTATTTGTTATTCGAAATTTTCGAATAACAGATGATTTATTTGTTCTTCGAAAGTTTCGAATAAATTGTAGATGATTTATTTGTTATTCGAAAGTTTCGAATAACGGATGATTTGTCCACCGATAAAAAATTATTCGAATAACGAATAAATGATTTATCTGTCGTCCGTTATTCGATATTTTCGAATAACGGATGATTTGCCCACAGATAAAAATTTATTCGAATAACGCCCAACTCTGGTATAAATTATATCTATCCGTCTATATAAAACCGTCTTTATGAGTCCGTTTAATAAGGTACCTTCTCCTTTCTTAGCTTTCGATTTTAGACCAAATTCTATCCTATCAAATATTTGTATGCCCATGGAAACAATAGGCCATTCCCATCTCACCTCTTTCTAGAGGAAAATGCAGTCCTTAACTCTTAGCAATCAGATTTTCGTTCTGGTTATTCCACTCATTCGGCTTTGCTGAACATTACCAAAGACCTTTATTGCTCCATAGACTAACTAAAATCACAATCCTTATCCTTTTTGATTTTTCGAAATCCTTTGACTGTGTCGATCACTCAGTCCTCCTTTCCTAACTACAAGACATTTTCCTGTCTAATAGTGTCTTGATCTGGTACCACTGCATTCTGTCGTTTCTCCAACTTTTATCCATTTCCAATTTCTTAACAATTTTAGAGGTTACCTTAGACTCAAACAACATGTAGTTACCATATTTTCCAAATTTACAGAAAATCTAATTATATCCTCACACAGCTACTACCTTTCCGTGACTCTTTTCTCAAAAGTAACCATTATCTTTAAGCTCCCGCCCTCTCTCATAATCCGCATTTTGACTATGAAAGCCTAATAAATTGAGCATTTCCTGTCAAAAACGAGATAAGGCTAAAGAGATCGATTAATAACTTTATAAGATTTATTTATGGCCTCCCTAGACAATCACACATTTCTTACTGATATTCTGGTGAAGGTTGGCTCTATCCTGATTCCCTAATAAAATGCCTACTTTGAATCTTCTTATTTCAATCTTCAAGGGCTAGAAAACCTTCCTGCAGCCTTGACATCCTTACGCCGCCTTTTTTGTACATTCCCTGAACACAAGATCTCTACCTACCAATTTTTATAAATCCTATCATAAAACATTTATCAAACGTACTACCATACTTTGGAACTCCTTACCTATCTTCCTTTGTAAAGTATCATTCCTGAAAACATTCAAACATCATTTATTTCTCCTCCTGCTTAAAGATCATTTTCCCACACACATGCAAGCTATCTTGACTTATCGATGCGCAACTAGATTCATTTTTTTTTTTTTTCAAAGTTTTCATCGATATGTGAACAGAAGATTATATATATAATATATCACTGATATGATCGACCTGGGTCTCATCAAATCAGTATAATTAACATAATGGGACAGCTATACTTTCTCAACTACAGTGTTTGCCACGCGGTGGATCAACACTATTGTACCATATGTACTAGGGGCTAAATTATATTGCTGTCTATTCTGCCTTACTAGAATTGAAAATAAGATGGCTTTTTAAAGTGGTGTTGATTTATCCGTTAATTTTATATGAATGAGCAAGAATGGCAGAGATTGCACAATCACCATCTTAGGACCTGGAAGTATAGACGTTTTCATATCACTCAATTTAAATCGTAGAAATCAAATTTAGAAAAAGGAATAATCACTGTGTATATTGGTAAAAGCTTTCAGTACATACGCACGCACGCACGCACACACACAACACCACACACACACACACACACACACACACACACACACACACACACACACACACACACACACATATATATATACTGTATAGAGGTTAACTATGTTTTATATATTTTATAGTATTATATTATTCATAATTCGTTTTTATTTAAAGGTGAAAGTAAGTAGAAATATTTGTTTATTTGTATTTTCTTATAGTCTTAAATTAAAGTTTTTTGTCAAGTTTTTTCAGTTTCTTTTTCGTAATTTTATTAAAAAAGAAATGTATAAAGGACTCAAGGACGATGATCACAGAGAAAGGTTATGAATGAATAATTAATGAATAAACACTATTATTATTACTAATTATATATCTAAATGAATCCAGAGAAACTTGACTTTTTTTGTTCATTATTCCTTATTCTTATTTTACAAAATATGGCAGAATAAATATTATAACCATTCTATTCGACTCCGATAATCCTGAGTAGCTATATAGTAAGCCTGTTTGATATAATTAGAGCTGACAAGTGCATAAATCATTCTACCACCCCCAACTTCCAAAACTGCTTCTAGATCCGTCTCTTGTAACAACATTTATAATTAATATCCTAGCTCGTCATGGGGCCGATATATTGTGAAATCCAGAATATATATAATTTACCACCTGTAATTGGGCCTTGGCCTGTTGGTGGATGATATAAAATAAAATAAAAAACAAAATCGTAGGTAAATTATGAATAAACCTAAGATAACATTTAAGTAATTATTAGACATTTAAGTAATTATTGGCCGAAGAGATTAATTATGTACATCAAAGAAAGTAGGCCAAAAGAATAAAATATGTGAGATTTGTAGCTTACAATTTCGTAAAGTATATTAAAATACTGTAAACTGCAAAAAATTAAAGTTACTAGGGCTAAACTGCTGAGATTACTGACGTTTTATGGTTTTTTTGCCATTCTTTCAGATTTTGGCCTCATAGTATCTCAGAAACTGTTCCAATAACTTCCATATGTTAAGTGCAGAATTTGCATTAATTTCAACGGTCTTTAAAATTGCTAACCTCAATATTGTTCAGAAAATTCACTGGAAGAGACGTATTTAGGAAACGCACCAGCTCTGCGAGTGTGAAAATTAGGGTTTTTAAATCGTACCTAAAAAATCAAAATTACCTGACCTTTTTCCAGCCGAACCCCTTTTTTGAGCTAATTCTACTGGGCTATTCCACCTAGATCTATTTATCGGAACTGTCGGAAATTAGACTGTTAAACACGTTCGCAAATGGTTTAGGAAATTCGGTTTAGTCGAGATAGCTTATCGTGAGCTGATGAAATAATATTAGAGGTGAATTATTATGTCAACGTGTTGGCGATGGATTTTTAGAAAACCAGCGTCTATATGAATGTTTGGATAAATTGGCAAACGCATTGAAAAAAAAGGGTCGCCATTTTGGACGAATTTCAGTGTTTACATACTAGTTTTCTTCCTATTTGTGTGCTGAACAAGTAAACAACAAGGGAAGCAAAATTTGTTTAGTGAGGTGGGTTCTCCCACATGAAAAATGAAGGAAGGCCAACTTCAAGTGCACCAACCAGAGGGATAGACATATCTAATAATGATATTGAGCTCGAAACTATCTCTGGGGAGCTTGTGTAAGAAAGAAAAAGACATCTAACTGCAGAAAAAGGCCCCAGGAAGATTATGAAGGTTAGTCTACCTACAGATACCCAAAACAAGTTCGAACCGTTTGTACAATTTGGGGGCTCGGTAAGTGTTTTACCACCGGGAGCCCTTTATTGTGCCTTAACAAAAAAATAACTCGTTCGTTTTAAAGTATTTATTAATTAACAATATTTATAATTAATAGGTCAGGTCCCTGTTAATATTTACGGCTGGCGGGCGGCGTCCTCAATCTCGTCCTCCCGGAAGTCTTCGGTCCGCGCTCCGGTGGTCTTGTTCTCGATACAGCGGCTGGTGTGTCTGGCTCGGGACGGTGATCCGTTCAGGGCGGCTGCTGTGTCTGGCCCGGGATGAAGATCCGTTCAGGGCTGCTGATAGATGAGGAAGAGCGAAACTCCGGGGGAGCCCCACAGAAGTAAATTCTGTAAATGGTGGGGCTAATGCCGTCTGGAGCGTGCATGCCCGCCTTTCCTGTATGGAAACAGAGACCCTGACCCGGGTAGCATTAGTATTGCTAAATATTATGTGCACAATGGATTAATGTAATAATCCCGGAGGAGGTTTAAATCCGACACCGTTATCACCCTCAAGAGAGGAACCAGAGCCAAAAAAATAATCAATCTCCCGATACAAAACCGTCACCCACACACTTACGTTAAAGACTACCCTGCGCTCATAACATTCCTTCATGATGAGGGAGGGATAAGCAGTTTCTGGCTCCAGACATATTTTAGTGGAGTACCTTATACCCTGAAAACAAAGATGTTTACAGAAAACTAGTCACTAGTTTAAGATAGGGAGGTGGAACAACTGAAGAACCACACTAAAGGAAAATGATTCCTTAATGTGTTTTATGCCAGCACTACGTACTGCAACCACCCACCAAAATGTGTAAGATGTGGACTGGGCTACGAAAGCAGTGCTTTCACTAAACCAAGAGAAACAGCTGCAACCTGCGCCAACTGTAATGATGCTCATCTTGCTAACTATAGGGGCTGCCAAACTTTGAAAGAGCTTCGAAAAAATCATGCTAAGCAGCATGCTCCTCAGCGACCTCGAACAGTACGACATGCACCTCCTGTCCTCAAGAGTTCCCACCTCTTCCACAACATAATCAACCTTCATTCACTTCATCCAAGACTGCTGGTCAGGTCATTAGAGGCAGTGGCAGCAACCAGCTCTAGCACTAAACCAGCAACATCAGAGACATACACAACAATCAGCTCAAGCCCAGTACCAACAGCACCAGAGACAGCCCCAGCAACCACCTAAAGGACCACACCAACAGCTACCAGCTCAAGCGCCACACCAACGGCAAAGGTATGAGTGGGGGCACTACCCTACCGGTCCTTCCGGTTGATGACTCCTCTGACTAGATGTTAATGTGCTTGATAATTTAAACAATCTCATTCAGTCCCTCTTTGGTCTTCTGTAACAACTCTCTTAAACTACCCTTGCTCTTAGACAAATATTTTGTCATATTTGACATTGTAGAATAGTCTAATATTTTGTTGTAAATAAGCCTAGGTTAATTTAGGTGAGCAATTGGTTCAGTAAAGCATGATCGGTGTGCTGCAATCTCTGTTAGAACTAAGGAAGCAAAACTAAACTTGAAGGGACAAGTACCTGTACATGTAGGAGACAGGGTGGTATATACTTACCCTGAAGGAAGTTAAAGAGACAGAGTTTTTTGTTATTTAAACAATCATGCAGGAGTAATTAAAGGTGCTATCATGGCAGTGGAGAGGGGAAGGAAGAATAAAGAGGAAAGAAACTAAAACACAATATACTGTCCGCCTGAAAATATAATATGTTATACCTATTTTAAATATAATTCATTGAAATAGTAATAGGTAATGCAGTTATTACTATTTATCCCCTCAATCATATGCAGCCCACTAACACCATTCAAAACCAGTATAACCACTCTTAAAGTAATATCCCCTATAATAGAAATGCTAGCTAATAAAACCGCTTAAAAGGCCCTCATCAAATAATAACTTTTATTAACACCAATCCACCTCAAAATTATTCATCTCTAAGTGATGCAATCATTTTCCAGTTAGAAATATAATTACTAAATTCATTATTTTCTTTTTGCCTGACCTTTTCTGAGTTCAGTTACTTTTCTACAGAATACAGATGATGAGGAAATAAATTAAGTTTATTGGAATATTTTTTCAGTTTTCTTTTTATTAATGCTATTGTTTATTTTTCATGCAATTTCTTTTAAATTCATGAAAATTATTTTTAAATATTCAAAAAAAATTCATTTAACAATGAATGATTTATTTATCTTAAACAAATACACGGTTTTCAATCCAAATTTGTGCCTATTGGATTTTTCCCTCCTAGATTAGATATTCTTCCCACTCTGTGGGTTAACTAATGTGGTATAGGCTATAACATCTTTTGGCTTTAGCGTTTTGGGAACATTATTTTACTATGCGTCATCGTAATTAGCACTGTATTTACATATTGTGATATATCAAAATTTAGAAAAATATAAAATCAGAGTTGAAGTATTCATAGACATTAAGACTTGAGGTTTATTTTTCATTAGATAGCTCTAAATCTTGAATTCTGTTTTTTTCCATAGTAGTGATTTCCGGAGTTGATTTGTTTACTCCTATCTCTTTCCCTGTTTGGTTTTCTGGGACTTCTGAAAATGTGGAAAGTAATTAATTTAACAAAAACATATTATTAAATTAATTAGGAATTTTTTCAATCTTTAATGATTTATTTTGTTATTACATATTCATTATTGAAACTATTTACTGACATTTAAATAACCATATATTATACATTTATACCTTTTCGAAATACAATATTGTCTAAATGTGTTGTTGGGGCTTCAAAGGAAAAGTATAGCAACATTGCAGCAGCATAAGTGAGAGATGTAATTCCTAATACCAATGGTATCTGAAACAATTTAATTTAAAAAAAATACCCATTTTGGATATACTGTATCTCAATTAACATATTTGTGTGTAGTTTTTAATCAACTCTGAATCGAAGACAAGCAGCAAGCTTGACTCGAAGTAAATTTCCTTTGTTTAAAATTAAAATATTTTTTTATAACTTCGATTTTTGTATTTAGTTCTGAATTCATTTAACTTCCTTAATATTTTAAAATAATATCTTACTTTTATTTTATGTAATGCTCTAATGAAAGAAGATTATCATATTTTATTTAGACACCGGAGAGAAAATAACTTCGGCGACCAACTAAATGCTACTGAAACACTGCCCCGAATACAATCTTGAATATTTCTATTGGAAACATATATACATTTTTTCTTAATTTAAGCCCATTATCTGTTTCCGTGCCTTTTATTGTCATTTAGTTAAAATCTATTAGGCTCCAGGGGTCTGTCAAACATTTTTTGTCCTATATCAAAGATATCCTGTGCTATAAAAAGTATTTTAATTTTAGTACTAAGCAACATAACATGCTTCTATTTAAATTAATCCGTGACCCACTGGAATCTTATAAAACTTAAACTTAAACTTGGAATCTATACCTCCAACTACACTTTCATAGGATAAAAAATACACTTCTGATACATAAAATATATATTCCATAACAAGCATATTTTATAAGTTTGCAACTTACTGTAATTAGTACTTTAAATGGTTTAATAAAGACCTCATTATCTACATTGATGGTAACCATCGCACAATAAAATTATTTATTTTTGTTAATATAACTAATCAGCAAAAGGTAGCTTTTCCTGTGTGCATGCCTGTGTACATTCATTCATTAAAAGTTTATAAACCATGATACCAAAATATAAAAAAAGAAATTTACATTTAGGTTATTAAAGAGCATTATTAATCCTTAAATATGATCAACTCTCCTTGGTTTCACCATGTTCCTCTATGATATTCCTGTTTTGTTTTGTTTTTGGGGGGGGGGTTTCTCTGGTGCGACAGGCTGTGTAGGCCCTTGGGCGCATGGTGTAATCTCTTGGAAGAATACACTCACGATTCCCGATGAAATTTTATAGGGCAGGGTCTTCAATACCTATGCCTATTTTTGTGAGTGGCCACCATTTGACTGACGGGTCTCACATACCAGGGAAGAGGCTGAGAGTGAATCCTCATTTAATTATATCCTTATAATAGCCCCGCCGGGACTGGTATTCGAATTCACAACCTTAAGTGTGAGAGACAAGCGCGCTAGCCATACAGCCACGGGCTCCCCATTCCTGGTTTTAGCAGCTCTTATATTGTATTTTGGGCAAAATTTTTATAAAAGAAAAGTGTACATTTTCCTCCTTCTCCTTTTGTTCTCTTCATCTTATCTCCTTGATAGAATTAATTTTTGTTAATATGATGATATGATTTATAATCAGAGAAAGCACAATGTCAGCATATGACTTTGTTATATCCCATTAACAAGTACTTAGAGTGTTATGAGGTACCTAAGTGTTGTTTCTGATTCTTGCATATGGGACAGAGAGAATACATTTTTCTTGTTACGGATCTCACAAAACTAGCCTTGAGCCTCACGGTGAGCACTTTTCAACAACCTATTATCCTCCAAATAAACCTAGTCTGTAAATAGTAAAAGTTGCTTTGAAATCAGGAGTTTTATTTACCTGAGTAGTAGCAGAGCCATTGCTATGACCAAAGGTCTCGCCAAAGTAAATTGAAATAATAAGCTTATGGATCAAATAAGCTGAATATGAAAGCTTAGCCAATGGTTGGAAAACTGGCCAACTCAAGAATCTTCCAAATGGGCCTAAAATATAATTAATGTATTCAATCAATACTCTGAAAAATGAATATTTAGCTTATTAATATATTAATTACTTATCAAGGATACAAGACTCAGGCATCAATAAATTGCAAAAAAAAATATTAATTTTATCCTAATATATTCAAGGTTATTGTTTACATTAATGATTGGCTTTTAAATCATTTAATAATATTATTTTATTTAAAATAATATATTAATGTACTTTATTTAATCTAGCGTGTATTCATAACGTTTTGGTTAAAATTATTTGTCACCTTCTGGCCCTTAGAAACAGTTTAAGTATCTCATTTAATATATACTTCATTTAATAACACATTACATTTAAAATAGTTTTCATGAGCCCAGGTTTGAGACCAGCTTTGCCAGAAAATTTATTTTCCTCTTTATTCATCGACCTTTAATTATAAATATTAATATTAAAAATAGGATCAGATGAACCTCATGGAACATTCCCAGCTACTATGAAAAGTATTTTCATCATTTTAATAAAGTCTTGGAATCAATAGTAGTAGTGTCAAGTGTCACATAAACCCTCTGGCTTCTGGCATGTGATTGAATAATTTGGGCTGGGAAGATTTTGTAGTTAAATGGCAAACCTGTATCTGTGGTGTTATCGAGAAAAAAAAATTATGGTTCCTGCATAGTCAGCTGGAAGTAAAAACTAGTATTAGAGATGTTTAAAAATTATTCTCAGTCTATTGTCGCTACGATTTTTAGGTTTTGATTTTCGCCCTAATTTCATTTACTTTTTCACAATTATAGATTTTATAGTCTTAAAACTTGAATTGAATTTCTTTTTTTTTTGTTTTAACTTTACATTGACCTTAGGATGTTAGTTGTCGGCCGCCATAGTAAGTGCCCCCTTTTAGTGTTCTAGGTTTATAATCGGTATTACATAACCTGTATGATACTGTGTTGTGGCAACACTGTTTCACCATAACCTCTTTCATCGTCTATGAACTTGAACGACTTATTTTAACTTAACTTTAGAAAAGTTCATATGGAATTAAATAAGTTAATATAAAGTTGTTATAAACCCATAAACTTATGAACATATATTATTTGTAATTTGATGAGGGAGGTTGTGGTGAAACAGTGTTACCACCGTGCAGTATCGTACAAGTTCTTCTATACAGTACGCAAGTAAAAAAAAACCGTACCAAATCGTAGATAAGTTGTTAAAATAAATGAAAAGATTATATAAAATAACATTGTTATTAATTACTTCTAACTTAGATCATTCCATGAAAAAAGTTTAAACGATTTTTTTCAAACTAAATGGGACATTCAGGAAAACTAAATTAAACTTTTAAAATGTATTTAGAAAAAGTTCATTTGAAATATAAAATAGTAATAAATCGAATAAAATAGGAACATAACATAACAAACAAATAAACGGAAACAACTTTAAATTTATGTTTCTAATTTCTGATTAAATATAAGAATGAATAGACATTATACAATTAACATAATATTTTTTGCCTAGTGTACTTTTCGTTACGATGAACTCTTAATTGTTCAATCTGTACTTTTTTAAAAATAAATGACTCCAAATTTAAATTTCATCCATGCGAAGGAAGGGCGGATTACTAGCGCATGTGTGTGTGTGTAATGAAAGCTTTTATTAATTTAAATTGTATGAGAGATACCAGCTTTTTGAGTCCCTGAAGAAAATATAATCCAACAAATCGAGACAGCCCATACATTCCGTTGAATTGCATTGAATAAGGCACTCCAAACTCCAGCTTTATTTTCTTGCAGTCTTAAAAATGGAATATCAAGTTCAACTGACAGGCATATACCAAGTATTGTTAGCATCCAGGCCATCAGATGTATCTTCTGTTAATCAAAATATCTACTTTGTTTCATATGATAAATTGTAACCTTTATTTTTGGATAAAACGTAATAAATAAGAAAATATATGATTATCGTTAACATTCCCTTAAATTGTTTTTTATGGAAAATATATAATTCAAGCATTCTGTGAAAAATTAACTAATAATAAAATATTATGATTAATAATTATCGTATTTACTTTTGAAAGCTTTAGACGATTATTCCTGAAATTATGCATGATAACACCACAGAACATGCCTATAGCCCAAGGTCCTGCCCTGGCATACGGTGTCCCATACAATTTGTTGTAATAATTATCAGCTTCTTCATAGCTAGAAAAAAAAAATTGAGTTACTTCTTTTTTTTTTTTCTTTTTTTTTTAATCAAGTAAGGAGAAATGAAATTATGATTGAATCCACTATCAGAAACTCAAACTGGTTAGATAACAACTATTTAATAACTCATTACAAGAAACTATGATTTTAAATAATAATTGTGTACATTAATTTGGCAAAATAAATGCACTTAATACGCTACATTAAGTTAATTAAATATAAAACTATGTGACTAAGGGTAAAAAGATTGATTACCAGATTGAGGGACTTCAGCATAAGTCCGAGGAGGTTCTTTATAAAAGAAGGATTCAAGGGAAAATAAGAAAAAAATTGGAAAAAGGAGATCTGAACTAAGAGGAATTAAAGGATATTTGTCACGAAGCGGCTCAGGAGGAACTAGGAAAGAAGAGAGATCAGCAAATACGTGTAAATATTGGTGGAATGAAGAGGTGTTCGTGCAGTTGGGAAAAATAAATGTGCATTCGAGAAATGGCTCTGTACAATTTTTTTTATTCTTTATTCATTTCAATATATTTGTCTGAATGGACAATAATAATAGTGCTATACAATAACAACAAAAGACTCTACCTCTCTAAATCAGTATAGAAAAGCTAAAAAGAGACGTAAAAAAGAAAAGAAGAGAGGTTATAGACAAGTTTTGGAATTACAATTGTGAAATAATCGAACGCTACATTCAAGGCTAAATAGTGAAAAAAAGTCTGAAAAAGGCTGACATTTATTAAGACTCAATCCCGGCATGAAAATAGCTCCCGCTTCATTTCTACTGAGAAATAGAAAGATTATTTTGCTAACTTACTACAATTTCTACAAAATATTTGTTAAATACAAAAAACTCAAAATACGTGTAAAACTCGCTGTTCTTTGCATTTTGAAATATACTAGTTTAAAGTATTATATTGTGTCTGACATGATTTTGAGCTAACAAAGAAACGACTTTAAGCTAAAAAAAAATCATGAAATAGGCCAGAACCCTTTAGAGTTGCTAGGACTTCAAGCGCAAAAGATCTGTATAAGCTTTAGGCGTCTCAAGCGCCATATTCATCTGTTAATTTTGTTCACAATTTATTTATTTTGTTCAAAATTTCAAAAATAATACCGATTATATATGTATGCGCCTTATATAGGCTAAGCCTGCCTGAGATCTGTAGATCAGATTAGATTAGAGTTTATATAAAATGAATCGAATCTATATATATATATATATATATATATATATATATATATATTACTTTTTCATAAGAAATTAGCTGAGAAATTTCCGAATACCACAAAAAAGAATTCTTTACTACAACTGAAACAACTAATCAGCACATGTAAAGAAAAAGACACCATTAAAAATTGTAAGGATGCAAAAGAGAGGAAAAATAAAATTCAAAAACATAAAAATCAATTAAAAATGTCTGACTTAACCAAAATGGAAATGTCGAATTACTATCCGAATTATATAGAAATGTTTGATGGAACCCAAATAACTCAAATGTACCTCATAACCAACCTGCCCTTTACGCATAAAAAACTTATGGCTCAAATCCGGACTGCTAACAATAAATTCCAGCAAATCACAATGAAAAACATAACGCACAGATTCAATCCAATAGAAAACTGTACCATCTGCAATAAGAAAGAAGCTGACAATATTCACCATTTCTTCACATCATGCCCAGCCTACTCCTCCTACCGTTCAACCATCATACCAGCCATAGCCCAGTTTACACCTTCAAACTTCAGACTATATCTCAAAAATATAACCTCTGAAAATACTAAAAAACTTTACTTTTACACCAGAGCAAGTCTATGAAAATTTATTAAAATTTACGAACAATAAAAAAATTTTCAGTATAAATAAATATTTACAATCGATTAACAAAAGAATTTGATAATTGTAATAGTTCAGTAATTGGTAATTGTAATTTGGTAAATTTAAATGGTAGTTGTAATTTGGTGATTGTAATAGTTTTCACTAATAAGACATAATATATAAAATGGCTGTATGGTGTATGCCAATGCCATCCATTCATGGAAAAAAAAAAAAAAAGTCTACATTTTAGAGGTTTTGTGATAGATCACTAACTTAAAAAATGTATCTCAATTTATTTATTATGATTTTGTTTTGTTATGTTTTTTATTTTGGCTAAATTTATTTTTTATTGTTCTCAAATATGACTATGTACATATATTTATTATTATATGTATGTATATATATATATATATATATATATATATATATATATATATATATATATATTTTTTTTTTTTTTTTTTTCTTTAGTTTGTTACACCAAAAAGTAGAAAATTGTTTATAAAAATATGATTTATGTACACACTCCTATTGTATGGGGACATCCCCGATTGCAATAAAAGTATATTCTATATTCTATTCTATTCTATATTACTTCTTCATTAAAAAAATGGATTAAAAAACGGTAATAATATTTAACATTAGGTGACAGCGATGTTGGTTGAAAGTCAATTCATAAAAATAATTTTCAAAGTAATAAACTAAATACTCCACAAAATATTTGTCACAAGCAGGAACGGTTTTATTAGTTTTTTGCTAATATTACTTGATCGAATCTGTTTAAAGTAGATACATTTATAATAAATATATCTTCATTATCATATTTATGGATATATTAAAAATAAATCAATTTTTAATTAATTGTAAAAAAAAAACTTATCATCTGCTCTCTAAAAAAGTTGTAAAATGTCTTAACATACGACAAGTATGCAGGTAGCTCAAGTACGTGAGTTCGCGAAGTGGACATAAGAATACAAACCACTTTCAGTATTTAAAAAAAGAAAATAAATAAATTATTTTTGTGAAAAGTTAATTTTAATTTGGACAGGAGTAATCAACGTTCTCTTGTTTATTTTGAATAGTATCTTGCCTAAGTAATAATACTGCTTCGTTAGATGAATAAAGAGATTGCAGTGAAGTTGAGAGCCTTATGATTAGTTTTAATACATCTAATATAAACATTGTATCTGGAACTTTAAAAGTTTTGGAAAATATGATTTTTTTCCTACGAGTATATGAACTAATATTTATAGAAAATCATTAGTAAGACTAACCTGTTAAACATCAAATTCTCTGTTGGGAGATGATAGAGATATGATACCAAGAAAGTCGATATGACAGATGTTAAAAAAATTGCACTAATCAATTTAAATAAGTGATGAGGACACTTGTTTATAATGACCACAACAAAAGGAGATAAGAAAAAGAATAGTTGCCAGTCTGCAGCCAGGTACCAACTGTGTGGCATGCACTAAAAAGTAATAAAACTGTTTAACATATTACTCTAATATTATATTATAATGAATAAGCTACTTAATACATCAATATAAATAAATATCTTCATTAATTAGTTAGATACACACTTAGAGAAAAGGTGTTTGTTGAATAGTTAATGAAATGAATTTATGAAAAAAAACAAAGCATTAAGGCGTCTTTAATTTGGACTTTAATTGGTTCACCTGAGATCCCATACTGCGTCCTGAATTCTTTAAAGCGAGAAAAGCCTGCTCTCAATCCCTTTGTGCTACTATATCTATATCGTCTGCATAGACTAGAATTTGAGTGGATTTAGCCAAAATGGTACCAATCACCTGTAGTCCGAAGTTTGTTATTACCTTTTCGAGAGCAAAGTTAAATAATAGGCTTGAGTCCATCTCCGTGGTTCGGACAAATCACCTTGGATCTTAATCCGACTTCTCGACTCGCTCATTAACAGCTCCACGAGGCTTATCGATTCCAAAGGAACGTTCATTTCTTCCATAGCCCGATACAGTTTTTCCTTAATGATACTGTCGTAAGCTTTGCAGAAATCAACGAAAAGGTGTTACGTGACAATATTACTCTCTTTTTCTTTCCATTAGAGTTCTCGGTACGAAAATTTGGTCCATATAGGACCTACCACTCACGAGTCCACACTGGTTCTTGACTATCTCTCTCTGTGCATGGGATAGTAACATTTTATAAACTATAGACCTTAGGAGCGTTATCCCAAGGTAGTTGTCAAAATTCATTTGGTCTCCTTTCTTATGAAGAGGGATAATAAGACCCACACACCAATCAGTGGGGATCGTTTTGTTTAACCAAACGCTATGAATCCCTTTTTATGGGTATTAAACATCTTGTAGAAGACTCAAGTGTTCTCTAGTTAACCGAAGTCCTCCATATGTCTGGTTCTTTCTTCTTCTTCCTCCCTCTTTTTTCTTCTATGTAAGAGTTTCTTATGTCGCCTCAATTCTTTGTAGTTCAAAACAGCCTGACGGGTCCTATGTTTGTCAATAATTTTCATATATGCATGGTTTTTCCTCTCTGTAGTTTCCTGGCATTCCTGGTCAAACCACACGGCTCAAACACAAAGAGGCTCCTAAAGTCCCAATACTTCACTGACAGTGCAACTTGACTGATAATGTGCTTACACTGGTTCCACATTCCATCGACAGCGTTGTCTGTGAAACCATCTTGAACATTACATGATGCCTATTTGAATTCCTTAAGAGCGCCGGGACGATACCTTGAAGTCTGTCTACACTCGAGGCGATTTCCTTGATGATTCACAGCAATATGTTTTTACGAGGGTGGGGTAGCTGCCCCCTCCGCTCAACGTCCAACCTGGAGGACCAGTAGCTGATTGCGACCTAAGACCGGGCGAAGGAGTCGCTACTTTCTTACTTCCTTAAACATTATAAATTATTATCAAAAAATCTGGTGCGCGCAACACACGACTTTCACTTACCTCTGTTATTTATATCAATTTAAGAATTTTAAAACCAATTTTAAAACGAAATAAATTGTTAAAGAGTTATTTACATTGGATTTTAATAGAAACATGTGTTTTATTAAATAATCCATTATATTATTATTTACGACAATCAGTTTGTTTTATCGGTTTTTCATCACTCTCTCTTAAATTTTACAATAGCATGTATAAGATAATATTTTGTTTTTAAATCTTTGGCATTCCAACGGTATATTATACACGTATATTACTGTTCTTGTGTTCAAAAAATAAGAATTGCATTAAAAAAATATTTTTGCAGTTTTCTCCTTCAGTTGGATATTGAATTCGTTCAACTTATATATGTACCTTTTTTTTAGCAATGCTAATCAGATAATATGGTCAATTCTATAAAATCTACAAAATTAAAGATACTTTAGAGGAAGAAATTTTAAAATATTGGCATTTAAGCCCTGTCAGACTATTTCAGTCAGAATGAAACCTACATGATATTAAAGCCCGTCCAATTTCACATCGATATAGCGGGTTTAATCAAAATCGTTGGAGCCGTTTTTGAGAAAATCTAAAAAATATACAAAATGCATAATATAAAGTGGCTGTTCTGGTTAGCTGATTTTGATGAAAAAGTTGCTGTAACATCTCCGACGTATAGTTGTCTTAAACATAAAATTCAATAAGACTGCTCCCTATTTTTTCCAAAATATTAGAGAAATTACTCTATATAAGACTTTTTGAGACACTTACGAACAGTAACACAATACCTGACCATCAATTTGGATTCCGCTCACAACCTCAACCACTCATCAACTACATAGAGTGACTGACTACATTGCATCAGCACTAGAGAAGAAATCGTATGCAACAGGAGGATTTCTGGATGTCGCTCAAGCATTCGATCGGGTCTAGCATTAGGGGCTTCTCTTCAAACTAAAGACTATACTCTCTCCTACCTATTATCTTATCATTCAGTCCTTTCTTAGCGACAGATTTTTGTCTGTCTGTCAAGGCACGGAAATCTCTTCAATTAGACCAGTCTTAGCAGGAGTACCTCAAGGGTCGGTTCTCGCTCCACTACTGTACCTAATATACACACACGATGTGCCAATCAACTCCGAAACTCTTAACAGCGACATACGCAGACGATATATCAACCATAATAAAACATCCCAATCCTACACAAGCCTCACAGACATTACTATACTACACCACCTAACACATTTTTAAGACTGGTGCAAACTTTGGAAAATTCGAATTAACCAGGACAAATCCTAACATATTACTTTCACTCTTCGACATAACACCTGCCGGCCAGTATATCTTGACAACATTCAAATTCCACGTACAGACATATTAAAATATCTCGGCTTGACATTCGACAGAAGAATGACATGGGGGCCCACACATCAAGAACAAACAGATGACGATAAACAAAAGACTCAAACTTCTATACTCATTTCTCTCCAGACGTTCAAAATAAAAAATAAACTTACAAGTAGCACTTACCTACTAAAACCCATTTGGACCTACGCCTCACAGATATACGGGACTGCTAAAAAGACACACATTCGTAAAATTCAAATTTTTCAATCCAAAACTTTTAGAACTATTACAAACTCACAATGGTACGTTAGCAACACTACTTTAAATACAGACCTTCACATGCCAACAGAATATGAACAGATTCGGACTCTTCGGACTCTCTACAAACGGTTTCACAACTTGCATGGACACACCAACTCACTAATACAATACATGGCCACTACTAACATGCCCCACAACACTCGCAGAAGGCTAAAAAGAAGTTGGATGAGGGACCTCCAAACATGAATGATAATTAAGAAGCACGCCAGGAAGAAGTGTCGCTGGACACCTTCTCTCCGTCATGCCTATCACGCCACATCACCTTCAATGAACTATCACATTCACTGGTTGTCAACTACATGACAGGTGTGAATATAAATATATTAAGATAAAAAAAATAAATATTAAATTTCAGTTTCCTAAGACTTATTGTTTTTGCGCTAGACTTACCACACGGACACACAGAGACCTTTTTTGCGGGACTTGGTCATTTGGACTCAGGGGACCCTAAAACGTGTACTTCCGTTAAAAACTCGAATTCGAAAATGTTCACAGTCGTAATACTTTCCCTTACTATATATTCCATATATAGGTAAGTGAAAGTAAAAACTTAAAGTAATAAGTGAAAGTAAAAATCTCATTTAACACATTCAGGCTATTTTACGCACTTTTTGATATTTTACTCACACTTTTTATTTATTTATTTTATTTATTATTATTTTTTTAAAAACATTTTGTTGATAATTATCGTGTTTGCAGTTCCGATTAAATCATAATGTTTATTGTTCCTATTGCTCGGTTTTATTCTTATTGATTTCGTCCTTTTTTTTTTCCTCATCATAGGTAAGTTAATCGTCTTCTCAAGATGTTTTGGGCAATAATAACCACTCGCAGTTTTTTGCCCTTAAAACCAAAACAACAACAACAACGACTCATCTTCAGAATTTTCTGGTCAATCACTAATAATAATTCAAAATCAAATTAATTTAAACATTCAACAACAATAAATATCACAAATAATCAATTCATAATCACACTATAACAAATTAAAATAGTATTATAACTCAACTTACATAAAAACATCTCCTAATATTGTCAAATTTTTAAATCCCTTCTTTGATTTAATAAGTCAAAGGTTCGAAATTCAGTCTACTCCTGGCCTTGTGTTAAATTGTTGTAATAGAATATAGATATTTAAAAAAAAAAATTGTTAAAATTGTAACAATTAATAGATAAAAAAGGAGAGAACAAAAATGACCATTATTAAATCAAGTAAGGAATTTAAAAATTTGACAATATTAGGAGATCCTTTTATGTAAGTTGAGATATAGTAATATTTTAATTTGTTATAGTGTGATTATTAATTGATTAATTGTGATATTTTTTTGTTGTTGAATGTTTAAATTAATTTAATTTTGAATTGTTATTCGTGATTAACTATAAAATTCTGAAGATGAAGCGTTATTAGCCCCGAAACGTTAATTATGTAATATGAAAAATACAAATAAAATAATACGAACAATAAAAATAATTATTAAAAATTAAAAGATGCAAGTAATATCAGAAGTACGTAAAATAATATGAATCCTTCTTCTTCTTCTTCTTTGGCTTCTCCCTATAGTGCCGTGTCAGCGTAGGGAAGCGTTTAACCACCGGATCCAATCCTCTCTATCCCCAGCGAGGTTCCTGGCCTGGCGAAGATCCTTTCCTCTTCCTCTGCAAAGTTTGTCGACGTACTCCAGGTAGGACATCCTTGGTCGACCCCGAGGCCTTCTCCCATCTGGAACGTAATCCATGGTTTTTAGGGGGTCTCTGTGTTCCTCCATTCTAATTACGTGGCCGAACCACTTCAACTGACGGGTTTGCAGAGTTTCTTTTAATGGCGCAACCTCCAGTTCCTGGCGTATCCGTTCATTCCTGACACGATCTCTTCTTGTCTTTCCTGCTGTTCTTCGCAGAAACTTCATTTCAGCAGCTGTGACTCTGCTCTCCTGCCGGTCCGTCAATATCCAGCTTTCAGCTCCATACAAGAGTATGGGCAAATATACTGATTTAAAGATATGGAGCTTAACACTTCTGCTCACCTCTCTTTTCCCTATTACAGTGTTGCAGATCTGATAGTAGACTGCATTTGCCATCCTAATTCTGTTTGATATCTCTGAGTCTACTTTCCCAGATCTTTCTATTACTGTGCCGAGGTAAGTGTATTCCGAAACCACTTCCATTTCCTCTCCGTTGCAGTATATATGGAAATCTTCCTCTTGCCTTCCTACTTGTAGTATCTTGCTTTTACTGGTATTTGACAACGGTATTTGACAATATGAATCCAAGTAATAATATTTGTTTTTTTCGGAGGTTTGCTTTGTGAATGTTTTTAAGATCGGTCAATCATGTAAAGTTTAACTTTATCGGTTTTTTTCCGTAACCGAATTACTGTAAATCTTTTTAATCGGCTTAGCAGCATTAACGGTTTTATTAACCTTTTGAAGATGTTTAATAATCATATACAATTCGCGAAGGTTAAACTATAAGGACACCCTATTGTGTGATATTTGAAACTAACATTGATAAAATCCGAAAAAGTAAAAGTAATTAATATCTAATTGAGCGAACTAACTTAAAATCAATACCATAATCAGCGTGCGAACCCTCGGTAACGCAGCTACTGAGCTTAGTATCGAATAAATACGAAAAAGTTTAAATAAATCTCTACTTGAGCGAACGCACTAAAAACTAATAATATGAATGCTTACAGTTATTTCTCAACTCACTGAATGGAATATTCCTGGATAAATGTTGTTTATATACATTACGTTAGTCCACCAGTAGCTTGAACACGATTCTTTTTCTTTGTCAATCAAGTAAACACAAAGCGGTCCATCACACAATTTATTAGCAAATGTTGAAATTATCAGTAGTGTTGCCAAATAGGGAGGCGTCAATCTGAAAGGTTGATAAAAGTATTAAAATATAATCAAAAAATGACTGCACTAAACTTTTAAAAATTGTATCTATGATTAAGAAGGTGGAAGTTTTATATCATCAAGGGTTTCGTGCCATGAAAAAAACAAAAAAAAAAAACATGGCTATTAGGCTGTTTTGCATTTTATTTTTTATATTTCCTGGTAAAATTGCAAACAAGGAAACAAAAAAAATCTAGCCATCTAAGATTTATGTTAGCCCACATTGAATGTCTAGGTTCTCTACCAGATTTGTGGAATCATATAAATAAACCCAACAGGAAATAATGAACAATTATTTTATTAAATACTCCTGAAGCCTTCCAAAGACTATGTAATTTTTATCATATTCGTTTGTATAGAGTAGTATATAGTAAGTATAAAGACATGGGTGATATATATATATATATATATATATATATATATATATATATATATAAAAACAGAATATAATAATAAAATAAATTTAGACTCATGATATAAATTCCTATACAATAAAAAAAAAATATTCTAATCTATATTTATACAACCAGCCGGATAACCCGTCTCATCACTGCTGCATCAACCCTCAACTTTATACGAGTGAGCGTAAGCCCATCTTTTCTAATTGGTTCTGATTACACGAATTAAAAAAATAGCAAAATTGTGATCCACAAAGAAAAATTACCTCTCTGGACTCTCTCCCCTCCTTCCTTTAACACAGAATTGCTTAAATTAACAAGAAAAGGATATTCGAAATACACATCTCTCCACGAAATTAATCACACGTTTGCTGCTACCTTACATTAATACCAAAACAGCCTAGTCATATACATAAGAGGGTACATAAAATTACCTTTTCTGCTGCCGAGAGAGGTGCCAATAGTGTCATAGACTACTTTATCTATAGTCGTGACATCAGGAGGTACTTCACGGATGTGAAGGTGATTAGAGGTGCTGAAATAGGAAGTGATCATATGCTTTTAGTGGCTGATACCCGGGTACTGAGGGAACGCAAAGTGAAGCCAAAATCATATGAAAGGACTGAAGTGAAGAAGCTGCAGGACCCTCAGAAAGGAGAAGAATACAGGGAAGAATTAAGGAAAAGGCTTCAAGAATTAAACGCGGATGCTACCCTAGATAACTTGTGGTGTTACATAAAGAATAGTATATTGCAGTCAGCATCTCTAGTGTGCGGAGTAAAGCGAATATCCACAAAGGGCAAGCGAACTTCTTGGTGGACTGAAGAACTTAGGGCACAGGTCAAAGAAAAGAAGATTGCATGGAAGAATTACTGCAAAAACAAGACTCCGGAAAAATGGCAAGTATATGTAGAGGTGCGTAACAGAACGAAGGAAGAAGTGAGAAGAGCTAAGCAGATGTCTTGGGAGGAATTTGGGGAAAAGCTAAACCAAGACCATGGAGACAACATTAAGCAGTTCTGGAAAAAGATTAAAGCTTTAAGAGGCCGAAAAAGTAAAGAAATAAGAAATATAAAGAATGATCAAGGGAGGGTGGTCACGGAGGAGAAGGCTATTCTGAACGTCTGGTGCAAACATTACGAGAAGCAATTTTGCGTAGATGATACCTATCCAGTGAACCAGCAAGGACCGTGGAATGAGGTTGATTTTAATGAGGTGATAGAGGATGAAATTGAAATGGCTATATCGAGAATGAAGACAGGAAAAGCACCGGGTCGAGACAACATAGTGGCAGAATACATCAAGGCGGGAGGCCCATAGTTAGTCAGAGCCCTACAAGTTCTTTTCCAAAAAGCTTGGGATGAGAAGAAGATCCCAACAGACTGGGAATACAACGTTATCATTCCGATACACAAGAAAGGGTCCCAGGCAGAATGCTCGAATTATCGCCCTATATGCCTCTCACCAACAATATACAAACTTTATACGTCTATTCTGGAGGGAAGGGTAAGACCTCTTGTGGAGCACCAAATTGGAGAAGAACAAGCCGGGTTCAGACCAGGACGGCAAACCCAGGACCACATTTTCTCTTTGCGAAATGTTCTACAGAAATCTTGGGACAGAGACAAAAGTATGTATCTCGCCTTCCTTGATCTCAAAGCAGCGTTTGACTCCGTTCCAAGACAAGAAATATGGGAGGCTCTCAGAGCAAAGAATGTCCCAAGAAACTTGGTGGAAGCCATTAAGTCCATTTATCAAAAACCAAAAGGAGTAGTAAGGCTAAACGGACAGGAGTCTGATGTCTTCAGCATAGCAAGGGGGGTCAAACAAGGGGACAGTTTAAGCCCTTTGCTATTCTTACTCTACATGGATGGAGTGGCCACCATATGCAAACGAAGAACGGAGAGGACCTTCCTGGGTCGTAGAAACCTTCGCCCAGTGGTGATTCAACTTCTCCTCTACGCGGATGACATTGTTCTTGTGACAGACACGGTTGATATACACCGACGGATCTAAAACAGCTGACTCTATATGTTGTGGTTATGTCTAAAAATATTTAATCTAAGTAGCATATGTTCAATTTTAATAATTTATATTATTATTATATTCTGTTATTATATACATTTAACCATACTTCTAATTTTAAATTTAGTACAGTTACGGACATACAAAATTGTCACATGGAATTTAAGAACCCTATATCGAGCTGGAGCTTTTAAGGAACTTGCTGATGTGTCCCAGAAGAGTCGTTTAGACAAGAGATGAGATGGACTGGAAAAGGAGATATAAAGGGCAAAACCTTTGTGAGGCTATATAGTGGAACAGAAAACAGACATGCGTTTGGATTCCAAACTTTGGAGTAGCATTTATGGTCTCGAATAGAATAAAATCTGCAATCCTTGACTTCCAACCAACGGGATTGACTTCGGGAACATTAGTTTGATTAATGTTCATGCTCCAACAGATGAGAATAATGAAAAGGTGAAAGCTATCTTATATAAACAATTACAAGCTGTTTACAGTACCTGTCTCAATTATAATATGAAAATCGTTTTAGGTGATTTCAATGTTGGGAAGGAGAAAGAGCTGAAACCAACAATTGGAGTTTACATCAAGTGAATAATAACCATGGACTTGAGATGGTAAGTTTTGCAACCGTATAATCCATAGCAGTAATGAGTACTATGTTCCCCCTTTAAAAAAGATGGTACCTCTGCAAGCCAAAGTAATCACGTGCTAGTGTCCATCAAAAGTTTCAGCTGGTAAATAGCGTACGATCCAATAGAGGACATGATGTTAACTCCGACCACTACTTAGTACTTATAAAACCTCACCAAAAAATAAAATGCGCTACAAAGCAACTAATGCCTCGAAGTGAGCAGTAGAACACAGAACGCCTCGGGACGGAAGAAGAGAGTGTTAGATTTACAGAGAAGTTCCACGAAGCTTTCATGGACGTACCAATTGGTGAAGGTGCGGAAACTATTGAAAGTAGGTGGAGACGCTTATAGATAGGTTTAACGCAGTATGCAGAAGAAGTGTGCGGAGCAAAGAAGCCATCGTTTTGCAGTGTCTGCATTGCTGGTTTGATGAAGAATGCGAGCAGGCTGTCCAGAATCGGAAGGCTGTGAAGAATCTGGATTAGTCGGAATACACGGAAAAGCTTCAAGCAGTACAAAGATGCCAGAAAATAGGCAAAGAGGTTGATTAGGAGAAAAGAGAGGGAAGCATTAATTTAAAAAATTCAAGATATTGAAAAAGCGATAAGAAAAAAATGAATCGCACGAATTCTACAGGTCGGTGAATCGTATTAAAAGCGACCGATTAGGAAAGTAAACCTAATCAGGGATGATCAGTGTAAAATGCTAATGCTGAAAGAAGAGGTACAGGAAAGGTGGCAACAGCATTTCAGGAAACTGCTAACCCAAGAGATTCGGAGATCTACCAGGAAGACCATGCCCAGTTACCATTGTGTACAAATGAGGATGACTAGTAAACCATTTCACTCGATGTAGGTGACATCGGAGACATCCTTATTAAACTCAAAAATAATAAAGCACCAGGTAATGATAGACTACACACAGAGTTGTTCAAAGCAGGATATAATTAAGTAGCTAAGGAATTGTAGGGATTGATAGCTCAGATATGAGAAGAGGAACACCTTCCTGAAGAATGGAATGAGGCTCTAGTAGTGCCCGTGTACAAGAAGAAGGAAGAATCGACAATATGCAGTAACTATCGGGGGATTAGTTTGCTAAGCGCTGCGTATAAAATTTTCAATATATCTCTTTACAGGCTCCTCCCATATGTGGACTGGGTGACTATCAAGGTGGCTTCCGCCCCAATAGGTCTGCTATTGATCAAATCTTCGTCCTGAAGCAAATTCGTGAGAAGATGGAGGAGTTTAAGCAGGCTACCTGCATGTTGTTTGTTGATTTTAAGGCAGCCTATGATACCATTGTTAGGAGTAAGCTCGTAGTAGCCATGCATGAATTGGTATTATCATGTAAACTTATTCGTTTAGTAAAATCACAATGGCGAATACAATCTGCCAAGTTAATTGCTATGCACTATCGGAGCCGTTTGAATTGGAAGGTGGTCTAGGGCAAGGAGATCCAATAGCTCCTCTCCTGGTCAATATATTCCTGCAAGTCATCGTCAAAAGGGCGAAATTAGAACAGCAAGATTTACGAGGATGACTTAAATTCTTGCATATGCTGATGACGTTGCCATTATTGGTAGATTCCTGCAGAGCATAAGAATGGCCTTTTAACCAATGGATACGGAAGTATCGGGCTGATGCAAAATTAATGCAGGTTTCCTCTATTGCAATATCTTAATTCCAATTGTGTAAACAAAGCTAATCCTAACATTGATCATTATTATACCAAAACAAACCTTATCTAATACCCTCTCTTTCACCATGAATTTGTTTAGTAAAATCGTTTTGTTCAGTGTGTTCAAAGGTCTTGAATCGAAAATGTCAAAGTGCGATTTTCGTCAAATTTATTTTTACGAATTTAAATTAGGGCGCAGCGCTGCGCAAACGGCTCGTAATATTAATGAAGTGTGGGCTCAGGGGGCTATTAATGAGTGCACGGTGCAGCGTTGGTTCCAGAAGTTTCGCAGAGGAGATTTCGACCTCGAAGACAAGGAAGGTCGGGGCCGTCATCTTGCTCTGGACAACGACCAGCTGAGGTCAAAAGTGGAAGAAGACCCAACCAAAACCACACGAGAAATGGCGGCGGAACTCGGTGTGAACCAATCCACAGTTGTACGCCACTTGGAAGCAATTGGTAAGGTAAAAGAGTTGGCCAAGTGGGTGCCACACCAATTAAACGACCACCAAAAAAATCGCCGCTTTGAAATCTGCTCCATGCTTGTGACACGCAATAAAAATGATCCATTTCTCGATCGCATTGTGACGTGCGATGAAAAATGGATCTTATACGACAACAGAAGGCGTTCTAGCCAATGGCTGGGCAAAGATGAACAACCAAAACCTTTCCCGTAGCCCAACCTGCACCCAAAAAAGGTTATGGTCACAGTTTGGTGGTATAATGCTGGTGTTATTCACTACAGCTTTCTCAATCGAGGTGAGACTATAACTGCTGACAAGTACTGTCAAGAAATTGACAGCATGAATCAAAAATTGCAACGTCTTTGCCCAGCATTGATGAATCGGAAGGGGCCGATCCTGCTCCACGATAACGCCAGACCACACGTTGCACAACCAACGCTTCGACGACTGCACGAGTTGGGCTACGAAGTTCTCCAACATCCGCCTTATTCACCTGACCTCTCTCCTACAGACTTCCACTTTTTCAGGCATCTGGACAACTTTTTGAGGGAGAAAAATTTTCAAAACCAGGACGACATTGAAAATTCTTTTCGTGATTTCATTGAGTCCAGGGTTCGGATTTTTTTTCTGGTGGAATAAGAAAGCTTGTTAAACGTTGGCAAAAGTGCATTGATTCAGATGGAAATTATTTTGATTAAATATATATGGTTAAAGTAAAGATATGGCGTATTTACAATAGCTACTAAAAACCTGCATTAATTTTGCATCAACCCAATAGGAATGATTGGCCTACAAGTCAACAAAGAGAAGTCCAAGATTATCGTACTGGGCAAACGACTGGACCAGAGGTAGATTCATTATGAAATGAATGGGGGCCAATAAATTAAAAGTGGTAAGGAGCTTTAAATATCTTGGCTCTATTATCAATGATGACTTATTAGAAGAAGAAGAGGTAAGAAAGCGTTTAGCGGCTGGGATTAGAACCTATTTTTCGAAATCAGAGCTGATCAGGAGCAAGCTTGTGAGCCGTTCCACCAAGTTTATTCTGTACGAGACCCTTTTAAGACCAGTAGTTACATACGGTGGATAAAAATATGGACCTACTAGATAGGTTTGAACGAGTAATCAAAAGCAGAATACTGGGAGCCGTGTTTGAGGATGGTCAATGGCGGCGAAGGAAAAATGGCGAATTATTCCAGCTTTACCAGGATATTAGTATATCCTCTCACATCAAGATACAGAGACTAAAATGGATTGGATGTGATGAGGATGAGCAGTGATAGAGTGGCAAGTAGGGTGTACAGGAATGTTCCGGACGGCAAGCGCCAGCGTGGTAGGCTGAAGGGCCAATGGAGGGATGGTGTAGGAATGGATCTTAGGTAACTTAAGACATCTCTGAGCGAAGCTACAGATCGATAAGAATGGGGACTGTTTGGCCGATAGAAGAAAAATATAGTACAATATATTGTGTTTGGTTTATTGTATTACTTTTTTAAATTGCATTACATTGTACATCATGTATATATATGTACAAATTATTGTAAAATCGATAGTTTCCCGTAATTAAATCAAACTTAAAAAATATAAATAAAGATAATTGTTTTTTTTTTACTTATTCGTAGTTGAAAATGTTTATTATTGCTACATAAATGATTTAAGAAAGGTTTGATCCAATTACTTTAACTTAATAATAAAAAAAGTTGACAATTGTTGATCAGAATGAAAGTTTTTTTTTCCTTCCTCGTGTCCCCAACGTAGAGATGCCTCAAATCAGGCTTGCTAACTGTCTTGGTCCTAACCCAAGGTATTCTTTGAATCAGCCTCATCTTCCATCAATGTCGTCGTTTCTTTGCCGTTCGGCATTTTTTAAAAGGACTCAAGTGGTTTGCGAGATATTAATTATATATTTTTTATTTATGGTTTTTCATCTTGCCTATGGATCACTTATACAGGATTATCGGTAGAAAGGGCCAAGTACATGGGCGTATGAGGAAGAGACCGAGGGGGAAGGGGGGATCGCGGCCCTTTCTAAGAATTGGGAAAAAATAAAAGTAAAAAATTTAAAAAAATATATATTATAGGTACCCCAATGGAACATAACCTAAACACTTTTTTTTCGTAAAAAAGATATTTAAAAGAAATTTGTTGAAACTATTATTTTTATACTATTATTTTCGTGAAAATCAGTTGAGCCGTTTTAGGAAAAAAATTGATAAATCTTTTAAAATCCCTAATGATGTTACAAGTGGGTTATACATATAACTTACTTTTTCAAAACAATGTCCTCATACATATCAATTTGAAAATAAATTTAAAGAATTGGACGTAAACAGTACCTAACCTTAATTTTTTTAAATAATACCTAGTTTTATTTATATTGCTCGCACTATTTTTTTGGAAGCGCGCCGCGGTATTTCTCTGATCTGTTTCAACTACGTACGCTTTATGTCAATAGATGTTATTTACGTGATGAGGAGAATCCCACATTTGTTTCATTTTAGTGCGATATCAAGAAAGGCCAGAGAGGATGAAATCCTCATCTTCGAAAGAAAGATCCTCCGCAGAATACTTGGACATATCAGGAATAGTGAAAACTGGCGAAGCAGGAAAATCGTAGAACTTTATGAGCATAATGGGATGGCTAACATTATTAAACTAGTAAAGCTTCGCCATGTTTCCCGATTGAGTGGAGAGAAAATTCCAAAACGTCTTCTGGAGAGAAACCTATACCGAGAAAGAGGCAGAGTGGCCGAAACCCAGAAAGGAAGACTGTGCTCAAGATGCCAAAACCCTACTGATAATCAGAGGACATTAAAGAGACAGCCAGTAATCAGTGCTATTAACCTAATGGTTATGCTATTAACCTAAGGTGCACGGAGTTTATTAGGTTGGAATTGTTTCGAAATAATAAAAATAAAGAATAATACTAAAGTAAGCTTATTGTCTAGTATATTGGTTTAATAACTTACAATTTGTCTTATGGCTCGGAAGACGACATTTGGTCGCACATTAGCTTACCTCAAATATCTGTGAGTATAGTAGCTAACCAAATTGAATTTCCTTTTTTTTTCTAAACAGTTCCATGTCAATAATATTCCTCCAATAACAAAAAATGTATCAACAGCCAGAACCAATTCTATCTCTATGGCTCCTCTCCAGGATCTAAAAAACTAACCAACAGGGATAAATTAATATATATATGTCATGTCTTCCTATTCGTTTAAATGAAATTTAAAACACACGCTTCGAAAATTTTAAAACACGCAGTTTCAATTTTGTAATCGATCTTGAAGTTTTTGGCTTGACAAAATTTTTATTCAACACGTTTTTATTTTTAGATTCACCTAAAATTTCGATTAGGGCTATTATAGGGCTTAAAGCAAATCTGACGGCAGTTCTGATTTTTTTTTCTTTGAGAATATTCATAGCATAGAAAAACATAATTCTCGTTACATATACTTTAATGGCGCCTTTAGACAAATCTATAATTTAATTTTTCAAAAATAAATCTTGTTTTTAAGCCTTTAATTTTTTCTTTTAATATTTTTGGTTTAAGAATAAATTAGTTTTGTTTTTCAGTAAATGATTAATCTTAACTATTTTACTTAAAATATGGAAATCCAAGTGATTTTGTTGTTGAAATGTCTGTGAGGATAAAAATTATTTTCACTTCCATCATGAACATAAAGTTTCTGTTGGCTTCAGTAGTAAAAAAGCAAAATTATTTAACTATCAAACGTTCTGTTATGATGGGAAAATTTAATTTAATTCATAATGTTTCTAATAAGTTTAGTATTTAATAAATAAATATAGCATTACCTTTATCATTACTTTCTAAATAAATTCTTTCTGCAATTGATTACCCTAAATTTTTATCAAACTATTCGCCAATAAATACAATCTACACACCTCATTATAAGAAAATTTATTTAAAACTGGATAGTTTATGACCATTTCACTGAGCACAATGTGGTACCATACAATGCAACATTGGCTCAAAACACGAAGTCCGTGTAGGCTTGACAGCAGGGTGCATCTGGTGTTGGTCTTGAGTAAAGAGGTTAAATTCCTTTGAATGTTAAAACTGTCCAATATCTTATGGAAAACTATAACAAAAACATCACAATGTACAATAACCTTTACATTCGCATAATGTTTATTTTTACAATAAAATAATATATGTTACAGCACAAAATGGAGTTTTTGTTTTATTATCAAAATTAATGGCACCTTACTTATTTAATTGTTTGATAAATTATTGATAATATTAAACATAAGAACCTCTCAATAGTGTTGTGGATGTTTTAAATAATATAATTAATGTCGTCAGCAAACAGTTCAGCGTTATAAATTTTATAATTATGAAGAGTATAATTGTATTATATAACTGATTATAATTTTCTCCTTTATTTAAATTTCTTTATTATTACATTAATAAATCAGTTCATATCCCTTAACGTTTCGAGGTCCATGACTGCTTCATCTTCAAAAATATTAATTAAAAACTAAAAAAAAAAATTTAATAATAGAATTAAATTTTCAAAATATTACTAACGTTTAAATTCATACTCATATAAATATTTATGTCTATCCTAAAATTGTTTTAAAATCATTTGTATTTTTTTTATACTTACAAATTTTCCATTTTTAAATAATACACATCAATTTCATCAAAAATTCTTTTTATCCATATTTTCTACAATTGTCATCATAATAAACATTGTCACTATGTGGTAATATTTATTACATTGTCACATACTTCGACTAATAAAAAAATTTGTACATGTTTGGACTAACAAGTATGAAGTGGACTAAAATTCACATTTACTCCTACTCCCACCTGTACTTGCTTATGTTTCTATGTCATAATGAATATTATCCAGGGTAAAACTTAAGAATATATATATTTTTCAATTTAAATTAAAAATTCAATATATTTTTAATTTAATATTTAATTCTAATACTAATTGTTGTTTTTAGTTTTTAATTAATATTTTTGAAAATGAGGCAGTCACGGACCTCAAAACGTTAAGGGATATAAATCGATTTATTAATGTAAGTTATAAATTTTAATTATGTTTATTATAAAAAGCATAAGTAAGCAATAATTTTACCACTGTTATTTATAGGAATCCATTTCTTTGGAATAAGTGTAGAAATTATTATCATCCATATTGAAATGAATAGAAACCTGGAAAGAAAAAAAAAATTAATTATTAAGAAGTAAATACTTTTCAAAATCGTGTATTTTTTATAACAAATAGATTAGCGAAATGTTTATATAATGATTATTATAAGGGGTACTCACTACGTTTGCTATAGTATGCTATTTGTGCTATTGTGCTAAACCAGTCGAGTTTCTACAGTTATTTCCTGTATAAAATTGATGGGTTTAGCACAATAGCACAAATAGCATGCTATAGCAAACGTAGTGAGTACCCCTAATGTATTGTTTATTTTTTCTATGAATGCAAATATCATTCAATAAAAATATAATAATGATAATTAATTTAAACTAAAGTTATGGACAGTTTTATCTTTACATATCTGTCCAATGGTCTGAACCAGACCATTCATTTAATATTTGTTCAATTTCCTTAGTTATTAACATACTTCCACTGGCAATATTCCATTATTTATTAAGTTGGTACTTACAGCGTGAAAACATCTCCCGAAGTAAATCCTGGCCTTCTTGATTGGCATTCAACGGTAATTGTTGTGTTTTTCATTGAAGCTGATGATCCCAGCAGGTTTTCTAATTGTTTGTTACCACATGTGTCTGGCACACATAATGTAAATACGATCGGTACGTTGTGTGGAACCCAAGGCAAGTTAGGTTTATTAGAAATATTTAAATCCACTAAACAGTAAGAATTGCTGAAATTCTTCGAATAAGTGGAAAAACATTGCTTATAATCACCCAAACTTATTGTATTTCCTGATAGTTGTCCATTGGCGGATATTCCTGAAGAATCTAGTACTGCAACGGAATTCATTTAAACAGTCAAAATTATCGTCCTGAATAATCCTATTTAACTATTGGTCATACTTTTTTATATAACATGGCAGCACAAATATGGTAGATTGGTTTGCTTCCTACATAACATACTTGTCTACCCACAATGGAAATATAAAATACAGAAAAAGTTAACACTCTACTCCTTTTTTTTTCTTCCTTTTTTGGGGTAGTGTGAAGAAATTTATAACCGACCCTTACATTACTGTTGAAAATCTGAAGCTTTATTATAAGTATTTATAAGTATTTCATTATCAAAAGAATAACCTCCCATATTCCAGAGCTGTGTGCTAATGATGATATTCAATTACTGTTTAATTCCTTCTGGGCGAAAAGACAAAATCTGCCAATATGGTCGCTTTAACTTCCTCGCCATTTTTATAATGCACATGAGAGAAAATAAATTTATAAAATATGTTTTTTCAAAAATTGTAATTAATTTAAAATATTGTTTTTTAAACAAAATTCCCAAATTGATCGAAATTAGCAACTTCGAAAACCAATGAATGATCACTAAATTCACAAAACCTACGTTAGCGAATGTTGTGGATGGAATTTGATACAATTAACATACTGCTATCTACCCATTTACCCTCAACATCCCGTCTAATTTTATAAAGATTGCAGGTGTTGTCCATCTGCATGATACAAGACTTCCCTAACTTCAAAGGAAAAATATGAAATGAAATGAAAAGCAATTTAGGCAAGGAATTCCAAAACAGGGCAGCACGAATGACAAAGGATTTATTTGAAGGAGATGGATCTGTGAGAAGGTATATACAACATAATGGGTTCGGATCTAGTGTTTACTGAATGGACAGAGGATCAAGTAGTAAGCATATCATGAATATAAGGAGGTTTTTTGTTATGAAAAATCGGAAGAGACAGACACCTTAGTGGTACTGCCGACGGAAAGAAGTATAGAGACAATTGAGACGTTGATTTCCAAAAGGTACTAAAGGACATTTTTTACAAAATTGATATTTTTACATATTCATATTATCCTCATTTAGTTTTAACAAAATCTTAAATTTGATTGTATCTAATGAACACTCATGTCCTTTAATAACGTGATTTAGAAATGCTATTAATTTCTTAAAATACTAATTACACATTTATTTTCATTCCAAATCATACCAGAACATTTCATTCCATAACTTTAATTTGGTTTTATTAATATAGTAAAGAAACAATTATAGATTTTAATGCGAAAAGAATCAAATTAAATGGTTTAATAATATAATAATGAGAGATTTTTGTGCTTCCTGTAAAATTCCCCAGAATGGATATAGTACCTTTTGGAAGTCAACGTCTCAATTCAGCTCGGTATACCGACCCGTGATATGGGTAGTTTCAGTAATATTTATTTTATTTTCGAACTTCATAAATGAAACTAAATATGTCTTTTAAAGATTATTTTATGTAAATTTTTGTTTATCGAAACACAAATTTATAATAATTAGAAAGCTTACATGAGATTGCCCATTTCTCGTGCCTATCGATGGAGTCTCGATAATTTTTCAGATCTCGAATACAATAGTTGTCATCGGAGTCATCCTTCGTTAAATTACTGAATAATACCTGTACAAGGCTTTTATGTGGAAAAGTATTTACGCGTACAACAAAAGTATAAAAATCTTCATTGTAATAACCCTGGTAAGAATTTTCATTCCCTTTAGCTATATAAGGTTTCCAAAATATTATCAATATAAGAACTGCTTTCATTATCTGAAAAAATAAAAATAAACCCATTTGAAATAAAATAATTAAAGGAATAACCGCATGAGAAAATGTAAATTTTAGCTCTGTTTGGAATTTTGTTATTTGCTCTTTTAGAGAAATTTGCAGGCTTAGAACTTAGTAAATATAGTAAATCTGCAAGAAATCACTGTCACCAGTTCAGTGTGTTTTTTTCTAATGAAAAGAGGTTTAAAAATATATCGGTTTGGTAAACGGCTATATAATAATATGTAGTGTGTAAAATAACAATAATTAGTGTAAATATCGGTTCCGCTAAGCTTCTACTTTCTATTAAAATAATTTTATATCTAAACAAAAAAACAATTATTATAAATATAACTCAGTATTAATAAATCAGAGACTTGTTTTTAAAAAAATATAATTTCATAAACTAGTTTGTAAAATACCGGAATTATTGAATTAATATGATTTTTTTTTTTCCATTTGAGTTTTTATCGTATACAATTCAAATTAAAATATTAAATGCGAGGTTTAGAAATTAATGTTAAAACGTGAAAAATAATAATATTATATTCATAATTTTCTTACAAGCTAGAACATCAAAATCAAACTTAAATATATAAGTATTTAAAATAAAACAAAAAAGGAACTAAAGTATGAAATCCAGCTTATAAATTAGTTAACCAGCTTAGCATTCTTTTTCGTAATGTATTTTTGAGTATCTAAGCACATTTTCCACGAATTTTGAAGTAAAAAACGAAATATTCTCAAATTTATTAATATCGCAGAGTCAGATCTCTCTGCCGTCAAATAGATTAACAAAGTGTTATCTTGTATAAACAAATTAGTTGTTTTTTAATTTTATTGCCTAACCCGAATATTTATTATATATAGAATATAGGAACTTTCAGTCGGGAAACAGAATAAAATAGTTTTTAGCGTCAAAGTGGAGTTTTAAGGCTTAAAACAAGAGTTTTATGTACTCTAAATTGCTTGCAGTTCTACATTTCACTCACGTAATCAAATACTTACAGTGTCCCAAATGATTGTATAGAGATTAAAAGATTTTAAAAAAACAACAACTAATTTTCACAACTAGAAGTGCTAAGCCGACCGGACGAAATGCTAATGTTAAAAAGTATGTTACCTTGTAGTACGAGTCAACCGTCAAGGTTGCTTGTTATCGTCTTCCAATAAATTATTGACGTTCTAGCTTCATCCATTTTACTTTATCGGGAATCATGTTGGGCGAAAAATATTTCAACGTTTTCATATATGCTAAATAATCTTGTACTGGCTTGTTTTCAATGTTATAGTTAAGATGCCATAGATTTTGTTAGCATTTAAGCTATAATCTATTTTTAAAATAAAGAAAAATGATCAGTCCAAAATCTTGGCAACAAAATATTCCTTAGCTGGTGAAAAAAATAGTTTATATTTAATTTATCTAACATGGATTATTAGTTTTTAATATATCAGCATCCATCATCTTCACAAAGGGACAGATACAGGGGTAATGCTAACGGTGGATGAAGAAGGACGATCAGTGTAACCACAAAATTCGAGAAACAGGAAGTTCGGTCCAGGATTGTCATCATCAACATCATAGCTGTCTCTTATGTACCACACCAGTCCCCTAGCCTGGGTGTCCTGTAACAGTCTCCGCTGGTGTCCAAGGTCTGCAGCAGAAGCTCTCCAATTTGGTTGGGTACCCTGGTTAGAAGTAGTGCGTTTATGGTAACAGCCTCCAGCCACCTTATGTTCAGTCTTCCGACTTTTCTCTTGCTATGTAGCTGTATGGTTGGTACCTTTTTGGGAACCTCATCCTCTCTACTTGCCCAAGATTGTTCCATACATTTTTTTTTTTTTTTTGTGTGTTTTTAATGTTTACATATATTATTGTATTTATAGGTATATATTTGTCTTTATGAAATTTAATAGTTTCAAGTAAAAATATATTTACTTGAAGAAATAATAAAAAGTACTTAAAATAATTTCATAAGATTAAAGATTATTGAGAACCATTCTACTACATTGTAGGAATCAAAGGTAATAATATCTTGGTTATGTATTGCTATGTATCGAGAATACTGGGAGGTGAAGAAATATTTTTAAATTGTACAAAATAGAGCAGTTTCCGGGCGACAAGCAGGAAGGCTTCTTAGAAGGGCTATACAAAAAATAGACCCCTCCACTCGTACAGCAGGGATAGCGGAGTACCTGGGGAGTCTGAGCTCGGAGCGGAGAGGAAGAGGAAGGAAGTCCAGCCATGTCGGGGGTCAACCAGGAAAGAAATTTGCATTCATGTTCAAAGGTACCTATATGTAATATGATGTGGTAAATAGAACCTCAGTATTCTCGATAATAACAATGCATCACAGCACTAAGGTTTTTATGTATGATAATAAATGCTATTTGATAAATAAATGTGTATTTTAAGTAAATTACTTTATTACCCTATATGCCACCGAACATAGTAGTATATCCTGAAATATAATCTGGTTTATGGATCCCCTTATGAATAACCACTGTACTGGCCCAAATGCATCAATGGGCCTTTGCCAGGGATTGAAAAGGGGCTCTTTGGTCTTAAGGAGGGTCCAGAAAAAAATTTGAAAATCCATTTTCTGCTATTTAAGCACTTGGGAAATATTTGGTAATACTACATGAATAATATATTAGAATATCATTTCTTTTGTCTTTTGGGATTTTAATGTAAAGACTGTAGTATTTTGCATATGAGAATCTTTTCAGTGACACTATGCTATAATCTGATAATTAAGTAATGAGGAATTGCCCTGCTGGTGTTGATATATAAGATATGGATCAGCCTACATAGTCCATACTAGGGTGTTGGTTCTAGTCTATCTAAAAATTTGGATTGCCTTTGGTTTTCTATCTCATATTATGTGAAATAACCATTATTCTAAACCCTATTAGTTCCTTGCTCATTGAGAGTGAAACTTTTCAACATTTCATCTTGAAACTACCTGTTTAGACAGTGTCAAAATATTTCATAACAATGTTAATGTATAAATTACATTAATACGTCAACTGATGATCAAAATTTCTTTGTTTACATACCTTAGCTATTCCAAGATAATATTTTGCATTAAATGCGTATAAAAACGTTTAATAAAAAATTGACTACCTCATACCCAATCTTGAAACAGAGCAGATAAAGTTTAACATATTGTGCTCTGTAGTTATTCAGGACGTTTTCATAATAAGAAGGTATGTCATTGAGGAAAAATATAATTAATCTTCTTCCTAAATAACTTTCTAGTATTCAAAGGGATTAAATTTCCAAAAATTTTGAAATTAACTTTTCAATATGATTCATTATTTAATCCGAAGTTTGAAATACTTTATCTCTTATATTACTTAAGTTTTAATCTTTTTTTTTTAGTTTTTTTAAACTATGTATTTGCAAGTATATTTCTTATTTTGATCATTACTTTAATAGTCCATGATGTGGTAAAGTTGTCCACCACATGAGACTAATTTTATTTAGCATTGATTTTATTTAGTTTTGGAATCTGAGGAATAGGAATTAAAAAACAACATTTTTCAGTTATATCAAAAAATTATATTTATTTAAACAGCTATATAATGTAAATATATTTTTATCTGTCAGTAAAAATCCCTAACTCATAGTACAATACTTTACACTATTCATAGGAAAACATTATCAAACTGTAAACAAATTTTACATCAAGTTATTTATATATTTGTATAGCATCTATAGGCAATGATTAAAAGAAACATGATTTATTCTTTTTCACTTAAATTTGATTTAGAAAACTAAATTTTAATGTTTTGGTCAATTTATTACTAGAATATTAATTTTAACTTGTTTCTATTTTAGCTTATTAATGAACCCATTTTTTTATGAAAATGGAAAGGATGTTAACTTATATTTACTTAAGGTGCTATTGTGTGGGTTTTCAGATGTATGTATACCTGTCAACAAAATATTGAAGTTCTGTCTCATCAATACTGAGAATATTTTTATATTATTTTGAAAAAAGATACAGCTCTACAGCAATCCTGTAAAACTGATTCAGTAAATTTTAACACATTATTCTGACCTGAGTAATTAGAGCTGATTTATTCATGAAAGCTGTTTTTACAGGATCAATGAAAGCTCACAACTCTCAAGGGCTTGCTACACGATATTTTTAATTCTAATGGTACTATCACAACAGTAGCAGGAGAGGGGATATGATGTAATTACTTCTAATAAAGGCTTATAGTAACATTACATATTCTTTTTTACAAAATATTGTAATCTTTCATTAAATGTTATTTTTAGTAAAAACTAAAAAACCTAAATAGTAAAGTTATATAAAAAATATGGTTATTACATATTTATTATAAGTAGATTAGTGGAGTACTATCACAATATAGGGACTTGTCAGTCAATATCAGCACTGACTTGTCAGTCACTATCAGCACTGGCTTTTCAGTAACTATTAGCACTGAATTGTCAGTCAATATCATCGTGTAGCAAACCATTAATTAATAACCAGCATACCTTTATGGGTTTAAAGTGACTGGTCTTATTGTTGGTTGCCTGATGCCATTTTACACTATAACTCGGATATTT
Organism: Piezodorus guildinii; assembly: GCA_023052935.1. Classification (NCBI taxonomy): domain Eukaryota; kingdom Metazoa; phylum Arthropoda; class Insecta; order Hemiptera; family Pentatomidae; genus Piezodorus; species Piezodorus guildinii. The sequence goes on from CM041295.1 coordinate 57,702,713, forward strand.
AGAATCTAGATTGATGTTGGTGTATCATAAGATATCACTTATTCTGGGAGAGAGATATTTTGAATACTAACTGAGATGTTGTATTAGGTGAAATTTCATACCATTATAAAGTAATCCTCCCATATATTTAAATAAACACACTAAAAACACATGATAAAGCAAATAGATTAATAGAATCATTTAGTATGTCAAGGATCCTTATGAAGACATTGTTCTATTTGTAACAGATGAAGAACAAAAATTTGATTTAAGTTGCACGGGATTCACAAATCCTTAATGACTAAAAATAACAGATCGTACCCAGATCAATTGAGTTTGAATGTGATATAGTGTCTATAATATGAGTAATTGTGATACTTTATTTTACATAATTATCACTAAAATTTTACATTGTGAATCTGATACAATTTTATATTCTGTATACTATTGGGAATCACGATTACATTACTACATTTCTGTGACTAGTTATGAGACCCTCATTAGGCTGATAAAATATACATTTAATTGGATAAAATATATAATACTGTAGAACTAAATAATAATATAAGCAAAATTATTATAATAATATTATAAACTTTTATGTTCCCCATTATGGATAAAAATACAAACACAAATAAATGAAAGTTTTATTTATTTGTAAATTTATTTTCTTCATTAAAAGCTCATTTATTTAAAACCCATTTAAAACTTATTTATTTAAAATAAATAAATAAGTCATCAAATAAAACCCATCAACTATTTAAAATCCATTAGTTATTTTTTCTAAATCCAATATCAAGGGAAATGTTTTAATGACTATACGTAATCAGTGTCTATTAGAGACAAAAAACCAAGCTATTTATAAAGCATTTAGTTACTGGTTTATTTTAAAATTAGATATTATAGATATGTCTTTTACAAAATTTTAGTTATCTCTAGCAATCTGTTTCTGTTACAGTGAGGTTATTGTGGAACTATGTGGTTATTTTTGGCACTTCATTTATGTTTAATATAGGAAGTTGTATCGTGCTATTTGGCACAAACATTTATATTTTAATCAAGTATATTTACTTTTACCATTCCTCATTTCTGATCGATAAAGAACACACAATGCTTCTTACATAGAATGAAACCTAGAAAAAAAAGAGATATCAATTATTACCATATTTATTACACAGAAAGGTGAATTTAAATATGATTAAATACAAAAATTTAAATATAATTAAACATTTAAGCCGTTCCTAATTAAATCTATTTTTAAAAAATGATAGAAAATAGGCCAAAGAGCAAAAATAAGTTAAACAGATAAATAAATAAAATATTGGGAATGTTACCTATTAAGGGTGATATACATTAATATAAGTTGCAATAGGCATAAGGTTGTGCAAGAAATTGTAAACATAAAATTAATGCACAAAACCAACAGGTTTTATACCCCAATTTAGGATTTTCACTTTACATGGTCAGTGGACCACTTATATAACAATATAAACAAACATCTGTCACAGCCAGAATTAAACCAGAGGTTCATAGATCACACTGATCATAGAATGTATATGATATGCCTTAAATGTGTTGTCTAGTTTTGAATTGATCACTATACTGTTATTCAATCTGGCACCAGAAATATAAATGAATCAAAACCAAAGGAGCCATCATAAATAGATCTGTACAACTTCTTACCTACATGGATAAAGTTTATTAGTTGGACATTTACAGCATACTGTTGAAGAAGCATTATATTTCCTACTAGCAAAGAAACTTTGTCTAGTAAGTAACCAAAATAAATCCATAGACACCATGGCATGGTGGAAACAACATCCTTGAGTGAAGGTAGGGTTTTGACCATATATATTTTATATATAATAACTCATTTTATATAAAACCTCAATTCATTTTATCTACATATGGACCAGAAACCGGGAAAATGACAAAAGTAGCTTACTAAAGCCTTCTAATATTTAAATACAAATTGCTTTAGAAAAGATCTGGATCAGTGCTTATTGATGAAAGAAGGACACAGAGGACCAAGCAAAAAAGTAGAAGAGGTCCTACCAAGACTTCAGTGGTTAAACTGTGTGATTAAACACAAGGAAGTCCTCAATTGGATTACAGCAGCAATGAACAGACTCCTACGGGCAGTTGAATGAGAAGAATGTGTTGGTATGCTCAATAAATAATGGTTTTATATAAATAGCTTTATAAGAACACAATCAGTACTTTTCTGAATTTTGATCAGCCCTTACTTCTGTATGAATGTTGTTTTGGATTATATTTTATCTATCTATCTTACTATATATATAGTGCCGCTCAACATTTTTTATTTTAATGATTTTTTTTAACAGTTATTTTCTTTCCTTTCATGAATAAAAACCGTGGATATTTTTTTTTTCTGGTTTAGTGTTGCAGCCGTTTTAAGTCAGCTTCGCGATTGAAAACATGTGCTGGGAAAATCTCTCTAATTCTGGTGATTTTTCAGATATGGAGTCAAAACAAAAACTAAAAATAAGATAAGGATATGTTTTATATATTTTGTCCTTACAACCCATTACCTTAAAAGTGAAAAAAGTGGTTAAAAAAATTCTTGAATTGTATTTTATCTATCTATCTATCTTACTATATGTATGATGCTGCTTAACATTTTTTATTTTAATGATTTTTATAACATTTATTTTCTTTCCTTTCATGAATAAAAAAACCCTCATAAAATTGACTGGATGTCTGCAAAATTACCAGAGTTAAAAGATTTTACCAACACATGTTATCAGTCCCGAAGGGATGCAAAAGTAAAATTATTTGCCAGAAAAAAAAACTATCCACGGTTTTTTATTCATGAATAGATATTTAATAACTGATAAAAACAATCATTAAAATTAAAAATGTTGATTGGCAAGGCCTGGACGATTTGGAATGGGTTGACCCATAAATAAAATTTATTTTATCAAGCTAGTGTTGTATATTTTATTTTTTTTATCTAAACACTTAAGGAAAAGGAATTGAAATAAATAACATACATTTCACCTTGATGTTACAGTCGAGGGTCAATTAACTCATATGGTTGAAAACCAAGTTCCAAACAGTCAGAAAAGAGTAGTGGGTCAGCCAGCATTGGGTCTACACACTCCATTATGTCTTCTTCTTCAATTATCAGTGGGGCTAAAAACATAAATAAATATCCTATCAGAGACAGTTTTACATGGGCTAAAAATTTATGAAGTTACAAAGATCGATTTTATATTCAAGAAGTTGAGGGTAAAACACAGGGTAAAGATAGATAGGAAAAGAATATATAGTAGTATAGAACAGATGTATAGTAAAGAACATTTATAGGTTTTTAAAAGGAAGACATTATTGTTGGAATTCAGATAAAAGCCACCCATGCCTTGAATATCATTTAGAGATGTCTGTAAACACTGAAAATAAAGTTTATGAAGCAATTCATTAATATTTTCAGTTTTTTTTTAAATCCAAACATCGCTCCTTACATTACATACAAGCTCAATTTGGAAATTTATAAGTGGGGTTTAGCTTTAGTCAACACAGAAGATTGACCAGCCAGACTGCAAGATACCCTGGCCCTTCTAAAGCCATAGTCCCTTATAATATCTGCTGAATTTGATAATTTTGTCAATGATAAAAGACAATATATGTATTTATTTATACATATATGCTGAATTAAAATTTCTGAATGCTGGGCCATGATACAGGTAGAGTGAGTTTATTCTATTATTCAGTTAATAAGATTTATCAGTATAGTCAATTGATATTATTAGTTGGTTTACTTCCCACTAAGTCAATACTTGGCTTAATAGATGGGGAGATAGAAGGGATAGATAGGAGGGAGTATCATAATCTCTGCCCAATACATATTCCCATAAACTACTCATTGGCCTGCAGGATTTTCTTTTCTTTTTTTTTTATGGTGGCCCACCTTACCTCTTTTCTTGAGGAATAACACACTCATAGACAAAATATAATTTAAATATGGAAATTTTAACTTAATAAAATCCATCAGTAAACATGTTATTGATTATAAAAGCAACCTACCCGAAAGGGAATCAACACGGCTCATATACTCCACTTCTACATGCTTGTCCACTCCACTGAGAATGTCAGTGGCTACCCTAACTAAGGATGGATCTGTGTCGGGACGCAACTGACTCGAATCATTAGAGTTATCTTCCTCAAGCATGATACTCTTTGTAGCTATTTCTATTTCTTCTTCTTCTGTAATAATCAATGGTCTCTTCCGCTTTTCTCCTCTTATTGACTTTTTATTCTGTTGCTAAAATCAAGAACATGTTTCTTAAATTAACATATTGAATGAATTGAATATGTTAATAATGTATTGTTTATTTGTCACAGTAACACTATATCTTAATTTTAAAGAATTATAATAATAGAAGATTTGTTGACAGTAGAATGGATTACTGGAGAAGTTGAAGGGTTAATGAGTCAACAAGACTTATAGTTTGTTAAATTACTTGAACATGACGAAGAACATATTTTATTTTTTATAGTAATCCATATCTTCATTGCAAATAATTATGTTTGTTGGAAAGATTAATGAGTTAACAAGATTGTTTCTTAAACATAAAAATTAATGATGGTCAATAGAAATTTTTTTGTAGCATCAATTTGATTTTCCACACAATAAAATGTTTAAATATATTAAATTTCAGCTTGATACTAAACAAAGTGATCAACTCCTTTAAATAAAACAGAAAATATATCTTAATTACATAATTTTGGTTAAAGACTCTGATTTGATTACATAGTATGTTTAAATCCACAATATCTCATGCTTAAAAAATATATGTTGATGTGATAATAACGTTATTTAGAATATCTACCAAATATTTTTCCTTACTGATAAATCAAGCGAGTAGCTCACCTGAAGCTAACTAAAACAATAACTGTTTGGCTTTTTTTAAGATTGCTTTAAAAATTTAAAAGTCTGGCTTCCGAAGTTTGTTGAAAAAAAAATTAGTTTTTAAGGATTGAAAACTATTCGAAGTGGGATTGGTACACTATTGTATAAGAGAAAATTCAGAAATTACATTGATGCAATTGGTAACTTTTTAAACAAAATGTTTTCAATTATTTAATAATATTTCAAAATTTACAATGGATAACACATCAGTAATAAAAAGTACTATATAAAGAATAAATTATGGTATTATAAACTAATTAATATTTCAGTGATTGAATCAAAGACTATTTCTAGATAGAAACAGTGATACAATTAATAATCATCAAAGAAATTGTAAATAATGTATTAAATGTTTAATTAATTAATCATTAAATAACAATTGAATGATAGCTATAAACACTTACCCATTTTTTGAATTGTTCATCGTATTCTTTATTAAGAGTCCAAAAATGTCCTCCAGTATTACATTTCTCTCCTTTCCTGAACTGAGGATTAATGCTCAAATTGTGCCTGATAGAATTTTTCCACCTTCCATCATTTTTTTTATAATAGGGGTAGTGGCTACTGCAATTAATATTTTTTTTTAGATTTAGAATAAAATGTATTATTTCATTAAAATTTTAATTCTGATTTAATATTTTAATACTTTTTTAGCAGATTGGATTTTAACAGTATTCTGCAATAAATCGTTTAGTTGACTGTTAATCATTGTGAACTTTTATCAATACACATAGTCATTGAACCCTGCTAAGTTATACAGATAATAATTTATGAAAATATAAATAATTAATCTCAAAATTATATTCCTGTACTTGATAGGTTCATTTAAGACAATAAAACATATAAATTATGAAATAAAGTATTGTATTCTTTTTTATTTTAAAATTCTAAGTTATTTGCCTTGTGCCACTGATCAACATACCCAATTGGAACCCATAAAGATAAAAAAATCCTCAAATAAAGAATGAGATTTATAATGGAATCTATTGAGCTCTAAGCTGAGTGCTAAAAATTAACTTATAGACATTTGGTCCTTGAGAATCAATCTGAATTTAAAAACATTAAATTAAAATATCAAGGATTATGTTCATATGTAGCATTTTTAAGTCAATTGTAACCTTTTCCAAAGCAATTGTAACCCTTTTTTTTACTTCTAGTCTTAAATATTCCGTTTTATTTATTTATTAATTGAAAAATAATTAGTTTAATTAGAATTATGTAATTTATAATAATTTTGGCATACCCTATCGAGATTATTTTTTTGTTTTTAGACATTTGATGTTAAGTGCTGATTTTATTAAAGAGCTAAAATTAAAAAAAAAACTGATTATCGTCTAATTAGTTTTAAAATAATTATTGATTTTAGTTTTGACGAGGGAAGAAGTGTTTATTGAGATTAATTAATGTGCTTTCGGGGGATTACGATTACGTTTTTGAGCTGGATTTTACTTTGATCGTGCCCATTTCAACTCGCCATTACTTATAATGCTTTTTTTTTATTAATATAGGAGTTAATAAATGTGTTTTCGGGAGGTTATGATTATGTTTTTTGGGATGTATTTTTTATCACTCGCGGGCATTTAAACTTATATTTACTTTTTAAAGTTTTTTATTGTTATAAGGATTGATTATTTTGTTTTCTGGGGGTTATGATTCCGTTTTTTGGGCTGTATTTTTTTTTTTTTTTTTGGCCCAAGCGTATTTTAACTCGCCTTTTTTTTCAAAATTTTTAAGAATTGATTATTTTGTTTTAGGGGATTATGAAAACGTTTTTTGTTATGAAAACGCTATATTTTTATCACTCCAGCGGATTTCAACTCGCCCTTATTTTAATTAATTTATTGACATATGGATTGATTATTTTGTTTTCGGTTCTTAATATAAGGTATATTGAGCTGGATTTTTCATTGCTCGTGCGGATTTTAACTCACCTTTATTTATAAAATAACTTGATGTAGGGATTAGCACATGATTTTTTCGTGGTTTATAATTACGTTATTTATTCTAATTTTTTTTTTTAGCGCGATTCTCTGTCGAATTGTTATAAAACAGTAACAGTAAGCTAAAATGGGTAAGAGCGACGACAAATAAGATTCTAAAAGAGTTATCAGAACCCCCGAAAAAATAATAAACGATTCCTCGATGAAATTATAATATAATTTTAACATCAATTTGAAAAACGCACGCTCTACAAAAAATATAGTAAAAAAAAACGAAAATAGAACGGTAGAAAAGATAGTAATCGGCCCCTTTATAAAAACACAAAACATTACAAGTAAAATCCAGCTAAACTGCGTACGAGCGATATAAAATGCAGCTCGAAAAACGTATTCGTAACCTCCAGCAAACACAATTATAGATCCCTATAACAATAAAAAACATTGAAAGTAGAGGCGGGTTAAAATCCTCACGAGCGATGAAAAATTCAGCTCAATATACATTATATTAAGAACCAAAAACAAAATAATCATTCCCTATATCAATAAAAAAATTAAAAATAAAGGCGAGTTGAAATCCGCTGGAGTGATAAAAAATACAGCACAAACAAGTTTTCATAACCCTTCAAAACAAAATAATCAATCCCTATACCAATAAAAACATTAAAAGCAAAAGTTAGTTAAAATACTCACGAAGGAAAAAAAATGCATCTCAAAATACGGAATCATAACTTCCCAAAACAAAATCATCCATCCCTATAACAATAAAAAATATTAAAATTAAATGCGAGTTGAAATGCACGCGAGCAATAAAAATACAGCTCATAAAACGTAATCATAAGTCCCGAAAACACAATTATCAACTCCTATATCAATATAAACATTAAAAGTAAATGTAAGTTTAAATGCCCGAGAGAGATAAAAAATATATAGCTCGAAAATGTAATCACAACCTCCCGAAAACACATTAATTAATCCCTATAATAAGAAAAACAACATTAAAAGTAAAGGAGAGTTGGAATGCGCACGAGCAAAGTAAAATCCAACTCAAAAAACGTAATTGTAACCCCCCAAAAGCACATTAATTATTCCCTTTACCCACCCCTCCCCTGTAAAAATCAATATCAATAATTATCTTAAAACTAAATAGACGATAATTAATTTATTTTTTTTATTTCAGTTCCTTAAAATCAGTAATTGACACAAATATCTAAAAAACAAAAAAAATGCCGATAGGGTATGCCAAAATTATTATAAAAGACAATTTTAATTAAACTAATCATTTTTCAATAAATAAAAGGAATTTTAAGGCTACGAGTGAAAAAAGGGGTTACAACTGCTTTTAAAAGGTTACATTTGAAAACGAAATGGTTACATTTGCTTTGAAAAGGGTTACAAATGAAATGGAATAGGTTACATTTGAAATGGAAAAGTTACATTTGAAATGGAAAAGTTACATTTGACTTGGAAAAGGTTACAATCGACTTGGAAATGTTATATAAAAATTGTAAGTGTATATGACTAGCCACAATTAATTTTGGCTAAAGGTCAAGATGTTGGATTATGGTTTTTGTATGTATGTATATATATAAATGAAATATATGTTGTTGTTTGTTTGTTTTGTTCATGCTTAAACAATATGTTGTTTTTAAAAACGATATGTTTTTTGTTTTTTTGTTTTTTATGGCCTATCAAAAATATTATTAATATTTGAGTATCAAAACAATGGATTTAAATGAAAATGAAGGAAGATATAGAAGAAGTTAAATTTATTGTGTTATAAACCATAAATACATGAAGTGCAAAGATATTGTATAAGGTTGAACTTACTAAATCCATTTATAAATTTCAGAAACTGTCAGCTCGCCATGCTCGCTTAGAGCTTTTTCAATTAGTTCTGTATATGTTAATCCTGGTTTCACAGTCGTCTGAAAGCTAGATGTTTCACCTGTAAAGATATTTAGAGTATTTATATTAGTGTTTTCATTAGTTGAATAAATTATCCTTTGAATAATTGATACTTTCTAACTAAATGGAGCTATCATTTTAAATTTAATTTACTTTAGGCGCCTTGGATCTCCCAATCCAAGTACCAGACCTCATAAACCAATCCACAGACCTCCCAATCCAAACCTCAGACCAACTATTCTCAGTCTGTACCTCAGAAAACTCCCCATTTAAAACCATTAAGGCTTAAATTACCGCTTCTTCATCTACAGCCAGGTCCCACTCATCAAGCTATTCAGTCAAATCCAACTGAACCCTTATAAAAGCCCTAGCAACCAATTATAACCATATCAGTTACCCAACTGATCCTTATCCTCTTCGCAATAAAAACTCAACAGATTTTCTATCATCCTTCATTTTAGAATTACAAGCTACTATCAGACCCCTGATTTCTCCCCACACCTGACTCCTGACTAAAATTCGTTTTCCTATCCCACGATGAGTTTGAAACCCCTAGCTATCGTTTTATGGAATTTAAATGGCCTACATAATCACCGTGATAAACTCCACACATTTCTACATGACAATGACATAGGTATTGCACTACTGACTGAAACTCATTAAGTATCAATAATTTCTTCCTCTTCAATACCTACTAATCTGAAAAGAAGATGGCCTCGAGACATTCTAATTTAGAATATTTTTAGAGTGCTGCCGATCAAACCATGAACAATGAACAAGTCTTGTTCATGTCTATTTTCTTTTGGCCTATTTACTAGTTGTGTTGTAAACATCAATAAATAATTTTAAAAAAAAATTAATTTGAATATGCCTAACCATGAAAACTGACAAGTATAATTACAAAATCATTAATATTATAGAGCTTGGAAGTAACCTTAGGTAGAAACAACCTTTTCATTTATAAATAATCATAATAGAATAGAATAGAATAGAAATTTTTTTATTATTCTGGGACAGGGTCCCTTAAGAACAATTGATATGTACAATTACGATATACGATGTGTCTGGCCAAAAGACCAAAGGATTATAATAATTTTTTATTTACAATGGTATCAGAAAAAAAAAAAAAAAAAAGTGGATTAAAGTATATAAAAGAGTAAATAAAATAAAAGAGTAATATACATAACATCTTATAGATTAAAGCGTTGAATAAAATAAAACATTGAAACTGGTTCATAATAACATATTCATTAACTGAGTTTAATATAAACAATAAATAATAAATTTTCTGTATGAATTGAAATTTGATTTGAAATATCAGGCTTGTAGTTCAGCGTCTGTTTGGGATGACAGTAGGTACTGGAACAACTGAGACTTGAATGATGGTAGGGATAAAGCATGGCGGATATGAGTAGGTAAGGAATTCCAGAGAGTAGTAGAGCGGACAAGAAAGGAGTGATCAAAAGTTTTTGTTCTATGGATAGGAATATAAAGGTCGGAATGGCGTGATCTTGTTTCAAGGGAGTGGATTGACGATTTAAATTGCAGAAGACTGTGGATATAGGGAGGTAGCTGGGAGTGGATGGTTTGGTAAAGGTATGATCCCAGGAAATATTGTCTGCGGATAGAGGGAAGGAGCCACTTTAACTCGCTGTATAAATGGGTCACATGAGACCTCCTCGGTGTGCCGAGGACAAATCTTAAAAATATGTTCATAATTCGCTTAAGCCTGTCCTCGAGCGCAATCGAGAGTCCACCATATACCCCGCAGCAGTAGTCAAAGTGGGGGAAAATAAGTGAGGAGACAAGGAGCTTACGGGTGGATCGCGGAAGAAGATGGCGGGAGCGATGGAAAAATTTAAGGGTACTTATTGTTCTACGGGATATTTGGGCAATATGGGGTTTCCAGGAGAGGGTTTGGTCAATGGTAATCCCCAGGTTTTTGACAGAGGAAGTGAAGGTGATTGGGTGGTCATTTAGGGTTAGAGTTGGAAATGTAGTATGGGATCTTAGGAGGGAATTGGAACCTATAACAATGGCTTGAGTTTTCATAGCATTTAGCCTTAATTTATTTAGGGATGCCCAGGCACAGATTCTATCTAGGTCTTCCTGAATATTGGCAAATGCTACTAGACACTCGGAGGGAGAGAGGATAAGTAGATCTGGAAATCGCCAGCGTATAAGTGGTGGGAGCAGTGATGGACGGAATTGGGAAGATCATTGATATAGGAATTAAAAAGGAGAGGAGATATGCTTGAACCCTGGGCCACACCTGCCGAGAGACCAAGGAAGGAAGATAGAGGATGGTTAGGAATGGTTACAGCTTGAGTCCTATTAGAGAGAAATGATTTAAACCAATGTATAGTGCTGTTGGAGAAGGATAGAGACTGTAGCTTGGAAAAAAGGATAGAGTGATCAAGTGAGTCAAAAGATTTTGAGAATAATAATACTATTTCAGTATGTACTTACAATGTTGAACATGAGGTTGGGGGCCTGTAAAGAGGGAAGCTGCACTCAGGTTGACCAGCCAGGATAAGCTGCTTGGCCCTTCATCATTCTGAAACACATCATCCTGGCTGTTATCTGCAGTGCTTCTTTTGCATCCTATCTTTGCCTTTATCAGTTCAATATTATTCCCCAAAGGCCGCTTTTCACATTGTGTTTGATTGATTCGCGTTCTTTCTTCTTTTTTATCAAATTTACCAGTTTCAACCATGTCAGCTACTAGTTTCTTACTCCGTTTGACTACTGTTTCTTGCTCCTCAAAAACCTTCCTTTTAGCCACACGCATTGAATTTTAACGAAGCTTAATTGTCTGTAAAATTCAAATAGATATGTTCAGTAAAATGTGATCTAAAACATATATTACATACTATACAGTTGCATAAAATGAAATCAACTTAACTCATTCATTAAGATGATCAAGAATGATTTGCATTTTTTTTTTAAATATGCCATATCTTTACTTCAAAAACTGATATTTAGTTAAAATAATAACCACTAGAATTTACTTTTGACAACCTACAACAAGCCTAAATGCTTGAAAAAGTGGGTGGATGTAGAGCATTTCCAGAGCCCAACTAATATAATATATTAATTGCAGTCGGCAGAAGGGCTTTGTCATAAAGGATTATTAATCCTGTCACATTTTATTAATTCTCACAACAAAAGTTTTGTATTGATTCTCACAAAAAAAAAAAAAAATAATAATAAAAAAATTAATAAATAAAATAAAAAACTTTAACGACCAATAAAATCCATACATATAGTTTAAAATTTCATAATATTGTCTTGCAATGATCATGGGTTAATTTCAGAATAAAAAAAGTATAAGAGTAGTATGGAGTGATGATGCGTCAATTTATGATTTATACGTCTTCTACAGGAAATGTAACGTAGCTTCTAAATCTGAACAAAAAAATTATATTTGCTATAATTATTAATTTTGTAAGGAAAACTATAAACTGAAAAATAATGACAACTTAATAGGAGTTCAAATGAAATGTAAAAAATCATAGGTCACATTGACGGAATTAAGATCAAACATCTTAAAAGTAGAAGTTAATATTTTTTTATAAAATTCTTGAGATAGCCCCCTCTCCTCCTAGTTCATTGTACTTTACTCGTTTTTTTTAGTCCAAGACATCATTCGAAGAAATCAATTGAATTTTATCCAGAAGTACTACAAATGTTTATTTTATATTTCTCTTAATAAACTTGCTACTACTATTTATTTTAGGTCTTCTTTCTTTCATTAAAAATCAATTAGAGCCGAAGAAAATTTTTGCAACATACGTTGTATGAACCAAAATTCTTAAAAGCAAATAAAATAAAATTATAACATATTTGTAGGATGTTTCCTGGGATAAAGATTACCTTTATCCTTTGGTGTTTAAAATTAACAATGTTTCTTACCTATATGGCATCAGAAAAAAATATTTACACCCGTGAGACATGTGGTCGGACTTGGTCATGCAACAAAATGGGACCCTTCCGGAATCGCGAAAATCTCTCATTACTATATTATTAAACTAGCTAATTTGATTGTTATCGCATCAAAATTTAGATTTTTTTTTAATATATCAATAACATCATATTAAAGTTATGAAATGAAATGTTTTACTATTATTTGGAACGAAACTAAATTTGTAATTGAGTAACTTTAGAAAATAATTACGTTTTTAAAGGTCTTGAGTGTTCATAAGATAAAATTAAATAGAATATTTAGACAAAACTAAATGATGAGAATACATATATGTAAAAAAATCAATCTCGTAAAAAATGTCCATTTGTAGCTTCTGGAAATCAACGTCAACTTTATTTGCATCGGCATTTATGCTATCTCCAGGATTTAAGAAGCTGTAGTGTCTCAAACCAAGTGAGACCCACCAAACAGTAACCTTTAACTTTACATGGACAATGAACTAACATTTAAGTTGTGCAAATTTTGAATTCCTTCCAAAGTTAATTTTAAGAGATATTAGACAGAAATCACATTTACTGATTTTCAATTTTTTTGCGTTAGGCTTAATAATTGTATTCACACACTCACTCTTTATTTAAAAATGTTATGTTTTACACAAGACAGCCGATAGAGGCAATTCAAAAAGATGAACACTGGAACCAGTGGTCAGTCAAGTGTGCTACATAAATGGTTACAACTACCACCTGGCAGATTCTCCATTCTTGCGTATGATTAAACCTTTCTAGACTGAACTTAACCCTAATCGTTAACTCTATCAGCATGTTTTAAAATTATAAGATAATTTATTCTATCAGTAATCAATGTGTATAAAACACACACACATATACCCAAATCAATCTTATGGAATGAGTTTGTTGAACCGGCGAAGTGGTTAAAAGTTGGAAAGAACCTAAAAATGTGAACTTTTTTTAAACATAACTCGACTCGTTTTTTACAGACAATATCCCAAACTATAATTCTACCACAGCTTCGATCACAAATATTTTTAGAAGTTGACAATACTGATTTACGAGGTAAGTGATTTATATACTTCTAATAAACCCAGTATTTTACTTATAATTATTACCACTCGAATACTCACTTAGGGAATAGTTTCCAATACAAATTTTATATATTTTTTTTCCACAAACATTTTCAGTATTATGTTTATTAATAATATCCTAATATTGATAACAGTAGAAGACCTTCAAAATTTTATAAAGAAGGTTGTAGCTTTGTAGATCTAAATGTTCATTTCCGATGTGGTTGTAGCTATCGATGGAAATATTAACACTTAGCTCCGCCCTGTTACTTATACTTCTCCATAGCAGATATCATAATGTAACACTCACGAAAAAAAAATCATTTGTTTATTCATACCTGCTCGTCGTAGAATAAAAGTTTTTTTAGTTAAAGATACGAAGAAGGTTGACTGTAATCTTGAAGGTACTGATCAGTGGCTGCGGCATTGACCCTGATAAAGTTGACGTATATTCCAGACAGACAGTGGAATCAGCTATATATATGTACCCCTGGTACTACTTATCGACAATTGCCAACCGAAACAAACGTTTCCTACTTCACCTATTAGTACTCTTTCCGAAGAGGACAAAGAAAGCAGGAATAAAGAATATAATTATTACAGGACCCACCACAGTAGGAATCAATATAGGTTGACCATAGACTCGTGGGCAAGATTTTCCATGTATTTGTGGACGTAAGATGGATTACTACTATCATCCCCACTGCTTTATTGTATCATGATTTTATTGATAGCGTAAACCACTAGAGTTTCGTGAGTCAAATTTACGCGATTTGTGACCCAGAAATATAGTTAGATCCAAAGGGTACGTTTAATTTTTTTCGAAATTTCTAAGACGAAATTGTGCAATCTGCGGATTTTTTTTCTCGGAATTACTGAGGTTAAGGACACTTCTAAATACAGAAATTGGACACTGAGATAAATTTTCGATTATAAAATCAGAAGTTAAATAAACAGTTCACTAAAAAAAAAGTATATATATATATATATATATATATATATATATATATATATATATATATATATATGTGTGTGTGTGTGTGTGTGTGTGTGTGTGTGTGTGTATGATTTCATATAAAGAACACAAAGGTCCTTAAAGAGTGCAGTTCTTTCCAAAAGTTACTAAGTTCATATTTATAATTTATTTCCTCAGCATACTAAAACGTATAAATGAATATAAGTAAAAAACAAATCTAGATTTCAATGCGAAACAATCAAGTAATTTTTTTTTTTTTTTTTAAACTAATGAATATTTCCTAAAATGATAAAGTACCTTTTTCATATCATTGTATTAATTTTAAGGCGCTTCCAACAAACACAAATCATTTGTTATTGAAATAATCGACCAACGATTTAGTGATCGCGATTGAAATAAATTGTAAAAGATAACCAAATAAATTATATGCAAGAGCCAGCCACTATGAACCGACCAAAATCCGCGAAACATTGTTCTCGGTGAATTACTAAAATTTAGGAATACAATATAATAGGTACCTATTTACTTTCAGTTAGCGCGTATAATTGAGTCTGTGCAACGCCTGAGTAATGCTTTTACAAGCAAAGGTTCACAAATATTTTTCATTGAGGTGATTTAATATAATTTTCCAATAACTTCTCGCGGACCTCCACTGATCTAGCTGATTACAAAAATAAATTTAAATATTGGTAAAAATAATATATAAAGATGGTTGGCCCACCACGAATAGAGGCATGCGCAGGAAGAATGGTAAAGACAAAAAAAAAAACAACACTACAAAACTGAATCACTCAACTTTATCGACCTTTGCAAATTATAACAGAACCTTTCTAGCTTTTCTGATGATGGAGATAATTTGATTATTTACTATTTCTGTGCTATATCATTTTTATTACAAATAATAACTATTAAACATTAGCAGTAAAACATTATTGTATTTTCCCGCTGCCTCGAAAATAAAATTAAAATATTATAAAATTTGGCTTCTTTTACGAAAATAATTATAAAAAGGCAGTCCAAAAATTTTACCTCTGCCTAATTTATCAAGATGGTCAGATTCAGCGTTGAAATAAATAGCCCTTACTGTTTATTGGTGGATTCCATTAGACATCAAAATCTTTTATATTTTTTTTAGTGTTAATAAAAAATAAATAAAAAGAGCTATAAATGATTGATTGATTTATTGATAATACAAAATATAAAATATTTTCAGTAACTTATATTACTATATTTCTCTTATAATAATAATAATAACAGGCCTACCGAACCCGAAGGTTCGATGCCGATACCACCAAATACTGTCTACGCAGACTCGTCCAATGATCACCGTTTAAGCACAAGCTCCCGAGATCAGCCTTAACGCAATCCTCCCTTCGACGCTTCGGCCTACATTTCGGACGCCTAACAGTCGGTTCAGCGAGTACCAACTTTCTCGGAATTCGTTCCTCACCGAGCCCAACAACTTTACTCGCCCATTTGAGCCTCCGCAATGCTATCAACTCGATTATATTCACAGGGTATAAGCTCCGCAATGCCGCATTGTGCAACCTTCTAAAATCCCCAGTGGCCTCATCTCTCTTCGGACCAAATATTTTGCGTAGTACCTTATTTTCGAAAACCTTAAGCCGTTGTTCATCCTTCAAAGTAAGCGGTCACGTTTCACTTCCGTAAAGGACCGTCGGAAGAATACTAGTTTTATAAATTCTAACCTTTAAGTTTTTAGACAGAAGCCGCGAGCTAAGTAATTTAGCAACTGAATAATAACACGCATTTCCCGCCTTAAACCGAGACTTTATTTTCTCCTAGATTTCATTTTTTCTCGTTATAATTGAACCTAAATACTTAAATTTCTCTACTTGTTCAAAAGTATGCCCTGATATATCAATATCACCAAGTCTGCTACTAATCATATATCTCGTCTTATTGTTATTTATTTCGAGTCCTATTTCTTTATGGGTTTTTATTAACGCACTTGTATTTAGTTGCATAGTTTCCGTGTCTTCACCTAGCAGTACCTAATCATCGGATATTTCTATTATATACTGCATTAAAACAATTAGTTATTTTAATAAATCTTATTAAAAAACAAGCCAAAGATTTGGAAAGTATGTCAAAATGATTTTATAAAACTCAGGAGTCAATAATATCAGAATTAATGATAAATTAAATATATTATGTTAAATTATATAACTGTTTTCATCAATGTTACTTATTTATTCTAAATTAGATATTTAAAATAAGTGAAATTAAAAAAAAAAAAAAATTTAAACATCAGTTGTAAACTTCAATAAAAAATAAATAGGCAAATCAAAATATACAAAATCTAAAAAGGTCACAATAGGATAAAATATTTCTTATTTACATTTTAGGACAAGCAGAGGAGGGTCTGACATGAAGTAAACAATTATTTTTAGAGTTATATTTTTTTAATTTATTTTTGTGAATTAAATAAAAATCTCAGTGAGCCTTTTAAGGAGTATGATTTATTCTATTCCTCCTGCTAAGTATTTGCAAACCTTACCCATACAAAGTACATTAGATTGAATTTGTTTGATAGATTTCAACTATGATATTTTGATTGAACATAAATGTTTTTTTAGAATTTATATATTTGGGGGAGGGAGAGTGAGAGGCTTTCTTCTTAAGGAGTTGACTCTATATAAAAAAATATATTTCTTATATCCTTAGGAATAAATGAACGAAATAGTGTTTAAATACGTATTAAGTAAAAACATCAATTTTAAAAAAAAAAATCAATTAATGAACGGTGCAGAGGATTGATATAAAATTAAAATCATAATACATGATTATGATAAATAAACATGACTGAAATCAGAATGATAATGTTTTTCAACGAATTTAATTACGTAAGATGTGTAATTTTTTTTTTTACTTTCATTTATTTTAAATATCTAATTTAAAATAAATAAGTAACATTTATGGAAACAGTTTTATAATTTAACATAATATATTTAATTTATCATTAATTCTGATATTATCGACTCCTGAGTTTTAAAAAATCATTTTGATAAACTTTCCAAATCATTCGTGTGTTTTTTAAAAGATTTATTAAGATAACTATTTATTTTAGATCAGTCTATAATAGAAATATGTAATATTTGTTACTGAAAATATTTTAAATTTTGTATTATCAATGAACAAAAATTTATTTGTTAAATAAATTAATTTGCGTGCTTTTTTATTGTTTATCTTTAATCATTTATTGTTGTTTATTTTTTTTTTTACGTATTCACACTAAAAACATATTATGATATCTATTGATAGTTATTAAATAACATTCATACGACTTATTTAATCTTCTAGAAGATGGCCTCGGGATCTACTTACTTAAATAAACATCGAAGTACTACCGCTGGGTAGTTTCTTCACAAGCCTTATACGCCTTTTATTAATTATACGCCGAAACACCGGGAATAGATAAATAAATTGTTGAGCGAAAAATGTGGATCAAAATTATATTAAAAAAAAAAAAACAATAATTAAAATAATTCACTCAAAAATATATACATATATAATAAAATTTATAAAGAAAGAGAATAATTTTTTGTTAATATGATTATTTTTTTTTTTTTTTAAGGTTTAATAAAGGAATGTAATTGGTTCTGTTAGCCAGTTATGATTTAGTATAGGAGTTGCATACGTTCATACTATTTAATATTCAGTGATATTTTTTTTTTTTTTTTTTTTACTTTCACTTACCTGTATATGAAATATATAGTAAGGGAAAGTATTGCGATCGTGAAAATTTTCGATTTTTAGTTTTCAACGGAAATACACGTTTTAGGATCCCCTGAGTCCAAATAACCAAGTCCCACAAAAAGGTACGAGTGTCTGTGTATGTGGTAAGTCTAGCGAAAATGCCTAAGTTGTAAAGAACTGAAATTTCATACTTTAGAAGCGTCTATCACTGAGATGTTACAGCAAATATTCCATAAAAATCAGTTAACAAAAATAGCCAATTTATACCATGCATTTTGCGCGTTTTTACGATTTTCTCAAAAACGGCTCTAACGATTTTGATTAAACTCGCTATATCAATGTATAATTTAATTTTATTTAATATGATGTAGGTTTCATTCTGATTAAAATAGTCTTACAGGACTTAAATGCCGATAGTTTAAATTTTCTTCCTCTAAAGTATCTTTAATTTTGAAAAAATTAAACATTTTATGTAGTAACCATTGATAAAAAACGGATAAATTCGATAACCAAGTAAGAGAGAATAGGGCAAAAGATAAGTTCTGTAATATATATGTATAATATACCGTTGGAAATCTTAAATTATTAGTCAAAATATTATCTTATACACTAAGTTGTAAAATTTAATGGAAAGTGAAGAAAAACGGATAATATTAACTCATTGTTTTAGATAATAATATAATACATTATTTAATAAAACACATGTTTCTATCGGAAATCAATTTAATTAATTCTTTAGAATTATTTTATCCTTAACAGTATTTAAAAATTCCTAAATTGATTGGAGGTAAGTGTTGCGCACACCAGATTTTTTAATTTTTATTAATGTCAGTTTCGGAATAATTTATTATATAAAAAAATAAATAAATATTGAAATGTTTCATTGTTTGTTTTATTCAGACAAAATTAATAGACGTAATAAATTAATGCACTTATTTACTTTTATAAGATTTTGATTTATGTGATAATGTCATTGGTTTCAGTTTAAATTAATATAATTCGGAATAATAACAGTAAAATGCGGAATTATTCAATGTGAACCGTGATGATTCTAGAAGAATCTTATTCGAGGTTTTAAGAACCGATAGAAGGTTAAAGATATGGAAAATTCGAAAGAAAATTATATAGATGAATGAGAAAATTATCGATTCTATAAGTGTCATGCTAATAATAATAATTATAAATACCTGATTAACGATAAGGTGATGAATTGTATAAAAAGTCATAGCTGAGTTGGAGAAGGACGGTAGAGCTTATAGCGATATACTGAATGAGGTGAGGGTGGGCCCACCTGTCCACTGGCACTGCCAAGAACGACAACCACCCCTTCGCCTTTTTGTCTACCTTCAACATACACTGTCCTAACTTACCCCGCTTATTTATCTTAATCAGACTTATACCCACCCGAATATTTATAAAATCAACTTAATCGGTTCTAAGGACTAAGGAATGAGTAACTAATCATTACTTTAATAGAAATCTGAAAAATGAATGAATGAATAAATAAATGTTTTATTTACATAATATAAAACATAGTAATAAAATATATATACATTTTTTGAAATCAAAGCCCACAAGACAATGGCGTTAAGCCGTCTGTCGAGTTACCTTTTTTTTTCCTTTTTTTCAGTTTTGATGGTAATAATTTTGATTTTTAGTAACGATATGATCTATTTTTATTGATTTGATAATTAATATGCAGTACCAAAAAAGTTCTGTATTTGAATGATTTATTTAAGTATACTGCAAGTTTAACCCAATCAAACCCATTTAATCTATATCACTTCTTCTGGAGTTAGCTTATATTTCCCTAAATATTTCATTCTGAACTCCTTTAAGACAGGACATATTGCCAAAAAGTGGTATCCTCCGGCACATTAAGGTTGCACGTAGTACAGGTAGGTACCCTATCCCTCCTCCATGGCTGACAATTAAGTCCCATCAGTTCTCCTCTTGCTTTAAATATAAATAAGAGATTTATTGTAGAGACTAAGTTTGTTGTTGTGGATGTAGGAAATTGCCTTTTCAGGATCACGTTTTGCATAGAACATGTGAAATTGGCTATTGCTGGCTGAGGATATCATTTCTGTTCGGATTTGTCTTTCCATTATATTAATGAAGTAGTCCGGATAAAAAAAAAAAAAAAAAAAATATATATATATATTATAGGCGTAAAAAACCATGTAGTTAAAAACGCCTAATCATCATTCCTAAACCTAATCCTATATATATATATATATATATATATATATATATATATATATATATATATATATATATATATATATATATTATTACTGTTCCCATTCACCACACAGTAGGGATGAACAGGAACAGCATTGAAAATGTTATGGTGTTCCCATTAAAATCATATGTGGTAATAAAATGCAGTTTAAAATTCTTATTAAATCACTTTTTCTAAATGAAATCTTTTAAAAATAGAAATTAGGTCACTTTATTCACTTATATTCTAGAAAATAGGTCTCTTACATTCTAAAAAGTTCTAAAGCATCACGCTTCTGTAGGAAGAAAAAGAAATGTCTTAGATCGTTGTTAAATGAAACAGATCCCAGGAATCTAGCAGATTTAGAAGAACCGATTCTCTCTTTTAGCTTCACTAGGGCTAAATAAGCTTCCTCTTGAGTTGGGAAAAACCTATAACTTTGCTTGATTCTTTTGTAAAACAAACTGATGTATCCTCTATCGTCAGATTTTAAAACCTTACAAACATAAAGTCAACAAATTCTCAGTTTTTTTCTAAAATCTTTAATAAGTAAAAAGTCAGCAACTGAAATGTCATAATTTGTGGATAATGATTCAAATCCAGGTTCATCGTCAGATGTGCATGACACCAACTCATTATTACTGTCTTGCAAAGAATATTCATCTGATGTGTCTTCTGACAGAAAACAGCTGTGCTGTGTTCCCACTCACCTTACACTCTAAAAAATGTGGATGCCTTAACCTAAAAAATCTGTTGCAAACGATATATTTAGCATGGAATTTTATGCAAGAAGACAACTTGAAGAACAGTAAACAGATACTAAATAAGCTATATAAATAACAGTTTAAAACTTACATGTAAAGTTTGTGGGAGAGAAAAATTTCGTAGAAAATAGTACAATTTTTCACATATTGAACTGATAAGTCCTAAAGTACCACCAACAATACAAAACCATATAATTGAATTATTTACTGAGTGGCCAACCAATAACAACAACATTAAATTCTTATACGGTAAAGTATATAAGGATGCTATATAGTATACTTATATATAGTATATAAATATATTGTATATAAGTATAATAATTAAATTAATTATTATTTAAGAATTATTTCACAATTAGGCTTTCACGCAACTTTAAAATAATATTGAAGTTTTGTTCCCCTTCACTCAACTGTTCCTATTCACTCCATTTTGCGGTAGTTAATTCGATGAATTAATGGATTTTATCACAATTAGCATCCCTTGGAATAAACTTTCAGTTTTTATTCCCACTGCTTTCTTATATCTCAAAGATAAAGAACGTTGATTTGTGGGTGATTATAAACCCTTACTAGTTTTATTCATTTATTTGTTAACTTAGTATTTGACTTATAAATTTTGTTATTAATACCTTTATTTATTTTATGTAATTTGACTTTCCTTTTGTTTATATTGTAAATATTTTATAAATGTGATCATGCAGCAATATTATTACTGTCCATTGAGACAAATTGTAGTATGTCTGAATATAAAAAAACAAACAAATCCTTACTATCGAGTGACAGAAAATAAAAAAGTCAAATGATTCGAAGCTTAAATTTGCGGCCTTCACTAATGATTACAAAATCAATAAAAATTAAGCTAAGATATGACTTAATTGAGTTGATTATAACTATCTTATAACATTTAATTGTAAGATAATAGGATTTTGATAATTCATGTCGGTTTTTAAATTTGTTTTTTTGTAAAATATTTAGGATTCCGTAGTTTCTTTACGAATATATACGAAAGTCAGATTTGAAGTGTCATTATGAAATATTGAAATTAGTTTTTCACAATTAAGACGTTGATTTCCATGAGGTACTAAAGGACATTTTTTACGAAATTGATTTGTTTACATATTTATATTTTCATCATTTAGTTTAATTTAATTCTTCTATCAGATTTTATCTAATGAACTCTCAAGTCATTTAAAAACGCGATCTAGAAATGCAATTAATTTCTAAAGATACGATTTACGCATTTATTTTGTTGCCAAATCGTACTAAAGCATTTCATTTTATAACTTTAATATGGTGTTATTAATATAGTAAAAATGAGAGTAAAATTTACTGGAATCTATGTAGTACCTTTTGGAACTAACTTAACGTCTCAATTGTATACATTCTTGTCATTGTTTCGACTTCCTCGTCTTCGTCTTCATCATCTTAGGATATCTTAAACTTTAAACTTTACTTTTACAAAACTTTAGCTTTCCATGCGTTGTTTTATTTATATTAAGAAAAAAAAAATGTAATACCTAAATACAATACAGTAAGAGGAAGTTCCCCTTATCTATAAATTTATATCCCAAAATCTAGAAATTGAGAAAATTCAAACATGTTAACCTATTAGCTCTACTGTTTTAAAATAAAATACATTAAATATATGTTTATTTTAAGAATTATTATATAGTTATAAAAAATATACAAAACTCTTTGTTATTTGAAAATTTGAAAGAGAAAATTGTAGACACTAGTTTTCCATTAATCTGCAGTTAATAAATGATTAAAAATATATAATAACTTCTTGTTTTTTTTATTAAAAATTTGTTTCCTCATAATGAATTAAATGTTGGTACAGTATTTAATATATTTATATCTGACAATAGCATTTGTTATATTATGGACTTCTTTCGTACATAATAAAATTTAAAAAAACGATGGAAGCACGTTGCAATAAATCCTAGTGTGCTAAACAAAAATGTATATAAATATATATACGAGTATATATTGTATACGCTGAGCTACCCGTGGAAGAACAGTACTTTCAAGTGATAACTGAAATTTTAAGGGTGTTTCGATTAAACAAAATTAGTGTAAATATGTAAGTGTACAGTGTGTAAACAAAACTGTATAGATTTAAAAAAATTAAAATAATGGAAGCAAACGATGAATCACAATACATTTATTAAACTAAAATACATATAAACAAGAAATAAACCAGATTAACCTAATAAATTGATATAAGAAACAAAATTAGCCTATTCAAAAATATTTAAGAAAATATGATAAACAAACTTAACCTAATTAAATATTTAAAGATGTAAAAAATATAGGAATCAAAATTAAACAGTTTTAAGAATGATAATTAAGAAATTAAATGTTCCAATAATGGTTATAGATAGGCGATATTCACGTAAAGATGTCCAGTTGAGTTGACAATTAAAGAAATCGACCGCAGGGCGGCGCATCCAAGTTCCAAGGGGAACGATGAGAAGAAGGAATACGCTTGCAAAAGTTCTGAGTAGGTTGAGAGGAGACTTGGGTCTATATACGGCACAGCTTCACCGTTCAGACGCTACCTCAACACTCGACTCGCCACGAGTCCGCCATAAAACAACTGAAGTACGATCGTCTTCTACTGTCTATCTCTTCTAGTGTTTTTCACTTTTGTCGCAAAAACTTCCAATTATACTTAATAAAACTATTTATAAAACAAATAAAAAGTAAAGATTAATACAAAAAAAAAAAAAAAAATGATCTTATGATAAATATCATAAAATTATGGATATTTTTATTTTCAATTTAACAGCTATGAAAAACCTTATCAGGCCATTACATATGGCGTGAACATATATATATATATATATATATATATATATATATATATATATATATACATACATACATATAATCAGATATAATATGTCTACTTTGTTCTAGGAGTTTAATATATATATATATATTATATATATTTGATTTTATAGTGGTCAGATTGTTTTCGAAGTCCTTATTCTTTTCCTTGCACCACATACATACTCGATGAAGAAGATGAGCTGTCATGCTACATAATGGACTTATAGGACAATTCACGCTTCCATTCCTTTAGAGATGCTGCTGAAAATAGATAGATGTCCAGTCAGCAGAGACCTCGAAGTGGTTTCGCTTCCATGCTGGGCTGCATTGTTTGCAAAACAGTGATCACTGATTTCATATAATAGTCCAGGAGCTGGAGGAAGATTTAGGTCACCCATCGAACTTGCTCCTGGAAATAATTTTAAATAATAGTCATTTAACGTCTAAAAACAGAACTTCCTCGTCATACTGTATTAAAGTGTAGCGAAATTCGCGCCAGTCGCGCCCAAAGTTTCCTTCGATGTCAACAAAAATTGCACTGGTCTGCAACGAAATCCTCTTTTAAATAAAAATATGTTAAATATGAAGAGCTTAATATGCTAAATCGATGTTTGCTTTCAAATTTTTTTTTTTTTTTTTTATCACATATAGAAATTTTTTATTCCTCAATAATACGTATTTTTTGTCTAACGGCAATAAATATCCTCCTATTCCTCTTGCTCACGCAACAAACATGAAAGAAAATTATGAAAATATGAAGTTATTGGGAGGAATGGTAATTGTTATTGAAAAAATTAAATATTCACAGTAAAAGTGGAACATTTGTGCTGATCTGAAAGTTGTTGCAGTGTTAACTAGACTGCAAGGAGTATATACCAAATTTTGTTGCTTTTTATGCGAACGGGACAGTCGCGCTAGAGAAAAGCATTACATAGTAAAAAAAATGGCCACAAAGAATAAGTTAGAACCCTAGAGTCAAGAATGTAAAAGAAGAACCTTTAGTTCCAAGTGATACAAATTTTA
Organism: Piezodorus guildinii; assembly: GCA_023052935.1. NCBI lineage: Eukaryota > Metazoa > Arthropoda > Insecta > Hemiptera > Pentatomidae > Piezodorus > Piezodorus guildinii. Next base: position 57,728,018 of record CM041295.1, read on the forward strand.
TACCACCTCTCCATATAACGTTGGGCTTTATGAAAAAAAAAATAAGCCATGAACAAGGACGGTGGAGCTTTTTAATATTTCAAAACCTTCAAAATTTCCTCGAATCAGCAACGCGAAATTGAAAGAAGGAATCTTTGTGGATCCCCAAATATGAGAGCTCATGAAGGACTCAAATTTTGAAAGTACATTGAATAAAGCTGGAAAGAGAGCATGGACCGCTTTTTTAGAAGTATGTCTTAATTTTCTTGGAAACAATAAACAAAGAGAACTACCGTGAAATCATCCTTGAACTTGTTTCTTCATACAAAGCCCTAAAATGTAATATGTCCCTAAAAAATCTCTTGGATTTTCATTTGGACTTTTTCCCCCGCTAATCTTGGAGCAGTATCAGATGAACACGGCGAAAGGTTTCATCAAGACACATTGCACATAGAAAAGCGCTATAATGGAAAACAGTCAGAAGTGATGCTTGCCGATTTCTGTTGGTCGCTTCGTCGCAAAACGCCTATAGAAAATATGAAAAGGAAGAAAACTACAAAGTGAAATATTTATTAACAAACAGCAATGAGAGTATTTAATGATTTTTCGGTTTTGTAACACATTTATTCAACATTTGTATCAGTTTGAACAATTATAATTTTTTTTTTAGCAAAAAAGTTAGTTTCATTGAAAACCACCATTGAAACAAAAGTATATGTAATACGGAAGATTTAATACTATATTTATATTCAAAATAATCTAATATATCATTCGTTATGCATGAAATGGAAAGGAGAGAAAAACAATTTTTTTGCAGACCAGTGTTACCCATCGAACATACACCTCGAATTTGTATCGTTTTTTAAAAATATTTTTCTGATTATTATTATTATATAATTATTATTCAAAACTGTACGTCTTACTGCTCGAAAGTGTAGCGAAATCAGCCCCAGACGGTAAAATACGAAAGTAAAATTCATTTTTAAGATCAACTTTAGGTAGGCTTTGCCACTAAAACATTTAACAGGAAGTGTTGTAAAATATAAATTAATTTTAAATCTTCATAACTTTCAATAATCTTTATTATGTTAAAAATTACAGTATTTTTATTTATTGTGTATTATACAATAATTATTTTCTAAAATTATAAATTATGAGGAATCATGTTTAACTCTAAAAAAAAAAAAAAAAAATGATTGCAAGCTCCATTTACCATCTGATCCAAAGTTGTTCGAGTTGTAACCCAATCAACGTGGACAATTTAGGGAAACTTACCTTCACTTGAATTTTATTTTTCACTACTGGCTTATCTTGATTTATGAATTCAAAAATCTTTTAAGCAGAAAGTTCATCAAAATTGTCCCTTGCACATTCTCGATCCCTAGCCAGGATTTATTTTATATTTACTGCCCTGATCCTTTTTTTTTTTTTTTAATTTTGAACAATCCTCGTACCCTGCGACGGGTACAGCCACAATACAAATTATGCTCCACAAGCTTCTGATATACATCTCTTTCCTAATCCGAATGAACATGACATATATTCCATCTTAAACTCCTTTCTCCTCAGTCTTTAAGAAACCATCAGACCTCTCATATCCCTACTTAATAGACTCCTCACCGAAATCCCATTCAATCTCTCCCGATGAGTGTAAAGCCCCTAGCCTCATCATTTCGTGGAATGCTAATGGCTTGCATAACCACCGTGATGAACTGGACTTATTTTTACATGACAACTACATAGGCATTGCACTACTGACTGAAACGCACTTCACACAACGGTCACGTTTTTACATACGAGACTACTTTACTTAGAGATCAGACCACACTGCACATGCTGGTTCCTGCATTCTAATCCATAAATCCATACCCCATACCCTTGTTCCTTCTACTCCCACTGACGCCATAAAATCAACCTCTGTAATCATTTCAACTCGTCCTTTCCAAATAACTCTGTCACCTGTATACTGTCCACCTGGCAACTCCATGTCCTATAGCCTTCTTAATTCCTTCTTCCAATCTCTTGGACCCCGCTTAATTGCTGGAGGAGACTACAACGCTAAACACCAACGGTGGGGTTGTCGAACATCCAATACCCGTAGTAATATCCTCTCTAGCGTCTCAACCTCAAATAGTTATAATATCCTTTCGTCCATGACTCCCACTTTCTGGCTAACATCCTCCAAAATACGTCCTGACATCCTGGATATATTTGTCTCATCTCAATTTCCCTCCTCCCAAGCAATAATCAAGTCCTTAAACGACCTCTCATCTGACCACAGTCCAGTTCTGCTCTCCTTGCATTCGAGTTTTGTCCCTAAACCTTCACCTCCTAAATTAATAAATGAACGAGTAAACTAGGACAGATTTCGATCAGACTTGGACCCCAAAATGGACTTAAAGATCCCACTAAACACTAAACACGATATCAACAGAGCCATAGAAAAACTGACTGACTCAATAACTAGCAGTATATACGATAACACAACAACCACCAACATTAACATCTCTCAACAAACTAACCTGCCACAGCACATTCGTACCTTAATAATAAATAATAATAATAATAATACCTTAAGAGAAAAGCGCCGAGCAAGATCAAAGTGGCATGGGACTAGGTACCCTGCAAACAAAACTTATTATACCCATCTGACTAACAAACTAAAATGTGAAATTAGGACATTTAAAATTCAAAACTTGCTTAACATGACTGAAAACCTTAGTACTACCGACAAATCACTGTGGAGGACCACTAAGAAGCTCCTAAATTTTAAAGATTTTAATCATCTGCTCCTTAATTCCAATCTTGGACGAGATCTAAAGAAGAAAAGTCCCAGACATTCAAATACTGCTGGTGTTCCTCAAGGCAGTATCCTAGGACCCATTCTTTATACAGTTGATATCCCATCACATCCTAATACTTTCCTTTTTACTTGTGCAGATGACACTTGTGTATTATCAGTCAATAATGATTCCACTGTTGCCTCACAAAATCTCCAATCCCACATCAGAGACCTTGAGGTATGGTGTCACAAATGGAAAATTAAAATAAATTCCAACAAATCCCACCAAATTACCTTCATCCTACGTCGTAAAACCAAGACATCCCATATGGAATAAATTAAAATACACAAATTAATTACATATGGGTCAATCCATTCGAAATCATCCAGACCTTGGCGCTCGACATTTTTTATTTTTGTGATTTTTTGGCCAGTTATTCTCTATTATTTCGTGAATTAACACCATAATTAAAAATGTTTTTGGACCAGTACTTTTAGTGTTGCAGCAGTTTTAAGTCAGCTTTCCGGTCGAAAACATGTGATATGAAAACCTTTCTAATTCCTGTAATTTTTTTTATATCACATCAAAAGAAAAATTAACAATAATATGAGGACATGCTTTGTATTTTTTGTCCTCACAACTTGCCTAAATAGTGAATAAAGTTGTTTAAAATATTCTCGAAAATAAATAAAAAACGATATTTTTGACAAGATAAGAATACATGAAGGAAAAGAGACTCACTTTTAATTATTTTTTATTATTAAGCTTAGTCTTAGTCCTACTTACTTAAAGTATTTTATATAATTTTGGTTCTTACAACAGATTACCTAAGTAGCCAAGAAAATGGTTTAAAAAAATGACGAAAAATTAAATCAACTTTAACCTTTGGCGCGCTATGACAAGGGAGGTTAGAGATTATTTTCATGCTTAATTATTTTTCCTTATATAGGCTTATCATTTCTCAACTTGTTTTATAAATTTTGATTGTGTAGCCATATCCTTTTTTCTATATAAATTTTCAAAGAAGGATTATTTGCTAGCTCAGTAATATTTTAGTGAAATATTTCAAAAAGGACTGAGTGAAAAATAATGAAACTCAAACCGAGTATACCTTAGTACGATAAGTACTATAGGATAAAATTTAGTAACTGAGACTCAACTGGTTCTAGTGTTTGTCTTAAAGTCGGTTGATGAAATGAGAGGACACTCTGGCAAAACAAGTAATATTTGATGTATTATACTTTTTAAAAAACTGGGTCTCAGCCACTAAATTTTATTTTATCGTACTTATTATAAAGAGGTATAATCTCTATGAGTTTCAACATTTTTCACCCAGTCCTTTTTGAAATATTTTACTATAAATATTACTGAGCATGAAGACAATCCTTTGAAAATTTATATTGAAAAAGGATATGGCTTACACGATCAAAATTTATAAAACAAGTTGAGAAATGATAAGCCAATATAAGGAAAAATAATTAAGCATGAAAATAATCTCTAACCTCCCTTGTCATAGCGCGCCAAAGGTTTTAGTTGATTTAAATTTTCGCCATTTTTTTAACCATTTTCTTGGCTACTTAGGTAATCTGTTGTAAGGACCAAAATTATATAAAATACTCTCATCATCATTCTAGTTTTTGTTTAGTTCTTAACTATGCAAAATCACCGGAATTAATAATTTTTAAAGAAAACGTTATTTTAACAGTTAAGAGAGTTTTATGACTCTGGAATGAGCTTAGTCTCAATGACCAAATTTATATCACTTAAATAGATTGTAGAGATAAGTAATTAGTTATCATTATTTTTCATCTAGTCCCTTTTGAGATATTTCCGTGTAAACATCGCGAAAAATGAATTTTTGCCGATTTTGAAAATTCATGTACAAAAAAGGACTATGCTCTCAAGATTGAAATTTTTACAGCAAGTAGGACCATGACTAAGCTATATAAGAAAAAATAATTAAAAGTGAGTCTCTTTTCCTTTATATACTTTTATCTCGTTAAAAATCTAGTTTTTTTATTTATTTTCGAGAATTTTTTAAACAACTTTCTTTACTATTTAGGTAATGAGTTATAAGGACAAAAAATACAAAGCATGTTTTTATATTATTGTTAGTTTTTGTTTTGATATGCTATCTAAAAAAATACAGGAATTAGAAAGGTTTTCCCATGACATGTTTTCGCTCTTGTACCTGTCTTAAAACGACTGCAACACTAAAAGTATTGGTCTAACAAATTTTTATTTATGGTTTCATATTCACGAACGAATAGAGAATAACTTGTCAAAAAATCACTAAAATCAAAAATGTCGAGCGGCAAAATTAATGAAAATTGTACGATTTCAAATGGGTTGACCCATTTATGATTTTTATTAAAACAGGTTTATTTTATAATCTTCTTCTTTCTCTTCCTCCTTTGTGCCTCTCAGCGTGGAGGTGCCTCTGTCCATTCAAACCATGCTTCTCGATCCCGAGCCAGCACTTATTTTATAATTTTTAATTTAATATAATCATTGTATAATTCATAATAAATAAAAATGTTGTAATTTTTTACATTTTAAAAGTTATTGAAAGTTATGATGATTTAAAACTATTTACTATTTTACAACACTTTCTGTTATATGTGTTAGTGATAAAAACCAAACTAAAGTGGAGCTTAAGAATGAGTTTTACTGAATTACATACAGTTAATAAAGAAAACATTTCTACAAAGTAATAATAATAAATAAAAATAAAAAGTCTTTGAAAATTTTAAAGAAATGGAAAGAAATAAAAATAAATAAAGTCTCAGAAAATATCAGAGGCGACTGAGGCAGTAAACTTGGCCTAGCCCTTGAAAGTTACGAAGTAAACTAAGATAACTGTATAGGATTAGGGACACGTTGCGATCTCAACACGATAGCCATCAGTTTATAAAGTATCGCGTATAGGTACAAATAGTCACTCACCTCACTATAAGTGAACATTTAAGTGTTTAGTTAATAGTAAACTCACTGTTCAAAGTTTTATAGCTGACATGTTGATAGAACCGTGGTGAAGTGTAACAAATACAAAGCTACGGGAGAATAGGACTGCAGTTGCGACCATTAACCAAGATACTTTTTTTACTCCATAAATAATATGATGGACTTGGATAAGAATACGTCCGACGAGGACTCAGAGGAGACTTCTTTCTCCGAAATAAGTGAAATGGACTCACAATATTTGACTCGTCGTATTAAGAAGCGGCACCGTAACTCCCACGGATACAATCAAAAGAGGCATAGAAGAAATAGGCTATAATATTAGACAGGTTACTTGCGTCACACATCCAACGGAAAAATATCCTTTACCATTATTTTTCGTGGACCTAGAACCAGCTAGAAATAACACTGAAATATTTTATGTCACAAGACTGGTATTCTCGACTGTTCGCTTTGCCCAAACTAAGAAAAAACCGACAATATTCCAATGTACCAAGTGTCAAAACTTGCTTCCACCAGGCCCGATGCGTCAAGTGTGCCAGCCCTCATGCCTCAGAAAGCTGTCAGAAATCCAACAATGAACCAGCGAAATGTTCTCTTTGTGGTGAAGCACACCCAGCGACCTATAGAGGCTGTTAGGTGTATAAAACCATATTCAGGCAGAGATCACAAAACGTCCCTCAAAAACTCTGGAACAAAAAAGTAGCAGACCGGTACCACCTGCACTGGCGAACTTGGCGAATTTTCCAGAACTTCCAAAATCTCCGGCCAACATTGATCAACAGCCATCAGCCTCCCCAGCTCCCCAGCCAAAACCAACCAGAAATCATACTGTACAGGACGCTAAGAAGCCTAGGACAATACTGCCCATGCCGGATCATGCATTCTTATCCATAGATCTCGCGTCCCCGACGTCAGGCGCCTCCGATCTCCCAACCTATGATACAGGTCTCCCATCCCCAGCTTCAAGTTCTACTCCAACCAATTCCTCCTCATCAGATAGCTCTTCGAGTCAAACTTCCTCCAGAAAAAAACCCACCAACTCCCATCCCGTTCTACTGTTCAGCCAATTCTAATAAATCCTCAACTTCAACATATGAGAATACAAATCTTCGTACCCCTCAATGGGTGCAGACTCCAGCCAACATTCCTGTTCAATTAAATTGTCTTCCCCAAACCTCAGATATACCGCCGTCCGACATTTACTCCATCCTGAATTCATTTTTACAGGATCTCAAAGAAACCATACTGCCACTTATCTCCCTTCTCACTCGAATCCTTTCCGAAATCCCAATTAATTTCCAACGATGAGTGTAAAGCCTCTAGTTATCCTCTTCTGGAATGCTAACGACCTTCGAACTCGAAATATTCCTACATGACAATCACATATATATTGCATTAATAACTGAAACTCATTTCACTCAACGATCAAATTCTTATATACGTGACTACATCACTTATAGAACAGACCACCCAGACAATACTGCCCATGCCGGATCATGCATTCTTATCCATAAATCCCTTCGCCATTCCCTTATTCCTACTACTCCATCTGACGCTATACAATCCTCTTCTGCAATAATTTTAACTCGTCCTTTCCATCTCACACTCTCAGCTGTATACTGTCCTCCTGGTAACACCATTTCCTATAGCCTTCTTAATTCCTCATTCCGATCTCTTGGGCTTAATTAATTGCTGGAGGTGAATACAACACTAAACACCAACGATGGGGTTGTCGAACATCCAACTCCCATGGTAGTATCATTTCTGACGTCACCAACTCCAATTGCTATTATATCCTTTCTCCTACGAATCCCACATATTGGCCAACATCTTTCAAAAAAACACCCTGATATCCTGGATATATTTGTCACCTCTCAGATCCCCACTCCCTATACAGAAATCAAATCTCTGAATGACCTTTCATCTGACCACTGTCCAGTTCTGCTTTCTTAGCATTCAAACTTTGTTGATAAACCCTCTCCTCCTACATTAATTACAGGGCGTGTAAACTGGGACCAATTTCGATATGACATGGAAAATCAACTAGACTTAAAACTTCCACTAAAGACAAAACAGGATATTGACCTAGACATAGAAAAACTTACTGACGTAGTACAATAATAGATAACACAACAAACAACAAAACTTATAAATCTCAGAAAAGTAACCTACCACAGTACATTCAGATCTTATTAAGAGAAAAGCGCACAGCAAGATCGAAGTGGCACAGGACCAGATACCCAACAGAAAAAACTTATTACACCCAACGGACTAATAAACTAAAATCAGAAATAAAAAAATACAAAACTTGACGAAAAATCTCATTATTACTGACAAATCACTATGGACGACTACTAAAAAACTCCTCAAGTCTTAAGATTTCAACCATCCATTCCTTAATGCAATCCGAACCTGGACACGATCTGACGAAGAAAAACCCCAGATATTCGCTCAGCACCTCTCTAAAATATACAATCATCATCCTGAAATACTCAATCCCAACCATCTTGAATGTATTGAAACAGAACTCGATATTCCTCTCCAAATGACCCTACCACCTAAAGCATTTCATCCTTTAGAAATAACCAATATCATTCACAGATTAGCTTCTCGCAAAGCTCCTGGACACGATCTAGTTACTTCCCATATAATGAAAGAACTTTCTCGAAAAGTCCATTCTATCCATTACCTACCTAAATAACGTTATCCACCGTACCACATAGTTCCCTGACTCCTGGAAACTATCTATTGTTAGGAAGATTCCCAAACCCTAAAAGCCACTCGGACATCCATCCTCTTATCGACCAATTTCTCTTTTACCTATTATTGGTAAAATCCTTGAAAAACTCCTTCTGAAAAGAATATATCCCAACCTTGATTCTAATCATATCATTCCTGATCATCAGTTCGGATTCCGAACATCTAATCTACTCATTGCCCCCCTCCCCCCACTTCTCGCCATTCTATTTATACGAGAGTATTATGTATTTGTTATACTAACAGAATGTATACGAACTGTAAAACTAGCAACTTTTTCGAAAAATCATTTTAAAAGGGCTGTTCTTTTGACATTTCCTTACTGAAGCAATTACAATTTTTTAAATAACAATATTTCTCTTTAGATATATTTTAGTCAGTGGCGTAAGTATAATTGTGTCCTCATGAACTTCTTATTTGAAAATTTAAATATTTATTAAACAATTCAAAACTTGAAAACGAGATTATATATTGTATGAGATAAAGCAGTTTTAGTTATAAATTGTATACTACAAATAATATAATTTGATATTTTATTTTATTACGACCAATTCGAGGATTCCTTTCTGCCGATGTCCTCATCATTGCCCCCCCTCCACCCACTCCTCGCCATTCTATTTATACGAGAGTATTATGTATTTGTTATACTAACAAAATGTATACGAACTGTAATACTAGCAACGTTTTTGACAAATCATTTTAAAAGGGCTGCTCTTTTGACTTTTCCTTACTGAAGCGGCTGTTGGCAGCTATTGAATTTTCTTCTGAGCATCCCTCTTGGTTCCCCCTTGAAAAAATATTACATTTTCGATTCATGGTGTTGGAAGCATTTTTACTGAAAGTGGAGAACCCGTAAATGTTATCAACTTATCTTCGTAACAATTTATTTAGGCGAAAAAAACGTACTGTATATTACAATATTATGTTTGCGACAATTATAATAGTTTTAGTTGGATATGTCATCGTGTGGTGGACGTTATCTCTTCTGCTTTAAATCACAATAGTTCCTATTCATCCCTATTCACTCAGTCTGCTGGTGTTCCTCAAGGCAGTATCCTAGGACCCATTCTCTACATAGTCTACACAGCTGATATCTCAACCCATCCTAAAACTTTCCTTTCTACCTATGCTGATGACACCTGCGTGTTATCAGTTCATAAAGACCCATTAATTGCCTGACATACCCTTCAAGCCCACAGCATAGATCTAGGAGTATGGTGTCAGAACTGTATAAATTCCAACAAATGCCATCAAATAACCTTTACCCTTCGTCGTAAACCTTTGACCTCCTGCCCTACAATACCCTTTAATAACTCTCAACTAGTTCCTGTTAAATACATCCGATACCTAAGACCCCTTCTTGACAAACGCCTAACTTGGAATCCTCATACACTACTAAAGTGACAAGAAACTGCTCGCCGTTTTAGGCTACTTCAACACTTACTAGACAGACGGTCAAACCTTCCTCTTTTTGAGCAGCAAGACGCACAGTTTTGAATAATATTTATATAATATTATTAATCGGAAAAATATTTAGAAGAAAATGATAATAGTTCCAGATAAATGTTCGTTGGATATTTTTGAAGCCGAAAATTACGGTCAGAGCTCAGTTTAGGCGCATGTTGGGCACATTTCGTTACTCAGTGGAACATCAAGAAGTCCACTTTCAAATTCCATCCGACACAAAGAATAGCATAAAATGTGTTCCAGGTGTATGATCGATGTGTAGTTTTTGTTGACATCAGACCGAACTTTTAGCGCATTTGGAGCCATTTTCGCTACACGAAGAGCGGTTCTGTGTTTAGACGATAAATAACGATTATTTAAAATTATTTCCAGGTGTATGTCGGATAGGCGATCTAAACTTGCTCCTGGCTCTCGTACCCAAGGAGGTTGTAAAAGAATACTATTACAATCTCCATGCTCGTACCATAACGGCTATCCAGGAGGCACATAAGGTTTCATTAGCAGTATGATCAGGTCTCGGACGCGATCACTTACAGAAATGATATTTTGTGTACATTTAATAATTAACTACGGAGTTTTCCGCATAGACTGTTTTAAGGAAGAGAAGGAGAAGTAGAGTAAAAATGATTTTATATACTTTTCATTAAATATCTCAAAAACTATTATAATTGTCGCAAACATAATATTGTAATATACAGTACGTTTTTTCGCCTAAATAATTTTTTACGAAGATAAGTTGACAACATTTACGGGTTCTCCACTTTCAGTAAAAATGCTTCCAACACCATGAATCGAAAATGTAATATTTTTTCAAAGGGGATACAAGAGGGATGCTCAGAAGAAAATTCAATAGCTGCCAAAAGCCGCTTCAATAAGGAAATGTCAAAAGAGCAGTCCTTTTAAAATGATTTGTTGAAAAAGTTGCTAGTATTACAGTTCGTATACATATTGTTAGTATAACAAATACATAATACTCTCGTATAAATAGAATGGCGAGGAGTGGGGGGAGGGGGGCAATGATGAGGACATCGGCAGAAGGAATCCTCGCATTGGTCGTAATAAAATAAAATATCAAATTATATTATATGTAGTATACAATTTATAACTAAAACTGTTTTATCTCATACAATATATAATCTCGTTTTCAAGTTTTGAATTGTTTAATAAATATTTAAATTTTCAAATAAGAGGTTCATGAGGACACAATTATACTTACGCCACTGACTAAAATATACCTAAAGAGAAATATTGTTATTTAAAACATTGTAAGTTGATGACAATAATGGATATTATGAATTCGCAACATTAAAAAAATAATGTTTTATTTGGATTTATAACTCATGAGAATGCATTTTGCAATTTTCGTTTCGTTTTCTTCGGCAAAACTTTAACTCTGTTTGTAAACGAGTAAAATTTGTTAAACTGTAGAACATGATAAATAGTGCTCATAGTGTGAGATAAAAAATACGATTAAATTCTCAATGAAACAACAATTACGAGTAATCACTTTTCAAAATCCTTGATAACGTTTTATTCTAAATAATTGAATAAATATGTATAAGTATCATAAAAGTAACCGCGAAATTTCATAGCTTTTGAATATCATAATTTTGGAAAAATTCTTAAAAGATGATTATTGTAGATAAGATTTTCATTTCTACATTATTTATTGAAACATATATTGTTAAATAAGTTTAATTAATAGCAGTCTATCTATTGCAAAATAAATTGTTTCATTAAAACTCATCGATTATTTTTTAATATATTTAAAGTTTAGACGTAAGTAAATATCGTAAGTTGCGCAAACCGACTTATTTGTAAGTGAATTATCAGGAAGAATTTAATATATCGATAAAAAAACAAAACATCGATTCATCTCGACTGCTGAGCAACACAATTATTGATCAAGCCGAAAGCTTTAAGGCGGGATTAAATATGGCTGGCAAGAAGAAAAAACGAGAGAAAAAGAACGGAGAAAAGAAAAAGAAAAGTAAGAAACCAGGATTAGCCCGAAAAGAAGGTAAATCTCGGTCAAAATGCCAGGTCGACGTTTTTAATGAAGCAGCCATGGATAACGCTTACTACACATGCCATAATGTTCAAGATTTACTGAAATCGAGGGGGTTTCCATGGCCAGAACTTCAGAAAAAGAAGAAGAAAAAGAAAAAGTAGTGTATAAAATATCTCACATTTTATGACAGTATAAGTATGATTGAAGATATCAGTGTATTTACATACGATCTTATTATTATAAATTATTACATATTATAGTGATAATAAACCGCATGATTTTTAGCTTAACTCATGTCACATATGTTACATTTTCCCATTCCATTTCCGAATAGGTAAGTACGTTCTCAAATTACTTCAACCCATTAGCACATTTTAAAAATATTACTTTTTAATAAGTGCAAATAGTTTTCTTGCAATATATTTTAAGCTTCCATTCTGTTAACAATTTAAAATTTAAACGCTTATTTTTCAAATATTTTGAAGCTGAAATCAACTAAATATTCAATGGGCTAACAGATATGTCTTTTTATTATTTATGTACCAATAATTTTCTTTTATTTCTCTTTAGTAGAGAAAAGTAAAAACACTTTATTTCTGCAGCCCACCGTGTTGGGCACAGAACAACACAAAACAACTAGTAACAAGTAGTAGAAAGTATTTTCATCATTACTTCTTTTTATTATCATCCTATTTCATTTCCTTTCGTTAAATTTTATCTATTTTGTTTTTCTCTAATATTTCATTCCCTTCTGCAAATTACAGTCTCTCTATACTTCAGATGATAATTGTTTGCACGTGCTTGAAAGCAAACAATCATAGATTTAAAAAAAAAAAATAAAAAAAAAAAAATATATATATATGACGTTTCAGGGTTAAGTGGCCAGACTTCAAGTTTGATATGAGGGCCTAAAACAAAAGTCCTATGGAGATTCGCAGTTAAAGAGCTTAAGTCAAAAATGTTTTTCAGGCGTTATCATCTAGCTTCTGAGGAATCGTTTTTTCGGCAAAATGTCTAGAATAAAAGTTGCATTTTGTTAAATTCTACACGCATTGGTTCCAAGCTACTTAACATAGCTTCCTTTGACCCGGAGATAACTCCGTTGAAGTGCTAAATATTACGTATTTTTCGTATGATCTAAGTGTACAATTTAAAAGTAATAATGGGGAATGGAGTTTTAAAAGTTGAGAACCTTTTGAAATGAATTAATGAAAAGACCTGGCTAAGGTGTGTGCTCAAGGCTCATGATAATGTCTTAACACTCTAGCTCCTTGCACATTTCCGGACACATGTCCTTTGGACTCTTTTTTTTGTTGTTTTTAGGTCCTTAATTCATTCCTGAAGTCTGGCCACTTAACCCTAAAACACCCTGTATACAGGGTGTCTCATAAATGTTTGGTCATATTGTGGGAGCTGATACTAGACCTCAAGAGGAACAAGAAAGTTTTTATAATGAGCGATTGATACTTACACACATAAGTGTGTATATGTTATTTAAATATTACATATATTTAGCTCTTAAGAAACATAGATTTTTTAATATTATATAAAAAATATCAGTCTAGTACATGTCATTAAATAACTGTAGTGTTTTAAACAACTTGACTTTTTTTAAATATAAACTATTTAACATTATAAAATATTTTATAATTAAAAACTAATAAAGGGAAATAAACTTGTGAGAATAGAGCTGAAATAGGAAACTATTTCCAAGGGGTTCTTCTGTTTACTAGGAGGATTACATGATCCCATCCAAGGGATACAATGATCCGATTCTCAAAGATTAGGGAAAAAAAATCAAATTTTCATATTTATGCTGTTATTTATGGTTTTCACCAAAAAATCTCAAATATCTTTACTTGATGCACAGAAAAATAAGTGGTACCAAATGAACGAAGAGAAAATTTCTCAGAAGCTTAAGAAGTCGAATCCTCAAAATACGAAAGTAAGTATCGCACAGCGTCATTATTCTAAGATTACAAGCAGCTATTGCTCTTCTATCATTAGATTTAAAATTTTCCGGATCTCTAAAAAACTTCTTAATTTAATTAGATATATAATGGTGCAAAACAAACCTATCTTCATTGGTCAATCAAGGCATTTATAAAAAAGGGCAAACAAAATTTTGCTCTTAATTTGTGTCTCTTAAATGCCTATTCTTACTGTAGTGGCAGATACTATACCTCTAGATAAACAAAAATGTTCATGGACGGATCGATTGTTAACGATTAGGGAGGAAAATCGAATTTTAAGATTTTTGCTGTTATCCATGTTTTTCATTGAAAACAAAACAAAAAATAAAACCCAAATATATCTACTTTATGCTCACGCACTTATAAATAAGTAGTACCAAATGAAAGAATAGAAAATTTCTCTGATAGTCAAGGAGTGGAGCCCTAAAAACATTAAAGTAAGTTTCATAGGGGCTATAATTAGTTGACCATAGTAGTTTCCATTCGCCAATAATACGCCTTGATGATGATCCACAATGGGGGTCGAAACGTTGGCAGAAAATAAATTGTTGAAACTACTTAATTGTTTTATCCACTGACCGCCACCCAGACTAATTCCTTACAGAAAGTAAGTTTCGCACAACGCCATGTAGAAAATTAAATTTCTATATTTCTGAAAATATTCGGCGAATAGTTTTTTTGAAAATAACTTTGGCAATCAAATGAAGATGTTTTTTTGAGATCCGGGAAATTTAAAACCTTACTATAGAAGAGTTATATCCGAATATTCTTTGAAATATTAACATTTAATTTTCTCCATGACGCTGTGCAGTACTTCCTATCCTGTTTTGAGAGTTCGACTTCTGAACCTTCTGAGAAGTTTTCTATTCATTCATTAAGTACCACTTATTCGTCTGTGCGTATACATCTAATAGAGATATTTGAAAATTTGTGATGGAAACAATTAAATCCAATGCTACCCTCATGGTCTCTATCCCACTCTTCAGTTTTCTTCCTTGATTCCCGTTGCTGTTTCTCGATTTAGACCCTATACCAGTCCAAAGCTTTGTTAAAAACCTCGGAGTCACCTTCAACCTAAACCTTTCCTGGAATAAACATGATGTATCTGAAATAACCCGAAAATTCATTTCCATATTTAAAAAGTTTTATATACCTTTAAAAACTTGTCAGCTACTTATTTCTCTATAGCCTTCCTCAGCTTTGACTACGGTTGCCTAAAGTGTGGAGGACTTAATGACGTATCGGAAATAGAATTAAAACGTCCGAAAGAATTGTTTTTGGAGGCCTCAGACGTGACCTATTTCTGGTTATTATAGCGAGACAAAGTGGCTTAATCTTTCTGTACGACGAAAATATTTCCATGGTTCTTACATATTCCAAACCTTAAATAAAAAAATTAAAATCATTCCCTTATAACTGAACTCCTCGCCCTCCGTTCTGACATCCAGTCACTAAACACTAGAACCCAATCGATCAATATTTATACTTCATCTCATAGAACTACGTCCTTTCACAAATTCTTTCTCGTTTGCTACTCATATTTTTGGAATTCGGTTCCTATCTTTTTCCATAAAACCACATATCTTCTTTAAAACATCAACTCTTCCATTACCTACTCGAATCTCAATCTTCAGTTCCATTGTAAAATATATGTATGTATATGCGTTTTCCATGAGTATAAAGGTGCGCAATGAAACACACCGTGATACAATTGTTGATACAATACATAAAAAAGTAACGAGACCATAAACCACTGTTTGTTTTCATTGTTTTTGCTCAACTTAACTAAAATATATATTGTAGTAGCTGTGATTACAATTAATTAATTCATGTGATTCCTGTTAAAATATCCTATCTGAATAAGGACAAAATATTTTAGATTTAAATTTGCTTTATTGACTAGAGCCTCAACAAAAACCATTCTTCAGTGCTAACAAATTATTAGAAAGAAGAAAGCGGTGGATTTAAATCATATTTCTGAAGTCAGTACTTATACTACCAATAACTCTTTGTCTTGGACCTCTAAATCACCGGGTAGTTCGCTCCAAAAAATCGATAATACTTGAGGTTGCATTAGGGTTTAAGAATGGTATTTTGATATTTCAAAAATTGATCAGAAGTATTCTCATTCAAAATGCAGTGAAATGGAAGGAATTTTCTATTTTTCCAAATCTGTGTTCGTGATTTTAGGCTTTTTAATACTTTCAAGTTTTTCTATAGATTCAGGTGAAAATGGTAAAATATCATATTAATATATATTTACCATGATAATACAATTCTAAGATTAGTTACTTTAAAATTTATTCGTAGAATTTATTATCGGTATTAAATCATCCTACTACAATTGTTTAGTTTGTGAAGTTACATTTGTTTACAGAGTATTTTTCTACTGAAGATGATTCTCAGTTTATCACCAGCAGTATTCCAGTTTCTTTTCACAAGGTACTTGAATTCTTTTGATCCTTTTAAATTAAATATTCGTAAAGTTCATAGTTTATATAGAGGATGTTTTACCGATACTTAACATTTTTAGGTTCATAAGTAGAATGAGTAATTTTTTATATCACTATTTAGCTAGTTTACAGTTGATTAAATATTTAATAGACCAGTATGTTTATATTTTGTGGGAGCTATATGAAACTAATATTTCTGGTTTTATATTCATGTTTAGAAGTTTTGGGTCCAGATGCCATTCAGTTCTCAGTTACCATTAGAAATTAAGGTATATTACAAGCCCTAATTTTATCTCTGATATTTAATTAATCTATCTTAAGTGAATCAGCAAAATAGTTATTTATTTTCTATAGGTAGGTTGTGTAAGTCGATTATTATTATGATAATAAGTTTTTAAATGTTACCAGCTTTAAATTATTTTGTTGTTATTCAAATGCAACGCAATACCTCAGCTTCGTGTATCAAGATAAGAGTCTGGAATGTTTGATTTTATTGGGTCAGGGTTCATGTAGGGAATTGGAGATTCATGTAGCAGTTTTTAGAGGTATTACATGAATTATGAGCTATTATTCAGTGTTTTTTTATCATACCATTATCATAGATGGTATTACCAGAAATCATCTATTCTATATAATTAGTGAGAGTACATTATTATTAATTACAAATGAATTTATAATATGTCTATTAATGGATTATAGTTAAAGAAAAAATATAAATAGTATTTTGTTCCCCAAATAAATTGGAAATTCATTGTATGATGTAGAAAAAAAGCTTGTTAGGGCAAGAGGTGGAATCCAAATGAGACACATTCAGATTACTGTTGGATTCTAGCGATATAGATGCTTCCAAGATCACTGGACGAACACACCATATCTATGTATTATCTGCTCCTATACTACTTATACTCTGCCGGGACTATTCTTTTCTGCACCCAGTGAACCTCCCCGTGCAGCAACACTGCACTAAGTGGTTGGCCCAACATCCTTCACCAGTAGAGTTCTTGCGGTGTACTGTGAGGAACACCTCACATATTCTTTTATATATCATTTCTTCTATTTCCTCCTGGTATTGCATAGCACCATCCTCTTCTCTGAGTTTATAAGATTTGATCTTGAGCCCATTTTGCATTTGTCTTTTCCTTGAATGTTGAACTCCTCCTGTGATGAAGAAGTCCAGCTTGAGTAGGAAATGATCGCCACCCAGTTCCTACACTCGGTGAACCTTAACATCCTTAACGTCTTCCTGGTCTCTTGCTTTGTTAGGAAATAATCAATTATTGATTTTTCTTGTCTTGAACGTTCTTTCTGGGTGTATTTATGGATGTCCTTGTGGGGATAGAATGTGTTTGTCACCGATAGGTTATTTTCGAGACAGAGCAGCAAAATTCATTCACCATTGTCGTTTATAGCTTCCTCTCCGTGGCGGCCCAATACTCCTTCCCACAATTTACAGTCATTGCCTACCTGGTCATTAAGATCTCCCGTGATTATTGGGGTGAATTTGCAGCTATCTACTTCCTCTTGAACCTTTTCAAAGAATTGTTCTTAATCAATATTACCGGTGTCATTATTTGGACCATACGCAATGAAGATGGTCTACATTTTCTGACCTAATAAGTGCTCCACTATCATTAACCTACTATTTACCGCCTTCCAATTTCTGATGTCTGGGATAAGGCTCTTATGGAAGAGGCATCCTACCCCGTGTTTTGCTCTTTCCTGTTGGCCAACTCCAGAGTACAAGAGCACGTAGTCTCCAATATTTACTTCTCCCGCTCCTTTCTTCTTAGTCTCTGTGATCCCTACAAAGTTCACAATTTCCTTTCGCATTTCTTCTGCCAGCTCCTCTTTCTTCCCGCTGATACCTCTGACGTTCCTTGTGCCAAATCTGAAAAACCGTTTTCCATTCCATGTCATATTCCTTGATAACTGATCGGCTCTTATTCATTGTGTCACTTGTAATCATTTGAATCTCAGGTGAGTGGGTATCAGCCTGCCTGCACCCAAAGCCTGGTCGAGGGGCTGCCTCCTTTTAGCTACAGGCAAGCTACCCTTTTCAGGGGAAAAGGATCCTCTCTGTGGAAGAGATGGCCCCACTTCATTGAGGACCCCCACCTCCACTGTTCATTTACCAATGCTGGATCGGTAATCATGGGCACCTAGTCCTTAAAGGACAGGGTCAGAGGTAGGTGTTGGTTGATAAGGATAAGGGTGCTGAGAGGCATTGAGTAAGAGAAATAGGGCAATGTATCCCAGTGACTCCGCAAAGTGAGTACAAGAGATTTCTGCACCAATCTCTCTCTCCAACAACCCCGTTGCCTCATCCCTTTGCTCAGATCTTATTTATTTATTTACTACCCTCCCTGCCTTGTGGCAATACGGGTGGGTATTGCTGCTGTGGGAAGTACCATAGATACAACCCACAACTGCTCCTTTGCTCAGATCTGTAACCCTAGCAAGGGGCCCTTACTGGGTGCTATCTGCCGGGCCAGCTGAACCCAGGTTTTTTTAACGAGGTTGTTACTCCTCCTCCTCCTTTTTCATCCTGGCTTGGGACAGGCAATGGCAGAGTTTATATATTTTATTTAAAATATAAAAGTATGCAAGTGGGTTTTAACTAGTAAAGTGGTGAACTTAATACTGCCTCTGTACCCTGTTCTGACTATTGACAATATACTTCTCTTGCCACTGCACCTCAGTTTTATTAATAAAGTTGTGATTCTTCCAATTTTATGTCCATAGAATAGTAATTTTTTTTTTTTTTACCTTATAAGGTGATGTATTTGTGTAGTTCTCAAGCTGGAAGATGGAAATTCTCCTCTGGACAATTTACTGGTTAAATTATATAGGTTTGTTTTGGGTTGATCAATTGAAGGAATGTTATTCCCCTACTAAAATACCTATATTCCTGTTTCTCTCCTCTCCAATCTTTCAAAACCGCTCGAATGCCTTGTTCAAACCCAACTCTCAAATTTCCTAGAAGAAAACTCCCTCCTTAGTCCTCTCCAATCTGGTTTTCGACCTGGTTATTCTACCCAATCTGCTCTCCTTAAAATAACACAAGACCTCCAAACTGCCATCGATCACCAACAAATAACAATTCTTATCCTCCTTGATTTCTTAAAGGCGTTTGACACGGTTGACCATAGTATCCTTCTTACCAAACTCCAAAATCTTCCAATATCCAACAGTGCTTTGCGCTGGTTTCAATCCTTTCTCTCTGATCGTTCTCAGTACGTAGTAGTGCCAGGCCAGCTTCCATCCTTAACCTTGCCCCTTTCCTGCGGTGTCCCACAAGGGTCGTCTCTTCTACCCTTTTCGCTATTTATATTAATGACTTGCCTCTCCATATTAATCACTCTAAATACCACCTCTATGCTGACGATTTTCAAATTTACCTTTCCTTTCCACCATCCGACCTATTAACAGCTACAAAAAGACTACAAGAGGACTAAAATCGAATAAGTCACTGGGCTATAGTCAATAAACTGAAACTGAATGTTGAAAAAACAAAAGCCATTGTAATAGGATCCCATCACTTCTTGAAAACTGTTCCACATATCTCAACCCTCTTCCTAAATGGTAACCCTATAAAGTTTTACTCGACCATCAGGAATCTTGGAGTAACCTTTGATAAAACCCTCTCTTTCAAGAACCATATTTCCAGAATTTCCCACCACACCTTTTTCACCTTAAAGCGACTGAATTCCCTTCATCACCTCTTCCCGTATGAAACCTGGAAGCTCCTCGTTACCTCTCTAATATTCCCCTACTTCAACTACTGCTGTACTGTATGCGGTTGTGTTTCTAGGGATCTCGAAGTAAAAATAAAACGCCTAATTAATTGCTTTGTTCATTTTATCTTCGGGGTCCCGAGGTACACCTCCGTTTCCAAATTTTATAGCGAGTTGAAGTGGCTTTACCCTTCCTATCATCGCCAGTATTTCCTTGTATCATTCCTGTACCAAGTTATCCAATCCCACCGTCCATCATACATTTTCAACCTATTACAATTCAAATCCTCTGTCCGTTCCCGCTGTACATGCTCTAGGCCTTCAGATTTATACACAACGGTCCACCAATCTGCACATTTTGACAGATCATTCCTTATCCGATCCTCAATCCTATGGAATTCTATTCCTCTTTCTATCCGTCACTCCAACTCTCTTTCTACATTCAAATCCTGCTTATTCATTCATCTCATGACCATCCAGTCAGAACAAAATTGTAAATAAGACTCTATTTTATTTTATATTCTACATATTTGCGTATGTCTGTTTTCGATTGGTTTTTGTTAACTTCTTTATAAATAAATTATTACTCTAAGACTCTGAAGCCCAATTTATATATTATATAAATGATATTCTAAAGGGACTTGTCCCAGAATAATAAAGAATTTATTTATTATTTATTATTAATAAAGGAACATATAGGTCACTAGATGGGGGAGATCACAAACAAAATCAAACACATTCTAATATCATTGCATCAAAAAACAAACCTTATGAATAACCGAGTGAATAGAGGAGCAAATGTTGACTGGGACCACTATTTTATTAGAGCTCGTTTGAGGGACAGAATATCACTTATTAAAAGACAGCCCATGTGTGGAACCAAGAAATACAATGTGTTAAAACTGAATGATGAGGACACGGAAGAGATGAATACCAGGAACGAGTAGTTGGACATCTTAGGTTGTTGGAAGTTCCTCAACGTTGGCAGTATCAACAGTCAGTGGAAGGGAATTGAGAATTCCATCTCAAGTGCTATGGAAGAGGTTTTCAGCTTGCAGGAGAGCGAACCACAGTCATTGGTATGACAAAGAATGGGAAAATGCCAATATTACCAAACACGAGTACTACCCATCAATGCTTCAATGGTGCACATGAGTTAGCAAAGAGGAATTCAGGCGAAGTAGATGTCTGGAAAAGAGAATACTCCTGAAGAAAAAAAGGCAGTGGAAGAATAAACAATTAAAGGAAGTGCCGAATTTGATGATCTACAATGAGATCTGGAAATTTTACCAGAAAATAAACAGCAGAAGATGGTCCTCTTCTGGACGTCGAAAACAAAATCCTGGGAAGATGGCACCAATATTTCCAAGAACTTAGCAAAGAAAATCCACTTGAAGAACCCCCACCTCACCTGGGGCCTATTGATTGTCTACATCCTCGCAACGAGAAAGAAATTAAAACGAACTTAGCAAGACTAAAAAATCACAAGGCCTCAGGATGGTTGCTGAGCTCTTCAAGCATGGTGGGATGGAACTTGTCAAGACACTCATAGATCTCCTCATGTCAATCTAGGTGAAGGAAGCACTGCTGTGGAGCTGGACAAAAACGTTCATTTTTCCTAATTACAAGAGTGGTGACCAGCTTGATTGTAGAAACTGTTGTAGGATTTTGTTGCTGCCAGTCACATAGTTGGTTCTTTCCTTGGTTCTCTTTGAACTTCTGCTTCCTTTACCTTAAAAATTAGTTAGACCATATCAGTGCAGCTTTCATAAAAGAAAATCAACCGTAGATCAGGTCTTTACTATGCGACAAGTCTTGGAAAAAGCCAGAGAATACAACATCCCAACCCATCACTTGTTTATTGACTTTAAATATGCTTACGATAGCATCAACCAGGAGGAGTTATACAATGCTTTTGAAGAACTTGGTATGTCAAAAATGCTTTCAAGGATGTGCCAGGTTATAATGGAGGGCATAGAATGTTTTTTGAAGGTTCAAGGTGGAATAACCGAGCCACTTTTCTCAAGTAAGGGTGTCCATCAAGGAGATGCATTAGCCTGCCTTCTTTTTAACATCAGCCTTGGAAAGGTCATCAGAAACTTAAAAATACAACTGGGTAGTACAATACTTAACAGAACGGTGCAGCTTTTTAGACATAATGATTACATCCTCGTTATGTAGTATAAAAAAATGATGATCCACATGCGGAAGGTCCAGAGAGTAGAGTGGATTTGGCAGTTTCGTATCCAAGCTCCAACAGTTTTTGTGTATTCACATGTCAGACATGTGGCTGGGTGTCAGACATGCGCCCCCTTCTGTCCAAGTTTAAAATTGTAAAACAAAATTAAAGGAATATCATATTATGATATTTTAATCAATATTGAATTATTTCTAAGCAGTGTGAAGCTACAGAGGTAACCAACATTATCAGAGGATTAATAAGTGTTGACATTCATACAAATGAATAATCCAGTAAATGTAGACAGTTTGTCATATAGAGGGGTATTTTAAAGAAAAATCAAAATCCTGCACTACTTTCCATGCAATCCAATATTTACAAATATATCACATTTTTTAATGTGATTGTTAATAAAAATTAAGTTCAGAATATGTGTTATCCTTGTGACTGGCCAAAAGACTGGGTGGATTGGATCTGCAGATAATTATATTTTTCTTTGTATACAGTTAATAATTTGGCTAATTTTTTAATGAATATTATGTTTTACTCTCAATAATTTTCTAAAGTCCTCCCTGCTGTCTATATTTATTTTAAAACAAACATATAATTGTTGCTGTAGATAAAGTTAGAGTCTTTCTTTTTTTTCTTTTAAATTACACGTTTTTCTCTATTTACTTAAATTAATTAAGACCAAGTGCTTTACTCGGACTGTGGCATCCTGATTTATTTTGCATGAAATTACACATATTTAACTTTTTGGAGTGAATTGCATGTTCTGTGTTTTAACTGCATACAATTGCACATTTAAAAAAAATATATAAACATTAAAACAAAATTAGAAAGGTGGGTATCATGAAATAATATATTGCTGTTTATAATGCACTGAATAAGTTTCAATTCTTTGAAATTCTTGCAAGTATTCAAGTTGAAGTTATTTAAGTTTGTTACACTCAGTTTAAATTCATGAAAAGATTTTTGATCTTCACTGTCTTGTTTTCTTCTTTTTATGTTCCTGTGCCATAGTTGGTACAGGCTAAAAGAAAGAAGCATTGCCATCACAAGTGGCATTAGAATATCATTTGCCTCCTTCCTCCAAAGATTTTATGTTCAAAAATTTAAATCAATACAAAATAATGTAAATGAACAAATAAATTGTGTAAACTTATTTCGAAACTATAAAAAAACTAATTGCTATCTAAGCTAAGGACTAAAAGCAGGGTTGTATTTGAAGTAGAATCAAGTTGTATAATTCATTTATGTACTTTTATTTGAATCATTCATCATTTCATTATATGAAGTACAAAGTGAAAATATTGCGACTTTGAAAATACAATAGATCATAAATGTCGACATGTGTATAAGCTACAGAGAGCATAACGCGCGTGCGCCCATGTCTTTGCAGCATTATGTATTACTTTTATTTGAATCATTCATTTCATCATATGAAGTACAAAGTAATTGAAAATATTGCGACTTTGAAAATATTTGTATTCGAGTTTTCAAATGAAATTACATTTTAGGAATCCCCGAGTCCAAATGACCAAGTCCATCAAATTTGTATTATATTATTATATGTATTGTTGGAAAGCTAAAGATTTGTAGCTAAAGTGAAAGATCATATGTCCTAGAAAAGCCTCTTCCTCATAGATGTATCCTATGTCTTCTTGATGGTCTTAGATATCATTGTTGTGGCTGAATCTGTTAGTAGCAGTTTCTTCTCTTATTGGACCTGAAATCCTACTAGGTAGTTTTCATTCCTTGAGCTCTAATTTCCTCACTGGACCTTTTCCGTTCATCACAAGATACTTAGAGGCGTACAGTACGGTCAGTCTTACTCCTAAACTGTAATGTAGGAATTTAATGTTCTTATAGAGGCACTTGGATTGAAAGTATTTATGCTCTTACAGGACCAGATTGTTTTACATCGATATAGCGAGTTTAATATAAATATTTAGAGCCTTTTTTTAAAAAATCCTAAAAAGGCGCAAAATTCATTGTATAAAATGGCTCTTCGGGTTCCCCGATTTTAAAGAAAAAGTTGCTGTAACATCTCGAGCATATAGTAGTCTTAAATATGAAATTTCAGTTTCTATGACTTTTTGCTTTGGCATTAGAGTTACCATATAAACAGACCTTTTTTCGGGACTTGGTCTTTTAGACTCAGGAGACCCTGAAACGTGTATGTATGGTGAAAACTCTTATTAGAAATTTTTCACGATCGCAATACTTTCCCTTACTATACGTATGTTGGTAAGTGAAAGTAAGAAATACTGCAATAATTTCTTTCCTAATAAAAAATAGTTTCTGTAAAATAAAAAAAAACTGGTGCGCGCAACAAAAGACTTTAACTTACCTCCGTTGTTAAAATTAATGAACATCGTATTAAAGTCCATTAAATTTTACATCGACTTTAATCAAAATCGTTTGAGCCGTTTTTGAAAATCGTTAAAAGGTGCAAAATGCATGTATTGGAGTGCCTCTAAGGTGGTTTATTATACCTCGGTACCTGGGTCCAATGAAAGGATATTTGTGAAACTCATGGAATGTATTTTGTGCACCAGGTAATAAAATTTTTGCCGATGTCAATATTTTAATCATTATAATTAATACTTATATACATAATTAATTAACTTCTTAAAGTTTCTACTCCTAAAAACATGAATTTTTTAGTATCTTGGCTATGTAATGGGTGGTAGTGGAATCAGAGAAGCAATTATTACGGTTTATGTTGAAAATACAATAAATCATAAATGTGTATAAGCTACAGAGAGCATAACGCGCGTGCGCCCATGTTTTTGCAGCAAAGATATTAAAAAATATTTTTTGCTAATATCATGCATAATAATTAAGAATCTAATACTTTGGTTGCCGACGAAAAGAATGCTAATATATTCAAAATGTTTAATTCCACAGAAATAATCGAAAATTCAGGATTTCAAAGAATAAATGCATTTTTACTTTCACTTACCTATATAGAAATATATAGTAAGTGAAAGTATTGTGATCGTGAAAATATTCGAATTCGAGTTTTCACCGGTAATACACGTTTTAGGGTCTCCTGAGTCCAAACGACCAAGTCACGTAAAAAAGTAGTGTCCGCGCATATGGTAAGTCTAGCAAGAAAACGAAACGATTTTCTCAAAAACGGCTCTAACGATTTTTATTAAACCCGCTATATTGATGTAAAAATTAATGGATTGAATTTTCTGACAGGGCTTAAATGCCAATATTTTGAATTTTCTTCCTCCAAAGTATTTTGTAGATTTCAAAAAATTAGGCACATCATCTTGTTAGCATTGATAAACAACAGCTAAATATGCAAGTTGAGCGAATTTGATTAACAACTAAAGGAGAAAAGTTCCAAAAATTTTTTTTTGCAATTTTAGTGTCTTTGGACACAAAAATAGTAATATAGATGTATAATAAACCGTTGGATAGCTAAAGATTTTAATAAAAATATTATCTAATACACGGAATTGTAAAAGTTAATGGACAGTGATGAAAAGTCCATGACACTTACTGATTGTTGTAGATAAAAATATAATAGATTATTAATTAATTAAATATTAATTAATTTAATAAAATCTATTTCAATTGTAATTTAATTAAATTAATTATTTAACAATTTATTTTTATCTCTAAATGTATTTAAAAATTCTTAAATTTATTTTAGCTACGGAGGTAAGTGAAAGTCGTGTGTTGCGCACACAAAATATCCTTAGATACTTGCTTAACTTGCTCCTCAAACGTAATACTAAATCCTTCGTCTAAAAGATGGTTTCTTGTTAGTTTTTACATATGAGGAGCGAAATAAAGTGCCCAAATCTTACGATTTTGGCTTACTTGGGTTAGCTATGCAAGGAGTATGAGGGCTTAAATTTAAGGCTGCTCCTAGTTTTTTATAAGTCCTTCCATGTCACATACAAAAGCAGACATGCGAAAACCTGACTCTTCAATTAACTTGACACATTAAAAAAATAATTCAACTGTTACACTTTGGTCAAATTGATAATTAATTAGCTCTTTCCAATTACCAGTTAGACTTCTAATGATAATTACTTGAACACTTACATGTGGTCCTCAAAACATATCTTGAGCGGTATCATAGCATATATCGAATTTCACCTTCATCTCGTCAAAGCACATTACAATATCTTAATGAAAATTGTCGCTTAAAACTTTCCATTGGGATTTAAGTAAATTAATGATTGTATCTAAAAATTCAGGAGGAGTAGAGAACTTAGACAACCGTCTTCCTTTGTAGCTTCGCTTGGTAATGAATGGGTATTTTAATGTATCTCTAACATCGGCAAAAGCTTTTTTTGAAATACGCCTAATTGTGACAGCTTTTGATACATCTTGACTAGTCCGATTTGTGCATTTTGCTTTTAAAAGTTTTTGTTGTTGAATTTTAGAAAATAGCTGTTCATATTTCATTAAATCGTGTTTTAATTTAGTTATTACCTGTAGGGCACACATAAGTTCATCTGTTAATGAAATGATTTTTTCTTTTAGTTCTTTATTTTCGTTTGTTATTGGATTATCTGCAAGTCATGATTAAATAAATTTTGATCTTTATTTATAGAATCGAGTTGGTCTAAGGTTTCTATAATTTCGCTGTTTCTTTCTTCTGCCGAATTTTGTATTAACGAATTTACAGTTTCCTTACAATTACGCTTATCTACACGAATTTCTACGTGGATGAATCAAATATAAACAAGACTTATTTTTTAATTTTTACTTTGAACTCAAAGAAAAGTACACCTCATTTTTCTACATAGTCTCCTGTATGGAAATACATTTTTCCCAGCGCATAGGTAATTTTCCAATCCGTGCTCATAGAATGAAGTAGGTTGTGTCTTCAGCCAATTGAGCACGTAGGCTTTAACCTCATCGTCACTGACGAATCTCTGACCTCCCAAAGCTTCTTTGGTTGGGCCAAACAGGTGATAACTCTGGACTGTAGGGAGGGTGTTCCAGCGTCTCCCAGCCCAGTTGCTCCAATTTTTCTCTCGTCAGGGCCGCAGTATGCGGACGACCATTGTCCTGAAGAAGGATCACTTCTCTCATCGGTAGATCCCTTCTTTTGCGGCGATATGCAAGTCTGACTTCATTCAAAATGGCGCAGTAGTATGCGGCATTGATAGTCCTGCGTTCATGCAAAAAATCAAGATGCAGCAAGCCACGCTGGTCAAAAAACGCGGAAGGCAAAACCTTCCCAGCTGATAGCCGTGGCTTGGCTTTCACTGGTTCAGGTTCCCTTTTCAGTCTCCACTCCATACTCGCTTGTTTTGATTCAGGGGTGTAATGGTGCACCCAAGTTTCATCACAGGTGATAATGTGAGTGAGAAATGAGACTCCCTCAGCTTGCAATCTTGCAAGAAGACCTTCACAGACCTGCAAACTTCTGCTCAGCTGTGAGAAGTTGAAGAACCCACCTGGCACACACCTTACGAAACCCTAGGTCCTCTGTGAGTATGGAAAAAGTGCTTCCATAGCGTATCCCAACCTCACTTGCAATGGCACTGGTGGTTAGACGTCTGTCACCTTCAATAAGTAGTCGAACACGGCTGATGTTGTCTGCTGTGATGCTGGAGCGGGGTCTGCGGTCATGGCTTTCATTCTGAACACGATCACGACCCTCCACAAACTGTTTATGCCAGGCAAACACTATGGCACGAGAAAGTGTCTCTTCCCCGAACTGTACAGTCAACCTTCTCAAGATTTCAGCCGGTTTTACACCTTCACCAGCAAGAAATTTGATGATAATACGTTGCGCAATCGAGGGAGATACATCCTTCTCAGACATCGTCACGACGGTAAATCCTGGCATCCCTACCCAACACCTCTAAACGCGGGAACGTTCCCGCACCTTCACTGGGCTTCCAGGACAAAAAGTCTCGTTTGTATTTGATTCACCCACTTATTTCAATAGAGCTCAAAGTGTCGGTTAAAGAGGAATTTGTTGTTATTTTTTGTGTTGGTACAGACGATTCTTTTAATTTACGTCTGGGTGGTGTAGGGCTAATAATTCCGATTTTAAATCTCTTTCATATTTGCTTGGCAAGAAATGTTCAGAACAAATTCGCGCTCTCTTTGTGTTAAACTCGTATTTTCGTTTGCTAAAATGCTGCCACTGTTTATGAAGATTTTTTTCTTTTGGAAAAACATGAAATGGCAAGTTGTTTTTTCGCGTTATCTAAATGGTTTGTACAACCGGCAACGGCACAAAAAGGCATTTCAAAGCGAGGTAATTACTTAGTCTATCAATAAACACGTTCCGAACACTATAAACGCAACCGTAGTGGTGAGTGAGTGAAATGCAAATAGCTAACTACAGCTAAAGTGGAGTGTCTCTAAGACGGGTCGGTCCACGTGACGTCATCTGGTTGGCAATCTAGTGCGCATTCACCTCGTGAGTGCCACCATCCTGTTCTAGTTACCATGATTTGGACTCAGGAGCCCTAAAACGTGTATTTCTGTTGAAAACTCGAATTCGAAAATTTCACGATCGGAATAATTACCCTTAGTATATATTCCATTTATAGGTAAGTGTAAGTAAATTAAAATCTTTGTGATTTTCATTTTTATAATCTTCAATTTTGATATTAACTCATTCATTCATTATTGGTGCAATAGAGGCATAAAGTGTGTTTGATACTTTGATATTAACTTTCGTAAAAAAATAAAATATTTAGATGCATTTTCCTACAAAATAAAAATGAATGGTAGGCTGTTATGATTGCTGCATGATTTTGCACATTTTAGAGTTTTTATTGTGAGTATATGATTTTGTTACTGCACAAAATTCTAGCACTAGTTACAGTTTTCTGAGTTGTAAATCTTGAAATGATTTTTTGGTATGATCTTATAATAATAATACTATCTTAAATGTTGAAAAGATTATTATTAATATTTTTGTGTATTTATATTATTTTAAATTAATGTTATGTTTTTCTTTATTTGTGTAGGAATTCACTGAAGCTGCCAGAAGGTAATTAATTTAATCACTATTTTTATGTATATTTAAAACTAATTAATTTGTTCAAGATGATGATTTTTGGAGATTAGCTAGATGCAGTGTGGCCCCATACATCATAGCATTTTCTTGCCCTCATATTCTTCTCTGTATCTCCAGCATTTCTCTGGATATATGAACATTTTAGAAAAATCAAATTTACAATACTTTACTTTAAAGATATATTACTTATATTGTTTACAAAGATTCGTGAGAGCAGTAGTGATGGAACTATAATATAGGAATGGGTGTGCAAAGGGGGTCTCTGAGAACCAATGATTAAATTTTTATTTTGCAAGGAATAAGTATCATATTTTGAGAAAGTCTTTACTATAAAGTATTGAGAGGAAAAAAATGTATTTATATTTCTCCTGAAGGAAGGATCTTGGGTTCCGTAAATATACATTTTTTTTGGTACCCACTCTTGGAGTTTGGGTGAGCCCTAGGAGGATCTCCATATCACAGGACCCCCCTCCCCCATAGTTGAAATTACAGAATAAATAATTATACTGCCATAGCTGGATCCAAACCCAGGTCCTAGAGGACAATTGTCCTATCCACTAGACTTCAGTAATAAATAAAAAACACACTCCGTTTTCATTAATTAGTATTAATTAATTATTTTTGTAAAACAAATAAAAAGTTAAGAAGAAAAAACAAATCTTCTTCTTTATCTTCCTATTTTTGCCATGTCTAACCTCGAGGAGCATCTATCCAGCGCAGCCAGTCTTCCCGATCTCTGTTTAACTGCTTCATTTGGTTCAGGGTTTTTCCTTTTCTATCTCCAAACCTCTGCATTAGTTCCTGGTATGAAACTCTAGGACACCCTCGTGGTCTCTTCCCAGTAGGTTGAGCCACTAATATTTTAATCGGATCCATATTATCGTTCATGCGATAGATGTGTCCAAACCACTTGGAGCTGCTGTTCTCCAAAGTGGTTCTGAGTTCTGGTACTTCCAGCAGCTCTCTTATGCTATCATCTCTATTGCAATCCCTCCTAGTTTTCTCTACCAATCTATGTAGGAACCTTTTTTCAGGTGCTGTTATGTAACTGTAATATCTGTCCAGCATAGTCCAGCTTTCTCCACCATATGTTAGAATAGGCTTGTATACTGATTTCTATAAATGTATTTTTGTTTTCTTATCCACCTCCTGAAGCCCTAGGATACTGCTAGTGATCTGGTAGTATGCTTAGTTTGCCTTATTCTATTAGAAATTTAAGAGTCTATCTTTCTAGAGTCACTAATTACAGTCCCTTAGTAGGTCTATTCATTCACCACTTCAAGAACATACCCGTTACAGACTAATTGGATGTCTTCCTGTTCTCTCACCATAACCAGCACTTTATTCTTGGAGGCATTAATTTGCATACCTTTCCTCAGTTGTAATTTGCTCAGTTGCTTGTTGTAATTTCATCTGCATATAGAAGCCAATGCAAAAGGACGGCTCTCGTATTCCAGTTACCAACTGAAGTCCAGGAAGTTCACCGCTTGCAGATTTTGTTAATCTCGTTCATAAAGTCTATAAACAGGAGAGGGCTTAAGCTATCTCCCTGTCTAAGTCATTTTGTAATTGGAAGGTTCTGATTCCATCTCATTTATTCTTACCACTCCAGTGGCTTCTTGATGGGTTGATTTTATGGCCTCAATCAAATCCCCAGGCACACCCTTGGCAGCTAATGCATTCCAGATTTCCATTTGTGGGACTGAATCAAACACTGCCTCTTAAGATCAATCTTCTTCTGAGAAACTATTCTTTGTAGGTCATTGGTCCACTAATCAGTCTGCTTTCCCTTACCAGATATTTTCCTAGTCCCACATATTTCATTTTCAACCTCCAGGATACATTAAAATCTTTAACAACTTCCAGATCTTTTTTTTATACATTTGTATTGGAAAGTATTTCTCTTAATTTTTCTTTAACTTCTCTGTATATGAGACTCTCTTTTCTGAGTTATCCAAGGCCCTAAAGTTGACGGTCTTAAATATCTTTGCTTTTCTTTTATAGTCTGGAATTATCCTTGTATTTGAGACACTTCTTATCTCTCCTCCTCTCACTATCTTGATATCAGCAAAATATTGTCTTATGTGACAGATCATATGTAATAAGGTGATTTTATTTATTACTTTGTGTGGATAGAGTGAATTCACTATGAGGAGGTCATTATCGATGCAAAAGTCTAGGAACCATTGTCCATTATTGTTCTTCAAATTTTCACCCCCATGTAGCTCTAGAACACCATATCCTGGTCCAATATCATTTCTCATTCTGACAATAGAGTCCCTACTCACGATTACAGATATTCATTTTCCCTTGAATTTATCTGTAGTTCTTTGTGAATCCAAGTAGAATGCTTCCTTGTACATGATACTAGCTTCTTCAGTTGGTGTATATACCTAGGCTATGGATACCTTATCAATGAACATCTTAAAATATGCTACGATCATTCTTGAAGATGATGGTTCCCAGTCCTCCAAAAGATGAAACATATTTTGCAACATGACTATTCTTACCCCTTCTTTTATGAAAATCCCTCTAGGTACTCCAGCATGAATTAAACAGTAATTTGTGGCTAACTTCATTTCACCCCTGCCTTTCTTCCTCATCTAACTTATGCACAGAATTTCCACCTTGTACTTCCTCATTTCTTCCACCAGCTGGACCTCTTTTCCAATTAATGTTTTAGTGTTCCAATTTCCTATTCATATATTCTTAAGCGTGCCAGGTCGATTACGAGAAGACTGTCTACATCTGAGGCTAGGTAAATTTCTCTAAATCTGCTGTACTCCAGACAAGTGATTGGCCCGGTGCTTGAGGCCCTGTTTCCTCGGAACAGCTAGTGGTTAGGTTATACCCCTCAACCTTAGGTCTTCTCAGGAAAGGTGACCCTAAGGTGAGTACTGTTTATGACTTTGAGAATGAATAAGTGTTAAGTGTACTGTTCTGTTGTTTGTGTGTGCCATGTACTGAACTCTAGAGCCCAGGGGAGTGTTATTCCCCACTAGTCTGGCACTTAGACTAGTCCCTGCGGAATGTGTCAAATATCTTCATTTAAATTAAGAAAGTGATTGTTCCTCTCTGCATATGAGTTCTGAACTCCCTAGCATGCCAACTGTTGTCACAAAATGTATATGCAGACTACCCGAGAACCCACAGCACTTTGTTAATCTCACAAAAATCTAAGGAAGACACTATCTCCATAGAAACCTGTCTACATTGGCAGTGAAACACAAAATAGCTTTTCTACCAAGAATGGGGGGTTGGCTTAAAATAAAGCATTTCTTAAAATGCTGTATATTAAAATATTGGTTTTATTTATGTGTTTTCAGAATCAGTCTTGATGAATCCCTGTTCAGCTCAAGAATTCTCCTCAAGTTTCTTCCTCCAATACTGGATTTTAAAGAAAGGTATTCCTAAAACATTATAGAAAACCGTTAATTGTGAACTAAGTTCACCTTATCTTTATTCTATAGGATATTATATTGAAGACTATTAAGTGCTGAAATTATTATTTTTATTAACTTTTTCAATTTCCCCTAATTGCAGAAATATTTATTCTTTGTTATTTTGTATTTTCTGTTCTTGGGAAATATGTTTATTACCTTGTGCCCAATGTGAGAATTGACAAGAGTGCTTTAATTTTATAAGTTATATTAATATTAATGTTTTTTAGTGAAGATGAAAAGTTTAACTAAAATCATCATGGATTGTGTAAATTAAATTTTCACTGCAAAAAGATATTTGTATAACTGTTTTCAACCATCATTAGGTACTATTTAATTAAAAACCATTTATTTTTATATTTCTCTTTTATTTCAGATATTTGGGCATTCCACATCAAGAAAAAGTGACAATAGTGAATTTAAGTTGTAACAGGAGTGTTTTGATGTCTTCTATTTCTGGAAATACTGTTCATTTTCATAGTTCATTTTTCCAGGATAAAGTAAGTATTTTAATTTGTCATCAATTTTTTTTTAATAATCAGTTGAATACATTATAATCTAGTGCTCTATCCACTAGATCTCATTGTTCCCATTTACTCCCTTTAGAATTGATTAGAAAAATATCAGGTTTGTTATATGTTGTACCTGTGTGATCCATTATGATGGCCAGGCCCTAATATAACTTATGTGCTATCCATCGATTACTGGCTGTGAGCTGTATTTATAATGAGAGCGTATGTCATCCAGAATTTTAAATTTCTTTGCCCATTCTTGGTGAACAAGTTTTGTGATTTTATTATGCCTCAGAAAGTATTCCTTCCCAGCAAGTACTGGGCTCCCTGATGTGATATATTGAATTGATTCTGTAGCTGTACGACACTTTTGACATAATTTAGAAACAGCTTCCCTGATATACAGCACCTGCAGGTTTTTTTTTTGGTTTTTTTTTTTTGCAATTACTTGGTCCTAAATTGCTAATGTAAATTCTCAATTTTGAGATGAAAAAAAAATAATAATACTTCCTAGGTAAGTGAAACTCTCCACTTTCTGAACTTTGTAAGGTATTTGTATCAATTTCTACAAACTCCTGCATTCCATTGTTTGTAGTATTCACATATTTAAGTATTCACCAGTATTCATGTATTTAATTTTCTCTTCATTGATGCATAGTCCCATTTCATCTGCCATCTCCATCAATAATAAAAATGCTTCTTGCAATGCTAAAATGAACGCCTGACAATATCCAAGTCATTTGCATAGCCTAACAAATGTATAATCCAGTTATAAATTGTGTCATTTGTTTGGATTTGGGATCACCAAACAATCTTTTCTAAAAAAAAAAAAAAAAAAAAAAAAAAAAAAAAAAAAAAAAAAAAAAAAAAAAAAACCTGTACCACTACAACCCATGAAGGGTCTTGGGCTCAGTACATATAGAGATTCGTACTGTTTCTAGGCCAACGGCAGTGCAATGAGGTGATTAGGCCTTAATCACGCTCAGCCGCCAGGTTTTTCCCCAATTAATTTGGGTACCCACTTTATAGAAGCTGGGTCTGCCCCAGGAGGGTCTCCATACCCTAGGGTCGCCCTCCGACTGAATTAACAGAATAAATAATTTTTCTGCCACAGCCGGGATTCGAACCCAGGACCCGGAGCACAGCAGACTAGTGCTCTATCCACTAGACCTCGCCGCTCCCTAAACAATCTTTTCTAAAACCAAATTAAGTAATGGTTGGTTGGTTGTTATATTTTATTGGCACAAAACATCTCGGTCATCAGTGCCAGACACTCATTTTAGAAAATCAGTTTTAGGCTAAACAATGAACAATAATTTTAGTTAAAAACAAATAACTGAAGGAATTAGTCCGGGTGGCGGTCATTAAATGAAACAACTGAATAGTTTCAACTATTTTATTGTTTGCCAACGTTTCGACCCCCATTGTGGGTCATCATCAGGGCGTCTGGTAGGTGAGTGGAAAGAGTCTGCATGCGTGCACGCACGCGTCTGTGTACTTATATGAGCATTTGTGCGTGATAGTATGATGTACATCTTTTAGTATGTTTATGAATGCATTATTTATGTCTGTGTTACTATCATATGATAAAAAATAAAATAATGATAATAAGTTTATAATAACACAACATGATAATACTCCAATGGAATATTAGAGGGTTCCGATATCATAAAAATGACTTAGAATCATTAGTAATGGTTAGTAACCCGGAAGTCATATGCCTCCAAGAAACCCATTTGCTGCCAGAACACCACTCTGCTTTTAACGAATTCAGTATACTTCGAAAGGATTATACTAGTGGCCTGAAAGCATGTGGTGGAGTTTGCATATTGGTTAAGAATGTAATCCCTTACATTGAGGTCCCAATACAATCTGACCTGCAAGCAGTCGCCATTCGAATGTTTGTTCCGTTTCCTATTACAATCTGTTCTTTATATCTTCCACCCTCGCCGTTCAGCTTTACAATTGAAATGTTGGATGATCTATATAAACAACTTTCACCTCCAGTCCTTTTCCTAGGTGACTTTAACTGTCACAGTCCACTCTGGGGCTCGCTGCGTTCTGATAGCGGAGGGAAACTTATTGAAACATTTATAGAATTGAAAAATTTAACCATTCTTAATAACGAATCTAACACCTATATTTGCCCAAGAACTGGAACGATGTCAAACATTGACTTATCAATAGCAACCCCATCCATATCCCCAAAAATCAGGTGGAGCACTATTGATGACACTTACGGAAGTGACCATTTCCCCATATTAATACAATTTCTCGATAGAACTCCCAGCTTCCCAGTTTCCACTCACCTACCAGACGCCCTGATGATGACCCACAATGGGGGTCGAAACGTTGGCAAACAATAAAATAGTTGAAACTATTCAGTTGTTTCATTTAATGACCGCCACCCGGACTAATTCCTTCAGTAATTCTCAACGGTCAACTAATTATATCCACAATGATAAAAACAAATAAGTTAATAATAAACAAATAATAACAAAATTTTAGTTAAAAACAACTATAAGAATAATTAATAGTAAGAATAAATATAACAGCATTAGTCAAAGATAAATATATATCAGGTTAAATAAAAAATAAAATAAAATTGTCAAATCTGCTTGTAAAAGTTTTTACCTTTGCCTACCACCTCTAGATCTTCTCTTATGCGTTCGTTCCTGACGCAGGAACTACTGTCACTCGGTTAACTTGCTTGTCCAGCATAATCCAGCTTTCACTTCTATGCGTGAGGGGTTGGGAGGTATACCGACTTGTAAATGTGCCTGTTTGTTTCCTTGCCTACGTCCCTGTTTAGGGTAATAGACCTGGTTGGCTTTGGATATCCTATTTACTACTACTGGGTCAATCTTCCCCATGTTGCTAGTAATTGTCTCCAAATAGGTGAATGCTTGCACAACTTCTAGTACCTCCCCATTTCAAATCAGCTGGACATCCTCATATTCCTCTCTTGATATGATTAGGACTTTGCTTTTGTTAGTATTGATTACCATACCTTTGTGAAGGAATTCTTCCTGTCAT
The DNA here is from genome assembly GCA_023052935.1 of Piezodorus guildinii. Lineage (NCBI taxonomy): Eukaryota > Metazoa > Arthropoda > Insecta > Hemiptera > Pentatomidae > Piezodorus > Piezodorus guildinii. The sequence goes on from CM041295.1 coordinate 57,764,327, forward strand.
TCTATGAGGGCCTCTTGCAGCTTGTTTTTTGTGTTTGTAATCAGAACGATGTCATCAGCATATAGTAGGCTTTGGACCATAATATTCCTCATATTCCATTTTCCTATAGTCATACAGGCATTACTGTGCTTACAAATTTTATGGATTTCATCCATAAATATGGTGAACAAGAGGGGACTTAAGCTGTATCCTTGTCTGACTCCTTTCTCCATGGGAAAAGGCTTGGATTCTCTACCATTAATTCTTACGATTCATTTTGCTGCCTTATAAGCCAATTTAATCGACATTATGAGATCAGCTGGAACATTCTTTGCCGCCAAAGCATTCCATATCTCCTATGCTTTCTCTGCGATTCCTATCAGGATGTGATCTTGAGTCTGCCTCTCCGGATGATAGCCTGCTTGTTACCCTTCTATTTGGTTTTCAACTATGTATGATGTGATAAAAATTATCTATAAAATAATGTTGGTATTCATCATAGTAGACATAACTCAAAACTGAAGAAAAAACATCTAAATGGGACAGTTTGTTTACAATTACTGCCGAGTAACCATCAGACTTCCTACACCTGACCCACCCACCCTAAACCATACATACTTGATCTTAGATGACACCTTTTTCTGCCTGGCAAGCCAGTATAGGTGTCTGTTAGTGGGTGTCATCACCTCGCTGAGGTAGATAAGATTGCTGTTATTTCCATTTCACCCAAGGTGGTGCGTAGAAAAGTCCCTATTGACCCTTTTTGATACTAGATATATAAAGTAGTATTATATATATATATATATATGTAAGTTACCTTTCACTTAAATATTTACAAGTTCTTTTAAATTATTTCAGATTATTCCACCTCTTGGTAATACGTCTTTCGATGTAGTATTTTTGGGAAGAGAAGAAGGCGAATTAAAAAGCCACTTGTTTATTCATACATCAGAAGGGAGTTTCAAATACCAGGTAATTTGGGTATTATAAATTACTTAATTAAAAAATTACATACTGAATATAACAGAATTTTTTTTAATTGAGATGTGTATCTTTTAAGCAAAACTTACTCATAAATTATTTTAGATTTATTAATCCAAAAACAAAAAAAGAATTTTTTATGTTTAAAGAAAGTTGTGAACTTGAGTTTTAGGTAGAAATAGCTTAATTTTCAATGCAATAACTTTACCCATGTTTACATAACAGAATTTATTGTATATCAACTTTTTATTTACTAGGTCCTCCCTTAGTAGTTTATTTATTTTTTAAATTATTGGTTTGGGTAGAAAAATATTTATAATTTTTTCAATAATCTAAATGTTTGCTTTATTTTGGTTAGGGCTATTCTTTGCCAAAACATCCACTAGCCCAGGCAATGAAGGTCAAAAATGGCCTTATGTCGGAAGAAAGAGACAAGCTGAATTCTTGCCACTTGGAACTCATTAAAAGGAACATTCTCTCAAAAGTCCCCCTACCCCAATTTGAACTTCATTTTCCAAGCGTTCAGGATTTGATTTGTATCTCTGGTATTGCCTATCTTATATTTCATTTCCATTTGTCAATTTCTTCCTTAGGTTGTTTTGGTTAAAAAAGGTGTATATACATTTTCTTCTATGATCAATAATTTTGCTTTTATTCGCTAAAATACAATAATTTTCCATTTAAAAATAATTTAATTCATTAATAAAATATTTTCTGATAATAATCATTAAAAAATCTTTAAAAAAAACATTGTAGCACAACTTTTAATCTTTAAAATGAAATATATAACCACCTATTTACATACATACCCATTTATTGGCTGGGCCTCCATTAAGCCGTTCGTTTTTCTCTGTTTTAGTATAAATTAAATACGTTTAAAGAATATGGTATTGACATTATACATTTTTAAATGTGAAATCATTATTATATTTTAAAGTTTTTATTTTCTACTGAGTATTGGTGTTGGTGGGTTTGTTGGGAGGATTTCTTTAAACAATTTTTATTTTTTTCCTTCCTTAAAATAAATAAATAATATTATTAATATAAGTCCTTGAGCATTTTTAATTTGGAAATAATTATATTTACTCATAATAAATACCAATAGTTGATTGTTAAGAAATTCAGAAGGAAGATGGTCGGGGTGGCTGTCAACCAAGTACAAAAAATTGTCTTAACTATTTATTGCCAATGTTTCTAGCACCATATTGTAAGTTTGATATTTCTTACTCTGTACCTTGAGGTAACCTGAAGAAGATTTACAACAAGGACCTACATATGCTAGCAATAAATAGTTAAGACTGCTGAATCATATAATCTAATTAATTATGAGTAATCATAAATAAAATTTTAATTCAAAATATCTGGAGGAAATCTCTGATTTTGGACAGTATTAGTGAGACAATAATTATTTCTAGAATTGTTGATCTAAAACACCCCAACTACCATTTATTCACTTAGGACACGATAGTTTTTTAGTAAATGAATAATAAAATAGTCTTCAATATGAAGTTCAGAAGCAAAATCTGAATTGAACCAAAATTTTTAAAACACTTTTATAATTTATTTGTAAAACATTACTTTACTAACAACAATTAGAGCGCCATTATTAATAAAATTTTATCAGTTCTGAAGAAAATGAACTGAAATAAGCATAAATTGATAAGAGACAGCGAGAAATTCTGCAATATCCTACCACACTCTAAGGCTATATTGGAGTCAAGTGCACTAATACTTGGTTGTCTGTAGGTTCTCGAACCCAAAAGAATAAAGTTAGGGGCATAATATGAAAGGGGTAGGAACTGCACTACAACTTTTATTTGACATTTTTTCGGATATTACTTTAAATAAAACTTCTATTTTAAAAAAACCACCTAAAATATAAATTTCATTACGAAAATTTTGTATGTTTTAGAAACTTGAGGCAAAAGTATAAATTCTACGCTAAAAATGTATATAACATGTTTAAAGCTTATAGATAAAGAAATAAAACGTCACACATCATGCATTAATATTGAACGAATAATAATAAAATTATGGTCAATAACTAAAAGACTCCTGAACAGAGCTGTGCCAATTACAATTATAAGTAATTAATTAACAATTAAATCTAATTGAATTTGATTATTAAAAGTATTTAAATAAAATTAATTGTTAATTGTAGTTTTCCAATAACTATTTTTAATTTTAATTTATAATTACGATTAACAATTGATTTTAATTTGTTATCGCCAAGTTTTTAGATGAAAAGTTGTTTTTTATTTGATATAAAACTTCTTTTAGCCCCAATATGTTCAAACTATAATTAGATGGATTAAATTACAATTAGGATTATTCTTGATACTAATTATAACACCTTTTTTTGGAATTCCTTAAAAATGGATTTTTTTAAATTTATTGTTTTTGAAATGTCAAATAAAATTCCATTCTTATAACATGCAATTATTTTAGGTTTTCTAAGATTTTGGTTCCAATTTTAGTATGGGATTTTCTATTGCACTTGAACTTTTCGATTTCTTGTTCACGTTTAGGTTTAATTGATATAGGAATCGATCATTAGGTTTTCGGGGGTTCTCATTTCATTTTTGTATCGGATTTTGGATGTTGCATAAACTTGTCAATTTCTTGTTCGCACTTATGTTTTAAATGATATACGCGGGTGAATCAAATATAAACGAGACTTTTTGTCCTGTAAGCCCAGTGAAGGTGCGGGAATCTTCCCATGTTTAGAGGTGTTGGGTAGGGATGCCAGGAGTGGGGAAAGCAGGCGGGCGCTTGCCCTAGAACTCACCAGTTACCGTCGTGACGATGTCTGAGCAGGATGTATCTCCCTCGATTGCGCAACGTATTATCATCAAATTTCTTGCTGCTGAAGGTGTAAAACCGGCTGAAATCTTGAGAAGGTTGACTGTGCAGTTCGGGGAAGAGACACTTTCTCGTGCCAGAGTGTTTGCCTGGCATAAACAGTTTGTGGAGGGTCGTGATCGTGTTCAGAATGAAAGCCATGACCGCAGACCCCGCTCCAGCATCACAGCAGACATCAGCCGTGTTCGACTGCTTATTGAAGGTGACAGACGTCTAACCACCAGTGTTATTGCAAGTGAGGTTGGGATAAGCTATGGAAGCACTTTTTCCATACTCACAGAGGAGCTAGGGTTTCGTAAGGTGTGTGCCAGGTGGGTTCCTCAACTTCTCACAGCTGAGCAGAAGCTGAACCGTTTGCAGGTCTGTGAAGGTCTTCTTGCAAGATTGCAAGCTGAGGGAGCCTCATTTCTCACTCACATTATCACCTGTGATGAAACTTGGGTGCACCATTACGCCCCTGAATCAAAACAAGCGAGTATGGAGTGGAGACTGAAAGGGAACCTGGACCAGTGAAAGCCAACTCATGGCTGTCAGCTGGGAAGGTTTTGCCTTCCACGTTTTTTGACCAGCGTGGCTTGCTGCATCTTGATTTTTTGCATGAACGCAGGACTATCAATGCCGCATACTACTGCGACATTTTGAATGAATTCAGACTTGCATATCGCCGCAAAAGAAGGGAGAGAAGTGATCCTTCTTCAGGATAATGCTCGCCCGCATACTGCGGCCCTGAGGAGAGAAAAATTGGAGCAACTGGGCTGGGAGATGCTGGAACATCCTCACTATAGTCCAGACTTATCACCCGTTTGGCCCACCCAAGGAAGCTTTGGGAGGTCAGAGATTCGTCAGTGACGTTGAGGTTGAAGCCTACGTGATCAATTGGCTGAAGACACAACCTACTTCATTCTATGAGCACCGGATTGGAAAATTACCTATGCGCTGGGAAAAATATATTTCCAAATCAGGAGACTATGTAGAAAAATGAGGTGTACTTTTCTTTGTGTTCAAAGTAAAAATTAAAAAATTAGTCTCGTTTATATTTTTGTGTCGGATTTCGGATCGCGCTTGAACTTTTGATTTATAGTTCGTGATAATGTTTTTTATTGATATATTAATCGATTAATAGGTTTTCGAGGTTTCTGATTCCATTATTTGTATCGGATTTTGGATCGTGCTAGTTCTTTTCGATTTCTTTTTCATCTTAACGTTTTATTTTTATAGGGATGGAAGATGTGGTTTTCGAGGGTTCTGATTCCATTTTTTGTATCGGAATTCGGACCACGCTTGTACTTTTCGATTCCTTGTTCCTCTTACCGTTTTTATTTATATAGGGATAGAAGATTAGGTTTTCGGGGATTCTGATTTCATTTATGTATTGTATTTTGGTTTGCACTTGGACCTTTCGATTTCTTTTTCGTGTTAACATTTTTATTGATATAGGGATCCATTATTAGGTTTTCGGTAGTTCTGATTCTATTTTTCCTATTGGACTTTAGATCGCGCATAGATTCTGTAACAATTAAAACACAAAAAGAACAATAATTATAAAAAGCAACTACCTATAATGATAGATGAATGTAATTTTTGTATTTTATATTTAAAATTTGATCAAATTTTAGATTTGATAATGTAAGAAATAGGTATAATCAATTTCTATGAATTATCCTATCTTGAAAAATTTGAAATACCTGTTTTGTTTTTTTTAATGAAAGTTATTTATTTAATAACGACTAGCATTATTTTATTTAAATAAATTTATTTGAGAAAATTTTAATCAAATTATTAATTTTAAGGTCTAATTTTAATGTTTATTTAATTAACTTCCGAGCTGTGGCATTCATAATGGTTGTCTAAATGCATGCTGGGAAAATTTCTCGTTTTTTGATAGTAGAATAAAATATCATTGTTGATATATAGGAATAACTATTTTTTGTAGTAGATTATCAGTAAGAGGAAGATTAAATTTGTACCAATAACGTTAAACTTATATTTAGGTAGTTTTTACTATACTTAAAATTATTAATTAAAAATTTAATAACTAGTATAAATATAAGTATTTAAATATTCAGAGATGAATAGAGTTATTAATGAACCTATTTAAAAATATTTGTATGTATATTATTAGGTTTTCGTTGGTTCTGATTCTATTTTTCCTATTGAATTTTGTGCTGTGCGCATGGATTTTATAACAATTAAAACACAAAAAGAACAATAATTGTAAATAAAAAAAAACTATGTATAATGATGAATGTATTTTTTATTTATTTTATATTTAAAATGGTATCAAGTTTTAGACAAGATAATGTAAGGAATAGGTATCATCAATTTCTATGAATAATCCTAACTGGTTCAATTTGAAATACTTTCTTTTTTTAATTAAAGTTATTTATTAAATAGCAATTAGCATTATTTCATTTAAATACATTTATTCGTGAAAATTTTAATCAATTATTTATTTTGAGGTCCAATTTTAATGTTTATTTAAATAACTTCCAAGCTGTTAGCTCATCAATGCTTTAGAAATTTAGAATAGTACTAAGGTGGAAACTTAAAAAGAAACACTTAAAAAAAAATCTTCCTTTGATACATATTACATTTTCCTGAAAAAAATCATCTGTAATTATGAATAAAAAAGTACATGCATGGTCCAAGATCCAATCGGAAAAACAAAGAAAAAACTAACTGCAATTTCGATACAAACAAGCAATGAAAAATGCTATTCAGAACTCCCGAAAACCTATTAATCGATTAATATATCAATAAAAATTTCAACAGGAACAAGAAACCGAAAAGTTTAAGAACGATCTAAAACCCGATACAAAAAATGAAATCAGAACCCCCAAAAACCTAATAATCGATTCCTATATCAAAAAAACATTAACGGGGACAAGAAAGCAAAAAGTTAATGCGCAATCCTAAATCCTATTCTAAAAATGACGGGCGTAATAATCTAGAAATTTATCGCCCTAAAACAACTTACCTACCTACCTACCTATTCTAAAAATGAATCCAGAACCCCCGAAAACCTAATAATTGATTCCTATATCAATTAAAAAATTAATGTGAACAAGAAATCGAAAAGCTAATATTCGATCCATATATAAATTAAAACATAAAAGGAAAAATAATTTTAAAAAACATCACATTTTTTGAAGTGATTAAAAAAAAAAAAAAAAAAAAAAAAAAAAACGTATTCTTAATGCTTATGAATAATACTAACTATAAGATTAACTTTGTTATTTGTAATTCTTTCTAATTTATTTTTCTTTCTAATTAAAATTAGTTATCAATTAACAATTAGAATTAATTAACTAGTTTAATTTATTAAACTTAATTGTGAACATTTTAGTTAATTAATTAAAAGTATTTAGAGGTGCAATTAAATTAATGTTTTTAATTAATTGCCCTGCTCTGCTCTTGAAACGGATGCACAAAGGGTAGGAGTGGGGAATTTTGAGAAAATACTCCTCTAATAAGGTCCTAACAACTGACAAAAAAAATCAGCTTGTCTCTAATTTCTTCCGACTCAAAAGCTTCATTGGTTAGGCTACATAGTTCAATATGATTCCCAAGGTTCCCAGATCAAATAGAAATTTGTATGTATTTTTTATTATTTATTATTTTTGGATCGCAGAAGTGCACCGGGGCCTTAAAGGTCTATTAGATGAGGGAGATGGTTGGGGAACCATACTCACCCATCTTCCTCATCTTATATTCTTAACGGTCAACTAAACTCCATTGTTATAAAAGATCTATTGTTGACTATGCACTAAGGTAGTTGTTCAAGTTATAACATGAGTTTTGGTGCCAGCTCTAATTTTAAGAAGGCTGTTTGTATTGATTAGCTTGTTTTGCACAGATCTCTCCAATCGGTCATTTCCAAATATGTCCAACTTGAGCCTGGTTATAAAAAAAAATAATAATAATAAAATAAGCAAGCTACCTCTTCAGCAGATAATATGAAAATATGTTTCATCCTTTTGTCAGCAGAACCTGCACAGTGGTGTGCTTGAAAGTCCAAATTTGAATATATGATAGTTAAGTTTACAGTGACAAGTATAAAATGTTGTAATAATTTTGAGGGAAAGTCTACTCATATTAATTAAACCCTTACTTCACTTGTGCTTGTTCCATCTAGAAACAAAAGAGAGAGTTTATGTCTTTTGTTTATCCATTGTTCTTTAACTTCATCCTTATATATGTGCTCAATAGTCTGATTGGGAAAAATAAGACTTATGCCCCAGATGGGTTTGGGTGATAAGAGAGTAGTTTCTGAGTCTTTCCTGGCTAGTAAATCATCATTCCCATTACCTCTGATTCCAGCATGTCCTGGTACTCACTTAATGCTCACTTTATTCTATTGAGCAAGGCTGTTATTCAGGATCAGATTACATTCCCTAACAACTTTTGATCTTGTTGTGTGGTTGCTAAGTGCCCTAATGTTGTTTGACTATCTTTATATATAGTTATTCTAATACCGCTTACATCATTGGCTATCAAGTCAAACCTATCAGAAAAAGGTATTGGTCTATTAACCAGTAAGTAATCCCTAGTGTACCTTGAGTATCTTCTCTAGAGTTTGCATAAGGAAGGAAGACAAGCAGGAAGGTCTAAATGACTTTGGTCTTCATAAGAACCTTTTCTTGGCTTAGGGATAAAGAATAGTTTGGATTCTCTCATACAGATAACGCGTAGTTAGAGTGCCAGGCTACCTCTAAAAAGTTCTTGACTGTAGGGTTTGATGATGGATAAACCTTTCTGCAGCAGAGCTGGAAAGATCCCAACAGTGCCTGGAGACTTGAACAGAGCCATCGAATAGACAGCCCAGTCAAGCCTATTGGGAGTAATAATCTTTCTGCCATATTGCCAGGACTTATAGTTTGCATGATTAGCAGGGTGAGCCACATTAGTGTGGTCCATGTCCAGACGTTTGCAATTGGAAAAATGTGATTCTGCAAGCATGTTCAAGGATTCTTGTTCATTAGTAGAATAGATGTCAAGAACCTTGAGAGTGCCTAATTTATTGTCTTGGTCATGTTGTTTGGGTAGTATTTTCTTAATACAGCCATTTTTTCTGTTTTCATTTTTCTGTGGCAGTACAGAAATTCTTCCATGTCTGTTAGCTTGTTTTATAGATTAGTGGTACTCTGTAAGAGCTGCTTTGTACCTTTCCTATCTGTCAGATTGTTTAGCTACATTGAAAAACCTCCTCATAAGAGTTCTTTCATGCTTCGATTGTCATTCTATCTAGGAACTTTCTTTTTTGGTCATAGATTGTTTAACAAGATTGCTATCGAAGTAAGATAATCTGATAGCATCAGATAATGTGTAGCCTTTTACCGCCTTAGATAAGAATAATGAATACAATTCCCTATCAGTCAGGTTGAGATTTCTGAGTGTTGCATTGTGATTTGATTCTATTACCAAGTCAAATCAAATGTATTTTTGGTCTAAGTATGTTTCTTCATAGTTTGTTGCATGGCCTTACCGATTTTGAGTCCAGTATAATATCAATGATCTCGGATCAATTCCTATCACAGAAAGTAGGATTTTACCCTATTTAGGATGTCAAGATCATTATCAATAATGTAATCTAGAATTAGCTCACCTTTATTGTTGATGTTTGAGCTTCCCCAGATTTTGTGGTGGGCGTTAGCATTCAGCTAAGTTATTATATTATATTTACACCACTCCAAGCCGGTGCCAAGTACAGCAGTCTACTTGACGTAAAAGTTGAGTGTGAAGGAAGGGCTCCTGTGCTGCCCTGGATGGGAATCACCTCCAGACTCAGTTTTCACTGGGCCTTTTGGTTTAACCCTACCTTCTTACAATTCCGAACACCTCAATCACTCACATTTAGTATTTTGTTTGGAGCTACTAGGGATGCTGAGATCTTTCCTTGGAAACAGCTTTCAATGGCCCCTTCGTCTGTGTTGTTTTGCTAGGTTCAATTATCCTTCTTTATTATTGCACAAACAGTCTTTAAAATGTTATTGAGAGTTTCTAGTGATTATATGTAATAGTATTTCATTTTCATTATTTTATGTACAGTTAGGGTGACTAAGTCATGTTAGTATTCTATCTAAAATCTTTATTAAGCATTAACAGACATGTACAATTTCTTTTAATTTCATGATATGTGCGTTATTAAAATATAATGTCAATATTGCTCGGGATTTTCAGAAATACTCTTAAAAAGTCAAGAAATTCAATCACCAAAATCTGTAGGTTACGCATCATTATATATACCATCATCATTGAGAACCATGTTTTGTCACTAGTGGCCTTTTCATGAAGCTATGGCTCTCTATCATGCTATTTTTATACAAAGAGTGAATTAAGATTGTGACAGCACATCTGATTTCTTTTTATATGCATTTATTTTCCATAACACAATGTGTTTTCTGTAGTCACTAGTGACTTTCATTATGAAGGACTAAAGATATATAATGAATTATTCTCTTGTCCAAATATAAGAAAAACATAATAATTTAATGTCTTTTTATTTATTATTGGTAAAAAAATGTACCATTTCTTAATGGTCAATAGCTTCAAAAAGTGATATAATGATATATTCAAATTTTATTAAAGTAACTATACTTTTGGTAGGTTATGGGTGAAATTATTAGTAGTCCTTATCGCTTAAGGCCTTTTTCTGGTGTCAAACTTCCTTTAAATGCATCATACAGTCCTGAAATTCTGATGCATAATCCATTTGAAACATCATTGCAGGAAATGTTATATTTATTTACTTATTTTTCTTGTACTTTTATATGTTTATGCACTGAGCATGTTAGTAATCTTAGTATATTCAAAAGTATTCTGAAAAGATATTTACTAGTGAATTCAATTGCACAGAAAATATTAAATGTAATATTTTAAAGAGGTCTAAAGTTTCAATTATGTCTTGAACTATTATTTTGTTATTATAATTGTTTTTAAATAAGTTTTTAAAAGCCTTGATTTTTTACATCTAAACTTGGTCAATTTTGATAATTAAAAAAAAAAAATGTTTGTTATCAGTTTACAGTCAAATAGGAATTTATCCTGAAAAAGATTAATTGTATCTGATTCCTAATAGAATCATTTATAGATATGTGAAAGTTACCTCAACTAATTAATGTAATTGAGGTGGATGTTTATGTCACTGTGGCTGTTGACGTGAAAATAAAGCAGGAACCAATTGACTGTTATTTTTAGTTTCACTAGCACCTACAATTACACATTTGAAAAGTGACAATCTTAAAATCCTTCAGAGTAAGAAAATAGCGATTCTATAAATACTTGTAGATGTTCTATAAATACATTTGAATTTTGAAGGAAAAATAGTCACATAACATATGATGGTTTTATGTTTTTCATTTCTTTTGAAACTAGTAAGTTTTTATAAAGATAATTGTAATTAATCCACCATTCAAAATACTGCAAGTTCTTTTCTAGAGATATTGTAATGCAATAACTGAATTTTTAGTTTCACTGCTAATCATATTAAATTCTAGTTTCTGTGCTCAAAATGTCATCGTGTTTCAGAGCTGTATTTCTCATGAGCTATTTTTTTTTAATGTGTAATAACTAGGGTTTTGTTTTTTTCCCCTTTTATCCATATTTTAGGGAGCGGCTTGGCCTAGCGGATAGAGCATTAGGCTATTGTTCTCTGGGTGGGTCCCAGTTTCGAATATCGGCTGAGACAGAATTATTAATTCTGTTATTTCAGCTATGGAGTGACCCTGGGGTATGGAGACCCTCCTAATGACACACCCAGCTTCTATAAAGTGGGTACACAAAATTTGGGGGAACTTGGTGACCAAGTGTGAATTAGGCGTAATCACCTCCTTGCATGGTCGTTGGCCGTGAAACAGTATGTATCTCTGTAAGTACTGAGCCGAAACCCTTCATGTGTTGTAGAGGTATAGGTTTTTTATTTATTTTTAGAAAAAATATATAATATAATAGAAAAAGAAAATTTTATTCTGGGATAGGGTCCCATAAGAACAATTTATATGTACAATTAAGATATAGGATGTGTCTTGCCAAAAGACCAAAGGATTATAATTAATTTTTATTCACAATGATACCAGAAGAAAATAAAGGATTAAAGTAAACAATAAAATAAAAAAGTAAAATAAATAACTTCTGATAGATAAACATTAAAACTGATTCATAATAATTGATCCATTAACTAAGTTAAATATGAACAATAAATAATAAATTTTCTTTGTGAATTGATATTTGATTTGAAATATCAGGCTTGTTGAGCGTATGTTTGGGATGACAGTAGGTACTGAAACAACTGGGACTTGAATAGGGAAGAAGCATGGCGGATATGAGTAGGTAGGGAATTCCAACAGTAGTAGAGCGGACAAGAAAGGAATTATCAAAAGATTTTGTTCTATGGGTAGGAATGTAAAGTTTTATATTTATATTTTAGAAAAAAATATGTTTATGAAATTTAGGAAAATAAATAAGTATCTTAATGTGTAGGACCAAGTATTAAAGAACAAAATGTTAAACAATTGTTTCCCATGCTGGTCAGATTGTGTATAAATTAAAGAATTATTTTCTGATGAATCGTAAAAAAAAATTATTTTCCCTTCCTGAATTCATATTTAACTATCCCTTAGTGGATAATTGTATAAATCAATATTATTATTTTTTACAAAATCAATTTTATATTATTAAAGTCTAAAATTATCATTTATCTTTTTCTTCAAGCTAATTGAAGTTTATTCAAGTGGAAACGAATTTCAACTTGAGCTTCCATCTGGAGACTTAGGAGGCCCTAAACATATTTGGCAAATACCAGCTTTTCTAACTAAACCAATAATTAGGTTAAAGTTTGATGCTACATCTCAGAGAAATCATTCTGCTTACATCAGGTAAATCTGATTAATTAATTTTATTATATAAATACATATTTGTTTATTTATTTTCCATACTATTTACTGAATTTATTATTTAATTTATCGAGTTGTATGTTTTTATTCCTTAACACTTAATAGCTAGTAGTTGTGCAAGGACAGGGTGAAATGTGTAATAAAGGAATATAGATTACTCCTGGTATAAGATGAGATAGTGGGCGCTTCTTGATAATCTTATTAATTTTTGGTTTAGTACAATTACTGTATGTTGATCCCCAGATTTTCCCTTCCAGACATCCTCCTCATGCAGTGCTGCCTGCTTTCCTAATAGTTGTATAATGGTGAATATATGATGAATGACTTTCTCTAAACCCTACCTGTTCCTCGGGATAGTTTCTCCCTTAGATCATCTTCCAGTCTTTTTTGAATATGGCTTACACTACTATTTTCTGTTATGTCCTGATAATTGGAAGGAATCTTTTTATTTTCTTTCTTGTGTCTTCACGTAATGTGTCCTGTCAACCCTTCAAAGTAAAAAGGTTTGCTATTTGTTTATATAAAACAAGTAACATTATTTCATGTTATTTGCTTCTTAATATAGTTCTGACATCTCCATCCTTCCTTTGAATTCTTTTGTGCAATATTTTATTAATGTATTGGCACTGTTTTTCTTAGAAATATTTTATAAATTTATGTTTATCCCCTTTAACCATCCATCCTGTTCACATCTTTGTACTGTACAAATAAGTTTTTAGAATGTGTATTGAGCTAATTTTCATATGATGATTTCTTCTATTTCACTATTAATGTTGTTTTGTTGTTACACCAATATTTGTAATGACTCATTTATCTTTCCTTTATACAGACTGTTTGATATGCATGTTTATGACATGTTTTATTTTCTTATATTCTGTTACAATTCTTTATTTTCATTAAATAATCTTCTTCATCTACCCATTTGCCTTTTAGCGTGTAGGTTTATCAGGTTCAACCATCAAGGTTTCTCATATGTTTCAAGGTCTTTCCTCTTTGTCTTCCAATTTGTTCCAGATGACTGGTGTATGATGTTCTTGGTCACCCTCTCGGCCATTTAATAATCCTTTCCCTCCATTATTGAAAAGAAACTTTAATGATGTAAGAATGGTAGATATTGAGGAGACGTTAATTCTAAATCAAGGGCCATCTTCAGGATAATTGTAGGAGGGACATCACAACAATCATGTTGTTATCTCCCTCCTAAAATAACCCTCAAGATAGCATAAGATTTTGGTTGAAACGACACAATAAATTAAGTTGTACTTAATTAAAGTTTTTTTAAGACTACATCCCGCTTTAACTTCTCCTCAAAAAAAAAAATCGTTGAATCTTGCTGTAGACTCTCTATATGTTACTTAGTTAAATCTTTAGTCATAATGATAGCCTAAATATTATTTACTTTAGTGATTTTCATATTTAAAGAAGACCTCTCTTCTTAGTAGGAAATAATCTGAACTGCTTTCTGAAGTTTTCACCACTCTAACATTGCTCGGATGGACATGAGAATTCCTTCTCATGATGTAGTCTAATATGGACTTCAACTGATTGGTTGGTTGCTCTCACATTAATTTTATATACTTCTTTATGTTGCAAGAAACCATTTAAAATCATATCCAATTCTCTGGATTACAGATGGTAATTTCCCAAAAAAATTGCATTTATCTTTTATAGATGCGCTCTTGTATGGCTATTGGAAACATCAGCATACAAAAAGCTGTCGGAGATTATTTTTGCTTCCAAGTCTCTATTGATTTTTCCTCATGTTGCAAGAAACCATGCAAAAAGTCATATCCGATTATTCATTTAAACCAGTCAATTGAGTATCATTTTCATTTAGTGTTTCCTCTTTGAACCTTTTGATATGGCGATTGTTGCTTTTTCTCCTAACTGTTAAGATCTCTAGTCAGAAAAAAAAATTTTCTTAGTGCAATCTCTTCTAACATTGCATGAAGTTTTTATTTTTGTACTGCATAAAAATTCAGTTATCCTTGTCCATCTATATATTGCTGGCCCTTCAAACACAATAGTAGATCCTTGTGATGTCTGAAGTAAGTTTCAGTGATATTTTAGTACATTGGCCTAAATATATATATAATGAGATTATGTGTTATAAATTTTGAGATATACTAAGCAGTGTCATTATTATTTTGGCTGATTTTAATCTATTAGATATAAAACCTATAGTATGATCATTTATGCATATATTTTTGGTAATATTGCATGTTGTTATATAGTATTACTGCTTAGAAATGCTTATGTATAAGTTATAATGTCCAATAAAAGGTTTTACTTATTTATATTTAAATACAAAGATTTTAGTTTGGTTATGTTACTTAAGGTGATGTAACTAATTTACTATTTAGTTCCATTTTTGTTTTAGATTGAAAGTTGATAAAGGTGATGTACTTATAGTTCCTGTTGATGTGGAAGTAGGAGCTTCTTGTGGGTTGTATGCCCCTGATGATCTTATTGATTTTGGAATTGGTGGAAACAAAGATCCTCCAAAAATTACTAAATTGTACTTGAGAAATTCATGGAAGAAAGCTATTACTGTTCAGGTATTAGTATTTTATATTTTATTTGATACCATTATATAGTTACTATGTGAGCTAAAAACTATGACAATTTTTGCTTTACAATAACACTTTACATCATCATTGATAGTAATTATTCATTTTCTCCATAAATTTATGTTACCACCTTTATTCACTTGGTCTTTTTTTATCTCTTTATACCTCTTAATAAATATTCTTAATTTGTTTCATGCTTTTACTTCAAATAAAGTATTTTATTATTGAAAATAGATCAGTTTCTCATGTTTACAGCTTATTATTTTCTTTTTGGATGGATATTATTCACCTGTTTTATTTTTATATTTTTCAGAGCATTTCAGATTCACTGTCTTTAAATGCATTGAAAATTGAATTCCAGCCTGTTGTAGTACCTCCTAATTATAAGAATCCTACGGAAGTTGGGATGTTGGTATTTGATTGTGAGTATAAATCATTGTTACAATTGTTAAATTATATAAATTAAATTTAAAAAAAAATTATAAATAATCAATCAGTTGGTTAAGAGAGTTTAATGCCTATTATATATTCTTAACAATAATGTATGAAGTGTATTTGTAGTCTAGAAGGTGCTCGAATACACAGCTTGATCATGTTTGCCTTGATTTTAACTGTATCCTTTAGGAAAGAGTTAAATTGAAGCAATTCAAAGTATTAGCTGTGTTCATTAAATTGGCTCTAAAATGGTCTTATAAAACTTTGTATAAAACAAACTTGGAAATTGTTGGCATTTTTTTTTAAGGACAAATATAACTTTCAGTCGCTCTGGCAAGTGTGAGGAATGCTTCAGCTGTTAATAAAAAGGTGCAAACAAATTAGTTTTAAAATGATTTTTCACCAGGCTGATTTAATGATAGTTTATTTTATTCACGTGAATATGCATGAAAATAAATGTCAGCCAGCTTTGAGAAGGACTCCACGAGTGATAGTCTAGGAGCCAAGGTCACTTTTATTCAATGGATGGAGAGAGCAAACTGCTTTATTCCACATTATGCTGCCGAAATACAGTAGGTTGCTATGTAATGCACAGGCTTTCCAGTAGCATTTGGCCTCAATGTAGTAAAAAAAACTACCCCTGTGGATACTCCGTGCCATTTTTTTTTTTCATTTAATTTACAATATTAGAGTGTTGAGGATAGTTTGATGCATGTGGCTAAACAAGGAATGGCCAAATTCAGGCAAGACTTGAGGATCCTTGTGCTTGGTGAAGACTATCGATCAAAGATATCTGCTGTGTCAAGGATACATCCATCAGCTGAATAAAAGTGCCCTTGGCTCCTAGACTATGAGTGTCCTTAATCTTCTTGGCCCTATGTCTAAAGCATATAATACAACTCTGTCTTTGAACTATTCTGTGAAAACAACCCTCATAAGACAAGTAAGCGCAGCCGTAGAAATTAAGACTATGGAAAAGCAGAAAAGCTTCCAATCTTGCGATGTTAAAAACACCCGTTTTCCCTGTTACTTTTGCAACTTGTGAAAAAGATGTGCCTTTTAATTGGTGAGATATGTTCCTGTTATTATTTTTTATGCCTTCTTATGTATCTTTTTTTTTTCTATTTGTAATTGTTTTTCTGAACATATTACAATTATATTTTGGATGATATACAAAGTTATCATTGATTTTCTCATGGTAATGCATTGCTTCTTAACTTTGTGCATCTGATATAATTTTGAAATCCAAGTTTAAAATACATTTTATTACTTTTCATTTTAGGGAAATCTGTTCATGGCACTGGTTTAGTATCTGGTAAAATCATTGTCAAAAGCAATTATAGTGGCCAAAAACTGATTATTTCTTATAAAGCTCATGTACTCAATGGAGGATTAGAATATAACTCTAGTCAAGCTAAATTTAAATTGGATGAAAGGGAAAAAACACATTCAGCCAATATCTATAAAGAATAATTTTGAAGTACCTATTGCAATTACTAATGCTTCCCTTCACCAATCAGCGGCTCCCTATTTTGAGGTAAAGCATAAAACATATAACTAAAATATGTTTCAGTTTGTTGTGTTTTTATGTTATTAAATGTATTATTTATACCTACTCTGTATTAGAAGGTGCATTCTCAAACTCTTTTTAGTGTTTTTTTTTTTTTTGTTTTGAACTTGAGATTGCTTTACTTTAAGAAAATCGGAGGTATTATTTTGTAGATAATAAAATTCATATTATAGTCTTCTTTTAATATGAAAACTATTTTTAGCAATACATATATTGAGTAAGTGATTTATAACTTCAGGTATCATTTTTTACTTCCACTTACATACACACGAGGGAGACTCAAAAAAAAATATATAAATACAAAATAAAGGGAAATTAGTCATAACTTCTTTATTTCTTGATATTTTTACACCAAACTTTTATCATCTTCAAAGTACTCTTTATTGACTGCGATGCATTTCTTCTAACGATCGTTCCATTGTTCAAAACAGTTTTTAAATTCACTTATTGGGATGTTCTTTATGCCTTCCAGCAATTTTTATTTTACCTCCTCCATAGTTGCAAAACTTTTTCCTTTCATTTCCCTTTTGAATCTGGGGAACAAAAAGAAATCAATGGGAGCTAAATCCGGTGAATAGGGGGGGTGGACAATCAGTGTCATGCCATTTTTAGTCAAAAATTGTTTTACAAAGAGGGTGGTGTGGGTCCGGCGTCTGCCGGATACTCTCACTCAATCTTTTCAAAACCACCAAGTAGAACTCCTGGTTGACAGTTCAACCTGGAGGAACAAACTCCGTGTGCACAACACCTCTGCAATCGAAGAAACAAATGAGCATTGTCTTGATGTTTGACTTCATTTGGCTAGCTTTTTTTTTTAACAAAGAGAGCCACTTGTCCTCCACTGGCTTGATTGCTGATTTTTTTCGGGATCGTATCCATAGCACCACAATTCATCACCAGTTAGCACCTTGGAAAAAAAATTAGGGTCCTCTTTGTTCTGATTTTGAAGCTCTGCCTGAAGTCTGTGAGAAGGCGAGGGACAAATTTGGCTGCAACCCATCTTACGTGCAAATCTTCTAATAAAATCCTCTCAATGGAACTCCATGACATTCCAGACAGAGTTGATCAATAGTTTGGCAACCGTCTTCACGAGCAAGGACATTGATTTTTTCGATGTTATCGTCACTTTTTGACATTGAGGGGTGTCCTGAACAGGTTTTGTCTTCAATTGACATCTTTCAATTTTTAAAACGAACAAAACAAAACTAGTACGTGTTGAAATCAAGTTGTTATTAGCCCATAAAAGAACATATGTTTATTCGATATTTATCAACAGGAAATTTTATCAGAAAAGTAAATTTAACTTTTAAAATTGATTTCAAATTGTTGGGTGTAAAATATTAATAAATTAATACAGAATCTGAGAATTCTATTCTATTTTTGCTTCCAAGCCTTTGTTGATTTTTCAAACTGGTACTTCTTGATTACCCCTTTCAAAAGTCCAGCTTGTGCTGTAGAATGGACAGCCATATGTAGTCCTTTCGGACTTCACTTTAAAACAAAACATGTTCTTATTCTGTAATTTTAAGTCATTGCTTCAGAATGCTGGACACTCATGAAAGCACAGGAGTTTGCCCTAATGAGGTTTGAAAGGAGAATATTGTGGAGAGTATTAGGAGCAGTCTATGATAAGGGTTGACTAAATAAATTATGAACCTGTTTATAGATGTTGACATTGTGGGGCTGATACTAGGTAAAAAGACTGATGGGCTGGGTACATTGCGCAGATAGAAGAGAATGAAGTCCCAATAAAATTGCTGAACCATTTTTATACAACAAGAATTAGTTGACCTAGACTCTAATGGGCCAATAACCTGACAGCAGATGCTTTGAACATTTTAAACATACAAAATTTGAAATCAGTAGCAAGCAAGAGAGAGGATTGGCTATTGAAGTTGCAGGAGGCCTTGTCTCCACATGGGTTGTAGATCTATGTATGAAGAATTTTTAAGGGGATAGTCTGTAGTAAATGCATTGCTTGCCAGCTGCTAGGATGTGGCACATAATCATAAACATGAAATGTCCGTTTTTATAGTTTCTGAAATACATGAAGAATTTTGCAGGTCTCTGTTGTTTTCTTCCGAATGTTTACATATTTAAAATAAACAGTTACTAATCCTCTACCTTTGTATTATAAACATTAGCTTCCCAATCAATTACCCACTTTTTAGTATACCTCCAAATATGAACATGGAAACACGCGATTTTCAAGTAATATTTTTGTACGAGTTTAAACTCGGCCATTTAGCAGCTGAGGCCGCTAGAAATATTTGCAACGCCTTTGGGGAAGGGACTGTTAATGAACGTACCATTTGCCGTTGGTTTGCTAAGTTTTCACCTGGGATACCAACTTGGAAAACTTGACCCGAGGAAGACCTCCGTCCGTAATAGATAACGATGTCCTCAAACATACAGTAGAAGGAAACCCCTACCAAACAGTTAAAGGACTCTCAGCACAACTAAACGCAAGTGCATCTACCGTTTCCAGACATTTAAAGTGTATTGGGAAAGTAAAAAAGCTTGATACATGGGTACCTCATGATCTCACTGAGCAGCAGCAAGACCCCATGTTTCAATACATACCGTGCAAAAATTGAAAGAACTGGGCTAAGAAGTTCTTCCGCACCCATCATATTCTCCCGACTTGTCTCCAACAGATTACGACCTGTTCAGGAATTTAGACAACTTCGTCAAAGGAAAACTTTTTTAAAATGATGATCAAGTGAAAAGTGCGTTTTCAGATTTTGTTTTACTTCAAAGCTCAGAGTTTTTCAGTTCGGGGATAAAAAAGTTGGTGTCACGTTGAAAAATGTGTAGAAAAAGAAGGTGAATGCTTCGAATAAAATTATCTTGTTTTCATATCGTATTTTTAATAAAAATCCTTTACCTTGAAAACGGACATTTCATGTGACACAACCCAATATAAAAAAAAAAGCAGCCATACTTAAAGGAATTGTCGAAAACATTAGCTCTCTTACTATTTGGACTTTTTGTATCCATTAGTATTTTTTAAACTTAATTATCCTACTGGAATTTTTTTTTTTTTTTTAATTTCTATGAAAAGCTTGTTTAAGTAATTTGTATTTCAGATCCTTAATTTTTCTTTAACTGTAATCATGCCTGGGGAAAATAAGGACATTGGTATGTTGTCCTTACAAGAAGAAGTTTATACATCTCAAATAAAAATTGATTCTACCCTTGAAGTTTCATCTAATGCTTCAACAATTACTATACCTTTAGTAACTTACAATGGGAAATTAAGTAAGGTAGGAAAGGTCTTAAATTATCAATATTGCTTATTATTACATCTTTAAAATTATATAATAATGGTTAATATGACAACATAACAATAAGGTAATGCAAATCCTCTAGGTTATGAAGCTGTGGTATATGAATGAATCTATTTACTTCAGAGAACATGTTTTCATCTGTATTAATTTTATCAGTTGGAATATTTGTTAGCTTACTATTTTAAGTTTGATCTTGTCTCGATTTATTTGTAAGTGGATTTGCTTTGCTTATCTTATTACCTAATTCTTAATTTAATCATTATCTACTGTCTACCATTCTTTTTTGTAGAATATACTAGAAAACCTTCTTTTAGCTAGAGCTCAATATTTTAAGCTAAAATTAAATTACTGATGATTTGCTTTGTGTAGTGGGCAAGGCTTTGGAGATGTTTATGCAGACCATTCTCTGTACCCCATTGAGCACTCCGGAATCTCTATTTATTTCATCTATCAGACAACTGTTAAATACTACTTTATTGGCTTTTTGATAACTGTATCATAAACTGACAAACTTTTAGCTGATAGCTAAATTTTTCGAATAAATTAGAGCCTTTTTTTGGAGATATTCCATCAACTTACCTGTGATGGGGAGATTCATTACAGTTTATAATAATTTTGTTTTAATAATCTACATTTTGGGAATTGAAAAAGAAATTAAAAAAATATTTTTGTTCTTAACCGGATGAGGGATGACATATTAGTTCAAGGCAAATGACATATTAAATTAATTACATTTAAAATGAGAATTTTTAATGAAAAATAACTATTGTGAAACTATCAGAATATTAAAATTAAGATTTGAGAATATTAATATCAATAATAGGTAGGCTACAAATAAAAAAATAATAATAAATCAATTTTAAAAAACTATACCTTTGCAACCCATGAAGAGTATTGGGTTCAGTAGATATAGAGATTAATACTATTTATAAGCCAATGGTTGTACAAGAAGTTGATTAGATAAGCTATAACAGAAACAAAAAAGATAGAAAGGAAATGATCAAACCAGTATTCATGTAAATTAACTAGAGAAAATGTGAAAAAAAATTTAGTCTCAACTCGGAAACCAAGAAAAAGAAGTTGAAAAGAATAGTTTTCATTTCATTAATTTATTTTCCTTTTGGTTTCACTATTCATGATAAAACAATAATTAAAGTAAAAAACATATTTGAAAGAAAAGTAGAAAAGAAATCATCAAGTTACTGATCAGTTATTTTGTGTGACAGTTGTGAAACTCAGATCTACAGTTTCAAAGCTTCTGCAAAAATTTTTAAGATAGGCCATTTTTGAGGTAGTACCTGATTTGGACTTGTTTTTTCTCTTCGAGATATGTACGTTTTTTTTTTTTTTTTTTTTTTATTATTTATTGGAATTTACAACTGTATACAGGAATACAACTAGTAGATTAGATGAAATATATAAAGGCATGAAACACATGTAGAGAAGCTTCCCAATGGAAGCACTCTAAAAATGATTTAAACTAGAAGGTCTCGGGGCCATCTCCTTTTCAGACGCCTCGGAGGATTGTCAGGAATCGAAGAAGAAGAAAGGTTTGAAACTAGAGGATTAGGGTGGGAATGGAGTTTGCCATGAAAGGAATGGTATCTAGATCGGGCCAAATCAGCAACATACGGAACATTAAGATCTTTATGGATTAGTGTATTCGTGACAAAGTAAGGAGCATTGAGGATTTTACGAAGGATTTTGGATTGTAGGGATTGGATACGGGAAGAATTCGATGGTTTAGTAGAGCCCCAAAGCTCTACTCCGTAAGTCCATATCGGCCTTATGATAGTCATGTAGATGAGTCTTTTGTAGTTAAGTGGAAGATTAGAACGTTTGTCTAGTAAGTGTTGAAGTAGTCGAAAACGTCGAGCAGTTTCTTGTCGTTTAAGTCTTGTATGAGGGTTCCAAGTGAGACGTTTGTCAAGGTGCAGTCCTAGATATCGGATCTGTTCAACCGGGACAAGAGGAGTATTATTGAAGGAAACAGTAGGGCAGGATGTCATAGGTTTACGACGAAGGGTAAAGGTAATTTGGTTGGATTTGTTGCATTTATTTTAATTCTCCAGTTCTGACACCACACTTCAAGGTCTCTGATGTGGGATTGGAGAGTTGGAGAGGCAATAGTTGGATCAGTATTGACTGATAACACACAAGTGTCATCAGCGTAGGTAGAAAGGAAAGTGTTAGGATGGGATGGGATATCAGCTGTATAAACTGTGAAAAGAATAGGTCCCAGGATACTGCCTTGAGGAACACCAGCAAACTGATTAAAAATGGATGAATAGGAATTATTATGATTTACTTTGAAGGATCTGTCAGTGAGGTAGGACTTGATGATAAGGAAATATGTAGGGGGAAGGAAATTGCGGAGTTTGTAAAGCAATCCCGGTTGCCAGACTCGGTCAAAGGCTTGCTCTACGTCGAGGAATGCTCCCGTGCAGTACAACCCGCGCTCTAATGCAGACGAGACAACGTCCACCACACGATGACATTGCTGGATAGTGGAGTGGGACGTTCTGAATCCAAACTGGTGATCAGGAATTATGGAATTAGTATCTAGGATGGGATATAGGCGTTTCAGTATAAGTTTTTCCAAGATTTTACCCATGATTGGTAAAAGTGAGATGGGACGGTAAGAAGATGGATTTTCAGGCGGTTTCTTAGGTTTGGGTATCATTTTGACAATGGATAATTTCCAGGAAGCAGGAAAGTATGTGGAACGGAGTACGGAATTATATATGTAAGTAAGATATAGGATAGCTTTTCGAGGAAGGAGTTTTAAAATATGGGAAGTTATAAGATCATGTCCAGGAGCTTTGCGGGATGGTAAACTCTGGATGATGTTAGATATTTCAGTAGGATGGAACGCTTTAGGAGGAAGAACCATTTGGAGTGGGATATCTAGTTCTGCTTCTATAAACTTAATGTGACCGGGATTATGAATATCTGGATGTGGATTAAAGGTTTTAAAAAGGTGCTGACCGAATATCTGGGCCTTTTCTTCATCAGATCTTGTCCAGATATGGGATTCAGTTAGGAGTGGATGATTACATTCTTTGTACTTCAGTAACTTTTTTGTGGTCATCCATAACGATCTGTCTGTAATAGTTAGTTTTTCAGTAAAGTTGAGTAAGTTTTGAATTTTAACTTTTCTGATTTCTGATTTTAGTCTGTTAGTAAGTTTGTTATAATAAGTTTTGTCTGAAGGGTATCTAGTCCTATGCCACTTCGATCTTGCTCTGCGTTTTTCCATTAATAAGATTCGAATGTGCTGTGGCAGGATAGTCTCCTGTGAGTTAGTAGTGTTAATGGTTGTAGTGTTGTCAAGTATACTACTGCTGATTGAGTCAGTCAGTTTTTCAACAGCTTTATCAATATCATGTTTAGTCTTTAGTGGTATTTTTAAGTCAAGTTTGTTTTCCAAGTTATATCTGAATCCGTCCCAGTCTACTCGTCCTGTAATCAGAGTGGGAATGGTGGGCTTAGGAACAAGGCTTGAATGCAAGGAAAGCAGAACCGGACTATGATCGGATGACAGGTCATTTAGGGATTTGATTGTGGATTGGGAAGAAGATATCTGAGAGGAAACAAATATGTCTAGGATATCAGGACGTTTTTTGAGGGATGTAGGCCAGTATGTCGGGTTCATTGGCGAAAGGATTGTATAACAATGGGTGGTGGAGACTCGAGAAAGGAGATTGCCACGGGAGTTGGATGTTCGGCAACCCCATCGCTGATGTTTCGCATTGTAGTCTCCTCCAGCAATAAAGCGCGGTCCTAGGGATCTGAACAGGGTTTCAAGTTGACTATAGGAGAGGGAGTTACCAGGAGGGCAGTATACAGCTGAAATTGTAAGGTGGAAAGGACGAGTTGAAATGGATACTGAGGTTGATTGTATGGCGTCAGATGGAGTAAAAGGAATAAAGGAATGAGGTAAGGATTTATGAATGAGGATACATGACCCGGCATGGGAAGTATTGTCTGGGTGGTCTGATCTATAAGTGATGTAGTCACGTATGTAAAAATGTGATCGTCGTGTGAAGTGTGTTTCTGTCAATAGTGCTATATCTATGTGTTTGTCGTGTAGAAATACGTCCAGTTCGTCACGATGGTTATGCAGGCCATTAGCATTCCACAAGAGGATAGTTAGGGGCTTTACGCTCATAGTGGGAGATTGAATGGGATTTGGGAAAGGACTCTAGTTAGAAGATTGATAAGCGGTTGGATGGTATCTCTAAGATCTGAGAGAAAGGAATTTAGAATAGAGTAAATGTTGGATAGATCTGGGTTGGAAAACAGATGTGGATAAGCGTCGTGGGAAGGATAACTTATTTGATCAGGAGTGTTGGCTGAGTGCTGAGCCCGCCGTGGGGTACGAGGGTGTTCAGTCCTCTGGGTCACTGGAGGTTGAGGCTTTGGTTGACTAGGAGGAAGAGAAGGTAGTTCTGGAATTTTGTTAGGGTGCTCTGGGGGTAGTTTGACACGTAAGGGCAGATTATGGGGAAGGATCGGTTGACGGGAAGCTTGTGGTTTAGGGTGGGAGGCTGGAGGCCTGATTTGGGAGTTTGGAGGCGCCTGAATAGTAGTCTGTTTCTTCTTTATGGTGGTGACATCGGGGAAAGTTTTTCTGGTTTCAGCAGTAGAATCCCTGACTGTAGATGTGGTAGGCTGCTGTTGAGTGAAGGTAGTTGCAGGCTTCTGAAGTTGAGGGAAGGCAGACAAATTGTTCAACTCTGGTCCCTGGGTGCGTGTCTCTTGGTCATCTCTTTTTACATTAATGTAGTGAGATCTTTGTCGAAGATGGGTTTTGTAGACTGTACAACCCCGGTAGCTGGCTGGGTGACCTTCACCGCAAAGAGCACACTGAGCTGGCTCATCTCGAGCTTTCTGGCACGTTTCAGAGGCATGTGGGCCGGCACACTTGACACACCTAGGTGGGTGATAACAGTAGGACTTCGTGTGTCCTAAGGTTTGGCATTAAATGATTTCAAAGCTTCTGCAAAAATTTTTAAGATAGGCCATTTTTGAGGTAGTACCTGATTTGGACTTGTTTTTTCTCTTCGAGATATGTACGTTAAATTTTAAAATCAATTTCTATTACCTAGTAGTATAATTTTTCCTCTTTCAGATTTTTTCTCTCAAGATTATGTTTCAAAATGAGTGCTCAGTATAATATTTAATAATTATTTATATGTATAATAACAAGTTATATTTTTCAAGTTGGAAAGTTGTCGAAGTATCTTACGCCTTCATAGTTGTTTGTATTGTTAATCACATAAATGATTCCACACTTATGTTTCATTTATTTCATTTCTTAGTATTTTAACAAATTGTTTTTAGGTTATTACTTGGAATTCGAATGAAACTTACATTAATTTAGGAACAGTGGGAATCGGAAGTACTAAGGAATTCAATTTTGGCTTACTTAATGAAAATCCTGTTGGTGTTCATATTAGAAGTGTTTATGTAAACATATCACAAGCTGTAATTGGAATTGTGAATGTTGAAAAAGGAAATGTTTCTGATGCTTTGTTAGCAATAGTGTCTGAGTATGAAAACATTCCCCTAAAAGTAAGTATGTTATATAGTTCTATTAGGTACATTATTGTTAATTCATTATTTTATTGTATTGACTGTAATAACTTTTTACTATAACTTCACCTGAAAAATATTTTGTCAATTACTAAGTTTTATCATATAGCTGTTCGCTCATAACTCTAATTATATTATCGCTCATTTTACTTTTAAAAAATATCTTTCCTTTGTTATTTATCAATTAATTGTGTTGAGAATTTGTATTTTCTTTAATTAATTTCCATAAATTATTTATTCAACTTATAAAAATAAATAATTGATACCTGGCCTTTTTTTAAGCAGTTATATATATATATATATATATATATATATATATATATATATATATATTTGTATTTTACTATTATTATACTGTTAAAGGAATTGCTAGACTGGACTGGATAATTGGTTGTTTCTTTAAGGGGCTTCATCTTGTGATTTATGGAGAATTGGGAATTTTATCTGTGTCCCTGATTTAGGTGGATGGAGGGGCTGCGCTCTCAGAGCTTTATGGCTTGCTCCCAGGGGACTATCTAGGGAAGACAGTATTATGTTTTGAACAGTACATGACCTTATGTTTAGTATGGTGTACTGTTTGTGTGTGAGTGTGATATAGTTTAGGAGTTCCCTTAACCTTAAGGGCCAGTGGATTAGTATTCAAAAATTATGCCAGTGAGTTTGGGCTGATGGTGAATGAACAAAGTATAAAATACATGCATACTGGTGGAAATACAGATTATCATCACACAGTCTATCTGGTAATAAAATTAAATTCTGGATCACAGCAACCAAGTATCTTTTGGAATGGCTAACTTGTTCAACAGCTTATTTCTGTCTTATAAAACCGAATTTTATCTGATTAAAACACTTGTGGGACCTATTCTCACTTATGACACCGAGGTGGGGACTGCCATTAAATATGATGAAAAGAGAAAATCCGGCTGTATGAGGAGTTCTAGATTCACATAATGGGTTGTTTGTAATGCCAACAGTTGTAACCTATTAGCTTGTGGTCTTGCAACAGGCCATCACTTGTAATCAAGATGCAGAGCTTACTGTGGGACTAATCTAATCTTAGAATCACCCATAAAATACCTGGAACTCTTTTATCACGTCTATTTTATTTTTGTTTCATTTCATATGTGCCAATAGATAATTTAAAATTATTTGTTCTTTTGTCAGCCTAGTACTTGTTCCTTTTCTGGAAAAAAAAAAAAAAAAAAAAAAAAAAAAAAAAAAAAAACGGATGTAATTCTTAATTTGCTTCTTACGGATCTAGCCTTTTCATCAAGAACCTTTGAGGTAGAAGCTCACCTTATTTATTTATCATTATATCAATTTCTTAATAACTGTTTTTTTAATTAGCTATTTAATCATTTTTATTATTATTATTATTATTAAATACAATTATATTTCAACCAGTATATTCTTGCAATAACTGTATCTGTTTCAATTTATTGCCATCTTCACCATTTTCACCACTAAGGAATGAATCCCATATCTTCTAAAAGACTACTCTCTACGATTTAGCTCATGTCCAAATTTTTGTTGTTTTTTTCATGCCTCTAAAAGGGTCTGTACAAATAAAATAATGTTTTTTATAATTTTATATTTCATTAAATAATGAATTTAGTTCTGATTTCTCACAGGAAGATTATTTTAGTCCATGTTTATACAGTTATGAGATATCACTTCTTAGCCAACGTTAATCTGTAATAGTAGAAAAAGAAAAATTCTTCTACAAGAACATTCTATATTTATCTAATATTGAAAATCATAAGTGTTGTTGTTACTTTAAATTAATTTTGATTTAAAGTGCAAAATATAATCAAAACATTTATAGAGTGATAATTAAGGAGCACCATATTTAATTTAAATATGTTGTTCATTTTAGACTGCTTACCTTGAAACTGAAAATTACTGCATTGTGACAGTTAAATTTCCTGGAGGTCAGGACATCGGAGAGGTGTATGCACTAATTACTATTATCACAGAATTTGAAACAATAGAAATTTCTGTAAAATTTAAGGTTGATTATGGAAGTCTAGAAATTATTACTGATCCTGTCAATTTTAACAATTGCTTTCCAGTGAGTAATGTTTGATTCTTAGTAATCTTTTTTTTATTTTTTATTTATTTTATGATTACTTAAACATTTTTATTTTAAAACTTCCTGTCTCCCCTCAAGCTTTGAAAGTGGGAGGAGACCAATCAGGGAACTGCTCCGGTGGCAAGGATTTGCCTACAGTCCCAGCATCTGCTGTGACATTCGGCTTCACCTCACCTCCCATCGCCGCCCCTGATCCGATGCCCAGCCCAGAATGTTCGCTGTCAACGTCCATACTTACCTCCCCAAGAATCTTTGAGAGCGCCTAAACCTCACCTGCATCCTGTGGAGGCTCTCCCCGCTCTAGAGAAGGCTTTATGTATTTTTATATTCAAGTATTCTAATTGTGACACTATAAATACCACAATTGAGAATTATGTTTTTGGTTTTGAGACTCTCCACACTGGTCTCCCGGACTTTGACAACTCTCATGGCTCAGAAGCCCTTGTCAAGTTCTTTTAGGCACAATATAGTCCAAGAATGTATACCTGCTTTGCAGTGATTCTGGACCCTGATTCGTTTAGTGAGTTCTGTCTCAGTGAGAACTCTTCCTGGGAAGAAACTCACAACCTTGACAGTTTTGGTAAGTTCGCGCGTATCACATGTGCGAAGGATCACTCCCTCATACACGCTCAGAGACGGGATGATTATGTATAGCCATGACTAGGTGGCACCATCCTTGCAGCATACGATGCAGCCTCCCAGCTTGTAGCTGGCTCCATCATAAGCAGGATGGTGCTCTCCATTCTCATCAAGTTTGCTTACCTTATCGGCGATTAGTTCTTTGAGCAGATCGCTTTGCTTGCGAATGTGGGTATCCCACTGAGGCAACTGTAACCAACAGGTTCCTGGGAGCAGAAGTTTAGCTTTTGAGTCTCCTTTGGTTTCTTGGCAGGTGGGGCTGAGGTTCCAGGAGATGATCTTGGACGTTTTCAAGAAATGCTATGTTGTGAGGTGACCTTCCCTTAGGGCCTCACAGACTTGTTTGAGACTTGATCCTTGTGGACTCCTGTTCCCTTGCCTGCTGGCCTTACAGGAGGTACCTTGGAACCTGTAACAGACTAATTAGGTCCTGAAGCTTTGTACTCCGAACTAGATGAGCCATATGCCGGACATCAGAATGATGGACCCCTGCAACCAAACCCGCTTTGGCTCCAGGATGTTTGGATTGCCTGATGTGGAGGCGAAATCAGTTGATTTGAAAATGATCTTAGCTTTAGATATATTAGTCCTCCTTGTCTCAAGATTGGGATACAGAGGATTTAGGTTTACTCACCTTGATTTGTTGTAGAGACTGGGCAACCTCACCAGCTTACGCTGTGGTCGCCACCAGTAACTCTTGGTTCTTTTTAATATGAAAACCTTCTATTTTGCCTGTGAGGGTTTCAAGAAGGTCACTAACTGAAGATTCGTCAATTAATTCCTCTGGCAATGACACTGTGGTGCGTGAAGGCTCTGAGGAGAACAGGTCCTCCTTGGATAAGGAATCAGAGTCATTGTCTGAAATAAATAAAAAAAAAAAATTGTTTAAGTTAAACTCTGACATTGTAGGTCCCAAGAGTGTGGGGGTAAAAAATACTACAGGTACTACCCCTCTTCCTGTTAAATTACAGGTGCTCCAATGCGGTCAATTGAAGACAGTGTATTTTTTATACATCCCCTGCCATCCAGCTGCAGCTCGAGGGCCCTCTACCTAGCTTGTGTGTCTGTGGAAAAAAAAATAAAATAAATAAAAGGAGGCCTTCACCGAGGTGAGAAAGACCCCGCCTCTGTGGTCCAGTTAGACTCCCTGGGGGGGGCACTACGAGGAGGTGACAGTATGCTTTATCAGGGATATAGTTATCAAACAGTAGGTAAGGCACTATGGCTTGATAAATTCATAGAGAGTGGGGGAGACGTCTGCACCTATCTCCCTCTCTAGCCCTACCCATTTATCCACCAACATCTCTCTTAAGTTATTTTTGATTCTGTGATTTTCTAATTCTATTATTTTTCTTTTGAGATACTCTTGTTTTTATTTTTGAGGAATTTTGATGTCTCATTTTTCGCGGCTCTAAATTAAGTCACATTATTATCACTGGCATTATTTAAAGAATTAAACTTAACGGCTTTGCTTTTTTTACACACATTAAGACAATCTCCTTAGAACCAGGGTTTGTTCTTTTTAAATTCAGTTTTCCAAGGTATAAATTACCTACCTCTTTCATATTGTCCCTGATCCCTTCCCATAATTTGTTCACTTCTTCACGTTCCTCATCTTAAGACTCTGAAGCTTCAAACCTTTTTTTTTTTTTGGTTATTTACGTTGAAAAACTTTTCTTTTTCATATATTTGTTTTATTTTAATTTTCTATATTATGTACAAATCCTTTATTGCAGAGTGCCATATGCAGTGCAGAACTTGTTGTTGAATCACGCTTTACAATTGGAATGGCAGTTACTGGTCTAATGAGTATACCTGAACATTCAAGACTTGGCTTCCTTCCATCCTCTTCTACTCATATATTGCCATTTACACGGACCTTCCTTGGTTATGTAACCTGGAACATGACAGGAAATGATTACTTATCATGTATTGCCAATTCATCAGGTAATTTTATCTTAAAATTGGATAATTTTGTTAAAAGTAATTTTTTTTTTTTTTTTTCTTTTTTTTCTGGCTTGGGTTGCACCGCGACCAAACGGTCTATTGTGCGTCATAGAGTCACGCGATGTTAGTTTTAAAACACGAGTTTAGTAGCAGAAGCAAACTTCAGAAGGCTGTTAGGATTAACAAGTTTGTTGTTAGTGAGGTTTTCTAGGCGGTCTTCACCAAATAAGGTGAACCTCAACATAGCTAGCTTGTCGCAGTGGCAGACTATGTGAAATGATGTTTCATCGTCCGTGCCGCATAGTCTGCATAGAGGGTTGTCGGAAATACCAAGTTTAAACATATGGTAGTTAAGTTGGCTGTGTCCTGTGTAGACAGCAGTCAATGTCCTCAGGCATGTCCTACTCATACCAAGAAGACACTTCCTTCTGCTGGTACAAGGACCATCTAGGAATTTGAGTGATTGTCTAGGTCCCTTATTTAGCCAAAGTTGTTTGTATTTATTTAAATAGGATTGATTGATGAACCTTAAGGCATAGCTTAGGCTAATTCCACTAAGGGGTTCTGGTGTGATGGGAATCGTTGCCGATCCCTTCCTAGCTAATTCATCAGCTTTTTCGTTCCCACTGAACCCAGAATGACCAGGTACCCATTCAACGCTAACGATGTTCTTCCTAGCAAGACAGTTTAGGGTCAGATTACATGCTTCAACGACTTTTGAGGTGGTTGTGTGATTGTTTAGGGCTCCTAGTGCTGCCTGACTGTCAGTGTAGATAAAAATCTTTTTTGCCACTAATGTTTTCAGTGCATAAGTCAGTAGCACAGTGGAGAATAGCAAGAAGTTCAGTCTGAAAAACTGTTGTGTGTTTGCCTAGTGGAATACTGGCCCCGGAGTGTGGTTTGTCTTTCCTCCAGACACCAGCACCTGAGCCGCTGTCCATTAGTGAGCCATCCGTGTAGCAGTTGATACCATGTTTGGGTCTGTGCTTCCTTGATTCATCAATGTTAACGTTGTAGTAAGCATTGATAAACTTCCGGATTTGTAAGTCTGAAGGCATAGCTAGGATATTATTTTCATTGAGCCTGCTAAGTAAGTTACAATGACCTTGGTGGGTGAATTTGTTGGAGCACTTACCTACTTTGGTAAAGCAATAGATGGTTCTCAGCGCGTGCGCTTCCACCTCCAAATTTAGAGGCATGATATTCAACAGCTGCGATCAATCACCAAACACCAAAGTAGAGGCGATAAAACGCCACCCTGAGGGCAGCCACCATTTGGTTTGATCCTTAGCATGGTATTGGATAATTCCGATGCTAAGGTTCTGCTTTTAAGCATTACCATTATCCATCCTCTGATGACAGGATCAATGTCATAGTCAATCAGAGCACTCAGGATAGTGTTATTGGGAGTTCTGTCAAAGGCACCTTCAATGTCGATAAAGGTGCCCGTCATTATATCTTTCTGTTCCATGGATATTTCAATCCTGGAGACCAGATGGTGTAGTGCTAATTCGCAAGATTTGCCAGCTTGGTAGGCGAATTGGAGTGGGTGTAACGGATTGTTAAGAGATAGATGTGCTCTGATATGCATGTCCAGAATTTTTTCCAGAGTTTTCATCAGAAATGAGGACAGGCATATAGGTCTGAATGATTTGGGGTCCGCGTAGGAGCCTTTCCCTGGTTTGGGGATGTAGCAGAGTTTGAATTCTCTCCAACTAACTGGTACATATTTTAAAGCCAAGCTACCTCTGAATAGTAAGAGAAGGTATCGTTTAATGATTGGTAGACCTTTCTGCAATAGAGCTGGAAAGATGCCATCAATGCCAGGAGACTTGAATGGAGCAAATGATTTGATTGCCCATTCAAGTGTGTTAGAGGTAATGATTCCTCTGGCCGTATGCCAGGCCTCTTTGCTGGCACGGTCAGTAGGGTAGACATCATCACTGTTGTCCAAGTTTATAACCTTACAGTTGGGAAAGTGTGATTCCGCAAGCATAAGTAGAGTTTCATGTTCATTTGTTGCTTGTTTGTCATGTGTCTTCAGGGTTCCAAGTGGCCCCTGGTCATGTTGTTTGGATAAGATTTTCTTAACTCGGCAGGCAGCCGGTAAGTTATCTATGTCACTGCAGAAGTTCCTCCATGCATGTCGTTTTGCGTTTCTGACAGATTTGTGATACTCAGTTAGAGCAACTTTGTAGGTATCCCATCTGCCAGATTTCTTTGCCGAATTGAAAAGTCTTCTGGTAAGGACTCTCAGCCTGTTAAGGCTGTCATTCCACCAAGGAGCCTTTTTGTTGTTTGTGGACCTCTTTACAGGGTTGCTTTCGAGATAGGAATGCATTAAGGCATCAAATATTGAGGAGTTGAGACATTCAAGGTTCCATGAATTGTCAATCCTGGTAGGACAACTCTTGGCAGCCTCAGCTAGATTTAAAGCAAAGGAATCCCAGTTTGTTAGTCTGGGGTTTCTGTATGTTATAGTGTAGGTTTCATCATGTTTAAGATCGAACCTAATATATTTATGATCTGAGCATGTTTCTTCGTCAACCACATGCCAGTTTGTAATGTGAGCCCTTAACGAATTAGAGGCTAAAGTTATGTCTATGATCTCAGATCTGTTTTTGTTGAAGAAGGTGGGTCACCTGCCTTTATTCAGAATGATGAGATCATTTTCTATAATGTAATCTAGGATTAGCTCACCTCTTTTGTTGGTGTTCGTACTTCCCCAGATTCTGTGGTGTGCATTGGCATCCAGACCTGCAATGATGCTATGATTGCACCACTCCAGGGCTGTGCCAATGATGTAGGTAGGGTCTGACTCCTCGTACGGCAGATATCCCGCTGCAATGGTCAGCTCCCTAAGTCTTGTGTTCCCTTTCGGGTTGAATTTTGCTACTGCTAGATCTCTGGAACAGAATTGCCAAAGAGGCAGCAGTTTTAGAGATTTTTTACATAGGATACAGGCTCTGGGATTGCTGTCTGCAGAGATAATTTCAAAACCTCTTAGATTCAACCCAGAAACCCTACCATTTATTAAGTAAGGTTCTTGAATAAGAATGATATCAATATCCTTACCTTGAATAAATTGCTGTAGAACACCACACGCAGCAATGCAGTGGTGGAGATTGATCTGCAGCATCTTCATGGTACGTAGTTTATTCTGGTGTGGGAGGACGTCCAGACCGCTGAGGCCGGGGTCCACCCTTAGGATCAGCATGAGCTGGGCCCTTAGGCTTCTCCCCGCCAACAGACAGGTCAGGTTGCCTCGACCTCTCGTAGTCGGTGTGAGGCTTCGAGCCACCAGGGATGCAGGCGGGCACGTCCGACGGCAAGGGCTTGTCCTTGGGAGCAGTTTTAGCTGCCCCCTTGGAGGTCACCCCGCCAGCTGTCGCCACCGCATGCCTCCCCTCAGGCTTTGACAGTTTAACCCCGGGAGAGCTCGGTCCAGGCGCCGACAATGGCGGCAAGGGTCTGCCCAGCAGAAGCTGAGACCTTCGGCTTCGCCCCACCAGCCACCCCCACCACCGATCCGCCACCCATCCCGGAATGTTCGCTGTCAACATCCATTCTAACCTCCTCAAGTATTCTGGATACCGCCTCGACTTCACCCTCATCTCGAGATGGCACTCCTGGTTCTAGAGTGGACTCTTCAGACTTCTTGGTTTTGAGAATTCTCAGAGTCACACTATTCATGCCACAGTTAAGTGCCATGTTCTTGACACGAAGACTATCCACGCTCGTCTCAGGTATCTTAAAGATGGCGTAGAAGGCTTTGTCAAGTTCCTTTAGGTATGTTAGTGTCCAGGAATGTATACCATCCACGTTGTGGTTCTGGACCCAAATACGATTCAAGAGTTTGGCCTCGGTGAGTACCCGGCCGGGAAAGAAACCACCAACCTTAACGGTTTTGGTGAGTTCCCGCGAATCACAAGTGCGAAGGGACATGCCCTCACCCATGCTCATCATCGGGATGGTGGCTTCAAGCCATGTTTTGGTCGCCTCATCCTGGCAACAAACGATGCAGCCGCCCAATTTGAAGCTGGCTCCATCGAAGGCAGGATGATGAACTCCGAAAGAATCGAGTGCTCCCACCTTGTCAGCGATCCTTTCTTTAAGTATGTCGCTCTGCTCGCGAGTGAGTTGCTCATGAGGATAGCCCACAGGGACCACCGCCACCAACAAGTTCCTCGCAGCAGAAGCGTAGCTCGAGGTTGTCTCCTTAGGTTTCTTGGCTACTGGGGCCGAGGTTCCCGGAGATGACCTAGGGCGTTTGCTTGGAACGCTGGTTTGAGAAGTTGCTCTTCCTTGGGGCTTCTCGGGCACGCTTGCAGGTTCCTTGCGAGACCCCACAATTTTGCCCGATGGCCTTACAGGAGGCATTGTTAATAGTAATAAGAAATAAAAATTAACAGAAGACCCTTTGTAGTACTTTAGCTAATAAGATGGCCAATGATATTTTCTTAAATATTTAATTTGTTTGCTCAAGTTATTATTATGTTTCTATTTGTATTGTATTTTAATTTATTTAAAATATAGAGGAAATCCACTAATGATTTCATATTTCTACTTGATAATTTCAACAGTTGACCTAACATCCTCAATATATTTCATATTTTACATTCACCAATTTTTTATCAATGCTAACAAGGAAATATGGTTTATTATTTCTAATCAACACAATTTAAGGTACTTAGGAGAAAAAAAATCAGATTCAAATTCATTGCTTTTATCAGAATAAAACCTAAGTAATTTTTTTTTTAGTTTTATAATAATTTCCTTACTTCACTTTGCTCATTTTCTGAATACACTTTGTAGAAAACAATGACAATGATTAATAATTACTGAATTTATTTAGATTGTGTGTTAATGTGTGTATGCTTTCAAGTGTTGTTAAAATATATTTGTTTGGATATAATTTTAAGTAATGTTTTATTTATTTTTAGGTGTCCATAAATGGATAGATACATTAGAATTACCTATTTACACAAGAGAATGGGATATAAGTTTGCTTGTTACTCATTATGAAAATTATTTGAAAATGTCATCAGAGTTGTTAAAGTTAGTATTGTGGTTAGATACTACTGAAGTCAGAAATTTGAGCTTCAAAGCACTTATAAAACCTTCATGGCCATCATTATCATCTGTTCCCTCCAAAGTTATAGAATTTCCACTAACACAAGTCGGAAATATGTCTTACAAGGACCTCATGATATTAAACCCTTCCTCAAAACAGCCTCTGGTAGTGCAGCTTGTTCTAGAGCCAAGTTATCCTTTATCAGCTGGACTTATAAATGATTTTCCATCCAGGTATTGTTTTTGTTATTTCCTAATGTATCTAATATTAAGTTGTATTCTCGCATAGTTTTAAGTTTAATTTTTTTTTCCTATACTCTTTTTAGTTTATGAAAAAGGACTAGTTTATAGGTTGTCTGCAAGAACTAATTAAATCATAGCCCAACATTCTTTAACATCAAAGCCCTTGTGCATTGTTTTGTATTAAGATAATGGTTATCTCTCTCTTCATTATAAACCTATAAGGCATAATATTGATTCAACTCTTATTTCTTTTCCAATTCTTCTGAGGATTATTTTTCTGAATGGTAAGTCAAGTTTAGGATCTACTCACCACCAATCATACATATTTAAGTTATTCTTAATTTTTAAAAAAGTCTGCAGATTATGGTAGATAGGGTGTTTTGTTTGAAAGAGTGACATTTTGCTAAGCCAAGTATTGATGGGTGGCGATGATTCATTTTCAAACCTTATATATATATTATAATATGCTTATTTTAAACAAATATATTATTTAAAAAAAAAAAAATTATCACAATATTTACTTAATTAATATTCAATTTATCTCTCAGGGTATGATATGGGTTCTTGACAATCAGGCACACAATCTTTTATATAACTTTTTTAATCATAATAATAACTTACAAAGTAACACAAACAATATGCAGGCTAACTAGATCCCTCTTCATATTCAGCTCCACACTCTCCAAGTTCCCAGTCAAAAACTAAACTCAGGTACCTTTCCTCTACCTGGGCTTTTACCTGGGGTGTCCCTTGCATCCAAAATGGAGGTTATGTTTACAAACAAACAACTAAGAGCTGTTATTCAAATTTTACCTTTTATCTTATTGTTAGCCTGCCTAACACAATAACCAATAATAAACAATTAACTACAATAATTATAAAAAATGGGTATATTACAATAATATATATATATATATATATATATATATAATATATTATATATATATATAATAATATATATAATATTATATTATATTATATAATATATGTATTTCAATACATGCAGGGTGTTTCAGGTTTAATTGACTAGTCTTCAGTAATGAATTAAGAACCTCAAAACTAGAAAAAAGGTCATATAGACATTTGTCCGGAAATGCGCAGTTAAGGTGCTAGAGTTGAAAATCCAATGTCAGAGTCAAAAATGTTTTATTAGGCATTATCAGCTTCTAGTTTCTCTCTCAGGAATCAATTTTTCGGCAAAATCTCTCGAATGATTGCTTTTAAATTATGCTGTTGGATCATTATAAAAAAAACATAATATTTAAGCCCTCAACTGAGTTACCGGGTCTAAGGAAGCTAGGTTCAATTGATTGGAACCAACTCTTGTTGAATTCAATGACCTTCAACTTTTATTCCAGAGATTTTGCAAAAAAATTGATTCTGGGGAAGCTAAAAGTGATTATGCCTGAAAAACCTTTTTTACTCAATCTCCTTAACTGTGAATTTCTTGATACATCTCCAGAGGCCTTTTTGTTTCTGATTTCCTCAAAACATACTTCAGGATTGAATCAAGAACCTCATCCTTAATTCAATTTAATCCTGAAGTCTGGTCTCTTAACCCTGAAACACCTTGGATATATTCAATATATTTCATAAAATTTCAGCATTCCTTCCCAAAATGATAACTTTCTGAAGCCTAGATAACCTTACCCACCTGAAAACCCATATCTTGTAGGTCTCACCCCCTTCCAAATATACTTATATTGAGAATTACTTGTCTTTGAAATATTCCTAGTACACAAACCATCTCATTTATGCTGTGGTGTATTGCCCTCCGTTGGTACCTTTGACCCATCCTTTCAATCTGTCCTTTACAACTCCATCCCCTTGTACAATAATATCCCAATGTGCAGTGATTTTAACACCAATCTCCTTTCTGACTCCAATTGACACTACGTGGATAATCTCTTATCTCTCCAACTGTTCATTGTTCCATATGCTTCAGCTTATCAGACTCACCATTCCGGCCTACACATTATTTATTTAGTCAATTATCAACTATTCTGCCTGTTCCATTCCTATCATCTCATGATGTTATCCAAATGTCATACAATTTCCAAACTTCAGCATTCCTTCCCAAAACATTTACTTTTCGAAACCTTGATGACTGCACCCACAAAAATATTTTACCAGTCATTAAATCCTTGAATTGGAATAGAATTTTTAGCTGTTTGTCTATTGATTCAATGGTTTACATTATCACCTCCAATCTTATTAGTATCCTCGGCAAACATGCTCCCCTCACACCTGTACTTTTCGTCACCACCCTGCTCCTTGGATAAGTCCCCAATGAAAGATTTACAAAAGAGGCATGAGGCAGCCTATAGACGCTTTGGACATACAAGACTGACAGATGACTATGAAGTGTTCAGGGTACTCCACACCGCATTCTGACTCAGGCAACAATTAGACATGCAAAATTTATCTACTTTCACAGAGCCTTCTTCTCTACTCCCGATTCCTCAATGTTCTTTCAAGCCTTAACCAGTTATTTAAATATATTTTTATTGATTTTTACAACTGTATATACAATATATACAACAAGTAAAAGGGCTAAAATCACAAATGTGGCATGAAATAGTCTTGTGAAGAGGCTACCCAGTGGTAGGGCTTCAATGATTCTTTTAGGTAACACTGTAATGATTATTTTATTAACGGGTCTCGAGGCCACCGTCTTTTCAGGCGCCTCATAGGATTATCAGGAAGAAATGGAGATGAGAGTTTACGGACAAGTGGGTTTGAGTGGGCCGGTAGTTTAGAATTAAAGGAGGTTTATCTATCGCGGGCCAAGTCTGCAACCAGTCGGATATTTAGGTCTCTATAGATGAGTTTATTAGTTACAAAGTAAGGAGCAGAAGGATTTTGGATTGCAAGGATTGGATGCTGGAGGACTTTGATGGTTTAGTTCAGCCCCTTAGCTCAATGCCATATGTCCAAATTGGTCTAAGAATGGTTATATAAATCAGTTGTTTGTAGTAAATAGGAAGTTTTAATTGTTTGTCAAGTAAGTGTTGTATTAAACGGTATCTGTGAGCAGTTTCTTGTCGTTTATGTCTTGTATGAGGATTCCAAGTAAGGCGTTTGTCAAGATGAAGTCCTAGGTATCGTATTTGTTCTACAGGGATGAGTGGGGTATTATTAAAGGAAACAGTAGGGCAGGAAGTCATAGGTTTACGACGTAGAGTAATGGTGATTTGATGGGATTTATTTTAATTCTCCAGTTTTGACATTGGGATGCAGCAATAGGATTGTTATTTATGGATAACACATATGTGTCATCAGCATAAGTAGTAAGGATACTGCCAGGATGGGTAGGAATATCAGCTGTGTACACCCTGTAGAGGATTGGGCCAAGGATACTACCTTGAGGTATATGACCTTTGCTTTGAGGACAATGCTGTATTCACCTTTGCTGCCTTATTACTTACCTGTTGGATATGCTCTTTGAAGTTCAGTCTCTGATCAATAACCACTCCGAGATACCTCAAAGAAGGCTTGGGCATATCTCCTGTAACGTGGAACGTATCTCCTGTGTGTGTGTGTGTGTGTATTTAATTGTATAATTTTTATTTTCTTACCTTCACAACCTATTAATTACCTTTGGATAATGAAATTTGATTTATACTTAGAAAATTATACAAAAATTGAGGGGCTTACTTAATGATCTGAATGGCTACAGTTGTGATGGACTTAGTCGTGCTGGCAGGTTAATAAAAAATGTTCATCTCATTTTCTGTCCCATATTAGATGTATTTAACTTTCAGTTAATCATATTAATAATTGTTATCTTTCTTCAAATTTATTATTTTTATATATATATTGTTTTCAAAATACATTTCATTTCAAATTTCTGAAATTCTACTGTTTATTTATATCTCAATTCAATTTGATCTGCAAATTGTATCTATTGGTTTTACTTATCTCATCAGACCTATTAGAGTAGCTTTAACCAAATGTTGCAGGACTCTCATCCTTTGGCTCCTGATCCAAGTAGTTCCCTGTTGAAACATTAGTGCCAAGCACTGTTGCACTTAGCAACATTGTATTTCATTCTTACTAAGCTTAGGTTTACATTGGTTTATCCATAAAATGTTGCAGGATTATAGGTCTTCTTTAAATACTCCTCTATATAATAAACTCCTCGCGCGGATCTCATTACCACGTATGGGGAGCGTCCCACGGGTGACGGATGTGGGGATGGTCGGTGAAATTTCCTCGGAAGCTCCTCCCGGCTAAGTCTGATGGACTCGCTGACCAACAATGAGAGCGGCCCCCCAGGTTTGCTGGAGGGTGTGACATAGGTTCGAACGCCCTACTCACATATTTTAGTTCACAAAATACCACCAAAAGTCATGGATTCCTCTGAGGTAAGATGCTCATTATCTGGAGGTAAACTAGTCTGCCGTTCGGGTCTCCGGGTGGGGACTGCTTCAGGGGAATCATGGCGCAAGATGAAAATTAGAGGAAGCGTAGATGGGAGGATTGCGTTAAGGCTGATCTCGGGAGCTTGGGCTTGACTGGTGAGCATTGGACGAGTCTGTGTAGGCAGAATTTGGTGGTATCGGCATCGAACCTTCGGGTACGCTAAGCCTATTATTATATAATAAACTTTTTGCATTTGCTGGATTATTCATGTGTATGAATATCAACACTTATTAATCCTGTTCCAAAAGAAAATGTTTCTTTATCTCTGTAACATTTTGCTTCTTGAAAATAATTCAGTCTTTCCTAATATTTAAAAATGTGATTTTTGTATAATTTTATTTTATGAGTTTAAATTCTGCTAAAACAGGCTTTGAACTGGCCCAAATGACCAGTAACTTTAACAAAGTGTGGGGCAAGGTTTAATGGTTTGATGGTTGTTCAAAAACTTCAAGAGGTATACTTCAGCCTGGAAGACAGAGAAGGTTGTGGAAGGATTTCTTCTCTTAACGAAGAAGTTCTGCGAGGTTTGATGGAAGCAATTCCTGAAAAACTGTTTGAGAATTTGTGATGTGATTGGAAAGGGTAAAAACTTTCAAGTTGGTTTCCTATTCATTAAAAAACTGCCATAAAAATGAGCATTATTAAATTTGTGCCTCACTTCTTTGTCAAAACAACAATGATCCATTTCTGTTCTGAATTGTTACTTGTGATGAAAAGTCAATCTTGTACAATAAGAGCTGGCTTTCTGGGTAGTGGCTCAGCTAAAGAGAAGCTGCACATTTATCAAAGCCACCAATTCAGCAAAAAAAAAAAAAAAGTTACAATTTGTTGGACTTTATTTGGTTTAATTTACCACAGCTTCTTTAATACTTTGTAAAACCATCAACATAGAATTGTATTGTGACCAAACTGTTGTGAAACATCACAATTTGGTATAATGAAGACTTCTTTAGTCAGTCGAAAGGGTCCATTTTGTGCATTGTGCATGAAAACGCTTCGCTGCATGCTTTCATTTGACATGAAAATTGTTGTAGCTTGGCTATGAGACTCTGCCAAACTCGTCCTACTTTCAGGACCTCTAGTCGACTGATTACCATTTTTATAGACACCTAGACCACCTTTTACAAACAAAAAAAAAATTTATTAAAGACTCTTAAAAAATGGGTTTTCTGAATTTATAAGTTCCAAATTCTTTTTAGAAATTATGGAAAAGCTGGCAACACATTGGCAGAAATGTCTTGAAAGTAATGAAGAATATTTTGATTGATAGAAACCGGTATAATATATAATATATATATATATATATATATATATATATATATATATATATATATTTTTTTTATTATTATTTTTTTTTTTTTTTTGTAAACCGTAATCCTGTTTTATTTTCCTGCCTACTCAATACCACGGATGTTTATGAAAGATCAGTTTATGCTTGGACAAGGCTCAGTAATGCGCTGATGATGGCTCACAAGCTTGAGCCGAAAAGTCGGCAAAATTAAAAATATTTAGAAAAAGACTGACTCCAATAAATAAGAGCTCCAATAAATAAATTATCATTTTTCATATAGAACGTAAGTGGGTTTAAAATTTAAAAAATAGGCTGCTAACCATTGAGATAATATAAAATATATGTTATATCCTTCCGGCTCTTTTGTTTTAAAACCTTTCACTATCACTATTATTATTACATGAAATGATGTGTTTTGCTCTATTACTGCCATTAGCACTACTGGGCTTGCTATTTAACTTTTTAAATATGCCTTTAAACAAAATAAAAAATGTACCTTGCGTGTTAAAGCAAATACAAAAATACTTATAATTATAATTATTATACATTATTGGAGTTATTTTACTACGCATGTAATGTCTCCTTTCTCCTTGTTTTGACTATTCGCCTGTCATGTATGAAATTTATAATTTATTTATTATTATTATTTTTTTTTTTTTATTCTTTAGAAATGATGAATTAATTTTTAAAATATAAACAGAAAAAGCTCATAGAATATAATGTTGAAGTATTGTTATTCAAATATAGCTGTTTTTTTTATACTTATGCTTGATTCAACTTCAAACAGAAGGTGCACATTATGATTTAAATAGATTGTTTGTTTTTTGGTTTTTAATTTTCGAAAGTACTCTTTGTATACATTTTCATTTGAGTTTGATTTTATTTTTCAGATTGAGGCCTTTCAATACCACTTCATATGAACCTCTTATTGATCAGTCAGAAAATTCATTTTTTATTGTCTTAGATAAAGAGATCAGGCTACCTTTATCAGTAAAACCTCATAAAAAATCAGTTGCCTTTTTATTAGACCCTTCATCAAATATTCCAATCACATTAGCCTTCAAACCAGAACGACCTGAAATTAGTTCATCATTGTTAATGATTCGGTGAGCTTTTTCTTTTCTTTTTGTTTTCTCTCTCTTCTTTTTTTTTTTTTTTTTTTTTTTTTCTTCTGTTTGCACTGAATGGTTTGGAATAGCTTTTTATTTAAATCCTAAGTGTTATGTTTATTTATGTTTCAGCAACAATCTCACAGTTCTGGAAGTAGTTAAGCTAATGGGATCTGGTGCATATGCTCAATTTAAATTTGGGAATAGGCGGCCTGGTAGTGGTACTCCATTGATGTTTGAACTGTCTGAGAAATATTTGCAATTTTGTGAAAGTGAGTCAGTCTTTTAGAAAATTGTAATAGTATGTTTGTATTTCTTTGTTATAACAATGTTGAATTGTTTCATTGGTATTATATTTTTGAAAATTCTTTGTTAGAAAAAAAAGAAGTCTAGTAGGATAATAACTCTGTATGTTTCAGCTATTTTTTTTTTTTTTTTTTTTAACATACCACTTTTTACCTGACAGCTTAATATTGGGTCATGGGAATTCGGTTTTAACTGGGCTATTGGAATGAAGAGCACAGATGAAGATGTGGTGTATTAAAATCAAACCTTAAGGTTTTTTAAGTCTTCTATTATGAATCCGAAAAAAAAAATGGGATATTCTGTACAAAAAAAAAGTACTATGGACTTGTGTTGTAAAACTGTTCATGTTTTAGAAAAACCTTGCAGTATAATGTATTAAAGATAATTATGGTACAGACTCACATAAAATATGGTTTTTGATTAAGAGTACTCTAAAAGGCATAAATCTGTTGAAAAGAGGCCTTGGTGGCTGCGAGTAAGATGTTTTCACCTTAGCTACCTAGTTGAAACTGCATTGGTTTGAATCCAGCATGGTTAGGCTTAAATTTTTTTTGTGTCAGCCCAATGGTATGGAATTCAACCTTTCCCTTCTAGCTAGAATAGGTTGTTAATCTGTGGGAACCTGGAAGCTGTTTCGTTTTGCATATTTGGAGTAAATTGAGTTTTAAATGTTGGATCTAATGTAAATAAATAAAAATAAAATACCTGTTGAAAACTGTATGTCAAACTATTTACCTGATTACAATGATTTTCTGACCTACCATCAGTACAAGAGTTAAAATTACAATATTATCTCATTTTACAATTCATCAGGAATTGGGACCAGGGCCAGACCTCCGCTGTATCCTAATCTGCCATATAACAAGAGTTCACTGTACTATTTAATGTCTATCATTTTTGGTAAGCCAGTCTTCTTCTGATGTCTGACATTGATTCACTAAGGGCAGTAATAATTTATATTTTATGATTCTTTGAACATTTAAAGTATGTAAGGTTTGAAACAATGTCTAATTTGTGTTATATTCAGTTATATTTTACCAAAATTACATTTTTATCTCATTATATTGAAATAGATAAGTATTTTATGATGGTAGATGAGAATTCTGATTCACTACTGATCGGTATAATTGAGTGTTATAGAGAGAATCCTTTGCATTGATACAAACTTATGGATATTGTAAGCATAAATTAATTACATAGGTCTATAATAGTCTATAAACCAATAGATCACATTAATTTGTTTATTTTAAGGCAATAATACCCTTAAAAGAGATTATTTCGCTTATTAATAAACAATTTGTTCTAAATGACTTGCATAGACCTCCTATATATCTCTTATAATAAATTGGTGTTACTTGAGATATACATTAATTTTGAACTTTCTTCTTACTAACGTGAAAATTGTTCACATCTATTGCAGTATTTTCTCTTTTAGAGAAATAAATTTTTTTTATAAAATATAATTAGCAGTTACAGATGGTCACTATTTTTTTATGAAAATTTGGCTTAATATATCAATTAATTTTTTTTTAATCCTAAAAATGTT
This sequence comes from Piezodorus guildinii, assembly GCA_023052935.1. NCBI lineage: Eukaryota > Metazoa > Arthropoda > Insecta > Hemiptera > Pentatomidae > Piezodorus > Piezodorus guildinii. Next base: position 57,809,174 of record CM041295.1, read on the forward strand.
AATATTTTAATATTATTATCAAGTTTTCCATAGTCATATTCTTTGCAGGAGAAATAGATGAAAAAGATGTATTACCTAATTTAACAGTTAAAAGATCATTTGTGGCTAGAAATACTGGTGCTCTACCACTTACAATTATTGATTTTACAATCAGTGGTCATTCTTGTAGAGCATTTGGGTTTAGAGTCATTAATTGTCAGCCATTTATTTTACTTCCAAATTCATCAAGAAAGGTACAAAAAAAAAAAACTGTATTAGCAATTTTTGAAGTGTTTCAATTAAAAATCTATTAATCTTTCATTTTATTTTTTCAGATCGATATAGCATTTACACCGGATTTTACACTTTCTCGAATTACTCACACTTTAACTGTATTAACTCTTGATGCAGCTGTAAATTATACGTTAACTGCTACTCTCCCACCTTATATGCTCTCATTATGCAGCAGTGTTATAAAACGTCCTAGCTGGGAACCTCTTGTGTATTATTCTTCTGTATCATTTATGTTATTTCTTCTTATATGTGTCTTGGCAGCATCTTTTTTCGAATCTAACAGGATATTGAGGAATACCATCATTACTTTATCTAGAGAAAGCAACGTCCAGCCTGTTTTAGATTTAAGGTAGATTATAGTATAATTCTATATTCTAATCTGTATTCGTTTAATTTTATTTCTGGAATAGAAGGTAAATAATGTTTATATATATATATATATATATATATATATATATATATAATATATATATATATTATTTATTATATTAGAAAGTTACTATGGTTCTTTAAATATTTGTTTTCCTTGAAAATAAGAGCCTCATTATAAACAACAGTCCAAGATTATTTTTAAGAATGAGGGATCATGTCATATCAGCAATAGCCAGTGCGATTTATAGCATTTCCAAGTCAAATGTAACCTTTTCCAAAGGAATTGTAACTTCTTTTTTTTTTCCATTTGTTAGCTTAAATGTTCCATTTTATTTATTTATTTAAAAAAAAATAATTAGTTGAATTAAAATTATCTCTCAAAATAATTGATGTGTGCCCTATCAACATTTTCGTTTTTGTTTTTTAGATATTTGATATTAAACGCTGACTATCAAAGTTGTTAATTTCGAATTTATTCTCCACATTATTTCGAGCATGTGGATTTTAAATTAATTATTGAAAAATAATTAGTTTAATTAAAATTATGAATTTTGAAGAAGAAAAAATGATGTATTTCATTGATTTTTTTTAGTTAATTGATGTTAATTATTAATTTTAATTTTTTTTTTTTTTTTTAGAGAGGGGGTGAGGATTTAAATAATTTAGTGATCCTCCTTTCAAGTTTCCAAAGTTGCTAATTTTTAATTTACCCATAATAAATTTTTGGGTATGTGCAATTCAGTAAATTTTTATGTGTGGTCGTTGTTTATTAGATTTTCAAGGGTTCTGATTAGTTTTTCTGAGCTGGATTTGATATATTACTCAGTCCCATTTCAACTCCCCTTTACGTTTAATGTTTTATTTGATATAGTGATTGATTATTTAGTTTTGTGGGGTTCTGATTAAGTTTTTTGAGCTGGATTTCACATCATGCGTGCACACAACTTGCTTGTGGGCAATAACAAAATTTTGTGCCAAAAAGGTAATGAGAACCTCCCTTGAAAACACTACTAATGATCCTTATATGTGATAAAAAATCAAGTTCAAGCAATTTAATCAGCACCCCTGAAACACAATAATCAATGCCTATATGAAATAAATTATTAAAAGTTAAGGTGAGATGAAATTCACATGGGTCAGTCCATTTTAAATCGTCCAATTTTTATTAATTTTGCTGCTCAACATTATTTATTTTAATGATTTTTTGACCAGTTATTCTCTATCCTTTCATGAATAAAAAACTGTGGGTAAAATTTTTCTGGCAAATACTTTTAGTATTGCAGCCATATTAAGTCAGCTTAAAAACTAACAATGATATAAGGATATGCTTTATATCTTTTGTCCTTACAACTTATTATCTTAAAAGTGGTTAAAAAAAATCTCGAAATTTAATAAAAAATGATTTTAGTGAGTTAAAAGTCTATAAAGAAAAAGAGACTCACCTTTGGTTATTTTTTCATACATAGCTTAGTCACAGCCCTACTTGCTGTGAAAATTATGATCGTGAGAACTTAGTCCTTTTTTTTATATGAATTTTTAGTAATGGCAAAAACTCTTTTTTCGCTCAGTTTACACGGAAATACCTCAAAAGGGACTGAGTGAAAAATTATGTAACTAACACAGGTTTCACATCTATACAACGTTTGTAAGTGACATAAATTTGGTGACTATGACTCAGCTGGTTCTCGAGTTATTAAGTTTCTCTTTGCTGTGAAAATAACGTTTTCTTTAAAAATTATTGACTCCTCTAATTTTGCATATTTCAGAACAAAACAAAAACTAGAGTGTTGATGGGAGTACTGTTTACAGTTTTGGTCTTTACAGCATATTACCTAAGTAGCCAAGAAAATTGTTTAAAAAATTCACGGTAATTTAAATCAACTGAAACTTATAGCGTGCTATAACAAGGGAGGTTAGAAAGGAGTCTCACTCTTAATTTTTTTTTGTATAGCCTTATTGTTGCACTATTTATTGTAGAAATTTCGATCATGTAAGCATTGTCCTTCTTTTTTATATAAATTTTCAAAGTAGGACTATTTCCAAGTTCAGTAATATTTATGGTGAAATATCTCAAAAGGGAGTGAAAAATTATGGTACTCGTACAGATTATACCTTTATATAATAAGTACTGTTGGATACAATTTAATGGCTGAGGCTCAATCTTATTTGAAAGTGTTATTAATTTGGTTTGGCATCAAGTAGGTTAATAAGGTGGGTGCAACACTTCCCGCTTTTAATATTGCTGAACTTGGCGATTGCACTTCTCTGAAAATTTATAATAAAATGAAAGACAATACTTACACCATTAAAATTTCTACAACAAGTACTGCAATATTAAGACTATACAAGAAAGAAAAAAATTAAGCATGAGAATCCTTTCTAACCTCCCTTGTTATATCCTTCTATAAGTTTCAGTTGATTTTTATTTTTTAAACAATTTCCTTGGCTACTTAAGTAATATGATGTAAGGACCAAAATTGCATACAGTACTCTCATCAACACTCTTGTTTTTGTTTCGTTCTGAAATATGCTAAACTAAAAGAGTCAATAATTTTAAAGAAAACATTATTTGAACAGACAAGAGAATTTTATAACAAGAGAACCAGCTCAGTCTCTGTCACCTAATTTATGTCACTTCTAAACATCGTATAGATGTGAAACCTGTGTTAGTTTCATAATTTTTCACTTAGTACCTTTTGAGATATTTATGTGTAAACTTTGCGAAAAACGAATTTTTGCCATTTAAACAACATTAAAAATTTTAGCTTATTGGCTTTTTTTAAATACTTTGATTAATAAGTAAGTTTGTGGCTCTGTGATATATTTTAAAGTTGACAACACACAACATAAATTTCTTTGAAATCTAAAATATGATTTTGAGAAAAATCCTTTTAAAAACTGAAGCCAATAATTACTCTTCTTTAAAATTTTGTTTAGTTATTTTCATGTAATTGAAACAATAAAACAGAAAAGTTACTCAAAGAAAGGCAATATTGATATTAAGTGGTTAGTTACTGTTAGTGTGGTTAGTTACTGTAGCTTTTACTATTAAAAACAGAAAACTGGTTGATTTAGGTAATTGTTCCCTTATGGACTCTACTAAGGTGCTTTTATTCCGAAAATAGTCCTAATAAATTATGAACTAGGTGTAAATTTATGTTTGATAAGTCATTAAATAATCTTATTGTTCCAAAGAGTTAAAGGAAGCCTAATCATTTCCAAATTTTATAATAGCTTGCCTTAATGAGTGATTTTTATTTGTTTATTCATACAATTAACTACATAAGTTTGAATTTAGACAATGAAGTTTATTTTTTATTTAGAATGATCGGTTCTGATGTCTCTGGGACGGAACAAACTTCATTGCAAACTGAATCACAGTGCAAAATAATTTGGACTTCTAATTCCTACCGAGACGATCAGGTACTACAAATATTTTTTACTTATATATTAGTCTTATTATGTATTTTAACAGTTATTTTTATGTTCCTCTTCCTAATCATACCCTTTTCTACCATTTGTTGCATTGTGATGAAGTCTTCATGGGCTATAAGTCTCTGTGTACATATATTTGTTGTCTCTTTTGCCAGTCTACTCTTCAGTAGTAATTTTTTTTTTTTTCTTTTTTTTTAAAGTGGCTGAATGCATTGAGACCTATTTTGCCTTAATTTTACTATGCATTGTATAAACATTATTGATCTCAATGAACTTAAATTTCCTAGCACAGATACTGTTTTGGGCCATATCTGAACTCAAATAGGGTTCATAATTATGTTGCTTGGTTATCAACTTCTACCCACTTATGTTTAGTAATATATAGCATTTCCAAGTCAATTGTAACCTTTTCCAAGTCAAATGTAACTTTTTCCATTTCAAATGTAACCTTTTCCAAGTCAAATGTAACCCTTTCCATTTCAAATGTCACCTTTTCCAAGTCAAATGTCACCTTTTCCATTTCAAATGTTACCTTTTCCAAGTCAAATGTCACCTTTTTCTTCACTTCTAGCCTTAAATATTCCGTTTTATTTATTTATTGAAAAATAATTAGTTTAATTAACATTATAACTTTTTTAATAATTTTGGCATACAATAATTGATATTTTTTTTGGGTCTCTTAGATATTTGATATCAAGTTCTGTTTTTTACTAGCTAATATTTAAAAAAATTAATTATCGTCTATTTAGTTTTAAGATAGTTGTTGATTTTGATTTTTTAGAGAGGAAGGGTAGTTTTTTGGAATAATTAATGTGTTTTCGGGTATTATAATTAAATTTTTCGAGCTGTATTTTTTATCGCTCGCGTGCATTTTAACTCGCATTAAATTTTAATGTTTTTTATTGATATAGGGATTAATTAATGTGCTTTCAGGGGCTATAATTACGTTTTTCGAGCTGTATTTTTTATCGCTCTCGCTTATTTTAACTAAAATTTACTTTTTATGTTTCATATTGATATAGGTGTTGAAAATTGTGTTTTCGGGTCCTATAATTATTTTTTTTTAGTTTTATTTATTTATCGCTCCCGCGCATTTTAACTCGAATTTACTTTTAATGTTTTTTATTTATATAGAGATAATTAATGTGCTTTTGGGTGGTTATGATTACGTTTTTGAGCTGTATCTTTTATCGCTTATGCGTATTTCAATTCGGATTTACTTTTGATATTTTTTAAATAATATAAATAAATAAATAAATAAATTCTTTATTATTCTGGGACAAGTCCCTTTAGAATAACATCTACATAACATGTAAATTGGACTTAAGAGTCTTAGAGAAATTAATTATTTATAAACAATTTGACTAGAACTAACAGAAAACAGACATATGCAAATATGTTGAAAATAGAATAAAATAGAGTCAATTACAATTTTGTTCTGACTGGATGGTCATGAGATGAATGAATAAGCGGGATTTGAATACAGGAAGAGAGTTGGAGTGACGGATAGAAAGAGGAATAGAATTCCACAGGATTGAGGATCGGATAAGGAACGATCTGTCAAAATGTGCAGATTGGTGGGCCGTTGTGTATAAATCTGAAGGCCTAGAGCGTGTACAGCGGGAATGGACAGAGGATTTGAATTGTAAAAGGTTGAAAATGTATGATGGACGCCGGGATTGAATAACTTGGTATAGGAATGATGCAAGGAAATACTTCCGACGATTGGAAGGATAAAGCCACTTCAACTCGCTATAAAATTCGGAGACGGAGGTGTATCTCGGGACCCCGAAGATAAATCGAACAAAGCAATTAATTAGGCGTTTTATTTTTACTTCGAGATCCCCAGAAACACAACCGTATACGGTACAGCAGTAGTCGAAGTGGGGGAATATTAGAGAGGTAACGAGGAGCTTCCGGGTTTCATACGGGAATAGGTGACGAAGGGAATTCAGTCGCTTTAAGGTGTAAAAGGTGCGGCGGGAAATTTCGGAAATATGGTTCTTGAAAGAGAGGGTTTGATCAAAGGTTACTCCCAGATTCCTGACGGTCGGATAAAACTTTATAGGGTTACCATTTAGGAAGAGGGTTGGGATATGTGGAACAGTTTTCAAGAAGTGATGGGATCCTATTACAATGGCCTTTGTTTTTTCAATATTTAGTTTTAGTTTGTTGACTACAGCCCAGTGACTTATTCGATCTAAGTCCTCTTGTAGTCTTTTTGTTGCTGGTAATAGGTCGGGAGGTGGGAAGGAAAGGTAAATTTGAAAATCGTCTGCATAGAGGTGGTATTTAGCGTGATTAATATGGAGAGGCAGGTCATTAATATAAATAGCAAATAGGGTAGGAGATAGAGACGACCCCTGTGGGACACCGCAGGAAAGGGGCAAGGTTGAGGATGGGGGCTGGTCTGGCACTACTACGTACTGAGAACGATCGGAGAGAAAGGATTGAAACCAGCGCAAAGCACTGTTGGATACTGGAAGATTTTGGAGTTTGGTAAGAAGGATGCTATGGTCAACGGTGTCAAACGCCTTTGAGAAATCGAGAAGGATAAGAATTGTTATTTGTTGGCGATCAATGGCAGTTTGGAGGTCTTGCGTTATTTTAAGGAGAGCGGATTGGGTAGAATAACCAGATCGAAAACCGGATTGGAGAGGACTAAGAAGGGAGTTTTCTTCTAGGAAATTTGAGAGTTGGGTTTGAACAAGGCGTTCGAGCGGTTTTGAAAGATTGGAGAGAAGAGAAATAGGACGGAAATCTTGCGGTGAGGTAGGATTTGGAACTTTATTTAGTGGTCGGAGGAGGGCAGTTTTCCAGGAAGAAGGAAAAATTGAATTTTGTAGAGAGAAATTATATATATGATAGAGTATGGGTATGAGGGATGGGAGGCTGGAATTTATTAATTTTACAGGGATATTGTCAGGTCCATAGTCATTGGTATGGGATTTTGAGATTGTAGCAAGCAGCTCGTCGTATGAAACATGAGAAAAAAAGAAACTGTCAGGATTAAACCTTCGGTAAGTAATGTCAGGAGCTATTGAGGAATTAGAAGCTGAGGAGATGTAATGATTATTGAGTTCGTCAGGCGTGATTTGGAAAGAACTAAGGTTATTGGATTCAGGGAAGGACAATTTACGAAGAATTTTCCATTTAGATCTAGAATCGGGAGCTTCGGAAAGGACAGAATGGATATGGAGAGATTTAGCACGTCGTACTGCGGATTGGGTTTCGTTTCGAAGTCTCTTGAAAGACGCATAATCATCTTGCTGACGAGTACGTCGAAATTTGCGTCTTGCCGCTTCTCTTCTTTTCATCATTGTCTTTATTTCTGGGGTCAGCCAAGGCGCAGTAGGACGGCGTAAGGTTCTGGTTTTTAACGGAGCATGGGTGTCTAATATGGATCGTAGGTTTGAGGTGAGAAAGGAGACCTTAAGATCAATGGAGTTGTAGGAGTATAGATAGTCCCAGTGGATGGAGTCAAGATCAGGTTGAAGGGATTCATGGGAAAGAAGGTCCAAATTACGATATGATATAATTTTTGGTGTAAAGGATTTGACAGGTAGGTTATATGCGATATGGATAAGGTCGTGTGATGAAAGAAACGGAACGGGGTGCTGTGAGGAGGAAATAATTTTTGTAGGAGAATCAGAAATATGGAGGTCTAACCAGGTATCTGAGTATTGTGTGTGGTGGGTAGGATAGTAAGGAACAAGATAAAGATTGAGGGAGTATATTAGATCTGTAAGGAAGGATTTGTCACTGGACTCAGATAACATATTAGTATTGAAGTCACCAGAAATAATTATATTGTTATATGCTGAGACCAGTTGGACAAGGGAGGATTGGAAGAGGTCATCAAATGGAACACGGGGAGGTCGGTAGATAACGGCGTATAGCAAGGGTGAGGAGATGGTTGAAATTTCAACAAACATATATTCTATGTGAGGTAAGGGATTATGAGGAGATATTAATAGGATTTTGGCTTTCAGGCTATCATGAATATACAGCCCGACTCCACCTCCCCTGCGATCAGATCGGTCATGTCTGAGAAAGGAGTAATTTAATTTATTGTTATAAACGTTTGTAATTATCTTTTCGGGTCTTGTGATTACGTTGTTTAAGCTGTTTTTATTGTCGCTTGCTCTCATTTCAACTTGCATTTGCAGTGGTCTTTCTTTGTTTTTGTTTTAGGGGATTCTCATAACGTGTTTTGAACTTTATTCTTTTATGCGCTTGGGAATTTCTACAAACCGTAGGTATTATGTTATAATATGATGTAAAAATTATTTATTGTTTTTTTGCAGGATCTGATTACATTTTTGATTTGGACGTTACATCGCGATTGCGCATTCTTCTAGATCACTTTTCATTTAAGTTAAAATGTGCACTAGCTATAAATAAATGTCATAAACTCTATTAGTATTCCCGAAAACACTATAAACGATCCCTCTATCGAATATTTATGAAATAGAAACAGTAACTTAAAATGAGTAAAAGCGATAACAAATTTGGTTCAAATAATGTTATCAGAACACCCGAAAATAGAATAAACGATTCCTCAATTAAATTATCAAATAATTGTAAGACCAAGTAAGGATACGGATCCTTTACAAAAGATTTAGTTTAAAAATATTACTCATGACGCTAGAAAAGGAACTATAACAAATCCTTTTATAAAATAATAATAATAATAAAAAAAAAATTAAAAAAAACCTAAACGATGTATATTCCAGCAACGTTATAATGAGAACCAAAAACAAAATAATCAATCCCAATATCAATAAAAAAATATCAAAAATAAAGGTGAGTTGAAATCCGCACGAGTGATAATAAAAAAGCTTTTAAACATTTCATAACCCCGCGAAAACACAAGGATAGATCTCTATAAAAATAAAAAGATTAAAAGTAAATAGAAGTTGAAATACGCATGAGCGATAAAACATACAGCTCGAAAAACGTAATCATAACCACCCGAAAGAACATTAAGTAATCCCTATATCAATAAAAAACATTAAAAGTAAATGCGAGTTGAAATACGCATGAGCGATAAAAAATACAGCTCGAAAAACGTAATCATAACCACCCGAAAGCACATTAATTATCTCTATATAAATAAAAAACATTAAAAGTAAATTCGAGTTAAAATGCGCGGGAGCGATAAATAAATAAAACTAAAAAAACATAATTATAGGACCCGAAAACACAATTTTCAACACCTATATCAATATGAAACATAAAAAGTAAATTTTAGTTAAAATAGGCGAGAGCGATAAAAAATACAGCTCGAAAAACGTAATTATAGCCCCCGAAAGCAAAATAATTAATTCCTATATCTATAAAAAATATTAAAAGTAAATGCGAGTTAAAATACGCATGAGCGATAAAACATACAGCTCGAAAAACGTAATCATAACCACCCGAAAGAACATTAAGTAATCCCTATATCAATAAAAAACATTAAAAGTAAATGCGAGTTGAAATACGCATGAGCGATAAAAAATACAGCTCGAAAAACGTAATCATAACCACCCGAAAGCACATTAATTAATCCCTATATCAATAAAACACATAAAAAGTAAATTTTAGTTAAAATAAGCGCGAGCGAAAAAAATACAGCTCGAAAAACGTAATCATAAACACCCGAAAGCACATTAATTAATCCCTATATCAATAAAACACATAAAAAGTAAATTTTAGTTAAAATAAGCGCGAGCGAAAAAATACAGCTCGAAAAACGTAATCATAAGCACCCGAAAGCACATTAATTAAACCCTATATCAATAAAAAACATTAAAATTTAATGCGAGTTAAAATGCACGCGAGCGATAAAAAATACAGCTCGAAAAATTTAATTATAATACCCGAAAACACATTAATTATTCCAAAAAAACTACCCCTCCTCTCTAAAAAATCAAAATCAACAACTATATTAAAACTAAATAGACGATAATTAATTTTTTTAAATATTAGCTAGTAAAAAACAGAACTTGTTATCAAATATCTAAGAGACCCAAAAAAAATATCAATTATTATATGCCTAAATTATTAAAAAAGCATAATGTTAATTAAACTAATTATTTTTCAATAAATAAAACGGAATATTTAAGGCTAGAAGTGAAGAAAAAGGTGACATTTGACTTGGAAAAGGTAACATTTGAAATGGAAAAGGTGACATTTGACTTGGAAAAGGTGACATTTGAAATGGAAAGGGTTACATTTGACTTGGAAAAGGTTACATTTGAAATGGAAAAAGTTACTTTTGACTTGGAAAAGGTTACAATTGACTTGGAAATGCTATAGATAAAAGGCTTGAATAATGTTGGGGCCTATACACACTTCCCAGGTAAAGGGGCTGAAAACTAGGAAATATAATAGGCTACCTATTTAAAAACACAGGATTTCTTCTGGAGCCAGATGTTCTTATTTCAATGCAAATCTCCTTCATTATTACTCTTCATCAGAAGAAGTTTGAAAAAAAAAACAAAAAAACAAAACAGGAAAAACATCTGTTTTAATTTTAAATATTCAAAACCTAATAACTACCATTTATCTAAAACCATTGTGTTGCTATAAATTAATCCTCAATTGAAGGTCTATTTTCTATAAACTTTGATTTCTGTCACAGTAATTAGATTTTCAAATATGCAAACATCTTAGATATTATTTGTTTTCTCGACTTATTTCTATTTTTATAGTTTTATAAAAGAATGTATAATGCGATATATATTTGGCCGCTCTTAAGACAATGATGAGGGAATGTATAATTAATATAGTATGCTTGGATTTTATCATTTTAAAATTCAACGTACATATTTCATATTATTTTATGCCTATTTAAATAAATTATTTTCAGATAAATAAAGATATTCAAAAACCCATTAGTGAAAGTATTTTTACCATCAACTGCAGTAACAAATGTCAAATTCTAAATAACGGAATCAACTGTAAGAAGAAGGCTGAACGAACTATCTGTAAAAGATTTTCTGATGGATCTGAAAATTATATTGAAAAAACATGTTGGGAAACTTCCTTTAGCAGGTATTTTATTAATTAATTTTAATTTTATGTGGTGTAGCAAAATGACTTAAGCCTTATGATTAATCTTTAGCTGAAATAATATTTTATTTTTCAAAATAACTATAAAAAACAATTCAGTATTCCAGCTGAAAAGAAAATATATATCCTTCCTTTGTTAATTATAATCCTTCTATTGACTGATTTTTTATCAATAAAAATCATTTAAATATCTGTTTCATTATTTTACAAACTATAAATCTTTCAGATCATTCTTTATTTTTTCTAAATATTTACTTCAATTTTTAATTAACACGTTCATGCCGGTGCTGATTTCATGTTCTTCACTGTGAGGCGGTGCTGGAATGAAGCTGTGTTTCATCTTACGCATTATATAATACTTTACTAATTATAATTGTTATTAAAAAGTGTTTATAATAAATAACCGTTAATATTTCATTATTGTAATTTTCAGTGTCTAATAACACGATCTAATGTGTAGCACCGGTAGGTGCTGTCCAATAAGACAGACTAGTGCGGGTCACTGGTGCCCTGCGCGGGCATGAACGTGTTGAATGGAACAGGGAGTGGCGAGGTCTAATGGGTTGAGTACTGGTCCACTGTTCTCTTGGTCCCAGGTTACAATATCGGCTAAGGCAGAATTAATTATTCTGTCATTTCAGCCGTGAAGTGACCCTGAGGTATGGATACCCACCCTTCTAGGGCATACTCAGTCTCTATAAAGTGGGTACCCATAAATTGAGGGGGAAACTGTCAGCTGAGCATGATCTAGGCCTAATCACCTCATTGCACGGCTACTGGCCATGAAACATCATGAATCTCTATTAATACTGAACCCTAGATCCTTCATGGATGTTAGAGGTACAGGTTTTCTTTCCTTTTTTTAATTAAATGCAACACTATTGGAGGATAATATTTATTTGGCCCTGAAAAATTAGAGAGGTAATAGTATATGTTATATTATTTATTATCTATAATTTTAACACTTCTTTAAATAATTTATGTTATCATCTTCCTGTTCATTAAGGTTTAATCCTTTAAAAAACTAAAACGAATTATTTAACTAGCATTACTTTCACTATACTAACTATTTCTGTTATAATGATAATATATACTTATTTGCTAATGAAGTGTATCATGGGAATAACCTGTTATAAAAATTTGAGGATTCAATATTCTTGCATTGTGATACCTTCTAATTATTGCTAATTTTTCTTGTTCTATTGACCCCGAATCCCTGTTAATTGGAATGCCTGGGCTATCCATGGCTGTATTCTATCATAGCATTCCTGGAAATGTTTGGGAGGTTTGGTGTATATATTCCATTGATTTAAAAAAGTTATAGTTATGATGTTAATTGGGGAGCGGCATGGTCTAGTGGATAGATCACTAAGTCTACTGATCTCCGAGTCCCAGGTTCGAACCCCGGCTGTAGTAGAATATTATTTATTCTGTTATTTCATTCATGGGGTGACTGTGTGGTATGGAGATCCTCCTGGGGTACTATAAAATGTTTACCTAAAATTGAGCGAAAAACTTGGCAGCTGAGAATGATCTCCGCATTTAACTGTATTAACTCTAGATGCAGCTGTAAATTATATATTCACTTGAAGTGTTAAATATTGTATGAATGTTATCTTTCACCACTATTATTAATGTCCAAATTAGGACAGATTGTAATATTACTCAATAAAAATTGTTGTTATAAGTTAATAAATAAAAATAAGCTTTTATTTGTGTGGTAAAAGACATTTGTAGGTCTAATAGTCAATGATATATAGGTATTACAAAGAAAATTAATTTTACTTATAACGAGACATCACTGACATTGCTAACATTATTGTGATTATTATCATTTAAATGGATCATCCTAAGAGGATATCCATGATAAAAATTAATATAGATTATTAAATCATCTTTAATTTGAGTTGTATAACATGTCTGTAGGACTAATAGTTATAGAGATGTAGTTCTTTTTTTTTTTATATCATTAATTTGGTTGATATCTTGGAAACAGCCTTCCTAACAATATAATGATTATAAACTACTTTAGGAGGCATAAAATTAGCTTTAATTTGTGCAGTAATAGAAATCCGTAGGTTTAATACTCTAATATCGACATGTCATTGCAATTATTACATGGGTCAGAATTTCTGTCCCTAAAAATCAAATTTTGAAGCATGTCTGCTGCGGCATTACACTAACTTTTGGGTGGCAGACTAGTGTCATTTGATTCCTAATTTTAGCTAGTATTTTTTTTTTTTTCTCTGGCGTGACAGGCCGCACGTTTCTCACTGAAGTATAATAGGTTAGGGTCATCACTCCCTACACCTGTCATCTGATGTGGCAACCCACCCTCCTATGAAAGGCAAACTAGCTTCATTTGATTCGTAATTGCACCTAGTATTATGAGGTCAAAACTAAAATTTTGGTAATAAGAGTCAGATTTTGGGGTCCGAAAGCGCAAATTTTGGAATGCTTCTGCTGCTGCAAACCACCCATCTATGAATGGCATACTAGTGTCGTTTGATTTGTATTATCGCCTAGTGTTATGAGGTGAAAAGGAAAATGTGGTAAAATGAGTCAAGATTTTGGGGCTCGAAAGTGAAAATTTTGGAAAGCATCTGCCAGGGCAGCCCACCCACCTATGAGTGGCAGACTAGAGTCTTTGATTTGTAATTTAACCTAGTATTATGAGGTGAGAAGGAAAATCATGGTCAAATGAGTCAGAATTTGGTTCTTTTTTAAATGGCCACCATTTTGTAATTCACCCCCGTTTTGAGTTGGCAGATATATTTTTTGCTTTACCATGATAGATGTTTTGCATAAAACATACTAAACCTTTTTTAAACTTATGTCTCCCAAAAATCAAAGAGGAACATTTCTCAAACAATACAAGGAGGGCCTGACTTGAGGGTATATATTGATATTGGCTTTTAATTTTTTTTTTTTTTTTTTTTTTTTTTTGCTTGAGATGTTTTTAGGTTCGTGTCACACATTTCAAATCATAAAGCCCGAAAATTAAAGCTCATTTTAGCTTGACAGGTATATCTTCTGTGTATGTTTGTCTCTAGCAGGTTTCTTCCACAGACCTTTCTACCTCTTCAAAACAGAATGGGTAGTTGTTGCTGGTTACTGATTTTACACTACTTTTTCTGTTAATATATTGCAGAATATGGCTTTGTTTCGTTCGTGTACAGCCTACGATAAGACAACAGAGTACACACCAGCTTTTCTCATGTTTGGCCACAACTTTTCCAGCCATACCCCTCAACAAATAGTTTGTGATGGTTTAGAGACCATAACTTCAATCAACAAGATGATCCTGGAAGATCAGTTGTGGCAGCCTAAAAAAACAATGCATAGCGTTCTAATTTTTAAGAGAAAACAATCCCGTTATTGGAAGGTCAGCAAGCATGGATGAAAATCAAGTTAAATGTGGTGCTTCTGCCCTCCAACTAATCCAATCTTACAGATCCCCTGCCAGGCTGGTCTATCAGCAGTAACAGTTCTCCATTGTTTTATTCCCATCTATCTGTCTGCCTTAATATCTCCAACCATCACTTCCTTGGACCTTCAGGCACCTCCTGGTATCCTGTGCATAAATTTCCTTGTGTCTCAGCTGCTCTCCATTGGCTCCACATGACCAAGGTACCCTAACCTTCCCTTTTTTTTTATTATAGTCATATTGTCAGCCTGATTGTGAAATATTCACAGCTCATTGTTTTCCTTGTCCTCCTCTCTCCCCTTGAGCAGATTGGCATATATAATTTACTGTGTGATCCATCTCTTTTTGTTTTTATTTTAATATTTTGGAGAAATCTCATTTCTAAAGTTTGTGTGAGACCAGAAGATTAAGTCTAATGATGCTGATAGATGTTGGTCTCCGTGGATGATTCTATGCATTCATCCTGAATAGATAGCTAACAATGAACAGTTAGCTACTGCTGAGGTTATTGATAGTTTCCTTCTTTTTGTTACTGCAAACAGTTTTTCTGCAGTTTGGCCATCTTCCTTTTGTGTGAAGGTGGTGGACATCTTGCTATTCTGGTTGAATGAAAAATATTTTTTATTCTGGGACATTTAGTCTCCTAAGAATAATGTACACTGAACAAAATAAGTGTCACTTGTTATTTGTCTGGCTCCATTCAAATACAAAATAAGTTATCCAACTAAATAATAAATTTCTTCATAAATAAAATTAAAACATATGAAACTTTAAATGTATTAAGTTGTATTATTTATTCATCTAGTTGCTTTAGTCACGTTTTTTACTCGTATGTATATGCATAAGATTGATCTTTGATCAGGTGGAGAAATGAATGATGTTAAAATGATTCTCCTATGAATGAGATTAGAGAAAGGACTTTATGAAGGGAAAAAAATAAGGATTCTATGATAAAATAGACATAAATCAGTAGGTTGAGATCTTGTGTTTGGGTTATGAATGAAAGAATGTAGAGTGAGGAGGTTTAAGAGTGTAGAAAGGTATTTTCTTTTAAATCAGTATAATGCCACCCATGACTAACATAGCAGTGAGAAATATGAGGCCATCTCTGTGGTTGTGGTAAAAGCAAGTATGGTTGGAAAATAATTGAACTGATTGTTGTTTATCCTATTTATTTTGGGTAGTTAGTAATTTTTGGGCATAAGCACATTATAAGTTAGGAATGGTCATTTTCTTCACAAAGTTCCCATTCTGATCAGAAAAAAAAAAAAAAAAAAAAAAATATATATATATATATTCTGGAGTAAAAATATTTAAAGTTATAATGATATTTAAACAAATTATGTTTTGATTGAAATATTGTTTTGTTTTTTCAGATCAAATTCCTCACAACTTGTGAAGCCTCTTAAAACATCTATATGTATAACTACTGAGCCCTATATTCCATTAGCTAATATTAAATCAAGAGATTCATCTATACAAAAACATAAATTTGGCTCAAGTACAAAGTTTGAACAGTCCAGGTTTATTGAATTACAACCACGTAAATCTAAAAAAAAAAGTCATTCCTTACATAGTTATGGTAACTATTAATCTTTATTAAATATTTTGTTTAACTAGAATAATATTAGTATTGGGATCAGTTCTCTAACAATCCTTCATTTATCTTATTTATAGGTGGAATAATCAGGAGTCAGTCTTTAAAACACTGACTCCTGATTATTCCACCTATAATAGTTTCTACTGTCGACTATACATCCTCAATATAATTTATCTTTTTAGTATTTTCATGTGTATATTCAAAGAGGTGATTGTAAACTTTAAGAGCAACAAAAAAGTTAATTTGTCCAATTCCACCTTGGAAAGCCATTTAAAAGAAAAGAAGAAATTTTAATTTTGTGTTTTTTTTTTTTAAGTTAGTCATATTTTAAGCTCCAATCGCCTTAAAAATTTAACAAAATTTCCTTTAAAAATTACTTTATGTATATATATATATATATATATATATATATATATATATATATATATATATATATTAACTGAATCCATTGCTAGGTTTTTAGATGAGCCCGTATTAAACAAATAATTTTGCTTTTACAGACATAAATTCACATTTTTATGAACAATTGGAAAAAAAAAATTTCTCAGTCCTATGCTGAGCTGCATATGTCTCTATTCTGAATAAAAATATACTTTTATTAGCTTTTGTTTTGTAAGAATTAAGTTGAGGTCCAGTCTTGGTTTCTAGTTCCCCAACTGACGAACATAGCCAGATGCTGATTCAGATGGATGCATATCAAGCTCAAAGCAGCTTGGCTCAATGATCATTATGCATTGAAATGTATCAGGAAGTATGGTTCAGTCAGGTAGCTAGACTGAGTGAAAAATTCACAACTAAAGTATGTTTATAAAAAAAAAACATGATTAAGTAAAGCCAACCATGTTTTTTAAAACAAAATTTGGCTTTTTTTACCGAGGTACTGTTGGAACTAAACTATCTTAAATAGTTTTTCAGTAATAATTTAAATTTAAATAGGTCACTTTCTATTCTACAAAAATGTGATAATTTAAAAAAATACAAAATTTATTTTTTCTGTATAGAATCAGACCATGGCCCATATGAAATTTTTTGTTGCATTCATATACCAAATCAAACATAAAAACAGACAACCCTTCGTCATACAGACCTATCAGTTTTTTTCATGTGTTCTTACATGTTTGAGAAACTACAAAAGACTTCTTGGCATCCCAATGAATAACAACCTAATAATAATAATCATTTCTTTATTTATTCTAGGACAAGTCCCTTTAGAATAATACAAAATACAATAATGTGAGATTTACTGCCTTAGAGAAAGATTGAAAAAAGAAAGAA
The DNA here is from genome assembly GCA_023052935.1 of Piezodorus guildinii. Classification (NCBI taxonomy): domain Eukaryota; kingdom Metazoa; phylum Arthropoda; class Insecta; order Hemiptera; family Pentatomidae; genus Piezodorus; species Piezodorus guildinii. The sequence goes on from CM041295.1 coordinate 57,826,615, forward strand.
AAAATATATACATACAGTGAAAAATAATAAATAAAAAAGAAAACAACTAGACAAATGACAAAAATAAAAATATAATAAACCAATACATATCTTCTAAAACTAATGGCTGTGAAAATATTGTAAAAAATATGTGTGATGATTAAAGAATATAAGAAATAAATAATTATCATGTTCTCATACATAACCTAGACTAAAAAATAAAATACAATTCTTACTTATTTAAAAAAAAAAAAAAACAATAAAAAATTAAGAAACATTATTATAACTTTTTCTGTTTACATATTTTCATGGAAACTGGATCAGTCAGGATTGTTTGGAAATGGAATGGACAAGATTTGAAAGTCGTAAGGGTATTAGAATTACAAATATCAGAAGGAATAAGGGTGGGTATAATCGAATGACGATTATCAAATCATTCGATTATTTCAATCATTCTGGAGAAACAAATGATCATTCGAACTGAATTTTTTAACAATAAGGGATATAATATTAGTTTTTCTTCAAAATCTCCAGAGATATTCCCATACACCGTACAGCAATAGTCAAAGTGGGGAATTATCTGGGAGGGGATCAGAAGCTTATGGGTTTCAAGAGGAAAGAGGTTACAGTGTCCATTTAATTACTTAAAGATGATGAAGGAGCGGTGGGTGATGTCAGAAATATGGTTTTTCCAGGAAAGGTGTTGGTCGAAGACGATTCCAAGGTTTTTAATGGATTGATGGAATTTTATCAGATTATTAATTAAAAAAAGGGTCGGAATGGGAGTTTTAAGGAGCGGACTGGAACCTATAACTATGGCATTAGTCTTTTTAACATTCAGCTTTAGCTTGTTATCCATGGCCCACTGACTAATTCTATTTAAATCATTTTGTAGCTTTTCGGCTGCTAGTAACAGATCCGAAGGTGGGAAGGATAGGTAAATTTGGAAATCATCGGCATACAAATGATATTGGGAGTGATCAATAAGGAGAGGAAGGTCATTTATGTAAAAGCAAATAGGTTGGGAGATAGTGATGAGCTATAATACTTGATACCTGACCATTAATATGGATTCCCAATGCAGTATTCAACTATTCATCAATTACATAAATTGAAAAACTTCATTTCTTCAGCACAATAGCAGAAATAACGTTCCACAGGAATATTTCTAAAAATATCACTCTATCATTCAATAGGCTGGCATCGGGGGCCTCTCTTTAAACTTAAAATAATACTCCCTTTTACCTATTATTGTACTCTTAAATCCTTCCTTTCTGATGAATATTTCTTTCTCAGTTAGTCAAAGCTTAGAACTCTTTATAATTAGACCAGCCTTAGCTAGAATACCTCAAGTATCAGTTCTTGGTCCACTTCATGTAGTATATATACATGGTATTCCAAACTCTGGCTCCAACTTACATCAAGGGTACATTTTTAACAGAAAATCTAAATCCTACACCCATCTTATACAATAGTGTTTATTAAAAAAATGACTGTTTTTCAACCAAATATTTGTATTATTATTTCTTTGATATTAAACACAATTGATTTTCAAAGTATTAATATAGAGTATAAAGTTCATTGTTATCTACCGTCATTAGACATCTGCTAGCCAATCGCTTGATCCCAAGCTGATAACATTCTTTGGGATGGCTTTCAAAGAACTCTTGGATGGATTGGAACTCCAATTTCAACTTCCGCTAAATTATTATTATTTTTCCTTAAAGAAAATGGTCCATGGATCGAAAAAAGTAGTAATCCGATGGTGGGAGGTCTGGACTATATCACGGATGAGGCAGAAGTTCAAACCTATGAAGTTCTTTAAACTTTTCTTTGGTTCGACCGAAATTGTGAGGAATGAGGATATTGTTGGAATAAAACTCGTTTTTGTTTATTCAGAGCTAGATAACGCTCTTAAAGACAACTTCTCATAAAATCTTTCCTGTTGTTCGAAGTAGAGTTCAGAATTCATAGAGCATCAATCAGGAACTAATTTGTGATAAATAACACGTTCAAAATTTCAAAAAAGGCTAAGCATGGGTTCTGTTTTTTTTTTGTTTTTTTTGCAGCAACGGGAGAAGCAGTTTGACCGTGATCCAGCCAATGCTCATTGGTATTCAGATTTTGCCAGTAAACTTTTCATCACAGGTGATAGTCTTCTTGTAAAATCTCATATCAAAAGGATTTTTCAATAATTTTCATGAATTGCTAACCTCTTAGCCGATTACAGAAGAGTAAGTTTGTGAGGGTTCAGTTTGCTGCTCTTTTTTACCTTCCCCATTGGGAATAATAGTATCTTTTGACACACCACACTTCCTGCCAGGTTTGCGAGAAAATGGGAACAGATTTGACTGAACAGCTTCCTGTAGAACCTCATCAATATCCATTAATGGTCGCCCAGAGCCCTTCTTCTTTTTATACATCAAATCTCTACTGCTAAATTTTTCTAACCAATGCCGTACAGTGGACTGGGCAAGGAGACCTTCCCCATTATATTTAATAATGTCATGAGTTGCTTCAGTGGCTGTGATTTTTTTTTTTTTTTTTTTTTTTTTTTTTTTTTTCCTGTAATGCCTCTCATTTGCCAAGAATTTTGTAGGGCATTCTCATGTTTCTTCTTTGAAACAAATAACTAAACTGATGATTTTTTTTTAAAAGAAATTGAATGGGATTAAACAAACTTAAAGAATGCTGTAAAGGGATTATTAAGTATTAAATAGGATTAAAATATATGCCATTGTTTGAAATCTTGAATTTGATAAAACAATCTTCTTCTTTTTTCCCCTTTTTTTCTATACACCATATTACTTTAAACTATCAACTAAATAAACACTATGCTTAGTCTGAATTCTGTAAAAATATACCTAACCTCACCAAATCCCAAATTATTACTTTCACACTTTGACAGAATCCTGCCCTCCAATATATCTTGACTATATTTAAATTTCACAAACAGAGAATACAATACTTTAGCCTGATTTTTGATAGAATATTCTTCTTCCATGTCAAAGAATTGAAGCCCAAACATTAAGAGCAAATGAAAAAACACTTAACCTGAAACTAAAACTATTGTACTCAATTATTTCAAAACATTCATAATTGAAAACTTACTCTTAAGTGGTGCTTATTCCTATTTGGACTTATGCATTGCTTAGATATCATATAGCCAAAATTAATATATATTAATCTTTGTGCAGATATAACAAAAAAAAAGTCAGTTGATTTGATACCCATGAGAAATATTTTTGAGGAGAGCGAATCTTCTACTACTTCAGAGTCTACTTCAAGTGATGGAGAAAAGGTAATAGCTAATATGGTACAGTATACTAATGAAGCCTATGATTGACTTTCTATTCATGTGTACTTCTTTTGTTGCATTGAAACTTTTCCAATAGCTTTTTATACAGCTATGCTACTACCCTTATTTTAGGAAAAAAAAATTTGTCGTCTTGATTACAGAAAATTTAGTTTTCTCAGCTTAAGAAAAACTTGAAAGCAATGTATTGTACTAACCAACCAATAGGAAAGAATCCCCTAAACGATATAGAAAACTGAACCCAAACCCGTGATTTGGTTTAGAAGGAGTTAACGGAAACCAATAATCATGACATAATTTTATAAATATAGAGATAATCAATACCAAACAAGGATTTATTACTCATATTTCATTTGCTTAAAAAATTGAGTATTCAATAACACAACAGAAAAATCAAAGCATAACACATATGTAAACTTTTAATGAACACCAATTGTTAATAGTTAAGAATATCAGAAGAAAGATATGCACTGAGGCAATAAAGAAAAACAATAAAACAGTATTCACTGTTTATTGCCTGAATTTAAATTGTTAACAAATATTAAACTATTACATTTGGTTTAAGAAATAGTTAATAGTATTTAATTTTTCTTTACCATAATCTTATCTTTCTTATAAATAAATATTAACATATTTTATTCTTTGGAATTAAAAGCACCTCTTTTCAGCAGAGTATATCATACTGGTCATTCGTTTTGAAAATAAACTGAATCTCCTTAAAGACATTTTTTTGCAGTTAGAAATTAATATATTAGTGTTTCATATTAAATAATAAAATTTCCTATTTATAAAGAAATAAACCAAAATACATTTACCTAAACTTGACAAGATACGATGCACATATCTTACTGGTTTGGCCACTATACACCCTACAATCTCATTCTTATTTATGTACATAAAGACCTAAGTAAAAAAAAAATAAGATTCAATATTATAAAAATAAATTATAAATGCAAAATATTTAATTAAATGCAATAAATAAAAGAGCAAATGAAGATTTGGGTTTTAATGTCATAGAATAGAATAGAAAATAATTTTTATTCTGGGACAGGGGTCCTTAAGAACAACAGATGTGTACGATTAAGAAATACAATGTGCCAAAAGACTAAAAGAACACAATTAATTCTTAATTACAATGGTGGAATAAATAAAAAATTATACAACATAATAGAAGAAGAAAATAAATAAATAATTCGGTTGGATAAATGTGTTGAACAAAACAAAATATAAATTAATTGATTAACTAAATTAAATTTGAACAAGAATTAATAAATTTTCTTTTATTTAAAGTCATATTTGATTTGAAATATAATAGAATTGTATTGTTGCTTTCTCGGCAGAACAATTCAATAAAAATATTGGCATTTCCAAATGTTTTTCTTCAAAGTTAAAGCACTTTTTTTTTTAATCCTCCCCCCCTCCAAATTGAGGTTGAGTGTTGAAAATTTGAATGTAAATTCAGTTTGTGTCAGAGAAGTGCCTTTTTGGGAGGGGAGTTCTCAATTTCTTTTCTTTTTTAGTTTATTTTATCAACATTAGATTTATTTAAATATTGGATAAAAATATAATTTGTTTTTATGAATTCTATTTATTTCATTTTTACTGAGTGTTTTTTTTTTTTTTTTTTTTATTTGATGAGTTTTTTACATCTTAGTTGTTTCCCATCCCTATATTTTCTTGCTGTAAGAGCAAGCAGGATTTTATATCCGTGCACTCTAGTATCTAGATTTTAGAAATTCTGATATTCAAATCTGAATTTAAAAATATGGAAACAAATATATATATACATTTTTTTTTTTTTTTTTTATGAGACCGAATCAGAGTTAAAATTCATTATCAGCACCAAAAAAACTTATTGATGTACCGTGTTTTAACTACATGTTTATTAATATATCATCATCATCATTAATATAACGACATTGAAAAAAATATTTTGGGGTCCCCAAAGGATCTTTATGGTACTTAGTCTTAGCCTTTCATGTTATTTTTGGTACTCCGAGGTTCAACTTTAAAACCTTTATCTCCTATATTTTCTGATGTATTGCATCCTGAATTTCCTTCTGCGTGTAATTTCAATGAACAATATTAAATGGTACAGGTTTCAGCCTGCTACTCAATTCACCCTAATGTAGTGTTTACTTGATAGTTTGATGCACCAATTATTTTATTTTTTAATATACGTTTTTCTATTATCATCCATAGAATTTTTTTCAGGATGTAGAAAGCATGTTTTTTCAATCAGTTCGCCATCACTTACAAAGCAAAGTAGCAAGAAGTCGACATTTAAAATTATCCAGTTCTTCACCATTGACAAAAAGGAAGAAACCTCTTGAAAAATCTGTTGGAAACCTTATTGTTAATGAATGGGACATCGAAGAAGAAGATGCCACAGATAAGGCAACTGTTGTTAGGAATAGTCGCAGATCAACACCTACTGTCAAACAACTTAAAAAGCAAACTGTAAACTATGGAAAATTAAGATATGATCAATCACAATCAAGAGGAAAACAAAATGTCGGAGAAAGAAGTATAAAATCGTCTTTGAGAAAAGACAAAGCACAATCTGCTAAGAAACGAAATGAGCGATTTGAAAAAAGGGTCGCTTCTGTAAAAGGTAACATTTATTAAGAATTAAATATTTATTAAGAAATAGTACCTAAATGAATTGGGTTGTTACATCATACTTATCAATCTCATTTGATAAGTAAAGATTAGAATATTGTATTATCTTTTTGTTTGAATATAATATGGAACCTGATTACATTTATTAAGTTATTTTAAAAATGATAAGAACTTTTAATTGCAATGATTATATCATTACCATGTAAATAATAAAAAATCGAATGTTCTCTATTAAATTAGTCTGCCTAAATTATTTACTATATTATTATTATTACTATATAATATATTATTTACTATTACTTATTCAGGAATAATGTATCATGAGGTCTTAGGTATGAGGCCCTCTGCTCTCAGAGCTGTACTAAGAAAACAAAACTGTATAGTGATTGAAAGTAGTTACAGTTATTAACTTGTTAATGATTCGATTGCATACCTTGGCTCTGTTAAATGTTATTCAGATCAATAGCTTGTTCATGGAAGAAAAAACATAATTAGATTTTAGTGATGATTCCAGTGATAAATCATTGTTGTTTATTACTATTACCATTTCTCGTGAAATATAATACTAAGATTCTGTGCTCATCCATTTCTTCAAAGAAATTTTATCCACTGATTATTCTTTGCTGCAGAAGAACTACAAATAAATTCTGGATAAAAATGCACACCCCACTATTTTTATATTAGTTTGTGAATCCTTCATTTTGAATTAAATTAAAATAAGATTATAAGCCTATTTGTTTGTTTGTTTATTTAACATCACTTTTTGCTACTATGGCTAATCAGACGATCCTACAGTGGGGGTCCTAAATTTTGCCTATCCAGGTTTTATTAGGATAGGAATCTTTAATAAGTATATGACATCGCACAGGCTCAGGACCACCTTTTAACGTCCCCTTCGAAGGACGGTATAACTAAGAATTTTTTACTCCCATTAAAAAATCCTAGGACCACTTGCGGGTTTGAACCCACAACCTTTGACGTAGGAGGCTGTTATGCTAACCACCCAGCTACAAGTGATCCCATAAGCCTATTTAAAAACCTGTCCAAATAAATTGCTTTATTACACATTCAAGTGCAGTTCTCAGTGACTTATATTTTACTAAGTTAGTAACTAATAGCTCTGTCTGTTTGGATCCATTCAATCACCTAGATAATGGATTGTTACTGGAATCATTGAACAGTTTCTTTGAATAGCTCCATTTATAGGCAGCTTGAATTGTAATTTATGGGATAGTAAAAATGTACCATTAAATTTAGTCGTATTCGCCAATTATAGTGTGTTGAGTCTCAGTCCACCTATCCCACTGGTCTTTCCATCTTCAGGATGGTACATCCTGTTGCTACTCGCATTTTTTCCTTAATAATCTGATTATGTATGCTCGGTTCTACCAGGAAAACGTCTGCCCTCCGGTCTAATTAATGCCTTCTGAGTATTGTTCATTCTGCAGACATGCCCATACCATTTTAATTGCTGCTGTCCCAGGATTTCACATAATGACAAGACCCATAGAATCTTCTTGAACCCTGTCATTTCTGATACAGTCCTTTTTGGTCTTAACAGCTAACCTAAACCGCTTTGATCCTGCTTGCATGCTTATAGAGGGTTATCCAACTTTCTAATCCTTGTTGGATCACCTATTCAAATACCAAAATCTTAACTTCTATGCTTACCTCCTTGCTTTTCCAATGATGAGTTTGGATATATAGTTTTTAAATCCATTGGTTTTCATCATCCCATTTAGAATCTCCTAATGAATGGAGAGCCTTCTGTGATTTATCCATCAGGACTATATCATCTGGGTATCATAGTCTGAACAAGGCGGGGTTAGATTCTAGTCTGCCACTACAGCTCTTGGGGTCCAGGTTCTTTTTCACACCTTTCATATCTCATCCATAAGAAGGTTAACAAGAATCAAAAGTCTTCTTCTTCAAAGGATTAATATATTTTCCTCTCCCGGAGGATATTGAGAAAAAATTTTCAAGTGGATAATAAGCTATATTTCATTAAAATATGTTTTTGAAATATAAACGTGTTCCAAATGTGATCAATTAGAAACCTAAAATTCTGTCATTATTATGGTTATTTAAAATTTTATTATTATTTTATTTTTTAACAGCTACTACATTGATGGTTGCTCAGGATTGCTCAGTACCTTCACCACCAGTGTGGACTGCATCCTTTAGTGATGTTGTTGCTGGAACTGACATATCATACTCTAGTGTTGTTGCCACCAAACATAGTGCTTCCTCTCTAAAGAATGGTGTCAATTCTTGTTCCAGAGGTATTTTAAGAAAATTATTTAATACAAAATATCTTAAAGCCTATATCATTCTGTGATTTTGCTGTAGTCTTATATTTTACAACTAATTTAATTTATATACTACCTATAGCAATCATGCAATGATTAAAATTCCAATTGAATTAAAATTTCAATCAGAACCATTGATTACTTTCCTAATGAATATTCATTATTTCAAACAAAACTTCAATAGTAACTGTAATTTTAAATATTAAATTAATTATTTTACTGTAGTATGTTATTCCATTAGAGTTTGTACTGGGCTGTTAACACAGTCTTCCTTATCTTTATTTTTTGTATTTATTTATTTTTTATGTTGGGGCACTATTGCCTTGGAGATCTTTGGGTTTGTCATGTGGCTTTCTTATATATTGCTTGGGGAAGCACAGACAGCATGAATAGAGGGTTTTCACTGAACATCTCATTGCTCTGTATCTCACCACCAATGAAAGGTTAGGTGAAAACCCTCCATTCATGCTGTCATAGCTCCTGCAAGCTAATGGCTGAGCCTAGAAAATGTATATGTATATATATATATAATATATATATATATACATAAATGTATGTGTGTGTTGTGTGTATAGATAGATAATATTTCATACAAGTTGATGAATGAAGGCACGCGAACAAGGGTGCTGTCAAGAGAATTGTTAACAGTGCTGAAAGAATGCTTGTGGAGGTTGGTCTGACCATTAACCCACAAAAAGTATAGGTGTTGTATTAAATAAGGGGAAGCTGCTTCTCTCTTGAGAACGGAAATGTCATCCAGACAATAAAAGAAGGAGACAAAATTAAGTATTTAGGATGCACGTTCTTGGGAGAGCTAGTTTTTAATGAAGATTAAGTGACTAAATGTCAATGCGAGGCTCCCCTAAAATATTGGTCCATTGCCCAGCAACTGTCTAATGTCCCGGATGTCGTGTTCCAGTCTATCTTTCGGGTATATTGAAGAAATAACTGAATGTGCTGAAAGACTGGAGGTTGAACAGGGCAACTGAAATGTAAAAGCTCATCAACAGTCGCATTGGGAAAAGGCATTTGAAGAATGAGCTAATTACAGACAGGTGGCTGGGCAAAGGTTTTCAATAAAATTCCTATTAAAAATTTGCTTAATTTTTTAGAAAAATTCTATTTGAAATGATTTGGAAAAGATTATTATTGATGTAAAAACTGATAAGGTTGTATGAATTGAGATGATTAAAATTTCTCTTGTAAATGATTCTTGAGCAATGCTCAGCCATGATATTTCATTGTCTGAATGTATACTATGCTAATACTTTTTTTTTTCTTTATGTATTTATCCATTTTTTTTAAATTTATTTATTTATTTTTTATTAGACGCTGGAACATCGTCTAATACTAAAAATTTGTCTAATGAATGGAAAACAGAGTACCAAGATGCTGTTGAACAAATTCAACAAGAAAGTTCCTCCAATGAGCATACACCAGGTTCGTAATATCCTATGTTTATTTGTTTACTTTCCATTTTAATGTTTGTGAACCATTACAAATAATTTAATTTTTTACCTAGATATACAGATTCAATGAATCAAATATTCAATCCATGCACATATTATCTGAAGTGTAACAAATTACTGCTGAAACATTAAGTATTTAGTATTACCTCATGATATGTTTGTGAGTCAGGGTCACCACCAACCATTTGGCACCATCCTAGTTGCTTCTTTTCAATTTCAAATATTGAGTAGGGCTCTTGCATCTTCTGCTACAGGCACCATTCACCACAAGTTTGGTCTTCTAGCTTTTTTTGTACCATGGATTTCTACAGTGAGAATATTAATTCTTAAATCTTGAGTTAAAGATTTAGCATGCTGATTATTATAACCATTGTAGTAATCCTAGTTTGACTGTATTAAAATGAAAGCTATTGAACAGATTGTTCAGTTTTTTTATAACAGCAATTTCCTGATACTTTGTTTTATGAATCTGAAGGTATTCAGTTAGATAGTCCTCTCAAATGCCAGGAATCTTTTATTATCTCCCTTTTTATTTTATTTTTTAATTATGCCTCCCTATTTCGGCTTCCTCCATAAGGGATCTGTCAGTCCAGATCCACTCCGATCTGGATGGAGTTTTAGCTCTTATTTTTTGCAACCGGGAGCATACTTCTAGATGCATTGCATCCCTTTCACACTTCACATCAAACAGACGACAAGTGTAGACTATATCATCTTGCATCACTCCCCTCTTCATTCCTGTAATTCTTCGAAGCAAGTTTATTCTTTGTTTGCTTTTCTCTTTTATTGGCCAACTATCCTGCATGCAGATTCCAGCTTAACCTATTATGAAGCTTGAATCTTAAGTAACTGGTTGATTCTGTCCTTGGTAGTATTTCTGTGCCATATTTCAGTGTTATAGGAAGCAGCTTTTTGGATAGTGAAAACAGTTGGAATTCAGTTTTTGATGCATTTAATATCATTTCAATTGCTTGGCACCAGATTTTTAGCTGCTCCATAACTTCACCTAGAAACTGTTCCAGAGCATTTATTATATTACAGAGCATTGCTTTTCACCCAAAGAACTAGATCATCTGCAAACAATAGCATTTTTAGTGTAGGAATCATATCCTATCCTACTAGTAGGCAGAAAAGAAGGGCACTTAACAATAATCCTTGAGGAAGACCTTGTTTTGTTTGTTTAAATTGTTAATATCCGCCTATGTACTTAACCCTAATGAATCTTAGAGACAAATAAAACAAAAGAAACCTGTACAGACACCCATTTATCCCCATGTTTCCACCTTTAGTTTAGCCGAGGCCTTTGTATGATTTATTTTCTAGAGTTAAATGATTGCTTTATAGATCATCACCTTTACATCCACGGGGAGGAACCTACTTCTTGAACTGTTTCCTCTGTCGATAGTAGTTTTTGTTGGCTCATTTATTTTTCTTGTTATATTTTGAGACATGTCATTTTTATGTTTTACTCGAAGCTCTAAATAAAGTAATGCTATCAACACCTAAAGTGGCAAGCTTTAAGGCAATCGTGTATTTTTTCTCCCTCTTACTCAGTACTGGTCTTCTATTCCTATACCAGGTCATTTTCTTGGCTATCACTAATGCAAGGAATGCTTCCTCCCCTGGTTATTAGTTGATTTGGTTCTAGATGTTTTGTTTCAAACCAATCTTTGGAATAGGGTCCCACCTAACTGGATTTCTAGGTTTATTAGTTGCTAATAGCTTTATTTTCTACAAGATTGAAGAGCGTGTAGAGAAGGGTTTCTGTCTCCTTGTTTTTTCACATGATTGAATTGTTTCCATTTACTGATGAATGTTCGAAACTTCTCGCTCGTCCATGCTTAATAATACATTTTTAAACAATTAAAGCCAAATTTCCTTCTGAAGTAAAGCATGGTTATAAGGTCTTATAAGGCTCATGTTCTGCCTTCCAACTTATTTTCTATCATCCTATCTAAAATTGTTGAACTCTCTTTCATCCAAAAGGTCATCAGCAATAGCAAAACACTTAGAGAACATTTATCACATTATCCAGTTTGATGAAATAGCAGTACTTAACAAACATGAAAGAAATTGAGTTTATGCTTGGACATGGCTCAGTAATGCCCTGATGATGGCTCACAAGCTTGAGCCGTAATGTCGGCAAAATTAAAATTATTTAGAAAAAGACTGACTCCTGATTTTTCCATCTATAATAGTTTCTACAGTCGACTATATATCCTCAATATGACAGAAAAAAATAAATAAGAGAAGAAATTATGAATATATAAATAACGAAACATCCAAGAAACTTCAACAGAAAGAATGGTTACAGGCTAAGCAAATTATGGTTCCTGCACACACCTCTAATGAAAAAGAAACCGGAGGACAAAAACCAAAACGTGACCGACCACCAATCAGAATCAAGAATTATGTTGACATCATCACCTAACCAATTAAATTCATAAAAAATCAGACTCAGCTCCCTTAACCATATTGGAGCAGATTTTAAAACCAAAATATTCTTAATTAAAACCCTGAAGAAGGCAGCATGCCACTTCGTGGCCATTCTCCTTATTTTGAAAATCTATTTCAAGATACTCCTCATCTTCTCTGGGGTTAAGCGATTCTTGAAAAATCCTTCCATCAGAATGCTTTATAGCTGGACAGTTGTTTCAAAGGCCTGATTTTATCCTGCATACTTCATCAAAGAACTTCCTAGCCTTCATTGTTTTTGCTCTACTCTTCTATCTTACGCATGTTTGCCTGTAGTGCATATCTTTTCCTGTGCTTCAGACATGTTTGGCATTAGATCTAGCGTCTAATTTTTTAAATATTGCTCTGATGTTCCAAAATAAGATTTTCTGCATTTATCTTCACAAGGAATTTTGTATACAACATTTGATTTAAGTTCTAATTTGTCTATGTCTTTGGTTTTAGTGCAAAGTTAGGATAAAGTAGTTAATTTTTTTATGTATTATCAGAATCACTATTATTTTTGTTAATATTGAGTGCTTTAGCAAGTTTTTGGAAAGCGTCTGTATGTATAGGATAGTGTCAAATATTTTTGTGCTGTTCTCATTGTGTGGTTGTTTCTTGGACATTGGTATCTGCTTCAGTAGTTTGCAAATAACTTTGTGTGTATAACCATTTTCTAAAAAGAGGTCAACTACTTTGTTTTCTGCAGTTTGTTGGTGTGTTTTAGACATTAGTTTTCTCGCACAATCAATTAATTTTTTTGCTGTGTTAATTTTATATCGATTGGGGCATTGACTTGTGTAGTTTGTTTATTTGTTTGTTTATTCATTTAACGTCACTTTTATGCTACTATTGCTAATCAGATGATGCTGCAGTGGAAGTCCTAAATTTTTCCTATCCAGGTTTTATTAGGATAGGGATCTTTAACGAGTACCTGACATCGCACAGGCTCAGGACCGCCTTTAAATGTCCCCTCCGAAGGACGGCATAACTAAGGATTTTTTTCTCCCATTAAAAAATCCTAGGGCCACCCGTGGGTTTGAACCTGCTACCTTTGGCATAGAAAGTTGTTCCGGGAAGGGATAGACTTCTGCCACCACTTGGTTTATTTTTCCCCGTTTGGTTTGTGAATTAACAGTACATCTAAAAATGGTAAATTATTATTATTTTAAAATTCTATCGTAAAATTTAATCTGTGCAAATATTTATTAAATTCTGTTAAAATGATTTCTTCTTCATTATTTCCTGTTGGTATTGTTGTTAAAATATCAACAAATTTAAATAAGTACAGAATTTCGGGGATAACTGTATCAAGTAGCTCTTCTAAATAAATATCTGCCAGAATTGGAGCAATAAGGGATCCCATGGGGCAACCATACTTTTTAACATAAAAGTTTTCATTAAATTGGAAATATTCTCTATCCATACAGAGGGTAAGGAGTTAGAGAAATTGTTATTTGGGGTGGTTTTATGTGTTTTTATTTTGCGCCATTTCTTTTCTATTATTTTTTTAATTTTCATAATACAGATATTTCTGAATAAGGAAGAGGCGAGGCGTCTAATGAAATGAGTTTATAACCTTTAGACACATGGATTTGGGTAATTTTATCATGGAGTTCGAAGGAATCTTTGACATTATATTTAGTAGTAGACAGATACTTTTAAATATTGGCTGAATATTTAGAAAGTTCATATGTAGGGGAGGGAATTAATGAATGATACTATGGTTCTGACTGGGTTTTTAGGTTTATGGTTTTTTATTACTGAATATAATTAGAGGATGTCTGGGAATTTGTGATGAGTTTGTGGTAGGTTTTAATGTCTATGTATTCTAGTTTTTTTTTTATTGTATATAAAACTATATTTGTATCTATCATTAATTTGTGGGTAGGATTTGAACCGATTTTTTTATATTTGTCTTTTAACAGTAAATATAATCATTTTTATTAATAGCAACTGTTTGATTAGTTTTGTCTGTTATTGTGATTATTACATCCGGTTTAGATTTATAAAAGTTTCTGTGGTTTTATATATTTTTTGGGTGTCCGAATTCTTTTTATTATAGTTTCTATTGTTTTTGTAATTTATTTGACACATTTACCTCTCATTTCGTCCCGTTTATTTTCATCTATGTTGTTTTGTATAATAAACTCTATGTCACTAATAATTGTAGTTATTGGCACATGTTTGGGTTCAGAAGTTATGGATTGTTTGGGGCCAAGGGATAAAAACTGTTTTACTTCTGATGGAAACTCAATATTGGTAAGGTTTACAAACCATTTTTCATTCCTGATATTGGATTTGTTTGAGTTTGATATTATTTTTAGTTTACTTATTTGAGTTTCTTTTATTGTACTACAGTTTTGTTTATATTTAAAAAAAATATTATTGAAAAAACTGTGACTAATTTTACAAGGTAAAACTTTGCAAATTTATAATTATTGATATCACTAATTAAAATATTAAATTTAGATATAAGGAAATGATTATCATAAAAATATATAAAAATAGCGCCATAAACAAAAAATGAGATGTCCAAAATCTTAATTCATGTCATGCAAACTGAATAAACACGTATTAACAATATGTCTGAATAACAATAATAATGATACTAATATTGATATTTATAATATCGTTATTTCAGTATTTAATTGAATTAAAATCAGTTGCAAATTAAATGAGTTATAAACTAATACTAAAGTAAAGTAATAAAAAGTAGATAAACTCTATCTTAGAACTCACCTCTTACTGTATATAAAATTAATATTAGAATATCTTTATTCTCCTGACACTAAAATATTGATATTGGTAAATATTATAACATTACTTTGCATTAAAATATTTAAACTTACAAAACAAAGTCATGATGATCTTATTGTCAATATTTAAATCGTAGTAAAACAAAATTGAAAAGACTACCTTGATCATATTAGCAAAAAAGTATGACATTTTGAAATTAAATTCATTTTAATAATATAGATTTCAACTAAGCACAATGTATATTTTATTACTAATTAAAACAAATGTTTTTTTTGTTTTTTTGGAAGAGAAACTGAGGTGTTCTCTGTGTTGCACATTCATCAGTGTTACACACCTACATACATTCCAAAATCTTGATCATATTAGTAAAAAATTATGACATTTTGAAATTAAATTCATATTAATAATATAGATTTCAACTAAGCACAATGTATATTTTATTACTGATAAAAACAAATTTTTTTTTTTTTTTTTTGCTTGGAAGAGAAACTGAGGTGTTCTCTGTGCTACACATTCATCACGTTTACACACCTACATACATCCCAAAATATATCTCATTCAATGATTAGTTTTGAACTAATACAACTCAATCTAGGACGTTATGTATTTGAATGTTCACCTCTGATAATTGAACTTAAGAAAAATACCTTTATAACATTAGTGAAGAAATAACTATATTTTAAAATATCTTTTTTTTTTAAACTATATTTTTAAATCATCCTAGCAATGGCCACAACTGTAGTTAAACATTGTTGTCGATCCCCACTTACTTCCGTACTTACGTCCAAATTTTATAAACATTACTGTTAAGTGTTTATGAACATTTTCTATTATTTCTGATTGGGTGAGTGCTTAATTAAAACTATTAATAGTGAGACGTTGTGAACCTAGCCTAGAGTGTCCGCCACGTGGTGGGGCATCCCATTACAGTCGGCTGGAGCACTGCATTTAGTTTTTAGCATCTAATCGTGCGCGAGTTTGTATTCAGAAGAATGGCTTTCTTTCTTTTTTATTTAATTTTCTTTTCTCTAGAAATATTTTACTTTTATTTATTTTTCTATATTGTATATAATTGCAAATATTCAGAGAGTTAATTTTATTTATTTTCAATTTATTTTATTTCTTAAAAAGTTTCGTAATGTCTTCGGAAAAAAATTTGTGCATTGACACTGAAGATGATACCGCGTTCTCTGAGGTGAGTGAGACAGACTCACAATACCTCAAGAGACGCACTCTTCAAAAATGCCAAAGGAACATGACTCCTGGTTCTCCTACAAAATCACCTAACAAAAAAAATAAATAAAAATAATAAATCGAAACAACAGCCTGAAAATCGAACTTTACCTTCAACCAGCAGCAATCCACCAACCATAGCCTTACCGATTAGCAATAAATTTGAAGTCCTCAAAGATCTACCTACTGAATCATCTGTGACCAGCAACTACACGGAACCAGAACCACCACCAATATTTGTCAGTAATATTGTTGACTTCATGAAATTCGGAAAGGAAATCGCCAATTTAATTGGACAAACAAATTTTAGATGTTTCTTCAGAGTCAAAGACATCAAAATTTGCACAAGCTGCAAAGAAAATTATAAAAAAGTGGTTAGTCACTTGACTGCTAACAATTATGATTTTCATTGTTTTCAACTCAGAGAAGAAAAGCCATATAGGGTAGTCCTGAGAGGACTACACAGCACAACACCTACGGCGGCCATCAAGCAAGACCTCGAAGAGTTAGTACACAATGTCAGGAACATTTCTTGTGTGATTCATCCTCAAGAAAAGTACCCACTTCCTTTATTTTTTGTCGACCTTGAACCAGCACCTAACAATAAGGATATATTCGAAATAAATCGCTTAGTATACTCAGTTATCCGATTCGAGGAGCCTAGACGGAGAAATGTAATAGTGCAATGTACTAACTGCCAACATTTGGGACACACAAGAGCATATTGTCATCACCAGTCTCGATGTGTCAAATGTGCAGGTCCGCACGCATCAGGCACCTGCCAGAAGCCTCGGGACACACGAGCAAAATGTGTTTTATGTAATGAAGAGCATCCTGCAAATTATAAAGGCTGCATAGTCTATAAAACTATGTTTAGGGAAAAAGCTCAAAACATATATAAATTGCAAAGCCAGATAAATACCGCTCCAGAAAAAGAGATACCTGGCCCTTCACTGAGAACTGATCCTATTACTCAGAGGACTGCAACCATTAACCCAAGACCAGCGACCTACAATAGCTCAGCAAAACCACACTCAACGATACTGCTACCTCGCCCTCAGCCGCCTCGACACTCAACATCCCAACCTCAAACCTCCTATCATCCTCAACAACAGATTGTCCAACCACAGCCCCAGACCTCTCATTTCCTTCCCCAGACCTCACATTCTCAGCCGAAATCTCCGAAAACTGACCTCACCTCTAAAAACGCTTAACTGCGGATTAAGTTACCTATAGTTCATCCTCCTCCCAAACTTCCAGTCTCTTCCCTTCCTTCCTTTCAGTGCCCACCCTCTTCAATTGAGACGTTGATTTCCAAAAGGTACTATATCCATTCTAGGAAATTTTACAGGAAGCGCGAAAATCTCTCATTACTATAATATTAAACTAGCTAATTTGGGTCTTTTTGCCTTAAAATTTAGAATTATTTTTTTACTATAATAATAACATTATATTAAAGTTATGAAATGAATTTTTTTAGAATGATTTGGAACGAAAATAAATGCGTAATTAGTACTTTTAAAAAATGACCGCATTTCTAAATCGCGTTTATTAAGGACTTGAGAATTCATTAGATAACATCAAATAGAATATTTAGATAAAACTAAATGATGAGAATACAAATATGTAAAAAAATCGATTTCTTAAAAAATGTCCTTTAGTACCTTTTGGAAATCAACGTCTCAATTGTACCTTCAAATATAGAACCTATACAACGGCCTCAAAGGAAATTTCAACCCCCACCTTCCCAAGTTAACACTCCATCCCATGATACCGCCAATTATTCCTATCCCAGCCACCAACACCCATCTGACATAACGTCTATCCTTTCCTCATTCCTTCTCGATCTACAAAATACAATAAGACCACTCATCACTCTCCTTACTAGACTCCTTTCAGCATTTCCTCTTAGTTTCCCACAATGAACAATAAGACCCTAGTTTTTCTGTCCTGCTTTGGAACGCCAATGGTTTGAATAATGACCGAGACGAACTTGACATATTTCTTCATGACAATTACATAGACATAGCCCTGATTACTGAAACTCATTTCACTACTCATTCCCACTTTTACATACGTGACTACATTACCTACAGATCAGATCACCCAGACAACACATCCCACGCTGGTTCATGTATCCTTATTCACAAATCCTTACCCCACTCCCTGGTTCCCTCCACTCTAACCGACACCATTCAGTCGACCTCTGTTACTTTGTCCATCCTACCATTTAACATAACCTTCTCAGTTGTATATTGCCCTCCTGCTACTTATCTCACTTATAACAACCTTGTATCCTTATTCCGATCCTTTGGTCCGCGCTTCATTGCTGGGGGCGATTACAACGCCAAAGACCAACGGTGGCGATGCCGAACGTCCAACACTCGTGGCAGGATTCTTTCCAGTGTCACAGCCTCCAATAGCTATTCCATCTTGTCACCCCAGAATCCCATGTACTGGCCAACTTTCCTTATAAAAACGTCCAGATCCTTGACATCTTTATTAGTTCCCAAATTCCCTCCGCTCAAACTACAATCAAATCCCTTGATGACCTCTCCTCAGATCATAGCCTGGTTCTACTTCTCATGCATTCACAACCAGTTCTTAAACCCTCTCTTCCTTTCCTGATTAAAGGACGCGTTGACTGGGACTGTTTTCATAATGATTTGGAGAGCAAACTTGACTTAAACATTCCGTTAAAAACTAAACATGACATAGACTCCGCCATACAAGAACTTACAAAGTCGATAGAAACTATCATAGACACCAACACATCGCTTAGCAAAATTGGACAGCTTCATAAAACAAGCTTACTGAATCACATTCAACTCCTACTAACTGACAAACGTAGAGCAAGAAAAAAATGACCTGACAAACAAACTAAAAACAGAAATAAGAAAATCCAAAATACAAAACTTTCAGAACTTTACAGAGAACTTGACCACTTCAGACAAATCTTTATGGACAACAACTGCAAAACAGCTAAAATTTAAAACCTTTAATTATCCTCTCCTCACTAAATCCCAAACCTGGTCGAGATCCGATGAAGAGAAATCCCAAATCTTTGGAGAACACCTTTTCAACACGTTTAATCCCAGCCATTGTGAGCATGGATATTCTGTTGAAGCAGAACTAACTGTTCCTCTCCAAATGTCCCTTCCTCCTAAGGCCTTTCACCCTTCCGAAATCATTAATATCCTTCAAAGATTACCATCCAAAAAGCTCCTGGCCATGATCTCATCACATCCCATATCCTGAAACAGCTCCCCAAAAAAGCCATACTCTTACTCACCTACATATATAATGCCACACTTCGTTCTACCTACTTTCCCGATCCTTGGAAATGTTCCATTTTCAAAATTATTCCTAAACCTAAAAAGTCTCTAGAAAACCCAGCATCCTACCCATCATGGGCAAAATACTGGAAAACCTCCTCCTAAAACGTCTATACCCAATCCTTGACATTCATCACGTTATTCCTGACCACCAGTTTGTATTTTGCTCATCACATTCCACTATACAGCAGTGTCACCGTGTGGTGGATGTGATATCTTCCACATTGGAGCGCGGAATGTATTGCACTGGATCCTTTCTCGACGTGGAACAGGCTTTTGACCGAGTTTGGCACCCAGGACTGCTCTACAAACTTCTTCACTTCCTCACTCCTACCTACTTCTTATTAAACCTTTCCTTCTCCTCCATATTTACTCAGACTGCAGGTGTGCCCCAAGGTAGCATCTTGGGTCCAATCCTTTATACCATGTATACAGCTGATATTCCTATTCATCCTTGCACTGTCCTCACTACATACACCGATGACACATGTGTGTTATCTGTGAACAATGACCCAACTATTGCTTCCCAAACCCTTCAGTCTCACATTGCTTCCATTGAAGAATGGTGTCAAAAGTGGAGGATCAAAATAAATCCTACTAAATTCCACCAAATAACCTTTACCCTTCGCCGCAAACCTATGTCTGCCTATCCCACTATATCCTTCGGCAATATTCCACTCACCTCAGTTGAACAGATCCGGTACTTTGGGCTGCATCTTGACAGACGGCTCACTTGGAATCCTCACACTAGACTGAAATGAAAAGAAACAGCTTGCAGATATCGTTTATTACAACATTTACTTGACAAACGTTCAAAACTTCCCACCTACTACAAAAAACTAATTTATATTACTATACTTAGGCCTATTTAGACATATGGAATTGAACTATGGGGATCCACCAAGCCATCAAATTCCTCTCACATCCAATTATTGCAATCCAAAATCCTCTGAAAGATCCTAAATGCCTGTTACTTTGTCACCAATAAAATAATCCATAAAGACCTGAATATCCCATTAGTTGCAGACTTAGCCCAAATTAGATATACTTCCTTTCACTCCAAATTACCAATCCACCCGAACCCACTTGTCCGCAATCTCTCATCTCCTTCTATTCCTGATCATCCTCCAAGGTGGCTGAAAAGACGATGACCTCGAGACCTACTTATATGAATAACCTTTGAGTGCTACCACTGGGTAGATTCTTCTCACGCCTATCATGTCCATATCTCAATGTTATGGTAAATAACATATTAAATATATATATATATATATATTTTTTTTTTAAATATCTTCATTTTTTCATTAATTAAATATAATAAACAAAGGGAGAAGATTCCCTTCCTTTGAGTGAAAAATCCTGTTATATTTGCAATTTTTGATTGAAAGGAGGAAAAAAAATTAAATTAGGTGTAAGCGATAAAAGGATAAGAAGAAAAATTATGCAATAGCCTAATCAACAAATTTCTACATCAACAAAAAAATTAACAATAATAGTTGTGAAGAAAGAGAAAATTAACCGTCATATTAAGAAAAAAAAAAAAAAAAAGAAAAAAAAAATGGTGTTATAGATATAAGATAAAAAAGTATCCATTTTAATTTAGATGTTTATATTTAGATCCATTTTAATCCATAATGAAAATAAAATTAAGGGTCTTAAATATCAACACAGGCAAAAAAGTAAAAACAAATACAAAAAAAGACCAACTAATTTAATTCTCTCACAAATAGATCAATCGTTTGAAACAGTTATAAAGCATATTCCTAAATTTCTGAATTTCCATGATACAAATGGCAGGTCCATAAAAAGAAATGTGTTATGTGTACCGCCAACTCATACAGTCTACTGTCACATTCAGATTATGATGACATAATTCAAGATGATATATCTCTACAAGATGGTGATCTTTTACAATTAAATGAAGCAATAATAACAAAACATGTGTTGAGGTATGGTTATTAAAATAGACAAGAGAGAGTATCAGAAGGCTTTGACAATTGGATGTTCATGTAAGGAAGAGAGTAAGATGGAGGTGGTGCTCGCTGTGGTAGAAGCACGTACCTCAGCACCAAGTATGGGGTAACTCTGCCAGGTAGGAGGCGAACCCGCACCTACCGATTAGGAGAGGGGACAGGCTAGGAAGGAAATGCTCCATGTGGTAGTAGCACAACAGCAGCGGATAGGATTCCTCAAAGGTGGTTCACATTGGTAGAAGCCATGAACCCCATCCTATGAGGAGGATAGGAGAAGGTATTTGAAGGATGTTAAATAAAGATAGACCACAATATGTTATAAAGGAAGAGATACTCTGACCTAGGGAGATACCATTTGGTAGAAGCAGGTTGGTGATCTGAAGAGCTAAGCTGACTCTTGGGGATGTTAGTCATCCATGTCAATAATTGATGGTGAGAGCTTTTCTACCAGACTAGTGTCTTGGCCCTAGGTCAAATTACCTTGAATGCTTTATTTATACTCATAAAATATTTACAATAGCATTAATTAGTAACAATAGACAATATCATTGAATATAGCTTCTTATATTCGGCCGGGGACTCAAGTAGCCACCGCTAGCGCTATCTGTGAGCGAGCATGTGAAATATTTGCTACACATGCATTCTCAACATAATCTACTTTTACAAATGTACTCTTTTTTCCATTAAAATTCCAGTGCAAATTGAGAGTTAAAAAAAGCTTTTTGTATTAAGCTATTAAATTGTGATATTTCAATCCTAGACATCAGACCTTGAATGAAGGAAAATATTTGTTTATTGGCCTAATTTAAACTTTGTTTATAAATTAATTTATTTTTCATTTTTTTAAACATAATTGAGACGTTGATTTCCAAAAGGTACTATATCCATTCTAGGAAATTTTACAGGAAGCGCGAAAATCTCTCATTACTATATTATTAAACTAGCTAATTTGGGTCTTTTTGCCTTAAAATTTAGAATTATTTTTTTACTATAATAATAACATCATATTAAAGTTATGAAATGAATTTTTTTAGAATGATTTGGAACGAAAATAAATGCATAATTAGTACTTTTAGAAAATGACAGCATTTGTAAATCGTGTTTTTTAAGGACTTGAGAATTCATTAGATAACATCAAATAGAATATTTAGATAAAACTAAATGATGAGAATACAAATATGTAAAAAAATCAGTTTTGTAAAAAATGTCCTTTAGTCTTTTGAAAATCAACGTCTCAATTGTCTCCTGAAGATTTTTTTTGTTTGTATACTTCTGCTTCTCTCACCATGTGAGCCTTTTTTAGGTGTGTTTTTAAATAATACTTAAAGTTCTCGTATATTAGTAAGGTTAGTAAAATTTTGGAAATAAAAAAATATAGTATTTAGCCTCAAGATTGGTATGCCAAAGTAGTATATACCTCATTGTATTTTTTATATACATTATTACATAGCTCATTTATAAATTTGGCTTTTATTTTTTCATATATATCTATGATGGCTAGACAATTACTCTATGAGCTTGCCTATTTTCTTATTTCAAAATTACTTAACCTTACCTTTCTTGTGTTTTCTCTTAATTTGGTTGGTGCTTTGCTACTCATTGAAAGCATGATAGGATCTGAACACTGTACTGTGAAAATAGAATATTATATTTGGAATCTTAACATTTTTGGAAATATGTTTTGTATTTTGCAATTTTCAACCGATTTTATAGTTGTATATAAACCCTGTTCATGCCCAGTTGGTTTCATTATATATTATATATTTTGTTTTAGCTCCAGTTGAATCTAAAGCCCCTTTCAATAGCATTTGGGGAAATTGGTCTTCAATTTCAGAATCTGTATCAGCTCAGTCTAATGTTCATTCCTCTGCTAATAGTCTTTTTACAGATTCTTCTTCACAGGTATGTTTTTATTAGTTATTTAAAATAAGACACAGATGACCTAACAGAAATAAATTACTCCCCTAAACATAAACAAGTTTTTTATTTTGACTCTTTTATTGTTATTTTATTTTGTTTTTTTAATGCTGTTGTTGAAACTGATAAAGAAATATTCTGTAGATTGTCCAATTCTCTTTCCTTGTTCTTGAATTATAATAAAAAAATAAGAAGGTTAAAAAAAAGTAATAAAAATAAATTTATTGCATAATTAATGACTTGTATATTATATACATACCCTCTCAAAAAACTTTTGTAGATTATTCAAGACTTTTGAAAATTAAAAAGAAATACTTTTCTTAAAACAAATGATTAACTACACTTTTAGAAACAAAAAATAAATTAATAATTAAAATAAAATGAATTAAATATTTTTTTGTACAAATGTAAAAAAAAAAAAAAAAAAAAAATTAATGAATTCGTACAAAGCCAGCCGGCTAGAATTATAAAAAAAAACCTAATTTAAAAAAATAATTGGAATTCATGTATCCATTCTTGAACCTGACTCAGAGTGTTGACTGATAATATATTTATCTTACAGGTAGCCTATGAACCTATATGGACAGATCAAAGCTTACTAAAGGTTTTACACGGTCATCAAGAAATTGAGAGAAAGCAGTCTGTACAGGATGGGATCAGAAATGGTGAGGGTTTCTTATGATTAACATTGATTTGAATGATTATCTAAAAAATTAAAATATTTAAAACATAGTATTATAGTAAAAATTAGTAAGAAGTGCAGTCAGTATAGAATAAACTCAACTCACTAATATGGAGACTTATTCAATTTTATGCCAACATTTCAGCCTATATTTCAGGTCATCATAGGAAGATAACAAATAGTGATATAAAAAAAATAAAATATTGGATTACGAGGAAGATATTTAGATTCAGTGATAACACAACTAGTCTGAATAATATAGACAATGTAAATAATGATAATTGAAATAATATGAAAGAATTTATTATTTTTATTTCCGTTTTCATGATTTTTCACAGTAGTTGTTATCTTCTTTTTCTGATGAGGGACTGAAGCATAGACCGTTATGTAAATTCAATGCACGACTATCACCTAATATATCAGTCCCTTTACTTTAGGGTTAGTTGACGAATGCTAGTTTTTTAGTTTAGTCCCTAGTGCCATCTTAGGACTCTAGTATTTTTCTTGCCACCAAATATACCTGCTCTTGTCACTTAACAGTATATTTTTCTGCTACATTAAACTCATTTTCTGTAATGTAACTGTTACATTATCTGCAATGTATAAAATATATGTTTATATAAAGAGATAAAATGTATATGTCTAGTATAAAATTTGATATTATTAATAGAAGTATGGATGTTAGCTGAATTATTTTAAAAGAAAAAAATCCCCTCATAAAGTTTTTAAAATCACCTACCCTATTCAGAATTCCAGATGAAAAAAGAACACTGAAAAACTTTGATAGAATTTTCAATAATAGCCAATAAAAAATGCAGATTGGTGAGCACGGCAACACGACTTGATTCTCAGTACTCTCAAGCTGCAACACACTTACATTATTTAGTTTCTAAAGGAATTAGAAGGTTTAAGATGTACTTACAAGGCTAGAAACAGTAAAGTCACTTTAGCTTATACTTAATTCTCTGTGAAGACACTATTGAATTGAAGATTAGTAGGCAAGCACTTCCCAAGATACTGTGGTGAATGATAAGTTAGAAATGCCCAAGGAGAGGAGACTAAATGGATGCAACTGCACTCGAAAATGCTGAAGGAGGATCCACATGAATAAGCTTTTTTGTGGTTACTCTCTGAGCACTTGAAAGAGAGATCCAGGGCACCTGCGGCAAGCCAGTTTGTTTTTCATTACAAGCTCCAGCTTTATAAATATGTGTAATTTAAATGATATTCACAAAAATAGTTTCCCAATAACATATCATAGATCCCCTCCCCAGTCATTGTTTATGGTCCATCTGTAGAGAACCACTACTGTTTTACAGAAATTTAGAAGGAATGGTTTTCAAGGGTGGTTTAAATGCCATGGTTGATTTCATTATAGATAATTGCATATAGCAACCTTGTTGAAAATCAAATTGTTGAGCCTTATTTAGGGAATATTCTAGGAAGTTTGAAAGTTGATTTTGTGCCAGGCATTTCAGTGGTTTAAAAAAGTTATTGAGGAGAGAAATAGGACTGAAGTCATGCGTTGTAAATGGTTGAAGGTATAAGCTCTTGGATGCTGATTAGAAATATCTACTTTCCTTAAATTTTTTTTTTTTCTGGAAATATGGTCTTCTTCTTCTTAATTTTATCATCTTTTACCATTGATCCTGCTTATACAGCCTGATCCAAGCTCCTTTATCGTGGACCAGCTGTTCATGCCTGTTCCACTCCTGTAAATATGTAAAATGCAAACAAACAAAAAATAACTTCTTTTAGTTATTTACACTAAATTACCTATAATTCTGGGTCTAATGATTTATTTATTTGGCTACTCAATTGTTGGTCTAGAGAGAGTTAGAATTTTTACAGCAGAGAAGGATTCTATAATTCTTTTCCAGGTCTTTTGTTCGCTGTTTCATAAGAAAAATGGTTCAAATAAAAATAAACAAGAATGTCTAAAGTAATTTGATCATATATCCATTCCACCAGTATTACAACTGATGTTCTGAATTATAGTTGCTCTATTGATTTATTTGTATTCAGACTGTTTTAGTTTTCTTCAAAAATGGGTTTATTTGCTTATTTTTTGATTATTGTGACTTGGCAGTGCGTTTTGTTAACTGAGGAATTTCTACAATCATCTTGTTCACTGGATTTCCATTAATGTTTTATTTACCGTTGAAAGTTTGCATTTTTAAACGGTAATCTTTTTAACAATACCTGTATAAATATTTTATATATTTAAGGCATTTTTAGGGCTTTTGGATATTTTAAGTATTTTTATTTAAGTTAAAATTTACCTATGTGTTCAGAGATAATGGACAAGAAATAGATATTTTAGCCAATTTCAGTGATATAATGAACTGAATCTTTGTCATTCTTATTTCATCTCCTGTATTGAACACTTAATAGAACTTTTCTTGTTTAAATGATTTGGCGACTTTGACCTATTTTAAGGGCCTATTCTTGATTAAGATAAGGATTAGTGATCTTATGAACTACTTGTTTCTGTTCTAGTTATTGTAGTGATTTTTTTTTTCTTCCTCAGTCTTACTGTTAACACCCTATGTTATGGTCTGATAAGGTATTTCATGATTGTTAAACCAAAAAGAAAAAACATGATATTTTTTTTTGTATTTAGCTTTATTACTTTCACATTCTTTATCTTAAATTTGTTTAAAAAAAAATAAGTTATTTTAAATAGAATTCAAAGTGTTCGCCATGGAAGTGAAAAAAAAGTAGAAGAGAATCGTAATTCAATTGTTTTATTATGGGCTCGATGTCTGTCTAGTGTTGAGTGAGATAGCGTCTGAGCGGTGAGACTGTGCTGTATATAGACCAAATCAAATCTCAACGAAATCTTTAACGTATTTGTTTCACAAGCTACATTCTTTATCTGTTCTTTAAACTTGGAAGCACTGCACTGTGTTTTTGTCAATTGTCAACCCTGAACTGAACTTTGTTTTCGTAAATATTGCCTAAATTTAACATTTATTGTTAATCTAATTTATTTATATCTCCATTGATAATTTTGTTTCCTATATTTTCTCACATCTCTTTTTTAGTTAAGTATTTAATAGGTTAATTCTGTTTCTTATCTTTTTTTAAATCTGTTTGTATGTTTCATTACATTAATTATGTTTCTTATGTTTTCTATATGTATTTAGTTTGTTTAATAATTGTATTGTGAATATTTGTTAACTTTAACTATTCTATTTTTTTTGTAAATCAATCAATCAATCTACTAATTTACTTTAATCGAACCACTCTGAATTTGAGTTATCACTTGGAAGTGCTGATTTTTCATGGATAGCTGAGCATAAACACTTACTATCATTTTTTAAATTCAAAAATTTATTTAAATAGTGTATCGTGAAGATGTATTAAGATATTGATATGTTTTTATTAATTAGAAAAAACATTCCCATTCTTGGACATAATCAGAGAAATTTTGAAACTTTTTTTCTTTCTTCATAGTAGAATTGGAATTTGAAATAAAATACAATCACATATGTATATTAAACACAATTAGGAAAAAATTCAAGAGAATAATAATGAAAGATCCAACTATCCTAGTGCTCTATGAAAACTCAGAATACACAACCCAGGGTAATAAAATTATGATTTTAGTTGTTGTTGCAGGATAATAATTATAATTACAGCTAAGGTTCATGCTACCCCAAAATAGAAATGTCCACTTGCCCTAGTAATAATTAGAATTAGATGGTAAATGGAGATATAGTAAACATGAGGTTTTGGGTTGTGCTCTAGAATGAAAAATCTGTTATGAGGTATCTAACCTGGAGGTGATTGTGCACTACTCCACTAATATTTCATCGAGTTAATAGGACACTGAGTCTGCTCACTGGATAACTTATCGGGAGCCATGAAATGTTAAATTTAATATTATAAAATCTATAATATAAAATATCGCAACCAAATTTTATAACTAATTACTGATATATATTTAGGCTGAAATTGAGCTAGGAAGAAAATGTAGGACTATTACTAAACAGGCTTGGTGATGGGCTATTGTACCAAATATGGTAGTATCACTCATTGAACTAAAACTTGTTATATTAATATAAGGTTTTTTTTATTTTGTTTTTTATAGAAATAAGTTGGCCAGTTATCACTTCTTTGTGGGAACCTCTTTATACTCCTTCATCTGCAGTGGATACACCACCACCTGTTTGGGGCTCAGATGTTTGGGGGCCTCCAATTACTCCACCTCCACCTCCACCTCATACAGAAGAAGTGGTAATTTAATTTTGTTTTATAGTATATTTATGTATTTTTGATGAGATACATTTTTTCATAATCTTTAATATGTAACTGTTAAATTTGAAGATTGTCCAATTCATTAGTTGATTTAAAATTTTGATATAGATGAACTGGATTCAATGACTGCAGGAATGAATTTTTTTTTCCTTTTAAACCAGTTCATAAATACTACCTTAACTTACTTTTTAATAGTTCTATATGTGAACAGAATTTCAAATGGTCTGAGATCTGAAAAGGTATATTATGTGAAGATTTTTTAAAAATGTTATTTTCACATTCTATCTAACTTGTATAAAACAAACAAAAACTGAAAGAAAGAAAAGAAATCTCCTAAAAAATACCAGGGTTGAGGAAATTTTCTTCTTCTTCTAACTCCTGTGTGCTGCGAAGCGTGGAGTTGCCGCCTTGGTCCATCGAGCCCATTGGTCTCTGTCCCTTGCAATTCTTTTCATCTCTGGGATGGTGAGTCCTCTTGCTGTACCCAATTTCCTAATGTAGTCTGAATCCATACACCTGGGTCTGCCACCCAAACCCACTTGTCCGTAACCTCTCATCTCCTTCTATTCCTGATCATCCTTCGAGGCGGCTGGAAAGACGATGTCCTCGAGATCTATTTATCTGAATAAACTGTGATGTGCTACCGCTGGGTAGTTTCTTCTCACGCCTATCATGCCCATATCTCAATGTTCACATTTACTTGATGTATTTTTTTTTTTTGTTAATACAGTTGTAATTATCACTATAATAAATACATAAAATATTCCTATGATGTTTATAATTATATGAAGTTTTTATATATTTATTACTTTGTATAATGTAACGGTATTATTGTTGATTTTAATTAGTACTTTGCTATTACTTTTTTTCAGAACCAAACTAATTTAGAATATGATCCATTCAAATCTTTAAGCAATATATGGTCTCAGCACTCACCAAACATATGGAAACCACCTGCTTCAGAATAAGTATACTTAACCATAAAAAGTAATGAACTGTTTATTTGTAAATAATGTGTGTATGTGATAAATAACG
Source organism: Piezodorus guildinii (assembly GCA_023052935.1). NCBI lineage: Eukaryota > Metazoa > Arthropoda > Insecta > Hemiptera > Pentatomidae > Piezodorus > Piezodorus guildinii. The sequence goes on from CM041295.1 coordinate 57,855,965, forward strand.
AAATGTATATATTAAAATATATAGATATATACAATAAAACACACATTATCTCTCATTCACTCTCTCTCTCTATCTATCTATCTCTTTCTCTTGCAAAACACATAAAAACCTTTTGGAGAGCTTCGGCTGTGTTTCTTTAATCTTTGTAAAGTGCTGTTAAAGAATAACCTTTGACTTGTGTGATATTTTTTTCCTAAAAGGTTTAAAACCAATTTATTTATTCTTAAGGATCCTTCCTTCCCCCCCTTTTTTTTATTCTGTATAACCATTTAACTAATGATACTTAATCTATCTGTTAATGCACAAACGTAGATTACTATAATTAAAAGGAATCTTGAACTTTCACATTTGGTTGAGAAATAGTAACATCTATTACCAACATACTAATAAAAATTATATACTGAAGATGTACTGGCTTTAATTTATTTTTATTATTTATAAATAGTGTTTTAACACTTTGAATGTGAAGTTTTTATTTTATTTATTTATTATTTAAGATTACAACTTTTTTAAATATTGACCATTAATTTGCAATTTGTCTACTTTCAATGAATTTAAATTCCTTTTATATATGAACTATAGAATGTAATAAATATTTTTCTTTCCTTTAACAGATATATTTGTCCTACAATTTACAGTATTCTCTCCATAGTATTATGTCACAGGCTATCATTCAGTTTGTAATCAACATTAATGATGCAGTTAGACCTCTATTCAACTGATAGCCACTTTCCAATGGCTTTGTTCCTTGTAGATAGTGTCAGCTGAGGAGGGGACAAAAATGAGCATTAAAATACAAATACATACATTTATATGTTAAAACTAGTTGATTAATATGATCCAATGTAATTGATTAATACAATTTAAATTGTGTAACTAACTTCAGCACAGAAAACTTTTTTGTGTCTGTGTAAAAATTTACATTCTATACTCTTTATTTAACTATAAGAAATTCATGTGTCATAATTTGTAATATTCTAAGTTAAAAGGACAAAAATGTTTTAACCAAATTAGGTTTTGAAGTTTAAAGATTAATATCAAAGGAAAAGAGATTTGTGTCGTACAGCCAAAAGATTGCTAGGGATAATTTATGCATTTTCGTTTATCTTTGAAAATGAATCTTATAGTCCATAAATATTACATGGAAGAATAATATAGATACTGTCTTTGACGAGAAAACAGTATATTTGGTTTAGGTTTATTATTAAAAAGCAATTATCACTTATTTAAATCACAACCCAAGACCGTTAGACGTGTTTTTCTTAATTTGCAAAGTTTTGTAAGTGTTTGTTGTAAAGGATAAAAAATATCTCTTGGTGGAGAATAAAAAAATGCTATCAGCATTGGTTAGTGGGGTGTCCAGTGGAAGAGGTTTCACTAATTTCTTGATCAATATTACAACAGGCAAAAAAAAAAAAGAAACAAGTATTTGTACATCAGCCAAATTATCAAAATAAAAAAAAAAATTTCCAAAATGAATCTCAGTATTGCTACTGATCCATCTTCAAAGTGTTTAGTTCTGTCACCATTGCAGGTTGAACTTAATTCTTTAAATTTACGATCCTCTTTAATAGTATGCTCTTTCATTTTTGATCATTTGGCCCATTGAGGGTCTGTATACAAATAAGGGATTTATGTGTTGGGTGAATAATTTATGCTGATTACAAACTGACAAGCTATTCTCAGAAATGCTGATGTACATATACTGTTTTGATAAATGTTAAATTTTTGTTGTTTATTAGGACATATAGGTTACTGATTTTCTTTACTTGTAAAAATTATTTTAAAATAAAATTTGTTGTTAACAGTTAATCTATGTTCAATTTATTAATAAGCAGTATTTTCACTCAAAAACTATGCGAAATAATACTTTTTTCCCTACTGTATATTATTGTTTAAAATTTTGAAATTTAAATAAGAATTGATTTGGTTTTATATAATTTTTATTAAATGGTTCTTTATACATTCAGAAACAATTATTGTTGATTCTAAGTTAGTACTTCTGAAGAAATAAAATTATGATTGTAATGAACTTCAACTATTATCATGTATACATTTTAAAAATAACATTTGTGATATATATTTTAAGTAGATTAATTTTTTTAGAAATTATATTTTATATTTCTTTGATCATTGAAATACAATTGTATTTTATTCATCTACATGAGTTTCAGTCCTTATGTTTTACTAAAATTTTAAAGATTCACATTGAAGTAAAATATTCTGATTGTTGATTAACTGTTATCAAACAAAATACTTTGACTATTCCAAAATGTTAAAGATTTTTGTAGGATATATGGATACTAAATTAATACCTATCCATATCTGTTTTATTATTATTGGATACAATTAAATAGATGGTTGTAACCACAATAAATAATAAATATTGTATTTTATAAAATGAAATTAATTAGAGGTTTATGAGATTAATTCAGATAGATTCATTCCCTTGTTTTAAGTAATTTAAACTCACTGAAAATCTATAAGATTTCATTCAGTGGTTACTAAATACAATATCCACAACTTGCAATATAAGGAATTGCTTTCAAAGAATCAAATTAGTATAATAAATTGAATATACCTGTTGTAGAGTTTATTATATATGTATATGTGCGTGTAATTAGCATTTACACACCCATAAAAAAAACCTAAGGCAAATAAGATTTAGGCTACCACTGAATAAAATCCTTATTCATTGTTGGTTATTAATTTGGTTTCATGGACATTTTTTTTTATATAATTTTTTTTCAATAGTAAAATTCATTTCAATGTAACCTGTGAGAGTTGCATATAACCAGTATTATGGATGCTTTACGTAATAAAATTTACCAAAATGTGTGTGATATTTCAAGTTTATTTTACAGTACTTATTATTAAAGTGAGTTGTATTGGATAAAATATTTGTCATAGTCAATGTATATGAATTTGATAATGGTTTCATAAATAATATGGAAAACACAATAGAACCTACTATTAAAATATTTAGTAATGTTATCATTTTACGATGCACATTTAATTTATTAGATTTTCTCCTCTACTCTCAATCTTAGAAATTTGTTTTCTCCATTGCATCTTTTAATTATGGATTAGATCAAATCAAATTTATTCATTATCATATAATGGTTATGTCTTTCATGCATGATGTCTGTTGTATTGGATTTCTTCTTTTTTCCATGTATTGTTGATTAAATATATGAATGGGAATACATTTTTATGCTGATAATTACTTCATTATGTATAATTCATTGAAATATCTCATTTCTCAAATACCAATTTTCATATGAATGTAACTTCTTTGGTTTTTGACTAAATAATTGAATACAGAATAATTGCTATCTTCGAAATATATATTCATTTTACAATTTTGAGGTGATTATATGTAAAAAATAATAATGAAAAACAAGTTTCTTGGCAAAATACAATCTAATATTTTATTATATGTTTGTGTTTTTTTTTTTTATCCAATATATTCCTCTGACAATTATTAAGTATTTGAAAAAATATTATGATAGGGGTTCCCAGCACAAATTTTTCAAGGACCCCTCATCTAATTACTATGATGATAAGAAAACCTCTCACCTTATCCCTTTAGAGACTAGGACTATATCCTAATCTGGCATAACTATGAACTAGCTGTAAATTATAAAGTCACAAAATTGTGTATAATGTATTTAATAATAGATTTATTGCTATTTACAACTGTATAATGATATACATCTAGTAAATGAGATACAAGATAAAAATGTCATGGATTCACAAGTGGGGATACTACCCATTGGCAGCTCCCCAATATAATGTATTTAAAGTCATGTTTTGTTTATTTATCAAATATGTCAATTTATATTAATACATTACTCTTTGTTAACATTCATGTACTCATACAAAAATCAACTATAATTTATTGTTTTGTCACCTACGCACCATGGGTGCATTTTTCCCAAAAGTGGAATTTAATCATTCTTTCAGCCAATAAAATCATTCTTCTGCCAATAAAAACTAGCACACACATAAACAAACATACATATTTCTTCTTCTTTTTTCCCTCTTTCATTTTTGAGTTATTTAGTTAGTATTCAAACCCCAAAACTGCATTTAAATTAAGATTTTGTATCTCACCTTCAGTTTATCCAATTTAATTGTATATAAATACCAAACAAATTACAAATTGCAGCCTAGCTAAAATTGTGACCTTGTTCAAGAACTTCTACCAACCCTCCTTAATGGTTTTAATCTGTCAAATGGATTTGGAATCATGGGTGGTTATTTGAATCTTTGAAACAGAGGCAATTTATTTTGTCAAGAAAAAATTGCTTTGATATTCACTTGAAAATTTGTGTACAGGGATTGTTTGGAGAATTAAAAACAAATTAGAAACAGTTTTGAATACAAAAATTGTTTTATATTGGGTTGATGCAAAATTAATGCAGGTTTTTAGTAGGTATTGTAAATACGCCATATCTTTACTTTAACCATATATATTTAATCAAAATAATTTCCATCTGAATCAATGCACTTTTGCCAACTTCAACAAGCTTTCTTATTCCACCAGAAAAAAAAATCCGAATCCCTGGACTCAATGAAATCACGAAAAGAATTTTCAATGTCGTCCTGGTTTTGAAAATTTTTCTCCCTCAAAAAGTTGTCCAGATGCCTGAAAAAGTGGAAGTCTGTAGGAGAGAGGTCAGGTGAATAAGGCGGATGTTGAAGAACTTCGTAGCCCAACTCGTGCAGTCGTCGAAGCGTTGGTTGTGCAACGTGTGGTCTGGCGTTATCGTGGAGCAGGATCGGCCCCTTCCGATTCATCAATGCTGGGTAAAGACGTTGCAATTTTTGATTCATGCTGTCAATTTCTTGACAGTACTTGTCAGCAGTTATAGTCTCACCTCGATTGAGAAAGCTGTAGTGAATAACACCAGCATTATACCACCAAACTGTGACCATAACCTTTTTTGGGTGCAGGTTGGGCTTCGGGAAAGGTTTTGGTTGTTCATCTTTGCCCAGCCATTGGCTAGAACGCCTTCTGTTGTCGTATAAGATCCATTTTTCATCGCACGTCACAATGCGATCGAGAAATGGATCATTTTTATTGCGTGTCACAAGCATGGAGCAGATTTCAAAGCGGCGATTTTTTTGGTGGTCGTTCAATTGGTGTGGCACCCACTTGGCCAACTTTTTTACCTTACCAATTGCTTCCAAGTGGCGTACAACTGTGGATTGGTTCACACCGAGTTCCGCCGCCATTTCTCGTGTGGTTTTGGTTGGGTCTTCTTCCACTTTTGACCTCAGCTGGTCGTTGTCCAGAGCAAGATGACGGCCCCGACCTTCCTTGTCTTCGAGGTCGAAATCTCCTCTGCGAAACTTCTGGAACCAACGCTGCACCGTGCACTCATTAATAGCCCCCTGACCCCACACTTCATTAATATTACGAGCCGTTTGCGCAGCGCTGCGCCCTAATTTAAATTCGTAAAAATAAATTTGACGAAAATCGCACTTTGACATTTTCGATTCAAGACCTTTGAACACACTGAACAAAACGATTTTACTAAACAAATTCATGGTGAAAGAGAGGGTATTAGATAAGGTTTGTTTTGGTATAATAATGATCAATGTTAGGATTAGCTTTGTTTACACAATTGGAATTAAGATATTGCAATAGAGGAAACCTGCATTAATTTCGCATCAGCCCGATAATATGACTCAATGTTTAGAAGAATAGTTGTTTTATTATTTATAATTCAATAAAACCATCAGACAACTAAAATTTATTATTTCATTTAAAAATATTGTGACCCAGCTAATAGATTATCTCTGCCACAGACTTTTTTCAAATCTAGGACCAGAACATTAGTACCAAGTTGTCCTACCACTGAGCCATCCTGCTCCTTGTAGATTCTCTAGGGGTCTTAAGTTGTGTGATTTTCCATTACTGGAGTGTTGTAGGAAAAGTACATAGTTTACCAATGATATAAAAAAAGTCTGGTTTGCGTATCACACAACTTCCATATAAACATCTATGATTGCTGTATAAAGTAATTTATATTGTAAGATTATATTAAAAATAAATGAATCCAAGGAAACACAATTTAAACTTAATTTTTTTTTTTTTTTTTCCGCTGGCACGACAGGCCATGTAGGCCCTAGGCCACATTGTGTATTCTGCTGGGAGAATACACTCACATTTCTCGATGAAAGTTTAAATAAAGGGTAGGGTCATCACTCCCTACGCTTATTTTTATGAGTGGCCACCATTTGGCTGATGTGTCTCACTTACCTGGGGTAGAGGCTGTAAGTGAATCTCCATTAATTTGTATGCTTGAAAAAGTCCCGCCAGAACTGGGATTTGAACTTACGTCTAGCATGAGAGACTAGTGCGCTAGCCACTCAGCCACGTGCTCTCCTAAAATTTATTAAAACCAGGGAAAGTTGAAAGTACTTGTGTAAGTGAAGGTAATATGGTGTGCACAAGATTTTTATGTTTTGGACCATCTAACCGATGTATTATCACTATTATTGTCCAATTACGTTCATGTAATTTAATACTCTCCAACACTGAGTAGAATAAGCAAACAGTGGACAGAATCCCTTGGAAATGGCTCAATAAAAAAAGAACCTCTCAGTGCTCCATGGTAAAGAGGATTCAGTGTATTATGATTATTTTTGCTCAGATAAGGTACCATCACTATGGATATGACCTGTTGATTCTAAACTAAGGGAAGCATTTAAAACTGAAGTTTGTACCTCATAAGTACTCAATAATCCTTCAAAAGATACTGTAATAAGAGGGAAAAAAATCTTTGGTTGGTAAAGATAAAAATGTTCTTATCTCATAAGTTAGATTACAGTTTGATGAGGTTAAAGAAATTTAAACTTTTTCAAACACAAGTTCATAAAATTTATTTATTTGTGAAAATTTAACTCAGATTGTACCATCTTTAAACAAATATTATATTATAAAATAAATGCCATAAGTTTATACCACATTAACAAAACGTAAATATAAAAAATGTCAAGATGCATTATGTACGCTGTGTAGATATTGAAGAGGATACACTACCATTCCGTGTAAGCGATAGAACACTATTATCTTTGTTCATATCAGATTTTTGTTTCTTTACATCTGCATCTGGAGGACGGTGGGATTTCATGTGAGCACTTCTGCTTTTAACTTTATTAAAAACCCTGTTGAAAAAACAAAACAAAACACAGGATATAATATTAAATTTAACACATGGTAGTTATAACTTTTCATTTCTATATGAAAATTGTTACTAAATTTACTGCAAAATATTTATGTAATTGTAATTAATGATTTTTCTTTCTTGATATAGCCTTATTAAGGACCATTGAAACAATATTTTTCGGATAGCATTGAGCCATCAAGTGTTCTAGCCTGCCATTGTCACTTTGCCGCTATTCACCAATAAATATTTGCTGACTCTGAATAGCCATACTCCATGAATCCAAACCAATTCTTCACTGTTCATGAACCTGATTCTTTTGGTGAGAATACTGTTGAATGCATTCTAATAGGGGATGTGAGATTAGGTGACCCCTGTCTGTGCTACCACAAGCAACATACCATATTATAGCGACAAAGATTTTAATGATCTATAGAATCTACCAAAATATGTGTATTGTAATACATGCTATTTGCCTGGGGGCATGCATATTGGTTAGTGAAACCTATGGCAAAACCCAAATTATGGAAAAAATTAATATGTATTCTAATTAAGAAAAATGAATAGAAAATGATGAATTTAGCCTGTTATAGCCAAGTGAGCTAAGGCATTATAATTTCAAAGACCTCAAAGTCAGTCCGAATCGGGCCTGGACCAGTTAGATTTATTTTTTGTGGGAATGTCACAGAATGAATTCTGATCTATTCACTCTGGTTAAAATAGTTTGGTTGCCTACAGATTACCTATCCTTTTTGCCATTACTGGATAGCGTTGTACATATACCTCCCATCCCCGAAAAAAAAAAAAACATGTATATATATACTAGTATATAATTATGAATTGCATTAAGGGAATCTTGTTCCATTAAATATGTTATTAAGTATTTATCTCTCTATTAACTCACAGCATCCCAAAATATACCATAGAAATTAACACATTAGGTATATTGATACCAAAAAAGCTTATAAAAAAATTTGAGATAGATTTTGGTAGAACTGGAAATATCAAAAATTAGACAAATTTGAAATAGCAGTAAATTGTATTAGTAAACTGGTAAGTGGTTCCTAAAATTTTATAAGCAGCATTTGATTGACCTCACACTCCTTATTCCTTCAATTTTTTACCACTAATAGGGCATGTTTGCCAAATTTCCAAATTGCTGACTTTCACTCTTCCTTTTAAAAAAAAAATCTGTTCTATATTTTGATAACATTTCCTCATCCCCCTCAGAATCAGAATAAATGGAACACACTGCACATTAAAATTTGAATTTATATGAGGACCTGAAATTATTTTCAGGCGTTAAAACATTTTTTGTAGTGGTTTGACCTCTACCTAACCAAACCCTAACTACTAGGCCACACTCCTTTTTCCTTACATGGTCATTATGCTCCATCCCTTATTATCCTTTAATTTAACCAGTCAATTGCATTATCCCTTACCCAATATCAACCTGATCCACCAGTTTGATTTTCATGTATTAGGAAGGTTTAAGGATTCTTTGAAAGGGTACCTGACCTTTAGAGGTATAACGTGCCCAGATAACATTCACCATTTACACAAAATAAATCTCCATTTACCTGGTAAAACACATTATACTTTCCTGAGGTTGATATAAATTGGGAAAAGAGCAACTTAACGATTTTTCACTCACCATTTATGAATACCTCAATGAAAAATTCAGATTATAAAAAAATCCCTACCATGAAAAAAAAAAAAAAGTTTTTGTTAAGCCTAGGAGTGGCTGGTTGTAAAGAGTAGACACTTTTTGATGGAGATGCTGAAACCATGTGAGGCATTAAGTGTCCAATCATCTCCTTTAGTTATATATAGCCAATGTGTCTCTGTTTGACTTAAGAGAGATGTATACTAGATCCAATTTTCTTAGTTCATTCCTTTCCTGTTGGAATGAAAGAGGAGTATTCCACTTGCCCTCAATTCATTACAGTGTAATATTTACAGTTATAATTTTACACTATAACCCATTAGATCAACCAGAAAAAAATTAAATAAAACTTAATCAACACTTTCAATATTCTACATATTATATTACATAACATATTACAATATCCTAACACTTTTTATTGATTTTTTTCTAAAGCATAATAATAGCTCCTAAATCTCAGTAATACAAGGTAAGAAATGAAATTGATTAATTAAAAATGCTTAAATTTCATTAATAAATCTTTCTTCACTTACTTTCCACAGATTTTGCAAGGGAACTCTTCAAGAGATTCGACTAATTGTGGAGATCGTTTGTCAGGTGTCCCACATCTTGTTCCTGTACCACCCACATGAATCCTTATGTGACCATTTAAGGCTGCACGAGAATTGAAGCTCTAAAATGTTTGTTACAATTATAAATATCATCAAACAAAAGTTTTAAATATGTAAGATTTAAAGAAATCGCCAAACCTAAGCATATGATTCTTTTTACATTTTTAACAAAGTGATTAATTATTTCAGATATTTTGAAGAAAGTATAACACTTTACTTGAAATTTTAAAAATCAAAATAAATCAAAAATTTAAAAATCTGGCATTATGCATTTAATAAAAAAATTCAGTACGTGCTTGGAAGTAAAAACAGTTTCTAACCACACCTTTTGTCCTAATATCTGAATTTATTTTATTTTATTTTATAATTTTTTAGGAAGTTTTACTTAATATTTCACACTCAAAATTGCACTCCTTAACTTCCTTCTATTACACATTTATTTTTCTTCACAATTTATTACATGGTTTTTCTACGTTTCGGGATTCTTTCCCCATAATCAAGACTTTTTAAAAAAACACTTTTTAACACACAGCACATTATTTTACATTTCTAGCTTACTGCTATTCCTCCTCTTAGATGTTTATTGGCTAACTCTTCTTCTCTGTCAGTATTCATCAACAGATCTCCTTGTGGTTGGCCTAATCATTCCTTGGTACGCATTGTTGTTCCTGTTCATGGCTACACTACATTCTTCATCGAACCAGGGTGACCTTGGTTCCTTCTCAAATGGCCCTAGTACTTCATCGGTTATTTCCATTATTGCTCCATAAAAGTGTGACCAGAACTTTTCAATGTCCAGGTCAGCATCGCAGCTTCCCTGATGCACTTTAATGTCAAGTACTACAGTGTATTTATGCTGGGTTTGTGGGTCTTTCAGCTTTCTGAGATTAAAACATCAGTACTTCTTGGCAGCTTTTAATTTCCTTACTGAGCAGATCTTCATCATCACTTGCTCACGCAGTGGTCAGTTCGACATTTGCTCTTATGAATGTTCTAACGTTTCTTAGACTACTTCTATGGCGTCTTCCTATCAAAATATGGTCGATTTGATTGACAGCTGACCGGTGTGGTGACCTCCATGTGCCCTTGTGGATATTCATGTGTGGATACAGAGTAATCCCTACCAGGAGATTCCTGGACTCTGCGAAATTAATGAGCCTTTGTCTATTATTATTAGTTATGTTATGAAGGCTGTTTTCCTATGATTTGCTGGTATATTGCTTCTTTTTCCAACTAGGCATTGAAATCTCCAGCAATTACTTTCATGTCACATACCCATGGCATGCATCCAGAGTCCTTTCTAAAAGTTCATAGAAAGTATCCTTTTCTTCTTCACTTGACACCTCTGTAGGGGAATGTACACTTAATAAACTGTAGTTATAAAACTTTCCCCACATTCTTATGAGACAAAGTCATGGACTCACTGGTTTAAATCCAATTATCATCTGCCTATACTTTCCCTTCACAACAATCTTACCTGTGGTTCTCAGAAATTTCATTTCAGTAGCAGTGATTCAACTCTTGTTAATAACTATGTTTAAAATGTTAATATACAACTTTCAGTACCTTAAAGAAGTAATCAAGTACACTGATTTTAATGTATGGAGCGTTTAATGTATTTTAACGTCCTTACCTGCCTCTCGCTTTCCCACAACAGTGTTACAAATCTGGTTGTTGACTTAATTTGCATTGTTTATTCTGCTGGGGATATTATCAAGTCCACTTTTCAAGATCTTTCTATAGCAGTCTAAATGTAGGTAAGGCCTGTGACCACTTCCGATTCCTCTCCATTACAGTGTATTTGAACATCTTTAATCTGCCTTCCTACTTGTAATAGCTTGTTTGTGCTGGTATTAATTTACATTCCTTTCCACCAAAGTTCTTCAAATTTTCAAAAATTTTAATTGAAAATTGAATAAGTCGATAATTTTTCATCTAAAGTACCCTAAATTTTGTTTATTTTAAGTGATTGACAATTTCACATTGTTATTAATAATAAAAAATGTATAAATATGAACTATGAAAGAACTGGATGATCAACTTATGGAGAATAACATTTTTTTTCCATTAATAAGTATAATAGTTTACTTGTATAATATACCATTAGAAAGGTAATTAACAACAAATTATATACCTAATATACAAAGTCTTCAATTTTAATGGAGGGTGACAACAAAAGCATAAATTAAAGTGATAGTTAAAGATAATAATTTCTATTCTTATATTATTTAATATAAAATAGATGTTTTCATCAAAAGGGATAATTCTTTTTCTTTTCCTTTTTTTTTTTTTTTTTTTTTTTTTTTCAAGGAAGGAGGTAAGTGAAAGTTGTGTGCACCAGCTTGGATCAGACTCCCATTTTTACAATTACTTCCTTATATATATAAAATTTATAGCACGAGAAAACAATTAAGATAGATATAAAACATAAAAGAATTCTTTACATTAATAATTAACAAAGGGAAAATGGTTTCATTGAAGCAGACAACTAATTACTAAAAATTAGAGTATTAATATATTATTTCAAAGCTAAATTGTTAAGAAAACTTAATATTAAACACATATCATACTATTGGGTAGGCAAATAAGTCCTTTTGTTTGTTCAGAGTGAAATAAAACTCGATGTATCATAGAATAAAATTTATTTTAAACTTAAATATATTGACCATTATTTAATATGACCTTTTCCCATCTTTTCACTAACTGCATAATGTCTTGTTCATAGAATGTCTGGAGTTTATTGTTAAAAAACTGACCCACGTGATTTTTAATGCCCTTTTACTTTTGAAATTTCTTTCCATTCATGGAATTCAGCAGAGACCGGAATAAGTGGTAGTAACTTGGTGCTTGCAAAGGTGTTTATTTTTTATTGATTGACCCAATTTTGTTAATTGTAAGTATTATAGAGTTGAATAAATTGTTGAAATCCCACCTTATGGAAAGCATTATCTTCTTTAGAAACAATTCGGGGGTTTAGACATTCTTCTAGGAGGCTCACTACTAGGTCCCCAAGATTTTCTACAGACTACATTATCGTAGCCATTTTTATTCCATGTTACCAACCTTTTAAAAAAAGGGTCGTTTTGTTGCCATTTCCGCAGTGAATCACAAACAGAAATGTGTGTTGCCAAGTTGATTTTGGTTAAAGAGTAAGGGACCCACCCAATCATTAAGCCTGGAAATGTAGCCGAGCTTGTGCAAATGTTTTTTTATGCTTGTGTCCATTTTAGGGCCATAGCAATCTCTTGAATTGACTGGGTGGGATTTTGATCAACAATAGCCTTAACATTCCTCGTTTTAATTTCATGTGGGTGATTGATTGTTGAGCATCATTAATGTCAAAAATTCCTGAAAGTTGACAAACCAATTTTGAAAGGTGCGTTCGGTTAAGGCATCCCCACAAACATAGCAAAGTTTTCTTGAGCTTCTGCAGCATACTTACCTTAATTCCTTCCAATAATTCTCAACGGTCAACTAATTATATCCACAATTAATTTAAAATAATACAACAAAATATACCTTTAATGAATGATATTTTCTTCCATATTCACAGTGCAACAGCAAACACAATACTAAGCTAGTTTCAACAAGGGGTAATAGATATGTTCAGATATTACAAACAGGATAAACAATTCACCTTTGGGGTTAAGTCCTCAGAGAAGAAGAGTATGTCATAGGGACAGGAAAATAAACAGAAAAACCGAAAGGACTTATTTACCAACACAATATTTTTTAATCTATAATATTTCATTATCATATTATATTAAACATAAAAGTTACTGAAGAGTAAAAACAAATAAGTGATTTTGAAATAATAAGTTTTATATGATTTAATGGAGACCTTTTGAAATTCACTGGCCTAAATGAGTAGAGATTAATTTATATTCAAAGGCTGTTATGTGCACACTGCACCAGATTTTTTCTTTTGAATTGTCTTCTTATGAGATTAATGATATTATATTCATATTTATCAATATATTTCTGTTATGATATATGATTAAATTTTTTAAGTAACACTTCAACCTACTGCAGAACAGTCTTGATATTCACAGAGGAATAAACGACCTTCTGAGGATGTGGTAGAAACCAGCTCAGCATCTCCAGTCTATCATAAAAAACAAGAAAATATTAAAAATATATTTAAAAGACAAGGATAGAAAAACATAAAACTGTTTAGGCTTTTTATTTAAAGTATTGGTCATTTTCAAAAATACCAACTATACTACAATTTTCTTTGTCCATGCCTGTTCTTATTCAACCCCGAACCATCCCTGATTACACGTTTTGGGGTCCCCTGAGTCCAAATCACCAAATCTGTGTGTATTTGGTAGACTAGCTCAAAAACAACACTAAAGCTCCTTTGTGCGTAAACATTACTGCTCTACATACCTACACATACCAACAGTCAAAGAACAGATCAGGACCCTCTACAAACGTTTTCACGACAACTTACACGGACATTCTAACACATTTATACAAAACATGAAAACATGGCCACTACTGACATACCTCACAACATCCATCAAAGGATGAAAAGGAGCTGGAAGAGATGTAGCTGGGTATTATATCCATCACACCTAACAAATCAAAACCTACCTCCATTGCATTCACTGGTTGTCCATGAAGTCGAAAGGTGTAAATAAAAACATTATGGTTAAAAAATAATTTAAATTGTTATCAAAATAATTGAATATTTTTCTAAATTTCTATGAATGGTTCTGAGAAGAGGACTGAAGACAAAACTGTAATACTAACATATGAATAAATATCTCTGTTCCACTCTAATACTTCCACCAAACATGAATGTATGAAGCAGAGTTAACTCTTCACCTTTTTCTTCAGTGGAACGTTAGTTGTTAGGCCACTGGGAGACCTCTATTTTCACCCTCCTGTTTTGTCAATATAGGCACATATTTGTCATACCAACTTACCATCTGATTAAATGTGAGTTATTTAGACCCTAAAGTATCCCTGTTCAAAAAGCAGTAAAAAGGGGTAATAAAAAACCTCAACATAGTTTTTTAACTATCATGTCATGTTTATAATTACAATACTACCTCTCTTGTATGATTGAGCAACTAGGGACATGCAGGGACCCCGCTCATGCAGTGTAGATACATACTGTTGAATATCAATTAAAAATGCTGGTGATAATCTTGTTTGTATTTTAACAAATCTTCACTAAAACTATAACATAAATTATAGAAGTAATATATAATAAGCCCATTGTAATAGTTGCTTGTATACAGGAATCCCAATCACCGTGCTACTCATTATATTTCATAAGGTCTTTAAAACAGACCGGATTAAAATGGCAGAAGAATGCTGTTTGAGACCATTCAGGTTTTCAAATCATTGATTCCATAACTCGAAGTTCTATCAGAGGAGATAGCTCTCATAAAATATGACAAGAATTTCATTACTAACAACCTCTTTATGATAGTTTTTCCTCAAGTCCAATATTATTATAACCCATATTTTTGTTGGCATAGTTTTGCTTTTTCTAGCTCAAAACAGATTTTGAGTAGAACTGATCACATATCCATTGCTCATTTATAATACCATTAGAAAACCAAATTGGCTATTAAATAATCTCTAGACTCCTTAAATGGATTTGGCTACCCTACTAGACCTAATACTTCATATGCTTACATTGAAAATATGGTGTAGTCCATTTTCATATTTATAAGGTTAAATATGTTTTAATGAAGAGAAAAAACACAAACAGGCACTTAATTAAAACACAAATACTAATACTATTATGTTTTATTTAAAGTAAACAAAAATAACAGCTTTCTTGATTGATATATTGAACTATTTTACTAAAATAAATTACATATTTAACAAATAACAACCCAATGAGTTTACTTTCTTTATGTAAACAACTTCATCTAAGCATGCCTTTCTATAATTTAAACTAATAAAAATTTAATACACCTACAAAAGGGACAATATATATCCAATTACCTGTTGGTCTAACTTGGGAGATTCGTTTTCATATTCTGCTTCACGATACCGCTTCCTGAAAACTCGAAGTTTTTTGTATTCCTCTGGACACACTTTCTTCCATAAGTAATAAAATTGTACGCATTGCTTTGATGTTTTAGTTTCAACCTGTAACAATATAGAGATAGCAGCAGTAACCAAAAATTGATTCTACATTACAAAAGCATAGTAGAAAAACTATTTTTATTAAACTGAGGCCTAAAACATATGTATAATAAATAAGTAATTACCAAACACACATATAGAGGCTGAGCTGTCTTTGTTTAAATAAACAAAAAATGAACGGATGAAATAGGGAAATGGGAAGATGTCTATAAGTTAGAGCTATTACAGGAAGAAGCTATCAGAAAGTTGTTCTAACATAGGATAATTGTTAAACAAATATAATGGACATAGCACTCAGGAAATCTATAACTTTCAGACAAGCTTGTAAAATAGGATTACCTTTTTGAAGTTTTGGGAACAAAAGAAAGTAATGCGAAAAAATGGCGTGTTTGACGGAAAACATAGAAAACTACTTCAAGGGGAAAAAGAAGCATATCTCAGATGGTGCAGTAAACAAAAAATTGTGACAGGAAAGTTGAAAAAAAAACAACAAAATAGAAAACAGCTTGTGCATATCCTAAGATCAGAGAATAATTTGGGAAAGGAAGTGGGGAAGGATAAAAAGTAGGTGATAATAATACAAGACTGGTCTAGTCACTGTGAAATACTGCAACAAAATTTGAAGTGAATTTACACGGGAAGAGACAAAACATATCTTCTCATTTGTATATAACATATATCACTCAAGATGAAGTCAGAGAGGATTTTTAAAAAAATAAAAGAGGAATAGGAAGACCTGTGGGGAGTGTGTCCAAAGTATGGTGGAATTGAGGTAATCAGATTGCTCACAGATTTAAGCAATAAAATTCTAAAAGATAAGAGCATACCAGAATATTAAGAAACCTTGTAGACCTGGCACCAATATGGCAAAAGGGCTAGACTAGACCTTTTTTGACCTTAAACAATAACATGCCAGTGTACCACACATACTGTAATGGGAATCCTTAAGGAAGTCTGGGACTGGCTTATTTAAACCTCACTCTATGTAAACATAGAGGAATGCCTAAAGGGTTGGGTAAGAATATGTATAGAAATAGAGATCCGATTTAAAAAAAAAAATAGAAGAAAAACAAGAGTCATTGATTATTTATTAATTACTAGATGCTTACATACAAGAAGAAGATGGTATTACTAAGTGCTCACAATACAAGAAGAAGATGGCATTAGTCACCTGTTTGAAAATATAGTTGAAAAATATGAATATAAAAATTTTAAAATAAAACGCATGCTTACAGGGAGAGATGTGAGAATTGACCTAACTTAAGGGAAGTTGAATAAAGTAGACCAATTTTGTTACCTGGGATTCATTATTCAAAGTAGCTTTTGAGCAGATACAGAAATGGAAAACAATTGGTGCACACAACACGCTGCATTCACTTAACTCCGTTTTTTAAATCGATTTGAGAATTTTTAAATACAGTCAAAGATGAAAATAAATTGTTTAAAAGCTTTCTAGTGGTATATTATACAACTAAGTTACTATTTTTATGTTAAAAAACACAAAAATTGCGTAAAAAATACTTTTGCTCTTTTCTTCTTTAGTTAGATGTCAATTTATATATTTATCAGTTTTTTATCAATTCTAACAATATGATGTGGTTATTTTTTTAGAATCTACAAAATTAAAGGTAATTGAAAGGAAAAAAAATGTAAAAATAAGGCATTTAGGCCCTGTCGGACTATTTCAATCAGAATGAGATCTACATTATATTAAATCCTATTACATTTTACATCAATATAGTGAGTTTAATCAAAATTGTTAGAAGTAAAAAGGTGCAAAATGCATAGTATAAAGCAATACTCCCAGTCAGCGGTTTTAGAGAAAAAATTGCTGTAACATCTCCGGCTTAAAGATGTCTTAAATATGAAATTTCAGTTTCGTACAACTTTTTGTTTTTGTGCTGGACATACCACACACACATATGTGGTGCAAGTAGGAAAGAAGCTCAGATCTCAAGAGCGAAATCTCAATAAATAGCATTATAGGTGGTAAAGGTGTTCATTAATGAAGTAGGCACATAGCCATACTGCCTCCCACGACTTAAAGCCTGATGGCAGTTCCATGGGGTTTGTTTATTATTTATTTATCAGCGGGCCCTAAAACATGTATTTCCATTGAAAAGTGGAATTCGAAAATTTTCAATATCGCAATACTTTCCCTTTCTATTGGGTTGTCACATGAAATGTCCATTTTCAAGGTAAAGGATTTTTATTAAAAATACGACATGAAAACAAGATCATTTTATTCGAAGTATTTACCTTCTTTTTCTACACATTTTTCCCAATGTGACACCAACTTTTTTATCCCCGAACTGAAAAATCTGAAAACGCACTTTTCACTTGATCACCATTTTCAAAAAGTTTTCCTTTGACGAAGTTGTCTAAATCCCTGAACAGGTGGTAATCTGTTGGAGACAAGTCGGGAGAATGTGGTGGGTGCGGAAGAACTTCTTAGCCCAGTTCTTTCAATTTTTGCACGGTATGTATTGAAACATGGGGTCTTGCTGCTGCTCAGTGAGATCATGAGGTACCCATGTATCAAGCTTTTTTACTTACCCAATACACTTTAAATGTCAGGAAACGGTAGATGCACTTGCATTTAGTTGTGCTGAGTGTCCTTTAACTGTTTGGTAGGGGGGGGTTTCCTTCTACTGTAAGTTTTAGGACATCGTCGTCTATTACGGACAGAGGTCTTCCTTGGGGCAAGTTTTTCAAGTCGGTATTCTCTGCTGAAAACTTAGCAAACCAACGGCGAATGGTCCGTTCATTAACACTCCTTTCCCCAAACGCCTTGCAAATATTTCTAGCGGCCTCAGCTGCTGAATGGCCAAGTTTAAACCCCTACAAAAAATATTACTCGAAACTCGCGTGTTTCCATGTTCATATTTGGAGGTATACTAAAAAGTGGGAAATTGATTGGGAAGCTAATGTTTATAATACAAAGGTAGAGGATTAGTAACTGTTTAATTTGAATATGTAAACATTCGGAAGAAAACAACAGAGACCTGCGAAATCCTTTATGTATTTCAGAAACTATAAAAACGGACCTTTCATGTGAAACAACCCAATATATATTTCATATATAGGTAAGTGAAAGTAAAAAGTCATTACAAATAAAAAAACAAACAATGGGAACACTTAATTCCTTACTATGGAGCAGCAATATCTAAAAAAAACAAAATCAAGGATGTTGAAATTAACATAGGTTGAAATAATTGGGAGTAAGTCAGTCGTTTAAAAATATTTATTTTAAAAAAAATTATTTTATGCTTGACATGGCTCACTGATGCCCTGATGATGGCTCACAAACTTGAGCCGAAATGCTGGCATAATCAAAATATTTTTATACAACTGGCTAAAATGACTGTTTTTTTTAAGTTTACAAAATAAGATCAAAATAATTACTCCATTGTTATCAATCAAGAAAACTTACCTCACGTGCAACAGATGAGAAATCCTTATCATACTTTAATAATGCTTGATGAAATGCGTCTATTTCTATCATGTTCCATTTTTGAGAATCTGTATATTCAAACGTTAAAAGAGGGTGATCTGCTGGAAGCCATGAAACTGGTTGCATTAACTTCAATATAGCATCCTATTAAAAATCAAAGAAAGGAAAACTTATATAAATTTGAAAATCATATAAGCCATCATACATGAAAGTTTCATCCATGTTAATTCTCATTGCATATTTTTCTCACTCACATAGATAATAAATAATTACTTGTATTATTCCATTGCATATATGCAATAAATGAAGAGCATGTTCCTTATTCCTTCCACCACCAGGCACAGCAGCACAGCATGCAAACTCCAAGTACTTTTCAACTATAGATGCATATTAAAGTTCAGTAAAAACTTAAAGTTCAATAGAGTCAATAATAAAGTCAATTCACATTACAACAAAGGATATTCATGATTACAGAGTTGGTCATTAAATAGAATGCTTTACGTTTTTTCCATTAGTAACATACTCACCACTCCATTGGTAATATAAATAATCGTTCACCAACAGGTTTCTAACATAATTTAATACATTTCAAATTACCTCATAAGAAAGGATAGTAATCATAGCAACCATTCCAAAGAAATTTCTCCAAAATAGACATTTTCTGAATGACTAAAATCCTTAATAATAGGAACAAATTTTATCAGCCAAACAGCCTGTATTTAGGTTAAGTTTACCAGTAAAAAGGAACTTACTCTATAGGAAACAGAGTAGAGATTAACTTTAACACAACTACTAGAGGGAAATTAGAAAGAGTAATTCAAGAGGAGCCTTAATGATTTAGTTTGAATCAAATTAATAATAATTATTTCATAAATCAATCTCCTGAATATATAGAAAGCTAAAATAAGAAAAAAATAGTCAATTTCTTTTACTTTTGGCTCCGCACTCTGTCAACTATAGCGAATTTAAGAACTATTTTAATTATATACAATGAACTATATTATTTTTGTTTGCTTTCAAATTTAGTAATTGATTAAGCAACTTAAGTCTTCAAAACAAAACAATTAAAAAATGTGAAAAAAAAATGAAGTAGAATCCTCTCTAAGAGACGTCTATCACACAAACATTGACTTCAATTTTTTTTTCCATTTTTATTTCTTATTAAATCTTCTAATAGGGAATTATTACAGAGTGATGAAGGGTGATTTATATTATAATTTATATTTATTGAATGAGAAATGAATATGAGATAAGATAACTAAAAAGTGATGATTAATTATTTAATTTTCAATATAGTTTATAATTAAAAAATTACTTGGAGTAATATTGATTCTTTACTTAACAAGTAAGTTCAATGGGGAATGAAAGTAATGCTTAAACTTTTTAAAGAAATATATTACACGTAACATAATGTTCATTGCTCAAATTTTATTTAGTCAATATGATAATTCTCTTTAAAACTACATATTTTACAACTTTTGTTTTTGTTAAATATCGATTGTATATGTAAAGATAGTTGTGGCACTGAACTTCCACCTAGGTGTACAGCAGCCCAACAACAAACAGTCCAGTTGGTAGCGTCCCCTGCGCCATGTTGTTTGTATATATAGCAGTAATAAACAAGCTGTCTAGTACAAGGTTCTTTTATTCCACTGCCTAATACTCTATAACTTTAATAGGTTATGGGCCCAGAGTATTTTTGTGCAGAGCATAGTATTTGTGTATAGTGTCAACGCGTAGTCGCGAAGTGATATTATTTTTATTAGTGAATTTTGTTTACCGGTACTATGGCGTCAGTTACTACTTCAGGAGTTCCAGTACTCGTCGGAACAAGTTTTAACAGCTGGTTTTTCAGAATGTCATCTATTTTGGAAAGAGAGCAGGTAAAAGATGTGTTGGAAGCAGATCCTCCTACCTCTAGCGCTGAGAAAAGGGAATTTCTCATTAAAGACTCGAAGGCAAAGTCCATCATTATCCAAGGCATTTCAGATAAACATCTGGAAATAATCATGGATTGCCAAACTTCCAAGGAAATGATAAATGCTTTAAAGAAGGTTTTTGTCAGATCTACCTCTTTTTCAAAATTGACTTGGTACAGAAAGTTGATGGGCCTGAAATATTCTCTTCAAGGAAACATGGAAGAACATTTTTTGGCATTTGATACCATTATCCGAAACCTTCAAGAACAAGGCACAGTTCTAGGAGAGTCAGACAAGGTATGTCACCTTTTGATGTCTTTACCAGATGAATTCAACACAGTTGTGACAGCTCTTGAAACTAATTTAGAAGTCCAAATGGATTTTGTGCGAGCCAGACTTCTAGATACAGATACCAAGTTGAAGTCAAAGTCATCAGCTTGCGCATCATCATCAGAAGTATCATTTAAAGCACAGAGTGGTTGCTTTATATGTGGGGATAAAAGACATTTCAAGGCACAATGTCCCAAAAATAAGCAGAACCGTGGAAGAAAATCTTTTAATAGAAGCTTTCGTGGGAAAAGAAGAGGAACAATCCAAGGAAATACGGCAGATGTAGAAGAAGAAGTTGTAATGGTGGCCCTAAATTGAGGTAATATTAAACTATCATCTAACAATGTGTTTTTAGTCGATTCAGGTGCGAGTAACCATCTTTTTAAGGCAGAATTGGAACCCCTTTTGTCAAATGTTTGTAATCTTGATCATGATGTCGCCATACATATAGCTAATGGTGATAAAATGTTTACTAGAAAAGAAGGTACCCTAAGAGTAACCTCTCAAGGTAAGGTTGTAAACATTAAAGGTTTAATAGTTCCAGGGTTAAAACATAATTTATTATCAGTGAGTGCAGTTACCTCAAAAGGCTTAAAAGTGATTACAGATTCTAAGGAGATGAAAATCTGCGGAAGAAATTTTAAGCTGAGCTGTCCACGAGTGAATGGATTGTACATATTTACGTTTGATAAACCCAGTGATAATCAAGTCAAGTGCAACATTTCAAGTGCTACGGATGGAGATCTATGGCATAAGCGGCTAGGACATTTGAATCGGCATGGACTCAAAAGTTTAGGATTACCCTATAGTGACAAGAAGTGTTCGGCATGCATTGAAGGTAAGGCTACTAGACAGCCCTTTCCAAATAATAGGAAACGCACATCAAAGGTGGGTGAATTAATTCACTCTGATATATGTGGTCCTTTCAATCCTGAATCAGTTGAAGGCCATAGGTATATGCAGGTGATTTTAGATGACTTCACTCATTTTGTGTATGTTAAACTTCTCCATATGAAGAGCGAAGCTGAAACAAACCTGATGGATTATATAGCGGAACTAGAAAGGCAGCAGGGTGTCCCAGTGAAAAGGCTACGTTTAGATAATGGAGGTGAATTTACGTCTAAATTTTTTCAAAAATATTGTTCAGATAAAGGTATAAAATTAGAATATTCTTTGCCATATAGCCCTCAAATGAACGGAAAGAGCGAAAGAATGAATAGGACACTATTAGATATGATGCGTACTAAGGTATCAGATTCCGGCATCCCAAAGTTCTTGTGGGGGGAAGCAGCTCGATGTTCTGCTTATGAACTGAATAGGTCACCTACTTCAGCCTTAAGTAAAGGTGAAACTCCCTCATTAATATGGAATGGCAGAAATGATCTGTCTAAACTTCGAATATTTGGTTGCCGAGCATGGCCTACCATTCTTCCTAAAGGTTCCAAATTGGATCCCAGAAGCAAGGAGGGGGTGATGGTTGGTTATTGTGGTGGTGGGTATAGGATTTGGTTGCCAGACGAGCAGAAAGTTATTAGATCTAGAGATGTGATATTCGAGGAGAGCCAAATGCCCTATAAAGAAGTTAAAAATGTACCTATTGTCTATCATAATAGTGGTGGAAGCTATGAAGAGGGAAGGAAAAATGGTGAAGAGAATAACACTAATATTTCAGAGCAGCCAGAAGAAACTTCTAGACCTCAGAATGATTGTAATCCAGAGCAGTCAGAAAACCCTTCAAGACTTCAGAATGAAGAATCCAATCCAGAGCATTCAGAAGAAACTTCTAGACCTCAGAGAAACCGGTCAAAACCTCATTTCCTAAATGATTATGAGTTATATAATGCATACTGTATGGTAAGCCGATCAGATGGAGTTCCATCATCTTATGAGGATGCTAATAAAAAGGAGGAATGGCAGGAAGCCATTATTAAAGAATTAAAAGCTCATGAGAAGATGAACACTTGGTCTGAAGAGGAAGCACCGAATGGAAGTGTCCCAATCACAACTAAATGGGTTTTCACAGTGAAGGAAGATGGAATCAAAAAGGCCAGATTGGTAGCAAGAGGGTTTGAAGAACAAACTCAAGGTGATTGTGTATTTAATTACTCACCAGTTTGCCGAATGGATACTGTAAGAACTCTGTTGTCATTTGCGTGCCAAAACGATTGGAGTATTAGACAAGTTGATGTGCCAACAGCCTTTCTCAATGGCTCACTGGACTATCCTGTGTTTATAAAACCACCTAAAGGTGTACGTTGTTCTACAAAAACTCTGAGACTAAATAGGCCACTTTATGGACTTAAGAAAGCACCGAAGTATTGGAATGAAAGATTTAATTCTTTTATGTTAAAATTGGGATTTAAAAGATCCCAATATGATTTATGCCTTTACTACAAGAGTAGGGTGTTCTTTGTTCTTTTTGTGGATGATGGCCTAATTACAGGGGATGAAAAGGCTATTGAAGAATTAGTGAACAATTTAAAAGGAGAGTTCAGCATTAAAGAAATGAAGGCTTCTCAATTTTTAGGGATGAAGATTGAAAGGCAAGAAAAGAAAATAAGGGTTACACAAACCCGCTTTATTGATAAACTCCTTGAAGATTATAATATGGTAGAGTGCAGGAAGGTATCAACCCCCATGGAGGTTGGATTTAAACTTAATGCTGACAGTCCACCTTTAGATGAAAATATACCATACAGGAGCTTGGTATGTGGACTTATGTATCTAAGCACAACAACTCGACCGGATTTATCATTCCCAATTAGCTATTTATCTAGATGTTTAGATAAAGCTACTCAGCAGTCTTGGAAAGCTGCAAAACGAATCTCAGATATCTCAAAGAAACTCGAGATATGGGTCTTACTTTCAAACCAAGTGAGAACCTAGGACTTATTGGTTATTCAGATGCTGACTGGGCAGGTGACATAGAAACACGAAAGAGTGTAAGTGGCTTTGCAGCATTCTGCGGAAGCAATCCTATAGCTTGGCATTCAAGAAAGCAAGCATGTGTGGCTCTTTCAACGATGGAAGCAGAGTACATTGCAGCAGGAATGGCATCACAGGAAATTGTGAGTTTAAGTGGAATAATTAGTGAGTTCAGTGGTGAAACATTAAGTGGAAAACTGTTGGTCGATAACATTAGTGCTATAGCTTTTATAAAGAATTGTGAAAACTCTAAACGAGCAAAACACATTGATATAAAATTCCATTTTGTTAAAGATCTTATTTCCAAAGAAATAATATCTGTGGAACACATCAATTCTGACCGCAATGTGGCAGATTTGTTCACAAAACCACTTGCCTTTGATAAGTTTCAAATGTTTCGGAAGGCTTTAATTAATTAATATATTAATGTCATTTATATATATTGTGCTAAAATTGTTGTATAGAATTTTGTAATAGTATAATATTTTTACTTGCTTTGTTGTATAGAATTTTTTAATAGAATAATATTTTTACTTGTTTTGTGGTGTAGAATTTTGTAGTAGAATAATATTTTTACTTGTTTTGTATGTGAGATACAATTGAATATTTACTTGTGTATGTATATATTTGAAAACATTCAATTGAGGGGGTGTGTTAAATATCGATTGTATATGTAAAGATAGTTGTGGCACTGAACTTCCACCTAGGTGTACAGCAGCCCAACAACAAACAGTCCAGTTGGTAGCGTCCCCTGCGCCATGTTGTTTGTATATATAGCAGTAATAAACAAGCTGTCTAGTACAAGGTTCTTTTATTCCACTGCCTAATACTCTATAACTTTAATAGTTTTAAATAAATTACAATATACAAAAAATAATCATAATTACCTTCATAATCTGACACAATTTTATTTAGGCTAGAATCCCAAAGTAAATGATCTTTAGCTTTTTCCTTTAAATTTTTTTTTTCATTTGCACAATCTGTTATCTCAGCTTGGTATTCTGGACCAATGTTAATATGTGGTCTGGAATCACTTTCTGGTGCTTCCGGTCCTTCATCCCAAGAAGACCCTGAAGGTAAGTAACAAAAACTTTTTTTTATATTTAAATTAAGTGGATATCAAAAGAACTTTATAACATTTTAAACGATCACCTCTCAGATTAATTACAAAGAAGTCCAGATAATCTTCATACACTAGGCTCATAGCCTTGATATTTTTGGCAGACTATTCAAAATTCTTTCAACCTTTCAGCCACATTAAACATACTTCAATTTCATTTTCTTTATGTGTCTATTCATCTTTAAGCTGTATTGACACTATGATGACAAAACTGGCTGACACATTAGATATTTTGTTTAAAAACAAAACAAACAAAAAACCTATAATTTTTAATGGGAGAGTGTACATAAGTGAGTAAGTGATGTTTCGATATTTGTCTTTACTCAAAACACTAACAGATGCTTCAGTTACAAATCTTAACTCCCAAATCCTGTCAGCTAGATTCAAGTTGTCGCCTGTTTCTAGCTGTTAATGCCATGAGCATTCAATAACAATGAATAGATTAAAGACGGATTGAACATTTAAGAAGTATCCTACATCATTTGATCCCGGTATGTGGCAAAATGGAAATTAAAATATTATTACAATGTGGAAGGAAATGGGAAGAATTTTAGAATTACACAGAAATATTTAAATTTATTCATTCATTGCATTATTGGACCTTTTGGTGCATTTATTCAATATTTATACTCATTATAAATATATTTATAAATAAAATAATTCATTTACTTAAATCCAGTCAAAAATAATTACTTTTTTAAACTAATTGGTCTCACTATATTCAAAATTTAGACATCATCATTAGCTACATTATTGCACTAAGAGGTCCTGGTATGAGGTAAAAACATTGCTAAAAGTAATTTTATATTAGACTTCACAATTATGTCATCATTCATTGTTTATTTTTAACAATTTAAAAAAATATTTTTTCCATTATATTCACTACTCATTATATGGTCTAATTTATAGTTTTATAATTTTTCAATACTCCAGACTCATATATATATATATATATATGAACATATATATATTATTTGATCAGTTCTCGACTGTTGATAATTTAAGTTTCTATTGTTTTTAGGTTTCAGTCAATGAATAAACAATTTTATTTATGCAACGTTTTGTTTAGTGTTCTCATAATCATGCCTTAACAGTGGAAAAACAAAAAACAGAACATTAATATTATTACACAATAATTAATATATGATGTTATAGTTGGAGATATAGAAAGTAATATAGTGTTCAATGTATTATTTCCTGTTGGCCTGTCCCCAAAAAACAAAAATAATAATAATAATTATATTATATATATATATATATATATATATATATATATATATAGAGAGAGAGAGAGAGAGATGCTTCATGATATCTCAGAGATTTGTCGCGAAATCTTCCGATAATATCGTAGTAATGATTTTTGCTCTCTTAAATATTTCACGTAAATAAATTACAGTTTTAAAGTTGAAAGCAATTAACATAAAACTTATAGGCTGTTCAACTACACCTAAAATATTCCTGTTGTGATGGTGACCTAAGAAATTACAATATTTATTTTTACTCATTATTATTTTAAATTTTAAATATTTAAGCAATGCAATATTTTATGTGATAATAAAAATAATAAAAAAAATTAAATTAAAATACATTTTAATAAGTGATTTCCAATTATGGTAAATTCTCTGCAATTAATATGGATAATTTACTGAATAATCCAATGGTGTTATTGCTATTAAGGGGGCAGTGTGGTCTAGTGGTTAGAACATTAGGCTACTGTTCTCCGGGTCTTAAGTTTGAACCCTGGCTGAGGCAGAATTATTAATACTGTTATTTCAGCCATGGAGTGACCCTGGGGTATGGAGACACATCTGGGGCACACCCATTCTCTATAAAAGTGGGTACCCAAAATTTAGGTCTAATCACCCCCTTGTACAGCCCTTTCCCGTGAAACAGAACGAATCTCTATAAGTACTGAACCTGAGACCCTTCATGGATTGTAGAGGTTCACGTTTTTTCATTATTTTTTTTTTTTTTTATTGTTATTGATGTATTCTTACAACGCTATTACATATTATTTTGTGAAGAAAACAGATAATCTGCATGTAAGATACATAAGAATTGTAATCACATTTTATTTTGTAAAAACTAATGAATAATGTGGTTTTGTAGATATTTCATCATTTATTACCTTTATTAAGAGTTGTTGAACTGGGTGTGGAGGTGACAGCAAGCCAATATAAACCTTGCCCTGGTCTAGATGGCGGAAGCATTGGTGGTGGGGTGTATGATAAAGGGTTATTTCCTTGAGCAATCTTAAAATTTCTTAATCTTGATTTATATTGAGATACATATTGGCTGAATTCAAGACGTGGTCGTTTTCGATAAAGATGAAGAGGACTCAATGCTAAACTAAAAATATATATAAATATTTGAAAGTTTCCAGACTCCTGTTTTATATCATTCAATACTAATGATTAAAATTTGAGAAAATAATATAACCATTGTTTATCAAAATTAAATTTTAGCCATGGAACATAAATTAATACGATATAAATATACACAGGGAAAATTTAATTCACAAGGTGTATCACAACAAGCAAATGACCTTATTCAAGAGGTTGAAATGATCAATTCAAGAAGAGCACTTAGAAATAGTAACTATCACATCAATAATATATTAATCAATAAGTAAAGAAACAAGAACTATCTTTCAAGAAGCAAATAAAATTAATTTTGAAGAGAATGGTGATAAAGCAATATGATAATATTTATAGTAGGACTGATAGTGTGGAAGGTAGGTATGATTAATTTTAAGGAGGTGTAATTAGGAGCGCAATCATGTATAGACAGAATAAGATTTTAGAGATCTTGAGACAGAAGTAAGTAACTATTAACCCATTCGAGGCAACGAATTTTTTTTCGAACACGGGCCCCAGAAGCAAAAAAAATTTTTTTTCTTTGTAAGAAAGGCTTCAGATAATTTTTAAATTTTTTGGTACACAGTAAAACCAATGGCAAATTTTGTTTTTCTGTACATTACACTACTACAGTATAAATAGTTTACTCAGAATAACTGATATCTTTTGTACAATCGCATGTAACTTGTTTTACCACATATCAATTTCGGAAAAAAAACATCAATATGATAAAAATTGAACTTTTTTTTTTTTAATTAAGTATTCGGCAGAAATGCATTTTCACACTTTTGCCAATGATATATATCTAGTCATAATAACAATATCAAACAGGCCAATCAAAGATACTGATTTATGGAAATTCAAAGACTAGAATAAGACCATCTAAAGTTCTTGTCAAGTTATTCAATTGAATATAATGATTAGCCCCCTTACAAGTCAGTAATACTGTTACAAAGAAAATATTTTCTTCAAGGCTCAGTCTTTAAATATATAAGTATGTTCAGAGGATGAGGAATAGCCTGTACACATCTATTACAAATGAAAAACCCTGGCTTTCAACAGACTGTAATAGCACCCTATTTTAGAATAAGAAGTTTCTGATGTGTGTATATATATATATATATATATATATATATATATATATATATATATATATATATATATATAACATATATTGGATGATGCTAGCAACTAAAAAAGAATAAACTATTCACATCTAGTTATTAAATAAATTCAAGTTTATTACAAAATTAATTTATGCTGTATTTGATCTTCAGAGTTATTACTATTACATTCCATGAGCACAAGTAGAAAGAACTGTCATTACCATTAAATGCTAAAAATTGCAATGCAAATAATGAATATTATTATAAAACAATTGGATTTACCTTGGAGTATTAAATACAGCACCATCGGCTTTATCTTTGGATTCATCAGAAACGAACTGCCCGATTTTCTCAAACTTCTTTATAAATGTAGTCCTAGGTTGGAAGGATATACTTTTGATTTTTATGCTATTTTCTGGTTTCAAACAAGGATATGTAGAGGCAGCTGAAGCAAGTTTTGAACTATTCTTAGGAGAAGTATGTATCACTCTCAATTCCCCGTTACTTCCCAGAAGTATTCCAGCCACATTCTGTGATGTATTTTTCTGTAGAATTTTAAGAGGATGAAAATCTACTCTTTTTCGAGATACAAACTCTTTCGGACTGCTTGACAGTAAAGGATCATCTGAATTCGGCATCATCTGTGATTGAAAGGATGCATTTGACGTGCTAGTGGAAGGAGAAGGAGATTTAGAGTTAAGGCCAACTGCATCACTGGAAACAGATGTACTAGATATTCCATTAGGAGAGAAAAAATCTGAAGGATTAGAATTTTGCAACATAGAGCTGTGTGAACAAGACAATTTTGGAGAAGAGTAGGGAAAGCTGGAAGAAGCTACCATAGTTGAATAATTTTGTGTTTCATTTTGCAATTCATTACTTGTATCTTGAGAATGGCTGTAGGCAAAGTCTGCTAAACTGGCTGGTAATGGAGAATCCAAAACACTTTGCAGTTCTTGATTATGTTGAAATGATTGAGGGCTTGGTAAACATTCCCCTGCACTTTGGCAATCATCTAGTGCTGTAATGTCATCAATGTCTTCTATTTTCTAAAAAATAATAAATTGAATAAAAAATAAGAAATGAACAAACACGAGATTTGAGCATAATTATCTATATATTGAATAATGTTATTATTTATATCTTGGAACTGTTAGGGCATTCATAACCAGCCAGCTCCACCTATTGTATGCTATTGCTTTTCAATTTTCTTCCAGTATTCTGTATCATCATTTTCTTCTATACCTAATGGGTTTTTGATCTGCTTTTATACCGTATCTTTTACCGTACATAGAATAACCATGCTTATACAAATCCACAATAACCAAAAATTTTATTATCTTGAACTTTTATTATATTTTAATTTTAAATTAAAAATGAATGAATGAATACTGGATCATAGGCGATTTGGTTCCTATGTAATGTGTTAGGAATATAAGATTGAAACATTTTTAGGTTTCATTCCATTGTATTTTCATTTTAGTATCCGTTTACTCTAATTATGATACTTCTAACAGATTAAAGTGTTATTTTTCGCTTAAAAGCTTGAAAGCCTTAACTTAATTAATTTTAATTTTCAAGAACTGAGTTAAAATAAAATTACGAATTTATATTAACTTACAGTTGGTACTTCTCCCAAACTACTGGAATCCACTGTTTCTAAAATAACTGATTCACTTATGGTTTTTTGAAAGGAAGATGTGTCAACAGTGTCATCGGTCAGTTCTTGTAAAGAAATAATTCCATTCTCTGGATCAACCAAAGTAGCGCTAAAGTAATAAATGATATATCCCATTATAACATATCTCATTTTAAATATTACAATTTTTACAATAAGTAAAGTTTACACATGCATATATTTCAAAGAAAACATCAATTAATCTGTTGGTAAATGTACTATAATTACAGAAAATAAACTGCGTGTTTCTTTATCTGGGGTTTTATTTACATTGAGGATCATTTCCTATATGGGACTAAGATATATTTTAATTTGTATTTTAATATAGTTATTTCTCAAATATCTGAGTTAGAGCATAGCAATTAATACAGATTTTTCCATTGAAATGGGTAGTGTTATCCACACATTACTCAAGGAAAAGAAATCTGAGTGCGAAATTTCCACATATAACTACACAAATAACTAAAGATATCAAAAATTAGGATGCATAACACTATTGTCAATTACAAAGAGACACACTCTCATCACAATAAAGATTTATTTTAAGGTAAAATGAAAAAATAATCTTTAATCTTGAGCACTAAGTCCCCTGAGAATAATGAACAATGCACATCATGAGGCTCTTTATCCTAGCTTCATTTAAGTATGTACAGTAGAGAGAACTAATAAATTCTATGCTATATCTAAAGATAAATATAATTTAAAAATGAAATATAGATACCTATGTACATTTCTCCTCAAACTTGCTAAGTTTTCATTATTTACATATATACAGGAGATGGCTCATTGATGAAATGAAAAAATAAATGGTGTTTGAAATAGGAAAGGGAGTAAGCTTGACGAACCAAAGTAAATAAGAAATTCTAAAGCAATATAGCAAGGACCATTAGGAATTTTTAAAAGGAATCAGTTTCTTAAGAGAGAATGCATAAAAAAGAAGATTGACATATTTTGTTTAAGATATGAATGGTAGAGAGGAGGTCTACTATTTTTTAGGAAAGGAATTTAGACACCAAGTAGGTATTTTCTATTTCAATTAGAATAAAGCTACTCTTGATGGGAATACCAGTTTGAGATGAGAGAAAGTATAGGGGTGTTTAGCGATGGAGAAACGAAGAGGCAACTTGGTTCAGAGAAGTGAGAAGGACTCTACCATCTCATATACAGTAAGGTATTGATTTGGGCTTACAATGAATAGGGCTGATTAACCAAGGAAAGGATTGATTGTTTCACATATAAGTGGAAACATTTTAAAATATTTGGATAAAATCAGTACTGGGCCAATCAGTCGTCTGGTGTACCAACGATTCAAAATAAAAAACCAAGCCTCGGAAACAGACAGATTTCTCGGAATAGACCTGGCATGAAAAAGGATATACGACTGGCCACATGGAATATTGGGACACTATGGGGGAAAGAAGTGGAGTTGATTGAGGAGATGGAAAAATACAATATAGATCACCTACGAATAAGTGAAGTAAAGAAGAAGGGAAGTGGTTTGAAAGACCTGAACAAACAATTCAAACTGATATACTCAGGGATAAGTATGGATAGAAGAGCAAATGAGGGAGTCGGGATTGTATTGAGCGACCATATATTTAAAAAACTTGAACATTTGAAAGCAGTAAATTTAAGAATTATCACTGTTGATCTGCAGCTTAAATAGGAAAATTCATCATTATCCAAGTATATGCTCTAACTGAAAATGTATCAGTATCTGACAAGAAACAATTCTATAGCACCTTCAAAAGGAAATAGATGAATCCAGATATAAGAACTATAAAATAATTATATGTGGAGACATGAATGGAAGAGTAGGAGGAATGAATAACAAGAATCTCGGAGTCATGGGCACTTATGGAGGAGAAAATACAAGGAATGACAATAAGCAGAGAATATTGAACTTGTGCACAGATAATAATCTACTTCTGGGTAACTCCTGGTTTAACCACAAACATATCCATAAAATTACTTTTGTGGGTGAAGGATGGAATGTTAATAGTATCATTGATTATTTTATATATGATGAAGAGTTAAGGAGGTATGTAACTGATGTATAGGTGATAAGAGGAGCAGAGCTGAACACACATCATAGGCTACTGGTCATGGATACAAAAATGTCTCTAAATAAAGGCAGGAACTATAAGGCTAAAAAGTACGAAAGAATTAAAGTTGGAACTTTGCGAAATGAAAGAAAAATAATGCAATATGAGGAAGCTCTCAGCAGGAAACTTAGCAAAGTAAATGCAGATAAAAGCTTAGATGAGATGTGGGAGACAATTAAATAGACCATTATTACCTCAGCAACAGAAGTTTGTGGAGTTAGTAAAATAGAAACACAAACTAAGAGAACGAATTGGTGGAGTGAGGAGGTCAAACAGATTGTGGCACAGAAGAAAGAAGCTTGGAGAAACTACTTGCGCTCAAAGTATCCACAAGCATAGCATGTATATATTGAAAAAAGAAACCGTGTGAAATTGGTGATCAAGCAAGCAAAAAAGAAGGCGTGGGAAGAGTTCGGAAGATCTGTGCAAGACAACTACAAGGATAATACCAGAAAGTTCTTCAGAAAAGAGGGGTAAAAAGAGAAAGCCAGTCAGAAGCATTAAAAATAATGATGGATTGATAGTAACTAGAGACAAGGAGATAATGGAGGAATGGAGAAAACACTATCAGGAAAAATTCGCTGAAAGATCTACTCCTAATGGTGAACCAAGGAAGAGTAAGACAAACAGGGGTGGAGGATATGGATGACTGTGTCACCGAAGCAGAGGTGGAACTGACAATACAGAGACTAAAACTGGGTAAAGCCTCAGGAAGAGACAACATCATGCCTGAATTTATTAAGTATGGAGGTGAAGAAATAACCAAGACACTCCAAGTGCTTTTTCAAAAGATATGGGATGAGAAGAAGATACCCCAAGATTGGGAGTACAATATTATTGTACCTATTCATAAAAAAGGATCTCAAACCCAATGTGAAAACTATCGGCTTATATGTCTCTCACCAGTTGTGTATAAAATATATGCCAGAATTTTGGTACAAAGGCTGAGGAAACTCATAGAGGAAGACCTGGAAGAGGAACAAGCAGCGTTCAGACCATAATTGACAAACACAAGACCATATATTCTCCCTCAAAATGATAATTGAAAAGACATGGGAAATAGGGAAGCATATTTATTTGGCCTTTATAGACCTCAAAGCTGCATTCGATTCAGTCCCAAGGGATAAAGTATGGGCAGCTTTGCAGTATAAAAATGTTCCCTCAAAATTTATTGCAGCTATGCAGTCCATTTATCAGATTCCAAAAGGAGTAATACCCCTAAATGGAAAATAATCCCAGCCTTTCTATTTCCACCTTGGGGTCAAACAGGGGGACAGCCTTAGTCCTTTGCTATTTATAACCTTCATGGACGGAATATTAAAAATGTGTAAGAGAAGGACTACACGAACCCTGATTGGGTATAGAAAATTGATACCTGTATCAGCCCAAGTCATGATTTTCGCTGATGATATGGTTCTAGTAGCAAATTCACAGGAGAACTTACAACAATAATATAAAATGCACAGAAAAGTAAAATCATGAAAGTAGGGTGAGAGGAAACAAAACGTGAATGTGACCTGCAATGGTGAATTGCTTGAAACTGTAAACACATACGAGTATTTGGGCACAACCGTAAGCAATGATCAAAGGATAGAACATGAAGTAAATAGCCGGATTAGAAAGGCCAACCTCGCATACTATCAAATCAGTCACATACTTGTAATAAACAATTTTCCTTCCCATCCTGCTGAATGGAGCAGAGCACTGGACAGGCCCAAAGCAAGTTATAAAAAGAATGACGGCCTCAGAAATGAGATTCCTGCAAAGGATAGTTGGAAAAACAAGAAGGGAATGCGTTAGGAATGAAGTCATCAGGGAGGAATTGAAAGTGGTGGCACTGAAGGAGATAATAGAAGAACGCCAACTGCGCTGGTTTGGGCACGTGTGCAGACTCCCAGAAGACAGGAGAGTTAAATGGTTCATGGAAGCCTAACCAATAGGAAAGAGAATGGTTGGCAGACCCAGAACTACGTATATGCAGTACCTGGAGGGACTAGGAAGAAAGAGAGGCAAATCAGTTACCCAAATGAAAAATATGGCCATCCAAAGGGATGAGTGGAAACGATGGACTGAGGCTGGTGCTCAACGCTGAAAGGCACTAAGGAGCGAGTGAAAGAAGAAGGATAAAATCATGTTACTATATAAAAGTAACTGTTTTGGGAGAATGAGAGTGGATTCTGTCAGGAATCAAAATTAGGAGGTCTGTCAACATGCCAGAAAACCCAATATGGTGAGTAGATTGACCAGGTAAATTTTATCAGGAGAGCCGGAAAGAGTATTTGTATTAAAATCACCTGTAATAATAAGGTTATTATGTAAAGCAACATAGATAGGAGATATAGGAGGTTAAATAATGGGTAGGGTATTTCGTAAATAGGTACTCTAGTTGAGGATCCACAGGAGAAAAAAATGGTTTTCTTGTTTATTGATATTTATAACTGTTCATAAAAAAATACAAGTATATGTACAGAATAATAATTACGGGCTTGATAAAGTATTTGGAAGAAGCTACCCAGCAGTAGCACTTCAATGTTTATTTTATAAACAGGTCTCAGGCTCCACAGAGGATAATCGGGAAAAGATGGCAATGAGAGGTTATGAACAAGTGGGTTTGAGTGAGTTGGTAGTTTGGAATTAATGGAAGTATACCTATTTCAGGTTAAGTCTGCAACTAATAGGATATTCAGGTCTTTATGAATGGTTTTATTAGTGAAAAAGTAAGGGCGTTCAGGATTTTTCCTAGTATTTTAGATTAAATACTACTACTTAAATTAGCGGGAGAAATTTGATGGTTTGATGGATCCCTGTAGCTCAATCCCATTTGTCCACATAGCCAAAGGATGGCAATATAAATTAATTTTTTTAGTAGGTGTGAAATTATGAGCACTTATCAAGTAAATGTTGTAGTAATTGGTATCTGCGAGCAGTTTCTAATCATTTCAATCTAGTGTGAGGATTTCAAGTAAGATATCTGTCAAACGGAGTCCTAGGTACCAGATCTATTGAAAAGGGGTAAGTGGAATATTGCTAAAGTAGACAGTGGGACAGGCAGTCATAGGTTTGTGACATAGAGAAAAGGTAATTTGATGGGTTTATTAGGATTGATTCTAATTCTCCATTTTTTACACCATTCTTCAATGGTTACGATTTGTGACTGAAGGGTTTGTTATGCAACAGTTGAGTATTTAGACACACACGTGTCATCGGCGTAAATAGTGAGGAAAGTAGTAGAATGGATTTGAATGTCAGCTAGATTTTGAAAAAGTTTGTAATGTAGCAGTCCTCGGTCAAAAGCATGGTCTATCTCAAGAAAGGCTCCAGTGCGATACAATCCACTCCCAAATGTGGAAGATTCAACATTGAAATTCAAACAGATGATCAGGAATACATT
The DNA here is from genome assembly GCA_023052935.1 of Piezodorus guildinii. Lineage (NCBI taxonomy): Eukaryota > Metazoa > Arthropoda > Insecta > Hemiptera > Pentatomidae > Piezodorus > Piezodorus guildinii. The sequence continues at coordinate 57,891,916 of CM041295.1, forward strand.
TTTGATCTCTAGGATTGGTTATAAACATTTTAGGAGAAGTTTTTCTAGAATTTTATCTGCTGTAATGGAAAGGGAGATAGGACAATAAGAGGATAAATTTTCAAGTAGCTTTTTGGGTTTAAGTATTATTTTGATAATGGATAGTTTTCAAGGGTCTGGAAAATGGGTGAAATGTAGTGTGGTAATAGTCCTACAATCATCTAAATGCCAAATTCCAATCCTTTGGTCTGCACTTCATTAATGTTGTAGATTACAAAACTAAAGACCAACAGTGGGGATGCCGAATGTCCAACACTCGTAGGATTCTATCCCAAGTTAAATCCTTCAATAGCTATTCCATCTTTTCACCCCAGGAACCTATGTACTGGCCTACATTCATTAAAAAAGTCTTGATATTCATCACTTCCCAAATACCTCCACCAAGTGTGTAGTGAAAAATAAAATCCTTACCTCTCCTCAGACCATAGCCAAATTTCTGCTTCTTATGCATCCAAATCCTATTCATAAAGCCTCCCCTCTTTCATGGATTAGAGGATATGTTGACTGGGATAATTTTCGTTATGATCTAGAGAACAATCTGGACTTAAAAATTTTGTTAAAACCAAACATGGCATAGACTCTACCATTCAAGAACTTACAAAATCAATAGAAACTTTAATAAATAACAACACATCTCTCTATAAGAATAGGAAGGCTAATGAATCGAACTTGCTATATCATATCTGGCTCTTACTGAAAAACACGGAGCAAGAGCAATATGGCACATTACAAGGCGTCCTTCAGACAAAACCCATTACAATAATAAATTAAAAACAGAAATAAGAGGAGATAAATGCTTTATTTATTTACAATGCTGCCCAAATACATCAGGTTGCTTATACTACACAGCATACTTATCAATACCTATTGGACATATCGCACAGATGTTTTCCATTTTTTTCTTTCTTTTTTCCTGACCTATTCTAATTACTACTTATTTTCCTTTATTTATGTGTATCAAATTTATTTATCTCTCCTTCAAATCTTATTTTATTTATTTCTTTAATCACGTTTAAAATTACAACCTTTGGTGCACACATTATAACATCAAAATATAAATAAATTTACACATTAATTACCATGCAGGTGATGGTGGATGATCCCCAGAGATTCTAAAATTATGTTTTCAACACTAATACATCTATGATACTGACAAGCTTGCTTACTAAAAAGCTCCTTGTGCTTATTGTTAAATCGAATGGTAGGGTCTAGGATCCTTGCAGTACTTCCGTTCTTCAGGAATGCAGCAGTGTCTGTATAACTCACTGATCCGTCTGTATCAATGCAGTAGACCTTGTCAAAAACAGGTGAAATCTTTTTCCCTACAGATCTTTGCCAACTCTTGCTTAACCCTATGGTGCCAACCGGTGATGAGGAGGGAGTTGTTGGGGCAATTCCCCAGCACATGGGCTGTTGTTTCAGACTCACTGCCGAATTAGTGAGAGAGGGACCCAACTTCTCTCACTTGTCTGCTGGCTCTTGGGACTCCACACAGGGATGCATAGTTTATGTTTAGTTTCAGGGCATTGGACCATTCTGACCCGAGAGGAATTGCTTCTCGCATAAGTATCTATTGGCTCTTGGCGTATCTTTGAAATATCAAACACCAGCGTCCTGCCACCTCTAATTCTTCAAATGCATTTTCCCGAGGTGACTGTCGTAGAGCTTTCACACTTCAGTCGCCCTAATCAATCTCAAGTCTTTCGGCACATTCAGCTATTTCTTCATTTTACTGAAATCTATACTGGAACTGGGCCTCCGAGGCAATAGACAGTAGATGGGCAATGGACCAATGTTGTAGAGGAGTCTCCCAGACAGCAGATCAGTCCCAGACCTCGATAACTCCTTGATGCTTACAAAATTGCTGTAGGGATGGTGGCAAGGTAATCCTATGATGGCCTTGATACTCCTATGGACATTTGTATCAATTCCTTCCAACACCGAAGGACATATCTTTGTAAGAGGCTAGAGCTAACCAATTTATCCAAGTTGGTATTCAATTTCGTCACTGAATCTTCATTAAAAACCAACTCTCCCAAGAATGTGCATACCAAACACATGATTGTGTTTCCTTCTTTTATTGTTTGGATGACATCTCCATTCTCAAGAGAGAAGAATTCATCAAAATGTGCAAGGTGGAATTGGGCATTAACATGACATTAAAGTAAGATATTAGTCATATGAAAAGAGGAAGGAATATAAGTCAAGGAAAGGCTTATAATAGAATGGAATATTATGGATTAAGAAATAGGATGACCAGAAATTGTGATACCATAGTAATCACTCAATATAATAAAAAAATTAATGTAAATTAGGAAATATATTCAGTAAAAAAAGATAAAAATATATAATAATGAAAAATAGCAATCAATTAAAATAAATATATAATATGTATCACTAACTGAATAAAAAAAAAACACAAAAAAAAAACAACACAAAATAATATCTAAATAATGAAAATCTAAGAGAATATTAAGGTTTTCAAGCCAACAATGGAAATATAAATTGGTCAAAAGGTATAGGTTCTGAGAACAGGGAGAACTGTTTAGAAAGTAGGTAGTGGTTGCCTCCACGATGTCTGTTGTAACTGTGAGAGGCAGCGAAAAGGAATTTGTTCAAATTGATTGGCCTTCTGCAGAAGGTTCAACCGGGAGTCACAGAGGCGGCTGGTAAGCAGGTGGATAAAGGTAAATGCCCTGATGATAAGTCTGTCTGCTATGTAGGCTTGCTTTAAAGGGTTAATATGGTCTCAGAACCCATATTACAAAGAAGCATACCAGGGAGGCAAACAAAAACTTTCTGAGGGGCATAGTCAAAAATGTAATAGGCCCAAAAAATAGAGAGGATGAACAGGTAAAAAGAGAAAATAGCACAATGGTCTACCATATTCAAAGGCCTTTTTGATAATAATGCAATGCATCAGTAAGTCCCTTAGGTTTCTGAAGGTTGTAAATTCAGAATTACCAGGCCCCTAGTATTAGTATCCTGTCATTAAATTTCTTAAGAGAAAAAAAAAAACATGACAGACAAGGGTGTTGGGAAAGATTCAAACCTGCAGTGGACCAGCAAAGCAGACAGTAGAGTTGGAAATAACAATATCAATATGATATGATATGATAATATTTATCACATTATCGGAATAGCAGAAACCTGGTTCAAACCAAATATCACTACCTCTTAATCACTATCCCTCATTATAAATTCATCCTTCATGATCGAGTAGTCCAGAATAGTGGAGGAGTCAATTGATTCATTCGCAATTGCTTGGGGGTTAAAATCCTATTCAAATCTGCTTCTCGTAAAGCAAGATCGAAGTGGCATAGGACTAGATACCCAGGAGACAAAACATATTATACCAAACTGACGAACAAACTAAAAATAGAAATCAAGAATTTCAAGATTCAAAACTTATTGAGTATGACTGAAAAACTAACTACTACCGACAAATCACTATGGACTACTACTAAGAAACTGTTAAACTTCAAAGACTTTAATCACCCTCTCCTTAATGAATCTCAATCCTGGACTAGAACCGATGAAGAGAAATCTCAAACATTCGCTCAGCATCTTTTTAAAACCTACAATCCGCATCCTGATATCCTTAACCAGCATCACCTCGAATGCATTGAAACAGAACTGGATATTCCACTCCAGCTGACCCTTCCTCCTAAAGCATTTCATCTGTCAGAAATCTTAAACTTAATCCATAGATTACCTTCCCGAAAAGCTCCTGGAAACGATCTAATCACTGCCCATATCTTAAAACAACTTCCTAGAAAAGCCGTCCTGTTCCTCACATATATTTATAATGCCACACTCCGTACTACCTATTTTCCTGATTCCTGGAAATTATCTACCGTTAAAATGATCCCTAAACCCAAAAAACGCTAGAACTTCCTTCTTCCTACCGTCCTATCTCTCTTTTACCTATTATGGGTAAAATCCTGGAAAGACTCATCCTTAAACGTCTTTATCCAATCCTGGAACTTAATCACATAATCCCAGACCACCAGTTTGGGTTCCGAGCATCCACTCCACCATCCAGCAGTGCCATCGCGTGGTGGATGTAGTCTCTTCTGCATTGGAGCGCGGATTGTACTGCACGGGAGTCTTTCTCGACGTGGAACAGGCCTTTGACCGAGTCTGGCACCCGGGACTGCTGTACAAACTCCGTAAATTCCTCCATCCAACATACTTCCTCATCCTTCAGTCCTACCTCTCTGATAGAACCTTTAAAATCAACCACAATAGTTCCTATTCATCCACTTTTACTCAGTCTGCTGGTGTTCCTCAAGGCAGTATCCTAGGACCCATTCTCTACACAGTCTATACAGCTGATATCCCAACCCATCCTAACACATTCCTTTCTACCTATGCCGATGACACTTGCGTGCTATCAGTTAATAACGATCCTAGTATTGCCTCTCAAAACCTCCAATCCCACATCAGAGACCTTGAGGTATGGTGTCAGAATTGGAGAATTAAAATCAACTCCAATAAATCCCACCAGATTACCTTTACCCTTCGTCGTAAACCTATGACATCCTGCCCTACAGTGTCCTTTAATGATATTCCGCTTGTCCCTGTTGAACAGATCCGTTATTTAGGCCTCCTGCTTGACAAACGTCTTACATGGAATCCGCATACAAGACTGAAAAGACAAGAGACTGCTCGCCGATTTCGGTTACTTCAACATTTACTTGACAGACGCTCTAACCTTTCTCTTTACTACAAAAGACTAATTTACATGACAATCATAAGGCCTATCTGGACTTACGGAGTTGAGCTTTGGGGCTCTACTAAACCATCAAACTCTTCCCGTATCCAATCCTTACAATCCAAAATCCTTCGCAAAATCCTTAACGCTCCTTACTTTGTCACCAACAAAATCATCCACAAAGACCTTAATGTTCCATATGTTGCTGATTTGGCCTGTACCAGGTATCACTCTTTCCATGAAAAACTCCACTCCCACTCTAATCCACTAGTTTCCATCCTTGCTTCCACTTCAATTCCTGACAATCCGCCGAGGCGTCTGAAAAGAAGATGGCCTCGAGACCTTCTTGTGTAGATTTACTGCTAGAGTGCTGCCAATGGGCAGTTTCTCTTCATGTTTTTTTTTTCATGTGTATTATCATTTTAGCCTATTTACTTGATGTATGAACATACAGTTGTAAATTTCAATAAATGAATTAAAAAAAAAAATCTGCTTCTTATGACATTCCGCATTTAGAGTACCTACCTACTGAAATATCAACTCAATCATCATCCCTCTTATTCATCATCATCTTCTGCCCACCACAAGTCAAATTTGAACCAACCTTAGAAACATCCCTCTTCACTAATGATACTTAGTATAACAACCTAATTATAGCATGTGACTTTAATACAAATCTGTTTTCAGTCTCTACCAATAAGGCATACCTAGTTTATCTGGCATATTCCCTAAACTTATGTATTTTTCTAATCCGACCGACCCATCATACCTTGTTCTCTGACACATGAATTTACCCCACCTTGGTTGATTTCCAACAGAACTTTCCCTTCTTTTCTCAAATTACAGTCCCATTTTTCTGATATTATGATCTGATCCAAACCTCTTACAATATTCCCACCACAATCTCCATTCCTAAACAGGTTTCTTGCAAAAATCTCGACTCATTAAATACAGAAACTATCAATCTAATTCTTGAATCATTAGCCCCAAATTTAAAACCCATCTTCTCCAACCAATTCGTAGATGAGATAGTGGAATACCTCTCATCCGACATCCTTTCATTTTTAAATTAACTTGCCCTTTTCCAAACCTATACCTTTCGACATTCCCCAGCTCTCTGGATCAGTGCTGAAATTAGAAATTTGATGAAGAGAAGAGATGCCTCCAGAAGACATTTTAGGTGCACCCAAATTCCTGATGATTATTCAACATTTAAGAACCTAAAAAACCTCACCCAGCCTACCTTACAGGGGGCAAAGGTAAAATATTTCCTCACGATTCTATCCCAAACCTCTAATTATAAAAATGAGGGGGAAATCCTGAGGAAATTATATATCACTTCCTCCACATCTAGTACTTCTCTATTTCATAAATTACCAGGAAATCCATCTCTATCCTCAAACAGCTCATTCGTTTCCTTGACTTTTCTTAGAAGTACCTGTGATCTTCTAGTGTCACTATGAATGCTTAATACATGGAGGATTCTCTAGCTTTACTAAGTTATCACACATTTTTCTGTGGTAATTTGGTTGAGATTGGCTATGTCCTGATTCCCAAAGAGAATACCTACTAGGCATCTTCTTATTCCAATTCTTAAGAAAACCTTCCTTGGGTTAAGAGAATATATCTTCTTAGAATCCATAAGAGCCAAAAACCCTTCCAACATCCTCGACGTCCTCATTATTCGTTCTTTCGTACATACCCTGAACACAAGATCTCAACCTACCGATTTATATACACCCTCTCATAGAACTGCTTTCTTTGAAAAGCCCTTTATCATCCGAGCTACCATACTTTGGAATTTCTTACCTTTGTCCCTTCATAAAACATCATCTATGACCACATTCAAACATCAGTTATTTCTCAACCTTTTCAATGATTAATCTTACGAACAAATGTAATAAATTTTAACAAAATCAATTAGAAGAATTATGAACAACCAAATTAATTCAAAGTTTTTATTGGTGTATTTCGTTATATTTTTCTGGCTAGTTAATTATGTATTTGAATGGAGCCAGAAAAATTGTACTTATATTCTCAGGGGAAAAAATGTCCAGAATAAAATTATTGTTATTTGAAACAAAATTTTAGTTTTGTTTAAATTATTTCAAAATATTTTAAATTTTCTCAAAGCATTATTGTGATCTTAAACTTATAAAGCATAGTGTATAAACCTTACACATTAATGTATCATCAAAAAATGAAAGCAATAATTATAGTAAAATAATATATTTATATGAATATAGAAAAGTACCCATCTATTCTCTTCTGTATTCCAGAGTCAGGAGTAGACCTTCTAAGAGTAATTTTAGGAGCTCTTTTGATGATCGGATTGTCTGCTGATACTGATTTTTGTAACAGACCAACATTTTGTGCAACTATCTCATCCCCATTTTGCACCGTAAAAGTTCCTTGTTCAACTCAACATGAAAACAAAAATCTATGTGAGTATCATTATGTAGTTTTACCACTAGTTAGTGAAAATATACATCAGTATCTATTACAACTCTATCAACTCAACTTCTGGGAAGTTAGTTCCTCTGATGTTTTCTAAACTAATCCAAGTACTCTTATAACTGGACAAAATTGGCCTATACAGGCAGACACAAACATACATACCATACTATGTTGCTCCCAGCATTGCAATGGAAGATTTTGCAACTTTGCTGCATTGCATTGTCATATAGACCAGTCACTATTGGAGGTTGGTTATTCCTAGTGACTTCAACGTCTGGGCAAAAGATCAGGGAAGTAGGAAATGAATCTTCATGGTAAAGTGCCATCAAGTTGGGACTAGACATGCTCTTCAATGAAGCTTAGAAAGTTTGTAAATTTTATATTCACAATGAACATGAAGCATTAATGATTACATTGGATATAACTACAAGAAAGAAGATTTGTAGTTAGAACTCTGTTAGCTGGAATAATTAAGCTTTTCACAGCAAACGATTCTCAAAAATTCTGGAGATATATGACCTAAAAGGCTTAGCAGAGGACAAGGAGATGAATTTAGTGCATATGACATGACCATACATGCATTCGTATAAGATCTGACCAAGATCATCATTCAGTTTACAAGTTAAATATCCTTATCCTTACTAATCTTCATCAGTGAAGTCATCTAGCAATGAACTAGGTTTCACCCAAAGTTTTCATGCTTAAGGAGCAGTTCAAGAAAGAGGTTTATATAACAAACCTCTGAAAAGCCATCAAGAAAACTAATAAATAATTCAAAGCTCAAAAGAAAGGGACCAGATCTTTTTGGGAACTCATCATTTCCTGCCTTTATTACATTTTGTTTCTAATACCTTAGAAGAGACATTATTTGTATTGAAGGGTATACAAAGTTAGATGCTGACCTATTATTTAGTCTATTCCCTGATATTGTTGGTAAGACAACTAATAATATTTTTCCACAGACTACAAGAATTTACAGTTGCAAGTGATGTCAAGGCTCAAATATGGATTTTAGAAAGAGAAATCTACAATGGAAAAAGCGTTGGGATGTGGTGAATACCAGAAGGTTGGTGTCTAATATTAGTTTGGGGTATAGTTGTTGACATTTTGAGGTGGACTTAAACATAACACAACTGTTGACAAGACAAGGATGCTTTAGAACCTACCAATATCTACTCAAATAAAATTAAACTGTTGAATAACCAGATTTGAAGTAACAGTAGAGAACTTCTTTTATTATTTGAAAGAGCTTTATTGAGAACAAAATTGAATGGAATGAACTTAGTGAGCCTTATGTTATGTTAGAACAAAAATTAGGTAGCTATGAACAAATTCATCACAGTTCTCAAAAAGCAATTTTTCAATAAATGAAAAAAAAACTAGGAGACCTTATCATCACCTTGACTTCTACAAAGAAAGGTGGAAAGAGAAGTCAACCTTGAGCACACCACCATTACTAGCTATCCATTAGCTAATGCTTAAAGGCAATCTTGTAAGGGAGAAAAATAAGTGTAAGGTGGTGGTTTTAGTGGATCAGAATCCCATCATATGTCTAGGTACAATCTTAGCCATGTATTTTCGAAGGTCTCTCTTGCCCTCATAAAAAAACACACACATTTGTACATACACACTTAACTAAGCAGATGGATGTTTATAATTAAATACAAATTACTACTTTTTATGTAAGAAGAACTTTATGTCTAAACATATGTATTTCTAAGGGATGGATATTGTAGCATTCTCTTACACTACTACCTTTTATTATGCTTTTTAAATTATACATTGTGTATATATTTTAAAGCTTTTACTATTGAATTTTGTGCTATTTGTGTGGTCATGACAAGGCTATAGAATGTGCTATACTAATTATTTGCAGGTGTTCATGAGAATAAAATAGGATTAGTAAAAATAGGAACAGGTGAGGCAAAAAAAGTGAATACTATTTGTATATTAAAAGCTTTGGGAGTGAGGTATTCAAAGGTGTAATTACAATGAAGAAAAAGATCTAGGATGGTCCAATGCAGCTATCGTGTTTAATTTGATGATAATAGAGCTCCTTTTGTATACACTGATAATGGGAGCTTAAGCAAGTAAAAATAATGTTTTGCGAACTTATTTTACAACCAAATAAAATATATATCTCAAAAAGAACATTAATGAAACGCAGCTCTTGCAACAAATTGTTTGTGAATTGTTCCAAGGATGACCAACAAACTTGGAGCCTTAAGTTATTCCTGCACTTTTTAAACAAGTTGGTACTAATCACCAATATTTTTGAGAAAATTAAATCTGATATTTATGAAAAAAAAAAACATAGTAACGAGATCAATATATTAATACATTACATAGGGAAAAGATATTTTCTGGAAATGGAAAGAAAAATTATTCTTTATGATAAATCATCTATAACAAGACTAACATCGACCACACAGGTAGAGCTGTGAAATAAAGTTTTAAAAAATAAAATGAAAATTTAAGCAATTTCTGCATTCTAGGACCAATGATTTGGAATTTTAATCTTTTCTTGAAAATTGTATAACTGTATATAATAAACTGAGTAAATAACATTCATTACACTTAATAAATATATAAAGAGATGTGAATTCTTTCCAAATATTTCCATGAATTGTGCTTTCTTCATTTAACCAAAATATGCATTCATAGCTTTTTTTCAACTACAAACATGCAAAATTTATTTTAATTGAACCATAAAATGATCTTAATATTGATTTTTTATTTATATATTCTTTCTTTTTTTTTATTATAAAAGAATAGTGTTAAACAAAGTAGTGACAGGTGAAGATTTATGAAAAACTTTTTTTTTTTGTAAAACAAATCGAGCACCAAAGTATGTTTGATGCATCACTAAAGCCATTAAGTGTTAGCAATATATTTCGAGAATAAATATTATTTACCACACAAAAAACAGACATATGACCACGAGATATGGTTTCAGTCCCATCACAACCAGCTATCTTTTTAGTAGTAGTTCAATTATACGCCTACTTAAGAGGTGAAGGCACCAAGTTGTAACATCATGATAAGTACCATTTATTATTCCACTTGGTTTAGAAATTCTCTTCAAAATTATTTTCTCCTCTATCAATGCGCGTACACTAATACTAGCTGTTTGTAATGGTGTTGTATTAACATCTTTTATTTCATACCTCCTTGCATCTGAATCCTGAAAAATAAAAAAATTATCTAGATTTAAATTGATGTGAATTCTAATTCAGTATGCAGGATGTTATTCCATTTGTACATATGAGTATGTAATCATGCCAGTTACATAAGATGTAACTAAAATCATTCAATAGCACTAAAATAATTAGAAGTTTTATATTATATATTTAAGATTTAGCAGGTCTCATGTAATAAAACACTTTCATTGAAACAGAGGCAATCTACTTCACTTGATCAATGAATCCCCTGGTCTATGTGAAAACCTGAAGAGGGGAGGTATGTGCATACTAGAGGAGGGATACATGCCAATGTCTGCAAATGAGCACAGATTGCTTGTGCTCCTATTGGTTGGTTAGATGCAAGTAAATCTTTACTAAAATGATGTAATGGTTCCACACTATGACTACTAATTTCAATCCTGTTTTATTATTTAGAGTAACTTTAATCATTAAAGTTCACTTACTTTTTATTGCAATTATGAGAACATATAAAGAGACTATTTTTACTGTCAAACTTAAAATAAGTTTATGGGCAAAGGTGTAATCCATGGATATAATAATATATGGATAATATACGGATATAATAATAATATATGGATATAATAATCCATGGATTTATCAAAATGGACGATATAGTTTAAAAAAAGTTAATTTAATTATTTTTTCTCAGAGGACTATTTATTATTCAATACACATGTATATTACTTTATATTCTCTTACATTACAGATTAATATTGATGGGGTTGTTCCAACATTCCATAATACTTCATTAACTATTAAGAGCATTTATAAATAAACATTTGTATAATTATTTTCCCCCAATTATTTTATAAATGTTGCTTGTTTCTGTTAGTCTGCTGTCAGACCATCATATCAGAATGGAGTTATTAATCAAGTCACTATATAGCCATTGATGTTATCAGCAAATAATACCAGTAAAGAGATCACAGCAACTTGAACTTTATATATATATATTTGATTGTATAAGTATAAATTTTAACTAAAATTTTCCGGGTGTTAGGTCTTGAAAATTATTTTTTCCTTAACTTTGTTTATTGACGTTAATAAACATAGTATCCTATATAACCCAAATAGATACATGGGATATTTTTTCAAACAAACAATTATTGAGCACCAGCTTATCAATCAGGCTAACTACAGAACTGTTTATATATATTTATGTAATATTACATCAGGCAGGCTAACAATCTGATTAAAATGGAAATTGTAATTGACAGCTCCTATTCGGATGTTTGTTAAAAAACATGGCATCCATTTTGGATGCTAGGGGAAAAAGGGAAAACCCTCTAAAGACAGCAGATAGTAAAAAAGGTAGATCTGTTTAGGCTGTTGAAGAGTTGAGCTCGGACTGTTGAAGGGTGAGGACCTGCTGCTGTCTGAAAAAAAGAATATGAAGAAGGTAGCCTGCTTATCATTATATTTTTATAAGTTCTAGTATTAATTAAAATTGCATATAATATAATTGTGCCTGATTGCCAGAGACCGATACCCTGAGAATAAAAAAATTACAATTTAGTCAATATTGTTACAATTAAATTTTTTCCTAAAGGAATATTATAAAAAATATTAATATTGCAAAATATATATATATATATATATGTTAGCTCCCTCAATCAGTATGAATCTAGTTTTTTTATCTTATTCTCCTCACTTTATTTAGGAACATCTTTATCAAAATAAGCCACTTAACCAATAGGAGATTTGAAAATCACTTCCATCTCAAACCATATTTAAAAGGACTGCTTACTTTTTTAAAATATCCTCCATGTAGCCTCATATGTCCATTAAGAGCTGGTATATTTTTGAATTTTCGATGACATAAATTACATTCCACTGGTTTAATATTGCATGCCATAGTCTTGGTAGTTGATTGACTGGTCTAAAAGAGAAATTTCTGAAATTATTATATTCTGAAAATAAAGATAATAATAATAAACAAATGATGGATGGTTTAAAAAGTTCAACTCCACAAGTTTAAGAACACAAAAGTAGTCTAAATAAAATATTATTTTGAAATTAGGGCACTTGTGCAGGATTATAGTGTCATCCCAATAGTTTATAGTGTCATATATTTTTATTTTAAAATAGTAACAAGGGAACCAGCCAGGCAACTAAGTAGGAGCCTCGACTCCAGGTAACATCTCAAGTGATTATTGCAGTAATCTTCCTACCAAAGAGAGAAGCTACTCTCATAATATCTGTTAAACTGGTTAATTAAACATATCACATCACCTTTTTTCTTCTTTTTTTTTATATATTTATTTTAAAGAAATTTACAACTGTATTATACAATAAAATACATTCCTGTGTAAATGTGTTACACAGTAAATGTGTACATGTGTTACACTTACTTTAAAGGTTCTATCAGGGAGGTAGGAACGGATTAATAAGAAGTCCTGCAGTAGAGTAGAGCAGTGCTGGGTGTCAACCTCAGTCAAAAGCCTGTTCTACATCGAGAAAGGCTCCAGTGTAATAAATCCCAAGCTCCAATGTGGGAGATATAACATCCCCCACAAGGTAACACTGCTGTCAGGATTAGGTTAAGTTATCGGGATGCAGGATATTTTGGAAAGGATTCATCAAAGATTTGGTTTTTTCTTCATCAGATCTTGTCCTTTTGAAGGTTACTTATTTAAAGTGTTTCAATGACCACACCCCCAACCAACTTCTCCTCATAGAAAATGTTTATATTTTCCTAATTAATTATTTGCCTTAACTACTTATGATGTATTAAATTTGCAACTTCTCCTTCCTCCATCACCATTCACACTTTTGAACTGTATTTATTTGTTGAAAAATATAGCAGCCCTGCCATAAAGTTATGAAAAAAATAAGAAATCAATCAGGGTTGGCATATTATTACATGACGGAGTAGGTATGGAAAATACAAATTACCCATACATTTGGACTAAAAATGAAGGAGATCAATAAAGAGACATGTAACTAAAATTTTGAGTAACATGTTTAAGAAGCCATACTGTGTTTCTTTCTACACTACAAATGTAAAAACTGATATCAAGAATATAAACGAAATGATTATTAACTATGTTTGACAAGGATATTTATACGAGATAGTGATAAATTTCAGATTTGATAAAATTTTCAGATATATTTACCTGCATTGTCCATGTTTTAGTACCATTTGAAGAAGCTATAACTGCGGAGGTAGCAGGGTTGGTTTTGGTTGTTTCCAAAGATTTTACAGTCGATTGTTGCTGATTTTTTTGTATGACATGTTGAATAAGCTCCAAATGCTGCTTTGTGAACTTCTCAGAAGAATTTGAACCTTTTCCTTGCTGTAAAAGAAAATTAAATGAAAAATTTAATCATTGACACAAACAATATTAGCTTAAATTAGAACTGTTCATCATCGTAGAAAATTTAATTATTCCTAAAAATAAACAATAGTTTTAATAACCTGTTTCAAACTTAATGATTATTCTCACTAACCAAAAATTTTAGCACTAGAAGGTATAAAACACAAGAATAGTAGCAGGTTTAAAGAATGAATGAAATCAGCAAATCATTTAAGCGATAAATCCAATAGGGATTTTGTATCTGTAGTAAGATAGAGCAGTCAGATGCAAACTGTAATTAAAAATTAATTAATGGTATCTGTTATGGGTACTGAAAACGATTTGTTATATGAATGAAACAAAAAACTTATAAAATCAATTCAAACATGTACTAACATTTAAAACATAGTTTATACATGTTCTAAGTGTAACTGTAAGGAGGGTGAAAGTATCCTTCATCTGAAATGAAATTTTTTTATACAAATAGAAAAAATATTACAGAGAATTTTCGTTGATAGAAAACAAAATGCTCTCATTCATGAATCAATGACTCCACAGACTGACATGGTTCCATGTCTCCCTTAACTGTAATAACTAAATAGAATAAAGTTTCGCCAGATAATGCATCTTTATATTAATATTTTGAGTTGCCTTGTTCAACATAAAAAACATGGGGGACGATTTCCAGATTAATATTTATGTTACTTAAATTATTTATAAACAATGTAAAGTTAGTCATATTCAACATATATGTAAACCACCTTCCTGGCAAAAAGTATATCCATGCCAATAAATACAGTTTTCTGTAAGTATTGTTGAAAAAGAAGAGAAATTAGAAAATAAAATAACTTTATCTATCTGTCAGTTAATAGAATATATCACACTATTCTCCCAATAAATCAGCTGGTACTGGAGAATATCTAAATTCAGGGACTTATAAAATGTTTCATGATCTATGAAATGGAAAAGAAAAATACATGAAACTTCCATCTCTCCCCCTTTTTTTGGTAGGTAACCTTTAAATCATAATTTACCTTTTGTTCATTTGGTGGTGGGGCATATTGAATACAAGTTGGTGGGGATTGCTCTGGTGTTGAATTGGTTGAACCAGAGCCAGCATGGTGATTTTCTGTGTGTCTTCTCAAAGACCGAGCATCACAGTAAGATTTGCTGCACCCTTCAGCTTTGCATTCATATGGTTTTTTATTCCTGTGTGTCAGCATGTGCCCATTTCTAAAATAAAAAAATTGCAATATCTGATAAACCTCAAGAAATGAGTCTAATATATTGTGGTACATCAATGCAGGTAGCACCAAGAAATGCAGGTTTTCACACATACACATTTTATTGGAAGACAGAGAAAAACCATGTTAATAAATGACAATGAAGTTTTCATTAAGCAAGCATCGTTGTTTAATATTAATTAACAAACAAAAAATCATAATTAAAAAAAATACTGTTCATTTAGTAAATTTTTGAGTAAAACATTATAACCGAAACAGTATTTAGAATATGTACTTACAAATGATCTTGTCTCTTGAATGCTTTAGCACACATAGTACAAATATACCGGCGTTCATCGCTATGGGTGAGCTTATGCTTGGCCAGAGCAGAAGCATTAGCAAAAACTTTGCCACATACCTATTCAAAAACAGTAAAAATTCATATCAAAAACTATTCTCCAAGTTATTTATGATAGTACATTTTTCATAACAATTAATTTTTAGCCTAGAATTTCAATTTTTTAAATAGGAAAGTTTAGATCCATTTCGTACATTTTTTATAGGTGTAGTATCATTTCATTGTGGTATAGTATCACTATCACTTGCTCCAATGGCTTAGATACCCAACATGTCAGGGCCAACAAAACATACAGAAAAAATATGATACCCATCACCAATCTGGTAATCTGGTGGTCAAAGGTTGGACATTTCAGTTTTAGGGTGATGACGGAATATTATTGAGAACTGTTATTGATTTCATTTTTTTTAAATTGATAGTTATTTTCATTCACAACCGTTTCACAATGTTTTTTTTTCTTACAGTTCATCTACAAATGTTAACAGAGTGCAGTTTTTTGACATTCACACTTTAGTGAAAATATCAAGTTATACCACTGAATGAAAATAAAACTATGTCAAGTGTATGAATAATATTCATGCAAATGAAAAATTAAGTTGAAATGATAACTATAACAACATATCTATTCTGTAATAAAATAATTAATTACATCAAATTCTCATGAAATAAAAGAGTAAACCTGGCATCGCTGAGGTCCCTGTCTGTTTGGTGATGATGACTTTGTTGCAGTAGGTTTTCTGGGAGCAAGCCTCGATTCATTTTTAATAACTTCACAACTACTATCTACTAAAAAATAAAATAAATTTATTTTACAAAAAATCACCTTGCCAACATTTTTTTTAATCAAAATTGTATTATTTAGAAACATTTTTTTATTAAAGAAAAAAATGTATGCAATTCAAATAACATTGTGGATATAATTAGTTGACCGTTGAGAATTACTGAAGGAATTAGTCCGGGTGGCGGTCATTAAATGAAACAACTGAATAGTTTCAACTATTTTATTGTTTGCCAACGTTTCGACCCCATTGTGGGTCATCATCAGGGCTAAAAAGATACAAAAAGGATACATTTAAAATAAGATTACAAATACTATTTAAAAAAAAAAAAAAAAAAAAAAAATTAACAATTTCACTAGAGAATGTCAATATTATAACATAAAAGAAAATAGATGTGTAAAGAAATGAATTAATTAAATTACAATGATAAGGTATACTAATGAGAGCTATACAGACCAGATAATGACTAAAGATAATGTACAAATATATAAGAAAAAATTACATGAAATAAAAACCATTAACAAAATGGAGTACAGTGGAGATACGTACCGTCTGGTAGGTGAGTGGAAACTAGGTTCAATTTGGTTATAAGGAATATAGGCAGGTAGATAGGAAAGTACGTACAAAAGGTTGGGTAAAATGGAAAATACGTACCATATTTCTAGACGGGATCTGACAACAATGAGTAAAATTGTAATATTAACATAAAAGGAAGTGTTCAGATTAAACCTACAATATTAATAACATCATAACGGTATTAGAAGATGTTTTAACAAGATTGTTGAAGTAAAAACAATATAATACAATAGTAAGAATAATAATGTATAAACTATATATAGTAAAACTGACTACCTCCCAACCAACGTTTTAATAATTATTGTACATATATTAAGACATTAAAATTAACCAAGTGAAAATATTATGACAAAAAATAATAATAAGTAACAATCATTGACAGATCATATAGTTGATACAAAATAGTAAAATAATTACAAATAGGAATAAATTGAATTGTAAAACCATTAAGAATTTATTAAGTGCAGAAACAAATGAAATAGATACATATATAAAATAAATGTATACATAAATAAGTAAAAAATAAACCAATAAATAAACAAAAGGTATACAGTGGGA
The DNA here is from genome assembly GCA_023052935.1 of Piezodorus guildinii. NCBI lineage: Eukaryota > Metazoa > Arthropoda > Insecta > Hemiptera > Pentatomidae > Piezodorus > Piezodorus guildinii. The sequence goes on from CM041295.1 coordinate 57,909,122, forward strand.
TGGACATGGGAAGCTGTATTACTTAAGAGAGTTTAATATATGGCTGTAGGTGGAGGAGATGCATTGTTTGTCAGTTTTATGATTGACAGGATTAGATTGGAGATGGATGTGGACGGATTCAGCGATGAGTCTTTTTTTATGGTTGGGAACAGAATCTAAAATGGAACAATCTTGAAAGTTAAATGAATGATTAAAAGTTATGGAGTGTTCGGAGAGTTTTGAGGCTAGAAGGTTTCGAGAGGATATGGAGGATTTATGTTGAGATATGCGGGTTTTTAAGTAGTTTTTTGTTTCACCCACATAGGACACGTCGCAATCTAAACAAGGTATTTTATACACAATATTTGAGCGGTAGAGAGGATTTATCGGGTCTTTAGTATTAGTGAAAAGGTGGGAAAGTTTGTTCTGGGTCTTTAATCCTAGCTTTAGGGAGGGTAAGGAAGATTTAAAGGATTTTTTAATATTTTCAGACAGGTGTGGAATATACGGTAGGGATCTATATTGAAATATTGTGGGTGAATTTTGGTCTTGTATTGTAGGGGGAGTAATGGTCGTTTTTACGTTGTTGTATGAGTTTATGAGTTTTTTAATGATATTAAGTGGGAAGCTGTTTAGGGTAAGGATCTTTTTAATGCGCTGGATATTGGTAGGATGGTGCTGTGGATCAGACAAGGAGAGACAACGGTGGACGAGATTTTGGGCAACATTAATTTTTGATGGTATGGGTGCTGGGAGAAGAAATTGAGGAGTCTACCGGAATAGGTGGATTTTGTGTACCAATCAGTGGAAATAGAACCGTCCGTATTCCTTATTATCAGTAAGTCTAGAAAGGGAATTGTTGAGTTGTTTTCTTTTTCTACTGTAAAACGGAGGCGTGGATCGTAGGAATTAAAGGATTTAAGGATATCTGGGATTTTTTCAGGGTTTATTATTAGGAGGAGGTCGTCAACATATTTCTTAATGAAAAAGATATCGTTTTTATAAATTTTGGTTATGAAATCCAGGAGGTCATTGAGAACAATATTAGAGAGATCCGGAGCTAGGCAGTTTCCCATTGCTAGTCCAGAGACCTGATTGTAAAATTTTCCCTTAAAAGTGAGGTATCCTGTTTTGCAGCAAAGTTCCAGTGATTGTAAGTAAGTAGAAAGATTTAGCGTGGTGTGAGGTTCGATAATGGTCCAGTGTTTTTTAACTAAATGGAGAACTTTGTCAATGGGAATATTAGTGAATAAGCTTTCGGCGTCAAAAGATGTTAAAATGTAGTTAGGGGGGATTTGAAGTGATAATAATTGTTGTCGGAGGTAAAGAGAGTTTGTAATGTCGTAGGAGTTTGTACGGCTGAGTATTTTTAGTGACGGTAGAAGAAATTTACTGAGTTTGGAGGAAGGTGCATTGATGTTTGAAATAATGGGACGGAGTGGATTACCTGGTTTGTGAATTTTCGGAAGGCCATACAGACGTGGGGGTAAGGAATTATAAGAGATTAGGTTTCTGTATGTAGATAGATTAATGAATTTATTATCGAAGAGATTTTTGATATGTTGGTTAAATTTTATCATGAGAGGACGGGTTGGGTCACGGGTAGAGGGTGTATATGTTGATAGGTCTGATAGAAGTGAATTTATTTTGTCATCGTACTCAGTTCTGTCCATAATAACTGTTACGTTACCTTTGTCGGCTTTGGTTACTATAATTTGGTCGTTTGATTTGAGGAATGAGCGGGTTAAGGAAAGATCTTTGAAGAAGAGAGGGGAAAGTGACGAAAGAGGTTTGGGGTGTTGGAGGTGGTTGGAAATCATGTTGCTAATCCGCAACCGGGAAATTTCTTTGTCTTCGTCAGTTATTTTGAAAATGTCGTCTTTATAAATATATTCTAGATCTGTTATAAGTTGGGGAATCATTTTAGAAGGGTTAGAAGAAGGGGTAGAAAAATTGGGACCTAAGCTTAAAATATTATTAACATTAGTGGGAACGGAGGTAGAGGAAATATTTTTGATCCAATCATCCGAGCCTTTGGGATACGGTTTTTTATTGATGCTCTTTTCATAAATAGTTTTAAATTTTTTAACGAGGGAAAATTTTGTCTGTTTTTTAGTGAATGCAAAAATTGTTTGAATACTTGTAGTCAGTTTGTCCATGTTGTGGTCGCCTATAATAGGATGTAAAGAGGAATTTAAGGAGCGGATATTGTCGTTGATGAGGTCTATTTGTTGTATGGTTTCCCTAATTTTTAAGTTGAGTAACGTTCTCTTGTATTTCTCCAATGAGTGAGTCAATTTAGAAGTAAGGGAGTTTGACAAAGGGACTTGACTAATGCAGTTCTCAATAAACTTTGGAAAAAACAGAATGGGTTCGACATTTTAATAAAAAAATTCTTTGTTCAGTTTTTTTGGCCAGTCGTTTGTGAAGGTTGCAGAGATTGTTAAAAGTTTGTCTGTTTTGGGGGAAACGCGATTTTAGTGAAGAGAAAATATGATGTTGGTCATTATTAGGATTTCCTGAAGAAAGGTGGGAAGAGGATATATTTTGAGTTTGGGAGAAAGATGTATCCAGAGAAGTAATTGAAAAAAGAGAAGTAACTTGGGAAGAAGGCGTATGGGGAGTTTTAGTATAATGTTGAGTTGGGAGGTGAGTCAAAGATCTATTACTATTTAATCTAGTGTTATAGCGGTGTGATGGTCGAGAAGAATCCAAAAGAGAGGTTGATTGAGGGTTTAGTCGTTGTGGTGGTGATCGTGGAGTTTTTACCTTTTTTGAGCTGGAAAGTGGTGATGAGAAAAACTTGAGTCACCTGGAGGTGTAGAAGAGATGGCTTGTTGAGATGAGAATGCCTGCTGTTGTTGAGTTGTAGATTGTATGTCCTGTCTGCGATTTTGTATTCTGGCACTGCGGCGGAATGGGATCCTAATAATGACCAAAACATCATATTTTCTCTTCACTAAAATCGCGTTCCCCCAAAACAGACAAACTTTTAACAATCTCTGCAACCTTCACAAACGACTGGCCAAAAAAACTGAACAAAGAATTTTTTTATTAAAATGTCGAACCCATTCTGTTTTTCCAAAGTTTATTGAGAACTGCATTAGTCAAGTCCCTTTGTCAAACTCCCTTACTTCTAAATTGACTCACTCATTGGAGAAATACAAGAGAACGTTATTTCAACTTAAAAATTAGGGAAACCATACAACAAATAGACCTCATCAACGACAATATCCGCTCCTTAAATTCCTCTTTACATCCTATTATAGGCGACCACAACATGGACAAACTGACTACAAGTATTCAAACAATTTTTGCATTCACTAAAAAACAGACAAAATTTTCCCTCGTTAAAAAATTTAAAACTATTTATGAAAAGAGCATCAATAAAAAACCGTATCCCAAAGGCTCGGATGATTGGATCAAAAATATTTCCTCTACCTCCGTTCCCACTAATGTTAATAATATTTTAAGCTTAGGTCCCAATTTTTCTACCCCTTCTTCTAACCCTTCTAAAATGATTCCCCAACTTATAACAGATCTAGAATATATTTATAAAGACGACATTTTCAAAATAACTGACGAAGACAAAGAAATTTCCCGGTTGCGGATTAGCAACATGATTTCCAACCACCTCCAACACCCCAAACCTCTTTCGTCACTTTCCCCTCTCTTCTTCAAAGATCTTTCCTTAACCCGCTCATTCCTCAAATCAAACGACCAAATTATAGTAACCAAAGCCGACAAAGGTAACGTAACAGTTATTATGGACAGAACTGAGTACGATGACAAAATAAATTCACTTCTATCAGACCTATCAACATATACACCCTCTACCCGTGACCCAACCCGTCCTCTCATGATAAAATTTAACCAACATATCAAAAATCTCTTCGATAATAAATTCATTAATCTATCTACATACAGAAACCTAATCTCTTATAATTCCTTACCCCCACGTCTGTATGGCCTTCCGAAAATTCACAAACCAGGTAATCCACTCCGTCCCATTATTTCAAACATCAATGCACCTTCCTCCAAACTCAGTAAATTTCTTCTACCGTCACTAAAAATACTCAGCCGTACAAACTCCTACGACATTACAAACTCTCTTTACCTCCGACAACAATTATTATCACTTCAAATCCCCCCTAACTACATTTTAACATCTTTTGACGCCGAAAGCTTATTCACTAATATTCCCATTGACAAAGTTCTCCATTTAGTTAAAAAACACTGGACCATTATCGAACCTCACACCACGCTAAATCTTTCTACTTACTTACAATCACTGGAACTTTGCTGCAAAACAGGATACCTCACTTTTAAGGGAAAATTTTACAATCAGGTCTCTGGACTAGCAATGGGAAACTGCCTAGCTCCGGATCTCTCTAATATTGTTCTCAATGACCTCCTGGATTTCATAACCAAAATTTATAAAAACGATATCTTTTTCATTAAGAAATATGTTGACGACCTCCTCCTAATAATAAACCCTGAAAAAATCCCAGATATCCTTAAATCCTTTAATTCCTACGATCCACGCCTCCGTTTTACAGTAGAAAAAGAAAACAACTCAACAATTCCCTTTCTAGACTTACTGATAATAAGAATACGGACGGTTCTATTTCCACTGATTGGTACACAAAATCCACCTATTCCGGTAGACTCCTCAATTTCTTCTCCCAGCACCCATACCATCAAAAAAATTTAATGTTGCCCAAAATCTCGTCCACCGTTGTCTCTCCTTGTCTGATCCACAGCACCATCCTACCAATATCCAGCGCATTAAAAAGATCCTTACCCTAAACAGCTTCCCACTTAATATCATTAAAAAACTCATAAACTCATACAAAACGTAAAAACGACCATTACTCCCCCTACAATACAAGACCAAAATTCACCCACAATATTTCAATATAGATCCCTACCGTATATTCCACACCTGTCTGAAAATATTAAAAAATCCTTTAAATCTTCCTTACCCTCCCTAAAGCTAGGATTAAAGACCCAGAACAAACTTTCCCACCTTTCACTAATACTAAAGACCCGATAAATCCTCTCTACCGCTCAAATATTGTGTATAAAATACCTTGTTTAGATTGCGACGTGTCCTATGTGGGTGAAACAAAAAACTACTTAAAAACCCGCATATCTCAACATAAATCCTCCATATCCTCTCGAAACCTTCTAGCCTCAAAACTCTCCGAACACTCCATAACTTTTAATCATTCATTTAACTTTCAAGATTGTTCCATTTTAGATTCTGTTCCCAACCATAAAAAAAGACTCATCGCTGAATCCGTCCACATCCATCTCCAATCTAATCCTGTCAATCATAAAACTGACAAACATGCATCTCCTCCACCTACAGCCATATATTAAACTCTCTTAAGTAATACAGCTTCCCATGTCCATCCCACTGTATACCTTTTGTTTATTTATTGGTTTATTTTTTACTTATTTATGTATACATTTATTTTATATATGTATCTATTTCATTTGTTTCTGCACTTAATAAATTCTTAATGGTTTTACAATTCAATTTATTCCTATTTGTAATTATTTTACTATTTTGTATCAACTATATGATCTGTCAATGATTGTTACTTATTATTATTTTTTGTCATAATATTTTCACTTGGTTAATTTTAATGTCTTAATATATGTACAATAATTATTAAAACGTTGGTTGGGAGGTAGTCAGTTTTACTATATATAGTTTATACATTATTATTCTTACTATTGTATTATATTGTTTTTACTTCAACAATCTTGTTAAAACATCTTCTAATACCGTTATGATGTTATTAATATTGTAGGTTTAATCTGAACACTTCCTTTTATGTTAATATTACAATTTTACTCATTGTTGTCAGATCCCGTCTAGAAATATGGTACGTATTTTCCATTTTACCCAACCTTTTGTACGTACTTTCCTATCTACCTGCCTATATTCCTTATAACCAAATTGAACCTAGTTTCCACTCACCTACCAGACGGTACGTATCTCCACTGTACTCCATTTTGTTAATGGTTTTTATTTCATGTAATTTTTTCTTATATATTTGTACATTATCTTTAGTCATTATCTGGTCTGTATAGCTCTCATTAGTATACCTTATCATTGTAATTTAATTAATTCATTTCTTTACACATCTATTTTCTTTTATGTTATAATATTGACATTCTCTAGTGAAATTGTTAATTTTTTTTTTTTTTTTTTTAAATAGTATTTGTAATCTTATTTTAAATGTATCCTTTTTGTATCTTTTTAGCCCTGATGATGACCCACAATGGGGGTCGAAACGTTGGCAAACAATAAAATAGTTGAAACTATTCAGTTGTTTCATTTAATGACCGCCACCCGGACTAATTCCTTCAGTAATTCAAATAACAACTAAAAACACAAGAATTCAAATTAAAAAAATTAATCAAGTAATTTAAATAGAAAATCTTAGGTTTGGCAAATATAATATAAATAAAAAAAGTAAAGAAGAGTAAATTAGTAAATGAATATTAATATTTAACAAACTTTTCTAATACCTAGCAAAATTAAATGCGTAACTAACTACTGTCATGCTTTAAACATAAAATAAAAATGTCACCAAAATAAAATGAATAAACTAAAATTGCATATAAACTTTTATTTTTATAAACTGTTTATTATTTATTTATAAACAAAATATTTGGTTTATATTATAATTTATATTAAAACCCTCTTATCTTATACGGGGCAGAAAGTTTCGCTTAAGTAGGGTAAAGGCTTCTCCATCTACATAACTTTAACATGCCAAATATACTATATTTAATTTCTTTGGCCATTTTGATCTGTTTTAAATTCTTTCAGTGACAAGTACTAATTCCTGAGTTGTTATTGCAATTATAAAATGTTTTTGTAAGACATATGGAGAATCCATGGCTGTGTGGCTAACGAGATAGTCTACTAAGCCAATGGCTGTGAGTTTGAAACTCAGTGCTCCCTGTACTTTTTCTAGCATACAATTAAAAGGGGATTCCTTTATAGCCACCCTTTCAGTATGTGGAGTACGTCAGCCAACTGGTAGCAACTGGGAAGGGAGTGATGACCCTACCATAAATTCATCATGAATACATATCATCATGAATCGTAGTATGGTGTTGAAGGAGATAACATCACATGACCAAGGGCCTAAACAGCCTGTTGCTACAAGATTCTTCTATTAATGCAAACTAAAAGATTCTTTTTCTAGTGCAAACTAAAAGATTCTTCTTACATCTCTTTCTTTCTTCTTCTTCTTCATAGACACAACAGATGCACAAGATGTTTCTTGGCCTGCTCAATCATTCTTGCCAGTTCTGTCAGTCCACAGCAAGTCTTAAAGTAACATTAAGGTTTCTAAGGTCTTCTGAGGCGCTTCCCTCCATCTGCCTCATGGCCTCCCTCAAGCCCTCATTTCTTCCATAAAACCCTTATGTAATCCTTTGATGATTCTTTATTTATCATCCATAATTAGCACCTAGTGAACTACCTATAATCCAAACAAAAAGTGAGCACCCAAAAAGCTGAAAATGCTAATTTTTATTCTGAGAAATACTCGCCAATACTTGGACGATTTCCTATTTTCAAGGAATATACTTTTTAAAAATACAATCTCATTATTTATGAGTCATATTGGTTTTTTTTTTTTTTTTTTAATATCAGTATGATATGATCAATATTAATATGAAAATATCAACTTTTTATCATATATTATATTAGTATTTAAAATAAGAAGTTATATATATATATATATATATATATATATATTGTAATATACCCATTTTTTATAATTATAGTGGTTATTAATTTATATATTTGTTGTTGAGTTAGGCAGGCTAACAATAAGGTAAAAGGTAAAATTTGAATACCAGCTCTTATTTGTTTGTTTGTAAACATAACCTCCATTTTGGATGCACGGGACATTCCAGGTAAAAACCCAGGTGGAGGAAAGATACCTGATCATGGTCAGTCAGAGTTGGGGTTATGAGTTGATAAGAGTCAGTAGTTTCAATAGGGGACTTGTGAGAGGAGTTTGAGTTATGAGCTGATAGGGGAGAAGCTGCTGTATGAATATGATGGATCTTGGTTAGCCTGCATATTGTTTGTTGTGTTATTTTTGTAAGTTATAATTATGATTAAAAAAGTTATATAAAAGATTGTGTGCCTGATTGTCAAGAACCCATATCATACCCTGAGAGATAAATTGAGTTTTTAATGAAGTAAATATTTATTGTTTAATTGATTTTTTCTTAAAAGAATAATTTTATAAAAATAAGCATATTATAATATATATATGTCTGTGTTTGTTGATTGAATAAATGTGATATCTGCAGAGGTTGTGAAGTATGAAAGAAAAGCTCTGTACAGAGAATGTATACATAAGCTAATACTCAATACCAAAGAAATGAAAAAAAAATGGCGATTAGTTGTAATATCCCCAATTCCAAAAAAAGAGTAGGAGAAACATTTTTTCCTCAATGAATGGGATAAAAAAATAATTTGTTTTACCAGTAGAGAAAAGCCCCTGTTATTCGGCCTCGGATTAGCTGGCTACAATTTTTCATGTATGTATGTAAGTAAGAGATAAAACGTGCGCTCTCCCCATAATTCTATCGCAATTTAAATTCAACTTGATTTTATTACATATAGATTTTGAATTGTTTAAATTTACTCTTAAAAGAATCTCCGTCTTTAGTTAGTCATAACATAGTAATACTTGTATACCATTCTATTTTAAAATTAGATTTCCTTGAAGTTAATTATGTACTTCATTAGATTTATTTTCTTAGAAGCTCATTCTCCTAAATTTATTCTTCACTTTCTGTTGAAATGTTTGATTACGGTAGAGGATCAATGTTTTCTTCCATTATTAGTCAGTCATTAGTTTTAATCCTGTATCGAGAAACTTGTTACTGATGAGCCTTATTTGGAAAATGAAAAAATTATATTAGAAAAAGAATCCAATGGATATCTTACAAAGACATTTTTTAGGATTTAGTATGTATGTTGGTTTTTATCAACAAACATCTCCATCTGTAAGTAATATTCATTATTTATAATAAATATAGTTTAGTGTTTGACTTGCAATGGTACCATTACCAGGGATAAGAAAAGTACGAGCTGTAGCAAGTGCCGCTTCATCTTTCACGGCATGGGCTGCAATTTACCAGACAAAAAAATTGAAGCGCTCAAGGCTCACAAAAAATCTTGTTTATGCCATAATTATGGCCAAGGAAAAAAGTCTGGTCCATTCGCCGAAAATCCACTATAATCCATTAACACTAGTGGGACCTGGACGTGGTGGAGCGCCGTAAGCAGAGAAAAGAGTCCCACCATTCAGGACCACTCCCCGTCATCGCTCGCTTTGTATGGCAAACAATTTGAGACAAGTTAATTAAGAGTTGAAAGGTTAAGACATCTCTACGAGGGATATCGGTTGGCAGGATAGTGACTGCCACCGGTTATACATAAGCGAGGAGAAAAATGACAGGTTACTTTATTGGATCGCCCAGCAGAATACTGCAGGAAAACTGAAATACATGTGGTTCGCAGAGTGCGCTGCTGGGATGACGACAACTACACTGTCATCTACTTTGACCGGCAGGGTATTGTGACAGCAGGATCTCGAAGTTTTCAGCTGACATCCCGATTCCCGTCATCTAGTTGGCTTCAGTCGACATATACCAAAGGTTAATCTCACGGATCAACTTTATATTACATTATTATTATTAAACCACTGAGGAAGACCGGTTTCCTCTTATCAAAGTTTTTATTTTTATAACTTTACATCTTTATTCACACCTGTCAATAGTAACATAAACAATCAGTGAATTTGCTATAGTATAATACATATGACATGATAGGTATGAGGGAAAGCAGTACCCAGCGGCACCCACTCCTGGCATGAGTTCAGCGAGAATTATTGAAGGAGGTCTCTCATCCAACTCCTCTTTAGTCTTCTGTGGGCATTGTCTGGCATAAGTGTTGTCGCCATGCTGTTGATGAGTGCGTTCGGATGTCCTTGTAGTTTGTCGTGGAACCGTTTGTAGTGTGTCCGTATGTGCTCATTGACGGTTGGCATGTGAAGGTCAGTATGTAAAGTTATGTTGCTAACGTACCATGGTGCTTTTGTTATTGTTCTGAAAGTTTTAGCTTGAAAGATTTGAAGTTTGTTAATGTGAGTCTTTTTCGCTGACCCGCATATCTGTGATGCGTATGTCCAAATAGCTTTTAGTAAGTAAGTGTATGTGTTTAATTTTTGTCTAAGTTTCAGTTTTGAGTGCTTTTTAAAGAGTGAGTAAAGAAGTCTCAGTCTTTGGTTGAGGGTTATTTTTTTCTTTTTAATATGTGGACCCCAAATCATTCTACGGTCAAATGTCAGACCAATGTAGTGTACTGTGTCTGTTTGTGGGATTTGTGTGTTGTCTAAGAAAACTGGAGGACACGTCTCATGTCGTAGAGTAAAGGTGATGTGATGTGATTTTTCATGATTTAGTCTGATTTTCCAGAGTTTGAACCAGTCGTGTAGTTTGATTATATAATGTTGTAGGGTCTGTGAGGCTTGTGTTGGGTTTTTATGACATGTTAAGATTGCTGTGTCGTCTGCGTATGTCGCTGTTGGAATGTTAGAGGTGCAAGGTATGTCATGAGTGTATATAGTATAGAGTAGTGGGGCAAGCACTGCACCCAGGGGTACTCCTGCTGCGATAGATCGAATAAAAGTTAGTTCCTACCCCTGCCTGACGGAGAAAAATCTGTCAGTAAGGAATGAGAGAATAATAAGGTAGTAAGTAGGTGCAAGTAAAGTCTTGAGTTTGAAGAAAAGTCCCTGGTGCCATACTCTGTCGAAGGCTTGAGCCACATCCAGAAATACGCCAGTAGTGTATAATTTTTTCTCTAGTGCCGTGGATATGTAGTCCATCACTCTATGTAGTTGGTGTAGAGTTGAGTGATGTTTTCGAAATCCGAATTGATGGTCTGGTATGATGTTTTTTTCAGTTAGTATGTCCAGAAGTCGTTTATACAATAGATGTTCAAAAATTTTGGAGCAAAGCGGAAGTAAACTTATTGGTCGGTATGATGAAGGAGTATTTTTGTCCTTGTTTAACTTGTGAATCATTGTAATGTGTGAGTATTTCCATTGCAGTGGAAATTTAGTAGTCCTCAGTATTGCATTATAAATTGTGGTCAGATACACCAAAACTTTTCTGGGCATTTGCCGGAGTACCTCTGCGTTAATTAAGTCATGTCCAGGGGCTTTCCTTTTTGGTAGCTTTTTAATTTGTTCAGCGACTTGGGCGGGCGTGAAGGAAGGTGGCGGTAATGTCAGTTGTAAGGGTTCGTCCAAAGTGTTAAGTACGTTGTCATCTTGTTCAATGTTGATGAATCCCGTATGTTGTGTAAAAACAGTCGATAGATATTCGGCAAAGAGTTCGGATTTTTCTCCGTCAGTCACGGCCCAAGAACCATCTTCCCTTCGAAGGGGTGCCGGCACCTCCCGATGCTTTTTAAGAATTTTGGTGTGTCTCCACAGGCTTCCATCATCAGTCGAGAGGTTACTAATGTAGTTGTCATACGACGTTCTCTTAAATTTTGCAATTTGTCGTTTGAGTTTGTTGTTGAGTCGGTTGTAAGTTTGTTTGTCTGTCGGAAGTCTGTCTGTCTGCCATACTTTCCGAGCTCTTCTTTTCGATCTGATCAAATCCCTTATATACTGCGGATAAATAGATAGATTTTCGTGTTTTCTTTGCCTAGGTACCGATGAAGACCATGCTGCGTCTTGTAGATTTCTTGTGAAACATTCTGCAGCTTTTTCCAATTCTTCCTCGTTCTTAATAGATAAAGGGACTGAAAAGGTAGTATTTAGGTGATTTTTGAATGCAAATAACCACTAGTGAGGGATGGTTTTCTAGTGGCTAAACAAGATTCGTCAAATAGAACAAGGTGCAAAAGGGAATGATCAGAGCAAAGATCGGAACTCGTGCTTATGGCATGAGATGTAGTTCGGAGTCCTTTAGTAATGAAAAAATCAAGTAAGTCTGGAGTCTTGCGTATGGAAGTTGGCCAGTAAGTAGGTGAGTCAGGTGATATTGTGTCTAGTGAAAGCTCGTGAAGGACACACCTGAGATTTCTTTCTCTTGGAGTAGACAGTCTAGAACCCCATGAATGATCTTTAGCGTTATAATCGCCTCCTGAAACAAAGCACCTACCGAGGCGTTTGAAGAAATCACTAAACATCGTCGGTGTCAGCAAGTACCTCGGAGGGCAGTACACTGCCTCTTATCAAAGTTGATGTTATTCTTAGGAGACTTGGTCCCAGTATATGTATGTAATATGTAAAGAATGAAGAATACAATTCATGGTTAGCAATCATATGAGTATCATCATATGAGTATTATCACATGAATTAATAATTGATAAAATGGCGTATGCAGGATATCAGTTAAGGAGGAGGGGAAGTACATGAAAAATCGTATAGTGGGCCGGCCAAGTTAATCGATATAATTTTTTTTGTTTTCCAAATACTGTCTATAACATATGAATTTGAAAATTGGAAGTATAAACAGTCTCTAACCACACACATTATCCTGATACATTAGTTAAGTTTTTATCTTTAATTTTATCATTATTATTTGTCCCAACAATTTTTAGGGGGAGGGCTCCCTCCTGCATTTCTCTGCCTACGTTTATGAATTGGCACAATCACTTCAGCTTAATAATGCAATTTATCAATGCTAAACTAGCCCTATAGTTTCTTCTTCTTACAGTGGCGCGACAGGCCGTGTAGGCCCTGGGCCTCGTGGTGTAAACCCCTGCGAGTTTACACTCACGTTTCACGATGCAATTTTTGCAATGCCCTTTTTAGAATAGGGTCATCACTCCCTACAACTAATTTTGTGAGTGGTCACACTTTGGCTGACGGGTCTCACATACCCGGGGGAGAGGCTGTGAGTGAATCCCCATTTTTTCACATCCTTATAAAAGCCCGGCCGGGACTGGGATTCGAACTCGGAACCTGTAGCATGAGAGACTGGCGCGCTTGCCACTCAGCCACGGGCTCCCCTATGCATATAGTTTATTCGAGTAATTTTCCCCCAAATTAATCGATTTTTCCATCATTCTGCAGTAAAATGATTGAAATGATGATGTTTTATAAGTAATGTAATTCGGAATTTTGGGCGAAAAGTAATTGTTTACACGTTTTTCAATTATAAGTTAAATGCAAAATTTCCATTATGTTCTGACAAAAATATCGGTGATTGACACTTTTCAAAAAGGTTAAAAAATACATATTTTGGTTTTTTTTTTCCGCCAAAGATTGACTTCTCGTTTAAGAATCATGATCGTATCGTTTTTTCATGCCTTTGACTCATAAGAATTAGACAAAAATCATCATTAATTAATTTCAAATTTTACCATTAAAAAAAAAATGGAAAAAAATATCTCGAAAACCGTTTGAACTAACAACTTACAAATTTAGGTAAATTGTTTTTATTCGACACCAAATTGATCCCCCAAGTTTGATTCAAAAAAACCTTTGGGGCAGATTAACCATCCTTACCTAGTTACACCCTTTGCCTCTATGAGAATAACACGTTAAAGAACGAATAAAACAACGAAACATTTAGAGTGATGAAAATATAAAATACCTGGGGTTGATGCAGGCAAGAAAATATCTATTTCACTATCAGATAATTGATGCCTCAGCAAACTGCTCTCGTCAATATTTATCTGGACTTGGTCATCTTCCGAATACAAAAGAACTGGCTTGAATTCACTCACAGGTTCCTAAAAATATATAAGTATTACAATAATTTAAGAAACATAAAATGAAAGAAAATCTATCCACAACCTAGTTACACCATTTATAAAAACAGTCGATCTACTGTTGGGTTGGAGCCAAGAGACCAAAAGAGAGCTAAAAAAAAAAATTGTTTTCTTTTATATTTGTAAATTAGTCGCAGAAGCTATTAGAAATTCTAATATATATTTATTTATCGTATAGATTTATGGATTCATGAGTTTCATTAAACGACTAGGGCAAACTATTTTTATATTTTTACATTCAAGACTCAAGGGGTCATAATGAGTTATTATCAGTTTTAAAAATAAATAGTATAACTATCAAAATGTTTAAAGTATTAAGTTATAAAAAAAAAAAAAAGTCACGGTTTTCTGAAATACAAATTTATTTTTGTTGCATCACAAAATAAAATAATCATTATTCCCGTATTCATGAGTTCCCGTTTGACGTCATGAAATCAATAATTGCTTGGTCCAGTCCCTTCTCCTCCTATTACGTTGAAGTAACTACGTCAAAACGGTTGATATATATACCCACAGATATATTTACTTACATATATATCCATATATTATGTATATATCTTCTTTTTTTCATTACATAGACATCTGTGGGACAGATTACACTCATATTTTATAAGTATATGATACATAACTAAAAGTCAATCCGAACAAGTATACTTGAGGAAATAACATCGTAATAAAACTGGATAATTATATTTCGATAGTAGGCTAGAGAATAAATTAAGGAACAGTATATGTGATTGTTGAAAGAAGCCAGAGAAGAGTATTCACTGCCAATATATAGGTAAGGATTTACAAAAAAATATATCATGAATAACAAAGGATTTTTCAAAGGTTTTCTGATACGGATTTCTATGTCGTTAGAAACGTTCAAGAATAGGTTTACAGTTTTTGGTTAAAGGTTGACCGCAATAAAACAATGTAAACGTAATGTTGCCATACACCAGATATATTTCTGTATTTGGCCATATAAAATTATTATTTTGACATTTTTCTGGGCCCTCCTATGTCTCCCTACTTTCTAACTGTCGCAAAAGTGACTCTTTCAGTCTATGGTTAGGTCTTACATGGTTTGGCAGTAGAATAAGATGGATTAAGTAAGTATACTGACAAATAAATCAAACATAGAGGATTTACTTTTAAAAAAATGAACAACCCAGAAGTGTAAAAAATTGGTATAATGATTATTAACAATTACCACTCTCTGCTTATATCTTCACCACCTATGACTGTGAGTGTTTGGTAATTTTTTAATTTTTTTTTTTTTTGGTAGTTTTTACCACGAGACACACAAACAAACAAACAAATACACACTTTTTTTATACATTATTAAATACAAATTAATTGTATTGGTCTCTCGGCTAGAGATGTTATATTAAAGTTTCTATTTATTGTACAACATTGTTATTCAACATAATACTAATGCCCATTAAATTTTACATTGGTATAGAGAGTTTAATCAAAATCGTGAGAGCCGTTTTCGAGGAAATCGTAAAAATGTGCAAAATACATAGTATAAAGTTGCTCTTTCGGTTCGCCAATTTCGGTGAAAAAGTTGGTGTAACATCACAGGCATATACACACCTTAAATATGAAATTTCAATTTTGTACGACTGTTCATTTTCCTGCAAGACACACACTAACACTGACCTTTTCGCACGACATAGTGATTTGATCTCGGGAGATCCTAAAACGTATATATTTCCGATGAAAAACGGAATTCGTAAATTTTCAAGATCGGAATACTATCTCTTACTCTAAATTTCATATGTAGGTAGGTGAAAGTAATAATATAAGTATGTCCTAAGTTTCTTAGTAAAAAAAAAAAATAAAATTAATTAAAAAATAAAATAATAAAAAATAATAATATGTCTAAACAGTGATATTTTAGTAAGTATAAAGTATTTGAACTTAACGATCATACATATCTTTAGTGCAGCTTACCGAGATTATCATGAATGTGTTTTTGTTGGTTAATTACATTGCCATAAAGCGTAAAACTGTTCAACTAGGATGATGAGGAAATTTTGAATAGGGGTTCTTGTCATTGAAACGATTGGTTGAAGGGTTCCGCGAAAAATTGTGGTTGGAAACCACTACCCTTGAAGAAAGCACCGTCCCTAAACGGTTTGCTCAGTTCAGAACGGGAAAGGGTATTGCCAGGTTAGGATGGTAATTCTGCCCTCGCAGCTTTTTTTTTTTTTTTTTACTCAAACTTGGGGGATCAATTTGTTGTAGGATAAAAAAAATTTCTAAATGTTCAGCTTTTTAATTCAAACGGTTTTCTAGAATTTTTAGAAATCTCTCTTTTCGATTTAATTTTTTTTTATAGTAAAATTTGAAGAAATTAATTAACAGTGATTTTTTCTCTGATTCTTAGGAGTCAAAGGTATGAAAAAATTATATGATCATGATTCTTAAACGAAAAGTAAATTTTCAGCGGAAGAAAGAAAACCAAAATGTGTATTTTTAAAACCTTTTTAAGAAGTGTCAATCACCGATTTTTTTTTTCAGAAAATGTCTTTTATATTCCTACACACACAGTTGTTTTTTTTTTTTCGAATTTTTCAAAATAGTGGAATAATTTAAAATTAAAAATAATTATTTTTTTCTGAAATCTTCCATTTAACTTATATTTCTTAGTATTATTGAAAAATGTGTAAACAATTATTTCTCATCAAAAATTCAGAATTACATTACTGATAAAACATTTTGTCCAAAAAAGATTTCAGAAAAAAATAAGTGTATTTTTTTTTCTTATTTTTCCACCACTTCAAAAAATTCGAAAAAAATACTGTGTATAGAGGAGCATTAAAGACGTTTTCTGAAAAAAAAAATCGGTGTTTGACACTTCAAAAAGGTTAAAAAAATACATATTTGGGTTTTCTTTTTTCCGCTAAAAATTCGCTTTTCGTTTAAGAATCATGATCGTATAATTTTTTCATGCCTTTGACTTCTATGAATTAGGAAAAAATCATCATTAATTAATTTCAGATTTTACAATTAAAAACAAAAATGGAAAAAGAGGTTTTTAAAAAAATCTCGAAAACCGTTTGAACTAAAAACTTACAAATTTAGGTAAACTTTTTTTATTCGACACCAAATTGATCCCCGAAGTTTTAGTCATAAAAGCCACGGGGGCAGATTTACCATCCTAACCCGGCTATAGCCGTTTGATTTGGAAGACGCAAAGCGTTCGGGTCCTCTTCAACTGTTGATGATGACGAATTCATATATAATTGATTAAAAATGTTTCCAAGGATCTGAAATTTGTATTGAAATCACCAGTAAAAAACGCTACCAACTTATTTTACAATTTTAACAATTACAAATTGTTACTTTTGGAGTATGCAAAAATGCGTGTACACGTGTATATGTATATATATATATATATATATATATATATATATATATATATATATATTTCAATAAAGAATGCATAATTTTTAAGTATTTATTATAATTATTATTTTTGTAAAATCCATATTGATCTTTTCCAAAAAAAAAATGAAAATAAAACTTTAACGAGGAGAATTATTGATGATCACTGCTGCTCAATCATGAAAATTACACTATATCTAAAAACTTTAACGATAAAACTACTTACTTTAAAGTTAGACTAAGTTTCAGATAAAATGCTCTTCCTGTTGATATACTTACAAATATCTGGAAACATAAAATATTAAATATTATTTTATTTAATAACTTCGAAATATTAGTACAAAATAAGGCAAAAGTATCAAAGATGAAATTTGACAGTAATTAAAAAAAAAAAAATTAACGATTACAGAAGTTTGTTTAGCCATGTATTAGCGGTCAAATAATGAATGTCCCTAAATTTGCGGAAGTCTTTTAAAAAATATTATAATATATGGTCGCAAATTTAAAGCCACACAGAAGAGATTTTGATTCGAATATTAAAAAATGGAAGTAATATATAATAATAGGCTTACCGAACCCGAAGGTTCGATGCCGATACCACCAAACTTCGCCTGCCCAGACTCGTCCAATGTTCACCGGTCAAGCCCAAGCCCCCGAGATCAGCCTTAAGCAATCCTCCCATCGACGCTTCGGCCTACCTTTCGGACGCCTACCAGTCGGTTCAGAGAATACCAACTTTCTCGGAATCCGTTCCTCACTAAGCCCAACAACTTTACGCGCCCATTTGAGTCTCCGCGATGCTATCAACTCAATTATACTCACAGGGTACAAACTCCGCATTCCGCGTTGTGCAACCTTCTAAACTCCCCAGTGGCCTCATCTCTCTTCGGACCAAATATTTTACGCAGTACCTTATTCTCGAAAACCTTAAGCCGTTGTTCATCCTTCAAAGTAAGCGGCCACGTTTCGCATCCGTAAAGAACCGTTGGAAGAATAATAGTTTTATAAATTCTAACCTTTAAGTTTTTAGACAGAAGCCGCGAGCTAAGCAATTTAGCAACCGAATAATAACACGCATTTCCCACCTTTAACCGGGACTTTATTTCTTCGTGGATTTCATTTTTTCTTGTTATCATTGAACCTAAATACTTGAATTTCTCTACGTGTTCAAAAGTATGACCTGAAATATTAATATCATCAAGATCGCCACCATTTCTACAACTAATCATATATTTCGTCTTATCAAAAAAAAAAAAAAAAGAAAAAAAAAGGGAAGTAATAATAAGTATAAATGTCAGTTACGATGTTATGCCCATTGTTATTAACATATAAATAAAAAAGGAATGTGCATGATACTTTTCACATTCCTTATTCGATCAAAGACAGCAAGGTTGAGGCCTCTTCCATTACATTGTGTTGAATTAGTGTTTAAAAAAGTGTTTCAGTTACATTTATTGCTCAGGAAAATTAAGACTTTGATTTCCAAAAGGTACTAAAGGACATTTTTTTACGAAATTGATAATTCGACATATTGGTATTCTCATCATTCAGTTTAATCAAAATCTTCTATTTGATTTCATGAACACTCAACACATTTACATATTTATTTTCGTTCCAAATCATACAAAAAAATTGTATTTCATTGGTATAAAATGGTTTTATTAATATAGTAAAAGAAAAAATTCTATATTCTAATGCGAAAAGAATCAAATAAGTTGGTTTATTAATATAGTAATGAGAGATTTTTGCGCTTCCTGTAAAATTTCCTAAAATGTATAAAGTACCTTTTGGAAATCAACGTCTCGATTGCGAATACTATAAATTCGAAACTTTTTATTTTAATGTAGAGTTTATTGTTTGGCCCTTCGCGACACGTCGTTCGTTAAAGAAAAGGGGAAATTAGCTCCCAAGAGGGAGAAAACCTAGCAGAGGCATAGCATTTTGGCTTGAAAAAGGTGGGATCTTTTAGGTATGATTGTATGTACTAATATTCTCTATAAAAATCCTAGTTTTCACACTCACAGACCTCCACATATCTACGATCTCCTGCAGTTCAAACCACCAATCCATTCTCAAGAAACAAGATCACTTTCTGTCCTATATCCTTCCTACCGAACTAAAATATATTTTTCCACGTTCCTTTCTAGCCCGTTCCACCAACTTTTGGCATTATCTCCCTTCAAACATCCACCACAAGGGGTTCTCTTTCTACATTTAAATACCTTCTTTTCAGTACCTCCTCGCATCCCAAAATGATGCTGTCTGACGCTAAGAATTCTACTATTAAGTTTTAGTTAGAATTTAGCAAATATTTTTATTTTTTCACATGTATTTTTATAAGTTAACTCAACTTTACTTTTTTTTTTTTTGTACTTCCACTTAGCTATTATATGAAATATATAGTAAGGGAAAGTATTGCGATCGTGAACATTTTCAAATTCCAGTTTTCAACGGAATTACACGTTTTAGGGTCCCCTGAGTCCAAACCAAGCCCCGCAAAAAAGTCTGCGTGTGTGTGGTAACTCCAGCGCGTAAAATAAAAGTCCTATAAAACTGAAATTTCATATTTAAAACAACTATAAGCCAGAGATGATACAAAAACTTTTACATCAAAATCAGCTAACCAGAAGAGCCACTTTATACCACGTATTTTGCAATTTTTTTACGTTTTTCTCAAAAACGGCTCTAACGATTTTGATTAAACTTTATACGTCGATGTAAAATTATATGTGCTTTAATATGATGTATTATATATATTTTTTTTTTTTTAGATGTAGCTATTATATTATTTCAAATATGATGTTATTCTTAGTGGGCTTAGTCCCAGAATAAAGTTTCTTCTATATATTTTTGTTTATTTTAAGTTGAACAACGAGTGTTGTCTTCTTGGCCTCAATACATGGTATTTTAAGAAACCAGTTCGCGTATAGTTAGTTCTTGGAGTGTCACGTTGTTACGAATATGGAGCTTGTTTAACAGTAACAGGAATCGCATTTTTCAATTTCAACATCTAATCAGATTTTAGAATATAAGGCAAATGTCATTCTATATGATAGTCTCAGAAGCGTATATCTGTTATGATCATACCAACCATACTTTATATTTTATAAATCATATTTTACTTGATCCAAAATTATAATTTTTTTTCTCAGTGGCGCGACAGGCCGTGCAGGCCCTGGGCCTCGCGGTGTAATCTCCTTGAAGTTTACACTCGCGTTTCACGATGTAATTTATTGTGTAGGGGTCATCACTCCCTACGCCTAATTTTGTGAGTGGCCACCATTTGGCTGACGGGTCTCACATACCCGAGGGAGATGCTGTGAGTGAATCCCCATTATATTACATCCTTATAAAAGCCCCGCCGGGACTGGGATTCGAACTCAGAACCTGTAGCATGAGAGACTAGCGCGCTAGCCACGGGCTCCCCTATACATATAGTTTATTTGAGTAATTTTCCCCCAAATTAATCGATTTTTCCATCATTCTGCAGTAAAATGATTGAAATGATGATGTTTTATAAGTAATGTAATTCGGAATTTTGGGTGAAAAGTAATTGTTTACACGTTTTTCAATAATAATAACAATTATAAGTTAAATGCAAAATTTCCATATTGTTCTGACAAAAATATCGGTGATTGATACTATTCAAAAAGGTTAAAAAATACATATTTTGGTTTTCTTTTTGTCGCCAAAGATTGACTTTTCGTTTAAGAATCATGATCGTATCGTTTTTTCATGCCTTTGACTCATAAGAATTAGACAAAAATCATCATTAATTAATTTCAAATATTACCATTTAAAAAAATGGAAAAAAGAGGTTTTTAAAAATATCTCGAAAACCGTTTGAACTAAAAACTTACAAATTTAGGTAAATTGTTTTTATTCGACACCAAATTGATCCCCTAAGTTTGAGTCAAAAAAACCTTGGGGACAGATTAACCATCCTTACCTGGTTACACCCTTTGCCTCTATGAGAATAACACGTTAAAGAACAAAGAAAACAACGAAACATTTAGAGCGATAAAAATATAAAATACAATAAATAAAAAATACAAAATTTTATTATGACACAACAAATTTCTTACCCACCACAATCCAACGAAGTCCGCTTTATTCCTTCGCTTTCCTGCCAAACTATAAGAGGGAGATTTGGGAAAGGAAAAAGAGCTATGGGAATACGATTTTATTTTGAGTTTTTTTTTTGTTTTTTTTAACACCAAATATGATTAAAAATTATAAAACAAAAATTTAGGAGTGATTTTGATTAGTTATCAAAAAATAATAAAATTATCATAACACTTTTTATTAGGAACATTTGGTTTTAATTGTTTTTTAATGGCTAATAAGAGGTTGTATAGTACTAAAATATTAGGGAACACTTCGATTGATTAGAGTTATATCGATACATAGATTTGAAGACCTATTCAGGAACATTAATTTAGGCACAGGCTTAAAATATGCATCAAGTTTTATTTTCATACTTTATTCTATTGGAATAAAATCAACACACGACTTTTACTTACCTCCGTTGATAAAATCAATTTAAGAATTTTCAAAAACAGTTAGAGATAAAAATACGTGAAACTATTAAGGAATTAATTAAATTAATTTATATAGAAACATGTGTTTCATTAAAAAATCTATTATATTATTATCTAAAATAAACAGTTAGTTTCATGTTTATTTCATCACTCTCTATTAACTTTTAAAAGCTTGTGTATGAGATAATATTTTTTCTAAAATCTTTAGCTTTCCAACGGTATTTCATGTATATTACTGCTCTTATGTTCAAAAACGAAAAATTGCATTAAAAAAATATTTTTTCTGTTTTCTTCTTAAGTTGGGTATCGAATTTATTCAATTTATATATTTACCTGTTTTTCATCAGCGTTAACAAGATAATATAGTTATTTTTATTGAATCTACAAAATTAAAGGTACTTTAGGGAAGAAAATTTAAAATATCTGCATCTAAACCCTGTCAGACCATTTTAATCAGAATAAAACCCACATGATATTAAAGCCCATTAAATTTTATATCGATATAGCGAGTTTAATCAAAATCGTCGGAACCATTTTTGAGAAAATCGAAAAAAGGTGCAAAATGCATGGTATAAAGTGCCTCTTCTGGTAAGCTCATTTTGATGACAAAAGTTTTGTCACGTCTCGGGCGTTAGTTTCATGTTTATTTTATCACTCTCTATTAACTTTTAAAAGCTTGTGTATGAGATAATATTATTTCTAAGATCTTTAGCTTCCAAACGGTATATTATACATGTATATTAGAGGATGTTCAAAAACCAAAAATAGCACAAAAACATTATTTTTGCGGCTTCCTCCTTTAGTTGGATATCCAATTAGTTCAACTTATATATTTACCTATTTTTATCAATTCAAAACGAAATAGTGTGGTTAATTTTTTAAAATCAACAAAATTAATGGTTGTTTTGGGAAAGACAATGTAAAAATTCGACATTTAAGTCCTGTCAGACTATTGCAATCCGAACGAAACTGATATGGTATTAAAACCCATAAAATTTTATATCAATATACCAGAGTTTAATCAAAATCGTTAGAGCCATATTTGAGATTTTCGAAAAAAAAGGTGCAATATGCATGATATGAAGTGGCTCTTCTGGTTATCCGATTAAAAAAAAAAAAAATTTATGTAAAATTTAGGGCATATAGTTCGCTCAAATATGAAATTTCAGTTTCGTACGGCTTTTCGTTTTTGCGCTAAACTTACTACAGACACAGACACACACCGACCTTTTTGCAGGGTTTGGTTTGGACTCAGGGGACCCTAAAACGTGTATTTCCGTTGAAAACCGTAATTTTAAAATTCTCACTATCGCAATACATTCCCTTAATGTATATTACATATAGAGGTAACTGAAAGTAAAAACATTTAATCATGGGACAAGTATCAAAAATATATTATTCTGTTTAGTTAAACAAACAAACAATACATGTTTAGTTAAATGTTTAGATTTTTTTTTTATATAATAATTTCTAATAAATCTTGAAAATGTAGTAAATGCCTGAAAAAGGCGATTTCACATGCAGAAATCTCTATAGAGATGAATCATAGGCCATTTATTTCAAATCGGATACTCCAACATAGAATAAAGTGATTAAATAAAAAAAGTGTAAGAAAATGAGTTCATAAAACATACGATAAATAACACAAATAAAGGACATCCCATATTAATAAAAAAAGTTTTGTCACAACACTGCGATAAACATAAACATATTTTTGATTTTGATAATATCTCAGTCCTACATAAGGAAGAAAACATAAATAAACGAAGAATCATAGAATCAATTTATATAACAAAAATTTTAGAAAAATCAGTTAACCAGCAAACAGACGTAGACAACCTAAACACCTTTTATGCAAGTGCTATCGACAGAGTAAATATATAAATCCTTTGGCATCCCCACCCCAAGTTCAGTCGCGCACGAGAACACCTAAAAGGCGGCCGAAAACTGTTAAGTTTTTTTGAAAAATGACATTTAAAAAAAAAATTATGACGACGCTGCTGAAAAGCGGTGAAATGAAAAGATAATTAAGATGGATATGCATGGTAGGTGACATAACTATTAAAAATAATTTATTATATGTTGTTGTAATTGAATTGTTGAAAATGTATAAATGCAATGAGACTTTAATTGATTACAGAAGCTTGATAATGGCCTTAGAGGCTGAAACGTCGCGATGACTGGATTAAATAAATTGTTTTTAAAAAAATATCCAAGAATTTCTTTTGTAAAACGGCCTGATAATTATCGAATAAAAAAAGAATTTTTCATTTATCTCAATTTGATCAAAAGTTATAGATTTTTGGCCACTAAATAGCGATTTTTTCCCACTGTGATTCAACGCCTACTTCCCTTGATCTCAAACGATTCACACAAAAATTAAAATCCGTCACAACTGACAACAAAACAATACGACTTAAATCCACGACGACAATATACCCCAAAAACTGCACGTTAAGAAGTCAGCAGTCATAGATAGTTATCCTATAGGCTAGGAAATCTCGGCTCGTGCCCTATACGTATTTGATTTAACAAACTTATTTTTGGCAGTAATTTAAATCTATATAAGTTTAGTGAGCTTAATCAACATCGTAGGAGCCAATTTTTTATATCATGACATCTGACCGACTTATTGAAGTAGGATGCGATATAGTTGTATTTTTTATTTTCTAGAGATATAATAACAATTAATAAGCATGCCAAATTTAAAGTTTACCTAATAGGTTAAGTTTGATACTGTACAAGTGTTATTGGGATTTATATTTTTTGTTTAGAACAACCGTTTCGATAGTAGAGCTCTCTAAAATTTTAAATTAATGAAATATATAATAAGGGAAATCACATACGACCGTGAACATTTTATATGCGTACAAATAAACTAGTCGCGCAAAAAGGTATGTGTGTGGTAATCCTAGCACGAAAAAGAAAAGTCGTACGAAACAAAAAATTTCATATTTATGATAACTATACGCCTGAGAAGTTACACCAACGTTTTAAGAAAAAGCGGCTGCCTGGAAGTGCTACTTTATATATGGAGTTTGCAAATTTTTACGATTTCCTCAAAAACGCCTCGAACAATTTCGATTACACTCGCTATACTGATGTTTACCTTTTAATTTAATGGGTTTTAATATCGTGTAGGTTTGATTCTGATTAAAACAGACTGACAGGGCTCAAATGATATTTTGGAATTTCGTTTATCTAAAGAACATTTTAATTTTATTGATTCGAAAAAATTGCCTATTACATGTTATTAACATTAATAAAAAACGTTCAAATACACGATGTGAAAGCATTTGATAACCAAATGAAAAAGAAAAATCTGGTGCGGGCAACACACGACTTTCACTTACCTCCATTTTTAAAATCAATGAAAGAATTTTTAAAAACAGAGATAAAAATACGTGAAACTATTAAGGAATTAATTAAATTGAATTTATAAAGAAACATGTATTTTATTAAAAAATCTATTATATTATTATCTAAAATAATCAGTTTTATGTCCATTTCATCACTCTTTATTAACTTTTAAAAGCTTGTGTATGAGATAATATTTTTTCTAAAATCTTTAGCTTTCCAACGGTATTTCATACATGTATATTACTGCTCTTATGTTCAAAAACGAAAAATTACATTAAAAAAATATTTTTTCTCTTTTCTCCTTAAGTTGGGTATCGAATTTATTCAATTTATATATTTACCTGTTTTTCATCAGCGTTAACAAGATAATATAGTTATTTTTATTGAATCTACAAAATACTAAAATCTACTTTAGGGGAAGAAAATTTAAAATATCGGCATTTAAGCCCTGTCAGACCATTTTAATCAGAATAAAACCTACATGAAATTAAAGCCCATTAAATGTTACATGGATATAGCGAGTTTATTCAAAATCGTCGGAACCGTTTTCGAGAAAATCGAAAAAAGGTGCAAAATGCATGGTATAAAGTGCCTCTTCTGGTAAGCTCATTTTGATGAAAAAAGTTTTGTCTCGTCTCGGGCGTATAGTTGTCTTAAATATGAAATTTCAGTTTCATAGGACTTACCGTTTCCGCCCGGATTAATTAATCTAAAACATATTTTTCCATCGAAACTCAACGTTTTGTTGTTGTTGTTTTTTTAACTCTTTAGACACTAATTCAATTTTAAAGTTCTTAAATTGATTTTAATACCGGAGGTAAGTGAAAGTCGTGTGTTGTGCGCACTAGATTTTTCCATCTTGAAAAAGTAAAAGGGATCTCAGTTATATTAAAAAAAAAAAAAAAAAAAACCTGAAGGACCTTGGGCTCAGTACCTATAGATATTCGTACTGTTTCTAGGCCAACGGCCGTGCAACGAGGTGATTGCGCCTTTATCACGCTCAGCCGCCTGTTTTTTCCCAATTTGGGTACCCACTTTAAAGAGGCTGGGTTAAAGGGCCTCCATACCCGAAGGTCTCTCTCCTAATTAACAGAATAAATAATATTCTTTCATTGCCGGGATTCGAACCCAGGACCCAGAGAACAATAGACCAGCGCTCTATCTGCTAGACCGCCGCGCCGCTCCCTCAATTATAAATAAAAAATCTGAATATTTCAAGTTTTTCAAATTCTATAACTTAAGCTCAAGTTGAGTGGTCATGAAACTTAGTAATAAACCGAAAAAAAAAAAAAAAAAAAAAAAAAAAAAACAAGTTGGGGTTCTTCAGAAATAAAGGGAGACAAGGGAGAAAATACATACCGTCTTTATTATTTATCTGTTTGATTTCTTATCTTATTAATATCTAATTACTATTATTATTATTATATTTTATTATACTTTTCTTTTTTTTTTCCTTAATCTTCATCTTTTATTTATATTATTTATTTATTTTTCTCCTTATTCTTTTAATTCCTCTTGAACTAACCATCGGGCGTTGATGACCATGCTGTTGTACGCCCTAAAAACCGAACAAAACAAAACAAGGAAGAAAATGGAGTAAGGAAGAGTGAGAGGAACATTCCAGGAAGATGAGAGAATACTGGAGTAGAAGGAAGGCAGGAGGTGTGAAGATGTTTAAATAATTATCGCGTGGCCCATACTAGACGATTCGTGTAAACAAAACACAAATAGATCAGCAATAATGATTACAAACTTAATGTAATCTATCAGGAATAATTATTGTTTATTAGAAAATTGCAAACTTGTTTATTTATTGTGACCTGTTAAAAATGCCACACTATCTATTTTTAAATTAATTGTCATGTAAACAATTACTCATTACAAATGAGAAAATCATAACAATCACAAGGATATTTTAAATATTGGTTCACATTGCTAATGGTCATTCAGTCAACTAACGAATCCCGGCTTTAATTAATTATTTGAATGTTGTATGTTTTCATAAAGGCTAGATGCTAGACCCTGATAGCCTGGGCACTGTTCCAAAGCCGTTGAGCAATGTTCGTCTCGCTCCTCTATCAACCAAGAATGTAGGCGTCATGGTAAACATAACATTCTTTACATTTTTGGCTCTGCGAATCCAGGTACAGGTCATTCCTTATCTTTCAGTGTTTCAGAATATTAGAAATGATTTCTACCTGTTTATAACTGAATAAATTTCCTTGCATTCTTATTTCGCGTTACATTAAAAGCAGTTGCAATATATTGAACTGTATTTCGAATTTTTTTAGTGAATCTCCTTTATGCTCGACAAGGTGGCAACTGAATGCTTTGGATGACGTAAATGCAACGGAAATGCTAGTTCCCTTGTTTGCCACCGTATCATTTTTACACTATCACGATAATAACAGTTTCCTCACATAAATTGCGCTGCAAAAGTAATGCTGTGAGCTCTTATAGGTGTTAGCTAGTGAGTCGCCCCTGCTTCGCTCGGCTGGAATTTAAAAGTGGGGTCTTTTTTATTTTAGGATACCTGTTACTAAGTTATGATAACAGTTATTTAAATAATAACAAAGGTTACATCATTATTGAAAAACACATGATTTATTTACTATCTAACTTATTAACAAGAAAAATAGCAAAGAAAAAAAATGTTATTGTTCTGGAGGTTAATAGTCCGTTACGACGCCTCCATACATACTCACACAAATAGAAGTGAAGCATGCATCTTCGAGTTCCATTTTCTTATTTGTTGCGGCGTTTAACAGATGTTGATAAAAGATGTCGCGTAACCATTAGCCCATGAATGTATAAATATTATGGCTTTATCGACTGAAACCCTGCAGTTTTCGAACCATGTACCTTTATAAACAGTCCTGGATTGGTTACATTCCTGTCCTCGGCATCTCCAAATCGGAATTCGTATCTTACGGTATATTATTTTTATGTAGCGCCTTTCTCTGCATTTCATTTTCCATGTAGAACACCAACTATTTGTAAACATCTTAAAGCTATTTTATTTGACTTCAAAACTGAATATAATCCTAACAGATTCATTTTTAAAATACACAGATTAACTTTATACACAAACTCACACTGCGATAATAACCTTTATAGAACTAAAAATATGAAATCATATGATTTTATCTGATATAGATAAATCACTGTTTAAATTCAGAAAATAACCGTTATCATAACTTAGTAACAGGTTGCCTAAAATGAAAAAGACACTTAAAGTGATATCTTTTATGTTTAAAAATGTACTGTTTGACCGATTTAGAGTTTATCGCAGAAACCAAGAATCGTGAGATGAACGTATATGTAGATAAAGAAAAGAAAAAGATACTTAAGAGCAGGAATATTCAATACTAACTTTCATGGATAACATTAAATTTAAAACAATTATGTAAGTAAAACATAAAAAACATGCCTTATACACCATGATAAATATAAAGAAAAAAAAAGAGGTTAAATAATTAACTTTTATAAAATATTGCGCTTTCCTGAGGTTTTTTATAGGTCTATACTACAACTCATAATACAGGACAGATTTTTTGATGTCTTGATTGAAGACGATTTAATTTTCACACCTTAAGAAAAACTTAATTGCAATGTATTTTACTTATAAACCTTCAGGAAATAATGCTCTGAATAATAGTGAGAACCGCATTAAAATCCGTCGCAGGGTTTAGGATTTCGCGAAAACAAAGAATCATTTTATATATATATATATATATATATATATATAATAATATATATATTTATATTAAAAATAATATATAGTTATATTTTATATATTATTTTTTATATATTAGTAAAATTATATATGATCACACCACACATAATTCTTTCTAAAATTATCGAGTGTAGGTCTTTCCAAATTACTTCTTCTTCAATTGGCTAATTGACTTTTGATACTCCGTCACAACATAGATCCTTTTCAAAGCAACAATCATTTAGCACCAGCACACCATAGTAATAATATATATAGTATATATACATACATATATCTAACATATATATATATATATATATATATATATATATATATATATATATATAGAATAGAAAAATAATTTTTATTCTGGGACTGGGTCCCTTAAGAACAATTTGATATGTAAATATATACATATGTATAATATATACATGTGTCTGGCCACAAGACCAAAGGATTATAATTAATTTTTATTTACAAAGCTTTAAGAAGAAAAGTAGGATACAATAAAACAAAAGAGTAAAATAATGAAAGAGTAAAATAAATGATAAACTTCTGATATGTTGAAACTAAATCATAATAATTGATCGATACAGAATCATGAACAATAAATAATAAATTTTCTTTTTGAATAGACATTTGATTTGAAAACTCAGGCTTGTGGAGCGTCTGTTTGAGGTGACAATAGGTACTCGAACAGCTGGGACTTCAATGATGGTAGGGAAGAAGCATGGCGGATTTGAGTAGGTAGGGAATTCCAGAGAGTAGTAGAGCGGACAAGAAAGGAATGCTCAAAACTTGTTGTTCTGTGGGCAGGAATATAAAGGTCAGAATGGCGTGATCTTGTTTCGAGAGAGCGGATTGATGATTTAAATTGCAGAAGACTGTGGATATAGGGAGGTAGCTGGGAGTGGATGGCTTGGTGAAGAAAAATAGAAATAGAAAATTTTTTTTTTTTATTATTCTGGGACAGGATCCCTTAAGAACAATTGATATGTACAATTAAGATAAACGATGTGTCTGGCCAAAAGACCAAAGGATTATAAAGGATGATCCTATGTGAAGGAAATATTATATACTTATATATACACATATACCTATGTGAAGGTATGATCCTAGGAAATATTGTCTGCGGATAGAGGGAAGGAGCCAATTTAACTCGCTGTATAAATGGATCATATGAGACCTCTTTAGTGTGCCGAGGAGAAATCTTAAAAATACAAATTAAAAAATATATTTTTTATGTTTTGAATATACTATTAAAAAAAAAAAAAAAAAGCGTGTCATTTATTTCTTACTAAACAATACTTCATCTTTCTTTGGAATTTTTAAGTTGTAAGACTTTTATAGTAAAAGATGAAATGAAAAATTAATCGCGATCTTGTTTGGAGCGAGCTGACTGACGATTTAAATTGCAGAAGTTTGTGGATATAGGGTGGTAGCTGGGAGTTGATAGTTTGGTAAAGGAATGATCCAAGGAAATATTGTCTGCGGTTTGAGGGAAGGAGCCACTTTAACTCACTTTATAAATGGGTCACATGAGACCTCTTCGGTGTGCTAAGGACAAATCTTAAAAATGTATTCATAATCCGCTTTAGCCTGTCCTCGAGCACAGTCGAGAGGCCACCATATACCCCGCAGCAGTAGTCAAAGTGGGGGAAAATAATTATATATATATATATATATATATATATATATATATATATATATATATATATATATATATATAATTATATATATAATGAGTGCCCTGTGTTAGCCTGAGTGGTGTGCCGGTGCTCAATAAAATTCTTTGTTGCAGTGTTGGAAAGGATCCTATGTGTATTCATGGACGGAGGATCGAAACGTCCAAATAAAGAAAATTAAGAAGGAGTATTAGTTTAATGACCTAAAACCCGAATTATTTAAAACAAAATTATAATATAAAAAAAAAGGGTCGATGAATTAATTTCTTGTACATATATATATATAATATATATATATATATTATATATATATATATATATATATATATATATATAAACATACAGGGTACAGAATATATATTTATATACAATCCATTTGAAATTGTCCAATTTTGATTTATTTTGCCGCTCAAAATTTTTGATATTGATGATCTATTTACAAGGTATTCTCAATTCCTTCCTAATTAAAAAACTTTAGATAAAATATTTATCTAGATAATACTTTTAGTGTTGCAGTCATTTTAAGTCAGCTTCGCAGCTGATACATGTTTGGAAAATCTTTCAATTCTTGAAATTTAGTAGATATAAAATAAATAAATAAAAAATTGGCTGTAAGATAAGGGTATGCTTTACATTTTTCCCCCTACAACTTATAACCTAATGTGAAGAAAGTAGTTTGAAAAATTCTCGGGGGTCCACTAAACCATCAAATTCCTCTCGCATCCAATCCCTGCAATCCAAGATCCTTCGAAAAATCCTTAATGCTCCATACTTTGTTACAAATAAAATTATCCATAAAGACCTAAATATCCCATTAGTTGAAGACTTGGCCCGATCCAGATATACATCCTTCCATTCCAAACTTCCTGCCCACTCAAACCCGCTTATCCGTGACCTCTCCTCAACATCTATTCCTGACAATCCACCAAGGCGACTTAAAAGAAGATGGCCAAGAGATCTTTTACCATAAATAGGTCATTGGAGTTCTACCAATGGGTAGTTTCTCCACAGGACAATCATGTGTCTTAATCTCAAATCTGTCCCATTTACTTGTTGTATTTAATAAATACAGTTGTAAATTTCTCTGAATAAATAAAAAAAAAAATTCTCGAAAATGGAAAAAAAAAAAAACGAGACTTTTACCGAATTAAAAGTAAAGTATATAAAGGAAAAGAGACTCACTTTTAACTATGTTATCTTATATAGCTGAGTCATAGTCCTGCTTACTATAAATATTTCGATCTTGAGAAGAGAGTCATTTTTAGCATATGAATTTTCAAAATTGGCCAAAATTCATTTTACGCGAAGTTTATACGGAAATATCTCAAAAGGGACTAAGTGAAAAATTATGAAACTAATAGATATTACCTATATGTACGATATGTTTAAGTGATGTAAAATTGGGCTTTGAGACAAAGCTGGTTCCGGAGTTATAAAAGTCTCTTAACTGTTATACTAACGGTTTCTTAAAAAAAAATATATTAACTCCGGTAATTTTGGATATTTAAGAACCAAACAAAAACTAGAATGATGATGAGAGTATTTTTTTTAAATTTTGGTCCTTACAACACATTAAGTCCTTCTAGCCAAAGCAACCACTCTTTGGAATTCTATTCCTCCTGAGATCCGTCATGTAAGTACTGCTTCCTCCTTCAAATCGCTACTTTTCAACCACCTTCTCCTTACCCAGTCAAACAGACAATAACTTCAAACTGCAGATGCTATAAATACCAATTATTATTATTTTTTTTTTTTTGTGTTTATATTACTCAAATTATCATGGATGAACCAGCTATTTCTGTTTTTTTTCTTATTCTGAAAGTCTGACTGGTAAAGATGTACATATATTACTACCTTAATTATTTTTTAGTTTAGTATTTTGTTATTCTAAGCCATGACCACATTGTTCCGGTCATCAATTATGTATGTTATTTTATTCTTAAGGGACTTTAGTCTCAGGATAATAAAGAAGTTTTTTCATTTCATTTCATTAATTATCTATGAAGCCAAGAAAATGGTTTCAAAAAATCACGAAGAATTAAATCAACTGGAACCTTTGGCTCGGTATGACAAGGGAGGTAAAAATGATTTTCACGCTTTATTATTTTACCTTATAAAGCCTTATCATTCTACTACTTTTTTTAGAAATTTTGATCGTGAAAGCTATATCTTTTTTTAATATTAATTTTCAGAAAAGAATTATTTTCCAGCTCAATAATATTTATAGTAATATACCTCAAAAAGGACTGAGTGAAAAATAATGAATCCCATACAGATCATATCTCTTACATTTTCCTACATTTTCAATTATTTCTGAATAATTAAACTTTTTGAAAAATTAGCATTCTCTTCGTCGGTAAACAAAGTATCAGATTCTTAATTGTTTTGCATGAGATCAGCAAAAAATATTTTTGATAAAGCCAGGCTGTTTAGGCATAAGCGCATAAACGTTATGCTCTTTCTAGCTTATGCACATGTCCATATTAATAATAATAATAATTCTTTATTTATTCTGGGACGAGTCCCTTCAGAATAATATAAACAGGAAATAAAAAGTGGATTTAAGACAGGAGTCTTAGAGTAAAATAATTGATAACAATTTAATTAAACTAATAAAATAAAATAACTCAAAAGATTAATTCTAGTAAAAATGCACAAACAACATTTCACGCTTTATTATTTTACCTTATAAAGCCTTATCATTCCACTACTTTTTTTGGGAAATTTTGATCGCGTAAGCTATATCCTTTTTTTAATATTAATTTTCAGAAAAGAATTATTTTCCAGCTCAATAATATTTATAGTAATATACCTCAAAAAGGACTGAGTGAAAATAATGAATCCCATACAGATCATATCTCTTACCATAAGTACTATAGGATAAAATTTAGTGGCTGAATTTTTAATAAGGAATTAGAAAGATATTCCCATCACATATTTTCGCCCATGAAGCTGACTTAAAACGGCTAAAACTATTGACCCGAAAAAAAAAATGTATTTATGGTTTTATATTCACGAAAGGATAGAAAATAACTGGTAAAAAAATAACGAAAATCAAAAACGTCGAGCGGCAAAATTGAGACGTTGATTTCCAAAAGGTACTATATCCATTCTAGGAAATTTTACAGGAAGCGCGAAAATCTCTCATTACTATATTATTAAACTAGCTAATTTGGGTCTTTTTGCCTTAAAATTTAGAATTATTTTTTTACTATAATAATAAGATCATATTAAAGTTATGAAATGATTTTTTTAAGAATGATTTGGAAGGAAAATAAATGCGTAATTAGTCTTTTAGAAAATGACCGCATTTCTAAATCGCGTTTTTAAGGACTTGAGAATTCATTATATAACATAAAATAGAATATTTAGATAAAACTAAATGATGAGAATACAAATATGTAAAAAAATCAATTTCGTAAAAAATGTCCTTTAGTACCTTTTGGAAATCAACGTCTCAATTAATGAAATTTGGACCATTTCTAATGGATTGACCCGTTTACAATATTGCAGATGGTGAGCTTAACTTTTGACAGGTGAAAAACCTCGAATACTTTGCAGAACAGAATATATTTGATGTATCGCCGAAGATAATGAACAATATTAGTTTTCTTTATGAGAACTTAAATAAATACCTTCTCGTATAAGTTTTAAATGCTGGCTTATTTTTATTCATTAAACGTTTTATGTTACTTTGGCTATTGTATGATATTATAGTGGAAGTCTTAAATGTTGCCTATTGAGGTTCAATAGGATGGGGATCTTTACGAGGACTAGATTTAGCACAGGCCCTTTTACCACCATTTTACGACGTTCTCTCTAAAGAACGGCACAATGAAGATTTTTAATAAAGAATAAATTCTAGGATCACCTGCACGGTTCAAGATTAAATTTTAGTAATTCAATCTTTTGCAAATTAAATTAAATTCCAAGAGCCTTGTTCTTTTTCTTAATTTTTCATTTCATCTTTTACTATATAAGTCTTACAACTTAAAAATTCCAAAGAAAGATAAAGTATTGTTTAGTAAGAAATAAATGACACGATTTTTTTTTTTTTTTTTTTTTTTTTAATAGTATATTCAAAACATAAAAAACATATTTTTTAATTTGTATTTTTAAGATTTCTCCTCGGCACACTAAAGAGGTCTCATATAATCCATTTATACAGCGAGTTAAAGTGGCTCCTTCCCTCTATCCCTAGACAATATTTCCTAGGATCATACCTTCACATAGGTATATGTGTATATATAGGTATATAATATTTCCTTCACATAGGATCATCCTTTATAATCCTTTGGTCTTTTGGCCAGACACATCGTATATCTTAATTGTACATATCAATTGTTCTTAAGGGACCCTGTCCCAGAATAATAAAAAAAAAAAATATTCTATTTCTACAATATTTTTCTTCACCAAGCCATCCACTCCCAGCTACCTCCCTATATCCACAGTCTTCTGCAATTTAAATCATCAATCCACTGCCTCGAAACAAGATCACGCCATTCTGACCTTTATATTCCTATCTAAAGAACAAAAACTTTTGACCATTCCTTTCTTGTCCGCCCGACTACTCTCTGGAATTCCCTACCTACTCATATCCGCCATGCTTCATCCCTACCATCTTTCAAGTCTCAGCTGTTCCAGTACTTACTGTCCCAAACAGACGCTCAACAAGCCTGATATTTCAAATCAAATATCAATTCAAAAAGAAAATTTATTATTTATATTAAACTTAGTAAATGAATCAGTAATTATGAACCAGTTCCAATACGTTATGTATATTACTCTTTTATTTTTATTTACTCTTTTATATAGTTTAATCCATATTTATTTTTTTATATCATTGTAAATAAAAATTAATTATAATCCTTTGGTCTTTTGGCCAGACACACCGTATATCTTAATTGTTCTTCAGGGACCCGAATATTTTTTTTTTCTATTCTATTCTATTCGATTAGATAAAATATACGATATAGTAGATATTATAAAGATATAATATATATATAAAATATATATATATATATATATATATATATATATATATATATATATATATTAGATATTATAAAAATATATTATATAAAACGATATAGATAATATAAAGATTATTAGATAAAAAATACAAAATTTACATTGCCTTAATTATATCATCATCAATAATTTTGTTAACATGTGATGGGTTATTGCTACTGTTGCCATTGCATTTTGAGCAAGCTACAGTACAATTTAATTCACTTTTCCTTTACATTTTTGTGGTATTTTGCCTTTTGCTGATTTTAGAAAATAAATATCTTGATCTGTTGGTAAAAATGCAATAAATAAAACATGAACAGGGATCACTTGTAGCTGGGTGGCTAGCATAACAGTCTCCTATGCCAAAAGTCACGGATTCAAGCCCGCAGGTGGTCCTGGGATTTTTTAATGGGAGTAAAGAATCCTTAGTTCTGCCGTCCTTCGGAGGGGACGTTAAAAGGTGGTCCCGAGCCTATGCGATGTCAGGTACTCATTAAAGATCCCTACCCTAATAAAACCTGGATAGGCAACATTTAGGACTCACACTGTAGCATCGTCTGATTAGCCACAGTAGCATAAAGTGACGTTTAATAAATAAAAAATTAAACATTAACATCTACGTCTTCAGAAACTGTAACAGTGTTTTCAGATTGAAAATTTATTGCAGTTTCAATTATCAATTCGCCGGAATGAGCTCCGCTTGACAAGAAAATATTTTAGTACAGCAAGTGTATATCGTAACTTATCTATAATGCTATATTTATTTTTGGAGTTAGCTAAAAAATTGTATTTTTCCTACTTTTAAAGGCATCGTATTTTCACATATGATGTCATTAGATACTTTTTTTTGAGGCGACGAGTTCTTTACATCGATTTTGTGCAAATTTTCTGGTGACCATCAAATGCTACATAAAGTTTGTTTTCATAATCATTTTTTAAATATTTCACAGTGTTTACAAATAGTTTCAACATTATCATCCACTTGCCACTTACAACGGGGTAATAACAGTCCTCTATTAGGCATGTTGGAAAATTTTTGTACACCGTTCACCTTTACAGCCAATTCCGAAAATAAGTCATAAACTGCTGATTTCTTGGTTTTGCTAATACGTTGAAACAAGATTAGTGGCTCAATAGAAATGATATCATCATCTAAATTCATTTTACTTGTGGGATCTAACAAAGGAATAATTTTGTCTTTACTTGATAAACTTTACTTCTTTAAAATTCTTGTAAGCAAGTGCATATTCCAATCACTTATACGATCAGCTGCTACAAAATCACACACATGCAATTCGAAAAAAACTGACCCACAGCCTGGACGTTTGATTTTATATTTTTGTTGCATGTGAATTATATTCAAAAATTGCAATTATTTTTAGAAATCCTACATTTTCAATTATTTCTGAATAATTAAACTTTTTGAAAAATTAGCATTCTCTTCGTCGGTAAACAAAGTATCAGATTCTTAATTGTTTTGCATGAGATCAGCAAAAAATATTTTTGATAAAGCCAGGCTGCAGAGGCATAAGCGCATAAACGTTATGCTTTTTCTAGCTTATGCACATGTCCATATTAATAATAATAATTCTTTATTTTTTCTGGGACGAGTCCCTTCAGAATAATATAACAGGAAATAAAAAGTGGATTTAAGGACTGGAGTCTTAGAGTAAAATAATTGATAACACTTTATATAAAACTAATAAAATAAAATAACTCAAAAGATTAATTCTAGTAAAAATGCACAAACAACATAAGAAAATGTACGTTAACATGAGAAAGAAGATAAGATATAATAAAAAATATCATAAGATTTAAAAAAAAAAACCCAGTAAAAATATACAGTAAAAAAAAAAAAGGTAATCACAATTCTTCAGAATGTTTATAAAATAATATATAATTTATTCTTAAATCTTTGAAAAGATAATCGTTTCAAATAATATTCGCTCTTGGATGTACCCATGGAAAAGATAAATTGAATAAATAAATAAACGTATCTGTCTGCTTTCTTTGTCAATTATATTTAAATTAGCATTTATTTGGGATATTTGGAATTGAATTAATAAAAATGGCTGAATAGACAAGATTTAAATGTTGAAAGAGTTTGGGAGTCTCGGATAGAGGAATTGAGTTCCAGAGAGATGCGGATCGGATTGAAACGATCTATCGAAGGCTATGGATCGATAGGACGTTACATACAGATCAGAAGACCGCGAGCGAATGTTACGGGAACGAACGGAGGATTTGAATTTAAGGAGATCCGAGATGTAAAACGGACACCAGGATGGGATAACTTGATAGAGAAAAATGATGAATCTTAGGGGACCACTCGCCCCAGAATAAAATTTATTTTCATCCATTCATTAATTCCATGAGTTTCACAAAAATCCATTCTTTGGACCCGGGTTCCGAGGTATAAACCTTACGGCACTCCACTAATAAATTACATTATGTTTTCAATTCACTTTCACACCTGTTGTACGTATCAAGCAGTGACATGTCAAGTCCTCCGTGTTGGATATAGGAAATGGGGTGCCTAACGTGTCTATAGATAAAGAATTTATGAAGAAGACCGAGCGTGATATTCGACTGGACAGGAACAACCCTCTTCTCAACTCTGCTTTGATTGCGCAGAAATCAGTCATCTTTATTCGGAATCACCTCTCCTTTCTTACCTGCTACTTGGACTTGGCGAAGAGCGTTTACTCTGTCCTTAGAGTGGGTACCATATAATAAACTTTTTATTCCTTCACCCAGCATTCCTCAGCCTGTAATTCTCAGCGTAAACGGGGTTTGGCAACATGTCAGCTAGATGATATTGTATAAAAATCAAAGAATTAGCTCAATAAAAAAGGCTGAAATTTAAGATTTGTGGGAATTAATTCGGACAAAGCTGGAAATCATATTAATACCTCTTAAAGGTTCTAAATAAAAGTAATCTGAGTTTTCTCCACGCAGGTGGTTTTTTTTGGAGCCGAAAAACCTCGAATTGTTCGCACTCTTTTCAGAGTTTCACCTCACTTTAAAACGGTGCTTCCTACAGAAAATATCTTTCTTTTCAAAATGAAAGAACGTTAAATTTCCTTCCCTGAAGTCACCTTAGTTATTGAATTTGGTTCAGTGATATTGACGCAATCGTCCGTCAGAAATAGGAAAATATTTCCATTTTTGTTGAAAAACCCAATTAGGTCACTAAGACCGCTATCCAATTGTTGAAACAACTATCCAAATCGAAAGTTGTAGACCATCAAATTTTAAGTCTAAAAGCCCGTCTAAATTTCAAATTTTGTAGGTACGATCCTTCAAAAAAAAAATTTGTTATCGTAATTTAATTGTGGGTACCTACTAAACATAACTATAATATGGTACAAAAACCTATTTCTATTTATTCAACCTACTCTTTCTCCTATTTTTTAAAAGTATGTCGTGCGTAATATAAAGAATATTATAAATCAAAATAAAGAATATAAGAGAATATGTTGATTGAAACGTATCAAAGAAGTACTTTCAGGCCAATTTTAATATTTTATTTAATTCTTAGACTTACTATTAAAAGTGGTATAACTAACCCATATAGAGATACGCTTCCTTTTTGCAAGCAATAATATGGTTAATGTTGCAAATATCGTTATTATCAGTAAAACTACGGCATCAGTCACTGGAGAATGTTTTAAATCGGTGTATCAAGCAAATATTTTTCGCAAAACCCTTTACAGAAAAATGGATAAAAAAATATATTTTTAAAGGATCGTACCTACCCTACCAAATTTGAAATTTATACCGTCTTTAAGAAGTGAATTTCAATGATCTACAACTTTCGTTCTATGACTTTTTTCGATTTGGATAGTTGTTTCAAAGTTACAGCTGTCTCTTAGTGACCAAAATGGGTCTTTCAACAAAAATGGAAAAATTTGCCTATTTTTGACGTACGATTGCGTCAACATCGCTGAACCAAATTCAATAACTATGGTGACTTTAGTAAAGAGAATTAAATGCTTTTTCATTTTGGAAAGAAAGATATTTTCCGTAAGAAACACCATTTTCGAGTTATAGATGAAAACTGAAAAAAATGCGAATAATTCAAGTTTAAGTTTTTTCGGCTCTAAAAAGTTAAGCTCACCACCTACGATGGTGCAAACTAAGAATACTTTTTTTTAGGACCGCTAAGAGGTATTAAAACGATTTCCAGCTTTATCCTAATTAAATGCCACAAATATCCTTATTTTACTGAGCTAAATGGCCA
Source organism: Piezodorus guildinii (assembly GCA_023052935.1). Classification (NCBI taxonomy): domain Eukaryota; kingdom Metazoa; phylum Arthropoda; class Insecta; order Hemiptera; family Pentatomidae; genus Piezodorus; species Piezodorus guildinii. Next base: position 57,948,885 of record CM041295.1, read on the forward strand.
TCAGGCGACGTCGTTATACTGTTAAATATATAAAACACAGATGCTTAAAAATCATTTTTAAAATGATAAATAAAAAAAAAAAAAAAAAATCATTGTGTTTGTGATTTAAGACAGCTAGCACTAAAGCCATATCAGATAATTATTAAATACAGCAATTTATGGTTTATTACAATAAAAATAGTTATTTTCAGAAAAAGAATTACCTTTTTATCCGGTGGTTTTAAAGTCCGCATTGTATTTGTATTGGTACTAGGGCAAACCTGAAAACAGAAATTCACAAAGATAAACTTAAATGAAAAATAAAAAATCAGAGTCATTTGAAAAAAGTGTGGATTAAGTTAGTCAAGTGTGAATTAACACGTACCGTGTTAGATAGTTTATTTTTTCTATTAAACTCATTATAATTGTATTTTTACAGGGCCAATGATTACATTTTATTTGCCATCAGCGTCAAAACTATAAACATAAAAATGCTGGTAGATTTCTTATTTTTAAATGATACATGATTGGACCTAGTATGCTTAGAGATTGCATCAAGTGAACAAGAACCAAGGTAATTTTTCAGATCGCTGCTTGGAAAAACTCTTAGAAATCTGTTAAAGCATTACAAATTTACTATAAATGTCCTATAATAAGAACGAGGAAGAAGAATGTGCAATAATTGTTTGCCTTATTTTATAGCGTTTACAGGAAAAAAAGTCAATTTTCTATCTTTAAAAAAAAAAAAAAACCTTTTTAGGTAGTTTTTATAAAGAGCTGAATTACTGTAACAGGGCTTAAATTTCAAAATTTCAAAATGCCTTCTTCTAAAATAGATATATACCCATATATATATTGATTATAATTATTGATATAATGATTATATTCCATTAGTTTCTGATTTACCTTGAACTAGATACCTATCCCATCATGACAAACTCCATTCCCACTGCAACACATTTGTTTCAAAACTTACCTCTTCGATTCCCAATAATCATTCGAGGCGAGTGAAAAGCAAATGACCGCGAAACCTTTCGACATAAATTTTTTTTTGGAATGCTTCCAATGTTTAGTTCTCTACACGTGGGTCATGACCCTGGTATGATAGGAAGATTATATTTACTGAACCCATCCATCTGTAATTAATTCAGTTTAAATTTCAATAATGATGAATAAAATCGGTTAACGACCTATTAATGTTACTAGATATTATTTTAAATTAATTGCCTTGTTCATGTTCTCTGTGATGATTTTGGTATCTAATTTCCTTGTTTTTTCTTTTTTTTTTCTTAACAGAAGAAATTGGAGAATTAAATTTTATGGATAGACGTTATGTAAGAGTATTTATTATAGAATTAAAAAGATAGCACAGAAAATAATAATAATAACAAATAAATTCTGAACGAAATTATTAGAAGCCATAACCATCAACCATCACACAAAGTAAAAAGGGGACAATACACTATAAAAAATTATTCTCCAAACCTTAATATATCATAAGCAGAATTATTAAATAAATTACGGAACACCTTTGCGTGGTTTCAATCATCATAAGGGTTAGCTATTTTTAAACGTAAGGGCCGTTTTACTAGTATTAAACAGGCGTAGGGCTCCCTGTAAGCAAAGGGATCCGAAGGTTTATAAATAATTTAATGCATTGCTTTTTAAAAATGCCCCATTAATATAATATTACAAGGAGACTATTTCAATTCAAAACTACATGCTATCGAAATTCATTTTATTTTATATCAATGCGGCGAATTTAATACAAATTGTTTGAGCTGTTTTTGAGAAAATCGGGAAAAGGTATAAATGAATGGTAAAAAGTATGTCTTGTGTATTGCCGATCCGCCTAATGGCCTAATTGCATGGCCGTTGGCCTGGAAACAGTACGAATCTCTGTATGTACCAAGCTTAAGGCTCTTCAAGGGTTGTAGTAGGCATATTAGCATTTTCATGGGAAAGTTTGATTCAGTTTTGCTTTTTCACTCTCAATGTTTTTTGGGTCGCTGAGCACGAATCTAAAGTTTGGGGGCAAAAATTTTGTCCGGAACCTATTTTTTACTTCTTACCAAAATTTGGCTCATTTTCTGTTTTGTTTTTTTACTATATCTTGAAAACTAAGGATTTCGGGACAAAACTTACTATATACATAATTGAAGTAAACATAATTTTCTACATTTTTTATCCTGAATGTTTTTTTTTTGTGGGGCCAACCGTATCACCTAGAGCGCGTCAAGATGGGCAAAAGTTCCGGACAGTGGAAAAAAACACGATTTTCGCGAAAACGGTCGGTGTTTCAACAATGTTGGCCTGTGATGATAATGAAATCATCTGAATACATTCAAAAGAGCAAGAAATATACAATAATTACACATACACACGCTTACATATCATGTTTATAAAAATCTTCATAAGTGCGGTGTGTGCTAAAATGTGGGCTCTCACCACTATGAAATAAGCGTGCTTTGTCATCATTTTTCGATTGAACTCCACGAATGCAACTCCTTTCATAGGGTAGCAGACTGACACTAAATATGACATAAGTAGGTGCAACCCACCCAGCCGATCTGCCACAAATTGAAGCCAAAGGTCGAAACTATTGGCCAAGAAGAACCAAGCCTTTAGGTAGAGTGGTTTGGTCAAATGTAATTAAGCATCATTTCTGGCCTTTTCCAAGGCATATCTCAACAGCTGCAGCATCGCAGTATAGATTGTGTCATAATCAGAAGGAGGACTATTGATGAATGGAAGGCAAGCTATGTACGTTTCCTCAAAGAGTGGTTCTGTGTCGCTTTCTCCATAAATGTACACCATCTAAATGAAAATCTGGAATCCCTGTGCTTGCTGTACAGCCAGATAATTTTAGCTGCTGAGGGATATGAGCCTAGTCATGTGTTAAATGTATTTGACAGGTCTTGGATCTCGATAACCTTAAGTCCGCAACTATTCTCTTATAGACTCGAGCCGTTTCAATGTGATAAAGCCAAATCTTCCGACTAGCTCTGTAGATGGCATCCTCGATGACTTCCTAATGAGTACGTCTGAAGGTAAAGCAGAAGCTGGTCCAACAGTAAAAATTCCTCCTTAAATTTGGAAGGCGTGGTACCCATCAATTGTCTGAATATTAAAATCGGCAATGTCAAAGACAAATTTAAAATAATCATGCTCATTCAGTTCGATTGCTGGTGTAAGGGCGAAGAAATTTCTAACTTCTATATAAGAACTGCAAAACACAAACATCCAACACATAGCGGGATGAAACTTTTTGTAAATTAATGATGCTAAACAGAAAAGATCTAGGCCTCACAGCACTAATAATACAGTGGGAACTAACTATGATTTTATTTTTCCTTTCCCCTAGCCTTCTTTCTGTCAACAATTAAAGCATTCATGAAATGGTTTAGTGTATCAGGAATCACTGATTCCGTACAACCCATGAAACGGTCTGGCTCAGGGTACTGTGTGATATCATAAAAACACAAAGTGTTATTGTTAATCTTTAATATATGTAGATCTTAATAAATGCAGTGAAGATTGGACAACTTATTAAGAAATTAATAACTTTCTATTTCTGGTTATAAGTATAAAGAAAATAATCAAGAGTAAAAAGGTTGATAATTCAAATTAGGTATTTTACAATCAAATATGATTTCAATTATTGACGTTCTTGAAATTTTCAATATAATTTTCTCCGAGTTATTGTGCAGACGGCTCATGAGTGCTCAACCAACCTTTATTGAATTAAAAAGAGATTCGAATTATATTTTGAGTAGTATAGTTTAAATTGCATTAGACAGTTACTAAGGAATACAATTTACATTAGCATATAAGAGTTCACTCGCATTCTTTCTAATTTTACAAAAGTCATTAGCATCTCCTGTCAGGAAATAGACGTTTCAGGAATATAAATTTTACATAACAGTTTTACCATGTACATACAAATGTATTTTTCAAAAAACATTGATGGCAATTGTATTGAAACATGGATCGTTTTCTCGTAAATCATGGATATTCCACCGTCTGACAATTTTGTCCATTTTTGGACGCACTTCAGTGGCCAAACGGCCGATCCTACAATAAAAATTTACGAATAAAAAAGTAGGTAATTTTGTTTACTTTATGGTTTGTATGATATGTTCTGCTCCAAAACCATTAGTTTTCGTGATATAGTAAAAAAAAACTAAATATGTGACATTTTGGCAAAAAATAAGGAAAAAAAAACAGGTTTCGGGCAAACTTTTTGTTTTCAATATATAAACAAATATATGTTTATTAATATAAATATACATTTGTTTGCAAAATTTCGTCAACATCCAATTTACAAGTAATCATATTTTCATAAAACGTTTAAAGTGCTAAAAAAATCCAAAACATTTATGTACAGAAATTTTCAAATAATTCTAAAATTTATTTTTAATGAAATTTCGATTTATTGCAAGGAATTAATAATATAAATATGCTTTCCAATAAATAAGAAATGAGTACGGTTTAACAAAAAGGAAAAAAAAAATATTGTTACATCCAAAAAATATTTTCTTTAAAAATATAATGAGTTCATTGCACATAGTTTTGAAACTATACGTATACACATATTTGTTTCTATGGTCTTGAAGTTCAAAGAAAACCATTGTGTTAAGGCTGCGTTTTAAGAATTTATTGTTCTCATAAAAGCTTTTATATGAATGAATGTGTATGTCTATTTGTATTACATTGCTTGCCTGTTTTTTAACTCATTACTGTATCAATCAATATTGTTTTCCTCTTTTACTAACTGATTAATTCAATAGGTATATGTTTGTTTATTTATGTACTTACATGACTGATTTTACACTCTTACATAATTTTTTTTTGGCCCTAGTGAATATTTACAAAGTAACTGAAATGTCGGCAATAAATAAATACTTATAACTATTTTATTTTATTCATGTCCGCCGGACCCATCTTGTTTGGAATTCAACAATCCTTGTCCCTTGTGAAACAACAATCACAACTGTATTAATTCAAAGGGAATAAAAGCAATTTCATACAAAAAGCAAAGCAGTATGTATAAGAAAAACAAGTGATATTTACCAAAACAATGTGACTTTATAACAAGTTATTCAATAAAAAATGTGTATATAATTTTTTTTTTTTTTATTTTAATGCGATTTTACACACTATTAATTAACATGTCATAAAAAACTATTTTAAAATATGCTTTCAAGAATCCACAATACATTAATCTCGCGTAAATGAAAACGTTTCGATTAGTGAATAGTTTTGGTGTGGTTTTATAATGAATGAGATAGCATAACCAATAGAATAATTTATTGAATAGATGAGTGTTTGATAAAAAAGTTAAGACGATAACATTACCCTAAGGAGGAGGAGGCTGTGAGCCAGCTGGGGCGATGGGCCAATACTGGCCGAGAACCGCGCGCGCGCATCCACCCCCTCTCACCTTCCTACCTACATTTTTGTCCTAAAACGGTGCGTCCATCGCAGCCATCTTTCAATAAATCTTAACTAAAGCATCATTTTTTAGCCAGTTTTTATCCAGCATTGCTTTTGGGCAGTGTTTTTGGGGTCCTATAGACCCCACCTCACCATTAGTGTTCGTATTTATTGAAAGTGTGTTTTTCAATTTGTTGAAAGAAATTTCTCCTGACCGGGTTATTTTACGCACCTTTTTAATTTTATTGAGAAGCTGGGATCATACTTGTTAAAGGATCACAGGACCAGATGGTCAGAAAATCCCAGACTTTCGCGAAAGCTTTGGTTTAAAGCTCAATCATTATTAGGGAATAAAAACCAGAAGACTCTAAAACATATAGTCAGGAGGCCCCTCCGAAGGAAAGGAGATGTTATGTTTGTCCAAAAAACAAGGATAGGAAGTCATCTATAGTTATAATATTAAATGCAAATAAAATACTTGTGGACAATGTTCGGTTTCCTATTGCAAAAACTGTGCCTAATTTTACCTGTGCATACATTCTTTACAATATAAAAGTTTCATTTTTGTTATCATTTTCCGTTTTTTAAATATAATAAACTTTAAGATAAGGACTTTGTTTACATACTATTTTACAAATGTTTTCGTTGCTTAGTATATAACATTAAAATAAAAAAAAAAGTATTAATAAAATGTATTTAATAATATCAGGCATTTATTCAATTTTATAAGCATCCTTTCGTCTGGTACCTATTGAAAAAAGGTTTAATTAACGTATTTGACAAGAATAGAATATTTTAGATGTTTCAGGATTTAAAAAATAAATAAATAAATAAGGTCTGGGGTCTGAGAGACCCCACCTCACCAATTTTGACTATAAATTTCACCTCACCAGTTAAAGGTTAATAAAAAATATTTATGAACCTTTGGCTTGTAATAAGAATCATGCTTTACATAACCAAATTTAAAATTTTAAGTGAAATTATTGCTAATGATCGCTGATAAATGACTACTACTGTACAACCATAACATTGGTCCCGATATGCCAATTACTGAGCCCAAAATCGTGTTTGGTGTACAACTACTGGATAGTAAAATCGTGTTTACTTGGTCAATAATGTTTACATATTCTAATAAAGGATTAGTTAAGGTGCATTTATGCATAATTTTTAACTGAAATTCCTTATCTTTAAGTGGTATTTTGCTTGCTCAAAATAGAAGAGAACAAAGTTAAATGTCGTCACTTAATACCTTTTTTATTTCCGAAAAGGAATGTGCGCTGCGCAGACAGTTAACAAAATTTGCAGTGTGTAAGGCGAAGATGTCTTAATTATGTCCATAATTGGTTTGCTCGGTTCAGAACCGGAAATTTTGACTCGGAAGACGCAAAGCGCTCGAGTCGTCCTTCAACTGTTGATGACCAAATTCAAGCATTGGTCACAGACAACCTTTAGTCTACGACAACCATAAAATTGTAGACAGATGGCTCTGCTATGAACGCTATTGCCAACAGAGGAGGGGGCATCCATATAGAACTCCACAAAAATCACAAAAAATTAACCGTATCTTTTAAATATCCCTCGTACTACTAACCTCATATCATAAGAACATCGCTGCCCTTGAAGCAGTAAATCACCCGGGTTTAACCTTGCTATAATTTTATCACACGAATTTCATTATTTATTTTAAGTTACCAGAGCTTTCCGCTTGGTTATCATTTAGGAACGGAAAATTTAACTTGTTCCCAAGTACAACTTTATTTTTATTATTTTATATATCGTCTTCCCTGATCTTTATATCCATATCTATATTCCCTCATCTCTTATTGTCCGTCCGATATCAGCATACTATGTTTTTAAGTCAGGTTCTATATATTTTAAATTTTCGGGAGTTATTTCGTTACTGCCCGGGTATTCGCTAATTTCGTTCTCCGCTGAGTTCTCTCTAGTTTTCATTTTCGATATAATCAGCTTCTTACCAGGTACCTTCTCTGTATCCTTCGTCCATTTGGGTTAGTTATCCATTAGCAGTCCTTCCAGCAGATCCTGAAAAAGTTCCCATTTCATTTCCATTATTTGATTATAAGAATATATCTATGGTTGTTTTTAATAACTTCAGGATTGGTGCTCTTTTATTTCTTAGTCCCTTGAGTTAGACGCAGAGGTACTTTTGATTCAGGGGAAAATCAGATTACGATTTTCTTCGAAATCAGAGACCGATTTTCTTCTCAGGCTTATCTACGTTGTCTTGTCAATTTCATCTCTTATCTAGTGTTCAAATCGGGATCCTTGTTGAAGAGTAGAATGTTTGGAACGGAAACCAAATTGATGGGAAGGAACAGTGTGAGTAATATATGTTTGAGAAGGATTTTTAAATCAGTTAAGAAAAGACTGAAGCAGCTTAAGAAATTACAGAGTTAATTCCCAACTGCTGTGTCTTGAGGTGTCCTGAATTTCCCAATGGACAACTATTGATATTGTTTATAACTTACAGCAAGTGGCAGAACCTCCATTGTAGTATTGGTGCGTGTAGTCCCATCTAAAAATCATTGGAGCTGATAAACCATCATCATATTCTTAATTTCAGAGACCGCAGTGCATTGTAGGCTACATTGTATAGAGCCTGGACCAGGTGTCCCTTTCTTGCCAGCTCTCAAAAACGCGCCTCCGGAACACTGTCTTTCCAGGAGATGTGCGGTATTCCATTAGGTCTGCTTTCGTCCACACGGGTCTCGTATGTCTTGACAGACGTTTAAAAAGACAACTTATATTTCAACAAACTCAGTCCCCCACACTGTATACTCTCGGGTAAGATGCTCCCCTCTCTGGGATAGACTCCCTGTAAAAACAGGATAAATACTGAAGGCTATATAACTAACCGTGCCACAGCCATCAAAAAGTCTCTACAATAATTACGCTGACCGAGCGGCAAGAGCTAACTCACAGCCTGATGAGCAAAATTAGCTCAAGAAAAGCAATGGAATTTCCTTTTAAGTGCATATTGCAAACCAACGTCGTTCCCTCGGGAGCAAGCGGTAACCTGCATCAGAGTGCTAACCTGGCATGACTTTCTATTACCAGCCAAGGCCAGGCGGAAGTTAGTTTCAGCACTAGTACGTCCACTAATATGGTACTGTGACTCCGTGTATATAGATATATCGGAAGCTGAGGATTGCACAATCTTTTTGTGAGGTATTTAATTGTGTTCTTTCCCTTGCCCTCCACTTAATTAAAACAGCCTGAAGTTGGCTTTTATGCTTAATAGTGAGGGGTTTGCTGGCATATGTATTACTAGGATCAGTATCAAAAAGCACCTGACAGTTTTCTGAAATAATTGGAATTTTAAAATAATTTGTTTATTTAACGTCACTTTATGTTACTGCAGCTAATTGGACAATGCCATAGTGGGAGTCCTAAATTTTGCCAATCCAGGTTTAATTGAGATAGGGATCTTTATTCTCTACATCACACAGGCTCAGGACTATCTTTGTACATCCCCTCCACAGGACATCATAACTAAGTATTTTTAACTCCCATTAATAAATCCTAGGACCACCTGTGAGCTTGAACCCATGACCTTTGGCATAGAAGGCTGTTATGCTAGCCACCATGCTACAGATGATCCCAGGAATTATTAATTTTTTTCACCCTATAATCTCTAATAATGACATACAGGGCAGGACAATTAATTAATAATAAATGGTTCAGGCTGCCCATCATTTATATGAAAATAATAGTTTCCAAGTTGAAGGGGGGGAAAAAAAAACTTCTCTCTACAGCAGGGAAACCTTCCCTTCCTCCTTATTCCCTGTAAGTTTAACTCAACAAAAGATATTAAGGTGAAATAAAACTCGTAATACTTTCACAGCTGTGTCTATCATTCAATATATTTAAAAAATATAACTAATGGAATGAACCAACAGAAGGATTTACCCACCACTTTTTCATTCAATGGCCAAATAGAAATAATAATGAAAATATTGGACATTTTTCTTTCACATTAAAATTTTATGATAGCTTTGACAACAGCAAATCTCAAACTCACATGGACATTGCTTCCAAATATTTTCACATATATTAAAATCCTTTATTGAATAGTTTCTGAAATATTTTCTCTTTATTTTAGTATATAATGTGCATCTGTGTGGGATTTAATTGTACACACACATAAACACAAACAAACATAAACTATTAAATTCACAAGGAATCAATATTCATTTATAGCTATTCTTAATATAAAACTATAGTTAAGCATATGTTTGGCTTATAACATGGAGCACTTATATAAAGTCATCAAAACTTTTGATTTATGTTAAGATTAAAATAATGCTCATCAAACATAAGTATACATACATATCAAGATTATAACATATGTCACTGTTTTGAAATGATTTGATGACGTACCACTTCCAGCTGTTCTACTTTTATATACACTGAAAAACAAAATTTTTTACACAAAATCAAAGCATAAATTTTAAAATATAATATACACTTAAATGAGAAAATATAAAAGTATTAAGCTAATACTTAATTTTATTAAAATATAATATTAAAGTATAACTATAATTTTTAAAAATTAACTATTCTTAATGATTAACTAATTACATGGCATAACAAAATGAAAAATAAAAAAAACATTAGCTGTTGATAAGTAATATCTTATGCTCAAGTCAAATAGAACAAAATGAAAGAAATAATATAAACAAATGGTAATAAATAAAACTCATAATGTGTTGTATTTTAGTTGGTTTGGTTTATTTATAATCACAATTAAAAACTTAAATGTCAGTCATTGCCTTTTCATGTATCTATTTTAATATTCACAAGAAAATAAATTAACAAATATTAATAAACAGTTTGGCACAGGTTTAATTTCGGTTTTCTGTTTCTTAAGGGTGTGAGCATGGTTAAATTCATCAAAGACCAAGTACTGAATTAAGATACAGCAAAAACTATTCAAGTTCCATAAATACATGATAAGCTCATTTGTATAAGAAATATATAAAGCTACAATACAGCTGCAAAAACATGGTTTAAAAAAAATATATTTAAAAGAATATTTACATTTTGTATAATCAAAATAACACTAATATCCCTAAAAGCAAACAACAGACAATATATACATAAAACGCAATCATCTAATTAATATACTGGGGAAGATTTAAAAATGAAATCAAAACATTTTTCTTAATTCATTATACCCGGGACTTAATAAGAAATAAGTACGAATAGTAATCAGACATATTCATTAATATGACAGATTTATTTGAACATATCATTACAAATATTATCCATCAATCAAAATAAACAATTCAAAATTATAATATATGCAAATGTTACTTGATTCTTTACAAGACTGAATTCATTGATTAAAAATGAAAAGTAATTCATAAAAACAAGAAAAAGCACTAATACAAAGTATTCACAAATAAAGAAATAGAAATACGATTGCTGGTGGTGTGATGAAAAGTTATAAATTTTAACATTGACCCAAAAATAAAGTACTTCTGAAAACAACTTAATAACAAAACAAAAATGTAAATGTGCTTTATAAATAAAATTCAGATGCTAATTTAACAAGAAGATTGACTAAAAAAAAAAAAAAGAAAAAAAAAACAGAAATCTGTAATTAAAACAAATATATTTAAGTTTATCACAATTTAAAAATTAATAACTATCTTAAAATGTTTATGACCTACATTATTATCACAACCAATTTTCAACATCAATTACAGAAGATGTGAGGAATTTTAATATAGATTATCATTGACAAAACTTCATTATCTATTATATTTCAATAAGGAGGTAAAATACAATACAAAGTGATAATTTGATCATGACTTGTGTCTATACCCACATTACATTACACATATACATACAATACTATACAAATATATAAATGAATAATTAAATCAAAACAAAACATATCTGATTTAATTAACTACATAAGATAAAAATAGGTAGTATTAAGCATGAACTGTTTCACAAGGAAAATATTACAGTACCCTGTGAAGCAGCAAGGCAAATACTAAAATTGTTGATTTTGATAAAATAGATTTTCTTTTTCTTGAAGTTAGTTTCAGAATTCATCAGGGTTCAGGAACAAAATTACAAAAAATTTAACATCACTCCACCAACACTATTAATACTATTTCTAAAATATTTTTACTCATAAAATAAATAAATTAAAAAATTACTTTTTACATAACTATTGTACTTATAAGTAATACACTTAATTCAATATCAGGCATGCCAAACATGTGGATCATGGACTACTGTAATTATAGAAACTTAAAATAGATAATATCTACTTTATTTAACATAAAAGTCATCTTTGAACCCACTCCATGACTAAGAATTAAATATTTATCATTAATGTCAATAGAGTTTAATTATTTAAAAAACTTATTACTTAATAATATTTAGTATTACAAAATGAAATTTAATCTTATTAATTAATACATAGAATTAAAATATAAAAACAATTCTTAAGATAAATTATTGATACAGAATGATAAATTAAAAAAAAAAAAAAAACCCACAGACCAGATATGAATCATTGTGAATAATATAAAGAACCAAAGCTGATTATATAGTTTACATTTTACACCATCCCTATATGTAGATATTCTCAAAAGTCTTATGAACTAAATAAGTTAACTACAATAATTATATCAATGAAATAACGACTTCTGATTTGAATATTTTATATAACATAAAATTTACTTACATTTAATATATTTTAAATTCTAGATATAAGGAATTTAAAATGTATGTTTTTTGTATTCTATGAGTTGAACAATAGAATATCATAACCTAATAAAATAAGTGAAATTCCCTAAAGTAGTGGTAGACTTGACCTCAACCTAATTAATTAAACTTTTAGAAAAATTTGCACCCTACCAAACATATATTATGCCCCAATACAGATTGAATAGTAATTGTAATTTAATTAATTTGTTTAGAAATAATGTTTACAAAGTAGTATGTGTATTTTTGTATATGTATATAAACACACACATACATATATAAATATAAACACTCACAGAAGGTCAATATTAATATTAACTAATATTATATTAATTAATATTATATTAATGTTAATTTCAAATTCATGCAATGCAAAATTAGAAATTATAATATTCGAACAATATAAATCTATCACTGTTGTCAATAATTTTAAGAATATGTAATATTTGATATGGCATACGGTCATTAAGTAAAAGACTTCTAGTTAATCATATCAAGTGGGATTTTCATAGATAAATGTGTTTAAAAGTTCTTTAACTATACATGTTTATCAGCAAAACAGAAAATATATTGTTGGTCATGTGGCTCCTAAACCACAATTAGTTTGACATGCCTGCACTACGAATACCCCTATAAACTAACAATGATTTTTTTAAAAAATTAACTTTATAAACTGTATGTACTCAATGGATTAAACAGAATTTTTAGGAACAAACTCTGCAGCATCAGGATTTAGCGTGCTCTAGAACAGAAAATTCAATTAGTTACAACACTTTGGATAAAAAATAAAATTTATTTTTGTATTCAATAATAAAATGCAACTAAATATTTTTGAAATCAAACTTTATCACAGTTTTTGGCACCATGTTGTGACTGTCGATGAACAATGGATACAATACGATATTGCTAAGCATAATTATCGTGGAGCAAGCCATACCATGAATCAAAATTATCACAAAAGTCAAATATTGTACTGACCGAATCTGAAATTTAAAGAAGCTATTAGACTTGATATCTGATTGGAAAAATTTGCCTGTTTCTGGCGAATGATTATGGCAGTAAAAGTTAACTAAATTCAATAACCAAGATATTATTTAGAAAGAAAATTGAACGCAATAAGGAAGCACCGTTTACAAGTTATAGGTGAAAAACTGAAAAAAAGTTTAAAAAATTCGAGGTTTTTCGGCTCCAAAAAGTTAAGCTCACCATATGTGATGGTGAAAACTCAGATTACTTTTATTTAGGAGCATTAAGAGGTACTAAAACGATTTCCAGCTTTGTCCAAATTACTTTCCACAAACCTTGAATTTTAGCCTTATTTTACTGGACTACATGGGAATTCAATACAGACTACATCAATTATTGACTTAGAGCCAAAAAAAACAACGGATGCTTCAGGTGCGAAAACAGGACAATGAACGCTTCGCCTACATGTTTGCATCAGTTGCGAAATCGGTAAAAACCTATTTGGAAAAGATTAAATGGGAAGGCTTTCCCCGTCTCCTTTATCCACCTGATGGAGCCCCTTTGAATTAGCACTTATGTATTTAGATGACATGGTTTGGCAGAGCAGCACTCCTATCCTTATAGTGATACCAAAAAATGGGTAGGTTCTTAGATAGTTTTTAAAGTCGAGTCATTTTTCAACATAGTATTCATAAACATCCAGAAAGTTAAAAGAAAATTGTCTAGTATAGTAGTGATAGGGATATCACTGAGCTAGTTGGAGCCAAATTTCTGGAGAAAATCTCCGAAGTACTCAAAACTATGATGGAACTTTTGAAGGATTGGTGCTAGGCCAATAGTCTTGGTATCAATCCTCAGAAGTTTAACCTTTGTGTCTTTACTAACAGAAGGAACATAACAAACAGACTCCCCTCTCCCCTGGTGAGGTTAAGGTCAATATCTGTAGTGTCGTTAAACACTCTTGATAATAAATTAAAATGGAACAGTCACATTGGTAAATCTTACACCAAGATGATCAATTGCCTATATGCGTGCAAAGGAGCTCAACCATAGAGTGATGACATAAGGCGATGACATGCAAATCTGGATATCTGCTAGGTAAATTCTAGAGACTAGCTGCCTTATGATAACAGGAAATATGAATACTACTATGACTGCTGCAATGGAAGTTCAAATTAAGACCATTGAATAAAGCAGTAGTAACTCAGGCATTTAGCACACCCTACAGGATCTTGAACAAGATCCAAACCTCTGTACTACCAGGGACAGGGTAAATTGTTCAAGGACTGATAAAGATTCAGAGCTTGCTAAGCACTCTGATTTCCAGGGCAAGAGAAATACGAATAAGCTCTGAGAACAGTGGGTGCCTGGGTTCCAGACACTGATTAGCATTTTAATTGTAGCTAATTAAAAGCACTTAAAAGTAGTTCATGAGAATTTTCTTTGAAAAATATGTATTATTTCTTATAAATTGTTGTTAAAATGAGATGATGGTTAATGAATAATATGGAACTGTATTTGTAACATTTGAAAACAAGAATCTTTAGGAGGAACCAAAAATTCTCATTTTCAATCTTAATTTGAATTTCAACAGTTTAATGGGAAAATAAAACCATTAATATTAATTATCAACATTTTAAAATTATAAATCAATAATCCTTCTTTCTCTTCCAAAAAAAATTTTCAAAGCATCTGAAGATCTTTGGATAAGTATAATGTAAACATTTACCAACAATCAGTAGGATTGTCTGGGAGAGGAGAGGACTATAGTATGAGACTTAAACTGTCTTCATACAATTTAAAAGTGTTGCCAGTCTAAAATATATAAAATAGCTTTAAGATTGAAAATCAAACAACTAAACCAATACTTCTCATCTAGAATTAAAATTCAGTGAAATTGATTAATTTTGTACTACTCAAAACAATTATTGTTAAATTATTAAATGAATATTTTAAATATAAATATTGATAAAAAGTAATAAACAAACATGGGTTGATGTACCTTTCGAGCAATCTCAACTTTTTCATGCAGCGCAAGTTTCTCGAATTCTGAAATAAAGCTTCCACCGTCCCTAAAAACAATAAAATAAAAAATCACAATTATTCAAATATTTAGTAAAAACTGAAATAAAAAAATTCCTAACAAATTAAATAGGCAAAATACAAATGTCTTACCAATTAAAAAAAAAAAAAAATACCCTGTATTTAGTCCTGTCATCCTTCTCAGGGTTATCCTGTCCATTAAGAAAAGAGTACTTCTCTCTTATGTTTTAGGGTTCCTCTCTTTAATCTTATATTGTAGTAATTTTATTAAATTTTCACTGATATGTCTTACCATTTTCAGAATAAAAATTCACAATAATAGAATAGAATAGAATAACATTAATTCATAGGCATAGGAGTGAAGAATATATATATTTTATTCATTCATCCATGTGATAAAGTTCAGAAGATTATATAATGAAAATTATATGATGTATTATATATGAGAACAGACAAACATTACTTAAAAACCATAAGGATTTAATTTATGATTGAAAGTGCTACAAACCTTATTTACAGCCTGATACATAATTTAAAAACATCTTATATGGCTTTATAGAATGATTACAAAATAGTGAAGGCTATTTATTTAACCTTTTTTTTTTTTTTTTTTTTTTTTTTTTGCTTTAATGAATAGTTTTTTTTTTTTGTTCGATGTATATTAGGCCACTTTACAAAAGAAGTCTTGGATACATTTACATTCAACCAAAAGACAATGATGAGTTTTTTTTTTGCAATTTTTTTTTTATCATTTTAATTGCCACCCGAACCATATCATCCTTTGTTATTATCTCACAGTCAACAATTTAATATTAAAAATAATTTTATGAAGGTATCATCACAGTTTTATGTGGATATTTTTGTGATAGATAATCAAAGTTCAGCAATGCCAAGCAAGTATTCAGATGATTGACAGGCTAAATTTGGTGACAACCTACGAGGGAAAACTGTGCAGCCCAAGATCATCAAGCCTATCATCCCTCTCTCACAGGGTATATCAGACTACTGGAGGCAAACACTAATACCAGGCGTAGGAGTCATAACTCGACCTTATGTGACTTAATTATGAATCGCATTGCGTTCTTCCAGGATATCACATACCCCCTCGTGTTTTGTTTCAGGTAAAGAAATATATGCCCTTGTGGTGCCTGCTGAACACATATGGCCATAATTCAAGGAACACAGCTTATTTGCCACTGTCATAGAACCTGAGAGAGTCAGTGAGAAGGAAACTGGCAGATTTTCCCTGGGACTGGTTATGGAAAAGGTGTGGGCACAGTCTGCCGCTACTGCATGAAAAGCATCATTTGTAGCTATGTTAGGATGGATGACTCTTTCAGACTGTCCATTGCTTCCTAATGCAAGAAAAAAATGTCTGTAGAACTACCATTTCACATGGCCAAAGATCTTCATGGCCTATAGTGCCTTAAAAAAAACAAATAATAAATACTATGTTATTATGTTGTGATGATTCTGTGTTGCCACCTTACAGTATCATACATGTTATATTCTTCCATATAGTACTCAAGAATTAAGAAAAAAAGTAAGATACACCATTGATACTTAAGTTGTTAAAATAAATGGAAAGTTGTTATAAATCCATAAACTACGGAAACTAATGGGACTCCCATGGAACTAATTTAACTTGTAAAATACACTTAAAAATAAGTTCATTTGAAATAGACAATAGTAAGAAATAAATAAAACATGAACCATTAAACATAATTATCAAATAGACTGAACCAATTTAGATGTTTTGACTAATTTATAAGTCTAATTTCTGCCGATGATTAAAAATAGTAATGAATAGACATTATAAAATATTCTGGCTAAGTTCACTTTTTGTTACGATGAACTCATAATCCCTAAGTGATTAACTCTCAATTGATCAATTTTAATTTGTTAATCCACATTTAAATTTCACCCATTAATTAACATGTTCTATGTCTGCTATGAGATGCAGCGCTCAAATTCATGCCTCATTTCATCGGGAAGGAAGTAAGTTTCCTGTTCAGTTGTACATTTGCTAACAGTCTAGCGAGTACTTAATTTGCAATTTGTGTAACTCATGCAGTTTTTTTATCCTAACCTCAGATTTCTGCCAGTAGGCGATGGTACACACCGCCTGATAAGATTTGAATAGTACAGGCCACCGGTGGTATGCGCCGTTCCATGAGACAGACAAGTGCAGGCCACCCCTGCTGGCGTGAACGTGTTATAAATGTGATCACTATTCACTTTGCTTTCATTGAGTAACTAAAATTAATTAGTTAACATCTGCTTGGGAAGAAAAATGTTTTGAAGGAGAAGGGATTTGATTGAGAATAGAGGAGCATGACGGATGTTTGTAGGAGAATATTCCAGAAGACAGAGAACCGGACTAAAAAGGAGCACTCCATTATAGTTATAATTGTAAAAAAAATAAGTATGAAAATCATCAAAAAGGGCCAGGAAATTTTACTGAGTACTAATGGGATAAATGCAAATAACGACTCACTTAATATTTATTTCGGTAACAGATATATGAAGAACTTCTTTAAAAGTTAACTGACTGACACATATGATACATTACATGATTTCAAATGAATTCTGAAATATTAATCTGTTTTCTGACAAATTAATATTAGACTGATTATTTATCTGTTAATTGCATGATTTGTTATAAATTTTACTTTTTCAAAAAATTACTAATAAAAATAGTAGACCATATTAAAGAGATTCAAGAGGAAATCAGTGCAGCTGGCAGTAAGTGAAAGAAAAAAAATGAAATAGTGTTGACTATTTATTGTTTTGCAAACGTTTTGACCCACATATGTTATGAGTCATTAGGGCTCTGTTCGGGAAGAAAGCTAGGTCAAGACTCAATCTTGTAAATAGTTAAAACTATTTCATTAATTTTTACTGACTGTCACCCCGGCCAATTTACTCATGTATTTCAATAAATGAAATTAAAAGGTAGAATATTTGCACAATTTCGCCAATACTATTTAATATTATGTTATACTTGAAAATTGGCAGTTATTACTGTCAGGCACAGCCACAGTAATTAAAAGTCATTGTGCTGTTAAGTTTCTTAAACAAAGCACGAGTGCCAACCAGTAACTAAACCTGGTACATTCTACTCCAATATTGTTTAAGAGGAACTTCATAACTAAAGGTTATTTAATTTTTTTTTTTTTTTTTTCAAAATAAGAATTCTGACAGCAGCTAAGAGCTATCGTTTTAATTGTAGTGCACTATTGAGAGTAAACAGTTTTATAAATATTTTTTTTATTTTAGTTAAAGATCACAGTGGCCTCAAAGAACTTTCTTATGGCGTTCTAATAGCCTTTGCATACTTCACCATCAGAAGTCCCAATCTTATTCTACACAGGGACACATTGGTTTTCATGTGACTTTTAGGTATATGAACTCAATGTTGAAAACCCTTTGGATTTTTAGTATAACAATTCAAATAAATCGAATCCTCTTTGTTTAGCTAAGTTAATAGGTAGCTAGTGATTTTAACAATAACCTTTCCTCAGAATTGACCAACAATAGATCTGTAGCTAATTCTGGACTAATTAAAAAAATACAGATTCATTTATATAAAACTTAAGTTTAATAATGCATAAGGTTTCTTAGAAATATACTATCTTTAGACCAGAAGGGGACTGAGAACAAAAAACAGAACTAGAATGTAAATTTAAATAAAAAAAAAATCATCTTATCTACTAAACTTATCTTACTGAAACATAAAATAGAAAAAGGAGAACAGAAGTACTTTAAAACAATAAAAAGGTTCCATTCAAGCAATAAGTTTGTTAAAACAGTAAATAATTAAGCAAAATTAAGAAACAGTTACACAACACTGGTACAAACACTTACAGTGGTACTTTATTTTCAAGTTCATCTTCCAGCATTGCTTCAATGCACTGTTCCATTAAAGCTTCTTCCTCTAACTGTTTCATGACCTGCAAAATAATAATATAACTATAAAGAATCTATTAAATGAAAAACTTATAAGTGAACAAGTACACAGTAAAGGAAAACTCTATACATACATTCATCAAGAAGTTGTACACATGCTTTCATAACATGGTTATATAACTTCATTTGGGTTATATTACAGATTACATGTTCGCGAGGGAGTGTCAGCAAGATAAGAAAAAGATATGCCTATATAGCCCAGTAGAATTAGCTCAAAAAAGGGAGTTGGATAGAAAAAAGTGGGGTAATTTTAAATTTTAGGTATGATTGTATCAGGACAGTAAAATACAGGCAAAACCCGAACATCCCCCCCCCAAAAAAAAAAACAACCTGAAACCTGTCATAAATTGTTCAGTACCCTCTCCTTATTAAGTGGTGAAAAGTCCCAGAGTTTTCCACTATAGGGGTAGGAGGGGGGAGAGGGAGAATCAGGAAAAAATTAATTTTGTTGAGTTTTTTGTGAATATTTAAAAAAGTATTATCTTTAAGTATCAAAAACATTATCCCATACTTTAAAATATCTTCAAAAATTATTATACAAATGTTTATTTCTGAAATTGATGGTTGTGGAGATATTGAAGGGGTACTATACAGGGTTTTCCAAATGTAGAAAAATATGTTCAAATTCCATGAAATATGAGAGTTCATGGGCAACAGCCAGACTTAATTTTATTGTTTAACATTATCTATCATAGATATGATCAACCACGATTAATTTCTCATTTAATTATGACTAAAAAAAACAATCAACCATTGCCGCTATACATCAGTGAGTTAGCTTAAAAATTTAAAAATTTAATAAATCTATTTTAAAAGCACGTTAAAATTGCTACAGACGGAGCCTTATCAATGCTCTTATGTTATGTTGTTTCCAAGATAACACTTTTCAAAGTACTCTCTCTTTTTTTTTTTTTTTTTTTTTTTTTTTTTGGTTTAAAAAAATGTTAATTATAATTTTCTAAATTTCTTTGTCAAATATCATAAAAATTGTTATCCTACGAAGATTATAAAGATAAATCGAATTATAAATGATCTTCTTAATTTCAATTTGAGTGGTAATAGAAATCCTTATGTTTAATAACTACTAACATGCGACAGGTTAAGTAAAAACTGTTTTCTTTCTAAAAAGTGGAAATCAACATTTTGCTACAGTCTGAAGTAAAAGGAATTGTTCTTCCTACGAAAAGTAAGAAGATAAAATACATTATAGAATATTCAACGAGATTTAATTTGAGTGGTAGTAGATTTTTTTGCGTCTAGTAGTTTCTGAGATAAAGTTTTACAAGTAAAACCTTATGTTTTTTCAAAAACTCGGAAAACGACATTTTGTAATTTTATTGTGTAAAATATCTTAAAAACTGTACTATCTAAGAAAATTATGAAGATAAATTCAATCATCACCCAATTAATTATCTTTGATTTGAGTGGTAATGGACATCTGTACGTTAAATAGTTTTGGAGATAAAGGTCTTTAAGTAAAAACTTTTTGCCCCTTAAAAATCAGAAATCAATTGTTTGGTTATATTATTTTGCCAAATATATTACTTATATTGTCCCTTTAATATCTCCGCAACCACTCATATTAGCAAAAACGTTTATATAATCATTTTTAAAGTACTTAAACTTTGTATAGAATAATGTTTTTGATAATGATAATACTTTTTGAGATATTCACAAAAAACTGAAACAATTTGATTTTTTAATGATTCTTCTCCTCTCCCTTACAATAACTGGGGCTTTTTACCAGTTAATAAGGGAAGGGTACTGAACAATTTGTGTCAGGTTTCAGCTTTGTTTATTGGATGTTCGGGATTAAATCTTATTTTACTGTAGTATATGTACTGATTCCCTTTCTAAAAGCCTAAGTTTTCATACTCTCAGAACTTGTGCGTTTTCTGCCATCATGAAAAACTGCTCAAAATGGCTCACTTTTTTACAGTTTTTCCACGTTTCAGCACAAAGGAAGGTGAAAACTTGTGCATTTAGAAAGGGGAACAGTACATACAATCATACCTAAAATTAAAAATTACGCCACCTTTTTCTAGCTAAAATCCTATTTCTACTAGGCTAATACTTCTGTTTATCTATCTATAATAATAATAATAAACCTCTTTATATGTTTATTAAAGATTTATTATATCTATCTATATATCTTTTAGAATGTTATCCTCTTTAACATTTTTTAAAACATATATATATATATATAATGTATAAATATTCTGAAAAAAATATTTGAATTGGTTAGTAGCTCATTAGGGTGTTAGCCGACAAAAGTCTAGAACAGAAATTTTAACATACAACTATTCATTCTTGCAACTTCCAACAATTTGCACTTTTATTTTTAATGGGATTATGTCATCTCTCTGAAGATCACACCCGAATCCTACAAATTATTTTTCGCCTGTCAACAATAGCTTTGTGTATTTCATAGCCAATGTATACTTTTATATTTTATTACATATTCCTATATAAACATCAATAAGATAGATTAAATTCTTTGATATTTTGTTTGAATTAGCATTGCATTCAAGAATGCATGAATAGAATACATGAAGTAGTCAACAAATGTTTTAAACACAAATGCTTAGTACATTATATACTTAAATAAAGGTGTATAAGACAGTCCTTCACTCAGTACTTACATTTGGAAATGAGAAATGGACCCCAACAAAGCAGCAAGAGAATACTATGGCGGATTTAAGGCCCAACCATCGGAAGGAAATTGCTTCTGAATGAAGATTAATGGGGAATTAAAAGGCATGTATTAGGATTAAGTCTCTTTCATTAACTTAAAAAAAGGGAAAAAGGGCGGATAAGAAGGCTGGGTGTAGTGTTCATATCATTAACTGGAACCAACTTCCATAACGACTAATGAAGAGTGATTCAGTTGAAGACGAAAAGGGAGGCAGGCCGAAAGTATGGTGGTTAGATGATGTGGAGGGTGAACTCAAGTCACTAAAGGCCGCACAGGGTGAGAAAACAGGTAGGTAAAATATTGTGATGTTTGGTGAGAGTGAATATCATACATTCAACGTATTACTATAAATATTCAATTACCCTATTTTCTATAAAACTTTATCATTAATTTTTTTTTAACTTTTATTATAAATTGTGTTAAATTTCTTAAAATGTAGTTTCTACATTAAAAAAACATGTTTTCATGATATGTATATTACATTTTGTAATTTTATTGTGTAAAATATCTTAAAAACTGTACTATCTAAGAAAATTATGAAGATAAATTCAATCATCACCCAATTAATTATCTTTGATTTGAGTGGTAATGGACATCTGTACGTTAAATAGTTTTGGAGATAAAGGTCTTTAAGTAAAAACTTTTTGCCCCTTAAAAATCAGAAATCAATTGTTTGGTTATATTATTTTGCCAAATATATTACTTATATTGTCCCTTTAATATCTCCGCAACCACTCATATTAGCAAAAACGTTTATATAATCATTTTTAAAGTACTTAAACTTTGTATAGAATAATGTTTTTGATAATGATAATACTTTTTGAGATATTCACAAAAAACTGAAACAATTTGATTTTTTAATGATTCTTCTCCTCTCCCTTACAATAACTGGGGCTTTTTACCAGTTAATAAGGGAAGGGTACTGAACAATTTGTGTCAGGTTTCAGCTTTGTTTATTGGATGTTCGGGATTAAATCTTATTTTACTGTAGTATATGTACTGATTCCCTTTCTAAAAGCCTAAGTTTTCATACTCTCAGAACTTGTGCGTTTTCTGCCATCATGAAAAACTGCTCAAAATGGCTCACTTTTTTACAGTTTTTCCACGTTTCAGCACAAAGGAAGGTGAAAACTTGTGCATTTAGAAAGGGGAACAGTACATACAATCATACCTAAAATTAAAAATTACGCCACCTTTTTCTAGCTAAAATCCTATTTCTACTAGGCTAATACTTCTGTTTATCTATCTATAATAATAATAATAAACCTCTTTATATGTTTATTAAAGATTTATTATATCTATCTATATATCTTTTAGAATGTTATCCTCTTTAACATTTTTTAAAACATATATATATATATATAATGTATAAATATTCTGAAAAAAATATTTGAATTGGTTAGTAGCTCATTAGGGTGTTAGCCGACAAAAGTCTAGAACAGAAATTTTAACATACAACTATTCATTCTTGCAACTTCCAACAATTTGCACTTTTATTTTTAATGGGATTATGTCATCTCTCTGAAGATCACACCCGAATCCTACAAATTATTTTTCGCCTGTCAACAATAGCTTTGTGTATTTCATAGCCAATGTATACTTTTATATTTTATTACATATTCCTATAAACATCAATAAGATAGATTAAATTCTTTGATATTTTGTTTGAATTAGCATTGCATTCAAGAATGCATGAATAGAATACATGAAGTAGTCAACAAATGTTTTAAACACAAATGCTTAGTACATTATATACTTAAATAAAGGTGTATAAGACAGTCCTTCACTCAGTACTTACATTTGGAAATGAGAAATGGACCCCAACAAAGCAGCAAGAGAATACTATGGCGGATTTAAGGCCCAACCATCGGAAGGAAATTGCTTCTGAATGAAGATTAATGGGGAATTAAAAGGCATGTATTAGGATTAAGTCTCTTTCATTAACTTAAAAAAAGGGAAAAAGGGCGGATAAGAAGGCTGGGTGTAGTGTTCATATCATTAACTGGAACCAACTTCCATAACGACTAATGAAGAGTGATTCAGTTGAAGACGAAAAGGGAGGCAGGCCGAAAGTATGGTGGTTAGATGATGTGGAGGGTGAACTCAAGTCACTAAAGGCCGCACAGGGTGAGAAAACAGGTAGGTAAAATATTGTGATGTTTGGTGAGAGTGAATATCATACATTCAACGTATTACTATAAATATTCAATTACCCTATTTTCTATAAAACTTTATCATTAATTTTTTTTTAACTTTTATTATAAATTGTGTTAAATTTCTTAAAATGTAGTTTCTACATTAAAAAAACATGTTTTCATGATATGTATATTACACTTGTTTGTTTTGATTTAACTTTATAATTTAGTTTATCTATCTTTCCTTAAAAACAATATTTAATGATATTATAGGATTTTACAAAAAATAATATTTTATGTTATTATCCGAATTTATTAAAAAAATTATGCCTCCCTCTCTCCCGCTACTTTCGTGAACTCTCACAAGACCTACTCCTCACGATAATTCACCTACCCGTTTTCTCGCCGTGTAGCACAGCCTTAGGGGTGAGCAGAGCAGGAGAGCTAGTATAAACTGAGATTAACAGTAGACAATTAAGTGGCATTTAAGGAGACACATAATAACAAAATGTATAAACATTATATCATAATTAGTTCTGGAAACTTGAAATAGAAGGGTTATAAGGACTTTGTCCCAGAGGACTACCTGCCTTTTTAAGGTCTCCTCCCCAAGCAATCTACACAACATCAAAAAGTTAATTACTTATTCTTTAAATGTTTCCCCTATGTTTCTGGTCTCAAAATTTAAAAATTAATTAATAGTCTTATAATGTATAACATAGACTTATAATATATAACATAAACTTTTAAATTTTGCTTATACACCTATAATAGAAGAGTGAGAACCAACAAATGTGATGGGGGCCTAAGTTAGATTTGGCATGTAAAAAGATATCGCCTATATTGTCTTGAATTAATCACTTAAACATGACGCCCCTTAGTCTCAGTGAAAAGTTTTGTTTTTTTTTTCTGTAATTTTAGTCTCAAAATATACCTGTATAGATAACTTGTAAAATACTTGATGAATACTAAGAACCGACTTATAATTGATGCAATCGTTCCAACAAAACTAGTATGAGAGTTCAATAAAAATAAGTGCTAATTCATTTAAGCCAAAATATAGAAAGTCCTGTTAATTCAATTTATAGTTCTATGAACTTTCTTTTTCAGTTTTATACAACAAAGACAGCAAGAAAACCAGGAGTAGGGCCAAAGTCAAAATGGTTTAAACCTGCTGTTGTTCCATAATTGGAAAATTGAAATTTGAATAGCTCATTCCTAAAATTTTTTATCCATATAATTTATACAGCAGAGTATTTTCATCAAACTATCATAAGCAATTAAACCAGCTGTAAATGCAAATTCCATTATCCTAATAATAAAAACAATATTTTTACTGGCTTACTTTTGAACAATCAAACATAAAAAACTTTAACTTTTGTTACTTTTCTTTTTTAATTTTTTTGGAAGTTTTCTTAATTGGAACTTTTAAAAAAGCACATAATACCTTCCATTCATCATCTAAACCTTTTATTTCTTTAGTCCTTTAACATTTTTTTATTCAAGTCGACGTTTCGGGGTTGTTTCCCCATTTTCAAGACTTATTCCTTGCTAGAACATTTTTCACATCTCATAGCCACTGCTACTTGTCTTGTATTGGCTCACTGTTTCCATTATGTTGTTTCCATGCTGTTATTTATTATGGAAACAGTGAGCCAATACAAGACAAGTAGCAGTGGCTATGAGATGTGAAAAATGTTCTAGCAAGGAATAAGTCTTGAAAATGGGGAAACAACCCCGAAACGTCGACTTGAATAAAAAAATGTTAAAGGACTAAAGAAATAAAAGGTTTAGATGATGAATGGAA
Source organism: Piezodorus guildinii (assembly GCA_023052935.1). Lineage (NCBI taxonomy): Eukaryota > Metazoa > Arthropoda > Insecta > Hemiptera > Pentatomidae > Piezodorus > Piezodorus guildinii. The sequence continues at coordinate 57,974,662 of CM041295.1, forward strand.
GGTATTATGTGCTTTTTTAAAAGTTTAACTTTTGTGTTTTAAAAGTGATAAAATCTTAATTTAAAAATAATTTCAACTCTTCTTTTCATGGAAAAAAATAGGTTTGTTGAATAGAAATTATAATCAAGATGAATGAAAAAAAGGGTAAAGATATGTTTCAATTCATCGACCTTTCACTTGCCAATTTAAGTTAATTCATAAAATATAGATATCTCTAGTGAATATCTACATAACTTAAAATCAACTTATGACGATAAAGAATTGCTGACTATAGAATAAAATATTGGAGAAAATGGTTTGGTGTGCAGTCACTGAAGGAACACGCCAAATAACAAATCTTATTTATTGTGTGCTAATGTTCCGGCTTAAATTTTAAGCCATTATTAGAGTGAATGAAGCAGCTAGTCGATTAACAATGATAGTGACAACAAGTCTGATGTTAGCAGACTTGCTGCTTCAAACACTCTATTGATGGACTAAAGTAATGACTTTTTTAGTAATCACACTCCTGATCAACTTATCTAATAAAAATTGTCTTATTTTTAGCAAGCACAACTAAAAATAGGGAATAAAATATACCCCTTATCAGCACTGATGGTCAGCAACAAAACTAAACCATGCGGCTACACCTCATTTCGAGTTTTCACTAAAAGAATATTGCTAGACTAAATTTATAATCAATTAAAACTTGTTGATTCTTCTGATATAAGCTTATAGAAGATATTTTCAAAGTAATAAGCAAACCTTAAGTATTGATAAATTATAAAATCAACTTATATTTAACCTTCTTTACACTTTAAAGGCCATTGAAATTTAAAACAAAATGCAAGGAAAGGGAAAATAAAATGTTTGTCATTAATATTTCAAAATAAATGTAATCAGTTTCAATTGCAATCAAAATTACTATTTTTAGTGGGTTTTTATTTTATTTTATTTTTTTATCCCCCTTACTTATGACAAATTCCTTACTCATCTAATTAATGACAACTTTCATATTGACTTGTTTTGAAAAGCAAGATAAATAAAAATAAACAGGTCCAACTTTCTAATAGCTCTACACCAGTCAGTTGCATAATTCACATTCTAACCATTGTTTACTAAATAAAAAATTACCAGATTATAAACTAATAAAATGTCCAACAAAATTACTTGTAATATGGAAAGTTATAAGAATAAATAAAATACTAGTAACAAATAATAAATACATGTCAAATACTTATTCATTCCTATCTGATAACCTACTTAACTCATACTTTAAATAATTAACATTGATATTATCAGGTTTCAAACAACTACTGAAAAGTAATAGAAATATCATGAAATATAAACATTAACTATGAAACTTACAGGATTCACGAAAAAATTTATAATTATTACAAAATAACTAATATATATATTTAACAGAGTGATTGCTAGTCTAAATAAAGTATTTAAAAGTTCATGGAAGAAGTTAATACTAATAATTATTTATCAACCAAAATTAATAATACAAACATAAAAATTAATAACAAGAATACTAAGTTTTCAAACAAAACAATCTGTAAAAAAAAATAAAGGTAGAAGACTGTTACACGACTACAAAAGGATGTTATCTCACCTCTTTATCAAATTCTTCCTCATTTTCCATCCACATGTACTCCTGGAAAATGTGATTAGAGTTATTCTTCTCCTCCTTGAATCTATTAGATTCATCATCTACTGTCTCATGGTCTGGAATCTTCATATTTGGATCGCTTAAATATTGAGGAAAATAATTAGTGAAGAAATATCCAAGTTATAAAAACTTAAGATTAATATATTGAAGATGAACATATGCTAAATAAATTAATTAACATTGAGCAAACCTTGATAATTATTTTAAAACTACAATGAAATTCATTGGAAAATATGGAACAGAGAGAGCAAGACTGATAACATCCAAAAATACATAACATATTTAATATACCAACGTCTACATAAAATAGAGGTATTTTTAAACGATGAAAAGATTTAAGAGTGATTAATAATGATTTGGAACCTCAAATGCAAACAAGACAGTTTTTCAACCAAATGATTAAAACAAATAATCACCTTGTGACATAAACAAGTTAAAAATTCAATACAATCCGACTAATCAACTTTCATTCACATCAGATACACAAAAAAATCCACAATTAAAGTGATTGGCTCACCTTAAACTGAAAAACACTCAACGAAACGAGAACGAGTTTCCTCAAAATTTGTTGAAAAGGTTCCCCAATAACACGACAGACTTATTCGTAGGTATACAATGTTGCCATCACTACGAACATGTTTCGTTACACATAAAATGAAAAAATATTATCTAAAACATATATTTTCTTAACAACGTTTAAACAATTCTAATTAAAATGTAGATATTTATTTATATAATATCAGTTATTTTGAAATTAATAAATAGGTTCATGCAGGAATGTCAAAGCCATCACATAAAGTTAGCTATTTTTATCACTAAATATGCTTTAGTTCTCTAACATCTTATATTAAATATATTCTTTATTAATTAATATTTTTTTAAATATAATAGATGTATTTATATAAATGTATTTGCAAATAAAGTATATATTTATAACTTGGGAATAATGACAGAAAACATTTATTTTTAATGCTGGGAAAATTGGATGGACCTAAGATAATTGAATAGAAATTGCGAAAAAACTTGAAATGATAGGGAAAGTATGGGAGGGCCGTGGGTATAGCATATTATTTTACTCACTGGGGCCACCCTCTCAACTTTCAACCAATTCAGCTCTCTTGACTAAAATCCTGCGTACGCCCTTGGCCGTTTAAGGTTTATTTTAGGACAAATCTCTACTTAGTGTGATTTAAGTCAAAGTGTGAAAATTAAAAATGTAAATGGGAGCCAACGGGTTTCAAATTGAAATATTTGAAACATATGAAATTTAATTAAGTCACTCCGTAAAAGTAAGGAGCATTCAGAATATTTTTTTTTACTATTTTGGATTTCAAGGATTGGATGCAGGAGAAATTCAATTCTCGGTCCGTGGGGACGGTTTTTGTTTTCTTAGATCCGCCCATCGTAATCAGCCTAGTTTGATGACCTTAACTATATTCAGCTCGTTAAATGCATCGTCAATCTCCAAGTTTGAAGTCTCCTGCAGGTCTCATAAACTAAAACTTCTCCAAATATCCTTTGAATTGAACACGAAGAGCTTTTGTTCACTATTATTGTAATACAGGTTTCCGAGCGGTATACCTGCACTGGGCGATTATGGTCTTGGGTAGGATGAGACCGCTAATTTTCAAGTTATCTTAGGCCGTAATAGCAGAGGTTAGCAAAAATTATTTTTCTACTTTTCTCAGCCTCTGCGCAATTTTCCTGGGTCACCATTGGACCTAAATATGTGAAATCGGTGGCATGTTCAAATTTTTAGTCACCGAATGACACCAACATTTCATTGTGCCCAGGCGTCTCTATATATAACCTCTAAATCTGTGTCTGTGCTGTCAAACAATTGCTGAAAAATGGTTTTAAATATTTGCACAATTGGAGCTTCACAACTGCAACTGTCTCATTGACGCTTTTTGATGGGTAACAATCTTGTTTTGCCTTGTACGTAGGTGTAGCACGGATATATGTCTTTGTTGGCCTGATGAAACACCTCGTATTAACTAACAGTCAAATTATATTACGTATATCCTTCATGCGTTCTCTTGGTAGTCGTGGTTTTATTACCAATCGCAGCTGCTTTACGGAACTCCATAGCTCATCTTGAATCACTTTTGCAACATTAGTATTACCCGCCGCTCTTTGAATAATCTGTGCAACGTATGTTAGTTCGTCAACGGGTGCATTAATTGTATGTTCCATTGTTTTGCGACGCTTTGGTCGGTCACTTGAGTCCCCGAATTCTTTGCTTGGGCGACCATCCGAGTATGTATACACACATCCGGAAATATGACCAGCAGATTGTATAAATTCTTCGCTAAGCCACCCCTTGTTCTTTTCAATGAAACGGGATTCTGTACTCTTACACGCGAGCCATTTTCGTTTATAATTTACTTTGAATTTTATTATTTTATGGAGTTTATCTTTTTGTCTTGAGGACTCTTCCTGATAACCACTAGTTTCTTTTCTCAATCTTCAAGTTTTCTATCCAACAATGGTTGTGATTTTCCTCTAACCAACTGATGAAGCTGATTTCTGCTCATAAAAATGACAGATTAAGCGATACCTGAAATGATGTAAGCTGTACTTAGTTAGGATCCCACAAAGAGTATGATTTCAAAGTTTTTTTTTTTTAATTTTCTGATCTAGCATTTTATATATATATATATATATATATATATATATATATATATATATATATAATATAAATCAATTAGCATATTCTGATGAGATAGAAATTTTTCGCAAAGAAGAATGACTTAAGGGTTCGACAGCAGCTGCAGATTTTAGTTTAGGATGTTTCTGACACTCAGCGATCATGAAAAGGGTGATATTGCCCATCTTGTTGTGGCAGGCAAAACAAATCTTGAAGCGTCGGTTTATAATACCAAATGTTGGTAACGAAAATCAATATCAAACAACGAACGACAATGGGGAGCGAATGATTGATCTAGCAACAGCTAATGCATAAGTTATAATGAGCACAATCTTCCACCAATAAACATCCTTGGAGAGTACTAAATGGATCATTAAGTCAAATAGATCACGTCTTGGTAGCCATGAAGCATTATAATTTGATGAATGACGTGAGATCTTATAAAGGCACGGACGTAGACCCTAACCATTTTCTGGTAGGGGTAAAATTAAAACTAAGACTGTACCGACACCGGAGTAATGCAATTAATAGGAAAACGAAATGGTGCACAGACAAGTTAAATACACCAAGTATTAAGAAAAAGTTTCAAGATCCAATAGCTAAAGGGATAACAGAGATACGAGCTGTCGAAGGAGGTCATTCATTCGAAGATGAATGGAAAATACTGCAGCAGATAATATAAAAAACTGCTAATTAATATTGCAATAGTAATCGCAATGAGTTGTATGATTTGGAATGTGAGGAAGCTCTGAAAATGCGCAATAACAAAACTATGTTTTGGTAGTCACGACACCCGTCAAACAAGGAAAGAATAAAGGGATGCTCGTGCTCATGCAAAGAGGATCTCTAAGAAAAAAAAAGAAAATAGTTATTGAACAAAAAATTATGAACATAAAATTATCCCGAGTGATAAAGAGACCAGACAATTTTCCTTGAGGGCGAAGACATTAAAACTGGATATAAGGCAAATGAAACTATGATAAGGGACGAAAATTCTTTACTCTTAACAGACCCTTTTGAAGTAATGAAAACATGGGAGAGGCACTTCAGTAAACAACTAAAGCCTACTTGTAATGCAGGAAAAGAATGCTATCGTGATATAGGTGATCAGGAGGATGAAATTAACGAAAAAAATACGCCAGAAGCAAAGGATATCGCGAATATAATTGCTGCGCTGTGAAATCATAAAGCCCCGAGAACAGATATGACGGAGCTGCTAAAAGCGCCTGGCTCAGAGATGAATGCAAAAATAAGCAAGCTAGCAACCCAAAAATGGCAGAAAGAAAGGATACCTAAATATGAAAGGAATAGATTGTTATCCCAATATTCAAGAAGAAGGGCAATACCACAGAATGCTGTATCTACAGAGGTATTAGTCTCCTCAATGTTGCATATAAAGTATTTGCCATTCCATTGTATAAGTCTAATACCCTACATGGAAAGCACAGTAGGTGACTATCAAGCGGGTTTTAGAAATAATTTCCACAATGGATCAAATCTTCACCCTTAAACAGCTGGAAGAAAAGATGTATGAATTCGATCTCTCTATCGATGGATCATCTGTAGTCTTCGAGGTGGCGTATGATTCTGTAATCAGGGTGGAGGTCTTCAGCGCAATGAAAGAAATGGGTATTCCTAGAATGCTCGTTGGATTGACTAGGTGTACTATCAAAAAGAATATTTGCCAAGTCCGAATAGGCGAAAAAAAAACTGTAGCACATTTATTGTAAACACCGGCCTAAGACAGGGTTATCAACAGGACAGGACTGAACCATTGTATACCATATTTTCTAAAATGGCACAAATCGTTGGATATGCAGATGATGCTATTGTAGCAGCGGTGTCACATGACGCCGAAGCGGTTAAGTAAAGTTGGTTTGCTAATGTAATGCAGCATTGATTTTTATATAAATTTAATATCTCCAAATTTTCAATTATTGTCTTCAGTTTAATTATTCATTATTTTTCTTACTATTAGTGTTCTAATTATAAATTTATTTTAGCAAACCAACTATTACCTTCCTCAGAATGATATAGTATTTTTGATAATTGTTATCAATTGATAGAAACATATGGTGGATTTTGGCGGTTGGAAAAAAAGATATAAGGAGGTTATACTTGTATTAAATAAAGTGTTTTTTGTGTGAAACTGTGTACGTTATTAAATTATTAGCAACACGCTAAAGTGGTGACCCCGACGTGATTTGAACACGCAACCTTCTGATCACCATTTGAGGTACGAAGCGCCCCTGAGTCATGAAACGAATTCGAAGAGTACATTCGACTCACCATCAACTTGGCTAAGAGCGTGTTCGCCAAGGAAGAAATCGAATTTCTGGGTCATCGAGTGAACCGGCATGGCATAACTGTCCTTCCCGCTAAGGTAGAAGCCATCATGAATTACCCACGCCCATCGAACGTCAGTGAACTTCGACGATTTCTTGGGATGGTTAATTTCTACAGGAGATGCATACCTCACGCGGCGGAACTTCAGGGTCCTCTAAATAAATACATGTGCGGAGCAAAGAAAAAGGACAAGACACCTATCGTACGGAACGAGACGAGCATCAAGGCCTTCGAAAGTTGCAGAGAAGCTATTCTTAATGCTGCGATACTTGCTCATCCCAAGCCGAACTCTAAGTTGGTGTTGGCTTGTGATGCCTCTAGTATCGCCATGGGCGCAGTTCTCCAACAGAAGGATGAAGGAACTTGGAAACCTCTTGGATTTTTCTCCCGGAACTTCACCTCGGCGCAACGCAACTACACAACCTACGATAGGGAGCTTCTCGCAATCGACCAGGCCATAAGACATTTCCTTCCATACATCGAGGGGCGACATTTCGTAATATGGACTGACCATAAACCGCTCACATACGCGTTTCAGCAGAAACCTGAAACTTCCACCCCGTTTCGTATCAGACACGTAAACTATATAAGTCAGTTTACCACCGACATCCGACACATTCCAGGAACTGAAAACGATGTTGCCGATGCTTTTTCCAGGGTGGAAGAGATCCATGGCCCTGATGGAATTGAGGCGATCGCGGAAGCTCAGGCTAACGATACGACCATTCAAGAGCTATTCAAGAATCCCAGCCTGAAACTTAAATGGATTGAGTTTCCTAACCATGTAAGACCTATCCTCTGCGAAATGTCGACGTCGAAAGCACGACCGTACCTGCCTGAGAGTACTCGTCATTCCGCATTTCGTCATCTTCATGGATTGAGTCATCCTGGGATTCGCGGTTCACGTAGACTAGTGAAACAGCGATATTTTTGGCCGAACCAGAACATAGATATTGGGAAGTGGTCTCGAGCCTGCATCGCCTGCCAGCGATCCAAGGTGCAACGCCATACAATAGCACCACCTGGAATGTTTCCATTAGTAGGTCGGTTTGAACATATCCACATGGATATTATAGGACCTCTTCCTTCTTCAGATGGTATGAGATATTGCTTGACCATAGTCGATAGATACACTAGATGGCCGGAAGCACAACCTATCGAAGATATCTCCGCAACCACCTGCGCTAAAGCTTTGTGTTTCTCGTGGATTACACGCTTCGGAGTACCCGCTAGGATCACCACAGATCAAGGGCGACAGTTTGAGTCCAATCTGTTCCTCGAGTTATCCAAGGCTCTAGGATTCCAGCGTATAAGGACTATCTCATACCATCCCCAGGCGAATGGATGTGTCGAACGCTGGCATCGCACTCTGAAGACGGCCCTCACAGCACAACTGGATGGGAATCACTGGACGACCAAGCTGCCTATGGTACTTCTCGGCCTGCGCTCATCACTCCGTGATGACAATGCTACTAGTGCAGCCGAGATGACATACGGCCAACCCCTCCGCCTACCAGGCGAACTCATAGTACAGTCCAGGCAAACTCCGAGCACCGAGAGTTTTGTACAAAACCTTAGAGAGCATATGGTACAGTTAAGGCCAGCGATACACAGGTCTTCGACAGCCAAGACATTTGTGCATCGAGACCTTCAAACCTGCACTCATGTTTTTATGAGGGATGACAAAGTAAATAAACCGTTGACACCCCCTTACACCGGTCCACACCAAGTTCTCAGCAGAAGTGAGAAGACCTTTTCCGTGCAGCTGCCTTCAGGACCACGAACAGTCACTATTGACAGACTGAAACCAGCGTATCTGTTGCAGGACGATGAAGGCTCTGGTAGTAGCAACTCACAACCACAAGCAACAACTACTACCTCGGATGCACCAGCGTTAAATGACTCCGACTTAGAAGAACAGGAAGACCAAGCCCCTACGGAGCAACGGACCCGTCGTGGACGTATCCTGAAGGTTCCTCTGAGCTTCTGCGACGAAGTCATTGGAGGGAGATGATGTAGCAGCGGTGTCACATGACGCCGAAGCGGTTAAGTAAAGTTGGTTTGCTAATGTAATGCAGCATTGATTTTTATATAAATTTAATATCTCCAAATTTTCAATTATTGTCTTCAGTTTAATTATTCATTATTTTTCTTACTATTATTGTTCTAATTATAAATTTATTTTAGCAAACCAACTATTACCTTCCTCAGAATGATATAGTATTTTTGATAATTGTTATCAATTGATAGAAACATATGGTGGATTTTGGCGGTTGGAAAAAAAGATATAAGGAGGTTATACTTGTATTAAATAAAGTGTTTTTTGTGTGAAACTGTGTACGTTATTAAATTATTAGCAACACGCTAAACTATCATTAAGCAACCCCAAAATGCTATGGAGGAAGCCTTCTACAAAATAGAAAAGGAAGCAAAAAACATGGGACTTAAAATAAAACTAAGATAAAAGCAATTGTAGTATCATCAAGGTAAGATTGTGCTCCTGTTGATTTTTTCAGTTATTATATATTATTATGATTATATATTATGTGGTCAATCTCGGGTTGGAAGCAATCTACTTCATAACCCCTAACGGTTTCCGTATACACTGTAATAGTTTCAAAGTTGGGGAAATTTCTTTTCTTCGTCACTGATTGGAATTAGGTGATAAACATTTTAAGTTTGTTAAGTGACAAGCCCCCAAGGGTATGTACCTAGGTATATTTTGCGAAAAATCTATCGTCCATCGGAATTTTCAGCGATTTCCGGGAATGTTACTTCTTTTTTTTGAAGGTAAATAATATGGATACCCGGCCTTCATTTTAGGAGATGTTAATCATAATTTTAGTTCAACCCTGAAACAAACTAATTTCTACATGAACATCCCATATCTACTAGTCAATGACAAGGTATTCCATTCACCGCGCACGTTTTATTTTTATTTTTTTTATTTTTCAAGTTACCGAATTAAGGCTTAATACATGGACCTCGGGAACTTTAAAAAGTATAGGTCTTGTGAGATGCTAGATTTTGATTTAGAAATTAATAAGGATAGCATGAGGGACATCTCATCTTTAAAATGGGTGTAGTAGGGGGGATCTAAATTTTGGGCAAGGGAACCAAGGATTGAATTTATTATTTCTGTAATAAATGAGTTGAGATTTCACCAAAAGACCTGTTTAAAATGAAACTGGGAGTGGGAATTTTATAGACTATTTTAATAAAGTCATGGTGTGATATAATGTGAAAAATGTAAGTTTATAAATAACCTGATGAAAACTGTATGTAAATACAAAAAAATCTGGTGCGGGCAACACACAACTTTTACTTACTTCGTATCTTGAAATCAAGTTTTAATAATCTTAAAATTTAAATATGAATTATAATGTGTTGATGGACACATTTAGTTTAGATTAAATAATATAAATAAATAAAGTACATATTACATAAATAAAAAAATAAAGTACATGCGAAAATGAAGAAGCAAAAAAAAAAAAAAAAAATGATATTCACGGTCTTAGGCCGTTTCGTGTCAAAAAAAAAAAAAAAAAAAAAGTACATTTTATTAACAAATTGACAAAAGATTTCGGATGACACAACCTTACGATTAGCAAATTGTGTTTTTTTTTTTTGTGTGTGTGTTTTTTTTTTTAATTGTAATACAGCAGTCTAAATGGAACATTTGTAATAAATTTAAAATTTAAATTATAGTGCAGTTAGAGGAAAAAATATTAAAAAAAACCTTCCTACGAAAACGGAAAAAATATAGTTTATAAATTAAGTAAACTAACTTAACAATACATGTTTTTTTTTCCTATGATTGTAGCGTTTGAGGGAATATCTGTTGTAGTTACCGATTTATTTTATTAATGTGTTTATGGAGGCTGGTGGCTTAGTGAAGTAAGAAACAGTTTCAGTTTGTACAAATTGATGAATTTCAGGAAGCTGCAAGTGTTTAAATACAGAAAATATTTCAGCACGGCAGTGGTAATTTTTATTATCCCCATTAATAAGTTTTATAGTCTTTCAAGTTTATGGTAATAAACTATGGTAGTATTCAAGCAGGTTGAGCATCATACAGGCAAGGCGTATGTAATAAGTGGGCGGATAGCTGATTTATATGTTATTTATTTGTTAAGAACACTGAAATCGGATTTTTTGTATAAGTATGGAAACATTTTAAAGATTTTTTTAGCTTTGTCAGAAGTTAACCCTAGGTACTGTACAGATTTTGAAAAAAAGGTTGAGAGGTGAATTTATTTTTATACGGTGGTGTAGAGTATGGATTGAACCTTCTTTCAGTCAACATCTATTAATATCTACGTTATTTAAGCTCTTACGATGTAGCACTTATTTTATTTTGCACCTATAAGTATTATGTTTATTTAATATTAAAGTTCATGAGAACCACTTTAGGGACTAATTAAACAGATTGACCTACTTTAAAGAAGACTGAACAGTTAATAACCACGGAGTATTAACTCGGTAGTTGTTTACTCGAGCTAGGGAATTAAAGTTATAGCATCGCAGCTCCCCCCTATAAACCTCCTCCCCACCGCTACTTTATAATGAGTGCTCCCACTCAACTCCGTTCAGTTGCGAAATTAACTAGCTCGCGGCGTCTGTCTAAAAACTTGAAGGTTAGAATTTATAAAACTATTATTCTTCTGATGGTTCTTTAAAGATGTGAAACGTGGCCGCTTACTTTGAAGGATGAACAACGCCTTAAGAATGGGTTCGGATTGGACTTGCAAGAACCGAGAACTTGATATCGCCGAAGCCACGAAGACTCCAAGCCATAATAGATGCTAAAGGCTTGGTGACAAAATATTAAAATGTAAATAATGTGCAAATAATTATGATAAAATTTGTTTTTAATAATTCGCTTTAACCGTGCCAATACTTTTTTGACCCCTGAAATTCATGTTTTGATCTTTAGCTCGCTCTGCATCTGTAGCTTGGGCATTTTACTTGGCAAAAATAAAATAGTTTGATGCAAGTTTTTTAAAATAAATTAGTAGAAAGTGATTGGATTTTACGTTTTGAGATATTAGGAAAATGTTGGGTGTGCCAATACTTTTTTGATCCACTGTATCTCATATTGTGATTTTTACTATTGTACCACTGCCTCCTAAACCTTAAATAATACAAACCCTCTTATTCGTTTAAATGTCTAATATCCTTCTATTCAATCACACTGACTCCTAATCCCTTCAGGCGCACTTTTTCTACTATTTTCTTCACAGTTTCTACCATATTATTGCGTTATCTGAAACCGCATTAAAACCTTTTATATCTACCTCCTTTTTATCCATTCCCAACTATACCCTCATTTGTCATGATTGAGAGGACGTAAATGGTGAAGGCATTTGCGTTTTCGTTGATGATAGTTTGAGGGGTAAAACCCTCCTAAAATCCCCACTCCGGATACTCCTCATATCGCACACCTATTCTTGGATATTTTTCAAGATACAGTGGATCAAAAAAGTCACCCAACATTTTCCTTATATCTTAATAACGTATAGCCCAATCACTTTCTACTAATTTATTTAAAAAAACTTGCATCAAACTATTTTATTTTTGCCAGATAAAATGCCCAAGCTAAAGTGTAGAGTGAGCTAAAAATCAAAACATGAATTTCAGGGGTCAAAAAAGTATTGGCACGGTTAAAGCTAATTATTAAAAACAAATTTTATCATGATTATTTGCACATTATTTACATTTTAATATTTTGTCACCATGCCTTTAGCATCTATTATGGTTTTTAGTCTTCGTGGCATCGGTGATATTAAGTTCTCGGTTCTTGTAAGTCGAATCCAAGCCCATTCTTTCGATAATCTATTTTGTAGCAGTTGTTTAGAAAATTATTAAGTTTTTCGTACCTTGAAGTTCAGCAAGTACCACTGATCATCTATGAGATTGATATCCTGTGATTGGGGGAGAGTTTTGATTTGCCTCTGAACTTTGTAGAGATACCATTCCTTTGTTTTATCATTAGTATGCTTCGGATCATTATCTTCCTGAAATACAGATGTGTCCTTTTCGGCACTGCTATTCAAGTTATGACGTAAAATATCAACATACTTCTCTGCATTTAGGATTCCATCAATGAATCACAAATTTCCGACACCACTTCATGACATACAACTCCAGTTTAAACATCCTCCGCCATGTTTAACAGTTGACCTGACATTAAATAATTCAAATGCAATGTTCTGTTTTCTCCATAAATATTTACGACAATCAGAGCCAAAAATGTTGAATACTTTCATTTGAAAAGATAAATTTCTTCCAGAAATCTAATGGTTTTTTTACATAGGTTTTCGGGAACTCAAGACATTTTTGGCGGTTGACCTCACTTATGAAGGGTTTCTGTCTAGAAACTTTACCACAATAATTAAAACTGAGGATAACATTTCTGACTGCTGAAAGTTGTGTTAATTTAAGTATCTAAAGCTATGCAGGAGGCAAAAATAGATGGTGTTTTTTTTCCACTACTCTGGGCTTACGTATTTTTCCTGTTTGAGAACACTTTTGTGGTCGTCCAGAATGCCGTTCGTTGAGGACAGAACCCGTCTCATTGTTCTTCTTTATTATATTTATACTGTACTTAAAGTCATATCAAACCGATTAGCGATTTTACGATAACTCAATCCGTGAGAACGTTTCTTTAAAACTTGGGGGCGTGACAAAACACAATGTTCATGAGATTTAGCCATTATTGTTCCACTGGAGCTCGTTAGATTAATAATACTCATCCTTGATTGTTTTTAATTCAGATGGAAAGGATCAAGGTAAAGTTAGATTATTCAAATGAATATAAAACCAACTGTACCAATGCTTTTTTGACCCCTGAGATTTATGATTTGATGATTTACTCGCTTCACATTTTTAGCTGGGCATTTTATTCGGTAAAAGTAAAATAGTTTCATGCTAGTTTATAAAATAAATTAGTAGAATGGGATTGGGCTTTACTCTTAAGATATGTATAAGGAAAATGTTAGGTGTGCCAATACTTTTTTGATCCACTGTACCTTCACTCTCATATATGTCGTTATATATCGTCCTCCTCAGATCTGATTTAATTCCACCTTCGAATCCTCCCTTTTTACCTATATACCAATGTATAATCATGATATACTATAAAAACCGAGGATCCCAACACCATTATTTTCTGTGGTTCTTCGGAAAAATCATATCATATCATACTCCTTCATTCCTTAGACATATTTATTGTCTCTTTTCAACCCACCCATCGCACGCACACATGGCTGGCTGGCTTTCTTCATTATTCAATTAGCCTCCTCATCTCCGTTCCCTCTGTCTTTTCTTTTGCATCACCATCTCATCAATTTCTCCTAAAACATACTAACTTCATAAATAAACCCCCTTGATCCATTATTTCAATCCTTGTAACATATCTACTCCTCATCTATCGATGAAACGGTGGAATGCCTAACCACTAATCTCTTCACTTTTCTAGACCACCATGATGTCCTTAAGAAATCCACCTTCAAGCGTCTCACAGCTCTGTGGATTGATCAAGAGATAATATAGGTAATGAGAGAAAGAGATGCTGTCAGAAGAAGATTCAAACACATCAAAACTACCAATCATTATTCTACCATCAAGTCCCTTCGAAATTTCACCCAACCTTCCTTGCGCCGTTTAAAGGTTAATGTTTTCCTTTCACAAGCTTCAGATTACAAATCCAACCGGAAAATTATGAAAATATTATCTGTTATAAGTTCATAATCTAGAAAGGTTAATCTATAAACCCCGTAACTCCGAACTAACTGAACAAACATTTCGCTGATCCTCTTCTTATGCCTTACCCGAAACAAACCTGCTTCCCTCAACGCACCTTTGACCCTGAAAAGTTTTATTTCCAGAATATTTCACCTTACGATGTAATATCCTCCATCCTTAAATCCAGAATCAATGATTACAGCCTGTGAAAATTGTGCCACCCGGCAATTTTTCTAGTTTTCTTGCATATTTATAACTTCTCTCTCCAACGCTCTATTTTAACATTTCCCAGTAAAAAAACTTATAGTCCAGTTATTCAAATAAAGTTTCTATCTCTTCCTCAGCATCGGTCTTCAGACCCATATCGATCCTATCCGACCTCTCAAAACCACTCGACAAAATAGTCCACTCACTATTCTATAACCTTCTTGAAAAAAATCTCTAATCTTATTCCCTTTCATTCTGGCTTCGGATCCCAATATTCCACGCAATCAGCTCTCTTGAAAATCACCCAAGACCTTCAATCCTCCATAGACTAACAGAAGCTATCAATCTTGGTCCACTTTAACTTCTCGAATGGCTTTGATATGGTGAACCATGAAATCCTTCTCGCCAAAACCTCTCAGTACCCGACAGTGCCATAAAATTGTTCTTTTCCTTTTTATTTCTTCTATAAAACCTACTATAATGCTGTGATAATCCCAAATAAGTCTCCTTCCTCACTGATTATGCTTACACATGATGTTCCTCAGTCAGCTCTTTCATCTATTCTGTCTTCTATCTATCTTTATAGTCTATCCAGTTCTCAAATAATCCTAATTAATTAGCGAATTCCAATAAAAATCAGTAAATATAGCAGAGAAAAACATTTATTTACTATATCTTATTATGCATCGTATTTAAACATTTATGTATTTTATTTTATACTTTTCATAAGCATTGTAAATTTATTTTAATTAGTCCTGTATATATAAATATATAAATATTTTATTTTACTTTTTGTCTAGTTTGTTTTTCTAAATTATTATTATCAGAAGTTACCTGTTAATTTATTACTATTATTCATTTTCTTCGTTATTTCTGTTGTTTTTTTGTTTATTTTTTTTTTTTTTACTCTAAGATACTGAAATTTCATTTTATTATTATTATTATCATTATCTTAATGATCTAACCCATTCCATACATAACTCTAAATATCACCTGTATGCTGATGATGCCTAAATTTACCTCTCCTTCTTTCCCACCGAAAAGCCTGACATGGTCCAAAAATTACAAGTAGACATCAATAGCATCAATTTATGGGCCATCTAGAATGGTCTAAATCTTAATGTTGATAAAACCAAAGCCTCTTTGGTTCCAAACATATCCTCAACTCCCTCTCCTGTCATCCCTTATTCTACCTCAACGAGATACCAATCATCTTCTACACCTCTCTTAGAAACCTAGGCGTTTTCCTCGACTGACACCTGTCATGGAATAATCACATCTTTTAAATGTCCTAAAAATCCATTGCCATCCTTAAACAGTTCCTTAGACTACACCATTTAATATCCCTTAAAACTCGCCAGCTCCTAGTATCCTTTTTTGTCTTCTCCTACTTCGATGATGGCTGTCTTGTGTTTGGTAGGCTGTCGGAGTCGCTTGAGATGAGGTTGAAGAGACTAATGAACTGCTTCATTAGATTCATCTATCCTTTAGCAATATTATTATTGTCCAGTGTGACAAACTGTAATACATATGAATAAATAAAAGTTTTTTAAAGATTTAGAATCCGCAGGTGCTCTCATATCTCCACCTCGTATGCCGAGTTGAAATGGATTTACCCGAAATTTTGAAGGTAATACTTCCTAGGAACCTATCTTTACCAATCTTTCAGAACAAAAAAAAAACACCCTCTATATCTACATGTTCTCACCCCAATTACCTCTGTCCACTCTTTCAACACAAGATCCCAGCCCTTGAACCTGTTCATTCCTTCCCACAAAACTGCTTCCTTTAAGAGATCCTTCGTTAATCGTGCATTTTCATTTTGGAATTGCTTACTCATGTCGGTCCGTACTTTCCAATCCTTAACTTTCTTCAAGCATCACCTATTTATCCACCTCCTTTTATAAGTTTGACTATTTGGATTCTTTATTTTTTTAATAAATTTTTATCTTAATATTCATTATTTCAGTATATGTTTTATTATTAGTGATTCTTTAAGGTAGCAATATTACCTTGTGGGTGTGTGTTTATAAATAAATTCATATATAGTACAATTTGTTATTTATAACATGCTGTATATAATATTGTAAAATTTTACAATCTTAACGAGTAGTTGAATCTTTTATTGTGCATTTATATCATTCTTGGGGGACTAGCTGTCTCCAGAATAAAAATTATTTTTCATTTCATTTCATTAATTTTTGATCGACGTTTAGTAAACAGTATTGCTTCATATTTGATGGAATTCATTTTAAGAAATATTTATAAAACTTTTTAAAGTAATGTTTTAGGCGATTTAATATTGTACCAATGCGTTAGATAGAGTTATACAATGCTGTATCGTCAGCGTGATCGAATAATTTAACAATAGAAATTATTGTCTACTACTCCTTTTTTTTCACGCAGTATTAATATACAACTTTGTATATTAGATAAAAAGATATTCTAAAATCTTGAGTTTTCCAACAGTATATTATATATTAGGGGTGGGCATAATTGAATGACGATTATCGGATCATTCGATTATTTTAATCATTCGAATTAATCGATTATCGAATTAATCGGTTAGGAGAAACGAATAATCATTCGAAGTAAATTGTTTAACGATAATCGAGGGATTTAAGGAGCTCGGATAATCGAACGACCTTTTTTTTGTTATTATTTTTTTTTGCTCATCACATAAATTATATGGATAATTGTACCTAGGCTCAGCTATTATAGAGACGGGAAGTATAGGCATATCGTCTCTCAGAAGCATACTAATCGTCGAATATTTAAATCATTGAAGTCCGATCAGCCGATTATGACGATCATTCAATTATGCCCACCCATATTACTGTTATTATTTGAAGAAAAATAACCCGGAAAATGATTGCTGCTGTTTTCTCCCTCAGTTATTACTAACGTTCTTTCATATTTCAAATTCACACATTTTTTATCAATCCAAGCAGAAATGTTGAATATTTTTAATCAACAAAATTAAACGTAGTTTATAGAAAGAACTTTTAAAAATTGGTGGTTTAAGCCCTGTCAGTCTATTTCAAAGAATATAATACCTACAAGAAATTAAAGCCCATTTAATTTTACATCAATATAAACAATCAAATAAAAAACGTTTGATTCATTTTTTAGGAAATCTTAAAAAGGTGCAAAATACATCGTATTAATTGTTATCTTAAATTGTTTCGAAAGACTATTCATTTTTGATCTAGACTTACCACAAAAACGCATAACTTGAAGGACTTGGTAATTTGCAAAAGTTTTCTTTCACAATGACGATTAGCAAATCAAACTAATTAACTTCAGATTTACATAATATTTATCTTTTTAGCTGGGTATTTTCTAAAGGAAAACTGTAAGTTGCGTTTTTATCCCACAAATCATAACCGAGCGTTACTGTCAGATAAATCAAACTGATATCTGTCATGTTTGATCTAGGTTTGGTCAGTCTGCGAGAAATATTGCATCCATCTACATACGTCGTACATTTAATTCACCCTTTAATAGAAAGTTAAAATTATCCTGATTTTAACTTTATACTATGTCTTCACTATGTCTTAGCTCTATGTATTTTTTAAGATTTTCTAAAATTCTGTGTTTAATAATAAATGGTAAGAGTCTGTTGGATAAATTAAAATCCTTCCTTAACTAACAATGAATAATAAAGATTCGCATAGTTCTCTCAGATAAACTATTTTTATAATTAGGTTATATTAATGTCTTTGACAAGAGATAGTATGTATAAGAAAAAAAATTGAAGTATTCCATATGATTTTAAACCTATAAATTTTTAAACAGGTTTATTTGCCAAATGAAGTAATTTCATGGTATAAAAGAAAAATTAAGTTTTAGGTTAATACATTTTGGGTAACACTGTAAAGTTGAATGGAATGGTTCAATCGTAATCGTCAGTTGACTTATGCATTTAGAGTTTATTTGTTAAGTAAGCCTGATGGCTTCTTTTTTAAATGATTTCCCTTGATGTTTAGATGTGATGGCTTCTTTTGCAAGCTAGTGTAAGCAGACGTGATTAATTTTCTATAAAATGTTAATAATAACTTTATTAATTTTTAGTATAATCGTAATTATTATTTCATATTTGTTGAAAAACAACTGAAGTGGTTTATTAATAGTATATTTATATTTAGTAGTTGATGTCAAGTATTAACTTTCCTTTTGGTTCAAGTTAAAATGAACAATAATTATTTTGTAAACAGATTCAGAAGAGAATACCTGAAACATGAATGCACAAAGCTTTACATTAGCCGAAAGGTTGATTCCTTCTACCTATGTTCAGCAAGCTGTATCAGCAAAAAAATGGCGAGAAAACCTAATTAAAACATTTATAGAACAGGTATACTATTCATTGAATTATAAATTGCAGTGTTTTCTTTTATTTGAAATTTTTAAGCTTGTTTTATGTTTATTTCTTCATATACTATTTTAGTCTAGACGAAGTAAATATAATTTAGCTTACTCTTGATGTTTGACACAAAGTTACTCTGGTCTAAATTACAGGTCCAGAATATAGGTTATGGTTAAAATACTTGTCAAAATATTTCTAAATCAGTTATACTTAAGTTGTTTGTGTTGTGTTTCTTGTTTTCTTATATTATTGAATGAATAATAATATATATTGTTCTTGAAAAAATAACTTCAGTATCTCCTAACTTATTTAGTATTTAATCTATAACTCAAGTGGTAAATAGTCTGTGTCTTATTGATATGATTGTGTATTATCTAATAGTTGAATATTATAACATTATATATTTTATTTTTGTATATTCTACCTAATACATATGTATTTTATTATCTGCCTTACATTGTAGCTTATACACTTTCTATTATTTGATTTTATAAGTATAAATATTATTCTAGTAATTTTTGGCATTTTTCGTTATCCCAATTTTATTAAGATTATAAAAATAGATGAATATTTGATTTTAGTGTCATTTAAATGATGTCAAGTACTTAATAATGAAATATTTTTTTACGACCGATACAAATCTGTAACAACTTTTTGTGGATTTAATTGGAAATTTCATTTATTTTATTTTGATGATTATTTTCTATGAAGAACTAATTAAATGCAACATTATATTGAAATGTTTGTGTAGAAAGTATTAATTTTTATCTAGTTACTAGAAACAGTACATCAAAACAGGATAAAAAGATATACAAATAAAATACATTAGTCTTTTCTTTATTTCTTTAACAAGTGGTGTAGGAAGTCTCTATGTTCCCTGCTTTGATTTTGACTGGGAAGGGGAAAATTTATAAAAAACTCATTAGTTTCATTATTTCATGTGAATATCTTCAAGGTTTATTGAAATTATTAATTAATGCATTATTAATTTTTGCTGGCTTAAATCAACTGTACATAGATATTTTAAAGAACAATATAGAAAATTTATACTTTTCATAATAAAAGTCCAAACACTGAAATAGTGGTATTCAAGAGAGATTTTGAGGTTGAATTTTCTTTTTACTTATGTCATTAAAAAACATCATTATTCTAATAGTTTTAATAATTAATAACAAATAGAAACTCCACAAATTAATATTCTATGTCATTCTATCAAGAATATTTTGACATTAATGTTTCTTTTGGCACAAAAGGCTGTGTTGGCCCTTGGCCTTACAATTTAGTATCCTTGGGGACTATACCGGTTATGACCAAGAAACTCAATTTCATTTATACAGATGGACCTTAATCAAATCATGATGTTGGCTGTTACATTGTTTTTGATTCAAATATTATTAAATACTAACTCGGTCCTAAAACTAGCAACTTTACCACAAAAAGCCACACTATTAGTGCAGTACTATACAATATCATGCAGCTTTAAGAACAGCTGGGGAGCCCGTCGCCGAGTGGCTAGCAAGCTAGTCTCCCACGCCAAAGGTTGTGAGTTCGAATTCCAGTCCTGGAGGGACTTTTTCAAGCATTTAATTAATAGGGATTCACTCACAGCCTCTCCCCCGGGTATGTGAGACCCGTCAACCATAGGTGGCCACTCACAAAAATAGGCGAAGGGACATTAGAGAAACAAATGTGTAAGGGCGCCAAAGACTGTGATGTTGATTACCCATAAACAACTTCTCAATAGGTTGTTCAACTGGCATTTTGCATTCCACAAAAGGATGACTTCGGAATTTGCACTCATCATGAGATATTTAGCAGGACTTCTAATAGGAGTCTAGTAAGGAGCATGATGAGAGCTCTTATTGTATTTTGAAGATCTAAAAGGAAGGAAAGAAATTATAGATGAAATTTTAGGTGCTTTCTGAATAGGATAGCAGTAAAAAGCTTTTTGAGATGGTGGATTAATCTGCCAAGGTAGGAGTTGAATATTTAATTGAAATCACAGAGTAGGTTCCATATTTTATGGTGGTTCTTGAGAAGGTTTTACTTGAGAGAAAGTCTGGGAGAGGACAAGGACTAAGTGTCTATAATCATTTTATACCTTTATTAGAAATATACCTTTTCTGTCTTTCAACCTGGGAAAACATTTTAATTTGTTTGGTTTGATAGATTTGAAATCTCATCACCAAAATCCCCTAAATTGTTCATGATTGTAACAAAAATTGCAAGGCCTCTTGTTCACATTGATTTAGTGTGGTAGACTCTTTGTCAATATTAGTGAGTGCTGTATATTTATTGCTGATAGGTATTGTAGATGTACCTGGTGCAGTTAAGGTAGATTCGTGCTAAGTTCCAAGTAGATCGACTAGGGATTTACTGTGGTTTGGGAGAAACAATGTGTCCTATGCATTTCATATTTATTTTTTATTAAGGAGTTCCCTGCTCACTCAAGAGCAACATTTTCATTGACATTTTTGGAGAATTCTTGTTGGATATTGTTCTTTTTTGATATTGCTGGTCGGTTCCTCTGTGGCCTTTTCTTCGTCCTTCTCCATACACTAAGATATGCCCATTTTATTATGAAGATAACAAGAGAGAGACAGAAAATATAATATATGTAAAATAAATATCAAAGTGGAAGAATGTTTTGCTATTGTGAACTTGAAATTACTATGTGACTTAAACTAGTCTAAAATGTACATACACTTATTATTATTTTTTTTTTTTTATAGTTATGATTTCTGAAGAAAAAAAAATATCAGTGCTTTTAAATTTCCTTGACATTGAAACTTTATTGTAGTTCTTAAAAAGTAACAAGTATGTCCCTGTTTAAAGAAAAGAAGTACTACTACTTTAAGCACAGTAAGTGTTGTACTGATTTATGGAAAGTATAAATTGGAAATTTGAATCTGTGTTTGTCATTCATTTCAAGTGATTCATGAAAATCAAGTTGAACTTATCTATACCAGTTACATTATGTTTTTCTGTTTAATCAGTCAAGAATCTGTTTTGTTAATCTATTTTCATTCTTCTGAATAATTGACTATAAAAACTTATTGTTCTTTTTCTCATAGAAACTTGAAGCTGTTCGATTTTCCAGTACAGGGTTAGATTTGAGATCAAATGCACTTTATTATTCTTAAATTTTGGTCTTAATAGTTTCCTTAAAATTTTTCTTTTTGTCTTTTCCAAGCCGTTTTGTAATCCTGTATTTGTTAATGTTAATGTTTCTGAAACATAGAGTGCTTCTTGCTTTATAACGGTTTTATAAATTTTGAGTTCCATGATAGTGACTTTTTGTAATAGGTGTTTTTGTTTAACTAGAAAGCAATCTCCATTTTTGTATTCTGGATTCCATGGCTTTCTTTTCTCCTGAATCCTAACTGATCTATTCACCTAGATATTTAAAGTGTTGTACTTACCAATTTTCTGATGATTTTTTTTCCAACAAGGTGGGTGGGTTCTTGATGTTTGTTAATAATTTGTTTTTTTTTCTGAAGATATGTTTAGGTCCACTTTGGCTACTTGTTTTGCAACTATTTAATTTATGTATATGCTTCCAACCAGTTTCTATAAGAGCTATATCATCAGTGAATTCTAAGCGGTTACATTTGAATCCTATTGTAATTTATAAGAAATGGTTCAGATATTTCTCCCATGAATTTTACTTTTTAATAGGTATATATTAATGTATAATTAATGTATATTAGATTTGTGGTTTTGTCATCCTGGCCAAATTCCTTCAATATTGATAGTAATAGAGTCATGTGCCTTTTGAAAGTTGATGAATGATATTACTTACATTTTATTTGAAAGCTTACAATAATTTATGATATTTTTAAGGTTAAAAATCTGTTCTGCACCTGATCTGCCTCTCCTAAAACCACCTTCTCCATGCTGATTATCAAATTGTGGCTCTGCTTGATTGAGTAATGTATTTGACAGTAGCTTATTGGTAGATTACTTCCAGTAATGAGATTCTCCTATAATTATTTTGATACTTCTTTGATTCTTTTTGTGGAGTGGATCTGTAAGGGCTGTTTTCCAGTTCAAAAGTATCTCTTCTTTTTCCCAAACTTTTTTAAAGATACCAACTAATGACAGTTGTGCAACTTTTTCCAATGTTTTGCCATTATCAAGTCTTCACCTGAAGCTTTATGGTTCTTGAGTCTAGATATTAATTCTAGAAATTTGTCAATAGCTGAAGGAGGTTTAGTTGGCTCTTTATCTATATTGTTTATATTGAAATTGAAATTTGTGTACTTCATTGCATGAGTTTTATAAACCTTAAAACTCTCTGTTTCTGTTTTTTTTTTAAATTGATTATATAATAATGGTGTTTTTTCATACCTTATTTCAGGTACTTTTCTGAGAAAGATTAATTTGCCAATTATTTAGGGTATATAGCGAAAAAACCAAGATACTTCAGATGGCAATTCTGTCGGTCATGAGCCACAAAACATTTATTTCATATGGGTCATGTATAGGTTTTGTTTAATCAAACCATATCCTTTAATATTGTTTGGTATTTTCTGAATGCTTGCATTCCTATAAAGTATAATAATCAATTTCAGAAACATAAAATTTAAATTTATGGTTTTCTGTGGTAAATCAAACTTTTTTTTTTTTCTTGTGTGCCAAATTGGCACCTGAACTATCCTGGTTCTTATGCTCTACACTCTGAATACTTCAGTCGGGACAAGTGTACAGTTGTATGTGAATTTCATTGATGTCTGTTGTAATTTAGTTGCACTTGGAGAATATTTCATATAACTGTTTCTTCTTCCAAACATTACTTATTACTTATCCTGCACCATTACCTTATACCATTTTTGTTTTTGTGTGTGCTTGAAGCATGATGGCTTGATTTGAATATTTCAACTGATGTTGATTATATTTTCTATTACTGATTTTAAATATTGGGTTTTCCAGAAAATAATGCAGGATGTTTGTTAAAATACTTTAAAAAGAAAGATTTTCAACTGCTTTATTTAATCAAAATAGTGTCCTCTACTATCAATTCATATCTATCAATGTGTTGGCAACTTTTCCATTCCCTCGGAATAGAATTTCCTATCTTTAAAATTGATGAACTCCAAAATTTAAATGTGAATAATTAAAGACTGATTATTCACCACATAAGAAAACAATTCCTGAAATGAGTAAACCTTAGTTTAATTCTAAATTTTTGAGAACTTCTGGATGCACAATAAGTGATTCTACTGCTCTAAAAAAATATGATGAAAAGAAAAACATAGTACAAGAAGAAAGTCATTTAGAAGCCGAGGCGGAATGTTTGCGACATTTTTTTAAAAGGAGGTTGATGAATTTAAATGTTGACTGATGAGTCCCATACTAAAATACATGGTTCCTATGAAAAAACTATGGTTTGGAGGAAATCCATTAAAGAATTTAGTATGTCATAGTTAACCACCTTGAGCAGTCATTGATGGTTAGTGCTGTATTTTTTTTTTTTTTTTTAAATGGTTGGTGAGCTTTGATTCTTAGACAGAATTATTGATAGATTCGTGTAATTTTTTAGCACGGAAAGCAAGAATTAAAAGTGGAAGACAAATGAATAAATTAAATTTTCAACATAAGCGTGACTATGACTCTTGACCTTTTTACGTTATCTATTCAGTATTTGGTTGCAGCAAAATTTTCAAAAAGTTCTCGAAATCCATCTTCCATTATTACTTTTTTTTTTTTTAATATTTTATTGACATTTACAACTGTATACTATAATACATCAAGTAAATATGCTGATAAATGATATGTACATGAAAAATGTGAAGAGAAACTGCCCATTGTCAGCACTCTAGTCATCATCATCATCAATTGGCTCTACAACCCATTACTGGGTCCTGGCCTCCTCAAGCAGCTTTCGCCAGCTCCGAACACCAAGCAGGTTTCTTGCATCTTCCTTTACACCATCAGGCCATCGTAGTTAGGGGTGGCCTCTTGCTCGTATTCCATGCAGCTCTTCATCGAGGAGCTTCCTTGAAATTTCCTGTGTGTCCATCCTGGCCACATGGCCTGCTCATCGAAGCCTTCCAATCATTATTATTTTAACAATGTCCGATTCCTTTAATCAGGAGTACAGCTCGTTGTTTGTTCGTCTTCTCCGTGTTTGATTTTCTCTTTTTGGGCCATAAATCCGTCATAAAATCTTTCTTTCGAAGATACACAGATTTCGCTTATTGATTTTGGAAAAGGTCCATGTTACTGATCCATAGGTAAGTATAGGCCTTAGAAGTGTCTTGCACAGTCTCATCTTTGTAGCTCTTGAGAGTAAACTGCTTCCTAAATGTCAGCGTAGTCCAAAATAGTACCTGTTAGCCGATGCTATTCTTCTTTTTATTTTAGCCGAGACATCATTATTTTTGTTTACTAGAGAGCCCAAATATGTAAACTCAATCACACGTTCAAATGTGTATGGCCCAAATCGAACGGTGACTTCATCAGGGGGCTTCACTGCTTTAGCGACCATGTACTTAGTTTTCTGAGCGTTCATGACGAGGCCCTTTTTTCTAGCTGAAGACTCCAAGGCAAGGAAGGCCTCTTCTACAGCCGCTCTCGATCTTCTTATGATGTCTATATCATCTGCATACCCGAGGATCTGGGTCGTCCGGTTGAAGATTGTTCCCCTTGACTGATTCCTGTTTCTCTGACCACTTTTTCCAGACATAAATTGAACAGCAGGCACGCAAGTGAGTCTACTTGTCGAACTCCATTAACAGTCAAATATCCCTGAGAAAAATCGCCTTGAATACACACAACATTTTCAATATTTTCCATGGTGAGTTTCACCATACGTAAGTTTCATTGCTATATTGAAATTTTTCATGGCCTGGTATAGTGGTTCACGCTGAACACCACCGTAGGCTGCCTGGAAATCGATAAATAAGTGGTGTGTGGGTATCTGGTATTCTCGGCAACATTCCATGACAAGGCGTAAGGAGAATATTTGATCAATTGTGGACTTACCCTGGCAAAAACCACATTGATATCTCCCGAAGATGTTTTCAACATGCGGCAAGAGGCGCTTGTAAAGTATGTTATAGAAGATTTTATAGGCACTTGGCAACAGCGAAATACCTCAATAGTTCGTGCAGTAGACTCCCTTTCTTATGTATTGACAGAGAATTGTTTTGTTCCAATCTTTTGGTATTACTTCCTTGGTCCATATGACTAGGAGGTTATGTAGCATCTGTATGAGCTCCTCTCCACCTTCCTTGAACAGTTCAGAAGACAGTGCGTCAAAGCCTGGTGCTCTGTTATTCCGAAGTTTATCGATTGCTTCATGAACTTCTTCTCCATCAGGGGGCTCTAGTTCATCTTCTGCTATTCGATTCAAGTATGCTACTTGCATCAGTTCTTCCCGCGGGTAGTTTTTGTTGAGCAATTGTTCAAAGTGGCTATTCCACCTTCCTAGCACTCGAACCTTATCACTAATTAATGATCCATCGAGATCTCTACATAACGACGATCTTGGCTTAAATGGCTTCCGACCATTTTTCACGTTTTGGTATAGCCTTCGACTTTCGTTATTACTTCTTAAGGTCTCGATATCTTCCAATTCCTTATTTTCCCATGCTCTTTTTCTACATGAGTGTATTCCTTTTTCTTCCCTCCTTTTTGGTCTCTATTCATCTACCGAGGTACGCGTGTGTCTCTTTTGAATCATACTTTTTTATGCTCCATTTTTTTGATCAGTGGCCTCTTTACACTCTTCATCAAACCATGGAGATCTCTCAGACTGTCTGAAACCTATTGTTTTTTCGGCTGCCTCATATACTGTAGTTTTAATTGCTGACCACATCTCGTCAACATTGTTGTCTATTGAGTATGATCTATTCGTCAGATTTCCATTAATTTGCTGCACAAATTGCATGCTTTCTTGAGGATCTTTAAGTTTCGATATGTTAAACTTCTTGATTCTTTGTCCTCGTATGTTCTTAACATACGAGATCCTGGCTCTCACTCGTGCTATGATTAGGTAATGATCTGTGTCCATGTTAGCCCCTCGATATGCTCGAACATCCATAAGGTTGGATTTATGTCTTCTGCTGATCAGAAAATAATCGATCTGGTTGACAGTATTCCCGTCGGGAGATCGCCAAGTACCTAGATGGATCCTCTTATGAGTGAAAAGACTGCTGCCTATAACGAGATTCTTTCAGTGCGCAGAAATTTACTAGTCTTTGGCCATTTTCGTTATAGGTTTCATGGAGACTATGCCTTCCTATGTTAGGTACGTAAAATGTTTCTCTACCAACCTTAGCGTTGAAATCGCCTGCAATTATTTTATTGTCATACCGAGGGGATGCTTTAACCGTTTTGTCTAACAGATCATAAAAATCCTCCTTGTCCTGCTCTTTGAAGTTTCAGTGGGAGCATGGCAGCTGAAAACAGAGTAATTAAAGAATTTACCTCGAACTCTGATAACGCATAGTCACGAGTTCACCAGTTTGAAATCAGTTATCAGGTGTCTAAATCGTTTTGCAACAATAAACCCAGTTCCAAAGATGTGTTTCTTATTATCACAGCTGTAGTAGATGGTGTGATCCTGTTTTTCGATTACTCCCTGTCCAGTCCATCGAATTTCCTGGAGTGCAGTGATGTCTCATTTATAACGGTTGATTTGATCTAAGAGCATTTTTTGTGCTCCGGGTCCATATAATGTTCCATATGTTCCATGATCCAATAGGGAAGTCCTTGTGACGTGAGTTATTTCTATTCCTTTTTGACAGTCCGGCTAATGTTTCTTGAGGTTTCGGGATAATTTAAATTTAAGAGGTAGGGGTTTTCAGCCCAAATCATAGCCTCCGAGTCAGGTGGACTGGCTGCCTCCTTGAAGCAATGTGACTTGCTGGGGCTGGGGTGGGGGGCTCCTAGGGAAGGTGGCCCTAGGGTGTGTAGTGTAAGTGACCTTAGGCTTCACTTGGGTGAGGCGATGTCCCCGACCAACAGGCATCTTTACTGGCTGGCCCGGCAAATTGAAATACACATGGTTTAATGATGGTAAAGTGAAATGTCGGCGTGCGGATGGCCAACCAGTAATAGTCATCAACTCGCCTTCTGACTTAGAAGTTTTTGACTGACATCAGGGACTACTTTTCACCTTTCGGGATCATCGGCTTTCGACCATTCGTTTTTTAACCACTAATTCGCGATTTTCATCTCATCATTATTTTTTTCTTTATTACTGTAGCTATTTTTATTTTTGTTCAACATTAAGACAAAATGCAATTTTTTTTCTTTATTCGCAAATATACGGGAATTTTTTGTTATCTAACTCAACAAGAGTAATAATTATTTTATTTTTATTTGCTATGTACAAACTACTAACAGCTGTTGAAATTGTAAAAACCTTTTTGATTTTCTATATTATGTTTGTTTTATTTCTATTTTCTAAGAATGTTTATGTTTCTAGTTCTTATTCCACAAATAATGTCAATGCACTGCAGGTTTATTCATCTTCTCATTCCTCGCTCCCCTTTTCTCATGGCCCACCATCTCGGTTCACTACTTCCAATTTTCCTTTCCCATGACTAATGTCCTTTTAACCTGTCATGTCAACGCACAGTCACTCCTAGCCCATATTGATGAATTCCATGACTTTTTCCTCCATAACTTTTATCACTTAATAGCTGTTTCTGAAACCTGGCTGAAACCTACAATTCCGACATCGCAAGTTTCCCTTCCGAATTATACATTGCTCCGTCATGACAGAGATGACCGAACGGGTGGCGGCGTGGGTCTCTTTGTTCATGACAGCCTCAAATCCAAACAACTCATTCAATCACCCCATTCCGATTGCCCTCACCTCGAATACCTTTTCGCCGAAATATCCACAGCTTCACATTCCCTACTATTTGGAGTCATATACCGCCCTCCCAGAGTACCCTTTGAGACAGAATTCGAATCCACTCTTTACAATCTAATCCCATCCTATAACAATATCATCCTCACTGGGGATTTTAACACCAACCTATTGTTGCC
This sequence comes from Piezodorus guildinii, assembly GCA_023052935.1. Classification (NCBI taxonomy): domain Eukaryota; kingdom Metazoa; phylum Arthropoda; class Insecta; order Hemiptera; family Pentatomidae; genus Piezodorus; species Piezodorus guildinii. The sequence continues at coordinate 58,003,636 of CM041295.1, forward strand.
TTCCTCAGACCATGCCTACTTAACCAACCTCTTCTTCTCTCTCGATCTTTATATTGTACCATATAATCCCACACACTACACCCAGTCCTCAGAATCCTGGCTCGATCTGTATGTTCTGGATTCTGCTGATAAACTCCTCGCCTCGTCTCAACATCCTGTTCCGTTCTTGTCTGCTCACGACCTTATCCAGATATCCTATAATCTTCCGATCACTCTATTTTCCCCAAGAACCATTTCTTTTCGTAACCTTAACACCCTTTCCTCTGAAATCTTGGCGCCAGATCTTGAAGCTATCCCATGGAACACCATATACTCGCTTAGGACCGTAGATTCTATGGTTGAAACCCTTACCTGTCATCTCCATAATATCCTAGACAACCATGCTCCCCTTATCATAAAGGAAATCCGACACCCTCCTGCTCCTTGGTTAACGCCAGAAATTAGGGAATGTATGAGGCACAGGGATGCTGCAAGGCGACGATTCAGGCGCTCCCGTCTTCCTAGTGATTACTCCACCTTCAAACATCTCAGAAACAGTACCCAATCCATGATACGCCAAGCTAAATCCCAATATTTTCAGCAATCCTTATCTTGTGCTTCCGACTCCAAAACCAAATGGACAATCCTGCGTAAACTATCCTTAGGAAAACACACCCATAACCAACCTATTCCTATTTCCGCTGATGATCTTAACACCCACTTTGCTTCCTGCTCCTCTCATTTATGCCGATGCCTGCTCCTATGCACCATTTCAATCCGGATTCATTCTTTTTTTCCCATATCACCCCTGAGGACCTCTTTATTTCTATTCGTAAATCCCGAACCAATGACTACGGACCTGACAATATCCCAGTAAAACTAATCAAAGCCTCGCTTCCTTCCATCCTTCCAATATTATATCATATCTATAACTTTTCTCTAGACAGTGCAACCTTCCCAACTTCCTGGAAAACCGCTCTGGTCCGTCCACTGATGAAAAACTCAAATCCGGTATCTCCTAATGACTTTCGCCCAATTTCTCTCCTTTCAAACCTTTCTGAACCTTTAGAGCGTCTGGTCCAATCTCAGTTATCCCTCTACCTCGAGCAAAATAACCTTTTGAACCCCCTCCAGTCTGGTTTTCGGCCTGGCTATTCTACTCACTCTGCTCTCTCCCACATTTCCCAAGATCTTCACAAGGCCATAGATCAGCACAAAATAACTATCCTTGTTTTGCTTGATTTTTCCAAAGCCTTCGATTCTGTGGACCATAATATCCTCTTAACCAAACTCCATAGACTCCCAGTATCCACAGGTGCTCTTCAATGGTTTCAATCATTCCTTACCGGCCGTTCCCAGTATGTTGTAGTTCCCAATAAACCCCGCTCCGACTCACTGCCACTAACAAAAGGTGTACCCCAAGGTTCCTCGTTATCTCCTACCCTTTTCTCCATATTCATAAATGATCTTCCGCTCTCCATCAAGCACTCCCAATACCACCTCTATGCCGACGATATTCAGATTTATATTTCCTTTACCCCAAATGAATTTCCTGATGCTATCTCTAAACTTCAGGAGGACATAAATAATATAAGTGCTTGGTCAAACAGCAACAAACTCCTGCTAAGCGCTGAAAAAACAAAAGCCATCCTGATAGCATCACCTGCTCTCCTTAAATCCTTTCCCAGTTCCCCCAACCTTTTCCTAAACAATACTCCTATCTCTTTTCATTCATCTGTCAAGAACTTAGGTATTACTCTTGATCAAACTCTCTCTTGGAAACCGCACATCTCCCAAATATCCCGCCGAACCATAACAACCCTAAAGCAATTCCGTCGCCTCCATCACCTCCTACCATTCAATATTCGTAAACTCCTTGTTTCTTCCCTTGTCTTTCCCCACTTTGACTACGGATGCAAGGTGTACAGCGGACTTTCAGGTGAGCTCGAAGCAAAACTTAAGCGTATTATGAACTGTGCAATACGGTTTGTATTCGGAATCACCAGAGACACGCATATAACCCAGTATTACACCGAGTTAAGGTGGCTTTATCCTCGTTACAGATGCCAGTATTTCCTAGCCTCCTTCCTCTACCAGGTTATCAAAACTCATTGTCCCAGCTACATCTTCCAATCCCTTCAATTTAAATCATCAATTCAGTCCTGTTCTACTAGATCCCGTCTTTCTGACCTCTACCCTCCTCCTCACCGTACTGCTGCCTTTGACAAGTCCTTTCTAGCCAAAGCAACCACTCTTTGGAATTCTATTCCTCCTGAGATCCGTCATGCAAGTACTGCTTCCTCCTTTAAATCGCTACTTTTCAACCACCTTCTCCTTACCCAGTCAAACAGACAATAACTTCAAACTGCAGATGCTATAAATACCAATTATTATTATTATTATTTTTTTTTTTTGTGTGTTTGTATTACTCAAATTATCATTGATGAACCAGCTATTTCTGTTTTGTTTTTTTTGTTTTTCTTATTCCGAAAGTCTGACTTGTAAAGATGTACATATATTACTTCCTTAATTATTTTTTAGTTTAGTATTTTGTTATTCTAAATCATGACCACACTGTTCCGGTCATCAATTATGTATTTTATTTTATTCTTAAGGGACTTTAGTCCCAGGATAATAAAGAAGTTTTTTCATTTCATTTCATTTCACTAGCTGTACACTTCAGCTAGCCCCTGCGGCAACTCTAGTAATCAATCTAAAGAAGAAGGTCTCGAGGCCATCTTCTCTTTAGACGCCTCCGGTGGATTATCAGGAATTGTAGAGGAAGCAAGGATTGAAATTAGTGGATTAGAATGGGAATGGAGTTTGTCATGGAAGGAATGATACCTGGTATGGGCCAAATCAGCTACATATGGAACATGGAGGTCTTGATGAATGATTTTATTTGTGACAAAGTAAGAAGCGTTGAGGATTTTACGAAGGATTTTGGATTGTAAGGATTGGATATGGGAAGAATTGGATGGTTTAGTAGAGCCCCATAGCTCAACTCTGTAGGTCCAGATAGGCCTTATGATTGTCATCTAAATGAGTCTTTTGTAGTTAAGTGAAAGGTTAGAGCGTCATTCTAGTAAATGTTGAAGTAGCCTAAAACATTGAGCAGTTTCTTGTCTTTTCAGTCTTGTATGCAGATTCCATGTAAGGCCTTTGTCAAGCAGGGTCCTAAATAGCGGATCTGTTCAAACGGGACAAGCAGAATATCATTAAAGGACACTGTAGGGCAGGATGTCATAGGTTTTCGACGAAGGGTAAAGGTAATTTGATGGGATTTATTGGAATTGATTTTAATTCTTCAATTCTGACACCATACCTCAAGGTCTCTGATGTGGGATTGGAGAGTTTGAGAGGCAATACTAGGATCATTATGAACTGATAGCACGCAAGTGTCATCGGCATACGTAGAAAGGAATGTGTTAGGATGGGTTGAGATATCAGCTGTATAAACTGTGTAAAGGATGGGTCCCAGAATGCTTTCCTGAGAAACACCAGCAGACTGGGTAAAAAGAGATGAATAGGAACGATTGTGGTTTATTTTTAAGGATCTGTCAGAGAGGTAGGACTGGATGATTAGGAAGTATGTAGGAGGAAGGAATTTACGGAGTTTATACAGCTATCCTGGGTGCCAGACTCGATTGTAGGCCTGTTTTTCGTCGAGAAAGGCTCCCGTGCAGTAAAATCCCAGGAAAAGTAAGTCAAAAGCAAATAAATTACTGTGTGATACGTTGCAGTCCAGTATTCTTTATATGGGAAAATTAAATTTTCCATTATCTGTCCTTCACTTTAAAATAACAGACAAATAAACTTTAAAAAATTTGATTTATGTTTTTCATTTCTGCCGATGATTAAATATAATAATGAATAGACTTTATAAAATAAACATATTTTCTTGTTAATTGCTCTTTTTGCTATCATAGCCTAGATCTCTTATAGTGATAAACTCTATACCTGTCAGAGGTTTTTTAAACATAAATCTCAGTCTAATTTCACCCATGCGAAGCAGGGTCAGTACCCCTAGTAATATATAAATTTAAAAAAATCTTGTGATTTATAGACAAAATTTTATATGATATTCTTAAAAATGACCGAAACATTGGATGAAATGGAATAAATATTGTTGAGTGAAATTGGATCAGTTTTGATATATATGACCTATATAAATTGTAAAACAATAGCTAGATTCTATATTTAAGAAGCTTAAATTATAAAACTGAACTTTTATCCTATGTGGAGGTACTTCTGTGGTAACCACTTTGAGGCTAGTTGTTCACACTACCCTTTAACCTCAACACTTCCTTTTCTGGTTGTGTCATTAAACTCTAGTGAAAAACTTTAACCTATTACCTTTGAATTTTGTTGATTCTAAATTCTGTTTCTTCAAAATCTTTTACTGTTTCAAATACATGAAATTAATCTAGTAATTTTTTATCTTCGCTAATGATTTTAGTAGTGTGGTGGTAAACAGCTTGTGGCCTATTAAAGTATTTTTTTTCCATTTTTGCAATCTTATTTTTCCAGTAGCTCAGCAGACCATTACTGATTCTTGGTTCTTCCCTCTTACAACCTTTGCCATTCCGCACATTGTTGGGCAATAGTTCTCCAATACTTGGTCCCTAGCATCCTACATGCATCCTCCATATAAGACGAGGTCTTTCTCTATGTCTGGTGCTATGAATATTCTCTGTCGGTGTTTTTCCGGGGATCTCATCCTCTGCCATTTGGCCACATGTGGCCAGCCCATCACAGTCTTACCAGCTTAATGTTTCAAAACGTCAGGTTTACCAAGGAGGTTATATCAAAAAATGACTGCCTCTCCTGAGGCATGTCTGGCTGACTCTCCTTAGTCTATAGAATAGAATATAAAATAATTTTTATTGTGGGACAGGGGCCCTTAAGAACAACTGATTTATACAATTCAGATATACAATTTGTCTCGCCAAAAGAAAAAAGGATCCTAATTAATTCTTATTTACATTGATATAAGAAAGAAAAAGTATACAATCAAACAAAAGAGTAAAATAAAATAAAATAAATAACTTCTGATTGATTAATATGTTGAACAAAACTATAACTAAAAATCTGGTACCCGCAGCACACCACTTAAACTTACCTCTGTTGTTAAAATCAATTTAAGAATTTTAAATACAATTACAGATATAAATAAATTGTTTAAGAATTAATTAAATTAAGTTTCAATAGAAACATGTGTTTTATTAAATAATTTATAATATTAATATCTACGACAATCAGTAATTTTATCGGCTTTTCATCACTGTCCATTAACTTGTAAAATTTTGTGTATATGATAGTATTTTTCCCCAAATCTTTAGCTTTCCAACGATATATTATACATCTATATTACTGTTTTTATGTTCAAAAACACAAAAATTACAACACCACTTAGACAAAGTGCAAAACTGGTGTAAGAAATGGAAGTTAAAAATTAACCATGACAAGTCACAATATGTTACATTTACCCTAAGATGCGGAACCTGCCCTCCAGTTTTTATAGACAATCACCCGATACCACAATAAAATACAGTAACACAGTTACGTACTTGGGTTAATCTTTGACAAAAGATTGGACATGGGGACCACACATCAAGACAAAACCTAAAACTCCAAATCATGACTCAAACGATTATATTCGATACTACATAGAAACTGTAAATTACCCATAAGACAGAAGTCAAAGTATATACTTATTTATTAAAACCTGTATGGCCTTACGCTTGTGAAATTTACAGACCAGCTAAAAAGACACACATTCAAAAAATACAAACCTTTCAATCCAACTTTTAAGACTGACAACACACTCAACGCCTTATGTTTCAAACGATACTCTTTATACCAACATACGCATTCTGACTTCAACAAACCACATTCGAATGGTACAAAAGATTCCATGACAAACTACATTGGCACATTAACAAATTTGTTCAAGACATGGCTTCAACTGACATCCATGGCATAACTAGGCATAGGCTGAAAAGGAGTTGGATGAGGGACCTCTTAGCCTAAAATAATAGTTACTGTTTGAATGTTAGGAGGATGCACTACTGGTGCTGTCTCCCTCATGCCCTCCTATGACATTTTTCTTGGTTATAAAATCCTGTTTGCTCATTGTATATATTTTACAAGTGCAAATAAAATCATTAGAAAAAAAAAATAAGTGAAAGTAAAAAATTGCTTCCAAAAATATTTTTGCTATTTTCTTATTTAGTTGGTTATCAAATTCGTTCAACTTCTATATTTAACTGATTTTTATCAATAATAATTTGATGATATGGTAAATTCTATGAAATCCACAAAATTAAAATTACTTTAAAGGTAGAAAATTAAAAATTTTGGTATTTAAGCCCTGTCAGACTATTTCAATCAGAATGAAACCTATATTATATTAAAGCCCATTAAATTTTAAGTTTTAGTTTAATCGAAATTGTTAGTGCCATTTTTGAAAAAAATCATAAAAAGGTGCCAAATGTATAAAGTAGCTCTTCTGATTAGCTGATTTTTATGAAAAAGTTGCTGTAACATCTGGGGTGTATGGTTGTCTTAAATATGAAATTCAGTTTCCTACCACTTTTCATTTTCACCCTAGACTTACCACACACACAGACCTTTCTGCGGGACTCGGTCATATGGACTTGGGGGATCCTTAAATGTATATTTCCAGTGATAACTCAAATTCAAAAATTTTCACAATCACAATAGTTTCCCTACTATATATTTCCTATATAGGTAAGTAAAAGTAAAAATAGATTGATTACTTAAGTTAATTATGAACAATAAACACTAAATTATCTTTTATTCAAAGTTTGATATTTGGTTTGATGAATATCAGCATTGTTGGGTATCATTTTGGGATAAGAATAGTTGGGACTTGAATGATGACTGAAAAAAAGCATGGTGGATATGAGTAGGTAGAGAATTTCAAAGGGTAGTAGAGTGGATAAGAAAGTAATGATCAAAAGTTTTTGTTCTATAGGTTGAAATGTTAAGATCAAAATTATGAGACCTTGTTTTATTTGAGTGGACTGATGATTTAAAGTGCAAAAGATTGTGGATATAGGAAGGGAGTTGGGAGTTAATGGTTTGGTAAAGGTATGATCCTAGGAAATATTGTCTGCAAATGAGGGAAGGAGCCACTTTAACTGGTCATAATAATGTGTCACATGTGTCTTCTAAGTACCGAGGACAAATCTTAAAAATATGTTCATAATTTGCTTTAGCCTGTCCTCAAGTACAGTTGAGAGACCACCGTATACCATGCAGCAATAGTCTAAGTTAGAAAAAATAATTGAGGATACAAGAAGCTAAGAGTGGTGAGTGAGAAAATGAGTGAGGATACAAGAAGCTAGGAGTGGTGAGTGGAAGAATATGACAGATGGGGTGGAAAAGTTTAAGGGTACTAATTGTTCTTCAGGAGATTTGAGCAATATGGGGTTTCCAGAAAAGGGTTTGATCACTGGTAATACCCAGGTTTTTGACAGAGAAAGTAATTGGGTGATAATTTAGGATTAGACTCAGGAATATAGTATTGGGTCTGAGAAAGGAATTGGAACCTATAACTATCACCTGAGTTTTAATAGCATAGGTGCATCACAGGATCATCCTCTCATAAGCCAGGAGGTTTTGCTTATCAGACTGTGATATTACCCATATCTTTTTCGAGCCGTAGTTCAATACCAGTCTGATTAATCTCTTGTACAGCTTTAATTTCTAGACGGATATTTGTCTTACCACCCTAAAATATACATAATACATACATTTTTTCCTCTCACTTTCCTTAGAAGTGTCATTGCCCACTGTTATTAGGAACCCCAGGTAGACAAATTCATTTACTTGCTCAAAATTATATTAGCCGGACCGGGCAGGATCACTAAATGTGCCAAGGTCAGAGGGCATTTACTTGGTTTTTGATGCATTCAAATGTAGTACTAGTCGTCCATTTTTTTATTTAATTTTTTTTTTACTATAGCCACTATGAAAATGGTTTGACTTTTTTTCCAAAAAAAATGTAATTACTGTTTTAAAACTAATTTTAATAATAAATTAAGTGACATTTGACTTATTTATCAGAATGTAAGGCTGGGTTTTCCCCAGGAGGGCAATACTTCAATTTATTTTAAATAAAATTGCTATTTTATTATCTGCCACAGGCTGAATCAAACCATATCAGTTTACTGCCTTACAAAGCTGCCCTGCTACTATTTCCTGTTATCATGTAATGTGTAATGTCTGAAATTTATTCCTACACATTAAAAAAAAAAATAGTTATATTTCCAAGTTATCAAACTTGTAAATGATTGAGATTCACAAACAATGTTCTTACTTTTTTATTATTCTATTTCAGCGTAAATGGCCAGAAGAAGGATGGGATGATGCCACAATTGAGTTATTTTTAAACGATCTGGCTCATATGGATTGCAACAATTTTCCAGAAAACAGTGGAGTCGGTGAAAGAGAAGCTCGATTCGCATCAGGTAAAATCGTTTTAATATCAAAGCACTAACTTTTCCTGTGTATAGCTTTAGTTCAATGAAAAAAAAGTTATTTATATGTAATATTAATTATTACAATTTTTTAGTATTAAAAATCAACATGTAAAAAGGAATGATTTTGTTCATCTATCTCATGCATGCCCTTCACTTAACGCTCCATTCTAATTATCCATTTTTTCAAATGGTATTAAATATTAAATATACTTTAAAAAGTCACATAAATACTACTTCAAATATGCAGCCCATACTTTTTCTTTGACTAAAGTACCACAAAGTAGTTTTTCAAAACAATTGCAGTGAAGTTCTGTCCACTATATCATCATCATAATCTTTCCTCTTTGGACTGTTTTATACAATGTGAGGAGGAAATCTTAAGAGCATTCTCCAGCTCTGCTGGACATTTTAGCACTAAAGTATAAATGTAGCCCTGTTTAGAAATTAAAAAAACTACATCTTTAAAAAGATTTTAAATAGATAGAGAGCTGTATAGAAGAACCCCATGATGTTAATTATGGTGACATCCGAAACTACATCACTTACCCTTTAAATCATCCAAATAATACATCCTCATACACAAATCCTTCCATCACATCCTGGTTCCCCCCTCTCCTACTGACACCGTAAAGTCAACTTCTATTACTTTATCCTACCACCTATATAAAATAACAATCTCAGCTTTAAATTTCCCTCCAGGTAATTCCTTAATCTATATTCATCTTGATTCTTTATTCAGATCCTTTGGTCCGTGCTTCATAGTTGGAAGGGATTACAATGCCAAAGACCAATGGTGGGGCTGCCATACGTCCAACACTTGTGACAGGATTCTTTCCCAGTTCACAAACCCCAATAGCTATTCCATCCTGTCACCCCCAGACTCTACTTATTGGCCTACATCCTTTAAAAAACGCCTCGATATACTCCTCACATCCCTAATAACTAATATTCAAACTAGAATAAAATCCTTAGAGGACCTTTCCTCAGATCATAGACCTGTTCTGCTTTTCATGCATTCCAATCCTGTTCCTAAATGCTTTTTTCTTTTCGTTATTACAGGACATGTTAACTGGAACAACTTTTATTATGAGTTACAAAACAGACTTGACTTTGAAAATTTTGTCAAAAACCAAACAACAAATTGACTCCATTATTAAAGAGCTCACTATTACCACAGTAAAAACCATCAATACCAACACATCACACTCTAAAATTAAAAACCCTCAAGACACTAACAATAAGTCGCCACAGCACATCCACACTCACTTGAAAGAAAAACGCCAAACAAGGACTTAGTGACATCAAACTGGATACCCATCCGACTAAATTTGTTAGACTTAACTAATTAACAGATTAAAAATAGAAATACGAAAATTCAAACTCCAAAAATTACAGAAAACCTCAACATCTTTGATAATTTCTTGTGGATAGCAACAAAAAAACCTACTCAAATTTAAATCCTTTAATCCTCTGCTCTTTACTAATTCCAATAACTGGTCACGATAACAAGTCCCAAATCTTTGGTGAACACCTTTTCAAATCTTTTAAACCTCATCCTGATATCCTAAATACTACCCATGTTGAAGATGTTGAGGCAGAACTAACTATTGTACTCCAGATGTCCCTTCCTCCTAAAGCCTTTCTCCATCAGAAATCATATCATTAAAAAATTATCTTCTAAAAATGCTTCAGGCCATGATCTTATCACAACCCACATCCTAAAACAACTTTCTCAAAAAGCCATACTTTTCCTTGCCTATATATACAATGCCACTCTCATATCCGTGTACTTTTCTGATTCTTGAAAACTTCCAATAATAGAGATGATACAAAAACCCAATAAGCCACCGGAACATCCGCTTTATCTCCCCTTTACCTGATACTAGAAATGAATCATGTGATTCCTGTGGTGGATGTAATATCCCTCATATTGGAGCTTTTGTCCAAAAACCCTTAGTTTTTGAGATGTAGTCAAGGAAACAGAAAACATGCCAACATTTTGGCAAAAAGTGTGAAAAAGAAACCCGGTTCTGGGCAAAATTTTTGCCCGCAAACTTTAGATTTTATGTTTAGCGACCCAAAAAAAATAAAAAGTGAAAAAATCAAAACTTGCCCATGAAAATGTTGATATGCCTAGCCTATACATATAATCTACACGCATGACTGAAATGACAAGATACCTGAAGACAACTGCTGATAGATACCTATCGCTAAACTCTTGACAAACGTTCAAAACTTCCAGTCTATTACAAAAAGCTCATTTACGTCACTATTAGCTTTCCATTGCCAACCATAAGCAGTTCCTTACGCTACAAGATTTAATACCTATTAAAACCCGTCAGCTACGAGTTTCCTCTTCTTCCCCCACTTCGATTATGGCTGCCTAGTGTTTGGCGGAATGTCAGAGAGGCTTGAGATGAGATTAAAGAGACTAATAAACTGCTTCATTAGATTAATCTTTAGGATTTCTAAGCGCTCTCATGTCTCCACTTGGTATGCTGAGTTCAAGTGGCTATACCTGAAGTTTTGACGGCAATGCTTCCTAGGAACCTATGTTTATCAATCCTTCAGAACCAAAAAAAAAATCTGTATGTTACAACATGTTCACCCCACTCTCCTCCATCCACTCAACACAAGATCCCAACCCTTGAACTTACTTATTCCCTTTCATAGAACTACTTCCTTGAAGACATCCTTCGTCATTCGTGCATCTTTATTATGTAATTTCTTACCTATCGTGTATGTCCATATATAGCGTTTCCAAGTCAAATTCAACCTTTTTCGATTTCAATAAGAATCAAATTAACATAATTTTATTTTTTTATGGTTATTTTAATTATACATTATGTTTTTAACCCTTGTGGCTTGTTAACTGTTCCCAGGGGCCTTTTTACATATAATTAGTCACGATCATAATAATAAGTATAACCTATACTTTAATTTTCTGATATTTTCGACAAAAGGGCTGGTAGTCGGGTTTGTGGGGGTTCATTTTATGTTAGTTTTAGAATATTATCGATAGAGGTTTATTTTAACTTTTTCTTATTTATTGGATACTAGGCTCAGTAGCTGCGTTACCATCCTTATTGATTATACTGTCAATTTTAATCGCACTCGCTCAAGTAGAGGTTTATTATAACTTTCTCGTATTTATTGGATGCTAGGCTCAGTAGCTGCGTTACCATCCTTACCGATTATACTATCAATTTTCATCGCACTCGCTCAAGTAGAGGTTTATTATAACTTTCTCGTATTTATTGGATACTAGGCTCAGTAGCTACGATACCAAGGGTTCCTTACTGATTATACTGTTAATTTTAATTGCTCTCCCTCAAGTAGAGGTTTATAATATATAACGTGTTCATATTATTTATATACTTGGAAATATATTTACTTTTTAAAGGATTTGGTTTTTGGTATTATTAATTTCAGTTGGTTGCTCTAGAGTAGATTAGGTTTGAAATTTTTTTATCAATTAAAATTGCGTGTATACAAATTGTGATGTTCAGCTGATTATTATCAAACTCCAACATATTAACCAAAAAGATAACTCAACTATACCAATAAAAAAGACTAGTGGTAACTCGATCGATGAAAAATTACCAAAACTTAAAATAAACATGCACTAGACCATCTGACTAAAAAAACACATCCTCTAACTGAATGCCCGAAAGCACAAATACAGAAATTAGGATATAAAAGAAACATGAATGAGTTAAAACCAATCAATGTTTTTGCGAATGAACTTTAAATCAATAAAATGTTTATTATTATGGTAGATTTCGGACTGAATAAATTCTTCCATAAATACTCAATTTTTTATTTCATCAGCATGACGTTTCGGGATATTCTCCCATCTTCAGAAGTTTTGTTATATATTCAGAACTCCCAGCATTTTCACTAATACACACATTCAACTAGGTAAATTAGTAAAAATGAAGTCAATATTTAAAAACATCAGATCTGAGCAATACTCTTGTATCGATCTGAGCAATAATAAAATGTTTATTTGCCAAACCACCGAAAAACCAAATACAGAAATTAGTATTGAAGAAATTGAAATCAATCTATCCTGGTAGGAACCATGTTAAAATTAAAAGTATGATAAGTATAAGAACTGTTGGTAACGCAGCTATAAAGTTAAAATAAACCTATTCTTGGGCGAGCGAGATAAAAATTAATAGTATAATCGGTAACGAACTCTTGGGAACGCAGCTACCGATCCTAGTATTGAACAAATCCGAAAAAGTTAAAATAATCCTCTACTTAAGCGAGCGCAATTAAAATTTATAGTATTATCAGTAAGGAACCCTTGGTAACGTAGCTACTGAGCCTAGTATCCAATAAATACGAAAAAGTTAAAATAAACCTCTTGTTGAGCGAGCGCAATTAAAATTAATATTATATTAGGGATATGAACCCTTGGTAACACAGCTACTGAGCCTAGTATACAATAAATACGAAAAAGTTGAAATAAACCTCTATTGATAATATTATCGCCCACAATTCTAAAACTAAAATAAAACAAGCTCTCGCTAATCCGACTACCAGCCCTTGTATCGAAAATGTTTGAAAATTAAAGTATCAGCGATACTTATTATTATAATCGTGACTAATTATATATAAAAAGGCCCCTGAGAACAGTTAACAAGCCACAAGGGTTAAAAAAGGTTTAATTTGAAATGGAAAAGGTTGAATTCGACTTGGAAAAGGTTGAATTCAACTTGTAAGTGCTATATATGTCCATTCATACTTCTCAATCCTTAACTGCCTTCAAACATCAACTATTCATCCATCTTCTAGAATATCTGTCTACTATACCTTTATTAAGTTGAACCATTTAGTCTCTTTATTCTTTATTAAATTTTTATTGTTTTAAATTTGTATCTTAATATTTAACTGTTTAAGTATATGTTTTTGTTATTTACAATCCTTTTACCTATGTAAATAATTAAGTTTGTTAGTAATTTAATCTATTTAATGTATTCTGGCCTGATGTGCGAGAGACTAAGTCCCAGAATAACACCTTTTTTATATTCTGTGTTTTCATCAAATTTTATTCATGTTTTTATTTTTTAGGTTTGGTTGCACGAAGGCACTTTAGACTTGGACATGGTATTGGTAGGTCTGGTGATATAGGTGAAGTACAACCAAAGGCAGCTGGCTCAAGTTTGATGACAAAACTTGCCAATGCTCTTCTCCTTGATACAATCAGATTTATGGGTTTGTTGTTTTTTTATTTTGTTATTTATGTACAATAAATAATTTTTCTTTTTGGTTATATTGCTTAAAATAGTTTCATATATAGTGGTGGAACCTCAAGTTAGCCCAGTAAAATAAGGATATTTGTGGGAATTAATTTGGACAAAGCTGTAAATCGTTTTAATACCTCTTAATGGTCTTAAATAAAAGTAATCTGTGTTTGCACCATCAGAGATAGTGAGCAAGCAAGATTATTCTAACAGCGGTATTGCATATTGTATGTTTGTGACTACAAATCCCTTGGTACACTTACATGATATTGTGTAGTGCACCTAAGGTGGGGCTTACATGATACTTTGATGATGATGCGGACGAGATCGATAGGCAGATAAATAAAACTCCACCGCTAACCTCTATACTTTATCCCATACAAGACCCTTCATTCTCTAAAGAACCCGGACCGTCACAGGAAATATCCCCTTAGTTCCTTCAATAATACCCTAAGAGAAGAAAATGCTTTTAAACTGATAAATAAATGCTAAATCACTTCTCCAATGAACATTTTTATTTTTGTATATTCAATTTTACAGCAGTTTAGTCGTAGGTACTTACCAAGTGTAAATATAATGTGGTGAAAAAGCCTATTTCTATTTATCCAACCTATTTTTTTTTTTTTTTTTTAAATATGTCGTGCGTAATGTAAAAAATATTATCAAATCAAAATAGAGAATATGTTGATTGAAACGTAACAAAAAAGTACTTTTAGGCCTAACTTGAATTTTTGAATTTTTGAAACAAGCTGCCATTTGGCCAGTCATAATATGGTTTATGTTGTGAATTTCGTTATTCACAGTAAAAAATATGGCAGCAGTTACTGCGGAATATTTTAAATCGGCCATATTCAGCTAATATTCCTCACAATCCTTCTGAAAATCTATAAACAAATATTTTTTTGAAGGATCTTACGGACCGAATCTGAAATTTAAAGAAGCTATTTGACTTGATATTTGATGCTCTACAACTTTTATTCTATGACTGTTTTCAATTTGGATAGTTGTTTCCAACTTATAGTTGTCTTGTAGTGGCCAAATTGGGTTTTTCAACAAAAATGGAAAAATTTGCCTATTTCTGACGAACGATTGCGGCAGTAAAAGTTAATTAATTCAATAACTAAGATATTATTTAGAAAGAAAATTTAACGCTCTTTCATTTTGGAAAGAAACATATTTTCTGTAGGAAGCACCGTTTACGAGTTATAGGTGAAAAACTGAAAAAAAGTTAAAAAAATTGGAGGTTTTCGTCTCCAAAAAGTTAAGCTCACTATCTGTGATGGTGCGAACTCGGATTACTTTTATTTTTGACCATTATAAGGTATTAAAATGATTTCCAGCTTTGTCCAAATTACTTTCCACAAACCTTGAATTTTAGCCTTATTTTACTGGTCTAAGTAGAATTAGGAAACTTACATTATTGAGGATCTTGATTTAATGATTTATCTTATCAAAGCAATTTCTTACAAACATACATATATTTTTATATAAGAAGAAGGGATTCTGGGACTAAGTAAGTCTCCTAAGAATAAGATCCCATCTGAAATGATATGAGAGTTACATCTGCAGTATGTATATGCAAAGAACAAAAATTAGGAATATTAGAACTGAAATTCGAAAGTCTTGTATTAGCTATTATACCAAAGGGAATCCTAATGATGACTCACAATGTGGCAAAATAAGTTTGTAAATTATTAAGCCTATTTAATGAATTTTAGCCAAACATGTTTTATTATCACAAACTTTTAAAAATCTCAAGAACTTGACCTTGACTATTGGCTGCATTTGTCATACAATCAAAATTTGAACCCTGTTCTAAAATAACTATAACTGCTATTAAATTATGGTAACTGTTATCTATGGGGAGCCCGTGGCTGAGTGGCTAGCGCACTAGTCTCGCAGGCTAAAGGTTGCGAGTTCAGATCCCAGGACTTTATCAAGGATATAATTAAATGGGGATTCACTCACAACCTCTCCACCGGTTATGTGAAACCCATCAGCCTACTGGTGGCAAATTTAGAAGCAGAAGTAGGTGTAGGGAGTGATGTTCCTACCCTATAAAATTTCATTGAGAAACGTGGTTAGTACATTCTCCCAGGAGATTATACCACACGGCCTGTCGCGCCAGAGAGAAAGAAAAATTGTTATCTATAATTGTAAAAAAAAAAATGTATTAGTTCAAGAATTACTATAATTATTACTGTACTGATAATCTTATAAACTATTAAACGTGAAAATTTACTAATTTTTCTGATTCTAAGGCAGGTAATGGCGACTTCTACTCTATGAGAGCTATGTATTGAGGTTTTCCAGGGGTTTACGTTTTTCTTAATCAGTTTAGGTTTACTCGATGGGCTTTCATCCCACATGGATTGCCACCTTTTTACTATTTCTGTTAGGGGGCGGGCCAGTTCCACCACCTCCAGTGAGGATCGCTGCAGCCCTACCAGGCAGAGTCAACGCTTCCTTATCATCTTTGTCGTCCATCTCGTTCCCAATTATACCCACATGGCTGGGGGCCCAGACGAAGAAAACGCATTCGTGAATGTGTTGGATGGTTGGATGTACAGAGTGAATATTGTTTAATCCATGGAGTGCACTTAGTGAGTCGGAAATAATTGTTACATAGTCCATCGTGATGTTCAACATGCAAAAATAGAGAGCGGAGGCAATGGCATTCGGTTCGGAGGTATAAACATTGCAGAGGTGGTGCTGCAGTTTTCTCTTATGTGTCGATTTGGGGTAACGAAGGCACAAGCCCTTGAGCTATCTGACCTCGAGCCATATGTATATATTGTAAAATGGTTTGGTAGGTTCTGGAATTGTTCTTGATATTGCAAGGGCGTTGTACTGTGTTTAATTTGGATAGCTGGAGGTACTATTTCGGAGGGTGGTAGGTCCAAGGAGGCGTGTTTGTTTCTGTTTTTTTGACTGCTATAACTTTCAGCTCACTGACGATCAAACTGAATCTTTCTGCGATGGGCATTGTTGTATTTTCATTTTCTTGAAAATTTAGGTTTGAAAATATACGGATAGGTTGGGTGTGAGGGTCAGAGGTATAAGCGAGGTAGTATTTCCAGTTTTTGATGCCAGAAAATCAGTGGTTGGTATTCTGGATTCAGCACATAAACTTAATATGGGGCTTGTTTTAAAGGCACCTGTAGCAATGCGGATACCGGTATTATGAAGCGTTTCGAGCTTAGACAATTAATTAAAATTAATTTTCAAAAATGTTTAATTATTTTATTTATTATTTGAAAATAAAATGTATATCTGTAGAGACTAAAACAAAAAATAAATTACTCAAAATGCCCCCTTTTGCCTTTGCACAGGCATTTAATCCCCATGGCCAGTCAAATTCTTTGATTAGTACTTAGCAAGGTCAGAGAATTCTAATTCAAACCATTTGCTGCATAATCTACCATTATTATATTTAAATGTGGGTTTCTAAAAATTTTTATATCAAATTGATGTGGCTGCAAGAAGAAATAATATGAAAAAACTTAATTTAATTGAGAACCAAAGAAAAGCAACCTAAAAACGGATTACTAGGTTAAAACCATTGGTCAAAATAATAGTGGTGATTCAAGACGTACTAAATGAACCAATAAAAATGTATAAAAAATGAACCAATAAAATGCATAAATGAACCAATAAAAAAATCAATGAATAAAACAATAAATTAATGGTGATATATTACGGAGTTAGTTGCTTCTGCTGTTTTAAGAAAATATTGTACCTTTTGGAAGGAAATAAAAGGAAAAGTTATCTGTTTACCGAGGATATAGTAAGTTTTGAAAGGAAATGTTTTTAGCACTTTTTGGAATGAAATGAAATGTGGATTTAGTACCTTTTGGAATGAAATGCAATTTTTAAATACATTTTTAAAGGATTTCGAAGTTTTTTAGATAAAATCTGATTTAGATGAAACTAAACCAAATTAGTTTACAAATTTGTCAAAATATCAATTTAAAAAAAGATTTCCTTTAGTACATTTTGGAAATCAACATCTCCATTTCCAACAGAACTATTTGTCGGTTTCAATCTTTTCTGTCTTATAAGACTTAAACTGTTACCATTCCTAATCTTCCTTCCCTACCCTTTCATCAAGTGTGGCCCAGAGCTTCTTCAGCATCTCCCCTCTCCTTTCCGATTTCTCTATAAAAATCTTTCCAATAATATCCATCACTGCTCCCATCATTTATATGCTATCAAGTCATTAGTAGAATTAGCCTATGTTCATGTAGAGCTACTTGCGGATCCGACTGAGATATTAAATAAATTTAAACAACACTTTGACTACGGATTCTACGCATTCTAAATACGGAAAATAATAATCAATCTCCTCACTCTGAATATCAGAGCGCTGAACCATGGATAGACGCACCGAGTAAAGAGGAAGTCGAAATGGCGATAGGAAAATTAAAACGTTATAAAGCTGCAGGAAATGATAATATCATGAGTGAATTAATCAAGGCATGTGGAGAAGCGGACGTTTCCAAATTACATGTTTTAGTTAAAAATATATGGGAAAATGAAAAAATGCCTGAAGAATCAATACTTATTCCAATTCATAAAAAAGGACCGAGGACAAATTGTAACTACTATCATGGGATCTCTCTTCTCCCAGTTTGCTATAAAATATTCTCGTCAATACTAACTAGCCGAATCATGGAATACGCTGAGGAAATTATCGGAGACTACCAATGTGGTTTTAGGCGGAATTGCTCGACTATTGATCAAATATTTTCCTTGCCTCAAATAGTAGAGAAAAAATTGGAATACAACGGTGTAGTCCATCAACTTTATATTGATTTTAAAAAGGCTTATGATTCCATCAGAAGCTGTATAACATCATGTTTGAACATGGAATACCTAGAAATTTGGTAAACCTTGTATAGATGTGTTAGTCAGAAACATTCCATAAAGTTAGAATCGGTCATAATTACTCCAAGAGATTTGAGGGCGATCGGGTTTGAAACAGAGTGACTCCCTTTCACCTGTTTTATTTAATATAGCTTTAGAATATGTCATAGAAAAGGTAATGTGTACCGAGAAAGGCTTAAATATGGGTGACAAGATTCCGGTTTTGGGGTATGCCGATGATTTAGTACTGCTAGGTGAAGACACGGAAACCATACAACTAAATACAAGTGTGTTAATAAAAACCGGTAAAGATAAAGGACTTGAATTAAATGCCAATAAGACGAAATATATGATTAGTAGCAGAAACGGTGGCGATCTTAGTGATATTGATATATCAGGGCGTACTTTTGAACACGTAGAGAAATTCAAGTATTTAGGTTCAATGATAACAAGAAAAAATGAAATCCAGGAAGAAATAAAGTCCCAGCTAAAGGTGGGAAATGCTTGTTATTATTCAGTTGCTAAGTTACTTAACTCGCGACTTCTATCTAAAAACTTAAAGCTTAGAATTTATAAAACTATTATTCTTCTGACGGATCTTTACAGATGTGTGTGGGTGGCCACTTACCTTGAAGGATGAACAACGGCTTAAGGTTTTTGAAAATAAGGTACTGCATAAAATATTTGGTCCGAAGAGAGATGAGGCCACTGGAGAGTTCAGAAGGTTGCACTACGTGGAACTTGTATCTGGTGAATATAATTGAGTTAATAGCATCGCGGAGACTCAAATGAGCGTAAAAATTTGTTGGGCTCGGTGAGGAACGGATTCCGAGAAAGTTGGTATTTGCTGATCCGACTGGTAGGCGTCCGAAAGGTAGGCCGAAGTGTCGATGGGACGATTTTCTTTGTGAGTATTGAATAAAAAAACATCACATCAGTGAATATTCTTAAATAGTTCAGTTATCAGCTTGATTAAGATTACTTCATTCAATAATGTAATAAGGTTATTAGTGTGATTATGTAACATTTTAATTGCCAGTAGCAATAGTATGTACAACTTTAATCATTTAAGATGAAGAAGTTGGTAGGGGGTGCGGTCATCAAGAAGCTACACACCAATGAGGTTTTTGCTTATTGGTGTATTGTTTTTCAATGACTGCACTCCTAACCAACTTCTCCATTATATATTCTGTACAGTAAACAAATGTTCCACCATCTTGAGTCATTTTAGTTATATATTTAAAATATTATCTCATAATTTTAATTTTTATAATATTTTTAGGTGTAAAAAACTCAGCAGGATGTTTTTTAGTGCCTATGGCTACTGGCATGAGTTTGGTTTTATGTATGCTTACTATCAAACAAGATCGTCCAGGTGCTAAATTTGTCTTATGGTCTCGCATTGACCAAAAATCATGCTTCAAGAGTATATTAACTGCAGGTATAAAATCTATGTTATATAAAATAGACTCATAAACTGTTTTTTCTCTGATTACCCAATTTATATATTGTTAAGAACTCTTTGTATATAATATAAATTATATACATTAATATATTGATCAAAATGCGTGATAATTTTGTGATAAGATTATTTTCATGTATTATTTATGTAGTGAAAAAAAAAATGTATTAGATGTTATTAGATGATGGTTACTGCACAAATATCAAATTTCTTTGTTTAATAATAATAAACTTGCAATACCTAAATAGAAAAATTTCCTCCTGTGGTCTTGAAATGAAGTTCCCAGAACTGAACGCTCGCTCTACCTGATTTAACTTGGCTGATTTAGACTAGATGTATGCATTAAAAAAAATTAATAGTTTAAGACAATATTCAAAATCTGAAGTTATGCTTAGTCTCGATGAAATAATGATATTATTGCTAGTGCTATATGTCTATACCATTACTATAGTAGCCTAGGAGCTTCATTCAATTAAAGGACTTACAGCTAGAAAATTTAGTGTTAATTTGTTTATCCTCATTTCCTCTTGTACCTTAATTGGTTATTGCTTTTAATTTTTTTTTTCAATGTTTCTATCGGTGGAAATCTGAATATATCTGTTGTAATATACCCATTTTTTATAATTATTGTAGTTAATTATTTATTATTGATTATTGTGTTAGACAGGCTAACAATAAGATAAGAAGTAAAATTTAAATTTAAATATCAGCTCCAATTTGATTGTATGTTTACAAACATAGCATCCATTTTGGATGCTAAGAAAAAAGGGTTCTAGCAGGTACCTACCAGGTAAGAGATAGGTAAAAAAGGGTCAGTCAGAGTTGGAGTTATGAGCTGATAGGAGTCAGTAGTTTTCACTGGGAACTTGGAGAGTGTGGAGCTGAATAATGAAGAGGGATCTTGGTTAGCCTGCATATTGTTTGTGTTATTATTGTAAGTTATAATTATAATTAAAAAGTTGTATAAACATTTGTGCCTGATTGTCAAGAACCCATTATATACCCTGAGAGTAAAATGAATAATAATAAAGTAAATATTGTGATAATTAATTTTTTTTTATGAAAGAATATTTTTTTAAAATAAGCATATTATACTGTATTGGATTTAGTTATACCTTTCTGCAATGACTGAGCTAACTATCTTCATGGTTAGCAAACAAGAAGTTGCTCCTCTTCAATGTAATGTTCTTAGCTGTTGGACACTTATAGCCCATTGGCTAATCTCCTGATTTAGTGTATCTATCTCTTTTTTAGAGTTTTAGCATATTTAATATTGGTAGTTTAACTTATTTAAATAACTTACACAGCCAATCTGGAAATTAAAAAAGTAAGTAATTTGACTTCTTGCCAAATCACTAGACTTAACTTTTTTCAGCCATTTTATATAAATAAAATATAAGTGTCAACTATACTTTGAATGACTTTATTTTAAAGGTCTGGATTATTCCTATATTCTTGGAAGAATCCCTGAGCTGGATTCCGTGAGTCCATGCACATTTCACTACTTGCTTATCTGATAGAAGCTTGTATATTGCTCATCTGCCAGTTGTATATTCCTGCCAATGCATTCATAAATTCGTTCAATACATTTTCTGAAATTTTATATTGTTTCTCTTTCTTCTTTATCCAATTTTGTTTTTTTCCTTGTTTCATACCTATTACTAAACTTTATTTTAATAAAGAACCTCCTATCTTTTAAAATAGAGGAGGTACGGAGTATCCCTGAGTCATGATTGTCATACAATCGAAAGAGAAATGACTAAACAACAACCCAATCTTTTAAAATGATTGTATTAGGAGTAAAGTCACCTTTATTTAGGCCAGCAGAATAAGTATTTCTGGTGGAAATAAATTTTATTGAAGCAGGAGATCGCTTTAGTTCATGTCAAATAGAAGTATGCTTGGTATTTTCTGTCTCTCAACATAAGCTTAAGTTATAAAATTAAAATAAAAGATGAAATGTTAGGATTTTTAAATTAAATTTCATTTTATTGAAAAATTAATTTAAAAAATAATAATAATAACTCAAAAACTGTTCTTTAAAGGAAAAAGGGTTTTATTTCAAGAATTAAAGAACATCAAAATTTGTTTCATAAGAGCATCTAATATTGTATAATTTGTCGAGAAATATAGTTGAAATCTGTGATCTAAGGTTACCATTTTTACAAACATTGCTAACTAACTAACCTAACACCTTCTTTACCAGTGAAATTTCTGTTCTAAGTTATAAATCTTTTTAGTAACAATTTTTGTTTAGAGAGTACCTATATTTCAAATCTGAATACTATATAATCAACAAAGTGTGTGCCATGATGCCATCTTAAGGGCACTGCAAAATATCCAATGAAACGATTCGGAGATTTTCTTGGACAGTTGGAATTAGATATTTTCTATTATTCCAAGGAAAATTGTAGATATCTGTTTTTAATTTTTCACTTTTAAATGGGTAATGGCTTTTAAAAAGGAAAGTTTTCCAATTTTTTTGAGAAATTCAAGAATTTAGAAAAAAATCTGATGTATTTAGGGTGCTGTAGAAAAATATCCGGTTATTTAGTGAGCCGTAAACTGAAAAAGTTTGTGAATCTTTATCTTATGTGATGCTCTCTCATTCAGATAAGTGAGTGAGTCAGACTGTCTCCCTCACCCACTTTATCTGTACTAACTGCTGCTTACTCATTATTCATTCTTGGATTGTTTGAAGAATTCAAAAAAGAAAAATATTTAGTGATGGAGAAGTTGGTTGAGGGTGCGATCATCAAATAAAACACTAATAAGATAAACCTATTTTATTGTGTGCCGACTTTTCAGCCTACATTATAGATGAAATCTGGGCTAGCAAGTCTACTTCTTGAGATACTCTCAGAGTCAGTCCTGATTGAGGCCCACTAAGTAGGCTGTGAAGTCGGCACACAATAAAATGAGTTTATGTTATTGGTGTATTTTATTTAATGACTACCAATACCCTCAACAAACTTCTCCAACATTTATTCTCAACGGTCAACAATAATTCCATCATTATAAAATATTTAATGGTTCACTCTAGGAACAATCGACACACCCAAGGTATCCTCTTATTGAAAAATTCAATAATCTACACTAATCATAGTTGTATGGTTAAAGAGCATCGGATGTTTCTAATCAGGGCTGCCCACCATGAAAAAGCTAAGTCAAGCAAAGAGAAAAAATTAGTACTCATAATTGGAAGCGAAAGCGAAACAATCATAGAGAATTGACTAAAATGCAACAATCGATGAGTAGGATCAATATACTCAAGGTCCTGAATGGATTGAAAGGCGACATGTTCGATCGATCAGGAGGATTGATATCGGTGGCATGTTCCCATAACTACATTACCGAAGACCATGGGCACGAGGTGAAATTGATCGAACCCTCTGGTGGGAGCACCAGCAATCAGGGGTGAATACAGATTGACACCAACCAACATGTTGATGAAGCCTGGAACACCAAGAAAAGGGTCAGCCAGGGCAAAATATGAAAGCTGCTTGACCATCCTGGCAGAGATAGGTCATCTTAAGAGCACGGAAGTGATGTGGTTGACCACTAGGGTGCACACCCTGAAGTTGGTGTCACCCAGCATCGAGCAGAGACGTAAAGTTACCCATCCCTTAACATCTCCCATTACCACTTTAGTGGGCTTCCGATTTGGTATGTGAATTCCGAAGTGATGAAATAGTATTGACTTCCTGAGTCAACTAATAGCAAATAAAAAAAAACAAATTGAGTTTAAAATTACTTTAGGTGTTTTATTTCAATTGCTTCATTTCTGTACTATTTTATACATCTTATTGAACTGAAACAATGGATATTTATTGGTTATTATTCTGAATCTTAATATTTTTAGGGGTTGAAAATCTCTGTGACTTCATTTTCAGTGAAATTATGTTCTTGTCAATTATTGTAATTAGTTATTGATAAATTTTTTTACAATATAAGTATGTTATATTTTTTTGAGGGATTAAAATTGTTTTAATGTTTAGGTTTACAGCCAATCATTGTTGAACCCATTTTGAGTGGAGATGAATTAAGAACAGATGTTCATGGAATGGAAACCCAGATTACAACTCTTGGTTCTAACAATATTGTCTGTGTACTCTCAACAACAAGTTGTTTTGCTCCACGAGCATCTGACTCTTTGGAACATATTGCTACATTATGTAGTCGCCACAACATTCCTCATCTCGTAAATAATGCTTATGGATTACAGAGTGCTCGTTTAATGCATTTAATACAAGAAGCTGCCAAGTTAGTTCTCTTCATAATTATCCTCTTGTCAATTTTCTTGATTAATTCTTAATTCTGTACTTTATTTATATGAATGAAATAAATATTTTGTTATTTTGTCTACCTTTTAAGTCTAATGTAACTTATACTATTTAAGTTTTATACATGATAAATTAACTTGTTTTCAAAGTGCTAATTATTTCTGAACTTCATAGTCTAGGTTGGGTCAAATGATTGTATGGATTTGCACCTTCATTATAGTTCTCCAAGCTTGTGTTCAGAAATTTCCTGGAGGTCACCATACAGTTTAGCAGCCAAGGGCTCTTATTATCAATAGACAGACGTAAAACTACAGATATGCTTAATTAATAGTAATCCTCAAGTACAAGGAAACCACAAGTTTCACTATCTGTAATGGGTGCATTTATGATGAAAAAGTAGTTAAAACTCGTTCCCATCGGTATCATGTGCTAGTTTTTCTTATTCAACCCTGAATCCTTGGGTCAAACGGAAAAAACAAAGAGAGACAAAAATATTCCTCATTTAATTATACATATAAAGTATTCCATTAAATTAGCTTGTATTTGCCAGTTTCCAGTAATCCGCATTTGAAGTTGAGTATAGTTTAAAGCATATAGCTAAAAGCAAATTTAATGCCACATTTCAAGATAAATATATAGTTTAAGATAAAAGTGGTATTATAAACTACACTTTAGGTCATTTAAGTAGCTTTAATTTGAGAGTTGGTTCTAATAGATGATTTCTTACACAGGAGTTATCAATGCTTCTTGGTAACTATTTAACCTATAGATGTTTAATACATCTCAAATTAATGCTAGTTAAATGTATTATGAAGTTGTTTATTTCTGTTACCTTCATAGGAAGTTTAGTTTCCATGATATTGACCTAATTAAAGCTATACGTTGGTGATTTCTCGTTTCTTGGAAATCAAAGTTTTTTGGGGTGATACCTTGTTTTTTGTCTCAGTTCTTTAAATTGAATCGAAATTCAAGTATAGAAATCTTACGATTTAAAGTATTGAGTTGTCTGAAAAGTTTGTATAGATTTTTATAATAAAATTTACCTTTTATTTTTTCTTCTAAAAATTAATCACAAAGGTAATGTTTATTTATATGCCTTTAATCCTCATGGAATTAACTATGTTTACACGCAGAATTCTTCTTTATTAAAGCTCAGTAGTGTAGTTTATTGCAAACCAACATGAGTCATGATTCAGTTCATTTTCGTTTAGATTTAGATAGAGGTATAGATCAGGAGACTTCAATTTGGAAGGCCAAACCCGGGATCAGGTTTTTGATCATCTAAAGAAGGCTGGGTACATCTGTCATTACGACGTTTGGGTTCCCTATTAGCTCAGTGAAAGGAACCTTATTGGAAGGATTTCATATTGTGATTTGCTGCTGAAAAAAATGTGGAGAATCCATTTTTGAAACAAGTTGTTACTGGTGACGAAAAAATGGATTCTCTAAATCAACACCAGCCGAAAAAAATCTTGGGGATTGCCTGGAACAATGCCGCTTGCAACACCAAAGGCCGGCTTGCATCCAAGAAAGGTGATGGTGATGCTCTTTTTGTGGTGTATTTGGTGGGATTGGAAGGGACGCATACATTACCACAAAACCAAACTATAAATACAGACTTTTACTGCACACAGTTAGATCGATTGAAGGCAGCAATTGAAGAGAAACGGCCAGAGTCGGCAAATCGGAAAGGAGTGCTATTCCATCAAGACAAAGCTAGGCCCCATGTGTCTTTAAGGACTCAGCAAAAGTTATTAAGCTTTAGATAGGAGGTTTTACCTCACCCGCCGTATCTCCTGACATTGCTCCTTCGGATGAGTTGTAAGGAGGCAAGAAACGGTTCTCCCATTGTAGTTTATCTCTTCTAGTCCTCTTTTGATTGCATCAGTGGGAGCCGTTGAGTGGAGTCCCATTAAAATTGTACTTTTTTTTAGTTTAAGCAGTTAACAAGCTTTTTATAACTCTCTCAAGAGTTTTTATTGATGATCTTAATATGGTTTAGTCATGAGAAACATCTGAAATTCAGTTTGATTAAATCAGGAATTTCTTGAACAAGCAATAATGTCATGAAATAATTAATTTTTGTGACAATTATGGATGGTGGATATGGATCACTAAACCTAGAAACTCCAGAATCTGATTTGAAATTTCGGCTGTAACTGCATTTGAATATTTCAAATTTTGGATTGGTATGTGCACTTGAAGAGTAGCTCTGCTCCCTCCCCCTTCACTATGTTCCTGAATTTCCTTTTAATTTTATAGCTCTTCAATGACAGTCTGTCTTAGGGAGATTATGTATAGTTTAATATATAAATGAAATTGTTTAAACTCTGTATCATACCTATGAGGTGTCTGGTCATTCCACATTATTAGTTTTCAGTTTACGGAGGTAGTTATTCCACATATAATTTAATTTAATTTATGTTCATTGACATTTACAGCAGTATTAAATTATACAACTGGTAAATATGCACAATGATGTAATGAATTGCAACAAACCGGTAGAGAAACTCAAATAGTAGCATAATTGTAGATGTAGTGTTCCATGTTAACATAAACGTGGTAGGATCATTTAATATTGAACAAATTTATTAGCCAAAATCAATGTAGTTTTTATATTTTAAGTTAAATATAGTGAAACCACAAACTTAGCATGTTACAATCTTAACTGTACCTTATTCTCAATATTAAAAACACTAGCTATGTTTTTGAAAATAATAAACCTCTTGTCTTTTTAGTATTACAGACCATTAATCAATAAAAGTCTATAAGCCTTAATTAGTATACTTATTTTTTTATTTTATATAACTTAATTGTGTATTATACTTAATTCAATCTAATCTATCCTCTGCTACTTTCATTTCCGACATAATTGTTTTTAAATTTACCACTTATTTTATGTTAGTCAAAGACAGAAAGGATTTATTTTAAAAATGCAACAGTTGAAGATTTATTCTTTGGGGAAGAATCTTCCCTTCTTATTTTTATTTCAAAGTTTTTTGTTTATTTTAATCTAATAATAATTTGTTTTGGGGAAAGTTGGAAAATCATTAATCTTTGTGTTAAAAATGATGTATGTAAACTTGAAGACTTATATTTATTTTAAAAACACCATATTTTAGCAATGATTTTTATGTCAAAATGCTTCGAATTCTTATGTTACCAATCCAACAAGAGTGTAAACATTGATAATTTTCTCAAAATGCTTACATTAAATATGGTTTAGTAGTACTGTTTTAAACAATAATTATGAAGTGTCTGAATTAGCATAACAGCAACCATTTAGTTAGTATTTGTCTTTGTAGACTGAATGCCTTTGTTTAAAATATTCTTAAAGTGGCCTTATAATTTGTTTTTTTATTTTTGTTTTCCTCTTATTATTTATGTATCAAATAAATAGATCTTTATTATAAGTTTTAGTTTTATTTTTTTTATTGAATGTTAGTCCTATTAAACAATGTTAGTTTTCTTTTAAACTCTACAATAAAGATGTTGTCAAATAATTGCTGTAGACTATTAAATTTGTTTCAGGTATTTTAACAGCATTGCCAAAAAATGGCAAGGGCTTACAAGGTTAAGCTTGTTCATGGGGTATTTAGTTTGTTTTGTGCCAATTTGTACATATTTGTGGTATTTTTATCGGTGGTTAGTGTTTGTGCATGTTTGGGCTTGCTGTTGTTTGGCTGATGTTTAACCTTTGAACCCATAATGTGCATTCATATTTATATTCACCATTATTTTGTTTCATTTGTTGCCAATGTTTCAGAAAGGGAAGAGTTGATGCATTTGTACAGAGTACAGATAAGAACTTATTGGTCCCTGTTGGTGGTGCAATCATTTCAGGATTTGACAAAGGTCTCCTAGAAAGGATATCTCGAAATTATCCTGGTAATTAATTTTGTTAGCATTCACTTAAGTTATATAATGTTAGAGTTTAATAAAATTAAAAAAAAAAAAGAGTATATCTTAATTTGCTTTCGATCTATTCTCCATATAATAGAGTGGCTACATTTATAATATAAAACATATTCAAACAAAGAAGGGTTACCAGATCATGGTTCTCTACATTATCATCTCTTAATGCATTTTAGTGTAATAAAATACTCTATAATATTTTTTTAAAATTGATACAAAATCGGCCAACATCACCATTGTTGTGGATTGTCTGCATCAATAAAATAAATAACATACCAGCAATATATGAATTAGTATTTTTTAAACAATTTAGCTAAAACATAATGTCATTTATTAATAATTAATGACTTCAGATGGCTACGCTACCTAAGGTAATAATAGATGTTTTTTAATTTCTTCAACAGCTCATAAAATGTCTATATTTATGGCTTTATTAATATAATGGATACAAAAGGTTTATTATATGAGACATTTTATGAAAATATGGAATAACTCCTCTCTTTCTTTAAGTTAACATAATGTGCAGTTTTCTTTAGGTTCAAAATAATAAATATTATTAAATAATAAAGGCTTCAGTTTCCAGAAAGTAATATTTGTGCAAATATTTTATGGGATTATAACGGGACATTTAATAATAGGTACAGTTATGGTTTAAGTCTATTGCTATAGATCAGTGTATATAATGGGTTTTATTTACTGGTGGTAATTAAATTTTATTTATCTTATCCCATCATATGATTTGATAATAATTTCAGTGTTTCATGCTTTTCTAACTAAAATATACATGGGGCTTTTATTTATGATATTGAGTGTTTGTTAATGACAAATGATATGGTATATAATTGGTGTGACAAATTTTTGTATTATCATTATTTTATATTTTTGTACCAAAAATGTTTTTTTGATTTTATGCATTTCCTTAAGTTTTAAAGCATACAGATTCAAAATTTTATGAATCCTAGTAAATTAGTAACCTTTAAGTAAAGGCAGAAATTAATTATATTCTGTCAAATTTTATTATCCTGACTGAGCAAGAGTAAAATTATTTACCCTATTCATTTGTGAATAATATATTTTTAAGTTGAATTAGTAAACTGATGATGAGCCAATATTAATTCAAAAATTGGTAGTATCGCTAAAATATATTTTTTTTAAATTGATATAATTCAGTTTAGAATCAAATGAATTTAAAAATAATTTAAATTTAAATCAAATAGACATTTTATTTATCTAATTTCATATTTAGAAAAGTGATCT
This sequence comes from Piezodorus guildinii, assembly GCA_023052935.1. Classification (NCBI taxonomy): domain Eukaryota; kingdom Metazoa; phylum Arthropoda; class Insecta; order Hemiptera; family Pentatomidae; genus Piezodorus; species Piezodorus guildinii. The sequence continues at coordinate 58,033,160 of CM041295.1, forward strand.
TTAAAAGTAATGATAGAAGTTGGTTGGGTGTGCCAAAATTGCGACATAAATTTTTGGTCGTTATCAGAATGACTAGTAATTAAGATTAGCAGACTTGATGCTTTTATCATAATCTCCAATTGGAACTGAACTGAATGGTGAAACATGGAAACTGAATGCCAAACTTCAAATGGGTTTTAATGTTCAAGAATAATTTTGTAGTGAAGAACCAACAACACTTGAAAGTTTATAAGATCCATGGGTTATATTATTTTGTTTATTTATTAGAAATATTTATTTCCTATTTACTGTTTCACTGTGATTTCATATATCTAGTATTGATAAGAATTTTTAAATTTGAGTTTAGTGACATATCCATTCCTACCTCACTGATAGAACCTTTAAAGTAAACCATATTTGATCAGTCCACCGGAGTACCTCAAGGTAGTATCTTAGGTCCAATCCTTAATACAGTTTATACAGCTGATATTCCACTCCATCCTAGCACTTTCCTCAATACCTACGCAGATGACACAAGTGTGTTATCAGTCCATAATGACCCAACCATAGCATCCCAAATCCTTCAGTTCCACCTCACAGCAATCAAGGAATGGTGTCAGAACTGGAGAATCAAAATATATCCTACCAAATCCCACAAAATTACCTTTACCCTTTGTTGCAAACTGATGATCTCCTGCCCCACTGTTTCCTTTAATAACACCCCACTCACTTCTGTAGAACAAATCCGATACCTAGGACTCCATCTTGACAAATATCATATTTAGAATCCTCACACAAGATTTAAACGACAAGAAACTGCTCGTAGATACCGATTTCTATAACACTTACTTTACAAACCTTCAAAATACTCCTTACTTCGTCACAAATAAAATCATCCATAACGACCTTAATATCCCATTTGTTGCAGCTCTTACTCGTACCAGATATACCACTTTCAATTCCAAACTCCCAACCCACATAAACCATCTTTTTCGCAACCTATCAACATCACATATTCCTGATAACCCTCCAAGGCGATTGAAAAGAAGATGGCCTCGGGACCTACTTACTTAAATAGGCATCGAAGTTCTACCATTGGGTAGTTTCTTCACAAGCCTTTTCACACCCTTTATTATAATTCAACACTTTACTTGTTGTATTTATGTATATACAGTTGTAAAATTCAGTAAAATACAAATTAAAAAAAAAAATTTAGTGACAATATTTGGAAAAGCACTATTACAGATTTTTAAGTTCAGAATATCTGCGTGAATTATTTTTTCTTTATCCAAGGGTGTTGTGTTTGGTATGTTTATAAGAAATTATTTTTATCTATGTTGGAATCATTCTCCTTTTTTATGCATCATGTAAGTTCTATGCATTCAGGCTGACTCCTAAGTCACCGGAAATATTTAAAAAGATGATATTAGACCTGAGGAGCAACCAAATATGAACATAAGGGCTATAGTCTAATACTACATAGAAATGTAGGAAAATTTAATTTTCTAATTTTTTAAATAATGTTTTTTATTGGACCAATCTAAACTTTTAGTTTTTACTTCTTAGAGACCCTCGACAGCTGGTGTTGAATAGGAAGCAATAACTAAGAAACTATTTATATTAATTAATTGCTTGCCAAAATAGTCTCTAAAACTAGCAGAAGTTGTTTTTGTTGAAGCTATTTGAAGGGGTCTTTTGAATGGCTAAATTATGCTGAGTTTTGTTTTTCATAAAACAAAGGATTATTCACAGTCTTTTTAACATTCTACAAGTGAGCCACAGATTTCTCTCTTTCAGAAAAAACTTCCTTGATTAATTGGTTGAAAGTCCATGTTCATGGTTATGTAGCCTGTTGTGGAATTAACTAGGATTTGCCTCCAGTTTTGTGAAATAATTGTGTTACATGAAATTCTCCCATTTCAAACTATGTGTTTTCCGCCAAAATAATAATTACTCTAAATTATTACAAAGTCCTCCCCCATCTCTCCCCCATTTCCTATGATGGTGTTTGTAATTAATTAATTACCAAGTATACTATCTGCATATGTCAAAATTTGTTTTAATCTTGATCTTATAAGCTTATTATGACTTCTGATCATTCCTTATATTTTTTTTTCTATAATGTGCGACCCCCTCAAACTGCTTTTGCGCTAGAGAGAAAGGATAAAGAAAAAGAAGAATGTTGTCCCCATTATTAAAACATATTCTTACACATTAAATTAATAAAACTATTGCCAAAACTTGACCATTAGGTTTATTCTTTCTTCCGAAATTGAAAATATAACTGTAGTGAGCAAAAACAGGAAGAAAACATTTGATTACTTCAATATGGCCAAGCGTAAAATAATTTTTTTGCTTATTTCCTATTTAACAAAAATGTTACTTTAAAAACATATTAAACCTTATACCCTGCTTTTCTACATAGAATCAAACCATAGCCTATTGCAGTGACTTAATTAAGAGACATATATCCTTAGTGACCAGATTTTTAGGCTTTGTTTTATTAATTCTCATCATTGTAAGCACAGTTTTATGATCCAGAATTTTCTTTGCTTTTCTCTATTTATTTTTTTAGCATATGTCTCCTATGTTTTTTGTTTTAACTTGTTTCTAATTTTTAGCCTCTTTCTATAAAATAATAGCAGTTTTTACATGCCACCTATGTTCTTTAGTTTTAGGTTGTTTGTAATATTAATTCTCTTTCTTTCGAATTATTGTGGTTTTCACCTTATCATTCCACGAAGCTGTTTCTTTATTAATTTTTTTAAATTTAATATGTTTTTCTTCATGTATTCCTAGATGTTATTTCTTTGTTATTATTAAATTTTGGTAGTTCACTTCAGAGAGAATATTTATATATTTCATTTTCCTCCTCTAAAAGAAATGTTTCCATTAAAATTTAATGTAATCCTTTTTTTCTAACTTTGACTTTATTGTTAGTTCTAAAGTAAATTCTAACAAGGGAGGTATGTGCAATTAACGTGTTGGGCACAAGAAATTTGTTTTTATTTGTAATACTTATAGTTATTTAAATTGTTTTACCTGTATAACAACTTTTCACCCAAGTTTCTAATCTAGAGAATACTCAAAATCATAAATAATCATATGATATTTTATTCCAGGACGTGCATCTGCCAGCCCTGTGATAGATGTTTTTGTGACATTACTGTCACTGGGAAGTAATGGTTACAAAAATTTAATTTACGAACGAAAAGAAATGTTCAAATACCTTAAAGAAGAACTTGGAAAAATAGCTACTAAACATGGAGAACGAATTTTAGACACTCGGAATAACCCCATTTCAATGGGTATGCTTTCTTTAGTTTGTTTTTTTATTTATATATTATCAAACTATTACTCATGCAATATAATCAAATTTATGAACTTTTTTTATTCCTTTGTTTAAAAAAAATAAAAATTGAATTTATTTTCTACTTTTGTATTATTATTATGTTGAGAATGATTTTATTCTATACTGGCTTTTTCTTTTTTACTTCTTTTTTACGCGCTGATGAAAAACAGGTAAATATATAAATTGAATAAATTCGATACCCAACTAAAGGAGAAAACAGAAAAAATATATTTTTACTTTCACTTACTATATATAGTAAGGAAAGTATTGCGATCGTGAAAATTTTCGAATTCCAGTTTTCAACGGAAATACACGTTTTAGGGTCCCCTGAGTCCAAATAACCAAGTCCCGCAAAAAGGTCTGTGTGTGTGTGTGTCTGTGTGTGTGTGTGTCTGTGGTAACTCCCGGGCGGAAACGGTAAGTCCTATGAAACTGAAATTTCATATTTAAGACAACTATACGCCCGAGACGTGACAAAACTTTTTTCATCAAAATGAGCTTACCAGAAGAGGCACTTTATTATACCATGCATTTTGCACCTTTTTTCGATTTTCTCAAAAACGGTTCCGACGATTTTGATTAAACTCGCTATATCGATGTAAAATTAAATGGGCTTTAATATCATGTAGGTTTTATTTGGATAAAAATGGTCTGACAGGGCTTAAATGCCGATATTTTAAATTTTCTTCTCTAAAGTACCTTTAATTTTTTAGATTCAATAATAATAACTAGATTATCTTGTTAGCGCTGATGAAAAACAGGTAAATATATAAATTGAATAAATTCGATACCCAACTAAAGGAGAAAACAGAAAAAATATATTTTTACTTTCACTTACTATATATAGTAAGGAAAGTATTGCGATCGTGAAAATTTTCGAATTCCAGTTTTCAACGGAAATACACGTTTTAGGGTCCCCTGAGTCCAAATAACCAAGTCCCGCAAAAAGGTCTGTGTGTGTGTGTGTCTGTGGTAACTCCCGGGCGGAAACGGTAAGTCCTATGAAACTGAAATTTCATATTTAAGACAACTATACGCCCGAGACGTGACAAAACCTTTTTCATCAAAATGAGCTTACCAGAAGAGGCACTTTATTATACCATGCATTTTGCACCTTTTTTCGATTTTCTCAAAAACGGTTCCGACGATTTTGATTAAACTCGCTATATCGATGTAAAATTAAATGGGCTTTAATATCATGTAGGTTTTATTTGGATAAAAATGGTCTGACAGGGCTTAAATGCCGATATTTTAAATTTTCTTCCTCTAAAGTACCTTTAATTTTTTAGATTCAATAATAATAACTAGATTATCTTGTTAGCGCTGATGAAAAACAGGTAAATATATAAATTGAATAAATTTGATACCCAACTAAAGGAGAAAACAGAAAAAATATATTTTTAATGAAATTTTTCGTTTTTGAACATAAGAGCAGTAATATACATGTATGATATACCGTTGGAAAGCTAAAGATTTTAGAAAAAATATCATCTCATACACAAGCTTTTAGAAGTTAATAGAGAGTGATGAGAAGAAGATAAAACTAACTGATTATTTTAGATAATAATATAATAGATTTTTTAATAAAACACATGTTTATATATAAATTCAATTTGATTAATTCCTTAATAGTTTCACGTATTTTTATCTCTAACTGTATTTGAAAATTCTTTCATTGATTTTAAAAATCGAGGTAAGTGAAAGTCGTGTGTTGCCCGCACCAGATTTTTTTCTTTTTTATTTGTATGTAATACACTATTTTAACACCTAGTAGAGCACGCAACATAACTTTTCCTATGCCATTTAAGGAAACTGTTATTACTGTGATGATGTGAAAATGATATGACTGGTGGGAAAAAAAAAAAAAAAAAAAATGAATTTTGTCCAAAATTTAAAAAATATATATATATATTTTTTACAAGTTGTATATAAACCTCTAATGAAATGAGATATTTACAGGGTAGGGGAGAACATACATATTTTATGAAAAATTGTAGCCAACATTTAGAATGTCATATTTAAGGTTCTTGCACTATTTCAACTTTAAATCTTTCATTCCAAGGTTTCGCTTCTTTTTTTTTCAACCTTTTTGGTTAGACAATGATTTGAGAGGCTGAAAAATCTTAAATGAATTAGATAAATGTAAAATGAATATTTATGTTTTATTGAATATTCATGATATAATTATTGTAGTTTTGTCTTTTTTAACCTCTTTAATTTGGTGATCGAAATAAATTCCATTTCTCCAGATAATTTTATTTAAATGGAATATTAAAAAATAGTTCTGTTTTTGTTTTAGCTATGACTTTGAGTTCTTTAAATTCCGCTACTGACTCGAAGAGAGTAAGTCTTTTGGGCTCAATGTTATTTTTGCGTGATGTAACTGGTACTAGATGCATTACCGGAATAGAGCACAAAGATGTTGCATCATATCAGTTTGATGGTAAGTTTCATGATTTTATTTTTTATAAATATTAATATATTGTAGCATAACCTATTATCAATCAGACAATCAAATCTAGTGATGTTTTGGTTTTAGTCCTCGGGTTTCTCTTTTATTGTCAGTATATGTAGGAGCCATAATTTGCTTAGCTTATAACTATCCTTTGTGAAGTTTATGGTTGTTTTCTTCTGTTAATATATTGAAGTTAATATCTGTATGTTTTTCTCTTTTGTTCTCAATGATTTGAAAATTATAAATTATGAACCTATTGCATATATTTCTTGAACATTTGTAGCTGCTTATTATTTGTTTAGAACCTTTAGGTAGCCAGATCATTTATTATATAACCCAATTTGTCCAGGTGATAATGGGTTATCCTGGCTTGTATTATTATAAAATTAAAACATAGTTATCTGTAATTTCAACAAAGCCTTTTTTTTTTCTTTAAGAGTTTTTTATATTAATAAAAGAGGGTCATCAATTGAGCAAAACATTACCATGCCTTTATTTTGTTTTTAAATGTTGATATAATTTCTTTTTAATCTGTTACTGTAGCTAATCATTTTTTTAAATTTATACATACATTATAGGATGGGGAGCTCACCATAGTAATGCTCCATGTCCATACATTACTGCTGCCGCTGGTATAGGAATGAAAAAATCTGATGTAGATCTGTTTGTACACCGATTAGACAAGGTACTTGCTAAACTGAAGATTAGATCAGGACCTTTGACTCCTACTTCTGTTGAAGAACTAGGATCAAGTGGTCGAAGATCAACTGGTCGGGTAGTAAATGGAGAATCCAGTGAACAAGGTAGCAGTGCCGGTACGTCCCTTGCTAGTAGTAAAGACAGTTTGAGAAAGTGATTGTTTATATAAATGTGTTCCAAGCCTGTGTTTATATAAACATGGCATCAAGACTTGTGTATAAATACTTTGTTTGATAAAATGTATAGGAATAATAATATAGATTTAGAACACTTCTTTTATTGAAGCAACTTAATTGTTTTGTTGCATTATTTTTTTAAAATACTAAGCTTAATGGTTATACCTTTTTAATTTATGACACAGATCATTTTTATTTATTTTTTTATTAAATTATATATTAGTATTGTGATATTATTTTATTTTTGTTAATGATTTTATTGTTTATAATTGATCTTTTTAAATTTGCATATGTGCAATGAGGCTTGTAGTACAAAAAATATTGTTATTTATTTATTTATATTTAAGTATATGTGCATATATATGTATGCATATCTAAATTTATTTTCTAGTTGATTATCTCTATCTGTTTGTATATAGTTTTTCATTATCTAAACTTTTATACTATTTCAAAAATGAAAAACTTTGGCTTTATTTATATCGTTGGCTCATTTAAAATATGAGTATTACAATTTGTGATGCTCAGTTTTACCTTATTTAGTATATCTATTTTATAAAAATAGACATAAAAAAAAAATAATCGAAATAGGAATTGAATTTATAGCCTTATAGAAAAAAAAAACAAACAAAGAACCTAATAATTAAAATAGAAACTGGCATTCCTTAAGTTAAATGGTTTAATAAACCTTTTTTTTCTTACTTTTTAAGTGTTTGTTTTACAAGATTGTGATTTTTAAACTATCAATGGTTTAAATAAAGTTTTCCTATACTGAAGAATGTTAATATTTTTTATGCAAAACTGTTATATGTCCATATAGTGAGATTAATCTAAGGATCTAAAATTTAATAAGGGCATCACAGGAAATACCATATTTAGTGTCACATCTTTTACTACTTCAACCTTGATTAAAACATAAAATTAAAGTTCAGTTATAACATTAGTAGTTTGTTTTCTATGTTGGTCATTTCTGGGCTTATATGACCTGTTCACTGAATATGGATTATTTCATATACTGAATGTTATTAAGAGGTTTCTTGTAAACTTAAATTCCATATTGAGATAACTTTAGTTATATTCTCTTTCTTATCTTCCTATTATTTTTTTTTAATTTAATTTTATTTTTTATTGTATATTCAGAAATTTTAATATAATTTGGGCTTTCTGTTGTTAATTTTTTCTTGTTGTCATTTCCGTATTTTTTGTAGATCTGTGGAATCAAGGTGATGTGAATAAAATATTAGATTATAGAATCTATTTTGAATTGTTTAAAGTCCCTAATTTCTCTGTTGTTTTATTTTTCTTCAATTTTCAGATTCATGTTAGTAATAATATATTAAATTAAAACCAATTACCTTTTCTTATATTTTATTTCGTTTACTTAATTGTTTTACTCAATGTTCTATTATATTATAAGAATGAGAATTGTCACATTATCACTCAATTAATTTTTGCCTGAATTAATGTGCATAACAGCAGTGCTTTTTGTTTTGTTTACTGCCCGATGCTATGGCTACTTAAATTTAATTTGAATTAAATTAAAGAAATTGTTTAAGCTGATGACAGTTTTATTTTTTATATATCTATCTGGATGTATATAACTCCTTTGCAAGTTCAAAAATATAAACACACTAAACATTCAAGAACTTAGAAATAACACTGACCGTATCGCAAATGTAACATGAATAACAGTGCCTTAAACATAACAATACAACTAAAGTGAATGGATGTATTATTGACTGGCATTGTCTCTATCATTGCCTCAATTACTACATAATCATGACTTCATAGTTTTAAATATCAATCGTATCTATTGGGAGTATGTTCATCATGTGTTTTTAATTTGAACTTATTTTAGTTTTAATTTAAAGAAAATTACCTATTCAATAATCCTTCAACTCTGTTTTTATTCAGAACTGACTGTAACAATCTTGCTTATTCAAGCTGTGCAGTCCATCATGGGATTTTTAAGTATTTCTGTATTTGATAGAGGGATGTTATAAAAGCGTTCAATTCATATGTTCTAGCATATATATATATACAATATAATGTTCATTAATAAATCTCATTTTTTCTACTTTTCTTGTAGAGCCTGTATCTGATAAGTATTTTATACAGCTTCAAGAATTATGTTAAACAATCTTATTAAAAGATAATTTATTGTTATTTTTTGGGGAAGATAATCAACTCCTTTATTCTTCATTCCTATATTATAACCATAATGTTTTGGACTTATCTTTTGTCCATCAGCTGAAATATTTTTTAAACTAATATATTTAGAATTTTTTCCTGTTTTTGTCCAAAAACTGCTCACCAAATGTATTTGTCAAAAATCACCTTTGTTCTTGTTTTTATAAATTAATATACATGTATGTCCTTTTTAATGGTTTATCTACATCTGATAATTTTTGATTTCTTTGTATGTTTTACCCTGGATTCTTGCTATCGTTCCCATTAAATTATTTAATGATTTTCTTGGACATCCTGCTTACAGTTAAGCGACACTTTTTTTTTTTTTTTTTAATATAGGGTCCTTGTCTCTTGTCAGCCTATATAAATGCTTGAATTATGTCCACACGATTTTTGTCGATCAGCACTTATTCTCAATCCTTAGTGGTGTTTGCTATAAGATTACAATAAATATTAACTTTAAATGTGCATGAACATTTTATGTAATTTTGTAGTATGGACCTAGCTTAGAGTTTCAGGCATGTGGTAAGGCAGCCCGATACTTGCCCCCTACTGTACTAAGACTATTACTTACTAGAACTTTTATCTTAACAGATAGTTGATGGCTCATTCTGCTGGGGCACTACCTACCAATATCACCATCTTACCGCGCGAGTTTGATTGCAGGGAACTAACTGTCTTTCTTTTTTCTGTATAATTTGTTTTTAATTTTGTGTACATAATTGTGAACATTTAGACTATTAATTTTAGTTATTTTCATACTTTCATCATCATCATCCGTGGCGCTACAGACCGATGTGGTCCTTTGCCTCCTCAATAAGTCTTCGCCAGGTGGTTCGGTCTTGAGCAGCCGCTCGCCAGTTGTGGGTGTCAAGTAGGCGAAGAGCATCCCTGGCAATGGTGTCCTCCCATCTAAGCTGAGGTCTTCCTCTTCCCCTTGTCCGGTGGAGCCTCCCATCCAGCAGCTTTTTTGGAACTTCATCGTCTGGCATCCGTATTACGTGGCCAGCCCAGCACAGCCTTCCTAAGTTGATTAACCTCATCACATTAGCTTTGCCATAGATCCGGTAGATTTCCAAGTTTGTCCTCCGCCTCCAGCTTTCCCCGATCTTAACTGGCCCAAATATCTTTCTTAAGATCTTTCTTTCAAATTTGAGGATTTCCCTCTCCTCTTTACCAGTGAGGGTCCATGTCTCAGATCCATAAGTTAAGTCGGGCCTAATGAGGGTCTTATACAAAAGGCACTTTGTGCGAAGGGTGAGGTAGGCACTTCTCAGGTGCTTTCTAAGGCCAAAATAGCACCTGTTGTCTTTGAGGAGACGCTGACTTGTTTCCCCGGAGATCCTATTTCCACAATTTACTACTGATCCGAGGTACACAAATTGGTCAACGCTCTGGAACGCAAATGGGTCCATTATCACAGGATGTCGGTCTGCAGTCTCTGTTTCCGGCCCAGCTCTCATGTATTTTGTCTTCTCCTGGTTGATGTGCATCCCCATATCCTTTACTGCCTCCGCCAACCTGAGGAAAGCATTTTCTAAGGACTCAAATGACCTTGCGACAATGTCCAGATACTTCGTACTTTATTATTTTTATATTTATTTTTAAAAGCTAGTTTATAATTAATTCTTAATATCCTCTGGCAAAATTTCATGAATGGAAACTGATGAATATTCATATAATGAGACTGCCTCACAATACATAAAAGACAAGCCATCCAGAAAAGGCAAACGAACATAATTCCAGGCTCTCTGAATATCGTAACCTTTAACCATCAAAATTGAAACTGATCAACCAACAACTCCAGTCATTTCCACCAATAATAAATTTGATCCCTTCAGAAACCTTCCTACTGAATCTCCGGTCCCTGGAACTTCACAGAATCAGAATCACCACTAATATTTGTCAGCAATATTCTTGACAGCATGTCAATCGTTAGGTCAAGAAACCTCAAACTTAATTGGACAAATTTCAGCTTTTTCCCAAGAAATAAAGACATCGAAATTTTACTAAAAATTAAAATTAGCTGCAAAGAACATTCTATGAACTTTAAAGGCTGCATAATGTACAAAGCCACAATCAGGCAAAAATTTATTAATACAGCCTCAATATTGCAAAGTCTGAGAAACTGTTCCTGAAAAAGAAAACCTGGTCCTTCAGCGAGGAGTGTTCCTATTACCCAGAGGATTGCAGAAATCAACACAAATGTAGAACCAGCACAATCAAAGAATCATTCTGCCAAAAGTTGCTCATTGGTAATGTTACCTCACTCTCAATCACCAAAAATCTTCTCAGACCTCTGAAATTAGTTGCCACCATTCCTCCGTTCCCTTCAGACCATTCCCAAATTTCCATTGAATGAAGAACCTATACAACGACCCAAATGGAAATTTCTACCCCCATTTTTCCAAATTAACTTCTGATGTTACAGCTATCCTCCTTTTCTCCTTCATTCTGGATCTACAAAACCCAATAAAACCACTCGTCGCTCTCCTTACAAGATTCCTCCTATTCTATATTGTCACTCAGGATCCTACTTATTGGCCTGCATACCTTTACAAACGCACAAACATCCTTGATATATTTGTTACATCCCAAATACCTACCACTTATTCTACAATTAAATCAATAGATGACCTTTCCTCAGATCGTAGACCAGTTCTGCTTCTCATTCCTTTCTACCCTGTTCCTAAACTTTCTTTTCTTTCACTGATGATGGTGAAAACTTTTGTCATGAAAGAAAACAAACTGAACTTGAACATTCCGCTTAAAATCAGACAGCAAAGTGACTCTGGTTTTGAAAAACAAGAACAAAACATTTCTTCTTCTTGTGGTGTCTATCCATTATGGATGTTGGCGATCATCATGGCAATGCGTACTTTATCAACTGCTGCACAAAAAGACCTACTATGGTTGTTGTCTTAAACCATGTACGCTAGTTCTTAAAACACAAAATCCTTCATCTACCAGGGCTCCTCCAGCACTCCACCTTGCCCTGCAGAATCAGCTGCAACAAGTTATACTGTTGGCTGTTTCTCATTATGTCTCCCAAATATTCCAGCTTACAAGTTTTTCTTTAAAGCAGCAGCATCTTGTCTTTACACATTCTTTCTAAGACCCTAAGATTGGTGATGTGATAGTCCATGGGATTCTTAATATACGTAGATATAACCACATCTCAAGTTTTGGATAAGAAGCTTCAGTTAGTCCAGGATTTGACCCCATAGAGCAGCTCAGTGAATCAGTCTGATCTTAGTTTTTTTAAAACATTCAATCTTCATCTTGATCTTCTTAATCCAATCCACGTTGAAGCATGAACTGACTATCCTATTCCAGATGACCCACCTAAAGTGTTTGATGATGTATGAATAAATAAAAATTAAATATAACAACTTTAAATGTAGTTAATTGGACATAATTCCACAATCTGGTTTAGTCATGATTGATTAGATATGTGCTAAATATTGATTCCTTAGGAGATGGAGAAATAAATGTTGTTTAAATGCGGTTAGGGAACTTTATAAAAGGAGATGGTTTAGGAGTTCCAAGTTTGGTAGCATGGGTGATGTAAGTTGCATGTGGAGTGAAGGGGTCTAGGTATAAAAACGTTTGTGGCTCTGTTTTGAATTTGAATAAGGAGACACCAAGTTGGTGTTTTCTTCAGGAAACAGGACAAAATCACCCTTGGCCAGAATACTAGTGAGAAGTGTGAGGGCGTCTTGGGAGGCCATAAAGCTTATAAAACATTTCATTAATCTTCTTAGTCTCATCTCGTTTTCATCATAGAGTCCTCCGTTCACTAACCATCCTTATTCAAAGTGTGGGAGAATGAGAGAGAGGATAATATTGATTTCAATATCGGATGCTCAAAAACCTTTTCTAAACCATTTCCAAATCCAATTCAACCTTTTTCGAATTCAATTAGTCTATAAAAATCATGTAAAAACAATTGTATATTTTTACGGTTATTTCAATTAGAGAATATATTTTCAACCAATATCGCTTGTTATCTGTTCTCGATTGTGAGAACAAATATCGATTTTTTAAAAAACTTTTCGGATTGTTTCGGTACAGGGGCAAAGTGTTTACACATATATAAACACCTTTGAAATGGGGTCCATAGTCGGGTTTCGTATAGTGAATATCCTATCCACTTTAAGTTAATGCGTTTAAGTATCGGTTAATTTTAATTTTCCGGACTTAATCTATTTATTAGTTTAATATCAGGTCTTCACTTTTTAAACATAATTGGAAAATCATAATGAGAACTATCACTATCACGGCATCAAAGCTCGAATCAATCTATTTCTAATGAGTGGTCGAATATTAATGTTTTATTGGAAAGGAAAAATGGCTTATTAACTATATGTAATTATATTATCGTATGTGATTTTTATGTGATGTGAAAACATTTCTTCATGCGATTACAAGCTCTCATACGTTTAGCTTATATATTCCTATTAGTAATCTTTCGTACACAACATGCCACGCGGATCTTCTAATTTCCTGTGTCCATTAATGCGGTTATATAGTCGCCCTCTCCTATAGTTCTGTTTTGAACGGAAATTTTGTCTTAGAAAACCTAGTTAATTAGGCATTGGAACCAAAGCTCACTAAAAACCCCAATTACTATCAAAAGTGTCAGTAATTGGGTAAAGGTATGTTTTCGGGTACCCAAAACCTAACACCACAAAAGTGGTTGTTCTAATAGTAATTTACACAGACATTACGTCTATTCTTAGTACCTAACATCAATATTGGATTGAGAAAAAATAGTTCGAATGTAGAAGCAAAGAAGAAATGGTTATAATAGATGAAATTGAGACCCATCTCCTTACCAAAAATTTTAACGATCCGACTGCAGAAGAGGGATGCTAAAACTTCATTCCTACACACCTTAACATGAATGCTAACCTGATCATGGTGGAAATCTGCTGGATGTTACTGTGGCTTTAATTTAGTGCCAATTTCTGGTTAATAGGTGGGCTGAAACTCTAATTTTTCAAGGTAGAATGAGCATGTGTCAGTAATCGGGGTAGTGTCAGCAATTGGTGCCTTTAACATATATATATATACCTAGTTCTGCCATAAATACTGTTACAAAAGCTGAACTGTGTTTATATCTTTTGGTATTTTTCAGATAATCCTCAACTCTATCAGATTACTTTCTTTACATGTTTAATGGAAGTCATCGGGGTTTCCAGCAGTATTCCTCTCCAGCTCGCAAGGCTAGATAAACTCAGCAGACGCTGCAAAAGAATATTCCAGCGTTCATCTCCGTCTCGTATTGGCCCTCAGGTAATCCTGATCTCAATCCACTATATTACCGGATTTGGTCCGAACTGGAGAATGCTACAGATCTACAGAACAACCTCTGGTCCGAGTAGTTAAGCGATTTCCTCAAGAAGTGGCCGCGGAGATTAAATACCTGTGTCAAGAGGCACTTTGAATCTTTTTTTTTTTTTTTTTTTTTTTTTTTTTTTTTTTTTTTTTTTTTTTTTTTTTTTTTTTTTTTTTAGTCCCTATAAATATACATTTCGTTTTTGAAAAAATTATTTTTCTGTTTAAATCTGCTTATATTTCCTTGTAACAATATTTTTGGCAGGACTATGTATATATATATTTACCAATGGACTAAACAAAATATTCATACTCCTGGTTTATTTGGTAAAGGTCGATTAATTAACGAATAATTATATAATTAACGAATAAGTATATTAATTAAACGAACGATTAATTAACGATGTTGAAATTCATTAAATTTTACATAGATAGGGAGTTAAATCAAAATCGTTAGAGCCGGTTTTGAGAAAATCGTAAAAAGGTCCAAAATGCATCGTATAAAGTAGTACTTTCGGCCAGCTGGTTTTAGTAAAAAAGTTGCTGTTACATCTCGGCCTTATATATAATTGTCATAAGTATGAAATTTCAGTTTCGTACGACTTTACGTTTTCTTGCTAGCCTTAAGACACACACAAACACACTTAGACCTTTTGTAAGTACTTGGTTATTTGGACTCAAGGGATCCTAAAACGTGTATTTCCATTAAAAACTGGAATTCGTAAATTTTCACGAATGCAATACTTTCCCTTACTATATATCTCTTATATAGGTAAGTAAAAGTAAAAATATTCATAAATGTAATTACTATTTGTGTTATAATATTCTATAAATAAAAAAGATGTTTCTTGGTTTCCAGAAAGTATAGCTTTTTTGTTAGAACTATACCTCGATAACTATTAGCTTTTATTTAATTTGCAATAATAATGTTTATAATAAATATCTTCGTAGTAAGAGCCGTTTAAGTGATGGTGCCGAAATAATGTCGAAAATGTGTGATTTTTACTCGTTTTTCCATAAAATTAAGTTGTTTTTTTTGCAAAACCTCTATAGTATATTATTGAATATTAGACCTACAAATGTCTGTCACAACGCAAATATAGCTCATTTAGTACTTAATCTTTACTTTCTAATGATTACCTTATAGGATGAGCCATTTCCATGATAGCATCCGTAATAATGTAAGGAATAAGTGATACCGCGCTTTCAGTGTATGTATATTTAAGCTTTAGTGATTGTATTTTTTGTTTATACAGCCGTTTCCATATTATCCAAAATAATGTAAAATAAAAAATAGTGATTTCTTGTAGTATCTCATGAAATAGTTACATGGGTCGGAATAACTGTTCTTAAAAATCGTATTTGGAAATACCTCTGCCGCAACTTCCCACCAACTAATGGTTGACAGACTAGTATCATATAATTCGTAATTTCACCTCGTCTTATGAGGTCAGAAGAAAGGTCTTGGTCAAATCAATAAGATTTTGTGGTCCGAAAGTGTGAATAAATCAAAAGCGTCTGCAGTGGTAACCCACCCACCTAAGAGTGATTAGGATAAGCTAGCAACCGAGGCAACATTAGCGTCGATTGATTCGTATTTGAGCCTTGTATTGTGATCTTAAAATGAAATTTGTGGTAAAATGAGTCGGAATTTCGTATTTTTTCTCACCTTTTTGAATGACCGCGATTTCTTTATTTACCCGTTTTGGATTGGCAGACGTGGATTTTTTGCTTTACCTTTATGGATGCTTATCATAAAACATGTTAAAAATATCTGGTGCGCGCAACACACGACTTTCACTTACCTCTATTATTTATATCAATTCAAGAATTTATAAACAAAAAAAAATTGTTAAAGAATTATTTAAATTGGATTTTAATAGAAATATGTGTTTTATTAAATAATCTATTATAACATTATCTACTACTATCAGTTTCTTTTATCGGCTTTTCATCACTCTCCAATAATATTTTTTCTAAAATCTTACTCTTTCCAACGGTATATTATACGTCTATATTACTGTTCTTATTGTCAAAAAAATAAAAATTACATAAAAAAATATTTTTATTCTTTTATCCTTTCGTTGGTCATCATATTCGATCAACTTGTATATTTAGCTATCCTTCATTATTGTCATTATGAAATTTAGAAATTTTTTTATTTTGTCTTTGGGGTTTCCCCATACAAATAGAGCCTAGCTTGGCTATAAATTACAATATTATGGTTTTAGAACTTTATATACATATCGATTAAAAATAAATAAAATAATAGTGAAAATTTACTAAAACAATGTGACTTTAAAAAATAAATTACAGATTAAAGAATAAACAGTTACTGGTGCTATAACAGACACAATAAATAAGCAAAATATCACTTTGAAGATAAAATAAAAATAAACACTGAATAGAAAATGTTCTAGGATAAAGAATTGACACTTTTTGAACTCCTATCATGTAATAGTACACTTTATGTAACTTATCTACACTATCCATACTCAGTATATCATGGATACTTTGGATGTCGGAAGATTCTAAAATGAAGTTTTGAAGAAATTGCCGTCTATTTTCATTGTGTGCCGGGCAGTGAAGGAGAATGTGATGTAGATTGTTGTAGATAAATCGATTGCATAATATACAGCTTTCTTGTGACTTGAACAAAAAAGATGAGTTTTTTCCATAAATTCTAATATGTTCTGGATTTGCAACTCTTAATTGGCTGACACATCTCAGTTTCTTTATATGTACTTTAAATGTGAGGTACATTTCAGGGTCGGGAGCATTGTAATTGCATAGTAATCTATATATAGGATAGTTAGTCGAATTTAGGGTCCTTTGTATGTCGGCTGAGAGATAATGGTTATGTGCTTTTTCCAGTATGTCGTCTTTGTATCGAAGAAGTCCGTTTGTATGGTGAACAGAAAGCTCTTCTGCAAAGGCATTTAGCTCGGCTATTGCTCTAAATTGGGACACCCAATTGAAGTTTATGTCGGGATTATCCTTGTCTAATAATGTCAGTCTATTGAAGCAAAGTTTTGGAAGTCGTTCTTCTGGCATGAACTCGAGCTTGGTCCATAGATTTGTCATCTTTTTTATCACCTTCATGGCTAATGGTTCTCTTCCTGTTTCGAGACGGACTATATAATTTGGGGTATTCCTAGGCCATCCAAATAAGTGCTTTAAAAATTTAAGTTGGACCGTTTCGATTGCCTCAAGATAATTGGGACTCCATACTTCAGAAGCATAAAGCAAAGTTGATGAGACCATTGAGTTAAATAAAGTTCTTTTTGTTTCCCAAGAGTCACTTTTCATTTTTTTCAAGATGTCTATGACTTTTGCAGATGCCACTGATGACTTCTGAGTAAAGTGTCCACATGCTTGTTTAAATTTTCCCGATGATGTGAAGGGAACTCCCAAATAAGTATACCTTTTTGTATACTCCAATATCTTATCATGCCAGTATAACGGTTTGAGCTGTTTAAGCCTTGGAGATTTATGAAAAACAAGAGTTTTGGATTTCTCCGCATTTAATATGAGAGAATTGTTACTGCAGTACTCCTGTAGTATTTTTATATTTTTCTGTGCTCCATGCCAACTGTTACTTAATAAGATGATATCATCAGCTAGAAGGAGCATTGTCACCTCGTGTAAGGTGTCTATGCTTATACCTGCCGCTCCTTTGTCATGAAAGAATTGAACTATGTCGGAGATGAATAGCAAGAACAAGGTTGGGCTCAGACTTTCGCCTTGTAAAAGTCCTAAGGTGATATCGATATCTTCTGAAAGTTGTTCGTTAACAGAAATTTGTGTTGATGCATTATCATACAACATTTTAATAATTTTGACAATTTTTCCCCCGATTCCTAGAGTAATAAGCTTTCTCCAAAGGAGTCCGTGATTAACTGAATCGAAGGCTCTTTTGAGGTCGATGAAGGTGGCGTATAGGTATCTTCCTTCTGTTTTGAACGTTATTCCGATAAGTGCTGAAAGAGTGAAGATATGATCAATGCAGCCTCTTCCTTTCCTGAATCCTGCTTGCTCTTCGGGTATTAGATTTTGAGAGTCCGCCCATAGCATTATTCTCCTCGCAATGATGGCGGTAAATAACTTAGCAATCGTGTTCAGTAGGGATATACCTCTATAGTTATCTACATCGCTTCTATTACCTTTTTTAAAAAGTAAGTAGAGTTTGGATTTAGACCACTGGGTAGGTAATTTTTCTTGAACAAATACAGAATTGAATAAATTCAAAATATAGTGTTCCCACTCTGGGGTGAGATTCTTCAAATTTTCATAAATTATAAGGTCCGGTCCAGGAGCTTTGTTGTTTTTAGAGAGATTAATACAAAGCTGCATCTCTTCCAGGGTTATATTAGCTTCTAGAATTGAGTTGGTAGTGGGAATGAATTCTAATCTCTGAATGATCTTCTGGCCGTAGTGGGCTCTGTAGAATTCGGTCCATTCTTCTATGGATACTGCATTCTCATTGGGTTTGTATGGTTTCAGGTGATTGACGGTTTTCCAAAACTGTTTGCTATTTTTTGTATCCTGCAGGTTTTTAATAATTTGAAATCTAAATTCCATTTTCTTACCATTAATTAAATTTCTGTAAGAATCCCTTGTTTGGATGTAGTCCTGTAATGCTTGTGGGGAAAAATTTAATTTAATTAATGCTCTATATTTTCTCCTAACTTCCCTTTTCAGATTACTGCACTCTGAATCAAACCAGGGTTGATTAGGCTGAAACTTGATATACTTCGGTGTTTTTTTTATTAAAAGCAATCCAGCAGAAGACATACTTTCATGCAAGCATTCAACGAAATTGTCATAGAGATGATTCACATCATAAGAATTAAAGTAAATTTTTTCACTGCCAGCTAAATTTGATCTGAATAATATACTTTTATTCCCTTCCCATTTAACAAATTTTTTGGGTCCCATGCCTATATAAGTGAACGGTCGATGATTTGGTAAGCAAACGTGTGGTTTCACGGAAGTAGTGCAAGCTAAATGGTCCAGGGAATCAGACATGGCTATAACTTCCATATCATCTAATATCTCTAGTGCCATATCGTTGATCCAAACTAGATCAATAGCGCTTTTTCCAACTTTAGACATAAATGTGAACTTTCCAGGTCTATCTGAAGGGGTCCTGCCATTGCATAGGATGAGCCCTAATGATTCCATCGCTTCCACCAATTGTTTTCCTCGTCTGTTAATATGTTTATGACTATTCGTCCTGGTAGCGTATAGATTTGAGTTGTACAATATTTCTTCCTCCAAGCAGTTCAGGTCACCTACATGACTGTTAAAGTCACCATTAACAAACAAGTAAGTATTCGAATGATTAAGTAGTATTTCCGTGATAGTATTACACAGATCTTCTAGTATTACATCCATATCACATACAGGGGGCAAGTAAATGTTTCCAATTGTTAATAATTTGTTATTAATTTTAATATTGACAAAAAGCCAGTAGCGGTTGCAATATACAATATTTGTTCCTGAATTAATCGAACTATGGACTAGGGTTAGTATACCGCCGCTGCCACGCCCTCTTGTGTTCTCTTTTACAGCCTTACTGCTAAATGGTGTATACTCATGTAACCAAGGGGGTAAAGAGAAATTATCGTCTGTCACCCAAGTCTCTATGAAGCATAATATGAGATATTGTCTTATTGTATCACATTCATTTACTGTAAATTTGAATAAATTTTTTAAGCCATTTATATTGCAAAACAAAATATGATGTCCGTATTGTTTTATATTTTTGGGAAAGGTAGTTTTACCGAGTCCTTTCCGTGAATCATTAACAGGTATCAGGCCAGAGGAGATAGATTTGTTCTGTCATGACGACTTATCTATTGCTGAGACTGATGAGCTTCGTGGTCGATATTTATATTTATTTAGTCTATTTTCAGCTTTTCTTTTCTTTTTTACTTGTTCCTCATCAGATGTTGGGAGCATGTCCGCCTGTGATATAGAGATGGGGATATCAGCTTCAGACTCTTGGATTAGGTTCTCTACTTCATTCATTCTATAGAATGAACCTCTTATTTTGAAAAAACCTTTCCTATAAGAAGCATTGCTATCGATATTTTTTAATTTAATTAAGCATGCGTAAACTTTCCTCCCTTCCTCTCTCTCTTCAGGTGTCTTATCATGACTTAAAAAAATGTTTTTATTTTTTAAAATATCCCTACTCTTAAAAATCTCTTGTTTGACATTATTATTATTGAGTGATACCAGAATTGGGCCTTTTCGAAGTCTATAACAGGTGTTAACTGCATAATCTGGAATAGTTATGTTACACTCTCTGAATCTATCTGAACTAACTTTGTTGAGTGTATTTTCATTTTCACTGAAAGGGACATTATGGATTAAAAAATTATTCTTTTTTATCTGCCGCTTTAAGAAATGTATTTCTTTTCTTTTCTTTCTCTTTCTTTTCTTTTTTCGAGTTTCGTGTTCTTTAACTCTAGGTTTTGGCAGGTATTTTTTAACATGGCACATTCTTTTAATACATCACTTATGAGAGAGTTATTAGTTTCGAGTGATCTTTTCATTTCATTAATAGCTTTCATTATGTCATTATGATGATATGGTTAATCTTTTAGAATGTACAAAATTAAAGGTAGTTTAGAGGAAGAAAATTTAAAATATCGGCCTTAAATCCTTGTCTCACTATTTCAATCAGACTGAAACCTACATGATATTAAAGCTCATTAAATTTGACATCGATATAGCGAGTTTAATCAAAATCGTTACTGCCGTTTTTAAGAAAATCGTAAAAAGGTGCAAAATGCAAAGTATAAAGTGGCCCATCTGGTTAGCTGAATTTGATGAAAAAGTTGCTGTAACATCTCGGGCGTATAATTGTTTTAAATATGAAATTACAGTTTTGTGCGATTTATGGTTTTTGCGCTAGACCTACCACACACACATAGACCTTTTTTCGGGACTTGGTCATTTGTCAGTTGGACCCTAAAACGTGTATTTCCGTCGAAAACTCAATTCGAAAATTTTCACGATTGTAATACTTTCCTTTACTATATATTTCATATATAGGTAAGTAAAAGTAATAAAATAAATCCAGCATATTTTGATTTTGTTTACTCAAAAAATAAAAGTTATTAAACTTTGATTATTTAATCTAATATATATATATATATATATATATATATATATATATATATATATATATATATATATATATATATATATATATATATATATATATAACTAGTTTCATTCAGTTTAAAAAAACTTCATCATCATCATCATAATCGTTTCCTCTTCTACCGATATTCGGTGTGAGGATCCTGCCTGTAGAGTCTGGACCATATGTCTCTATCCTGTGCCAACTCCACTCTCCTACTCCAGTCTATCCCACGCTTCCTGCATGCTTCCTTTACACCGTCCTCCCAGGAGATGCGGGGTCTTCCTCTGGGCCTTTTTCCCTCTGTGCGGGTCTCATACGTCTTCCTGGCACTTCTCTCCGGATCCATCCTAAGAAGATGTCCAAACCACCTCAGTTTGTGTTCCTCTAGAATGGTCTCCGCCGGTTTGACGTCAAGGTTAGCCCGTATAGTGGCGTTCCGTATCCTATCTCTCCGTGTCTTTCTCTCTATTTTTCGGAGATACCTCATTTCCATGGCCTGGATTTGGCTCCTATGTTTTGAGGTAAGAGTCCAGGATTCTGAGGAGTACGATAGGATAGGAAGAAATGTCGATTTATATACGGCTAATTTGGTCTGCTTTGATACCTCTCTTCTCCCCAGTAAACCTCGCCTCACCATACAAAACAAAAAAAACTTAAAAAAACTTGTAAGTCTAAAATTATATTTTTATTGGTAGATAGAGTGGTAAGTAATCTATTAATATTTAAATACTCAGTTCCAGCGGATTGTATACTTAAAAAAAAAATCAATGTTTCTAAATTGTATTATTCATATGCTAATAAGTAAACCGAGAAATGATATACGCGCGCTACTTATATATGACCAAAGTACTAAGTTGTGGTAAATGGTTATTTTTTAAATATATCACATTTGACATATAGAATATTATAACATAGATGGTAATTACATTTATGAGTCTTATTTTTTTGAAAAATTGTTATTTCAATATTTTTTGACATATGGTGGAAGCAATTACTATTATTTTGTATGAAACCTGTAAGACTTTTCAAGCATTATAATTAGTATATATAATAGGATATAAGACAACCTTCTCGTAGAAAAAAAAATTGTAATAATAGCCTTTTATAGAAAATGTATTAGAAATGAGTGAATCAGGTATAACAGAAAGAAAAACGTTTTAAAAATACCATCAAATATCACTTCGAAATTTTTCTTCTTTATAACTTCAATTGTTTGCATAATTCATCTCTCCAAACAAGTCTTCGAAAGTTAGCAGTTCATTTTTATGTTTGTTTTCCAACGTATTATTATTTTTTCTTTAAATAATATATTAATATGTGTTTTCTTGTTTTTCCTAGCCCTGATGAAGGACCACAATGTAGAGCGAAACGTCGGCACACAAATGAAATAAGCTTGTCTTATTTGTGTGTTTTCTTGGTGACCGCAATCCCAAACAACTTCTTCATCAAAAGTATATTTATATACTTACGGACACTTCCTATAACTCGACTACAGACCCGAGTACAGAATAAAACTAAACAAATCAAAATAAGTCGACACTTGACAATTTATTCAATAAAGGGGTCCACAGTGGGGGAAAACAATTCATACACCTGGTTTATTCTGTAAAAATAGTTTAATTAACGTACGGCTCACGATAAAATATATGGAAATTGTAGTAAATATCATTTATTATTAATTAAAAAACATAAAAACAATTTGATGCCTTAACAGCAAAAGTAACAATAAATTTTTTTAAAAATAGTGGGGGAAAATGTATTCATGCAGTACCAATGATCCTAATAATAACTTAAAACTTGCTACGAGGGCAATATTTTCTACCATTTTGTGATCCTTTATTTTAAAGTGAACAATAAAAAATTACTTTGCGAATTTCCTTCAGTATCAAAAGATAATTCCGTAAAAATGGGTTCCAAATCGGAAGAATTAATTTCCTCATACTAAGACTGACTTGTTTCTTAATTTCAACAAGGTTTAAGTTACCAGTGTGTTGGTGTCACATGTGATACTGCAGTATATAATTAAAAAAATTAATGTATTTAAATTATCTAATTAAACAAATAAATATTACAAATCTGCTACTTACCATAGAAAATTAAGGTAAGTAATTTATTTATATATTTCATAAAAATTGTATTCGTATATTTCTTTTTAAAATTTTTTCAAAGGTTAAGGTCGGTGATATACTTTTTGTCATCAATATAAAATATTAAGACTACGAGTATTTTAAGCTATGTTTAAGAAAATAAATAAATTTTCTTAAACTTAACTTAAAATACTATGAAATTAGTATTAGCTTAACCTTTGAAGAAATTTTTAAAAAATATATACGAATAAAATTTTGTAAATATTTTAAGTCATTCAAACTAATTTCGTTTGAACAGCAAAAAAATATGTTCATGTAAATTATGTTCAGGGCAAATTTATTCTTCGAAATTTTGCTAATGCGAAACGAATATTTATATACTGTATGTTTTTATAACATTTTAGTATTTTTTTTTTAATTCTCATAGAAATATAATATTGTAGTTTACTAAAGAGCAGTTAGATAATCACAAATTATTTTAAAATTTGAATTTATCTTCAAGAATCAAAACATACAATTATACGTTTTTTTGTGCAGTAAATCAAGTGTGGACATCAGAAAAAACAAAATTAAGTGTTGAAACTTTGAAAGCCATTTGATGTGTCAAGTATAATTTGACAAATTTTTGTGAAGGTTTTTACAATATTTTAAAAAATGACAACAATCTACTGAAAACAAAATCACTCAAAAAAAAAAATGTCAAGGAATAAAATATAATAAAATATGCATTTTTTTTATATTTATATATTGTACTAATGTTAAAAATAAAAAATATTACGATATTTTTTTTTTTATTCTTTATCAAAATTTTTGTTGATAACCTCCCCCCCTCTCCTTCATAGTTGTTCCGCTTAGCCCATCTAAAAATTTGGTCAACTTAGCTATTAGGCAAACTGTAATCGTTTTTCTGATTTTGTCCATCAATAAAGCTTTTTTTCTTGCCGCACTACCTTTTTCACCTGCCTAAAAGGCCATTTTGACGGGCCAATCACCCTGAAAAATCAGCAAGGAGCTTGAGAAATCTTGGTCATTCCCTTGATTAAGTAGCGTGGCATAGCTCATCGCTAGGAAAACCAGCCCAGAGAAATAGGAACCCCAAGAAATTGAATCGTCTAAACAGGCGCATTGCTTCCAGTTGGGCCTGAAAATTCGGACCAGCAAAAAAGGGGGGGGGGATTTCCATACAATTTAACCTAGTCAGCTCTTCGATTTTAGCCATAATAAATTACACACACACACGAAAGAGATTTCGAGAACTTTTTGAAAAATTTGCAGCTACTAAATCTAAATAGATAACATATATATGTCCACAGTCATAGTTGCAGAAAAAACAAAATTAAGTGTTGAAACTTTGAAAGCCATTTGATGTGTCAAGTATAATTTGACAAATTTTTGTGAAGGTTTTTACAATATTTTAAAAAATGACAACAATCTACTGAAACAAAATCACTCAAAAAAAAAATGTCAAGGAATAAAATATAATAAAATATGCATTTTTTTTATATTTATATATTGTACTAATGTTAAAAATAAAAAATATTACGATATTTTTTTTTTTATTCTTTATCAAAATTTTTGTTGATAACCTCCCCCCCTCTCCTTCATAGTTGTTCCGCTTAGCCCATCTAAAAATTTGGTCAACTTAGCTATTAGGCAAACTGTAATCGTTTTTCTGATTTTGTCCATCAATAAAGCTTTTTTTCTTGCCGCACTACCTTTTTCACCTGCCTAAAAGGCCATTTTGACGGGCCAATCACCCTGAAAAATCAGCAAGGAGCTTGAGAAATCTTGGTCATTCCCTTGATTAAGTAGCGTGGCATAGCTCATCGCTAGGAAAACCAGCCCAGAGAAATAGGAACCCCAAGAAATTGAATCGTCTAAACAGGCGCATTGCTTCCAGTTGGGCCTGAAAATTCGGACCAGCAAAAAAGGGGGGGGATTTCCATACAATTTAACCTAGTCAGCTCTTCGATTTTAGCCATAATAAATTACACACACACACGAAAGAGATTTCGAGAACTTTTTGAAAAATTTGCAGCTACTAAATCTAAATAGATAACATATATATGTCCACAGTCATAGTTGCGCGTATGTTAAAAACTTAATTTATTCGTCATTTTTCTTCTACTTTTAATTTTGGCTTTTCATATATAAAAATACACAAACTTATCAATAATTCTGTCCATGAATCCAATGTTATTAAACTTTTTTAAAGTAAAACGATTCTATCACTGACCGCTCAAGGTGTTTTTCTATGGCATACTTAATTCTTTATTTGGTCTCCTCCAAACCATAATTTTTTCATAAAAAAACATGTATTTTAGTGTAGGAGTCATCTATAAACATTTTAATTCATCAAGCTTCTCTTTAAAAAAATGTTACATACATTCAGCCTAATCTGTTATTGCCTTGCCTGCTGAAAGACGTTTTCCGTACTTCTTATACCATGTTTTTCTTTTCGTCATATTTTTTCAGAACGGGGTAAACAGTTGAAACCCTTATTGTGTATCCAGGAGCTCTGAAAAATTCAGAAATAAGGTAAGGTTTACTCATTAAATGTATTGTTTTCTTATTTGATGAATAATCAGTCTTTCAGTTTTAACATTTAATATTTTTTGGACGCTCACTTTTTTTGCATTTATGTTTTATTATTATATTATCCACACTATACATAACCATCCACATGTCCTCTTTAATTGTTCTCAACATTTAAACCTTCCTTTAAAAATTATTTGAAGCCTTCGTTCGTTCGTTGCGCTTTTATTTTAGAGCCTTATTTAAAAATAAAGTAAAATAAAAAAAATCTTTCTAAGCTATCGATCCTATGATTTCCTGTCTCACCTTAAATCTGAAAACCATACTAGACATACATGCGCCTATTAAAACCCGAACCTTCCGCCGTCCCACTGCTCCTTGGCTGACTTCCGAAATAAAGGAAATGATGAGAAGAAGGGAAGCAGCCAGACGTAAATTCCGTCGCACTCGCTTTCCAGATGATTACGCAAATTATAAGCAGCTTCGAAATGAAACTCAGGACGCAGTGCGACGTGCGAAATCCCTCTTCATCCATAATGCCCTCTCCAGTGCTTCAAATTCTCAATCCAAATGGAAAATCCTCCGCAAACTATCTCTTCCAGAATCTTAAAACTGCAATTCCATTTCTATCCCACCAGACGAACTTAACAATTATTTCGTATCCTTATCACCTTCCTCATCTTCCACTACCGATATTGGACATAATACTTTTAATCCAGAAAGTTTCTTCTTCTCCCATATTCCATATGACGAATTAATAACAACTGCTCTTAAATCCCGCACCAATGATTATGGACCCGATAACATACCAGTAAAACTAATTAAATCCTGTCTACCATTTCTTATTCCAGTACTCTATCATATATATAATTTTTCCTTTCAAAACTCCATATTTCCTACTTCCTGGAAAACTGCCTTAGTTCGTCCATTAAACAAAATTCC
This sequence comes from Piezodorus guildinii, assembly GCA_023052935.1. Lineage (NCBI taxonomy): Eukaryota > Metazoa > Arthropoda > Insecta > Hemiptera > Pentatomidae > Piezodorus > Piezodorus guildinii. Next base: position 58,060,071 of record CM041295.1, read on the forward strand.
AAATCCTTCCTCACCGTCTGACTTTCGTCCTATTTCTTTACTTTCCAATCTTTCCCAACCCTTGGAACGCGTTGCACAAAACCAACTATCAAATTTCCTGGAAGAACGCGCCCTAATGAATCCTCTCCAATCAGGCTTCCGACCTGGTTATTCCAAACAATCCGCTCTCCTAAAAATAATCCACGACTTCCAATCCGCCATTGAAAACAAAGAACTGACTATCCTCATCCTTCTAGATTTCTCTAAAACCTTTGACACAGTTGACCATAATATCCTCCTTGCCAAACTACGAAATCTTCCTTTATCCAATAGTGCTCTGCGCTGGTTTCAATCCTTCCTCTCAGATCGTTCGCAGTATGTGGTAGTTCCAGGCCAACCTCCTTCCAGAACTTTACTTTTATCCTGTGGTGTTCCTCAAGGTTCATCACTGTCTCCCACTTTATTTTCTATTTACATTAATGACCTACCTCTCCATATTCATCACTCCCAATATCATATCTATGCTGATTATTTCCAAATTTACCAATCCTTCACTCCTTGGGACCTATCACTAGCAATCGAAAAGCTGCAAGACGATCTCAACCGAATTAGTTCTTGGGCAGCCGACAACAAGCTAAAACTAAATGTAGAGAAAACTAAAGCTATCGTGATAGGATCCCATCCTCTCCTCAAAAACCTTCCACCAATCCCAACACTGTTTCTCAATGACAATCCAATAAAGTTTCACCAAACCGTTAAAAACATAGGACTCACCCTCGATCAAACCTTATCCTGGAAAAACCATATCTTTGAAATCTCTTGTCGCACATTTTCCACCTTAAAACACCTAAATTACCTTCGTCATCTTCTTCCTTTTGAAACCCGTAGACTTTTGGTTAGTTCCTTAATATTCCCCCACTTTGACTACTGCTGTGCGGTGTATGGGGGTGTCTCTGGAGATCTCGAAGCAAAACTAAAACGATTATTCAACTGCTTTATCCGCTTCATCTTTGGGATATCCAGGGCCACCTCTGTCACCCGATTCTACGAAGAGTTGAAGTGGCTTTACCCTTCCTACCGTTGTAAGTACTTCCTGGCTTCCTTTCTCTTCCAAGTTCTCCAATCCCGCCGTCCGTCTTACATAACAGATATTTTTCTTTTCAAATCCTCAGTCCACACTCGCTCACGGCCTTCGGACATGTATATGATGCCCCAGCTTTCGACATATCTTTCCTAATTCGATCTTCATCCTTATGGAACTCTATTCCTTCTTATATCCGTGACTCCAATACTCTTCCGACATTCAAATCTCGCCTGTTCAATCATCTCCTGTCCCTCCGATTTCCGAAGAATCCTAATAAGTTTTCTAATTTCCATTAAAATTAATAACAAAACAGATAGAAACGTTTATATACCTATTATATTTTATGTTCTCTGGTGTTTTGCACTTATTATATTATTAGTATATTGTTAAAAAACAAAAAACACTGAAATGCTTTTTTAATGAAAATTGTATATAAGTACATATTTCTTATTATGTTTATTATCTAGTTTAATTTTCAATATTATTATTTAAGACTGCTTTTTAATCCATTGTTTGTAATTTCTATTGTTTCTTTGTATTCCTTTTGTATACTCTAAGACCTTAAAGTTTTTACTGGAAGGAATTAGTCCGGGTGGCGGTCATTAAATGAAACAACTAAATAGTTTCAACTATTTTATTGTTTGCCAACGTTTCGACCCCCTTTGTGGGTCATCATCAGGGCGCATGGTGGGAGAATGGAAACTCAAACTCAGTTTCCATTCTCCCACCATGCGCCCTGATGATGACCCACAAAGGGGGTCGAAACGTTGGCAAACAATAAAATAGTTGAAACTATTTAGTTGTTTCATTTAATGACCGCCACCCGGACTAATTCCTTCCAGTAATTCTCAACGGTCAACTAATTACATCCACAATCTTAAAGTTTTTATTTTGATTTTCCTGTTATGTTATTCTAAAGGGACTAGTCCTAGAATAAATAAAGATTTATATTATTATTATTATATATATATATATATATATATATATATATATATATATATATATATATATATATATATATATATATATATATATATATATATATATATACAAATCTAAGAAAAATACCTATCATGAAATGAGAGAGAAATGATATATATATATAATAATATGTTAATAAAATAAATTTGGAGAGTAAGAGAAACTCTGTTAAAAACTTGATAGATTTCTATTTCGGAACATTATGATAAATACAATGGCTGCCTTCCTAAGATTGGTGAATCTATTTTCGAACAGCCCAATTCGCCCACGTTCATTACAGAACAAACATATTGCCATGCCATGGACCATCATTTTTTATTATTTTTATCTTTGTTTTTCACAAAATGCCAAAGAAAAAACAATAATGGTTGTAAATTTGCTTTTTGTTTCTTATCATTTCAAAAATACTCTTTATATTATTTAAATTAATTTAATTCATAATCACCATAGGCGAAACTATCGATTCCGTCCTCCAATAATAATAATAATAGGATATTTATTTATTCTGGGACAAATACCATCAGAATAATAACATTTAATTAGAAATTCAGTATCTTAGAGTAAAAACACCAATAAAAAATACAACAAAGACAATGAATAATAGTAATAAATTGACAAGTAGCTTCTTATAATAATTTAGAAAAACAAACTAGAAAAGAATAAAAATATGTTCATATACACAGTGCTAATAAAACTAATTTACAATGCATATGAAAGTGTGTGAAATGAAATACATAAATGTTTAAATACGATGCAAAATAAAATATAATTGATAATCGTTTCTCTCTGCTCTATTTACTGATTTTATTGAAATTTTCAAATCAATTGGGGTTATTTGAGAATTGGACAGACAGGAAGTGTTTCAACAAACGGGCAACAACAAACCATAGCAAGGCAGCCATTGTATTATAATGTTTCGAAATAGAAATGTTCCCACTATCGCACAAACGCAAATAATTTTTGCCAGAGGAAATCATTATTTTTTAGATTTTACTCCATTAAAATAAAAAGTTTTATATATTTGAAATTGTCCAATTTTTATTAATTTTGCCGCTCGACATTTTTTATTTTCGTGATATTTTTACCAGTTATTCTCTATCCTTTCTTGAATATGAAACCATAAATAAAAAAAAATTCTAGCCAATACTTAAGGTGTTGCAGCCGTTTTAAGTCAGCTTCACGGGCAAAAACATGTGATGGAAAAATCTTTCTAATTCCTGTAATTTTTAGATATCAAATAAAAATAAAAATTAACAATAAGGTAACGACATTCTTTATATTTTTTGTCCTTATGACTCACTTCCTAAATAGTGAAGAAAGTTGTTTAAACAATCTCGAAAATGACTAAAAAAAAGACTTTTAGAGAGATAAAAGTATATGAAGGCGAAGAGACTCACCTTTGATTATTTTTTCCTTTATAGATTATTCATAGTCCTAGTTGCTGTAAAAATTTAGATCTTGAGAACATAGTCCTTTTTTGTATATGAATTTTCAAAATTGGCGAAAATTCGTTTTTTACTTTCTCTTACCTATATATGAAATATATAGTAAGGGAAAGTATTGCGATCGTGAAAATTTTCGAATTCCAGTTTTCAACGGAAATACACGTTTTAGGGCCCCCTGAGTCCAAATAACCAAGTCCCGAAAAATGGTCCGTGTGTCCGTGTGTGTGGTAAGTCTAGCGCAAAAGCGAAAAGTCGTTCGTAACTAAAAGGCTATTATTACAATTTTTTTTTTCTACGAGAAGGTTGTCTTATATCCTATTATATACTTACCACTCTATCTACCAATAAAAATATAATTTTAGACTTACAAGTTTTTTTAAACTGAATAAAACTAGTTTATATAATATATATATATATATATATATATATATATATATATATATATATATATATATATATATATATATATATTAGATTAAATAATCAAAGTTTAATAACTTTTATTTTTTGAGTAAACAAAATCAAATTATGCTGGATTTATTTTATTACTTTTGCTTACCTATATATGAAATGTAGTAAGGGAATGTATTGCGATCGTGAAAATTTTCGAATTCCAGTTTTCAGAAATACACGTTTTAGGGCCCCATGAATCCAAATAACCAAGTCCCGAAAAATGGTCCGTGTGTGTGGTAAGTCTAGCACAAAAGCGAAAAGTCGTACGTAACTAAAACGCTATTATTACAATTTTATTTTTTTACTTATATCCTATTATATATACTAATTATAATGCTTGAAAAGTCTTACAGGTTTCATACAAAATAATAGTAATTGCTTCCACCATATGTCAAAAAATATTGAAATAACAATTTTTCAAAAAAATAAGACTCATAAATGTAATTACCATCTATGTTATAATATTCTATATGTCAAATGTGATATATTTAAAAAATAACCATTTACCACAACTTAGTACTTTGGTCATATATAAGTAGCGCACGTATATCATTTCTCGGTTTACTTATTAGCATATGAATAATACAATTTAGAAACATTGATTCTTTTTTTTAAATTATACAATCCGCTGGAACTGAGTATTTAAATATTAATAGATTACTTACCACTCTATCTACCAATAAAAATATAATTTTAGACTTACAAGTTTTTTTAAACTGAATGAAACTAGTTTATATATATATTAGATTAAATAATCAAAGTTTAATAACTTTTATTTTTTGAGTAAACAAAATCAAAATATGCTGGATTTATTTTATTACTTTTACTTACCTATATATGAAATATATAGTAAAGGAAAGTATTACAATCGTGAAAATTTTCGAATTGAGTTTTCGACGGAAATACACGTTTTAGGGTCCAACTGACAAATGACCAAGTCCCGAAAAAAGGTCTATGTGTGTGTGGTAGGTCTAGCGCAAAAGCGAAAAGTCGTACGTAACTAAAATTTCATATTTAATACAACTATATGCCCGAAATGTTACAGCAAACTTTTCTCCAGAAGAGCCACTTTATATCATAAATTTTGCACCTTTTTACGATTCTCTCAAAAACAACACAAACGATTTTGATTAAACTCGCTATATCGATGTAAAATTTAATGGGTTTTAATATCATATAAGTTCAATTCTGATTGAAATAGTCTGACGCGGTTTACATGCCGATATTTCAAATGGTCTTCCTCTAAACTACTTTTAATTTTTTACATTCCAAAAGATTAACCATATCATCTGGCATTGATGAAGGACGGTTAAATATACAGGTTGGACGAATTTGATGACCAACTAAAGGATAAAACAGCAAAATTATTTTTTAATGTAATTTTTGTTTTTTTAATAATAAGAACAGTAATATAGACGTATAATATACCGTTGGAAAGAGAATGATTTTAGAAAAAACATTATGTTATACAGACAGTTGTAAAAGGAGACATAAAGTGACGAATAAGGAATGAACTTATTGCCAATTAACAATTTAATAGTTTTATTATTTAATCTAAATCTTTAAAATATTTCTTAAATTGGAGTATAGTTAATTGTTGTAAATTGATTTTTACATTCGAGGTAAGTGAAAGTCGTGTGTTGGCCGCACCATATTTTTCATTTAATGTTAAAAGTGTGTTGATGAGTTAATTGTTTAATCAAGTTTTGTAAGTTTCATCTCTTTTATCTTCTAGTTAGTCATCAAATTCGTTCAACTTGTATATTTAGCCATTATTTGTCAATGCTGATTAAATGATATGATCAATAGGATTATTTCGTGAGTCATTTTCAATTCTTAACTTAATTAGTTAGTGGTTAATTTAGTTAGTTCACCTTTTTTACCGTAAATATTCATAAACTAAGTAAATAAGTATTTTTATTAGTAATTAAGCATTAAAAAAAGAACCTCGATCATCCCAAGGTATTTAAGAATTTTTTTTTTTAATTTACAAGCATTTTTATCGAAAAATTTTCGTGACATATCAGCCTAGATATTAAAAACACACGATTTTCACTTACCTTGACTGTTAAAATCAATTTAAAAACTATAAAATATAAGTCAATTTTAAATTAAATTTTAGTTTTAAAAACAGATAATTTTATTTAATAAATTCCTTACATTATTTTTACTGTTGACATACCCCTCTTCTTGTTTGACAGGCGGTATTGATTGCATGAGATTAGTAAAAAAAGTGTGTGTATTCACTATAAGAAAAAAAATAGGGTTTTAATCTATTTACCGTTATTCCATTTGTTCAGTTAATTCTTTACGAAAGAGTTTATTTTATTTGATATGTGTTTATGAATTAGATAATTACGTTTTTTGATAATTGTTCCAGATTTATTTATAGATACGAGGGTTTTGAGAAGGGTAAGTATTTCACTTGTGCTCATCATACCTATAGATGTATAAACTGTATTATATTCATTTTTTTTTCTGTTTCTATAGAAATATTGTACATTATTAATATACTTATCGTTCTTATTAAGAAAGTTTTATTTTTTTTTTTTTTAATATTAAGATGCGTCTAATGAATGGAAGTCTGTATCTATTATTCTTTTATATTAGTTGCTCGTATATACTGCTTTAATCGTATTTATTTTCTTATTTTTATTTTATAATTTTTATCTTATTATTATATAAATTTGTTTGCGCTCATCTTTTATTATTAAAGATTCATCTACGTATATGTTTTTAAACTGAATATTCGAGGTTTTGAGATATATGTATACACTTTATGGTGTCTCCTGGGACTGACTAGTATTCTGAATATGTTATATGTTAGACTATATACATTAAAATAGTTGAACTAGTTTTTACACCTAACGGTATGGAGAACTAAGCGACTGATCTGTTGAATGTTAAGTAGATACAAGGGCTTTGTACGCTAAAAGTATATATTCACCTAATGACATAGTTTTCGACCAGTTATCATCCAGGCGCTTCCTTCCACCTTCCTCCTTCATCTTCTAGATTTTGTTGTTGGTAAGGCATTAAATCTTACATTTGTTTACTGGAATAAATATTTATTTACATTTCATTTAAAAGGCGGACAAAAGTTTCAAGTATTATTCAAAGTGTACAATCTGTGAAAAATAATTTATTTTTAATCAAAACTGAGAAAGAACGTTGGTGCAGGGTTAAAATTGTAAAGAAATGGAATATTATGGCTGGTATATTTCATAACTTTTTTGATGGATCATGCAGATAAACTTAAAATTATTCTATAATAGTGCTATGATTTAATTTAAGCTACTTCAACTTAACGTACAATTTGGTCTATGTGTTTTTCATGAAACATAATTTTTGTTATCAATTATTCTCTCTTTCAGTTCGTTATTCTTACACTTATTTATACTTTATAACCTTAAAAAGTCATGATTTTTTTTTTTTTTTTTTTGTCATATATTTTTCTAGTTGATCATGAAAACTAATGAAGTCGAGTTTGTGGAACGAGACATGATAATTTTACAACTAATTTCTGTTGAACTAAGCTGTTCTAAATCGATAGCAAATTATAATTTTTACCTCAATAGTTCCTGTACTGATTCTGGAGAAAAATAAACTTGCACAGGAAGGATGACGAACGTTTTTGAGCAGTCTTTCTGTACCAGTTTAGACTGGCAATAGTTGTTTTGTTATTTTTTTCAGTTATTTTTAAATATTTACTTTTAGCTTTCACATGAAAAACAATATATATATACATAGGTTCTTATCATTATTTTTAAAATATCAGTTAAAATAATTATTGATCTATTTAGTTCATAATAATGCTGGTAATACTGGTGACCATAGAGGAACATATAGTATACAACAGGTTAGATCGTATTAAATTCATGGCACAGTGGTCTGAATTTCAATCCTAGGAGAAAAAATATCTAACATTTGTATTCTTAATTTTTTCGCATCTAGAGACACAATGTACAAACTGAAGTTTTAATAATAATTTGTAGAAAAAGAAAATACTTTCATATGGTCTTTTTCTTTTTGTTTCAAACCTTACGCTCAACGTTAAATAGACGAATATTATTAGAAATATTTATTAATTAGAAATATATATTAGAAGAAAAAATAGTGGTTTAGGATGTCCTTCAAATATTTTATCTGACGATTATGGACTTTGCCTTTACTCAAAAAAGTTCCAGTTCAATGAGTAAACGAGTAGAATAGAATATTCCAGAAACTTTCAAAATTCTTTTCACGAGAATTGTTAAACATTCATTTTGGTCGTCAAAAATACTCAACATAATTTCTATACTAGAAGCATTACTCTCAAAGAAAAGTTTCCTAAAATATATTGCATTTTTTTATCATGAAAAGATGAATTTTCAAGCTATAATTCAATTTATTTCAGTCCGTTGTAAGAAAAACACCGAGTCATCATTCCACATATATATTAGAATTTTAAAGTTTCTACCACACCATTTTACTTTCACTTAGCTATATATAAAATATATATTAAGGGAAAGTATTGCGATAGTGAAAATTTTCTAATACGAGTTTTCTCTGGAAATAGACTTTTTAGAGTCCCCTGAGCCCATATGACCAAGTTCCAAAAAAAGGTCTGTGTGTGTGTGTGGTAAGCCTACCTCGAAAACGATAAGCTGTATAATATTGAAATTTTATGTTTTAGAAGCGTTTATGCCTAAGATATTAAAGCAACTTTTTCATCAAAATCGGCCAACCAAAGAAGCCACTTTATACCACGCATTTTGCACCTTTTTACGATTTTAAGAAAAACGGCTAAACAATTTTGGTTAAACTCACCACAACGCTGTAAAATTTATTGGGTCTCAATATCATGTAGGTTTCTTTCTAATTACAATATTCTGGCAGGGCTTAAATGCCAATTTTTTTTCATTTTCTTTCTCTAAAGTACCTTTAATTCTGTAGATTCTAAAAAAATAACCACATCGTCTTGTTAGCAGTGATAACAAACGGATAAATATATAAGTTGAACAAAATTATCTTTCCAATTAAAGGAGAAAAGAGTAAACATTTTTTTAATGCAATTTTTGTGTTTTTTGAAAAGTATTATAGATGTAGAATATACCGTTGGAAAGCTAAAGATTTAAAAAAAAATATAATCTTATATAAAAAATTGTAAACGTTAATGTAAAGTGATGAAAAGCAGATAAAACTAACAGATTGTCTAAGACAGTGGTTTCCAACTGGTGGTTCGCGATGGGTCATTTTGAAATAATTTTAATTGAACTTAACGTAAAATATTCGTGAAGCCTTGGTTTTTAATAATAATCACTGGCTCGACACGGACAGATTTAACATTCTAAGTTTTATAATTGCTTCTGATCACTGAAAGGTGATTGATACTGCACAATCGCAATCTTAAACTTGGATATTTTTTAAAATAATGAGTTTAAAGAACAGATGTATCGTAGAAGGAAATGAAAAATATTTGAAATCTTTATGAGTATCTGCATAAATACCTAACTTGGAAAAGTTTTAGATTTTAGTTTATTTTTATTCATTAAACGTCCTTCTTATGCTACTATGGCAAAGCGGACGATATCCCAATGGAAGTCCTGAATTTAGCACCTGACTTAGCACAGCCACCATTTTACGTTTCCTTTAAAGGACGGCATAACGAATGATTATTTGCTCCCTTTATGAATACTAGGACCATCTGCCAGATTCAAGATTAATGTTCAGTTATTTCATGTTTCGAGGATTAGAGTAAAAAAAGAGCCAAATGCCTTGTTCTTTTTTTTCTCATTTCCATTTCCCAAACTAGGCCATTTCTAGAATACAGAGATTTGATAAAGGTATTTCGCAGGAAACGTTCGTGATATCAGTATAGTCCATTCAAAATCTAAATACATTTCTAATATTTAGGATCTAGGGGGTCCTTGGCATTGAAATGATTAGATAAAGGGGTCCGTGAAAATTGTTTGCTGGGAAACACTGCTCTATGATAATAATATTTAATAAAACACATGTTTCTATTGAAACTCAATCTAATTGATTATTTTCATTTATATTTAACTGTATTTTAAAATTCTTAAAGGGGTTACCTGTGGCATAGTGGTTAGCATAACAGCCTTATATGCCCAAGGTCTAGGGTTCGAACCTGCAGGTGGTCCTAGGATTTTTTTAGGGGAGTAAAAAATCCTTAAATATGCCGTCCTCCGGAGAGGACGTAAAAAGGGGTCCCTTGTCTGGCAGGATTCCCACTGTAGCCTCGCACTATTAGCCATAGTAGTATAAAGTGATATTAAATGAATAAACAAACAAACAAAAATCTTAAATTAATTTTAATTTTAATTTATAATATATATATATATATATATATATATATATATATATATATATATATATATATAATTTACATTACTTAAACTGCCGCTAAGCAATTCCTATAATATAATACATGCTATGTTTCAGGATATGCTTGGAGTTTTATTATCGTTTACATTAGTGCAATGCTGTCTTTGTTCTGATTGGAGACAGGATTCCTACTTGGACGCATATTCAGAAAGTGAGGGGACTGTATTTGAAGGTCCATACCCTAACTACCCCAGGATGCCGATGAAGAATGTCACTAATGTATCAATGATGCCATTTCTGCTCCAGCTGATATTGATTATAGCTAAAATAATGCTCAAGTTCACAATTTTTAAAATAATTGTGAAGTTTATAGCGGTAGTTTGCTTATTTTTATTCATACCAACACTTAGACTTCCAAAAGCAAGGGATAATGGTAGATCAGGTATGATTTATGCTAGCTCATTTTTATTTGAATTGGATAGTTTAGTTCGATAAAATCCGGATTGGGCTGGACAACTTTTAATTTTGTGGTAGTCCCACAGAATGAATTTCGATCGACCCCCTCTGGTTAGAGCGGGTTAGTTTTAGTTTTTTAATTTTTTTTTGTCCACCCCTACCTCGCCTTTGAAGGCTATACGGGGGTTTCTCGGACCCGGGGGTAAGGGCGGGGGAATTAATACCGAGATAAAAGTCCCCACCGGTTCCGAATGTTGAACTCGTAATTTTGGGTTTCAAGGTATTGGTCATCTGGTAGCTAGGCAACGCGTGTTCAGAGCAACGCGCGCTAACCATCTTGGTCATCCCGTCCCCCTAGAGAGGGTTAGTTACCTATAGGATAACCTTTGTCATAAGGAGGATAGGAAAGGACGTAAAACAAGAAAAACGATTAAAGGTTATCACTTGAAACCATCCCCCAGATATGTAAAGCCCACCAGCCAACTGGTTGCCATTCACAAAAATAAGCGTAAGGATTAACTCTAACCTATAAATAATCATTGTGTATTGCGATGTGGTATCCGAAGAGGCTACTACAATGCACAGCCAAGGGCCTACACGGCCTGTTGTGACAAAAAAAATAAAAAAATTATAATAACATTAACCGGCAACAGGCATTTAATTAACTGGATTCAAATCGTGTACTTCCCTTTCCTCCCTTCTCACACCTAAAAAGTGTATTGCCATGTATACAATATTTATTTAATTTAAAATGTTTGAATTGCAATCAACAAACATTACTCTTATTGAAAAAAAAAAATTAAATTGTTAGAATCATTGAATTGCGCGATAATGTCATGAAAATATATACATTCTACTATAATGTAAGAAAACTCTTAACATTTGTAAGGACGAAAACAGCCAAAATCCTGTTTCCGGCCGTGCCCTACAAGTTTCCTCCTAATCTACATATTAACAAAGACATGCTTACGTATACTTGCTTCGCTAATAACATGTTTTGATAAGAATCATTCTAGTTTGAATAAACACTCGTGGCAGGATTCTTTCCAGCGTCACAACCTCCAATAGCTATTCCATCTTGTCACCCCAGAATCCCACGTACTGGCCAACTTCCCTTAAAAAACGTCCAGATATACTTGACATCTTTATTAGTTCCCAAATTCCCTCCGCTCAAACTACAATCAAATCCCTCGATGACCTCTCCTCAGATCATAGTCCGGTTCTTCTCCTCATGCATTCACAACCAGTTATTAAACCCTCTCTTCCTTCCCTGATTAAAGGTCGCGTTGACTGGGACTGTTTTCGTAATGATTTAGAGATCAAACTTGACTTAAACATTCCGTTAAAAACTAAACATGACATAGACTCCGCCATACAAGAACTTACAAAGTCGATAGAAACTGTCATAGACACCGACACATCGCTTCGCAAAATTGGACATCTTCATAAAACAAACTTACCGAATCACATTCGACTCCTACTAACTGACAAACGTATAGCAAGGAAAAAATGGCACAACACAAGATATCCATCTGACAAAAATCATTACAATCACCTGACAAACAAATTAAAAACAGAAATAAGAAAATTCTAAATACAAAACTTTCAGAACTTTACAGAGAACTTGACCACTTCAGACAAATCTTTATGGACAACAACCGCAAAACTGCTGAAATTTAAAACCTTTAATCATCCTCTCCTCACTAAATCCCAAACCTGGTCGAGATCCGATGAAGAGAAATCCCAAATCTTTGGAGAACACCTTTTCAACACGTTTAATCCGCATCCTGATATCCTTAATCCCAGCCATAGTGAACATGTTGAAGCAGAACTAACTGTTCCTCTCCAAATGTCCCTTCCTCCTAAGGCCTTTCACCCTTCCGAAATCATTAATATCATTCAAAGATTACCATCCAAAATAGCTCCTGGCCATGATCTCATCATATCCCATATCCTGAAACAGCTCCCCAAAAAAGCCATACTCTTACTCACCTACATATATAATGCCACACTTCGTTCTACCTACTTTCCCGATCCTTGGAAATTGTCCATTATCAAAATGATTCCTAAACCTAAAAAGTCTCTAGAAAATCCATCATCCTACCGTCCTATATCTCTTTTGCCTATCATGGGCAAAATACTGGAAAAACTCCTCCTAAAACGTCTATATCCAATCCTTGACATTCATCACGTTATTCCTGACCACCAGTTTGGATTTCGCTCATCCCATTCCACTATACAGCAGTGTCACTGTGTGGTGAATGTGATATCTTCCACATTGGAGCGCGGAATGTATTGCACTGGAGCCTTCCTCGACGTGGAACAGGCTTTTGACCGAGTTTTGCATCCAGGACTGCTCTACAAACTTCGTCACTTCCTCCCTCCTACCTACTTCTTATTTATCCGTTCCTACCTCACAGATAGAACCTTTAAAGTAAACCATAACCTTTCCTTCTCCGCCATATTTACTCAGAACGCAGGTGTGCCCCAAGGTAGCATCCTGGGTCCAATCCTTTATACCATATATACAGCTGATATTCCTACTCATCCTTGCACTGTCCTCACTACATACGCCGATGACACATGTGTGTTATCTGTAAACAATGACCCAACTATTGCTTCCCAAACTCTTCAGTCTCACATTGTTTCCATTGAAGAATGGTGTCAAAAGTGGAGGATCAAAATAAATCCTACTAAATCCCACCAAATTACCTTCACCCTGCGCCGCAAACCTATGTCTGCCTGTCCCACTATATCCTTTGGCAATATTCCACTCACCTCAGTTGAACAGATCCGATACCTTGGACTGCATCTTGACAGACGACTTACTTGGAATCCTCACACTAGACTGAAACGACAAGAAACAGCTCGCAGATATCGCTTATTACAACATTTACTTGACAAACGTTCAAAACTTCCCACCTACTACAAAAAACTAATTTATATTACCATACTTGGACCTATTTGGACATATGGAATTGAACTATGGGGATCCACCAAGCCATCGAATTCCTCTCGCATCCAATCCTTGCAATCCAAAATCCTCCGAAAGATCCTAAATGCCCCTTACTTTGTCACCAATAAAATAATCCACAAAGACCTGAATATCCCATTAGTTGCAGACTTAGCCCGAATTAGATATACTTCCTTTCACTCCAAATTACCACTCCACCCAAACCTACTTGTCCGCAATCTCTCATCTCCTTCTATTCCTGATCATCCTCCGAAGCGGCTGAAACGACGAAGGCCTCGAGACCTCCTTGTCTGAAAAACCTTTGAAGTACTACCAATGGGTAGATTCTTCTCACGCCTATCATGTCCATATCTCATGTGTGAACAGTCACATTTACTTGATGTATTTTTGTGTTAATACAGTTGTAAATATCTCTATAATAAATTAAAAAAAAAAAAAAAAAATGTTTGAATAATAACTTGGACACTGTAAACAGTAGTGAAAAGTGGATGGTGTAAGAGTCACACAAAAATATACAGCCAACAAAACATTTAACAAAACACAAAATAATTCCAGTTAGGAATAATTCATTACAATAAGATCGATCGGTATGTTCTTCATTAAAGTTTACAAATCTCTATACCAACTCACCAACAAAAACATTATTATCATGACAGCTACTTTAAAAAATTTGAATTTTTTGCCAGCTCATAATTGTCTTTGAAATATACCTAATTAACATTAGATTTCTAATGGCTTTATTTCAGAAATTTCAAGAAGTGCTCACGAATTCACTTTTTTGAAGGTCGTGAGAATCAAATATCAGAAAAATGTTGGCAATTATTTTATCTTGTGTATTTGTTTTGATTCATCCATGTTTCCACTGTTTCAACATGCCATAAAATGGTTTCTTTTGTAAAAATGTTCTTCAGGGCATAATTAATTAGTGTATTGTTTTTTTTAATTTTTTTCAGATAAGAATATCTGGGAGACAATGCCACAAGGAATAGACCAAAACAGTATTGAGTCTTTAGCTGTTTTAGTGAAGGAAGCGATAACAAAATATAAAGACATGCTAACATGAATGAATGCTGAGAAAGAAAGTAATTTATTAAAATGCGTTACAAATTCTTAGAGTAAAAGATACATATTCGTTTCAATTTAAAATTAAACAAACCTATACCTTTAATTTGAATAAAATCGTATTTAAAAGCATTTATGTACTTTATTTATATACCTATAATTATTGTTGTAACTTACTTATCACGCTTTGCATCTATCGCAGTACCTAGTGAAATAGCATGCACTGACCATAATTTATAATTACATAGCTTTTGGCAAGTTCAATAGCTTAAAATGGTTGTCTCTTAACTTTCGACGTATCAGTGACTGCTTGAAAAACCCAGAAATGACTTCACCAGCGCCAATGGGTCTTCTTTAGTCACATTTTCACTAATAAATAATCAGGGTGTCTAGCAATAGGGAAAATGTCATGGATTTTAAAGACATACGAAAAAATCAGGAAATTTGTACTTTGGTCAGGGAAAATGGTCCCTTTGATAACAGAGGGAGGGGTAGCTGAGCTAGTTAGTGCGCGTTGCCTAGCAACGCATAAAAGCAAATAATTATAACTTCGATACTCGGTGCTGGGGGACTTTTATTTCAGCATTTATCCCCCGCCCTCACCCCAAGGCCCGAGAAACCCTTTATAACCTTCAAAGGCGAGGTAGGGGTAAAAAAAAATAAATTGTTTTTTCTTCACTCAGACAAAAGTTCCAATATGCCTACTTATGATGTTGCAAATATCATTGTTGGGAAGAGGGGCGACAGCCTCAACCCGATCGTTAATTGCGAGTCGCCAAATCCCTATTATTTATCTAGGTTTCGTTAAGGGTTTTAATAATATAACGATCTTAGTTATATACATATATTGAGAAAAAACACAAATAAAAAACAACTTCTAGAGAAAACACAAAGAGTACTTGTGGTAACTTCTAGCGACGACAGCGAGGACGATTGCAAGCGGTGATGATGGCGAGAGCAACGACATTTGCAAAAGCGACGATGATGGCAACCAGTCTCTCCAGTAACTCTCAGCGCACTGCCTCCCGAGCGGTCACTTGCACTTAATTCCTTTTACACAGATAGAGCCCCCCTTGCGTCTTAACTTAATATTAACGAAATATATATATAGGATTTGATGGTATACCTGTCAAATTACTAAAACTATGCCTTTCCGACATCCTACCAGTTCTTCTCTTTATATATAATTAAATTATCAATATAGAGTGAAATTATCAAAGTCCGGCTATATTCTAAAACCAGCCAAGCAAGCAGTATCGAAGGCCAACACCGTAAGTTGAGCCAAAAAGGACATCCTAGCAAAGGCGAAAAGTAAAGATTGGGGTTCGAAGAGGAAACTCTGTGGAGCGATGGTCATCAGTGTTCTACTCTACAGTTCGGAGGTCTGGGGACTGCGCTATCTACCGATCCTAGAACGAAGTTAGCTTCAATATTACAAGATAATACTGGGATTACACCGTACCACACCAGACTACATTCTCTAGCTTGAATGTGGAGTCCTTCCTGCTTCATCTATCTTACTTCAAAAAGCGTTGAAATGGACTAATAAAATTATAAACTATCTATGTGTGTGGTAGAGTGCGCTTTCGGAAGGATGGCGGCCACCCTGTCATATGCATGCAGGTTTTCGGCTGACATCCGTATTTCCGTCTACTCCTTAGTCTCATTCGGAATTTCGCTAACAATTCTTTGTTTCAATGAATTATTTCGTGCTTTTCATAGTAATCACTTTTTAAAAATTCAAGTTTTTATGTAGTCCCTTGATGATGAAGAAGTCTAAAATTTCGGGCAATCTATTAACATCCGTGGGCTAATATGTCGTCACCAAGGGATTAAATTTTCTTTCTTTAAAATTTAAAACTCTGTGACCAACATTAACGCCTGGAAAAATTGATTGGTGTAAGTTTAGATTATGTATTGAAAACTCATTATCGCTTACTACTAGTATTCGAACACCAGAATATTTGGAAAAAGCAGTATATACTGCTTATAAATATATCTGTTTAACACAAACTATACAGAAGTAGCAGGGCAAACGTAAATCTAAAAAAACGCTCACAATTTTCGATAAAAATATCACTACGAACTACTTAATTTCAATCAAGGTCCTAACTAACTCGTTTATATATATTCGATAGGATGAATATATTTCCACAAACAACAATAGACATCAATGTTAAAACAATAACAGTAATCGTATTAATTGCATAATTCACTACTCTTGAAGCATCTACTAAACACTACCTGACATAAATATAAACATTAATAAAACGTTCGATTCCACACTTGTAAATAAACATCCTGCCTTACCTTCACATTATTATTACGACCATGGATATTATTATTCTATTTTTTTATTTTTTTTTTTTTTATAGTTATTCACCCATCCACTTACCAATAATTTATTCCACTGACCAAATAGGATTTGTTATCAAGTCTTGAGGGTCATTTGTAATATAAATAAATAAATAAATAATTTATTCCTTTTATTACCTGAATGTGTTTGCACATGAGTAGTATCCAAATCTACATCTTTATGTTTTGTATGCCGTTATCGAGGTGCTTAAATATTTTCCATGTATATACTACGAAAAGATATGTATCTCTATTGCTGAGGTATATTTCCGTGTACGTATACGTATGTCAATCTGTATATATACTTAATTAAATTTTCGGATATGCGGACGTATATCTGTGTTTGGATAATTTATTGTTTATGTGTGAGAGCATACTAATTTTCTTTTATCTATTTTTATTTCTATACCTTTGTCTATATATATTATGAACATATTTTTAATATTTGTCCTCGGCACACCGAAAATATCTCACGTGACCCATTTATACAGCGAGTTAAAGTGGCTCTTTCCCTTTATCCGCAGGCAATATTTCCTAGGATCATACCTTTACCAAACCATCCACTCCCAGCTACCTCCCTGTATCAACAGTATTCTGCAATTTAAATCGTCAATACACTCCCTCGAAACAAGATCGCGCCATTCTGCCCCTTACATTCCTATCCATAGAACAAAAACTTTTGATCATTCCTTTCTTGTCCGCTCTACTACTCTCTGGAATTACCTACCAACTCATTTCCAACATGCTTCATCCCTACCATCATTCAAATCTCAGCTGTTCCAGTACCTACTGTCATCCCAAACAGACGCTCAACAAGCCTAATAATTCTATTTTCGAAATCACGAATTTTCCATCCTTGTGGAAATATTCTAAACTTATCATGGTACAAAAACCAAATAAATCCTCTGACTGTCTAAATTCCTATCATCCAATCAGGTCTTCCTGATACATTCTCTAAAATGTTCGAAACAAAATACTTCATCATCTAGATTCTCTTGAAATATTCAAATGTATACCCAATCAACAGTTCGGCTTTAAGAAACATCATTTTACCATACAACGTTATCACTGGCTAGTTATTTTATCTCCTTGACATTAGTCTGGCTTTCAGCAAGGTTTGGAATGAAGGATTGCTTTGCAAACTGAAAATTTTACTTCTAAAAATCTTCTACTTGATATATTACTTTCATACCTTATTGATAGACATTTTTCTGTTAAAATACGGATTGAACTCTCTGCCTTTAATTAAGCCAATTAAGGCAGGAGTAAATCAGGGCAGTGTTTTAAGACCAATATTATTTAACATATATGTCAGACCTACCACAGCGCAATGGGACTCTTGGCTACTTTTGCTGAAGAAACAGCTATCTTATGTCCAGCAAGAAATCCTTTTTTAAGTGGCAATCACTCTACAAAACCACCTCTATGAAATTTCTGATGGAAAATTAAAATGAATGTCCAAGAGTGTTCAAGTGGTTTTCACTCTGTGCCATACATCCTCTCCCAATTATCTTAATAATAATTAAATTCCTACATCCAACGAAATTCAAGATTTAGGTATTCACTTGGACAAAAGACAGACAAGGAAAACACACATTTGGCTAAAACATAAAGAACAGACGATACGGTCTTTTACGTAGATTAGTTGGCAGACTTTCTGAATTATCATTAACTAACAAACTAATTCTCAATAAAGTTTTGCTAAAACCAATCTTGAAATACAGAAACTAACAAACATCCAAAGAATATAATCGTTTCAGTCGAAAGTGCTGCATTAAATAGTGGACGCTCTACATGACAAATGACATTAAACATAATGACTTAAACATTCCATCGATTTTAGCCACTGCTATAGAACATTACAATAACTTCTGCCAAAGACTAACACATTTGGTTGGGAAATAAGTTTTAAATAAGTTCATTTTTTCAGAGTGAAATAAAACTTGATGTATTATAGACATAATATTTACTTTAATCTACAATATATTGATCATTATTTAATATGCCTTTTCCCCATATCTTCACTAACTGCATAATGCCCTGTTCATAGAATGTCTGGAGTTTATTGTTAAAAAACTACACCAAGTGATATTTATATCCTTTTTGGAATGTCTTTCCATTCATGGAGTTCTACAGTGACCGGAATAAGTGGTAGTTACTTGGAGCTAGGTCTGGTGGTTTTTCATATCCGTTACCCATCATTTAAAAAATGGGTCATTTTGTTTCATTTCCGTTGCGAATCACAAACATAAATGCGTAATGCCAAGTTGACTTCTGTTAGAGGACCCAAACATGAAGCCTGGAAACACAGCCGAGCTTGTGCAAATGGTTTCCCACACTTCAATCCCAACAAGGTAGGGAAAAGCTGCCAACAAGTAGGCAGAAATGTATTGAAAGTAATAAAGACTATTTTGATTAATAAAAACAGGTAAACCTTTAACTTTTTTCTTTTAAAACCGTAATCCTGCATTATTTTCTGGGAAACCCAATAAAAATAATTTATGAAAAAACTGCAGGATGACTATAAAAAAAAACTTTTGCTATGAAAGAGTAAATTTATTAACTGAAGATAAAAATACAAGAAATTTAATATGAGAATTGAAAACCAAGAGCACTTCAAACTTGTTATCTAGGATAGTAAATTAAAGCTAGAAATTTTAAAAATTTTTATTATTAAAAAAACTATAAGATTTTTGTAAGGTACTACATTCAATCCTTAATTAATTTAAAGTAACAGTTTTGTCAATTTTTTAATACCCAATAATGTTTAACCTTAAGGTTTGATTATCTTTGATAAATGCTTTTCTAAGAAATTCATACAAAATTAAGCACAAATAATCTTCTAGAAGCCACTTTTTTTTAAATTCTGGAGAACATCAATATACATAATCATTATAAAGTAGGTCAATTTTTTAGCATCAACTTTATTAATTTCCTTTCATTCTAACATGAGAGGAAAAGAAAAGAACACATCTATATTTAATTGTATTTCAATACAACTCACAAAATTCATCACAGTACAATGGCAGTTATAAAACCTATCAATTTCAGAAGTAAAATTTACGTTCATAGAGAAGAAAAAAGAACTGAAGTATGATAAATCTATGAACTGAAATATAATTAATCCTAAATATTACAATTAATGTCCAGTGCAGCAGAGGAGAACTGGAACTTAACAGCAATGACTAGTAGCATTAAGTTTCAACTTTTCAAGTTGCATAAACTTTACTGTAAATAACTTTAAGTACATTATTAATATAATCTGTGTAATACTAACATTGTTAATTAGTCCCGTAGCATACACACAAATATACCATAATATACTATACTATACTATCTATCTATATATATATATATATATATATAATATATATATATATATTATATATATATATATATATATATATATAAATATGGAATATTTTATTTGTGTTCCATGGTGCTATAGATCATTATCAATATAATTTATAATCCAACAAAGTATCAACAGATTTAAGGGTACAGTATAACTAATATATAATTTGAGGTATGCAGATATGATATTTACAAAATATTTCACTCCAAACTATGCTCCAATGTGTGATAATTGACTCCTACGAAGGTCATTAGAAATTTTGAATTAACAAAATTAACATTTTATAAATATTATTAAAACAGGTAGTATAATAATGTGTTTATACATCAGGAAAGTAATTGAATAATCGTGAACAAGCATTAACAATGATGTATTAACATTTTTAATCAACAGTGATGTATTAACATTTTTAATTAACAGTGATATATTAACATTTTCAATCAATATGTATGCATTAACATTTCAATTAAATGTCAAAAATCATTAAAAAATATGGATAACTTATTTTTAATAACAAAAGATTTCTTCTTTTTCTTATTACTTTCACTAAACAAATTGAAGCAGGAAATTGTTCGTTTAGTTGATGACTATTCCATTTCCAAGTGCTTACATGTACATATTTTGCCAAAATATCATAGATATTGTAATTCATTTTTACATATTAACAATCTTACATTTTAGTAATTCACAAGAATATTTATGAGTATTACTAAAGGAATAGTTAATAATTAACATATTGAACCAAAATTCAACAGGGCTAGCTTTATCCACTTGTTTCTTTAATAATCAGTTTGTCTTTTTTAATTTATCACAGCGATATTGTTCATGACATGTTGATAAAATTTATACTAATATGTGTTTTACCAACATAGTTAAATTTAATACTTTTAATAATTTTGCAGCAGTTAATAAATGGAAATATGCTAACCCGGAGTAATATTCAAAACCTATATTACAACTATTTTCCCTACTATATAACATAATACAAAATGATTACAGTTCTACGCCCATACCTAAAAAAAAATAAATAAATAGATAAAAAAAGGATAATTTATTTTGAATAATAACAAAACAGGACATAATCAGATAGGCAAAAACATAGTTAAACTTTCTGCAACCAAACATGAATGTTTAGAAGGGAAAACAGTGAAAAGGAATATCTAAATTAAATTTGAAAATATCTATATAAAAAAATTATAAATTTTAAACCAGATAAAAATTATATAATAATAATAATAGGCTTACCGAACCCAAAGGTTCAATGCCAATACCACCAAATTCCGCTTACACAGGTTCGTCCAATGATCACCGTTCAAGCCCATGCCCCCAAGATCAGCCTTAACGCAATCCTCCCATCGACGCTTTGGTCTACCTTTCGGAGGCCTACCAGTCAGCGTATACCAGCGTTCAGCGGTTCAGCGTATACCAATTTTCTTGGAATCTGTTCCTCACCGAGCCCGACAACTTTACTCGCCCATTCAAGTCTCCGCGATGCTATTAACTCAATTATATTCACGGGGTATAAGCTCCGCAATTCCACGTTGTGCAATCTTCTCAACTCCCCAGTGGTATCATCTGTCTTCGGACCAAATATTTTATGCAGTACCTTATTTTCGAAAACCTTAAGCTGCTGTTCATCCTTTAAAGTAAGCGGCCACGTTTTACATCTGTAAAGGATCGTTGGAAGAATAATAGTTTTATAAATTCTAACCTTTAAGTTTTTAGACAGAAGCCGCGAGGCAAGTTATTTAGCAACTGAATAATAACACACATTTCCCACCTTTAACCAGGACTTTATTTCCTCCTGGATTTATTTTTTCTTGTTATCACTTAACCTAAATACTTGAATTTCTCAACGTATTCAAAAGTATGTCCTGATATATCAATATCACCAAGATCGTCACCGTTTCTACAACTAATCATATATTTCGTCTTATCGGTATTTATTTTGAGTTCTATTTCTGTACCGGTTTTTATTAATGCACTTGTATTTAGTTGTATAGTTTCCAATTCTTCACCGAACAGTACCAAATCATCGGCGTATCCCAAAACCGGAATTTTATCAGCCATATATAAACCTTTCCCAGTACATGTCACCTTTTCTATGACATATTCTAAAGCTATATTAAATAAAACAGGAAAAAGGGAGTCACCCTGTTTCAGACCTAATCGCACCTCAACTCTCTCGGAGTAATTATGACCAATTCTAACTTCACGGAATGTTTCCGACAAACACATCTCTACAAGGTTTACCAACTTTCTAGGTATTCCCTGTTCAATCAGGATGTTATACAGCTTCTGACAGTCTATGGAATCATAAGCCTTTTTAAAATTAAGGAAAATGTTTGATCAATAGCCGAGTGATTCCCCCTAAAACCACATTGGTAGTCTCCGGTAATTTCCTCAGCGTATTCCGTGATTCCGCTAGTTGGTACTGAAGAGAATATTTTATAACATACAGGGAGAAGAAATATCCCACGATAGTTGTTACAATCCGTCCTCGGTCTTTTTTTTTTTTAATCGGAATAAGTATTGATTCTTTCCATTCTTCAGGCATTTTTTTTATTTTCCCAGATCTTTTTAACTAAAACATGTATTTTGGAAATGTCCGCTTCTCCACACGCCTTGATTAATTGACTCATGATATTATCGTTTCCTGTAGCTTTATAACGTTTTAACTTTCCTATCGCCATTTCGACTTCCTCTTTAATCGGAGCGCCTATCCATGGATCAGCGCTCTGATATTCAGATTGAGGAGAATTTTCTGAATTTAGAATGCCATCAAAGTGTTTTTTAAATTGATTTAATATCTCAGCCGCTATCAAATTAAATTGTTATTTGCATCTTTAAGCCCATTCATAGGGTTTCAAATTTTTTATGCGATTTCCTTATATCTCTGTACATCTCTCCCAAGTTATTTTTGCTTCTGTTTTTTTCTGTTTCTATTATTTCGCCTTTAAGATACTCTCTTTTCTTATTTTTTAAGTCTCACTTTTCACTAGGCGAAAGTAAGCCACGTTATTATCGCTTGGATTATTTAAGAAATTTAGTTTAGCGGTTTTTCTTTTTTCACACATATTTTGACAATCCTCGTCAAACCAGGCTTTGTTCTTTTTATTTTCGACAATCATTACCGACCTATTTAATATTATCCCTGATCCCTTCCCATAATTTGTTTACATTGCCGTGTTCTTCGCCGAGAGATTCCAAAGTTTCGAACCTATTTTTTACTTCTATCGCGAATTGATTTCTAATTCGGGGATAGTTCAATTTAACTAAATCAAAATTCTCGGGATGGATATAGTTCAGTGTTCTCTATATTGTATTTAGTTTTTGTCGAAGTTTTGCAATTACTAATCTATGATCAGAACTGCATTCTGCACCACAATAGGATCTCACGTTAATTATGCTACTTTGCCAACTGTTTTGTAATAAAACATGATCGATTTGATTCCGCGTTTGCCCATCCGGTGATGTCCACATATACTTATGAATATCCTTATATTTAAACCTAGTACTTTTTATTACTAGGTTTTTCGAAATGGCAAAGTTTATTAGTCGGGTCTCATTATCATTACTATATTCATGTCAACTTTCTTTACCGATTGTAGGACGGTATACTTCTTCCCTTCCAACCTTTGCATTCGCGTCGCCTAGGATTACCTTATGTAATTTTGCGGTAACTTATCGTAAACCGACTCTAGTTTATCATAAAATTTGCATTTTACTTCATCATCACTGTCTTCAGTAGGTGAATGAATGTTTATAAACAAGATTTTAAACCAACGACCTTGAAATATAGCAACCGATATTCTTTCACTAAAGAACTGTACTTCCCGTAATGCGAAATCTATTCCTAATCAGAAACCTGGTACCTAAGCAATAATTACCGCTCCCCCCGTACCAAATAGTATACTCTCCTTCTGCTTCTCCTGGTCAGCGAACCTCTTGTAATGCAACAATATCTAAATGGTACCCTTTAACTTCATTCGCGACCGACTTTAACTCACCTGCCGTATTTAAACTTCTAACGTGCGACGTCCCTATTGTTAGATCTCTAATTTTCATCTTGCGCCATGATTCCTCTGAAGCAGTCCCCACCCGGAGACCCGAACAGGGGACTAGTTTACTTTTGGATAATGGACGTTTTACCTCAGAGGAATCCATGACTGTTAGTGGTATTTTGTGAAAAATTATATAATAGAGACAAGAAATATAAAAATATCCTAAACAATTACTAAAAAAAAAATAATTATATATAAAGGGTGTTTTGTAATTGCACAGCCCTATTTTAAGTATTTTTTCACTAAAACAAAATAAACAAAATAGTTCATATATCTCAAACTCATTTATTAAACATATAACAAAGGTTAAAGATTTATTATTTATTTACAACATTAAGACTGATTGTACATATTTTAAAGTTTTTAATACTAAATAACAGGTTTTAATCACTTAAAAAGCAAATGAACGATAAGCAATGACAGTAGTTGCTCATCTGTTTGTCAATTTTTGCGTGTTTCAGTGTATCATCACTCTATTTATCATAATTTGTCTAGTTCTGTGTGTTATAGTGTGAGTGAATACTGTGACACAATTACATATAGCGCTAGGCATTAGGCAAAGGCTGTGGTTTATGCATGATGTTGCTCCAGCTCACTTTTCTAGTAGTGTCACTGATTATTTAAATGCAACTTATGGAGCTTGGTCGAAACGGTCCTACTATTAAATGGCCACCATGAACTCTGGATTTAATGACATTAGATTATTTTGTGTGGGGCTGGATGAAGTCAATGGTTTATTCTGCGGCAGATTGCACGCAAGAAGAGCTAAGAAATCGGACCGTGGACGACACAGTAACTATCAAGCACCATCCTGATGCTATTAGAAGAGCCAGAGAAGCAAGGATTCATCGTGCTGAATGTTGTATGAAACAAAACAGAGGCTTTGAACAGTTACTCTAAATGTTGTGATCATGAATATTAAAAATAAACATTAATAATAAATCTTTTACCTTTGATATCTGTTTAATAAATGAGTTTGAGATGTATGTTAATATGAACTTTTTTGTTTATTTTGTATTGTGGACACATACCTATAATAGTGCCGTTCAATTATGAATCAAACCGTATATATATATATATATATATATATATATATATATATATATATATATATATATATATATATATATATAGTATATATATATATATATGTATTATATATATATATATGTATATATATATATATTCTTCTTCTTCTTCTTCCAGTGGCGCGACCGGCCTGTAGGCCCTGGGCCTTGCGGTGTAATCTCCTATTCATTGTTTCACGATGCAAAAAAAAATAAATATATATCAAGAATAACCTTAGAGTAAAATATTATTAGTTCAATACCCTTAATGTGGAGTCCCAACTACCCGTTGATAAAGCAGTGCCATCTGGTGAAACTTGGAGACATGAAACTCTATTTTCATGGCCATATAGCAGACTAACTCTAACACACTTTAATGTGTCCCAAACATTAATGGTATAATCATTATAGCCAGCAAACAGCAGCCTTCCTAAAAAATAATTGACAAATTAACCATACAATTTTTATTAAGACATACTAACTGGATATTGATGATTTAAAAAAAAAAAAAAAATATATATATATATATATATATATATATATCATCAATATAAATAATCATCATGAGAAACATATTGTTAAAATTATCCAATTTTAATTAATTTTGCCACTCAATATTTTTTTTTTTTTATTTCCATTATATTTTTACCACATATTCTCTATATTTTCCTGAATTTGATTATGATAAATGAACCGTGGATGTTAATCATATTAATTTTTGAACCGTGGATGAAGAAAATTCTGTCCAAAACTTTTAGTTTGGTAACTATTTTAAGTCAGCTTTGTGGCTGAAAACGTGTAGTAAAACCTCTTTAACTCCAGTAAATTTGAAGATATAAAAATATGATAAGTGTGAGCTTTAAATTCTTTGTCCTCACAATACATTATAGTGAAAAAAATTATTAAAAATCAAGACTTTTAGAGAGTTAAAAGTTTATACAGAAAAAGAGACTCAGCTTTGATTAGTTTTTCTAATATAGCTTTGTCATATATTTACTTGCTGTAAAAATATCAATCTTGAGAACAAATCCCCTTTTTTTTGTATGAATTTCCAAACAAGACAAAAATTCCAATTTTCACAATAGCTAAAGGGACATATTTCAAAAGGGACTGAGTAAAAAAATTATGAAACTACTAGTGCGCTATAAAGAGGAAGGTTAAAAGTATTGTAGAAATTTAATTTTTTATTTCTAACAGTATGTTTAAATTATTATTCACTGTAACATGTGGTAATATTGATCAAAGTAATAAAAATACCTTTTTGTAAAATACTGTCATATCTAATAAAATCCAACAAAAAGGAGTCTCACACTAATTTTTTTTTCCTTTTTAAAGTTCCACCATTGCACTAATTGTTGTAGAGATTTTGATCTTGTGAGTATTGTCCTTTTTTAAGTGTAAATTTCCATAAATTGCTCATTGCCAAGTTCAGCAATATTTATTGCGGGAATATCTCAGAACAGATTCAGTAAAAAATAATGAAAGTTATACTTCTATATGGTAAGTACCAAAATTTTAAAAATTTAGTGGCTGAGACTCGACTGGTTTTATACACATAATACATTAACATTGCTGACTTGAAGAGGTGACCTCATCTTTACAACCAACTTGAAGCCAAACTAAATTAACAACACTAGAACTGTTGGAGTTTCAGCTACTAAATTTTTACCTACAGTACCTATCATATAGAAGTGTAATATGTATAAGTTCCTTTTGAGATATTCCACTATAAATATACTGAACTGCTGAACTTGGCAATTTATATTTTTTTAAATACCCAATGCTCAGAAGACCAAAATCTTGACAATTCGTGCTTCGTGATAAAACTACACAAGGAAACAAAATTGAGCGTGAGACTCAATTAAAAACTCCCTTCTTTTTATAGCATGCTAATAGTTTTGTTTGATGCAAATTTTCTTGGATTTTTTTAGGCAATTTCTCACTACTTATGTAATATATTGTAAGAACCAAAAATTTAGATAAAACTTTTATCATTATCCAATGATTTTTACTTTCACTTACCTATATATGAAATATATAGTATGGGAAAGTATTGCGATCGTGAAAATTTACGAATTCCAGTTTTCAACGGAAATACACGTTTTAGGGTCCCCTGAGTCTAAATATCCAAGTCCTGCAAAAGGTCTGTGTGCCCGTGTGTGGTAACTCTAGCCGAAAAGTCGTACGGAACTGAAATTTCATATTTAAAACTACTATATGCCCGAAATGTTACAGCAACTTTTTCACTAAAATCAGCTGAACGGAAGTCCTACTTTATCCCATGCATTTAGCACCTCGATTTTCTCAAAAACAGCTCTAACGATTTTGATTAAACTCGCTATATTGATGTAAAATTTAATGGGCTTTAATATCGTGTATGTTTTATTCTGAGTGAAATAGTCTGATGGGGCTTAAATGCAGATATTTTAAATTTTCTTCCTCTAAAGTACCTTAAATTTTGTAAATTCTATAAAAATAACTATATTATCTTGTTACTATTGATAATTAACAGCTAAATATGCACATTGAGCGAATTTAATGAACAACTAACGGAGAAAACTGAACATATTTTTTTTTGTTTTTGAACACAACAATAGTAATATAGATGTATAATATACCGTTGAATACCTAGAGTTTAGAAAAAATATTATCTGATTCACGGAATTGTAAAGGGTAATGGAGAGTGATGAAAAGCCTATAACACTAACTGTTTTTTGGGTTCCCCAAAAGGAAAATTCATGTTGACCGTGCTGCAATCTGGCGGCTTGTCAATGAAGCACAGCATGCCAATTTTGTTTTTGAACATAAGAACAGTAATATAGACGTATAATATACTGTTTGAAAGAAAAAGACTTTAGAAAATATATTATCTTATACACAAGCTTGTAAAATTGAATAAATAGCGATAAAAAGCCGATAAAACTAACTGTTTATTTTAGGCAATAATATAATAGAGTTTTTAATAAAACACATGTTTCTATATTAATTCAATTCAATTAATTCTTTAATGGTTTCACTCATTTTTATATCTAACTGTATTTGGAAATTCTTTAATCAATTTTAAAAACGGAGGTATGTGAAAGACGTGTGTTGCCCGCACCAGATTTTTTCCATTTGGAAATATGCAAAATTACTGGTAAGTTTTTAAAAAATCATATTTAAAGGCAAAGAGAACTCGGCAACCAACTGAACCTCAGTCATTTGAATTCATGATGTAGATGTGTAATCTATAATAGCTATCATAATTTTTCACTTAGTTCCGTTTGAGATATATTCCTTCAAATATTAAACTGGATTTTTGTCATGTTAGGAAATTCTTAGAAAAAAAAGACTATGTACTGTAGAATTTTTTTTTACAGCAAGTATATTAATGACTAAGCTATATAAGAAAAAGTAATATATGTTAGGTAATGTATTGTGAGGAGAATAAATGTAAATTGTACCCTTATGATATTGTTAGCTGTTGTTTGGTTTTGGTATCTTCAAAATTACTAGAGTTAGTAAAGTTTTCTAAACAAATTTTCAACCACAAAACTGACTTAATTTGGCTACCAAACTAAAAGCATTAGCCAGAATTTTTTTTTATTGAGGGTTTTAAATTCAATAACATAAATACAGAATACATGGTGAAAATATAATGAAAATCAAAAATATTGACTGGTATGGTCTGGACAGTTTCTAATGGATTGACCCATATATTTAATTAGTATTTTTATTTACAAACATATAATATCGACAATGTAATAGTTCACCTACTTCCTCTTCCTGATCAGTTTTTTTGATACTTGTAGCATCATAAAGAAAATAAGATCTTAAATACAAATTAAATTAAATAAGATCTTCTTTATTAGGGTCTGGAATATTACTCTACCCATATTCTTAGCATTTGAGCAAAATCTTTTGAATTGTTTGCAAATAAAGTTTTCATTTTTCCAACTATCCCATCCTCCCCCTCCCATGGTTTTCCCCCTCCAGCATTTTATATCTCAGATCTATTACATATCTCTGCCTTTCTAGTTTTGGACATTCTAATAATTCTCTTACATTACACAATCCATCCACTGCAGCCTTGACCAACTGACTCAATGACAACTAATAAGGGGCTCAGCCAGAATTCTGTAAGGAGGAAGAATTGTCGGTCAGTCTGACAACATGTCCTGCTAATCTGAGGATTCCAAGATTGATTAAACACAAAATATTTGTCGCATAATATCTATCATCCTAATTGCTTCTCTGCATACATTCATTGTTAATTGTTGCTCATAATTCATCAGAACACTTTCCACTCAATCAGAAGGGATTGGTCCTCAGTGTATAGTTTATATATAAAAAATAAATATATGGTATATAGACATTTAGATAAAGTTATAGACCATCCAAGTGTAGTCAGGCCAGTGCAGTCCAAGTGTAGAGTCTAGTCAGGCTATAAAACTTTTGATTAATGCTACTAAGTTAATTCCCAATGCCATCAAACACTTGGGTATCAACAATGAAAGCTAAAATGGTATTTTACAATTTTTACGGTGGAGTAAACCAGATAAGGAGTTAAGGCATTAGTGGGGATTGCATGAATTTTTGTCTATAGAGGAATTCTTAGTGTTTTTATAGAAGTATGCCCATATTCAGCATGATGAGTCCATACAGGCCTATAGACCTACATGATTTTCACAAATAAGTGTTACCTATAAATTTTAGGAAATAATCTCAGTGTGTTACTCACAAGTTTCGTAGCTGCCCTGCTTGAGGGAACTTGTACTACATGTAAGGGGAAGAATCATTTTGCTGTCAAGTTCATAAACTAGATTCGGAAAATATTTCTGAGCTTGAATCACAAAATGTAATAAACATGTGGTGGTACCACCACATAAAATAATATTAATAATGGATTATATTTTTATTAAAACACACACCACATGTAACATTGTTTTAAACACAAAAGGTATTTTTTGTAACACAAAACACATGAAGGTTATGTCTCCTTGGCAACCACATGTGTTGACGCCACAGTACTCCCCCTCCTAACGAAAGAGTACTGAAAGAGGAACATTCAGACACATGAAATTGCAGTTGCAGTCGGAGAAGCAACGGGTGGCGTTGGTTCGTCCTCGACAGAAGAAAGGGAGTACTGTGGCGTCAACACAGTATTATTTTATCAAGAATGTTATTTTATGTGGGGGTACCACAACAGACATCATAAAAAAATTTTCATTGATGAAGACATAGCTTTCGGCTTCAGATTTTGAAATAGGAGCAGATATAAGTGTTATTCCAAAGGACTTGGCCACTATGTTGACGGTGCCTATATCTATGCCTGTTTGCCTGCAGTCATGTACACAGAATAAAAAAATACTTTTAGCTAGGTTTACTGTGCTAGAATGACTTTATGACGTTAGTCATACTTTTTAGTTTATAGAGGTAAATATGAAGAAAATACTTTTAGTAGGACAGCACAATTGTATTAATTTAGCCAATACCATACATTTTCATGGGTCCAAAGAAACTCCCATTAGTGCATTATATTAAATTATATAGTTCTTTTCAACCATTTATAGAAAATACCAGAAGAGTGCCTTAAGCTTGGCTCTGTCGGTTGAAATTAAAGATAACAAACTACTAGTGAAAATTCCTAATAATGATATCAGCAATCTTAGTCCCCACTTACATCAGATTAACCCTTAGCACTCAAAGTCTTTTTCACTCAAGTGAACCAGCAACTCAAGAGAGATGAGCTGATTTTTATGATTTATGAATTTTTTACAGTAGCTTAAAATGATTTCAGACACAATAACACACTTCAAACTTTTTAAAAAATAATGAAAAAGATTCAGGACAAATATATATACACACACACACACACACACACACACACACACACATATATATATATATATATATATATATATATATATATATATATATATATATATATTTAAAAAATCATGGTAGGCAGACATTTAGAAAAACACAATTTGTAAGAGTAACTCATAAGAAAAACGGCAGGTACAATCTAAAAATAATTATTATTATTTTAAAAATGTATGAGGAATCTGTGTTTGCAATATGCTATATTGTATAGGTTTAAACTATAATCCATTTTTCTAATAGTATCTCTTAATATTAAGCTTAATTAAAATTTAATAAAGTTGATATGACAAGAATTTACAATTTAAAAAAACAATCTAATTCATATATAAATTCAAAGTAATTATAGTAATAGTTATTTAAAAACTTGTTTGTAAACAAGGAATAGTAATGTTTATAACCAAATAAGAAATACAAATTACTTAAGAAGTTAGATGAGCACCACTATTTTAAATATACATTTAAATTTCAAATAAATGTCTTACCACTGACAGAGAAGTCAACACAATTGGCACCAAAAATAATACTCTCTTTAGTGTAAACTGCAACTTCCTTGTCTGCTCTCAGATCAAATAAACGGCACTAAAATGAAACATAAAAGAATCAAGAGTATAATAATTTTAACTTTATTTTTTTTAGATGATTCTTATTTATGCTAATAAGAAAAATTACTGTTGAATCATCTGAACCAGTAGCAACAGCATCCCCACTTGGATGAAACTTTACACTATTTATATCTGATAAATGTCCTTCAAAAGATTGCACACAATTACCAGTCCTCATATCCCAAACAAATACTTTTCTGTCACAGCTCTAAAAAATACAGAATAATTTAGAACTTATTATTATCACAATAATTCAATAAATATACTTTAATATATCAAAACATAATTTTGATACTAAAATTAACCTTAGGTATATAATCATGGAATCTAACACAAAATGTATTGCTTACCTTCATAACTGTAAATGTTTTGAGCGTGGATAAAAAACATAAGTGGGTGGGTAAGTTATTACTATTATATTATCACAAAGTTTTACTGAAACATTTAATAATACTAATCCAACAGAAGCAGTTACTAAAATCTGTCAAAAGAATACGTTTGACAGAGCCAAAAATATTCAATAATAAAAACTATAAATTCTAAAACAATGCAGGAATAAACCATATAAAGGTAATAATTTGTTATATCTCTATAGGAAAAATAAATTTAAGTAGATATAGCAGAAAGAATCAGCAGAAAAAAAGACAAAACAATGAAAATGCAATAGAAAAAGTTTTAATACTAGAAATGATACATAGAAAAGATTAATTAATTTTAAATGTTAGGATTAGGATAAACCACTGACCTATGGAAACCTATGCCCAAGATTCAATATAAAGAATCTGAATAAAATAAATAACTATTGATCTAGAAAGGGGGCAGGGTAGCTGAGCAGGTACAGCACAACATGTTGCCCTGAATTCTGATAATGTATTAAGTTGGAGAAAATAAAATAATTATGGGCTTGCGCCTCAGTGTTGGAGGGGGCTTTTAACTCCGGCATTAATACCCCATCCTCAAATCCTGGCCTGAGAAAACCCCTGTATAGTCTAAAAATACGAGGTAGGGAAAAACAAAAGAAATATACATATCACAAAAACAATGGGTTAGTACAAATAGGTTAAATAGAAAAAAATCTCATTAAAACAAGACAAAGGAAACAGAGACACACATACAAATTAAATATAAACCTTCAATATCAATAAATTTAAAATGTTATTAACTATAATTTCTACAAATTTTAAGTCTAATTATAATTCCTAAATGTCACTCAGATCTTCTTTACTAAGGAGGTGAGAAAAATCAAATGTTTTATTATATACATAATATATTTTGTATCACTAATACCTTCGAAAAAACATCTCAGATTTAAAACAAATTTATATTTGTTTGTATGTATCAAGGCATCATTATCAATTGTTGGTTATTTCTTGATTACATAGTTTTAAATTATTACTATATATTATAAAAAACATAACAAAGCATTCAATAGTGAAACTCCTCTACAGGACTTCTAAACAGGATTTCTAAACTTACTCCAGAAACAAAAGTATTTCCTGCTTCAGATGGAGCTAAGTCTAATGACATAACATCACTAGTATGGCCATGAAAATTCTGCAAAAGTTGTCCTGATTCAACATCCCATAAGGCACAACTAGAATCTCCACTTCCAGTCAGAATCTAAAAATAGTTCAGTATATTATTAATAGAATAAGAAGTTGAAAAATCAAATAAAATAAATAACATTAATTAAAACCTGTTGATCTGAATTAGGAAATGTACAACATGAGGTGTAACTAGTGTGTGTGCCAACATTTTTCTTCTTACTTGAAGCATCTTCTTCAAAACTTATAGAATAAACAGTAATTTTATTGTCAAGACCTCTAAAAACAAATAGAAAAGTTTTATTAGTAAATATGTATAAATAAAATTGATACATTAATGAATAAAAAACATATATATAGCCTGAACAGAATGGGTAACTTCTTCACAAGACTCTTATCAAGCCCAATAATCGTAACTGTTCACATTTTTTTGTTGTACCATTCAGTACAGCTGTCATGAATTTCAATGAAAAAATATATATAGTGATGAACCTGATGTCATATCGTGAAAGAAATAATAAAATTTTAAATATTTTTTTCCGTTAATTCCTAAACCAATAATAGCCAGTAATTTAACCTTATTACATCTGAACTAGAAAATTACCCCTGTCCACTTACTACCTTTTCTTAAACATTTATTGAGGTAAACATTATATATTGATATATATTAATTATATTTGCATATTATATTTGTTACATACAGCTAAAAATGGCAAACAAACTAGAATAATAAAATAAAAAAGGGGTAGGCCTTTATTTGTCTTAATTATAGCAATATTGGTGCAACACAAATTTTGCTGCAAATATATAGCCATTAGGAAACAGCAGTGGTTGGGACTAATACCATTTCAAATATTATAATATTTAATCTTAATAGAAATCATTTGTTTGTTTCACATTATTTGAACAACCATACAGAAACCCACCTGAAAGTTATAAATCTACACATGTCATATTAAAAACAAAAGGTAGAGATAACAATGTATCACAACTAATAAAATAATTTTAATATACAAATAATATAATTGGGATTAACTCAAACTCTGCAGAAACAGAAAGGATTATTTTAATAGACTAATATTTAATATATCATAATGAGGCATTGTGTGTCTCCAGTTACACTGAACTATAAAAAATGTATCAGAAATGGAGCTGTTAGTGAATTTCACAAAATGCTTCATTAATGTAATATTTAGTAAAAACAAGCATTACCACATGCTATGTATATTGTTATCTCAGCACCTTTTAGCTGAAAAGTTGACTAAATTAATTAAAACTCATTTTCTACATACAAAGTTACTTGAGCCTTTATGGTCAATTAACACCATGCCTGTTTAACAGATGAAATAATCAATATAAATTGTGCAAAAAAACTAACTTTAAGAAAAATGATAAACATTTGACAAAAGAAGCCTCACAGTTCCCAAATGAAAATCCACCCTACAAATTTATCTTTTCTATTAACTATCTGTGAGGTATTCTTAACGAGCTATAGTATAAGTTCATATAATTCTCAATGGGTAAATTCTAAGATAGAAACCTATTAATAAAGATTAACATGTCACTATTTGTTTAGAATCTAATGGGGTGCATTAAAAAAAAAGACTTTCATCAATTTAAGATTTCATAGGACTGTAAATATTTAAATCCTATTTAATGTTAACCAATGCTTATTAATTCTTATAGATCAATAATAAATAATGTACCTTCAAAGAAAAAACATGACATATTCAACGAAATTCTCACTATTTTAAGGTATTACAGGAAACCTGTGGAAATATGATGATGGAATGGAAGAAGGGCTCTGCGCCACCATTAATGGATATTGATGAAGTTCTGCAGGAAGCTGTTGAATCAAATCCGTCCACAAGTATCTGCAAACTTCCCAAGGAGTTTGGTGTGTCTAAAGATACTGTTAGTTGCCATCTACTCTCCATGGGGAAGAAGAAAAAGACTGGTCCCTCACACATTCCATCGAACCAAATAAAAGTTTAAATTACTATATGGGTTTGAACTCCTGCCTCATCCATCATATAGCCCAGATCTCGCACCATCGTTACTTTGTATATCTACACCATACTTTGAGTATTCATTGTATTTTATATCAAAGAAATAATAATACAAATCTTTGGTAGAACAACGGCATTTTTTATCATACACCCCATCAATTTTAATGTTAAAGGACCCTATTAGACCATTAAGTGAATATGTAAATTATACACAGGAAAGCATTCCTAAAATACATCAGATTGAATACATATTTCAGAGATCATAATAAAAAAAACCAAAAACCTTAATTATGAGTTGAAGGGTGAATTTTTGTTTTTTCAATGATGAGTATGTGTGATATATACATATACATATATGCATATACATATATATATATATATATATATATATATTACAAAATATATATATATATATATATATATATATATATATATATATATATATATAACATATATGGGAAGTAGTGTGGTCTTGTGGTTAGAGCAATAGTCTACTGTTCTAATCTGTTATTTCAGCTGTAGAGTAACCCTGGGATATGGGGACCTTCCTGGGGCATACCCAGTATCTATAAAGTAGTTACCCAAAGATTGGGGAAAAATCTGGCGGCTGTGGGGGATCTAATAATTACTCTAATTAACTCTTCTTCTTATCATCAATCTTTATTTTGACATTTCGATCCCCTGTAGATTCATGAGATCCTTTTCACAACTAAACTTATTGATCAGTAGCACCCCTAGAAGGCTGACACAGGAAATTGTTTCATAAATAAATACACACACACATAATAAACAAATTTTCGAAATAAACAAAGTTTTATGAAGGTTAAAAAATAAAAAACCTGTACCTGTAAAACCCATTAAGGATCTTGAATTCAGTACATATAGAGATTCGTACATGTTTCATGGTCAACAGCCATGTAAGGAGGTAATTAGGCCATGTTCACACTCAGCTACCAGGCCCCCCCCATTTTAGGGTACTCACTTTATAGAGGCTGGGTGTGCCTCAGGGTCGCTCTACAAGTGAAATAACAAAATAAATGATTCTGTCTCAGCTGGCGTATGAGTGCGGGACCCAGAGAATAGTAGATTATGGCTCTATCCACTAGCCTAGGCTGCTCCGTTTTAAGAAGGTTAGGAAAACATTATTCCTAACAACCTTGAATTTAAATGCTTTAAATAATTGCTAATTTTTTTTCTAACTAGCTACTTTTTTATAACCTAATGATATTGAGTGTGGCCCATTCAGACATCTCTTAAGAGAATATCTCAGGTTTTCCTGGAACAGAGGTAGTAGTGATTTGTAAAGGACTGAACGAAGCAAACCCCCCCCCCCCCAAAAAAAAACAGAAACTTGTGTATAATATAAACTTTTTTAAGCATCAACGAATTATTCTTTCCCATACAGGAAAAAAAAAGAAGAAAAATGTTGAAAATCAAGGTATTTAATGATTAGGAAATAAACAGTCTACTCCAAAAATACTAGAAAAGAGACTAAGGAGATTTGTTGAGGGCGCTCTAGAAGAGGAGCAGCATGGATTTAGGACTTAATGGGGCCATTTCACACATAGCTTGTTGCCGTCCAAACGGTTTATAATCCTAGGCTTATCAGCCGGCCAAGCGGTCATTGATATAGAGACATAGTAGGAGCTTTCACACATGCACATTTCTCTATCACATACACATTGCTACAGCACATTTCTCTATCTTGACAACTATAAGAGGCCGGCAGCCATGCAGTACACGTCAAAGGGGGGATTGACGACTGGTGCGGCAGCCGTTTATGTGTGAAAAGGCCCTAAAGCACTCAGGACCTAATATTTGTTAAGAGGCAGATCTCCGATAAGGTCCTATAAAAGAATCAAGAGTTATGTAGACCTAACCCAGGCACTAGATAGGATCCAGTAGGCAGATATTGCAAAACTACTGATTGACCAGATTGTTATTCCACGGCTATCAAAGGGCAACCTTGGTCAATATGTGTGCCACAGTAATGTGATCA
Source organism: Piezodorus guildinii (assembly GCA_023052935.1). Taxonomy (NCBI): domain Eukaryota; kingdom Metazoa; phylum Arthropoda; class Insecta; order Hemiptera; family Pentatomidae; genus Piezodorus; species Piezodorus guildinii. The sequence goes on from CM041295.1 coordinate 58,097,692, forward strand.
GAGCAAATAATCACACTTCAGAGGAGTTCCAGGCACACAGGGAATAAGGCAAGGATGCAGTCTTAGCCCATTATTGTTTAAAATGGTGCTCAACACAGCATTGAGCAAGGCTAAACTGCAGATGAGGCCGTATACACTGGGTCAAAGAGAACTGAGACCAGATAATCTTACCATCCTAGCTAACACAGGCTACATCGTTGTATTTGGGAATAATAGTAGGAATCTCCACAAATCTCCGAGTGATTCGGGGAGAACTTAAGTTTCTGAATATGGAAATAAACAGCAACAAAGAAGGAAGGGCTCACCAAGTAATCTGATTGAAGGAAGAAGAGTAGGAACATGTCAAGGACTTCAAATATCTTAGTGCCCATTTAAACAAAAAGGCTGGGTAGACGGAGAAATTAAAAGAGGGATAAAACTAGCCGATAAATGCTTCCACTCTCTAAAAATAGACTCCTTAAGAAAGAGAGAAGTGTCTAAGCAGGTCAAAATGACTGTATATAAAAACATATTCATACCAATAATGACTTATGCAAGCAATATTGAGGAAAGCCTCTTGAAAATACTACAGAAGAAAATAGACTGTGCTGGTCTGGCCATGTGAAAAGAATACATGAAGGTAGGATGGCCAAAATAGTGTACGAGGCGAAAATGAAAGGAAAGAGGGCTAGGAGGAAGACCCAGAAAGACATGAGAAGGTGGCATCGGGCAGCTTTTGAGGGGGGAAGCATGGAGTGGAGCAGACGCAGACAGCTGGTCCACAATAGAAGCGCTTGGATCAAGCTCAATAAGCAGGATCCTCTACACTGACCAACAGTAGAAGATAATAAAATTAAGAAGAAGAAGGAAATGAACAGTCAAAAACTTTTTTAAAAAAATTATAATTTTATATATATATATATATATATATAATATATACATACACACACAAATACACACACATGTATAAAAAAAAGATAAAACCTCAATAGATGTGAAATGAGATGAACTTATACTAATGGCCCTTAGTGTCAATAATAACACAAAGAAAAAAAAAAAATTAACTAGGGAAGCACAGCAATTCATCAACAGTATTCAATGACAATCTAAATAAATAGTTAATTTCAGCATGCCATAATGCTAACTGAACAGTCAAATCATTCATTTGGGGAAATAAAAAACAAAACAATATTAGATAATTATTCACACAGGAAAATTATTGTAACTTTTTTTTTTTTTATTCCTTCAGTTATAGTTATGGTATTATATTTTAAAAATGGTTTTCATTAATTCCTTTCTGTCTAAGATTTATATAGTAATGAAAATTATTGTTAGTTAAATAGCAACAAATAAATCTTCTGAATAAATACATCAAAGCTCTAAACCTTCTAAACGTTTCGTAAAAAATGTAGTTCTTAACCCTAAATTTCGTTACATTTAACCAATTGTGAATAAAAATGCAACTCTAATCTCATCACATTACAATGCTTATAAAACATTTATGAACCAAGATATTTTATAATTAGTTCTATAGTAGAAAAAGGGTGTCTCTAGCATATTTAAGTTTGTTTCAACTGATATTTTTTATGGTTATTCTGAATGAGATTGATCACCATAAGGCTAACTAAAATCTTACTCTATCAACTTCTTTTTACAACAAATCCTTTTCCTCAAGATTAAATTGCTTATACCTTACAAATTACTTATTCTAATTGCTTATGAGATCAAATTATTCTATTCAATGTATTTTAACAAACAATGGATAATAGCCTTAGTTACTGTTATCCACCCTATTATATACCTGAAAATCTTAACCTCACTAATCAGCAACTACTTTACTTAGTGTATGGGTTTAACAAACATAAGTGCTATAAGCCAGATTTAAGTTTCATTCATAAATATAATTTAAAAAATTAAAAAATAAATTATTGAAACTGTTAATTATTAAATGTTTTAGACAACATTACATAATTAATAAAAGTAAAAACTCAATAAATAAAGGACAAAATTATAATTAGGTAATTTTTAAACAAAGCCTTGAGTACCTTAAACAACTATGACTACACAAAGGACTAAACAGTCGAAATTTTGGCTTATTTAAGCATCAGGACTAAAAATTACTAAACCACACCTAAGCATAAAAGAACAGTATAAATATGCTGAGTTATACAACCTAAATTTAGCTGGTCAGGAGGTATTGGCACAGCTAATAAAAGTTAAATAAATAATTAAAGCCAACACACTTATGTGCAATGATTTTTTTAATTATTATTTAAAGATCTATTGTAACTTGTCTTATGCCAATGAACAGTTCACTTAAAATTTGTAAAAATAGAAAAAATGCCAATCTCTAGAAGGAAGAATTCCTTACAGAGGTTTTTTTTTTTTTAATTTATTTTTATTTTATTTAATCTCCTCTCCTTATCTAAAAACAACAAGTTATCTTAGAGGTAATCAACCAATTCTAAATAGTGAGGTCAGTATTTATTTACTATGTATGACCCAGCTCCATCAAATATCATATAAACCCTCTGGACAATACTGACAACATCCTGCAACTAAGTGACTCTCCCAGCAATGTGACAAGGTCATATGTAAATATTTTATCAACATAGCAACATTGACAGCGACACTATACTGTCAAATACAGCCCATATAAATGGCCTTTATAACAATGAAGCTACAGATGAGAGATGTAGATCAACATGAGTAGATACATCATGAAATGGTCTATTTTTGTTCTGATTAAATATAAACTGTAATATAAAAATTTTAGAGCCTTAGCCTCCTAACTGAGCCCTTGCCAGGTGGACTGTTCATCTCAATTGACCGCACTTGATGTAACATACAAGGTTGGTTTCTCAAAAGAGTACATATATTTCCGGGTTGTGGTTGAGCCTTCATCATTGATCTCATGCTTTAATGGATCCAAATATGCGCCTCAAAATCTTCCTTACAAAGATCAAGAGCTTAGCTTCATCTAAACTCGTTAGGATCCATGATTCACTAGCATAAGGCCTTGCTGCTAAGATATTTCCTTAATAGAAAATAGCAACAGCTTGCTTTCCTTAATAATTGGCCGATCTCAAGGGATATCTTGTTAGAACTGCTAACTATAGACCCCAGGTATGTGCATTGGTTAACACTTTCAAATGTGAACAATCCAACTGATAATTCTGGTTCGAATATTTGATTGACCGTTGATCTACCCCTTCTAAATCCAGACAGGCTGGAACCTAATCAAAAACTCATCAAAATTCAATACAAATTTTAATTGATGATGGACTAATAAAAATTTAAATTGTTATATTTGTTTCTTATTTTAAATAAATAGAATACAAATTTGCATCAACATAAATTAACAATATTTGAATAAAATGACCTAAAGATTGTTAGATATTTAACACCAACTAGTTGAATAATAAGTACAACCTTATTTTAATTTAGTATCAATAAAATACCATAATAAAGATATTTACTTAAAAACACATACACCTTTTCTTCTTTTGTATTTCTATAGGCTATTTTTAATTTAAAACAGCTACTCTTTCAATAGTATATATAAATTAAAAAGGAAATAAAACAAACAGTTTCAGTACCTTTTAGTTTAATTCAAAGCAGAAACTATAATTTGTTTTATTGTTTTTTAAATATCTTTTTATGGAATCATTTACTCTTCAGTCAGGCAATATTAAAATTTTATTAATCCTGAGGTGTTAATTTAAGGATAGTTAGTGTCAAATTGTTTGATATATATTTTTTTTACCATAATAAGTTTTGTTCTATGAAACATTTCTAAAAATGTTAAATATAAATTTCATCACATTCCTCAGAACATATAAATGTTTGTATTTCATTATTTTGTGTTGTCCATTAAAAAAAAAAAAAAAAAAAAAAATAATGAATAAACAATAAAAAAATTTAAAAAAAAGTATATAATTACAATAATAATTGAAGGCTAAATTTAAAGTAAAATGGATATATACACATTGATATTTGAGTCAAAATAACAATGTAAGTAAAAACATAATAAAAATGAAAAAAAGTCTACATTGGAAAGTACTTTTTGCATATTATACAAAGTCATGCAAAGTTATTCAGAAGTAAGGCATAAAGCAAAAATAAAGCTTTACAAGATGCTGGTTTGGGGTAAGATGGTGTAAACTAACAAATTTTAGAGACTATAAAAGAAAAAGGTTCACGAGTTAATGGATAGATTTGAAAGAAAATCGTAAGATACAACATACGGTCATTAAAGAATTGCAGATAAAAAGAATGGAGAGTTGCAAGAACAGTATGGCGACATGAGTCAAGTATCTAAGTATATAAATTAAAAATGAAGAGCCCCCTTCTTAGAATGAAGGTAAAACAGCCATGGGAGTGAATGAGAACATCCCTGATAACTTACAGTCAAGAGGCAAGCTGTAGGTAACATGGTGAGTCATTTAAAACGTAGATCCCAAGAAACAGAGAAAATACTCCCCATGCACCAAAACAAACAACCAATTTGACTTAATAAATATTAGCAAACTAATAATAATTCAAAGCAAATGTTGTACAAATAGAAGAAGAATGATATGAAACAAATATATATCCATATATTATTTTTTCTAAGGATGATTATTGCTGGGCTATAAAAGAAAGCTTTTTTAATTTTATTTATTAATTATAAGCAAGGCTTATCAGCAAAGCTCTAAAATAAACCATTTTACCAACTGGGTTACATTTAAAAAAAAAAAATTGAACACTAGACCTTCTCATTCATCAATACAACAATCCAAAACAAAAATGGTAAATTATATTTTTTAAATATTTAAAGGTACGAACGATGACTAAATATAAAATTTTAATCACGAAAAAAAAAAAAAAAAATGTATAGACTAAATATATCCGTTTAATGTATTAAGAATGGAATTAAAAAGTCAGTCAATAATATATATATATATATATATATATATATATTTTTTTTTTTTTTTAATATTAAAATATTAATCAATAAAAACTTAAGTAAACCAAGAGTACATACAATTTTTCATAGTCTAATATTATAATAATTTTATGAACTTACAACATTGCGGCATAATAGTAGTACCAATTATTATTTTTAAACTTTAAAATGTATCAAAATATTGAGCTTTAATTAATTTAAAAAATAACAATGTTATTATAATTAAAAATGCCCCAACTTGCAACAAACAATAAAGAGCAGCTGATGCTTAATATAAATAACAAAAAAATCTTTTCAATTTAAGAACTGTGATAAGTAAAATCTTTGAAAAAAGTTAGTTCACTTCAAATAAAAGGAATGTAGAAATAGACAGTAAACATTAACAGCTAATTTACATGCAACATTAGTCAAAGCATAACATGCAGTAATTAAGAATAATAAAAAAAAAATTGTTGGCCACACAACATTTAAAATAAATAAACTCACCCACAAGCAACAAAGTTGCCCGAAGGGGCATAGGCACATGCCATTACCCAGGTTGTAGGCATTGTAACAGCATGTTCTTTATTAGTGGTAAATGCATCCCAAATAATCATCTTTCCATCCTTGCACAAACCCACAAATATGAGAGCATTTCAAAACAGTAAATGTTTTAAATTTATTAATCATTAATTTATTATTTTTTTATAGCATAATAGGAGCAATTACAGGCACGCACAAAAAAAAAAACCAAAAAAAAACCATACAATAAAGAAATGAAATTCACTAACACTGTTTATTGAAGTAGTGAATTACCTTGAACAATATTAGCCATGTATAAGCAGTTTTTTTTGGAAATGAAGTTGATTTATTTATTATAGAAGTGTTTGTCAAAAATAAATAAATAATAATAATAATATAAAATATAGATACATAGATAAGGATCAAACATTTCATGACAGAAATTATTACAACAATTAACGATTAAAAAAAAGGGGGGACTCAACATGTGTAATAGAAAAATATTAAAGTTTTAAGATAAAAAGTTAAGTACTTGAATATCAACATTGAAAATTAAAGGGGGAGCATAAAATAGACAACATAAGAAAAAAAATATCAAGGTGTCACAAAAATAATAGTGAATTAACAAATTCTGTTACTTAAAAGATCCTTGAAGGAATGATAAGCAGAGCATTTGGCCAAGATACCAATGTTTTGTAAATATTGTTTTTAATGACTTATAACTGTTAAAATTATTAATTTCAGTTTATAGAACAGTACGAGGCAGTTTGTTACCTTCAATTATCTCAAAGCATCATGATGATTGCATGATTAATGTTTTTAGGTCTTAATATCCAAAAAGAAAAGAAAGATGAGGATGAAACAAATATCATCTTACTAGACAACCACGGGATTTTTTGCCCCCCTAATTGATAAAAAGAAAAAAAAAACACTTTTTTTTTCTATTACCATAAAAACCATTTCCTAGCAATAAAGAGAAGAAATTTGAATGATGTAAGTTTGTAATGAAACATTCCCTATACATCAAGACTCCCAGTGACATATCTCTTGGTACTTTATACTCGATTAATCATTTCTAATTAAATACTTTGAGTGTTTCATATTGCATTTGGAATTAGCCTGGCCCAGCATACCCTAGGGGAAATGTCACCAAGCATTGAAAATAATTTAAGTTCAATTCTAATAAAGGAACAAAACTCCTCGCATAAACTACTAACATGAAAAATTTCAATATTTGAATTTGGAGTTTTTAAATATAAATTAAGAAGGTTTAGAAATTCTTCTTCTATAAATGTTTCATTAAATGCTTATTATATAAAATTTTCCCTTTCGATTTTCTAATAGACATTTATAAATAGATCTAGTAATGGATTTAAATCAGTGTAAGTAAACCTGAAGAAATTATTTTAAATGGAATAGAAGAAAATTGTAACGGCCAGTTGAATATAAAAACAAAATTAATGATTATTTACATCAAAACAATCTTAACTATTATTTTTTACTTATACAATGTATACATTTACAATAGAACGGAACTTTTCACAGTCCAAATTCACATAAAAATATTTAAGAAAAACGAGTCATAACAAAATTCCAAAAATTATTACTATAAAAGCATATGTTACAAGGAGGGCCAAGAGATATGACTGATCAAGGCTCCAAGTGATAAAATAATTGAATAAGTGATAAAAAACCTCATAGACAAATTCCTTATATAATTGGGGGACCTCTTCTTAGAGGGTGTTCTCTCAAACCCTTAATATTGCACTGGCCAGGTCCCAAAAAATAAGTCTGTAACTGTTTTAACCTTGTATGTTTATTAATCGACTTAAAAGGTTGTCGAACAGGTTACAAACCTAAAACTGACTCCTATCTAGGAGAAAATAAAGTAATAATGTTAAAAAACCTTTAAGTTAAACTGTTGTTATAGTTTAAAGAACAATCAATCAATAAAGACACACAATAACAAAGTCGGCAACATATTCTATGGTGACATTTTTGGTATTAAGTAGGCTATTCTTCTTGCAGGGATGCTACCACTAAATTTTAGAATAGAAGAGAATAATAAATAAAACAAAATTAAGAATGACATCTTGACAATGAACACATAATATATGTCATATACCATGGCATTTAACTACTGATTCATGTTAAAAAATCGCTATATCCTACACCATACATACATGTCAATTTTCCTGATTTAGACATCACGGACATATAAGCGGAAGCAAGGAGAATAATAATTTTGTTTGTACTTTGTTTGGTTTACAAAGGCAGGAAAACATTTCTAAACACTAGTACTAACTAACGCCATGGTATCCTCACCACCTAATAAAGAAACTAGCCATCTTAAAAGCTTTCTTGTGATCCCTTCTGAGGTGTGCTAAAACAGTCCTCCACATAGTAAATGCATATCTACTATACTCAATAAATAATACAATTACGATTCAGGATATGGGATTATAGAAAAAATTCAAAATTAAGGTGAAGAATAAATGGGTCAAGAAGGGCTGATCACTTATGGAAAGGGGTAGTCGACAACCCGATCTTGAGCTCATATAGTAAGGTGCCAAATTCCCATATCAAAATACTAATTACAAATATATATTGATAGCGTAAGAACACCAAAAGAATCAGATAAAATTAATCAGTTTGCACAAATACATCCCATAAGTAATAACCCTTTACAATTACAGAACATGGTACACAAAATAATTATACATCATATTAAACAATCCGATAAGACGAAATATATGATTAGTAGCAGAAAAGGTGGCGATCTTGGTGATATTGATGTATCAGGGCATACTTTTGAACACGTAAAGAAATTCAAGTATTTAGGTTCAATGATAACAAGAAAAAATAAAATCCAGGAAGAAATAAAGTCCCGGTTAAAGGTGGGAAATGCGTATTATTATTCAGTTGCTAAGTTACATAGTTCGCGGCTTTTATCTAAAAACTTTAAGGTTAGAATTTATAAAACTATTATTCTTCCGATGGTTCTTTACGGATGTAAAACGTGGCCGCTTACTTTGAAGAATGAACAAAGGCTTAAGGTTTTTGAAAATAGGGTACTGCGTAAAATATTTGGTCCGAAGAGAGATGAGGCCACTGGGGAGTTTAGAAGGATGCACAACGCGGAATAGCGGAACTTTTATCCTGTGAATATAATTGAGTTGATAGCATCGCGGAGACTTAAATGGGCGAGTAAAGTTGTTGGGCTCGATGCGGAGCTCGGAGGCTTGGGCTTGAACGGTGAACATTGGACGAGTCTGTGTAGGCGGAATTCGGTGGTATCGGCATCGAACTTTCGGGTTCGCTAAGCCTATTATTATTATTATTAACCAATACATTTGACAAAGATGGACTTACATAATTTCAGACATATTTATTCTTAATACAGTTTATATGACTAAGATTTAAATTAATACAATGTATAACTCAAAATAACAGGCCTGAATCTGATCACATTATTTTTACTAAATTTAAGACAGATTTACTAAACTGTAAAAAACAAACTGACTGTCTATAGAAGGGCAATATAAGTTTTTCTTGTGCTTGTTAATGCTGTTTTTTATTTTTTTTATTTTTTAATGCATATTCTTTTTTCCAATGTAAACATATAATTTGTATTATTTCAACGATGCATATGAAAAGAAACAACATGTGTTGTGTGCCTTTAAAAAGCATGTTATATGAGAGTAAATTGTATAGATATAAATAAATTATAAGAATTATTTTATACTTTCAATAATATAATCCTTAACGATATTTATTGTTTCCCTCATAGATATTTTTAATTAAAAGTTCAAAATTTTTAAAATATAACAATGTGCTAAATTCCAATGCTGAATCCAATTCCAAATCAAATGATCCGAAAGGTTTGATGCGATATACCAAAAAAAAAAAAAAAAAAAATTCCATTAGCTGTCCAACTAGGCTTTTTAAATATTCAAAACCATTAATTTTGTAGAAAAATGTTCAGATATAAATGAATAAAACACCATTTTCATATAAAAGGTTGTAACTAAACTATGCAATTTAATACACTTTTTTTAGTCATTAAAAAAACAAAAATTATTAAAATTGTCCAAAGAAAGAGTGTAAATTCCATCCACCACATACTTTTAATATTTTTAGATTGACTAACTAATTATTACAGTGGGAAAAAAAGGACCTATTGTCTGATCATAGGTTGATTTGTTATTGACAAGTGAAAATTCAACAAGACCAAGAACTAGTTACTTTATTGATAAGTATCAGCATGAAAGTGAGAGGCAATCCTCCTTATACTTAGACTTCAAGAGGCCCTTCAATCAGGAGAACCGAGACTACATGCGGCTTATTCTGGAGAGTCTGGTGTGCGGCAAGGGTGTGTGCTGTCCTTCACCTCTTTATCATCATGCTTAATTCTATAATGAGGAGTGAACTAATTTAATAGAAGGAGGGAATCCAGTAGACATCAAGCCAGAAGTTGGAGGACTGAGAGTTGTGAATTAGGTCTGCATTATGGCTAAGGGATAATTGGGCATAAACACTAAAATTAAAACACAAATGAAGCAAAAGAAGCTGGCCTTTCAATAAACATAAACAATACAAAGGAGAAGGGGATAACCTGAGAGTTGAGGACAGTCTCCAGATTGGTGAGGAAATTATTAAAAGAATTTAAGTCTTCCCTTACCTTAGTAGCATTATAATTTACTTTTAGTGAATTTTGACCACCTCTTCAATTCTATGATTTTAATACCATCAGTGACATCAGTGAAAACATTCTCAAATGTTGATTCTGCCTCCTTATTGAGACTATTCATGTAGTAATATTTGGACATATATACATATCATTTATATTTAACAAACAGCTTTTATTATATATTTTTAATGTAGCCTCATATTGAAATATTTATTAAATATATATTATTATATTTTATTCAAGTAGAACTTAACTTAACAATAACTGATGCATCATAGAGAAAACCAAATAAAATAACAAAATGAACTTGTGACCTTTAATAGAAAGGAATTAAAATGGCTGCTACACTGCCAGTGAATTCCCCATATACTTTTTTTGTAATATCTTAATTCAATAAGGCAGAAAAGAACATTAATATTACGAGAACATCATTAATTTAAAGATCTCTCTGAGTTGAGTATTTACATTTGAAGCTTTAAAATACTTGTTTACCTGCATACTTTTTAAATATGAAATGGGACATCAACTTTTAAAGTTACACATTTGTTAATTAAGTTCCTAAAAAGTATCATTATGCAATGATTTAGTTTACTGTTCCAACTCACTATTGTTTTTGTCAATTTATTTATTTAAACTAAGCCTTATATTTTTCATGGTGCACATGAAATAATAAATGAGCCTTTTCTGATAATGCATTGAACTGAAAATATTATTGAATTAAAAATTTCAAAATTTTTGTGTAAAAGAACAAAAACATTTTTTCTTTTATAAAATTATAAAAATTTCTGATTGTTCAGCAACTGATACTTTAATTATCAAGAAATCAGAAAAAAATACACTGCTCATAATAGTTTTAAAAAAATAATTCAAAGTGGGATGGAATTGACATAATAAAGTGTTTTCCAAACTTAAAAACATTAAATAATATTTTACAAAGTATGAAATCCAGGCATTCTATACAATGCAAGGACCTTTTAGGCAAAGTAGGAAATGTAATGATACTTACACTGTATTACATACTTTTTCTAGGCCAGTACATAATGGTGATGGGTAAGTTAGGCAAAGTATGAAATGCACGTGGGTTGACTAAAAAATAAATAAATAAAACCTGTACCACTACAACCCATGAAGAGTTTTGGGCTCAGTACATGTAGAGATTCGTACTGTTTCTAGTCCTACGGCCATGCAATGAGGTGATTCGGCCGAGATCATGCTCAGCCGTCAGGTTTTTTCCCCATTTTTGGGTACCCACTTTAAAGAGGCTGAGTGTGCCCCAGGAGGGCCTCCATACCCCAGAATTGCCCCCTGGCCGAAATAACAGAATAAATACTATTCCGCCACAGTCGGGATTCGAACCTAGGACCCAGAGCACAGTAGACTAGCGCTCTACCCACTAGACCATGCCGCTACCCTATGTGGGTTGACTAAATAATTGTAAATAGCAGTGGACCTAACTAGTGGTCTGCAGACCCTTAACTTAACGGTCTGTTGACGATGTCCAAGAGGTCCGCGATGGGTACTTTGGAGATAATTTTTAATGTACTTAATGTAAAATATTTGTGAATCTTCGGCTGTTAATAAGAATCACATGATCTACACAGAAAAATTTAATATTCTAAGAGATATAATTGCTTGTGATCACTGACAGGTGCCTGTTACTGCACTATCAGAACCATAAAATTGGTCATTTTCTAACATTTTTAAAATAATGAACTTAAAGGACAAATGTATCTTAAATAAATAAACAATATTTGATTTTGTTATGAGTTTTTTTTATTCATTTAACGTCATTTTTCTTTTAATGTTGCTAAGCGGATGATATTATAATGAAAGTCCTGAAGTTTGTCAATCAAGGGTTTATTAGGATGAGGATCTATAATGATTACCTGACTTAGTGCAGGCTCTGGACCACCATTTTATGTTCCTTCTGGATGATGGCATAACAAAGGATTTTTCACCCCCTTTAAAAAAATCCAAGGGCCCTCTGCCAGGTTCAACATTAAAGTTTAGTTTTTCATTGTTTCGCGGATTGAAGTAAACTTCTAGAGCCTGGTTCTTTTTTCTTCATTTCCATTTCCACAACTAGGCCATTTATAAAACACAGAGTTTGGGAAGAGGTATTTTGCATGAAATCGTACACATACCCGGGTATGTGAGACCCGTCAGCCAAATGGAGCCCCTCACAAAAATTAGGCGTAGGGAGTGATGACCCTACCCTACAAATTGCATCGAGAAACGCGAGTGTAATCTCCCAGGAGATTACACTGCGAGGCCCAGGGCTTGCACGGCCTGTCTCGCCAATGAAAAAAAAAAAAAAAAAAAAATCAGAATTCAAGTGTTTTTATAATTTCGGAGTTTTTCAGGCTTTTTGAGTGTAGGAGAAGTGGAAAATGAATGTGAAAATTTTCTTTTGATTTTCCGCTTATAACTCATGCTATTAACTAACTAAATTAACTGAAAAAGATAACAGATTTGATTGATTAAAAGCAAATATTTTCTATTTAAATAATGGACTTTATGTGATGACAAATTCACAGAACATTAGAAGACTTGGAAAGGCCTGAAAAACTAAGGAAACCTCAGTACAGGACCAAAATTAGAGACATTCAGAAAAAAAGTGAAAAACAATTATATACACTTAAGATGTGAAATCCTTCCAACTAAAATATTCAACATTAACATTATATGTAATAGATGTAGAATAATATCATGTTCAAATTTATAAGATATGAAATAGAAGTTGTATAATATCATGAAATAAAAGAAACTTCTATGAAATAAAACTGAATATCATATTTAATACTGTCATAAGCTGTATAACATCATGATTGAACAGGAGATACTCAGAAAGTTAGTAAACCTTGTAGCGATGTACTGGTCGGAAACATTCCATGAAGTTAGAATCGGTCATAATTACTCTGAGAGATTTGAAGTAAAATCGGGTTTGAAACAAGGTGACTCCCTTTCACTGTTTTATTTAATTTAGCATTAGAATATGTCATAGAAAAGGTGACGTTTAATGGGAAAGGTTTAAATATGGCTGATAAAATTCTGATTTTGGGATACACCGATGATTTGGTACTGCTAGGCCAAGACACAGAAACTATAAAATAAAATACAAGAATGTTAATAAAAGCTGGTAAAGAGATAGGGCTTGAAATAAATACGAATGAGAAAAAATATATTATTAGTAGCAGAAACGGTGACGATCTTGGTGATATTGATATATCGGGTCATGTGTTTGAGCGCAAAGAGAGGTTTAAGTATTTAGGTTCTATGATAACCAGAAAAAACAAAAACCAGGAGGAAATAAAGTTGCTGTTAGAAGGCGGGAATTGCATGTTATTCAGTAGCAAAATTACTTAGCTCGCGGCTTCTATCTAGAAACTTAAAGGTTGATTATTTAATTTGATTGACATTTAATGCATGAATTGGAAATATCCCTAATCAATTCTGTACAATTTATAATGGAATGAGCACATTAGTATACATCATTAACACTACAAGTTATTCTTAATGTATTAATTTAAAAAAAAAATCTTAAATCATAAAAAAAAATCAAAATTCCTAATAACAGATTATCTTAAAAACAACATTAACTTATAAAAGTAATTCATTAGTATGTTTATTATGTTCATTCTTTTCTACATAAAAATGTCAATCATTAAAAAAATTATCAAGTTGAATGGAGGCACTATTGATTCACATAAGTATATCATTAATATAAACACATAAAAATTGAATGCACACACTGAACAAGAAGTGAAATAGAAGAGAAATAGTACCTAATGAATAAAAATAGTAAAATATATCAGATTGTAATCAATATTCATTAGATATTAATCATAAATGTGATTCATAGATTGCCCCTTTACTAAAACCAAATAATAAATAGATTAATACACAAACAAAAGTAACACCAGTTTTGCACTCGTTACAAGCATTAATTAATAATGAAAAGGAATGCAACCATACTTCAATGATTAGTAAAAGCTCGCTCCATAAAAGAATGTTACTTAAATAGTGAAAAACAAAATCCATCCACCATTCATGCTCACTTAAAAAATGACTACCAAATAAAAAAAAATGTCTTGAGATATATATTAAGTAATTATTCTTTTTCAACTAACATTAACAAACAAATAAAAATAATGCAAAATCAAATTTTAAACCTAGAATATAAAATTATTTGACACATATTCAGTCAAGTCAGATTCTTACCATGTAATAAAATATTAAGAAAGAGAGAAAAAGTAGAAATCAAATTAAAGCATTGATCCTTGGTTAAAATATTGTTGATTAAACAGTAAGGCATATTTTATGTACATAGTGGGTTGTCCAAAAAATAATACAGAATTTTGATTTAAAAGGGAAGATTTATAACTGATTTATTTAATTAATATACTCTCCACTAATATCAATAAATTTCTACCAACATTTCCATTTCCTCGGAACAGATTTTCCCATCTTTAGATTTGATAAAATCCAAAAATCCATTTTATAATACTCTTTGTCCATTAAATTTTTTGCCACATAAGTAGTAGTCCAGATGTCTAAAAAATGGTAATCCGCAAGCAAGAGTTTGATATCCAAGCTGCAACAGTTTTTGTGATGTAACACATTAGACATGTAACCAGGTGTTGTTATGCAACAAAATGGGCACCTTCTAATTGACTAAAGATGGCTTCATTATTGCCAATTTCTGATAAATTGAATTATTTTAGTAACAATATCATTCTGCATTGATGGTTTCTTCAGGATTTAAGCAGCAATAGTGTATCTAACCAAATTTTGATGAGTTGGAGATTTTGGAAAATGTTGTGCTGATTTTCCTTTGTTGAGCCACTGTCCAAAACGTCTACTTACTGTTATCGTAAAGTACCCACTTTTCATCACAAGTAACAATTCTGGACAGAAAAGTTTCAATTTTTTTTTGGATAAGAAGTGTCATTTAATCTGTGTGGAACCCAACTTTCACTCTTTTTTACCTTTCCAATGTGGTGGTCATCTACAGTCGATTTGCTATGCTATGCTATCAAGTTTCCCTGCAAGTTATCGAACAGTTGTTCTGGGATTATCTTCCACTGAATCCCACATCAAGAGAACATCGGCATCAAGAGAGGTAATTTTTCCACAACCTTCTTTGTCTTCTAGGTAAATTCTTCCTCCTGAAATTTTTGAAATTCTGTTGAACAGTGTACTCCCTAATACTGCCCTCACCCCAGACTTGATTGAAGTTTCTGGGTCTCTGGGCCCATTATGGATGGAGTTTAAACTCATAAGACAATATTATAAAAATAACTCACGTTGATATCTTTGTAAATACTGAATTATTTTTAAGCAGTGAAATGCTACAGAGGTAAACGAGCACTGTTGTTTGGAAGAGAACAAATAAGTGTTACCAATAATACAAATGAATAATCCAGTGAACGTAAACAGTTTGTTGGAATATTTTAAATAAAACTCAAAATACATTATTTTCTGGACAACCCAAAATTATAAAATAAATAATTAAAAAATTAATCATAACAAAGAAGAAGGCTGTACACAATGTATATTACTAAAAAGGATGCCTTCCTTTAATTAACAAATTATAAAGTGCCTCATCTGTTAGATATTAGGTTTTTCCATTTACATTTCTGTTTATACCACAGTATATACTTCAGAATTGTTGGAATGGCAGAATAGCATGATTTTAGAATTGTTACGGGGTGCTGCATGAATTTTTAATTTTTATTATTTGGCGAAGATTATATTACAAAAATAAAAATGCATAAGCCCTGAATTCTATTCAATCTTTATTACTTGTTAATAAATTGAATTAAGCTATTGAATAGGTAAATCAGAAATGAAAATAGCTGCTAACTGTAAGATTTCAACTTCCTTAACAACACTTTACTTAAATGCAATATTTCAACTTTATTAACAACACTTTATTAAACATGTTACAATTTAACCATGATCTCTAAAAACATACCACACTCTATATCCTCCTCTCATACGTTCCTCTCCACCAAATATCTATTACCAAAAGGTATATACACTACACCCCTCTCATACCAATGAAAAGTTATTAATTATTCTAAACTCAAATCAAAGTCTTTTAAATAAGCCGGAAGTGCCCGCTTTCTGCCGCTGACCCTGGGTTGGTTTTCAACAGCAGTTTGTGGCTCCTGGATAGGCTCCACCTCGTCTTCCTTTTCCACTTCTTCAACCTCTTCCTTTTGGTCCCCTTCCTCCGACGTCAGTTTCATCTCCTCTTCATCCACAGCAGGTAATAGCATTTTGAAAGCACTGCTATTCCTGATGACCCTTCTACCGTCCGATGCTTCCGCCGTTATAGAGTGTGGTATGTTTTTACCTTTCTGTATTAATACCGCTCCTAAACCGACGGGACTGGCATCGGCAAACACCTCCGTTGGATCATCAGGTGAGTAGAATCCTAATATTCTAGGGTTTTCCAATTCTTGCTTTAAAGTTGTAAAGGCAGAATGTTGAGTTGGCCCCCAATTGAAATGAACATTTTTTTTTAATAAATCTCTCAATGGATGGGTCAGAGTGGCTAAATTTGGAATAAACCTTCCCACAAACGTAATAAGTCCAAGAAAACTCCTAAGTTCTTCTTTCGTCTTTGGCTCACGAAATTTTTTAATTGCTTCCGTTTTTTCTGTAGATGGCAGTATCCCATTTTCATTAATTTTGTGACTGAGAAATTCCGTTTCAGTTTTTCCGAATTTACATTTCACTCTGTTTAACTCTAATCCCACGTTAACAAGCAACTCCATAACTTTCTTTAAACGTTCGTCATGGATTTCTTTATTTGGACCATGGACAAAAATATTGTCAATAAAAATACAAACACCCTCACAGTCTTTTAATATTTTCTCCATTACCTGTTGAAATTTTTCGGGAGCAGTTTTTAACCCGAAAACTAACCTCTTGAATCGGTTAAGACCCGTTTGGGGTATGAAATGTAGTTATATAACGACTATCTTCGGACAATTCTATATGGTGGAATGCATCTTTTAGATCAAGTTCCGAAAATATTTTACTACCCTCCAGTTTGGGTAAAAAATCTTCAATGGTCGGTATCGGATACTTTTCAGGTAATACGGCTTCATTAACTCTCCTTAAATCTAAGCATAATCTTACCTCGCCGTTTTTTTTCAAAACTGGCACCAATGGAGACGACCATGAGATTGGACCGTCAACCTGTTCTATAATATCTCTTTGTTCCAACTCTAAGAGCCGCTGCTCGATTTTTTTTCTGATAGATAAAGGGAATCGTCTGTAAGGCTGATAAACTGGTTCAATATTAGGATCCATTCGAATCTCCATCTGGAAATTCCTAAGCTTACTCATCGGTTTTAATGTCAATTGTCGAATGTGTTGTTGGGATAACCCTATCCGCAAGACACCTAGCCTCTCCGCCGTGTTTTTCCCGATCACCGGCATTGCCTTTTCTGAAATTACATAAATATTTTCTTCTACAACTTTATTTCCAGCTTGTATGTGAGCTTTAAATTTTAACCTTACATTTAAACTTGAATTCGCACCATATGCATGTAAAACTTTATTATTTACATCATAATTTACGGATATTGGAACAAATCCCTTGCTTAGCAAAGTTTCCCAGGTTACTTTATCTATCACAGAACAATCGGCCCCTGAGTCAATTAACATCTCGAGAGGAACACCTCCAACTTGGCACGTGAGAATGGCGTTATTATTTCTCTTCAGGTCTGAAACGACAAATATGCCCTCATCCCCATCATCCGAATCAGATACCTCACATATGACTCTATTTACATTCCCTTTCGTGTGTGACTTGCCCAATTTAGTCCGACAATATTTAGCAAAGTGCCCTTTTAAGTTACATTTCGTGCAATTTTTGTCTAATGCTGGACATGAGTCACATGTGCTCAAATGTTTTTGTGATCCGCACCTATAACATGATCGCTTAAAGGTATTAGAACTGGAAAAGTTACCTGTATTTTTATTTATTGCCTGAATCGATTCTTCTTCCACTTTAGACTTATCCTTTCCGTAAGCTGCCTGCTGCACTTGTAACGCCTCCAAACTTTTGGCTATCTCCAAAACTTCATCAACATCCAACGAAGATTTTCTTAATAGTTCCTTCCTTAGTTCAGAAGATCTGCAATGTTCTACGATTTGATCACAAAGTTGATGATTTAAAAAGTCTCCAAAATTACAGTTTTTAGCTTGAGTTCTTAGCCTGGACAGATAGTGTTCAATATTTTCGTCTGATTCCTGAGTAATTTGTCGAAACATATAACGCTCATAAGTGTAATTAACCTTTGGGATAAAATATTTATCCAAAGCAGAAACAGCCTTTGAGTAAAGAAGGTTATTTTTCTCATCTCCCTCTTGCTCTTGCGAATCAGGTAGGGAAAAATAAATATCCTGTAGCTCAAAACCCCCCGTTGCTAACAATAAAGCTTTCTTACGCCTATCACAGGTTATATTTTTGGCTTGCAGATATAATTCAAAACCCCTTTTCCAACGTTTCCAATCATTTCCATCTTGTGAAATATTAAAAGTTGGTAGTGGTAAGTTTTCCATAGTTATCCTCGTCGCCAATGTAAGATTTCAACTTCCTTAACAACACTTTACTTAAATGCAATATTTCAACTTTATTAACAACACTTTATTAAACATGTTACAATTTAACCATGATCTCTAAAAACATACCACACTCTATATCCTCCTCTCATACGTTCCTCTCCACCAAATATCTATTACCAAAAGGTATATACACTACACTAACAAATTTAATAACATAAATGGAAGGTATTGTTAGAATAAAATTAATAACAGCAAAAATAACATGATTAATCAATTTTCGTAAACATTTTAACTTATTTTTATTTAAACTAAAATATCTTAAATTGAATAGATTAAGAACAAAATATTTCTTAATCATATCTAGTTTGCACTCTAAACTTACTATTTCGGAAAAAGAGGTTTATAATATTTTTTAAACCAAACTGCTTCATGTTACTTATTCTGTGAATTTAAGATACAAAACATATGTGAACGACAACAGTTTTTATAGTATTTATACATAATATAATTTGAATTTAATTATAATATGTAAAATTATAATTTAAATTTATAAAGAAATAAGGTCTTGATATAAAGTTATTTTTATAAAAAAAAACAATAATGGTCTAAATAAAAAAGAAAATACAGGACAGGTGGGTTTTAAACAAAATTATTTCAACTGAAACTTTTTATCTGCAAAACTATTTAAAAATCAAATGTTCAAATCAATAATTGCATTTATAATTTTAATTTCTTAATTGGAAGTTGAATAAAAAAACGTTTTTAATATATTCAGTAAGATTTACCAACATTTTAAATTTTGCAGTTTAATTAAGATAAATGATGAAATGTCTGATTGGAGGAATGTTCACTAACTGGATTCAGCTTATTGGACTAATACTATGTAATAGAGTTTCATATAACTATGCTTTTGATAACTTAAGGCTAACTAAATGCATACAAATTTTCAACCAGCAATATATATTGCATTAAAAAATCTTAAATCTAAATTATAAGACACACCAACCAAGTAAACGATCAAAATACTAATTGAAAGAGCAACAATTTCGTCAGTTTTAATTCTATTGCCAGATTTACTAATATACTTAATTAAATGAGCTTAAATCTTTAGTGACCATGAGCTACTATAGTTGCTCTTTTCCTAGAGCCACTTGGCAGTCCGAATGACAAGCTGAAATACTTTTCCTTGACAATAGATGACATTCTAATCAATTTTTGGCTATATTACTATTTGTTTGTCACATCTGCTACCATTACCAACAGCTCCCTTTTTTACCTACTCTTACCATTTTTACCCTTTTCTACATACTGCATCTTTTTTCGGTCCTCTCAGTCTATTTTCTGGCTTCAAACACTGTTGTTGTTTAAAAATATCAAAAAATGTTTATACAGTGGGTGTATAGTCAGAGATTTTTGGGAGTAAAAATGATGGCAAAGCATTCATTCAAGGCAAAGATTCATGTGAGTACGGATTAAAAAGGATGATGATAAACTATAAGGAATTAAAGAAAAGAACAAGACAGAATCAAACACAAGTTGGTTCAGAGACACAGTAGGCATTATTACAACACAGTCCAGCAAACGCGATGAACTGCATATTTGGTTCCTAAAGAGTTAAAATATTTCAGCCAATGTTCATCAAAAACTGGTTTTTTTAGTAAACATGGCAGGTAAAATAAATATTTTTCATAAATTTAATAAGTCTTTTAACTAATGTATAAGCATTATAACAATTGTCTACAGAATTTTACGTTAATTTAATTTCAACTGGTTAAAACAGTATTTCTTAAAATAAAAGGGCTAAAAAACTACATACTTTTTATAATAGACTCCCTTACAAATAAGTTTAATTTTGACAGCCAAATATAGCTTTGTAAAACTGGAACTATGTAACACAGAAATATACGTAAATGATATATATAATGGTCTTAATTGGGGTTAACTTAAGGAAAGACTTTTTTAAAATACATTCATACCTATACACACGCGTGCGCACACCACACACACACACACACACACACACACACACACAACAAACACACACACACACACAAACAAACACACACACGCACACACACAAACAAACACACAAACACACACACGCACACACACACACACACACACACACACACAAACACACACGAACGCATACACACACACACAAACACACAACACACACAAAAACGCATACACGCACGTATGCACACACACTGACTCACACACAGGGTGTTTTAGGGTGGAATGGCCAGACTTCAGGCTTGAATTAAGGAGCTCAAAGCAAAGAAAATAAAAGTGTTTTTTTAGGCATTATCAGCTGAAATCCATGGAATAAAAGTTAAAGGTCTAAATATCAGGGTTTTTTTCTATGATCAAACAGTATGATTTAAACATAATCATAGGGAACAAATTTATGAGAGTTGCTTGAATGTTAAGATGTCAAGAGACACCATTATGCACTGTGAACACACACCTTAGTCAAGTCTCCAGAAAATGTGTTATTAAGATCTTAAAACAAGAATAAAATCCTATGACGGAATGAATAATAACGCATTCCTCAGAAGATGCATTCGTGTCTAAGGATATTTATTGGTATAAGTTATTTAGGCTATGATTAATTAATTAATACGTCCAAAATTCTTAATTAATGAATTGATCTTTTTATGCATTAATGATCTTGTATGGAAATTTTCAGAAAATACCTTGCACTAATTTCCGAACATGTTTCAATTTATTGTGAGATTCTTGATTCTTACTTAAACCCTACACACATCCTTATTTATTAACA
Source organism: Piezodorus guildinii (assembly GCA_023052935.1). Taxonomy (NCBI): domain Eukaryota; kingdom Metazoa; phylum Arthropoda; class Insecta; order Hemiptera; family Pentatomidae; genus Piezodorus; species Piezodorus guildinii. Next base: position 58,119,181 of record CM041295.1, read on the forward strand.
ACCCATCAGCGAATACTAGTTTTTCCTAACATTCAAAACTCTCATGAATCCATTTCCCATTATTACTTTTAAATTGTACTATTGGATCATAGGAAAAATCCCCAGATATTTAGGACTTCAACTTCAACCAAGTATCTCCAGGCCTAAGGATATTAGATACAATTGCTTGAAAACAATGTTTGTCTAATTTAATGACCTATGACTTATATTCCTGAGATTTTCTGGAAAAAAATCTATTCCTTAGAAGTAATAATCTGATAATTCCTGAGAAACATTGATTTTCAACACTAGCTCCTTAACTGCAAACTACTGGTACATCTCCATAGGACTTTTGTTTTCTTGTTTTGAGGTCCTTAATTCAATCCTGAAATCTGGCCACTTAACCCTGAAACACCCTGTATATAAAATTTTGATAGATAGATTTATTATAGAATATATGATTAAAAAAAAATTCTTTAATATCATTATTCAATATTTTTAAAACACTATAAAGAAAAAGTAAAAAATCTGGGGTACGCTCATCACATATCCATCACTTACCTCATTTATTAAACCATATACATTTTATGTTTGGTTTTTATGGTGGTTCCATTGGACTTCTATAGAAACCGTTAAGCTTATTAAACGATATAAAAGAAATTATTACATACAATTACTTAAGTTTATGAGGCACTACACCTAACCAACTATGACTTTATATGTTGGATAACATTTTTGTCTAAAATATGCAGCCTTGCATCAGTATATTATACATTGATATTACTACTATAATTTCCATAAACTTATTTTCAAATTGGGTAAATATTTCTCCTTAAATTAAAGACGAATTTTTTTTTTTTGGTTTATATTTATCTACTTTTCAGCACTACTAACAATGATAGATGGATAATAATTTCAAATAAACCATATTAAAGGCACTTTAGAGGAGAAATTCTGCACTTAAGCCCTATCTAAATGTTTCTGTACGTATATGATCAAGCTAATATTAGGGACAACTGAAATATAATACAAGATTATGAGTTTAATAAAAATATAAACTTAAATAAAATTTGGTATATAAAGAAGGAATCCCTGTAAGTCAACTTTGGTGAATATGTTCCTCTAACATTCCGAGCAAAAAATTAGACATGTAATACAATCACACACACACACAAACCATTATATGAGAAGTGATTATTTGAGATAAGGAGACCTTGAAACAAGTATATCTTTCGAAAAATTGAATTCTAAATTTTCACAATATTTTCTCTTACAATATATTTCATAAGTAAGCAAATCAATGAAAACAAAATAACAATAAAATAAACTTTTGCAGATATTTATACATAAAGTTTACATGGTAATATAAAACCTAGGACATTAAATATTTCTGGAGCATGGTCAAATCAATTAAAATCTTCCAAACCATGTTGCTAATTAAAAACAATGATCTCAAGATCAACATTTTCACAGCAAGTAGGATAATAATTAAACATAGTACTTCAATTAAATATAATGCAAGAAACAATAATAAAAGATTAATCTCTTTTCCTTTATAAACTTTCACCTCGTAAAAAGTCTTGGTTACTATTTTTCAAAAACTTTTTTAACCAATTTCTTTACCATTTAGGTTATCTGTTGAAAGTACAAAAAACGTAAAACACATCCTTATCATATCATTATTTTTTTTTTTTTTTAATTTGATATCTACAAGATTAACAGATTTGGAGGGATTTCCATGCCAAATGTTTTCAGCCGCAAAGCTGACATAAAATAGTTGCAAAACTAAAACTATTAGTCCAAAAAATATTTTATCCAGTATTAAATTTAGGAAATAATAAGGTTAACTGGTAGAAAATCAAAAATATGTTGAGTGGCAAAATTAATTGAAATTGGAAGATTTCAAACGGATTGACCCATACTCAAGTGAAATCTCAAGATAATAGAGTAATTTTTTTATCATCATTATTTACTATCATTAAATATAAATTAATCAAAGTTTTTTTGTTTTGTTCTTAATATGATACCTGAGAAGAGGATACAATGTGGCGTTTATCAGGAGCCCAATCTGAACATAGAACTTTAGCTTGATGGCCCTTTAAAAGACGCCTTGGTTTTATATTCTGAAAATTAATTGCTTCTAACCTTTCTCCAACAGAAGCCACTGTAAAACAAAAACAATTTTCAATTTAATTTAACATAATTGGTCCATAATATAATAAGTATGTACTGAAAGGTAAATATAGCCTTACAAACTATACACCTTATGCAGAACATTAAATTTCAAATAGTAACTTGTAGATTTCTCAACTTAAATAAGTTAAGTTTAGGATATCCAGACTTATTTTCCATCAGGGATATCCATTTCATTTTAAAAAGTATAACATTTGTGACAACCAAACATTTTTGGTTTTGGTTTTAAAAAATTACTCTTCAGAAGTATTAATTGCATTTAATTAAAAAGAAGATCAAGTAATTCAAAACAGAAATGCTATATAAAAAAAAAAAGAAAAACAAATCTTTAAAACATGAAAGAAACATGATTAAATTCTTCCTTAGATCAATCAAAAATTATAACTACTAGAGGAGGGTCCTATTTCTTAGGAAAGATGTTCCAGGGGACAGGCGATTCCATGGTACAGTGGAGGGAGGGGGGGATATTTTTTTCCCACTTGTACACTACTTTTTACATGAACTGACTTTAGTCTGAACCTAATACTTCCCGAGCCATAATATTACTTTAACTACACATAAAATATACAGTAAAAGAAAGTATTGCAATCGTGAAAATTTTTTTAACTTGGGTTTTCACTGGAAATACACATTTTAGGGTTCCTTGAGTCCAAATGACCAAGTCCCCCAAAAAGGTCTGAGTTTGTGGGATTGTACATATGGTAAGTGTTGTTTCAAAACAATTAGTGGTTCAAAAGTTAAATTAAGGGAGGTAGGATTTATGATTCAATATTTATCATAAAGATAAAGATTTTTAATGAGTGAGTCACAATTACAAGAGCAAATAGTTAAATCCTTTTCAATTTATGTACACAGGAACTTAAAGTAGTTCTGCTACAAACTTATAATAAGAATAATCAACAGGATACTTACATTAATATTAAAGGACTGTTGAGTAAAAAATATGGATCACTTTTTTTTTTAAAAAAGAACCTAAAAGAAGGGGGGGGGAGGGAGCAGTGTTTGTCTGGAGAAGAAACGAGATCTTGCCTCAAGAGTGCTGTTAATGATAAACTGGTTAGCTTGCATTTAATTAACTTGTAAGTTTTAATATATATATATATATATATATATATATATATATATATATATATATATATATATATATATATATATAGATACATACATAAATCACTTCCATTTTTAACAACCCGAACAACAGTCAAAATTTCCTTACACCATTCATAAACACCTAAGCTTTCATATTTTCCCTTTATTAAATTTTTAAATTTGGTGGAGAGAAAGAAAAATGAAGTTATAAAATTATATACCATGTCATTTTTCTCTATTTTCTCATTGGGCACAAGAAAAGATGCATATTTACCAGGTACAGATAATACAAAACAACAAATAATTTAACATTAACTCTAGCATGAGCTGCAAAAGATTAACGCAACAAAAGTATGAAGATAAACTACTCTAATAGGACAGGGGGAAAATGATTTGTTTTATTAGGACAATTGAAGAGAGAGGAACAATCTTTTTGTTAAGTGGATAGAACAAAATTTACATAAGTTTTACGCCTTTAAGCATAAACAAATAAAATTTACCAAATTTATTGTAATGACTCATTTTAACCAATTTAGCCTAAACTTAGCTATCAGAATTATCACATTTTTTTATTACAATCTACTTCTGTTGTTTATGATTAGAAAATTACTATGGATTACTTTATTTTATACTGTCTATGTAATGATATAAACATTTAGAAAATGGAAACTGAAAAATATATGCTCTGACTGTCCATAGGAAACAAATAAGCAGTTAATTTAAAATTAATAATTGAACAGAATTTGCAAAGGACTTAGTTCTTCTTGAATGGTGATTCACTTTTAAAAGTCTCCAACTTTATGTTAAATATCCAGAAGAGCTTTATGAGCTATCCAGAACGGTGGAGTTGGTCTATATGTCCGTGACAACTTAGTGGTTAAAATTATCTTAAAATCTCCTTCTTCTGACTTCCCACACATCAAATATCTACTCACTGAAATATCGATTCCTTCCACGTCCCTCTTATACACAATCGTCTACTGCCCACCACAAACAAGTTAAATTTGATCCAACTTTTCAAACATCCCTCCTAAATTATGTTCCTTTGAATAAAAACCTTATTATAGCACCTGACTTTAATAAAAATCTCCTCTCAGATTCTCCTAATAAGGGGTACTTAGTTGACCTGGATTATTCTCTAAACTGATTCATTGTTCCTTTCCAACCTACTTATCATACTCAGTTTTCGGACACATTAATTTCAAACAATAAGCCTCCATCCCCAACCTTGTCCCTTTCCTGTGGTGTCACACAGGGATCGTCTCTATCCCCTCCCCTATTCCCTATTCACATTAATAACCTCCGTCTCCATATGAATCACTCTAAATACCACCCTATGCTGACGATTTTCAAATATACCTTTCCTTCCCACCTTCTAAACTATTATCAACAACAAAAGACTACAAGAGGACTTAGATCGAATAAGGCATTGGGCTGTAGTTAATAAGTTGAAACTAAATATTAAAAAAAAAAAAAGAAGCAATTCTAATATGATTCCATCAACTCCTGAAAACTGTTCCAAATATTCCCTGTTCCTAAATGGTAATCCTACCAAGTTCTACCCGACCATCAGGAATCTGGGAGTAGCCTTTGATCAAATCCTATCCTTTAAAAAACATATTTCTAGAATTTCCCATTGTACCTTTTCCACCTTTAAGGGACTGGATTCCCTTTGTCACCTATTCCCGTATGAAACCCGGAAACTCCTTGTTACTTCTCTAATATTCCCTCACCTCAACTCCTGTTTAATGGCACACGGTAAGGCTTTTTGGGATCTCGAAGAAAAAATGTAAAGCTTAATCAATTGCTTTGTTTGATTTATCTTCCTTGTATATTGAGGTCCTGAGGTACGCCTCCATCTCCAAATTATATGGCAAGTTGAGGCGGCTTTATCATTCCAATCGTCGCAAGTATTTCCCAGTATCATTCCTTTACTTAGTTGTCCAATCCCACTGTTCAGCAAATTTTCGAAAAATTGTTTCTTATCCTTATAGAAATCTATTCCTCTTTCTATCCATCACTCCAACTCTCTTCCTACCTAAGTATCCTGCTTATTTATTTATCTACTGAACACCCAGTCATAACAGAAATGTAAATATAGCTCTATTTTTTTTTTTTTTACTTATTTGTATATTTCTGTTTTCTATTAGTTTTAGTTAATTTGTTTATATTTATTTAATTAATATAAGACTCTGAAGCCCATTTTATATATTCTATTAATTTTATACAAAAGGGACTATCCCCAGCATAATAAAGAATTTATATATATATTGACCTCACCTTTATTGATTTCCAACAGAACATGCCACCTTGCTCACAAACTCCTGTGTCAGTTTTATCATTTTGATACAAATCTCACGAAATATTCCCACACTAACCTTCATTCCTAAACAGGTCTCTTTAAGGAATCTGGCATGGTGGTTAACATAACAGCCTCCTATGCCAAAAGTCACGGGTTCAAACCAGCAGGTGGTTCTAGGATTTTTTAATGGGAGTAAGAAATCCTCACTTATGCCGCCCTTCAAAGGGAAAGTTAAAAGGTGGTCCCGAGCCTATGCTATGTCAGGTACTCGTTAAAGAACCCTATCCTAATAAAACCTGGATAGGCAAAATTTAGGACTCCCACTGTAGCATCGTCTGATTAGCCATAGTAGCATAAAGTGATGTTAAATAAATAAAAAAACAAAACCTCATATTTTTAAAGTAAATTACAGAATTTAAATTGTGTCAAGAATTTAAACCCTAATGTAACAGTATTTTTAACATAAGCAAAATAATAGTAGATCTAAGAATAAATTTAACGTTTAATAAACAAACAAAAAAAAATTAAAATTAATTACATGTATGATCTCAAAACTACATGTATCGTCTGAATTGAACAGTGTTACTGATCTCACTGTGTTTACAAGCAAAATATTATTTAACTTAATACTGGTAAATAAGATTAAAAATTAACAAGAACAGAAACGAAAATGCAAACCAAAAATATATTTTTATTTGGTGAAAAATTTAATATTAACTCTAAGTATTTACTATTTATTAAATTCAACTTTATACTTAAATGAGTATTCAAAGTTATAATTACGGAGTCAATATAATCTATTTGTTTGTAATTTTAAATGAGAACAAAAACAATAGAGAATATAGTTTGAAATGTCCCTGAATAAGTTAGTTTCACTTGTATTTGCTCTTCATCTAAGGTTATCAAGTCATCTTGGACCAGTATAGTTCACCCTCTGATAAGAAGTAAATAGGCAACTGCGATAGCTGCAACTGGGCCTTATTTAATCAATTTCTGAAGTTTTTCATTACTATATTAAATGCTATAATGGTGGTAAAGAAGCATTCTAAGAGAGTGATCAGAGAATGCCTTTAAAGAGATATGAAGATAGTCATGGAGAGTTCAACAATCAATCAACTTGGTAAAGATTCAAAGTTTTGATCGACAATCGGAATTTTCCAAAAGGCACCTTTACTCAAATTTACCATATCCTTGCAAATAATTCTCAGTTTAATAGAATTTAAGACATGCAGTCGTTTCAGGGTCCTGATGTAAACCCCGATCACTTTTTAGTTATTGTGAAGATAGGATAATACTCCACACTTCGCTCATATTAAAACTAATGGAAACTTAGTAAGGAGAACCTTGAAGTAGGAAGTTAATTCAGTGCCAATTAATTCAAGAGAGCAATTAAGAGACCGAACCATAGATTAAAGTTACCAAATTTCACCAAAACAATTTCTAGATGCAATCCATCAAGTCAAAGCTAGATATTATGCTTACATTGCTGCAAGAGTTTGAACAATATCTGCATAAAATAGATAACATAAACAAATCAGTAAAAACTAGAAAAATTGTTTAGTTTCTGTATTTGTGATGTTCTCCAACCATGAAGCAAAACCCAGCAAATGGCTGAAGGACATTTAGACATTGTTCTTCTACATGCCCCTGACGTTTTGTCAATATTAAGTCAGGACTATCTATATAAAACTTTGATCAGATCAGTGACCTATGAATGTGAAGTACTCATGCTAAGTAGGAACACCGCAGAAAAGCTGATTAAAAATAAAGTGTTTGTATCAAATATACGGTCCAGTCCAGTCCATGAAAACCTTGCTCTACAAATGAAGAAAAATAGAATTTAATATACTTATCCATAGCAAGTTTTAACAGTTTACAACACATAATGTCACATGTATAGGATGAATGAGGACAAGAGAACCAAAAAGCTATATCAAGGATAACCTGAAAGAGTAAACTCCCGGAAGAAAAAATACTAGGGTGAGGGATTACATCCTAAAAAATATAAGAAACAAGCGGCATATTCATGACTAAAGCTGCCGTCAAAGTCAAATTCAACCTTTTCCAAGTCAAATTCAACCTTTTCCAAGTCAAATTCAACCTTTTCCATTTCAAATTCAACCTTTTTCGATTTCAATAAAATAATAAAAATCAAATTAACATGATTTTATGTTTTAATGGTTATTTTAATTACACCTTGTGTTTTTAACCCTTGTGGCTTGTTAAATGTTCCCAGGGGCCTTTCTACATATAATTAGTCACGAATATAATAATAAGTATAACCGATACTTTAATTTTAAGACATTTGCGATACAAAGTCTGGTAGTCGGATTAGCGGGATTCGTTTTATTTTACTTTTATAATCGCGGGCGAAAATATTATCAATAGAGGTTTATTTTAACTTTTTCATATTTATTGGATAGTAGGCTCAGCAGATGCGTTCCCAAAGGTTCGTTACCGATTAATACTATTCATTTTAATCGCGCTCGCTCAAATATGGGTTTATTATAACTTTTTCGTATTTATTGGATACAAGGCTCAGTAGCTGCGTTCCCAAAGGTTCGTTACCGACTACACTATTAATTTCAATAGCGCTCGCTCAAATATGGGTTTATTATAACTTTTTCGTATTTATTGGATACAAGGCTCAGTAGCTGCGTTCCCAAAGGTTCGTTACCGATTACACTATTAATTTTAATCGCGCTCGCTCAAATATTGTTTTATTATGACTTTTTCGTATTTATTGGATACAAGGCTCAGTAGCTGCGTTCCCAAAGGTTCGTTACCGATTACACTATTAATTTTAATCGCGCTCCCTCAAATATCGGTTTATTATAACTTTTTCGTATTGATTGGATACTAGGCTCAGTAGCTGCGTTCCCAAAGGTTCGTTACCGATAACACTATTAATTTTAATCGCGCTCGCTCAAATATGGGTTTATTATAACTGTTTCGTATTTATTGGATACTAGGCACAGTAGCTGCGTTACGGGGGGTGCTTACCCGACCATTCTATTAATTATTCGTGCGCTCGCTCAAATATGGGTTTATTATAACTTTTTCGTATTTATTGGATACTAGATTCAGTTGCTGCGTTACGGGGGGTTCTTTCCCGACCAGTCTATTAATTATTCGTGCGCTCGCTCAAAATATGGGTTTATTATAACTTTTTCGTATTTATTGGACACTAGGCTCAGTTGCTGCGTTACGGGGGGTTCTTTCCCGACCATTCTATTAATTATTCGTGCGCTCGCTCAAATATGGTTTTATTATAACTTTTTCGTATTTATTGGATACTAGGCTCAGTAGCTGCGTTTCCAAAGGTTCGTTACCGATTACACTATTAATTGCTATCGCGCTCGCTCAATCATGGGTTTATTATAAATTCGTGTTTCTTTTCTATGCTAATTTCTGTATTTGTGTTTCGGGAGTTTTGTTAGTGAATGTGTTAATGTTTTTTTAGTCAGTTGGTCTAATGTATGTTTATTTCGTGTTTTTTGTAACTTTTCATGTATTGGGTTACCGCTTATCCTTTTTTTCAGGATAGTAAGTTATCTTTTGGGTTAATATTTTGGAGTTTGATAATAATCAGCTGAACAGAACAGTTTTATAAGTACATTCTTATTTGATAAACCTCTACTTGAGTTAGCGCAATTAAAATTAATAGTATAATCTGTAACGAGTCCTTGGTTACGCAGTGATTGAGCCTAGTATGCAGTAAATACGAACAAGTTAAAATAAACCTCTTCTTGAGCGAGAGCACTTAAAATAAATTGAATAATTGGAATATCAACCTCCGCAACGCATCAACTGAGCCTAATAACGAATAAATACGAAAAAGTTATAATAAACCCATATTTGAGCGAGCGTACGAATAATTAATAGAATGGTCGGGAAAGAACCCCCCGTAACGCAGCAACTGAGCCTAGTATCCTATAAATACGAAAAAGTTATAATAAACCCATATTTGAGCGAGCGCACGAATAATTAATAGAATGGTCGGGAAAGAACCCCCCGTAACGCAGCAACTGAGCCTAGTATCCAATAAATACGAAAAAGTTATAATAAACCCATATTTGAGTGAGCGCACGAATAATTAATAGAATGGTCGGGAAAGAACCCCCCGTAACGCTGCTACTGTGCCTAGTATCCAATAAATACGAAAAAGTTATAATAAACCCATATTTGAGCGAGCGCGATTAAAACTAATAGTGTAATCGGTAACGAACCTTTGGGAACGCAGCTACTGAGCCTTGCATCCAATAAATACGAAAAAGTTATAATAAACCCATATTTGAGTGAGCGCGATTAAAATTAATAGTGTAGTCGGTAACGAACCTTTGGGAACGCAGGTACTGAGCCTAGTATCCAATGAATACGAAAAACTTATAATAAACCGATATTTGAGGGAGCGCGATTAAAATTAATAGTTTAATCGTTAACGAACCTTTGGGAACGCAGCTACTGAGCCTTGTATCCAATAAATACGAAAAAGTTATAATAAACCCATATTTGAGCGAGCGCTATTGAAATTAATAGTGTAATCGGTAACGAACCTTTGGGAACGCAGCTACTGAGCCTTGTATCCAATAAATACGAAAAAGTTATAATAAACCCATATTTGAGCGAGCGCTATTGAAATTAATAGTGTAGTCGGTAACGAACCTTTGGGAACGCAGCTACTGAGCCTTGTATCCAATAAATACGAAAAAGTTATAATAAACCCATATTTGAGCGAGCGCGATTAAAACTAATAGTGTAATCGGTAACGAACCTTTGGGAACGCAGCTACTGAGCCTTGCATCCAATAAATACGAAAAAGTTATAATAAACCCATATTTGAGTGAGCGCGATTAAAATTAATAGTGTAGTCGGTAACGAACCTTTGGGAACGCAGGTACTGAGCCTAGTATCCAATAAATACGAAAAACTTATAATAAACCGATATTTGAGGGAGCGCGATTAAAATTAATAGTTTAATCGTTAACGAACCTTTGGGAACGCAGCTACTGAGCCTTGTATCCAATAAATACGAAAAAGTTATAATAAACCCATATTTGAGCGAGCGCTATTGAAATTAATAGTGTAATCGGTAACGAACCTTTGGGAACGCAGCTACTGAGCCTTGTATCCAATAAATACGAAAAAGTTATAATAAACCCATATTTGAGCGAGCGCTATTGAAATTAATAGTGTAGTCGGTAACGAACCTTTGGGAACGCAGCTACTGAGCCTTGTATCCAATAAATACGAAAAAGTTATAATAAACCCATATTTGAGCGAGCGCTATTGAAATTAATAGTATTAATCGGTAACGAACCTTTGGGAACGCATCTGCTGAGCCTACTATCCAATAAATAAACCTCTATTGATAATATTTTCGCCCGCGATTATAAAACAAAAACAAAACGAATCCCGCTAATCCGACTACCAGACTTTGTATCGCAAATGTCTTAAAATTAAAGTATCGGTTATACTTATTATTATATTCGTGAATTATTATATGAAGAAAGGCCCCTGGGAACATTTAACAAGCCACAAGGTTTAAAAACACAAGGTGTAATTAAAATAACCATTAAAACATAAAATCATGTTAATTTGATTTTTATTATTTTATTGAAATCGAAAAAGGTTGAATTTGAAATGGAAAAGGTTGAATTTGACTTGGAAAAGGTTGAATTTGACTTGGAAAAGGTTGAATTTGACTTGGAAAAGGTTGAATTTGACTTGGAAAAGGTTGAATTTGACTTGGAAAAGGTTGAATTTGACTTGGAAAAGGTTGAATTTGACTTGGAAATGCTATTAATTATAATTATATATATATATATATATATATATATATATATATATATATATGTGTGTGTGTGTGTGTGTGTGTGTGTATATATATTTATTATGGGTTCTAACCCGGAAGATGGCTTTAAGATTTTTTAAGGGAGTAAAAAATTCTTAAATCTTTCACCCGTCAAAAGAGTATAAAAAAATACGAATTTGGTTAAAAACATTAAAAAATACTTAAATGCCATCTGCTGGGTTTAAACTTGACCTTGGATGTAGAAGGCTCTTATACTAGCCACTGCAGCACAAATGACCCACAATAGATTCAATATGAGATTAAGGAAGCAACATGTCCAAGGTCATGGTTTCAAACCTGGTAGATGTCTCCAGGATTTTTTAAGGAAGTAAAAATCCATGGTTATTTCATTCCTCCAAATGGATGTAAACAATTATGAATGAGGTTGAAGAAATTATGAATTTGGTAAAAAACATAAAAGAAATATCCAAGGGCCGTCTGCCAGGTTTGAACCTCCTGACCTTTGGCATAGAAGACTGTAATGATACCCACTTCACCTCAGGTGAACCCTGATAAATTTATATAATAAGGGGTTACAGATTTAACATGCTAGAGGTCATGGATTCAAACTCTGCAGATGGTCATAGGATTTGGAGGGAGTAAAAAATCTCGATCTATGCTCTCCTTCGAAGAGGATGTAAAATGGGTCCCAAGCCCATGCAAGGTCAATAAATTTTTAAAGATCTTTATCATCATTAAACCTGGATAGGCATAATTTAACACACCCGGTGTAGCAACTTCAGGTTAGCCAGAGTAACATAAAGTGACGTTAAATGAATTAACAACATGACTTAATAAAAATATTTAGTTCTTGATATGAAAACCTCATTAAATTAACTGTATAAAATGGGTTTAAGAAATTATGAATGAAAAAATTATGAATTTGTCTGAAAAAATCTATATACGAAATACATCACTAGCCACCTAATACAGATTAATTAGAATTTACAAATGGTCACAGAGAGTTAATCCTCAAGAGCAGAGCTCGAACAATCAAGCTCTAATCAGATATAGACTCACTCGGAAAGCAATGATAGGTCAAAAGAGGCATATTACAGACAATACCTTCATGTTTTTAGCAACTGAATTACTAAGTCACAGTAGGTAGAGCTTTATTGTTAAATGTATTGGTAATAATGTTTCCTGGCTTCAAGGTATAAGGTAAGAGCCCTGATAAGACTAGTATAATGAGTCTTAGTTTGCTATGGAATAACCTTCAATGTTAATAGTATTCCAGGTGTTGAATCATTTTTCACGAGATTTTCATATATTTAAGACCAATGAGGATCTTTGAAATGTGTCCTTATTTCTTAAAAAAATCTTTTATTGGATATAACAGACAATGAATTATCTTAGTTGAGGCACTTGACTCATAATTTCCAAATCTAGTTTGATTTCAGTATCAAACAAAAATTTAGAGCACTGTTATATCAGCTGTGATTAGATTCGGAAGTTGGGGCACACCTAGTCTTTCCAAACAGGAGTGTGCCCATAATTAACACAAACAATATATATATAGATATAATATACTATAATGCAAATAATAGGGGTACTCACTACGTTTGCTATAGCATGCTATTTGTGTTATTTTGCTAAACCCGTTGAGTTTCTACAGTTATTTCCTGTATAAAATTGATGGGTTTAGCACAATAGCACAAATAGCATGCTATAGCAAACATAGTGAGTACCCCTAATATACTACAGAGTATGTTATTTTTTACCACTCTTTATCGAGTGTTACAAAATAACAACATATTACAAGCGAGTTCTAAAAATGAAATAGTGACTAATCAAAAAAAAATACCTCTAAGCTTTACAATGAGGTTATCATAACAGTAGGTTCTATAACCATTTTGATGGAAGAGACAGGTGCATGAATCTAAATAGGTATAAAAACCATAATCAACCGAACAGATATAAATGTAAAGTAATATTCCCTATCCTAATTAAATCTGAATAGGCAAAATTTATGATTCCAACTGAATGTGTATGATTAACAACAGCAACATTAAGTGACATTAATTGAATAATAAGGAAATGGTGTGAGATTCACTGGTTTACTGTTTTCCTACATTACTATTTTTTTTTATTTAGAGCATGATCATACTTCTTACAACTATAAAAAATATTCATAGAGCGAACATTAAAATACCTTTAAAAAACAGATAAGACGCCAACAATCAAATACTAAATAAGTTTGCAATGTTTAATATTCTACAGAACTCTACAATTATAATTACAGAATTTAGATTAAACCACATTTCAATGCACAAACATAAAAAAAAAATCTTTCATAAGCTAAGACATTTCCAATATTAATTGATGTTTAAGTAACACTTTGAATATAAATAACGAATTGTAAGTAAACAAAAAACTTGCTATCTCAGCAAAAATTGAGATAATTTTCATAAGAAGTACATAAATTTCTCTGAGACTAGTAAATTAAACACTTACAACTAACATCATTCAGTTTTTGTCTTTCTTCCTCAAGTCTAGCCTTCAAAGTTTCCACCTCTTTTGTCAAAGACTCAATGGTTTCTTTTGGACTTCCATCCTGGGCCATTTTTATTCTGCACATTTATCTGTCTTCAAAAGTGTAAATATTCTTTTAAAAATTATTTAAGCAAGGAACGTTTGTAAAATAATAGATTAAATGCTTACTTATAACTTCTCTTCCCAAAATATTAAAGAGTGGAGGAAACATCGTAGCGGACGCCCTGAAATTACATTAGGGTAAAGGTTTAATTTACCTTACTTTATCCATGACGAACAAATAAGAATAATCCACAAATAATCCTCTTTAGGACTACACAATCGTTATCAGAAAAAAACAGCATCATCTAAGCGTCTATTCTTAAATAGATTCATAATAAATTCAGTGTCCTATCATCCCGTATCAACAATAAAAGCCCTAATAACACCATTCCTCGACTTTAAGAAATGACATTAATTCGAAAATGGCAGTTTGTACTTGACAATGAGAGAGGTTATTGATTAATTTTGCCCCGCCCACATAATACAAATACGTCCGTTCCAAGGATGTAAAAGTTCTTTTTCTTGTATAGATGAAATACAGAGACTAAATTTAAATTCTTAAAAAATAAATTGTATTTTATTCGTTCCTAAAGCTATTAAATATGCTAAAAATTGTCAGACATAAAACATATAGCGCAAATTGTATATAAACTGGGCAATCATTAATTAAGATATAGCTAGTTTTGTGGTATTTACTTGGGTTAGTATTTTTATTATAAACTGTATTGTATTTTCATATAGAGTTTAATGAATAATTAGATATTTCTTGGTTTAAAAAGTGTAGAGTATTTTTATGAAGCATATTAACATTGCTACACACGTGAAACTAATGATAATAAATCACACGTCAGTCAAAAATGAATTAAATATTAAAGATAAAGATATAACAGTCGTCCGCCACTTTAAAAAGAAACGTTAGTCAAAGACAATGAGCCGTCACTTGAGAAGACAAAAAATAATAGAAATGCTGAGGAAAAAAAAGGGGGGGGACAGGTTAAAAAATACTAACCACTATTCTGGGTTTCCCCCTGGCTGTTGCCGCCATAATCCTCGAAGTATGCTGGGCGACGTCTTTCTCTTTATGGGCGAGTTTGAATTCGAGAGTTTCACTGGCGTTGTCCGGTGATGGCTGCATTACTTCATATTGTTTGGTTGGAGTATGTTCCTGTTCCGGATCTAAAAGGACGTCCAAGCCTGTCAGTGAAAAACTCTCATAGGGAGTCTGATTTAGGACAAGTGGCTGTGGAGGTGGTACCAGGTCTACAGGGGAGGTTGGCTATGTTCCCCTATCTATTGCGCTGGTTGTTGTGGTGTTCCTAGGACCGATGGTATTCTATGTGGTTGCTGAGGCACACTAAACTTAACATGGAGAGTAGTGCGGCTATTCTCTCTAGGCATAGCTCTATGTTCCTGAGATTGGTTAAACTCCTGGGATTCAGACACATCTGTTGAAACCAGTTGGTTTGTATGACGTTTAGAGTACGTTGAGAGTCGAGCTAAACAAGGTAATGCCAGGAGCCTAAACATTGGGCGACTGTACCGAAACATCCGGTATCCCTGTTGTTCTAATAAAAATGAACCTTTACCCTAGCCCCCTTTTTCAAAGAACGAATACGATTAGGAGCATTCGTCGATTACTTCCGAATGGTCGGAAAGACGAGATCTCGTCATATTTTCATTTGTCTGCTTAAATATAATTAAACTAACAATAAAGTGTCTTGAGCTCAGTACTTATAGAGATACCAATAACCCTAGAGACAAATAAACCTAGAACGGCTCAGCCGCTAGGTGCTTCCCCCCAATTTGGGGGTACCCACATTATAGATGAGAATTTCCATACCCCAGGGTCCCTCCACATCTGAAATAATAAAATATATGTCTGCCACAGTCAGGGTTCGAACTCAGGACCCGGAAAATAGTAGACTAATGCTCTGTCCATTGGACCGGTGGTTTGCAACAAGCAGTCCGCGGACCCCGCGAGGGTTCCGCGAATTAGACGCAGAAAAATGTAACATTTTAACTACATTAATTAATACGAGCTATGATATGATATAATTAACATCTGGAGTTCACTGACAAGTGACTGCTACTGCACAATAACAACTTTAAAATTGGCCATTTTGTAACATTTCGAAAATAATGATCTAACAGGACAGATGTGTCGCAAAAGATAATGAAAAATATTCGATTTTTTTATGAGTATTTGAAGAAATACCTACCTTGAATTAGGAGTTTGTGTTGTTAAGCCGAAGAGTAAGGTTCTACTCCTGAGGATTAATACGGGGCAAAGCTCGAATTGCCTGTTACTAGCTAAGCCTTACATTTAAGATTTTACTATTTAATTTTTCTTCTCTTTTTTTTTATTTATTTTTTTTAACTCTAACACTTTAACTAAGAAGTACATATTTTATTTTACATTCTATTGATAAAAGACGGCAGAAGCGTCTCATTAATTAATTTATTTTATTTTTTCTTTCCTTTTCGCTCTTAATAAATCATTTCAGTCAAGTTATATTAAGGATATAGCATAAACTCACAAATAATTAACACTTATTTTATTATATATTCTACCGATAAAAATGTAAATCGGGTAAAATGAATAAGCCGCCTGATTCCTAACCCAAAACGAAAAAAAGAAGCTGGATTACTATCAACGAACCTAATCGGGTGAGCAAAAATTTAAAAATCAATTTTTAATAATCGAAAGGGATGAAGAAGGGAGACCTTAAAAAAGTCTCACCTTTTTTAATTTACAAATCTATAAAAAAACATTGTGGGTAACCAAAAAAGGTGAGAAATGGCACAATTCTTATCGAAACTACTTCAAAAGAACAGTCTAAAAAACTTTTAAAACTTAGTAACTGCGGTTATATAATAAAAATAAAGGGTAGTCCCCCGACAAACTAAATATTAGCAAGGGAGTGATATACTGCCCCGTCTTAGATGAAGAGAAAATGTCAAAACAAAATGTGAAAGAAATTAAAAGAATAGTGACTCGAAGGACGTTAGTGGGAAGGAAAACGCATTTATCTTCGCATTACCTTCTCTACCTGAAAGTATTCGCGTCGGATTCCTAACAATCAAGATAAAAATGTACGTACCGAACCCATTTCGGTGCAGAACTTATTTGAAATTCAGGCACTTAGCTGATGAGTGTACTAAAACTCGTGTATGTTTTTTCTGTGTAATACCGGACGTTTACCGTGTGACTCAATAGTCCCAAAATGTGTACATTGCGGAAACCAACACACAAGTTTAGATCCAAAATGTCCCAGACTGCTCGAAGAAAGGAAAATTAAAACGGTAAAATTTAAAGATAAAATACCTTAATACAAGGCCAAAACAGAGATACAAAGAAAGCCGTCCTAACAACGCCCATTTAAATTATGCTAAAGGAGCTAAAGGAAAAAACAAGATAGGTATAAATGTAGGAATCTAGACTGAGCAAGTGAATATATTTAATAATTTTATTAATGTAATTGATATTGCCTATAATACTGATGATACCTCATTATCTACTGAGGTTTCAGTGCCTTTTTTAATAACTCTCTAATACAATTAATACTTTCAACAGGTATTAGATCCCAAACAAAATCTCACCTCCCATGACTATAATTAGTTGGAATTGCAACGGTATGAGGACTCAATACAAGGAAATGCAAATACTTCTATAAGAACACAAACCAGCTGTTTTATGCTTACAGGAAACGAAACTAAGCCGAGAAAGAAATTTAAATATAAATGACTACTTAATATAGATAAAGGATAAAGAAATAGGAGATCAAGAAAGAGCTCGCGGAGGAGTCACTACTGCCATAAAAAAGGAGCTATACTCTGAAAAATAAATACTCAAACTCCGCTACAAACAAAAGTCAAATTACACATCAAAGTAACTATCTGTAACATCTATTTGCCACCAACAGAAAAAGTCAATGAAGTAGCCCTTACATAACTCATTTCTAGCCACCTGCCCCTTATATCGTATTCGGAGATATGAATTGGTCTCATCGTACCTGGAGCAAATTGACACCCAACACCAGGAGAAATATCATAAGTAGAATTTTTCACGGTGCAGACTTTCTCATACTCAATACAGGAGAAGTATATCTACCCAAGATCTGGATCGACATATGCTATAAACTTGAAATTCATCTCGCCAAACCTTCACACGCATGTGACCTGAAGTATCATCAACGACAAATATGGCAGTGATCATTTCCCAACTTTAGTGCGATTCAACGTCAATATCCCAAAGATTAGGAGGAATCGAAGATGGGTCGTTGAAAAAGCTAACTCGGAAGAATTCGAAGAAAAAAAAAGTTTAGCAGCGTGCCCGTCAGAAAATGCAAACGAAATAATCTAACAGTTCACGAAGAACATAATACAAGCAGCTCTCCAGACGATTCCGAAAACTAAAGAAAATCCCAAAATAAAGTATACCTCATGGTTTGATGAGGAATTTCGAGAATGCATTACTAAGAAAAACAAAGCCCTTAAATAGTTTCAACGAATTCCTAATAGAGAAAACCTAATCGAAAACAAAAAGAAAAAACTTTAACTCCAGCCAAAAATCCTGGTTACTCACACATATTCAACCCCCACAGTACTAGGAGTTATCAAGTAAACCCAAGGAAAATTGCATCATAAGGCATCAGGCAAAAGGAAAGTAGTCAGAGAAATCAATGATATGATCCCCAATCAGGTAGAGATTAACTTTAGATCACCTCCATGGAAACACTTATCTTCAAAAATAGATTTAACTTTGAAACACAAGAGTCCAGGAGCCATCAAAAATCATACAAAAATACTTAGGATATGAAATACTGTACACGGATGGATCTAAACAAAAAGAGAATGTTGGCTTCGCTGTAATTCAGAGTAGGATGTCAAAGAAATACAAATTGCCCCTCTACTAATCAATATATACAGCAAAAAAGCAAGCTATAGCCAAGCAATTTACTTATCAATGGACAGTAACCGTTCAAACTTTCTAATATGTACAGACTCAATCTCGGCTCTTTAAAGTATAGGAAATAATAAAACCGGTCCAACTCTGCATAAAATACAAAAATATTTAGAAATCTTAAACGATCTTGACAAAAATGTAACTTTTGCTTGGACCCGAGGACATTCCGGGATATATGGAAAAGAAGCGGCGGATAGAGCAGCCCAAATGAATATTCCACCTCAACCATTTTATGAACCGAATGACGTAAGAATCACTTCAAAGCCAGAGTTCAGCAAAACTGGGAAACTATGTGGGCGGAAATACTTCTAACCAACAAATTACGAACTATTAAACGGTGGACAAGCGCAGTAAGAGGAAACATAAGAGAAGTAATAATAAGAATAGGCCATACCAATCTAACTTATAAATATATAATAACAAAGGAGAACCAGCCAACATGCCGAAACTGTTACATGCCCTCAACAGAATTACATCTAATAGAGGAGTGTAGAGCTCTGCAACAAGGATTCGAAAATCATGACATTCCCCGCAGTATAGATGCAGCGTTAAAAGATTCTATAAAAACTGTAGAAAGCTTAATAGAAATGTTAAAGAAAAGGCAATAATTCTCCAAAATATAATAAAAACAAGTCAAAATTTCTCAACTAACACTCTAAGAAATTAAATAATATTAAGTTAAATAAATAGTTAGAGAAACTTCATCATCTCTACATTAATCAACAGAATAAAATCAACTAAGGGCGTAATAACTTAACTGTTGATTGCCCAGTAAATCTTGTAATCTAATCTACCTATCTTATATTAGATTTAAATTTTGGTAATTCAATGTTTCGCCTACTGAAGTAAATTCCTATACCCTGTTTCGTTTTTTGACATTGCGATTACCCTACTCGGCCATTTCCAACAAACTGAGTTTCAGTAGCAGTGGTATTTCGTATTAACTATAAGTGATAAAGTGTACCCCACTAAAAATCTAAAGATTTAGACTTTACTGGGTCCTTGCCATTATAACGATTGGTTCAAAGGGACCGCGAAATTTTTTGCTGGAAATTACTGCATTAGACCATGCCGTCGTTCCTGTTTTCAATCCTCCGATGAAAATAAAACTGGTTTAAAATAGATAAAATACGAGATAAGTTGATATTTACAAATAGGATTTTTCTGCATGTTTACTACTCTTAAGAAAACTTGTCATAATAAACAAGTACAATATTTGTAATTGTTTTGTTTTGGATTTGTATTTTACATTTTTGTTGATCCATCTAACACTTAACATACCGGCTAATTTAATTTAAGTTAACGTACAAAATAAATAACAGATATCCCTATTCATTTTCCGCAGTTTATTTTATGTTTGATAGCTAGTTTCTGCGGTTTCACATACTAACACAGGAAGAATCCCCAACACAGACAAATGGGACAAAACGTGACTTTTTTCATTCATACCAATACAGCTCCTATATGGTAGGTCCTTAACATGTTGATTCCAATCGCAATCCGAAAGTGGGAAAGTACTTTCTCAGGGTAGCCCCTTTTGGGATTGCAACATATCTTCGCACAGTCGGAATCGCTGAAAACGTGATCTCAATTATTCCTGCTCTCACCGAATTTTAATGTATTGGAAATAGTTTTTTTTTTTTTCACAAATTGTATAATGTTTAGCTTTTCTTGGAGAAAATTGTTAACGAAATCATAAGAAAACAATATGACAAAAAACAAAACAAAAAACTTTGTCCCATACTTCAAAACATAAGCGCCAAACTCATTAAAATAAAGTTTACAAGAGAGGGGTTTTTACTTTTAATTTCCTCGTGTAATAGTGTTAGCTAGAATTTTCGCTAATTCTTCAGCAGATTAAAAAAAAAATCTTTGAAGACATCATTCTCACAATATTATGAGTTATGTATTAAATATTAGACTACTATAGTATTAAATACGCAGTGATTAATTGATGCTAATTAATACTATACTGTGTAGGTCATTGGAAATTATAGGCATACTGGTCCGGCCTGGAGGAAAACCTGGCAGCTCTGATGAATAACGTAACGGCTTGTCTTGGTATCAAAATGCAAATGGACTGCATAGGCACATGACTACCTCCAGTCATCGCTCGGTTCGTAAGGTAAATCATGCTAGGCAAGATGATTAAGAACTGGACGATTAAGAGTGACTTCTCGACGAGATACATAGGTTAACAGGAAAATGACTGGCACCGAATATACCTAAGCGAAATATGGTAGAAGCCTGCGGGGAACTGATGTACATGTGGTTCACGGGTGGCAGAGTGCGCTGCAGGAAAGACGATGGCCACCCTGCCATCTCCATCGACCAGTCACATAATTTTGTCAACTCGCTAACTTCAATATAAATATCTCATCGGTCAATAGTCACATGCTTCTACGTTATATTACATTATAATTTTTTTTTTGTATAATGATTTTTATAGATCTTACTTTTTTCAAATTAATGTTTTTTATGAGAGATTGATTTTGATATTCCTGCCCTATATTTATACACTTTTTTAGAAATTGCCTTTACTTTATTGTTATAGTTATAGCGTTTTCCCTCTAATCCTTGTGTACTACCATCTTCTCTACAGCATATTTAGCACATCTAGTATCCTGAACACCTGTCACGTTAAGGTCCTCTCCTTCCCCACCCACTATAATGAATTCCTTTAATATTTCACCGAATTAGTTGCTGGGCAGCTGACAACAAGTTAAAGTTAAATGCAGATAAAACTAAGGCGATTGTAATAGGTTCCAATCCACTCCTCAAAACCCTTTCCTTAATCCCAACATTGTTTTTAAATAGTGAACCTGTAAAATTCCATCAAACCGTCAAAAACCTTGGAGTAACCCTTGACCAATCTCTTTCCTGGAAAAACCACGTTTCCGAAATTTCTCGACGCACAATTTCCATCTTAAAACTCCTAAATCACCATCGTCACCTTCTTCCATTAGAAAACCCGCAGGCTTTTGGTTTGCTCACTAATATTCCCCCCACTTTGACTACTGTTGCGCGGTGTTTGGGGGTGTCTCTGGAGATCTTGAAGCTAAACTAAAACGATTATTTAACTGTCTGGTATGTTTCATTTTTGGGATATCCAGGGACACCTCTGTAACCCGATTCTACGAGGAGTTAAAGTGGCTTTACCCATCATACCGTTCTAAGTACTTCCTGGCATCCTTTCTCTTCCAAGTTCTCCGATCTCAAAGTCCATCGTACATCTCTGATATACTTTCATTTAAATCCTCCATCCACTCCCGCAACTCTCGTTCACGGTCTTCAGACCTGTATATAACGCCTCATCGAACCGCAGCTTTCGATAGATCTTTCCTTATCCGATCCTCGTCCAAATGGAATTCTATTCCTTCTTATATCCGTCATTCCAATACCCTCCCTACCTTCAAATCCCGTTTATTCAAACACTTCCTGTCTATCCAATTTTCAAATGACCTAGAGTGATTTGCAAATTTCAATAAAAATCGGCAGAGAGAAACGATTACTTATCACATTTTATTTTGTATATTAAAGATTTATGAATTTTATTTTTTGCATAATTTATTTTACAATGTATATATGAACATATTTTTATTCTAGTCTAATTTGTTTTTCTAAATTATTATAAGAAGCTACCTATGAATTTATAACTATTATTCATTTTCTTTGTCATTTCTGTTGCTTTTTATTTATTTATTTTATTATATGTATATTTTTTTATTATTTTTTTTTTTACTCTAAGACTTTGAATCTCTAATTTAATTTGTCTGTAACATTATTCCAAAGGGACTTGTCCCAGAATAAATAAAGAATTTATTATTATTATTATTATGTGCCTGATTGTCAAGAACCCATACCATACCCTGAGAGTAAATTGAATAATAATGAAGTAAATATTGTGTGAATTAATTTTTTATTAAAAGTATATTTTTAAAAATAAGTATATTATAATATATATATGTCACTCACTTATTGTTGGGCGCTACAGTCCTTATAGGACCTGGGCCTCTGCCACCATTCTTCCTCATGCATCACAATCTCCAGCGAGACTCCTCCGAATCCTTAATTCACCAACGCCTGGGTCTGCCCCTTTTCCTTTTTCCTCCTGGTGCACCATTTAGCATCATTATAGGCAGCCTACACGTCTCCATCCTTTCCGCATGTCCTAACCATTGCAGCCTGCTCTTTCGAATAGCACAAAGGATATCAGGCTCTCCATACTATTTTATTAGTTCGGCATTGCTTCTTATTCTCCACCTGTGTTATTTTATCACAGCTCCAAATATCTTTCTTAATATTCTTCTTCCCAAACCAGTAGAACTCTTCTGTTTTCTTTGTTTTTACGGTCCACGTTACAAGGGGCCTAATTATTGTTTTGTATAATGAAAGCTTTGCTTTCCTGGAAAGGCTTTTGTATCGGAGAGCTTTTTTTAGGGCATAGAAACAGCTGGTTGCTGCTACCATTCATTCTGCCCTTAATTTTGACTTCTAAATTATTATTCTCCGTCATGACTCCTTCCATTTACCTAAAAGTACTGCAGCGTATTTTCACTCACCTTCACAATATCTCTTCTCACCCTGATCTGCCTTGAAGTTTTCATATATTTAGTCTATTCATATTTCTTTTGAGTCCTAAATCTTGTGCTGCTCTCTGGAATTCCTCTACAGCACTGGCCAGAGCTGTTTGGTTCTCCCTGTGATGACCACATCATCAGCATAAGCCATATGCTGAGTGAGCCTATTGTAAATGGAGCCCCCAGGGTTTGTCTTTATTTTTCTGATGGCAACTTCTAGGGCGAGATTGAGAAGAACTGGTGATAGTGGGCCTCCTTATCTTAAGCCACTATTAACCCAAAAGCTATTTGAGATGCCCACTCTAGTTTTCACCTTACTGGTTCTTTCCATTGTCATCTTAGTCCGTCTTATTATCTTGCTGGGTATTTCTAGTGACTGTAATGCCTTTAGTAATTTTCCTCTGTCCACACTATCATAAGCCTGTCAGAAGTCAATAAAGAGGTGGTGTAAGTTGAAATTATACTCATACGATTTCTTGAGCATTTATCTAATCCAGAATAGGTGGTCTATTGTTAGCTGTTCTGGACGGAAAACGGATTTTGGTTTTGGATTTTTTTTTTTTTTTATGTATTGATTGTTTGAAACATTTTCCAATGAAACAAGGCAAAATTTATATTTAAATTAAGTTAAACACGTATTATCTGTAGTATGCCTTATATTATAGGCTTGTAGTGTATAAAATGTTATGCAATAAACTCTCCTTCATTGGGGTTACTTTAGGAGGAAAAAAAATAAAAAAACACATATATATCTTGTACTTTTATTTTTAATTACCTATTATCTTGTAAATATTTAATTTAATGTATGATCACATTGTCATGATTTATTCATTTTTTAGTTATGATTCACCACAAAGGGACATCAGTCCCAGGATAGTAAAATTATTCTTCATTTACAGTCATTCAAGTTATTATAAAATGGTTTCCACTATTAAATGTCCCCTTGAATGTGAGGTAAACTCATGTAGTTTTGGGTATCTGACAGTGGTTTTAGTAGTCTCAGCATTAATTCAATTGATATATAAAAAATAAGCTTTTAAAAAGAAAATAAAGAGATGTGCTCCATAAGTATGTGAAAATTATATGTTTGTATGCAAAAACAAAACAATAATAAAATGCTTTGGCAAGAACTTCTATCAAAACGTTTTTTGAATATAAATACTTGAAAAATTTTCATTAAATGTTTCTTTTGATAAAAGCTTGTGTTGAGCACTTATGTAAAAACTTTCATTGGA
Source organism: Piezodorus guildinii (assembly GCA_023052935.1). Lineage (NCBI taxonomy): Eukaryota > Metazoa > Arthropoda > Insecta > Hemiptera > Pentatomidae > Piezodorus > Piezodorus guildinii. Next base: position 58,143,914 of record CM041295.1, read on the forward strand.
AAATTTCTTGTAAAACATTAATAAGAAATGTTTTTAAAAAACTTCAATAACTGTATCAAGCATGTCTATGTTTCATTAGACATTTACTATAAGGTAATCAATGACATTCTTCACTGATATTAGGTTTCAACTATGGTGAGACAGATATGAAAATAATGCACTCTTACAAATAAGTATCAATAAAAAATAAATGGAATAAATATAGAACAATAACTATTCCAGATAAGACTAGAGAAATATGTAAATATATTCATTTTCTAGGTTTCCTAGAATTTTGATTAAAAAAAATAAATATACTATGTTACAAAAAATAGGAATCTCATTTGGAAATTTAAAATTAAGTTATTCAATAAAATTCCAATAGCTAATTTTATGGAATGTTTATTTAAATAACAATATTTTACACAGAATCAAATTAAAATAATGAAACAAAATAAACACCTCATGATCAATAAGAAAAAATTAATCTCTATTTAAGCCTATCATAATCCAAATATGTATTTTAAAGATCAATTTACAATGCTTAACACATTCTATATGCTAAAAATGATTTCATTAAAAAACAAATAAAATTTAAAAATGGTAAGTTGAATGATAAATTACTACTATTTTTTATAACAACATTCCGATCTGAATAAATAATATTTAGGTAAGCCAAATCATTTAAAGCATATTACATTATTCTTTAAAATAATTACAAGTACTAGAGAATAACATTAAACCGTGCATAGACTGAAAGATATTTATATGGGGACTTCTACATACAAACATACATACACACACAACTAAATCTTTACAAACATTATATATATATATATATATATATATATATATATATATATATATATATATAATTTTTTTTTCATTTAATATTTCCAATAATTTTTACATATGTACATACATAAATGAGAGGATATATAAAATTAAAAGTACATACGATTTTTCTAAAGATGCAATTGAATAACAATTATGATTTACAAAAAAAAAAAAAATATATTTATTGTGTTTCATAAATAGCAGAAGTGCATTCATAAAAATTTCATAAGAGCACCAATAATGAATTATAGCCATGAATTATGTTTGTACTATTTGTTAAATAATTGCAGCTTTCACATTTCATTATCTATGAATTCAACATGAGTGAATGGAAAATGTCCGGTTTTTCCCTTAAGTTCACCTTCCCACTGTCCATTTATATTCATTTTTGTTACTTTTATAATTTCACCGATTTCTAGCTTCAAAGCTGTCTTGTCGTAAGCATTAGGAACTCTGGCCTGTTTTACTTTCGCAAATGCAGGTAGCTTCCTCTTTAAAAGATAAATTAACATTAATTGAAAAAGATACACATAAACATAAAACTAAACCATTTATAAACATTTTAATGATGAAAAGATAAGCACAAATTATACAAATAACTCAACCAATTTTCTTTATATTGCACAACAATAGTGAATAAAGAAACTTTATAATGCATAAACCTTATATGAAACTAGCCATTTTTTTTATTTATTAAATAATTTGGGTTAAATAACTTCCATGCTGCAGAGCTTTTCATCACATCAAAAAATAGTTATGCTATATATAACACAGGAACTTATAATTTATGTTGAAAGAACAAAATTTGTACTTTAGATATAACCTTCCTCGTACCCCTCGACGGGTACAACCCACAAACAACAATCCTCCTCCAACATCTCATACTCATCCCTCTCCTAATTCAAATCCTCCTGACATTTTTTCCATCTTGAATTCCTTCCTCTTGGACCTTCAAGAAACTATCAAACCTCTTATCACCCTTCTCACGCGAATCCTTTCTGAAATCCCATTTAATTTCCAAGGATGAGTGTAAAGCCCCTAGCTGTCCTCTTGTGGAACGCTATCGGCCTACTTCAACACCGTGACGAACTCGACATATTCCTCCATGACAACCATATTGATATAGCACTACTGACTGAAACACATTTCACTCAACGATCACGTTTTTACATACGAGACTATATTACTTACAGAACTGACCACCCAGACAACACTGCCCATGCGGGTTCTTGCATCCTTATTCATAAATCCATTTCACATTCCTATGTCCCTTCTACTCCAACTGATGCTATACAATCGACCTCTGTATCCATTTCAAATCATCCTTCTCATGTAACTTTCGCAGCTGTATACTGTCCTCCAGGTAATGCTGTTTCATTTAACTGCCTCAACTCCTTATTCCTTTCCCTCGGACCGCGCTTTATTGCTGGAGGAGACTATAATGCTAAACACCAACGATGGGGTTGTCGAACATCCAATACCCGTGGAAATATCCTCTCCCGTGTTTCATCTTCGAATAGCTATTCCATCCTCTCGCCCATGAATCCCACTTACTGGCCTACATCCCGAAAAAAACATCCTGATATCCTAGATATATTCGTCATCTCCCAGCTTTCCTCCTCACATACATCTGTTAAATCCTTGAATGACCTCTCATCCGACCACAGTCCAGTTCTGCTTTCTTTGCATTCGGGCTTTGTTCCTAGGCCAACCCCTCCTAAATTGATCCTTGGACGAGTGGACTGGGACGGATTTCGGACAGAGTTGGAGACAAAACTGGACTTAAGAATCTCACTAAAGACTAAACTAGATATTGACAGAGCCGTAGAACAACTTACTGACTCAATAGGTAGCAGCATACGTGATAACACTACAAACACCTACAACAATAACACTCAAGAGACTAACCTGCCACAGCACATTCGAATCTTATTAAGGGAAAAACGAAGAGCTAGATCGAAGTGGCATAGGACTAGATACCCAGCTGACAAAACTATTTATACCACTCTGACTAACAAACTTAAAGCAGAAATCAGGAAATTCAAAACATACTGAATACGACAGAAAATCTCACTACGACTGATAAATCACTTTGGACTACCACTAAGAAATTACTTCAGTTCAAAGATTTTAATCATCCTCTCCTCAATGAATCTCAATCCTGGACCAGATCCGATGAAGAAAAATCCCAAACATTCGCTCAGCACCTCTTTGAAACCTACAATCCGCATCCTAATATATTTAATCACCATTACCTTGAGTGCGTTGAAGCAGAGCTGGATATTCCACTCCAATTGGCCCTCCCTCCCAAAGCATTTCATCCTTCAGAAATCTCAAACATAATCCACAGATTACCTTCCCGCAAAGCTCCTGGACACGATCTAATCACTCCCAATATTCTAAAACAACTTCCCAGAAAATCCATTCTATTCCTTACCTATATTTACAATGCCGTTCTGCGAACCACATATTTTCCTAAATCCTGGAAGTTAGCCATTGTTAAAATGATCCCTAAACCTAAAAAGCCGCTGGAACTCCCTTCCTCTTACCGTCCTATATCTCTTTTACCCATTATGGGTAAAATCCTGGAAAGACTAATCCTTAAACAACTCTATCCTATCCTAGAGACGTTTCAGATAATCCCGGATCACCAGTTTGGATTTCGCTCATCCCACTCCACCATCCAACAATGTCATCGTGTGGTGGATGTTGTCTCTTCAGCATTGGAGCGCGGATTGTACTGCACGGGAGCCTTCCTCGACGTAGAACAGGCCTTTGACCGAGTTTGGCACCCAGGACTGCTTTACAAGCTCCGAAAATTCCTTCCACCTACATACTACCTCATCATCCAGTCTTACCTCTCTGAAAGATCCTTCAAAATAAACCACAATAGTTCCTATTCATCCCTTTTTACTCAGTCTGCTGGTGTCCCTCAAGGTAGTAACCTTGGACCCATCCTCTACACAGTCTATACAGCTGATATCCCAACCCATCCCAACACTTTCCTTTCTACCTATGCTGATGACACTTGTGTGTTATCAGTCAATAACGATCCTACTATTGCCTCTCAAACTCTTCAATCCCATATCAGAGAGCTTGAGATATGGTGTCAGAATTGGAGAATCAAAATCAATTCCAACAAATCCCACCAAATTACCTTTACCCTTCGTCGTAAACCTATGACATCCTGCCCTACAGTTTCCTTTAATAATATTCCGCTTGTCCCAGTTCAACAGATCCGCTACTTAGGACTACTACTTGACAAACGTCTAACATGGAATCCCCATACACGACTGAAACGACAAGAAACTGCCCGTCGCTTTCGCTTACTACAACACTTACTGGACAGACGCTCCAACCTTCCACTTATCTACAAAAGGCTCATCTATATCACCATCATAAGGCCTATCTGGACTTACGGAGTTGAGCTTTGGGGCTCTACGAAACCATCAAATTCTTCCCGTATTCAATCCTTACAATCCAAAATCCTTCGAAAAATCCTCAATGCTCCTTACTTTGTCACAAATAAACTCATCCATAAAGACCTTAACATCCCATATGTTGCTGATTTGGCCCGAACCAAGTATCAATCCTTCCATGACAAACTCCACTCCCACTCTAATCCTCTAGTTTCAATTCTTGCTTCCTCTTCAATTCCTGACAATCCTACGAGGCGCCTGAAAAGAAGATGGCCTCGAGACCTTCTAGTTTAGTTACTTAGTGGAGTGATGCCAATGGGCGTTTTCTCTTCGCGTTTTTTTTCATGTATTTTATCATTATTAACATATTTACTTGTTGTATTACAAAATACAGTTGTAAATTTCAATAAAAATATTAAAAAAAAAAAAAAAAAGATATAACCTTCTCTAATTATTATTATCTAAGTTAATAATATCATTTATCTTATAATTTGAGTACACTAATCATATTTAATTGTGAAGGGGGTCTATATATTAATTTTTCAAGCCTCAATTCACTATTTAAACCAATCTTTGAAAAGGCGAGCTTGATGTTTGCTTCCTAAGATATTTCATTTGATACCACCAGTTCACCATCATCTAAAGGTCAGTTTAGACTAGTGGATAACATCTGGAAAAACGGAAACCAAGCCCCATTTACCAGGATGCCTTAATGCAAGCTGTGGATTTCAGGAAGCATCAATGGGTGGAGCTCCTGGTTTTTCTGCTACTAGCTTAAACAATCCACACATGCTTCTACTATCCAAATTGATTTTATTAAACTATACAGTATAAATCCTTTCTCATTTTTTGTAAATTGAAATTTTTCTTATACTTGTATATATTAGTTGTATGTTTTTTTGGTGTGTATTCTTTGTCCAGTTATAAATATTTTTCTTGAACATAAGATATTCTTAAGGGACCTTGTCCCAGAATACAGTTCTTTTTTCATTTTCATTCATTATATATTGGACAAAGAAAGCAGGGAAGAGATGAAATTGAATTTTTTAAAAATAAATAAAAAAATGGATTTTGGTCTATTATTTACACTTTAAAATAGTTTCGATTTCAACACCTTGCACTATCACATTACTTTATGTTTACCCCACTATATTTTCAATATAAGAGTATCTACATTATATTTGTTATCACTTTAATAGATCCTAATAATTTCTGTTGAAAACTGTAATTAGAATATTTTCACGATCCAAATACTTTTCCTTACTATATATTTCATATAGAGGTAAGAGAAAGTAAAAATTATTTTATGATACCATTTTTAAAAATGTTTCAATAACTTTTTTAGTTCAGAAGATTCATAGTTGTAATTAATTATGGCCTGATTGCCAAAATCGAACTGCTGACCAGGTTTAATTGAGTGAAAATTCTTTCTTTTTGCTAGTCTAATGTTTCAGGCCTGACCATAACCGAGTTTAGACAATTCAATTATCCTGGTTCTGAGATGGCTTTCCCAGTGATGAGCTTGGCCCCACTTCTTTCTTGGGAGTGTGATTATGTTTTCTTTAGCTTCCTTCTTGTTTTTTTAGATGCGATACGCTTGTATAAAGGGCCTTTAAAACAATTTTAATCTTCTAGTAATGTTTCATATAGCCTTCTGAATTTGTTTACATCATTCACACATGACCAACCTGAAAGAGTACATGTTTGCCTTTTTAGTGTTCTCTAAAAAAAAACAGATCAGCTCTTTCAATGACAAAACACGAAAAGTCCTGTAGACGGGGTTTGCTGGGCTGAGTTTATCATATATCTTCTTTTCTTGTTTACAATATTTGTACTCATTTTAACATCACTTTGCCATCCAGACAAAATAAAAGAAAAGAAACAATAAAAAAGAAACTCACAGAAAATATATAATTAAGGACACAAATCAATATACCCTTAATAGCATATTGTCATTTCATACCTTGTGAACTTTAAGCAGCTGACTTTTTGGTTTTTAAAATCATTAAGAAAATAGTAAACTGTATTCATAAGAAAGTTAAGGTAAGACCATCATTCAGGGTCATTAACTACAACAAGCTACACATTTTTTAAATGAAGATTTTAAAAAATAAAGTTAAGTGTAATGAACCATTGATCCCTCTTGATGGAAAAAGATATTTTTGATTAGGCTTATTTATTTTATTTTTTTTTTATCAATTTCATTTTGCTTCTGCAATCAACTGAACAAAATTCCTGATTTTTACAGTGATCTTCAAGATGAAAAATAAATAAAGAAAACAAATGGACAAATTAAAGAAAACAAAAAACGAAAGAACCATATGACCACGAGGAGAGTCATTTCCTTTTTACTACTTGCTTGTATACCCCCTTAAAGTCACACGCCATAAAGATTATAGACTGATATTATCACAATAGAGTGGTAAATAGTTCTTGTCATTGACCAAAAGATGCTAAATGGCAAAAGAAAGAACTTACCTGAACGTTAGATCTTCTAATTGGTTCTACATGACTTCCACTAGGAGGACTATTATCAACAAATGAAGAACCAAGATCTGCTAGTACATCTTGGTCATTATACTGAAATAATTAAAGACATCTAAAATGACAATCGACAATGAAAATTAATTAAAACTTAATTATAATATATTAAATGAAAAGTAAATATGCTCAAGATAAAACTTTCTACAATGTTTATATATATAAATCAAGTACCATCAAAAACACATAAAATTTCAAGATCCAGATATAGAAAAAAAAACAACAGATATTTTAAAATATACCTTTTGAATATAAGGAACAGGTATTGATCCCATTAAACCAGCACTGTTTTTGGCTGTCCACCACTGATCTTCATCTTTAGATATAATTGTTAAAATATCACCTTTCTTAAATGGTAAATCATCTTGATCCTACAAACAATAATAAATATGTCGTCAAAAATATTATTCACTCTCTCTTCTTGTTTTTATAAAATCTAGAAATACACTCAACTAATGAGTGATAATATATTAATTAGAACATTAAGGATTAAAATATGATAAGGACACAACTGGTAAATGGTTGCAGGAATAATTTATTACTGTTTATTACATTATCATTCAAATAGAAACTTAATGATCTTTGGAATAAATAAACATAATTAAACCAATGTAAACCAAAAAAAGGTAGAGTTTTTCATTAATCCCAAATTTAGATTCCTATGACCTTTAACAGTTGCCTCTATAGAATGTCTGATGGATATAAAACAAATTGGTAGACCATAACTCCTTCCAATCATAATGATAATATAAACATTACTATTATGACTAATAAAAAAAAGAAAAAGATTATGCCCCACAGGAAAATGAAAGGAATCAACAGGCATGATTTAATGACAGGTTTTTAAAAACAATTTAGATCCCTAAGCTTTGCTCTTCATACCTTAAGACAACAAGGACAATATAATCATTAAAACAAATTAAATACAAACTTATATGATAAAAAAACAAACAAACAATATTAAAGTATACTGACCAGTAGTTTTATTTGCTAAAGAAAATAACAATGAAAACCTTTTATGGCATATCTTTGAAATAGAGTCTAAAGACATACTATAGGACCACCAGAGGTACCATTGGTTATACCAATGGAAAATTCATTTACAATCTTAACCTTGAAAATTTAACCAAACATTGGTTTTTAGAGAAAGCCTTAGTGTACGGTCTTCAAAAATCATAATAACCCCTTAGCTCCAAGTGATCACTATCTGATTTCTAAAATATCAAACATTTAAACTTCTTTAGAATACGTCAACCAAACTACAATCACCATGAGTAAGAAAATCAATTAAATACCTTTTAGTTTAGATTTTGAACTTGTTCTTTGTTCAGCTAATGCAACTTACAATATGCCAAGACCTTATTATTAAGCTTTAATTTTCTAAAAATCAAATATTCTGATCCTCTTGGATTTCTCCAGGAAAGCCTTATTAAATCGATGTCATCAAATAGTATCATCATTCTCAACTATCTGACTGCTTCCAATTTATAGTTACACCAAATTACTCCAGCAATATCCAAAAATTTCTTTTTATTTTGTTTCTAAAGCCCTTAGTTCTACTACTTCTTCCAACAACAAAATGCACTTCCATTGTAATTATCAAATTAGCAATAAATGTATAATTACTCCTAAACACTTTTAAACCAAACACACCCCCCTTCCCGCTTCTGCTTACCAATGTACCAAAGGGCCCATCGCATCCCTTGTCCTACTCTTTTTTCCAACAAAATAAAAGACTTACCTAAATGCACCTCCATTCTAATTATCAACTATAGGCATTAGTGTATAGAGTTTCATAGTTACCTCTTAACAGTTTATTTCCCAATGCAACCAGAACCAACTTATTGGAAGTTTTTGAACTTTTTACATCCCATACTTGGTTTTGGCAGTTAAGATGTAACATAGATTTTTTCAAAAGCATTTTGTACAGTTCATCATGACCTATTAATTTTAAAACTAAATAAATGGTGTTCAAATGGCATACTTTTTTAATTATTTAGGAACAATTAAATATCTTCATGATTTTGTATTTATTGATTATTCCAAGAATTTTACTGTTGCTTGTGGATAGAACGGTTTCATGCCTTAATTATTTCTTTTAATAGCATTACAGTTTTTTAATAGACTGAATGTTTAATTACTGTCAGTACATTTTATTATAATAAAGGAAAAAGGTGAAAAAGGCAACAGTGATATTCTAGGATTAAAATATCATTAAATTGTATCATACTGCATGATCACAATGAAATTAAGAAAAATAATAACCACAGTTATTGAAACAGCTTCTAATTTCAGATGACTAAGGTCAAATGTAAAGCTCAACTAAATTTTATTGTTACATAGTCCATTAGTTGGTTCAGTTAACTATAACAGTCCTATCATTTTAACTCAAAGAAATGCTACCTACATTCAATTGTCTTAGCAAAAACCTGGATCTTCCTTCAGTACACAATTCAGCTAAATATCATCTTAAGAACTTACACTGTCATTGTTCCTTAAGATTATATCACATTATATGGTTTACATATTTTAGAATTTTACATATCTGTATAGAATTAGTTATCTGGACAACTAGTTTATCATAGAGAACTAGAACTATCATTAGACCTTCATCTTCATCCATTCATTTTTTCATTAGGATCATAGACCCTGAAGAATTTATCTCTCAAAAATTGTTAGTTAATCCAATGCCTTCTCACCCTTAATTCAACTCTATATATTGATACAGAATTATAAGTAAAGATAAATAAATGATAATAATGTACACTATTTTGTAATCAATGATTCCCTTCCTGTTTCACCAGTTTATATTTCCCATATTCAGTGCTTAAAAGAAACAGTTGGTCAGGTCTTTATAATTCCTTATCTAAATAATTGGGTATTGCTCATAAATTGAAAATTCTGAAGGAAAAAAAAAAATAAATAAAAAAACATTAATATCAAGATCATGAAAAGGGCAATAATTTTATACCTTATGTACCACAACAGTTAAATTTTAAACTTTTATGTGTGAAAATAGAACCTCAATTTAAGAATATCCCATCTTTGATAACTACAACACCCCTAAAATTGATTCATTATATGAATTCATGTAACTTACTCGACTGATCCTATGCAAAACTACAATAATACTTAGTGATTTATAGAATTTTTCGAAAACTTGAACAAAAGATATCATTGTTAACTATAAATAAAACAATGAAAAAACTACTATCTAGTATTTACTATATACTATTTACAATCTAGTATAGACATGTGTATAATTTTGAAATTCAAATAAAAATTGTAGTAAGAGTAATCTGAGGCATTTGTTCTGTTGTAATGAAATATAGATTTAGGAAAAGTCAATAGATTCAACATTACCACTTCCACCACACTTAGTGACATTTACACAGCAGTTACGTATAAAAATGGAGTCAAGGGACTAAAAAGAAGAGGCATTCACTCATATAGCCCAATGAGAGTATCTGAAAAAACCACATTATAAAACAAAGGTCCTGAGGACACAACAGGAAAATCTGTACACAAAAACAAACAAAATCCTGCATAACCCACAACTAAACATGGCAGATTTAAACTAGAAAATCGATTAACATAATTCAATCCTAGGAGGACCAATCACAATTAATTATAGTTGTATACACAATAGTTTTGGATATATGGCTGAGTGGTCAAACAATGCAGATTATGGATGCCAGGTAAGCAATGTGGCATAAAACAATCATAGAAACAAAGAGATAAGAAACTAACTGATTCCTGCCATGACACATTCCCCTAGTTCATAGCCTAGTATGGAACAAGTCCTGAAAAGTTTTTATTTTGGTTAAGTGATTAGAGGGATTTAAAATATGTTTTATCAATTGCATTATATATTATATTACACATTATCATTAAAAAAAATATTATCTGTGTTTTCTTTCACACATCACATGAGTTGGATAGTTTTACTATCACAATTTGAAAGATTTACAATTCCAAATTTTGGTTATCAACTTATCAAGAATTACAGACTACTGTACCTCAAAACCAATGAATCCCTCAAAACATAGAAAATAAAAAATGTGAAAGGAACAGAATAGACACATGAATTAGAGGATCTTGATGAGCAAATTAACAAAGATGAAGAATTGAGGAACCAATCAATTATTTTTATTTCAATATTTTGGATAAATACAAAGATTTGCAACTACAAAATTCTTCGGTCAATTTATCAAAAATTTCGTACTACTGTAACTCAAAACCAATCAAACCCCCCAAACATGGAAAATTAAAAATTGTGTAAGGAACAGATTACATTAAATTAACAAAGATGAGGAACACGGATATAAGCTTTAAAGTTTGTATATTGCTCCATATATATATAGTGCCATGAAATTTTTTCTAACGTTTTGGGCATGAGACATGTGTCATTGAAATTTGTTCCAAAATTGCTAAATTTTGACCAAAAGAACCGTCGCATGAGCATCGCTCAAGAGCTGTTGAATGACGTCAACAACGATCCAGATTTACTCAAAAGGGTCATAACTGGTGACGAATCATGGGTATATGGTTATGATATCGAAACCAAAGCCCAATTGTCCCAATGGAAGAGCCCAGGTGAGCCAAAGCCCAATTGTCCCAATGGAAGAGCCCAGGTGAGCCAAGACCGAAAAAAGCACTGAAAATGTCCAGAATCGTGGAAAAACAATTCATGGCTTTTGCATCACAATAATGCCCCTGTTCACTCATCTTTGCTTGTGAGAGATTTTTTTGCCAAAAACAACGCCACAATCATGCCTCAGCCTCCATATTCACCGGATTTGGGCCCATATGACTTTTTCTTCACAAAACTAAAGAGACCTATGAAAGGACGGAGATTTGCAACGATTGAGGAGATAAAGACTGCATCACTGGAAGAGCTCAAGGCTATACCGAAAAGTACTCATGAGAAGTGCTTTGAGGATTGGAAAAACCGTTGGCATAAGTGTATTGTATCTGAGGGGGATTACTTTGAAGGGGACAACATAAATATTGATAAATAAATAAATATTTTTTCTTAAAAATACAAAGTCACCTTATTTTTTGAACACACCTCGTATATATATAAATCAAAAAAGTTCCTCGTCTTTGTTAATTTAATGTAATCTGTTCCTTACACAATTTTTAATTTTCCATGTTTGGGGGGTTTGATTGGTTTTGAGTTACAGTAGTACGAAATTTTTGATAAATTGACCAAAGAATTTTGTAGTTGCAAATCTTTGTATTTATCCAAAACATTGAAATAAAAATAATTGATTGGTTCCTCAATTCTTCATCTTTGTTAATTTCATTTCATGGCATGAGCAAAGCGATATACCGACATCCTCAGCAACTTCTCTGATAGTGATTCGACGATTTTCCAAAACAATTTTCTTCACTGCTTGAACGTTTTCATCAGTTGTTGATAGGCTTGGGCGTCCAGAGCGAGGTTCGTCATTGGCATCTTCCCGACCATCTTGGAAGAGTTTGTACCACTTGTAAACTTTTTTTTTACTCAAAACAGTTTCACCGTATGCCACTGTCAACATTTCAAGTGTTTCGGAGCACTTTATTTTATTTTTTACACAAAATTTTATGCAAATCCTTTGATTCATATTTTTCTATAGCAAAAAATCGCCGAGCACGCAAAACACTTATAACCTTTACGCCACTCACAACCAAACAAAAAATGTTATACACTTGAAACTTGGTACATATGTTCAGGAAGAGTGTACCAACATAACAAAACAAAAAAATCGATAATCGAAAGTACGTTGCCCGCGAAATTTGAAAAGTTACCTTACTTTTTGAACACACCTTGTGTATATTATATATTATATATATATATATATATATATATATATATATATATATATATATATATAAATATATATATATATATATATATTTTTTTTTTTTTTTTTTTTTTTTCTAATAGAGAGATTAATAGGTTCCTTAAAAATGGAAAAAAAAAAAAAATTCTATAATTTGCGTTGTTTGTGGTCATTAAATTATGCCATACTTAAACCATAATTAATGTTTGATTTTAGTTTATTATAAAAAACAAAGTAAACAATAGATTATTTATTATTTTATTGTACTGAAATACTGAAGAATGAGTGCCAAATCGTTCAGAAACAAAATCATTAGCATAAACCATTCATGACTAAGACAAGATTGAATAAAAAATCATAGAATAAATTACTCAAATACATATTTATTTTAACACGTTCACACAGGCGCGGGTCACCGGTAGATGTTTGTCTGTCTTAACGGCACGTACCATCAGTAATTATTTCCATATCCATGTTATCTATTTTTTAAAAGATAAAAAAAAAAAAAAAAAAAATAAGCTCTCACTAGGCTGTTAGCAAACATACAACTCGTATCCAGATTTGAACATGCAGTGATCAATGAAACATGGCAAAACTTTGAGTGCCGTTCCTCAGACCAGATATTAAAAATTGGCGCCAGCGTGACCGTGTTAATAATTTTGAGCACTATTAAGGTGTATTTACTGATATGATTGGTAAAAAGTACAAATCTATAATCAGAAAAGTAATTTTGAGTAAGGACCTTATAAATTACCATAGCAGAATACAACTTTTCTTCAACAATTATTAGCTGTCGATCAATTAAAAAAAAAAAAAAAAAAAATATATATATATATATATATAAATAATGACAAGCATATTTATAAACTTGAGCCCCACAACAAAAACTACTTTTCATATTTTTTAATAGAAAACCATATTTTTCAAACAATAGTATCTTAAAACTACAAAAATGCAGTGCTCAGTTTTCATTTAAAGTAAAAGCTAAAGTAACATAAACAACCATAACAAGAATGAAGTAAAGAATATAAGGTGAAGGATGAGGTTAGTACAAAACACAATTAAATATCAATAAGCAAACTTTTTATCAAAACTTTCAAACCAGAAATGTTAGAAGAATCAAAATATATGATTATATTACTAAAAACGAGACTTACTCATTGAAAAAAATACTTTTATATTATATGAATTATTCATGCATAAGTTTGTGATACATTTTAGACTGGAATTAGTGCATACAATAAAAAAAAAAAAAATTCACTGGTCATATTAGGTTTATATTTAAGTAAATAAATCTATATAATAATCTAATCAGGTTAGGACTAGATGCTAACAAACTATTTCAGATTTAACAAGCTCTTTTCATGAACATTTAAAATAACCAATTTTATTGTGACATTATGAATAAAATGTTTACTTACACTTCCCTTGAAGTCAAATTTAGCTATCACTTTTTCAACCCTCTTTGGAGCAGGTCGAATAAGGGGTGTCGTATCTAAATAGTGCAATTTATAGAAAGATAGCAAACTGGGCAAATCATTAAATGTTTGATCTCCAATTCTGTACTTAATTTGATCATTCTGCTGGATTTTGTTGATAATGTAATGACTTACTTTACTATCTTCCCTTAAAAAAGAAAAGAAAAAAAAAGATATTTAAAACTAAAAGAAAAAAAATCTGAAAAAATCAATTATATGTATATGTGTGTGTCAGTTAAGTTTCATGAGAAAAATTAAAATAAATAAAAAAATGAAAATTAGGTCATAAGTGAATGCTACAGTAGCTTTTAATCTTGACTTTGTTCATGGCCTTATTTAGTGTAGTACAATCTTAATACTATCAAGTTAGCACACATTATTTATTACATACCCCACACCTTAAAAAGAGAACTAAGAGTTTACAGGAAAAAGGAAAATGAAAAGAAAACTGAACATAAAATTTAAAAAAATAATGAAAAAGAAAATAGTACTGAATACAAAAACTAAAAAAAACAAAGTCTTAGAACTGAAAGAAATAATACAAAAACCCTTACATCTAAAACCTATAAGCAATATAACTACAATTGCTTGAGAGAAATAAATGAAAACTCAACAATTAAGTGGTAATTCACCTGATGGAAAGGGGCACAAAGATACGATAAATGGGCATATTGTACTCTCTAAGTCTACCGATGGCTCCTGAAAGGAAAATATGTTGTTCTCACCATGCTACCACTTTGAAAGGCCCTATTTATAGTTGATCCCATTTAATACGACTCAATGGTAGATGACAGTATACCATCATGCCTAGTGAAATCTAATGAGACTTGTCTGGTAACACTAAGACCAGCAGGTTTATCCAAGAAATTTTTAACTAATGAAGTTTGGAATGAAGATAAGGAGGATAGGGTTATTCTTGACGTCTGGTGCAAACATTTCGAGAAGCAATTTTGCTTAGATGATACCTATCCAGAGAACCAGGAAGGACTGTGGAATGATGTGGATTTTAATGAGGTGGTAGAGAAGGAGGAATTGAAATAGCTATTTTGAGAATGAAGATGGGAAAAACACCGGGTCGAGACAACGTAGGGGCAGAATACATCAAGGCGGGAGGCCCAGAGGTAGTGACAGCCCTACAAGCCCTTTTCCAAAAAGTTGGGACGAGAAGAGGATCCCAACGGACTGGAAAAACAATGTTATCATTCCGATACACAAGAGAGGGTCCCAGGCAGAATGCTCAAATTATCGCCCTATACGCCTCTCACCAATAATCTACAAACTTTAAACATCTATTCTGGAGGGAAGGGTAAGACCCCAAGTAGAGCACCTAATCGGAGAAGAACAAGCTGGTTTCAGACCTGGACGGCAACAAACCCATGACCACATTTTCTCTTTGCGGAATGTTCTCCCGAAATCTTGGGAAAGAAACAAAAGTATGTATCTCCCCTTCCTTGACCTCAAAGCAGCATTTGACTCCATTTCAAGACAAGAAATATGGGAGGCTCTCAAAGTTAAGAATGTCTCAAGAAACTTGGCGGAAGTAAATCTATTAACCGAAATCCAAAAGGAGTAGTAAGGCTGAATGGATTTGAAAGCAACCCTGTAAAGAGGTCCACAAACAATAAAAAGGCTCCTTGGTGGAATAACAACAGGCTGAGAGTCCTTACCAGAAGACTTTTTAATTCGGCTAAGAAATCTGGCAGATGGGATACCTATAAAGTTGCCTTAACTGAGTATCATAAATCTGTCAGACACGCTAAACGACACGCATGGAGGAACTTCTGCAGTGACATAGACAACTTACTGGCTGCTTGCTGTGTTAAGAAAATCTTATCTAAACAACATGACCAGGGGCCACTTGGAACCCTGAAGACACATGACAAACAATCAACAAATGTATATGAAACTCTACTTATGCTTGCAGAATCACACTTTCCCAACTGTAAAGTTATAAACTTGGACAACAGTGATGTTGTCTACCCTACTGACCGTGCCAGCAAAGAGGCCTGGCATACGGCCAGAGGAATCATTACCCCTAACATGCTTGAATGGGCAATTAATTCACTAGTCCCATTCAAGTCTCCAGGCATTGATGGCATCTTTCCAGCTCTATTGCAGAAAGGTCTACCAATTATCAAATGATACATTCTCTTACTATTCAGAGGCAGCTTGGCTTTAAAATATGTACCAGTTAGTTGGAGAGAATCCAAACTCTGCTACATCCCCAAACCTGGGAAAGGTACCTACACGGACCCCAAATCATTCAGACCTATATGCCTGTCCTCATTCCTGATGAAAACTCTTGAAAAAATTCAGGACAGGCACATTAGAGTACACCTATCTCTTAACAAACCGTTACATCCACTCCAATTCGCCTACCAAGCTGGCAAATCTTGCGAATTAGCACTACACAATCTAGTCTCCAGGATTGAAATATCCATGGAACAGAAAGACATAAAGACTGGCACTTTTATCAACATTGAAGGTGCCTTTGACAGAACTCCCTATAACACTATCCTGGGTGCCCTGATTGACTATGTCATTGATCCTGTCATCAGAGGATGGATAATGGTTATGCTTGAAAGCAGAACCTTAGCATCGGAATTATCCAATACCATACTAAGGATCAAACCATATGGTGGCTGCCCTCAGGATGGTGTTTTATCGCTACTACTTTGGTGTTTGGTGATTGATCCACTCATCACGAAACTAAACTCTCAAGGCTTCTATACACAGGGCTATGCAGACGATATTGCAATTCAAAAAGAGGTAACATCAACTAATCTAACATCAATGCGTGGTATCCTCTTTACTTAAACATGCTATTCACATTCTTTGTGATTGGTGTGGATCCTCTGGACTTAACATCAATCCACAAAAGATAAATGTCTGCACTTTTACACACAAAAGAAAGGTAAACATGAACTTACCTAGTATTAACGGCACACAACTCACCAACTCAAAAGAAGTTAAGCATTTAGAGGTCATTCTTGACCACAAACTGCGGTGGGACACTCATACCTCTTACATTGCTGGAAAAGCTCTAAAATGCCTTTGGTCCTGTAAAGGCGCTGTCGGATTTAAACCTCCTCCGGGATTATTATAAAGATAACTATTATGCACATAATATTTCGCAACTAATGCTACCCGGGTCAGGGTCTCTGTTTCCATACAGGAAAGGCGGGCATGCACGCTCCAGACAGAATTAGCCCCACCATTTACTTCTGTGGGGCTCCTCCGGAGTTTCTCTCTTCTTCATCTGACTGCAGCCCTGAACGGATCTACATCCCGGGGCAGATAGAGTAGCCGCCCTCAACGGGTCACCGTCCCGAGCTAGACGCAGCAGCCGCTGTATCAAGAACAGGACTGACGGAGCGCGGACCGAGAACTTCCGGGAAGACAAGATTGAGGACACCGCCCGCCAGTCGTAAATATTAACAGGGACCTGACCCATTATTTATAATTATTGTAAATTAATAAATACTTTAAAAACAACGTATTTCTTTTTTGTTAAGGCACAATAAAGGGCTCCCGGTGGTAAAACACTTACCGGGCCCCCAAATTGTACAGGCGCTATTAATAATGTTTGGGGACTCAAACCCCAAATCATCTATTGGCTCTACACTACAGCCATTAGACCAATGATCACTTACTCCTCCGTAATATGGTGGCACAGAGCTCACATAGGGAATAATAAAAACGTACTTTGTAAACTGCAAAGGCTTGCTTGCCTCATGATAACTGGGGCAATTAAGACTACTCCAACAGCTGCGATGGAGACAATGCTGAACATCATGCCTCTAAATTTGGAGGTGGAAGCGCATGCGCTGAGAACTATCTACCGCTTTACCAAACTAGGTAAGTGTTCCAACAAGTTACAATAGACAGGAGTCTAACGTCTTTAGCATAGCAAGGGGGGTCAAACAAGGGGTCAGTTAGTTTAAGCCCTTTGCTATTCTTGTTATACATGGATGGAGTGGCCACCATGTGGAAACGAAGAAGACCTTCCTAGGCTGTAGAAACCTCCGCCCAGCGTTGATTCAACTTCTCCTCTATGCGGACGACATTGTTCTCGTGGCGGACACAGTAGATAAACTACAGCAAGCGGTAACTCTTAGGGGTAGAGACAAAAGAATGTATCTAGCCTTCCTTGACCTCACAACAGCGTTTGACTCCGTTCCAAGAAATAGAATATGGGAGGCTCTCAGAGTTAAGAGGCGGAAGCCATTAAATCCATATAACAAGAACCAAAAGGAGTAGTAAGGCTGAACGGACAGGAGTCTGATGTCTTTAGCATACCAAGGGCGGTCAAACAAGGGGACTGTTTAAGCCCTTTGCTATTCTAGCTCTACATGGATGGAGTGGCCACCATATGTAAAAGAAGAACGGAGAGGACCTTCCTGGGCCGTAGAAACCTTCGCCCAGTGTTGATTCAACTTCTCCTCTATGCGGACGACATTGTTCTCGTGGCGGACACCGTAGATAAACTACAGCAAGCGGTAACTGAATGGCATGAAGAGCTCAGGCGAAAAGGAATGAAAATAAATACCAGCAAAAGCAAGATACTACAAGTGGGAAGGCAAGTGGAAGATTTCCATATATACTGTAATGGAGAGGAAATGGAAGTGGTTACGGATTTCACCTACCTCGGCACAGTAATAGAAAAATCTGGGAAAGTAGATTCAGAAATATCAAATAAAATCAGGAAGGTAAATGCAGTCTACTGTCAGATATGCAATACTGTAATAGGAAAGCGAGAGGTGGGTAGAGGTGTTAAGCTCCATATCTTCAAGTCAGTATATTTGCCTATACTACTATATGAAGCTGAAAGCTGGATATTGACGGACCCGCAGGAGAGCAGAGTCACAGCTGCTGAAATAAAGTTCTTGTGAAGAATAGTGGGAAAGACAAGAAGAGATCGTGTCAGGAATGAGCGGATACGACAGAGGAACTGGAGGTTGCGCCGTTAAAGGAAACTCTCCAAACTCGTCAGTTAAAGTGGTTCGGTAACGTTATTAGAATGGAGGGTCACAGAGATCCCCTAAAAACCATGTATTACGTGCCAGATGGGAAAAGGCCTCAGGGGCGACCAAGAATGTCCTACCTGGAGTACGTCGACAAGCTTTGCAGAGGAAGAGAGAAAGATCTCCGCCAGGGCAGGAACCTAGCTGGGAATAGAGAGGATTGGAGCCAGTGGCTAAACGCTCCCGGCACTATAGGGAGAAGCAAAAGAAGAAGAAATAACTTTTTTCACAATTTTTTCAATAGTTTTTTTTTTTTGGGTCAAATAAAACACAAATAGCTGATAATAATGTTTTGGGCCATTGAACCAAATAAGCCAGTTCTGGTCGGTCCTAGTTGGAACCGCTGCAGCGGGCTCCTACGCCTGCTTTGGTCCACAAGACGAGGTGCTCCTAACAGGTGTGGTCATTTAAGTGTTAAAATCTAGTAATAGGGGGGTCTGAATTTTAAAATCTCTGCCCTTCTGTGAAATCTAATACAGAGTAAAAATTGGGTCAATCATTTCCTGTTGCTGAATTGATTCTATTGCTGCCATACACAATAAACATAATTCAGGTATAGCTTATCTGCATATCCGGCATCTATAGGTCATTGCGGCAATTACTTGGTCCTGAATGGCCAGAATAAAGCCTTCAGTTTCAGGGAACAGAGTATCCACACGCAGCCATGTTAGAGATGCATCCGTGCCTACACCCCTAGCAGCCCAACTGTGGAAATATCTGCCATGAAGTTCTTTAGACTTCCAAGTCTCAAACATTTGTTCCAGATTTGCAGACGAGTGGACATGTTCATTCCGGAGATTTACTACCATAAGACCAATATCCAGAGCTACAATAGTTGCGATGACTCTTGATGTCTCAGTAGCTCTAAAATAGTTCCTGAGATGATTTTCTTCTTGGCGGAATGTTTTAAACAGGCTAGTAAGGCCTCCCTCCCCCCACTTTTCGTGGGAAGATACATTCTAACCACTGATAATTTTGGATGACGCTTTCTTGAATTTACCATCTGCACTTTTAGGAATCCAAAGCAGCCAGGTTAGTATTGGTCCATTTTAAAATTCCAAACAAATACATTAATGCTGGTACTGCCCAAGTTTTCAAAGATTGTATAATTTTTCTCTGAATGATATGTTCCAAGGACAATCTTCACTCTTTTTTTGAATTTTTCCTCAAACGTCTTTTTTATGTCTTTCTTGAAATCCGAAAGTTATTATCATTAATACAGCGATTATTTCTCTTGATGAGAGCGAATGAACTTATTAGCATTTTTGATAAAGTTCATCCTGGGATCTTCTCATCCAAATGCCGTTTTTAATGATGGTCTTCCTAAGAATTTTACGCATCTGCTTCTCTACTTCCTTAATTCTAGAATTAACAATAATTACTATAGCTTTAGCTGTATAGATAGCTTCTGGAAGAATCAATGTTCTATAATACCTGAATTGAGCATATAGAATTTAGAAATGCAGTTTTATTGTAGTGAGCCCATATGAGTTTGTAGGCTCTCTGAAAAGTTTAGGGATTCAATCTTCATTAGTATTTTGTTTCAAACCTGAGGACAGCACAATTTCATCGGGGTATTTAAAATGGCACACCTGTTCAATTATACCATGCTTTTTGACTAGAGAGGATGAATTTTTCTGGTTGTCTTTCCAAATTTTTTTTATTTTCATATGAAATTTGCAACTATTTTTTTTTTTTTCTTTGCAATTTCATGTAGTGTATCTAATAATAAATAGAAAGCCACATGACCTGGGTTCTTTATGTAAGTTTTGGAATATTTGGTAAAGATTTTAACATTAAAATAACAAAGTAACAAAATCAAACTATTAAATTGGATCAAAATACCTGATCCATTACATTTCTTTCTATTTTTCTTTTTCTTTTTTAACCACAGCTTATGTATATTTCTAAATTATAATAATTTTAAGAATAAAAAATAAATATAATTAAACATAAAAACACAAACATATAATATGAATATTAATATAAAACAAAAAATAGAAGAATACCATACCTTACACAAAGAACATAATCACCATGAATTGAGATACTATCACGGACAAGAAATACACCACCTTCCTTTTCCCCCATTAAAAGATCAGTGGCATCTTGCCTTGACATTTGACCAAAATACCAACTGAAAAATTTTAAATGATTAATATTATATGACAATCAGGACCTAATTCATTAACATTAATTAATATCTACTATTGAATTGAAGTGTCCAGCATTATTGTATGAAAAAAAATATATTGATTTGATAATCTTAAGGTTAAAAACCATTAAGTCGTAGTTACAATATTCAAATTATTACATACAATTTTTGTAGTACTATAAAGGTTGTATAGAGGTCACTTGTGGTGTAGTGGCTAGCACAACAGCTTTCTATGCCCAAGGTCATAGGTTCAAACCCGGCAGATGACCCTAGGATTTTTTTAGGGACTTGAAATCGTTGGTTATGCCATCCTTCTGAGGGGACCTATGACAGTGGTCCCGAGCTTATGTGATGTCAAGTACTTGTTAAAGATCCCTATCTAGGAAAAATGTATGACTCTCACTGCACCATTGTCCAATTAGCATGAAGTGACATTAAATGAATAAACAAACAACAACAAGGTTGTATACCTGTTCAATAATAAACATATTTAGCCTATCTTATACTACAAGCTTGATTCATCGCCAGAAATATACAACTTAAAATTTCAGGAAGAAATTTATAGATCAATGGTTCATATTTTAATTTTATTTTGGTTGGTTTACGTATTATATTAATCAAGATGCAAAACTTCATTTATATGAGTAAATTAACTATTACTCATAATCATAATTTTAGGAATTAAATAAATCCTAATAACCTCCACAAGGCCAAACAGCTAAGTGCTGAAGTTATTATAGACTAGGGGCTGATGACAAATTCATTTAAAAGGCGTTGATGACCACCCGTAGTTGAACGCCTATAAATCACACCAATCAATCAAATTCATTTTACAAAAGGGCTGACGGCTAGAAACCATTTTAAATTCTAGATAATCATTTATTTGAAAGCCATTGCTGTTATTAAATTTGGAATTCATATTGATATTGGAATTGTGAAATTAGGCAATTTACCTTAAGAAACTAATGGTTGAGATTTTGATAAGATCTATACTTTTAGTTCCTATAATAGAATTTAAGGATTTCATGGGGTAGTTGACTCGTTCTGAAAAATGCAAGACGTTAAATAGGCCAAGAATAAAATAACAAATCTTTGTTTAAATAAATGAAAGAGCCACCTAGCCAATAATCTGTAAAACTGTTCTGTTCTGTGCACTTAAGGAGAGCACTAATCAATCATTCTTTAATGATTTTAATAAGAATTCTCAAGAAGAATTCGCAAAACCTTAAGAACTTTTGATCTAATACAACATTCTACATCCTAGAACAAAATAACCTCTTGAGACTCTTCCTGTCTGGTTTCTGGCCCAGCAACTCCACAATCATTTTGCTCTCGCCCTAATTCTCCATGATCTGCAACAAAAATTCTCATTCCTCTTAATTTCCCCATAGCCTTTAGTTCCATTGACCACAATATCATGCTATCTAAATGCCAGAAACTCTCCATATCTACAGGTACTCTTTAATAGATTCCATCCATCCGCACTAGTCAGTTACATTGGATTTGTTTAAAAAAACAACAAAAAAAAACTTTCTGGTCTACTACCTCTGATATAAGTCCAATACCTCTCAAATGTATTATGAAAAGTGCAATTCAATTTGTTTTTGGGGTCATCAGGGACACACATATAACTAAGTACAGTATCAATATCTGTTGTCATTATTTCCCGTAATAGGTAATCAAAACTAAGTACATTACCAATAACCAAAACCTGCAAGACAACATCCCTCTAACTTTTACCCTCCTACCCACCAATCTGCTGTGCTCAACTAATCTTTTTTGGCTAAAGCTGCCTGAGAAATCTATTTCTCTTCGGGTCCGTCATTTACTAAGGCCTCCTCCTTCAAATTGTGCTTTTCCTCTCTTAATCAAAATTGCAATAATAACATTTTGCAAATGTTGAAAATGCAAATCTTGTATATTACATTGCATAGTCTTATTACGTTATAATTATACATGAATAAATATTCACATTTGCAATTAAAATAAATAAATTAAACTTACTTTCATAAACTTACCTGCTTCTGTCATTTGGGTCAAACAGAGCAGCCATTTTCTAGAATTAAATTTGCTTCCACAAATGTACACATCAGGCAAATCTTTTTTGACTCCTAATTTCCTAAAATAAATAATATGTTTCAAAAACTAAAAGCTAAATCACAAGTAATATATTTTTTCAAATACAATTAATGTATTAATATAAACACATTATTTATCAATGAAAACCAAGTAATATTCAATTGTTTGTAATAAGACTAGAGCATATATTGGAAACAAAATTTGTACTTGTTTTAAGAACCTAACTATAAAACTATTTCTACTTAAGCATTCTCAGAACTGAAACGGTGCTGTAGCAAAGAAACATTTTCAGTAATTGAAATTAAAAAATGTAAATCCTGACTCTAAAATAAATATATTGGAAAACACCTGGCCACTTATCCAATGCATATTTAAGACTAATTCCTCACATTTCCGAATTAAAAAAAAAAAATTATTGATATAAAATAAAAAGGGGAGGAGGAAACAGTATACTAAGAGGGAGAGGATCTCAGTGAAAAATGTCACTTTACATTACAAGAACATGTATAATAACACTGATAAGAAATCTGTTGACACTACTTTACTGTTCTAAAAATGAATTGTAGTGGTTAAATTGAATTATATTATTAGTTCAACTACAGAGATTTTTCTAGATTCTCTGTTAATAGGATGCAAAAATAACCAAATCTAAGGGCTTGTAATCCATTGACTTAGGCAGCCACTGTGAATCACCATAGTGATCTATTCACTTATAATTGCATATTTTATTGAAATGAGCACTTACGGGCCAAAAAGACTTAGTAGAAACAACAATGTTGGTAAAAGCCAAAATAAAATTTGTTTCTCATTGAGTACATTTATTCCCATACTTCACAAATTCATATTAAAACACAAAAGATAGATATTCATACATCTTCCAAAAACAATAATACAACTTAAATTAACATAGAAGATTAACAACCAATTGACATAAAATTTTAATAGTAAATAAATTTGATATAAATAAAATAAAATTTTGATGCTATACATCAAGGTGAAATTATAGGAAACAATATAATTTAACTTCTCTTTAAAACTTTTACCATCATAGTTAAGATTAGTAGTAATTTAATAAAATAAATGTGAAATACATTTCATAACATCAAAAATTTTAAAAGACTTAATTGTTCTTGAAAAGAAAATTACCTCTTGAAAATGTTTACAAGACAATGATAGCTATACAATTAATATTTAAATAAGGAAGAGCAATTTATTGCACACACAGCCAAATCAATTTTATTATAATAAGGGAATGAGAGATAGATAGAATCAACCAGCCAATGATACATTTATAGCGAATACAGCTATTCATTCCTAGAGATATTAAACACCTAACATCCAATATTTTAAAAATAATTGCCTATACGACATCAAAATATTAGTGCGCACAAAACACAAAATTCACTTATCTTCCTAGTTAAGATCAATTTTGGAACTTATATGAAATTATAGTTGAAAAAATATAACAAATTCATCCAGATAAAATATTCAAACTGTTTTCTCCTTCAGTTTATAATAAAGTTCTTTCAAATTCGCTCATTAATGGTCAATAATAACAATGAACTGTTTTCTCCTTCAGTTTATTATCAAGTTCTTTCACATTTGCTCTTTATTTATGAATAATAAATACAGGAAATAGTTAATCATTATTCATCAGTAAAATTACAGTACCTTAAAGAATTGTAAAGTACTTCAAGTTTGTCTCTCACATCCTGGTCATATACTTGTCTTAAATATAAACTTTTAGTTTCAACCAACATTTGGTTTCAACCTAACTACACCAAATACACATACCACTATTTTAGTTGGACTCAGGAAGAAAAACATGTATTCTGGTTGAAAACAGAAACGTTTTCATGATCGAAATACATGCTTTTACAATATATTTAATAAATCACATAAGCGAAAGTACAGGCAGTCCCTAAATAAACAGTTCCTATAAATGAAATTTTAGTTTAAAACAACTTTTTGTTTTGAGCTAACTACACCAAATGCACACACCACTATTTTACTTGGAATCAGGAAAGAAAAACATGGTTCCTGGTTGAAAACACTAATGTTTTCACTATCAAAATACTTGTCTTTACAATAAATTTTATAAATAAAGTAAGTGAAAGTACAGACAGTCCCTAAATAAACAGTTCCTATTAATGAACGAAACTATATAATGACTTAAATCACAAATCACTATAAAAAAATAAAAACAATAATACACATTAAAGTAAACATCCACACAATACTTCAAACTATGTCAAATAAAACAGACTGAAGTTGTAAAAGAGAACAATTGAAACATAAAAATGAACAATAACAATAACAAACCTTACCTATGTAACATCAGTACTAGGTGGTAGGCATTCTAAACTTGAAAATATGAATATATCTGCTACCATCATAATCTAAATTCAACATTTCTGAGGTAAACTAAAGTTTCGGCAAACTTAGAAGTAATCAACACTTCACTATAAAAACAAGATCTAACGTAATAATACACAGTCACATAACCTTTAGTTCCTTTAAATAGGCTATAAACCTTAACAACTGACCTTCCAACTAAACACAGTTTATGTCGATACGAATTTCAAAAAGAAATAAAAAAATCACCATAATTATAAAATTAAATAATACTCACTATTTTTAAAATTAAAGTGAATATAACAATCAGAAGCAGGTTTCGTAAATAATAACTGAATCATACTATACAGAATTAATGCTAGACAAGCTAAACTGACCATTAATATGAAATAATCTACTTATTGCGGAGGGGGGCTTCTAATTGAAACATTAAGTAAAAATTTTAAGTTTTTTCTAAGTTGTTAATTATTTAATATTGTAAATAATATTAATAGTGCAAGTTCATAAAATTCTATTAGGCAAGATTTTAAAGATATTTTGTTTTACTCATCAATATCATTCTGTCAAATTTAAATACCCTCAACAATGTATTACATCCAAAATAAATTAATCTTTCATTTTAGATTAAAATGTAATTTAGAAATAATAGGTAATTGGAAATAGAATAGAAATAAAAATAGGTAATTGAAAGCAAAAAATTAAAAGATAGCTTAAAAACATGACAGAAACGTCGGCTCACCCCAACCTAGTTCTCTTATAAAACTAAAATAGTGGCAATAGATTTTTACAGCTGAATGCTGATAGTTTAAATAAGTATCTGGATTAAAAATGGAAAAAAGTACCGAGTTTGAAAAAAAAAAAAGAAGTCTCGTACCAAATCAAATTTAGGAAATCGTCTTATACTAGAAAAAGTATTCTCGGGTTCTCATCAAAGAACGAACTGTCTCCTGATGCTGCTTAGTGATGTTTATGTCATTAAGATCAAATTAAATATACAAACTGACGGAAAACTGTTGCGCTAATGTTTTAGTTTCCCATCACATGTTTTCGTCCGTGAAGCTGGACTTAATACGGCTGCAACACTAAAAGTATTGGCCCGAAAAAAAATGTATTTATGATTTTCTATTCACGAAAGGATAGAGAATAACATTTAAAAAAAAACGAAAATAAATAATGTCGAGCGGCAAGGTCTGCGCGATTTCGAATGGATTGATCCATATAAAATTTTTATATAAAAGAAATTTACATTGATTTTTTTTTTTTTTTTTTAAATAATATACTAATAATATAACATAGGTAAGTAATATAATAATGTAATATGTTTTCTGTCATGTTGTAACAAATGCTACTTAACAAAAAATATAATACATAAATACACGTTTCTAACTGTTTTATTACTAATTTTAATTGAAATTAGCAAACTAATTAGGATTCTTCGGAAATTGGAGGGACAGGAAGTGATTGAACAGACGAGGTTCGAATGTCGGAAGAGTATTAGAGTCACGGATATAAGAAGGAATAGAGTTCCATTTGGATGACAATCGAATAAGGAAAGATCTGTCGAAAGCTGCGGTTCGATGCGCTGTTATATACAAGTCTGTAGGGCGCGAGCTGGTGTTGCGGGGGTTTGAAGGTAATTCGAAAAGGAACATATATGAGATGTACGACGGACGGCGGAATTGGAGAACTTGGAAAAGGAAGGACGCCAGAAAGTAGTTACAACGGTAGGAAGGTTAAAACTACTTCAACTCCTCCTAGAATCGGGTGACAGAGGTGTCCCTGGATATCCCAAAGATGAAGCGGATAAAGTTCAGAAACAATTCTTTATTGAGTAATATTACAATCTGTCCAATTTAGGACATTTTTAATAGTGATAAAGTACAACATTCATACTACATTCACACGATATATACAAAACAATAAATTTATATAATAATAATACAATATACATATATACAAAACAAAATCAATAAAATATATACAAAAGTCACTCATACCTATATACAATTCACAAGCATACAGCACGTGAGTGGAGAATCTAGCCAATGCTAGAACTCCAATATACATGTTACAAGAGGTCTTGAGGCCACAACCGTTTCAACCTTCTAGGAGGATGGTAAGGATGTGTAGAGCTGGATATGGATTGAGCTAGGGGATTAGGGTGATGGATAAGGTTCTGATGGAATTTAGAGAATTTTAATGGTATAAGGTCTAAAATAAATGGAATATTTAGGTCGCGGTGTAAGGTATGGTTGGATACATAATAAGGGGCATTTCGGAGGACTTTAGAATGGAAGGATTGAATGCGTTTGATGTTAGAAAATTTGGCTGTCCCCCACAGTTCAAGTCCGTAGGTCCAGATAGGTTTCAGTACTGTTTTGTATATTAACAGTTTGTTCTCGATAGATCGTTTAGAATTTCTGTTCAGTAGTCTGTATAATTGTCCAAATCGTCGATTAAGTTCTTGTCGTTTAAGTCTACTATGCGGAATCCAAGTTAGTCTTTTGTCCAGAAGGAAGCCAAGATACCGGACTGTGTCGGAGAAAGGAAGCAGAACGGAGTTAAAGAGAACAGGAGGGCAGGATTGTATTCGAAGGGTAAAAGTGACATGTTTGCATTTGGATTGATTGACTTTGATTCTCCAGTTGTTACACCAGTCTTCAATTTAAGAAAGGTGCGTTTGGAGGCCTATAGATGCAATTTCGGGATCTAAGTGAGAGGATAGGATAGCTGTGTCATCAGCGTACGTTGCTAGGAAGGTATTAGGGCAAACAGGAATATCAGCCGTGTATATATTGTAGAGGATAGGACCAAGGACACTGCCCTGAGGAACACCGGATTCGACTGGATAATAATTTGAATATTCTGCACCACAACGAACTCGGAAGAAGCGGTTTGATAGATAGGATCGGAGGACTAGGTATAAGGATTGGGGTAAATGGTTTTTGAACTTGAAGAGTAATCCCGGGTGTCACACCCGGTCAAATGCTTGCGTAATGTCCAGAAATGCACCCGAGCAGTACTCCTTGTTCTCTAGAGCAGAGGAAATATGGTCAACGACTCGGAGCCCTTGCTGAACGGTTGAATGTTGGGAACGGAATCCAAACTGATGGGAAGGAATAGTGTGGGATTCTAATAAAGGTAATATTCGTTTGAGGAGGATTTTTTCAAAGATTTTTGAAAGGATTGGGAGTAAGCTGATAGGTCTATATGATGTCGTAGTGATAGGAGGTTTACCTGGTTTTTGGAAGAGAATTATAGTGGAATGTTTCCATGATAGAGGAAAATGAGTAGTGCGTAGAATGGAATTGTAAATATATGTAAGAAATATAACGGCTTTAGATGGAAGCTGTCTGAGAATCTGAGGAGTGAGGAGATCGTATCCAGGAGATTTACGGAGTGCAAGTTTTCGGAGAAGATATTTGACCTCAGAGGGATTAACTGCTTTAGGAGGTAATGAAAGCGGGATTGGAGACTGAAGGAACCCATCCACTACTGCAGTGTGGTTTGGATGGGATTCTGGATGAGGTGTGAAGACTTCGGAAACGTATTTGGCAAGTTCCTCGGCTTTGTCTTCATCAGACGCAGCCCAGGAACCATTACTATGACGGAGGGGATGGGAAATATGGTGGGATTTTAGAATTTTCTTGGTGAGATTCCAGAGGGAATTGTCACAAGCGAAAGAGAATAAAGGAAGGAACTAAAGGATTGGGAACGGAAGGTCGCCAGCTTCCTCTTTAATTGTCTACAATAAAAGTTATAGGAGCGGCGATCTGTGGGGTGGCGGGTGCGTTGCCATAAGGATCTGGATCGGCGTTTGGTGCGGATGAGGTCTATGAGGTGTTGTGGTAAATGATTTTTGTTATGACTTTTCTGGGAGTGCTTGGGAGAGGAGGCAGTCCAAACAGCTTGTTGAATAGCGATGGTGAAGGAGTTTACGGCATCGTCAAGGTCATCTGGAGTTTTGAGTTTCACTCTGAGGTCAATATCACTTTTTGGATTTGGCGAAAAAGGTCCCAGTTGACTGGTCCTCTGATAAATGACGGTGGGGTGGGTTTAGGAATAAGAGATAGGGATACTTTAAGGAGCAATAGACTATGGTCAGAGGACAGTTCATCAAGGTGAGTCACCGACATGTTTAGGGAGCCTAATCTGCTGTGGATGAAGAAGTCAAGGATGTCAGGATTACGGTTAGGATCAGTTTGCCAGTAGGTAGGGGAGTCAGGAGGTTGAAACGTCTAGAGTTGAGTGCAGACTGTAAATTCCGCCCACGACAATTCGTGGATCTGGAACCCCATTGTTGGTTCTTAGCATTCATTCACCCAGAATGAAGTGGTTTCCTAAGGAATTGAGGAAGGATTCGAATAGAATGTTGGAGATGGAATGTTTAGGACGTCAGTACGCTAATGCGAGAGTGATCGGAAAAGAAAAAGTCTTGATTACTATGGCTTTGCATTGTAGGAAATCATTGAAGGGAACTGGGAGTATGTTGTGGGAGAGGGACTGGTGCACAATGACAGCAGTACCGGCATGGGCTTTTCCGTCTGGGTGGTCCGTACGGTATGTTACGTATTGAGATATTTTAAAGAACTGTTTAGTGGTTAGTCTAGTTTCAGTAATAAGTGCTACATCAACGTTTCTGTCTTGCAATAAAGCTCTAAGTTCGTCAGTGTGATTTCTAACACCATTTGCATTTCAAAGTAGAATGGATAATGAGTTAGGTGTAGTCATTTAAGGATTTTTTAAGGAAGGGATTAAATTTGATACGAGATTGGTAAGTAGTGATATTAGCGGCATAACGAGGGATTTGATTTCAGTGATGAAGGATGTTAAATAATCGTTTTAGTTTTGCCTCGAGATATCCAGATACATCCCCATACACCGTAAAGCAGTCGTCAAAGTGGGGAAACATTAATGAACTAACCAAAAGCCTACGGGTTTCAAATAGAAGAAGGTGACGAAGGTAATTTAGGAGTTTTAAGGTGGAAAATGTGCGGCGAGAGGTTTCGAAGACAAGGTTTTTCCAGGGCAAGGTTTGATCGAGTGTGATTTCTAGATTTTTAACGGTTTGGTGGAACTTTTGGTGAAACTTAGGATTATCATTGAGAAGGAACGCTGAGATTGGTGGAAGGTTTTGAAGGAGTATTACAATAGCCTTAATTTTCTCTGCAACTAGTTTGTCGGCTGCCCAAGAACTAATGCGCCTCAGATCGTTAGGTCCGAAGGAGCGAAGGATTGATAAATCTGGAAATCATCAGCAAAAATATGATATTCGGAGTGACGGATATGGAGGGGAAGGTCATAGCAAATAGGGTGAGAGGCAGTGATGAACTCTGAGGAACACCACTGGACAAAGGCAAAGTCCTGGAAGGAGGTTGTCCTGGGACTATCACTTACTGTGAACGATCAGAGAGGAAGGATTTAAACCAGCGCAGAGCACTATTGGATAAAGAGAGATTTCGTAGCTTTGACAAGGAGGATATAATGGTCAACTGTATAGAATGCTTTAGAGAAACCTAGAAGGATGATGATTGTTAGTTTTTTTTTCAATGGCGAATTGGAAGTCGTGGGTTATTTATATTAAAGCGGGTTGGGTTAAATAACCAGGTCGGAAGCCGGATTTGAGAGAATTCATAAGGGAACCTTCTTCCAGGAAATTTGATAGTTGGTATTGTGCAAGGCGTTCCAAAGGTTTAGACAGATCAGAAAGTATAGGAATGGGGCGAATATCCAAACGAATATGGCGGTGAAGAAGGATTTGGAATTTTATTTAATGGACGAACTAAGGGAGTTTTCCAGGAAGTAGGAAATATGGAGTTTCGAAAGGAAAAATTATAGATATGATAGAGGACTGGAATAAGAACTGGTAGACAGGATTTAATTAGTTTTACTCCTATATTATCGGGCCCATAATCATTAGAGTGGGATTAAATAACAGTTGTTATTAATTCGTCATATGGAATATAGGAGAAGAAGGAACTTTTTGGATTGAAATAATTATGTCCAATATCGGTCAGGAGATAAGGATACGAAATAATTGTTAAGAACATCTGGCAGGACAGGAATGGAATTGCAGTTATTGGATCCTGGAAGAGGTAGTTTTCGGAGGATTTTCCATTTAGATTTAGAATCTGGAGCACTGGAGAGGGCACTATGGATTTAGAGGGATTTAGCACGTCGCACTGCATCATGAGTTTCATTCCGAATTTGCTTAAAACTTGTGTAATAATCTGGGAAGCGAGTGTGGCGGAATTTACATCTAGCTGTTTCTATTCTTCTCATAATTTCCTTTATTTCGGAAATCAGCCAAGGAGCAGTGGGACGGCGTAAGGTTCGGGTTTTAAGAGGAGCATGTATGTCTAGTATGGTTTTCAGATTTGAGATCAGGCAGGAAATCATATGATCGATAGAGTTATAGTAGAATATGGTACCCCAATTTAGTTATTCCAGATCAAATCGACGGGATTCGTAGGACAGGAGATCCAAAATACGATAGGATATCACTTTGGCAGTGAAAGATTTTACTTAAGATCGTATGAAATCTATTTAAGGTCGTGGAATGAAAAAGACGGCACCCGATGTTAGGAGGTTGAAAAGACCTCTAGAGATGAGTCGGTTATATGAACGTCTAGCCCAGTGTCGGAGAATTGCTTAAGATGGGTGAGGAAGTATGGAACAAGATAAAGATTTAGGACAAACAAGAGGTTAACTAGGAAGGATTTATCATATGATTCAGAGATCATTTAAACGTTGAAATCGCCGGAAATCATGATATTGGAGTAACTTGAAACCAATTTAACTAGGGAGGATTATAAAAAAGTTATCTAATGGAACATGAGACGGCCGATAAACAATGAAATACAGGAGAGGAGATGAAACAGTTTAAATTTCCACAAACAGGTATTTGATATAAGGCCTGTCTCACCAGCCAGTATAGGTGCCTGTTGGCCGGCGTCATCGCTTCGCTGACGTAAACAGGGTGCGTGGTGTTTTCCTTACAGCCTAGGTGGCAATAAGAAAAGTATCTCTTGATCCTTCTTTCCCGCATCAGGTTATCCATCACTGCTAGACGAACGAAGCGAGCGATAATGGTCTCCGGGGCTCCTGTTTCTTCAGGCCTGAGACGTACAAGCGTGGTCCAAATCTTCCGGGCCCAGCTTCACGACCAGGGCTGCGCCGACGCTTATAATGGTCCCAGTTACCTTCTAACATGACTTCTCCGAGATACCTCTGCTTTCGAGACTACTTTTTAATTGACTTTGTTCGGCATGGTTTAACCGATTTTCTAATTTAGAAATTTTTATTTTAAAAAGTTGTTTTTTAAAGCCAATTTTCTACTTGGTATTTGTTTTGTTCGCGGAGATTCTCAATTTCTTGCAACCTCTCCATATTTCCGAATGAAAGTTCAGATTTCTTTTCGAGAGTTTCATCAACAAATTAATAATAGTACAAAGCTGGTTGGCTGGAGATGATCGTGAAGACAATTCACAGTCTATACAATGCCAGTTTTTGTGAGACTCTGGATCTGTCATTTCTATTTAGACACATTTTGTATGATAAATGTTCAGAAATTTGGTGCAGGACAATATAATATAATATATAATACAATAAGACACTATAATGAAAAACTGAACCTCCTCTTTTCTCATCGATCAACTTAGGTCCCCATATCCCGCGATCTTACCCCGTCACTTAAAACTAAATTCAATAAACACCTTTCAAATTCAAAATGAATGAACTACCCAACCTGTAGAAATCTTATCGCCTATAATTCCATTGCTCCATGCTTCTATGGACAACCGAAAATTCACAAAACAGGTACACACTTCCGTTCTATCGTATCCAATATCAATTTTAACTGTTGTCAACCTCAGTTAATTTCTATTACCCTCTATTTAGAACATCTCAGTTATAACAATGCTTACGATGTCCATATTTTCTTCTCTGCCAACAATTAATATCATTCCCAATAATTACATCCTTACTTCCTTTGATTTCGAAAGTTTGTTCACCAATAGTCCTGTAGGTACAGCCCTCCGTATAATCAAAGAAAACTGGTCTTCTATTGAACCCCATACTTCACTTAATTGTTCCGCCTACCTAAAATCCCTAAATATTTTGTGTAATTCTGGTTACCTTTCCTTCCATAAACAGTTCATTAATCAATTTTCAGGACTGGCCATGTAAAATCCTCTTGACAACATTGTCCTTAATGATTCACTCAATTCCATATTCCTCTAGTTTCCAATCAATATTACTCTTCGTGATAATGTGATAACACTAAGCACTTTATATAATTATTGTAAAAAACATATGTTTTTGTTAGTTAGTAATGGATACCCTCAAGAAGGGATTAAAACGTCGTTTTTGTTGTTGAATATTGTTTAATGAGTTTATTACATATTGGCGACGAGTTTTAGCGTACCCATGGCAAATAAAAGGAAAAACTACCGTCCAAGCATCGAAGAGGAGTATAATGGTAAGAATAATTTTCCTTAACTTAATTTAGGACACGTAGCGGAATTTGATGTCGAAAATGATGACTGGAATATTTACCAAGAACTCCTCGAACAATTCTTCGAGGTTAATGCCATCGAAGAAAGCCGTAAGGTATCGGTTCTTATTACGTCCATAGGTACGATGGCTTACAAATGTCTGAGAGATCTATGCGATCCTCAATTACCAAAGGATTTACCTTATGTCACCTTATGTGAGATAATGAAACGCCAGTTTACACAGCAGGTTTCAATTTTTATGGAGTGAATCATATTTTACAATAGTAAACAAGATTTTGGAGAATCTATTAAGGGATGGTTCGCACGTGCTAAAAAGTTGGCTGCTTCGTGTAGTTTTGGGAAGAGGTTAGACGGCGTCCTCATTGACAAATTTGTTTGTGGCTTGCATGAAGGTTTGGTTAAAGATAGGTTATGTGAAGAGGATCCTAAAAGTAAAAGTCTTTTAGATTTATATGAGCTGGCTTTAAGTAAAGAACAAGCTATTCAAAAGAGGGCCCCATCTGACGTGGAATTTGTTAGCTTTAATCCAAGGAAGTTTAATAAGAAAAAATATTGTGAAGTATGCGGATATAAAAATCATGAAATGTTTTCCTGTCGTTATAAAAATTTCAGGTGCCGACTCTACCGAAAAATTGGACATCTACAACGGATGTGCCCCCAGCGGAACGTCAGAACAACAGATGAGGACCTGAAGATGACGGCCATCGACCAACGTTCTGTTAGTGGAGGAAATACCGCTGATGAGGTTTGTCACCGGCTTAGTTCAGCTGAAGTCTGCCAGGTGGGTAAAATTACTCATGTTCCTCCAATATTTGTAAATGTGAAAGTCGATGGAGTGGATTTGCGAATGGAAGTGGATACAGGTAGTGGCATTTCACTGATTCCATACTGCACTTATGAAGAATACTTCAAAAGAACGAAACCATTAAAACCGACAAGTTTTTCCCTTAGTTCTTTCACAGGTCAAATTATACAGCTTAGAGGTTCCATGACCGTCCATGTAAATTGGCAAGACAAACGTACGACCTGTGAATTGCTTGTTGTTGATAGCGCTGTTCAAGCACTCGTAGGACGTGATTGGCTTACAAAATTCGACACATGGGGCTTCAAGGACGTTCAATCAGTTGAAGAAGCTGATAAGGATCTTCAAACTTTAATTACTAAGTATGCGGATCTATTTAAAGAAGAGGTAGGTCGGTACAAGCATGCTAAAATTGAACTGAAGTTGAAACCCAATGCGACACCACGATTTTGTAAGCCTACACCGATCCCATTTGCATGTTGTGACCAAGTTGATGAAGAATTAGACCGATTAGAGCAAACTGGGATGATCGAAAAGATTGATTCGTCGACTTGGGGTACACCGTTAGTTCCGGTTCTTAAAGCAAATGGGCAGATACGGATTTGTGCCAACTAAAAAATTACTGTAGTAACCATTTGGAGTTAGTTGAGGAGACTAAACATTTATTGCCCTGGTCAATACATCGAGGAGTCTTTAAAGTCAACCGGCTAACTTTCGGGCCTAAACCAGCGGTGGCGATTTTCCAAAGGGAAGTATTATTCAGTGGCGCGACAGGCCGTGCAGGCCCTGGGCCTCGCGGTGTGATCTCCTGAGAGATTACACTCGCGTTTCACGATGAAATTCGTAGTGTAGGGTCATCACTCCCTACGCCTAATTTTGTGAGTGGCCACCATTAGGCTGACGGGTCTCACATACCCGGGGGAGAGGCTGCGAGTGAATCCCCATTTAATTACATCATTATAAAAGCCCCGCCGGGACTGGGATTCGAACTCGCAACCTGTAGCATGAGAAACTAGCGCGCTAGCCACTCAGCCACGGGCTCCCCAATTTTCCAAAGGGAAGTGGAAAAAACCTTACAGGGTCTTAAAGGAGTTATTGTCTATTTGGGTGATTTAATTCTCACTGGCCGAAATCGGGAAGAACATTTAAGCAATTTAGAAATGGTTTGAAAAGATTATCGAAAGCAGGTTTCCGTTGTAATTTAGAAAAATGTGATTTTTTTAAAGAGGAGATTAAGTACTTAGGACACATAATTGACAGACAAGGTATCAGAAAGGATTTAAGTAAAAATTTTTCAGCAAAGGAGTGGCCTCAACCAAATTCCGTATCAGAAGTAAAATCATTTTTAGGTTTTGTTAATTATTTTGGAAAATTTATTAAAAACTTATCAGATATATCTGAACAACTTTATTAACTTTATAGGCTAACAAAGAAGAATACGACTTTTTTATGGGACACGAATTGTGAGAATGCATTTCGAACGGCAATAAAAGAAATTGCATCTGATCAGGTCTTAGTCCATTACGACCCGTCACTGCCTCTATTCTCTACTGTGATGCTTCTAAATATTGTATAGGGGCTGTGTTATCACATCAGATGGCTGATGGTTTTAAGAGGCCCATTGCGTATGCCTCTCGAATATTGAATGAAGCTGAAAGAAACTACTAAGTCATACATAAGGAAGCTCTAGCTATATTTTGGGGGATGAAAATTTTTTATCAGTATTTAATGGGTCGAAAATTTACACTTTACTCGGACCACAAACCTCTAGCAGCTATTTTTGGTGACAAGAAGGGGATCCCAGAAATGGCAGCAGGGCGTTTACAAAGGTGGGCTCTCTACATGTCCGGATTCCATTACGAATTTCGGCATATTAATTCCTTAGACAATATAGCAGATGCTGTTTCTAGACTACTGGCAAATGTGGAAGAGCTAGCAGAAACGGAAATAGACTACGTTAACCTAGTTAGTGGAGTTTTACCGGTTTCTTTGAAAAGTATTAGAACAGAAACAAGAAGAGACCCAGTTTGGAGCAAAGTTATGTTGTACATTTCGCATGGGTGGCCAGAGAAAGTAAAAGAGGACGGTCTCAAACCATTTTTTAAAAGAAGGACAGAGCTGGGATTGGAACGAGACGTTATAATGTGAGGCTATCGTATTGTGGTACCGAGCAAGTGTAGGGGTCAGCTGCTGGCTGAACTTCATTCAGCCCATCCGGGAGTGATCAAGATGAAAGCTCGGGCACGATCGTATTTTTGGTGGCCATCTTTAGACTCAGATATTGAAAAATACAGTAAAAAATGCAACGCCTGTATGACCAATCAGCAGAAACCTGCTAAATCCAAGTCACAGTGGTCTCAGGCTGTGTGCGCATATGAGAGATTGCACATGGATTTTGCCGGACCTTTCAAAGGAAAGAATTTTTTAGATGTTACCGATGCTTATAGTAAGTGGCCCGAGGTTTTCGAAGTATCTTCTAAAACTACAGATGTCACAACTAGAAAGCTTCGTGAAAGCTTCGCAAGATACGGCATACCTAAAGTTCTGGTGACAGATAATGGTGCACAGTTTTGCTCCAAAGAATTTGACGAATTTTGTAAAATTAATATTATTTCACATATAATAACACCTCCTTTTCACCCGTCAAGTAATGGTGCGGCGAAAAACTCAATAAAGAGCTTCAAAAAAGGTCTTTTAAAAGCCTTGGATGATTCTCAAAAGGAACGGGTTTCCATGGCAACTGCAATCAGTCGGTATCTATTCTCTTACAGGATTTCTATCCATAGTACAACTGGAGAGACTCCAGCTAAGCGGATGTTAGGGAGAGAAATCCGAAGCAGAATGGATGCCCTGATAGATGAAGGAACGCCAAGAGTTGAAGAAAAGAAAGGGAGGAAGATGGAGTTCCGTCGAGGAGAAGATGTGTACGTTCGGGACTACAGGGAGTCGCCATCAGGAAAAGGAACGAAGTGGATCCGACCTGTTGTTACAGGAAGGCTTGGAGAATGGCTTTACCTGGTGAGGCCTAAAGGCACCGAGCTTACCTGGAAGAGGCACGTGGACCAAATGCTAAAAACATTTGGTACAGTCAGCGAGGAAGATGAAGGCGAGGGTGAAGGCTTAATTAGGGAGGTGTGATAATGTGATAACACTAAGCTCTGTATATAATTATTGTAAAAAACATATGTTTTTGTTAGTTAGTAATGGATAACGTTTTATTAACTCCTTGAGGAGGGAATAAAACGTTGTTTTTGTTGTTGAATATTGTTTAATGAGTTTATTACACCCTTATTAAAAAATATCTTAAACTCTTACTTTACCACACCCGTCTCCATTTTACCATTGAATCTGAAACAAACAACCATTTCTCGATCTTCTCATCATTAAAAATTCCAATAACACAATATCCACTTACTGGTGCACAAAACCGACTTATCCGGTGGGACTATTAAACTACCTTTCCCTGAACAAACTCCTGTCTTCAAAACATTATCGTCGCAAAAAAACCTTATAAATCGTAGTATTTCCTTATCCGCTTCCCATCACCGATTCCACCAAACCAAGACTAACCATATTTAGAAAATTCTCCTTGCCAATAACTTCCCTCCCGATATCATCAACCAATTTATTCATAACTACAGAAATTACCCACCCTCATTTCCTACTCCATCTCAATCCAATTTATCCCCTCAGTATAGATCCCTATCATACATCCCCTCCCTTCCAACAAAAAAAAAAAAAATAATTCAATAAATCATTATGTTCCTTCAATCCCAACCCAAGACTTACTCACAAATTCCACAACAAATTCTCCAATCTTTATAGCACTCTAATAGTAATCTTTTATTAAGTTAATTTACCAATTTTTTTTTATGATTTATTAATTTAATTTTAGTTTACATAATATTGAATTTGTACTGCTCGTTAGTAAATTCATTAAATAAAATTTGTAATTCATGAATAAAATAGACTTAAACCTTGGAGTTTGTCAAAAAACCTTTACGAAATCTGTCCTGGTCGACTGGTAGATTTTTTTCTAGTGTCTGTTAAAGCCGATTTTATAAAGCCTTTGAGAATATTTTCCCTACGACTAGTAATTAACTGATTAGTTGGTAGTTAAATAAATGTTGGGTGTTGCCTTTTATTGCGGATTAATATTATATCTGATTAGGTCCATTGGACTGGGATTTCTGCTGTAGATAATATGATGTTAAAGAGTTTAGGGAGGAATGGGACTAAAAGGTCTGGAATGCATCTTATTAGTTCTGGTAATATAACATCTATTCCTGGGGACTTTTCTTTATGACATGATCTTCTAGGAATTCAGGTATTTTCTGGGTTTACAGCTATTCCACCAGGGGGTCGTGGTTGGATGTCGTAGTTTTTTTGCGGACCAGAGTAAATTTCTGTAAAAGTCTGTTGTTTTGTATATGATTTATGGACGGCTGGTTTGTTTCTTGTCTTCATTATAGATTTAATCAGTATCTTTCCTGTATAATTAATTTTGGATGTTTTTTTTATTTTATTTTATTTTTTTTATCAGGTTTTCTATGATTTTCTGATTATAAATATTTATATCCTTCCTGACATAATCTTAGACTAAATTGCAAAGTGTGTTATATTTATTTTTTTCATATCGGTGTTTTCTTTATAATGTTTAACGTTTCTCATTCTTTAATGACGTCTATAGTTTTCTCTGCTAGTTTACTGGGTCTTATTTCGTCTGGTTTTTATGCCTGTTGTGCAGTCATTTTTATTTTTATTTTTCAAGATTGTTGAAGGTCTTGCCGGTTTCTGAAATTGCCGGATTTTGTAGCAGAGATGTTATTTCTTCTATGTACTTCTTTTCGTCGATATTTTCTGTCGCTAGCTTCTCTTAAATATAAATAGTTTTCCTTGTTGGGATGGAGTCCCCCTCGAGAGTCGGTAATCGCTGGGGTAGGCAAACTTACTGGGAGCTTCTGTATCCTGGGAAATGCTGATATTAGGAGTTATTATAAAATCTATTTTTTTTTTTTTTTTTTTTTTTTCGTGGTCACCTTTTTGGGGTTTTCTAGGCCCTTTTCTTACTCTTGGGATTTTTGAAGAAGTCATTAAATATTTTGAGGTTGTTTTTGTGACAGAATTTGACATGGTCCTTTCCTCTATTGTTTCTGACTTTGGGGTAACCATAATGGCCCAAAATATTCTTATCTCTAACCACTTTTATCCCGATTTAGCTGTTAAAGTCTCCCATTATAAATAGGCAAGCGTTATTATTTATTCTGATTTTTGATAACGAGTTTTCTTTTCTTTTATAAAATTTGTCTATATCCTCATTACTTGATGTACTGGCGGAGAGAGAAAATATATATATATATATATATATATATATATATATATATATATATCTCTTACCTAATTTTATAGTCAGTTATTAATTATATCTCTTTCAAAGTGCATTTTTCGTAATGATGAACTTTACTGAATACGATGAACAAAACCAAAGTGATAAGTTTTATTTGGTAAAAAAGTGCTTTTTAAAACTTAAATGACACCAAAATTAAATTTTGCCTTTGCGAAGCAGGGGCAGGTCACTAGTTTAGGTATAATTTTAATTTAATGTAACTGTGATTTTTTGTGTGTATGGTTGGTTACACTGCGTTTACTGATAACTGGTTATTTACATCTGTACATGTGTACAGTCTAATCTTCCACCATGTCCAACACGGAAGAACTGAGCAAAATTTTAACCGAAAACTTTACTGATGTCAAAAATGAGACTCTTGGTAAAATACCTGCTACGCCAGAAGGAATGGCTGTGGCTTATGGAAGTTTAATATTAATGGCATTATTTCCAATCTTTTTTGGATCAATTAGGTCTGTAAAACACCATCATGAACAGAAGGTATGTACTAGTGTTTTACGTGATAGTTTCTAACTATTTTAATTTAAATTTATATTTGGCATTAGTTGCACACCACTCTTTCTTCCAACCATCATTTTTCTAGTTTGATAAGTAATACAATGTTTCAAATTATAACTGCAATATGTGTTCATGATTTTTAAAATGTATGGCTTTACTTTGTTATTTAAGGTTTTATATTTTGTTTTAATATTAAATTTTAACTTTTACATGTTCACATTTATATACATTTTGTGCATTTTTATTCCCATATTGGATATGCTTTGATGTCAATGGTTATCAAGCTTGATCTATTGATATTGTATTGTGGTTTGAGATTAAATTCTATGTTGTCTGTTTAAATTTGAGGTATATAATGGAACTACCATATTTATATATTTTTGTACTAAATTAAATTTTGAACTTCAAACCAGCGGTTTTTGGTTTTTTAAATTTAGTTTCAATATGAATTTTAGTGTAATTTTCTGATACAATGAAAAAATTAAAAATTGAGAGACTATTTTACATAAAAAAAAAAAAAGAAAAGAAGAAAGATTTATATAATTTAATATAAGATTTATATTTTCCTCCTCCTCCTTTCGTTCATAGAAAGCACCACATATATGAATTCCTCAGAAACATGAACCATTCCAACTGACACAGCAAGAAAACTTGTCTAGCTGTGGGGTATTTAGGTTACAACATCTTGCAAATAACGCAACAAGGGAAAAAAGTCTAGGAACTCCTTAACATCCTTTACTTCATTGAGACAACAAGCTGAGTTTGTATGGACATTTTTTGAAGATACCGATAGGCAAAAAGAGTGCTTCACATGTACCACATGGAAGTAGGAAGAGGGTCAAATGGAAAATAGATGGAGGGGAAGGTCTTAGGCAGAGAAATATATATATATACATACACATTTTTAAATTCTATTAACACCTAAAATATTTTTCTTTATATAAGGATATATATATATATATATATATTATATATATATATATATATATATATATATAACACACATTTCCTTATATAAAGAAAAATATTTTAGGTGTTAATAGAATTTAAAAATGTGTGATGAGCACCATCGTGTGAATTAATGGTGAATAATTACGCGATTGTGTAATAACTCCCTAACATGCAGAGGCAAAATGGTTTGGTGTAAAATGAACATTTAGTTCAATAAGTTGATTGATTTATTTTATATTACACTATCTTGAATTCCTTAGAGATTGGGAAACCTTAAACTTCTCATGACGAAAACAAATGGAGAATGACGATTTAAAAACATCCAATCATCAAGAATTATCAGTTTTTAGGATAAAAATTTATTTTACTGTTACTTAATTTGTAAAGAAAAGAATTATGGTTGGAAGAGTCTCGATGTCTTGTGTGTTCCCTGACCATCTCTAGTTCCAAAAAATTTTGGACATCTTCATCTACTAAGTGTGCCATAACATAAAGCATACTCATTCCATGTTATTTCTTACCATTTTAGGTCTAATTGTTCTGTTACATTTTTTATCTCATGTGTCATAACTTATCACTTCAATATAATACTTGTTTTATTAAAAGTTTGTTGATTCAACCTTACCCCTTGAGGTTTAAGGTAGTGATGGATATTTGATCGCTTTTTGATAAATTCAGAAAACACATAATAATGTCTAAATTATTGGTAAACAACTTTCCTTACGAAAAGTTGTCTAAAATCTGAAAAAAAAGGTAGTCTAGTGGTAGATTAGGGAAATATGGGGGGATATGGTAGCACTTGAAAATCCGACTCCTTTAATTTATGCACTATCTGTATTGATCAGGTCTCTTCTTGTTTACCAGTGCTGGCTGTTGCTTGATCAAATTTTCAGGCATTTGTTCAATTTCTTGGCAATATGATGTTGAATTAATTTTTTTCCCCTTTAAAAGAAAAGACCTTCTACTGTAACTATTAACTTTTTCGGATGGAAATTCTATTTTGGCAAGTGCCTACGAGGCTGATCTGTATCTAACCATTGACTTGATTGGTGTAAATTATCATACTAGATTCATAGTCCGTGAGCCAGCAATCAAAAATGCATCCTCTTTATACCAAAATTTTTAGTATGTTTTATGCAAAGCATCTATCATAGTTAAGCAAAAAATACACGTCTGCCATCTCAAAACGGGTGGATTACAAAATGGTAGTCATTCAAAAAGAGAATATCACAAAATATCACTCTTTTCTAACATAATTATGGTTCCTATCATGGAAACGGCTTATCCTATGAGAATAATCGTCACCAAGTAAATCATCAAGTATTTAATAAGCTTTCATTTAAGTACTAAAAGACATTTTTATGTCTAATATTCAACGATATAGTGGTATAATAAAAAAAAAACTTTGCAGAAAACGAGATGTCACTCTTTTCTAACATTATCATTGTTACTATTATGGAAACGGCTGATACTATGGGGATAATCATTATTAAGTAAATTATCAAGTATTTAATAAGCTTTTATTGAGTGGTAAAAGACATTTGTATATTCAATATTCTATGATTAGAGGTATTACAAAAAAAAAAATCGGGAAAATAGATATTACTCTCTTCTAAGATTCATATGGTTACTATCATGGAAACCACTCATCCTATGGGAATAAACATTATTAAGTAAATCATCAAGTATTTATTAAGCTTTCATTTGAGTGGTAAAAAACATTTATATATTCAATATTCAATGATTAGAGGTATTACAAAAAAATAAATACTTTTTCGGAAAACTAGATATCACTATTTTCTAAGATTATTATGGTTACTATCATAGAAACCACTCATCCTATGGGAAGGGAATAAACATTATTAAGTAAATCATCAAGTATTTAATAATCTTTCATTTGAGTGGTAAAAGACATTTCTATGTCCAATATTCATTAATATAGAGGTATTACAAAAAAATAAATACTTTTTCGGAAAACTAGACATCACTATTTTCTAAGATTATTATGGTTACTATCATAAAACCACTCATCCTATGGGAAGGGAATAAACATTATTAAGTAAATCATCAAGTATTTAATAATCTTTCATTTGAGTGGTAAAAGACATTTCTATGTCCAATATTCATTAATATAGAGGTATTACAAAAAAATAAATACTTTTTCGGAAAACTAGATATCACTATTTTCTAAGATTATTATGGTTACTATCATAGAAACCACTCATCCTATGGGAAGGGAATAAACATTATTAAGTAAATCATCAAGTATTTAATAATCTTTCATTTGAGTGGTAAAAGACATTTCTATGTCCAATATTCATTAATATAGAGGTATTACAAAAAAATATTTTTTTTGCAGAAAACGAGATATCACTCTTTTCTAACATTATTATTACTACTATCATGGAAACCGCTCACCCTAAGAGGATGATTGTTATAA
Source organism: Piezodorus guildinii (assembly GCA_023052935.1). Taxonomy (NCBI): domain Eukaryota; kingdom Metazoa; phylum Arthropoda; class Insecta; order Hemiptera; family Pentatomidae; genus Piezodorus; species Piezodorus guildinii. Next base: position 58,188,226 of record CM041295.1, read on the forward strand.
AAATTAATATAGAAAATTAAATCACCTTTAATTTGAGTTGTGAAACACGTCTGTATGACGAATAGTTACAGAGATATGGTTCTTACAAAAAAACGGAAACCGAGAGACTTATTATTTTCGTCATAATTTGGTTATATATTAATTTGTTGAAATCAAATGCAAACCGCTAATTCTAACAATATAATGGCAATAAACTGCTTTATAAGGTATAAAATTAGCTTTAATTTGAGTAGTAAAAGAAATCTGTAGATCTAATACTCACCGACATCATGTCAGTGCAATGGTTATATGGGTCATTTGTCCCTAAAAATCCAATTTTGAAACACGTCTGCTGCGGCTTCCCACCCACTTTTGTGTGGCAGACTAGCATTTTTTGGGTCATATCATTGCCTAGTATTATGAGGTCAAAAGGAAAATTGTGGTCAAATGAATCAGAATTAAAATAATAATAATTATATTAGAAAAGAGTGATATCTCGTATTTTGCAAAAATATATATATATATTTTTTTTTTTGTAATACCTATATATTGTTGAATACTATCCTCTTTTGTAACTGGCAAATTGGCAGACGTGTAATTTTTGCTTGCTTTTCTGCATAAAACATACTAAAAATTTTGGTAAAATGGGTTGCATTTTTCGTTACTGGCTCACGGACTATCACTTTTCGTCACAAGGTATTACATGACCAAGAAATGTTTTTTTTTTTGAACAGCAAGCAAAGAAACACACATCTCTAATGTTTCAACGCTAATGTTCGTAATTCTCGTATTGGACCTAGGAGTTAAGCTTTTTATTTAGCTATTTATTGCTGGTATTCTTTAAAATAAATCAGCAGTGTATGAATAGCTCCCTATATTAGGTAATCCGTTGTTTAAAATGTTAAAGAATACTTTAATGTTGGTATTATGTTAACCAGTTTATCTATGTAACACCATTATATGTTCTATTGAGAAAAATGAAAGCTTTGGTTGTGTAACTATTGTAGAATAAGCATTATTTATTCCTTGAATAATTATGTCTGTAAAATTGCTTATTAGCTTCCATACGTATTAAAATGTAAAATATGACTTTTTTTAATTAGTTATTGTTAAATGTTTTAAATGACAAGAAAATATTTTAATTTAAAAGCAATTTTTATTCAACAATTTTACAATGGGGACATTAATAATAGTGATTTGCTACTACATTCATACAATATTTACAGAAAATATAGGTAAAGTAAAATTTTACTTGGCGTGCGGGTGACCGTAATCATGATGGCAGTTCCACCAGGGTCAGGTGTTTTTTCATTGCATATCTGTTGGGCTGACCCCTGTGAATACCTCAAATGAAAAATATTAGATGTATAAAATATTTATGCAGTGAAATATTTTCATATTCCCTTTTGTTTAATTTACAGATAATACACACACTTCAATTCTTTCTTTACAGGGACTTAACATTAATGGTAAATGATTTTGTTACTGAAGCCAAGGGAAATTCTTAAAGTAATAGGAATGCTAAGTAGTAAAATGTTGGTATAATGATCATTTGGGATGTCAAAAGTTAGTCGTTTGTAAAAATAAATAAATATATTTAAAAGATGTATATTTGTTCAAGGATTATATCACTTTTCAATTATTTAAGTATTAATAGTTTTGTATATGTTTTAATCTGTATAACATTTTTATTTTTACAGTCTCTCACTGAAAAACCTGAAACTATGACACAAGCTGATGCTGCAATGTTTCCTCTTATTGCCAGTGCAGCATTGTTTGGGCTGTATATTTTCTTTCAGGTAGTGTTTAAAGTATTTAAGGTTTATAATTTTGTTTATGTTATGTTATAATTTAATCCTCCTTTTGTTCTGACATTATTAAGAAACTTCATTGTAGCATAAAATTACATCTTACTATTTGTTAACGATGGTTGAATATGGTAATTGGGAAAAAATAATTAAAAAAATGTATGTAACAATTGTATCAATTATATTTGAAAAATTTGAAGATACTATTATTTATGTTACAGATCATTGTAGAGATAAATCACACTCCTGTAAATTGAAGTAAAAATAATTATAACCCATAAATTCAAAGATAGAAGCTGTCCACTTTAAAATTTTTTTATGATCAGTAGGAGAAAGAATCTTTTAACGAAAGAGCTGCTTGAAGCTTTTGGTTTAATTACAGAAGACCAGGAACATTGGGAAATAAAGTAGGTATCGTACACATGGTGTTTCATTTTGTTCTGTCGCACTCTTCTTCTTATGGTGTGATACCATTGTGCTGAATTTCTTCTCCTCAACTATCCTGGTTTATTTTACTTTTGATGAAGATTCTGAAGTTCTTTGATCTTTAAATGAAACTTCCTGTGTTATATTTTCCTAGCCACTCTATTTGGTCTCACTGAGTTGCGAAGATCAATTTGAAACATCTTAAATATCTTTTCAAATAATGGTCAAAAACAGTTGCTACTGTTGCTGCCCTACTAGCAGTTTCACATTTCTTGTCCATTAATTTAATCTTACTACAGTTTATTTGCAAATTACTGCATAATTATGTAGTTACTTTTGTTATTATCAAATGGATATACCTCACTTGTTCATGTTTCTTTTCTCTAAAATATCTTGCTATTCTCTGCCAAATTCTTGAATATTTTTATGTTATAAACAATTAATGTGTTTGTTTAATCATTATTTATCTAAATTAATGAAATAATTTTGAAATGTGTGTATTACAACTTTATTTCATGAGGAAAAGAGCTAAGAGATATATCAGAAGTATTGAAATTGATGAAATATATTAGCTATGATTACTAAAGTGAAATTATTTGTGTGCACTCAAAGAGTATGTTCTGTTTTTTTCACAATAATATTAGTTGTATGATGGAGTAGGTTTACATTCCTCATTTCAAACTTTTTGCATAGTTATATGTTGTTTAATGTGGTATTTGTATTGGCGTGGATAGTATTTTTATGGTGGAAAGAATCTTAAGCAAGATTTTTTTTTGTTTGCCAACCTCCAATGGCTACCCATGTCTCGCCAACTGGTTTACCCCTTCATTAGGCTTGGAAGTGTCCTTACAAATTTTAATCCTGACACTCTGATTTAAAGACAGCTGTAAATCAGTTTTAATGATTCTTATATTGTAGTTGTGTAGGAGGTGAATATAAGGAATCTTAGTCAATGAGGTTTTGGGTGGTCGCCCCTAATGGACGATCTTGATTCACTTATTTATCACTTTTAGCTTTAGTAAGTTTCTATTGCAAGCTCTAACTTGATCGGATACACTGACCCATTTTATTTTTTGTTAGGACTAAGGAATATGAAGAACTAGTGCCTATGCTCCTCTTTCAAACATTTCAATGCTTGTAGTTTTTTAAGCTGAAGTACATTCATATCTCACTAACAAGACTGTAGTGCTTAAGGTAGTATTAATGTCTTAGCTGGTCTTGTGTTGTGTTTTTTGAGATGATTAATGCTTTGTTTAAATAAGTGGTACTTTCTTCCATTTTTCTACTAAAAAGTATCCAATCAATTTTTAAGCTTAAGATTGTTGTATTAATGAAAAAAAAAATTTCTAACACATGAAACCAATACTTAAGTTTTTTAAATTTTAATATTAAAAAAAAAATATTTATATTTACAACTGTATCATATAGCACATCTAGTAAATAGGCTAAAAGAAAATAAACATAAACAAGACTTGTAGAGAAGCTACCCATCGGCAGCTTCTAAAATTATTTTAAACTAGAAGGTCTCGGGGCCATCTTCTTTTCAGATGCCTCGGGGAATTATCAGGGATTGAAGAGGAAGCTAGAATAGAAACTAGTGGGTTAAAGAGGGAATGGAGTTTTTCATGGAAGGGTTCTTACCTGGTTGAATGGACAAAACATTAAGTATTACATTAAATTCTATTATTACTCCTAGTTTCATCACTCATTTTCCCCCACTTATACTATGGATGTGTGGCATATGGCGGCCTCTCGAAGGTACTCGAGGGCAGATTGAGAAGGATTATGAATTGCTTTTTTAGATTTGTGTTCGGTATCTCGAGACGGTCGCATGCATCACACCTCTACGACGAGTTAAAGTGGTTATCCCCAACCTTTGGAAGACAATATTTCCTTGGATCATTCCTTTATCAAATCATTAACTCCCACTATCCATTTTATGTCTACAGCATTCTGGTCTTTTTAAATTTAAATCCTCTACCCATCACCAGGAAACAAGATCCTGTCTGTCCGACCTCCACACTCCTTTCCATAGAACCAAAAAATATGACTGCTCCTTTTTAGCCCATTCCACTGCCTTATGGAATATTCTCCTTTCAAACATCTGTCATGCTGCTTCCCTATCATCGTTTAAATCCCTCCTCTTTTAATACTCTCTTTCTCTTCAGTCAGATGTAAGCTAATTTTTATTTTGCCAACTTATGTAAGGTGAATTTTACTTTAACGCACTTACTTTAATGAGATGTAAAAGTTACATTTTATGTTTATTCTTATATATTTATTTCTAGAATTTGTAAATAGAGATGGTACTATGACCCTTTGCTCTTTTTTTTCTTTTTTTTTTTTTTTATTCTTGTGTTATTTAATTGTAGTTATATATTGTTTTTATAGGTCGGTAATTTGTGTCTTGGGAAAATGGAAAATAAAAAGAACAAACCTTGGTTCGACGGGGATTGTTAAAATATGTGTGAAAAAAGAAAAAATGCTAAGCTAAATTTGTTAAATAACCCAAACGTTAATAACATGGCTTACTTCCGGGTAGTAAAAAATGAGACTTTGAAATTCTTAAAAAATAAGAAAAGAGAGTATCTTAAAGGCTAAATAGAATAGAAAAAAAAAATATTCTGGGACTAGGTCCTCTAAGAATAACAGTTAATGAACATTTTGAATATATAATATGTCTGGCAACAGACAAAAAAACATGATTAATTATTATTTACAATGATTATTTAAATTTACAATGAGGGAAAATACTATACGTGAGAAATAACAAAGAAATTAATACAAAAATATATATATCTTCTAGATTCTATCTTCTGAGAAAATAAAATTTTATTTAAACAATAGCAAATTAAAATTTGGGCTGTAAACAGTAATCTTCATTCATTCAATGTAGATTTCTAGATAGAATTGACATATCACATTTGCTGATCATCTATTTGGGATGACAGAAGGTATAGGAAAAATTGGGATTTGAATGAGTATAAAGAGGCAGCATGGTGGATATGGATTGGTAGAGAATTCCAGAGTGTGGTAGAGCGAACAATAAAGGAATGATCAAAAGTGTTGGTTCTGTGGGTAGGAGGGTAAAGGTCAGAATGTCGCGATCTAGTTTCAAGACAGTGGATTGAGGATTTAAATTTAAGGAGACTGTGGATGTAGGAAGGATGCTGGGAGTTAATAGTTTGGTAGAGGTATGATCCAAAGAAATATTGTCTGCGGGTTGAGGGGAGGAGCCACTTTAATTCACCGTATAAGTGGGTAACATGGGACCTCCCTGAAGTACCGAAGACAAATCTTAAGAAAATATTCATAATGCGCTTAAGTCTATCTTCAAGCACAGCAGGGAGGCCATCATACACCGCAAAACAATAGTCAAAGTGGGGGAAAATGAGTGAGGATACGAGGAGCTTACGATTGGATAGGGGAAGAAAATGACGGGAGCGATGGAAAAATTTAAGAGTACTGATAGTTTTTCAGGAGATTTGGGCAATATGGGGTTTCCAGGAGAGGGATTGGTCGATGGTGATACCTAGGTTTTTGACCGTGGAACTGAATGTAATTGGGTAATTATTAAGGATAAGACTTGGAAAGCTTGTATTAGATTTGATAAGGGAATTGGAACCTATTGCTATTGCTTGCATCTTCATGGCATTTAGCTTAAGTTTATTCAGATTTCCCCAGGTGCTGATTCTATCCAGGTCCTCCTGAATTTTCAAAAATGCTGCTAGTGTCTCAGAGAGGGAGAAGGATAGGTAGATCTGAAAATCATCAGCGTACAAATGGTGGGTGGGAGCAATGATGGATAGAGTTGGAAAGGTCATTGATATAGGAGTTAAAAAGGAGAGGAGATATACTTGAACCCTGGGTCACACCTGCCGAAAGGGCAAGAAAGAAAGATAGAGGATGATTAGGAATGGTGACAGCTTGGGTTCTACCAGAGAGAAATGAGTGAAACCAAGGAATAGTGCTGTTGGAAAAGGATAGGGATTGTAGTTTGGAGAGAAGGATGGAGTGGTCCATGGAGTCAAAAGCTTTTGAAAAGTCTAGAAGTATTAGTACGGTCAGTTTCTTTTCATCCATAGCAGTAGGTATGTCGCTGGTGATTTTGAGGAGAGCGGATTGTGAGGAAAAGCAAAATTCTAAATAATAGAAATAGAAAAACATAGAAGCGAAAATAACGTAAGAGAGATGTACAAAGGTATAAACAAATCGCATAAAAGATTTGAACCCCCTATTGAATGCGGTTAAAGATGCAAATAACAATATAATTGCGGATCCGACTGAGATATTAAATAAATTTAAACAGCACTTTGACGGCATTCTAAATACGGTAAATAATAATCAATCTCCTCACTCTTAATATCAGAGCACTGAACCATGGATAGACGCACCGAGTAAAGATGAAGTCGAAATGGTGATAGGAAAATTAAAACGTTATAAAGCTGCAGGAAATGATAATACCACGAGTGAATTAATCAAGGTGTGTGGAGAAGCGGGCGTTTCCAAATTACATGCTTTAGTTAAAAAGATCTGGTAAAATGAAAACATGCCTGAAGAATGGAAAGAATCAATACTAATTCCGATTAAAAAAAAAGGACTGAGGACGGATTGTAACAACTATCGTGGGATCTCTCTTCTTCCTGTATGTTATAAAATATTCTCTTCAATACCAATTAGCGGAATCACGGAATGATACTTAAAAGAGAGATGGGGTGGTAGGAGGATGGATACTCTGGTGGCTTGCTTTTGACAATGGAGAATTTCTATGGGATTTAAATAATTTATTAAGACTGCCCTACACTGTAGACACCATTCTAAAGAGTTGGCGTTTCACCATACCCATGCCATTGAAATATTGCCTATTCATCATTGAGCATGAGTATTGTGTGTTTATTTCTATTTTTTGTTTTGGGTGGACGCAATCATTATACAATGAGAAGCTATAATATTACTGTGCATAATGTATTATAAAATATCAATCATCCGAATTTATGGCAGTGTCTCGTTATATGAGGGAACTGGAGTTGTTGAATGGTGGTCAATGAACTTTTGTCAGTGAAAAACATCCCATTCCTTCAGCTTCCTCCACTATGAATGATCAAAATGTTATTTTCTTAATCCTCTTGAGTTTGTCCGATTATCAGATTGGTTGTTATAAATTAAAAAATAAAATTACTAATATAAATTTTTACATTTACTTTTAGAGGTTATTGGTGTTATATGATAATGCTAATGATTTTTTTTTTTAATATCAGTTATTTGTGAAGTCTTATTGTTGCATTAAGACTAATGTAATTGCATTATTGTTGCATAAGGAAAGAGACTGGGTAGTCTCAGTCACTGGGTATTTATCTAATCGGCAATTACAGTTTTTTTTTCATTCTCGGCTTTGTTGATTTTTATTCTCTTGATAGTCAGTTCAGCAGATGATTACTGAGAATTACCACCTCTTCACAGCGTTGCTTAGCTTGACCTCCTTCATCTTTGCAACAGGTTTTGAGGTCCCTGGTAAGTTACTTTTGTTTTGTTTTTCTGCAGCTTTGTCAGGCTTGAAGATCTCATTGTACCCTAAAACTGTAAGAGTCAGTTCCTAAACCCATTATTTCCCTCTTTAGAGGGACATTCAGGTGAATTTGGGGTTTGTTGGATTTTAAATCAGGTCTGGGTGTGATGGAGCACCCTTTCCTACTACTTCCAATGCCTATACCCATCACATTTAGGATTCTAACCTGTTGTATCTTTAACAATTCCCAAAGATAGTTTATATAGTAAGTCAGACACTGAAGCATGAAGCAGTTTTTAGGAGATATATCTTTCAAAGAGAGATATTAATGTCAATTTGTAGTTGAGGCTTATTTTATTCGCACTGAAAATGAAGGTTGTTAAGTATCTTTGCCGATGCTACTACTTTTAATATATTCATACAATTTGGGTCTCTAGGTTCTCCTAGTATGTGTTCAGGAGACTATTTTTATACACCCTTTTGTGACTTTACCTGTGTCTTCTTCACTTTTCTTTGGATTTTAGTGAGAATAAATACTACAGGCATGATTAGTTTCATTGGTTTGTAAAGAAAGGTTGAACAGTGAGTTGAGTTGGGTACTAAATGTTGGTTATTCTATAGAGAGAGGCTGAAGTTGAATCTTGTTTTGGCAAGCCAAAATCAATTTCATGTGAAATGGGAAGGAAGGAATCTTAGCCCTCTTACTCTAGATATAGTTGTTTAGTTACCCACAGGATAATCTGTTCTATCTGATTTGCTAAGAATATTAATCCCCAAATTAAAAAAAAGAAATTTAAGGAAACCCCATATTTATTTTCATCACTAAGTCTCCAGTTTGCCCCTTATCATATTCAGAAATACCCTAGTTTTTAATAAGTTGGAAGGAGTGTGATTCCAAATCGGTTATTATTTTAGTCTCCAGTACCTTTTAAAAACTTGAATAAGTTTTTATTCTTTCCATATTTCTAAAAATATAACAGAAATTTATTTTGTTACAGGAAGTTTGGCTTCCTTGCAGGAAAATAATAAGTTTTTTATAAAATGTTTTTTTCTTATTAATTTGACTACACTATTTTAAAGAATTCGAACATCTATAAATAAATAAAAAAAAAACAGTTTTATTTCTTTACCATTAAATATTATTGTAGTTTTATGAATGATTATGACAATATCCAGGAAACACAATGCAGTAAATCCTTGTATTCAGATACAATTCTCTCCTCTTAGAAGAAACCAAAATTGAATATGTTGATTTTTTCCTGTAGACTCTGCATTGAATTACTCTAGACCTCTTAAGGGAAATAACTTGGTTATGATGAACTTAAAAGACATAATACTATAATAAACCTTTCATTGATATTTTATTATTAAGTTATTGTATTATTTAAATGGTTGGACTCTGTCAAAACAAACTAAAGCTCTATTCTAGTTGATTGATGAATTGGAAGAATAATTCATCTAATCTCAAGTTATATTTTAAATAGTATAACATTGTTTTTGAAGACTTAAAGGTTTTTTTTTTTTTTTTTAAATTATGAATTATTAGCAAACAGAAAGATCTAAACATGTTTTGTAACTCTATGCAATTGTAGTACATTTATACTTCAAGTATTGTTCAACAAAGACAGTCCTAGGTTAAGATGGTCCTTCTAAAAATTTTCTTTATTAAAAACTTATTGTACCTTTCGGGAACTTAAGGGCCATAATTATCTTATAAATTATTATTCATCTTACATATTTGTAATCCTATTAATTGGTTCTTTGCTCAAGACTGTGAGAAAAAGAGCCTCTACCATGTCAGTCAGCTTATAGCAAACCCTTACCAGACTGTAATGGGAGAATTTTTTCTCTTTGTTTGTTTAATGAAAATTATAATGAAACTCGGTCATTAAAAAAAAAAAAAAAAAAATGAGGTCACAAGATAAATAAATAACTCAAAGCAATTCGTCCTTGCAGTAAGATGGAGGTGCTAAAACCCTAAATATTATACCATAATTTTCTCATTTTACTTTGATGGAAGGGTGTCTGTATTGTTTTTATATAGATTATTCAATTTTATCTATATTTGGACATAATGATCTTAGTTATAATTCTCTGATGAATATCTGGTATCATTAAGTTTTGTATAGTGAGGGGTATCTGTATTGCGATTTATTATCCAGCTTAGTTACAATTATTGCCTGTAAAAGGGAAAAAATCTACAGGTTTCTTGATTTAAAGACATTTTGTGAATTGGAAGTTTGTTTTGTCTTTTATTGTCAAATAAGAAATTAATTTAATTTATATAACCATATGTCAATTTAGAATGTTACCATAACATTAAAAACATGTAGTTGATAAGTATAATTGCAATTATAGAATAATAATGTTAAAAATACTTCTTTCACTTAGCTTTGAGTATATATATATATATGTAATAACTTATTTTCAATTTATTTTTTTTGTTTATTATAAACAATAACTTAATATATTATGAATTATTTACTTTTAATTTCTAATATCCTTTTCTGTGCATTTAAATATTTATCTATTTACATTTATCAAAATGTTTGTTTACTTTCACTTTCAGACTATTTTACCTTAACTGAAAGGGAACCATTAAAAATTATCAAAAGTATATTATATTAATAAGTTATCCATAAAAATTATTAGTTATTTAATATCTGTTTCAGGTTCCTTATCTGTATTAATAATATATAATATATATATATTATATATATATATATATATATATATATATATTTTTTTTTTTTAATTAAATTTTTATTAAAATTAATTATTTTATGATTAAAGAATTGCCTCATTAATCCTGAGGTAATTATATGAAAAGTTATTTTGACTTATTTTTTTATGAATTATAATTCCATTTAAGAAATTGAACTATCACTGCCACTGTGTATATTTTTAAAACTTAATCATCATAAATATTTTAATCCACAAGTAAACAATCAAAATTTTTGCCAGCATCATTTCTTAAATCTTTAAGTATAGAATAAACTAAGATATACATATACATAAGATATACATACATAATAAGAATATATAAGATATACATACATATCATTTCCAAATCAATTGTAACCTTTTCCATTTCAAATGCAACCATTTCCAAAATAAATAAAACCCTTTCCAAAGCTGATGTAACCATTTCTATTTCAAATATAACCTTTTTTTTTACTTAAATGCTCTATTTCGTCTATTTATTTATTATAAATAATTATTTAGTTAAATAATTTAAATATATTTTATTGGATTTTTTTCTGTTTGTTTTTTAGATAGTTTAGCTCAAGGTTAAGTGCTTATTTAAACCAGCTGAAAGTTTTGGAAATAAATTATCAATTTACTTTTAAAATATTTATTGATTTTAATTATACTTAATATAATTACAATTAATATGATTACAAAGGCTTAAGGTTTTCGAAAATAAGGTACTGCATAAAATATTTGGTCCGAAGAGAGATGAGACCACTGGGGAGTTTAGAAGGTTGCACAATGCGGAATTGCGGAGTTTGTACCCTGTGAATATAATTGAGTTGATAGCATCACGAAGACTCAAATGGTGTAACGTCTCTATTTACATTATATAATTATTTATTTAAATAAGTGCTAGCCCAGCAGAGGGGGAGTGAGTAATAACCATTTTTAACTTGAAACTTCTTTATTTTCACATCAGGTAATTGAACCTAAAAGGTTACAATACAATTTTATAATAAATCACATTTAGAAAGTTTACTGTACACAAAAAAAAAAATTAAACGTCAAAGATAAACTTACCCCTATGGGTTCAATATTCATTAATAAATCAAAACCAAACTAATATAATAAACATGTATCACAAACTGAACAAGACTAAGATACATAACCAATAACACCATCAATTTTTTTGTAACCTCCCTTAATTTAAATACTTTTTAATTAAAAGATCAGCTGATTTCATCAGAACGAAGGTTTGTTCCAACTCTAGTTTTTGTCGCTGTGACAATGGGCGCAAATAGTAAAGTTGTTGGGTTCGGTGAGGAATGGATTTCGAGAAAGTTGGTATTCACTGAACCGACTGGTAGGCGTCCGAAAAGTGGGCCGAAACGTCGATGAGAGGATTGCGTTAAGTCTGATCTCGGGGGCTTGGGCTTGACCGGCGAACATTGGACGAGTCTGTGCAGGCGAGGTTTGGTGGTATCGGCATTGAACCTTCGGGTTCGGTAAGCCTATTATTATATATATATTGATTTTAATATTTCAGGGAGGATGGGTGAGAATTAAAATGATCAAGTGATTCTTTTTTTTTAGGTTTTCAAAGTTGCTAATTTTGAATTAACTCATTTTTAAACAATAAAATGTTTTCAAGCTTATGCATTTTTATTATATACATTGCATTAAATTTTAATAAGGCCATCTTTATTAGGAATCAGAACCCCCAAAACACAACAATCAGTCCCTATATCAAGTTATATATCAATATGAACGGTGAGTTGAAATGTATAAGTGCAATGAAACATCTAGTTAAAAAAATGTCTGAACTCTGGAAAACCCACTTTAGATGGCCTTATTAAAATTTTATGAAATGTATTTAATTTAAAAAAAAAAAAGGGAGCGGCGTGGTCTAGTGGATAGAGCACTAGTCTGCTGTGCTCCGGGTCCTGGGTTCGAATCCCGGCTGTGGCAGAAATATTATTTATTCTGTTAATTCAGTCGGGGGGCGACCCTAGGGTATGGAGACCCTCCTGGGGCAGACCCAGCCTCTATAAAGTGGGTACCCAAATTAATTGGGGAAAACCTGGCTGCTGAGCGTGATTAAGGCCTAATCACCTCATTGCACTGCCTTTGGCCTAGAAACAGTACGAATCTCTATATGCCCAAGACCCTTCATGGGTTGTAGTGGTACAGGTTTTTTTTTTTTTTTGTTTTATTTAATTTAAAATGCATATGCTTGAAAAAATGTGTATGTTTAAAAATGAGTTAGTTCAAAATTATTAACTTTAGAAATGTAAAACAGAATCCCTTGAGTATTTTAATTCCCAACCCCTTGAATTAATTCCTTGAAAAATTAAAATCAATAACTATTTTAAAAATAAATCAACAACTATTTTATTTCAATTTGTTAAAATTAGCAATTAACATAAATTATCTAAAAAACAACAACAAAAAATGCTGTATATAATATTTAGTTAATATATCAAAATTATTATAAAAGAAAAACAAAATTAAAATTATTTTTCAATTAACAATAAATAAGATTAAGCATTTAAGTCAAGAAAAAGGTTTCAATTAATTGGAATCTAAAAGGTTACATTTAAAGTAGATAAGGTTAGATTTGAATTGGAAATGGTTAAATTAGCTTTGGAAAGGATTACATTTGCTTTGCAAAAGGTTACATTCGGCTTAAGAATGCTATAAAAAAGCTTCTTTTTATTATTTTTAGATTGACATTTCAGAAAAGAATAGTTACTTATGGTTGAATGTTTGTTATGGATGTGTTTAAAGCCTGAGGTCGTTTCAATCATATTCATTAATGATATTTTTTTATTATATTATAATTATATTATTTTTGTTCATTTTCATTAACTGTTAGTTTCTAAGACTGTAACAGTATCATTATTTATTTAATTATTTTATTTTCCATTTCAGATTTTTTCAAAAGATTATATTAATCTTCTTCTAACTGGATATTTCTTTGTTCTTGGTGTATTAGCATTATGCCATTTGGTGAGGTAAGTTACAACAAATTTTCTAATGTTTATTGTTCATTAGTGTCTGAGGATGGTTTAATGGTGGTTGGAAATTCTTGGTCAGACACATTAATTTAAAGTTATTTGGTCTTAAAATAATAAAAAAAAAAAAACCTGTACCACTACAACCCATGAAGGGTCTTGGGCTAAGTACATATAGAGATTCGTACTGTTTCTAGGCCAACGGCAGTGCAATGAGGTGGTTAGGCCTTAATCGCGCTCAGCCGCCAGGTTTTTCCCCAATTTATTTGGGTACCCACTTTATAGAGGCTGGGTCTCTGCCCCAGGAGGGTCTCCATACCCTAGGGTCGCCCCCCGACTGAATTAACAGAATAAATAATATTCCGCCACAGCCGGGATTCGAACCCAGGACCCGGAGCACAGCAGACTAGCGCTCTATTTCACTAGACCACGCCGCTCCCTTGCGTAAAAATAATAAAGTTTTGTTTATAATTACTTCTGGAAAGGCTGTCTTATATAAAGTGAACCCTCTTAATGTCTTGCTGACTTTTTAAGCATTTAAACTGTCAATTTGAACCTTGCAAGGATGAATAACGCTGCACCCCCATGGAGAGTGATTGTTGAGCCGTTATACAGATAAGGATAGTGGGAAGACCAAGTTTGCGCTGGCAGGATTGTATGGCTGCTGATACAAGTAGGCTGATGTTAGGAACTAGAGAGCTGCAGCTGAGAAATTATGCCCGAGCAAGCCTAGTCTCAGATGATTGGGAAATAGCACCTATAAATAATGAACTGTTACAATTAAGTCATGAGCTCTTTTATCTAAATAACTTTTTCCTGGTGGATGAAGTAGGAAGTCAATGTCAAATTGTTGGACATTTTTTTTTTCATTGTTGCTGAAATCAACAATTGTTGCTCAAATTAAACCAAAATATGATGGCAAAAGGTTGTAGTGACGAGATAAATGAATATATAAAAGCTGACATTAAAAAATAATCTAAAAATAAAATTAAAGCTTAATAAAAGTAATCAAAAATAAGATTAGGAATACTTAAAAAGTTGAGTTGGATTATAATAAACTAATAGTAAAAATTATTAATAGCTGGAATGCTATAAAAAAAAGTTATATAATTTTTTATCAAAGTTGAATTTGAATCTGCAGCCGATTTGAAGAACTTATTAAAGGGCAGAAGGGACTCCAAGCCGTAGTGAAATCAGCCTATCAAGGGGTAGAAGACCCTGAAATCAAGCTTAAGAAATCAAGCTCCCATAGCATAGCCGCTAATCATAGTTCGCCATAACTAAATACATATATATATATATATATATATATATATATATATATATAATATATATATATATATCCAGGTGTAGAAGTATGGAACCGGAATTTTCCTATAGATGGTGCTCGCTATCAGTTTAAAGTCCATAAGATCGCTTCTGAAGCGCCATCTTCTTCTTCTAACAGCTGACAAAGTTTGTCAACACACATTAACCTAAGTTTCATACACCGGTATATTTTTCCATAACCTCAAACATGTCGAGTTTTGTACTGGCGAACTATGATTAGCGGCTATGCTATGGGAGCTTGATTTCAGGGTCTTCTACCCCTTGATAGGCTGATTTCACTACGGCTTGGAGTCCCTTCTGCCCTTTAATAAGTTCTTCAAATCGGCTGCAGATTCAAATTCAACTTTGATAAAAAATTATATAACTTTTTTTTATAGCATTCCAGCTATTAATAATTTTTACTATTAGTTTATTATAATACAACTCAAGTTTTTAAGTATTCCTAATCTTATTTTTGATTACTTTTATCAAGCATTAATTTTATTTTTAGATTACTTTTTAATGTCAGCTTTTATATATTCATTTATCTCGTCACTACAATCTTTTGCCATCATATTTTGGTTTAATTTGAGCATTCATTATTACATTATTTTTTTTATTTTATTTTTTATGTTATCAAGAAATTATTTCAATGAATGTTCTTTATTGCAGCCCTGTTATTAGCTCACTTGTTCCTGCGGCCATACCCAATCTTGATTTCCATTTAAGTTTCGTTCGTGGAAAGGGGCAAAACAAAGAACACTTGATTGACTATGAATTTACGACGTATGATATATTTTGCCTCGGTTGTTGCACAGTTGTTGGTGTTTGGTATCTTTTCAAAAAGGTATGTCTTATTCAAACTATGTTATAATTATAAATGTGAATATTATATATGACATCAAACACTAAATAGATAAAAAGTGTCTTTATGGTGTATTGTTTTCAATAATAGACCTTCATAATAAAATTAAAAAAAAAAAAAAAAAAAAAAAAAAATTGTCCCCCTTTAAGATATAGGATTTTCAAAAAAAAAAAAATGAATGTCCTTAAAAATAAAGTAACGAATATGATTGGTTTGATTAAATTATAATTTTTTGTCATGCATATTGTGTTTTAATTAGAGTCCAGTTCCCTTGAAATTGCACTTGTTATTAATTGCTCTAATAATTAATTAATGAATTCATTAAAACCAAGTGGTTTACTTGTGGCTTCCTGATTAACATACATGAATTTTATTTTGCATAAAACTGTAAATTTTTAACATTTTGGAGTTATTGCACGTATCTATATTTATTTAGCCACACTTACAAAATTTATTTGTTTCTTGAAAATGTAAAAAACAAAAAAAAATTAGGAATGAAAGTTTCATCAAACATTATTTGGCTGTTCATGATAACATTATAATAAAAAAATTATGAAACAATATATG
Organism: Piezodorus guildinii; assembly: GCA_023052935.1. NCBI lineage: Eukaryota > Metazoa > Arthropoda > Insecta > Hemiptera > Pentatomidae > Piezodorus > Piezodorus guildinii. The sequence goes on from CM041295.1 coordinate 58,204,393, forward strand.
CCTGCTTATGATACATTAAATAAATGTATATAACATGGGGTGTATTAAAAAAACAAAAAAAAAAAAACAACAGTTTTTAACCTATATACTATTAATAATAAGAATAGGCCTACAGGACCCGAAGGTTCGATGCCGATACCACCAAATACTGCCTACACAGACTCGTCCAATGATCACCGTTCAAGCCCAAGCCCCTGAGATCAGACTTAACACAATCCTCCCATCGACGCCTCGGCCTTCCTTTCGGTTTTCTCCTGAATTTCATTTTTCTTGTTATCATTGAACCATTTTTTTTTTTTTTTCCATCATTTTATTAGTATTTACAACTGTATTAATAAAAATACATCAAGTAAATGTGATATGTTATATAATACAATGACATGATATGCATGTAGAGAAGCTTCCTATTGGAAGCACTCTAAAAATATTCTAAACTAGAAGGTCCCGGGACCATTTCCTTTTCAGGCGTCTTGGAGGATTATCCGGAATTGAAGAGGAAGAAAGGATTGAAACTAGTGGGTTAGAGTGTGAATGGAGTTTGCCATGAAAGGATTGATACTTGGTATGGGCCAAATCAGTAACAAAGGGAACATTAAGGTCCTTATGGATAAGTTTATTCGTGACAAAGTAAGGAGCGTTGAGGATTTTACAAAGGAGTTTGGATTGTAAGGATTGGATGCGGGAAGAATTTGATGGTTTAGTAGAGCCCCAAAGCTCTACTCCGTAAGTCCAGATTGGTCTTATAATAGATCATTGAACCTAAATACGTAAATCTCTCTACATGTCAACATTTCTAGTTTTTGTCCTTATATATCAATATCACCAAGATCGTCACCGTTTCTGTTAATAATCCTGTATTTTGTCTTATCGGTATTTATTTTGAGCCCTATTTCTTTACCGGTTTTTATTAACGCACTTGTTTGTTGTATAGTTTCTGTGTCTTAGCCTAGCAGTACCAAATCATCGCCGTAACCCAAAACCGGAATTTTATTGCCCAAATTTAAACCTTTCTTGGTACATGTCACCTTTTCTTTGACATATTCTAATGCTAAATTAAATAAAACAGGTGAAAGAAGTCACCTTGTTTCAAACCTCTCGGAGTAATATTGACCGATTCTAACTTTATGGAATTTTTCCGATAAACACATAAATGCAATTCATTCTCAAATTATATTCCATTGTTATCTACCGTCATTAGCCATCTGCTAGCCAATTGCGCAATCCCACACTGTTACCATAATTTAGGATGGCTGTTAAAAAACTCTGACCGCAACTTCATCTTCCACACAATTAAAAAAAAATTTCACTTGAAGAAAATGAGCTATGGATCGAAACAATTAGTAATCTGCTGTGCAATATGTGGAAAATATGGTGGATAAGGCAGGAGTTCGAATCCATGAAGTTCTTTAAACTTTTCTTTGGTTTGACGGGAAATGTGAGGACGAGCATTATCTCGTTGAAATAGAACTCCTTTTCAGTTGATCAAAGCAGGATAACGCTCTGACTACTTGTTGACATCTTAAATCCAAAATACATAGAGCTTCCATTAGGTATAAAATTTCGCCTTCCCTTGGAGAGTAGATGGCAAATATCAGTATCTTTTGACACATCACACTCCTTGGCAAGTTCGCTAGTACTTTTCGACAAATTTGACTCTACAGCTTCTTGCAGATCCTCATCAATATCCATTAATTTTCGCCTGGAGCTCTTCTTCTTTTCTAACGTTGTTTCTCCACTGCTAAATTTTTCAAACCAACACCACACAGTCTGCTGGTCAAGGACACCTTCTCCTTCATATATAATAATTTCATAAGTTGCTTCAGTATCAATTGCTGTAAAAAAATTTTTTTCTAGTAATGCCTTAAAATTACAAGACCCTGATAAATTACAAGGACACTGTCATGTTTCTTGTCTGAAACAAATAACAATTGAGGTTTTTTTTTTTTTTTGAAGAAGTCAAATTAGATTAAACATCCTTAGGGGTATTATTGCTCTAAATTTGTAAGTATTAAAATATTTACAATTCTTTGAAATCTTGAGTTCGATAAAATGGCCTTTTTTTTTATTTTTTTTTTATTTTTTTTTTTTTTATTTATTTTTTTAATTTTTATATATATACACCCCATTATTATGATAACTTTGTCTCCAGCTCTAATGACCATAGGGAGTTGTCAAGTGTTTCTATTTCTTATATTTTATCCAGTCATCTCTAGCACCCACCCTCCTTCCTTATCTTAAAGATCTTCACCCCAATTTTTAAATGACCTCTCTCTCATCCGATCCTTATTAAAATTGTATGACATCATTAACATCTAAACCAGTAAATGAAATAAGACTGTAATCTGGACCTATCCGATTATTATTTCTAATATTAGAGGGCATATTAACTATATGGTTTAGTATTAATTTAATATTTTTTACACATATATATATATATATATATATATATAAATATATATATATAAATGTATGTGTGTGTGTGTGTTTATATATAAACATTTTGTTAACAAAAAAAAGTATATAAAATGCTGCATTTTCTGGAGAAAAAAATTTTTTTAAATACACTGCCGGACAAAATTAAAGGATCACTTACGAATATTTATATTATTATTACATAAGAGATAAAAATAGGAATTCCTTTGTCCCAGACTGGACTTTGTGTTGTATCTTATCAAGTTAATCCTCTACCTGTTTATATTCCCACCCGTTTATGGAAAAAAAGGGTCAGTTAATCCTCTTCTTTTCTTTTTTCCTATCAGTAAATGGTTAGTTGTTAGCAAAGATTCATCTTATTGAAGATTTTCTAACATTTAAGAGACTTTAGTTTTTACTTGTGAGTTTAGTAAGAACGTTGTGATGGCCAACAGAAGAGCATTGACCGAAGAGGAATCAATTCTTGCTGTTGCTTTGAGTGAAGAAGGGTTTTCTCAAAGGCATATTGCGCAACGGCTCCAGCGGTCACAATCCGTAGTGTCCAGGGTACTTAATAGGCACCATCAAACTGGAGGGCATACAAGAAGAGTCGGACAAGGACGTCAGAGGTCATCTTCCCACCGTGACGAGAGATTTTTGCAACTGCATGCTCTTCGGGTTCACCGATCACTGGTAACAGTCTGCGTGGTCTCCTCCAGAGGTTCAGGAAAGTGCAAACTTCAGAACAAACCGTGAGAAGACGACTCAACGATTATGGATTGACCTCCCATCCTTCAGCTACTGGACCCTCTTCTCTCCAGGGAATACCGGGTTGAGCGCTTGAGGTTTGCTCGGGAACACCTAAACTGGACTCAGGAAGATTGGAGCCTCGTATTATTCAGCGATGAGTTAAGATTCTGTCTCCGATCTCCAGATGGACGGGAAAAGGTATGGAGAAGGCGGGGAGAGAGGTATGCTCCATGCACTTTTTCTCCAAGGGTTGAGTTTGGTGGTGGGTCAGTGATAGTATAAATTTAAACTGCCGTACAGAGTTGGTTCTTGTGAACCGTGGCTCTATAACTGCTGACAGGTACATTAGAGAGGTATTTGAGCCACATGTAATACCTTTTGCCAGAAATATCGCAGGTAACTTTATTTTTATGCACGATAATGCCCGACCTCACGTTGCTCGATTAGTGGAAAATTTCCTCAGACAAGAAGAAATTGACGTTATGGTTTGGCCACCCAGAAGTCCAGATATGAACCCAATAGAGCATGTATGGGACATGCTTGGAAGACGTGTCCGCGCCCGAGACCCACAAAATTTATTTAAGGGAAATGTTAGTGGAAGAGTGGAACAACATGTAAGATCCCTGGTCGCTGGAATGGGCAGGAGAATGGAAGCAATTATCAGAGCTAGAGGTGGGAATACCAATTGTTGATCGTTTTCCTCGAATTCTTCCTTTTTATTCAGTTTTGTTATTTCATTTCATTTCAAAGATTTTCTTTTTCATTTTGAGACTGTAGGACATTTTTATTTTTTGATTTGTTTTCCTATTAAAAATTTCTAGAAAAGAATTTTTTTATTTTTTATTACCCTTATAATTAAGTGTGACTTCCAAAGAAAAAAGAATATTTTCAAAAATACACTATAAAGTTCAGTAATTTCAAAATATTGAAGTGATCCTTTAATTTTGTCCGGCAGTGTATTAATTTTTTAACCTTTTTTTTACTTTCACTTCCTTGTTTATAAATTATGTATTTAGAGGAATTATTGCTATTGTTAAAATTTTGAATTTGAGCTTTTAACATAAATGCAAATTTTTTAAAAATTTTCTTTCTATTTTATGTATTGTGATAAGAAACAAAATCTGTTTCTAGCTATGAATAAGGAAAAATATCCTAATTTCTTTTATCTTCTTTGCTAGGCAGACACTAACACTTATGTATTAGTAGAACCTGTATACCTATAAGAAGTCAGTAGTGACGCCTAGTATTTCATTATAATTAATATATTCTCCTTGATTTTTAGCATTGGATCGTCAATAACCTTTTTGGAATTTCTTTTGCAATTAGTGGGGTTGAACTTCTTCAGTTAAATAATGTTGTCACAGGTTGTATATTGTTATGTGGCCTGTTTTTTTATGACATTTTTTGGGTGTTTGGAACTAATGTTATGGTAACAGTTGCTAAGTCTTTTGAAGCACCAATCAAATGTAAGTATACCTGATTTAAAGCTTTATTAATCAATAAAGTTTTTTTGTTTTGTTTTTTAATAAAAAATCATATATCAGTGAAACGGCATATTTTTTTATTATTGTAATAATTACCAATGGAATTAGACATTTTTATTTAATTTTTAATTTAAAACACTCTGAGACTAATAGTTTTAAATTTTATTGTTTTACTCAGTCTTCTGAACATTAAAGGTTTCATATTGTAGTGTCTTCTGTTAGTTATTAGTTAGTTCAGTAATTATAAAGTGATCCAGCAAGTGAATCATATGTTTTTTACCAAAAAAATATAGTTAGCTAAGTCAAATAGTTGTTTAAAGCTTGGTTTGACTAATACAATATGCTTTCACTTAACCCTACAACACCTAACCCTTCTCTTATTTATCAAGGCGTAAATCAAATGGTTAGAGCAATGGTTCCAAACAATAATTTTTTGTCGTCCCCTTCTACCAATCATTACCAGGGCAAAGGGCCCCTTGATTGATTCGATTTCATCTAGTCCTTATAAAGCGCGTTTGAAAATTGCAGTTCTTTCCAAAAGTTATTAAGTTTATATTTAATTTAATTTATTCTCTCATTCAAACAGGCTAAAACATTTCCTTCCTCAATAAAATAATAACAATATTTCCTAAAATGGATATAGTACTTGCTACAAACCTTTGTCTTAATTTTAAGTTCCACTAACAGAAACATTTTGTTATTTTGTAATAGGCTAATGATTTAATTACTGCGATTGAAATAAATTATTAAAAATTGTATAGTGCTAGGCTTAGACTCTAAGAACCGACTACTATCCACACTGCAAATTTACTAAGTGAATTACTAAATTTTGGAAATACAATATAGATACTTATTCACTATCAGCCATCTTGCACAATATAATGTGTCTGTGAATGCCTGAGTGATTCTTGTTATTAGGCAAGGCTTTGCAAAATTTTTTCACTTGATTAATTTTAATAATTTTCTAATGACATCTTCCAAGGCAGACACCCTGGATAGCATAACCCCTGGACCACTTGTTGCAAACTACTGGGTTAGAGCCCAGTGCTTATATATAGTCATATATAATAAATATAATATAAATATTTTTTCCCATATTACGCACTATGAGGTCTTCTTTGCCCCCCTCGGCCATCATTCATGTATTACTTAACTAATCTATACACTCTAAACTTTTAGGTGCTAACTATATGTTTTTCAATTCCTTGTCCCTAATTTTATTTTAATATAATGTGCTGTTTGATTAAATATTTTATAGAGATATTATACTTAAACAAGAATAATATATGAAATTTGTGATTAGATTTAGATTAGATTATATTTTTTAGATTATTTTACATTAATTATGTAGAATAGAATAGAAAGTAATTTTTATTCTGGGACTGACAGTCAGTCTCTTGAGAATAACAGATTTGTAGAGTTTATAATATATAACATGTCTGGCCAACAGACAAAATGAACATAATTAACTAATATTTACAATTATTGATAAATATATAGATAAAACAAAATAAAAAATAATTAAAATAAAAACAATCCTCAGAAAATAATTGTGTTGAACAAAATGAAAAATGAATGTGTTTAAGTATAAAATAAAAAGAAGAAAAGAAATAAATGAATATATTTACTTTATTCTGATACTTAGTCTTCTAAGAATAACATAAGCTTTAAAATAATAAAGGGTCTTTAATTGGCTAAGAATTAAAACAAATGAAAATAATATACTTCAAAAATAAGGAATGGATTCTTCCAATGAGGATATAAAAAATACTGTAACAATTGAAACAAAAGAAGTTTTCAAGATAAAATAGTTGAAAAATCATAAATAAATACTTTTGGAAAAAAATATTGAATACAATCTTATTTAACATTATTTCATTCTGAGGCAGCGTCATTTAGGGATGCTAATTTTATATCTGAAAATGGTTATAAAGTTAACGTTTTGTTTCAACTTTTTTTTTTTTTGTAGTGGTATTTCCTCAAGACCTTTTAGAACAAGGACTAAAAGCCAATAACTTTGCAATGCTTGGATTGGGTGACATTGTGATTCCAGGAATTTTTATTGCCCTTTTGTTACGTTTTGATAACAGGTATTTTATAATTATATTTGATATTTTATTAAAATGGGTAATAGTTATAGATTCAACTTATTCTTTTCAAATTAATTGAATTACTTCAATGTCGAAATATTAAGCTGAGTATATTGAAAGAATTATGTACTCTAAGATTTTTTTCAATATTCTCAATTCCATATCTTGTCAAAGTTGTAAGTTATTAAGATATATTACTTTAAAAAAAAAAAGAAAAAAAAAGAATAACGGAAAAATATTATATTAGTAATATATATATATATATATATATATTCTCAATTCTGATTCATGAATATTTATATCTTTTTATTTTATATTTTTAGTCTCAAAAGAAACACAAAACTTTACTTTTACGCATCATTTGTTGCATATTTTCTTGGACTATTAGCGACCATTTTTGTTATGCATCAATATAAACATGCCCAGCCTGCATTACTGTATTTGGTGCCTGCTTGTTTAGGAACACCATTAGCCATTGCACTCCTTAAAGGAGATATTTCTGCTTTGTTCAAGTGAGCATTTCATTTAATACGTGTAATTTACATATAATATATTATTCCTTATTTGAATTATATGAATTATTTTTTCTAAGATATGAGGATCACCCCAGTGATAAAAATGATGGAAAAGAAACCAAGAAAAACAGCAACCAGAAGGATAAATCTACTTCAAACTCTTCTACAACATCAAAGGTTTCTCCAAAATCTAAGAAGATCAAATAATCTGGGCTTATAAATCTGTTTTGGAACATTGATTTCTTCTCTTTGTATTACAATCTTTTGGATAGATCATATTTTTAATTAGGTTTGTATTTTGTGAAGACAGTGTAAGGAAGTATTTTTTAATGGCAATTAAGAGAAGGTCCTTGTTGACAAAACTCAGGATGGAAGGTTATGCAAAAGTCTGAAGAAAGGGGATAACTTTATAGAGAGCTGCCCCATCAAATTGCCACCAAACTTAATTGTTTTCTGATTTTCTGCTTTGTGCTTCCTTCTTTCAATTCCTTAGTTACTCTTAATTTCAGTCAATAAAAATTATGAAATTATAATTACCCTAAAAAGAAAATGCCTATGATGTAGGCTTCATAGAGTTAGTACCAAACTTGCATTAACTATTAAAAGGTCCTTCCTTAATTTGTTTACCAATACACTCTTCTTTTCTTTCAAGAATAGACCTTGAATTTTATTATTTCAGTTTATCAAAATAAGATGTTGTTTTATAAATTGTAGGATATTATTGTTTTAACTGATTAAATTTAAATGCAAGACTTACGTTTAGCTGTTAATTTCCAAGATTGTACAGTATTAAATTTTTAATAAATGATTTTATTTTGATATGACATAACTTTAAAGTTTAAAAAAAATAAAAAATACAAAAATGAATTAATAAAAAAAAAAATATATATATATATGTCGTGTAATCTATTATTGACTTATGTATATAGAAAGTGAAATTAAATGTCGATTCGTATCTCAATGGTTTAATTATTCAGGTGATTGTCAACTAGAATTTGTGTGACATAAGTAATCTATTTTAATTTTAAATGGGCTTTGACAATATTTAATGTCAATATTATCAAAAAGTATAACAACACATTCTTCCATAAAATTAAATAACATATGTCACACTTAATTCAATGCATAATTATTGCTTATGCACGCCTTAACTTCTTTTTGTTATATATTTATTTTCTTTCATAATTTTTTACTTCGTTTTTCAACGTTTCAGGGTTCTTTCCCCATTCTCAAGACTTTTTTGACAACACTTTTACATATACCATTCATTATTTCACATTTATAGCTTACTCCAGTAATATATAACAAAAGGAAGTTAAGGTGTGCTTATTTAAGTTTGAAATATTAAGAAAAACTTCCTGAAAAATTTAAAAAGAAAAGAAACTGAATAACATATTTTGTGTATATAACTCAAGATGTAAATGCAGTAGAACCCGGATTTTCCCAAAACCAGTTAATCCAATTTCCTTTAGGTTTTAAAATCTTCGAATATTATCCAACAAAGCAATATTTTTTTTACCTAATAAATCAATTAAAATTATATTTCATAAGGTTTTTCAAATTAATATTAATATAAAAAGAGTATTATATCTGATATAATTACGTACCAAGTAAATATTAATATTTTTGCTCCATATTACTTAAATTAATGTAATTATTAAATATAATTTTTAATATTCCCATCCGTTCTTTCTTACTATCTGGAATCATCATGACATAAACAGGGTTCTTCTGTAAATGAATTTGAAGAGTAATTTCACATCAATTATTTTTTCAAAATATTTGTTTGGTGGAAAGTATGTACTTATTTCTAAAGTTTTATTGTTCATTTCTTTATTTCATGATGGCAACCTCTACTCATTCCCTATCAATGTTTTGAAACCAGCTTAGATTATAATTCACTGTAATATTTATACTGCAGTTGTTATTGTAATGATAAACCTTTTTTGTGATTTTATGATTTTAATAATGGTTGGTTGATTCAGATACATGATTGATATAGCATAGATTAGTAAACTTTAGCCTGAAGGGATTTCATACACACTCTATTTTTTCATTATATTATCTATGTTGATTGAATTGTGAATTTTTTTTTTTTTTTTTTTTTTTTTGTGCTTTACCTTTATTTAATATTATATGCTTGAATTATAATTTTTGAAATTTAATGTTCTATTTTTCAGTTATATATTACTGAGATGAATCCTTTTCATTCTAAGAAATATTATTGTAAGTTTTTATAAAATTTTTATTTACTGTTTGTAAATATTCTGATGCAATAATAATTTTTGACAAAATGTTTTTTTTATTTTTATCAGCTCCTAAATATTTATACATACTTATTATTGGACAAATAGTCTTTGACTAGAACTGCTTGGGTACTCAGTCCTACCCTGTATAACAACAATAATAATACCTGTTATCTAAACTAGTATTTCAATGAATACTGCTTACTATCACTAGGTTGGGACTAAGTCTGTGTGTTAGCAAGTTCTGATTCTGTTAACTATACCTGTTAGCTGAGTCGTATTGCGACCAATACTGTGGACGTCTAAATAGGTGCCTGTTGCTCAGTCCCAGCCTGGACCAATTCCTGTTATCTAAGGCAGTATTTTCACTAGAACTGCGCATGAACACATGTATTAAATGGGCTATAAAAGTGTGCAATAGGAATCATGAAATTACAGGAGATCAGGATACTGTTCAAAAATGTGGATGTGGGAATTTGAATAATTGTGAAGGGGGTTGGATATAAGGTATAGACTATAGCAAATTTTTAGAATATGCACAATTTCAAGATCATAGTTATCCCACAAAATATGAAAACAAGTATTTCAAGCTCAAAAAAGTACTCCTTAGAAAAGAAAAATATATTGTAATTAAGATCTTGAGAATCAAATGTATATTATAAATTTAGACTTAAATTTTCAGAAGAATAAAATAAAATGCTGGCAACTAAAAATAGTAAACTGTTATTATAAAATTGAAAAGTAAATAGAATAGAATAATAAAAAGTCGTTGATAAAGACTGAGAAAATAACAAAATGTTAATGCATTTTCAATGAATGAATGAATGAAAAAAGAACTTTATTCTGGGACTAGGTCCCTTAAGAATAACATACAGGTACAAAACAAATGAGTATTATGACTGACCAAAGAACGCATAAAAAGAAAAACAAAAAAGACTTATAACATTAATGATTACAATAAATATATACAAGTATTTTAAATGGTAAAAACAGAAAGAAATAAAAATTAAAAAGATTACAATAGTGTCTAAAAGTAACATAGGGCTAACTAACCAAAAAAAACAACTTTAGAATAATTAAAAATAATAATGAAAACTTAATTAACATTTATGTCATGAAATGTGGACATTTCTCACATCGCTCTAATTTTTATACTGAAATTAGTTGGCATCTGGTTGGGAAGCAAGAAAGTGTTTAAAAAGGAGCGATTTGAATGAAGATTGGGAAGGAGCATGACGGATGTTTGATGGGAGAGTATTCCAGAAAAAAGTGGACCGGGCTAAAAATGAAAATTCATATTTTTTGGTTCGATGGGAAGGCGTATAGAGGTCAGAAGGACGGGATCTGGTTTCCTGAGTATGGATTGTGGATTTAAATTGCAGGAGACTATAAACGTAAGAGGGGCGATGGGAGCGGATGACTTGATAGAGAAAGGAACCAAGGAAATATTGCCTTCGAATAGAGGGAAATAGCCAATTTGACTCGTCATAGAGATGTGATACATGCGACCGTCTAGAGGTACCGAAGACAAATCTTATGAAACAGTTCATGACTCGTTTCAATCTGCCCTCGAGCACCTTCGAGAGGCCGCCATATACCGCACAACAATAGTCAAAATGGGGAAAAATAAGAGAGGATACAAGGAGCTTCCGGGAGGATTGTCCAGGATAGGTTTTGGTCAAGGATTATGCCAAGGTTTTTGACGGAGGCGCTGAAGGTAATAGGGTGATTATTAAGTAAAAGTTAAGCAAGGGTGATGATATAACTAAGGAGGAAATTGGAACCGATTAAAATGGCCTGGGTTTTCATAGGATTAAGCTTTAGGACTATTCAGGTTTGCCCAGGCACTGATCCTATCTAGGTCTGCCTGAATATTTGCAAAAGCTAATGATAATTCGGAAGGAGGGAAGGATAGATAGATTGGAGAGGTCATCAGCGTATAGGTGGTAGGAACAGTGATGGATTGAATTAGGGAGGTCATTGATATAGGTATTGAACAGAAGGGGGGAAATACTCGAACCTTGAGCAACACCTGAGGATAGAGTTAGGAAGGAAGATGAGGGTTCATTAGGAATAGTAACTGCTTGAGAACGTTCGGAAAGAAAAGATTGGAACCATTGGATAGAACTATTAGAAAAGGATAAACATTTTAATTTGGAAAAGAGGATCGAATGGTTCAGGGAGTCAAAGGCCTTGGAGAAGTCTAGGAGTATTAGGACTGTTAATTTTTTTTCATCTATTGCGGTGTGGATATCACTAGTGATTTTGGTAAGGGCTGATTGCGTGGAGAAGCCAGGTCGGAAACCGGATTGGAGAGGGTCAAGTTGATTAGTCTCTTCAAGAAAATGGGATACTTGGGATTGTACAATTCGTTCTAGAGGTTTGGAGAGATTAGACAGGATTGAGCTTTAGGTGATGTCGGGTTAGGAATTTTGTTGATGGGATGGACTAGGGCTTTTTTCCATGAAGTAGGGAATACAGAGTTCTGGAGGGAGAAATTATAAATGAAAAGAAGAACTGGTAGGATTTCAGGTAGGCATAATTTTAACAGTTTGACGGGTATTCCATCAGAACCGATGGAAGTGGTGTGGGATTTCATTATGGAAGAGATAAGGTCTGTGGGAGAAATATTTGAGAAGTAAAAATTATCGCAATTAAATGATGGCGGGAGTGAAAAATTGGAAGAAGAGGCTACAGTAATGTTAGAGGAATCAGAAGAAAAGTATGAATTTAGTTCGTCAGATGGTATTGAGAAACTTGATGAGGTAAAGGATTTACAGAGGGAGAGTTTACGAAGGAGTTGCCATTTGGTTTTAGAATCAGGGGAAGAGGACAGAGCTTCATGAAAGTAGTTGGATTTCGCACGCCTTACTGTTGTTTGTGTCAAGTTACGAAGTATCTTAAACACTTCATAATACTCTGCAAGTCTTGTACGCCTGAATCGTCTGCGGGCAGCCTCACGCTTCCTTTGTAAATCTCTGATCTCTTGACACATCCAAGGAGCAGGGCGGCGGCGGAAGGTACAGGTTTTGAGTGGAGCATGTTTGTCGAGGATATTAATGAGGTTGGAAGTGAGGATATTGACCATTGAGTCTATGGAGGAACATGAGTATATGTCTTCCCAATTCAGGATTTCTAGGTCAGGTAGTAGGTTTTCGCGAGTGAGGGCATTAATGTTACGGAACGTTATGGTTTTAGGAAGGATTGTAGGAGTTTGGATATTGTAAGATATTTGTATTAAGTCATGGGAGGAGAGGAATGGGACAGGCAATTGTAATGAAGAGAGAAGGTTCTGGGCCGAGTCTATTACATGAAGGTCTAACCAGGTATCGGAACAGCGGGTATGGTGGGTGGATGAGAAAGGAACGATGAAAAGATTGAGGGAAAAGAAGAGATTTTCGAGGTACTGTTTATCATTAGATTTGGAAAGGAGATTGGTATTGAGATCGCCTGAGATTATAATGTTATTGTAAAGAGGAATGTAATTATAAAGGGCATTTTCAAAAGGAGGATGGGTGTTACAAATAATTTCAATGAAAAGGAACTCAATATGAGGTTGGTCAGATGGGGTTGAGACTTTTAGAATACGGAATTTAAGATTATTATGGACGTATAGACCGACACCTCCACCTGTGCGGCCTATTCGGTCGTGGCGTATAAAGGAATAATCGGGTAAGGAAACAGAAGAGGAGGGATATAAGGTTTTAACCATGTTTCTGAAATAGCTATGACATGATAAAAGTTCCTGCTAAAATATTGTAGGAATTCATCGTAATGGGCTGGTAAGGATTGGGAGTTAACGTGGCAAATGTTTAGGATACTAGACATAGAAATGAGGAGGGAAAAAATACAGATGCCAAGTAGAAGTTAAGATTTAAAATTTGAATAATTGTCAAGTTATGCGAAAAATGAAAACTGAATATAATAATAGAAAGTGTCCTGTGAAAAATATCAGAAAACTATAGTAATTTAAGATTATTGATACAAAGTAGTAAATAAAGATAAAAAAAATTAAAAGTAAAAAATGATAAATATAGAAGCAGATTATTGACAGAGTCCGTGGTGAGAAGCTGGTTGAAACCGGAGAGTTGACGGTTGCCCAGGAGTCAGCAGAAGACATCAAGATCCTGTATCTTGTCAATGTATACCACCGGTTGTCCGTCATCCTTGCGGCAACGCACTCTCCCGGCAGCAAACCAAACGTATTTTAATTTGCCGGGCGACCTTTTTTGTCGGGCGAGACAGTAAAGATGTCTATTTACTGGAGACATCTCTTCACCTAGGTATATTCGGTGGCAATCGTTACCTTCCCAGCCAATATCCGGAGAAGTGAAGTCTCTCTTCACCTTTCGCTGTTTTACAAGCTCGTCCCTGGTTGTTTGCCTCACAAAGCGGGCAACGACAGGAGGCGGCCTTGGGTCACCAGGCTTTGATCTTCGTCGTTCAACCAAATTTTGGATAGCTATAAACAAAAATAATAATAAAAGTCTTCCAATATTGTGGTAACTTGAAATAATATCTCAGATATATTTACGGTGATAGTGGCTTACGATTACCACAGGGCAACCATGGAACTTTCTACATCTGACCTGAACCACATATATTTAATCTTGGCTAACACCTTTTCCTGTCTCCCCAGCCTGTATATATAGGATTTAGTGGGCACCATTGCCTCATTGGGGTAAACAGGATGACTGTTCCCTGATTGAATAGTCCCTTTTGACTTTTCTCTGTTGGTTGAACGAATCAGGCGATAATGATCTTTGGGGTCCCTATTTCTTTGGATCCAAAGCATGCAGGTTGGTCCAGATCTCCTGGGCTCAGCTCTACGCCCAGGCCTGTGCCAATGCTGAATATAGTGCCCACAACAGTCACTTTGTATTAATATTATTAAGTTTTTTTTTTTTTTCAGGCGGCCTTCTGTGTCGAAATTCCTTTATTTAAGGTATTATTTTCTAGCATTTATTTTTCAACCTAACCTTTTTGTTCTAGAATGTTTTCTATTTTTTGTAATCTTTCTATATTAAGAGAAAAAATTTATTTTGAAAGGTTTTGAATCCCAGTTTTAAATGAAAATTGATTTTTCCTCCCACCCCATCTCCCCCCCTTTCCCTGTCATGCTCATAAGGAGTAATAAATTTCAATACTAATATACTTAGCTTTAGCATCAGGAAGTCAAGGATAATAATAAATTCCTTAGCCAATCCTACTCCTCTTTACTTACACAGTGAATCAATTGACAGCCATCCGAACCCAAGACCCTGAGATCTGACAACAAACCCATTTGAGATGCCAGGATACTACAGCTCCATTTATAATAGAGAGGTTCAAGGTCTTTAATTCTAGGATGTGCATCCTTAATTCTCCAGAGGCCTCATCCCTCTTCGTACCAGAAAGTTTATATAATCAATTATTCTCAACAATGTGGAGACTATTTTCATCCTTCAAAGTAAGCGACCAAGTTTGTCACATGTATAGAACCTTTGAAAGAATAATAGTTCTGTAGATTCTAACCTTTAAGTGTCTTGTCTAGATGAGTTAGAGAGACTGGGCTGAATAAAATCAGACAATATTTTACTAAATTTATTTTTTACTAATAACCAGTGACTGTGAAAAACCCAGGCTGGTATCAATGCTTCAAGTGAATCCTAGTTGAAGTGTAAACCTAAATAAACAAAACAGATGGAATCTTAGTTGCATATGCCATTGACAATGTTCTAGGATCCCTATAAAAAGAACGGAGATCCTCTGGTTTGACATTGAATGCCAGTTAGCTATAGAAATAAAAAAAACAGGCCTTCAATGCTGTTGAAGAATATCACGTAAAATAATGCGAGGAGAGTTATCTACTCCAAAGAAAGAAGATGCAAAATGAAAGGGAAGAACTGGAGAAAATAGAATTATTACCAGGAGTGGTGCTGGGAATTCTATCAAAAATTAAATTCCAGCAGAAAACCATTCACGCCTAGATATCTGGCTTACGTGAACAAGGATGGCCAACTCCTTTCCAACAAGGAAAGAAAAGTAAATTTTATACTGGGACCTTCACTCCCCTAAGAATATCAGTGAAGTACAAAAACTTAATCTTCTATCTGGCCAAAAAATAAAAACATTACAAAAACAAACTTAAGGCTACACTTATATTATTTATGAAAGTAGTAAATGTGACGATATACGACTGTTACTTACATTATTTTTAAAATAAGTGAATAGAACGATAGTAGTTTATATAATAATAAACATATGTGTATGTAGATGTATTATAATTGTTTTTCTCACTAACAAAAAGATAAAAAAGTTTTTGTTTACATATTAGTAGTGGTCCTCATTCTGGGATGGAATATGATCATTATTCTAAGGTTTTGTTTACAATTATTCGGAAGATTGATGGTTCAGTAGGTAAAGGAATAGTTTGTTTTTAAATGAAGTTAAGGAAGATGCTTTGCGTATAGAGGTAGGTATGGAATTCCAGAACATTTTTTTTTTTTTTTTTTTGCCGGCTAATCCAATGCACTGCAGCCAATTTAGGCTTATTGTGCGCCGTCCAATATACTGTTAATACAGGGCTAACGCCTTGGTGAATCTGACTAACCTGTGGGGGTTAATCAGTTCACGCAACTTGGGATCAGGGATATGGTCGACACCAAAATGGTAAAACCGTGTCCTAGCAATCTCTGGGCAACTGCATATCAAATGAAATGCAGTTTCATCCTCCTTCTTGCAGAATCTGCAAGTCGGTGAGGCCACCAAACCCATATTGTGGAGATGCTTATTAAGTTGACAGTGTCCAGTATATAGTCCTGTCACCCTCCTTAGGGTTTCCTGTCCATAGAGAGTAGAATATGACTTCTCTCTTTGCAGGGTCCATCCAGAAACATCTTGGAGTGATGCTGCTTGTCGGTATCCCTCCAGTATTGCCTGGATCTATTATCAGCAGCAGCCTTAATCAGTCCTTTGGCTTTGCTGAGGCTAATTCCACATACAGGTTCAGGTGTGGGGGGTAGCTGGGCAGAACCCCTCCTCGCGAGGCTATCAGCCCTCTCATTCCCTAAGATGCCTGAGTGACCAGGCACCCAATATACCCGGACTTTATTTAGCAGGGAAAGCATATTTAGATTGTTTTTGCATTCCTCTACTAGTTTGGACCGTGTTATATAACTACCCAAAGCTCCAATAGCAGCTTGACTATCGGTATGGATAGTTATCTGTCTGTCTCTCATCCCTTCTGAAATTAAGGTTTGAGCACAGATATTGATAGCCATTACTTCAGCCTGGAAGACTGAGGTATGCTTACCAAGAGAAATGGACAACCCTTCCTCAGGTTTATCCATTCTCCATATTCCAGCACCTGAGCCTAGCTCTGTCATGGATCCATCTGTATAACAGTTGACTCCATTGCACGGTTTGTGCAAGTCAGTCCTGTTAATCATTGCACAGTAAAGTGTGTCCTTGTATTTCTTTACTTGAAGATCGGAATGCATGGCAAGCACCGAATCTTCATCAATCCTTCTGAACAAGTTGCCATGGCCCCGGTAAACCAAAGAGCTGGATCTTGTTCCTAACTTAGAGAGCCTATAGGCTGTGTTAAGTGCTTGAGTTTCTACTGCTATGTGTAATGGTGTTAGGTTGAGTAAAACTTCCATTGCAGCAGTCGGGGTTGTACTCATAGCTCCGGTTGTCATAAGGCATGCCAGTCTTTGCAGCTTCCCAAGCTGCAGCAAGGATTTACATGTATTTGCCTTATGCCACCACACAACAGCTGCATATAGGACCATCGGTCTTATAACTGTTTTATATATCCAGAGGACCACATTCGGTTTGAGGCCCCATGTTTTTCCAACAGCCCCTTTACATGCAAAGAGGCACTTAAGTGCCCTTGTACAGGTTTTATGAATGTGGCTGTTCCATTTTAATTTACTATCAAGAGTAATTCCTAGATGTTTAACTTCACTACAGATATTGACCTCAGCCTCACCAAGGTGGGGTGGTCTGATGGTTATATTTCTTTTGTTAGTGAAGATACAGAGATTGACCTTCTGAGGGTTGATGCTTAGACCATTCGTCTGACACCATTCCCTAAGAAGTTTCATGGTTGTTTTGAGCAGATCCGATATGGTTTCCGGAAACTTGCCTTCAATTAGCACAGCGATATCATCAGCGTATCCCTGTGCATAGAAACCTGCATTACTCAGGATTGTCAGCAGCGAGTCGACGACCAGACACCACAGAAGTGGAGATAGCACGCCCCCCTGCGGACATCCTCCTCTCGGTCTAATCCACAATCTGGAGTGACCCAGTTCGGATGTGAGCATCCTTCCCTCCAGCATGGCATTAATCCATCCGGAGATTAATCCTCCCACTCCTCTCCTTTCTAAGGCTAATGCCATAGTGTCATAAGGAGTTCGGTCAAAGGCACCCTCTATGTCAACAAAGATGCCTGCCACAATATCCTTGTTAATCAGAGTTTTCTCAATCCTGGAGACCAGGAAGTGTAAGGCAGTCTCACAGGATTTGCCAGGCTGATAAGCATATTGAGCACTATGTAGTGGTTTATCAGCCAGTATATTGTCTCTAACATGTCTGTCAATAATCTTTTCCAGTGTCTTCAATAGGAAAGATGTCAGACATATAGGCCTATACGCCTTGGGATGGTCATAGGAGGCCTTCCCAGGTTTAGGTATATATCGTACTTTAGCCACATTCCACCTATCAGGTATGTGGTTAAGTGCTAAACTACCTCTCAGTAAAACAAGGAGGTGGGGTCGCAGCACCTCAAAGCCCTTTTGAAGTAGAGCTGGAAAAATTCCATCAGTGCTGGCTGATTTGAATGGGGCAAATGATTTAACTGCCCATTCTAGTCTCCCAGAATTGACTATTCTGTTAGCTTCTGCCCACCTATCTGAATTAATAGTATTTTTTCCGAGGTGGGATTGTTTGGCTCCTCATCTATCAGCTCGCAGCCAGGGAAGTGTGCTCTAGCAAGTGCCTTCAGGGTGCCAATCTCTGAATCGGTATGGCCCCCTTCCGCACTGATGGCACCCATAACTCCCTGGCCCGGCCTCTTGGATAGGATTCTATTTACTCTAAAAGTAGAGGATGTGTCATTGATGTCGTTGCAAAAATTCCTCCATGCCCCTCTCTTAGCTTTCCTAATGGCTTTATTGTAGTCGGTCAGTGCTTGCTTATAGGCATTCCAACTACCTGTACTTTTGGCTTTATTGAAGAGTTTCCTAGTAGAAGCTCTCAGCTTGCCAAGTTCACTATTCCACCAGGTAACGTTCCTGTTGGACTTGACAGTACACACTCTATTATTATCAGTGTAGGATTTCATTATTGCCTCAGTAAGTGATACATTAAGGCAGTCCAGTTGCCATTTGTCTCTAATTGATTTAGGACACTGTCTTATTTCTTGTTCGAGTTGGGTGCAGTAGGAACCCCAGTCAGTGAGTTTGGGGTTCCTGTACACCGTCTCAAACATGTCGTTGACATCTATGTCAAATCTGATATATTTGTGATCTGAACATGACTCCTCAAGAGAGACATGCCAGTCCTTAATGAAATCGTTCGCACAATTAGTGCTTAGTGTTATGTCAATGACCTCTGATCTATTTTTGTTGACAAATGTGGCAGTATTGCCCTTGTTGTGGATTTCAAGATCATTGCTTAAGATAAACTCTAATAGAGACTCACCTCTCTGGTTGTTATTTGTACTGCCCCAGAGTCTGTGGTGAGCGTTGGCGTCCAATGATGCTATCAGGGCGCCTTCGCCTTCCATCCCGGCAACTAGCCTTCTGAGAGCCTCAGTGGGGATGTCCTCTTCATAAGGAAGATACACGGCGCAAACTGTGATCTCCCTTCTGTTTTTACCCTCAAGGAGGGTCACTTTTGCTGCTGTCAGATCCCTGCAACAGAATTGCCACAAGGGTAATATCTTTAGGTTGTTTTTGTACAGTATACAGGTCCTGGAGCGCATGGGTACAGCTATTACACTGTAACCCCGCATCTCCAGCCCCTTTACACTGTCTTTAAAAAGGTAAGGTTCTTGTATTAGAATAATATCAATATTCTTACCTCTTACATACTGCTGTAGGGCACCACATGCCGCAATGCAGTGATGCAAGTTGATCTGCATCAACCGCAACACCATTACTGCTTTTTGGTCTTGCGGGGGTCACACCCCGGCGGGCGCCGAGGGACGCCGCCATCACCGGTCCTCCCAGAGGTACCCGGATCAGCGGGCCCCCCGGATCCAACCGAGGTGCCAACCCCGTACGGTCGCCGAGGAGCCATGCCTTCACCAGTCCTCCCAGTGGAGGTACCTGGATCAGCATGCCCCCCGAACCCCGCCGAAGAGCCGGTTCCAGACGGGCGCCGGCCGACCGTGCCTTCCCCGGGGCCCTCCGCAGAGGAACCCGGATCGGCAGGCCCACCAGATCCCGCCAAGGAGGCATCCCCAGATGGAAGCCGAGACGCCGTGCCTTCACCGGTTCTTACATTAGAGACACCCGGATCGGCAGGCCTCCCAGCTCCCACCACAGGGCCACCCCCGCAAACCAAAGCAGTTTTCTCCTTCATCGAGAGCGGTGCTCCTCCGTCATGACCAGGCTCCGTCTTCCTGCCCTCATCCCTGGCAACAGATGAGACCTTGTTAGCCATTTCCTTTGCAGGTTTGGGTGGCCTCTTCTTCTCCAGCAACCTGAGTTGGACCTTGCCCATCCCAAAGGTCACCAGCCAGTTTCGCTCTTCCAAGAACCTAAGGCTAGACTCCGGGATTCTCATCAGGGCGAAGAATCCGTGCCTCTCCTCCTTTACACCCATTAGTGACCATCTGTTCACCTCAGGGATTCTAGAATTCTGTATGCGTATACGCCTACAGAAAGTTTGCTCTGTGAGCTTTTCCCCAGGGAAAAAGCCACCGACTCTGACCGGCTTTTTGAGCTCCTCAAAGTCACCAATGCGGAGCGCTAGGCCCCCACTAAGTTTAATATTTTTTATGATTTCCGACAACCAGTCTCTAGATTCCTGATTGTCGCAAACCACCACACAGCCGCCCATCTTAAAGCTGAACCCACTAAACTCAGCCTGGGTGCCACCTTCCTCTAGCTGATCGACAAAGCCGATCAGCTGTTTCTTAACATCCTCACTCTGCTCCCAGGTGAGCTGATCAGCTGGGTATCGAGTGGGAATGATAGCTACCTTACTCCCTCCGGCAGCTAGAGCGTATGAAATAACATTAGGGGCCGCACTCCTGGCCCTCTTTGCCATAGGCGCAGAGGTTCCGGGTGAGGTCCTAGGTCTTTTCTCAGAGCTCGTACCAGGAACAGCTTTACTCCGGTCATCCGAGAGTCCCGACAGTCTGGCGGTCTGAGCCGCCTGACTTTGGTTCTCCAGGAGTCCCGAAGGTCCAGCATCATTCCCAGTTTGAGCTCTCTCTTGCTCTCTCAATTTCTTAAATTTTCTTCTCTGAGCACCGGAGGGCTTCTTCACCTCCTGGGGCTTGGGGGTTCTCTCAATGGGCCCACCCAAGCTCCGTTCACCCTCCGATGCAACAGAGAGATCTCTTACCTCGTCCATGAGCGTCGCTAACGAGCTCCTGGTTTCGTCATCATCTTGCTGCACGCTGGCAGTCGACGGGTTCAGTTGAGTCCCCGACCGGCCATATGAGGATGATGAAGAATCCTCCACGGCCATCATCTCCAACAACTCCTTCGCCTCCACCTCCTCCTCGCTATCTGAAAAGTTTTTGATTAGTTGTGACATTTTGGTTCCCACGAGTACGGGGGTAATTACACTGCAGGTACAACCCCCTCTCCCTGCAGCGGGCATTTAGTTGAAATGGGGTGTGCCAGGTGCCCCAAGTGGGTCGATAAGAAACAGTGTATTTTTATACACCCCCTGCCATTCAGCCTCAGCTCGAGCACCCTCCACCTGGCTTGGGTGTCTTAATAGGGTAGTCACCAGAGTGACAAACCCCCGCCTCTGTCGTCCGCGAGTCCCATCGGACTCCCCGGGGGGCACCACGAGGAGGTGACAGTAGGCGTTGGTAGGGATAGGGAGGACTGGAGGTTTACCAAGCAGTGGGTAGGGCACTATGGCTTGATAAATTCGCAAAGAGTGGGGGAGATGCCCGCACCTATCTCCCTCTCTAGTCCTCCTGTTGCCCTACCCATTTACCCCCCTATTCCAGAACATAGTGGCACGCAAAGAAAATTATTTTTTAGAGGACGATGTTCGATGAGAAGGAAAATAAAGGTTAGTGAGCAGGGATCTTGTATTAAACGAATGTACCGATGAACAAGGAATGAGTAGGTCTAGAATGTAGGAGGGAGTTTTAGTATTGAAAGTGCGAAATAGGAATACTCCCAGGAAATAATGTCGGCGAGAGACTGGATTGACCCACTTCAACGCGGCATACCTCTCTGAGACAGACGCTGGAGCGCCTAGGGACTCCAAAGATGAATCTAATGAAACATTTCATGAGCCTTTCCAGTTTCAAAAAACCGTGTTTCATTGACTGTAAAACAATCCTCCTATCCCTCGGCAGGAAGGCGGGAGATCCGCGTCTCGCCGACCTGTTGTGAGAATACGCTCCGTCCAGGACGATGATGAGGAATCCGATTTGATTTAACACTCTCAGACCAGTCATTGCCGGCCGAACTCTGAGCACAGTTTGTTTTCATTTCCCCCTCTTATACCTCTTAGGGATTAGAGATTCCAACAGTTTAAACTAACGATTCTCGAATCAGACTTAGAAATAAAATTCACATATTTTTCATATATTATAATATTAAATGAACGAAATAAAGTAAATTTTATTCTGGGACCTTCAGTCCCCTAAGAATAACAGAAAAGTACAAAACTTTGACTTGTGTCTGGCACATATACAAAAACATAAAAGAAATACAAACTTAAGATGTAATATTATTTAAAAATAAAGTTAAATAAATAACTACGATTACTTAGTATGCATATATGTTTATAATTATATAATCATAAATGTGTATCTGAAGATATATTACTATTGTGCTTCTTATGGTATAATAAGGTCGCCGAGAAAAACAGAAGAAAGAAAGAGAAAGGTGAATATATATATATCTTTTTTTTTTTTTTTTTTTTTTAACTTTAAATCTTTATTCACACCTGTAAATAATACAATGAACAATCAGTGAATATGCGGTCAATTTTTAGAAACATGGCGTGATAGGCATGAGGGAGAGCAGCACCCAGCGGTACCTACTCCTGGCATGAAATTAGTGTATATTACTAAAGAAGAAGGTCTCTCATCCAACTCCTCTTCAGCCTTCTGTAGGCATTTCCTGGCATGAGTGTTGTGGCCATGTCATTGATTAGTGTGTTAGGGTGACCTTGTAGTTTGTCGTGGAAACGTTATATATATCTAAAACATTGTTTACATATTTGTTGTGGTCCTCATTTTAAAATGTAACATGACCACTATTCTAGCGTTTTGTTTACAATCAATCTGAAGATGGATGGTTGAGAAGATGAAGGAACAGTTTGCTTTTAAATGAGGTTAAAGAGGGTGCTTTGCGTATAGATGTAGGTATGGAATTCCAGAACGACGTGGCATGCAAATTAAATGATTTTTTAAAGGATGATGTTTGTTGAAAAGGAATATATAGGTCAGTGGACTGGGATCTTGTATTAAACGAATGTACCAATGAACAAGGGATGAGTAGGTCAAGAATGTAGGATGGATTTTTGGTATTGAAAGTACGAAATATATATCATATATATTATATGGGAAAATATGAAAAATATTCGCGGGGAGAAGCTGTCTCATGGTGAAACAGCTTTTTTTTCATAAATAAAAATTAAATAAGCAAAATATATACATTTATATATATATATATATATATATATATATATATATATATATATATATATATATATATATATATTGCTTATTTAATTTTTATTTCTAAAAAAAAGCTGTTTCACCGCGAGTCAGCTTCACCCTGCGAGTTTTAGGAACAGCAATGAGATGAACATATTTGTCCATAAGCTGCTCGAAAGCTGCTCTTACATGTTGTTAAAGGACGACAAGATTAAGAAAGCTCTAACACAACTTTATAGTGGGCCGTAACCCGTAGTGAGTCGCTCCGATAAAGTAGTCACATTAAGTTTAGCAGGAGAAGACATGATTATATCGAAGAGTTAAACCCGCCTTTCTTTTGTCGAACGAAGAAGGGCTCGGTCTTTAAGGGGCAATGGCGGGAAATCCTGAATAACGTCACTGGTCCTTGGCTCTTTGTTGTTGTTTATGGTTGTACTAGTCCTGAGTGTGTCGGTGTTTAGGATTTGTTTGATGTGTTATTTGATTGTTTTATAGTGTTCTTTGAAAGTGTTAACTTGAAATATGTCTGTAAAACCTTGTGCGGATGCGATTTTTAAAAAGGACGATAAATTATCTAGTAGAACATTTCACATGCAAGGTTATAGTTGGAATATAGTAACTATTTATAATTTATTGTGCATAATAATTATAAACCGGCTGCCGGGTAAACTGCTATTTTTTAAAAATGAAATGAAATTATTTCAAAAGCTTTGAAATGATTAAATGATTTGAAAAGCTATTCTGCCGGACTTGTTTTTAATCCCCTATGGCACACGTACTGCCCCCCTGCCGGCTACTTATAATTGCCGAAATAAGGAAATGTGCCGGCTCCGGACCCTACCCGGCTGTAGTGGGATTATAAGCCGGCTAGCCGCCACCCGGGTGTGTGTGCCAGTTCCAACTATGCCCCTAAATAAACTACCGGTTGGTCGGCTGTTAAGCCTAGGATTATAAAGGGTTGGCGGGCAACTGGATATGTGTGCCATGGACTTAAGTCCCCACTAGTTGTGCTCTTCAGCGAGCCCCTGCAGGAATAACTACTTATTGCCTTTACTAAATAAAATTGTACTGCTACTCATTAATTAAGACTTTAATACCCATAATATATATAACATATTATATATATAATATACATACATACATTTATAATGGAGAAAAAAAAGTACAATCAATAAACATGTAATGTATAGAAATGACTTTCACTAATTTCATAGATATTTTTTCGCTTCATCTTCCTTAAATACTTCCACATAATTTATTATTGGGATTTAAGACAGGGAGTCGATGACTGTTTCTATTATAATATCGTTGCTTTAACATTTTTAATATCATTTAAGTGATCCTCTTTGGAATTTTACACCGTTCGATGTTTATGAGAGTGATATAAGTTTTATTTAAGTTTAGTTTGACAGTTGTTGTTCATGGCTTCTAAAGTTAGCATGCAAAATACTGAAAGGCGAAAGAGGGTAAAAAAGATTTCTATATATTTTTTACTTGGTGTATTACTATAGGTTATTATATAGATTTATCTTGTTATGAAACATTTATATTAGCATATAAATGATCAATGTTATGAAGTTTGTGGTTATACTGTTCATAATTTGTAGATTATTGCAATGTATTTACTGTCACATAATTGATTGACATGTATCAATTAAACTATTTCAAGTATTTCTTATAATTTCTTATTTCATATATGTATTTGAATCTTTAGAGAGAATGACTTTTACTTAGTACTATTATAATTTGTAATTTATCATATATTTCATTGCCGTTAGTAGAATGAATTCTTATGAAGAACCTTGGCAGTGATGTCCATTTGTAAGAATTATGTAAACTTTAATTTTTTTATTATAGATGACTTAGATGTTGAGTAAAATATTTTATTGGCTAATTAATAAGAATAATTAATTAATAAATAATATTTATATCATATTTTGATTTTAATATTACTTATTATCACTGACCAGATAGGATTTGTTCTCAAGTCTTGAGGGTCATTTGTAATATAAATAAATGAATACTTATTATCAAGGGTATTTCTATGCTTTCTGAGCAGTGGTTTGAGTATAAGCACAAGTTGATGACTATGGGGAAAGGCTTTAAACAGGTACCATCTTCGTGCTGAAAAAGGCTGTGCTAGCCTTTCTGTGGTATTAGTTTCAGCTATGTGAAAAGATGAATTAGAGCAATTACAGTTATGTTTCCTTTGTTGTTCCTTCTAGTCACATAATTTTTTTTTACAAATTAAAATTCAGTCAGAGTGGGACCCAGACAGCTAGAAACATCAATTAAGTCTGGAGTGAGGCAGTATTAATGAGTGTACTATTCTACAGTGGTTCAAAAAATTTTGAGAGGGAGACTGTAGGCTGTCCTTTGGAGGGGATGTAGTATGGTTGTCGCAAGCCTGTGGGATGTCAGGTATTTGATAAAGATCCTTATCCTAATTAAAACTGGACAGGCAAAATTGGGGATTCCCACTATAGTATTAGAGTAGCTTAAAGATACAATAAAGGATTAAACAAAGGTGAGTTTTTATTCATCCTGAGCTGTTCATTTTTCAGGTTATGGCCCCAGGTGTTTTAGCAGTATTTGTTTGTGTTCAATGGAAAATAAAAATCATTGCTTCATTTTGCTATATCCATGTAATATAAATTTGGTTTGTTTAATTTGAATTTTTGTTAAAAATTTTATTCTTGACCATTCATGACTTAAGTAATTTCTATTAAGGTGGTCCATGCTGATAGCTAAAAAAATAAACACGTCCAAGTTAAAGGAGCCCAAAGCAAACTGAGCATATATAAAGAAATTGGACAAACTTCTAGCAGAAAGAATAATGGAAAGTTGTACTCATGAAGAGTGTAATGTCTACTCACAAATAATCAGAGAGGCGGCTAAGGAAACTCTTAAAACAGCTGAAAGAATAAAAAGATCATCCTGGTTTGATGATGAATTTGCAGTTGTTACAGTGAAGAAAAACAAGGCCTATAAGAACATGGTTCAGAAAAAGCAAACACGACTGTCAGGAATATAGAGGTGTGAGTCATTTTAATCCTCCAAAGTATTTTCAAGATTATGGCATGATTATGATTTTAGAGGAAGAGCCACAGGCATATTAAGAAGCACTTCAGACATGATATTGTCACCTGACGAAAAGCTATGGACAGTGTAACAGCTTCTTTAAAAGAGAGCCATTTAGAAGCATAAGGGCTGAGTAGTAGCCGAGGGGGATCAAAGAAAGGTCATCGACTGTAGCAAAATAATCCCATTGCAAAGTTGCATATTTTTCGTTTGATGCTTGGTGTTGCTGTAACAGAAAAGATGCACGTAGTTCAGTTCAAGGTGACTCTGTTTCTGTATAGTGAACTAGATGAAATCATCTACTTGTAAGGATTCGATGACAGTCCTGGAGGAGTATGGATGCTTTTGTGATTCCTCTACAGACTTGAGCAATAAATTGAAAACACTTAAGCAATACACAGAAAAAAATGAACCGAAACAAAAATCCTGTCCTTGCCTGTTTGAGGCCGACATTTCCTCCACTATGTAAATCCTGTCGTTATTATCCCAGCCGAGGTGCCTAGTAGTGAAATCTCTTTTTACTTTGCAAATCACCTTGTCCTGAACTGCCTGGTGAATGAAACGCACAACAATAGAGGGAGGTCAGGGATCTTCTCCTTTCGTTCTTTTTCTCTCTACTTTATCTAGGAACTCTGCTGAGATTCGGACACCCAAGACGGCTCCAATAGAGCAAACTACTGTCTCAGGAGATTCTCCGGATTTTACTGGTATCCCTCTAATTTCTATGGAGTGAGAAAGTTGGGCCTACTCTGCTTGATCAAGCCTAACCTCCATAGTTTTCACTTGATTTTTTTTTTTTTTTTTTATGGGTTCATGGTTTTGGAAGCCAATATCCTCCTGTTTGCCTAAGGTTTCTTTTACACCCTTTATTTCTCTGTTTCCCTAACTCGCCTAATATTGCTGCTATGTTTTCCTCCGTATTTTTACTGGGAGTTGTTGAATATACTTTTGTTACGTGGAACTTTGACAACTCACAGTGAGTGGTAACACTGACTAGTCGAATGAAGTAGAGAAGAGATACTATGGTGGGGATAGAAGCCGTCTTATCTATTCAATACTCCAGTCTGAGTAAACAACTAACTGAAACATATTCAGTGATGACTAAACTATTTAGTCTCTTGCTCAATAATTCATCAAAGCACTATTTCATTGATTATCAGACTGAATATCATGCTGTTTAAAATTTAATAAATATAGTACTTACAGGTAGAGACAATTAAATAGATAGATCTCAACAGCACAAATAACGAGAGTATCTTGACTGAATGAAGGCTCGAGCCAGACAATTATAATATGTTCATATGAGAAGAATATGGTGTTCAAATTGTTCTCATCTTGTATGTAGATGATGGAATAACTGCCCACTAATTAAGTTAAAAGCATTTATAAATCAATCTAAGCGTTGAATTTAAGTTTGTTTTTGGATTTAGAAATGTAGACTAGTCTTGGCTTACTCGGTTTGTTTCCTACCAATATCCCTTGAAAATTCTGAAGATATCACAAGATTATAGCAAATTTTTAGATTCATAGCTAGTACATTAAATGTTGGCTTGTTATACTGCCATGACGCGCAAAGAGGCATCCTTAATTGTTTTTCAGATGCTGACTGCATAAATCAATCACAGCTGTTTTATTGATCTATGCAGGCGCTACTGTTTCTGGGCTTAGTCAACGACAGGGATCCGTAACTGATTCCACTGCAGAAGGAGAAGTTGTTGCCATTAGTTAAGCCTCAAATTGTAAAAACCATCACAGAACTAATTATGTCGAAAGGAAGCACTTCTTATTTGAAATCATGTATCAGAATATGTCAATAAAGTTTCATCAGTACATCAGATAGCATATGTCATGACGAAGCCTTAGCAGCTCCACGTTTCTGAATTTTTTTGCGGAAAAAAGGCTCTTATATAGATACTTATTAAATTTTACTCTAAACAAGGGAAAGTTTTAAAGTACTAAGAGGAATCTTTAATGTTAAATATTTAGTAAGCTTAAGAAACCGTATGTAGCAGTTGTTGTTAGATGTTACATTTTTAGAAGATGTGCTTGAAAATTTTCTGATTACACTGGTCTGAAAAAAAAAAAAATGTTTCCTCCTTTCTATTTCGTGCATAATGAATGATAAATTAGCTCTTAATTACAGGTTTTTATTGATGAATGGTTTTTAAGCCCTTACTTTCTTAAGTAAAATATTATACTGGCCTATTCTAAGATTTATAGTCTCTTATGTTTTAAAAAGAATGTTGAATTCACTAATTTTGTCATTATTTTATCTTGAGATGGTCTAATAAAAATGAAATAATAAACTTGTATTATTCAAGGTTTTCCTTGGAACTTTACCTCCTGATTTCTTGAGAATAACTACTACTCCCAAGCAGCAACAAGAAGCAGCTGATCAACAGGCTGCCTGGGCATTACATCATCAACTGGTTGGCACCTCTTTAGTTCAAAATACTGTTGGAAGGCTGAATATAACTGTTGCACAGGTATTTTCAGTAGTATTAATTATCTATATTTATAAATGAAAGTGCCATTTCACTCGATTTTCTGGTCATCGCACTATCTCAAAAATGACTATGGTTGTGAAGTTGAAATTTTTCCTGGAGGTTCATCTTACCGTCTAGATGAGCAATAAGGCTGGGTTTGGGAAAATTTGTCCTCTAAGTGGTTAAAAAAAATATTTTTCTAAAACGGAAAATAAAATTGGTTTTCGAATAACACCAAAACTACACGTCTTATACAAAACTATAACTACCCATTTGAATGATAATTGAATTTCTAACCACCTCGAAGCAAAATCTTACTAACTAATTAATTAGCAAAGATATCATTTCAATTTATAAGAAATATATTTAAGCATATTGAGCATTGTATCTATGTTTTGTGTTAAGTTCCTGTAGACATATGTTCAATTATTATTAGTTGGTAAAAATAATTCAAAATGTTAATTTTTCATTTTAAAGGACTTGGATCCTAAAAAAACACGGTTCATACGCAGAATATACGCATCGAAGTTACAAAGAAGTTATCATGATATAAAACGGTTATGTTTAAAAGATAAAACGATGTTATTGAATAATTTGGATGTGGCTACTTGGTACTGGTATGTTATTGTAACATAGAGAAAATAAAATTGATATCTGACTTGAAATAATAATCTTTTATTTATCATACACAGAGTAACTCATTGCTATGCACCTGAATTTCTTTTTTATAACCCCATTTAACATATTCACTATCAATGTTTTTCGTAATTCGTAGGAATTTTATAATTATATTATTTTATTCATCACATTAAATTCGCTAAACCGCAAACAAAGATAATGAAGTGTAGTTTTGTTCCATTTTTTCAATGTCCTGATATTAAAAACAAGATATTTATAGCTATATTAGATTAATTATGCCTATAGGTTAGTTTTATGATGTTTGTTGTGTATTTCACAATTTACAAATATTCAAAATTCACAAATAACTTTATTAGTTAATAATTACACAATTTTCTATATCGAACAAATCTGAAACATTGAAAACATGTGTTTTTTTTTGTTTTTTTTATCAACATATTGTTTTATGGATTGACATATTAATATATAACAATGTTCATTAAAAAAAGATTTAAAAAGAAAAATAGGTTATGTTATTTTAAATTCACTTTCCTAATCAACCATAATTCTACCTTTAGTCTCATATGTTGATATTGTGTTACATTTCTTGAAAAATACGAAAAACAAAAGCTGTATTCATTGTATGAAAAAACAAGTTTAGAGTTTCAAGTTTCTTTTTTCCTTTTAATGATTTGGATACTCTTAAAATCTGAACCACTGATACAATGTAAGGTATACACTCTCTGGTAGAAAAAAAGTAGCATTAATGTTAAGAACGTTTGAACACGACATACAAGGGCTAAAAGACTGGAATGGTCCATTAAATAGGGCACTGTATAATATACTAAGGGCCGGAACCCCGCTGGAGTAAAGCTGAAGCTTCTTCAACGTTTTGGTTGATATATAACCCGAGATAGAGACTGATAGAACTATATGTATTAAACCAGAGTAAGCTAAGAGCTATGAACAACGTTATTATGATAGTTAAAAAATAACGATATCAGTTTTTTTAGTAACTTGACTTATGTACACGATAAAACCCAAGACACCATGATATATCTATATGTATACTTTAGTTATACAATTATAGGATTTACAAGAAACTTCAAGTATTTAGACACTCCAAATGACTTAACTGACTGGCAAAAGTGTTACTCATTACTGTCTCAGGTTTATTTCTATTGTGTAGCTCCACTTAACATGTTTCCTACTTATCCAGTGGGTGCCTAAAAATTGTGGGAAAATAGGCATCTGGGCGAGATATCTACTAATCGCCTCCTTGCACGGCTGTTAGGCTCTGAAGCAGTCTGGATACCATTATTGCTTAGGTTCGTTTATTTGGTCCACGTCACTATTATGCTGTTGTGGATTTCAATCAGACGATGCTACATTGGGAGTGGGAGTCATACATTTTATATTAAATGAAATAAGAAAAGCCTTTAATTACGGGCAAAAGTATCGTAGTAGACACGATCTAATAGTAAAACAGTGATGCATCCCCTGACTGAAGGTTCCGTTTTCGGTTGATTATGAGATTTTAGAACATTAATTTAGGTACCCATTTACTATCAGCTAAATAGGCATCAGGAGGATCTCTCTATCCCAAAGTTATTCAACGGCTGTAATAAATTTAAAAAAGGAAACGCTTAGGAACTATCTCTTATTTTAGTATATTTATTTATTATTACATTAATAATTCATTTATAACGTTTCGAGGTCCAAAATGCCTCATCTTCAGAATCATTAATCAAAAACCAACAACAATTTAATATTAAAATCACATTTTGAACAAATCAATAATATTTAAAATTATAATCCATTAAAACTCTATATCATATTATAAAATTGTTTTTGTTTTTTTAAATATTTTTATTTTAATAACACTTACAAATTTTCCACATTGAATCAATACAGGTCATATTTTATTGTATATCTTTATTTTTATATGTCAACAAAATATATACATAGAAACAATTATTAATGAGAGAAGGCGTTTGTGTCAGGTGAAAAAAATACTAAGATCACATAAAATTGTTTGTTAATAACTCAAACAATGTATCTTCTGAAAAATTGAAAAAAAAGTAATTGTTTGAAAGATAATTAACTTTATAATTACATAAACACAATATAATCTTAATCTGATCAATATTGGCAAAGATAGTAAATATATTAAACCGAATTTGACTGAATTCATGTTTTGCGAGCCTGTATACACTTGAAACTTTTATTGGCGTTTTGCAATGATTTGAAGCGACGTGAGAACAATTTGTTATTGGAACATGATAACAATTATTTCTAAAACCAAAATACTGGTGGAAAGATTCACTCACGGATATGGTTAATTCAGATGTGTGTAGCAAACGAGCTTAAGGATATCTAACAATTATGTTTAACGAATAAAGCGTATTAAGTAATTATGGTTATGCCTACTGCTACTGTTCTGTTATTGTAAATTTAACAGAGTAGAACTAATATATGTTTACAAATTCTTTGTTTAACTTTATTCGTTTTAAATAGTTAAAAGAGTTACTGATTGACCGATAGCAAATGCATACGTATTATAATGTTGGAGTAGTTGTTCACGGTTTTGACTATGTGGTGGAGAAATAGGTTTGGGGTGCGCTCATCAATAAAACACACACCAATAAGATAAAAATAAAATAAAATAATTGTATTTTATTGGTGTTTTCTTTGTTACCACTTCCCCAAACATCAGCTCCGTCATATACGTCTTATATTTACACTTTCCATGAACGCATTTATGCAAATTTAATTAAAGACAAAATAAAATATCCGCGAGCAAAGCCGTGGGGTACAGATAGTACAAGTATATAATGAAACAAGGCTGTAACCTCTTTTGGGGAACTGCACTAATTTTTTATAACCACAGCGCATATATGAAGCAGCTCATGTAATATAGGGGTCAATCCATTAGAAATTGTCCCGATCATGCCGCTCAACCTTTTTGTTAATAATTAATTTGTAATGAATAATATAATTATTGTAGGTATATTCTGATTTACTGTATTTGATTTATCATGAATTCTGGTCATTATGGAGTTAAGGTGTTTGAATCCAATCATTCATTTACAATTATCTTATCAATCGGGTGTTCTCAGTTATTATTTGTTCACTTCAAAATGACTATGGGTCAATCTATTTGAAATTGTTAAATTTTTTATTTAATTTGCTGCTCAACATTTTTGATTTTCATGATTTTATCAGTTATTCTCTATCCTTCAGTGAATTTAAAACCATAGATAAATCATTTTTCTGGTTAATACTTTTAGTTTTGCAGCCATTTTAAGTCAGCCTCAGGGTAGAAAATTCTCGTAATTTTACAGGTATCAAATGAAAACAAAAACTAACAATATGATGAGGACGTGCTTTACATCATTTGTCATGACAGCACATTAGCTTAATAGTGAAGAAAGAGGTTTAAAAAATTCTAGATATAGTCTTATCCTTGCATTACTTGTAGGAATTTTGATTGTGCGAGTGTTGTTCTTTTTTTTAATATAAATTTTCAAAGAAATGTTATTATAACGGAATATCTCATAATACATTATATATCATAAAATCATGAAAATAAAAAATTTCAAGTGGCAAAATTGATGTAAATTGGACAATTTCAAATGCATTGACTTATATTAATTTTGGAATAAAGAGAGATACACTTTATTGAATAAGTGATGCTGCCAAACTTAATTGGGTTGCTTTTACACAGTTTACTTATTTTTCCTTGTAGGACTATTTTTAATATAACAGATATCTATATACAATTAAAAAATAAAATAAAAAATAATATATATATATATATATATATATATATATATATATATATATATATATATATATATATATATTATAATATTCTTATTTTCATAAATTATTTTCTTTTAAGAAAAATCAATTAACACAATATTTACTTAATTAATATTCAATTTATCTCTCAGGGTATGGTATGGGTTCTTGACAATCAGGCACATTTTTATTATTTATATAACTTTTTTAATCATAATTATAACTTACAAAAATAACACAACAAACAATATGCAGGCAGGCTAACAATGATTCTTCATATCCCTACAGCAGTTCCTCCTCTTCATATTCAACTCCACACTCTCCAAGTCCCACTCAAAAAACTACTGACTCCTATCAGCTCATAACCCCAACTCTGACTGCTCATGATCAGGTATCTTTCCTCCACCTGGGTTTTTACCTGGAATGTCCCGTGCATCCAAAATGGAGGTTATGTTTACAAACAAACAAATAAGAGCTGGTATTCAAATTTTACCTTTTACCTTATTGTTAGCCTGCCTAACTCAACAACAAATATATAAATTAATAACCACTATAATTATAAAAAATGGGTATATTACATTTCTCCCCAATCCTAGGTAAAAAAAAAAATATTTTGGAAAGAAATATTTTTTTTTTTTTTTTTTTTTTTTTTTTTAATTTATCATTTTTTAAAACACACTCAATAAACCCATTTAGTTACAATTTTTAAATATTTTTAACACCTTATATATAAATAGTTTATATAAAATATTACAGCATTTTTACCTTGAAAACTACATATGTACAAACTAAATATACAAGGATGATATACACTAAGTCTATATACAATTAAGAATATATTAAAACTAATCACATCTGCAAAATAAACTATATAAATAAATTCAGGTGAAAACAGTGAAATAATAATATGATAGATTTATTTCCATTTAGTACCTAATTTTTACTAACTGATCATTGTTCATAAAAAAAAATAATTTAGAAAGAAAAGATTTACGAAATAACAGAATAACAATTTAAACATTTATGTTTATCTAGACCCAATGAGATATGGTTCTGCATTATTTAAGACTGAGTAATAAAAAGCATGAAAAATGAATTTAATAAATAATTAGATCAGCTATTAAAAATTGTATAACTTACAATTCTAATAATGACATGATATTTACAATTTTTTCCAGTATGGTTCAATCTGAACATTGTTCAGACTGCCCATTTTTTAACTCATCTAACGGAGGGAGCGCTAATCATCCCTTTTTATCCCCTGGAAAAGGATAAAGATTGCCGTGTCCAAAAATAATATGGTGTTTGATCTTTCCTAACATGATCCAAGACCATATAGCCTAAGTAGAACTCATAGTCTAAAATAAAAACGATAATAGTTTTGGTTGGCACATTCCTGTATTGATTAATTAAATTTACAATTGGTGACAAATAATTATAGGAGATGGAGAAATCTATTTCTGGATTATTTGAAACACTTAATCTGTAAAATACCACCGGAGGTCTATTTTGGGGGCTTAAGACACTTATTAAAGTCTGAAAGTTAAGCACTTGCTGTCACTGGGTTTCACATCATGAATCTGATCTTCTTTGATATTTACACTTTCCTTCACATCAATAGAGCTAGTCATTAAGTCCTTGGCCTCTTCAATCATAACATTACAGGGATTACTCATCAATTTAGGTTCTACTGTACACATTGGAGTTACTGTTTCTGTTTCACACTCTTGGTCAGTAGGATCTTCCGAAGGTACAGTCTTTGATGTAGGTTCTTCTGTACAATTAGGAGTTACTGTTTCACACTCTTGGTCCATAGGTTCTTTATTCTTGTTTTCTTCATCTTCAATGGAGGTTCTTCTCTGGGGATCAATTTTCATTTCTGTAGTAACACTTGTAAAGTTTTCTAATATTTCTTTTCCAAATTTATCCACCTTTTGTTCTAATTTCTCCATCATCATCATGAATTGTTTGAATATCTGAATCTTTTCTGTCCTATCTGAATAACTATTATTTCCTTGGTCCTCCATATTGTTTGCTCACAAATTAACACATACAAAACTTATTAAAATATAAATTGTGCACTGATTGTCGTGGTCTTAATATTTAACAAATTAAGCCACACCTAGTTGGGAGCCAAATTATATAATATGCTTATTTTTTAAAAAATATTCTTTTATAAAAAAAATCATTTCACACAATATTTTTACTTAATTATTACTCAATTTATCTCTCAGGGTATGGTATGGGTTCTTGACAATCAGGCACATTTTTATTATTTATATAACTTTTTTAATCATAATTATAACTTACAAAAATAACACAACAAACAATATGCAGGCAGGCTAACAATGATTCTTCATATCCCTACAGCAGTTCCTCCTCTTCATATTCAACTCCACACTCTCCAAGTCCCACTCAAAAAACTACTGACTCCTATCAGCTCATAACCCCAACTCTGACTGCTCATGATCAGGTATCTTTCCTCCACCTGGGTTTTTACCTGGAATGTCCCGTGCATCCAAAATGGAGGTTATGTTTACAAACAAACAAATAAGAGCTGGTATTCAAATTTTACCTTTTACCTTATTGTTAGCCTGCCTAACTCAACAACAAATATATAAATTAATAACCACTATAATTATAAAAAATGGGTATATTACAATATATATATATATATATGATTTTTTTTTTAATTGATTCTCTTTTTTTTTTCCTTTTCTGGTTTGTCTCTCATATAATTCCAAATATATATATGTATATATATATATATATATATATATATATATATATATATATATATATATATATATAATATATATATATATATATATTTGGTAATATAATAATTCCAAATATATATAGAAGTCTATGTATGTACAGTGAACCCTCTTTTAAACGAACACGGTTATAACGATACCCGTTTATTACGAACTATAGTTGCACTCCCTTGAAAAATGAATAGAAAACTATGTTTTCTCCTCGTTTATAACGAAATACTCTCTTATAATGAACTAACGAACTACTTTTGTGGACCTCAGAATTCAATTTGTTCGGTTATAACAAAAAATGAAGAAGAAAAAAAAATTAGGATACGTCTTAATTCCCGGTAAAGTGCGGTACCTTTCTGTCCTAATCCTTCTTACCTCCCCCCTCTATTCAGCTGAATTTTATTATTCAGTCTGTGACAGCTTCTGGCTTCTAAAGTTTCAGAAAATAATTTGACCAAACCAAAGTGGAATGTCCTACAAGCCATTAGAGCCATAGAACTGTCCTGGTCTAATATTTCTCCCGAAACAATCAAAAACTGTTTTAAAAAGGCTTGGACACTACCACTTTCGGACAGTACACAAGAAGATCAATCAGTGGAGGACCCGTCTGAATGGAATGAAGCCTGTTCCACATGGTGAAGGAAACATTAGGCAGATTTAGCGAGTACGTCAGTATTGATGACAATCTCGCAGCTTCGAAGATCACCAAGGTATCAGAAGAACCAAGCTCTGTGGACATCCAACGTCAAACTAGTGACTCAGATGACTCCGACGAAGACCCATTAATCCAACCCACTAAAGCCGAAATGACAAGCGCTCTTCATGTCTTGCAGCGGTTTGCCAATACCATTTCCATTCCAGAAAGGTTCGTTGAAGCTCTGGACGGCATACACACAGACCTAATAACTTTAGTCAAACCAAAGCTTCAGTAAATTAAAATTGAAAGTTTTTTT
This sequence comes from Piezodorus guildinii, assembly GCA_023052935.1. NCBI lineage: Eukaryota > Metazoa > Arthropoda > Insecta > Hemiptera > Pentatomidae > Piezodorus > Piezodorus guildinii. The sequence goes on from CM041295.1 coordinate 58,241,455, forward strand.
AAGCGTCAATTAGATAATTTTTTATTCATATTTTTTATTATTTTAACTTTATATTAATTCCTGTGATTCTGACTTTAAAAGTCCCTTTTTAAATTTTGTATTTTGAATTATGGTTTTTGATAATCTTAAAATATTATGTCAAACGAGAAACATGATATATACAATGTACATAGCGCATATTTTTAACTGCTTTTTTAGTTTCTAAACGCTGTATTGCAAATATCATTTTTTAGCCACCTGAATTTAAAACAAAACATTTAACATACATACTATATATTTTTCGGATATAACGAATTCTTTTATAACGAACAGAGAATTTTTTAGTCCCTTGGAGTTCGTTATAACAAGGGTTTACTGTATATATATATATATATATATATATATTATATATATATATATATATATATATATATATATAATATATATATATTATGTGTATATTTAAATATCACATGACAACCTATAACAACTAAATGACAACCTGTTTCAATATTAAATCTCTAGCATATATATTAATAATAATAATAATAAAAAGTTAAAAGATTATAATATATATAAAAAAATTCACATCCATGTCCCTCCAGTGATCCCTGGCCTACCCGCTATGAGTAAATGTGATCGTGTATAATTCCCAGGGAGTCAAGGACTATTTTTTCTGCTATAATTGCTATGTCCTTGACATCGACACCTATATCCTCCATGAAGGTCCATGGTGAACTAGGTACAGTTCTGCCGGTTCTGAACTATAGGCCTCTGACATTGAAGTCTCTCTCGCTGAAGCTCTTGCAGAACTTTTCCTTGAGGAAAGGGATACATTTGTAGTAGATATATCTCTTTTCATTTCCACTTAACTCGCCTGTTCTAGGTTGTTGGATTCATATCTCACAGACTCACATGCGATAAATCAAAATATATATTAAAAAAAAAAAAAAAATATATATATATATATATATATATAATATATATTATATATATATATATATAAAATCATTATATTATTCATTACAAAGTAAATTAATCACTATTTTAAGCACTATTTTTTAATGTTATTGAATTGAAATAAAAGTTCTTTTTAAATCTCACTCATTATGCAAATTTATACTATAGCATTTCTATTTATAATTTTTTCTTTTTCTAGGCTAAACTAGTAAAAAACTATGGAATGACTAGAATGGATCCTTATGTGAGATTAAGGGTAGGCCATTGTGTTTATGAAACAAAAAACAGACCCTAAGGGTGGCAAAACACCACATTGGAACAAAGTAGTGCAATGGTATTTATAATTTAATTTAATTTTCCCTTCTCTATATTTAAGTAAAAACTACTAAATATAGACTTTAGTTTTATGAACAAATATATTAAAATATAAAATGAAGGTGTTTTACAATGAAAGATGATTTGGTTTCGTTGGTGGTAAATGAATGCTAACACAAAATTACTTAAATTGTTTATTATTAACCAACTTTTCGATGTTGAATTGATTGACAGATGCCCAAGAGGTAGGCCAAAGTGTAGGTGAGAGGATTATTTTAATTTGGATCTTGGGGGCATATACAATAGTCATTAGATTGAACTGTGCAGGCAAGGATCGGCATTGAACCTTTGGGTTCACTAAGCCTATTTTTATTTATATGAATTTCTTGTACTTATATGCCAGATTTGTCTATAAGATCGATTAGGGATAGGGTAGTGCCACTGCAATAATCGAGATGTCAATTTCCACGAGTTGCTGAAGGATATTTTTTATGAAATTGATATTTTGACACATTTGTATTTTAATCGTTCAGTTTTATCAAAATTCACTATCTGATTTCATCTTAAGAACACTCAAGTCCTTCAAAAACGTGATTCAGAAATGCAATTGTTTTCAAAAGGTACTAATTACACGTTTAATTTTGTTCTATATCATACTGAAAATTTCCTTCCATAACATAAAATTACACAGTACCATAAAAATTAACAATACAAGTAAAAAAAAAAAAAAATAAATAAAGAAAAAGGAGTAGGGTCTACAAAGTTATTTAACATGTGAAAATTATGTTAATAACTAAATAAAAGTATTATTGTTATTTATGAATGTGTTTCCAATTTAATTTTTATCTCAATTATGATGGGTTATTTATACTCATATATATGTATTTTTATTTTTTAGTCCCTTACCACAAGGAGTTAATTCAATATATGTTGAAATATATGATGAATGTTCTTTTATGATGGATGAGCTAATTGCTTGGGCTCATATACCTATTGGTAAAAATGTTTTAAATGGTGAGACTACAGAAGATTGGTATCCCCTTAATGGCAAACAAGGCGAAGGAAGGGAGGGAATGATAAATTTGGTTCTCAGTTACACGGTATCTAATACTTTAATTATATTGCATGCATACTTTAATTGTATTGAATGCATAAATATAAATTGTATGTTATTTTATTTTTAAAATTAACATAGAGATCTATTAATTTTGCAAATTATATGAAGTAGAATCCAATAATTCATATTGTCAGGGTTTTAAAGCATATTTATAACAAAAAACCATATATATATATATATATATGTAATAATAATAACTTTATTGGTATCAGTATTGACTAAAGCCTTTCCCATATAGTCAATTATCTTTATCTCCCCTATAGAGGAATTTATAGTAGTAGGCTATAATAAGAAATAAATTGACAAATAATTACAAGATTGAAGAACATCAAATAATCCATAGAAAGAAAAAACACACATAACTTTATAAAAACCTCAACAACAAAACAGTTGGCTGAAGTGATCCTTGGCCTGCTTCAAAACAGGACTTTGTCCTTCACCAATAGCCCAGTGGAGAAGGAATTTTGCATAAAATAAAAAAGGTCAGGCAGTTTTGATTTTCATGTACCCCTCTTTAAAAATCCATGTTTTCACACTCCCCGCCCTTCTGCATTTTCCGCTATCTTGAAAAAATAACATAAAAAAGAAATTTTATTACATATAGTTTTAAAGAACATTAATTAATTTTTTTTGCTATATTTTTCTATGAATCTGCTATGTTTGAACTAGTATTGTATATTTGTACAAAATGTCCGAATATTCTTAGAAATATTAAAATTTATTTTCTGCATGACACTATCTTTCCTATTTAGAAGGTTTGACTTCTTAAACTTCTGGACAATTTTCTCTTCTTTTATATTGTTTCACTTATTTTTCTGTGAGCACACAACAAATAGAATTATTTACATTTTTCAGATGAAACCCATGGATAACATCAAAAACCTCAAAATTTGATTTCCCTCCTTAACCCTTGAGAATCGGACTATTGGTTATATGAACTTCTTTGTTCCTTTTGAGGTCCAGTATCTCCTGCCACAATATGACTAGATATGTTATAGATAGATAGATACTATTATGAGATATCCTGTTCAAGTATACACTTAGGGACATAAATTAAATTCACATAAAAAAATTAAAAGTTTTACAATTTCCCAAAATATGTTGCTCTTCCTAAACATTGTCATTTGAACTTCAAGCTGAATCATTTTATAGATAAATAAAAATAAATTATTCTGGGACTTAATTATTGTATAAAACTTTTTTATTGAGTAAAATTACAATCTGTCCCAATTTGGACATCAATAGTAGTGCTGAAAGATATCATACATACTACATTCATACAATATTTACACGGCATAAAATTACAATAAAATGTATACACAATAATGAATCAATACAATAAAGTCGAGAATTCACTTATACCTATATACACATACACACACTCATACATACATCACATTGAGTGGAGAATCTAGCCAGTGCTAGAACTCCAATATATTTACAACAGGTCACGGGGCCACTGCCGTTTCAACCTTCTAGGTGGGTTGTATGGATGAGTGGAGCTGGATAGGGATTGAGCTAGAGGATTAGGATGATGAATGAGGTTCTGGTGGAATTTGGAAAATTTGGATGGAATTAGGTCTGAAATAAATGGAACATTAAGGTCGTGGTGCAAGGTATAGTTGGAGACATAATAAGAGCATATACTATTGTACGCAGGACTTTGGATTGAAAGGATTGAATGCATTTGATGTTAGTACGTTTAGCTATCCCCCACAGTTCAAGTTCGTAGGTCCAGATGGGCTTCAGTATTGTCTTGTAGATTGTAAGTTCAGAGTTTCTGTTGAGTAGTCGGTATAACTGTCCGAATCGTCGGTTGAGTTCTTGTCTTTTAAGTGTTGTATGTGGGTTCCAAGTCAATCTCTTGTCTAACAGTAAGCCAAGATACCGGACTGTATCTGAGAGAGGAATTGGTAATGAGTTGAAATAAACTGGCGGACAGGATTTTCGTCTAAGAGTAAAGGTTATGTGTTTACATTTGGCTTCGTTCACCTTTACACGCCAGTTATTACACCAATGTTCGATAAGGAAAAGGTGTCGCTGAAGGTTTAAGGATGCTGTTTCAGGATTGGAACTGGATGATAGGATGGCGGTGTCGTCTGCAAAAGTTGCCAGAAAGGTATCAGGATGTGTAGGAATATCAGCAGTGTAAAGGATGTAGAGGAGGGGTCCCAAGACCCTGCCTTGAGGAACACCGGCCTCAATGGGATAAAGGTTAGAAAATTCTACACCACAGCGAACTCGGAAGGAACGGTTTGAGAGATAGGATCGGAGAATGAGGTATAGAGACTGGGTAAATGGGTTTTCAGCTTGAAGAGTAATCCAGTGTGCCATACCCGGTCAAAAGCTTGCGCAATGTCCAGAAACGCACCAGAAGAATACTCTTTGCATTCAAGAGCTGAGGAAATATGGTCTACAACTCGGAGCCCCTGTTGAACTGTGGAATGCTGAGGACGGAATCCAAACTGATGGGAAGGAAGATTTTGAGATTCTAATATGGGTAGGATACGTTTAAGAAGAAGCCTTTCGAAGATTTTTGAGAGGATGGGGAGTAGACTAATAGGCCTGTAGGATGAAGTGTTGGAAGGTTTGCCTGGTTTTAGAAAAAGAATGATAGTGGAATGTTTCCATAACAGAGGAAAATTAGGTAGGATGCAGTTTTAAATATAAGCAAGGAATATAATAGCTTTCTGCGGAAGTTGTCGGAGGATCTGGGGAGTAAGGAGATCGTGTTCAGGAGAAACGGAGAAAGAGCTGATAGAGAGGAGAGGTAGGAATTAAAGGACTGGGAACGGAAGGTCGCCAACTGGATTTATATTGGAGTGTTTAGGAGAGGAAGTAGTCCAGACAGCTTGTTGGATGGCGGTGGTAAAGGAATAGACGGAATTATCTAGGTCATCTGGGGTTTTGAGGGTTACTCTGAGGTCAATATTATCGGTCAGGATTTGGCGGAAAAGGTTCCAGTTAACAGGGCCTCGAAAGAATGATGGTGGAATGGGTTTTGGAATTGGAGTAAGAGATACTTTTAGGATCAGTGGACTATGGTCTGAGGATAGTTCATCAAGGCGAGTTACAGACAAGTTGAGGGAGCCTAATCCGCTGTGGATAAAGAAGTCGAGGATGTCAGGATTGCGGTTAGGATTATTAGGATTATTACTTAATTATTAGTTCCTTTAGAATAACATAATATTTATAAATGACATAATAGCGTTTACTGGCCAAGGAGATAAGATTTACAATAATTTTTAAAAAATCTACTTAAAATAAAAAAAATATAGAACAAGCAGAAATGGCTTATTATTTCTAATTAATAAAATTAATGGTATTTGTGAGGAAGAAACTTGAATATTGGTATTTTTAGCCCTGTCAGATTCTTTTAAAGAAGATAAAATGTACATGAAATTAAAGAGATTAATTCTTCCCAGAGTACCTCATCCAAAGAAGGGCGATTTGGAGTGGCCGCTTTTCAAATTTGGCTCCTAATGCCTGATATGCTGGCAAGAGTCATAACAAATGCCAGAAATTGGCTTACTCTGTGTATGGAAAATGGAGAGACGTCACCAACCTTATTTGATCTTCAAAACTATGTAAAACAAAACTACAACAAACCTATAATCATATCATTCTGAATGCAAAACTCTATGAGTCTGCATCCACTACCATTCCTAGTTCTTTCTCCTCCCTTCAGTCCCAAGACTCCAAGGGAAGTAATTAATGTGTTTGTTTCCAATCCGAGCATTCCAATCTCCCATGATTATTATTTTTATATTTTTATTTCTCGCATGGTCTATCGTCATCTGGAGATTTTCATAGAATTGATCCTTGTCTGAAGAATCTTCAGTTGGGGTGATGCCTGGATGATTGAGAACTTCCCCATGGAGAGGTTCATGTCTGCTACCACTATTCTGAATCCCAAATCTCCACTCTTGCAGAGTTCATTCTTCATTATCAGGACCATGCCCTCTCTGGCCTTTCCTTCATTGACTCCATTCCATATCCAGTTATATCCAGCTTTAAGTGATGTTACTCCACTTTTTCTTCCCTTTAGCTTACTTAAATCCAGAATTTGCACCTTATACCTTTCCATCTCAGTCAGCTCCACTTTCTTACCAGTTAGTGATTGTATGTTCCATGTGCCGAATCATAGGTCCTTTTCCCTGTTGTGTCGCCATTGTCCAATCGTATTTCTGAGGCTAAACTGTTGTCTATGAATCAGTTTATACTCTATATGGGTGATTAACCCAGCAATAGAGGCTTTGTATCCTCGAAACTATTGACCTTTCAAATATTTATGTCCTCTTGGAAGGAAGCCCCTCCCTCGTCGCAACCCAAAAGACATGCTCCCTAGCAGGCAGGTTCCTCCAAGAGATATGATTATAGGAAACTCCCATTATAGTCACAAGAATATCCACAAAATAGCGTTTAAAGCTCAGACAAGTGATGTAAAAAGTATGATTGATAACTTTGTATACGAAAAAGAAATGAGGAGATATTTTACCGATATAAAGGTAATAAGAGGTGCAGATTTTGGCACAGATTGAACAATCTCAACAAAGTAACCTACCACAGCACATTCAGCTCTTATCAAAGATCAAAGTGACGCTGACTAACAAAATAAAATCAGAAATCAGAAAATACCAAATTCAAAACTTACAAAACCTGACAGTAAATCTCACTATTACTGAGAAATCACATTATCTCATCTATCCTCTTACTGTTACCTATTATAGGTAAAATCCTTGAAAAACTCCTAAAACGAATACATCCCATCCTTGATTCTAATCATATCCATCCCTGATCATGAGTTCAGATTCCGAACATCCCACTCCACTATCCATCAATGTTATCGTGTGGTGGACGTTATCTCTTCTGCTTTAGAGCGCGGGTTGTACTGCACGGGTGTCTTTCTCAATGTAGAACAGGCCTTTGATAGAGTCTGGCACCCAGGACTGTTGTACAAACTCTGTTAATTCCCTCCTCCCACATACTTCCTGATTGTTCAATCCTACTTCTTTGATAGATCCTTCAAAAAAATCACAATAGTTCTTATTCATTCCTTTTTATGCAGTCTGCAGGTGTTCTTCAAGGCAGCATCCTAGGACCCATTCTTTACACAGTCTGTACAGCTGATATTCCAACCCATCCTAACACTTTCCTTTTATACCTATTCTGATGACACATGTGTATTATCAGTTCATAAAGATCCATTTATTGCCTCACATAACCTTCACACCCACATCAAAGACCTAGAAGTATGGTGTCAGAACTGGAGAATAAAAATAAATTCCGAAAAATCCTATCAAATAACCTTTACCCTTTGTTGTAAACCTTTGTCTGCTTGCCCTGCAGGATCTTTAATAACACTCAACTAGTTCCTGTTGAACAGATCTGATACCTAGGATTCCTTCTTGACAAACTTCTAACCTGGAATCCTCATACACGACTAAAATGACAAGAAACTGCTCGCTGTTTTAGGATACTTCAATACTTACTAGAAAAACGGTCAAACCTTCCTCTGAAATACAAAAGGCTCATCTACATGACTATTTTAAGACCAATCTTGACTCATGGAGTAGAGCTTCGGGACTCTTCCAAACCATCAAATTCTTCCCCCATCCAATCCTTACAATCAGAATTCCTTTGTTAAATCCTCAACGCTCCTGACTTTGTCGCGAATAAACTTATATATAAAGACATTAATGTTCCCTATGTTACTGATTTGGCCTGGACCAGGCATCAATCCTTTCATTAAAAACTTCACTCTTACTCTAACCCACTAGTTTCAATCCTTTGTTCCGCTTCAATTCCTAATAATTCTCTGAGATGCCTGAAAAGGAGATGGCCCCAGGACCTTCTGGTTTGCAATATTTTTAGAGTGCTTCCAATGGAAAGCTTCTCTGCATGTATTTCATGCCATTATATTACCTAACTATCACATTTACTTGAAGTATTTTTTTTTTTAATACATTTGTAAATATCAATAAAAATGTTCAAAAAAAAAAAAAAATTTACCAGTTATTCTCTATCCTTTTATGAATAAAAAACTGGATACATTTTTTCTGGCTAATACTTTTATAGTTGCAGCCGTTTTATCCAAGAAATTTTTTTAAAAAGATAATCTTTTTTGAGATATTTCACTATAAACATTACTGAACTTGAAGATAGTCTAATATAATATAATAAAATATAATTGTAAATTTATATTAAAAAAGGAAAAAAAAAATCAAGCTTGAGACTCCTTTCAAACCTCCCTTGTTTATAGTTCGCTATAAGTTACAGTTGATTTAAATGTTCGTAACTTTTTTAAACAATTTTCTTGGGTAACTGTTTACATCACCGCTCTATTTTTTGTTTTGTTCTAAAATATAAAAAATTGTAGGAGTTAATAATTTTTAAAGAAAACACATTTTTCACTGTTAAAAAAATATGTTTTAGTTTATATCAAATTTCTTAGTACTTGCTATTTTGTTTATTGATATTAATAAATTGTATATTGTAAGCAATGAGGATTCATTGTGATTAAATTTTTATTTATGTAATTTAATATGTCAAGTTTTGTTCTTTTTTTCATTTTTATTGTGAATTTTCAAGAATGGTGGACGTGCAGTAAATCAGTGTGTGCCTCTTATGATGATTCCATCAACTGCCCAGAATATGTTTGGTATGCCTCAATATTCTCAGGTTCCGGTTTATACACAACTACCACCTCAATCTATTGTTAATGCTCAACATTTTGTGCAGGTATTCTGATACATAATACATTTTCCTTTTTAATACTTAAAGAATTATAATAAATTGTGTTTAAAAGGTTATAAAACTTATATGTAATACTGAATTATTTTATTACAAACTGAAGAAGTCATATATAACATTCCATAAGGTAGCTTTTTTCTATATTGTTTCAAGACACCTATTATCATGAACACATTGCCCTAAATACTAATTATGATTTAAAAAAAAATCTTAATCATAAACTTAAACAATCATATAAGTGATAAAAATTGGTTTCAATCATGAATATTTAATCAGATTGATATTTTTAATTTTAAAAAACTTATCTGTTTAAAATAAATTTGGTCTTATAATCAATATTAAACAAGAACATTTAAAAATGAACAATACCATTATTGTCTTTTCTGTAATGAATCTCGCTAGACAAGTTGAGCTTATGGCCAAGTAGCAGAGCAGAAGAGATGAAGAAGAAATATATGAATCTGTTGTAGTTAATTATCCTCTGTTGAGTACATATAGCGTTGTGAATTTAATATTTATAATTTTATTGTCATTTCTCTCTTAATCTGCCATCATCTAATCCAAATGGCAAAATACATTTATGAATAGTATTGTACTGTGTATTTTGAGTGTTATACAATTAAAGTTTCTCGGTTAGAAAAAATAATTGTGGAAAAATAATGCGGAGCTCCTCAGTCCCAGCTTAAAGAATAATGCAATGTTATTAGTTTCTTCTTTCATTGCGATTTCATTTGATTTTTGAGACTGTTGTTAATTCCTCTTTGAATTCTTCCGTCATTGTAATTAAGGAATGATTAACTTTATATATATATATATATATATATATTATAGTTATTATATTAATCATATAATATATATATATATAATATTTAAATGTTATTAATATTAATATATATAAATTTAATATATATATATATATATATATATATATATACACATACATGACCATTTGACTGACCAAATTAGGCAAAACGTATTACATCTTAAACAGATGGGGAAAAGAGTAACTCTAAAGTGGGCAAAGGCGCACAAAGGGATCGAGGGCAACGAATGGGCAGATCTACTAGCCAAAGAAGCTGCTTTCAGTAATATGTTACCTTCCTACGATAAAGCACCTCTGTCCTATGTCAGGAGGGACATGACATCTGATTTTGTTGCAAGATGGGACCAGATGTGGGTGACCTCCACCAAGTCTCCAAGTTTACACAGATTTATACCAAACATAACATTACACGACTATGCATCTGTACACAGTAATGATTATAAACTAACACAACTAATCACAGAACACGGAAACACAAAACATTATCTCAAACGATTTAACATAATACAAACAGACTTATGTGACGAAGACGGACAAATTCAAAATTTTAAACATATACTTTATGACTGCAAAATTTTTGACAGACAAAGATTTCATTTAATTAAAAATATAATACTTAAAAATGGAAACTGGCCAGAGACGGACCAAAATTTGTTCTCTAAATTCAAGACAGACTTACTTAAATTCATTAGAGGCATTGACTTTGAATCACTGACTAAAGACGGGCAGTGTAGGTAATTCTTTTCTGTTGACTAACATTTTATTTTAAATTTGTTATGATAGTTACTTTATTTATTATGTTCTATTTCATTTGAAACATTATTCTGTAATAATTGTTAATGTAATACTACTTTCATATGTAAATTAATATAATCATATTATCATTCATGTAGTATACCATTAAGGTACGGAACATGATGTTATAATAAACGGTCCTTATGTGGGGTTACCATGTAAGGAAAAAAAAAAAAAAAAAAAAAAAAAAAAAATATATATATATATATATATATATATATATATATATATATATATATATATATATATATGTATATATAGTATTATATATATATATATATATATATATATATATATATAATCCATTTGGTGTATTTTTAATCAGTTTAAAATATATATTGGAAGTTAAAATGTATATATATATATACATAGTGCTCTATCCACTAGACCATGCCGCTCCCTGCTTATATTAATATATATATATATATATATATATATATATATATATATATATATATATATATAAAACCCATATGGTGTATTTTTAATCAGCTTAAAATATATATTGAAAGTTTAAATGTATATAATATATATATATATATATATATATATATATATATATATATATATATATTATCCATTTGGTGTAGTTTTAATCAGCTCAACATATATGTTGAAAGTTTAAATGTATATATATATAAATGAAAATAAAACATAATTAAACATTTAATTTATTAACACAAGCATTATTAAATAAAATTTAGGGTAAGGATTTATTAATTACCTTAAGAAAATTTTGGCTTAGGATCGTTTAATCTTCTTTATAAATATTAAAAAATACTCAAATCTTAAATAAATGACATTGTTAAAATAAAAATTATGACATTAAAATAAAAAAATAAGACTTAACGTGGTTCAAAGGTTTTTTTTTCCTGTTCTTAGGTTCCTTCCCTCATGAGGTAGTAATTCTTCTTAATTCTTTCTTAAATTCTATAATTGACTTTTTAGTGATCACCAATACTAGCTCCTCCCATTTGGTCCTACTACAAACTCTCTCACAGGTTCCCTCCTCAAGTGCAGGTTACATCCTGTTATAACTGCGCTGTTTGCTTCTACTGGCTGGTTCTCTCTTGCCTCCTGCATCTATATCTTCGTTTGTTTTTTAATGCACACATTTTATATCACAACATTATATATATATATATATATTTAATATAAGCAGGGAGCGGCATGGTCTAGTGGATAGAGCACTAGTCTGCTGTGCTCCGGGTCCTGGGTTCGAATCCCGGCTGTGGCAGAAATATTATTTATTCTGTTAATTCAGTGGGGGGGCGACCCTAGAGTATGGAGACCCTCCTGGGGCAGACCCAGCCTCTATAAAGTGGGTACCCAAATAAATTGGGGAAAAACCTGGCGGCTGAGCGTGATTAAGGCCTAATCACCTCATTGCACTGCCGTTGGCCTAGAAACAGTACGAATCTCTATATGTACTGAGCCCAAGACCCTTCATGGGTTGTAGTGGTACAGGTTTTTTTTTTTTTTTTTTTTTTTTAATATAACCAGAAACACAATTTTGTAACTACAGTGGAAAAAAACAGAAAAGAATCCATGAACTATATACTAGAATCTCAATAATTCAGTATATCCTAGTAATTTGTATGAATATGCTGCTCCCTTGTAAATCTCCTGTGGTTCTATCCATTTTAAATTGTCCAAATTTATTAATTTTGCTGCTCAACAATTTTGATTTAAATGATTTTTTATCATTTATTCTCTATTCTTTCCTGAATATAAAATATTTTTCTGGCTAATACTATTATTGTTGCAGCCGGTTTAAGTCAGCTTCACGACTGAAAACTTGTGTTGAGAAAATCTTTTTTAACTCTTATTATTAAATTCAATTAGAACAATCTCTTCTCCAAAATACATTTACAATCACATCAATTATAAATATTTACGTTTTGAGGTTTTAGCAATTCATCTTCAGAATAATGCATTAATTAATTGTTCTTAATGCTTACTCAAAATTGTTCCTAGTTCTAATACTAAAGTTCTTCTAGCACTTTTTATATGGTGTTCCAACTCCATATTTTAGATTAATTTAGTTTCAAATCACTATCACGAAGAGTATGACTATATTATTATATTCAATTAGAACAATCTCTTCTCATAAATATATTTACTATCACATCAATTATACATATTTACGTTTCAAGGTCTTATCACGTCATCCTTAAATAATGCATTAAAATTGCTTCCTGATGCTTACTCAAAATTGTTCCTAGTTCTTGTAATTTTATAAATATCAAATCAAAACAAAAACTAACAATAAGATATGGATATGTTTTATATTTTTTGTCTCCCACAACTTATCACCTAAATAGTGAAGAAAGTGGTTTATGAAATTCTCGATAATGAATTAAAAACGAGACTTTTAGTGGGATAAAAGTCATTAATAAAAAAGATACACATCATTAATTCCACGATGACTCATTTTTCCTCAGTGTTGGTTTATAATTAGTTGTAATTGTTCTTTGGGATCTGTCTCATCTGTTACAAATTTAAAGTATCTTTTAATTTTAGTGGTTGGGTGCGAGTTTTCATTAACTTTTATAGATTATACCTCTATTTGATAAGTACTGTATGATAAAATTTAGTGGCTGAGACTCAAATGGTTCTAGTATTATTTATTTGGTTTGGCTTACAGTAAGTTGATAAGATGAGAGCAACTCTTGCAAGGCAGTGATGTCTAATATATTATATTTCCAAACAAACTGAGTCTCAGCCTCTAACTTAGTTCCTTTTGAGATATTTCTGTGTAAACATCATGAAAAAATAATTTGACCATTTTTGAAAATTTGTATACAAAAAATTGCCATGTTCTTAAGATCGAAATTTTTGTTGGCTAGTAGGACTATGACTAAGCTATATAAGAAAAATTAATCAAAGGCGAGTCTCTTTTCCTTTATATACTTTTATCTTGCTAAAAAGTCTCGTTTTTTTTTTTTTTTATTCATTTTTGAGAATTTCGTAAACCACATTCTTCACTATTAAGGTGATAAGTTTTGGGGATAAAAAATATTAAGCATATCCTTATCTTATTGTTAGTTTTTGTTTTGATTTGATATCTACAAAATTACAAGAATTAAAAAGATTTTACCAACACATGTTTTCAGTCATGTGTTGCAAAGCTGACTTAAACTGGCCACAACACTAAAAGTATTAGCGAGAAAAAAGTTGTATCTACGGTTTTATATTTAGGTAAGGATAGAGACTAAATGATAAAAAAAAATGATGAAAATCAAAATTATTGAGCGGCAAGGTGTGGTTGATTTAGAATAGATTGACCCCTGTTCATGCATACATAACATTGCAATTCGTTCCCCTGGTTAATTTGTATTTTTTTTTTTTAAACCAATTTTCATACTGTGAAAGGCATATGATTTGAATTTGAAACTAGAAAATTGTATTGCTTTTGGGATAGGAAGAATATCACAAGTCAGAGATAGGGTCTACTAATTTCTGTTTTACGACTTAAGAAGGTCTTTATTAAATCCATCTAGAATAAATAAAAAATGATTGAAGCCTTTTCCAAACATTACACAGTTGTTTCTCCTTTGGTGATTATTATAAAAACAAAGGGAAAATCCTCTTGAGACTTAAAACTGAATATTAAAACCAGTAAAGAAAATTAAGTATCCAAAAGTATAGAAGCATTTGAAATACTATTTGTGCTATCTATAAATTCTAAGTTACCTATTGGATAAAACATTTCAAAATGAATTATAAAAGTTTATACACATTTTTTTTTTATTTTAAATACCTATATCCATTGGGTATACAAGTATGCATAGTGTATACTTTCCTCTGCCCTCCTATTATGTTATTTACTTGTTATTTGAGTATGTGATCTTTTAGTGCAAAACAATTTTTCTGTAATTATTCTCTAGACCAGTTGCCTTTGAGGTTAAACTCTTCTTTATGCTGGTTGATAAACAAATTACATTACTGATAAACATATTAATTTATTTTGTAAATCATACTATTAAAGCTATTCATTTATTTTCAGATTGAAGAAATGTTTCCTAATATTGATAAAGAAGTGGTGAAATCTGTTTATGAAGCTAACAGAGGAAATAAAGATGCTACTATAAATTCACTTCTCCAAATGTCTGATGTATAGAGTTATATTATTTTAACCCTTGATTAATCATGTACTTATATCTATTTGCATATATAGTAAAACTTCATGTTAATATATGTGGGTGAATAAATAAGAATGTTTAAATATTGGATGTGAAGTATAACATTGATAAATAAATAAAAATTGTTGAAACATTGTTTGTAAAATATTTAGTAAAAATGTTTAAATCTTAAATTAAATAAGGTTGTTTAAACATTGGATGTAAAAAATATTAATCATTATCTTTAAAAAATATATTTACTTCAGTTTACCATTGGTAAAGACTGCTATATTAAATCTTCTTTAGGTTAATTGGTTGATGTAATTTATACTGAAAATTTATGATTAACAGTAATGATTATTTGAAATTACAGATTAACAGTCTTGCATCTCATGCTAAAGTATGAGTACTTTAAGTACCACAACACTTTTATATTCCTTCAGCTCCTGCAGTCAATAAGTTTTAGATTAAAGTTCTTATTAAAATTAAATATCTGAGGTATAATATTATAAATATAATAAAATATTAATAAGGTATTCGTAATTTAAATTTGGTTGTATCCGTTTTTCCATGTTAGTGATTTTAGATTTTATCTTTCTGTGATGAGTGGGATTCATTTTAATTGGTTTATATCTTGTTTTTGGAAAGTATTTTTGTAGTTTTGATTGTTTTAAATTTTATTTATAATTGATTTTTCTCAAGGGCATATACTTGTTTTGGTTAAATTTAAATCTTATTTTATTTTCCAGTATTTTTTTGTATAGGACATCAATTCTGAAATGTATAATCTGATGTTTGTGATAAGTCTTTATTTAAGAGTGTTCAAAGTTGCTATCTGGATTTCTTTGAACTTATTTTGGTAGAAGTCTCTTGAGGTAAGGAAGTATGTTTGCTGGTCAATTTTATGGAAAAAAGCGTAAAATAATAAACAAAAAGACCCATTCCGTGTTTATGTTTAGGGTGACCATGCCTTAACAACAACGATTATATATCTCCTAGACAACAATCTTCAGCTTTTTATTCAAGGTGCCTTTTAGCTTGGAATTAAAACATTCTATAAATAATTATTACATGCAAATACTATTTTTCATATCCTTCAATTCAATTTAATGTAATTAAGTAAAAGAGTCCCTGTCTAGCAATCATTATTAAAATTGACAATTTGTACTTCTTATATGTAAAGATAGTGATCTATATTACCAATAAAAGTATTTGTGTATGATGTGCACATTTCAATATTCATTTTATTCTGATCAAAAAGGTAAAGTATTAAAAATATTTTGATGTAGTTTTAAAATTATCACAAATGTATATTCTCGATAATGAAATTTAGGGTATGTTGTTATTGTTTTGTAATATATTCATTTGGTTAATATTTTTAATATGCTAGAAATGTATTCGTTGCTAATATAAATAATAACTATTTTTTAAAGGGTTCTGAAAATATTTTTGCTGACTTATGTTAGTTTTTTAAAGTTCCATTGTCTGTTAAATTTATTTTCTTTGAAGTTTAATTTTGTATTGATTGTTGAATTTAGTCCAATGACTATATTATTTTGTTTATTTTAGGAGCTGTGCTTTGTTATTCATAAAAGTTATTGTGAAAACAATTAAGATTCAGAAAGGGTTAATTTGTATGTAAGATTGTTATTTTATTTTGCTCCCCCTGCTTTCAACCAGTTAATTCTGGGCTTTAGCCTTGATTTTCTTGACAATTACAGTTACATTTTATTTCTATTTTAATTATTCTGCTTTTTATTTATATTTATTGTTAAGAAAAAAAAAAAAAACTATTTTCAAAATCTGGAAAATATCTATTATATATATATATATATATATATATATATATATATATATATATATATATATAATAAACAAATAAAAGTGCCAAATAATTTTTTTATTAAAGTAGTTTTTAATTATGAACACTGAATGATATTTGATTCTTTTTATTTCCAGCCCTAAATTCTCTTATTTTCAGTTTTTGATTTATATGGAATTATTATATAATATACTTTTAAATATTTGTATATAATGTACTAAAAATATATATTTTTTTATGCCCTACATTCCTTCTAATTAAATTTTAGTCTTATGTTATTGTATCATGGATTATACAAATATATGTATTTGATGTCTTTCTAAAATAAATTTGTTGTGGGAAAAGACTCTTTTGAGCTGTTTTGAATAAATTTAAAAATTTAGATTTCAATAGCATCAAATTAAAACTAATCTGCCAAGTTATCAAACAATATCGTTATTGTTGTGTATCTTTTTTTTTTTTTATTAAATCTATTATTGAATTTATATATTGGAATAGAAAAATGTAGTGCATGTCTAATAGTTTTTGAACCAACAAAAATTAAAATTCAATTTAACGAAAGAAACAAGTAGGCTAACAGTAGTCCAGAATATACTGTAATAGTACTAGTCTGGTTATATGAACTAGTTACTATATGAAAAAACATCTCCTTAGACCAAGGTGTTTCATGGTAAGAAATATTTCAGTATTTTGCCATGAATAAATTTAACTATGTATTAATTTAATTGCCTTGAAAAATATAATGACTGCATAAATGTAAAATAAGAGTTTGCTTCTAAAATAGTTTAATTACTTCATTTATGTCTAACATTCTTCTTCCCAATGAAAAGACATTTTTAGTAATAAATGACATAATTCAACTCAATCAAAAAATGAAGTTTATGATTAATAAGTTTTTCAGATATCACTAACCAAAGGGGTGATTATAGATTAAAATCTTAAAAGTAGGTTTCTTTCATATCTTGAAACACCTTCTACCCTGCATAGTCTTGCTTAACCAGTTTTGGCATAATAGAGTTCTTTTAAAAGAGTAAACAGATATTAAGGCTGCATGATAGCACAAACGAAACCAGTTTATAGAGCCTAATTTTTCTTACACCAGCTTTAGTAAATAATTGTCGAGTAATTTTGTACTGAAGGTGATCTAGTTTTTTTGTGGTGGCAAGGAGGATTTTGTTTTAGAGTGGAAAGCAGGGGAAGGTTTAACTTACTTAGTAAGTTTAATTAAGAAAAACATATCATGATACATAAGTATTGATACTAAAAAATATATATATATATATATATATATATATATATATATATATATATATAAGAGAGAGAGAGAGAGAGAATTGCAATTTTCTGATAAGTAAAAGGTTCATTAATAAAGATAATTATATAAATCTTATCATGATAAAGATTTATTGATATTCATGTATATATATATATACTTACTCCTGAAATTATCCAATTCGATCTTGAAGTCCTAAAGTGGGACGATATATATTCTTATACATATATATATATATCTATACATATATTCTACCTCTATAGATTCAATGGTCGATATCCTCACCTCTAACCTAATTAGTATCCTTGATAAACACGCTCCCCTCAAAACCTGCACCTTTTGTTGACGCCCTGCTCCTTGGATGAGTCCAGAAATAAAAGACTTACAAACGAGGCGTGAGGCAGCCCGTAGACGCTTTAGACGTTCTAGACTAAGGGAAGACTATCAAGCGTTCAGGGCACTCCGCAATCTGGCTCAGACAAGACTTTCACGAAACTCTCTCCTCTGCTCCCGATTCAAAGTCAAAATGGCAACTCCTTCGCCAACTGTCTCTTCCTCACCATCCTATCAAGCCTCACCAGATGAATTAAATATATACTTTTCATCTTCCTCCTCTGATAACCATTCTCCACATTCTTCTGACTTTTCTTCAGTTACATCATTTAATCCACATAATTTTTATTTTTCCGATATTTCACCAACTGACCTTATCTCCTCTCTAATGAAATCCCATACCAACTCCATAGGATTTGATGGAATACCCGTCAAATTATTAAAATTATGCCTTCCCAAAATCCTACCAGTTCTTCTATTCATATATAATTTTTCCCTCCAAAATTCTATATTTCCAACTACTTGGAAAAAAGCAATAATCCATCCTATTAATAAAACCTCTAATCCTATATCCCCTAAAGACTACCGCCCAATTTCCATCCTATCTAACCTTTCCAAGCCTTTAGAAAGAATAGTCCAATCCCAATTATCTAATTACCTTGAAAAGTCTAAACTTCTTGATCCTCTCCAATCCGGTTTCCGACCTGGTTTTTCCACACAATCCGCTATCCTCAATATCACCAGCGACATACATACTGCTATGGATGAAAAGAAACTGACCGTACTAATACTTCTAGACTTTTCAAAAGCTTTTGAATCCATGGACCACTCCATCCTTTTCTCCAAACTTCAATCCCTATCCTTTTCCAACAGCACTATCCGTTGGTTTCACTCATTTCTTTCTGAATGAACCCAAGACGTCAATATTCCTAATCAACCTCTATCTTCCTTTCTTACCCTTTCGGCAGGTGTGGCCCAGGGCTCAAGTATATCTCCTCTCCTTTTTAATTCCTACATCAATGACCTCCCCAACTCTATCCATCAGTGCTCCCACCATTTGTACGCTGATGATTTCCAGATCTACCTATCCTTCTCCCCCTTCGAGACATTAGCAGCATTTTTGAAGATTCAGGAGGACCTGGATAGAATCAAAAATCTGAATAAACTTAAGCTAAATACTATGAAGACGAAAGCAATATTAATAGGTTCCAATTCCCTTATCAAATCTAATACCCACTTTCCAAGTCTAATCCTCAATAATTACCCTATTACCTTCAGTTCCTCTGTAAAAAACCTAGGTATCACCATCGACCAATCCCTCTCCTGGAAACCCCATATTGCCCAAATCTCCTGAAAAACTATCAGTACTCTTAAATTTTTCCATCGCTCCCCTCATTTTCTTCCCCTATCCACTCGTAAGCTCTTTGTTTCCTCACTCATTTTCCCCCGCTTTGACTATTGTTGTGTGGCATATGACGGCCTCCCGACTGTGCTTGAAGACAGACTAAAGCGCATTATTAACATTTTCTTAAGATTTGTCTTCGGCACTTCAAGGAGATCTCATGTTACCCACTTATAAGGTGAATTAAAGTGGCTCCTTCCCACCACCCGCTGACAATATTTCCTTTGATCATACCTTTATCAAACTATCAACTCAGCGTCCATCCTACATCCACAGTCTCCTTCAATTTAAATCCTCAGTCCACTTACTCGAAACTAGATCCCGACATTCTGACCTTTATGCTCCTACCCACATAACCAAAACTTTTGATCGTTCCTTTATTGTTCGCTCTACTGCACTCTGGAATTCTCTACCAAACCATATCCGCCATGCCACTTCTTTATCTTCATTCAAATCCCAACTTTTCCTTTACCTACTGTCATCCCAAATAGACGATCAGCAAATATGATATGTCAATTTCATCTAGAAATCTACATTGAATGAAAGACAATTTTGTTTACCGCCCAAATTTTAATTTGATTTTGTTAAAATTAGATTTTATTTTCTCAGAAGACAATATATAGAAGATAATATATATGTATATACATTTTTTTTTTAAATTAATTTGTTTTTTTTTTTATGTATAGCTTTTCTCCTCATTGTTAATAATTGTATTTGTAAATAATCGTTGTAATTAATAAGTACTCATGTTTATTTTGTCTTTTGGCTAGACATATTATATATTTCTATTGTACATAACTATTATTCTTAGGGGACCTAGTCCCAGAATAAATTTTTATTTAAACAAACACAGAGCTATATTGATAAATATTATTGAGCTATAAATATTACACTTCAATAAGTACTATAAATCTAATATCACTTGATCATAGCTTTTTCAACAATTATGGATCCATTTAAGTAGTGATAGAAATAATGCACATACTCTTATATAAAAAATATAGGAGGGGGGAGGGATTAAATCAATGTGGTATTGTGCAATGTTGAAATCGGAAATATTTTGAAAATGGAAAATACTAGTACAAAACCCAGTTTTATTTATTTAGTTTTTAAATTACATCTCTTTCCCACTATCTTCATTCAACATCATCATCATGGGCGGTACCATGATATCGCCTCCATTTATCGTTACCATACGCCAGGGTAAGTCAACCTCACCTGTTTAGAAGCTTCTCTGGATCGGCTGTTTATTATATATTAGATAAATACTATTAGAAGATGTAGACTGCCTAAAATAATATTTAGCACGTTTTGAAATAGAGGCTGAATCATCGTGTCCTAGTTGTCCGTCTGAGGATCAAACAATAGAGCATGTATTCTTTCTTTGTCCAATTTTCGCTAAAGAAAAGGGAGAACTAGACAGCATCCTTGGAGAAAAGGCTGTTCCTGAAAACTTGGTCTCACCCTAATGATGACTAAAGAGGAGAACTAAAATGGTGTAATAGAATATGCGGCGCAAGTCGGAAAGAACCTCAGATCTCAAGAGCGAAGTAATGCCTGACGGCAGTTCCGTGGAGTGGTGAAGGCGAATAAGGAGGTGTGTTTTTAGTGAGTAGGACTTTCACACTGTTGTGGGCTTATATATTCACACATCGCCTGTGAAAGATTTATCCCATACCCTCAATTAAAAAAAAACTCATACACTTTCTTCTTTCTCTTCCTTCTCACCGCAGAGGTACACACACACACATACATACATACATATATATATATATATATATATATATATATATATAAAAGTTACTTTACTTAAGTCAAAACGCACAAAGAAACAAAACGCAAGATAACTAGAACAACAGCGACCTTATTTCCTTGTTTAGCCTTAGATATATGTAATAGAATGTTTACTAGGTACAGGCGGGATTAAGCCTAATAACTTGCCACGGTCTCTAACTCCCGCTAGTTTACGAATATTTCCGTAAACTTACATTGAGCTTCAGAATGGAGAACCAAAGCGATCGACCATCGGGCTCTAATATGAACCAAACAACAAAACGCTAACAAACAAACAATGAAAAGTGGAAATACAGTACACACAAATAAAAATCAATTAAAAAAAAAATATTAGGCACACGTCCAAAAAAACAACAGAATAAAATGTGTTAAAAACCATATCACTGGTATATATAACTGGTAGCATGACTGGGCACTCCAGCTCACTGTGGTAGTGTTAACTTGGCCATTGGGAAACTCAATTGTTCAATATGCACCGTCCTCCGCTTTTTTTGGTCCTTGACTCATTGGATACTGACCAACTTAGGTTCGCGGATAGTGATCACCCGGAATGCACCGTTGGTACCTCTCCAGCTACTTTCCCCTGTTCGATACCTTCCTCCTGTGGACGATCAACATTATTTTAATATCGCCGCTAATATCCCTAACTCCTAAATTACGTTTCACAACCCAGCGGTCGATGGCCCACACTATCTTCCACAATTCCCGTTCCAGAGCACTTTAACGAGTCTCGGCATTTGAGAGGCTTCTGCTAGCATAAGCGATCGGACGTTCCCCCTCAGCTTTTTCTTGTGATAACACTGCCCCCAACACGTACTCGCTTGCATCAGCCGTGAAAGTGAACATCTAGAGAAATCCGGGAAAGCTAGCACTGGCTCTTTTTGCAACCTTATGCAGGGCTAAACATTGGTCTCCATCTTTGGCGTTACCACCACCTCCCCTTTTCTGAGCTAGTCGTTAAGGGGTACAAGGCACTCGGCCATTTTGGGGACGAACTTTCCATAATAATTCAGCGTGGCGAGCTTGCGGAACCGCCATCCGCTGAATCTCTTCCACCTAGGTCCTATCGGGCTGCACCCCTTCCCTAGAAAACAAATCCACTCCTTGAGACTTGTCTCCATAAGAGAGGAAAATGGAGGTGGGTAGGATGGATTTGTAGATATATGTAAGGAATATAACGGCTTTAGATGGGAGCTGTCTGAGAAGCGAGGAGATCGTATCCAAGAGATTTACCGAGTGTAAGTTTTTGGAGAAGATATTTGACCTCAGAGGGATTAACTGTTTTAGGAGGTAATGAAAGTGGGATTATAGACATAAGGAACTCTTTTACTATTGCGGTGTGGTTGAGATGGGATTCTGGATGAGGTGTGAATACTTCGGAAAAGTATTTGGCAAGTTGCTCGGATTTGTCTTCATCAGGCGCAACGCAGGATCCATTACTACGACGGAGGGGATGGGAAATATGGTGGGATTTTAGAATTTTCTTGGTGACATTCCACAGGGAATAGTCACGAGCAGAGAGAGAGAAGAAAAGAAGGAACTAAAGGATTGCGAACGGAAGGTTGCCAGCGCCCTCTCTAGTTGTCTACAATAAACGTTATAGGAGCGGCGATCTGTAAATGGTTTCGGTTATGACTTATCTGGGAGTGCTTGGGAGAGGAGGCAGTCCAAACAACTTGCATCCTTAAGGTCATCTAGAATGTTACGGTTAGGATCAGTATGGCCAGTAGGTAGATGAATTAGGAGGTAGAAGGTTGAAACACATGCCCACCTAAATCTAAATTGTAATCTATAACCTGTATCTTTTTTTCAATTACACCAATATTTAATTCCATCACTTTTTTCACTCATTCAATTTAATTTAAGTCCACTAGTTCTAGCTAACACTTGGCTAGGCCTCATCATTCTTCATAATGATGATTAGACCTAACACACGCACGCACACACACACACCCATGTCGCAGGTGCTGCGAAGAGGTCCATTTAGCCTTGAATTGTACAAAGAGTCCGTCTTGCGCTCTCTGCCTCGGAGGAGGCGACAGTGGACACCTGTGTGGCGGCAGCAGATGCCCAGCATTACAGCGCGCCTTAGAGCAACAAAGGAGTGGAAGAAGTCGTCCCATATGAGAGTCCTCCAACTGAATTTGAATCACTGCGAAGCCGCACAGGTATCCTATGGCAAACAGTGAAAGAGCTAAAAATTGATGTCGCTATCTTGAGTGAACAGTATAAAAAATGTAGATAGTAATTCTTGGTTATCCGACTCTACGGGTCGTGCGGCAATTTGGGCAGGTGAACCAAATTTCATAGAAGAAACACCGCGAGCTCCGACATATGGTTTCGTTTGGGCCAAGATAAAGCATCTATACTTGTACAGTTGCTATGCCCCACCGAAGCATATGAAGCTCTTTTAGATAGCATAGTGAGAGACGCCACAGGACGTAGACCTGTAGTAATTGCCGGAGACTTCAATGCCTGGGCATTAGAATGGGGTAGCAAGTCGACCAATCGACGAGGTGAAGTCTTATTAGAAGCCTTTGCCCAGATGGACGACCTCGTACTGGTTAATACAGGGACGGAGCCTACATTTGTGAAGGGAAGCAGGTCTTCCATTATTGACTTAACATTTGTAAGTGACTGCCTAAACCCTACTATTGGCTGGCAGGTCTGTGACTTATACACCCACAGCGACCACCAGGCCATATTGATCACTCTGGGCAACCGGAAACGAATGACAATAAGGCAGGATAATGGAAAAGTAGGACATTTGACAGAGAATCATTCAAAATTATGATGGAGAGCCCGTGTGGGCTGTCAGGCAGCGCGGAGGATAAGGCTCACCAGCTAGTAGATCTGATCAACACAGCTTGTGACGCGTCTATGGTGCGCAGCAAAGCATGCATGGGTCGACATCCGGTCTACTGGTGGAGCGAACATATCGCTGACTGTCGGACACGGTGTCACGCATCGAGAAGAAAGTACCAGCGTGCAAGAGGTAGCCCTCAGTTTCGAATTTTACAAGAGGAATTCAAAACTGCAATCAAGTTGAGCAAGAGGAAATGCTGGAAGGAACTCTGCGATGAGGTGGACGAGGATCCATGGGGAAGGCCATACAGGACCGTCATGAAGAAATTGAAAGGCAGCTCTACGAGATCGCCAACGTGTCCTGTGGCTGTGCAGAAAATCGTTGCTTCTCTTTTTCCTGAACAAGAAGAGCTTGAGGTTTCAGGGCAGGTGCAGCCATTTGACGCACCATCCGTAACTGCTGAGGAACTGAAGGATGTCTGCTCCAGCCTTCATACTGGTAAAGCCCCAGGTTTGGATGGCATCCCGAACGTGGCACTAAAGGTGGCAATGGAGACCAAGCCGGAACTTTTTCAGGACGTCTTCAGTTCCTGTTTAAGTGAGGGATCCTTTCCGCGAACATGGAAAAGGCAGCGCCTTGTACTGGTTCCAAAAGGCAAAGGAAACCCATCAGAACCCTCAGCATATAGACCGATATGTCTGCTGGACACAACCGGCAAGGTCTTAGAGAAAATAATAGCCAGCAGAATACAAGAGATCACCGAAATGTTATTGTGCCGTCGTCACATTAGATGTGAGAAACGCGTTTAACACGGCAAGATGGAACTGCATTCTTAGTGCTCTGCAGAAAATGGACGTTCCCATGTACCTCAGGAGCATTATCAGAAATTATTTCACAGACAGGATCCTGATATACTCAACAGAGGACGGCCAAAAGAGGGTGTTCAGGGTGAATGGTGGAGTACCCCAGGGATCAGTACTGGGGCCTCTATTGTGGAATATCCTGTATGATGGAGTTCTTAGGCTTAACCTGCCAGAAGGTGCCAAGATCATAGGCTTCAGGGTTTTGCTGATGATGTCGCAGTCGTAATCGAGGAGAAATATAAAGACGAAGTAGCCTTGAAGGCAAACCAGAGTATCTCTCTGATCCGTGATTGGCTGACATCGGTGGGGCTCCAACTGGCAGAAAGGAAGACAGAGGCCCTTCTTATAAGTAGCCGTAAAAAGAGAGAAGAAATAATCCTGAGAGTGGGCAGGCAAGAGATACGGTCCCAGCCCTCACTGAGATATCTTGGGGTTATACTTGATGAAAGGCTTAAATTCAAGGAGCATATCCAGAATGTATGCATCAAAGCAGCAGGAGTGACCACAGCTCTAGCCCGATTTATGCCCAACGCGTAGGCGGACCTAGAAGTAGTCGGAGACTATTAATTGCGAGCGTCGTCTCATCCACTCTTTTATACGCAGCCCCAATATGGAATAATGCCCTGGACACACTTTTTTACAGGAGACCCATTGTGTCAGTTTATCGCCGAAGCGCTCTG
This sequence comes from Piezodorus guildinii, assembly GCA_023052935.1. Lineage (NCBI taxonomy): Eukaryota > Metazoa > Arthropoda > Insecta > Hemiptera > Pentatomidae > Piezodorus > Piezodorus guildinii. The sequence continues at coordinate 58,267,294 of CM041295.1, forward strand.
AGGGTGATAAGTGCATTTCGCACAGTATCTTACGAAGCTGCATGTGTGGTGGCCAGGATGCCACCTATTGAACTGCTGTCGAAGGAAAGGCAACGTACGTATAAAAGTGTTGTCCACATTCCTAGAACCGAAGAGAGGAAGCAGACAGTCCAAAAGTGGCAGCGACGCTGGGATTTGGCAGCGAGCGGAAGGTGGACCCATAGGCTGGTACCTTGCATCCAACCCTGGATGGATAGAAGCCACGGGAAGTGGACTACTACCTAACCCAAATGCTCACTGGACATGGCTGCTTCAGAGCCTACCAATTACGGTTTAAGTTGGACAATGCAGCAGAATGTCCAAGATGCCCAACAATAGATGAGACAGTAGAACACGTATTCTTCTGCTGTCCTCGCTTTCAAGTAGAGAGGGAAGAATTTCAAGGAATATGCAGATCAGAAGCTACACCTGACAACACCGTCTACCTCATGCTACTTTCTCAGGAGAACTGGATGGCGGGCCAACGTCTGGCTGCGGACGTCATCAAGAAATTGAGAATGGAAGAGAAGGAGAGGCGTGCCTAGAATTATAGGGTAAGGCGCTTAACAACGGGGCGGCACACAGCCACTCTCCTCCACGAAGTAATGCCTAACGGTGGTCCCGTGGAGGGTGAGAAACAGGTGTAGGGAGGTTGGTTTTAGTGGGTAGAAATCCCACACACGGATAGGTACGGTCCTATCCGCGTCTTTTGAAGATTTCCACCTACCCTCGTAAAAAAAACACACACACACACACACACATACACACACAAACACTATATATTATATATTATAATATATATGCGGTTAGATATCATAATAGGTTAATAAAATAAATGTAGAGAGAAGGAGAAACATGTGGGAAATGTTAGAGCCACAAGCGGGAAAATCAGCATCCCCGCCTAGTGTTGCTCCCTAAAATCATTTCTGGTTTATGGTTGCTCCCTAATTGATTTCAGAGCTGGCGTTTAGACATCCTGGGCAATTGGGTCTGATTTCCGTTTTTCCATGAGTGATCCGATGCTCTAGACTGCCCTTTATATAGTTTTTACGTGATTTTAGAAGATGTTATTAAACAACTATATATTAATTTTGTTTTAATCACACATTAAACTTCTGTTCTGCTAATTAATTTTAATTTAACAAAGTTAAGCATGTTCGTGTAAAATAGTTAAAGGTTTTTGAAAAAAACATATATTTTTACATGTATCTGCTCATACATATATTATAGTTTTAAAAATACAAAGATTAAATTGTAAAAATTACTAAGCGTTAAAATTTTATAACATCATATACATTGGTCCTTTTTAAACAACTAATTTTTCTTTTTAAAAATTATTTTAATCTTACCGTACAGCATTTATTGAACAATTATATATTTTGGAAGGATTTCTTAAAATTCAATATATACAAATGTCCAATACAAACAATTGAACACTATAAAACTGCATGGGAAAACTAGGCGACTCCTACGATCAATCCATTGTGCGATTTCCTGGGGTGTCATTGTGAAGAACCCCTTTTGAGGAGTAGAATTGTCTTTCCCTTCGTTCACGTCAGATTCTGAAGAAGTAAAGGGAAAAGGATCTCTGCTTATAGCTCCTAGAGACATTACTGTTAATTGACTGTTGTATTTCTGAAACAAATCAATATTGCCCATCAATGACAGCATATCCATAACAACTGATAAAATTGATATTATAATATCTCAACTGTGTAAGATAGCTTCTATATCATTGGAATAGTACAGATTTTTGACTTTTCATTTTAGTCGGTTTTGATGCTCTAATACTTCAGATTATTTTTTAAAATATTTGAAATAAATGTGGTTTATGAAATATCTTTACTAAACTAAATTGAAAATTAGACTTTGAAATGTTAATTAGATACGGGAAGGGTGTAAATACCTTTTACAATGACTGATCACTATCGTCAAAGTTTGTAAACTATTTAAAAAAAACTAATGAAATGTTCCTATGCGATTTCCTTGTAGTTTAAATTCGCTTGTTTTTGTTCGAACTGAAAGTGTTTATTTGAACTTTTTGATAGTTATGCTATTGCTCCTCAGTGTTCGTTTCATTGTCATACCGTATTGATAAGTATTTCTTTTGTATTCTGATTGTTGACATATTTGAGCCGAAACGTCGGCAAAATTAAACTATTGTTTATCATACTGACTCCTGGTTATTTTAAACTATGATAATTATTTTAACTTTATTCAAATCTAACTTTATTGAATTATTTTTAATTAATACTTAAATTGATTTTAAAAACGGGGGTAAATGAAAGTCGTGTATTGCTCGCACTAGAGTTTTTTATTTTTTTATTTCACTTACCTACCAATATATAAAATTTTGTTATAATTATTTATTGAAATTTACAACTGTATTACGTAACGCTACTAGTAAACATGCTTACAGACCTTTGGAAGAACTACCCATTGGCAGTATTCCAATGCATGAAATATATTGAAAGCAAAGTATCGGGATAGTAGAAATATTCTGATTAGAGTTCTCCACGGAAATAAACGTATTAGGGTCTCCTGAGTCCGGATAACCAAATATCCTTAAAAGGTGTGTGTGTGTGTGTATGTGCACGCGCATGAGAACGTGATAAGTCTTGTTCAAAATATAATCGATCGAAACAGAAATTCCATACTTAAGATAATTATATTATAAATTATACAGTTAAAGAAATAAACTAGTGCTTTGTTATATGGGGACAAGTCCCTTTAAAATAATATTTACAAAATTTAGAAAATGGGCTTCAGGGTCTTTGAGTAGATAAGTTTTAGAGGGGTAACGAGAAGTTTTCGGGTTTCTAATAGGGCCATAAGCGAAGTAGAGGGGTAAAAGAATAAATAAATAAAATATAACCCTATTTACAATTCTATTTTGACTAGGTGGTCATGAGATGATTAAATCAGCGGGATTTGAAGGAAGGAAGAGAATAGGAGTAACGTATAGAAATAGGAATAGAATTCCATAGGATTGGGAATCAGTAAAGAAAAGATCTGTCGACTTGTTCAGATCGGTGAGCCGTTGTGTAAAAATCTAAAGGCCTAGAGCGTGTATAAAGGGGATCGACAGAAAATTTCAATTGTAGAAGGTCGAAAATGTATGATGGAGGACGAGAGTAGACAACTTGGTAAAGAAACGATGCAAGGAAATACGATGATTGGAAGGGTAAAGGCACCTCAACTCGAAATAAAATTTGGTGACGGAGGTGGACCTCGGGACCACAAAGAAGAATCGAACAAAGCAATTAATTAAACGCTTTATTTTTACCACGAGATCCCCAGAAACACCACCTTATGCCCTACAGCAGTAAGCAAAGAGGGGGGATATAGAGGTAACGCAGATTTATCCGGTTTCTTATGAGGATATAGGTGACGAAGGGAATTCAGTCACTTTATGTTGGAGAAGGTACGACGGGAGATTTTGGAATTATGGTTTTTTAGGGATAGGGTTTGATCAGAGGTTATTCCAAGATTTTTGACGGTCGGGTACAACTTTATACGATTACTATTTAAGAACATGGTCGGGATATGTTTTCAGGAGGTGGGGCGATCCTATTACAATTACTTTAAAAATAAGTTACAGCAACACATTCACCAATATCAACTTACCGATTGTTCTTGAGAACGACCCTAACTAGTTTGATTAACTTTAGATCAATGTACAATTAAATGTGCTTTAGGACCATGTAGACTTTATCCTCTATATGCCGCTCTAACTTAAACAAGTATGGTTAGACATGTTTCAAAAAACAAGCATATTTATAACAAAACTCCAGAGCAAAGATGTACATCCTTATAATATTTTATATTTCATTAGAACTGCCCATTTAATTATTTCTGTAGTGGCTCTGCCCTCACACCAGCCGTGAAGCATACAGAGGGTTGACCTCAGTTATGCTTGAAGGCTGCTGGAATAAATTTCACTAAAATAAAATGAGTCTGAACCTGAAGGAAACTGTACTGGGTTTTAATCCACTAAACAATGATACTGACTAATACTGATGAACGTTAAATTACAAACCTATAACTCATAAGGTATAGAATTTCAATTATTAATCTTACAAGTTGTGTTTGATTTAGTTATTATCAAGGTCAATTACTTACAGGACCTAAAGAAGAATTCGAGTTTTTCGATCCCTCCAGAGATGTAAATGATTCGTTCCTTTCCATGGAAGGAATCACTTTTCTCTTCGTCTGGGGAGTAAGGGTTGATCTCAAAATGTATTTGCTGTTCACTTTCTTCAGCTCAACATTTTTTCTGAAAATGTAAAAAGTAGTGTAATATTTATTCAATAACATTATGATCTACAGCTTTTTTATGGTTATTAATTATTAAAATATTATTGAATTTTAAATTAAAAGGTCGAGACAAATAAGTATTTTTATATTAGAACTACGTTTTTTCACGAACAAAAATTTTTATTATTGTTAAAAAAATGTGCAATGTGTGTCAAGACTTTAATTTTACCATAAATAGATAAACAATTTAACTCATTAACTCAACAACCCATGAAAGGTCTCTGGTTCAGTACATATATTGTTGAAATGTCTACTTTTTATAGGCCAAAGGCCGTAAGATGAGGTGATTAGGCTATCAGACTCACACCCAATATTTGGGTACCCACTTTGTAGAGGGTCCTACATACCGTAGTGTCACCCCGCAGCTAAAATAACAGAATAAAGAATTATTCTGCTACAGCCGGGATTCGAACCCGGGGTCCGGAAAACTGTAGACTAGTTTTCTACCCACTACATAACTATTTTTTGAAATCATATTTTGTCCGTATCCTGAACTATCTAATTCTTTTGATATTGTATAGTGTGACTGTTTCCAATCTTTAAAGTAGTTTTTATTCAACCATTATAAAAAATAAAAAAAATTAAAAAAATCATTGAAGAAAATCGTTTCAAAACAACAAAGTTCAAAGTTTTTACCACGTAGGAAAAAACGCAACAGTAAATAGCACAGATTTTTTTAATCGAAAATAACTGGCATTGTTTAAATTTAGAAGCTAAATTACCATTATACATATCACTCACCTTCTTCTCCATATTGTATTTACGAAAGCGAATTCTACCAGAGAACCAAAAATAAATGCAGTACACACGATAAACCAAATTTCAGTAGCTTTAATATAGGAAACTTTTGGCAGGGAAGATCCTATATTTCTAGACAAAGTAATGAACGTCAACATTGTACTAGTACCTGAAATAATAATATACCTATAATAAAAAAATAATAACATCTAATAATTAAATACACGCACTTTCAAATCATTCTATTAAAATCATTTAATGCGTTATTTTGGATGAATACACCAGTGGAAATGGAATAAACAGTTTAACTGATTTTACTCGATTTAAATTAATTATTTGTTGTAGAGCAATAAAAAAAAAAAAAATATATTGACCCTTTATCAAACCGATCATTTTTAAAAATTCGTATAATCCAAATTATTGAATTTAAAGAAAAACCGTCTAGCTAATGTTTCTGATTTTTATCCGATATTTTTAATATTTGGCACCAACGTCACAGGTTACTCAACGATGAAGCTACTAACTCGACATTAACATCAACGATTTGTTTTTCAACAACTCCGTTTATTTGTACATGTTAAATATGACCATTATTATATTGTATACATAACTATTTGGAAAGAGGAGGTGTGTAATAATTTCTAGTTTTGTTGATTATTTTATTCATCAAATACAAATTTGAAAAAATTGACCATCCATAAAATTCAACTATTGTAAATATTATACATAACATTAATTATAATTTTTAGCGATCTCTTACTTGCGCTAAGCATGTTATGTTTCATACCTCTTTCATATTTGCAGAATTGTATAAAAAAAGGGTTTTTTACTATACGCGTAATCATGTATAAGTTATAGGTAGGTTGCAAATCCCTGGTTTTTAGTTTATTTTTTTGTTCTACTGAATGCTGATCATTCTAAAGCGACCTTTCTTCCTCCCCTTATACAATGTTGTATAAAGTGTATCATCACTCACATAAGTTTATTGATTTATTTTAATGTATTAAAACAAAAAAAAAAAAAAAAAATCAACCTAAAGTGATTCTTCCTGGAACTGCATTAGGGTCCAACCAAAATGAAACCCAGGAAACAACGACGAGAAGTATACTGGGTACGTAGTAGTCCATAATGTAATGACCAATTTCTCGTTCGAATCTAAATTGGACTGTAAGCGAGCTGTAATCACCATCTGGAATATAAAATAGAACAAATTATTTCTTATTAAAACTATAGAAAACTAGACATGAGTCAAATTAAACATCTATCAACTTCTGCATTTTTTTTTTCAGTGACGCGACAGGCCGTGCAGGCAGGCTCTCGCGTTTCTCAATGCAATTTGTAAGGTAGGGTCATCACTCCCTACGCCTAATTTTGTGAGTGCCCACCATTTGGCCGACGGGTCTCTCATACCCGATCAACTTCGGTATAATCAATGATAATTTAAAGGATTATTATAACAATACAACGAATGGACGGCTAATCAATATTCTTAGTCCGATATATAATTGTTGGTAATATTCGGTAGTACAGGCCATAACGAATTAGCTTAGCAAAATCGATCATATGATTGGATTACCTTCTACAAATTTCCTTATCAGTATTTTGTTTACAGTATTCGTATTAATATGTATAATTTAAAAGATATTTTCAGACCGATTATTAGCGGAGAACGTGTTTTAAATTTTCTTTAAGTGCATGGAATTATTCCAAACCAAAAATAATGTAATATAATGATATGAAGATGTATTATATGTTGGAGAATGTCCAAACTGGCGCTGCGATGTCAGGGTATGTAGAAAATACTGGTGCGCGCAACACACGACTTTTCCTTCCCTCCATTATTTATACCAATTCCAGAATTTGTAAACAAATTTATAAACAAAAATAAATTGTTAAAGAATGATTTAAATTGGATTTTAATAGAAATATGTGTTTTATTAAATAATCTATTATATTATTATCTACAACAATCCGTTTGTTTTATCGGCTTTTCATCACTCTCCGTTAGGTTTTACAATGGTATGTGTAAGATAATATATTTTCTAAAATGTTTAGCATTCCAACGGTATATCATACATTAATATTACTGTTCTGAAGTTCAAAAACAAAAAATTGCATTAAAAAATATTTTTGCAGTTTTCTCGTTTAGTTGGATATCGAATTCGTTCAACTTATATATTTACCTGTTTTTTTAGCAATACTAATCAGACGATATGGTTAATCTTTTCGAATCTACAAAGTTAAAGGTACTTTTGAAATAACGGCACTTAAGCCCTGTCAAACTATTTCAATCAGAATGAAACCTACATGACACTAAAGCCCGTTCAATTTTACATCGACATAGCGAGTTTAATCAATATCGTTATGAGCCGTTTTTAAGAAAATCGTAAAAATGTGCAAAATGCATGGTATAAAGCTCTTCTGGTTAGCTGATTTTGATGAATAAGTTTTTGTGACATCTTCATGACAGTATTTGTGACAGTTTCATAGGACTTTTCGTTTACGCGCGGGAGTTACCACACACGGACACATAGACCCACACCTTTTTGCGTGACTTGGTCATTTGGACTCAGGAGACACTAAAACGTGTATTTCCGTTGAAATCTGGAATTCGAAAATTTTCATGATCGCAATACTTTCCCTTATTATATATTTCATATATAGGTAAGTGAAAGTAAAAAGAATGGAGTAAAAATCGGAAGTGAAGGTTACCCAAGATAATTCTGGTGGAGTATTGCCCCAACAATGGCTGTTTGGTGGTCCTTTTCGGGAAACATTGCAGTGCTGGAGCTAGTTCCTCTGAGAATGTGAAGAAAATTCTAATGGACATTATTCATAGAAGAATGTGTCTTTTGTTGGAATGGGGGGCGGGATGGCTGAGTGGGTTAGCGCGCGTTGCACAGAAACCACAGATGACCAGAAACATAAATGAAAATAATTACAAGTTCGTGTCTATCCCCCTGGTCCGAGAAACCACCGTATGGCCTTCAAAGGCGAGATAGGGGTAATAAAATGAAATAAAGATTTTTATTATGTATGTAATCTATTTGAGTGAATACATTTATTTTTAGGTTCTTTTTAAATACCAAATTTAATCCAAATTTTTCACTCAACAATCCTTTTATTTTATTTTTTCTCTCTCCTACGTTTCAGCCTTCGTTCATTTTCAAGGATCCTTCAATCTGTCCTTTCTATTGCATATACTCTTAATAACAACTAGATAATAACAAGCTGGCAAGGCCGGTTTCAGCCTAAAGTATATTTTATTATAATGTGACAATATATATGTACATATATTGTTATATATGCATATATTGTTATATATGCAATAGAAAGGAATTGTATATAGCCTATATTAACGACTAGTAAATATTTTTTTAAAATATAGTTTTTGAAATTGACTAATGTATAAGAATACAGTGAGTAAACAAATATTGTAGATGAAAACAGATTTGGAAGGAACGACACATTAATTAATCTTTTGATTTCGTTATTGAAGTTTTAACTTCAATGACTATTTTAAAATATAAAATCCTGAGTAAATCATATTTTCAGTTGCATCTGAGGCTTATTAGAAATAAATAGTGAGAGAGAGATACACTTTATCCATAAATAAACAAACAAAATGATGCTGCCCAACTTAATTGGGTTGCTATAACACAGCATACCGATTTTTTTCCTACAAGAATATTCTTAACATTTTATTTAACTATAAATACAATCTTTTTTTTTATTTTTTACTCTTTTAAATTTTTTTTTCCTACTTATTTTTCCTGGTTTTTTTTTCTCTTTTCCTTCTCTACTATTTCACATTTTCTTACAAATACTTAGATATATCTACACATATACTCCAAAGATTAAATTAAAAAAAACAAAACAACAAATTATATATACATTAAACAACTACATACTAAAAAATCACACTATCATCAATAAAAACAATACCAAAACACTCAGCACCCAAAATCAATATCTTTATATTAAAATATTACAAACAAGGCGGTGATTGTGGGCAGAGGTTTGGATTTAAAAGTGGTATATCTCTTTCGTGCTAAATCTGCAGCAAACACATTTGTTGCAGACTTAGCACGGAACGATAACAGACCAATCTTTATGGATGACTTTATTTTTAATGAAATGAGGGAATTTAGGAGTTTGGATTGGTTGATAATTCAGTCCTCCAACAGCCCAATAGCCTTGGTAATGGTGACACGAAGTAAATGAACGTTTTGCAATAGAGGTTTGCAACCTTTGTCAAATATATATTTTAGTGATCTGTTTCTACGAACTGTTTATTTAATGAGGAAAATAATGAATGAACTTTTTAAATACTTACAGACAGTTTCTTTGATTATATTAACGACGTTCTGGTAAAATGTTCGTGACCAGTGAAAATCTTGTAAATGGGTTAGTCTCAAATTGACTGTCAGGAATTTTTTAAATGCTCCACCATCATTCAATTCTACCCTAAGTAGAGTAATTCTTAATATATATATATATATATATTTTTTTTTTAAATTATTTATTTATATTAATTTACAACTGTACTAAACAAATACAATAAGTAAATGTGTAGGAAGAATAATACAATACGTGAAAAGGTCTTATGGGAGAAATACCCAGTGGTAGCTCTTCATTAACTATTTTAAGGCAGTAGGTCCTGTGGCCACCTTCTTTTCAATCGCCTTGGGGGGTTATCATATACCTAAGGAAGATAAATTACGGACAAGTGGGTATGTGATGTCATAGAGTTTTAAATGAAAAAATGTATATCTATTTCGAGCTAGTTCTGCGACAATTGGGATGTTGAGGTCATTATGGGGATTCATTTGTGAAAAATAAGGGGCTCGCAGGATTTTTCGAAAGATTTTGGTTAACATAATTTAGGGCATAGGCGTATGGCGGGGAGCAATACAAAATAAACATAATAAGAGGAAGAGAGAGAAAAAAAAAAAGAAAGAATGAAAATGAATGTAAAGAGTTATTGGAAAATATAACCCATAGGACATAACCGTGTAATAAACAGTTTTTGATCTTTTAAAATAGAAAGAAAATCGAAAGATCGTGAAACTGAGGCGACAAGTAAGAATCAGCAATTTTAAACACAAGTGAGATCTTCTCGACGAAGGTGATTTCCCCTTTCTAGATATCGAAAGAGAAAGTTTTTTTTTGAGAATGTATCTTTTATCTTAAATAAATAGAAAAATGTACTGTTTACCAATATTTCCTTTGATCACTTACAAAATTTACTGTAACTTGCTTTTGGCTTTTCTAATTTCGGCACGAGATAAGAATTGGTACTTTTAGTCGTCCAAGTGTTAGCCAGGTTGTATTCAGTAAGCTCCAGGTTAGAATTAACGGTTACAGGAGAATCTTCCTCCCACTCCAAGTTAATCTGGCTCGTGTTATAGCCCCCTAAAAAATACAAGGGTTTTAATACACAACAATGAATTAAAAAAGAGCAATAAAGCGAAGCGGGCGATTAATAACATTAACGCCAATTTAAAAAAAAATTGAGAAGGAAAGTTACGGGTTTTTTTTAATTCATTTTACGTCACTTTATGCTACTGTGTCCGATCAGACACAGTAGCATAAAGTGAAGAGCATGTTTTTATTAAAAAACAGTATAAGAATTAAAATAAGACCTTCTTCCAAGGAAGTCTTTGGTGAAGCCTAATACCCAAATTTACGTTCTACAGTGTTAAATAGTATTGATAGAGATCCAATTAAATCTCCTATAAAATTAATTGTGGCATAATTAATATTGAATAAATGCCGCACTCACTATTTGTATTTCAAATAAGAAATATGCTCTGAATATGTAACTGAAAAATAAAGTACTAAATTAAACAAAACCAAATACTTTTTATTTTTCGATACGTTGTTAGGAATTAATCGAGATCAAAAATCCAAATTTTCGACCTCTGCACGTATGTATTTTTCATATATTATTGTAAATCACTTACTTCAAGAAGATAATACCATTTTTTTTTTTAATATTTTTTTATTAAAATAGTATTTTATTTACAGTTGGAGTCCTAAATTTTGTCTATACAGGTTTTATTAGGATAGGAAACTTTAAAGGGTACCTAACATCACACAGGCTCGGGACTACCATTTTACGTCCTCTCCGAAGGACAATCAATGATTTTTATTTCCATTAAAAAATCCTAGGAATATATGCCGGTTTTGAACCCGCGACCTTAGGCATAGAAGGCTGTTACGTCCACTACTGGTTTAACATCCTCATTAATTCCAACTTAGCTAAATAGATTTTTCAACCTCGCAAAATTATTAAAGAACTTAAATTATAGATACTATTTTTATTTGGTACATGTAGTAGTATTAGGAATTTGTTATAATATTTTGGCAAATTAATGTCAGAAAAAGGAAATTTTTAGTGTTTGCTACCAATCTCGGTGGCTATTATAATTAAAATAAAATACTATTTTAATAAAAAAATATTTAAAAAAAAAATGGTATTATCTTCTTGAAGTAAGTGATTTACAATAATATATGAAAAATACATACGTGCAGAGGTCGAAAATTTGGATTTTTGATCTCGATTAATTCCTAACAACGTATCGAAAAATAAAAAGTATTTGGTTTTGTTTAATTTAGTACTTTATTTTTCAGTTACATATTCAGAGCATATTTCTTATTTGAAATACAAATAGTGAGTGCGGCATTTATTCAATATTAATTATGCCACAATTAATTTTATAGGAGATTTAATTGGATCTCTATCAATACTATTTAACACTGTAGAACGTAAATTTGGGTATTAGGCTTCACCAAAGACTTCCTTGGAAGAAGGTCTTATTTTAATTCTTATACTGTTTTTTAATAAAAACCTGCAAAATATTAATTATATGTAGGCATATTAATTTGGAACTCAGTAATGTAGTTCACTTGCGAGCAACAGTCAATCCTTCTAATAAGATATTACCATCTATTGATTAATTGATTATTCATTATGTCAATATCAAGGGGAAAATGGAGAAAAAAAAAAGTATAATTGTATATATATATACACTCCTGGAAAAATAAAAGTGTACACCTAGATTCTCATTAACAGAATTATAAATTAATATTTTTTAAATTTACATAGGTCAGTTTTGAAGAAAAAAAAGGTGTCAATAAAAAAAATCATTTATTAAATATATCTAGAACAAGAAAATTATTTAATTGATAATAGCTGATTACAAAGTTGGCCACAATTAAGTGGACACGTAAAATAAAAATTTTTAAAACATAAATAATATGCCAATTTCAATAGTGTATAGTTTCTCCTTTGTTATCGATGACTTGTAGTAAACGAAAGTTTATAGAACCACACAGATTTTTAATAAGATTTGTCTTTTAATGCTACTGCAGCATCCTGAACCGCTTTCCATAATTATTCATCTGAATTGAACGATCCTTTCAGGTAGAATTCTTGGGAGAGACTCTTCCAATAGTTTTAGATTGGATTTGGGTCTAGGGAACGAGCGATCTGGCCACTCAAGCGTTTGGATATCCATCTCCGAAAACTCATGTTTATTAGCTTTTGATACATGGCTAGGAGCATTATCTTGAAGAAATTTAAAATTTCTGTGAGGGAAGATATTGCCCAACCATGGTAACACTTTTTCTCTGACCAAACTTAAATAGCTCTTCCTTCAGTATTTTAAGGAGATAATCCCCAGACGCGGTTATGGCGCCCCAAACCATAATACCTCTTCCTTTCATCTGTCGCTTTGGACGGTTAAAATATGTTTTTTTTTTACACTTTTCATATACTTATATTCATTTTCTGGACCATCTTTTGAAAATCTCTTTTCATTAGTGAAAGCAGTCCTTCCCCAGATAAATTCACCCATGGATAGCCATTTCAGGGCTTTGGCGACCCTGATCTCTGTGTTGTTTTGTCAGGGGAATTTTTTTTCTCGATTTTCTTCCACTTAATATTCATTTTCGGTAACGTTCTTCGAACCGTTCGTGAAGAGGAGGCTAAATTTAAATTTCTTTTAATTTTCGTGGTGTGACGATTTCACCATATTTTGCCAAACGACGAACTTCTTTTTTTATTCTTAATTCTCACCTTCTTCCCTACTTAGTATGGGGTCCGGGCTTCTTTTTAATTAGGTTGTAGTCCGTTTTGAACATTTTAGCCACTGTTGAGTGGGAAAGGCCGAATTTTTCTTTAAACCTCGGTAACTGAACCCTTAAGTCACCTCTTTCTTAACTCTTTCAATTAGATACTGAGGATTAAACATCTTCATTGATTAGGAGTGCTTTGTTCTATAAGATTGCGAAAGAAACTGCCTTTAATATGTCATTTTTGTTGATTTCTCGCAGTGTACACTTTATTTTGGCCAACTATAGTTTGTTTATTTTATAAGATTTGGATTAAAGAAATCATAACACTCTTCTTTCAATTTAAAAATTTATTGACTCTCAAAACTTATTTAAGACAACATTAAGAACAACTAAGGCTAGATGTTTCATCAGACAGCCACTTTTATATCCCATTAGCTTTATAATAAGGATTGTACACTTTAATTTGTCCAGGAGTGTATATGATATCTATAAAAAGATAGTAGTAAGATAATGGAATCCTACTCAATTCCACTAAAAAAGGTTCTTCCTGCATTTATTCCTCATAATGAAAGATATGAAAAACGAAATACAATAAACTTATCATAAGAGATTACGAGTAAGAAGTCCATAAATGAGCCCTTCCAATAAAAAGAGAAATTATTTTAAAATATAATCGAAAAAATCTGGATGGACAAATAATTACTTTATATAAACATAGTTATTTTATTTAAAGAAGATGTATGTTTTAAATAGGATAATAGATACTTACAGCTTTCAAGGACTATCGGGCAATTTTGTGAGTCGAATGGAAATTTTTGAAGGTTCATAAGGCATAACAACGACATTTTCATCCTGAGAAAAAAAAAATCTATAGAAAGAAAATAAAAATATTATCGAAAAAATAATATATGACAGATACTTAGTAATTGGCCAACTTCTATTGTTCTATTGTATTTGCCTACGAAATTTCATACAATGACCACCCTCCAAGCTCAAACCACAGGCATATATATTCCACTTTTTTTATTATTATACTTTTTTTTTTGTATTAACGAGTAAGAATAGTTGCCGTGGTGGGATGAGCTCTCTGGCGCTTGATTGATTTTTATGATATGATGATAAAAAGAGAGTCAGTCTTATATTTTTTAATTTTGCCAAAGTTTTGGGCAGAACATCAGGTTATATGAGCACTAAGCGATTGAATTGAGAAATGACTAGCTTTTTAAACAACATACGCAGTGAAAAATTTCTAGATGCACTTTGGAAATAGTATAATCGCGTTAAGCGCCCAAGAGATACTCTGTTACCTAATTTTAATTTCACTTACTTATATATGAAATATATAGTAAGGGAGAGTATTGCGATCGTGAAAATTTTCGAATTTCAGTTTTCAACGGAAATACGTGTTTTAGGGTCCTCTGTGTCCAACTAATCGGGAGCCCGTGGCTGAGTGGCTAGCGCGCTAGCCTCTCATGCTACGGGTTCTGAGTTCGAATCCCAGTCCCGGCGGGGCTTTTATAAGGATAAAAAAAAATGTGGATTCACTCACAACCTCTCCCCCGGGTATGTGAGAACCGTCAGCCAAAGGGTGGCCACTCACAAAATTATTCGTAGGGAGTGATGACCCTACACTAAAAATTGCATCATGAAACGTGAGTGTAAACTTGCAGGAGTTTACACCCCGAGGCCCAGGGCCTACACGGCCTGTCGCGCCACTGGAAGAAGAAGAAGTGTCCAACTAATCAAGTCCCACTAAAAGGCCTGTGTGTGTGTGTGGTGAGTCTATCGCAAAGAAGAAAAGTCAAACTAAACTGAAATTTCAGATATAAGGCAACTATATGACCGAGATGTAACAGCAACTTTTTCATCAAAATCAGATAACTAGAAGAACCATTTTATACCATGCATTTTGGAACTTTTTACGATGCTCTCAAAAACGGCTCTAACGACTTTTATTGAACTCACAATATAAATGTAAAATTTAATGAGCTTTAATTTGATGTAAGTTTCATTCAGCTTAAAATAGTCTAGCAGAGCTTGCAATGCCGATATTTTAAATTTTGTTTCTCTAAAGTACCTTTAATTTTGTAGATTTAAAAAAAAAAAAAAGCATATCTTGTTAGCATTGATAAATAACGTTGGAATATGAAAGTCGAACGAATTTAATAAACAACTAAAGGAGAAAAGTGCAAACATATTCTTTTATGCAATTTTTTGTGTTTTTGAACATTCTTACGCATGTTACCGTTAGAAAGCTAAAGATTTTAGGAAAATATTATCTTTTATACGAAATTGTAAAATTTTACAGAGAGTGATGAAAAGCCGATTAAACAAACTGATAGCTGTTGATAATGATATAATAGATTATTTAATAAAACACATATTTCTATTGAAATTCAATTTAATTAATTCTTTGACAATTTATTTTCAACTCTTAATTTATTTAAAAATTCTTAAATTGATTTTCACAACGGAGGTAAGTGAAAGTCGTGTGTTGCGAGCACCAGATTATTTTATAAATTTATTTAAAAGTGGACATTAACTATCTCAAATAGAGAGAAGCTGGATACCACAAAAAAAAAAAAAAAAAAAAAAAAAAAAAAAAAAAAAAAAAAAAAAAAAATTAAATAAAAAGAAAATAAATAAAAAGATAAGGGTTTTATAAATTTCGCCGACAGCCAAGTAAGTAAAATTTATTATAGTACTAACCCTCGAGTTTAAAATATCTATCTTGAAAAAATACATTAATAATCAGCCAATTCGAAGGAATTACTTTACAATGAGATTTTACAATCGGCTACGGAGTTTATTGATGATAAAAAAATACGTTTCATTTAATCTTATCGCCATTTTGTTTATTGGCCATCATTATTTTATATGGTACCTACAACGAAACAAGTGTCATTAAGATTTAAGAAACAGTTTAGATTCGATATGATGGGCTCTATCAAAAGTCTGTCGTTCATATTTGGTGTGCAATCTACTGATTGATATTTATTTTTTCGGAAACTGACATCGCTATAGAACCGATAAAACTTATTTAGGCCTAACATTGTTTTCGAATCCAAATAAATGTTAAATTCATTTAGTTTTACTTTGTTTGTGTTTATATTTAATTAAATTATAGAATTTAAGTTGAGTTTGTTCCTAAAAAGAGGACAGAAATCATGTAATTTATAAAATTATTTGAACAGAAAACCAGAGCAACAGTTCAATTGTTTTTTAAAACACATGTTCATAGCGCGAATAGTAAGCGCTTACTCCACGAATAGTCTTTGTCTAAGTGTACATTGAGCAGTTTTACTTTCTGGTTTCGCAAACAACAATCATTTAGTTTTATTATTCTTTTAATTTTGTTAAATTCAACATTAAGTATTAAATAATAAAGGTAATTTTAATGTCATAGGGGTCATGCAAAAAATTATTCCCCCTGTTATCGAAGTATTCTAGACTTAATATAATTTATAAAATGTTATAATACTCATATATATTTTTGTTAATAAAAAAAAAATTCTATTTTTAGAGTATTAGAAATACCATTTATTTACATTTAGAACCTATGTTCCTTTTTATGTTATTGTAATTAAATGGAGCGGCGTGATGTAGTGGATAGAGCACTAGTCTACTGTTCTCTGGGTCCTGGGTTCGAATCCCGGCTGTGGCAAAATATAATTTATTATTTTAATTTAGTCGGGGGGCGGCCCTAGGGTATGGAGACCCTCCTAGAACATATACATACATACATACATATATATATATATATATATATAAATACATACCTATCGGTTTAATCAGCGCCTATTTAGGGAAGAAGGATCGTGATTGATTTTTTGACATCAACCCTTCCCCTACACATCGTTTAGCAATTCACATAGAGTAATGTAGGAAAGATTAAAGCACATTTATTTCCGTTTAGTTTAATTTTAATATTTATAATTGTGTTACCTGGTAGATTGGAGAACGGTGCCGTCACTGTGTATAGTAAGCAAGACATCCTCTCCTGACCCCATAATCTTGCTGTCTTGTTCATTGACTACATATAAATGCGGATTCCAAAGTTTTCCCAACAAGGACTTCTCACCTTCGATAACACCTCCATCCCTTGCCAGCCTGTAGTCCTTCCATTTATAGCTTATGAGAACGTTGGTTGTGAATTGCTGAAAATATTATAAATTAAGTTGAATTTTTATTAGATTTATATAATATCTACTCATAATCAGTTTGAACACTCACCCACCAAGTATTGGGCTTCTATCGCACCCACAAAATATATATACATTCGGACATATACTGTAAGCGGATCCGAGCCATTGCTAGGCCTTGTCCACTTATCATAGCAAAGAGAGTCAATGAAGTCGCTTGCCGACAAGTCAGTGATATTGCAATTTTCATTCCTATAAAAATTTAGAAATTTTTTTTTTTTTTTTTTTTTTTGCTTTATTATTTTAAACTAATGTACATAAGTTGATTAATATATATCTACACATATTCGTATGGTAACTTTATTTTTTATTTAAAATAAATTTATAACTGTATTATACAATAAAATGCATTAAGTAAATGTGTTAATTGATCAAGTGGGCGTAATACAGGCATGTGAAGAAACTACCCAGTGGTAGCACTTCAGTGTTTATTTGATGTAGTAGGTCGCGAGGCCATCGTCTTTTCAGCCGCCTCGGGGGATTATCAGAAATAGATGGTGATGAAAGGTTGCTGACGAGTGGGTTGGAGTGGACGGGTAATTTGGAATAAAAGAAGGTATATCTAGTTCGGGCTAGATCTGCAACTAATAGGATATTTAGGTCTTTATGAATTTTTTTTTTTATTCTGGATTTGGGAAAGAAGGTAGGTTTAACGTCTTTAACTTAAATTCACACACACACACACACTATATATATATATATGTTAGCATGGAATAAGACTCCAGATCCTAATAGGACTTAACGTTATTCAACAAACTCACCATTTCAACTGGATATACACGACATAACTGCCAAGGACAATATTTTAAGCAACATTCTGATATGGAACATAGGAAATACCTTAATCTATTACTCGGTTGTCAACTAGTAAAAATGCGATATCATAAATTAAATGGGTAGATCTTCAAGACCTCTTTTTTTTCAATTAAACTTTATACCATTCCACTAAGTGAGACGCAGGATTGTATTAGTTAGAGGGTTGAAAATACAAGGTACTTTTACTTATTATTTTTTTAATACTTTTTAACTTATGTATATGTATTTGTTTAACTGCTTTATACGTTTCATCTTTGGGATATCCAGACACACCTTTGTAACTCGATTTTATGAAGAGTTGAAGTGGCTTTACCCTTCCTACCGCCGTAAGTACTTCCTGGCATCCTTTCTCTACCAAGTTATCCAATCCCGGTGTCCGTTTTACATCTCGGATCTCCTTATATTCAAATCCTCCTTTCGTTTCCGTTACACCCGCTCACGGCCTTCAGATCTGTATATAACGTCCCATCGATCCACAGCTTTCGATAGATCTTTCTTAATCCGATCCGCCTCCCTATGGAACTCCATTTCCCCTAATATCCGTGACTCCCAAACTCTATCCACATTCAAATCCCGTCTATTTAGCCATTTCCTATCAATCCAATTTCTAAATAATCCCAAGTTTTTTTTTTAACCTTTATTTATTTAGAAATAATACAATCTGCCACAATCTTGGGCAATAAGTATTAGTGATATTAGAGTTCATTCATTCCTTATGTACACAAAATAAAGAAATAAAAATAAATGAATACAAAATAAATAGAAATAAATAAAATATAAAGAAGAATAAATAACCGTAAATAAAGATAAAAATAAAATAAAAGAAATAAATAATAATAATCTTGGTCACATTCATACATATATATACAATATTTACATACTGCCCCTGGGAACTCCGAATTAAACCCCGACTCCCACAAGTGGGCGTTGGGGCCCAAGGCTAGGAGATCCCAGCGCCTCTCAGTCAGTCGCGTCACCGGTCTAATAAGCCAGTGGAGACTGAGAGAGGGCGCTAGAGCCACAGACTCTCAGGCGTGAGTGGAGAAGCTGGCCATTGCCAACACTCAGCATTGCTTTGTTATAAGAGATCTCTAGGCCACTGCCGTTTCAACCTACGAGGAGGGTTATAGGGATGGCTGGAGCTAGATAGGGATTGGGATAAAGGATTAGGAAGGTGAGTTAGCCTCTGGTGGAAGTTTAGGAATTTAGATGGGATTAAATCGAAGACAAATGGGATATTCAGATCATTGTGTAAGGTCTTGTTTGTAACATAATAGGGAGCATTGACTATTGTTCTAAGGACTTTGGACTGAAAGGATTGGATACGCCTGATGTTCGAAAATTTAGTTGTCCCCCACAGTTCGAGTCCGTAGGTCCATATCGGTTTTAGAATCGTCTTGTAAATTAATAGTTTATTAGCAACAGAAAGTTTTGATGTTCTGTTTAGTAGTCTATATAGTTGGCCGTATCGTCTGTTGAGTTCTTGTCGTTTAAGTCGAGTGTGTGGGTTCCACGTTAGTCTTTTGTCTAGTAAGAATCCCAGATACCGGACTGTGTCAGAGCAGGGAAGGGGTATGGAGTTAAAATTGACTTGTGGACAGGATCTGCGGCGAAGGGTAAAGGTGATGTGCTTACATTTGGATTCATTAATTTTGATACGCCAATTAGCGCACCAAAATTCAATCAAGGATAGATGTCTCTGTAGATAGGAAGATGCAATTTCGGGATCTGATTGGGTTGATAAAATGGCAGTATCGTCGGCAAAGGTTGCTAAGAAGGTATCAGGATCCGTAGGTATGTCAGCTGTAAATAGGAGATAGAGGACAGGACCTAGGACACTGCCTTGAGGTACACCAGCCTCGATCAGGTAACTATTGGAAAATTCTGAACCAGAGCGGACTCTGAAGGAACGGTTTGAAAGGTAGGATTGTAGGATTAGATACAAGGATTGTGGTAAATGGGTTTTTAGTTTGAAAAGCAAGCCATCGTGCCAGACCCGGTCGAATGCCTGAGCAACGTCCAGAAAGGCACCAGTGCAATATTGCTTGTTTTCAAGTGCAAAGGATATATGGTCAACCACTCGTAGGCCTTGTTGTACAGTGGAGTGCTGTGAGCGGAATCCGAACTGGTGGAAAGGAATTTCAATTAACTGTAGGATACGCTTGAGAAGGATTTTTTCAAAGATTTTTGAAAGGATCGGAAGGAGACTAATAGGCCTATAGGATGAGGTGTTGTTGGGAGGTTTACCAGGTTTGGGAAAAAGGAGAATGATGGAGTGTTTCCACACCAAAGGAAAGTGGGTTGTACGGAGGATACTATTATAGAGGTAGGTAAGGAATATAATTGCTTTTTGGGGCAGTTGACGAAGGATCTTAGAATTGAGGAGGTCGTAGCCAGGAGCTTTTCGAGGTTTTAGTTTCTTTATAAGGAATTTGACCTCAGAGGGGTTAATAGCTTTAGGGGGTGGAGAGAGAGGAATTGGAGAGGAGAGGAATTCCTTTACGTTAGCTGTATGAGCAGGATTGAGCTCGGGGTGTGGAATAAAAACTTTAGAAAGGTATTTGGCAAATTCTTCCGCTCTAGTCTCATCCGACAAAGCCCAGGATCCATCTTCACGTCGGATGGGATGGGAGATGAATTGGTATTTAAGAACTTTTTTGGTTACTTTCCAGAGGGAATTGTCGCAGATAGATAGTGAAGAAAGATAGGAATTGTAGGATTGGGATCGAAAGGTATCTAATTTCTTTTTAGCTAATTTGGTGTAATAATTGTAGGATTTACGATCGTCTGGGTGCCTGGTTCTTTGCCAGAGGGTTCTAGAGCGTCGTTTGGTATGGATTAGATCTAGGAGGTTTTGGGGTATAGGATTCTTCTGGTAGTATTTTGGGGAAGGAGAAGGTGAAGATGCATTCCAGGCTGCTTGTTGGATAAGGGTAGTAAAGGAATCAACCGCATCATCAAGATCTTGTGGAGATTTGAGGGATACTCTGAGGTCTATTCCATCCGTTATTATTTCGCGGAAGAGGTTCCAATTAACTGGGCCTCTTAGGAATGATGGTGGAGGGAGTTTCGGAATAGGAGATAATGAGAGAGTCAGGGTAAGAGGGCTATGATCGGAGGAAAGGTCATCGAGCCGGGAAACGGAATGATTTAAAGGTCCTAGCCCTTTGTGGATAAAATAATCGAGGAGGTCGGGGTTACGGTGAGGATCAGTAGGCCAGTAGGTAGGGGAATCGGGGGAGAGGATATTACAGTGAGTGGAATAGAGTGCAGACAGCAATGTTCGCCCGCGAGAATTTGTAGTTCTGGCTCCCCATTGCTGGTGTTTGGCATTTAAGTCCGCACCTATGAGGAAATGATGCCTTAAGGAATTAAGGAATAAATTAAATTGGATTTCGGAAATAGGTATTTTTGGAGGAGAGTATGCTGCAACTACTGTTATAGGAAAATGACGGGTTTGTATAATTACAGCAGTGGTTTGGAGGAAGTTATGTACTGGTAAGGGTAATAAATTATGGGAGAGGGAGCGATGGATGATGACAGCAGTGCCGGCATGAGCTGTTCCATCGGGATGGTCAGTTCGGTATATTTGGTAGTCTGGGATGTTGAATGATCGTTTGTTAGTTAGTCGTGTTTCAGTGATAAGAGCTATGTCAATACGTTTGTCGTGTAGTAATAAAGTTAGTTCATTAATATGATTTCGAACACCATTCGCATTCCAGAGGAGAATGGAAATGGAGTTGGATGGAATCATTTAGGGCTTTTTCAAGGCAGGAATTAAATTTGATACTAGGTTTGTTAGGACTGATATCAGAGGCATAACTATTGATTTTATTTCTGATATGAATGATGTCATTAAACTGGTGAGGTCTGTGACATTTGATGGAGGAGGGATAGGAGAAATTTGATGCTGGGGAAGTTTTTGAGAATTAAAATGTTGAGGTGGTTGAGATTCAGGTTCGGGATGTTTGAGTGTATGTTGAACCGGCGTGGCCTCACACTGAGTAGACTGGTCACCACCACCAAGTTGTTGGGCGAACGAAACTGTCGGGTCGACGAATTTTGATGGGTTTCTCCTCGGTCTAGTCTCCTCTTGGCGCTGGGGCTTCAGAAATCTTGTCTTGAGATTCTTGTAAATCTCGCAGCCTTTGTAATTCGCCGGATGTCCCTTGTGGCACAGAGCGCAAACTGCTGGGATTATACGTGATTTATTGCACTGCTCAGACTTGTGCTGTTCACCACATTTAACACAGCGCGGTATGTGGTGGCAATACGTTTTCGTGTGGCCGTATGCTTGACAATTGTGGCATTGTATAATGTCTCTTTTTACATATGGCTTTTCAATCTTTACTCTCGTGTAATAGAGTTTTTCCACTTCATAAATTTTTTCTACTCCTGGAGACGGTTCTAAGTCCACAAAAAATAGAGGTAAAGGAATTTTACTCCTGTCACCTGATTCTTCTATAATATCTTTCATGACATTAGTTATCTGACGCACTTTGAACCCAAGAGACGTCAGTTCTTCCTTTATTTCCTCAGCTGGTGTAGAGGGGTGTAAATTTCTTATTACCACCCTTAATGCCCTCTCCTCTCTTAGCTGATACGTGTGAAAATCAGCTTTTGTTTCAGTAAGATATTTTACTATTTTGCGGTACACATCAGCTGAATCGGGTGATATTTTTGTGTCATTGATTCGCGTTAGACATGTGTAGCTTTTGCTATCAATGATTTTATTTAATTGGGTACATAGGAGTTGAAAATTTCGTATATTTTTAACAAATATGGGAGGAGGGCGGGGATCTCTCGGTGTAGATTCTGATTCCATGACCTCTTTCTCGATATGGAGTACTTGGTAGGGGTTAGGAGTAAAAAAGGGAGATTCCTCAGTCATCCCTTGCGATGAAGTCCCGGGTTGTGGTTCCTGTTCGTTAGAAGCAGCTGATGAGGGGGGCGTAGGGCGTTTGTTATTACGTCTTTGCCTTTGCTTGACCGGGGAAGCAGAAGAGCCAGCTGACCTGGAGCGTTTAATGCTTGCCTTTCCCGCCATGACTTGGTGGTAGTATCTCATTGATACATAAAAATAAAAAAATAAATAAAAAATAAAACAAAAAAATACGTCCGCGCGACCTTGACCTTGTTGTCCGGAGCGCGACGTGGCCCCTCCAGGGGTCAGTGGAAGACTGGCAAGCTGAGGAAGCTGAGTGGGGATCGCAATATGGCGAAAAAGATAAGGCTTCTCAGCTCTACTTCATACGACAACTAAGTAATCGTAAATATTACTACTTACAGTCAGTAGGATTAGTCCATTGTTGACAACGAATGTTGTTGCACAATCACTAATTGTTTATATGTAATAAAAACAATTATTACACACTAAAAACTGTTCATAAAGAAGAGACGATATAACGACGTATGTTAATGAACTAGCGCAAGCGCAGAACTCAAATAATCCCAAGTAGATGCTAATTTCAAGAATAATCAACTAATAAATAATAGAACAGATTTACTTATTTAATTATCATTTTCAACGGTAAATTCAACAGCAAATATTTGAAATTATTATCTTTTCAAAGATGCAAGATTAAATTATATATATATGTTTAAAGAAGAATACTAATTTCCTTTGATTTTAAAAACTGTATACATACATGCATATGTTGGTGTGTGTATATGTGTATATATATTTCTTTTATCTGATTATTTTTTTTTTTATATAATTTTTTGTTCTCATGTTAACTTACATTTATTTTTCTGGTTTGTACATTTTTATTATAATTTAGCTTTTAAGTTATTTTGTTTGTTCATGTTATTAGTTTAATTCTTTTCTCTTTTTCAGTCATTTTACTCTAAGACTCTAGTCTTAAGTCCACCTTTTTATTTCCTGTTATGTTATTCTGAAGGGACTTGTCCCAGAATAAATAAAGAATTATTATTATTATTATTATTATTATATATATATATTTAATTATTTATTGTAATTTAAAACTGTATTAAACAAATACAATTAATAAATGTGTAGGAAGAATACAATAATCGTGAAATGTCTTATGAAATAACTACCCAGCGATACTTATTTAACTACTTTAAGGCAGTAGGTCCCGAGGCCACCATCTTTCAATAGTCTCGGCGTGTATAATTAATAATTAATAATATTTAAGGTTAGGGACAAGTGGGTTTGTGTGAAAAGAGGTATATCTATTTCGGGCCAGGTCTGCGACAAATGGGATGTTGAGATCATTATGGATGAGTTGATTTGTGAAAAAATAAGTGGCATTCATGATTTTGGATTGTAAGGATTGAATGCGGGAGAAATCATAGTTTATTAGAGCCCCAAAACTCGATTCCATATGTCCTAATTGGTCTGATAATAGTGATGTAAATGAGATTTTTGTAATAGACTGGAAGTTAAGAATGTTTGTCAAGTAAGTGTTGTAGTAATCAGTACCTTCGAGCTGTTTCTTTTCGTGAGGATTCCAAGTAAGACTATAGAAGAATTTTTTTTTTAACCAACCCTTCTTTGACAATTCCATAACAAATATATACTTATTAGTTTTCAACCCTAATTTTAACAGGTAACACTAAAAGCTATTTAGGTAGAAGATTAATACGATGATGACCATTTCCGGGACCATGGGACCAAAAACACTGAGCCTATCTTTACGTTTATCATTCCTACTGCTAATCATTTCTTCCAGGTCATTGGGGAATGGGCAGTTTTTGTTCAAAGAATATGATGATAAATTAGACATCATGAACTTAAAAAAAAAATGTTTCGAAGTAGTAGACACAAAGAACAACCGACATTATTAACGCCGTTATGGTGGAAGGCAATAGTTGTTGGTGTAGAAACCAGGACAATAATAATAAAAGGCTTACCGAACCCGAAGGTTCGATGCCGATACCACCAAACTTCGCCTGCACAGACTCGTCCAATGTTCGCCGTTCAAGCCCAAGCCCCCAAGATCAGCTTTTAGCAATCCTCCCATCGACGCTTCGGCCTACCTTTCGGACGCCTACCAGTCGGTTCAGCGAATACCAACCTTCTCGGAATCCGTTCCCCACCGAGCCCAACAACTTTACGCGCCCATTTGAGTCTCCGCAATGCTATCAACTCAATTATATTCACAGGGTACAAACTCCGAAATTCCGTGTTGTGCAACCTTCTAAACTCCCCAGTGGTATTGCTGGCTTATCGGTAGTGGTATGGCTTATCGGTATTTAATTCGAGAAACCAGGATACAGGCTTAAAAATAACAAATCTCTCTTGGACTCATATTTTCACGGTTTCCAAAGGACAAATTCAACTACAACAACAAAATGAAAAAAATTATCTGGGATGATTTTTTGAAACTTAACTATGATTTAGCTTACCATAATTATCTACCAATTATCTAATAAGATTAATATAAACTGTGTATATCGAAACAGATTATATTTGAGTAGCATTACTCGAAAAATTAAATGATTTTATCTCTATCACCATATTTATAAATCCAGAAAAAATAATTTAGATGAGCAAAATTATATTTTTTAATATGATTTTTATTTTCTCTGGAAATAAAGATTAAAAAAAAAATGTGTATGCTGAGATTTGTAGATTAGAGTGGGTCATAAATTCCCAAGACATGAGACGTTCAGTTCCACACCCATTCTGAACACAGTATTTGAAATACTTACATATTTTTATTTAAATAAATGAACATATTTTTAATGTTTCTATAAAATAATAACGAATAATGTTTGATGTTTAGACAGTTTTGGAATGAATTTTTTTCCAGTTACAGCAACCGCGAATAATTAAAAGAATAAGCTTATTATAAAGTTGTTTTTTTTTTTACCAAGTAATATTTAGGAAAGAGAGTTTTGTAATCGATAACATAAAGTAAATGATTCTAAATAAGTAAAATTGTATTCTTCATTAAAGACACTTGCTACTGAGTTGAGTACTGTCATACAATCAATAACACAAAAATCATCATAGACGATTCAGTACTTATTAAAAAAAATAATAAAAGAGTGAACATTATTTTTTAATCAAACTAGAATTTTTAAGAGATATAATTTTCTATAAAACCGATCATCAATGAACTATTTATCGTCTTGAAAATTCAATTGTATAATTTTTAAATGTAAAAATAAGTAGATACCTGGAATATTTTCATGTAATTTTTTAAATAAACATACAACAAATCAAGAGATTTGCGTAGGAAATTTTAATGTGAATTTTTAAAATTTTAATATTCATAAATTGTTTTACTTACATTGACCGGCATCCTCCAACTAATGCAATAAATAAAGCAAAACTCGACTTCTTCATTCCACAGTGGCCGAATCCGAAACTTTTTTTTTCCTGAAAAACAGCGGTAGAATGCCGACTTCAAGAGCCAATTTTAAAATGAACGCCGCGGTTTAGCTCAACAATCCATAATTCCTCATTAATGTGCGACCTTAATGCGAAGCTGCTAGCTCCTTTGAAATTACTGTAAACACTGCAAGGTTATCCTCTTATCAGACATCAAACAAACATAAATGTGTGGCTACAATAGCATAATTCGTCACTTTTAAATTCTGGGGTGTTAAAAGATGTGTTTAATCTGTTGTATATTAATATTCGCACGGTTTTCCAGTTATGAAACGAAGAAGACATTTTTTAATTGTTTAATTGTTAATGCATCACATCTTTGTTATGATAGATGGTGAACGGAAGACAAAGATAAAAATACAAATATAGATGTCAGAAGTAGGCTCGACTAAATTAAGTAAGTATATCCTTCACAAAGATTATAATACAGGTTATAAAGATCCCGGATTAATGATTATCCTAGATATAATAAATTGATTAAAATTAATCTCATGAGAATCCAACCAGCTATTAATCATGACTAATTTATTTCAGTAGCAGTACTGCAGGTAGGGTGGATCTGGATTTTCCTAAAGCTCTGCTTTATCCCTCAAAAGTCAGTGGGAGGAGGGTTGTTACAGATTCGAGGGTCCTACGATCCAGATAAACGAGATCAATATTTGTAATGAATAGGAATGCCGTTTAGCATTTATATTTTGTTGTCTTTACGGTATTTTAGTATTACTTATATAAAAAAATAAACACTTAACTTCTTCAATATAGAGACTTAGCTATGGCTATACGGATGGCTCCGTTTAAGAAAAAAAAATCGTAAAATGTTATCAAAAATGTTATCCCACTGGAACTATATGGCCGTGTGTTAGATTCGCCGGGAAAAATAAGTTATATATTCAAATGAAATGACAAAAATCGGGTCCCGGCAGCACACGGCTTTCACTTTAAAGAATTATATTCAGTTTCGGTGGAAACATGTGTTTTAGGTTAAATAATATATCTACATACAATTGGGTCATTGAGCTTTAGTAGATTGTAGAGGGAAGCCCTGATGAAGACCTGCAACGTGGGTCGAAACGTTGGATATTAAATAGTTCTTTCACGGTTCTCTTATATTTTTTTAACCGCCACCCGAACCATCTCTTTTTCATAAACAATATAAGATACTCGTATATATAAAAATAACTTAAGTTCATGCCCTATTCATCACTTTAAATTACCTTCTCCAACTTTCTACATGAGATAAGACTTTTTATAAAATCTTTAGCTTTCCAACTGTATACTATACATCTATATTACTATTTTTGCTTTTGGGAGTTCTGTGCATGCGCCAGATGATAACAGTCGCTCTTCACTTCGCCTCTCAGATTTATGATTTCAATTGAGTCTAGTCTTGAAAACATCACGAACTTTCGGGAGATCAAAAAAAGTTTGGAGTATTACTTCGGGAAGCAGCGTAATTATTTACTGTGAAAAGTGAAAGGAGGTTCAATAGGCATGACACAAAGGGCCGCCATATTTACTTATATCAGCAGATTGCTGGTATTGGGAATATATACTTATTACTTATTTTCCATTCTGATTATTATTTCACGATTTTTTTCCATATGAAGTGCGGTATTTTCATCAAGAGATGTCTTCTAAAACTTTAAGTAAACGATCAAGATCAGCAGGTTGAAACCCGTCGTCCATCAAACATAGGACCCGTCTTGATAATAATTAGAAATTGACACCACAGGCGACCCCTTCAGGTACCATTTTTGAATCTAAAGCCCAGTCTGGCAAATCATTACAGGGGATGAGAGTTGAATCTCCTTTTTTCATACCGAATTCTAATCACATCCTCCATATTAAAAAACAAATATAGTATCAAATTTAATCCCTACCTTAAAAATCCTTAAATTACCTCATCTAACTCCTTATCAACTCTCCTTTAGAATGCAAATGGTGTTAGAAATCATACTGACGAACAGACAGCATTGTTGCAAGACAAAACAGTTAATGTTGCACTTATTACTGAAACTAGACTAACCACTAAACAGTTCTTTAAAATACCGCAATACATGACATACCTTACTGACCACCCATACGGGCCCATGCCGCTCCTGCTATTATTGTCCACCAATCCTTCTCTCATCATTAACTTTCACTTCTCACCTATGATTTCCGACAAACCACAGCCATAGTAATCAAGACTTTTTCCTTTCCGGCAACCGTCACATCAGTATATTCTCCTCCCAAACATTCCATTTACAACACCGACTTTGTATCCTTCCTGAATTCCTTAGGAAATAATTTTTCATTCTGGGAGCAGATTTAAACGCCAAGCACCAACAGTGGGGTCCCAGAACCATGAATTCTCGTGGACGAAATGTGCTGTCTGCACTCAACTCCTGACATTTAACCTCCTATCCTCTGACTCCCCTACCTACTGGTCAATAGATCCTAACCGTAGTCTTGACATCCTTGATTAATCCACAGCAGATTAGGCTCCTTTGACTGTCTGTAACTCGACTTCTGTAACTATCCTCAGACCATAGTCCACAGATCCTAAAAGTATCCTCAAATCCTATTTCGAAACCTATCCCACCGTCATCCATTAGAGGACCTGTCAACTGGAACCTCTTCCGCTAAATCCTGACCAATAATATTGACCTCAGAGTGACCCTCAAAACTCCAGATAACCTTGACGATTCCGTCTACGCCTTTATCACCGCCATTTAACAACCTGTCTAGTCCAGATTAGGCAGACAGTTGTCCGCCATCTTTCCTAAGCACTCTAATATAAATCCCCATCAAAACCATTTACAACACCTCACAGACCTCATCCATACCAGACACCGAGCCAGTTCATTATGGCGGCGAACCCAACCCCAAACAGATCGGCGCTCCTACAACATTTATTGTAGGCAGTTGAAGCGGGAGTAGGCGACCTTCCGTTTCTAGTCCTTTAATTCACACCTCTCCTCACTTTCAGCTCGTGATAATTCCTTGTAGAATGTCACCAAGAAGATTCGAAAATCCCATCAAGATTCCTATCCTCTCCAGTGATGACTCCTGGGCTGCTTCTGATGAAAATCAAGCCGATGAATCGCCTCACACCTCTCTAAAGTATTCAGTCCTCACCCGGAAATCCACATCAATCATATCGCAGTAGTGCAAGACTTCCTTATGTCACCAATCCCACTTTTCCTACATCCTAAAGCTATTAATCCCTCAGAGGTGAAATATCTTCTTCAAAAACTGAACCAACGTAATTCTCCTGGACACGAGCCCCTTACTCCCCAGATCATCCGACAATTTCCACAGAAAGTTATTATATTCCTTACATATATCTACAACTTCATTCTACGCACCATCTATTTTCCTACCTTATGGAAACATTCCACTATCATTATTTTCCTAAAACCAGACAAACCCTCATTCATCTTAAAGAAACAATGGGTCTATTGCCGATCATCTCAGAAATCTTCGAAAAGCTTCTTCTTAAACGGATCCTACCCTTATTAGAATCTCAAAATCTTTCTTCCCGTCAGTTTGGATTCCATCCTCAACATTCCACTTTTCAACAACGACTACGAGTTTTAGACCATATTTCCTCAGCCCTTGAATGCAAAGAGTATTGTTCTTGTGCGTTTCTGGACATAGCGCAAGCTTTTGACCAGATATGGCATGCCGGATTACTCTTTAAGCTTAAAACTCTTTTACACCAGTCTCTATACCTCATCCTACTATCCTATCTCTCAAACCGCTTCTTCCGAGTTCGCTGTGTTGTTGAGTTTTCCGACCATTATCCTGTTAAGGCTGGTGTTCCTCAAGATAGTGTCTTGGGAAATGTCCTTTACATCCTATTCACCGTTGATGTTCCTACTCATTCCGATACTTTTCAGGCAAAATTTATTGATGACACCGCCATCCAGTTCAGATCCTGAAACAGCATCTTTAAACCTGCAAAGACACATTTGCTTTATCAAGCACTGTTTTAATAACTGGCGTATCAAGGTGAACGAAGCCACTGTTTGCATTTAAACACGTCACCTTCACTCTTCAACTAAAGTCTTGTCCACCAGTTTATTTTAACTCCATTCCAATTCATTTTTCAGATAAAATCCGGTATTTTATCTTACCTATAAACAAAAGATTGATGTGGAACCCACATACAAGATTTACAAGAAAAGAACTCAACCGACGATTCGGACAGTTATACAGACTACTCAACAGAAAATCTGAGCTTACAGTTGACAACAAATTATTAATCTACAAGACAACACTAACGCCTATCTGGACCTAGGAACTTAAACTGTGGGTAACAGCTAAACGTTTTAACACCAAACGCATTCAATCCTTATCCCTCTGAACAATAGTAAATGTACCTTATTATGTCACCAACTTTACCTTGCACTACGAGCTTAATGTTCCATTTATTTTAGACCTGATACCATCCAAATTTTCCAAATTACATCTGAACCTCATAGATCATCCTAATCTCTAGCACAATCCCAATCCAGCTCCACTCATTCATACAACTCTTCTCGAAGGTACAAACGGTAGAGGGTCCGAGACATCTTATAAATGAAGTTCTGACACTGGTCAGATTCTTCTCACACCGGTTTGTGCCTACGGCCCACTAACTCAGCTGTGCGACTTAGTTATTTGGACTCATGGGACCATAAGACATGTATTTCCGTTGAAAACTGGAATTCGAAAAGTTTCACGATCGTAATTCTTTCCTTTACTATATATTTCACGTATAGGTAAGTGAAAGTAAAAAATTAAGCCAGAAAACTGACGGCTAAATACAGTAGAAATATGTCAGTTGATCTGTATGAACTGAATTAATTGCTCTGAAAACATGCTTAAAACTTGAACTTCAGAAAATTCATTTCATTATGGAACTCGCAGAATTATTACTCATAAAATTTAATACCCTTGCAACACGTTTATCCCGAAATAATAACAGCATGATTTCTATTTCTGATTTTTCCGGTTACAACTGCAACAGCTGAAAGAAGTTTTCCGAAGTTAAAGCTGATTAAAAATTACTTAAGGACCTCTATCAGACGAGGAACAATATCAGATTTTTCTTATATAAACAATACATTATCTAAATAAACAATACATTCTGATCAATTTGAATCGTCTTCTGCTATGGATGATTTCATTAACATATTAGTCTAAAAAAAGGCGAGAAAAGGTTTATTTGATTTTAATTGTTTTACCAACTACCTCCTAGGAGCCCCTGGCTGAGTGGCTAGCGCGCTAGTCCCTCATGCTAGAGGTTCTGAGTTCGAATCCCAGTCCCGGCGGGACTTTTATAAGGATATAAATAAGTAGGGATTCACTCACAGTCTCTCCCCCGGGTATGTGAGACTCGTCAGCCAAATGGTGGCCACTCACAAAAATAGGCGTAAGGAGTGATGACCCTACCCTGGTAAATCTCATCGTGAATTGTGAGTAAATTCTCACAGGAGATCATATCACGAGGCCAAGGGCCTACACAGCCTGTCGCGCCAGAGGAAAAAAAACAACTCCTAGGAGCAATTGTTTTGAGTAAGAAGTAATACTCAATGAATGTTTTTATTTTATTCAATACATTTTACATTCAAAACCATTAATGTAAATTTTAAAATATAACCATGAAAGTTGCTACTTCTGGCTAACTTCTGATATGAATACATAACCATTTTTTTTTCACTACTATTACACATAACATGAATACATCACTCTTAAAATAAATCAGGCACTATTGACCTGACAGTGCTCACAAAATAGCCATTCCTTTTTGCGTCATACTTAGTAGATCCCCGATGACTTGGGGAGAGTAATATAGTAAATTTGTTAGGTTTGATGGAAGTTGGTAAGTACGTTAAACTTTGGGCCTTTTTCTGAGCAGAAGGTTGTATTGTAAACAAACAAAAGTTGCTTTTCCTATGATCAAAAATTGCTTTGTTTCCTTTTCGGCACTTCTGGAGATATATATTCTCCATCCTATTTGCTATTCAAATCAATGACTCCAGTTTATCCAGCACTCCTAATATCATACCAACACTGACTCAATGATGATTTAAATAATATTAGAACCTGATATAGTGAAATTTATTAAGCCAGGAAGATTGAGATGGGCTGGCCATGAAATATGACAGAGTATGAGATCCCTATGAAAAAACTAACATAAATCATTCATAGGGGAAGACCTCATCTTAGATGGATGGATGGCATGATAGATCATGCAAAGAGAATACTTGGCACCAGTAATTGGAGAGCTGTTGGTGAACAACATGCGGAATAGAGATGCCAGAGGATCAGTAGTAATGGTCTGTGGAACTATTGGAAAAAAAAAAAAAAAAAAAAAAAGTCTAGAATTTTGATTAACAAGTTAAAGTTGAACACAAAGAAGTCTAAGGTAATTGTAATAGATTCCAATCCCCTCCTAAAAACTCTTCCTCCGATTCCAAGTCTGTTTCTAAATAATAACAATTTTTTAAAGAGGGAAGGGGACCATGGGCATTAAGTAGTTTTATGGCCCTGCACAGTGGAGCAATGAGCAAAGCAAATGTAAAGAGTTCAAAATGTTTGTAATTGCTCCTCTTATTGCCGTGCTATGGGCAGTCAAATCAGGAGGTTTATGAGCTATTAAATTAAATTTGATCTATCAATCAATGTCTTTATTATTTGTATTGCATATAAGATGGTATCACTAGAAATCACCTATCCTATATAATTAGTAAGAGTACATCATTATAAATAATGTTTAAGAATCATTTTTTTTTGGTAATTGTAATCATAATATTAATTTATTTATCAAACCCAGGATAGCAAAAATTAAAATTTAATGACTTCAAACATTATTAATAAAACAACCTAAAGCTTAGTGTAAAATGTCTAGTTTCCTTATTATTAAATTAGGAAACCTCTAGGCTAGGCACCGCATCATACTTGATACCTTTTCATCTGACTCCTCATCCCCGAACTTCCTATTTTAGTCGATAAACTCCATGTTGGATATCCTCCAAATAGTGAATTCTAAATTTTCAAAAGTTTAACATTTGATTAACCTCACTATTCTTAGTGGATTTTTATTAAATTTTTACCACAAAGGGCCCAAGTATGTGAAATCTGTGCCATCAATATCAGAACCAAATTTATACAATTTATTCACACCTATGAGGAAACACCTTTTGCAAATTTTTAGCCTCTTAATCCTTATGGGAGGGAAGTTATGGAGGGGGAAAAGAAAAAAAAAAAATTGTTTTTTCCTGACTAGCTCAACTGATTTTCACAAAAAAAAAATATGTTAAGGACTTTATAAAATAGTTTAAAAAAATATTTTTCTCACAAAAATCTGTGTAAATTTTTTTGCATTAAAAAAAAAAAAATGTTTTAAGGTTATGTTGGATTGGTACACCAACAATTTTTCGCTACTTCATTTCACAGGAGGGTCCTCTGTAATGTATATATTTTTTTCAATTTCAGCGCAAGTATACCCCATTGTACAAAACAAAACAATTTTTTCTCCTGAACGGATCAACCAGCATTCAATAAAAGCAATATACGTTAATGGTTTTCTAATAGAATTTCTAAAACTTTTTTTACTAAAACATGAGTAAAATTTCCTTCAAAATATTTGTTTAGGTCATGTTGGTACACCTAAAATTTTTTGCTACTTTATTTCAATGGAGAGTCCTGCAATATACATATAAAATACAATATATATATATATATTTCAAGTTCATCCCAAATGTTCCCCAGGGTGAAAAAAAAACTTTTTGTAAGCCCTCTCAACAACCATGGCTGAGTAGCCACTAGTCATGCGTGAAATTAGGGCAAATAGAGATCATAGAGATAAGGGAAAATAGAGCAGTAGGATCGTAAAATCATTAGATATTTCTTACACACTATACACCTTCATATTATGTATTATACCTATTATTATAAATATCTTCTATTGGATGTACTTTTTTTTTTACTAGGATAACAACATAACACTATATGCTATATTTATATAAAACGTAACTACAAAGATTTTTTTTAATATATATTTTTATATCATTAGGATAAAAGTGTTAAACAAGTTAAAAAGTTAATCTAAAAAACTATGATTTCAGACTTCTATGGAATGCTAGTAAAAACAAAAAAAAAATTGTATTATTCACAACCTCTAGATAGATAGATATTTAATAAAAAAATAATTTTTAATGTGAATAAAAAATTGAATTGTTCCAGTGGTAGATGAAGATCTTTTGGTAGAAAAATATCAGAAACCACTCATTAACATTAAAAATTACCTGGACTAAACGTTTGCATTGAAATTTCAGTGTCCATATTTTTTAGGGATCAATAGACAATGTTTTGAGGTTAAAAACTGAAAACAGTCAGTAGGAAACTGATTAAAGTTTGGTTTGTATAGCACTAATATTAAAAGATAAAACAAAAAGTTTTCTTTAAAATCACGCTTTAATTAAAAAATTAAAAAAAACTGTCAATTAAAACTAAATTTTTATATACTATGCATTGAATACATGTCTTTAAAAATGGTTTAATTAATCAACATTAATATAAACAACAGTAAAAAATATAAACATTATATAAATATCAATACCTCATAAAAATACAATAAAAGATTGATATATATTTATAAATATAGGATTAGAGAAGGAAAATGTCATTTTAAAAATGAAAAAAAATGACATCAAAGATAACATAAGGTAAGAAGATATATTCCCAATTTAAAAAAATATATTATAACAACTTATTCTAGTTTAATATTACAGTCTTCATCAATTATTAATTTTCAGTAATAGAAAGATAAAATCCTAAGGGTAGTTTAAAATGGCAATTTTAAAATATCATAAATTTACGTTAAAATCAAATTCATAAATACCACAGTAACATTTTCACTATAAGTAAACGATTTATTAAGTAAGTACCTTCATTCGAAAGACATTAAATACATAAAACCACATCAACATAAAATATATTAAAAATTTGGAAATACTTCAACCAACGATTTTCCAATAACATTTAAAATCTTATTAAAATATATTATATTCAACAGATTTTTTTAAATGTATTTAAAATATATTTTTTAATTATTAAAAAAAAAAAAAAGAAAGGAAGGACAATGATTAATACAGAATAGAATCTTTAGAGTAAAATATTACAGTGTCAAACATTAATATTACTTATTAAAACAAATGGTTTTTGTTTTAAGTCTTTTTAAAAATTTCATTACAAAAGTTTTATCCATAAAATCTAATGAATGACATAACTAATAGTGATAATGAGAGTGACAATGAACTATGTTGTACTTTAAAATAAATAAAAAATCAATACCAATGATGATTGACATGCAAGTAAATTAAAAAATAATTTTATGATTCCATTACTTTTTTTACAACAGAATCAAAAGGAATATTGGGATCATCCCTGAGAGCCATGATGCTGAGTTTAAATGCTTCAATAAAAGTATAATGAACTTGCCTTTGTCTAATGATTTCATTTAATGTCAATATGACCTGAAAAGAAAACAATATTACAAAATACATTTATACTTTCATTAATATTAAAAAAGCTTTAACATTTACAAAAATATTTATAATTGATCAATGTAAAAATAAACAAATAAAAATTTAATAATTAAATGGTTATAGTTATAGCTTCATCAGCAAGAAACAGTGGTTTTTAGCTTTAAAAAGTTAATAATAAATTTATTGGTCCCTTAATAGGGCACTGACAAGTCTAGTTACCCACTGGTTTCCAATGAGACAAAAGTATTCAACCATCAACAAAAGTATCAGAACTTATTTAACCTAAAACAGATCTTGTGTCTTAGAAGAAAAACTTTAACAACACAGAACATTTTTAACTGGATTACTATTTCTTTAGCAGAACATTTTAAGTAGTTTTATATACTTACATTTTTAGAAATTTTCCTTTGTTGACTTATTTTCACGATAGCTAAAGGAAAGAGATCTATCCTAGCTGTAAGTGATTCTTTAACACAGAATATATTGGTTTCTGACAGAAAGCTAGCACAGTGAACTAGAATCTTACAAAGGAAATCATCAGGATGCTAAAAAAGACATAATAAAAATGAGTTATAATATTTTAAAATCATTTCATATGGTTGATATAAAAGTGATGGATGGATGACTTTATAGTATTCCTGGATTAAGGTTTGGAATCAAAATGGTTAAAGAGGTTTTTAGTAAAAGTGACTAAAACAACAAAACTGTATAAAAAGAAAATAACTCATCAATCCCGTTTTCAGACCTACTTATCATAAGAAATATGGACAGTTCTATTTCCACAGACTGTTACACCAAATCTACCTATTCCGGTAGACTTCTAAATTTTTTATCTCAACACCCATACCATCAAAAAATAATTGTTGCCAAAAATCTCATCCACCGCTGCCTCTCCTTGTCTGATCCACAGTACCACCCTACTAATATCCAAGGCATTAAGAAAATCTTAACCTTAAACAACTTCCCACTTAATGTCATAAAAAAAACTGATAAATTCATATACTACTGATAAAAAAATATGATAAAAACTGATAAAACCACCATTACTTCCCTAATAATTTACTACCAAAATTCACCCACTTTATTTCTATATAGATCCCTACCTTACATTCCACATCTGTCTAAAAATATAAAAAAAATCCTTTAAATCCTCCTTACTGACTTTAAAGCTAGGATTAAAGACCCAGAACAAACTGTCCCACCTTTTCACCAATACTAATAACCCGATCACTCCTCAATATCGTTCCAATACTGTTTACAAAATACCATGTTTAGGTTGCAATATATCTTATGTGGGTGAAACCAAGAAGTACTTAAAAACTTGCATATAATAACATGAATTCTCCATGTCTTCTCGAAACCCTCTAGCATCTGAACTCTCTGAACACTCCATAACTTTCAATCATTCTTTTAACTTTGATGACTGTTCCATTTTAGATTCCGTTCCTGACCATAAGAAAATACTCATAGCTGAATCTGTCCACATCCACCTCCAATCTAATCCTTTTAATCACAAAGCCGATAAACAATGCATCTCCTCCACCTATAGCCACATATTAAACTCAATTAAGTGCATAGTTTCTCTGTCCATCCCACTCTATATAATTTTGTTTATTTATTGATTTTTTTCTTTCTATTGATTGGTTTTTATCAATTTTAATATATGCATTTATTTAATTTCTTTATGTATTTATAAATTCTAAATGTTTTTATAGTTCAATTTATCCCAACATGTATTCTTCTTCTTCTTCGTTCTTCCCTCAAATGGCGATGTCCGAGAGTAAAACTGTAAACTCAATGGTCCTCTTGAGGTCCTCCAGATCACCATAGAGCTTAGTCACCAACTAGGTTTTGGCCAGATCCGCTTCCTGATGTCTTCTAGCAGGATGTGCTCTGCAGTCTGGTCACCAGTTCTACATCCACAGAGGGAGCTTTCCCCGATGCCAAACTTTTTACAGAGGTGTGCCCTCATCCTGTTATGGCCAGTTCTGAGCCTGGAGAGCATAACTTGTTCCTTTCTACTCATTTTGTAGTAGGCGTCTTCTGGGTCGCGATTCGGGTGCAGGTCATTCCATTTA
Source organism: Piezodorus guildinii (assembly GCA_023052935.1). Taxonomy (NCBI): domain Eukaryota; kingdom Metazoa; phylum Arthropoda; class Insecta; order Hemiptera; family Pentatomidae; genus Piezodorus; species Piezodorus guildinii. The sequence goes on from CM041295.1 coordinate 58,305,428, forward strand.
GCATTCACTGCAGCCCTATTTATTGATATCGCCTCCAGGAGGGTCTAGGTGCAGTTTGGTTGTGGTAATGCTGCTCCTTCCTTTGCAAGACGGTCGGCTACTTCATTTCCGTACAGACCGCAGTGCCCTGGTATCCATTGCAGTACCACTTCACTATACTGCAATTGCAGATTTTTAATTTCTTCTACAAGAGTGTGAAGTCCTAGTTTTCTTTTTGACTTCAGGGCATGTAGTACAGATGCTGCATCTGACAGAAAGACTATTTTTGGTCTGCGTTTCTGTTGAGCCGTCTTAGTATTTTGCTGCCCTCCAAGATCGCCTGTTCTTCAGCTTTGAAATTTGTGCATCTTAAGCCTGTTGGGATGGCTTTGTCTAGGATGTTTCGACTCGGGAATTCTATATGGACCCCAGCTCCACCGTTCGCAATAGCACCCGTAGCTGATCCATCAGTATACACTCGGGTCCATGAGGTAGAAGGGTATCTTTCGTTAAGCATTTTCAATGATAGGGATTTCATTTGCTGAAGCTAGAGAGGCTCCTTTCGCTTGATTCCTGGAACTGTGAGATGTATTTGGGGTTGAGGAAGGGAATTCCATGGAGGTGAGTTACTTACTATTCTGGTTTGTTCATTTTTCAGAGAGGTTAAATTGTGTTCTGAAATTAGGCTATTTATTTTGTGAAGTGGGCTGGTACGTTTGAGTCTATTTGGATTTCTTTCTGTAGTCCTTTTTTGTAACGGATGACTTGGAATGCTTCTAGCTTTTGTTTGCAGATTTAAGAGCTTGGCATCTCTTCTGTTTTCCATGGATAGCATTCCACTGTTTGTCTCCATTTTGTTAATTGGAGTGGATTTAATTGCACCAGTTATTAACCTGAGTCCCTGGTTCTGTGCTATGTTAATTTTATTAAAGTTGGATTGCGCTGCAGTTCCCCAGCTGCTGATTCCATACTCGATAACAGGCCGGACCTACCCAGTGTGGAGAGATTTAAGAGTCTGGTGATCCGCTCCCCAATTCGAGCCCGCTATCTTTTTCATAAGGGCTGTTCTCTTACTTGCCTTGACAATACTTTTTTTTATTTGTTTTTTCCATGTGAGTCGCGGGTCTAAAACAATTCCTAGGTAGGTTGGACTATCTTCTTTACTAATCTTGTTTATGTTTAATTTTAGGTTTAAGTCTGCTGGGATGTTTGGAGAGAGACTGAAGATAGTATATTTAGTTTTAGATATATTTATTTTCATATCCCACTTCTCTGTCCATTCATGAATAGCATTCAGGGCTGTTTGGATCCTGTATTTCGCTACGGGTATAGATGTGGCATGGCTCCAGAACCTAAGTCATTTGCATATAGTGAAGCTTTCACATTTCTTGGAAGTTCTTCTATAATATCATTTATATAAATAAGAAATAATGTTGGTGAGAGAACTCCACCTTGAGGTACTCCGTTTTCTATAGTTCTTTGTCTGCTTCTTTGGGTACCTAAGCGAATTCGGCCTTTTCTGTTCCTCAAGTAGTTATTTAGCCATGTGAGAGATCTGCCTTCTATTCCCATTTTGGCAATCTTGACCATCAGCCCATCGTTCCATACCTTGTCAAAGGCTTTTTCAAAGTCAACCCAAACTGCAACTGTGTGCTCCTTTCTTTGAAAGCTGTCCTCAATCTCTTGAGTGATGAAGGTAACCTGGTCTTCAGTGGATCTGTGCTTTCTAAATGCAGCTTGTTCAGGGGCGAGGAGTTTATTTTGTTCTAGGGTTCACATTATTCTGTTGTTGACAATCCGCTCCAACTGAGTAATGTTATTGGGCGATAGCTATTTGTATCCCCTGAGGGCTTTCCTTTCTTTAAGAATAGAATGACGATTCCCCTTTTCCACATGTCAGGGAAAATGCCTATTTATAAATGTATTGAATAGTTTGAGAAGCTGGGTCTTAGCTACCCTCCCCATATTGATCAAGAATTCATTCATTACTCCATCTTCAGCTGGAGAGCATTTTAATTTTAAAGTCCTCAGTGCATTGTTTAGTTCCACTGATGTGAATGGAGCATCCATTTCTCCCGGAAATAGTTTGGCTCTTTTAAGATGCGTTCTTAAGAGTTTCTGCATATTTTTCAGTTTTTTCCGACATATGTTAAGATCTCCTATATCACTTATGTAATTTATAAGTAGATCTGCTGCTTCCTTTTGGTTTAGAAGTCGGCTTCCGCGTTCCAAAGTGATTTTATTTTATTCTTTTTATCAACTTGTATGGTTCATCAATGATTGTATTTCACAATTTTCATAATATTTTCACCTTGTTATGTTTATTGTCTTAATATATTTATTATAATTAGGGAGAAGTTGGTTGAGAGGTACAGTCAGTTTTACTCTATATACGTCTTCATTTATTGTTTTTACTATTATACTTTATTATGCTCTTATACTAGGTTTATACTTTACAAATATAATACAATTTTTTTGTCAAGTATCCTTAATATATTATTACTATTATATGTTTAATTTTATTAATTCTTTTTTGTCATTGTTGTCAGATCCTGTCTAAAATATTGTATGTATTCTCTATTATACCTACATTCCGTATGTACTTTCCATTCTACCTACATTCCATTCCACTAATTCTACCTAGTTTCTATTCACCCACAATATGGTATGTATCTCCATTCTACTCCATACTTTAATGTTTCTCATTTCATGTGGGTATTGAGATCTTCGTACATTATCTTCAGTCATAGGTTGTTAGGTATAGCCCTTTCATTAATACACTATAGTCATTGTAATTTAATTAATAAATTTCTTTACATATCTATTTCTTTTTATTTTTTAAATATTGACATCTTCAAGCTAAATAGTTTATAAAATATTGTATTTACTGTTATTGTAATTTTATTTCTTTTGTATCTATTTAGACCAGATGATTACCAAGAATGGGGTTCCAAATGTTGGCAAAAAATAAATAGTTGAAACTACTTAGTTGTTTCATTCACTGACTGCCACCCTCCCGGACTAATGCCTTCCAGAAAAAAAACTGATACTTTAAACCAAACATGTGACTAAACATATAAACACAAGATAAATAAAAAATTGTTAAAGTAGGACAGTAATATTAAAGAGGACAGTGCAAGTTTCATATTAAAGCAAAAGGGCAAACAATTTTTTCTACTGGGCCTGAATATATTAAAAATATATAGTGTGTTACCAGGAAATGGTTTCAACCTTTGATAACAGTCTTATCCTCACAATATTGCACTGCTATCCCAAGTTTAATGAAAAAGGGTTCTAAAGTAATTTTCCCTATATGCTCCTTGAATAAGTAAAAATGACCGAGAAGTATTGAAAATGTATATATATTAATTAAAACTTCTTGAAATAACTAATCTTACCATGGATATAGTGCATAAAAGTCTGACTAGCCACTTAATGTTTTGCTCTTTTTTCTGTGTACCAATGCAATTTAAAAGTTTTTTGAGACATTGAATAATAAGACATTGAGTCCTGAAAAATAGAAATCTTTAATCAATGCTAAATTCACATAAATATTTATAAGTATAAAAACCAAAGCCAATTTTATTATTACAGTAAACCATAATTAAACCATTTTAAGTCAATAATAAATTTTGCCTTTCCAAAAAAACTATGCTAGTGAAAAAAATATAGTGTTTTTTTTTTTTTTTTTTTAGATAGTGCCATAGCATAAAGGTGAGTTAGGTTTGCTAAACAGTTTGAATATCGAGTAATACTTAGACACACAGATAAATTAGAGAGGTTATTTAGAAATAGAGTACTGGTTAGAAACTATTACTATGCATGATGTAAGTAAAGTAAACCAATATTTAAAAAAATAAAAAAAATGTGAAAAGAAAATAACTATACCTGTGATCATTTAAACCCATTTTAACAGCCACATCAAAACCATAGAGCGATTTGGAGCATAAAGCTACCTCTGTACTCAGATGAACATACTTTGCACAAATTTCATGAGGGGGTGAATCAAGAGGCATAGATTTTACCAAAGATTTACCATACACTTCTGCTAGGAATTTATTTACGGAAGGAAACGTCTGGAAAAAGTTAAGATATTAATAAATTTTTATTGATAGAACAATAATAATTTAAATCTCTCTCTATATATCAATATATATGTATATGTAAGCATGTATGAATCTATGTTTGTATACATAAATGTATGTCTGTAAAGAGAATACATACTGGATGATTTAAAGGAATTTTTAGCCAAACTTTCACCATAACAATTAGAATTATTCGGCAGCAAACAGGAGAAATTGAAGTATCCTTAGCACAAGTCCTAAACACTTCTAAGATTTTTGTATGGAATGACTCACCTAACAAAAAATAAAATAAAATAAAATAAATAAATAATAATAATAATAATAAAAATAGAGAAAATTGGCTTTAACACACTTCAAAAATTTATGTCAACATTTTTCAAGGAGATAGTAATGGTACTGTTATAAGTGAGAGAACTAGTCTGGAAAGAGTAATGTTGGTTTGTAGAAGTCAATCTAAAATAAAAACCTCATTTCAAGTTGTTCCCGAACCTTAACCAGAGCAGAAGTGCCAATATTTATTTTGCAGAACCATTATCAAATAAATATCAACTGATTGAATTTTTAGATTCATTTATAATATAATTATATATATTTTTTATCACATTAAGGTGGTTTGATAACTAGCTATGTCTGTTAGCCCAACATAATTTTCTGAGGAATCATGAAAATTATAAGCTTCTTCTGGTAAAATAGAGGTTTCTTTCTGACGAGAAGTTCTCCGGATGTTAAAAGTTTCTGTTGTGTTGAAATAATTTGTTATTGTTAATCATAAAATTTAGTTATTACAGAAGACAACAACCGATTTTTGAGAAATTCAGAAGGAAATGGACATTTGAAAACTGGATAAGTGTTAAAATCAGCAGTCAGTGTATAAGGCTGTGTCCTAATAAATATTATCATAATAGCATAATTTCTGAGATAACCATTATAGCAATTACCGTTTAAATCACTACTGCATAGTCCAGCATAAGCACCATCAAATAATATTTCCACATTTGCTTCTCTATGTTTAGCTAAAAATTGAGATGGTAGCAGACAAAAGATACTATTTTGTTTAACCTACAATCATAAAGAAATTAACTAGAAAGAAAAATAATTAAAGATGTAAAAAACCAAAGAATAAAAAGTATGCTCACACTGTATTGTTTTTTTTTTCAAAAACTGTTCAAAAATATTTTTGGCCATATCATTTATTGGGTATAAATTCAGAGTTGCATACAATGATAACATCTTTATTTCAGGGTTTGAATGATACAATAAAGGCTCAATGAAACTTATATCTTTTCCAGGCGGCAAATTATTCCATTTGGCACCAAGGATTTTTAAACAAATAATAACAGAGGTTATATCATTACAATCGTCATTTAAACTGCTGTTTTTAAGACAATTTTTTAATGTTTCTATGATTCCATTAAATAATGAAGAGTAGTTTCCACTAAATTTTGATATTTTTGATTTCTTATTTATTAAATGAATAAAAATATCAACTACGTCATTTTCTTTGAAAATATGCAGCCAACAGTTACCTAAAAGTCATGGGCATGAGCATGTGTGCATTAAGTAAATAAATATAAACAGATTTATATTACTATATAATTTAAGATAGCTTTAATTTAAGACTACTTACTGGGTATAAATGTAAAGTCTTTTGATTTTACATGATTTTTACATTTTTCTGACAGAAATGATGAATCAAAATCTTCTAAATCATATTCTTTCACACTTCTAAATAAAATAAAAAAATATATATACATATATATATTAAATACACACACACACACACACATATATATATATATATATATATCTACTCACAAATATAAAAGCTTAGAAATATAATCATATTTTATAAATATAGAGAAACTTATCATTAAAACCATTATTGTACTTAACAAAGGTAGAAAAATAAGACAAGAAAATGTAGAGAACAAATTAATTTTTATTTCAAGGTTAACTATTCTTCATTAACATATTCAAAAAAAAACTTTAATATGTTTTTAAAATATAAGAATAGTATACATAGATTTTAAACTTAAGTTATACCTAGTAGCAGAATCCTTGTCAAAAGAGGGATTGGTTATAAAATGCCAAAGTATTCTAGCAGACCTATATATAATATTGTCAGTGTCTTCAGATTTTGCGATAAGAGAAGGCATTTTTGAGAGGAAATTACAAACACTGTAAAAAACAAAAACAAATTGTTTTTAAAGTTACAATATGTATAAGTTTGTAAAGTTGCAAAAAAACAACAACATGAAATTGAAATAAATTAAACATGAAATTAGTATTAATAATATTGCTATTGATCGAGTTTGAAATTGTTTAATAAACACAATAAAACATATTAGAGTTTTATTAATAACAAAGTTGTTGTTGACTGTTGAGAATATAAGGAGAAGTTGGTTGCGATCACCAAGGAAACACAAATAACACAAACTTATATTATCTGTATGCCAATGTTTTGGCCAATACTATGGGCATTTATCACCGTAGACTCAGAGAGATGATTTCAAAAAGACTTTGATTCTATATGTTATTAATATATCAGCTGACCATATTCATGAACTCTTAAGTCCCCAAGTAAACAAACTGCCAGAAGGATATGTTCAAATACACCTGAAAAACTATTCAGACAGTAAACTCCCACTACAGAAGAAAGAGATTGAGATAAAAAAAAACAATCCATGGAGTACCGCATTGCTCTGCCCATGCCTTACCTAAAAAAAAGTAAGACTTAATTGTAACAGCTAAAGAAGAAAAGCTCTTTTTGGTGTCCCTTATAAAGTAATTGTAGTGGTGAACAACAAAATGATGCTTATATGGGCGGAAAGATTAGTTAGAGAGTATCAGAGATGGCCGATCTACTACTGAACGTAGTTTCTCATAGAGGGTGATGCTAGAAAAAAACCTATAAATTCATCACTTATCTGCTCAACCTATTTTTAATTTTAAGGGGAGCCTATGATGGAACTGAGTGGAACTTATAAAAAAATTGCCAGTTTTCGGTTAACGAGGGCAACTCAGGGTAAACTAAAGATGACCCTAACTTAACGAAGAATTCTACAGGATTTTTAATTTGTCAAGTGTTCTCAGACAGGATGATCCATTCTCTCCATCATAGTGTAAAATAGGTTTTGATATGGCAGTAAGATCCATCAGAACCAACCCTAGGGTAACAATGCTGAATAGGTTAATTAGGAATATGTCCAATCCTGACAACGTGGTAACCAGACAGAACCCTCACATATGTTGCTTTTCAAGAATTACAGGAAGTTGCAAATAACCTTTGTCTTCATATTCAAAGCTAACAATACCAAATACATGATATTCTCAAGAAATATAACAGGCAAAGGTATTCTTTCATTGAAGTTTGTGGTCAGACTTTTGATAATGTGGATAGTTCCAAATATACTGGGGCCAGTTATCACAGCACTGCATTTTTTTCTTCCACCCATTTACCTTTTACAGTGGGTATGCTTCCAGACATTGGTGTCATGCTTCTCTGTTCCTGGCAAGATTCCTTATCTCTTCTCAAGTCTTCCTCTTTGTCTTACTAACCATTCCAGGTGATTTGTGTATGAGGTTCTTTCTTGGCAGACCTCTTGTTCTTCTCCCCACCTTTCTCACCTCTAAGATTTTCCATTAAAAAATTCCAGAGATTTCCTTACCAAGAATGCGCTACCAACAAATACCAAGAAGACTATGTCTATGAAAAAAAAAACTGGCTTGATCTTGTTTCAGAAAATCGGCCCCAAATAGGATTGAGGAGATTGAAAAGACATGCCACTGACAGAAATGAATGGTGATAATGGTGTAATAAAAGGATGATGTTGGAAGCTAAAGCTCTACAAGGAACATAGGGCCAATGAATGAAAGATAGTAAAACAAGCTAATAAGAATTAATAGAAAAGCTTTGGGTGCTCAAAAAAGGGGGGGGGAGAACTAATTCGCTAGGAAAAGTTTTAGGAATGCTGATCTCCCACTAAACACTGGCTAGAGGACATTTAAAATCTCCCACACCATAATTCCATTCTTTAAGATTGCAGAGTCATAAAAAACATAAGAAAATGGGAATTTCTCGTGGGAAAAAAAATTAATTTCATTAAATTAAAATAAATTTTAAATCACTAAATAAATAATAACTTTAAAAAAAACTAATTTGATTGAATAAATGAATAAATTACCTTTTCTGAACAGCAGGATGTTTATCACCACCAACCATTCGCACGAATTGGTCCCATAAAATAGTAACATCTAGGTATCCCCTTTCACACATTATTGTTATACTGTCAATCGCAAGAGCTGTTGGTAATGTTCCATTATTATTTTTTGAGTTATTAATGATTCTGTTGGCCAATGGGATTATTTCTTCATAACGGTTACCTCTACAATTTCCAGAATAATTGCTTTACAAATTTATTTTATTGAATAGAGTAATTTCATTATACTAAGCATCACACTGCCTCAGTGTTATAATAAATAATTTGTATTTAGTACCTGCACGAGTATCTGAGAAACATCAAATAATTAGTACATAATACTAGTTTTATTCATTTTATTTTCAATTGGTTTGCAGGACATTTTTTTTTATATTGTATTATTATTATTACTGCCTCATTTAGTATTTATGATATTTTTTGAAATTCAAGTGAATATTGAGTGATTTATTTAGAAGTTGGAATTGGTATAAAGGCAACTATTACATAAAATAAATCATGGGTAATTTATTAACTAAAAATTAAATATCTATAATCCTCTTAGTTTACTCAAAATGTTGAGTACAGTAACTTTAAATTTTAATTTTAAACATATCCAATAAGAAAAAAAATCTTTTAATGTTAAAATAAAAATAGAGATTTAAAATTATTTTTATTTTTTTAAATTTTTACTATCACTAACCAATACCTGAAATAAATACTAAAGGGAGATTCACATGGTGACAGTGAACATGACAGTGATTGTCATAGTTACTGCCATCATGCAAACAATGAAAATGAGGCAGTAGAAGTACTGTTGAACTATTTGGTATATAACCTTATAACATGAACTTCCTTAAATTTTTAAGGTTTAGCTTTAAACTTTAAAGCTTTACCAGCCTTTTCAATATTATTTTTAATTGATATAAAATCAATATAAAGATTAGGACAAACATGAGGGCCACAGCACATGATCATATAGCCTAGGATGCATGTATCAAGGCACCTCCACAGTGTAAGGCACAAAGGAGGAAGAGAAAGAAAAAGAATAAAATAAACATAAACAGCAAATAATACAGCAATAATTCCAAAATATGCCATTTATGAACTGCTATCATGATTATGTTTACAGCATCAGAGTTTAAACTGTCATTATATTAGTTTAACATATTAGTTTAACAGGAGTTAAGGAAAAGTTGAGCAAGTATGGAAATTTTAAATTCAGGTTCTCAACAGAAGCAAACATTTTAGGGGTTTTTAATTGCAAGTTACCAAGTCTCGCAAAGTGGTCTGTGTATGGTAAGTCTACCTCAAGAAATGAAAACAGTGCAATACCCTTCATAGTTTCATAGAGGTAAAGATTTTTTTTTTTTAATTAGCCTGGAAAATACCTGTCTTACACCAAAATGGTCTTACCTGAAGTGCTATTTAGATTTTAGATATTTTCTCAAGAGGTGCTCAAATGATTTTGAGTAAATTGTTATGTCAAAGTATAGTTAAATGATCTTAAATATCAGGTAGGTTGGATCCTCCTGAAAATAATCAGATAGGTTTTGAATCTCAAATTTTAAATATTTCTTCTTTTAAAGTACTTTTGAATTTTAATGACAAAAGAATAGTTGACCATAGAATGAATAATAGGAGAAGTAATATAAAAGGTTGTAGAAGGGAGAGCAGTCATTAAAGAAATCACACAACATGGAATCGTAATATTGTAATTGAATGTACTTTTAAAGTTGATAAGCTAATTGAGGATTGAATTCCTAAAAAGTTAAAATGCATTAAACCAACTGATAGGCATCCAACTATGGAAGGATTGTGTTTAGTCTGATCTAGGGAGCTTGTGCATTGTTTAGAGAAAAGATTGGTGGTGTCAGCATTGAATCTTTGGGTTCGCTAAACCTATTACAATTATTATAACAAATATTTCTGATAAATTAATTTATGACAGTATTGATAGTTTGGTTTAGTTTTAACAGTTTTCTTGAGAAGCATATAAGAACAAAAACATACCCTTAAACCAAATAAAGTCAAAACGTAATTAACTATAGTAATAAACTTTATACAAAAATAAAAACCTTAATGCAATATTTTTCATAGCTGCTGCTTGTACAAGTTCTGCTTTAAGTTCTAACTCTGGTTTTAACAAAATTTCTATTAAGCTCGCATCATATTTGGCATCTCTAAGCCATGCATGGTAATATAATTCTGCACATATTGTAAAACTATTTTCATGTTTTTCACCCTCTATAGATGTTTGTAGTTTTTTAAAAATGTCGGACTTAGACTAAAATAAAATTTTAAAAAAATTAAATTTTCATATGAACAGGTTTAAAGTAAAAAAAAAAAGCTCATAATTTATTAATAAAAGGTTATATCTAACACAAAAACCATAATCAAATCCACATTTTCCTTATTAAAATACACATAAATGTAGTAGTTTCTCCTGATGTCCTAGGTATCAGATTTGACCTGAAATTAATAATAATCCTTTTCTATTAACTCTTCTCCACAACCTAGTTTCTAGCCTTATTTACTATTTTATATCCAGTAAACTTTTTAGGCATAAAAAAAAAATTTCGTCTCAGGACCTACTGATATAGAAATTTCAGTAGAATGCAACCAACCACTATGAGATATATATCAGTGCGATTTTGAGTTTCTTCAAAAACCACTATCTTTTTTTTTTTTTTTTTTTTTTTTTCTTTTTCCCCTACCTTACCATTTCTGGCATACGGGGTGCAAAAAAAAAAAAAAACCACTATCATGCCATCTTAATCAAATCACATATTTAATGGTTTAAATGTTAATGTAACAGTTTATTTCAATATAATAGGTGAAACTTATCCTCCCATATGTCTTGGAAATACATCAATATATCAAGCAGATAATGTAAAAAAATTTACAACCCTCGCAAGATATCCATCTAGATACTAATAACTGCTCTGATGAAAGTCAGCTACTTAGACAGAGTAAAAAATATTTCATAGTTTGTATTATTATAAATGCATAAACATTGTAAGATTCACAAATTAATGTATTTTCCTTCATATAATACAGTCTCAGAACAAATTTTTCATAAATAAATTTCACTACATTTCATCAATTATCCAAAACATCAATCTGCTTAAATGGTGCTAATGCCTTTTTACCACACTTAAATCCATTTTTCGAATGAAACTCCTAAAACCATTAAGGTTTTTTTTAAATCCAATATCATGATGGTCTCTTCAGCATACTACTCTCTAAATTCAACACTTTTCTTTTGGTCTTATACCAGCTGTGGAGCAGCCCTGGGGTAGGAAGATGCACACCTAGCCTCTATTAAGTGGGAACCAAAAGAATGAGAGAGCGGGACTGACGGCTGAGCATGATCTAAGCCTAATAACCCCCTTCCAAAGTCTTTAGCCCAAAAACAGTACAAACCTTTATATGTAATGAACCTTCAAGGGTTGTAGAGGCACAGGCTTTTTATTTTTGTCTATGCAAGTTCAAACTATGCAATTTCTTAATCTCCTTGTTTTAAATTCTTAATCATAATAACCCCTATGATGACCACAGTTCATTTCTCCTAAGTTATCTCTTGTCATCCTCACTATCCTTCATTAGCAATATGTCTGGAAATTAGTAACAGCTCTAATAAAGGCCTACAAGATAAACCAAAATGGCACAAAATAAAAGACAGAAATTAATTTGTTTTCCTTTATTGACTCCAACCGGTCAATTAACTACACCCAAACTAATAAATTACTCAGAACTTGAGTTCATTATGAGACTGAATTGGTCCAATAGCAAAAACAACATATGACGTCACCAAATATGTTGGAGCTTGGATAGAAATTTTGCCATTACGCCTGACTCGCCAAACCTCTCAGCTACTGATTATCATTTCTTTAGACAGTGCGACCACTAATTAGTTGATGACAAATTTAATGGACAAAGGGAATTAGAAAACACTATCAGGAGTTTATCATTTCTAAATATGGGAAATTCTATTCTGCGAGAATGGAAAAGTTTCCAACAAATAGACAAAAATGTATTGATAGTAGTGGAGACTATTTTCATTAAATAAAATAGTGCTAAATCTTTCTTTTTTAAAACCAAAATCCTGCATCATTTTCCAGACAATCCAATAGTTTATTTTAGTTTAAGGCTTCTTACAATTAATAAAAACTATCAAGAAATAGAAGTCAAATAACAAATTTAAATATGGAAGTTCTAAATAAAGTCTAAACATTTACCACTAGACAATTATAATATATTAATTTTTCTATATTAATGCATAAAATTAACAAAGAGCATTTTGCAGATTCATAGAATGATAAAGTAAATTTACCTTTTCGTTACCAAAGGCTGCCAAGATTTTTAGTAATTCATATTGTATAAGTGGATTGTTTTCTTTTTCCAATTGATAGAAGAATATATTGATATGACCAAAGAACCACTTTGACATCACAGATAAACAATTTTTCCTAGTATTAACATCACCAGATATGAAATACATGGTGATAAGTATCTTGACTGATTTTGCAGGAGGGTAGTACAATATATTTTTTAACCACAAATTTAATAATTCTTCATTATTAGCAAATGATACCATCAGTCTAAAATAAAGCCCAACATAAATTAATTTGTATTATGATAAGTATTTTGCACATGCAACTCACTACCATAAAGGTACATATCAATCTATATAAGTTAAGGAACAATGTAAACTTTATCTCAAGCCTCTTTCTCAGGTTTGTAATAAGATATTCCAAATATTAGCCTAACCAAATCTACACAGTTAAAATCAAGCAAAGTTGGTAATGGACATATGAAAATAAACACTTAGTGGGCTCACATAGTAATTTATGCTCATACGTAATCATGTAAGTTGGTATTCATAGTTTTACAAAAACAAATTATATTTAATAAGAACATAACATAATTATAATATATTAATCCTTATTCCTTAGTTTTATCCACATTCCTCACTTTTATATTTTATTTCTACAGTTTAAGATATCAGTTAAGTTTTGTGTATGAAGAGATACCCAATATTTGTCATAAGTCCATGACGGCATTTTATCAGGCCCCTGAATAACAGCAATGATGCTCAGAATACATGATCATACAATGCTGTAAATCCTTTAATTTTGATGAGATTTAAATGTACTTAGCAGTCTTTTGATGATATGGCTGACCAAATTAGAAAGTAGGGGTCATCTCAAAACTTGGATATATCCTTTGTACTGTGGCATATTTTGATTGTATTAATCGCTTGGATGTGAAAAGGGGTTGATCCTGATTTTATTGGACACCCTGTGTAGTTCTTATACTAGAGCTAAAATAAAAAGCCTAAAATCGTTGCTGGAGAAATATGGCAAACTCATCTTTGAGTTAAACAGAAGACTTTCCAAAATTGAAAAACATTTGAAAGGGCAAATAAAACAAGTGGAAGATTTAAATTCTAAAAATAAAGTATTGAAAAATAGAGTGAGAGAACTCGAAGTTCACCTTAATAAAGCAGAACAAGGCCTGCTCTGGAGATCGGTGATCAGAGATGTTTCGGTTTGCCCAGGAGAAGCTCTGGCAGTCCTAGTGTCTTGCATGGTGGGGGGACTTGGTATCAAAATAGAGCCCAAGGACTTCAATAGTGGAACGAGGGAGGTCTGAAAATACAAAAGCAGCCACCTCTCAACATTGCTTGCTTTGTTAGGCAGTCATTGGGGTATGAGGAGGTGTAAGTCTTTATGTGCATAACTGCCTCATATCCTGAATCCTAGATTGCTCATTTCCATATGATTACTCTCATGTTTAATTCCTGCTTGTTAAATTTCCAGCAGCTCACGTTCTTTCCTACATGTTTTCCTCTCATTTCCTTTGATGAATCCTATACAACCATGTCCCTTTTACAATCATATTATAACCTCTGGTGACTTCAACACCAACTTACTCTCCAATTACAATAATAAACTCTACCTGGAAAATGTTTCCTTCTCTTCTCCATCTCTACATCGTTCCATATGTCCCAACTTATCATACCTGTAGGTCTGACACCTGGTTATCGACTCAAGGCACAACATTTTTTTCTGATTGTCTCTCAGGTTTCTCCTGATGACTTAATATCCTACTTCTTATTGTCATCCGCAAACTGTTCTAAGATGGCTTAATTATTGCTAATGTCTGACAAATTGCATTGATTTGGTAACAATATGATTCAGCATTGATGGTTTCTCCAGGATTTAAGAAGCTGTAGTATATCAAACAAAATAAGACCACCAAATAGTTGACATCGCCTTTCTTTGATGAGTTGGAGGATTACGAAAATTTGCTGCTTCTTCTTTGTAGAGGCACTATCCAGAATTTCCATAACTGTAAAAAATACACTTTTGATTACATGTAACGATTCTGGACAGAAAAGGGTTGGTTTTTATTTTAGCAAAGGAGTGTAACACACAATCTTCATAACACTGTGGTCATTTAATGAGTGTGACAACCAACTTTCAAGCTATTTTATCTTTTTGATCACCTTGAGGGTATTATCTACAGTTAATTTGCTAATTTTAAGTTTCCCTGCAAGTTCCCGAATAGTTGTTCTGGGGTTTTCTTCCACCAAGAAAGATCTTTCACAACCTTCTTCTTTGTCTTCAAGTCTGAAGTCTCCCTCCCAGAATTTTTATGGAGTAAAGCTAATTTGATGGGATTTATTTGGATTGATTTTAATCCTTCATTTTTGAGACCATTCTTCAATGGATACGATATCTAACTGAAGAGCCAGACCGCAGATATGCGACAGTTAGGTCATTACTTACAGATAGCACACATGTTTTAGTAGTGCAGACAGTGCGAAGATGAAATGGAAAAATAAAGAATTAAAATACAAAAATGGGCAGAACTAATTAATAAGGATTGATGATTATATTCTATATAATAGATTATATATTTTTTTATGTGAAGTTCTTACAAATTACAAAAATTATTGTGCAAACCTGGTAAAATAACTTTAATATACCTTAACAGAAGCACTGATTCATGAATGCAATGATGTCTATGGACACTATATCTTAAAACAATTGAATTTATATCGGCCATTTCAATAGTTTTTTTTTTAGTTTTTATATTTTCATTAATTTTATCTATGATTTTAATAGCTTTTGAATGGCATTTAGGAGCAAAAACATTTTTTTCCATTAATGGTATTAACGCAACCAACATGAACCATAGAATTTCATTCCATACGGTAAAGTTTTCTAAAAACCAGATACCTAAAAAAAAATCATTTTAAAGTAGAAATTGCATTTTATTTTAAGTTCTAAAAATGATATATTTTACTTACAAAAATCTAATATCACCGACAAATGCATTTTTGAATAATCGTCCATTCCATGTAATAAAGTTAGTATAATGATTGACTTTGTCTGAACACCAACATGTGGAATCAAACACTTTAGCAATGCTATTGCTTCACTAGGATTACAAGCCAAAAACATTTGATGATGTATAACACTTGAGAGAATAAAACATTTTTCAATATTTCCAAGTGGAATTGTTTTTAGAGAAATAACAGCAAATGAACAATCTTCTGGATTTGTGTACTGCAACAAAATGATTAAAATAGTTTTCAATGTAATATGATTTTATTTCCATTCTATAAATAATTTTATTTTTTATAAAAGTGAGATCATAAATAAAAAACTATACAGACAAATAAATAAAGATGAAACATAATACCTACAGATTTATATTTAAAACTGATTAGCGTAAATGCTCTCATACATGCCATAAAAAACTGTTCTTTATAAACAAACACACACTTATTTATTCATAATTTTAAACAATGCACTAGGTTGGATGAGATGGTCTTAAGCCATTTCCCTGGAAATCTCAAATTTCTCATCGAAACACATGTACCTTCAAGCAGTACAATCATCTATGCTATACTAATTGCTCAGGAGCTTGAAGCTTAACTTAAACATCTCATGAACTGATCAATAAGATTTGTTTTCAGGATCAACAGAGATACACATATTATCTAGTAGCTGAAGTTGAACTAATATTGTAAATTTCAACTCAAGAAATAAGGATTTTATATAGTTTTAGACAATTCTTACCAGTGCTAATTATTAAAATAAAAAAAATAACATTTAGAATGCTTTTTTAATATTTAAAAGTAGTTAAGAATTGTCCAAAAGGATATACCGACCAGTGAGGAAATTTATAATATTAAATATTCTTTAAGCCTGGTGAATGAACATGAACAAGGCCTAATCATCTCCTTATATGTACGTTGGTCATGAAAAAGTATGAATATCTACACAAATTAAACCCAAAACCCTTAATGGGTTATAGATAGGTTTTTTTTTTGTTTTTTTTTTACTATAAACTCATGTCGATATATTAATTCATTGCTTTATTACTTTCTATTTGTTCCTTTACTTAAAATAAATATTTGAGGACACTAATCTAAAAAGGTATGTGTTTGACTTAATGATTATTGAATATTCCTAAATGTTCCCCAATGAAAAAATAATTATTAAGGAAGAGAGATGGTTCGGGTGGCTGTCAAAAAAAGATAAGAAAATAGTGAAACATCTATTTATTATTTAGGTTATTAAATAGTTGTTCCCCAATTTTATTATCGTGTTTTGACCACCATCCAAACCATCTCTTCCTTAATATTCATTTCACAGTCAACTATTTATTATGCATAAAATAATTATGTTCGTACTTTGTATATATATAATTTTATTTTTTTATGACACTCATATAACAAATAATATTAATACTACACCTTCAGCCAATGTAAGAAATTGTGGTGCAGATGAACATTTACTCTGTCTGTTATTTTTAACCATGAAAGCAGACGATCACTATTTGGATTGAACAGAAGATCGTTAATGACAGGTCGAAATTTTCCAACCCTAAAATTGTAAATAATACATTAACAGACATAAAAAGTTAAAAATCAATCACAGGGTATTAAAATAAATCTATATAAAGATGTATAAAACTATCAGCTCACAGGGCCAAATTTTGAGGTCATTAATGAGTTATTCTAATTTTTTATACAAGTTTTAGTTCCTAACAAATTTGTCAAGTCAAAAATGATTTTTTTTTTTTCTATTGCTATAAGGTGAAAATGGAATAATAAGAAAAACGTGAGAAACGTGAGTGTAATCTCCCAGGAGATTACACCTCAAGGCCCAGGGCCTGCACGGCCTGTCGTACCACTGGGAGAAGAAGACGAAATAATCTATTATATTATTATCTAGGACAATTAGTTAGTTTTATTGGCTTTTTATCACTCTTCATTTACTTTTACTATTTTTTGTATAAGATAATAATTTTTCTAAAATCCTTAGCTTTCCAACGGTATATTATACGTCTATATTACTGTTTTTATGTTCAAAAACACAAAGATTGCAGAAAAAAATATATTAGCACTTTTCTCCTTTAGTTGGATATTGTATTCGTTCAAATTTATCCATTTTTCATATGTACTAAATAAATGATATAGTTATTTTTATTGATTCTACAAAATTAAAGGTACTTTAGAGGAAGAAAATTTAAACTATCGGTTCTTATAAGCCCTGTCATACTATTTCAATCAGAATGAAACCTACATGACAATAAAAGATATTAAATTTTACATCCATAGGGAGTTTAATAAAAATCGTTAGAGCTGTTTTTGAGAAAATTGTAAAAAGGTGCTAAATGCATGATATAAAGTGGCTCTTCAGGTAAGCTGATTTTGATGAAAGAGTTGCTGTAACATCTTGGGCATATAGTTGTCTTAAATATGAAATTTCAGTATTGTAAGGCTTTTTGTTTTCGTGCTAGACTTACCACACACAATGGACACACAGTCTTTTTGCGACACTTGGTTATTTGGACTCAGGGGACCCTAAAACGTGTATTTCCAGTAAAAACTGGAATTTCAAAATTTTCACGATCACAATACTTTTCCTTACCCTATATTTCATACATAGGTAAGTGAAAGTAAAAATATGAGCATTGGTTTTTAGAGAGGTACACTGTTTTCTAGAACACCCTCTAGTCAAACATCAGCCATGCTCCTTCCCTATTCACAGTTAAATCCCTACTCTTTTAATAATCTCTTACTTCCCAGCCAGATGTAAGCTAATTTGATTATGCCAATTAATTGAAGGTGAAACATGTTTACACTTAAAATTATTTCACATATAGGTAAGTGAAAGTAAGAAGGATCAGAGGCTATATTTTTTGTATTATTTATTTCTTCTTGAGTATAATAGTACAGAGCTAAAGATCCAGCCACCAGCTAAAATTAGATTAGTTGGGGATCCTACCTGTACATGTTTGTATTATAATATAAATCATGTACCTTAATTGCTTTTATGACTAGTGAGTAAATCACAACACTATAATTTAAAAAGGTTTAATTCCCAATAATTTAAACTTGACCATGGTAGAAAAGAGTTTACAGAGACAATACATTTTTAATAAAAGGTGCAGCAGTTTTAGTAGATGAATTCATTGAGCTCTGGCGGAACGATCCATGAAGGGCCTTGGTCTCCTTAATAATGCTCCTAAACTCAGGTGATCCTTTACAGCCCTTGGCATCTTAGCTACCCATACATGGAAATTCCATTACCGAGCCTAAAATGCTATTACTATCAGAAAATATTTTCTGAATCCACTCATAAATATTAAAATCCAGTCATGGAGATTGCTTATAACTTAAGAATGACCCTTGCAGCATTATGAAAAATATACAAAGTATAAATAATTTCATAACTCAATAAAAATCTATTTTCAAACAACAAACATGAAAAATAAAAACTTAACTTTTGTTCAGTTTACAATATTAATTTTAGATAAATTTCAGCCCATTTCACTCCCTATCCCCCAATATTAATTTAAAAAGTTACAATGTGAAAAGAATTTTTATGGGTGAATATAACGTTTACTTATTTTGTAATTCTCATTTTAATGTGATAAAAATTATAAGACCTTTCATTTACTTAACATATCAACATAATTTCTACTCTGTCCAAGTAAATTGAAGTATTCCAAAGTGCTAACCCTTGAGTCCTGTGTAAAAGGAAAACCCCTAGAACAATTAATTAACAAAAATATTATTTTTTTATTTTATTTTATTTTTTTTTTTGGCTTTTTACAGATGTTTTAAGGTCTATAGTCACCTCTACCAGCTTCATCTGCATATGTCAATCTTGGAAGATGACTTTGATGATATTTTAAACTTTATCTTTCTTCTCCCACCCAATCCAAAAGTTCTAGTGTACTTATTGTATTTTTTACATATATTTCAATTTTGTATAGTAATACAATGGTTAGTGATATAAGAAATAATAATTGTTATAGTTGAATTTAATTCTGATAAATTTTTCAATTAGCTATATCAAATATAAAACTTCAAATATAATAATAAAAGATTGGACATGAGAAGTTGTCGGACCCTTTGGAGTATATTACCATATCAAGAGAAATATGCCAAGTGGACTGCCTCTGTCTTATCTATCTATATAAATATTATATATATATATATATATATATATATATATATATATATATATATATATATATATATATATATATATATATATAGAGAGAGAGAGAGAGAGAGAGAGAGTCATCCCAATCTGACTCCCCTCACCTCAAATACCTTTTTGCCGAAATATCCACTGCTTCCCATTCTCTACTCTATGGAGTCATATATCGCCCTACAGATACAGTATTTTAGTCCACACTTTACAATCTAATCCTATCTTATCACAATACTATCCTTACTGGGGATTTCAATACCAACCTACTGTCCCTTTCCTCAGACCATGCCTATTTAACTAACTTCTTCTACTCCCTCGATCTCTATATCCCTTGTAATACCACCCACCATACCCAGTCCTCAGAATCCTGGCGTGATCTATATGTCTTGGATTCTGTTGACAAACTCATCGTCTTGTCTTAACATCCTGTTCCGTTCTTGTCTGCTCACGACTTTATTAAGATATCCAATAATCTTCTGTAACCTCAAAACTTTTTCTTTGAAATTGTAGCGCCTGATCTTGAAGCTATCCCATGGGACACCATATATTCGGAACAATAGATTCCATGATAGAAACCCTTACCGGCCACCTCCACAACATCCTAGACTGCCATGCTCCCCTTGTCACAATGATAATCCGGCAACCTCTCGCTCCCTGGATGACAACTGCAATTAGGGAATGTAGGAGACACAGGGATGCTGCAAGGCGCAGATTTAGGCGCACCCATCTTCCTATAGATTACTCCACCTTCAGATACCTCAAAAACAGTACCCAATCCATGATACGCCAAGCTAAATCCCAATATTTTCAGCAATCCCTGTCTTGTGCTTCCAACTCCAAAGCCAAATGGGCAATCCTGCACAAACTATCCATAGGAAAACACACCCATAACCAAGATATTCGTATTTTTGCTGATGATCTTATACCCACTTTGCTTCCTGCTCCTCTTATTTCTCACATCAGACACTGATGCCGACACCCATGCACCATTTCAATCTGGATTCATTTTTCTTTTTCCCATATCACCCCCTGAGAATCTCCTTAACTCTATTCGTAAATCCCATACCAATGACTACGGACCTGACAATATTCCAGTTAAAATAATTCAAGCATCACTTCCTTCCATTCTTGTATCATATTTATATAAATATTTATAAATATTATATATTATATTATAATAAATATTTATAATATTTCTTTAGATAGTGCCTTCTACCCAATTTCCTAGAAAACTGCTCTTGTCCGTCCTCTGAAGAAAAAGTCAAATCCAGTATTTCCCAATGATTTCCACCCAATTGCTCTCCTATCAAACCTATCCAAACCTTTAGAGCGCCTGGTCCAATCCCACTCATCCCTCTTCTTCAAGCAAAATAACTTTTTGAACCCGTTTCAGTCTGGTTCTGGCCCGGCTATTCTACTCACTCTACTCACCCCCGAATTTCTCAAGATCTTCAAAAGGCCATAAAACAGCATAGAATAACTATCCTAGTTTTCCTTGACTTCACCAAAGCCTTCAATTCCGTTGACCATGATATCCTCCAAACTAAAATCCATAGACTCCCAGTATCCAGTTTGTTTGTCAATGGTTTCAATCATTCCTTACCGGCCGTTCCTAATATGTTGTAGTTCCCAATAAAACCCCGCTCTGCCTCTGACAAAAGGTGTACCCCAAGATTCTTCGTTATCTCCGAACCTTTTCTCCATATTCATTGATGATCTTCCGCTCTCCATTGAGCACTCCATATACCAACTTTATGCTCATGAAGAACAGATTTATATTTCCTTCATCCCAAATGATTTCCCTGATGCTATTTCTAAATTTCAGGAGGATATAAACAATATAAATGTTTGGGCAAACCGCAAAAAACTCAAATTAAGTGCAGAAAAAATGAAAGTCTGATAGCATCTCGGATAGAGTCCTCTGGACCTTCTCCTAAACAATACTCCTATCTCTCTTCACTCACATGTCAAGAATCTGGGAGTTACTCTTGATCAAACACTCGCCTGCAAACCGCACATCTCCCAAATTTCATATCGAACCATAATAACCCTAAAGCAATTCTGTCCTCTCCGTCTTCTACCATTCAATACTCATAAACTCCTTGTTTTTCCCCACTTTGACTATGGTTGTGTGTTGTACAGCAGACTTTCAGATGAACTCAAAGCAAAACTCAAGCATATTATGATCTGTGCAATACAATTTGTATTAGAGATCACCAGAGACACACATGTAACACTGTAATATGCCGTGTCAAGGTTGCTCTATCCTCGTTACAGATGTCAGTATTTCCTAGGTTCCTTCCTCTACCAGGTTATCAGAACTCAGTGCCTGAGCTATATCTTTCAAGCACTTACATTTAAATCATCAATTCAGTCCTATTTTACCAGATCCCGTCTTTCTGACCTCTACCCCCCTCCTCACCGCACTACTGCGTTTGTTAAGTCCTTTCTAGCCAAAGTAACCTCTCTTTAAAACTCAATCCCTCCTGAGATCCGTTACACAAGAACTTTTTCCTCCTTTAAATCACTCCTTTTTAACCACCTGTTCCTTTCCCAGTCAAACAGACAATAACCTCAAACTGCAGATGCTAGGAATACCAATTTTGTTGCGTTTTTATATTATTTCTAATAAAGTATCTATTTTTGTTTATTTATTTTATTCCAAGAGTTTAATTGTAAATATGTACATAGCTTGTAACCTCACTTTATTATTTGATATAGTCCCGGACATCAAACCTATATTTTCATTTTATTTTTAAGGGACTTTAGTCCAAGAATAATAAAGAAATACTTCATTTTATATATTTTTTCTTGCATTATCTTCTTTATTACATAAAGAAGGGTATGGATACAAATTAAATTTTAACTAATCTACCACAGTGATCAGTCATAGGTTTTATATGGATGATTTGAAGCTTTATGCAAGAAATAAATCTCAGCTACAGTCTATAGAGAGGACAGTGGCCCATTTTAGTGATTCTATATAGATGTCTCTAGGCATTAAGAAATGTGCACCTGTTGATGTAATAGGAAAACCTAGTACTTCTAAAACCATGCCCAAAGATTAACTGTGTTTGAAACATCTTCATAAAGAAGAAAAGTAGAAATACCTTGGGATAAAGCAGCATGTAAAAATAGCAAGCAAGGAAGTGAAACAAAGACTGACAGAAATCATTTAAAAAAGAGACTGAGGACTATCCTTGCAATGCACCTTTATTCAGGATCAAAACTAAAACCTATAAATACCTGGGTTATGCATGCCAGGTCTGAGAAACATCGAAGAGGTGTTGCAAAAGCAAGAAACGATCCTAGGCAAATACTTTAAACACAGTGAGATACCACTTCATAAAGTAATACACAACCTTAATCTCGGTCACACAACAGGTTCTGGAAATGCTACACACACCATCTATACCGACAGTAATAGACGGGAAGAATGGAAGCCTAAAGTAATACATAGAAGATTTTTTTTCAACAGCTTCAGCAAACCGAAATAGATACTCACTCTAAAATATCTACTCACTGAAACTAATCATTTATTACTGACCATATCGTGATGCACAACAAACCTGATATCATTGTGATTGATGATAATCAGAAAGCAGCCGAGATAATAGATATTGCTGTGCCCAATGATGGGAATACTGATTCAGTCTGTGATGAAAAAATTATTTTAAGTGTTGTTAAATAAATAATAATAATAATAATAATGAGACAATATATGACAGTATCATGTTAATGAAAAATTTTACTTACATCTTATCAACTTCCAGTTCATCAAATACTGAAAGTACGTAGTGTATAGATGGTTTATTAACTGAAATAATGTGACTAATGAACCTAAGATAATTATGTCTTTCATGGTTACTTGAATCAAGTATAACCCTGGCCAAAAAGTTAATGACAGCAGAAAAATTTCTAAAAAAAAAAAAAAAAAAAAAAAAAAATATATCAACAATTAATTATTATAAAACTTATACAATTAACATTTAAACAATTACATCAGCCAATTGGCAATTATATACATCTTATTAGATTAGAGAAGATACAAATAAGCTATCTATTTTTTCTAAGCTCTCATTATGGCTTAAAACGTAAGCACACAATAAAAATAATTATTCTTATACCCCAGCCCAGAAAGATACCTCTTTGGGAGAAAAAGGGAAACCTGAATTCATACATGTTTTAGAAGCAATTAATGCATAATTTTGTCTAAAAATTCTACACGAATTCGAGCCACAGAACATGCTTAAAATAATGCCAGAAGTAGCGGATAGAAAATATTTTTTAATATGCTATAAACTCGTTATTATTTGTACAGAAGTCAAACCAATCTTATATAAAGCGTGGTTAGTTATATTTAAACGTTATTTGAATCATTTTTGGTTCAAATATTTATTTAGTATAAATTGAAAAAAATCGTCAAACAATTTTTTCAAGAATTTTAAATCAGGATTTTGAACAAGAAGAAATGAATAACTGCAAAACACTTGAAATAAATGTTTCAGTATATCTATTTCTATATCATTGGTTAGTTTAAAAGAAATTCATATATTTGGCCTGAAAATTGGGATTCACACAAGACAGCTAACCAGCCAATCCGGTCGACTAGAATTTTCATCATTTCCATTATAATTTTCATATTTATTCAATCATATATTATGTGAATTAAATATATATATATATATATATATATATATATATATATATATATATATATAATAATAATAATAATGATAATAATTTCATAATAATAATAATAATTTCACGAAACGCCCTCAAAGGCCACAAAAAAAAAAAAAAAAAAAAAAAAAAATCTAATGCTTTCTATTCATCTGTCTCCTCTTCACCCATATGCCCCTCATGAACTCCATATATTCCACATGCCTATGTTTACAAATATATTTTAAAAAGGATCAAATATCAGTTGTTATAAACACGCTTTATGTCAACTTGAAATATAGAATGAATAATGCATGTGTGTAGATATTTTTCATTGAAGTTATTTAAAATATTATTTCAATGAGACCTGACGGACCTAATCATCATCAACCACTTGTTGGGAACAAATGCGCAAGGGCATTATTTGATTATGTTATTTTAAGAGGTTCACAATACTTCTACTTTACAAAAGAAATTATAAAAAATATGGTTTGATTCTAAATGTTTCTAAGGTAATAACAACAAAAATAAGAAAATGAAAAAGGTATAACAAATATAGGTCTGAACTATTTCTTGGTCAACAACTGCACAATAAGGTGATCTGGCTAAGATCAATCTCAAACACCAAGTTCTCCAACCCATACTGTAGATCTCAATCAGTATGATTCTTGATCATTATCTCTAAATATTTATGAACAACTCGTCCTCAAACATTTTATAAACAAGAACTTTTGAATGCAAACTGAAGACAAATAGTGTATATCATAGAAGAAATGTACAAGGTATGGTTTACACATTAGATAAATCAGTAAAGTAATAACTTATATTTTGTTTCATGTATCTATAAATAAAATCAGATAGCTTTATATCTCACTTAGTCTCGCCTGCAACTGAAGCTAATGATCCAAGTAGTGTCTGAGCACCAATCATTTCCCATTTTAAAAGATAAAGAATACTTCTGGATGCAGCCAAATTAAGAGAAAAATCATTAACAAAACATAATTTAACTAGGTTCGTGTATTCTTGAGTCTGGAAAATTAAAAAAAAATAAAAGAATAATATTTATTATTAAACATGTTTAATAATTAAAATTACATACATCCAATAAATAGAACCATTTATATTAAGAATTATAATTAGGAAGTCTTGACATAGTATAAAGTCCAAAGGACCTATATATTACATTACTCTATGTATAAGCTAAATACAAGAAATAAAGTATGTTTTTTTTAAAGAAACAAACATAGAAATAAAATGGGATTTTTTTTTATAAGTGAATAGCAAAATTGACAAGTTTATTTCTTCTCATTTACTAACGTAAACCTCAAATTACTTGGTCATGGTCTTCCCAGATAATCCAGTCAGAGACTAACAACCTCCATACAAATACTTTGTATTCGATGAACAGTGCCAACATATTAAATATTTAACTAAGTGGTTGTCACCACAGTCCTGTGAGAACCTAGGCCTCCTCTACCAAATTACTTGTCTCCACTCCTCTATATCTACTGCCTTCCACCTCCACATCCTCCAAACCGTTTTCCAAAGATCTCCTTTCATATCATCCAACCATCTCTGGCATGGTTTCATCAAAAATCTTCATCCTCCAGAATATTCTATAAGCATTTGCTTCAGGATGCTGCCCTCTTCAATGCGCTCCACATATCCTATCTACCTCAGCCATCATTTTAGATATCCAGGCTCTCCAAAATTACTTCGCAACTGAAAATTTCCTTTTTATTCTATGAATTATGCTTTTTAAGTACGTTTTTCGTTAGCAATAACAAACTAACCACCTATAAAATTTTGAATAATCAAAAATTCCTTAATATTTTTTTAATTTGTGTAGAAATTAACTTTAAAAACTTATAAATTCACACCAGGCAACAATATTGTTAACAATCATGAGTGGATAAGTTACAAATATGGCATGAGGGGACCAGTACTCAAGGCACCAACTCCTGGCATGAAATGCTATATTTTAAATTATTAAATAACAGCAGACGACAACAAAAGAGATAAGAAAAATAGAATTTCATTATGTAAGTATTAAAAATAAAATAATAAACATTTAATCATGATAAACAATAATCAAAAGCAGAACAGTTCTTATGGGAGGGAGCAGTCCACAGTGGAACCCACTTACTTAAGGAACACATAAAATACGGCATTTAAAAAAAAAAAAAAAAAAAAAGATTGAACGATACAATAAACTATATAGCATCCTGGCTGCTTAGAGTCGGAAAGGACACAACCATATTCCGAAAATGAAAATTGCTGACTGAAAGGCAATAAAGGTCTAGCTGTAATTTACAAAATGATTATCTACTTCTATTTTCTTAATGGATGATTTCCAACAGATGAATGCGCGCCCCATGAGTCCTAATAGAACAACTATAAATATATAGTAATGATTCAAGATTAACGGAGATGGAATGGAATGGGCAATTTGGAATTCCCTTAAGGGATTGGAATGAGTTGGAATAGTTACAATAAAAATTGGTTACATCACATCGCTAATTCAAACGTTACTTGTTATGCAAATATTGGGCCATATATTTATCGTAGTACTTAGGCTCCTACATTTTTGGAGTTTACAAATATCTTTTTTTGTCCATGTTACACTGCCATAGCTTACAATAGGTAACAGTATTTTTGGTATAACAGCACTTTTGCTTTGCACAGAAGAGGTGATAAACATAATGTTCTTCTAAATGAGTAAAGGCATTTATAGCATAGCATGCCACAATCCTGAGACAACAGTTCCCCCAATTGTGAGCCAGTTGTCTACTATTACATCATAATTTCCATTTACTCGGAATCACAGTTGCTTGAAAGAGTCACAAGAGTTGAAATAATGGCTTCCCAAAAGAACTTTTTCCTTTGTAGGAGGTATATTTTTTCATTTTTTGATCATTTACTTCAAGTACTTTTTGTTTCTGTTGTGATTTCAAACTCCTAAAGAGCACTAGATAAGCAGTAACTTAGAGTATTCTAAGAAGTTTTAAATTTAATATGTGAACCAATAGTATTTAATAACATAATTATTACTTACTCTGTTTATTCCTATGCCTTGTTTCCACTTCGCTCTGAGTTCCTTTAGGATGAGGTGAATACCCTAACAATATTAAATGAGATAAGAAAGTTTATAATATTTAAAATATCTATAATTATTACGTGAATTTTAATCAACCTCCAATGAAGTGACTGATAACTTTTCCTCTTGCATTATACTATCATTTGCATATAAATTACCAATGTTTTTGTTAGATATTTGAAAAATCAGAAATACTAAATAACCTGATGTTTGTAAACATGTTACCTTCTCAAGTTGTCCCAATCCAAGGTGTTCATATACATAGAGGTGGGCTCATTCTGATCTTCAAACACGCACAACATATTTGGGAAATGTCATTGGTCCTTGTTATTTCATTTGTATAAATGTGTTACGAGTCTTTTGTGATGAAAAATCAATAAATAAATAAAAACTTTTTTATAAAATGTTTAAAAAAAATATTTATTTATAAAACCTTTTTAGGGAAAAACAAGACAATTAATAGAAAAAAAAATACTGGATTTATCAAAATGCATGATATAAATAAGAACTGTTTATTTGGAATTGAAAAGTACATAGAACAAATTTATTACCCAAAAGCAGAATGTAGGAATGAATAATTCAATTGATAATAAATTACTTATGCAATTCACATACACATCAATGATACATAGCTAATAGTTAATTATATTAGGGTGTTTTATAAGTTTCTTTTTTTTTTTTTTTTTTCTTTGCGAAATCAGCAATGTTTGTTGTTTAAGGTTGATTTATTTTACTATAAATAAAGCCATCTGTTCAATAAACTTATTCTATCTATGTTGAGACTGAATTCCAAAATATTCAATGAGGAAAAACTTATGGGACACACTAATATTCAAACCTACTTTTAATATTTATAAATAATGAAGAGTTAAATATAACAATAATAATAATTAATAGTTATTTTACATCTGATTTGACCACAGGAACAAATAATTGCGTAAAATATGACGAATCTCTATGAGTATTGCCTACATGTTAGAGGCAGTAAAAAAAAAAGAGTGAAAATAAAACGCAAACAAGATGGCTGGCGTAAATTTGTTAGGGATATCGAAAATATGCCTATCTCCTGACAAATAAAACTTCTATTAGGTGCATTAAAAAAAACGTGAAGGGGAGCCCGTGGCTAGCGCGCTAGTCTCTCATGCTAAACTTGTGAGTTCGAATCCAAGTCCCGGTAGGGCTTTTATAAGGATATAATTTAATGGGGATTCATTCACAAAATCAGGCGTAGGGAGTGATGACCTAACCCTAAACATTTCATCGAGAAACGCGAGCGTAATCTCCCAGGAGATTACACCGCAAGGCCCAGGGCCTTCACGGCCTGTCGCGCCACTGAAAAAAAAAAATGAAACATGGGTCTTCATTCTTGAGGAGAATGTCCTAATTTTTGGAAATCTACTTTACAGGTTTTAGTGTTATTAAATTGGAAATCCATCAGGTATGGGCCTAAGCAGAGAGGATTCCACAAAGGAAAAAGATTGGGTATTGACGGAGGCTGTCGTTATAGACGAGTTCATTTATGGGGGAACTAAATCTGCAATTTGATGCAACTCCTTATTGCCATCAGCGTGGAGGAACAGCCTCGGCCCATCACGTCCACTGATCCTTGTCACTGGCCTTCCTTCTTATGTCTAGCATGGTTCTGCCTCTGGTTTGCCCGAGTCCCTCCATGTAGTCACAATACACCAGCCTGGGCCTGCGCCTCTAGGTCGCGTACCCTCTAGTTTAGCTTCTAGGAACCATTTAGCTTTGCGGTCATCGCCCATCCGTTACACATGACCAAACCACTTTAGTTGGCGCTCTTCTATAACTTGTTTTAAAGGCCTTACCCTTAAAGCTTCTTTTATCCTGTCATTTCTCCATCAGTCTATGCGCGTTTTCCCAAGACCTCTCCGGACGTTCCTTATGTCTGTGGCAGTTACTTTGCATGCTTGCTTGTCAAGGAACGTCCAACTCTCTGCATTATATAAAAGGACAGGTAAAAATACTGTTTTAAGCAATGCTATTTTTGTTCCCTTCTTAATCTTCTGTTTCCCTAATATTATTGTGCAGATGGAGTAGAATACACCATTGGCTTTCTTTATTCTGTTTTAAACCCCCTGGTTGATCTTTCCATACCTGCTGAAGATAGTTCATAAGTACTGGTTATCAACCTTTAACCGGCTCATTGTTACATTTTATGAGAGCTGGGTCTTCTACCACTCAAGCGACGAGCACTTTACTTTTTGTAGGATTTATTTCCATTCCCTTCCTCTTTTGCTCTTCTGACCATTCGTTGACAGCCATCTGAAG
The DNA here is from genome assembly GCA_023052935.1 of Piezodorus guildinii. Classification (NCBI taxonomy): domain Eukaryota; kingdom Metazoa; phylum Arthropoda; class Insecta; order Hemiptera; family Pentatomidae; genus Piezodorus; species Piezodorus guildinii. Next base: position 58,335,270 of record CM041295.1, read on the forward strand.
TCTTTCTTGGCTGTCGGAAATCAGTACCGCAAATGACGTGGTAAAGCAGACACAGGCATTAAATTCCAGTACCCTACTGTTCCTCTGGGTGTCCTTCGCTTGCAGCCCTTCCATACTTCATCCATGCATATAATGAATAATAGTGGGCTAAAGCTATCTCCTTGCTTGACGCCTTTATAAAACCTAAAAGGCTCTAATTCAGATCCATTTAGCCGCACTATTCCCTTGGGATCCTGATACACCACATTTACAACACTTTCTTCTTTAAGTTCTTTTCTATTTTTCATGACTGACGGACACCGATTTAAACAGACGTAACAATTTTTATTGGATAACTCTTCAATCTTTTATTTTAACCAAAAATCCTTAGGTCCTCTTTTTAGTTACCGAAATATTATTCTAAAGGGACTCTTTACAGAATAAATAAATAATTTATTATTATTAAAAGTTAAATTTGATCTCGTTCAAGGCGCTGCTTTTAGGGCCTGAGTGAAATATGGTAATGTCTGGATGTCTTTCTTTCTAGAAGTTATTGCTATTTATTTTTTCTTCTCTCTAAAATTCATTAATTCCAATGAGCTGGCAAAAATCCTATATTGAAACTATTTTATTATAACTACTTATGTCACTAATATTTCTAATAGCATTTGATACCATAAGACCTAAGGTCGCTAAAATTAATATGGGAAGTTTGGATACGCTCAAGGGATCCCTTGTAGTAACTATTTATATCAATATAAAATAATGGAAAAATTAAATCTCTAGAAAACCTGGAACATTAATTATGAGTATAATTTCCCAACTAATTCGTTGGAAGTATTTTCTGTGTATTTTGAATTTTGGAATAATTATCAGCATTAACATCTCAAAATCATGCAATTGAAATGTTAAGAACCATGTATAATTGACAGAATTATTGATAATTTAATTACATTAAAGTAAGTTTTAGATGATAATAATAATAATAATAATAAATAATAAAAAAAATGTTTATCAAAACAATATAACATTTCTTTATTTTTTTCTTTAAATACAAAATAAAAAACATTATTGCTTTGGATTACTCCGTCAGCAGAGTTGCAAATATTATAAATTGAAATAAACACATGAAGAAATAATCGCAATATTACATTTAAATAATTAAAAAGGGATCATAACACCACTTATCAAACTAATGAACGGGTCAGTAAAGAAAATACCAACCATAAACGTAAATATTAATAAACAAAAGGAATTACTTATTTAAATATCGAAAGTATAGTTCCTCAACAAAATGTCTTTTTTTTTTGTCTTTTTTTTAATTATAATCAAATTCTTCAACTAAAACAGCTCTATAATGTAGTGCTTCTCTTAAAAACTTTACAATGACAGTCCAGTTAGAGCCGTTTAAAAGATTAATGACTTTACTATCTGGTAACGTTGCACTATTCAAAAATTTGATTCTATATGGTCTTACTATAGGGCAGATGGCAATTTTAAGATGATAATGAACTTTTAAATATTCAGACCTTAGAATTACCTAATTTGATTTAAACATCAAACAGAGGGATTAAAACCAGAAAGAATTAAACAACTTTTTCGTCGCTTTACTATTTTGTCGCTTCGAAGACAGTTAAATTTTGTCTAATATCACGAATAAATAAATCAAAATCTGATAATTTCTACATTGGATAATGTAACTAAAATCGTTAAACAATTATTTTAGATGTAAAGAACCTTTATGCATTAAAAATGACGTATAATTGTATATATAAAATATTTTATACCCGGTTCTTACAGTGTAGTTGTATAGGAGTAAATATCTGGTAACAAAATATGGTATTTGGAATGAACCCATGGGTTTTTGTCTTTCGTGGTTAAATTAATTAATTTATTCTCAAGAATGGTCATGCTTAATATAGACATAATGATAGTCATTGAATCGTTGCGTTTTCAATGAAACTGAAACTTGATCTGATATGATCTGAGGATGGCAGAAAGGTTTTGTGCTTCCTCGGAATAATCTTTTTTAATGTGGTTGCTTGGTTAGGGATAGAAAGGAATTTTGTATTGTAAATGTTCTGTATAACAAGTGCCTTCGTACTGGGTGGCATAATGAACCTCGATATGCCTTAAGGTCGCGTATCAGTTGGTGTCAGCAAAACGGCCGAGCACCTTCCTCTGCATTGGATCTTCTCCACAGACGGCATTCTCATGGTAAAATCACAACAATAACATCCCTTTATGTATAATTATTTGAACAAATATGAAATTCATTAGGATTTTTATTCTCTTTAAATTCGTATTATATACTTTTTTTAAAACTGCTAGTACGTTGCATTTCAAAGTTTAATAGAATGACTATTCTTTAAGTCAATAGTAGCATTGATTTAACCAGATTTTTATGAAGTAATATCATTTCATCCAGTATAATTTTTATTCTTTTATTGTTTATTATAATTTCTGGACTGTAATCTCACTAAAGCATTCGGTTGAAAACGGTCTCTTCTATACATATCTCACAGATATTTAAATAAAAACAGAAAATATAAATGCAGATAAATTAATATTCATAACATTATAAATATATCTATATATTCAAAGATAAAATAATCTATGTCCTTATTTCCTGCTTATTACTGTCTAAATACAAATTTTGTTTATTTAAATGAAACTTTCCCGCTTATTCAGCGAGAAAATTGCATAGGTCTGTTTAAAAAAATATAATAATTGAAATCAACTACATGCGTAGCAATATTTATTAAAACCAATCGGGATATTGACTTATTGATCTATATACGTCATTCATACTTCAGGTAATATGGAACTTAAAAGAAAATATTTTTCTCTATTCAAAAACTATAAATTATTTAATTAAAAATAATAATAATATTTCTAACAGTATTGGATCATATGATTTCGGAAAATTGCAGCTACATATTACGGAGAGGGAGCAACTATATTAAATATTTTTTTTTACTTATGCAATAGCTGAAAAAAAATTTTTTTTAAATTTTATTCACAAAAAATTGTTTCAATTGACATTGATCACGTCAGTAACGCTTGAGCAAAATGTTTTACGAAAATATTCGCAGATTCAAAAAAAAAAAAAAATCGCAACTTTTTAGGTTTTCATTTCATAGGGCTGAGGAAGGAAGGGATCCACTCTACCAAGATTATAATTATGTCTGTCAGTAAATGCGCTATGTGATTAAAAGGATATTTCAGTGGTTTGTGAATAAACTTCCCTTTATTTAATTCTTATTGATAGTTCGTGTTTTTTTTTTTATAGGAGACCGTCATCTTTTTAGATCCATCAACGGATTTTAGACAACAGACTAGGAAGAATGTTGTGACTTAAAGCTTGTGAATGTATGTGTATTTTAAGAGGGATTTGTAATTACAATTATCCCGGTGACCCAAAGCCCAGTCCCGTGTCGAATAAGCCTGACCACAGATGTTATATATATATATATATATACATAGTAGATTTATAATAGATAATAGTATAGGTAAATTCCAATTGCTTACTGACATCTTAATAAATATTGTCACACAAATTATATGGATTAGTCGTCTCCTTAAATATATATAGGTGTCATAAAAAATAAATAAATTTTATTTATCTTATCCACCCCATCAATATTTAGAATGTTTTATATGGATGATTGTTTACTGTTTTGAGCCATGCTATTCGCCAGGTAATAATCTCTTTTAATACTGAGTGTAAGACATTGCAACAACAGGTGTTTTAAATTTTCGGTGATGTGTTCTTTACACCATCCATATATTCCCTGTCTTTATATTAAAAGTGTTATTCTCATTAAAAAGTTTAAAATTTTCAGTATTTGATATTCTTAGTTGGCTAACGATTCTTATTTTAATTATATTAACATGGTAAGTTAAATACTTTTACGGCTGAGAGCTGTTAAATTTACAAATAAATTTAATACGATTGGAATTATAATCTACGAAAATCACTTTTTTTTTGTTTCCAGTTTTAGTCAATCTCCATTGGCCTTAACTACCTTATGTTGTAGATAAAATTTTTACTTTAACTTGCCTATACATGAAATTTATAGTAAGGGGACGTATTGCGTTCGTGAACATTTTCTAATTCTAGTTTTCACCGTTTTAGGGTCCTCTGAGTCCAAATGACCAAGTTCCGCAAAAAGGTGTGGCAAGTATAGCTCAGAAACGATAAACTGTTTAAAACTGAAATAACATACTTTGATATTTACTCCTATATACCTGAAATGTTAAAGAAACTTTTTCATCTAAATCGGCAAACCAGAAAAGGCGCTTTATATTTATACCATGCATTTTATATTTTTTCACTATTTGATCGAAAATGGCTCGAAACATTTTGAACTATCTATTCGATGTAAAATTTAATGGACTTTAATATTATGTAGGTTTTGATTGAAATAGTCTGACAGGGCTTGAATGGCGAAATATTATTAGCATTTATAAAAAAAGGCTAAATATACAATATGAAAGAATTTTATGAACAAATAAAGTAAAGGGGTAAAGAACAAACATTATATATATATATATACATATATACACACACACACACACACACACACACATACATATATATATATATATAATATATATATATATATATATATATATATATATATATTTTTTTTTTTTTTTTTTTTTTTTTTTCCGAACCTTGGATTAGTAAGATAGATGTATAATATTGCATTGGAAAGCTGAAGAGTTAAAAAAGAACCTTATCTTATATACAAAGTTGTGGATGGTAATTTAAAGAGATGAACAGGGAGGGTATCTCTCTTTGGTGATTGTTGTACCTAACAATTTTATATTGTTATGTAATTTAATTTAAAACATGTTTCCAACGAAAATCAATATAATTCTTTAAACTTGAAGTTTGCAAATTGATTTTATCATCAACCGATCTAAGTGAAAGTCGTGTGTTGCCGGCACCAGATTTTTTTTATTGCATATGAATAAGACACGACTTTCTCCGGGTGTAACCCTTTAAATGCATTGTTCAAGTCGAAGAGACTCTGAAATCTTTTAGTTTAAATGTTATCTTATATAAAAAGTTTTGGAAAGTAACGTTATGTGACGAGTAAGACATAAACTTATGTGATTATTAGGGGTACTCACTACGTTTGCTATAGCATGCTATTTGGGTTATTTTGCTAAACCCGTCGAGTTTCTACAGTTATTTCCTGTAGAAAATTGATGGGTTTAGCACAAATAGCATACTATAGCAAACGTAGTGAGTACCCCTATTGTCATAACAATTTTACATTGTTATTTATTTAATCTAAAACATATCTTTCCAACTGAATATAATACTTTAAAATGTTTTCACTCTAACGTTATTTAATGGTTCTTAAATTGTTTTTAACATCCTAGCTCAGTGACAGTCGTGTGTTGCCCACATAGAAATAATGTAATACATCTATATTACTATTCCTATTTCCGGAAACACATTTAACCTGGGGAAACAGTTCTCGCTTACATATTTATAAATTTTTCCTAATGATAATTACGAGAAGTGGATAATTATTTCAAATAGACAAAATTAAATGTACTTTAACTTAAGAAACTTTTGATATTTCCTTATTTAAGCTCCGTCTGACTAATTCACTAAGGATAAAAGGTATAGTACATTAAATCTATTCAATTATGTGTTGTTATAACGATTTAAATTAAAATACTTAGAACCGTTCTAGAGAAAATGGTAAACGTGTAAAATTCATGGAGGAATATTGAAAGTTTTTCATTTTTCACATTTTTCCGATCCGCGAATCGATTTTGGTGAAAAAGTTACGGTAACATTCCATAAATCTCCTCGTCTTTTATATGTAATTTCAATCTAGGGTGAATTTTAATTTTTGAGCTATACTTTCCTATATATACAGACCTGTTGGGAAAACTAAGATTTTTTTCTTTAAATTATAAATTATACACATTTTTACTTTCACTTACCTATTTTGGAACTCCAATTTTCATCGGAAATACACGTTTTAGGGTCCCTAGTCCCGCAAAAAGATCGTGTATCTGTGTGTGAATTCTAGCACAAAAACGGATTGTAGCACAATAGGGGTACTCACTACGTTTGCTATAGCATGCTATTTGTGTTATTTTGCTAAACCCGTCGAGTTTCTACAGTTATTTCCTGTATAAAATTGATGGGTTTAGCACAATACCGTCAGAAGCTATATAACATCATGATTGAACAGGGGATACCTAAAAAGTTAGTAAACCTAGTAGAGATGTGTTTGTCGGAAACATTTCATAAAGTTAGAATCGGTCATAATTACTCCGAGAGATTTGAGGTGCGATCGGGTTTGAAACAGGGTGACTCCCTTTCACCTGTTTTGTTTAATATAGCCTTAGAATATGTTATAGAAAAGGTGATGTGTACCGAGAAAGGCTTAAATATGGGTGACAAGATTCCGGTTTTGGGGTATGCCGATGATCTGGTACTGTTAGGTGAAGACACGGAAACTATACAACTAAATACAAGTGTGTTAATAAAAACCGGTAAACAAATAGGTCTCGAATTAAATACCGATAAGACGAAATATATGATTAGTTCCAGAAATGGTGGCGATCTTGATGATATTAATATTTCAGGTCATACTATTGAACACGTTGAGAAATTCAAGTATTTAGGTTCAATGATAACAAGAAAAAATGGAATCCAGGAAGAAATAAAGTCCCGGTTAAAGGTGGGAAATGCGTGTTATTATTCAGTTGCTAAATTACTTAGCTCGCGGCTTCTGTCTAAAAACATAAAGGTTAGAATTTATAAAACTATTATTTTTCCAACGGTTCTTTACGGATGCGAAACGTGGCCGCTTACTTTGAAGTATGAACAACGGCTTAAGGTTTTCGAAAATAAGGTACTGCGTAAAATATTTGGTCCGAAGAGGGATGAGACCACTGGGGAGCTTAGAAGGTTGCACAACGCGGAATTGCGGAGTTTGTACCCTGTGAATATAATTGAGTTGATAGCATCGCGGAGACTCAAATGGGCGCGTAAAGTTGTTGGGCTTAGTGAGGAACGGATTCCGAGAAAGTTGGTATTCGCTGAACCGACTGGTAGGCGTCCGAAAGGTAGGCCGAAGCGTCGATGGGAGGATTGTATTAAGGCTAATCTCGGGGGCTTGGGCTTGACCGGTGAACATTGGACGAGTCTGTGCAGGCGAAGTTTGGTGGTATCGGCATCGAACCTTCGGGTTCGGTAAGCCTATTATTATTATTATTAGCACAATAGCACAAATAGCATGCTATAGCAAACGTAGCGAGTACCCCTAATATCGAAATTTTTATTTAGGACAAATATACGCCCAAGATGTTACAGCAACTCTTTCATCAAAATCAGCTTACCACTTTATACTATGCATTTAGCACCTTTTTATAATTTTCTCAAAAACGGCTCTAACGATTTTAATTAAACTCCCTCTATCGATGTAAAATTCAATTGGGTTTAATATCATGTAGGTTTCATTCCGATTGGATTAGTATGACAGGGCTTAAATGCCGATAGTTTAAATATTCTTCCTCTGAACTACCTTCAATTTTGTAGATTAAAATAAGTTAACTATATCATGTTATTAGCATTGATAAAAAATGTGTAAATTTATAAGTTGAGTGAATTCCATATCCAACGGAAGGAGTAAAAAAAGTTTTCATGCAATTTTTGTGTTTTTTTAAAAATAATACTATAATATAGATGTATAATATACCGTTGGAAAGCTAAATATTTTAGAAAAATTATGATCTTATACGAAAAATTGTAAATGTTAATAGAGAGTGGTCAAAAGCCGATTAAACTAACTGATTGTCATAGATAATAATATAATAGATTATTTAATAAAACACATCTATTGAAATTCAATGTAGATAATTCTTTAATAATTTATTTTTATCTCCAAGTCTATTTAAAAATTATTTAAATTGATTTTAAGAACGGAGGTAAGTAAAAGTCCTTTGTTGACCGCACTTGATTTCTTTTTCTCGAAAAGTTCATCTTGGAACAAGTTAGATTCTTCATTTATTTTCGGATGTTTATTATTAATATAATTACACATACATTTGTTTAAAAAAGTTTAGATCATAATTAACTATTGTAGGTAAATGGTTATTGCTCCTTCGTTGAACTTGAGGCTTAGGGAAATTCGGTTCTTGGTATGTTCGTTCTTAATGTTCTTTCACTATCTTATCTGTTATGAAAGAATGCGTCTGAAACTAACACGTGTTTATAGAGACTGTGACTTTAATGTTGGTTTACAATAGTTTTATTTGACTGATATCCTAACTAGTGTTTCAATTTTGAATTCCCTAAATATGGGGACGCTCGACTGAAACATAATCAAATTCTGAAACATAAGTGAGACGTTGATTTCCAAATGGTAATAAAGAACATTTTTTACGAAACTGATATTTTTACATAATCAATAATGTTCTGGTTATTTATAATTTTTATTTTGTTTATAAGTGATATTCTTTGGGAATTTTGACCCATATTAGTATTTATTGTTCTGTGCTATGTATGAATTATATTTGAAAGGGAAACCTGGCCTCCTTTGAGAAAAAAACGAAAAAATCAAAAATAGAATAACGACCCAGGAAAGAAGCCTAAAATCTACATAGATTGCTTAGTATTATTCCGCATGAAGCAAACAAACAGATAAATAATTCATGTTACGTTCCTGAATGGGATATAAGCTATATTAAACACTACACTAATGGGTCATTCTCAGTTTCAGCCTATATAATGCCAATGCAACCGATTCCAGGCAGAGGGTAAACGGATACACTGGAAAAGGTTCCTTTCATATGAAAAGCATGTTCTAATAATGTTACGAAAAGTAGGGGTAAGGATGAGATTGGTAATTTTGAATGAAGGGAAGGGGTAGTAGACTCATAGGAAAACGCTTACGTAGTGGCGCAGTCATCCTTAGGAACGCGACTGTAAAATCTTACAGCTCGAAAACTATTTGTCGTACAAAGCTCAAAAAGGTGTCATTCGATTCATAATTTCTTATGATTCAATTTTAGATGATATTTATCATTCTATGATTTATTTTCTGTGGCGCTATGGTCCATGAAGGACATTGGCCTTCTCGATCACTCGCCCCAACTCTGAGCGATAGTCCGTAGCTCTCCTCCACTTATCCCACCCATTATAACTTGAGGTTAGCCGTAGTTTCAGCCTGCCTCTCTTTTCTTCTCCATTTAGATCACCCTCTATGATTTTGTTTGGTGATATATCTTATGAATGTGACAGAACCATCTTATTCTTCCGTTTTAATACAAATTACTAAATCTGGTTCTCCGTATATCCATACGCAAATCCTCAATCCATTCCCGCAACACCCGTATGCAGCCTTCTGAGCTGTATATTGTACCCCATCGAACCGCAGCTTTCGACAGATCTTTCATAATCCGACCCTCTTCCATATGGAACTCTATTCCTTCTGATATCCGTAATTCTACTACCCTTCCGAATTTTAAATCTTGTCTATTCCATTACATCCTGTCCATTTAATTTCCAAACATTACTGACTGATCCAGTTTCCATGAAAATGTGTAAATAGAAAAAGTTAAAGAAGTATTTCTTAATTTTTTATTTTTGTTGTTGTTTATTTAACTAAGTAAGAATTTTATTTTATTTTTTAGTCTAGGTTATGTATGGAACATTATAATTATTTATTTATTATATTCTTTAATCATCACTTATTTTTACGAATATTTTTACAGCCATTAGTTTTCGAAGATATATATTGGTTTATATATATACATATATATATTTTTTTTTTTGTCATTTCTCTTATTGTTTCTTTTTTACTTATTATTCACTGTATATTTCTTTTTCTTTTGTTTAATCTTACTCTAAGACAGTAATTCCCTTATTATTGTATATTGTATTATTCTAAAAGGACTTGCCCCAGACTATATAAAGAAATTATTGTTATTATTTTATTTTGATTTTTTCTCAGCTTTCGCTGGAGTTAGCACCTACTCGGACCTAAGTCAAGGGTGAGGCTAGTAAGACTTAATCCTTCATGTTCATTACTTTTCGAACGATCCTCGCAGTACCGATACTGCTTTCTGCATCTCATCCAGAATGTTGAGGGGATAAAGTTCCTTTATTAAGTTAACGGTCATCTCTTGAATCAAGTCATTAGCTGAGATGATCAACTCTCACTTTGTCGAGCTTGTACAGTTGCTTCAATTCTTCCCCCCAATTCAGATATTTTCAGGACCTTTTCTGCAACTACCTTGTGCAGGTTTTCATCCGATGACCCCACTATCTCGATGATCATTGCTCGTTTTTCTGCCTTTAACATCAGTAAAATATCTGGCTTGTTATGCGGAATTATGGTCAGTATAGTATGGTCAGTTATGATATCCAGGTCTCAATACAGCTTGACGTGCTCTTTATCAATCATTGGTTGTGGGCTGTATTTATAATACGGGCAAGTTTCCTCCAGCATATGATATTTCTTGGCCAATACTTGGTGAACAATTTTAGCCACGTAATTGTGCTTCAACAAGTATTCGTTTCCTGCGAGCACTTGACAGCCTGACGTGATATGCTGAATTGATTCTGTAACTGTCCTACACATACGGCACAGCTCAGAAATAGCTTCTCCACATATACGGCGCATATAGGTATTTGTGGCAATAACTTGCTTCTGAATCGCTACAATAAATCCTTCAGATTTAGGAAGCAAATTACCACTGAGCAACTATGCTAGATATGCATCTTTGTCTATGCCTGTTGCTTCTAAATTGAGATAATATCTTCCGTGAAGTTATTCAGACTTCCACGTCTCAAGCATTTGTTACTGATTTGCAGGCAAGCGGATGTGTTCGTTCTGAAGATTTAATGCAGTAATACCGATATCCAGAGCTTTGATTGTTGAGGCGATTCTTGATGTCCCAGTTGTTCTAAAGTAGTTTCTGAGGTTATTTTCCTCATGGTGGCACGCCTTCACTAGACTTGTGAGGCCTTGCCCTCCTAATTTTTTTGGAAGATACATTCTAACCACAGATGATTTCTGATGACGCTTTCTTGAGTTTACTATCTGCACTCTTAGATATGAGTCTAAAGCCTCCAGATCAGTATTGGTCCATTTTAAAATTACAAAGGAATACATTATTGCTGGAATGGCCCATGTATTAATGGATTATATTATGTTTTTCCCTGAAAGATATGTTCCAAGAATAACATTTACTCGTTTTTTACATTTTTCTTCAAACATCTTCTTTATTTCTTTCTTAAACTCCAAACGTTGATGTATTCCAAGGTATTTTTAAGAGACATTTTCGTTCAAACTGTTAATTACTGCGTTACTAGTTAACTCCATACTACTAAATTCTTTCAACTTCCCTTTATGAATATGAAGTTATTATTATTATTATTATATGACTCTGAATTCGGCATTAGTCTTTATTCGGAAGCAATTCCCTTCTTTGGTTGGCCCAAAAATTCGCTTCAGCATTTTAATTTAACCAAACCAATCTTAAAATGCTTCATAATTTCCAAAACCTGTTTACAAATGAATGTTTTAAAAACGTATAGGACAAATTTCTAGATGACCTTTCTAGAGATTATATAATAAAAAATATATCTAAAAATCATAAAAAATCAGATCAGGGAATACCAGGGTGGTTTTAGGAGAGGCAGATCATGTGCGGAACAGATTTTCAACTTTTAAAATATCCTGAAGTATTTTAAACTTTAAAAGAATTTATCTTTCATTTCAAATAAACATATCTTCCCGAGGAAAAAAAAGTATTAACAAACATTAAGAACTCACTCACCTTTTTGAAAATTAATCATCAAGTAGAAGACTTGAAATATCCAGATGAATGGATCAGATGTAATTCGAGATATAAGAGAGCCGTGGAATCCATAATACAAAAATGGAGATTGCATTCCAGCTAACCAAATCCTTTAACAAATACAGGATTACTGGTCATTTTGAAAAAGAAACGTTTTAAAGAAAATATTAGGGCCGAAATATGAGGATATTGAAGCTTATTTGAACTCAAATCTAACCCTCAGCCGAAAAATAGAACAGGTTTAAGTATCTATGAGAAATAGAACAATACATGTTTACGTTTACATATTCAGAATGAATAAAAATAGATTAACAAAACTGATTTTGGACTTTTTTTAAAGCTAGAAAACAAAATGTAGCTGGTGTAGAAAAGTTCAACTTGATTTTAATGCAGTACAGAGGATATGTTTAAACATGAATGTTTTAAAAACGTATAGGACAAATTTCTAGATGACCTTTCTAGAGATTATATAATAAAAAATATATCTAAATATGATAAAAAATCAGATCAGGGAATACCAGGGTGGTTTTAGGAGAGGCAGATCATGTGCGGAACAGATTTTCAACTTTTAAAATATAATTTTGAGCGGTGTGGATAGCAGAAAAAGATTTAATGATATGAGTTTTCGATCGTATTGTATAGAGTTTTGAACTCATTTTGTTTTGAATGTGAGCTTGTGCATTTGGTGCTATACCTCCATTAGGTTTAATGCGAGGGAAATAATTACTACTGCTGTAGGTAGTTTCTTAAGTTCTCAAAATTTCTTCGATTACAGAAATTCGTTTTTTTTTTTTTTAGAGTACATTGAGAGGCTAGCAAATGGACAAAGAGTGAGACTAAAACGTTGCAAAATATGAAACAAAAATACAAAAAAGTGTTTTTATTACTGTTGAATAACTCTACTATTCATAATTATTACAATGCTCTAATCCTATTATTTATAAAATATATTTAAATGACACTCTTTCTAGAGGATTAATGTTTAAAACAATTCACACTCCGTTACAATAATAACCAGTAAGTACCTTAAACTAGAAGCAAATGCTTTATAAACGTGCTAATGATTGTTGGTGGTATTGTTAAAGTTGTTGTGAATTTTTCCTTTTATCTTGTTCAACCTTTAGAGATGGAGGATGCGTATTCTAGAGTAAGTTAAATAAATATACATTTCCTCTTATGCTAATATTATAAGAATTTTAGGAATAGGAATCGGAAAAGATGAATGTGAGACGGTGGAGTCATCATGGTATAAAAAAATTATGTTATGTAATCATCTTTTGACGTGTATTACTCATCTATAAGAATTAACTACATAACTAAAGAAAAAAAGTTCTCTACAACCCTCGTTTTGCTAAGTTGTTCTTTGGGCAATCAATTCAGACCTGAATGTTTTTTAGACGACGCAAAGTGGAAAATATGACCGATTTAGGTGGACAAATTTCTGAAACTTGTTCATATTTAACCTTCGGAGTCCCAGATTACGGAAAAAAATATGAAGACAAAGTTATAAGAAAAAATTATAAAAACTAATTAATTTTTTTACACGTTCATCGAGCGCGCAGTTGTCACATTTTACGTTTGAATTCCCATAATACGGGAAAAATAATACAAAAAATCTAATTATGGCTCGGAGTTGCTAAAACCTGCCAATATATGTATTTCATGTCATTTAGGAAACTCTTCAAATTATAGATTGTAAAAATTTTTATTCGGAGTGTTGTGTCTGAAAAAAATTATGTATCATCCAAAACGCAAAAATCGAAAAAATTCATTGTAATATTTAAGACTAGAAGGATTGATGAAACAAATCCTACAAACGAATCCTTAGGGTAACTTGGGGGTTATATAGTATTTCGTTATTGAATAGGGGCTTACATTTACAAATTGGTAAATTAACTCTACAGGTAGATTGCAATGTATATTAAATGACGAGTTTGGAAATATAATGTCTTACCTGTCTCAGCAATGTCCATTGTTAAATAAAAACAAAAAGTCTTTGAGATTATCACACCTTAAACACAATAAATGGCCATCAAATAAAGATAATCCCACTGCCGTTTATTAGGCACTTGTGCGAACAGGAATGTTTTTCACTCATTTACTACTTATTTGTAAACACGGTACGGCGGGAAATATTAGTATTAAGGGTCTTGCCAACTAATAATAAAAAGGTGAAGCACTAGAAAATTCCTAACTTTTGACTAGACTTTTGTCCACCTAAATTGGCGATTTTTACACGCACACCCCACTGTGCGAGGAAAGGTATAAGATTGGTCTGAAAAGCGAGAAGACAAAAGTATGATGAACAAGCTCAAAGAACATATATATATATATATATATATATATATATATATATATATATATATATATATATATATTATGGAAACATTTTAAAAAATAAATTGTTTACAGAATTAAACAGATTTACAGAAAAAAACCCAGCAATAAACTCCAAAATGTTTCGTATTCCAACATAAATCATTTGAAAATTGTATGCAAGGGTTTTACATTAATAAGTATAATACATAAAGTTTATTGTAGTCAACATATAATGTGGAAGTATCAAAATATGTAGTATTTTCTAATCATTATTTTCTATAATTTGACAAATTGAGGAAAAGCACTATCGAAATTTTTCTTTTAAATATACTTATTTTTATCTCTAATTATTTTTTTTCTTTTCTTATTTTCAGGACATGGAGAGTACCTCACGACTACACGACATTTTAATATTTATCATAGACAATTTAACGTTCCAAAATATATTTATCTGTTTCATGGGACTGATTATTTATAAATTATTTATAAAGCCAATTAACTATGTGAAGGTAATATAAAAATTAACTAATTATATTGTTATCTAAGTATATTATTTTGTACTATTGATACTAGTTGTTAACGAATTTTGATGTAAAGTATTATAAAACAAAGTTTGTCGCTGCCTTAAGGCGAGGGAATAATCAGTAGGAAGCCGATTTTTACTAAAGTTTATTTCAAGATTTTTCAAAAATATTGAAGACGTTTTAAAAGGTCCGAGGAGCCGAGAAAAAATAAAATAAATAGCACTTGCTAAAACTGCTTTATTACATATCTCGAGTTAAAAAAATTATATCTGCGTGGTTTTTCTGCCCATTTATTATTATTTTATTTTTTTAGGAATTAGACTAAAGGAAAAAAAATACAAAAAAAAATAATTTATTAAAGCATTGAATAGTGTTTGAATGCACACAACAACAAAAAAAGTGGACCACCATACATTCTGACTAAACACTCAAACGACGGATATAATATCTATCCTAGACCCATTGTTGTGGTTAGAAAAAGTGGATGATAATATGTTAAGTATTTAAGGATTATATCTCTGAAGGATTAGAGGATGAGCCTTTGGGCTTCATGATGAAGTAATGATGATCAGTATTGCTATTGTCTCTGCTTGGCCAGTACTACTTATACGCCGCTCACTCCAATTTTGTTTTAAATTTTTTGACCAGAATTCTCAAAAGTGATTTTAAAAAAAAAACATGGTTGATACAATGCATAGGAGGTTTCATGAAGTGCATGGTGCAGTCACAGAGCGTATTTTGACTGCAGCCCAACTGGCGGCTCGCCTGCAATTTGCTTTAAAATATCGGCATTGGAAAGATGAAGAATGGTGCTATATACTGTTTACAGACGAGTCCAGATTTTCCTCTTATACTCCAGAAGGTGTGGTAAGAGTGTGGAGGAGGCGTGGCGAACGATTTGCTCAGTGTAATATTGCTGGAACGGTACAGTTTGATGGAGGCTCTGTATTGCTGTGGATGGCGTTTATCAGGGTGTAAATAAATGCCCAAATTTACATAACCGATGTTTTAGAAGATATTTTGGCTCTTTTTGCCCCTTTTATTGATGACAATTTCTTATTAAAGCTTGACAATAACCGCCCTCATAGGGCAAATATTTTAAGCGATTACCGGGATAAAGTTGAAATTCGGACACCTGAGTGGTCCGGACCCTATTGTGTACCCTATTATGCACATCTAGGAGCACCTGGGTCGAACAGTTAGACAAAGATTTAGGCCTCCAAGAGCTAATAACAGCCGCCATGGAAGAGTGTGAGGGAATTCCGAAATATCGTGTCGATGAACTAATACAAATTATGACAAAAAGGTTGGAAGCTATCATATTGGCAAGAGGTGGAATCGCACGCTACCAAGCCTCCCAGCTAACTGTAAGGCAAGAGGATTTGCTTATTTAATGAAAGAATATCATTCAGAAGACTGTTTTACTTAAATTTAGAAGATTGTTATTTTTTCACTAAACTTTTTTTGTCACGCTAACATCTTACTTTCCCTAGAAAGTTTTATGTTTTCTATTGACCTGATACTACACTTTTAAAGGAAAAATAACACTACCTTATGGGATGTAATAAGTAGTTGGTTATTTCAGTGTTTTTTATTAAATGTATGGTAATCCGCTTTATTTGCTGTTGAGTATGGCTGAGTAAAATAAAAAATAAAAAAATACACACATAAAAAATCATGGTAGAATTTGATTCAGCACACTAAAATTTCTTTCATCGAATGCAAGAAACATTTATTTTTTTCGTTTCCAAGATTGTTAAAAAAATTGAAACCTCGAAAACGTTTCCGTTTGATTATGAGATACAGTTACGCCTTCAGTTTATGTGATTTTAATTTTCTTGAACTCATTGTGAAGAGGGAAAATTTTCTTTGCATTTATCAACCTCTAAATTTGATTTGAAATCGTCAAAGAGATCCTAACATTGATAGTGCCCTCCTCTTATTAGTGCATAAAAAATTATTTAAAATTTTGCACAATTAACAGTAAAGATTATGAAAAAAACAACAACACAGGAATGAGAGATATTCTGAATATATATTTTTTCATTTACTATTTAGCAGAATAATCCACCATTCAGTATAGCAATCACTTAACAAACTGAGACATCCTATATATTCCTCAAATGGTCGCGTGATTTACTTTAGAATTACAGTTCTTACCTTCATTTAAGTTTAGAACATCAATTAAAATTTATTTACAGGGTCTTTGCGATGTCGGATGGATAGAAGACCGTAAAAACCTTAAAACAAGAGTTATTGGAAAGATACCTCCAGTTTACCCCAACGGCTGGTTTGCAATTGCCGAATCTGACAGTCTGAAGAAAGGGCAAGTTCTACATGTCGCTGCATTAGGTATGCTCGTTCTAAATTAATATTTAATAAAATATTAGAACTAAAGTTCTTAGGTGATAACATTTGGCATAAGTGTATATTTATCTCACGCAAGTTAATAGCACATTTTAGGGATCTTTTGCAAGCTTAGATATAACTCTGGATCTCTTTGATTGATTAGCTTAATAAAGAATTGATTTTTAAGATATGTCTTTGGTAGCTCTAGAAGGTGTCCTGTATCCCATTTCTACCAAGAGGCAAAGTGGTTATTTCCCTTAACTCGAAGGCAATAATCTCAATCCATTCCGAAGAAACAAGATCCCTACTTTCCGGTCTATATACAACTTCCTATAGCGCTAAGAAATATGAGTGCTCATATTTTGCCCGGTCTACTGTCTTCTGGAATATTCTCCCGTCCTGCATCCTCCATGCTCCTTCCCTATCCAAATTCAAACCTCCTCTTTCAATTCCTTCTTGCTTACGCAAATGATGCTAAGCAACTTGAGTGACCCAATTAAAGTGAAGTGAATAGTGTCCTCTGTCATAAACATCTATTGTGGTAACATTTCTATTTTATTTTCATTGTTATTTTTTCCCATATAGTATATAACCCTAAAGCTGTCATTTTATTATGTTTTTCTTATAATTATATACATTGATATTTGGTGTTGATATTATTAGTTTTATTAGTATCTTAGGCAAGTTGTAACTATTGTTTTTGTTCATTTGTGTTATTTGCAGGACACCTTAAATTTCTTTCTTTATTTAATTCTATTTTTTCCTGGAAAATAAAAAATGGTTGGTCCTGATAGCTTAGTTCGATTTTTAACTCTTGTGTTATGATCTTTCACCTTTCGTACTCAACATTAGTCATGTTCCGAAATTCAAACGTATGAATGTCTTCTACTAGGTTTAAACTCTTCTAGAAGTTGCAAGAATTAGCAGTCGAAATTCCAAGAATTATAACATGGGCCAAAATTATTCCTTGTCTTAATGTATAGATAATTATTTTGCAGTCACATCTCTTCCCCCAGCTTATTTAAGTTTATATAGTTAGATGAAAGGATTATCTTGTATTTACATAATGTCTTAACCCCTAATAACACAGGCACACCCTTAGTCAGGATAAGTTAAATCCTATGCAGTGAGGGTGAGGCAGTCTGTGTGTTATGGTTTGATGATTCGCTAAGCAGAGTAGAAATGAATCTTAACATAAGTTAAATCTCTCAAAGAAAGCAAACTGCACTAAGCCCAAGCTCTTATTTTTATTTTTAATAAAGTAATACTTTTTTCTGAATTTTAAGAATAATTCCTCAACCGCTTTGTTATGGTTCATCTTCAGTAATCAATAGTTCTTTTTCATAATTAATAACTATGTAAAACCAGCTACCATTTTCATTTCTAGACTCCGTAATGTGAAGAGTTGGATTTGTGATTCCCTGAGAGGGAGTATTAGTCTTCTTAACTCTCACCCATTACTCACCCACTCCTCCATGATTGGAAAAAATGAAGTAAATAATATCTTTCAATAACTTTGAACCCAGATCTATATATTATATCTATACTATAGATTAGGACAGTCATAGAGTGTGCACAGTCATTTCTCACCTAACTTGACAACATTTGATTTTCATAATATCCAATTTAATATATTTATATTATTGAAATTACAGGAGAAAATTTTGCAGTGTTCCGTTCGAGTAGCGGAAAATCCAGTGTATTGGATGCTTATTGCCCTCATTTAGGTGCGAATATGACTGTGGGTGGTAAGGTGGTTGGAGATTGCCTGCAGTGTCCATTTCACTTATGGAAATTTAACGGTTCGACTGGCGTCTGTACTTCTATACCCTACACGGATAAAAGTAAAAACAAAACTTTTTTTCTTCACTAGTAAGCATATGTACAAATTCAATATTTTATATTCATTCTATGACATTTAAATTATCGAATATTAATATTTAAACGTCAATATATAATGATATAATTATATAAAATAATGTTATGATGTAGACATGATAGTATCAGTTAACACTAAATTTAAGTTTTGTTTACACGAAAAATGAATGGTTATTAGCGTTTTCTATGTCATTTAATAATATTATCAATTATTTTTTAATACAAACAAATATAAAAGTAAGGTATTCCATCCGAAATATTTCTCTAGGTGACTCTTGCTAAGTTTTCAAATCACAAGTCAGAGTAGGATAATTGAAGGACGATAATAGGGTTTTAGGCATTACAAAAAGTAAGTAGCATTCCACTGAAGCTGTCCAGCCTAGTTTTAAGATTTTATGTTATAAAAATTATTGTTACCTATAGTCTCATATTTATGCTGTATATACTTAATACCTTCTTAAATACATTTTTTATTCTATTATCGGATTCTAATTCTTGTGGTGTCTATCCGTTACGGATGTTGGCGATCATCAAGGCAATGTGTACTTTATCCACTGCTGCACAAAAAAGACCTACCGTTGTTGTATTATACCATGTTGGTAAGTTTTTCAACCAGGATATCCTTCGCATACCAGGCCTCCTCCTGCCATCCACCTTGCCCTGCAGAATCAGCTGCAACAAGTTATACCACTGTCTGTTTCACATTATATGTCCCAAATATTCCAGCTTACGTGATTTTATTAAAACCAGCAGTTCCTATTCTTAACAATTTCTTTCTAAAACCCTAAGACTGGTGATATGATCGGTCCATGGGATTCTTAAAATACGTCGATATAACATCTCAAACGACTCAAGTTTTGCAAAGGAAGCTTCAGTTAGAATCCAGGATTCGACCCCGTAGAGCAGTACTAAAAGTAAGCAGTAGAGCAGTAAGACATAACACTTCAATAGTCTTATTTTAGTGATAGATCATGGCATATGAACAATTTTGACATTTTTCGAAAAGCATCTCTGGCCATCTCTATTCTGCATTTAACCTCCACAGAGTGATCCTACGTTTCACATATTTTGGTCCCGAGATAAGTATATATCTGAACTCTTTCTATTCGTTGGTTATTTATCGCGAGTTGGCCAGCATGGTTGTTGGTTTTTGACACAACCATGTATTTTGTTTTTTTGAAGTTCAGAGATAGTCCGTCATTTCTCGCTGATATCGACCACCCGAACCATCATCTCTTGAAGACTCTCAACGCTATTCGCAAACACTACTGTGTCATCTGCGTATCGTATGTTGATCGTCGCTGTTGATCTTAATCCCATTGTTTGTATTTTCTAAAGCCTCTTGAAAAATCCGCTCCGAGTATACATTTAAAGTAGAGGCGACAGCACACAGGTCTGACGGACCCCTCGTTGTTTCAAAATATCTTCCGATACATCACCTTCGATGCGAACAGATGCCGTTTGTTGCCAGTATAATTTGGCTATTATTCTTATATCCTGTTCGCCCAGTCCGATCTCCTTTAGAATTTAAACAAGTTTGTTGTGTTGCACATTATCAAATGCTTTTTGGTAGTCGATGAAGCAGGCAAAAACATCGTAGCTGACGTCCCTGCATCGTTGGAAAAGAGCCTCAATACTAAATATGGCTTCTCTAGTAACTAGTGCGTTTCGAAACCCGAATTGTGTGTGGCCTATGTGACCTTTGCATTGTTTGGAAATTCTCCTGTGTATTATTTTTAAAAAGAGTTTATTGGCATATCTTTATTACCCAAACTTTCCAAACCCTAGACGTTTAGAGTATTTCCTCCAACAATATCTGAACCTATTTAAATCAAATTTCATAGCACAAGCTTCCGCTTTATTAGGGAAAAGAAATGGATGCTTGCGTATTATGTTAGCATATTAGACGGTAAAATTAACTGGACAAAAAAAAAAAAAAAAAAAATTGCAGTGTAATTCACTATCGAAGCGTTGCATCGAGCTACATACATGTAATCGCACCCCATTTTCTGAAAAAGAATTAACAGGGTTGCCAGGATATCGACCAGTGTTGGTCAATTAAATAGATCAACTAAGGTTATTAAATCGGTCTTATGGGTGTTAGATCATACAGAGGAGCAAACCCGTATATGGGCCATTACTTAAAAGTAGATCGATCCTTTTGAAGACGGTTTAAAATAAGATAGAGTAGCAAATTTGAAGGACGGTGAGATGTGTAATGTAAATCAGAATAGCTTCTCTTCAGAGAATACAAGAACTTCTGGAGATGGCATGGCTAGATGGAGTATTATTGAATGCTATACATGTGTTGTACCAATTAGAACCAATTCGCGGAAAATACAAGTGGAGGACCAGATTGTGGTGCTAGTTGTCTTTTAAGAAAGACGTGTTATTTCACTAAAGGAAATAAATTTGCAGACTTTTGCTAACATGCTATTGCTAGATACTGTGAGAACAAAAATATGCCAACCCGGCCAGATAAAACATCTTGATATACTGTAATGCAAACAAACACATTAAAAATAGTAAAAGTTTAGCATAAATAATAAATAAACCATTTTAGAATTAAGAGATTATTAGGCACTGTAAATATATTTTTCCTTTACTGTTAGTTTTAATAAGAGTATTAGCTACTCTGTTTTGATAGTATAATTTGTTTAATATATTCTTTAATTAAATTAAGGGTTACATTAAATGTTAATATTGAGCAAACTTGTTTTTACCTAAGGTCGAATTGTAAAAAAAAAAAAAATAATCAAGCATAATAATTACAAGCAATGTACAATACATTACGATAAATAATCAATAGTACTGTCTCTTCCGATAATCATAAACATGTCATGAATATTTAAACATATTCATATAAATACAATACTGTTACAGTTTCACAACTGATTAATCATTTCGATATATCATTGGAATTTCCTAAGTAAAATTAATTGAAGAGTTTCGATGAATGCACCCCCGATCAACTTCTTAACCCTTTGCACTCGGCACCATTTTGCAATCTACCGCTACTTTTTTGAGAAAACGTACACAAACAAGTCGTGATAATATGTGTAAAACTTCAGGAACAAGTAATGTAGTGTCGTGAAATTTGGTTTATATATATTAGCGGTCATTAAAGAACATACATTAAACAAATAAAAGTTTATTTTTTATAATTTCCTACAATATGGTAAATTCTGAAGCGATTCTTAATGTGAACAATAGATTAATGTCTGCATGTTTAATATAATCTGAATTTTCTACTGATTCTACATATAAGATTTGTCTTCAGTACATCTAAAAGGTCTCATGTTACCCACTTATACAGCGAGTTAAAGTGGCTTCTTCCCCCCACTCGCAGAAAATACTTTCTAGGATCATATCATACCTTTACCAAAAACTCCCACCAGCCTTCCTATATCCTTCAGCATCCTTCAATTTAAATCCTCAGTCCATTCTCTTGAGAAAAGATGTTGCCATTCTGACCTTTACGTTCCTATCAACAAAACTAAAACTTTTGATCGTTCCATCATAATCCGTTCTACTACCTTTTGGAATCCTCTACCTACCCATATACGCCATGCTGCTTCTCTATCCTCATTCAAATCCCAACTTTGCCATTACCTCCTGTCGTCCCAAACTGACACTCAACAATTATGATATTTCAATTCCTGGTATTAAATTTTGAATGGAGAAAATATGTGTCTACTGTTTAAATGTATATATTGTTTGTCAATTAATTTATTTTTATTTTATACGACACAATCGTTTCCGGAAGATTTTTTTATTTTTGTTGTATAATATTTCTTCTTCTTTCTTATTATCTTTATTGTGAATAATAACTAACAATGTTAATTTTGTCTGTTGGCCAGGGATATGTTATTATTTTATACTTGAATGTATACACCTGTTATTCCTAAGAGACCCAGGCCCAGAATAATTTTTTTTCTATGTTATTTTATTGTTCAAATTATAGAAGGTGCACTTGGAATTTATTTATCAAGCATCTATGCATCTTGATATTCTATCATCATTTAATCTATTTTAACAGAATTCTACATTAAAATATGCGTTTCTAATAATACTTCCATGTCGTGGCTTACACATTGTTTGATAAGTAATTCCCTTCTTATTACTTGAGAAAAACTTTGTAAATTAATTAATGTGTCAATTAAAATATATAATCTGAAAAATTATTCTACTTTGTTGGTGCATTTATTGACAGTTCCGAAAACGGCAAAGGTGAGATCGTGGAAGACGGTTGAGACAAATGGTTTCATCTTCGTCTGGTACCACGCTGAAGATGAGGAACCTTACTGGTTTCCCGACGAAATCGATGAGATAAATCATAAAAAGTATACATACTTTGGAAGAAATCAGTTCGAAATCAAGTGTCATATACAGGTAAAGTATTACGATTGACGTTCTTAGTATCTAAGCATATAAATCTAAAGCACTTAGTTACAGTTTTTCTTTCATTAGTTATAGAATGAGATTGCCTTATCAACTATACTCATAGTTAAATAACTTTCACATTAACGACTCCCTTTGTTTTCGGCACAGGCCTTTGGAGACCCTTGGCCACAAGGCATGGTTTCTTAAGTTTTCACACCGCGATACTAGATGATATTATATAGGGTAGGATCATCGCTCCCTAAGCCTATTTTTGTGAGTAGCCATCCATTGGCTGAAGGGTCACACATGCCCGGAGGAGGCTGTGGGTGAATCTCCATTTAAATCCCCATCTGCTTGAAAAAGTCCTCCTGGGCTGGGATTCGGACTCACAACTTTTGGCGTGGTAGGCCACTCAGCTACGGGCTCCCCTAACGACTCCCTTTTCCTCTTAAAAAATTAATATACCCATAAATACGAAGGATGCCGCTTGTGTTGGGCTCTCTCACTCAAGAAAAGATAGCCTATCTCCGACAGCCTTGAGGACTGATATCGTGACGAAAGCCTAAGATACCTGGACTCTTACATGGAACCAGGGAACAATACCCATACTTCAAAAGACCTTCAGAAACTATTTTGACAATATAAATATTAAACAATTCCATATGCCTCACAATACAATTCCCTTATTCAGTTCTTCGCCTTCTTCTTTCATACTCTCTACTATCCCTTGGGATAAGTAACCCCCTAAGTTTAGAGGCAGTAGCATTCCATTTCTAGATATTATGTTATTAAGTAGTCGTAGTATTTTATAGTGGATATTATATTTATGCTGGAGATTTAATATTGAAGCGGAGTTTCATATGGCTGTTATAGGATACCATGTGAAAACTATAATCATTATTAATATATTTTTATTTTTTTGTTACATACATATATATATATATTTGAATTAATATGAGAAGATGAACAAGAAAAGAAAAAAAAAAGAACAAAAAGAGAAAAATAATTTAGGAAAAAAAATGTTAAAAGGAAAAAAAAGTGTTAAAAGAAAAAAAAAATTAAAAGGAAAAAATGTTAAAAAAAAAAAAAAATTAATCTATTTTTATGTGTATTGCATGTTAAGATTTTTAAGATGTAAATATGTTTATATCAAAAATTGTCCATTAAGGAAAAAACAAAGTAAGCCGTGTAATTAGCAACCCAATTAAGTTGGGCAGCACCACTTGTTCAATAAAGTGAAACCCTCTCTAAGGATCTAATGTTCCTTTTTCATTACAAATAGTTGGTATTAGTTCGTTTAAGCGCTATTCTTTAACTATCGATAGCCCACTTCGTTAAAGCAATGTGGCTTCTTTACGAAATATAAATTATATAGGCAGACCCTTTATTCAGCACCGTAATGCATCTTTCTCTTGAGCACGGTGTTAT
The DNA here is from genome assembly GCA_023052935.1 of Piezodorus guildinii. Classification (NCBI taxonomy): domain Eukaryota; kingdom Metazoa; phylum Arthropoda; class Insecta; order Hemiptera; family Pentatomidae; genus Piezodorus; species Piezodorus guildinii. The sequence goes on from CM041295.1 coordinate 58,359,977, forward strand.
TAAAAATGTTATCAGTCAATCTTTAATTTGAAAATTAATGAGAGTAGACTAATATTCACTCATGCAGCTGATAAAAAAAAGCTTGTCATGATGTAAAATGGATCTAATAAAGTACTAAGTATCATTCAACCTCAAACCAACAAATACGAAACAAAACTTGGACAGTGAAATTTGATTAGAGCTCAGTTAGTCCGAGAACAGAACCGAAAATGAAATATCTTCCATAAAGTGAATGATGTTATTAATGTAATGGCATTAAATTGTAATATAAAGTTGAAAAAGTCAAGTTTGTTGAAACGGTATGGCATAACTTAACAGCCTAATTTTAAATATTTGCTGAATATTGCTCTAAGAATTGCTTATATTTGACATCTTAACTAATTTTAATTTTTTTTTTTTTTTTAAGGATGTACCAGAAAATGGAAGTGATATGACGCATTTCAACTCGATTCACGAAGCAGCTGCCATGAGCGGTGGAGATCTACGTTACCAAGAAAAGACACTGTTCAAATTTTTTCGGCATAAGTGGCAAGCCGAATGGGACCCATGTAATGAAAACGGAAAGCAGCATAAAGCAATGGCCACCATACATCACTATGTCGCTCTCTTCGGAATATTCAAAATTGCTAGAGTCTGTATAACCGCTAATCAGGTAAACAAGAAATCAAACCAAAATTGAAAATTATGAGCAATGAATGACTCTGAACGAACCGTAGCTGAAAACCTAGATAAATGCAAATACAAAAAACTGTATTATACCAATAATTTTTTAACAATAGCCATTTAAAACGGAGATTGTCACTTTCAATAATACTATCGCTGAAGATCGTCATTAATGATACAATATATTAATATAGGTTAAATTTTCCGATTTGGAAGTAAAATAGTCATAATTATCAAATGACATGGAAAAACATTTTGCAAAAAAAAAAAAAAGTTAATAAATCAAAAACTGTGGAATGGTATTATTTTTTACTTTCACTTACCTATATATAAAATAAAGAGCAAGGGAAAGCACTGCGATCGTGAAAATTTTCGAATTCCAGTTTTCGACGGAAATACACGTTTTAGCGTCCCCTGAGTCCAACTGACCAAGTCCCAAAAAATATCTGTTTTTGTCACACTTGTCTTCCGTAGGGCGACGTGCATCACTTGTTTTTTAAAAAATATGTTTATTTTATTTTTTCTTAGCATTATATGTTGTAGGAATTATTAAGCATAAGGGTTTATTTATTAAATATTTTATAACTTTCAACATCCCCCCTCAAAAGACACTTATTGGTCAATTTCACTTGATTACTCTTCTTTGAGAATTTTATTTAGCTGTGCGTGATTTCTTGTCATATTTTTATTCCCATATTATGATATAAGAATATAATATATAATAATAATAATAATATAAGAATCATTTTAAATAATAAATAATAATATAGGGATCTTTTTTTTTAAGTAATTCCATAATTACTTAAAAAAAAAGATCCAGTGCCTGAATTTATAAAGTATGGAGGCGAAGAAATAACAAAGACACTCCAAGTGCTGTTTCAAAAGATATGGGATGAGAAGAAAATACCCCGAGATTGGGAGTACAATATTATTGTACCTATTCATAAAAAAGAATCTCAAACCCAATGTGAAAACTATCGGCTTATATGTCTCTCACCAGTTGTGTATAAAATATATACCAGAATTTTGGTACAAAGGCTGAGGAAATTCATAGAGGAAGGCCTGAAAGAAGAACAGGCAGCGTTCAGACCCGGTAGACATACACAAGACCATATATTCTCCCTCAAAATGATAATTTAAAAGACATGGGAAGTAGGGAAGGATATTTATTTGGCCTTTATAGACCTCAAAGCTGCATTCGATTAGTGCCAAGGGATGAATAATGGGCAGCTTTGCAGTATAAAAATGTTCTCTCGAACTTTATTGCAGCTATGCAGTCCATTTATCAGAGTCCAAACGCAGTAATACGCCTAAATGGAAAAGAATCCCAGCCTTTCTATTTCCACCTTGGGGTCAAACAGGGGGGCGGGCCGCCTTAGTTCTTTGCTATTTATAACCTTCATGGACGAAACATTAAAAATGTGTAAGAGGAGGACTACACGAACCCTGATTGGGTATAGAAAATTGATGCCTGTTTCAGCCCAAGCCATGATTTTCGCTGATGATATAGTTCTAGTAGCAAATTCACAGGAGAACCTACAGCAAGCAGTTAATGAGTGGAGAGAAGAACTATATAGAAAGGGAATGGCTATAAATGCACAGAAAAGCAAAATCATGAAAGTAGGGCGAGACTAAACAAACGTGAATGTGACCTGCAATGGTGAATTGATCGAAACTGTAAACACATACGAGTATTTGGGCACAACCGTAAGCAATGATGGAAGGATAGAACATGAAATAAATAGCCGGATTAGAAAGGCCAACCTCGCATACTATCAAATCAGTAACATAATTGGAACAAAAGAAATAACTAATGCTACCAAATTAGTCCTTTATAAAACAATTTTCCTTCGTATCCTGCTGTATGGACCAGAGCACTGGACAGGCCCAAAGCAAGTTATAAATAGAATGACGGTCTCAGAAATGAGATTCCTGCGAAGGATAGTTCGAAAAACAAGAAGGGACTGAAAACGAAGTCATCAGGGCAGAATTGAACGTGGTGGCACTGAAGGAGACAATAGAAGAACGCCAACTGCGCTGGTTTGGGCACGTGTGCAGACTCCCAGAAGCAGAAGAGTGAAATGGTTCATGGAAGCCAAACCAATAGGAAAGAGAATGGTTGGCAGACCCAGAACTACGTATATGCAGTACCTGGAGGTACTCGGACGAAAGAGAGGCAAATCAGTTACCCCAATGAAAAATATGGCAATTCAAAGAGAGGATTGGAAGCGATGGACTGAGGCTGGTGCTCCACGCTGAAAGGAACTAAGGAGCGTGTGAAAGATGAAGGGTTTCATATAACGACTTGGTGATTTTTTAAGAATTTACAAAAAAATGTCAAAACAATTAAAATTATTTTAAATATATCAATACATACACAACAAAATAAAGTGCCAAATTTTAGTTTTTACCGACAAAGTTTCAAAACCGTAAATTTATTTCTACGTTTTTGATAAAGGAGAACGCATTGTTGGCTATAAAAATGTCTTAAATTATTTTATATGTCAATGTTTTTCTGGTCTTTCCATTTAAGAAATTTTTATTTGTTGTAAACCACTGCTCTTGATTAACTTATTTTCTAAATAATAATTTTGTGAATGATCAATAAGTATTAAAACTTAATTAATTGTTGGCAGATAGGGCCAGGTTTTGTAGTTTTGACAGTGAACGCTGCTGGACTTGGTACCGTCATTCTTCTCCAGGTGATAACTCCAGTAGAACCTTTACTCCAGAAAGTGATACACACGGTGTATTCTCCAGCATATTTAATGCCATTTACTCGATTTTTCTTCCTATCTGAAGGTTACATGGTGAGTTCAATAATGTCAAAAACAATTTATCAGGTAAACCGGTTGAAAAAAATAACCGACTTTTTCTCACAATTGTTATTGATGTATAATTGAAATTATAACTCCTGTACAATAACTCATGTGAGTAAAATTTAGAAATACAAAAAAAAAACTATTTAAATAATTCAAGAAGGTTCGATTCTAGATCGAATGAATAGCCATTTATTGGGTTGTAAAATAAGTTCCTTCCTGGTGATTTCGATACAACACTTCAGATTTTTGTTAATATTTTTGATCAATTATACTTGAATTTGGTCATCATCAGCAGTTGAAGAACTGCGTCTTACAAGTCAAAGTTCCGGTTCTGAACCAAGCAAACCACTTACGGACGGCTTTCTCCTAAGACATAATCGCCATACGCACTGCAAATTTTGTTAACCGTCTGTGCAGCGGATTTTCTTTTTCGGTAATAAAATATTATTAAAAGACGAAAGTGAATTTTTTCCTCTGCCATTTTGAGCTAGCAAAAGATAAGGTGGTTGAAACTGGTGCATAAAAGCACCTTTACTATTCCTTCTTTAGAATATGTAAACATTGTTGACCAAGTAAACATGATTTTTTAAACACAGAGAGAATTAACTTGAAATATTGAAAAACGCCACCAACTTATCTTACAACCCAATACTTATTATGTACATTAATTAGCATGTATTAACTATAATAATTTTAGTTCAAGAGTATTAATAATTTTAAAATTAAAACGTAGTCTTAAAAAAAAAAATTCTATTTAAAATAAGATCGACAATCTTACAGAATTGGAGGGTTTGATGAAAAAAATAGGTAGCTCCAATTTTATTTGTTTTTTGTTTTGGGGGGGGGAGGGGAGAAGAGATGAATGAAACGTTTAAATTTGAGATTTGTTTGATTTTTTTTTTTTCAATTTAATTCTCTAGGTCTTTTTTATATGATGTGCTAAATATTAAAGCTAGATCTATTCTCTTACACCAAACGATAGAGATTTATCATTATTATTATTGTGGGAATTACCTCTTTTTGTATCACACCCTTCAATTGTTTGTACAGCGCATCGTTAATCGTTCTGCAAACATGAGGATTGGTTGTTCAGAAAACAGATTTAGGATTCAATATGAAGAATTATTTCTTCAAACTATAATGATAACTAAAACTCAAAATCAGTCTGCAAAATTTATTGTTTGGATATTATTATAAGTGTACGAAAGCATAAAGTATCTTAAATACCAGTAATTAAATAAAATTTAAGGTACCACCTATTTAAAAAAAAGGATATGATAACTTAAATGTGATTCAGTGAATACGCACGTTATGTCAAAAGGCGATCAATTTCTAATGAAAACACTCCAGAATAGTATAAAACGTAATCTAAAAAACAAATTTATAATATCTTGATTCAAGAAATTATATTTTTATTTGATATCTACTTTGTCAATTTGTATTTCTTTAGCATTTCTCATTTATTTTATTTAAGATGCTTGGTTGAAAATGAGACTGTTATTGTTACTGAAGCTCAAACTTGGCACAACTGCTCATTGAAATGTATGCAGAAATGATGTTAGTGCTAAATATAGGAGCTAGTCTTCTATTTAGTCAAGTAGAAGAACCTTATCGATCTTAAACTCTTAGACCGTTTTAGTTCGCCAGCAATAGCTATTCCAGTCCAGTGCATTTAGGAGAACCAACCCATTTTTGGGTTAGAGATGTATATTTATCTGAGTATTTTGATGTATGAAAAATACCAAAAACGAATATATATATTTTTTTTTTATAAGAATAAAATCCAATAGAGAAAAGCAGCTGTATATCAGAAAATAACCAACAAAATATATAATCAACATACGGAAAAAATAAAGATTTATTTACCAATTGTCATATCGTTAGTTTATTTTTTATGAATGCTTACTGCTGTACAATAATTTTGTAATAAATTCATTATTACTTCAATTTATATCATCAGCTTTCACAAATACAACTTGCTATGTTATCATTTATTTTTTACTCCTTTTTATTCAGTGCTTAGTATCTCCATGAAACGCACTTTGTCGGGACCAATCGTAGCTCTGGTTGATTTGTTTATGATAGATTATGCATTTTAACGTCATTTTGTTCCTATTTAAATTCACTTTCAATGGTAGGATTAGCAGATTTTAGTTTATTATGAAGTCTTATATATTTGAGTTAAATTCCTTTATTGATGATTGTTATTAGATAAGTTTTTAAGAAAACGTTTATATCACGGGTTGGTGATTTTTTTTTTTTTTGGAGTTTTCAAAAATATACATGAAAATTAATATTTCAATACATACATAAAAAAATGAAGTGTATATTTCTTTCAAATTTTTGTTTGTTTTGTTAGTTATACATACAACAATTTATACGCTTTTGACAAAGCGTGATGCGTAGTTGGCTAAGAATATTTTTTTCAATGTTGTCATGTAATATTAGTTTTCATGTAGGATATTTTTGTTTTATACTATTTATAGGGTATTTTTATTAAACCCATATATATGTACGTATGTGTGCGTGTGCATGTGTAAATTTGTGATTTAATAATGATAATTAGGACCAGGTCGTAGCTATTTTCTCCGAACAAAAATGCGTTTAGAACCACTGTGGAGCGGTCTGGTTAAGTGGAAATCGCATTGAGCTAGTTTTCTAGGTTCCAGGTTCGAATCCGGGCCAGTTGCAGATCTTATTTGTTTCTTGTTATTGGATATGGAGAGTCTCCTGCGGCTCAAGCAACCTCCAAAATTAGGGGGGAACTCTGACTGCTAAGCATGATATCGCCCCTCCTTGAACAGCCGTTGGCCTAGAAACAGTATTCATGTCTATATGTACTGAACCCACGAAGGATTTGGTAGAGTCTATAGAGGTACGGGTTTTTTGTTTTTGTTTTCGTTTATCTGAGATATATACCAGAAAAACCCAGGAAAACATTATAGTTTAACTCTTCCACTTCCAAACATCGACTTAAAAGATGTACTTAATATACGAACTTAGTTACTGGAGTGCTGCCATTGGGTAGCCCTTCTTCAAGTCTGTTTCACGCCATTTATCTTTTGTCACATTTACTTGTACTTTGAAGTACAGTTGTAAATTTCAATAAATGATGTTTAAAAAAATATATGACCTTGATTGGCCGAATTAGCCTTACCCTCTCTACTAGTATATATTCTACTTTACATCAATTGATGTTTTTTTTTAATCTAGGTTTACACTGATATGCTTATTATATGTGTTAAAAGTGTATTTAATTTGAGTGTCCATAAAGACATTAAAGTTCCATAGGCAACTGAATTAGCTCGAACCAGGTATCAATCATTCCATGAAAAATTCCATTTCTTCTCTAACCCACTAGTTTCTATTCTATCATCCTCTTCGATTCCTGATAATCCTCCGAGGAATCTGAAAAGAAGATCGCCCCGAGACCTTCTAGTTTAGAATATTTTTAGAGTGCTACCAATAGCTAGTGTTTACTAGTGTCCATCAAATTTACTAGATGTATTTTAATACAGTTGCAAATATCAAAAAATATGTTTAAAAAACAAAACAAATTTTTTTTAGTGTAGTTATATTAAAAAACGTATTTATTTATTAATTACTTTGGCATAAACTAATAATGTGATTATTGTCATAGTTCGAAAGGGATATAATGGTCTGGAATAACAAAGTCTACTTCGACCAACCAATATACACGCGAGAGGACAAAGCAATTGCCAGGTTTCGACGCTGGTATCAGCAGTTTTATACGGAACACAGTAAAACATATGCTATAGCAAAAGAAGGATTGGATTGGTGATGAAAAAAATAATAATAAATGAAAAAGGAATTATATTGTTACCTAGATGATAGGTGGTTGGCTATAATGTAAATGTGATGTATTCTTTCTACAAGTAAGGAAAATAAAAATATTTTGTATATTATAGCATTTGTTTTTTATTAGGCATTTCCCTGTTTTAATTAGATTATTCCCTATTTATCGTCAGAAAATACATTTTATTTAATTACTTTTTACTTTCGCTTACCTATATACGAAATATATAGTAAGGGGAAGTATTTTGCGTTAAAATTTCTGAATTCCAGTTCTTAACGGAAACACATATATTGGGTTGATGCAAAATTAATGCAGGTTTCCTCTATTGCAACATCTTAATTCCAATTGTGTAAACAAAGCTAATCCTAACATTGATCATTATTATACCAAAACAAACCTTATCTAATACCCTCTCTTTCACCATGAATTTGTTTAGTAAAATCGTTTTGTTCAGTGTGTTCAAAGGTCTTGAATCGAAAATGTCAAAGTGCGATTTTCGTCAAATTTATTTTTACGAATTTAAATTAGGGCGCAGCGCTGCGCAAACGGCTCGTAATATTAATGAAGTGTGGGGTCAGGAGGCTATTAATGAGTGCACGGTGCAGCGTTGGTTCCAGAAGTTTCGCAGAGGAGATTTCGACCTCGAAGACAAGGAAGGTCGGGGCCGTCATCTTGCTCTGGACAACGACCAGCTGAGGTCAAAAGTGGAAGAAGACCCAACCAAAACCACACGAGAAATGGCGGCGGAACTCGGAACTCAAAAATTACAACGTCTTTGCCCAGCATTGATGAATCGGAAGGGGCCGATCCTGCTCCACGATAACGCCAGACCACACGTTGCACAACCAACGCTTCGACGACTGCACGAGTTGGGCTACGAAGTTCTCCAACATCCGCCTTATTCACCTGACCTCTCTCCTACAGACTTCCACTTTTTCAGGCATCTGGACAACTTTTTGAGGGAGAAAAATTTTCAAAACCAGGACGACATTGAAAATTCTTTTCGTGATTTCATTGAGTCCAGGGATTCGGATTTTTTTTCTGGTGAAATAAGAACGCTTGTTGAACGTTGGCAAAAGTGCATTGATTCAGATGAAAATTATTTTGATTAAATATATATGGTTAAAGTAAAGATATGGCGTATTTACAATACCTACTAAAAACCTGCATTAATTTTGCATCAACCCAATAAATAATAAAATTGAGGCATATAAGAAAATGATACAGAGGTACACTAGGCACACTAATGCTCAATATAGAGAAACGAGAAGAGCAAAAAAAAAATTCACCAATGAAAGATAAGGGAATGGGTGAGTGAATAAGCAGATGAAAGACAGAGAACCTTAAAAACACAAACGAAATGCGACTCTTCTTTCGTGGAGTGAATGAGGGAAAATCCCTTCCTAAGCCCAAAAATGGCCTGCTGTAAAAATGAGGATGAAACCCTCCTTAGCCACAGAGAAAAGGTCCTCACGAGATGAGTTAGATATTTAAAAATAAAAATTTGAGCATAACAGAACCTATACCAGAACAGATTGAGTCGGACCCAGTAGGGGATATAGAATATATAAAGAAATATCCGGGGGTAAGGATAAGCTTGAAGAAGCTATTAAGAAACTCAAAAATAACAAGACATCTGGAGTGCATAACATTAATTTTTGAGGTATGGAGGAGAAGGAATCAAGAGATCGCTGCACAATTTCATCCTTGACATATGGAAAAAAAAACGGATGCCTATATAATGGTGCAAGGCCCCAAGTAATGTGCCGTAAAAGGGGAGACAAGACGGATTGTGAAAATTACCGAGTAATTTCTCTCCTCTCCTGTGCATATAAAGTTCTGTCGAACATTCTGTGTGCCCGGCTATCCCCATAAGGGAGAGAGAACTCGGCAACTACTAAGCAGGCTTCAGAAAGGGACGGTCATCGATAGACCATATATTCTCACTTAGGCAAAAATTGGAGGAGTCGCAGAGTATAAAGTGGTCGCACACCACCTCTTCGTAGACTTAAAGCCGCCAATGATAATGTGGATTGAAGGGAACTCTATCAAGACCTAGAAGAGATGAGTATACCCAAGGAGCTTACCCGTCTTGTCAAAATGACAATGAAAGGATCAAAGTGCGCGGTGAAAATTCAATCCGACCTCTCGGAGGAGTTCAGCATCAGCAAAGGAGTAAGACAGAGTGACACCCTTGCCTGTCTACTTTTCAATCTTGCCGAAAAAAAGCTTGAATTCCGGAATTCGTGAATACAGGTTGGAGGGACTCTGTTCTGCAAGCTTGTCCAAATTCTGAACTATGGGGATGATATCGACATCAAAGCTAGATCTAAAATGGTGTTGGTGGATGCATTCCTTTCGCTTGAAGAGGCAGCCAAGAAACTTGGCCTTTCTAGCAATGTAAGCAAGACCAAGAACTTGCGAGTAGGAGGTATTGAAGGAAATGAAGAATACTTTGAAGCTGGTCCATTCAGGTTTGAATGTGTTGATAGTTTTGTTTACCTAGGAACAGAAATCAACAGAAAAAACGACATCTCCCTAGAGATCAGTTGGAGAATTAAAGCTGCCAACAGATGCTACCATAGCCTGAGGAGGCAGTTTATGAGTAAGTTCCTCAAAAATGAGACAAAAGTTATGCTCTATAGAACACTCATCCGACCATTTAATTTATGGCTCAGGGGCTTGGGCTATAACTAAGGCAGATGAGAAAAGACTCGTAGTTTTTGAGAGGAGAATCCTACGGAAAAGCCATGGACCCATGAAGGTAGGTGAAATATGGAGAAGGCGAAGTAACCAGGAGTTGTATAATCTATACAACGGTCCGGATATGGTTAATGTAACCAAGCTTGGAAGGCTAAGATGGGCAGGCCACGTCGCAAGAATGAATAATACGCTCATACCAGAAAGGACTTTCAGAGAAGAAATGCATGGGACAAGAAGAGTGAGCAGACCTAGAGTGAAGTGGATAAATGCTGTTGCTGAAGATGCAAGAGCCTTACCCATCACTCGGAATTAGAGAGAAGCAGCGCAGGATAGAGCCAACTGGCGGATACTATTAGAGGCGGCCCAGACTAGGTGACGAGTTGTAGCGCCAGGCGAGTATAAATACGAAAAGAAATACACGTATTAGGGTCCTCTTTATCTAAATACCTAAGACCCGCAAAATGGTCTCTCTGTATGTGGTAAGTCTAGCTCGGAAACGATAAGTTTTATAAAACTGAAATTTCATAGTTTTTCCGAGCATGTATCCCTCAGACATAACAGTAGTTTTTTTCACAGAATCCGACGAAGAACCACTTTATACCATGCATGATGCACCGTTTTACGATTTTCCCAAGAATTCAATAACAAATTGAAGGAGAAAACAGCAGACATAGTTTTCTAGGTTAATTTTTTTTTAATATACGAAGTTGTATTTATGGAAAGGGACAAGAAGCGGATAAAATTTATATATATATATATATATATATATATATATATATATATATATATATATAATGACCTATATTATTTAAATATGGAAATTTAAAAAAAATAATATTTATGAAGCTGAAGCAGTCATGGACCTCGGAAACGTCAAGAAATATTCATTAATATATTTATGTAAAATAATAAAAAATAAATTTATAAAGAAGAGACAGTTCTAATAAAATATATAAATTAGTAATTGGTGTATATATCAATATCTATTGCTGCATTATTTAATATAAAACGTGTGTTTTCTTTGAAACTCAATGTTGCTCTTTGATAAGTATTTTGCATCTTTTTTCGATTTTCTCAAAAACGGCCCATCGATTATGATTGAACAAGCTAAATCAATGCAAAATTTAATGGGCTTTAATACCATGTAGGTTTAATTCTAATTGAAATATTCTTACAGGGCTTAAATGCAATATTTAAAAAAAAAAAAAAACATTCCATATTGTTAACATTAATAAAAAACTGGTAGATATACAAGTTGAACGAATTTCGTTACCAACTAAAACAGACTTATTTTGGGATCACCTGTAGCAGGGTGGCTAGTATAACGGCTTTCTATGCCAAAGGTCACGGGCTCAAAGTTATTTTTGTGGTAATTTTTTTTTTTGAACATAGGAATAGTAATATATGTTTAATATACTGCTATATTATATTATATATACTGTTAGCTAAAAATTTCAGAAAAAATGTTATATTTTAAGTTGTGGTAGGTAACGAATAAACTTAGGTGATTGATGTACATAACAAATTTGTACTGTTGCATTTTTTTAATATAAAATAAATTTTTCCAACGGAAGTTAATGTAATTCTTTAACTTTTTTTTAAATTCTAACTTCATTTAAAAGTTCTTAAATTGATTTTAACAACTGAGGTAAGTAAAAGTCGTGTGTTACGCGCACCAGATTTTTTTTTCTAAATGATTATTAGAAGCCACATCTTAATTTATTATTATTATCCATTTTTACTTTTTATTTATATTATTGTTTATTGGTTTTGTTTATATACTTACGCTTAAGCTCTTTTTTATATATTTTTAATATTATTCTAAACAGGACTTTCCCCAGGATAATAAAAGGGCCCCAGGATAAATAAAATAATTAATTATTAATAAATCAATGTAATACTGAGAGAAGGGCATATTTGGTGGAGGTTGAAGTATTTGGGTATCCTGTAGTGTACTCATCTTGCACTCTATAAATACACTTCTCCCTCACCAGAAGCACAACTCACAAGCTGGATGGTAACCTAAATTTAGAAATGGTTAGCTGGAAAAAATTATTGAATAATGCCTATCATCATGAAAAATCAAATTTAGTAATAAATTTTTGGTTTATTGCAACTGATTAATCCCAGGTTGAAAAGGACCGACATCAATCACGTTTTGTTTTTTAATTTAATTTTGTTTTCCAAGAGGATAAAACTCGTTTCATGTGATGAATATATACAAATCACTTCTCCAATGTACATTTTCATTTATGTATATTACAATTTACTGCAGTTTAAATGTAGGTACCTACCAAACATAAATATAATATGATGCTAAAACCTATTTCTATTTACCAACCTACACTTTCTTCTATTTTTTTAAAACTATGTCGTGCATAATATAAAGCAAAATAAAGAATATTTCAGAATATGTTGATTGAAACCTATCAAAGAAGTACTTTCAGACCTAATTTGAATATTCAATTGAATTCTTAGAGATGCTACATTTTGCTAGCTACAATATGGTTGATGTTGCAAATATCGTTATTCAAAGTAAAACCACGGCATTAGTCACTGCAGGATGTTTTAAATTGGACGTATTAAGCAAATATTTCTCGCAAGCTCTAGGACGCGTGTACAGGAAAATCGATAAAAACAATTTTTTTTAAAGAATCGTACCGACCATATTTGAAATTTAGAGAAGATTTTAGACTTAAACTTCAATGCTCTGCATCTTTCATTCTATAACTTTTTTCGATTTGGATAGTTGTTCCAAAGTTACAACTGTCTCTTAATGGACCAAATTGGGTTTTTCAACAAAAATGGAAAAATTTGCCTATTTCTAACGAACGATTGCAGCAATATCATTGAACTAAATTCAATAATTAAGGTTACTTTAAGAAAGAAAATTTAATGTTCTTTCACTTTGGAAAGAGAGATATTTTCGAGTTAAAGGTGAAAAACTAAAGAAAGTGACAAATTTCGAGGTTTTTTGGCTCCAAAAACATAGGATTACTATTATTTATTTATTACCATTAAGAGGTATTAAAACGATTTCCAGCTTTGTCTGAATTAATTCCTACAGACCGGTCGTGTCCATAAAATTTGCATGACCTATGCTATAATTTTTTAATGAAATAAATAAAAAAAAAAAAAAGTTTCTTACCTCTTGGTTAGTAGTTTTAACTACTACCAGAATTAAAAAAATTAATTATCTCTAATTTTAAGCATTTTTCTATTATAAACTATTAACATTGAGAGATTACATACAGTGAAACAATTTTCACGGAAAACAGCGGTGACACAATTCTACAGTAGTGATAATTTTTAAAATTAATATTATAATTCATTTTGCGAGAGAACTTAACCTTCTATATATATATATAATTATATTTGTCATCGATTTTTGTGTTCTTTTCTTTAATTGTCAATATATAATATTATTTTTTTGTGTAATCAGCATTTTGTAAAAATATGTGGTTATGTTTAATTATGGTAAAAAAAAATTTATTGAATGAAGCAATTTCTATTACCACCACTGAATTTTTTGCATTACCACTATCCAAGAGAATATCGGCATTACATTAAGTATTTTACACGTTTAATGATAAAATAAAAAATTTATTTTCACATAAAGAAAAATAAAAAAAAAAAAATGTATATATATACATAGAGAGAGAGAGAGAGAGAGAGATAAGAAGAAGAAAAAAACTTTATTCTGGGATTAAGTCCACCTAGACATAACATGAAATTTAACACCATAAAATATTCACATCTGTAACATAAAATATTCATGATAAAATATTCATGATACAAAATTAATTAATAACATAAAATATTCATGATACAAAATTAATGAGGAAAAAAAAGAAGAAGAAAATAAATTTTAAAAAATAATTATAAGAAATAAATACATTTGGTGACAATATAATTAGCTAATATTTAACGCTTTTGATTAAACTAAAAGAAAATGCACAAAAAATAAAAGAAATACGGTCATTTCAACTTACTTAAACACTTTAAACACTCACTGAAACAGAAGGTATTTGAAAGTGGAGAGAGAGGTTGCTCAACTGATATTTGTTGGGAAAGGTTCCTCCCCCCAACAAAAAAAAAATAAATAAATAAATAAATTGAAAAAATATTTTAAAAAAATAAATAGAACAAATAAAATAAAAATGTATATATATATTATATATATATATATATATATATATATATATATATTGTACATTCTAAGGCTGGTGCAGAATGATAAATGGGACAAACAAAAATAAAAGATAAAATAAGGCATTAGGATAAAAACTGTGTCCCTAAATATTTGACTGGCAAGTTTTTCAACCTCCTCAAGAATTTTAGTAAGCAGGTCAGACTGCGGAAAATATGTTGAATCATTTTATCAAAAGAGTTTCTAATAGTTAAAACAATTATGGGTATTATATTTTGGTTGGAATAGTAAAGAAAGTTGTATTAGGAAAATACGGTTCGAATTACTGGACAATATGATACTGATAATGTAATCGTGATTGACAAAACTTGAAATTAAAAAAATAATGTTATAGTGATGATAACGGTAAGAGATCGTGAAGCCAGCGAGCATTTTACCATACTGAACCATCGGTACATTTCACCATTAGGAAGAGGCAAATAAAGCTCAACGAGAATGATTACCAAACTAGTAAAACGAGGAGTGGATAGTGACGTGAACAAAAGAACCTAATATAAATAAGGTTCAGTTCGAAACCAAGCTATGGGATCAAGATTTGGTACCGGACCGCACCACAAATGGCCGTAGTAATAATAATAAAAAGCTTAGCTAACCCTAAGGTTCGGTGCCGATATTACCAAATATTCTATATAGTCTACAATGATTCGCCCAATGATCACCGTCCAAGCCCGAGCTCTCAAGATCAGACTTAACACAATACTCCCACCGATGCCCCCGCCCAACTTTCGGAGACCTACCAGTCGGATCAGCGCAGAGCAACTTTTTTGGAATTCGTTCCTCACTGAGCCCAACAACTTATATCACGCATTTCCCACCTTTAACCACTACTTTATTTCCCCATAGATTTAAGTACAAATCTATACACAGTCCAAGATCACGGGTTCGAACCCGGCAGATGTCACTAGAATTTTTTAAAGTAGAGTAAAAAAACACTTGGGTATGCCGTCTTTCGGAGGGGGCGTGAAATCATGGTCTCTGTGCTATGTAAGGTACTCGTTAAAGATCCCTATCCTAAACCTAGATAGACAAAAATTTAAATCTAGCTCTCTATATCATCGTCCAATTAGCCACAGTAGCATAAAGTGACGTTAAATGAATAAATGTAAGGTCCTACAGTTTTATCTAATAACATGTGATTCTACTATTTTTAGAATGGTATTTCCATGATTCTCGTTTACAGTTGGATTCTAGTTCATTGTTATTGACTTCTTCCTCAAGAAACTTCTTGTGAATTCCGGTAATCGTGGACCAGATATCTGAATAAAGTACGTTTTCAACAAAGTTATTAGCAAAAGCAGAAACATGGATCCTGATGGCCCCCTAACCGTCCTCGGCAATCGCCTTGTGGACAAGGTCCATTTCGACAGTTATGACAGAGCTGTCGTTGGCAATGGTTTATTTATGAGATCCCAATGGGGATCTGGTCAATGGAGGTGAGGAGTGGTCCCTTCTGGGCGTGGTTTGTCTGAAACCGATCTTAAAATAACGGCGTCGGGGTGAGGCGTTGCCAGTTGCTAGTCGCAAGCCGAGGTGCACAGACCGAACGAAGATGGTATACGAATCTGACTTCTACACGGTGAGGAGGCCATACAGCCGCCCGACCATCACATCCTACTCAGTGACGGTAAGGCCCTACCTCATCCACCAAGGGCCCTAATACCACTAACTGCTAGCCCCTTCGCTCTAAGTACTCCCCCAACGTCACTTCGACGACTGCTCATTCTACCAATTTTTTTTAGGGTATTCACGTTCGGAAAAGAACCTTATGTATAAAGCTTGTATGTCAGTTGCCAACACATACTGTGAATAATTCAAAGGAAAGGTGACAGCTCATTTGAGAATTTGTAGCAAAATTTCCGGATATTAAAAAATATTATTTTGAAATATTCTTCAATTGAGAGTATCGACTAAAGTAATACTTAGTGCAAAAGTTGTAAGAAAATTCATAACTGCACAACTTTTCCTAATTTCTATATCACATTATTATTTTTATAGTTTTATCTAAACAATTAATATTACAAATTTTGTAAAATTTACGAAAATATCAAAAGTAAAAAATTAAAATGCTAAATATCAGTTCATATCTAGTTGGCAATGTCATTTTATAACATATGAATGTAAATAACAAAAAAAAAAAAAACAATAAAATTTACATAGTAATGTGATATTTTCTGATGAAATTGTGGGCTACTATATTTTTATCAGAATAACAATATTACAAGATATTCTTGAATTATTCACTCCAGTCAATGACAATACATAAAAGCAGTATGCCGTACTAATATTGACATGATTAACTAATTTAAAACTATAATGACATGGTCATTTTTTAAATGTGAATAACGAAAGCGATTTATAACCATTTGTATGCTTTATGATTTAAACTTTTGTATTTTTTTTTTCATGTGGCTTTATTGTTACTACAAGAATGTCAATTATTTGATTGAATAATATCATTTCATAAGAATCAATCGAAATACACAAGTATGGACTAATTATCGTATTTTTTTTTAACATGTCCATAACTACATTGGTTAAGACACTCGAAATTACATATTAATGATTTTCTAATTATTATTTTGGCCATTCCATGATTAGCCAAATACATCCATTCTAGTATACATAGTAAATTTCTCGACTCGAAGAATAAGAAAAACTTTTCAACAATTGCTTTGCTTAGTGCATATAAATAAACTTTGGGTAAAATAGCTGCTGTTATAAACAATTCTCACAAAACAGACCATCGACTAATTTTAGTAGTTTAAACATCCAAGTTTGCGCAATATATGACGTCAATGTGACGCTCGAAAGTCTAGATATCCGACGATAGACGGATTATTTACAAAATATAATTATATCGTATCATTAGTTACATTTTGTAAAGTCTTTTTAGTTATTCATTATTACAGTTATTTTTATTTTATACCAACTTTATATGAAAACATGTATTACTGTGTTTCATGGTGTCGTAAAATTGTATAAACATATCAAGTTTTATTTGAAAAAAATTATTGTTTAGAATAGATTTAAGTAAATATGTTTAATAATTACAAAAAAATAATGTTCTCATTAATTTACATATAATTTATCATTTCCTGATAGGGATAATTGTCAAAGAATATTGTCACATCGCAATATCCCTCTCGAGTAAGGTTAACGTTGTGGTCACCAAGTAATCAAATATGGCTGATTCCATGGAGTATATCAAATTCGATATTCAGAGATATTATTTTTTGATGCAAATAAATTAAAATATAATAAAAAAATTCAAAAATCTATAATATTTCCTTAGATGTGAACAAATGACTCCATTAAGTATTTAAAATGAGGAATTTTATGGCACTTTTAAGATCAGCCTATTCATCATAAAAACATATTTGTTAAAACCTCATTAGTACAAGATGAAAAATACATTTAAATGCATACCCAAATATGTACGTAGACTTAATGTGCTTCTAACTTCTAGGAGTAGGGCAATAATTTATTCAGGTTTGAATGTAAAATACGGAAATATTATATTTTTGAAAAAAATCTAAAACTTTTTAGCATTTTGCGATTTTAACCAACTTGTAAAAATTTAATTTATATCAAGTTACGCTGGGATGAGGGTGGTGAAATTTCAAACGTTAGACCGATATATATATATATATTATATATATATATATATATATATATATATATATATATATATATATATATATATATAAACTCTAATCCTTTAATATTTATTATAAAATCAAGACTTTTTTTTTTGCGGGAATCAAATTTTCGATTATACCTATGTCAAACCAGTCAGGTAATGATTACTTTTTTTTTTAATTAACTGTATTATATTTTATATCTCATGTTATTATTTGAATTAAAGCAGACGTCTATAATGTTAACATTGACCTGTTAACTAGTCATGGACGTCAGGTAAATTGGCAATGCAACGTTGGAGTTATAAATGACAGCTCTAGATCCAACAATTACCCAATAACATAAAAATGGACCATGAATCATTTCCTTATTTTTATTTCTATTGCTCAAATGGACTATTTTTATACATATTATTCTCAGTCGACTGACTAACTGAAGTCTCTAATTTATTTATATAACTTTCTTACTGATTCCGTTGTTGATTAAAATACATAATGTTACAGGAATATCCTCAACGTACAGCAACGTACAAATAACTAAAATTATTAGGTATGATAGTTACATAAACATAGTTTATACAGTTCTGAAAATCTCATATTATATTATATTATTTACGTTTTTATTATATATAACATTTTATTATATGATTATAGTTTCATTGTAAATAATCATCATTAATAGAGTTATTTTCCCCTTTTCCGATGAGTTCGTCTCAATACGCACTTAAACATAATAGTTTAAAAATAGTAATTATGAGCATTCGTTTTCATTTTATATGAATTTAAATAAAGAACATTTGAATAAAAGAAATTTTTTAAAATAAATAAAAGTAATTTATGTTAATGTTTTTTAATAAAACTTGCGGGTAGACTCACTCAAAAAATAAATATAAGTATTTTATTTTATTAAAAAAATAAATATAAGTATTTTATTTTATTAAAAAAATAAATATAAGTATTTTATTTTATTAAAAAAATAAATATAAGTATTTTATTTTATTAAAAAAAAAATATAAGTATTTTATTTTATTAAAAAAATAAATATAAGTATTTTATTTTATTAAAAAAATAAATATAAGTATTTTATTTATTATATAAAAATTATAAATACAAGTATTTTATTTTATTAAAAAAATAAATATAAATTGTAACATATCTGAATAAATACAAAAGAAAAATAAAACAGAGCTAATAAAAAAATAACGGGGGAAGGTTAGGTTAATATATCTTAATATGTGCATGTAAGCGTTGAATCCCAAAACTTTTTTTTATTAGCTTCGTATTTTATTGTAATGTCACATTTTTTTTTTTTTTTTTTTTTTTTTTTTTTTGGTTGAATCGTTATTCAAAATATACTAAATTTAATGTTTTACGAAAATTTTTTTAATCTCATCATATAAAAAGAAAAAACACTGTCAAATGAATGCAAAAACAACTTGGAATATGGATCTGACAGGCTTTAAAATCCTCGTCAATTGTTATGTATTGAACGAAGATATCCGTTTTTTTTAATCTACAAAATAAATTTCTCGTGTTAATGCCTCTATTTCCCTTTTTGGAGATATGGAATAGGAAAATAATCTCTAGCGATATTATTGGCGTTTTTAGTTTTAATTTATTTTCTGCTATTATGCTTCTAACAAAATGAATTTGAAAAGTTAAAAAAAAAGGAACATGTTTGCATTATTTAACATGATTTATCTAAAAAAAAACTATACGATTGTCCGTAGAATGTTAAATAATGTTATGATAATTAAAATTCTAATAAAAAAACAAAATACTACTAAAAGTGCACCATTTTTATTCGACCATTTCTTTCCAAAGCTCCAGTCCATCACATCGCTTGTACTTACGACTCCCAGATGAAAAAATAAAAATGATGATTACATAGCAATCTTATTTTCTGCGAAGTTTGATAGAGCCATTTCGTGGGAACGCTTGGAGCAGCAATAAACCAAAAGAATTCGCTAGTACTTTTCACTCCTGTATTGCGCATCAGTTTTATATATGTATATATATATATATATATATATATATATATATATATATATATATATATAATTTTCGTAATCATATAATATTGATTATTATGCCATAGTATTTAAAAAATATATTTTTCCGTATCATATTGTTTTAAAAACTTTAAGGTACATACAAATTTTATTTTTTATTTTAGTTATGCTTTACCAACTTTTTTTTCTGTTGCGAGTATATAAAAACACGTAAAACATTTACACGCACAAATATATACTTCAACAGATCAAACAGTGATAACACGAATAAATAAATGGCTCTGTGATAATTCATTTTTATTAGCAGGTGATAGTTGGTCTTTTGAAACAGTGAAATGTTTCAACCCTTTTGGCACAGTTTTCCGGCGTATGATATGGAACCCTTCCAAAATATCGTAATTAATTACCGCACATCTTTGGATATTAATCTCTCACAAACACAGTTTTGAATCTGCTTCCAAAGAATCCGTTTCGTCTTTTAATAGTAACCAAACTGTGATGCAACCAAAGATTCTAAGCACAAGCCAAGTGCTTCTATTTGTATCCACTCGTCAAAATTCTGTTGCTTCATATCTATAGGAAAAAAACAAAATAGATCATCTTGGCTATTGAGGTCGTGTATGGTCCAAGTCCTTGATACAAACATCGTCCACGCTTAGGGGCGTTGTTGAGACAAGTCAAGTGTCAAGAATTCCAGAGACCAACAAAAAAATAAAACTGTGAAATTTGATATTTGAGAATCTTCTTCAAACTACGGAAATTGTGATAAAAATTTGACCCATAGGATTTCTAAAATTTTAACCAATAAGATCCAAGCAAAGGAACTACGTTTTTATCAATACCAATTTATTTTCAACTGGTAGGCTAGTAAGGGATCCAAATATTAGTATATTTTATTAAATTAAAGTGTGTGAATTATCTTTTTTTTTCTTCTTTAAATGACGATCTATTTGAAAACACGATGTTCATCTTCACAATATAAATATTTAACTGAAGTGGGTGTGATAATCTCGTATTTCATCACACTAAAAAACTTCTCCTTTTCAACTGACATATGTTTACTTAACGTTGTCAAATAATATTAAAAAATACTATGTACTAGCACTGTGACTTGTTCAACAATTACTCATTCATTATTAATCATATTTCAAAAAATTTAAGATATATGAAGAAAACGTTTTATACATACATATGGAATGTACGACATGGTGAGCGAAAATGTCATTCGATATGGTTCTTTCTAAAGTAGGGTAGAACCCATAAACGTCGTGTTTTAAAATAAAATACGTCACCTGTGGTGTAGTGGCTAGCATGATAGCCATCTATGCCCAAGGTCGCGGGTTAAAACCCGACAGATGCCCTAACCTTTTAAAGGGAGTAATAAAAACACCTTGGTTATGCCATATTTTGGAAAAGAATTAAAATGGTAGTTCCAAGCCTGTGTGATGTAGGGTACTTATTAAAGATCCCTATCATAATTAAATCTGGATAGGCAAAATTGAGGAGCCCCACTGTAGCATTTTCCGATTAGCCACACCATTAGAAAGTGGCGTTAAATGAATATACAAACCACTAACAGAAGACGAAATTAATAATTTACATAAACAAGCAATGATTCAGAATGTGTATTTCAGGTATACTTGTTGAATTAAATATTATGTAGACTTGATTTTGGCAGACAATTTTACTTAAACCACAAAGGTATGACGCATTTAACCTAAGATTATAGTTCAATTGCAATTGTAGAAAAATGAATTTGAATTTTCGCTGTTGCAAAATGGCTAAGTTTAAAACTGTCGGTTAAGCAATAGAGGGCAGTTTACGACCTACCGAAAGTTAAACATAAATATCTAGAACAGAGGCTGAAATCTGTGTCAATGCTGTGTATTTTGGGATGAAAAAAAATGTGGCACCATTCCAAAGGATTCAAAATTTAATATATTTTTTTTTAGTTTTGCAACCTATACGAATATTTTGTGAAGGGTTTTATATGTTTAGACAAGAATGATATTAATGTGCATCTTGATGGATATGGTTTATTCCTTGCGACATTTCACACAACAGATGTTTTTGTTTTTAAATTAGGAACAAGTGGATTCAATGGCTGCCTGACGATAGTAAAGTACTATAGGGTCAGCGATTCAAGAATGAAATCTTGGAATAACTGATTGAATTCACGCAATCATCTTTGTAATTGTGAGCTGGCGTGGGTATTTGGCACGGCGCCCGATCGGTCATGGGCCTTCGATTCTCGATTCCTATGATATTTAGCGAAATCTTCTTAATCAGCAGCTAACCCCAAAGGAAATTTTTACGATTAGCTTCTTTATTTAAAATAAATTACACAAGTTTTTACAGTGCAAGTTGAAGTCACTATCCCACTAAGGCAAGCCAGTGTGCGAGAAATTAGTTCACCTGCGGCAATTCAATAGAATTACAATAATACAGTTAGAAAAAGTAAGCGACTTAGTAACCAAAAAGCAGTAAGGAATACATATATACACGGTATAAAATAAAGACTGATAAATAATAACTTAAACTTTATAGTATTTAAATAATATAAAAACACAATAATAAATCAGTCAAAATAAACAAGTAAATTACGTAGGATAGCATGGAGGACTACTTGTCTATAAAAAAAAAAAAAACCTGTACCCCTACAACCCATGAAGGGTCTTGGGCTCAGTACATATAGAGATTCGTACTGTTTCTAGGCCAACGGCAGTGCAATGAGGTGATTAGGCCTTAATCACGCTCAGCCGCCAGGTTTGTCCCCAATTAATTTGGGTACCCACTTTATAGAGGCTGGGTCTGCCCCAGGAGGGTCTCCATACCCTAGGGTCGCCCCCCGACTGAATTAACAGAATAAATAATATTCTGCCATAGTCGGGATTCGAACCCAGGACCCGGAGCACAGCAGACTAGTGCTACTTTTCTATAACGATAAGTAATTTAAATTTAATAATTCAGCAATTTTTTCCTACCTGAGAGATTTTGTCCATATTTTAACATTATATAAAGTTATAGTAAGTTTCTGGTCTTGTGGAAAACCGGTGGTCAATCTTCCCGACTTGCCCATCCCGTCTAAAATATAGTTTTTTCATAATTGAGATTATGTATGATTTTTTTTTTTACAGACATTACACTAAAGTCCGAGAATTTTTTTATTGAAGGAGGTCTTGGCTTCATGCCCAAAATTATTCTAATAATTGTTTCTACACAATCTGAAGTTGAATTAAATGTGTGGCAAATGACCCTTGGTCATCGCATCACGCCTGAACGAATTGACCCATTTTGTTATTCTTTTTTTGTTGAGATTTTAAGAGTCATGAGAAGGATCTCATGAAAGAAAAACAGTTAGTTTGTTAATGTTTTTTTTGTTTTGTTTTTTTAATTGTCCAAGGTAATTTCTTTATCTACACAAATAAAAATGAATCCCCTTTTCCCTTGGTCATCGCATCACACGTGAACGTCTTGACCGATTTCGCAAAGACATAGCTATATATATATATATATATATTATATATATATATATATATATATATATATATATATATATATATATATATATAATAAATTATAAATATTCTATTCTATTCTAGTTCTGAATATAATATAATATTAAGTAATTAGAAGTTGTTTATTAATGATTAGATACTAGTGCGTTTTATTTATTCATTAAACACAAAAACAAAAAATATAAAGATCTTCCTATAACGATGCAGATGCAGATACAGCAATATCCATATAATTTTAATCATCTAGTTATCAGATTTAACTACGCTGTACTTTTTATGATCTGCTTCTTACTATTTTAACTCTCGCTCGAAAAATATTGATAAGATCTTCATAAATCTTTGTATTGGGATACTTGTACTGTGTGAAATTTTACCCGCTTTTTGTCAATGGCAATCACATGAAATAGTTAGTTTTTTCTTCAAAATTAAAGATACTATGGATGAAGAAAATTCAAAATATTGGTATTTAAGCCCTGTCAGACTCTTTCAATCAGAATGAAACCTGCATGATATTAGAGCTCATTAAATTTTACACTGATACGACTTTAATCAAAATCTAATATCTATCAGCTCAAAAAAATACTTAAAAATATTACTATATTATAATTATAATTACTTAACGAATTATGAACGAGAAAGGATTTTTGAAAGGATGCAGTTCTATTTGATGGAGTATAAATATTGATTGATTGGGTTCTAGTTTTCAATTTATGGATGTCAGAGCGGAGGGTGAGGAGCACATCTATGTAGGAAGGTTTTGTGTTTTTTAAAGTTAGGAATAGGTAAGAACCATGAAAATATTTTCGTCGAACAGAAGGATAAAGCCACTTTAACTCGATATAATAGCCAGAAATGTGATAACGTATACGGGCTCCAAAAATAAATCTTATAAAACAAATCTTCAAGCAGTTTGAAATTATGTTGTATACTATGTTTGATGCAGAAGTAATTTTTATTTAATATTTTTTAGAACAATATAAAATTTTGAATTCATTTTACAATTAAAAAAAAAATTCACTATACTAAATTCATAGTTATTTGTAAGTAAATACTTATAGCTTAAAAATAAATACAATGTGAAATATTTCAAAAATTGTCAGAAATTGCAGACAAAAATATTAATTAAATTATATGTGAAGATACTGAACCCCTAATCAAGTAAAATTGTCCTCGAAAAGAACGTAGAAAAATAATATAAAAACTTTAAAGTATTAATATTCGTCTATTATCATAAAACAAGAGAGGAGTTTTTATTTATTTTTTTTTTTTATTTTGCAAAACAGCCGCTTACTTCTTAATTTCTATCAAAAGTTTAAGCGGTCACACCAAAATAAACCTTGACAAAAATTCTAGTTCACACTACGATCAATGACTGGAATATTAAAAAAAAAAAAAATAATTGTCGGTAGATTTTAACGTATACTAATTCTTTGACTTTTATATTTAATCAAGATTTTTAAAGAAGAAAATAACGACACACTTCGTTTAAGATCTTTTCTTAAGAGGTTAGATTCAAGCAAAAGGTTCATTCTGATTCGCAAGGATAATTTAAAAGTAGCAATGCCGCCGAATATTTAATAATAAAATATAATATGGAATAAATTATTCACTGTTAACACCATACCACCTCGCGAGCTACATGCCAATTTGGCGCCAGCGATAGAATCATTATGTCGAGCAAATGATTTATATAATTAATATTTTAAATTTGATGCTCGTAACAAGCGATTTTCATTTACCTCGGTTGTAAAAATCATCTTAAGAACTATTAAATAAAGTTAGAGTGAAAAAAAGTTTAAAGAATTATATTCAGTTTTGTAGGAAACATATGTTTTGCTATATAGATTAAACAATATCACAATTAAAATTGTTATGTACTATAATCACTTTACTCGCCCTATTCGTCACTTTATATTACCTTCCATAACTTCGTATATAAAATAACGTTTTGTCTCAAATCTTTAGTTTTCCAACGGTATATTATACATCTATATTACAATATTTAAAATAGGAAAAACAAATTATCTATATAAAGATTATTGCTGTGGATGTAATTAGTTGACCGTTGAGAATTACTGGATGGAATTAGTCCGGGTGGCGGTCATTAAATGAAACAACTAAATAGTTTCAAGTATTTATTGTTTGCCAACGTTTCGACCCCCTTTGTGGGTCATCATCAGGGCGCATGGTGGGAGAATGGAAACTCTCCCATTCTCTTGAGTTTCCATTCTCCCACCATGCGCCCTGATGATGACCCACAAAGGGGGTCGAAACGTTGGCAAACAATAAATAGTTGAAACTATTTAGTTGTTTCATTTAATGACCGCCACCCGGACTAATTCCTTCCAACAAAGATTATTGCTCTTTTCACCTTTAGTAAGTTATCAGATTCGTTCAACTTGCATTTAGCCGTTTTATTATCAATGCTACTGAGATGTTTCGTTTTATTCGAATCTACAAAATTAAAGGTACTTCAGAGGAAGAAATTTTAAAATATCGTCATTTAAGCCCTGTAAGAATATTTTAATCAGAACGACCCCTACATAATATCGAAGCCTATTAAATTATTCATTGATAGAGGAAGTTTAACCAAATAAAGTGGTTCGCCGATTTTGATTAAAAAGATACTTTAACATCTGAGCCGTACGGATTTCTAAATGTGAAATTTCAATTTCGTAAAACTTATCGTTCTCGAGCATGGCTTACCAAAACGCACAGATTATTTTGAGGAGCTTGGTCATTTGAACTCAAGAAATATCTATGTATATTACTTATTTCATACATAAATAAGTGAAGGTTAATATTGTCATTATGCTATATAGATTAAACAATATCACAATTAAAATTGTTATGTACTATAATCACTTTACTCGCCCTATTCGTCACTTTATATTACCTTCCATAACTTCGTATATAAAATAACGTTTTGTCTCAAATCTTTAGTTTTCCAACGGTATATTATACATCTATATTACAATATTTAAAATAGGAAAAACAAATTATCTATATAAAGATTATTGCTGTGGATGTAATTAGTTGACCGTTGAGAATTACTGGATGGAATTAGTCCGGGTGGCGGTCATTAAATGAAACAACTAAATAGTTTCAAGTATTTATTGTTTGCCAACGTTTCGACCCCCTTTGTGGGTCATCATCAGGGCGCATGGTGGGAGAATGGAAACTCTCCCATTCTCTTGAGTTTCCATTCTCCCACCATGCGCCCTGATGATGACCCACAAAGGGGGTCGAAACGTTGGCAAACAATAAATAGTTGAAACTATTTAGTTGTTTCATTTAATGACCGCCACCCGGACTAATTCCTTCCAACAAAGATTATTGCTCTTTTCACCTTTAGTAAGTTATCAGATTCGTTCAACTAGCATTTAGCCGTTTTATTATCAATGCTACTGAGATGTTTCGTTTTATTCGAATCTACAAAATTAAAGGTACTTCAGAGGAAGTAAAAAAAAATATCGTCATTTAAGCCCTGTAAGAATATTTTAATCAGAACGACCCCTACATAATATCGAAGCCTATTAAATTATACATTGATAGAGGAAGTTTAACCAAATAAAGTGGTTCGCCGATTTTGATTAAAAAGATACTGTAACATCTTCGCCGTACGGGCTTCTAAATGTGAAATTTCAATTTCGTAAAACTTATCGTTTTCAGGCATGGCTTACCAAAACGCACAGATTTTTTTGAGGAGCTTGGTCATTTGAACTCAAGAAATATCTATGTATATTACCTATTTCATACATAAATAAGTGAAGGTTAATATTGTCATTATAAAATATGTAATTATATCAACCAATGGATGAAGTAAATAAGAGTATTGCGATCTTAATAAATTTAAAATTCTATTTTTTTAACGGAAATACACGTTTTAAGGAATTGTGTATAGAAACTACAATAGGCTTTATCTACAAGACTATCATAAGGCCGATATGAACTTGCGGAGTAGAGTTTGGGGCTCTTCTAAACCATCAAATTCTTCTCGTATGCAATCCTTACAATCCAAAATCATCAGTGCTCCTTAATAATAATAATAATAATAATGGTCTTTATTTATATGTAAATACAAAGGTAATTATTCTCCATTATGTATAAAAAACAAAACAAAACAATAAATGAATATTTCCATGAAAAGTATTTAATCCCAAGAATGGGAGATATGAGTCTTTTGGGCGGAAACTATCCGAACCTAAAACTTGAGAACCATTCATAGAGAACCTTCCTTTTTCCTCAATTCGTCGGCCCAGCGCTTGCGTTGTCGGCCTCTGCGTCTTTTTTTATTTATAGGGATCCATTCTGCAGCTCACTTTGCCCAACTATCTTCTGTTTTCCGCATGAGATGTCCTGCCCATGTCCACTTCATTTTTATAGCATAAGCATTAGCGCCTGAGACATTTGTTAATTCAATTGTTAAGCCAATGCTCCTTACTCTATTACAAATAAACTCATCCATAAATACCTTAATATTCAATATGTTTCTGATTTGGTCCGAGCCAGGTAGCATTCCTTTCATGAAAAACTTCATCTCTACTCTAACCAACCCACTAGTTTCAATCCTTGATTCCTCTACCATTCCTGATAATCTTCCGAGATGTCAAGAAGATGGTTTTATTTTCTTCATATTCTGGTTTAGCATAGTTTTTGGAGAGCTTCCAATGGGTAGTTTTCCTATATGTGTATCATGGCTTAATTTAATATTGTCTCACATTTACTAGGAGTATTCCATTATACAGTCGTAAACTCCAACATTTTTTTAAATAAAAATCTGGTGCGGGCAACACACGACTTTCACTTACCTCTATTTTTAAAATCAATGAAAGAATTTTCAAATACAGTTAGAGATAAAAATACGTGAAACTATTAAAGAATTAATTAAATTGAATTTATATAGAAACATGTGTTTTATTAAAAAATCGATTATATTATTATCTAAAATAATCAGTTAGTTTTATCTTCTTTTCATCACTCTCTATTAACTTTTAAAAGCTTGAGTATAAGATAATATTTTTTTGAAATCTTTAGCTTTCCGACGGTATATCATACATGTATAGTAAGTACTTGTATTAAAAACAAAAACTTGTATTAAAAAAATATTTTTTCAGTTTTCTCCTTTAGTTGCTTTTCAAATTCGCCCAACTTGCATATTTAGCTATTCATCAGTGGTAACAAGATAATATAGTTATTTTTATAGAATCTACAAAATCAAAGGTACTTTAGGGGAAGAAAATTTAAAATATCGGCATTTTTACACTACAGACCATTTTTATCCAAATAAAACCTACATGATATTAAAGCCTATTAAATTTTACATCGATATAGCGAGTTTAATCAAAATCGTCAGAACCGTTTTCGAGAAAATCAAAAGAAGGTGCAAAATGCATGGTGTAAAGTGGCTCTTCTAGTAAGCTCATTTTGATGAAAAAAGTTTTGTCACGTCTCGGGCGTATAGTTGTCTTAAATATGAAATTTCAGTTTCATAGGACTTACCGTTTCCGCCCGGGAGTTACCACACACACACACACACAGACCTTTTTGCGGGACTTGGTTATTTGGACTCAGGGGACCTTAAAACGTGTATTTCTGTTGAAAACTGGAATTCGAAAATTTCCACGATCGCAATACTTCCCCTTTCTATATATAGTAAGTGAAAGTAAAAAAAAAAAACAAAAAAAAAACCTGTACCTCTACAACCCATGAAGGGTCTTGGGCTCAGTACATATAGAGATTCGTACTGTTTCTAGGCCAACGGCCGTGCAATGAGGTGATTAGGCCTTAATGGCCGTGATCAAAACCTCATTGTACGGCCGTTGGCCTAGAAACAGTACAAATATGTACTGAGCCCAAGACCCTTCATGGGTTGTAGTGGTATAGGTTTTTTTTTTTTTATGTAAAGTATATGAGCTTACAACAACTTTATATTAAATTGTAAGAATTCTTTTATTGCACATTAACTTTTCTAAATTCTTGCGCTTTCCAACGGTATATTATACGCTTATGTTACTAATTATACTTCAGAAATAATTTTTTGATGACTTGGTTACAGAAAATTTAGATTTCTTCCGTTATAAGAAAAGCTAAATTTCAGTGTATTTTACTAATAAATCTTCAGGAAAGAATGCCCTAAAAGATGGTGAAAACCGCATCAAAATCAGTCTTGTAGCTTAGAAGGAGTTAGCGGAAACCAATGTCGTGTTATCATTTTATATATATAGAGATGGAAAGATAAATATTTCAGAAAAATACCATGTATCTTAAATGCATGCACGACATTTTTACACACAGAAACGCAGCACAGTGATACAGTGACAATATGACCGATGTAGGTGAACACAATTCTGAAACTTGTCTATACTTAACCTTTGTTAATTACGAACAAAAAAATATAAAAACTAATTGATTTGTCGACAAGATTGGCGAGAGCACAGTGGTCCAACTTCAAATTTATTTGCTAAAATCTAAAACTTCCCTATATTTTCCGTTTGAAGCCCCAGAATACGGGAAAAATAATACAAAAAATCTAATTATCTCGGATTTGCTAAAACCTGCTAATAGATGTATTTTATATCATATAGGAAATTCTTGAAATTATAGATTATAAAACTTTTCATTCGGAGAGTTGTGTCTGAAAAAAATTATGTATTACCCAAAACGTAAAAAATCGCAAAAATTCTTTGTAATATCTAAAGACAAGGATTGGTGAAACAAATCTTTGGGGTAACTTTGGGGTTATACAGTTTTTCGTTATGGAATAGGGGCATACATTTACAAATTGATAAATGAACTATACAAGTGAGATTTCAATGTATATTAAATAAGGAGTTTGGAATATATTGTCTTACCTGTCTCCAATGTCCATTGTTAAATCAAATCAAAAAGACTTTGCTCCAAATACACCTTGAACACATAATTGGCCATCGAATAAAGATAACCCCACTGCCGGTTCTTAGGCACTTGTGTGAACAGGAATGATTCATTCATTTACTATTTATTTGTAAACACGGTATGGCGGGAAATATTAGTATTAAGGGTCTTGCCAACTAATAATAAAAAGGTGAACCACTCGAAAATTCCGATCTTTTGACTTGACTTTTGTCCACCTAAATTGGCGATTTTGCCCACTGTGCGAGGTAAAGGTATAAGATTGGTCTGAAAAGCGAGAAGACAAAAGTATGATGAAAAAGCTCAAAGAATATATATATGGAAATATTTAAAAAAATAAATAGTTTATACCAGATTTACCGAAAAAAACCCAGCAATAATACAGCAATAAACTCCAAAATGTTTCGTATTCCAACATAAATAATTTGAAAATTGTATGTAAGGGTTTTACATTAATAAGTATAATACATAAAGTTTATAAATTAGTGATTTTGCCCACTGTGCGCAGATTGCATTTTGATCTTTAAATACGACCATTATTGTTTATTCAATACCTTTGCATTAGTTCTCCCCTAACTGAATACCAAAATATAATGTGAAAAATGCGAAATGCCTCTATTCTGAAAAATACAGTGTACTACCATTATAGTATTCTCAGCTAGCATTCTTCGGAATGCTGGCAAAGCACTCTCTCTCCTTCAACACATTCTTCATTCCGCCTAATCTATTGCTAGAAAATTTAAACAGGATAGTTATCAATCTATGATATCAAATATTTTTTGCAACCTAAACATTTCGCCCAAAAATAATAATCTTTGCTTCCATAAAAAATGACAAATATCTAAATCTGCTTATAATAAACCATGTTAAACTGGGATAACCTAAAGATAAATGTAATTTCACTGTACTGCGGTAGTTTTATAATGATACCAAAGTTGTGAATAAAAAATTAACAAAACGACTTTAATCTTGTATGACAATATTATATTTCGAAAACATAACACGAAAATAATATTAGGGTTTATTTGTTTCAGGTTTAGGTAAGTCAATATAAAATGATTATTTATTTCTTACAAAAAAACTTTTAAAATCTAAGATTGGAGCTTTGGGACTCTACTAAACCATCGAATTCTTCCCGTATCCAATCCCTACAATCCAAAATCCTTCGTAAAATCCTAAATGCTCCTTATTTTGTCACGAACAAACTTATCCATAAAGACCTCAACGTTCCGTATGTTGCTGATTTGGCCCGATCTAGATACCATTCCTTTCATGACAAACTCCATTCCCACCCTAATCCTCTTGTTTCAATACTTTCTTCCTCCTCAATTCCTGACAATCCTCCGAGGCGTCTGAAAAGAAGATGGCCTCGAGACCTTCTAGTGTAGAAAAGTTACAGGAGTGCTGCCATTGGGTAGTTCTTTTTCAAGTTTGTATCACGCCATTTAACTTTTGTCATATTTACTTGTTGTACCTTGAAGTACAGTTGTAAATTTCAATAAATGATGTTAAAAAAAAAAAAAAAAAAAAATCTAAGACTAGAAAATATAATCTGACATGAAAATAATTCAGTACTGAAAACTGGAAAGAGATAATTCGTATTGTCATTCAATATTGAGCGTATGTACATAATGGAGGATTGTAAGGTTTGAGTGGCAAATAAAGTAAATGATCACAAAAAATAGTGAAAACTATTTATTGTGAAACCAAAGTTGGAATAGAAACGGCTTGATGAAGACCCGCAATGGTATCAATACCCGCTGGTTTAACAATAATTAAATTACATTTTTTTTTTTAAATCAATCACTGGCCGCATCGCGAACCATCTCATTCTTTATAATAATCTTTATAAAAATAATATTAAAAACTTTTATGACGTAATCAAGTCTTACAAACTTGTGAAAATCTTCAGCGCGGTTACTTTTTGGTTGATACTTGCTTCTGGTTAACGGAAACAAAATTTCCGACCACGCCAAATAATTATTTCTCGATTAAAGGATACAGAACTGTAGTAGGTCTGGAAATGCCAGAGGAGGAATATATTTCATTGGATTCAGTTGAAAAAGGTCGAAAATAGCAAATGGGTGGAGCCAAGAGCTACTCTCGAGCCCCAAACCAAATATAGTTTTCTCTTGTAATACAATTCGAAATCCCATATCACATCTTCACTCCCTTTCTT
Organism: Piezodorus guildinii; assembly: GCA_023052935.1. NCBI lineage: Eukaryota > Metazoa > Arthropoda > Insecta > Hemiptera > Pentatomidae > Piezodorus > Piezodorus guildinii. The sequence continues at coordinate 58,392,433 of CM041295.1, forward strand.
CTCAAATTTCAACTTCGTAATTTTAATGTCAAATACTGCATGTCATTGTTTTTCATGAATCTTTAGCTATTTGTAACCAAGCAAAGTAAATCTAAAGGTTTTCAATCGTTCTTAAAATGTTTTTCAAATATATAATAAATTCTTTTTTATATAAAAATATTACAAGTAAGATGGAATTATATCCCACTAAATGTACTGAGAGGTAACTGGAATGATTAACGGAGGAAAAAAATGTTTGATCATTTTTAATAATAATCTAATGATGAAATGAAATTTTCTGTTTTAGTAAAATAGTTAACCTGTACCTCTACAACCCATAAAGGGCTTTGGGCTCACTACTTTTAGAGATTCGTACTATTTCTAGACCAATCGCCAGGTATTTTCTTTATCTTTGGGTAAACACTTTATAGATGCTGGTTGTGCCTAAGAAGGGTCTCCATACCCCAAAATCACCTCAAGACCGATTAAACAGAATATATAATACACTGCCAAAGCCAGGTTTCGAACCCAGGACCCAGAGAACATTAGACTAATGCTCTATCCACTAGACCACGTCGGTCCCTGATAAAATAGTTCTCATCCCTTTTTATTTCTAAAATAAGCATTTAAATATGTTTGAATTTTTATTAGATAAGCCCAGCTTACTGGAACTAACGAAAACTTCAAAATATATTATGCTAAAAAATATATAAAATGTACTATACCTACCTACATTAGGAGATACAGGTATCTTATGGATAAAATATTATTGGTTTGTTTGTTTATTCATTTAACGTGACTTTATACTTCTATAGCTAATCAATGCTACATTGGGAGTCCTAAATGTTGCCTATTCAGGTTTAATTAAGTAGGAATCTTTAACGTGTACCTGACATCGCACAGGCTCGGGACCACCTTTTTATGTTCCATGCGAAGGACGGTATAACTTAGGATTTTTAATGAAAGTAAAAAATCCTAAGGCTACCTGTAGGTCTGAACCTAGATCCTTCGGTACAGAAAGCTGTTATGCTAGCCACTACACTACAGGTAACCCCAAAACATTATTTCACATACATAAGTATATTTATTTTTTCATCTTGTATACCAAATGGCCTTTATCCACTTATTAAAGTTAATTTAACTATTTTACTTCGCGAATAGAGGCAAACTTTAGCTAGTTTTAAAAATGTTGATTTCTTATTCTAATCTGATGTATTCATCAGTAGATTTTTTTTTTTTCGAAATCACTAAGAAGAAAAAATATATAAAACAAGAATTAAAAAAAATGATTTTTTTTTCCATTTAACACATGGCTGGAATGCCAAGTGATCGCTAAGACATTACAATATTCAGATTTTTTTTTTTTACCTGACATTTCTTTATCCAGGAATGTATGATAGCCATCCTCAGCTTGTAAATGATAAACAGGAAAATAGATTTTTTTTTTTTTTAATCGGAAGAGCTATTTCTAAAAATACTTCTCTAAGTAAGCAACTAGGGAATCTTAGAAAGGCCATTTTTATAAAAAGCATTTGAGCAAGATATATTAAAACTACTAGCGGGAGATTGAGTGTCCTATTCGAGGCGTAGGTGTCCGTCTTCTACCAGCCCCCCCTCCATCTTAAAACTATTTTTAGTTTACACCCCAGCTTAGATTCTTCTTATGACTCATGAAGAATTCGGACATTCTTCTCGGGCTTAGAATAACAGATATACGACCGCATAAGTCATTTTATCATTCTGGGACGATAAGAATGTCAAACGGTTTGAACGAGGTTTTAATGATTTGTTTGAGCTTTAGGACCTAATATACGATTATATACTTTATCATTAAACTAGTGGATCGGCCACTGCTTCGCACGGCTGCAATTTGAATGAGGTGTCATTTATGTTTTAAAAAAACTGAATGATTTGGAGTTTATCGCTTTGGGAGTTTCAGTTTATCTACCTTGTCAGACCATCTCAATCAGAATGAACTGTACATATCATTAAAGTCTTAAAAATCACATTATAAAATTGAAAAAAAAACAAAAAAAAAAAAAAACATCGATAAAGCGAATTTAAACAAAATCGTTTGAGTTTTTTTTTTTTTTTTAAATCGTAAAAAAGTTCAAAATGTGTAGTATTAAGTTGCTCTTCTGTTTTGCCAATTTTGTTTTAAAAAAAGTTGTTATTCTTCAGGCACATGCAATCCTTAAATTTGAAAATTCAGTTTTATAAAAGTTGCCGTAGTCTTGCTAAACTGACCACATCCACACCCATAGACCTTTTAGTGGGACTTGGTAATTTGAGCGCAGGGGATCATAAAATGTTTATGTTCAGTAAAAACTCAAAATCGAAAATTTTTCACGTTCGCATTCTTTCTCGTACTATATATTCCATGTATGTGTAATTAAAAAAAAATCATATCATGTATCTGAGATCATTACCCTCAAGTAGTAAACTGTTTCTTCACCCATTGTGTTCCCATCACTGTTGGATGTTACGAATGTCATTTCTGTTGTTCTCTCGGTATAAAGTGGTTGAAATTAGGTAGGGGTTTGGTATGGGATGTTGTACTAATAGGTTTGGTTTGGTGTGCACAGAGGAGGCAAGTACCCTGGGAAAAGGTGCCGACAGTTCCACGCCCCAGCCAGGTCCCTCTGCCCTTCACAGTCTACGGCTGTGACGGCAACTACTACTCAGGAACAAGAGCTCCAATGTCATCCTTCTCCCGAAAACGCATCCTTTTCAACGCGATCCCTTCATTTAGTTACTACTGAAACACTTCCAATACACCAAATCCGAATAGTTATAGTATAATATTTTTTTAAATGCCCAAATGCATTAGAATTCAGCTTTTTTTTTTAACAAGATAAATCGAATTAACAAGCCTCCTTACGAATAGGATAGGAATAGATGCTTATAAGCTGAATTAATTTATAGATTAAAAGCTCGAATGCTATGTGTGTTTTAACATAATTTATTAGCTGAGCGAATCTTTTCATGTACTTCCAAATTTCACTAAAAGCATGTTGTTTTTTTTCTGTATTTAAACCATCTATTTTCGAATTATACGAGACGAATCGAAGAAGTACATGATGAGGACGCAATTTGATTTGCATCAAATTAAAAAGTGATTTAACCTACTGTTAATGCAATTAAAAGTAGTGTTTAATTCAGTATTTTTTTTTATAAAATAACATATTTGCAGTAAAGTAAGTATCTTGATTATAAATCAGCATGGTGCTTGATACTGACAATGCTGTTGACGTATAGGGAGGGCACTTCTTCAAGTGCCATTTGACGGTCGGGAATTTTCATGAAAAAAACGACGATTGCGTCCCTTACCTGGACTATCCCCAGAAGGTCTATCGCATAGATAGATATCAACTGTTGTAACGATCGAATCGTGTATATATCCACTAAAAGTATTACACTTTCGCAGCATGGTCATTCGGATTTCTCGGAGAGGAAGAAGATTGCTTTGTTCTTGATAAATCCATGCTTGCAAAGCTAACTACGCGCATACTATAATGCGAACAAATGACAACCAGGACGAATCTCAATTTTGCAATAGTATTCAACAAAACAACTGTTGATAAAAGAGGACAAGTGGAAATGGTTGGACTATTTCTATATGGACGGAGCTGTGTATCTTAATTTATTATGTATTGATATTATGATGTATGTGAGCTGTTGGGACGGCTTGAAAGATGACACCGTCTGTTGTAGAGCCCGAGACATTACGTCGTGACGGACACCCCGGAGAGGAGCAGAAGGGCCGAAGAGCAGTACTCCTACTCTTACAACTCTGAGACGAGTAGGCGCGGCTCCGGCCCTCCAAGTAGGAACTATAGCTCGAGCAGCGAGACCGTGAGCCGGTCGACAAGCGGAGGACCGGGCGCGTACTCCTATTCCACCGAAAGGAGCTCCAGATCCTCTGACTACCCCGGATCCTACCACTCGTCCTATTCCTCCACCACTTCCGGTAGATTACCCCACGGTACAACCTACCGCCACTTCTCTTACAGAGTTTAAGCACGGTACTCCCACCTTAGCTAGACAGTTGCCTCATTTGATTTTAAAATATATATATTGATTGATTTTATTTAGTTATGAGCTATTGATGTGTGCAACTCTTAGAACTTGATTAATGATTGTCTAATATAATTAACATTGTTTTTTCACTAACAGACTTTATTTTTTAAAATTAATTATATAAACTTGAAAAAAAAAAAATAACTCCGAAGAATCTCCCATTAAACGATGATATATCATTTATTTATTTTTTTTAATTCCACCATTCTAATAAAAATACTAATGTCATAACTTCACGGTCTGTGGAATTTGAGACGTCTCGAAAAACGAAACTTTAGAATAATTCGACAAATCGGTTACCTTCACCTGAAAACCTATTTCCTCTCCAAACCTTTCCAAAAAGCTCTTGTTCATCTACAACTTCTTTCTTGGTCTCGAAACTACCATAGGTAAGGAATTCATTAATCAGTAATTCCTTTTGCATGAGAGTGTGAATATTTACAGTTTTTTGCATTTACTAACAGCATGATATAACGTAATATTATAAATTAATTTCTAACTTATGCTTTGTTGAATGATTTAAAATTTTATACAAATTTGCCAAAATATCTTATTAAACAAAAAAAAAAAATACACTGTTCTAACGATCATAATGATCGACTTCACTTCAGGATGACAGGATAATTTACATTTTGATATGATTCGAAGGAATATACATTGATGAATTAGATGAGAATTCTGAAGGATGGACCGAAATCTTTGAACCATCTAGAGATCTATGTGTGTCCCCAAAAAATAAACGACGAGAAGGAAGATCTTGTGAATATTTCATCAGCCGATTTACATGAAAGGTATGGATACAGAACCGAAATTCCGAGAACCGAAAAGTCTCACCGAAAGAAACATATAGATAAGAAGTTTGTAAATAAATGATTGATGAACTATGCATACATTCGTATTTATAAATGAATCATCCCGGTCTGTAATACTGATATCGGTTTGACATTGGACTCCTGTTTAACTGATCATACAGACGCATTCCAACATCAGAATTCGTACTTATAATCGCATTTATATTTGGAATATATATGATGGATGTTATATATACAGTCATATTTTTATCAAGACTTGAGTATGTAAGAGAGAGGAATATCATGATGACCATCCTATTCCTTATTATGAAATAAATATTAATTACCAAAAAGAAGGAAATTTCGCTTGAAAACTATATAGTACCGATATCAGTACTATGAATATACACTGTTTATAAACTATACTGTTTACAATTTCAGAGTACTTTATGTTACTCGTTTATTTTATTTAATCCTTTCCAGGAGAGGTTTGTAAAATTTTATATAGAACGAGAGGCTGGTAGAAAGATCATACCCCAACACTGTGGACAAAATGACACATAAGATTTTTTTGAAAATGCCATATTATCAAAATTCTTAAATAACACCCGCTCAATTACTTTGGATTATTAATCATTAATTATATTTTTCAGTAATAAGGTGTAGATTCTCTTAAGGTGAAGGTCAAATTCTGTGAATAAAATTGGAGGCTAATTTATAACTTCACCACTCTTTTATTAATAATCAGTCGTGAGGCTTCTGGTTGTAAGCATCCATCCACCCACACTAGATAAATTTGTTCCTTTGCACCTGAAGACAGTATTTTATTCAAAACGTTTTGCATTAATGTTTAATAAAAGAGTGGTCAAGTTATAAATCAGCCTCCAATTTTATTCACATTTTTCAGTAATTATTGTACGTCCAATTTTGTATCTTGAATTTTTAACAGTGAATTCCATTTCAGACTGTTGTGTCTAGTAAGAGAGCCAGTTTTCGCAAAACGGCCTCTTTCTTATTCATATTTTATGGTAATGAATAAATGTAAATTATGCCTAATCTATTTTCCATTTTTGTATATTCATTACCATCATCACAATCTATTCTCCATAAGCCGCTTGAGCAGTGTAAGGAGGAATTCTATACCCCTCTTCTATTCTCTGGAAGTCGCTCTTTACGCTATCCTCGTATTTCCTTTCAGAGCGTCCTTTTCCTCGCTTGCCCTCTACATTAGCTCAATAGCCTTCACTAGATTATGTTTGGTACCATCCCCAGAAGTTGCCCTAGTCATCCCAGTTCACTTTCCTGTATTATATCGTTGTTCGGCTTACAATTGAGGTTCAACCTGATAGCGTTATTGCATGCACTATATTTTCTTGTTTTTCCATCAATCTTTCGAAAACTCTCATTCCTCATGCTTGTATTCTCGATCGATGTTTCTTTGGTAGGGTCCACTATTCTGAATAATGCGTTAAAATCGGCAGAAATGCCGATTTCAATACAGGCACTTTTCATTTCTTTTCCATCTTTCGCCTGTTAAGAAAACCGCTCTTAACTGCTTTGTCATCATTGAGTGACGTGCGGGTTGAAAGCGGTTTTGAAATAGAAGGCTGCTATTAACTGTTAAATATGGATTGGGTATGGAAAAGAGAGGGAAGCATTGGAAAGAATACAAGAGGGATCCAAGCAGAACTGGTTAAGGCACATAAGTTAAAAGATGGATATGAAATCGCAACCTACTACCAGGAAGAAATTGGAAGACTAGCCCTAAACGAAAATGGGTATATTGATTTGGAGGTGATTGAGCGACATTTGCGGGAAGGGTGTTATAAGCAGTTTTTTTTTCTAGCAGAGTATATTGTAGAAATGAAGTGGAAATTAATACTAGTTTTTGATTAATTATACGAGCACCTGATTTTTTAAAATTCCTTCTCAGCATTATTTCTCATTTTATATCTAAATCACAACATGTATTGCTATAGCTTAATTAAGTAGAGTGAATTTTGAATATAAAGCACCATGAAATATAATATTTAGCTTAAATTTCAAACTATCTAAATTTCAAACTATTTTGTATTCTTTTATTGTAAAATCAACACCATTTCGAAAATAAGGTTACAAGGTCAATTACTTGGCAATGTTAATAGTAGTATACGTTATGTTCTCTTAAGTTTAATAACGTATTTCAGTAGTGAAAGGATTTAAAGAAATGACACATAATTCAAAACATATGACTAAATTTATACGTGTACTATCCGGTATATGCATAATCTTGTGTCTAGGACATGGTTAAGTCTAAAAGCATCTGTTATTTTGGTGAATCATAGATACTCGTAATTATTTACAGTTCTCAGGAATTTGTTTTGGAATACATGCTATTTTGTTAATGTTAGTTCTTCCAGTGAATCTCCAGATGGGAAAAACAAATAAAGGTCCGATCATGGGCCTGATTTATCTCAGACATTTGATTGTTGAGAAAGACCTTTTATATTACATCGAAACGAGATTTTTTTTTTTTTTTTTTTTTTTTTTTACATTTCTGTGTTTGTACTTTTTCATTAGTACTTATGCTAAATTGTAATCGTAATCTGTAAAGGTATATAGAGTTGTTTTTTTAATTGGTTGATAATGATATATAATTGGTAAGAGAACATGTAGAGATATTCAAGTATCTAGGTTCAATGATAACAAGAAAAAACGAAATCCAGGAAGAAATTAAAGTGTTGATTAAAGGCGGGAAATGCGTGTTATTATTCAGTTGCTAAATTACTTAGTTCGCGGCTTCTGCCTAAAAACTTAAAGGTTAGAATTTATAAAACTATTATTCTTCTGACGGTTTTTTACCGGTGTGAAACGTGGCCGCTTACTTTGAAGGATGAACAACGGCTTAAGGTTTTCGAAAATAAGGTATTGCGTAAAATATTTGCTCCGAAGAGAGATGAGGCCACTGGGGAGTTTAGAAGGTTGCACAACGCGGAATTGCGGAGCTTGTACCCTGTGAATATAATTGAGTTAATAGCATCGCGGAGACTCAAATGGGCGAGTAACGTTGTTGGGCTCGGTGAGGAACGGATTCCGAGAAAGTTGGTATTTGCTGATCCGACTGGTAGGCGTCCGAAAGGTAAGCCGAAGTGTCGATGGGAGGATTGCGTTAAGGCTGATCTCGGGGGTTTGGGCTTTAGCGGTGAACATTGGACGAGTCTGTGAAGGCGGAATTTGGTGGTATCAGCATCGAACCTTCAGGTTCGGTAAGCCTATTATTATTATAATTATTTGGTAAGAGAATTGCTGGACGTCTGCGAACAGGGCTGTTATTTATTTATAAAACATGTATGAGTCAAATAAAAGCTATACTAAATGGGCAAAGATAAATTTCTGTTCGATATAAAGTAAAATCTAAGATAGGTTTTGCAAATTTATGATTGATGGAGAATCGAAAAAACGGAAATAGAAAAGTCTCGACAGAGTGCTAATAGATAATACAGACATAAATTTGAACATTTCATCAGGCAAATATACCAATTTATTTCGAGGTTAGCTCTTTTGTAAGCAGCTACACACATTTAAGGGGAACTCGTGGCTGCGATTAGTGCATAAGCCTACCGTGCCAAAGGTTGTGAGTCCGAATCCCAGTCCCATCCAGACTTCTTCGAGCTTATAATTAAAAGGTGAGACATTCATAGCCTCCCCCAGGGTATGTGTGGCCCGTTAGCGAACCGATGGCCATTCACAAAAAAAGGCTTTAGGAATGAGCACGTTATCCTATAATTCATAAGGAATCGCGGTGTGATCTCTGAGGTGGCTACATAGCGCGGTCAAGGTCCTAAGCGGCCATTCGCGTGGAAACAAATTTAAAACGGGTTTTTTATTCTCAAAGCTTGATGTAAATTTTATTTTTGAGTTTTTTCTCAATATAATTTCTCTTACTATATATAATCAATATCAAAAACTAATTTTAGAGGACAAACCAAGTTGATACGTTTTTTACTTTCACATTTGCTCCTCAAATGATATGATTTTCTTCTTTATCTTTCTCTTCGACCCTTTTGCCTTTCAGCATGGGCGTGCTCCCGGCTATTCGTACCACCCCTCTGTTCCTGGCAAGGTTTCTTATCTCGCCCAGAGTTTCACCCCTATTCTCTCCATGTGGGTGATATAGGAGGTTCGTGGGCGTCCACTAGGTCTTCTTCCTGAAGGTCTTACCTCCATTATTTTAATTGGGTTCCGGTGGTGGTCCATTTGGCATACATGCCCGTACTACCCCTATTTCCTCTTTTCTAGGACCTTCAGAACATAACATACATTAAGCTCATGATATGATTTTCCATACATAAATAAGTCTATGAGTCGAAAATTCTACAATTGAGCACGAGACTCGCGTCACCCACTTAAAGTGTATAAGTAAAAATAAGTAAAATCGGAGTCCAGTGCCAGTATAAAGTATGCTTCTAGGTTAAATTAAAAGTAACGCGCTTTCAATAAGGTTTAAGGGATTTTTTTTAGAACTGACCTTACACTGAAATTTGAAAAAAAAATTATATCATACATTAGTTACAATGAAATACGACTTTTTGAAAACAATTTAGTAGAAAATTTTTTTTTGTACAGGCGATTTTTCATCATTTAAATCTAAAACATTCTGCCTAAGAAGAAGGAAAATAGACAGGTGGTGTTGAGCTTTATGGATAAATCTCACAAAAGAAAGATTTTCAATTGCAAACTGTAATATGTAAGGTCGTTTACATAAGTAAAGAAAGAAGTTCAAGCTTCTATGTTACCCATTATTTAAGTAGAAACATTATGGTTCCTATTAATGGAATATTACATGGCTATTAAAGGATGAATTAATAAAAACCTGATAAAAGAAATAATGGTAGGTTTATGCCAACGAAACTCTGTATACCAAAACAATATGTTTTGCCAGTTAACCCTTAACATAAGTCTTACAATCATGCAGATGCAACTGCAGTAAAAGAATGACAAATAAGTAGCTGATGTTTGTTCACTACCCTTATACTAACACGATTACGTAATTTGATTTATTTACTATTTAATAGTTTATTATAAATTCATTTTTTGTAAATAATAATATAGAAACGAAAACTCATTTCCCCACTGAGTGCATCAAAAACTCATCGTTCGAATCTATTTCTTCTACAATTTTCACATTACATTTTAATGTTTGCATATTTGTTACTAGCTCTCGTTGGTGTTAACCCAAGTTTTGTTTAAACGAAGTGAAAAAGTGTGTGTGTACTTTTTTTAGAGTTATTTAATTATGTATATGTATATATATATATATATATATATTATATATATATATATATATATATATATATATATATATATATATATATATATATATATATAAATATATATACACACATTTGCATGTTATGTTTACCAGTTTTATTGCATGTACCACGTGTTACTAACATATTTCATTTATTATAAATATTATTATTGTTATAAAATATATGACAGCTATATGTAAGAGTTGTTAACTTATGAAATCATTTTAATTTTTTGTTATATTAATAATTATTATTTTTTATGAGTAAATTATCAGCACCAGTATGTTTTAGAATAAGTGTAATTATAAATTTAATTCTAAATTGAAAGAGTGATATAATTTCTCATTAACAATATATTGTTCAAATTATGATGTGTATTTACCAAGTACAAGTACCAAGGTAGGGCCATTTAGTGGACGCCGAGTGTGAAGACCATAGTAATATAATTTTATTTGTAATATAAATTTAAAAAAAAAAAAAAAATCCCTATGACCAAGCTGTTGTACGCCCTAAAACCGAACAAAGAAAAAATTCCTGACGGCCATAATTTATGCGTCACTTATAATATTTTTTTAGTTTGTTTGTTTATTTATTTAACGTCACTTTATGCTACTGTGGCTAATCAGACGATGATACAGTGGGGGTCCTAAATTTGGCCTATCCAGGTTTTATTACGATAGGGATCTTTAACCAGTACCTGATATTGCACAGGCTCGGGACCACCTTTTAACGTCCCCTCCGAAGGACGGCATGCTAAGGATTCTTTACTCTCATTAAAAAATCCTAGGACCACCTGCGGGTTTGAACCCGTAACTTTTGGCATAGGAGGCTGTTATGGTAGCCACCCTGCTATAGGCGATCCCCATATTTTTTTAGTATTATCTTCCCTACGAACGAACTAACTGGCCCTTCATACCTATTTGGACTTTGGATCTACAATTGATATTCCTTTTTATCTTCCACCTTCCTCATTCCCAGCATCTTCAGACCATTTAACCACCTCACTCTTATTCTTCCATTTTTTCTTTTGTAATCGTGGTAGCCTTTCATCCAGCATCCTTTATACGTGTCCTAGCCACCTCAGCTATTGATGATGGCCAATAATTAAATTAAATTTATTAGGAATCTCCATTGAACAGTGTGTCAGCTCATCGCATTAACCTCCTGTTAACTGGTTACGATAGCTTTTAGCTCTCTATGCGTACTTTCCCGAGACTATAGTCTATATCGATTTATATATATATATATATATATATATATATATATATATATATATATATATATATATATATGTATATATATGTGTGTTGTGTGTGTGTGTGTGTTGTGTGTGTGTATGTATATATACACGTGATCATTGTCTTTCCTCCATACTTCAGAAATTCCACCTTATATCCTCAGTATTTAAGCTCTTATAATAAATATATTTATTTTTTTCCAGTGGCACGAGAGGCCGCGTAAGCCCTGGGAGATCACACTCACGTTTCTCGGATGCATTTGGTAGTGTAGGGTCATCACTCGTTAGGCTTAATTTTGTGAGTGGCCACCATTTGGCTAACGGGTCTCACATACCCGGGGGAGAGGTTGTGAGTGAATCCCCATTTAATTACATCCTTATAAAAGTCCCGCTGGGACTGGGATTCGAACTCATAACCTTTAGCATGAGAGACTAGCGCGCTAGCCCCTCAGCCACGGGCTCCCCCATATTATAGTCTATTAGTGACACCATTATTTCTTTTGTGAACAGGTGGTACTTCCTCCAAATCATCTCCCTCATAATTCCATTATTCCTGCTGCTCGCTCATATCACTACCATCTTCTGGCCTACTCTCATTCCGTAACTTCAACTGCCTATCACCTATGTATCAACCAACTGCCTAGAAGTCCTTATTATTTCCTAATATATTTCTTTTTTCATTCTCATGGAACGTGACCTTCGGTGTATATCCAGCCTTTACATCTTCGACCCACTAGCAAAACGTTCTACAGTTCTCTTAAACACTTTGATGAGCTTAAATTATAATAAATCATGACATCAAAACATTTCAACTTAAATGGTTGGAAATTATTAGGAGCAAACGACTTTAAGGATAGATTGACATAATGAAATGTGTTTAGGCACCACGGATAAGCGTGACAACATGGAGGGTGAAGCCTTCGATCCGAACATCTGTGCTAATTGGTGAGCTGGACAGAATCCATCACAGATCTAGGCCACACTTGGCATATGTTCCAACCGAAGACTTCCTCAACTCTCGACCTCTTGTTGTGAGTGGAAATAATATTTAAATTATTATTTATGATTTAGCGGTTAATTGAAAATTTTACTTGTATATACGATTTAAAATTAATGATAATTTAAAATTTAAATTACTCGTTAGAAAATATCTAAAAACCGTATGTTAACCTAATTTTTTGTATTCAGTATTATATTATACATAATTTTTTTAAAATTTAGAATAAAGCTGTTATTAACCAACTATAATAATCCTTTTTAATTAATAAAACTACTTTGTAGGATTTTGATGATGAAACTAAAGTAATAAGAGCTGAAACGGAAAGATTAATGAAACGCATCTACACTTCCGTTCCTCACCCCCGAAGTACTACCCCTCTACAAATTATGCCGTAAGTACAATACTGAAATTCATATATCATTTCCCTTCTTTTTTTTTTTTTTTTTTTTGTTCAGGTATTTCAAGCTTCGTAAAACATGAACTATTGGATAATAATATAACAAATAAAAATATATAGGTATGTAAATTATTTTTAAAAAATAAAATTTCAATTTTAATGAAATTTTTGTTTCGTCTTTCCGTCAAGCTAAAAGCAAAATATTTAATATTTAAAAAATAATAGTAAACATATATATTTCCTTTAGATACCTATTAATATTTTTAAAATGTTATTACTAAACAAGGATCGATTTCTTGCACTCGGAATTCTAGATAATAGTCGTGGTCGTTTATTGCATCATTCAATAAAAAAAAATTTCCCAAAATTAAACATACCTTCATGTTTTTGAAAAATACGGATTACACAAAAATATTATATTATGTATTGAAAATTGAAGAAAAGCACATAAAAATAATTGAAAAAATATTGAAGTTTAAGTTCTCTCGTAAAATGACTTATAATATTAATCTTCAAAACTATGATAACAAAATGCTTCAAATTCGACATAATTAAAAAAAAATTGGTAGTAGTTAAAAAAAACTAACCAAAAACTAATAAATTTTTTTTTATTTTATTTCTTTAAGCATATAATATAAAAAAGTAAATAAAAACAAAACTATTTGATTGGATCAAATTGATTATCATACAAAATTAAAGCATAGGTGAGGAAATTTCTATGACCACGACTGTGCATACCATACCCAAAAAAAAAACAAAAAAAATTATAATTCAAAAATTAAAATCAATACCACAGACAACCTGCAAGGAGTGTATAACTACCCCCTTTCAAGGTAATGTATTTACAAATTAATATCATCATCCCATAAAGTTAACAAATTTTATTGATGAATTAAGATCAAAATGTATTAATAAACTTAACAAAAAATAAAACTTGCCTTGAAATATGCCATATTCTAAGTTTGTCTGTACTAGGCAAGTATTTGACCTCCACCAATCCAAGCCCTACATTTATCAGTGTATATTCTTCTATTGCAAATCTTGAAATTGCTAGTATTTGATCTCATCTATGTACCTGGAATTTTTCAAAAGACCAAAAAAAAAACAATAAAGCATTATAAGCATCAAGTTCAGAAGTAACATTTTTAGTATTACAATAGGGTAAAATCCTCAACTATATTTTAATAAGGTCTAATCATAAAAATTACAATGTTAAAAGTTTTATTTAGTTACCATTTAAACAGACCTGGGATTTGTTTTGTTTTTTATCAGTAAAGTGATACAGTAAGAGCTGTGAGGTCATGAGAATATGTAAATATAAACTTAAGGTCATAAATCGAACATAAAAGATAAAATACATATTTATAAAAAATTTAAATTTTCCATCTTCCCAACATATGTTGCTCCCCATAAACCATTATCATTTTAATATATCTCAATCATTTTATATTTTGCCATAATCATAAGTCACCAAAGCCTTCAAATTTTTTTTTCCCACTTTTTTATTTTCAGGTATTGATTCTTGTTTCAATTCTTACAGGTATTATGGGCACCGTGCTACCGACAAATATAATTCTCATCGTCATTACAACACTGTCTCAGATGATATTTACAACATGTCTCATTATAATGAGCCATCTGCTCGAACAATAGGTACAGTTTTAAAGAATATTTTTTACTTATTATGATTCACAATTTTCTCCCTAAGTAACTTGAGCATATTCCTATTTATTTTTCTCACTTTTAAATAAATTCAATTACTTTTTTTTTATGAAATACTTGGGAATTATCCTAATAAATTTTAAAGATGAGTTTGTAGAATTAATTATTTGTTTTGTAATACATTTTTCAGTATTAACCATGGTCTTAAAATTTTATATTCAGTTTATACGTGAATATGGTGATAGAACTAAATATTTATTAGGAAAATCGTTTATTATTGCATTTTTTCTAAATTATTGCAATTTATAATTGAATATTTCAGGACGAGGGCACTTAGCGTGTGTATCTTTTGCTGGAGGTCGTGGTTATCCTAGAAGAAAACATTTATACCTGGATGAAAATAGAGACATTCAAGATGAAATTAAGTTTAGATCTTACTATAACAAAAATAGAGCTTATGAAGATGCCATGTCTCTGCCAACAGGTAAGCATGGATACCTGACTATTTTTTTTTTTTTTTTTTTGGAAATGGTCAGAATAGTTTACCAAACTATTTTCTACATTTTGTAATATATTCCATTATTTATATCATATGAATTGTTAATAAAGTAATATATAAATAATATAGACCTAGAATTATTCAAATGGTCTGATAATATTTTAAAGTTTTTTAAGAAGTTTATTTTAAATTCAAATATATGAGTAAATCATGACTTCCAAATTACTACATCTTCCTTTCATAAAAATTTCTGAGATTTCTTGGCTGTGTCCCCCATTATCATAATATCTTTTTTGCACATTACCTAAGTAAAACATTGTCATCTAGATGACTGATAAACACTTACTTGTCATATTTGTAAAAACTACTGGCCATTGACTCTCCTTGCCATATAAATGAATGAGTGACAAGGTGAGCTAGTGACCAATAGTTTTAATAAATGAGACAAAATAATACATTTTTTGATTCAGATGACAACCGATTTCAAAATGCACGAAAATGTTTTAATAAGGGGGAGCACAACTACAAAATATCAGTAATTAGTAGTAGAAGGAAGTAAAATAATTTGGAAGCCATCTCTTGCTCAACTTTTCTGAATTCAAAATGTTTTAATCATGTAAGCTATGTACTTTCGCTTCTAAATAAATCAAAATATTAAAATCATTCTTTAGAAATCTTCTTACTCTCAAAGAAAATAAATCGATCATATTGCTTGTTAATTGATCACAGGCTGCTAGTTTTTATTAACCACAAACTTGTCCAATTTCATGACAAGTTTACATGAACCATCAATATATGTTTTGTCTTATAATGAAATTTTTCAAAAAGTTCAAGGAGAATCAACTTAGTAATGAAATGAAATGAAACGAAAAAAAAAATGTTATTCTGGGACAGCTAGTCCCCTAAGAATAATATACATGTACATTAAAGTATTAATCTTCTGGCTATTACGTCTACAAAATATACATCATACAACAAATTATACTGCATATTATGAATAAAAAAAATAAAAAAATGCATACATACACTTAAACACACGCATATATATGTACAAGGTAATATTGCAACCTTATAATTGATAAAAGAAATAAAATGAACTGAAACATTGAATAATAAAAAAATAAAATAAATAAACAGTGTGAATAGTCAAAACTTAATAAGGCGCGGTAGACTGATATTCAAGGCGATGGATGAATAGTTTATGCTTGAAGGAAGTTAAGGATTGGGATGTACGAATAGGCATGGGTAAGGAGTTCCAAAATGAAGTAGCACGAATAACGAAAGATCTCTTGAAGGAAGCAGTTCTGTAGGAGGGAATGAGCAGGTTCAGGGACTGGGATCTTGTGTTGATAGAGTGGACAGAGGAGATTGGAGTGAACATGTTATAGATATAGAGGGGTTTTTTGGTTCTGAAGGATTTATAAAGATGGGTTCCTAGGAAGTATTGCCGTCGGAATTTCGGATAAAGCCACTTCAACTCAGCGTACCAGGTGGAGACCTGAGAGCGCCTGGGAATTCCGAAGATGAATCTAATGAAGCAGTTCATTAGCCTCTTCAGCCTCATCTCAAGCGTCTCTGACAGTCCGCCAAACACCAGGCACCCATAATCGAAGTGGGGGAATATAAGAGAGGAGACTAGGAGCTGGCGGGTTTTAAGAGGTATTTGATCACGGAATCTGAGGAACTGTTTGAGAATGGCTATGGATTTTCTGGAAATTTGAGAGATATGATTATTCCAGGATAGGTTTTGGTCAAGGAATATACCTAGGTTTTTAACAGATGTGTGGAAGATGATGGGTCTATGGTTGAGGTAGAGTAGTGGGTGACAGGTGAGGGAGTTTAGGAGATGTTTGGAACCAATGAGGATGGCTTTGGTTTTATCGACATTAAGCTTTAGACCATTATTGATGGCCCATAAATTGATGCTGTCGATGTCTTCTTGTAATTTTTAGACCATCTCAGGCATTTCAGAGGGATGGAAGGAAAGGTAAATTTGGAGGTCATCAGCATACAGGTGATATTTAGAGTTATATGTGGAATTAGGGAGATCATTGACATAGATGGAGAACAGGATAGGTGAAAGTGCTGACCCCTGAGGAACTCCATGAGTTAACGGAATAGGCGAGGAAGGAGGTTTATTTGGGATTATCACATATTGGGATCGATAAGATAAGAAGGAAATAAACCAGTTTATTACATTTTCGGATACTGGAAGGTTTCTGATTTTGGAGAGAAGGATTTCAAGGTTCACCATATCGAAAGCTTTTGAAAAATCGAAGAGGACAAGAATTGATATTTTCTGTTTGTCTATAGAGGATTGAAGGCCTTGGGTGATTTTCAACAGAGCTGATTGTGTGGAATATTGGGATCTAAAGCCAGACTGGAAGGGAACAAGTAGGGATTTTTGTTCAAGAAAATACATAGTAATACTAATACATAGTAATCAAGAAAATATATAGTACATAGACTTATATACTACATAATTATATTAGTAGTAATTATATAGTATATTAGTATTTATCTATTATTCAAATATCCAAAACTTTTGATTACATTTGTCACTTTTCTGTATCCTGCAACATCAATAAATTTGACATATCATTAATATGGCTTTGAAAGGAAAGATTTATCAACTAACTTTTTAATAGGAAATAGGTTGTTTCATTCTTTGAAACATATATTCATGGTTATTAACTTAATGTACTATTTATCTAATCATAATTTTATGTATAATTTATTTTTAAGTAATATTAATGTTATGTGTATATATACATATCACAATGCCAAATCAGTGACATCAGATTAGCAGAGCATACATACTGTCCAATGAATTCAGACACAGATTGATGATCTATCATTTATCATCAAATCATCAAAATAAAATTTTGGGACTAAGCGATATATTATTTACACTACTGTATTGACAGCTAGTATCATTTTAATACTAATTAACAATCAATACACTGAGGGAAAAACACATCAATTCTCAAAAAATAACATCATTGATCATACCAAGGAAGAGGTCCTACATAACAGAACAAATGCAAGATGTCTACAATTTGTTATTCACTTTAGTACAGATTCCCATGGTATTTTTTAAAAAAACTATAACTCTTCAAAAAAAAAAAAAAAAAAACAACAAAAAAAATATAAGAAAATTCAGTATTTATAACTTCATTTTTCGAATAACAGTTCAAAAAAGATTTTTTCTAGGAAAAGCTAAGGAAGAAAAAAAAGAAGTGGTTGAATCATCTGAAGGAAAGGACCAATGTTAATTTATGAATAAAAATAACTTAAAATGTCGCTTAAACAGGTGAAAAAGTTATTAATGGTTTGTGCCAGAATAATTTAAGTCTTCGTCCATTTTGTAGCAATCGTTTTCTGTCCTGTTAATGTCTGGATGTCAAATTTTATGATGCTTGAGTTTAGCATGATATTTGTTTGGCATATATATATTTTTTAATAGTTAAGTTGCATATATTTTAAAATAATAAAATGAATGCAAAAAAAAAAAAACATATACGAGAAAGTTAGATTTTTCAAAAACTGACAATGCTATTGTAAATATATATCTACATATATTGCAGCTTTTAAATATATTATTTATTAACAACATATATTTTGCTTTATATATATAAATGATTAATTATGATGCATATAATTTAAAATTCTAATGCAGTTAAAATTTTCCTAAGGCATATTTCATGATTTCAAGAACAAATCACTTGACTGGGCTCTTTATTATTTGAAACAGGTTTTTAATTAATGAAAATAAAAATTGTGTTATTATTCTGAATTTTTTAACTTTTTGTTTGAAAGTAGAAACACATTACAAAAATGTTTGGTTTTTATAACAAATAATAACGCTTCCAAATAAATTTAGCAAATTAAATTAACATTTATTTAATATTTTATAAGCAAGATTTTGACAAATGAAGCTTCCATCATGTGGTAATTTTAGTTTTATCTAATATGAAAAATACTTTATCTTTATTTATGTTTACTGGTTAAGATCATAATAAATATACTCAATAAAATCCAAAATAAAAGGAGTTGCAATCACAATAAAGCTTTCATTTAGTTCTACAACTATTGGAACATTTGTAATCCACCATAAAAATAGTAAAACAATAAATAGCAAATATATTAGTAACAAATTATATAAATCATAATCAGCCATAAGAAATTATAACATTTATAAGTCATTAGTCTTTTCGTTTGGAATAATATGAATGTAAGTACTTACATAATGAAAAAACATTATGTAATTTAATTTGAACGTCTGTTTCTTTATATTTATTAACTAAGATTTAAGCTTATAATGCCAATAAATTTGTCCATCCAGCCACAACTCCTTCTTCCTCTCTATATTTTGGCTCACCTTTTCTACTCATTTTTCTGAGAGGTTCCATTTCTTTCTGGACATTCCTTTTCACCCATATTCATTCCACGCCTTGCCCATCACAATTGGCCCAGTGTAATGATCTGAATGACATTTAATTCGTGAAATGCATCATATATCTTACTTTTTTTTTAACATATACGCCAAAACTACAAATATCCTTCAAAGAATTTTCCATCCAAGCATGAGTTGATTTTGTAAACCATTGTAGTTGATATGACATGTTTCTGAGCCATATAGTAACAGGAAATGGATTATGGTTATCCAGATAGATTTTTGCCAGACACGAAAGGATGTTAGCTCCATTTTGTTTTCTGTAGAAGAACTGATTAGCAGATTTTTTTTCTACTTATACTTGTTTTCTTTTGCTTCAGTTTATTTCTGAAGATGCTTAAATAATTTATTATGAAACATAACTTGAATGAAGTAAATTTTCTATAATTATGGAATTAATTCATGTTTATGGTAATATCAAAACATGTTATAAAGAATATGCTGTTTATGAAATGGCGCTTATAAAATATATGATTGTAAAATATAAAAAAAAGTTAAATATAAAACAAAAAAATCAAATCTCACATTTTAATAAATACTTTTCCAGTTAAAATGATAATCGAATATGCTTAAAATATAAAAAGTGCCGTTGCTTTGACAACTTCAAATTTCCCTTCTAATGAAAAGAAAAATGACTAAGTATTTAAATTATTGTTTCAGGATTTGCTTCTTACTTATTAAGACTACAACCAGATAACCGCAATGGAACACTAACTAGCTCTGAAAAGCTTCACATAACAAATGTATGGATTATTATTTTTTTTTTATTAATAATTTAAATTAATTGGCTAATCACCTAATGATTTGTAAAATAAGGCTTCACTGAGAGAAAACCAATCACCTAATGTTTGTTTTGACTTTACAGATTCTTAAAGAAAGAAAAAGTAAAAGTTCTGCCACTGAGAATAAGGAACCTGTTGCTAATTTCATGAATGGTACTCCAGAAAAGAAAACATCAACCTATAAGTCCCAGAATGCTAATGAAACTGTCATACCAATCGAAAGGGAAACTAAGTCATATAAATATAAATCCAAAGATTCTAAGTCATATGAAAACCATGTGCCTGAAATAAATGGCACGATAGATTCTTCAAACACTCACATACTAGAAGAACCACAAAGAAAACTAAGTGAACCAAAACCAACACCTGAGCCATCTCCTATTGCCCAGCCAGAAGAAAGAATAATTGAGATAAACGTCGAACCCAAAGTAAGAAAAGAAAGTATAAAATCATCACGTAAGACATCAAAAACAAAGATCCAATCAGAAGAAAAAGAAATGAAAAGCGAAATTCAACCGATAATAAAAGATGTTGAGAAACAAAAACAAGATGCTGAAAATGAGACAATAATAGAACCTATAAAAGTGCAAGAAGACAAGCCAAGTATTCCAGAACCAAATATATCTGAGACAAAAGAAGCTGTAAAGCGGGAAACAGAAATTGATAATTTTTCAGAGGGGGTGTTAAATGAATCACAGAATGAAATTAATTCAGAATCAATCAAAAATGATTCTATTATAGCTACAGAATCACCCATTGCCACAAAATCACCAATTGCTACAGAATCAATAACAGCTGAAGAATCACTAATAGCTACAGAATCACCAATAGTTACAGAATCAATAACAGCTGAAGAATCACCAATAGTTACAGACACTCCAATAGATAAAGAATCTTCAATTACAGCAGAACCACCAACAGCAACAGAAGAACCAACGATTGATGTTGAAATCAAAGAAAGTAACATCAAAAGTATTGAAGAAAATGTATCTGATAGCAACCTAAATAAAAGTGTGGAAGAAACAGTAAATATTGTTGAGCAAGAATTTAACAAACCAGTAGTTGATAACGTTCTTGAAATAGCAGATGATAGTATTTCAACCACTAAAAATGAGGTTTCATCAGATTTAGAACAAAGGATAACAGAAAGTTCAGAGGAAAGCGTGTTTCAAACTAGACAGGTCATAGTTTCATCATCAGTTCAAGAAACTACTGAAGTTGTTGTCACAAGCAGCCAAATAGAAATTGAAAACACACAGCAAGAATCTGCAAGTGGACAAGTTATACTTGGTGTTGATGATACAACCACACCAGAAGACAATACTCAAGTAATTCAAGAAACAGAAGAGGTTAGCAACCCCGAAGAGTCTAAAGACTTGATTGAAGAAATCAAATCAGAGGATTTCCTGAACAGGTTGAACACAGAGGCCTCTGCTGATTATAATACTCCTCAGGAAAAAATCATAGAAATAGAAATCGAAAGGCCAGATGACTTAGAACGTATAATAGAAGAAGTAACCGATTTACGTTCTCATGATGCACAGAGAGAATCTGATGCAGAACCATTAATTGAAGAACCACAATCTCCGGAATCCGAATTGATTTATAATAAAACCTCAACAAACGACATTTGTGAGGTATTATCAGATGTTGCGGAAGAAGCCTGATCTAATTCTCCAGTAAAACGAGTGTTTCCAATATAAATTTGAGCAAAATAAAATTTTTACACTTTTTTTTTTACTGAGCAAATGTTTTATAAAGTTAAAACACCGATAATTAAAGCTGACTAGAACTATTAATTAAAACATTTTCTACTCTTTAAATGATATTTTAATTTATTGTTTGGAATTTAATTTAATTTAAGCTTTAAATAAAAATTGAATGATGTATTAATTTTGATATTTTTTTCTTTCTTTGAAAACATCAAATCCTTGAAAATCTTAAAAATTGATTATATGGAGGTTATAACAATAGTTGGTGTTCAGCAAGGAAGGGATTTTCAATGAGGTAAGCTTACTATAAAAAGTAACAATAAAAAATTATTATATACTATTTCAATAACTACTCCTAAAAAATGATCCCTGCTTATGACCCCATACTTACATGATATATATTTTGGGGAAAATAATTTTATATATATATGTATATAAAACAAGGAAGATATTCCATGTCCACTAATAGCATCAATGACAGACCCAACCTTCTGTTTTACAAATTATACAACTGTTCGTTTAATTGTACTACTCTTTGTACGAAATGTATAACAGTAATTTAGTGTTAGCGGAAAAAATTAATAAATTTCAAGTTTTTATCCCAGTATTTAAATTTATACCTTACTTTAGTTGTTCTTATGTAAAATATAAAATTAAACGGCCACTAAAACTTTTTTATATAATAAAGAGATATTTATCCCTATTTGGGAGGAATTTCCCACTCCTCACTGTGGATTCTGCTGGAATGAGTGGAATATAGGACTTGAGTTATAGCAAATTTATTCTACTTCAGAAAGAGTGTTCATCATGTTTTTTTCCTATGGTTAGTTATTTGTGCAATATTGAGCAATGAAATAGTTCAAGGACCTTAAAGTTAATTAATAGAAAAAATGTAACTATTTTCTAACAATACAATAAAAATCAATAAAAGGCTGTTATGCTAGCCTCTATACTACAAGTGACCCATAAATAACAAAACAGAAAAAAATCCTAAAAGATTAATAAGTTTATTTTTTTTAAATATACACAGGTATAATTCAAAAATACAAATATAATTTACATATTGAATTTCCTATAAAGCTGACATATAAGTTATGTTTATAAATTAGGTTTGTTTTCGGTAACTTCATATAAAAAAATAAATTAATATAATTATACAAATTATAATATCCAAATAAAATATAATTATATAAAAATAAATAAAATATAATAATATAAAAATAAATAAAATATAATAATATAAAAATAAATAAAGAATTGGTAATAAATGAAATAATTTTAATATCACAGAAGAAACACATTTAAGAAACATTAAGAGAAAAGTAAAAAAAAAAAGAAAGTTTCCAGATAGAGTTAATTTTGATAAACCTTAATTTAATTAAGCTACTAATTTATATAATGGTACACAGCATCAGACAAAAAATTAGATATCCTTCAGCTTCAGCGCTTTTAGATTTGGCGGAGTAGGCTGAAAAAGAAGATTCTTTAAAAAATATATATTCTTATATCATAAAAAAATATAATTTTGGAGATTTTTTTTTCAAGCTTAATTTTCATATCAATAATGAAATAGTTATTGTTATAATAAAAAATAGTAATAATAAATTTGTCACTATAACTCAATACAAAACTTCTAAACATCAGAGATACAACTGTATGGAACTAACTCAATTGCTCAGGGTCATTCCATGCGAATTCATCCAGAAATTTCAGGATCTCAGATTTCCATGAAATTTGGCGGAATGTATCATATCATATAGTTAGGATGATATACATAATTTTAGAAGCTGGCTTACTCAAAGAAATAAAATTGTACTTTTGTTATTTTTCAAATAAACAGCATGAAAAATTCAGATATAAAAAGAAAACTATGTTTTTTTCTGCAATAAATAAATAAATAATTAATCCATGATACACCAATAATTCAGAAAAAATATATCATGTATACAAATATAAAAAATGTAAAACAAAATAAATAGTTTGGAAAAAAAGTTTAATTATGAACCAAACGTCAATTGAAAAAATAAAAATTTTATAATACGTACCAGGTGCAATAATAAAAATGATATGAGATTTTACCTGATCAATATAAAAAAAAAATATTTGTTTTATGTTAACAAATATTTTACTTAAACTATGTAAATTTAAGGGAAAAAAATATTATAAACCAATAATATTAATATATAAGCAAAAGAATGAACTTTTCCAGTACTTATGATCACACTGGCTACAATATATAATAATCAAATTAATGAGATTTCACTTGCTTAATACTCTAAAAAAATTGATTTCTATCTTGTTGGTAAATGTAATGTAAAATATAATGTTCCAGTAAAAAAAAAATATAATTAGCCAAAAGCAATGATTTAAGCAAAAGCATGATTTGTTTTTAGGAGTTACGATGGTACTAGCTACCATATTTAACAATAATAATCATGGGATTTCACCTTATTATTATTTGTTTTAAATGAACAAAACATTTAACTATGGACATTCATGAAAAACCAAAAGCAATACGTTAAACAAAATAATGGGTTTTTTCAGTACTTATGATGGTAATAACTACAATATATAATAATAAAAACCATGGTATTTCACCTGGTTAATATTTTAAAAAATATATGTAATTATCTTGCCTAAAAAACTTTTATATAAAATATTATGAACCAAAATCAATGAGATAAGCACAATGTTTTTTTTAGGAATCATGTTGGTACTAGCTACCATATATAATAATGAATATAATGGGATTTTATCTGCTTGATATTAAAAAATAAAAATCTATCTAATTAGAAAAAAATGTAACATAAAATGTGTGTTCAAAATATTATAAACAGAAATCAATATCTTGAACAAAAGCATGATTTATGTTTTCCTACTTATGATAGTATTAGCTACCATAATAAATAATGGGATTTCTACAGCTTAATATTTAAAAAGTTGTTCGATATAAATAAACAAACAAATGAAAAATTATATTTAAGGATGTTCAAAAAAAAAAAAAATTATGACCAAAAAACAAAAACTATAGAAGAATAGATTTTATTCAGTACTAATTATAGTTTCAAATTACAATACTTAATGATAAAAAATCATGTGATTTCACCAGGTTAATATTTTAAAAATATATACTTACCTTTTCAGAAAAAATGTAATGTGGTATGTGAATTAAAATTGATAAGCTATGTACAAGCTACACTGTATTATAATAATATATAGTAGTTAGTACCAACATAATAGTTACCAACATACTGAAAAAAAAATCATAATTCGGCTTAACTCGTTGCTTTTCTTACATAATATTTTTTCCTGGACCATCGTATTTAACGTATATGTTACATTTTTTCTGAACTTGATAGAATTTTTTTTTTATTAAGCTGGTAAAATTCAATTATTTTAATTATTACATATGGTAGCTAATACTAAAATAATTCCTTACAAAATGTTATCCTTTTAATTAACTCATTGATTTTGATTCAATTCCTGTATTATATCATATTTTATGTTACATCTTTCCCTGCAGGATATATATATATATATATATATATATATATATATATATAATTTAAAATATTAATCAGGTGAAATCCCATAACTTTTATTATTATATAGTGTAGCTATACCATCATAAGTACTGGAAAAATTCAATCTTTTGATTAAATAATCACATTTGGTACATAATATTTTTTTTTCTTAAATGTGCACAGTTTAAGTAAAATATTTGTCACTTAAAACAATTTTTTTTTTTTTTTTTTTTTTTTATATTAAGCAGGTAAAATCCAATAATTTTTATTATTGTGCCTGGTACGTATTATAATTTTTTTATTATTTTTTCAATTGACATACAGCCTTTATTTGAAAAATAACAAAAGTACAGTTCTATTTCTTTGAGTAAAACAGCTTCTCTGGGAGCGCCAAAGTTTGGGTGGCTCTAAATTGAAAACTAGTTAAGATAGAATACTAAAATTTTGTATATCATCCTAACTATATAAAAGGATACATATTTGCCAAATTTCATGAAAATCTGAGATCCTAAAATTTCTGTATGTATTCGCATGGAAAATAACTCTGAAGTTATGGACATTTATTATGGATAATATAACTCACATCCTCTTCATTGAGTGATATTCCACCGACGAAAAAAGCAGTAGGTCTTCCATGGGCACAAAGAAAAGGTGCATTGCATCTTGAAAGCTTCTCTACAAAACTGCGACAATCTATTGGCGACAGGTCCTGTCCAAATTTGATAGCACCTAAAAACCGAATTAAAGTATAATTATAAATAAATAAGCGATCGCTGATTGGATATAGTATCCACAAATGATGAATAAAACTATGTTGCATGTTATATCTGCTTCAAACCCATACAGCTATCCGATCTATCAACTAGGGCTGTGGTTCCCAACAAAATATGTTCGCGGACACCTTCATTATATCACTTCAATGGCAAAGACCCCCTAAATACTAAAAAGCGTGAATATAAATAAATAAAATATATATATATATATATATATATATATATATATATATATATAGTAACAACCGTTAGCGATTACCCTTTCCCAACGGCTTGGAAGGTCTTTTCAATAAGGTTCCTTTCACTGAGCTGACGTCGTAATGACAAATGTATCCGGCCTTCTTTAGATGATCCAAAACGGTCGATTTTCAGGCTCTCAACTCCACAGCTATCTCACGAGCAGTAATTCGTGGATTGTTTGCAATGACTGTCATAATATCCTCGATGTCAAGAGTTGAAGTTCGGCCAGCCCGTGGTTGGTCTTCCAAACTGAAATTTCCTGATCTAAACCGCACAAAACCACTTATGAACCGTGCTGTCAGCAACTGAATCGTTGCCATAGACGGCACGAATCTTTCATGCAGTTTGGGCTGCGTTTTTCCCTTTTTTAAAAAAGAACAGCATAATATGCCGAAAATGAACTGAATCGTGACTCATGTTGGTTTGCAATAAACTACACTACTGAGTCTTAATAAAGACGAATTCAGTGTGTAAACATAGTTAATTCCATGAGGATTAAAGACATATAAATAACCGTTAGCTTTGTGATTCATTTTTAGTCGAAAAAATAAAAGGTAAATTTTATTTAAAAAATTTCTACGAACTTTTCGGACAACCCAATATATATATATAAACACAAATATAAGCTAAGTGTTGCAAGAGATTAAAAAGATGGGATTGGCTGAAGCTTCGACATTTATCTTCACTTCCCAGACGCAGAGAGGGTAGTATCGCATTAAGAGACAAGCCAAGCCCAGAAAAAAGAACCTGCTTCTAAAAGTTCACTTCAAACCGCAGAACATCAAATTATTAAAATTTAATGTTAATACAAGTTAGGTATTAGTTCAAATACCCATAACGAAATCAGACATTGTCCATTACCTTATTCCAAGTTATATATGTCCTTTAAGCTCATAATTTTCAAAAGGTCCAATTTAACGATAGTGATTGGTTATTAGCAGTCACTTGTCAGTGATCACAAGCAATTATATTAGTTGGAAAGTTGAATTTGTCCATGTATTTTGTTATTATTATTCCAATTACAGAAAACTATATATTATTGGTTTCACGAATATTTTATGTCTAGTTAATTCAAAACGATTTTCCAATGATACCTCGCGGACAACCAGTTGAGAACCACTGAACTAGGGAATAATATATTACAATTTAATATCGCGCGTTTTGTTCTTTTCTGGGGTAAATTGCGTTCTTTATTTTTATAGAATTTTTTGCCCTTTTGAGTTAAATTTGATAATTTAATCGATTTGAGCATGGCTTAAGCGGGATCATATATTCCATTTTTATAATTTCAATCTCCATCGCGAAGAACATTTTTGGAAAAATACATTACAAATAACTATACCTGATGAAAGCGATCCAAGGAAAAGTTATTTTAAAATATGTTTTTTTACACTACACAAAACAAGTCAATTTCATTTCATCGACTGTGACATGTAACTAAACCATATCCATTTCTACGTATTAAAATTCTAGATGAAAAAAAATATCAATGCTTCTTTGCATTTTTAAACTATATATACCCATAATTTTATATTTTGGGGTTTTACTGCACGATTTTAAAAATTTCGAGGTTTTTAATGCACGTTTTGCGGGGTTTTACTGCACGAAAATCCTGTCTTTAGTTATTATTATGTTATAAACTGGAAACACGTTATACTTACTGGAGCATGCAGTCTTACACATCTGTTTATGCAGAGCATTGGGTATAACATTTGTTGTACTCCCGGTATTTTTTATGGATTGGAGTTGCTCTTCTACAATCGCTTTAATTACATTATATAAATAGTTCATATAATTTGAGGTAGTTTTGGTCTGAAAATTGGAGAGATAAATTAGGTTAATAGGTTGAATCAAATGGAATAAATTCATTTTTGTATTGAAATCAATAAACCAATTTATAAATATTACATTTTTAGTAGAACCAAACTGAAAAAAGTAATGAAAATGCAAATGTCTTCCTTATATATGTATATATTGTAAGATTGTTATAAATAATTATTAGAAAATTACCAGTATCACATTACCCGTTTATTTCGGACAATCCGACTTTGGCATGGGCTTATGCAGGATGAGTTCGCGGACCTTCTCTTAATAATTATTGGCAATACAAATATCGGAAAAAAAAGTAAAAAGATAATAAAAAGAGAAGAAAATTATGATAGAAGACTATTTTTACTCACTAAATTTATATATATTTAGATATTGTTTGGAAAAAATGACTCAAATTCGCAACCCTAACGAAAACCCTTCTTTCTTTCTTCTTTTTGAGTCGGCATTTTCGTCGAAAGTATTATTTATTAAAAATAAAAATATCTGGTAATTAGGATACAATTCAAAATGTAAGATAACCACCATTTTTTATTCGATTCCATTTAAAAAGGGTATGAATGGTGGTAATGTAAATAAAAATTTTAATGGAGAGTGAGTCCAAATTAGATTCTCTCATGGTTAAAGAAATGTCCAGTAGTTCATATATTGAATAAATTTAGGATCACTAACTCACCCAGTAGCTTGCAAGCAGATGCAATACCTCAGGAATCGATTGTACAGTTAATGTTCCTGATGAAACAGAGTTTATGTCCATTCCGTATTTGGAGAAGTAATCTGAACATTGAATCAGTGACGCCATATCTTCCTTTTCTAACTTTAGTAATATCCACTTGTGAATGCAATGTTTGGGAAAATCATGGAAAGGATCTGTAAATTTCGAAATAACAGTTAAGGGCTTAAATCCAGTATTTTAAGAGCAGTGATTAATTCTGGAAAAATATTAAAACAAAACGTATGGATGGCTTTCTTTGTATGCCACTATTTATTCTACCAAAGTGGCCTACAAAGTATCTATGTAGATGGAGTTACATATATAAGCTGCCCATCAGAACGTTCTTGCCTCCATATCATATGAAGAATTAGGTAATTATATTTTCCTAAAAAAACACTATAAAGTATCATAGCTGCACAAGTTGAATAGCCAATCTTGAGATCTTTTCTCTAGTATTAGATTTTAAGAATGGCTTCCAAACACATTAACATTACGAATCGCCTATTTTAAAGTAAGAATTGATCCCTTAAATTCTAGAATTCCCATAGACGCGTGCTTTTATAGCTAATGATTTTTAATGAAGGTGAACAAAAGCCAGAAAAGATGGCTGGGGCACGGACAAAGAATGGAAAAATGATAATGGAGGGAAACCCTAACGGGAGAAGGCGTAGAGGGAAACTTAGACTTCGTTGGCTGCATGATTCAGAAGAGGACCTTCAGTCGTTGGGTGTCGGCAGATAGAGAATGGCTGCTGAAGAAAGTTCAGAGTGGAGGAGGATTACTGAGGAGGCCAAGGTCCTGCAAGAACCATAGCAATGTTAGATGGATATTAGGGGTACTCACTACGTTTGCTATAGCATGATATTTGTGCTATTGTGCTAAACCCATCAATTTTATGCAGGAAATAACTGTAGAAACTCGACGGGTTTAGCAAAATAACACAAATAGCATGCTATAGCAAACGTAGTGAGTACCCCTAATATAATAAATCATGCTATTATTAAGGAAAATCAAATGGTTTAACTTGAGCATTTACGGTGTCATACGATAAAAAAGCCTTTTCCGTTCCAGTAATATGATAGGAGCAGATTAAAACAGAATGACGAAAGCTTGAGAACGGAAGGATCGTAGCGCAAAATAATCATATTCACATATTCTTCTTTTGTTTTAAACTTTTATGAATTAAATGTTGATCATAAATTAATTTATTGTATTTATAACTTGGATTTGATATTTAATACGTTCAGTAGTATATTTAGACTTGATATAAGTTCCTTGTTTCCTTCTTATCGTAGCGATTTATAAGGGTCAGTCACAAGAGTGGTGCATCTCCCAATAATAGGAACCAGAATTTCCTCTAAAGTCCTTTCTGAACTCAATACTCCTCTGCTAAATGAAAAATTGTATAATATTTGGTAACATTGTGAACAAGGACTAAAGCTTTGGATTTGGAGGTTGGTATTGTGATCTGGGCCATTATAAGCAATGTTCTAACCTGGAGAAATTTATATATGTATACTGCCTTTGAAAATAGCAGTATGGGACTTTAATATACGGAAAAAACTGGCGTCTTCTGTTTCAAGTTAATGACTTAATTTCAAAATATTAGCCCATCACTAAATGGGGCAAACATTTTGGAAGCTATGTTAACACTTTTCTGCTAGCTCTAGATGTGGTTGCAGACACTAATAAAAAATAAAACGATTCTGGTTAACTTATTCCGGAATAATTTATGCCCAAATAATTCCGGTAGCTTCCAAGGATGGCTATGATGTATCGGTAGACGCACTGCTCTCAGTATGAAATGAAATAAAAAAAAAAAATCTTTATTCTGGGACCATGTCCCCTTAGCACAAGAACAATGAAAATTGCCTATTGTCCAGTTACTTTAAAATAAAAAAACAACGACATATTTGATACATCTATATCATACTTATATACACTTGGAGCACGCACTTATATATACACATCTTTATACTACAGAGTACCTATATTTACAATAGAACGGAAGATTGAGATTCAAGGAGGTATTGGAACAGTTGTTGTTTGAAAGAAGAGAGAGAGACGGTATTACGGTTAGAGATAGGCAAGGAATTCCAAAATAATGAGGAGCGAACGAGAAATGATTTGTGAAAGGATGCAGTTTTATGTGATGGGGTATAAATATTGATTGGTTGGGTTCTAGTGTTTAACGAATGTATGTATGAGCGGAGGGTGAGGAGTTCAGCTGTATAGGAAGGTTTTCTATTTTTTAAAGTTTGGAATAGCTAGGATCCATGGAAATATTGCCGTCGAACAGAAGGATAAAGCCACTTTAACTCAGTATAATACCCAGAGATATGGTCACGTCTACGGGCTCCAAAAATATATCTTATAAAACAATCCATAAGACGTTTCAATTTTGTTTCCAGTTCATCGGTAAGTCCTCCATACACCAGGCAACCGTAACTAAATTGGGGAAGATAACAGAGGAAATAAGTAGCTGACGGGTTTTTAAAGGTAAGGATTCACGGAATCTATAGAGCTGTTTAAGTATGGAAATGGATTTTCGGGATATTCCAGATACATGGTTATTCTAGGACAGATTTTGATTAAAAGTGACTCCTAGGTTTTTAACAGTTTTTTGGAATTGGATAGGGACTTTATTGAGGAAGAGTAACGGATAGTATGGAAACGAATTCAAGGTTGGTTTGAAACCAATGAGGATTGCTTTGGTTTTACCTGCATTGAGCTGTAACTTGTTTTTATTTGCCCATTGAAAAAGTTGATCTATATCATTTTGAACTTTCTGGGATGCCTCTATGAGATCAGAAGGGCGGAAAGAGAAGTAAATTTGTAGATCATCGGCGTAAAGATGGCATCTGGAATGATGAATAGAATCTGGAAAGGGATGAGCCTTGAGGAACACCACGTGAGAGGAAGAGAGGAGATGAAGGGCATTTATCTGGGATTAAAACTGTCTGTGAACGATGAGATAGGAAGGAATGAAACCATTTTAAGGTACTACTGGATAATGACAAGTTACTGAGTTTGGATCGTAAAATATCATGATTAACTCAATCAAATGCTTTGGAAAAATCGAAAAGAATTAATATTGTAATTTTTTGTTGATCAATGGAAGATTGTATATCCTGGGTGATTCTTAGTAGGGCGAATTGGGTGGAATATCCAGAAAGAAAACCTGATTGAAAGGGGTTAATGAGAGAGTTTTGTTCTAGGTATGCGGAAAGCTGGTGTTGGACTAATCTTTCTAACGGTTTAGAAAGGTTTGAAAGAATGGAAATAGGTCTGAAATCAGAAACAGTGGATGGAGAAGAAACTTCGTTAAGAGGACGAACAACTACTTTCTTCCAAGCTGAGGTAAAGATGGAGTTTTGGAGGGAAAAATTGTAAATGTGTAAAAGGATTTGTAGAATAGCTGGGAGGCAGAGTTTAATCAGTTTTACCGGTATGAGATCTGAGTCGTGGTCATTGGTTCTAGATTTTAGGACAGATGATAGCAGATCATCAGGAGTAATATGTAGAAAATAAAAATTTTCAGGATTAAATTGAATTCAAGAAGGTGAGGCAAGAAGGGCATTACTTATAGGAGTATTCGGAAAGAGATTGGGAAAATAGGAGTTTAGTTCATCAGCAGAGAAAGGATAGTAATTAGAGGATTTAGAGTTTATAACCGAGAGTTTTCTAAGGATCTTCCACTTGGATCTAGGATCAGATGCTTGGAATAAAGAGTCATTAAAGAACTTGGCCTTGGTCTCTACGAATAGATGACTGGGTGAGGTTTCGGAGATATTTGAAGTTATTGTAATCATTAGGATGTCGAGTGCGACTTCTTCTGGCTGCATCTCTTCTTTTCATCATGTCTCTTATCGCCGGTGTAATCCAAGGAGCTGGGGGGCGTCGGGAGGTAGCTGTTTTGAGCGGTGCATGGTTATTTAGAAAAGCCAGGAAATTTTACGTTAGGCATTCAACCATATCATCCAAAGAAGAGGAGGTATAGATGGGTTCTAAGGAAAGATGAAGTGGCTCGAGGAAAGAATTGATATTTTCATTTGTTAATGTATCGAGGTTACGCCATGAAATCTTCTTGGCGGTATTGGTTGAAATAGGTATATTATAGGAAACCTGAATAAGGTCGGGTGAAGACAGGAAAGGTACTGGATATTGGGAGGACGATAATAAATTTTGTGCGGAATCTAGGAAGATGAGATCTAGCCATGTATCTGTGAACTGGGTATGATGAGTGGGTTGATAGGGTACTACGAATAAATTAAGCGAGTAAATAAGGTCAATAAGATAGGATTTATCAGAAGAATCTGCAAGTAAATTTGTATTGAAATCTCCAGCGACAATTATGTTGTCATATAGAGGGATATAGGGGAAGAGAGAAGATTCCAAGGAAGATTCAAATCGAACATGAGGAGGTCGGTACACTTTGATAAACAGGAGTAAGGAAGAACCAGCGGAAACTTCAGTAAAGAGGAACTCTATATGTGGAGAGTCAGTGGAGGGTTTATGAAGATTTATTTTTTATTAGATTTATTAGGGTTTCCACTGGATTTATGCAGGATTTTGGCTCTCAAGCTGTTGTGGACGAACAGGCATAGACCTCCAACCGTCCGATTAGTCCGATCATGGCGAAGCAGAGAATAATTAGGGATAGATACAGACGAGGAAGGAATATGAGGTTTGAGCCATGTTTTGAAACGGCGATGATATGATAGAAATTATGTAGGAAATTGTCTATATGTAGTATGTGTATATTATATATATACAGAGTGTACTGCTTAAAAGCAACTAGGAAGGTAGCAAGAACCCTTGTTTTATCAATTTCCCACAGCTTGTTGGTAACAATATTATGGTGGTGTATACAGGAATAAATTGATTATAAGTCATCAATGTTGTCTAATAACGAAATATTGCCATCTACAAACCAGAATATTTGAATGTGAAATAGCGATTAAAGCAAAGAAGGAAAGATATAGGTTATGTAATTATTGTTTTAAATATATTAATATATATATATATATATATACATATATATATATATATATATATATATATATATATATATATATATATATATATATATATATATATATATATATATTAATAAAAATATATTATTAAATATATACACTTAAAACTTACGGTTTGATAGCTCTTCTAGACGAATCCTCTCATCTATCCCATGCTGATCAAATATAATAAAACCAGTTTCATTTGGTTTCTCCGTTCTTTTAAGTTCACAAATAATGAACTTTGTGTCAAGTTGTCCAATTACCTTAATTATTAAAAAACAGTCGCATTAATATACATAAAGATTATTATTAAGAAAGCATTATGAACTGAATCATAGTAAAAATATATCATCATTTAACTTCAGCTGTCAAAGAATAGTAAATTGCAGCAATATATTCCATAATACTTTTATGATGAAGGATGATCCTACGTTTATAGATAATTTAGTATCGGCTACAGCGCTACACATATAAACAAACTTAATGATTTACTACATAATCAGTATAAGATTCTTATTTGAAGCCTCAAGTCTTTTACAATCAGTAGATAAGTAACTTATTAATGTTCCGCCAGTTCAGAAATCATTGGAACCAATGAAGGTAGGGTTTCGCAAATAATGACGAGCAGTAGTACATCGCACTCGATTAGCGATTCGTCGACGGGATATCAATTTAGAGAAACTTAAGAATTGTATTGTAACCTTACTGGTTATATACTTACTTATGAGAATTTGAAAACGTAGGTAAAACCTATCGTTTTTCAACTTACATTCATATGATTGAACAAATCTTTCGAAATCATCCTGATATCACCTTCATCGTTATGGATTTTTAGTTTTCTTAACAAACCTGCAACAAAGTCAAATACATTAAATTACGAAATATATTATATCAAGTATGGTAATAATCTAGACAAGTTAGAGCTGAATTGGCCGATTCAGCATACCCTGCCAATCATCCATATGTGGTGATATTTGGAGCAATAAAAAATCCAACCAAAGAGCCTTCTTATTGAGCCTATAGATAATAATTGATAAGAAAATTCTGAAATCTGAAGTAACTATGAGCACATTAAACAGTTCACGGAGCTGGGAGATTTTACTTTCGCATGATACACTTCCATAAAACCAGATGCCAACAGGTATGGTTGAATAACATAAGGCAGGAATTACAAAAAACATAAAAGAGACAATAATGTCTTTTCAGGAAAAACAGATAAAATATATTAAAAACAGGGGAGCTAATCATTTGGCTTAAGGAATAAGATGGGGTAGATCGTCTTGCAGTCATAGATTTCAGAATGACGGAAACAGGCGGAAAGTCCAAAAATTTTTTTTTTAAATAATGGAAATCGTAAAATAATAAATAAATTGTCCAATCCTTATAGAACAAACGTTGAAATTCGTAGAAGATTCTCAAAAGGTAGGAGTGGAAATATTAACATTTTGAGTTCCGAACGATTTTTTAATATTTTTAAATAAGATAATAGTCACAGCTATAAAGTCAGAGTAATGATGGCATGAGGCATAATTCCGAATCCCAAAATACGAATCTTAAAAAGAGTTTGCCCAAGAACAGAATGCGAATCTAATAAGCCGGAACAGCATCCAGGCATATATAAGGGTAACATTGACATTTTTTAAATTTGTATTTTACGTGTAGTATCATTAGATGATAAGGAAATTTCTGGTTGCATAAGTCAGAATTTATTCATTATTGATAGACGCCATTTTGTAATCCACTTCTTTTGGAATTACAAACGTGCATT
Organism: Piezodorus guildinii; assembly: GCA_023052935.1. Lineage (NCBI taxonomy): Eukaryota > Metazoa > Arthropoda > Insecta > Hemiptera > Pentatomidae > Piezodorus > Piezodorus guildinii. The sequence goes on from CM041295.1 coordinate 58,428,187, forward strand.
GTTTTCTTTAACATAATGCATTATTCTACAGTTTAGATTAAATGGGTTTCATTTTTATGCAGTTGGATCATGAGCTAAGAGGTCAAACAGGAGGCAGAAGACAAAGGAATATTGAATTTGCGGGTCTTGGTCATTTGGATTCAGGGGACCCTAAAAATTATTTCCGTTGAAAACTTCGATATGTTCGATCCCAATATTTTCCCTCCATATATATTTTATGTGTATGTAAGTGAAAGTAATATTTCACACTTAATATATATCCATTTGTTGCTGATCTAGCCCGAACCAGATATCACTCCTTCCATATCAAACCCCTCTCCCACTCTAACCCACTAGTTTCAATCCTTGCTTCCTCTTCCATTCCTGACAATCATCCGAGGCGACTAAAAAGAAGATGGTCTCGAGACCTTCTAGTTAAGAAAAGTTACAGGAGTGCTGCCATTGGGTAGTTCTTCTTCAAGTCTGTTTAATGCCATTTATCTTTTATCGTATTTATTTATTGTACTTTGAAGTACAGTTGTAAATTTTAATAAATTATATTAAATATATATATATAACGAAGTGTATAATAATATAATTACCTATGTTTTTATCCACTGTCGGGTTTTTTTTAATGACATCAATAACAGTAGTATTAGTAAAATCTTCAGCTGTACTACCGCAACATACAGCAATATTTTCAATTTTCGTAGCCATCGGTGAAGTGCCTTTTGGTGCATAAGAATTTCTCCCGGCGGTGCTGAAATTTTGGGGTGAATTTCTAGTAGTAGATTGCTTCGCAAGAGACCAGCCAGCAGATTCGGAATCCAATGTGTGTACATTAGCTTCAGTCAATGCCAAATCTAAACGTATTATTTTATTAGATTAAAATTAATAATATGTATATATATATATATATATATATATATATATATATATATATATATATATATATATATATATATATATATATTGAAATATAAATTTTAATTAATATAAAATAGAACTAACCTTTTTCACAGCTACTACATGGTTTCAGCATGTAGCGTGTATCATAAGAATTAGAAATGTACTGTACATTACTTTTTTCGGTTTTCTTGTCCATTTTAATATTGGGTTTAGAGATAACATCGAGTTTTAGGAAATCCTTTTTAGATTCTGACGTAGGTATGTCGCTAACATATGAGAGAGCTTCTTTTAGTAAGTTAAAATAACCATTTCTTCTGGCTGGATTATCGATCCAAGCGTTGAGAAAAAAGTGAATGAAGTGAAGCAAAACTGGTGGTAATATATTTGTTTCATATAGGGTAACTCGATAAGAACCAAATCGCATCTTGGCAATTGATAAAATCTTATATAGGCAATCTCCCTGTTTCAGTGCATTCAATTCTTGCCTTCTCTTCATTAGTAATGGTTCAATTAAAGTTCCGAAGTCAAATTCCCATGAATAATCAAGAATCAAGATCAAATTATCAAAATGCTCTTCCATATTGTGATCTTTACTTACTAGAATCTTCTGTCTGCCAAACTGGCTCAATTTTTTAAATGTAAACATCATTTCAATGTTGGAGGATAATAAACTGAAACAGGAAGCTACGGGGCTTAAATATCTCACCCTTATTTCAGGGGTGAAAAAGGAATAGTGGATATGGCAATATTCCTCTGGACATTCAATATTGAGCACAAATTGGAAATGATCTTTACTCTCACCAATATTCATTCCAAAAGTCTTGCTAAGGATTCGATTGAAGAAGGTATACAAGTATTCCCATCGAACAAACTGATTGTTTATATAAACATACTGATGAGACTTACTGTAATGTAAATTTAATGAAACAAAAGCTTTCATCCTGACATCATGGAATTTTGCATGAGCTGATAGAATAGTGTTGGCATCAGATTGGACCAGAGCTGCAAACGCTGAGCCTAAACCTGTAAACTTACCAGGCCATTTCAAAATCTCACCATATATACTTTCTGTTACTTGAATGGGAATCTAAAAAAGAAAAAGAACGATAATAACTGAAATAAATTCTAGTTAGCAACTGAAACAAACTTCATTTATCTAGCCAAAATACTAGGTATATTTTCAGTCATGGCATACTGCAGAACTTGCTTTAAAGGGTTTTCTAAAAAATACGTTATGAAATATATATTAGTAAATTTCAAATAAATGATTGTAACAGTACATAAATAAATAAATATATACATAACACACAATCGCAGATATATATATATTTAATATAGATTAATGAATGAGAGTACCAAATAAGGATAGCGGCAATGCAAGCAGATGTAAGCATCTTAGGACTCATATTGGCTGTCCTGTGTATAGTATTGTAGTATTCGCTCCAACACGCTATAACTGTGAGTAATGCCTTTTCAACATTATCTGAAGTCCTAATCACAGTCGTCTTTATGGAGAAGATATTTTTTCGCCAATGGTACGGCACATTGTATGTAGAGCTCGAGACGACGAGTCAGTCCAAACATCAGGGCAAGACAACCAGGAATCTATTTGTCTCTATCTGGTCATGAGCCTTTAAATCCACCACTCTCGTTGAGATAAACATTTGTTGATTCCCACGTGTCAAGGTAGTTAGATGACTAGGTAACTGAATTGGTGATCGTGATTGCTCCTCCAAAAATTAAATTACTTTAAAATAAGTGATATGCATATGTATATATGATATGACTTGTAAAAGGGGAAGGACAAAAAAAATGAACTACCAACCTGAGTCTAAAAAATGTTAATGGCCTAACGTCCATGCGAAAACTAAGGCCCATTAATCTAAATCTACAGGTATGTATATGTATATATATATATATATATATATTATAATTATATATATATATATATATATATAATATATAAATATTATATTTTTTTAGTAAAATTTAAAAAAGGGGTAAAAAAATTATTATTATTATATTATATTATAATCATTATTATTGAGATAATACTTAAAAACGTAGACTGATATTTACTGCATCTCACTATGCTAGTTTAGTATTATTAATAATATCTAATCTCTTTGGTTTATTGAGGGAAATTACATTAAAACATTCGAGATTAAAGATACTCCCAACAAAATTCATGAGAAGAATATGAATGGTAAACTAATAAATAAAAATTTAAATTGGAATCAGGCCCGTTGACAGGGGGGAACTGAACATGCTAAGGCCTGAGATGGTCAAAAGAAATATATTCAGTTAAAAAGTTGGTAGAAAAAATATATAAAAATTAAAAGACAAATCATTAAGATTTGATCCTATAGATAGTTTAATTAAAAACATCTGTCGTTTATTACAATGGAGCTATTTTTGAGAAACTCCATTCGCCTACAATATGCCCTGATGAGGACCCACAATTGGGATCGAAACGTTGGCAGACAATAAATAGTTTAAACTATTTAATTGTTTAATTTACTGACCGCCACCCGGAATAATTCCTTCCAATAAGATAAAAAATAAAGAATATGGAAACAAACATAAATGATAATATTGGAATGAAAATATTTGAAGATTATAATGAGAAACTAAGCAACTAATTAAAGTTTATAGAAGACAATATTCCAACAATAGACCGAAACGTCGGCACACAATAAAATAGGTTCATCTTGTTAGTGTTTTATTTGTGACCGCAGACACAGCCAACTTTCCCATCATATGTTGTTTTTAGTTTCAAATAAAATTTGTTATCTTACATCTAGATTAGAAAGAAAATTGAATTTTGAATTGATTGTTCGGACTTCTGCAGAAAAGAAGATAAATTTACAAATAATTAACGAACAATGTCTTTAATATTTCCCACATTTGTTTGTTTGTTTATACATTCAACGTCACTTTATGTTACTGTGGCTAATCGGACGATGCTACAGTGGTGGTCCTAAATTTTGCCTATCTAGGTTTAATCAGGATGGGGATCTTTAAAGAGCACCTTACATCGCACAGGCTCGGAACCTACTTTTTACGTCATCTCCAAAGGACGGCATAACTAAGGATTTTTTATTCCCATTAACAAATCCTAGGGCCACCTGCAGGTTCGACCTCCCGCGACCTTGGGCATAGAAGGTTGTTATGCTAGCCACAACACCAGAAGTGACCCCTTTCCCACATTTAATTAGAAACTAAAATTATGAGAACTTTTACTATTATTACTTATACTGTCAGTATTTTGTGTGGCATTTAGGATATAAAACGTGCATATATAAGAGCTCAGATAAGATAATAAGTTTTATGACTAGATTCTTGAATTAACTTTTATAATTAAATTTTGATGTACGATTAAATGTTCTTTCTACACTGAATTATGTTAAGTGCACTTCTTATAATGATTTTTTCCCCTAAAGTCTAAAGCAAAAACATTAACGATAAACGTAACATTCAAGTAATTCATTGCTCCTGATGTAATGTAAGTACATACCTTGCAGTGGTTCAATGCCAATGCCCTTAATTGATATTTCAAAATAAAGTATTCGTAACACCCCATGTCACCAGATCGCGTGGGTATATCACTTAAACCAGTCACATTAATTATGGTGGAAACTCTGTGTTTTGCAGGTATTAACCTCATTTCAGTTTTAATCCCATCTTCAAAAACCTGGAAAATAAAGAAATAAAAATTGTAAAACAAAAATTTTATTTTTTCTGAACAAAATTGGATTTTTTTCCATCCTATGATGATTTCTTTCTTCTTCCCTATGAGCTTTTCGTGATAGTATATTTTTCTTAATAAAATTCTAAATTTAGTGACTCTTGCGTTGTCCGGGAAATAAGGCAGGATTTCGGTGTAAAAAGAAAAAACAAAGATTTACAACTGGTTTTTTTAACCAAAAAAGTCTCCACTGTTAACAATACTTTTCTCCCTAAGTATTGGCACCTTTTCCATTCCGTTGGAATATAATATCACATCTTTAGAATTAATAAACTTAATTTTCTAATTCTCTTTGTCCATTTTATTTATTTTTTGTTTTTTTTTCGCCCAGTAAGTAGGGGTTCAGGTGCAAAAAAAAAAAATTATAATTCGTAGCTGAAAGGTCCAGAGAATAGGGAGGAAGTGGCAGAGTTTCATATCTACATCACACTTGAGACATGTGACCAAAGGTTATCAAGCAATCCTTCCACAATCTTCTTTGTGTTCAAGGCAGAAGTCTTCCGAAATTTTTTGACCCGTTCAACAGTCCAATCATTTAAGCTGCCTTCGTCCCAGTAGTGATTGATGTTTCTGGTCGTCTGGTTCCTGTTCCGTCGAGTTTAAACACGTAAATCAAAATTTTAGGAATACAAAGCGTTGACATCTTAGTAAATAAATTTAAAAAAAAATAAAAATGGTATATATCTGAAGAAGTTTATTTATTTTATTCTTTTGTTTTATTGTATAGATATATTTCTTTTTTTTATTTTATTACTTCTTACACCATTGTAAATAAGAATTAATCATGACCATTTGGTCTTTTGGCCAGATATGGTGTATACCTTAATTGTACATATTTGTTGTTCTTAAGGGACTATGTCCCAGAATAAAGATTATCTTCAATTCTATTCTAAATACTGAATTACTTATAAGCAGGGAAATACTACAGAGGTAAACATACATTATCATTTCAAAGATAATATTTAATAATGAATAATTCAGTAAACATAAACAATTTGTTGTATAGAGGGGTATTTTAACTAAAATTCAAAATCCTGCATTATTTTCCGAACAATCCAATGCATCAATATATTTCTTCAGATTTTATTTATTTTTAATCTGATCAACATTTATTTCCATACCATTTCATAAGCAAAACGACGTTTCCTTTTCGTCGCAACTATCTCAATTTTCTTGCTGTGGGCTACAATCCTAGACAAGGTAAGGACTAATGAATCATCTCTAACATCCATCAAATTATTTATTTCTGACCGACTGAAAAAAAAAATATATATATATAAAAATGAATAATTTAGAATGTTATAATTATATTTATTGAAATTTTCTTCGATGTTATTAAAAGAAAAAATATTTAAATATGAATGCATAAAGAAGGACAAACTTACTTTTCTATATTTTATACTCACATATTATGAATGAGATTCATTTCAGATTTGTCGAGCGCCATGCCTTCACATACGTAGTAAAAATGTCCGCTATCAAAGTCGATTTTCAATTTAATTCCAGAAGCTCTGTCGTCATTATATGTACTGGAGACCTGTGAATATGAAAAAATATTAATTGTTATTGTTATTCATGTAAAATTATTTTAAAACGTATTCATTGCGAATGTTTTGCATACTTGTAATTAATTTCTGTTAACTTAAGTATAGGAAATGTATAACCCTATATGCAGTCAAAGTTTGTGAACAAATAGTCAATACAGTGACCACAATCGAATGGTTTCAGGTGGTTTTAACATTTTTAATTATGAATTATTAAACAGTTTTAACATGTCGTTGAATTCTTTAGCCACACCTTTAACTATATGTGTTTATTTTTATTTTTTTCGAGGCGAGAAAATGTAAAAATGCCTGAAGGAGTGCCAAGACTGGCAGTCCTGAACCTACCGGCAATAGCTCCGTAACAATGAAGTACTGCTTTAAAAGGGGGACAAGTTACCACCTAGTTACCAGAATGGGCTCTAGATACCGCTCGCGACAGCGACGATTTTTCACAGTTTTTAGACGCTATTGGAATATAGTCATGTAAACGCTTTGGAATGAATGAAGATTAGGTGGTGACTTGCCAGTTTTTGAGGAAGACAAACACGAAAAACGCGTTTTACAGCACGAGCAGTTGAGATTGATAACGGATGATGTTTTTCAAACCTGAGTTAAATTACCACGGCAGTATGCTGGGGCACTCTTGGCCAGGTATAAAAATGAGGGAGACTATCTATAGATAGTCTATACACCTATAGGTGAGTGTGGCTAAGGTAGAGGATAAAATAGCTTTCTTATCTCCTATCCTCAATGTGCAACTGGCAAAAGAAACCGGAAAGAGAGGACTACTTATAATCGGTCTTTCGTAGAATTTGCCCAGGAGGTAGGAGACTCTAGAGCGAGAGAATAGGAAACCTGGATGGAAGGGGAGGAACCAGAGTTGAGAAGAGTAACCTACAGCCCAGAGCCACATCGATAGCCTTGAAGAAAATAGAGTCGACAAATTGCAGAACAACACAAGAAACCTAGGAGACAGAAGATAGCCTTTGTCCTTTCATTCTTTGAAACGCATCAATCCTAAGTTCACTTTTTATTATGCGAGACATTGATCTGCTGTTTTCGAATGGGATTTGTTCTTATTCGAGCAACCAGTGCATTTGCATTCTCACAGTGCGGGGACGGCCCGATCGAGGTCTGTCACATACAGATAGGGTCTCATTATATCTATTTATAGTGCGGTACACGAACATACGGCTGCACCAAAGGTTTCAGCGTTGAAAATCTCTGACATAAATTTCCAACTTTGTATAAGGCGATCGCAGCTATTAGGTTTTCTTTATCATCCCACTCCATGTTAACTGAGCGAAAGAAAAATACAAACTAATTGGGATAATTACCCTGACGTAAATAAAATAACCTGACAGAGGTAAGGATCATCTAAATAATACCCAAGGATGAAAACAAAGTTCAACTTTTGTAACAGAATTAGGTGCACACACGATTTTTCGGATTTAGGGCATCCTTATCATTATGGACGAATGAAGGTGTTCGCAAAAATTGATCGTTGGGAACCATTGGTCTAGGAGCTTAATCCTATATAAAACCTTGTCACACTTACCATGGTTAACTAACTTAATTGCACTGATTTAAAACAAGTTACTTGAATAAATCGCAGAAAATTCGCCGGTGAACTTGAGTCAACAGATTGATAATCGTCCATTGTGTCAAAAGATCAAACAATAAAATAGCCTTAACAGCGTGGACTGAATTTCTTTCTGAATTTCTCAACGGTCAGCTATTGATATTCTTAATGTATTTCTACTTATATCAAATACAAGTTTGATAATATATATATAGAAAATTTCTTTTTTTTTAATTATTAACAAATGACGATGTTATATTTAGTGTGATATTTTACAATAACAAAGTAGATTCCCTTAAAATAGTTATCGGGGTAGGGGTATTTTCAAACTTATAAGGGGGTAAATTTTGTTTAGGTTATTGGCAATATTATTTAATAATATTGTGATATTTGAGTAAAAGAAAGGGTAAATTTAAATTATAGTAAATGTTTTATAGTCAAGCATTTCTCTCTATCATAGGTTATAAACAATAAACAGTAAAAAGAACTGAGACATTCATATTCTCCTTTTTATAAGTTTTTAGTAGCTCAAATCCGAAATTTATATTAAATCATTACGTTACAATAGATCATACACAATAATATATTTAAATTATTTCAATATTAAAAGTAAAAAAAAAAGTAAAGTTATAGTCATAAAGACATAATAGATTAATTAAATGGTCATTGAATATCAATTGAATTTAATAAAAATATAATTTGTTTTTAAATGATGATAATCATACCAAATGTAGTAGACATTCCGTTAAAGAGAGAAACTTAAAAGAAACGTCGATTTTTCTGGAGCTGGCCATTTTTGAATTAAGATGAAGAACTGTAACCGCCATCATACCATGATCGATCACTTAAGAAACGTTGATTGATATTAACTTTAACTTATAATTTTTAAAACAATATAGGATCATAAATTCCTTCATGAGAGCGAATTAAAAAAAAAAAAAAAAATTTATCTGGTGATATTATACATTAATCTAAGTGATAAATTACCAAATTAGAGTTTTTAAATTGACTGGAACCCTAATAAATTCATAACATATTTAATTTACTGTTATTAAAATCTGGTTCGTTTTTTTTGTCATAGGCTATTATTTATTACTTGCATATTTTTTTTTTTTTGTATACTATTTTTATTTGTTAGTGAAAATCGTGCCTCCGGTTTTTGCTTATGTCATATTTTTAAGCAAAAACAAATAATCTCTAACTATATAAGAAAAAATAAGAATTAATACCCATCTATAGTACTAAAAATGTTTCCTTGTATTTTATTCTAAATTAATTAATGCATCAATTATATATTTTTCTATAAAAACATGGTACCAAACGAGAACGATTATTACTGATGCCCGCCTAATTCAAATAGAAACTTTTAAAAAGCATTTATTTGTGAATTAATATTAACTGCAGGACTTATAAAAAACGCATTTTAAGTAACTTATTAATAATACTTAATCTCTAAAGCCAAATCATTTTATAAATTGTTAATTGCCTTATTTTATACTTCTTACTTACTTCATTGCTATGTTTCTAGCTGATATTTCTTTTACTTTTGTAAACTTCTCGATACATTATATAATTACTTTGGACAATTTGTCACTTAATGATAACACGGTTTTCTAATGTTTTATGCAGCTAAGCTTGCTTTTGGAGCTCTGCAATAAAAGTTTGTTATAATTCACTTAGCCTACGAGGGAATTAACCAACATTCATTTAATATTTTGAGCAAGGCAGAGTTAAAGTTCATTGAACTCATTGATAGACCTGTTTTTAACGTCTCTGTGTAATGTTTTTTGCTTGCTTTCTGTAACCCATGCTATCAGTTGTTATCATAGATTTACGTTTAGACATCTCACTGAATTCAATTCTGAAGGGTGTAATAATATCCTTTTGTTTTTAAAATAAACTCTAGAGACCACATTAATTAATGTAAGTACATATATTATTTTGTTTTTAAGTATATATATATTTATATATATATATTTATTGGTTATTTATTGTTTTATTTCACATTCATATACATAACTGTGAAACTAAAAATTCATAAAAAGGAAATCAGTGATATGTATTAGTCTTTAGTTTTTATTTACCTTCATTAAATATGTATAATTTAAAAATATTCTCTTTTTCTTAATTGTATTTAAACATTTCCTCAACAACTGTTTATTAAATAACTATAAATCATATCATATTTACTAGTCAGTGAAATGTTGGTATATTTTGAATCCCAAAGTTATTTTGTATTCTTCAAAATTTGTCTCATGTAATGGTTGTGACATATCCCTATGAAAGCTACCAGTGGGTGTTTCATAGCTATGACTTGGTCTTTTTTTAGTTTAGTACCTTGGATAGTATTTATCTATTATTTAAAGAGATTCCTTCATGCATCATATCCCCTCTGATCGATGCTTCTGAAAGTATTGTATATGGATTCTTTATATCACATTTTATTTATTTTTGACAACAACATAATCTATTTCAGCCTTGGATTCAAATTCTGGTAGGAATTTATGGTCAAGTATGTGCTTCACTTTATCAGCTAGTTTTGGGGATGACACTGCTATTTGAGGATATTGTGTATTCCAACTATGGTTAATTATTTTATAATATATCTTTATAGACATACCACTTTAGTTATATTGCATTCTCATTTCATCCTTCATTTCCTATTCAGTGGTTGATAATTTGTCTTTTTAATAATTATTATTTGCTTTCAAACTCCATTGGTCAAGCCTGAGCCATATATATTATTCATTTAATTAACAATTTATTTACCAGAATTGAAATATTTCATTGAGGGTTTTGATCAGTCGGATTGAAGTAGTACATAAATCATTGGATCCCTAACTTCTGGGCCACGGTTCGAATTTATCTGTTTGTAAAAAAAAAAAAATGTTTTTGTTACTTTAGCTGTGGATCTACTCTGGGGTTGAGAGATAAGCCTAAATTTCTTTTTAGAATTTCATTTAGTGTAAGGACATTAAACACCCAAAAATATAAAACTAAGAAAACCTGGCCATTGCTGACCATATTTGACTACGGTTGCCTGGTGTATGGGGTACTTAATGACAAATTGGATATCAAATTAAAACATCTGATAAATTGTTTCATAAGATTTTTCTTAGGAGTCTGCAGACTAAACCACATTACTGACTATTATACCAAGTGGCTTCATACCCCTCTATGATGAAAATATCCAATCCTTAAAAAATATAAAACCTTCCCATATAACTTTACTTTTCACCCTCCCTTCCGATAACCCTTAATTGAACACCAGAGCCCAATCAATCAATATTTATACTCTATAATTCCCTTCCTACCTCTATCCATTTAACCAACATTCTATTATCTTCCTTCAAAGCTTCATTTTTTTTATTACCTACATGAATACCTACATACCTACCTATATACCTACATGAATGAATCTTCCGTTGAATTGTAAAATATCTGATCTGTATATAAGTCCGTGATGGGGGAATATGGTGCGGCATGTTCTAGTGGATAGATGCACTTTGCAACTGTTCTTCGGCTGTATTAGAAATATTTATTCTATTATTTCCCCCATGGAGAGACTCTGGGTTATGAAGACCTCCTGGGCCACATATATACAGTTATATAGTATATGCGTGCTTCATGTTTGTAAATTTATGGAAGATGTTAATAGAATTATTTGTAAAATAGTATACAGACCTTAAGTAACTATTTGTCTCATTGTTTTTGTTCTAAGGGGGCTTGGTCCCAGAATACAGAAAACAATTTTCATTTCATATTAACTTTTATAACTGTTAGCATACAAACAGTATATCCTTATCACCTTTTCAATCCAAGACCCTTCAAGGGTTATAGTGATTTTGATTACTAAATGTTTCGATGATGTATGACAGATTAAAGTACAGTGATGGTTTGTATTTATTTGAAATTTTAAGCAGTTAGTGGACTCTACAAACATTCAAAGGTGTTTCGAGAATCATTTTATCTGTCTAGTAAGTAAATAGTTTTTGAAATACCAACAAATTCTTAATATATTATTTCTTTAATAGTTTATTTTGTTACCATAAAGCTTGGGATACACAGATGGGACCTCAGTTAGAGGTCTGTCGTTAAGTCAATATCTCTTTCTATGAATCATAGAAACAATTACTTATTTATTTGTTTTATTTTTTATAATTTATTACTAGTTTTTAATAATTTCATATCTTATGATATATGCCGCAGTCAATAGCAAAATTTAGTGTTCTCACTAGATTTATAGAAATTTGTAATTATACATAATGGAGGTAGGAAAACTGAATTAGGAAGTCAAAATCTAAATATACTTAAAACTTATTACTTTCACTTACCTATATATGAAATGTATAGTAAGGGAAAGTATTGCGATCGTGAAAATTTTTTAATTCCAGTTTTCAATGGAAATACACATTTTAAAGTTCCCTAAGTCTAAATGACGAAGTCCTGTATAAAGGTCTGTGTGTGTGTGTGTGTGTAGTAACTCCGGGGCGAAAACGATAAGTCCTAGGAAACTGAAATTTCATATTTAAGACAACTGTACTTCCGAGATGTAACAGAATCTTTTTCATCAAAATCGGCTGATCAGAAGATCTACTTATACCATACATTTTGCACCTTTATACGATTTTCTCAAAAACGGCTCTAATGATTTTGATTAAACTCCCTGTATGGATGTAAAATTAGACGGGCTTTAATATCATGTAGGTTTCATTCTGATTGAAATAGTATGACAGGGCTTAAATGCCTATATTTTAAATTTTCTTCCTCTAAAGTACCTTAAATTATGTAGATTTAAAAGAAAGTGGTACATTATCTTATTAGCATTGATAAATAACTGGTAAATATGAAAGTTGAATGAATTTGATAAACAACTAAAGGAGAAAAGTGCAAACATATTTTTTTATGCAATTTTTATGTTTTTGAACACAAGAATAGTAATATAGATGTATAATATACCGTTGGATAGCTAAAGATTTTAGAAAAAATATTATCTAATACACGGAATTTTAAAGGTTACGGAGAGTGATGAAAAGCCGATAAAACTTACTGACTGTTGTAGATAAATATAATAGATTATTTAATAAAACACATGTTCCTATTGAAATTCTAAATAATTAATTATTTAACAGTTTATTTGTATCTTTAAATGTATTTAAAAAATCTTAAATTGATTTTAATAACGGAGGTAAGTGAAAGTTGTGTGCTGTGCGCACCAGATTTTTTAAAAATTTCTTTTGTAAATTTAATTATATATTTTAACTATAATCTTTTTTCTTTGAAATTGTCTTCAATATTGATCTGGTATGCTGTGTAATCATAGCAACTCAGCGAAGTTGAGCAGCAGATTCAAATTGGAATTTCCTTGTGAATTTTTTTTTATAACCAAAATTCTTGGAGGGTGTGAATAGTGACTGTGCAATAAGTCTTTGAGCCCACTAAGCCATGAAACGCTCAAGTGTCATGTTCTATTGGTACATTACAATGCTTTGGTTATGGTGTGACACCCAAATATAACACGGGACTGTGATATGGCATGGTATGTTGTTATAATATTGCCATGTATTCATCGGATTTCTTCTCATTTATGGAAAATCATTAAAGTTTTCCATAAACTTTGTATGGTTTAGATGTTACGAACTGAATGATTATAAATAAAACTGAATCAACAAGTTTGAAAGATCTTTGATTTTGGTTGATCATTATTATTAAATATCTGCCTCATGGGTAGTTATTAATGCAGCACAACAATGTAAGATCCTAAAAAACCTCAAGAGAGCATAAAAGAAAAACACAATGTGGAAGAATGTTGATAGAGGCAGTAAGCTTGGTGCACAACAATGCCAGCTTCATTCAATAAGGAGGTGAAACTTAGGTACTTAAACTGGAAGATGGCAAAAAATTCTTTAAGGAAGACATCAAAAAGTGCATCCCTCATCTCGTGTTGTGCATAGAAATGGAAGGAAATTAAGTGGAGAAATAACTGGCATATTTACGCAAAATATTCTATATTTATTTTTTAACCGAATTATTTTTTTTAAATGTGTACTCTTAGTTTCAGGACAATCTTCTTAACATAAATACATCTGTTATCCCTTAACAATACAGAAAGAACAGATGTATATCTTGTAGTAGCTTATTACAGGAATAATGCAATGTGAAAACTAGTGATGTGTTAATGTTCTGTACATCTATCTATATATACTGTATGTATGATATAATATATATATATATATATATATATATATATATATATATATATATATATATATATATATATATGTACATACGTGCAGTACTGCTATTGATTTAATTGCAAATATTATCATTTGTTATAACTTAACATTTAAACATGAATCTGTTCCGTCTACGATCAATTCATTGTTCTGAAAGTGTTTTTGTATGATTCCACTATTTTTTTTTTAATTAAAAAAAAATTAATAAATTGAATACAATTTTTAAATCTATTGCAATAATTTGTAAATATTTTGGTTTTTAGATGAAGCTGCTAATTTTGGAGTCATATGACAAAGTCGCAAACTATGCTGCTTATCATGTAATGAAAAAGATTAATGATTTTAATCCAGGACCAGATAAATACTTTGTTCTTGGACTACCAACAGGTAAATGATGTTATTCATATAAATTAGCCCATTTTGAACAATTATTTGCTATAAAAAGAATAAATCTCCATAAGGTTAACATTTAAAAAATTAAATTCCCTTAATAATTGTTAACATATTATAGAATGAAATAGAAAAATATTATATACTTTAAATAAACAGATATATTTATTTAAAAACATATTAAAAAAATAATCTTATTAATAACAATAGGTCTTTTAGGTAATGTTTTTGTATCTGTATTTAGAAAAAGTCTTTGAGAATAGGCGAGTTTGGTCTAAAACATCTGTCAAGAAAGTGAATAAAAGTTCTTTTAATTAGTTGAAAAATATATTTTATTTTTTGCTAAAGATAAACAATAAAAACAACTGCTTCTGTTGAATCCCCTGCACCTAGATATGATGTATCTGTTTAATTAAACAGATATGCATTAGCTGTTTAATTTAGCAGTTTTGTCCAGTTTTTCTATCATTTGCCGTTACTGATGCTCCCATTTAATAACCTGCACATGTATCCGTTTAACAAAGGATGCTGTTTAAGAAAACAGATTGCTACTTAACAGCTGACTGTGACCACCTTGTCCAAAAAGAACCATTAAACGCAGTTATTTTCTTCGGACCCGGGTTCCCTCTCAATCTTTTTAGTGAACCAGTTCCTCAACCACCTATCCCTTACTAGTCCAGACCATCCAGGTGCAATTTTGTTTCATGGTGTAATGAAAATATTTTATTTATCTTATAATTGGTTATTATCCTTAACAACCCAATTAAAGATGGAACCATGTTTTTCTAATTTGAAATTCAACTAAATCATTAAATCAAACTCTATCTGCTAGCCATTATTCTCTACTACTGATATTTATGTTTTGTTTTATTTTTAGGAGGCACTCCTCTTGGCATGTACAAAAATTTAATTGAATTCAAT
Source organism: Piezodorus guildinii (assembly GCA_023052935.1). Taxonomy (NCBI): domain Eukaryota; kingdom Metazoa; phylum Arthropoda; class Insecta; order Hemiptera; family Pentatomidae; genus Piezodorus; species Piezodorus guildinii. The sequence continues at coordinate 58,443,496 of CM041295.1, forward strand.
AAAAAAGGAAAAGTATCTTTTCGATATGTAAAACCTTTAATATGGATGAATATGTTGGTAAGTTAAAACTTATCAAACCTTAGTGATAAGATATATATTTCATTAGTACCCGATAAAATTAATAATTGATTCATAATTCATATAATTATAGACTATATAAAAATATAATTTATTTATTTTTCACATTCAGATAAAAATTCCTTGTTTCAATATTCCCTTTTACTTCTTCAATATTTTTATTTGCTATTAGTTTTTTAGCACCTATATTATTGCTCAATATACGTTTGTGTCAGCTTTGTGTATTTACTTCTATGTTTATTGTTTGTATTTTCTATATAAATACAAAAATTACATCTAAACCTCACAGTAAAAATCACATTTTATAATAATTTAGAAGAAACATATATTTTATTTTACAAAAGTTCATGTAAAATGTTTTTATCTTATTTTAATGTTTATATATGGAGGCTAACAAACCAAATTTTTTTATATGGTCTCAAGAGTGTGCGGAGACTTATGGGAAAATAAAGTAATGCATGCGTACTGATTTTATTAATAGTAATTGCTATTGATAGCAACAAACATAACATCAACAAGTTTATATTAAGACTGTTAAAAGTTGTATATATTTTTTTAAATTATAATAGAATGTAAAAAAATTAAGTTTCTTTTAACGAAAAAACAGCTTTCGCTGTGGTGATTCATTTTTGCCTCAAATGTGCTGCTAATGTTTAAGAAAACAAGTGAAAAAGTTTACAGTCTTGAAGAAGCTAAGGTTTGAGTGAAGTCACCATAGGTTTTGATTCTTAAGCAAAAATATTTTCGGTAATTATGCTTTTTTTTTTTAATGTAATTTAAACAATACCATAGCATATTAACTTGCAATTTTTTATTATTTTACAAAATTTAGAACTATTTTCTCATCTTTTAGTAACATTGTTAAAAAGAATACCAATTTTTTTTTTTTTTTTGTGTGTTCTAAAATGAAGCATTTTCTAACCAATAATAAAATTGACATATTAGTTACTTGATTAACTTACAAAAAAATAGTGGGGATTTATATAATATACAAGTACTTAAAAATCTGCTTCTCAAGACATATGGAAAAATTTAATCTTAATTTTTGCTTCCCTTTAAATGCTCTTTCTGAGACTTTTTTAATGGCCTCCATTAATAAAATTTTTTGCAAAAATGGAGATCGGTCTTGTTTCTTTTCCCCAAGTTTTTAAACTGGTAAAATAGAATAATACGAATATCATGCTTTGGAATCTTAGATAAGGCTGAATTATTTTGCCGTAGCAAAATGATAAAGAGATATACAAACATTTTCTTTTGGAAGAGGATCAATAAGTGTTGACATCCATACAAATAAATATCCACCTAATGTAAACAGTTTATTATATATGCCTGGGCAACCCTGAATAAACTAAGGCTTAATGGTAAGAAAATGTAGGCCATTATTATAAGTTCCAATTCCCTCCTCAGATCCAATACTTTAACATTAATTAATTAATATCTGTCAATTAAATGACTGAATGGGTGAAAGCTGATGATACTGTTATGCATACTGTTATGCACTGGAAGGATAAAATAAACGATCATCTCCGTGAACTTCTTTCAGATGCCCATCTGTTTTTAGGTCATCCCAGCCATTATTAGAACAGATCCAGTCCATATTTTGGTAATTAGAATTGACTGGAAGTTGAGCATGGCGACCAAAGAGTGAGAACTCAATGACAGTCACTTCGGAAAAATGTGTTTGAAGAATGGACCATTTGCAGGTGACAGGACTTTGGTGTTTGCCATTTGAAAGATACCCTGACAGCCAATAAATACATATGAGAGAATCAAGTCCACTCGGGGTCGGAATCATCCAATGTCCTAAAATTGAATATCAACCCTGCACCCCTGCTTGGAGTTCCAACAGCTGGTGGACAGGGGAGAGAAGTTGAGTCCTTCCATCACCAATGCAGTAGAGAGTGAAAAACCAGCCCTTGTGTTCAGAAATTGTCCCCATAACTCCCTCCTCATAACGTGCCAGCACCACTGGGTCAAGCATTAATTTACAAAGCTTCTTAGGGAAAAAATAAGTCATCTGTTTTAACAAGTTCTACTGCATCCACACGGATAGATCAGTTAGGTATGCAGACATTATTGCATTCCACTATAATGAGAGAACTGCATTAATCCTGAACCCAACCTTTCAATTTGAGCACATTGACCTTGATCAGGCAGGTGGAGTGGAAAGGGAAAAAAAGATTCATACGAGAAATGTATCATTTTCCTATCGGAAAAATTCCACGAGACCTTTAACAAGAGGGATTTCTCTGTAAGAAGCCTATGGTATGGATCTCGTGTAGCGATCTCTAACAGAACTAGGAGCTTTTAGAAAGACCTGGATATTAATGTCAAGGATATCATGGGGTCAGCTGAGAATATTTATACATTTGGGATTATCTACCATCACCTGCATGGTAATTAAAGGAGACAGTTATTTTATGTTGAGTGCAACTAATGATATAATTTTGATCCTAATATGTGCGCACCATAACAAGTTCCTTTCTTTTCTCATATCAAACTTAGTTATTTGTCTGATACAAAAAAAACAAAACAGGTTTGTCCATTGTAGGAGGTCGGATTCCCAGAGCAGACATAATCCAGAAACACACTCTAAGGCCTAAGATTTTGTGTTATCTGAAGATGTTCCTTTCTTTTTAATATCAAACTATATCTTTTTCAGATAGAAAAAAATCTTGCTTGCCCATTGTAGGTAGTCAAAATTTCTGAGTAGACATAATCCAGAAACACGCAGTAATGCCCAAAATTTTGGGTTATTTGAAGACGTATTATATGGACAAAGATATCACGGTACCTACAAGTCCTACAGACGTCTATCAGCTCTCAAATTGAAGCTTATTCGATTTCCATTGATGTATATTATAATGAGTATTTTGGTAAAAGGGATGGTTTCTATAATATCGGGCTGAACACTGTTAAAAGTCGATCAATTCCTCTGTTTTAGAAACAATGTATTATATGGACAAAGATATCTCGGTACCTATTAGACCCACCTTATCAAACCTTCATTTGTCTATGGCCACAATTGAAGCTAATTTTATTTCTCACTATATGGTTCGCAATAGAAAATCTTCATAATAAATATTATATTTTTTCAAAAAGAAGGTTAGGTTTACAGGAGGCATTCAGGAAGCATGGGCTGGATTGGAAGAGAACTGGTTCAAAAGAGGGATATGTGGTCCAAGCTCTACAGAAGACATCCTCACACTGCGTTGCAGAAGAGAGGACATTGTGTCCTAAATACGAGAATTGCCCTAATTTTAATGTTATGAATGTAAATATCACAGAAAACAGGCATTATACGAAAATACTCACAATAATATACTTTAATGGAAATTGAAAAAGCTTCAATTCGAGAGCTGATAGATGTATGTAGGTCTTATTGGTCCTATGATATCTTTTTCTATAAATACATTTTGTCTTAAACAGAGGAATTGATAGACTTTTAACATTGTTTGTCCCAATATTGATTCCTAGAAATCACAAACTTTCAATCAACTTCATCTATGCCAATATCAAACTCCATTTCTAACAAAATAACCGTTATAGAAGTCTCAATGCTTATCATATAATAATAATTCATATAATAAGATCCATATAGATCTTATCTGCCAGATGATTCCGATTGATTGTTTTAGTTTCATATAACAAAAGAAGGAAACGTCTTCCAATAATTCAAAATTTTGGGCCTCTAGGCGTGTTTTCGGATTATGTCTGCTTGGTGAAGCCGACATCGTACGACGGGCAGACAATGTTTTTTGTATCAGGTAAAGACCTAGTTTGATATAAGAAAGAAAAGAAACGTCTTTAGGTACATGAAAGTAATAAATTTATAAAAACTACATTAATATATAAATTAGATTTAACAGGTAAATACAAAATAACATTTTTGTGATATCAAAGTTAATGATCATCAGAAATGTTTAGTAAAAATAAGGTCTATAAGTTTTAAGATTCAGTAGCTTCAAGATACCTGTTTGTCATTTATTTGAAATCTCATCTGGGAGAGCGGTCTCTAAAATAAAACACTCTAAGAAGACTTATATTGAGTACCATAGTATTGCCCTATGTTTAGGCCATCATTAAGGCTAAGTAAAAATTAAGATAACAACCAAGTAAAAAAGAATAAAAAATAGAAACATACTAAATAGTAAAAAATATATGTATATATATATATATATATATATATATATATATATATATATATATTATATATATATATATATATACACACACACTTCCATATTAGAAATAGAAATAGAAAATAGATTTTATTTGGGGGACTTAGTCCCATAAGAATAATTTAAATGTTACAAATAAAGATAACATAACTTTCCAGAAAACATTATATAGATTTAATTATTTACAGATGTAAAGGGGAGAAAGAAAAACACTAAATTTGAACTGAAAGCTTAGTTTATTCAGGCTTGTCCAGGCCCTATTATAATTAAAAATTTTGGGCCTTAAGGCCTGTTTTTGGATTATGTCTGCTAGATGAACCCGACCACCTATGATGGGCAGACAAGTTTTTTTGGATCAGGTATACACCTAGTTTGATATAAAAAAAAAGAAGAAAGAAACGTCTTCAAATAAAACCATTTTTCGGTTTTTAGTGACTGTTTTGGATGGCCACCATTTTTTATTCTGACCATTTTGAGGTGGCAAACAAAAAAATGTTGTAAAAATTGGATGAAATGTGAAAATCACTTTGAAAATTTTCGTTTTATAATAAGCCGTTTTTGGCCCCAAATATTGTTATATAAGCCGTTTTTGGCCCCACATCTTGTTATGTAAGCCGTTTTTGGCCCCACATCTTGTTATATAAGCAACCCAAAGTATTTGGACATCATTGCCTTGAAATACAGCTTTTTCTCTCCTGATTTAACTTTAGTTTTTGTCATGGACTCGGTTTTTTTAGAATAATTTTGTAATATGTAAACATTCTGATATTTTAAAATTTAATTTAAGTGTTATATTGTAGAACATAATATCATGCAAAACTTTAAAAACAATTATATGTTACAGGTTTACCTAGGGATCATCCTGAAAGTTATCATACTTACATGTTTGAAAATTTTTTTAAACATATTGATATTGATCCAGTTAATGTACACATATTAGATGGCAATGCTGCTGATCTGCAGGCAGAATGTGATGAATTTGAACGAAAAATAAGTGAAGCTGGTGGAATAAGGTTATTTATTGGAGGTAATTTTGTAGAAATTTCTAAAATATTTTTTTTTTTTTCCAAATGACCGTCAAGACTTGAATCCAAATCCTATATGGTCAGTACCTGTTTGCCATAATTTAATAGAAACTTAGGTTACGGAACCAAGTATAATAGAAAAAGATCAATAAATTAATTAAATAGAGTATAAAATAAGATAATGTAAATGAGACAGGAAGGTGACTCAAAATAACTAGAAGAAATGAAATAATATTAAAATTAAATTAAGCTGTGTGAAGTGCCTCATTTTTATTTTTAATTTTTTTTTTTTTTTTTTTTTAGATTTTACATTGAGCGTTAATGAAAAATTGCTTGATGATCATGAACTTTTCTTTGTCTAACTTATGTAAAAACATTGCTTCTGTTTCTGGGGGAACCACTACTTCCCTTTGCTTTCTATATTTTTTGCATTGAAATAGAATATGGCACGGGTCTTCAGGGACTTTGCATGTTAGGCAATTGCCATCTTTTTCTATTTTCATCAAACTGAGAAATTTTTTTGTGCAGCCATGGTTAGTCCGTAGTCTTACTAATTGTGAAATTTCTTTTCTATCAAGTTGTTGGTTATTGGAGAACCATGGTATAAAGCTAATGGTTGGCTGGGTTTTATAGTAATCTTTGCCTTTAAATTGTGACTCCCAGTCATATTTCTCCTAAAATATTTTCTCATTCCATTGTGTTTTAATTTACCCATTTTAGTTTCATGATTCAAATCAGGCAGGTTTTCTTGCATGATGAATAGTCATTCGAGATTCTAGTGTTCTCTTACATTAAATAAATTTAACCAACCTGGATATTTGATGCCAATAATACTTAAAAAAAGGTGTTGACAACATACCTTCATGAATTTTTTTTTTTTGATACCAATAGAATATTTTGGACCGAGGTGCACAATGTGGTCCAAATTTCCTGGTTCCACCTTCACTATAGTCTATACTCACCATAGTGCCCACCACAGTCCCACCTGGTCTATTTGGGACAATATACAATAATGTATACTGAACAAAATAAGTATTTTGTAATTTATTTATTTTCTGGCTACATTCAAGTACATAATAAGCTAGTATAATAAAGAAATATATAAAAAACAGAAATAGAAACATACAAAAATTTTATTTAACTTTGACAAATGCATTTAGTTGTTGTAAGCATGATTCCTCAATTTAGTTAAATCATAATTGATTACATATTCGGGTAAGATTGTTCTTTGAGGAGATGGATACATAAGTGGTGTTTCAATGCAGTTAGGGAAGAGATTTTACCAAAGGAGATGGATTAGTAATTTCAAAGTTTGGTTACATGGATGATGAAGAACTCAGAGTGATCAGGTCAAGTATATAGGAAGATTTTCTGACTTTAAAACATTGGAATAAAAAGACGAGTAGGTTTTTCTTTAGGGATCAGGATAAAGCCAGCATTGAGCAGACTATCAGTGAGATTGTCTGGGGAAACCATAAATAAAACTTATAAAGCAATTCATTACATTTCGCTACTTCTTTTGTGTGATCCAGATCTCCCAGGCCCAGCGTAATGCCCAGTATAGTGCCTTCCTTAGTCTCTTCCAGCCTCTCTGGGATGCCTTTATTAATATCAAGAACATTTTAAATTGGCCTTCTTAATTAGAAATTTTTCCTTTAAAAAAATTATTTTCAGTGTTCATTTTTCAGCTTGCTTCTTTTCCTGTTTGAGAAGGTTTAAAATTGTTTGTAACATCTCCATATTTTTTAAAGAGCTCGGATTATTTCTCAATATTTTGTCTTATGGTTTTTAACACATCATTCCCTTAAAGCTTGGACTTCATCTTCTTAACCTACTCTGAGAGCGCCATCTGAGGGTTAGTGGTAGTACCAGGCTCATTAGCTTCTGGTATCAAAGAAAATCCATTTTTAAAGGTTTATGGGTCTATCAATATTTGTTTTACAAATTTCATAAAAAATATATTTTGAAAAATTTTGAAGGCTAATCTCATTTTGTCCTTTCTTCCTACTGAATCGCTGATAATTTACAATTAACCATTTTTTAATTATTAAAATTATAACAAAAGACCTATCGGCAAGTGGCAGTACAAGTGGCCAAGAATTTAATACAAAGAATTTGAGAGAAATATGAAAAATCTCCAACATGTGAAATGACTTTGTCAAGATCTTGAGATCTTGCAGCATTGGATTGAGGCCTCTCCACTTAAGAAAGGGCACAGGAAGGTTAAGAAAGAGGAAGAGGAATCAAAGAAAAATGCTGAAACCAAGCATCGGGATATACCAACCTCTATATGTATTGAACCATATACCCTTCACGGTTTTTTTGAAAGGAGGGGGAGGTTATACCTCTTGTGTTAGGTCATTAGACACAAGAAATTAGGCTATAATACCAGAAATATGCCAGGAAAGTATTTGTCTACGCCAATGTACATGGAATAACTCTTTTAATATTGTTTTATAGTTAAGTAGTACTGGAAGACCAAAGTAGCTTCCTTGTATAAAAATTAATTTTGAAAAAATTCTGATTGTGTCAATGCAATGATAGATTTCAATATCTTAGAGTATCGAGGCTGGTGGAAAGAAGTCAAAAACATGGGCAACGGACTCGGATTTTCGATAATTTATTTTTATCTGTAATTGCTTAAATTACCTTTCACAAGGTATTACACAAGGATCACAATTAGCTTTCTGATCTAACTAAAAAATGTATACTTTTGAGTAATGTTCAAGCAAAGCTTTAGTTTTCTTAATCATTAATTTATTTCATAATAGTACTGTATGTGAATTGTGAAAAGACTTAAGACAACTTTTATTAAAATCCTTTTAGATATGTCAGAGCAACAGTTTTTAGGAAAACATTTATAGGCTATTGCACACTTGTTGCCTGTCTTGGTTCACATTTATTGGCGATAAAAATCTTAAGAAAAAAAAATCCAATTTTAATGCCTTTCTTACTTAGGTGTTAAGGAAAGTAATAATTTGATATTGAATAATTTATTAATATAAGAATTTAATGCTTACCTCAATAAAAACAAGGTAAGAAATATCAGAATGTGTAAATTTTTGATTAGGGAAAACTTGTTAAGTTAAAACTCAGGGATTTTTTTCAACTTACTAATTTTATACAGGCACTGTTATTTTATCAATACAATTAGTATCCTCTAGAGCAATTTTATGTGTGAGAAATTTAGTATGTGAATCATAAACAAGTATAAAAATTTAATGCACATTATTATTATAAGCTAAGTTTACTGTTAAACATTTTAATCATATATTGTTAACTTTTATGTTTATTATTTAATTTCTAATTATAGTCATGATTTGGAAAATTGATAGGAATTGGACCGGATGGGCATATTGCTTTCAATGAACCAGGATCTTCTTTGGCTTCAAGAACAAGAATAAAAACGCTGGCTCAAGAAACATTAGAAGCCAATGCAAGATTTTTTGCTAATGATATAACTAAGGTTCCAAAACTGGCTCTAACTGTTGGTGTTGGAACTGTTATGGACGCATTTGAGGTACTTTTTTCCTAACTATTCTTTATTTCTTAAGAATTATTTTTCCATATAAACTTACTTATATTGCTGATAATAATTTATCCAATTTCATTATATTTGTTTGTAACTTTTATTTTTAAATAATTATTTACTGTGAATATTCCTATATAAACCAGTGAAAACTTGTTGATGAAGACATGAGAGTGAGAACAATGAAATAAACATATATAAACGTACGGAGAATGTTTGTTCCTGTGTATTCACAGTTTATAAGACCAAACTTGCGCTTCTAGAATTCTACTATAGGGCCATGTGGAGCAGAAAGAGACAGCCATTTTGGTCATTTGAGGATGTCGAGTTTTGTGTTACTATATTCTTATTTCTGTTGTCTGCCCCATCATCCAAGCTGTGGTAGTGTAAGATATTTAGTAACCTGCAACTCATTAAATTCCTGATAGTTTTACTTGTGAAATTATGAAAGTATAGCATACACTAGATTAGTAATTATGTTTTTTGGTATTGCAGTCATTACAGAGATCAAACTGAAATATAGAAGCTTACAGTAAGATTGATCTCTTTAATGACACAATCCTAACCAACTTCTCTTAATTCATTCCTCAGTTAATTATACTTCCATCGATAGAAGGTTATTACTTTGAAAACATGTTTACTTATATTAATAATGCATTTTAAAGATTAGACAATAAAGCACTTCAAGGAGTTCTTAAAGTCATTTTTTAAATAACGTTTTAATGTTTTAGTCTGCATATGTAATTTTCCAAGTAATTCTTATCATTTGGTATAATTTTTGTTGACAGCCATATTTTTCAATTTATTCATAATATAATGCCACCATACATTATCAAATGTTCATGCAATGTTTAATATAACAACTAATAAACAAATTTTTACTCACCTGACTCCTGTTCATTTATTTCTATTATCATCTCATCAGTCAATGATACACTCTATCACTATTGTAGTATTCTCTGTACATTCAGAATGAAAAGTCAGTCAATCAGTAACTTTTTTTAATGAAAAAGTTTATGTTTGGTCTCTTAATATGTTAATCATCATCAGGGCAAGTTGATTGGGATGACAACAAACTTTGGAGGGTACTTTACTTTTTTTTTAAAGACATTGAATATTAAATAGTTGATCCTATGATATAATGAAGGATGAGATGGTTACTTTTGTCACTCCAACCATTTCATCCTCTATTGAATTACTTTTAGTACTCCTGTTTTATTTTGAGTAACAGTTGAGTAGTCAAAAGTGTTTCTAGATATTTTTATATCTGGGCAACATTTCCCCTGGCCCACACCATCTGTCTCAGGTTACTTTATCCTTCGGTTCAGGCACCCTTCATAGTTCATTTTTTTAGGAACAAAGCATTCTCTTTCTTCATAACTTTAGACATTTACTATGTCAAAAAAAACCAAAAAAAAAACCTGTACCACTACAACCCATGAAGGGTTTTGGGGCTCAGTACATATAGAGATTCGTACTGTTTCTAGGCCAACGGAAGTGCAATGAGGTGATTAGGCCTTCTACTGTGTCAAGTATACCTTATTATATTTAATAAATTTGTTTTGTTTTACATTCTTTTAATCGAATGTACTAATTTGTAGGCTGATTGATGTTTCAATAACCATAGACTAATGTTAGGTTCATGCACATTAAGATGTTTGTTCATATCTTTATCATCTCAGCCTTGGTCTAAATGCCGATTAACCTAATATTCATTCCCTTTGCCTTGGCTAGGCTCTAAGGTAAATTTCAAGTTTCATGGATATAATCAACAAATCCTTTGACATTATCCAGTTCTTTAGGTCTTAATAATTCTCTTTTACTTGTTATTTTTGTGTTGATATAATTTTTTTAATATTATTTTTTAAAGGTATTTATATTAATAACTGGCTCTAATAAAGCATATGCTTTACATAAAGCTATTGAAGAAGGTATAAATCATATGTGGACGGTATCAGCTTTTCAAATGCATCCTAGGACAACAATTGTGTGTGATGAAGATGCTACTCTTGAACTGAAAGTCAAAACAGTCAAATATTTCAAAGTAAGTTCATTTTTAATTAATTAATTTCTATTTAGTCTTAAAAGTGTTGTATCTCTTATTTTTTTATTTTTTTTTTTGAGCTCGAAAAGGACTTAAAATACCTCGGAAATATCATGTTCAGGTTTTCTTCTTCCTTTCTTTCCAAACTTCCCTCCTTTGTATTTGCGCTTCCTTTCCTCCGACCATGCATAACCCCTTTTTGGGTCTTTGTCCACAAAGACCTTTATATTGTTCAGTGACATTGTATAGGTTTCTCTCTCCTGACAGTCTGAATCCTTCAGTCCTCCTGAATTCATGTCGTCCCTGATCTGCTTGAAAAACCAATCGTGTTCTTGGTTCTCTGGTGGAATCATCAGAAGATTTCCTGGTTTAACCTTTCAGGGCTCATCCTCATCATATGCCCATAGAATTTAAGTTTTCTTACCCTGATGTCGGTCTCCAGGCTTTTGTCGTTAGCGTATATTTCTTTGTTGGACTTCAGGCTTTATCCTTCAGGTGTCTTTTTGGGCCCATAGATCTTTCAAAGTATTTTTCTTTCCACCTTCAGAAGCTTTTCTACGCTAGGGAGGCAGGAGGTCACTGTCCCATAGAGTATCACGGGTTTGATCACGGTGTTATAGTGTCGGACTTTGGGTTTGATGGATGGGTTCTTTTTGTTGTATAAGTTCCTGAGGTCAAAACACAAGCTCTCTAATTTCGTGAATTTTCCCTTAAAGCTTTCTCGGTCCAATCCGTTATTGCAGATGACTTCTCCTAAGTATCTGAATTTTGGGGTAACCCTTATCCCATATATGGTGTCAACTGTCTTCTTGTATTTTGAATCCGTGGTCATTAGTTCTGTCTTTTCAGAGGAGATTTGTAGGCCCGTTTTCCTGGTTATCCTTGAGAGGGCATTTATCTGATTAACTGCCTCTTCCTCCGTTTCTGCAAAGAGGGCGAGGTCGTCTGCATAGGCAAGACACTTTACTTTTACATGGTCCTTCTTCGTACTTAGGACCCCTCCAGAGTCGTTTTCTTTCCACAGCTCTCTCATTATCTTATCTAGCATTACATTGAATAGTACCAGGGATAGTCCATCTCCCTATCTGAGTCCCATTTTGATTTGGAATGGTTTGCTGACGTGTCCTTGGTATTTGAATTTCGACTCGGTATCCTACAGGGTCAATCCTATCAGTGTCCTGGTTTTCTGGTCGACCCCGTATTCCTAGAGTACTTCAAGCAGGGTCTCCCTGTCTTCTGTCTTCCGAGTCATACACCTTCTTGAAGTCGACGAACGAGATGAACAGGTTTTTCTGCCCTGGGTTCTGTAATATCTGATCAGGAGCTTAAGGCTAAGGATTTATTCTTGGCCTGATCTGTTTTTCCTGTATCCCACCTGATATTCTCCGATCCTCGGGTCTACTTTTGGGTAGATACTGTTCAGGAGTGCTTTGGAAAGAATTTTGTATGTTACCAATAGTAGGGATATCCCTCTGTAGTTGTTCACATCGGATTTATCCCCTTTCTTGTGTTGTGGGTGTATCAGGGTGGTTTTCCATTCCTTCAGGATTCTTTCTTCACTCCAGATGTCCATCAAAATTTCTGTGACCGTTTTCCTGAAATCTTCCCCAGTTAGTTTCCACATTTCCGCAAGAACCCCATCTTCTCCTGCCGCTTTGTTATTTTTTTTATCTCTTATATTATATTTTAGGATTTAACATAAATTTAGCCTATGTTCAAAAATAATCAATTAATTGGAAAAAAAAAAAATCTGTTCTCAATAGTCCATTACACTGGAGGAAGAGGTAGCTGAATTGTGATCTCTGATCCTAATATTCTTTGGAGACAACATGGGAGGCATTTTGACTTATCTGCCTTATTTTTCCACTGACTACTTTTATTTAGAATTAAGTAAAATCTTATTTATACATATTTCGATTTGTTACAGGGTCTACCCATCACCTATTGAAGTAGGATGTGGAATAGAAATATATTCATAAATTGGACTACATGGTTAACTATTTTTGTAGAATACATTTGTTTCTATTACAAATACATGCCTAAAAAGATGCAAAAATGATTACCTTGTCAGTTACATTAAAAAAGAGTGAATTTCATCATGGATGTATGTTTAAAAAATGTTATGATGAATTACAGTTGTGATTAAAAACTATATTCTAACTCAGTGTGATGGAATAGGGAACAATTATTGATTTTTAACATTGGAAAGTAATGTTAAGTTTAAAAAATATGTAATATTAAATGTGATTTTAAGGAAAAAAAAAAACTAATATTTTAAGAAATAATATACTTTTAAATATTATAATTTTGAATGAAATTGAGATTTTATAACTATGATACATATATGAAATCAAATATTTATTTTTATTATGGTTTTAAATAAAATATTTTTATTCATTTAGAAAATTTCTATGGTACAAACCTCTCATTTTTTTCTAAATAAGATGTGTTTAACTGATAACAAAGAAGAATTTTGATTTTTCTTTTTTACTGACAATTTCAAATTCATGAGGTCATATATTATTTTGTAGTACCAACCAATTCTTCCATTGCTTCCTTTTCTATCACTTTAATGGTCTTTGGTACCCCCTTCAACATTAACAGGTCTGCCCAGACCCAGCTATCATGCACTACCTGACACATCCATACAAATTGCACACAGTTGTTTAACTGTTCACTAATAATAAAAAAAACATGCTTCCAGAAAATATTGGGGGTTAAAATAAATTTGGTAAGTAAAGCATTTATAAGTAACCCACTCTAGTAGAAGATAAAAGTTCTCAAGCCTTACTGCTTAATCGCTAATCAAGTAAATATTCTATGGAAGCAGTTCAAATATTGTAAAAAGGGATTACTGTTGTTAAATAAGTGCCCTACATATGGCTTATTCATACAGCAAGAATGCCAAATCACCTACTACGAAAACTGCTATATCAATAATTGGAAGAAAGGCAAATGTACGGAAGACCATGCCTGATGTGTTGATTGGGGATGGGCAGGCACACACCAGAATGGGGTGAGAAGATGGAGAAAACATGCATGAAATTGAAAAGAACAATCAAAGTTAATTTAGGAGGCCCAGGGACTGTATGATCATTAGTCATTTAATCTTAATATGTGAAATATCTGCATCAAATACTTCACATGACTTGGAAAATTGTTTCTTTTCTTGTGGTATAAATATGGATTCATTTATTATAAACAGAAATTGATCAGAAAGTTAACACCTAATTTAAATTTAATAAATCTGTCAGGGGATATTACTGATGTCTTTAAGATACCTGGCCACAGGGTGAAGTTATATCTTTGTTTTTTCAGGATTATATTAAGGTAAGTAAAATACAAAAAAATATTGTATAATTTAATAATCCAGTATTTAAAAAATAGGAAAGATAACATAATTATTAACTGTATTAGATATTAGAATTATTTTAACGAATGGTGAAATGGTTCAATATTTAGCTAAACTGGACATCAAGGTTGATGCGGAATGAGGAATTTCTTCCTCTTTTGATGCCATAGTAATTCACAAGAGCTCTGAAAAATTCATGAATAAAAATTAAATATTTTTTTAAATGATACATTTATGAATAACTCTGGTACATGATACATACTTACTCTGGTTGACAGCTTAAATAAGAAAATCACACGGTATTTCAAGAAAAACAGGTTTAAGAAGAACAGTACTCTGACCTAATTATTTCCTCTTCTTCATAACTGAATAATCATTTCAGATTTTCATCCACAATTGTCTACATTTCTTACCTATCAAGAGAAACATGATTTAGAATTTTTCATTAAAAAAATTATAACTAAATCATAACTTAATTCATTAAAATGTAAATTTGTAAGGAGGAAAAGCTGAACTGAACTGAAGTGTATGTGCAGTACAAGCAGGCCAAATAGGTTGGAAAAACAGATGATAAAATAATTGGCTATATCTACTAAAATCAAGCAGGTTGTTTTTCATGCATATAAACTCAATAAATCTGCCGTAAATAAAAACGGCGTAGTAAACCCACAGTAAAGTCAACGGCAATAAACTCTTGAATAGTCAAGCCCTCCAAAAGTTGGATACAATCTTCCTCCTAGTTTTCAGAGATCTACCAACAGACTATGATATGAACTAATAAATTTTTAATTATTTGTTTCTTACCAAGTCCAACAACTTTATAAGCCCATTTCAAAGGTCAAAATACAAAAATCTTAATTATACTGACAAGGTGCCAGCTTCACCATTCCGCATTCTGTAACCTCCTAAATTCTCAAATTGATTTAATGATCATGTTCCATTCAGAACTGTATTCATTCACGGAAGGATAATACACTCAACAGCAAAAAAAGCGAACCAACATACATTTCTTAAAAAGCACGGAAACAACGGTTATATTTACTCTAGGGCTTTAGTTGTGTGATGATGTGAATGATAATATGTTAATTATTTAGGGATTATCATCTCTAAAAGATTGGAGATAGAGAGGGCTTCAGGATAAAGTACAAGTCAGTATCGCCGTTATCTTTGCTAGGGCAGTTCGTACTATCTTTACGTCACTCTCTCCAATTTCGTTTATCAGACTTCTCAAAAGTGGTTTTAAGAAGAAAAACTTGGTTTTGGATCCATTGACAGCTGCTCAAATTGTTGCTTCAGAAGAAGATAGATGAAGTCAGTGATACATCGCAATATCCGTGGGCATTTCCAAGACCTCTGTGTTAAGAACTATCCGGCGTTATGAAGAGACTGGGTATTACACGGGGAGAGCCAAGGGTGACAGGGCCCACAGATGACAGATTTATTGTAATGCAGGCAAGAAGACATCTTAACCAGACAGCTTTAAGGCTACACTCTGCACAGAGTGTGACGGTAAGTATGGATATGGAAGTGAGCCTGCATTCTATGGTTGTAGCCACAGGGCCTCCTCTTAGCGGCAACGCACTGAGCAGCTTGTATGCAATTTGCTTTGAATTATGGGCACAGGACAGATGAAGAATGGAGCCTCTTCACAGATGTGTCCAGATTTTCCCTATATACTCCAGATGGATGTGTAAGAGTGTGGAGGAGGCATGACAAATGGTCTGCACAGAGTAATATTGCAGGAAAAATACAGTCATGAGGTTAAATTTGAATTCGAATTTAATTTTCTCAGTACAGTATCTTATTTTTTTCCTAGAAACTTTCATGTTTTCTATTGACCATACAAACAACCTTTAAAAAAAAATAACACTGCCTTATGGGATGTTGAACATAGTTGGTTATTACTTTCACTTACCTATAAATGCAGCAATGCAGTGGTGGAGATTTATCTGCAGAAACTTTATAGTAGTGTGTAGGTCAGTAGAGGGAGGTCGGCCAGATTGCTGTTGCTGGGGTTCACCCTTACATTCAGTATGCACTGAGCCATTGAGCTTCGCCAACCCTCAGACAGATCCGGTCGCCTCAACCTCTCGTGTTCTGTGGTTGACTTGGAGCCACTGAGGATGCATGCAGGTACATGCGGTGGCATGGGTTTATCCTTAGGAACAGCTTTCACTGGTCCCTTGGAGGCCACCCCGCCTCCCGTTATACCAACCTGCCTCCCCTCGGGCTTTGACGGTTTAACCCTGGGACCAGACAACCGCTCAGGTGGCAGGGGTCTGCCTACAGTCCCAGCAACAGCTGTGACCTTCAGCTTCGCCCCACCTCCCACAGCCGCCACCTGGTAATGTTCATCATCGACAACCATTTTTACCTCCTCTAGGATCCTGGAGATCGCCTCAACATCACCCTCAACTCGCAACGGCTCTCCCTGCTCGTAATGGATTTAAGATTCCTAATTGTTACACTGTGCATGCCACAGGTGCAGCGAGTGACAGGTCAACTCCTCAAATGCTTCCTGAGTATAAAATAGCATTTGTTGGCCTTCAAAAGACGCTGGCTGGTTTCCAGGATGATCCTGTTGTTGCTGCTGACCACTGAGCCTAAATAGGTGAACTGGTCAACGAAATCAAAAGAAAATGGACCCATCTTCACCTCTCCTCCAACATTAGCCACTGCAACATGTCCAACTCGCATATATTTAGTTTTTGCTTGGTTCACCGTCATGCCTACTGCTTCAGCTAACCTCAGAAATGCCTCCATCAGCGCTTGAAAGGATCTGCCACCAGGTCCAAGTCATCAGCAAATCCCAGCACCTGTACCAGCCTATCAATTATTGTTCCAGAGGTTTGTATTCCAGAGTCTCTAATTACCTTATCAAGGGCTAGATTAAACAAGAGACACGCGAGGCCATCACCCTGCAACATCCCCCTTCTGGACTCAAATTCCGGTGAGAAATCTCCCTGAATTCGAACTGAGCACTTCACATTGTGATCCTTACTAGGCGGACCAGTTTGGGAGAAATACCAAGACCGTACAGCGCTTGGTATAGCTTAAACCTTTTAATGCTATCATAGGCACTCTTGAAATCAACAAACAGATGATGTGTTGTCATCCTGTACTCCATGGATTTCTTCAGAATAGTCCTCAGGCTGAACATCTGGTCAACTATCGATCTTCCTCCCCTAAATCCCGCCTGGTATCTTCCTACTTCTCTTTCAGTAAATGGAGGCAGCTTCATGTAAAGAACGTTTGAAAAAACCTAATCGGTGCACTGGAGGAGAATGATCCTGCGGTACGATCTAAGCTTCAGCTTGCTAAAAAGTGAAGCTGGGATACTCGGATCAGAGCTGCCAAGTGGGCCAATATTCCTTAAGAAACATCAACAAGCCGAAGTGACTTATACTTTTTGATGGAAGATTTAGGCCAAAAACATATCTTTTTTATGTGCTGCTTGCTTTACCAGAAGTTCTCAAACAGTACTGTAAACTAAAACCAAGCTATTCTTAGGGAATTTTCCCTTTTATCTACCAATCTATTTTCAGGATAAGACTGATAATTTATATTCCGATGATTTAAAGGATCGTTTTTACTTCCTATCATATAAATTGGATAATGTGCCTAGTCAGCCATTCATATTTCATACACAAAGAAAAAAGGTTCTTAAGGATTTATCCAGGTAAAAGAAATAAGGCAACATGCAAAAGACCAAAAACGTGTTAATTGAAATGGGGTTGAAAAATGTGGGACCAGTTTTTATGTATCCCTTGATGCTTCTACCACCGAGGAGGAAAATAGTGGGATGAGTACACTATTTTTATTGGCTTACCAGAAATCCCCAGCAAAGATTACATGCTTGACAAACCTTTTTAACGACTATGATTGGATTATTATAAAGCAGTTAAGGATAGATGTGTTAGAATTTACATACATGGGAATACTATTGAAAGGTCTTTCCTTACAAGTCACATCTACAAAAAATTACAGGGGAGAGCAGGAGGCTATTTTTCATTTAAGTAATACTAATTAATTCTTTACTTAGTCACGGACAAGCCCCTTTATAACTTAAGATTTATCTAGGAGAGAAAAAAATGCTTCATTACACATTACGCTGCCTAGATACAACAGGTCGCTATATAATACACAGCTTTCTGAATCAATCTAAATAATAATACTTAATACATTTTCATTTATGAATAATTAATTTACAATGTTATGTCTTCAATTTTAATTAGCTAATACCCTATTACAACTTATCTCTTTCAAGCATTATTCAATATTTACTCAATGCTTCTCTGGTTTTAAAGAAAATAATGTTGACACCCCGACCCAGTTATTACCAAATAAGTAAACAAATTGTAAAAAACAGATAACCATACAAGTTATGGATAATACATAGAGTCTAGGATACTTTCAGCCAAAATTGCAACATCTCAAGTGCTAACATTTATGTCTACTTACTACTTACATTTAATAGAGGAGTGCATTTTTTATATGTATCTTTTTTCATCTCTCCACTCCACCTGCCTCAAATCGGTTGGGGGTATGGGACAGTTGGATCCAGGATCAATGCTGTTCTTCCTCTTTTTGGAAATGCAATAAACACAGCATGCCAAACAGATCCATCAATGTTCACCCAGTCTACTTCATTAGGTGAAGTTCTTTTCTCTTAGGAGTCTCGGAAACCCATTCTTGAATTTATTATGCAAGCGTCTTCAATGAGGGAGATGGATATTTTTACAGCACATTAACATTAACTGGGCTTAAGGACCTTAATGAACAACAGAAAGAACACAAAACAATTGTCATTCAGAGTTTGTAGCAAATTTTCAGGTCTCTAACACTTCTAATAATTTAGCGCATTTCTGAATCAGAATCTATCACACACCTTTCAATTTCATGAATATTAAAGCCCTCAAGAAACAAAATAATCACTTCCTGTAGAGCAAGAAATTTAATTTTTGTCATTTTCTGGAAAATTAATAAATTAAGCTTGGGGGTTTTATGCCTTCACATGACAACTGTTTCAGGAATAATTTCATGAAATAAAAAACAACATTCTCGATAGAAAAATTATACCACTAAAATAAAAATCATAATAGTTAGCTTATCACTTCAACACAAATTTTCCAATGCAATAACAAATGCGCTCTATAATTTTCAAAATGAAAACAAAGAGGTAAGATTGAAAAATGCCACAACAAACAGTGTGATTGAAGTTAAACCTGTTGGACGATCACTTTGTGGATCCCTGACAACACTGTATTGTGTGTTAAGTAAACTTCTGTATGTAAAGTCTATGATCTATTTTATTTATTCTATACCCCAATCTGTGAATATGGAATCACAGAATCAACAGGTTATGGGCCCAGGGATCGTGTGTTAGTGTTTTTTCTAAATCAGTGTTTTTACTTTAAGTTTCGCGTGTTCGTCATGTCTCAGAACCAGTCGCTGCCGGTTGAACGTCTAAAAGGACGAGAAAATTTCGACTCGTGGAAATTCGCAGTGCAAGCCTATCTCGAAGATTTGGAGCTGTGGGAATGTATTACGAAAAAGAATCCTGACAAGAAGAAAGACACAAAATGCCGTTCTAAGTTGATTCTATTGGTTGAACCGGTGAATTATGTTCACATTCAAAACACCACCACCGCCAAACAAGCATGGGAAAATCTATCGAAGGGCTTTCAAGACAATGGATTGACAAGACGGGTTGGACTTTTTTCGCATTCTGATAACTACAAAGTTAGAAGATTGTGATTCGGTAGAAGAATATGTAAACCGTATAATTACAACTGCGCATAAACTAACCTCGGTTGGTCTCACAGTAAGTGACGAATGGGTGGGAACGATTCTTCTTGCTGGATTGCCCTCTCGTTTCGAATCTATGATTATGGGAATCGAAAGTTCGGGTACTGCAGTAACCGCGGATTCAGTCAAAACAAAGCTTTTACAGGATCTTTCTATCGTAAAATCAAGCTCAGAAAATAACGGCGACAACTTAAATTCCGCATTGTACGGTCACAGTTCCAAAGGAAATTCTGTTCAGTCAAAGGGAACTCAGAGATACCGGAAATTTGAGCAAAATAAAACTGACAAAACGCCTTCCAGAGGTCCACGATGCTTCAACTGTAACGGTTATGGACACATCGCTAAAAACTGTTCTTCACCTGTAACTGATAAAATGAGCTGAAATAAAACGAACTACGATGCAGATACATCGCTGTTTGCAGCATTTTCTACGCGATTGTCTAATAATCCTGAATTTTTTTTTGACAGTGGGACATCCCGTCACCTTTGTAGAAGCTCCGAAATGTTATCTAATGCGAGAAAGACTGAAAAAATATCAATATCTACAGCTAATAATGAGAGAATGACCTCAGATACTGTCGGCGACGTTTCATTACCAGTGATGATTTCAGGTAATAATCACTCAGAAGTAAATGTTAATAACGTTTATTATGTTCCAGAACTAGAGGTCAACTTGCTATCAGTCAGTCAAATTGTCAGTAAAGGACATTGTGTGGTGTTCAATAGCAACGGAGCAAAAATATTTAATAATCAGAGACAGCTAATCGCCTCAGCCAGTTTGGTGAATAGTTTATTCAAATTAGACGTTCCTCCAGGTACTACATTTGCATTATCAGCGAAATGTGAAATGACACTATGGCATCAGCGAATGGCACATTTGAACTATGACAGCCTATGTAAGTTAGGTACATTTCTAATGCTTTCAATTTTCCTAGGCGGAAACTCAATATTGGTTGCGACATTTGCACGTTGGGAAAAAGCCATCGATTACCTTTCCCAGGAAGTGACTCCTCTACTGAACACTGTTTACAGTTAGTGCACTCAGACCTTGTAGGACCGATGGAGGTAAACAGTTTAGCAGGTTCCAGATATTTGTTGACATTTTTAGATGACTTCAGTCACAAGTCATTCACCTATTTCTTGAAATCAAAGGATCAAGTCACAGATTATTTCAAAATATTCAAATCGCTCGTTGAAAATCAGTCTGACAGCAAAATTAAAATCCTACGTACTGACAATGGAGGAGAGTACTGCAATAAAAAATTAAGTGAATTTTTGAAGTCATCGGGTATTGTGCATCAGACCTCCTGTCCATACTCTCCACAGCAAAATGGAAAGGCTGAGCGCCTTAACCGCTCTATTTTAGACCGTGCCAGGTGTCTGTTGATAGAGTCAGGACTTCCATCCGTTTTTTGGGCAGAAGCCGTAAACTGTTCAACTTACCTTCTTAACAGGTCACCGTGCAAGTCTTTTGATACAACTCCAGAACAAGTGTGGACAGCCAAGAAGCCTGCTCTTCAACATCTTCGAATTTTTGGCTGTAAGGCATATGCACACATTCCTGCACCAAAGCAAACGAAACTCGGCCCTAGATCTACTCCTTGCATATTTGTGGGATATTGTCAAGACACAAAAGGGTACAGGTTGTATGATCCTCAGAAGAAAATTATCTTCATATCAAGAGATGTAACATTCTCCGAAGATCAGTGGGGCAGTTCATTATTGAAAAACACTTCCGAAGGCACCGATAGAAACTTCTATGTGCTTCCAGATGAATACAATTTTGAAAACACAAATGTTGAAGACAATTCTGATTCTGACTCGGACAATACAATAAGTTCACGGCTATCGATTGATGACGATTCTTCAAACAGTGAGACGCAGTCTAACATTGGTCCTCACAAAACTATATCAAGCATAGAAGATTCCTCCGCAACTACAGAAACCAGCTACGACCAAGATGATTATCCAGATTTTATTCCACCATCTACAACATCAATAGGACAATCATCATCAACTAGACCTGCGAGAAAAAGGCAACCACCAGCTGAACTAGACGACTTTGTAACTTATTCGGCTTTCTTTACTGGGTCCGAGCTGTCAGATCCGATGTCCTACGACGATGCGTTAGCTCATCAGGACAAACAGTTATGGGTTGATGCCATGGAGCGTGAATTAAAGGCTCAAATGGACAATGAGACCTGGGAATTGGTCGAACTCCCTGCTTCAAAACAGTCCCTCGCATGCAAGTGGGTCTTCAGAACAAAGAAGGATGCCAGTGGTAAAATAGCAAGTCATAAAGCGAGACTTGTTGTCAAGGGATTTGCCCAAAGGAGGGAGTGGATTATGAGGAAACATTCTCGCCAGTTGTCAGATATAGCTCCATCAGGTACCTTCTATCGTTGGCTGCAGAGTATAATCTGGATATTAGTCAGATGGATGCAGTATCCGCATTCCTTCAGGGAGAGCTGGAGGAAGAAATCTACATGTCCCAACCTCCTGGTTTCAGCGATGGAACCTCAAAAGTATGTAGACTTCGAAAAAGCATATATGGACTAAAACAGGCAAGCCGAATCTGGAATTGAAAATTGGATGAAGTCTTACAAGGGTTTGGTTTAAATCAGTCAAAATTTGACTCTTGTATTTACTTCAAAATAGAAGAGAAATTTATGATAATTGTCGCTATCTGGGTGGATGACCTGCTGATTTTTTCAAACAATCAAAAATTGAAAAATCAGGTAAAATTGCAACTTACGAGATCATTCAAGATGACCGACCTTGGTGAGACCAAATCATTTTTAGGTCTTGAATTAACTCGTGATCGACAATCAAAGAAAATTTGGCTTAGTCAGCAGAATTATATTGAGCAGGTTCTCAAACGGTTTAATATGGATGAAGCCAATCCAGTATCCACTCCAATATCCATTGGTGAAAATTTTTCTAAATCTCAGGAGCCACAAACAGAAGAAGAAAAGGACAAGATGAGAAAAATACCATATCAAGAGGCTATTGGCTGCCTCTTATTTGCAGCCCAAACTTCAAGACCAGATATAGCGTTTGCTGTTAGTAGTCTGAGCAGATTCAACAACAATCCAGGCATGTCACACTGGACAGGTGTGAAACGGATACTGAGATACCTCCGCGGAACCTCTTCATATAGGCTAAAATTTGATGGATCAAAGACTGGGCCAATTTATGGATACTGCGATGCCGATTGGGCTAGTGACCCAGATGAAAGAAGATCAGTCACAGGTTACATTTTCATCAAGTGCGATGGCCCGATATCCTGGTGCACTAAACGGCAACCCACTGTAGCTCTCTCAACAACGGAGGCTGAGTATATGGCAATGTCTTCAGCAGCACAGGAAGCTTTATGGTTGCGGGGTCTCTCTGAAGAGATTGAGCAATCTTCGAAAAATCCTACTCAAATCTTCTGCGACAACCAAGGAGCGCGAAATCTGGCATTGAATGGTGCTTATCAGCCAAGGACCAAGCATATTGATGTACGGCATCATTTTATGAGAGAAAAGGTGCAGGCGAAGCTTCTCTCCTTCACGTACATATCCACCAAGAAGATGGTCGCCGACTCTTTGACGAAGGCACTTGATGTGGACAAGTTCAGCGACTGCATCAGGTGTCAAGGAATCCGCAAATAGGGAGGATGTTGGACGATCAATTTGTGGATCCCTGACAACACTGTATTAGATCATGTTTTACCGCCTTAGTGCTTTGTAACCTTACTTATCTTGTTGTTGTTGTACCCTAATGTACTTGTGTGTGTTAAGTAAACTTCTGTATGTAAAGTCTATGATCTATTTTATTTATTCTATACCCCAATCTGTGAATATGGAATCACAGAATCAACAAAACCAACGTCAACTATTTAAATAAGAAGTAACATATTTTTTACTCTTAGTTCATGTGATGGATGTAGCTCAAAAACCAGAATTAAAAAAATACATTTCGGGTAGGTATGTGTTGGTGACGTGACAGCAACTGTTTAACTAGTATTACTAAGCTGAATATGAACCCGAGCAAGAATACAGGGAAATACTCATTAGTTCCAGCTGAACACTCAAATTTTCCATTAAAAAAAAGTACTTTGTAGCTCTTATTTTTATGATTCCAAACAAAGGATTAGGAGGCGGACTCGTAGAGCTTTGTTCGTTAGGCCAAATATCAGATAAACACCATTATGAGTCGATTTACTGCCTTAATCCGAATTGTGCCTGAGAGGCACCGCTCTAGTGCCAAGGGTTAATTTAAGAGGTCTGTTTCCTCTAGGATGTTGATTATACGCTTGAGCATGCACAGTATATATATATATATATATATATATATATATATATATATATATATATATATATATATATATATATAATATATATATTTTTTTTTTTTTTTTTTTTTTTTTTCGTACTAAACCTTTATAACATATTCGTTAACTAGGAACTGCGCATGCGCTGCAAGCGAAATATGTGAATGAGCAGACTTGAGATAAAACAAAGTACATCGTGATTGAGTATCTCATCATTGTATAGTCAATTATGCATTTTAACTAATTAAGGCTCATAAATTTATTTTAAGAAAATCTAAATAAAACTTTTATAGGTGGAATAATCAGAATCAGTCATTTTTTGAAAATTTTTAATTTTGCCAACGTTTCGGCTCAAGCTTGTGAGCCATCATCAGGGCTACAAGCATCAGAACAAAAGAGATACATATTAATATGATGATGAAAATTATTAATTAAAAACCTTATTAAAACTTCTTCAAACCCTCACTCCACCCCCGCACAGTCTCCACAACCCGTCATAGTTCCCCAGTACAGATCCATTCCATACATTCCATCTCTATCTCAAAAAATTAAAAAAGTCTTATCCTCTAGCTTTCCCCATCTCCGCTTAGGTTTAAAACATGGTAACAAATTAAAGAATAATATTCAAAACGAAAAGATCCGATCCCTTTCCTACAAAAATCAAATTTAGTTTATCGTATCCCCTGCTCTTCCCCAAATTGCAATTCATGTTACATAGGCGAGACCAAAAACTATCTCAAAAAAATAATTTATCAGCACCAATACACAATATCTTCCCGTAACCCATTTTCCTCAAAATTATCCGAACACGCTATATCCCTTGACCATCATTTTGATTTTGATAATCCTGAAATCCTAGCCCCCGTACCTAACTACAAAAAGCGACTCCTCTCCGAAGCTATATATATCCATATGGAAAAAGATCGTGTACCCGTCAATCATAAAACAGACAAAGGATAATCTCTCCCTCGTATGCCAACATCTTCCGTCTTCTTACATTATAACTTTATTACTTTATTGTACAAATTGCTTGTGTAATTTATATTTTATTTACTGTATATTTATCTTTTCGTTTATAACACCTCTGGTTTTTGTTATTTATTTTATTTTTAATTTTTATTATATACCTCATGGATCTTTTACATACCTCAAATTCTAGTGTTTATAATTTTCTAGTGCCGAGTGTCATGGCTGCAACTGATGTTACACTTTGTTGTCGATCTCCGCATATTATCAATCCGTAGTGGTATATTCTTACGGATTACGATAAAAATTTATAAACAATAACTTTATAAGTGCGTGAACATTTTACGTAATTCTGAAGTTAGGTGAGTTTCTTTAATACTGACTATTACTTGTGAGACAGTGTGAGCTAACCTAAAGTTTCAGGCACGTGGGACGGCAGACCACTACCTGCCCGCCCTCTTACTGAGGCCATTAGTCTCTAAAACTCTCGCTGAACCATATCGTTCTTAGCTCAGCCGGGTGGGGCGCAGTTCTGCCAGGATCGTCGTCTATCTGTGCGTGAGTTCAACTACGAATCCTACTGTCCTTTTTTTTTTGTATTTTCTTCATAGAAATGTTTTATTTTAATCTGCTTTGTATTTTGTACATAATTGTAAATATTTTTAGACAGTTTATTTAATTATTTTCAAATATTAGTTATTTTATTTTATTATTTCTTTTTAAATCTCGTTATATAAATTTTTTCAAAATGTCTTCTGGTGCAATGTCATGCATTGGAACTGATGAAGATACCGCCTTCTCTGAAATAAGTGAGACAGACTCACAATACCTTAAAAGACGAACCCTACAGAAAAGGCAAAGAAACATAATTCCTGGCTCTCCTACCAAATCACCCCAAAAAAAAAAGAAAAATAAATCTGCCAAATCTATGCAGGTTTTACCGTCAGAATCTCGAAGTATACCTTCAACAAGCAAAATTGAAACGAATACATCTGCTCCAGCCATTCCTACAACTAACAAATTTGAACCCCTGAGTAACCTTCCTACTGAATCTTCGGTGAATCAGAAATTCAACGAACCAGAACCACCACCAATATTTGTTTCCAATATTCTTGACTTCATCTCGTTTTGTCGAGAAATCTCCAAACTTATTGGACAAGCGAACTTTAAGTGTTACTCTAGAGTGAAAGACATAAAAATTTGCACGAGTGGCAAAGAGCATTATAAAAAACTCGTCAGTTACTTGACTACCAACAACTTCGATTTTCATTGTTTCCAGATCAAAGAAGAAAGGTCCTATAGGGCAGTCTTGAGAGGACTACATAGCACAACCCCCACGGAGGCAATCAAATTAGATCTTGAAGGATTGGGACACAGTGTGAGGAACATCTCCTGTGTGCTACATCCGCGTGAAAAATATCCTCTACCACTTTTTTTTGTGGATCTTGAGCCTGCATTGAACAATAAGGATATCTTCAACATCACACGTTTGGTATATTCCGTTATCCGCTTTGAGGAGCCAAGAAGAAGGCCAGAAATAGTTCAGTGTACTAACTGCCAAACTTTGGGACACACGAGAGCCTACTGTCACCACCAGGCACGATGTGTCAAGTGTGCAGGTTTGCACTCAACAGATACCTGTCCTAAGTCTCGGGAAACTCCAGCAAAATGTGCTTTATGCAGCGAATAGCACCCTGCAAATTACAAAGGTTGCATAGTCTATAGAACTAGACTCAGGCAAAAAGCACTTTACGCAGCCTCAATATCAAATACCCAGAAGAGTTCTGCTCCAGAAGAAGAAAAACCTGGCCCTTCAGAGAGGAGTGTTCCTGCCGCCCGGAGGACTGCAGAAATCAACCCATCTCAACGAACTTCGGCCTCCCATAGTTCTTCTTCCAAGACTTACTCAACAGTAATATCACCTCGCTCTCAGCCGCCTCGATCTTCCTCATCCCAGCCTCAGACTTCCTCCTCCCATCCTCAACCTCAGATCTCTCAACCTCTGCCTCAAACCTCTCATGTACTTTCTCATGCCGTACCTTCTCAGCCTAAATTTCAAAAAAACAATTTCCCCTCTAAAAATGTCTCCCTGAGGGTTGAGTTACCCCCCGTAATTACTCCTCAGAACGCTCCCAAAGTTCCAGTTTCATCCCTTCCTTCTAACCATTTCGAACCCTCATCAGAAGTACCATTGAATATTCAACCCCCACAACATTCCCAAAGGAATATCCAACCACCTCTTGCCCAAATTAATCCTCCTTCCTATGACACTACCTACTATCCCTATCCCAGCCAAAACCCATCTGATATTACATCTATCCTCTCTTCCTTCCTACTAGATCTCCAAAACACTATAAGACCTCTCATCTCTCTCCTTACAAATCTCCTGTCACAATTCCCACTTAGTCTCCCACGATGAATAACAAGTCTCTAGCTCTTCTACTGTGGAACGCAAACGGACTGAACAATCACCGAGACGAACTTGACATTTTTCTTCACGACAAACACATTGACATTGCACTGATTACTGAAACTCATCTCACCACTCATTCTCACTTTTACATACGTGACTACATTACATACAGATCAGATCACCCAGACAACACATCACACGCTGGCTCATGTATCCTCATTCACAAAACCTTACCTCACTCATTGATTCCCTCCACTCCATCTGACACCATTCAGTGCACCTCCATTTCCATAGCTTCCCACCCATTCAATATGACAATCTCAGCTGTATATTGCCCTCCAGGTAATTCCCTCAACTATAACCACCTTGAATCCTTATTCAAATCCTTAGGTCCGCGCTTCATTGCTGGGGGAGACTACAACGCCAAAGACCAACGATGGGGATGTCGAACGTCCAACACTCGTGGCAGGATTCTTTCCCGCGTCACAACCTCCAATAGCTATTCCATCTTGTCACCTTATAATCCCACATACTGGCCCACATCTCTTAAAAAACGTCCAGATATTCTTGACATCTTCCTTACTTCCCAAATCCCCTCCTCCCAATCTATAATAAAATCCTTAGATGACCTCTCCTCAGATCATAGTCCGGTACTACTTCTCATGGCTTCAAATCCTATTCTTAAACCATCTCCTCCCTCCTTGATTAAAGGACACATTGACTGGGAAAAATTTCGTTATGATTTAGAGAACAGACTCGACTTAAAAATTCCGTTAAAAACCAAACAGGACATAGACTCAGCCATTGACGAACTAACAAAATCAATAGAAACAGCCATAGACAACAACACATCTCACTTTACAAATAGAAAATCTCATGAAACAAAATTGCCAAGTCATATTCGACTCTTATTAGCTGAAAAACGCAGAGCTAGAGCGAAGTGGCATAGAAAACCCGATACCCTTCAGACAAAACCCATTACAGTAAAATGACTAACAAACTCAAGACAGAAGTAAGAAAACTCAAAATTAAAAACTTCCAGAACTTTACAGAAAACTTAACCACGTCAGACAAATCTTTATGGACAACAACTGCAAAACTACTGAAATAAAAAACCTTTAATCATCCACTCCTCACTGAATCACAGACCTGGACAAGAACCGATGATGAAAAATCCCAAATTTTTGGCGAACACCTATCCAAAACTTTCAATCCTCATCCCGATATCATTAACCCTATCCATAATGAACATGTAGAAGCAGAACTAAATGTTCCACTCCAAATGTATCCACCTCCTAAAGCCTTTCATCCATCAGAAATCATCAATATCCTTAGTAAATTACCTCTTAAGAAATCTCCAGGTCACGATCTTATTACAACCAACATCCTGAAACAGCTCCCTCGAAAGGCCATCCTTTTCCTTACTTATATCTACAACGCCACTCTCCGTTCTACCTATTTTCCTGACATTTGGAAACTGTCCATTATGAAAATGATCCCTAAGCCCAAAAAGCCACTTGAATACCCATCCTCTTACCGCCCTATATCCCTTTTGCCCATTATGGGCAAAATTCTTGAAAAACTTCTCCTAATAAGGTTATACCCGATCCTAGATTCAAATCATGTCATTCCTGACCACCAGTTTGGATTTCGATCATCCCACTCTACTATTCAGCAGTGCCATCGTGTGGTGGATGTGGTATCCTCTACATTGGAGCGCGGAATGTACTGCACTGGAGCCTTTCTAGACGTGGAACAGGCTTTTGATCGAGTTTGGCATCCAGGACTGCTCTACAAACTCCGCAAATTCCTCTCTCCGACATATTTCCTAATAATCCGCTCCTACCTTACAGGTAGAACCTTTAAAGTTAATCATAACCTCTCCTACTTCTCAGTATTCAAACAGTCAGCCGGTGTACCTCAAGGTAGTATCCTAGGCCCAATCCTCTACACGGTGTATACAGCTGATATCCCTATCCATCCAAGCACTTTCCTCTCTACTTACGCTGATGACACATGTGTGCTATCCGTAAATAATGATCCTATTGTTGCTTCCCAAGTCCTACAGAACCATTTATCCGCCATTGCAGAATGGTGTCACAATTGGAGAATCAAAATAAATCCTAATAAATCCCACCAAATCACCTTCACTCTACGACGTAAACCTATGACTTCCTGTCCAGTTGTTTCCTTTAATCATACCCCACTCATCACTGTAGAACAAATACGATACCTTGGACTTCATCTTGACAAACGTCTTACATGGAATCCTCATACAAGACTTAAACGACAGGAAACTGCCCGTAGATATCGACTATTAAAACACTTACTTGACAAACGATCAAAACTTCCTCTTTACTTTAAAAAACTCATTTACACAACCATTATTAGACCTATCTGGACTTATGGCATAGAGCTATGGGGCTCCACTAAACCATCGAATTCCTCCCGCATCCAATCCTTGCAATCCAAAATCCTTCGTCAAATCCTAGACGCTCCTTACTTTGTTACCAACAAACTCATCCATAGAGACCTGAATATCCCACTAGTTACTGAAATCGCTCAAAAAAGATACACCTCCTTTCATTCCAAATTACCCACCCATACAAACCCGCTTGTCCGCATCCTCTCATCGACATATATTCCCGATAATCCTCCGAGGCGTATGAAAAGACGGTGGCCTCGAGACCTGCTGAACAAATAATCATTGAAGTGCTACCGCTGGGTAGATTCTTCTCATGTCTTTTTCAAGCCAATTTTCTGTTTTTAGCACATTTACTTATTGTACTGTGTAAATTGTACAGTTGTAAATATCAATAAAAGAATTAAAAAAAAAAAAAATAATAATTTTCTGTTAAAAATGTTGAGCCTTATTGTACATACGAGTATATTGTTTTTGTTTTTTCCATGTTAATAATTTTGTAAAACTTTTTAGAAACAAAGATAAGCTGTAGTATTTACTAAAGCTCTATAAAAAAAAAAATTTATGCTTATCATCATCAGATTATGAATCATATTATCAATATTTGTATCTATAATATTTAAGTATGTTGGTATATTTTCTGTTTTATTTTAAATGTTATCATTGTCACTACATTCAAAAGAAAATTTTCATTATCATATTAATATGTATCTCTTTTGTTCTGATGTTTGTAGCCCTGATGATGGCTCACAAGCTTGAGCCGAAACGTTGGCAAAATTAAAAATTTTCAAAAAATGACTGATTCTGATTATTCCACCTATAATAGTTTCTACAGTAGACTATACATCCTCAATACAACTAAATAAAACTTCTGTTCAGTTCTGGAATTCCATAAAAACCTGTAAGCTAAGTTTGATTAAAACATAACATGGAATAACAATATTTTCTGAATTACGAGAAAATTTATCTCTATCCTCGAACAGCTCCTTCTATTCGGTGACACAATTGTCAGAAGTACCGACATCTACTGTCCATTCTACCTCAGTTTGAATGCGGACTTGGTCGAGAGTTCTCCTTGAGAGGCCTCTTGTTGGGCTCTCCAAAACGAATCAGAAGCCAACAATTAGCTTCCAAGTAGACCTAAATGTTAGCACTTGAGATGTTGCAATTTTGGCTGAAAGTATCCTGGA
Source organism: Piezodorus guildinii (assembly GCA_023052935.1). Taxonomy (NCBI): domain Eukaryota; kingdom Metazoa; phylum Arthropoda; class Insecta; order Hemiptera; family Pentatomidae; genus Piezodorus; species Piezodorus guildinii. The sequence goes on from CM041295.1 coordinate 58,474,822, forward strand.
TTCTCTATGTATTATCCATAACTTGTATGGTTATCTGTTTTTTACAATTTGTTTATTTATTTGGTAATTACTGGGTTGGGGTGTCAACATTATTTTCTTTAAAACCAGAGAAGCATTCAGTAAATATTGAATAATGCTTGAAAGAGATAAGTTGTAATAGGGTATTAGCTAATTAAAATTGAAGACATAACATTGTAAATTAATTATTCATAAATGAAAATGTATTAAGTATTATTATTTAGATTGATTCAGAAAGCTGTGTATTATATAGCGACCCGTCGTATCTAGGCAGCGTAATGTGTAATGAAGCATTTTTTTCTCTCCTAGATAAATCTTAAGTTATAAAGGGGCTTGTCCGTGACTAAGTAAAGAATTAATTAGTATTACTTAAATGAAAAGGGCCCAAGGACAGATTTTAAAAAGTACCCTGGAATATGTAGGGCTTTATAAATTCTTTAGAAGTTAAGAACTAATGCTGCTGGCTTTCAAAAGAATATTCTTAAGCATCGTAGTTTTAGAAGTTTTACAGCACTGTTTGAGAACTTCTGGTAAAGCAAGCAACACATAACAAGATATGTATTTGGCCTACATTGTCCATTAAAAAGTATAAGTCACTTTGGCTTGTTGTTTCTTAAGGAATGGTAACTAGTCCTCCAGGGTCTCCCTGGAGTATTAGTTTCTACCACCAATATCCGGACCAGACAGACTCACACACAGACCCTCCGCGCATACGACCCTCTTTCTCGGCTACTCCCAGTTAGCCTTTGACAGCAGAGTGTATAGTAGGCACGACGCTGCAGTGCCATCCAATTTCAGGGGGTTGCTTCTGCAGGTCAGTTGTTACTCACTCCTTCCCAATATTGGCCCACTTGGCGTCTCTGATCCGAGTCTCCCAGCTTCACCTTTAAGCAAGCCGAGGCTTAAATCGAGGGCTCCCATCTATTGGGAGTTCGATAATAGGTTGAAGTCGTTTTGACCTCATCACCTCTAATCCATTCACTCTACCAGACGACTCTTCTCTTCATCTATGGTTAGAAGATTGGTCGGAGAGAAAGAAAGTGAGATAGCAATTTTAGAAATCAGCATACAATAATGATTGTACTTAGGTAAAACAAAAAAATAAATAAATAAATCGTATATAATTACTGGAAAAGTCGAAATTCAATAGGAAATAAAGTTGAGATTACAGGGAGGTGGGAAACACATTTTTCGGTTGCAAAAAGCTACAATCAACAGCAAAAAAAGCGGAGCACCATACATTTCTTAAAAAAATCAGAAATAACCAACTATGTTCAACATCCCATAAAGTAGTGTTATTTTTTCTATAAAGGTTGTTTGTATGGTCAATAGAAAACGTGAAACTTCCTAGGAAAAAAATAAGATACTGTACTAAAAAAATTAAATTCGAATTCGAAAATTTTCACGATCGCAGAAATTTCCCTAACTATATATTTTTCATATATAGGCCAGTGAATATAAAAATTAATGGAATGTTCTCAATTTAAGTAAAACAGTCTTCTGAATGATTACCTTAAATTAAATAAACAAATCCTCTTGTCTTACAGATAACTTGGAGACTTAGTACCGTGTGTTTCCTCCTCTTGCCATTATGACAAGCTTGCAACCTTCTTGGCGCACTTTTTATCAGGTCATCAACGCGATATTGCGGGATTTCCTCCCATTCTTCTACGACGGCTGTTATTAGCTCTTGGAGACTTGATGGGGGCCTCAATCCTTTAAGTGACCTGCCCACCTAGTCTCAGGTGTGGTCTATGGGCTTCAGGTCAGGACCACTCGAGGGTAATAGTTTACAATATTTTTTCTAAGAGGACAGGCACATATACGAAAATCCGGGATCAGATAAAGTTCGAGAATACGCAGAAAAGGAACCATGATCAGTCAGAGAGGAAAACCATAGATCTGTTTCCACATGACTATTTCAACTACTGCGCATGTGCAGTTTTAGGTTTAGGACTGAAAACTGTACTGCCTATGTATTCACAGGGTACTGTGATTTCGTAGCTGGCGAAAGGCAGTCGTTATTTATAAGATTCGCTCTTACGCCCTCCTCTCAGACCATTCCGGATTACTAGTCTGTGCATGCTCGAACTTTATCTGATCACGGATCTTATAACGTTATAATATAACGTGTTGTCTTTAATTTTCTACCCATGCGCAATCCGCTGAAAATTTAGAAGTTGTGTTGATACTAATGTCCGATTGCTTGAGTTCTGGTCTCAGACGCGTTATTAAAAACAAAAAAAAAAAAAAAGAAAGAAAGAAAAGAATGACTATGTTCGGCCAGATTTCTGAGCGGTGAGAGAATGAACCAATCGTCAACCATTGAACCATTCTTCATGGTTGGTACTTACAATCCCTTATTTCTTGGATTCAGGGACTGGTGCTGGATAAATGATGGTAGCAACTTAAGTGTATAGACAGAAAGTTTGTCAGTTTTCGTTGTGATGGACGGATACAGCATCTATCTTGAAATGTGGAGAGCTATGGTTAGGTTGGGCTTAAAATAAGCCTCGGTAAAAATAAAAAGACTTATTGAATGGTATACATTTGATAGTTTTTTAAAGAAAATAAGAAGTCAATGAATGTTAGAGGCGTGATAGACTTTTTTTTTTTAATAGAAACTTTAAACGTATAGTTATGTATAAAGATATTAACTTACGATAGCAATGTATGTTGTCATTATTTTTGCTATTTGGAGGCATAATTAAATTGTTCATGCGATAAGTTATTGGATATTTTGTTTTAGTATCATTGATACCATTTACTACAATGAATAACTTTCAGCATGTGTAACTAAAGTTAACTAATCTTCTATTGTGACAATTTCTTTACGTATGTTTCCAAATTCAGTTACTTGAATGACACTCAAATTAATATTTTAATTTGATAAATAAAATATTTTTTCTTTTATTTCAGCTGGTTTACTGTAAAACATTCACACATGCGCACTGTTTGACACCTCCCATATCCTTTGACACATTTAGCACAGTAAAGGCCGCCATTTTGGTGTGTATATTTCTCCTTCTCTACTCAGTCTTTTTTAATAATGTTTTGAACTGTCATATGGTTGGTGTAAGTTAAACAAAAGTGCTTCGGTAGTTTTACAGCTTTCATTTAAGTTCTTTTCGTGACAGTGACAATGTGTATGAAGTAATAATAATGCTATTATCAAAGTTTTTCTTTAGAAATTACAATTTAGAGTCTCCATCAAATTCGTGATAACTTCTCATTGAACATCTGAGTTTAAGAAAGATATGATCCGCCCAATTCCAGCGGATAAGGTAAATATTATCATAATCAATTTTTTTTCTATTTAAGTTTGTCTGATGTTCTATAGTTTGCTTGACATAATAATATCTTGTCAACAGTTCATTAGTTACGTTTATCTTCTGTGTTAATGTATTTTTAAAACAGAGAAAATTATTTATATTTTTTAATTTCTAAATTTGGTCATTTATTGTTTTATTTTGAGTTTGTACTTTTATAATGATCAATTGAGGGTTTGAGTTATTTATGGTTCTTGGAGTATTATTATTTTTTGCATAATTTTAAAATTTATATTTCCATCTTAATTTCTGAAACACTAAAAATTAAGTGTTTTCAATGTACCATGTTGCTTATTTGCATTATTTGGCTGTTATGTTTAAATGTTTTCATGAAAGTTTATTTATTATAGTCTAATAATTACTAATTTGCTATTATTTGGGTGTAATTAGTCATGATAATGAAACTGTTTTACATTGGTGTTACATTTAGTTAGGAAACCTTTTTGTCATGTAACTTTTTACTTTTTGATCCTTCGAATATGTAGTCTTGAAAACAGTTTTACCATTTCCTTTATTGCTGATTTAAGGTTATTTACCACTGGAATGTTTTTGAAAATAGTCTTGAATAAAAAAAAAAAACAATAAATGATGATTATTATATTTTAATATTTAGTTATATGAATTATGTTTTATCTTATTGCTATTAATATATAGTTTTGTTTTAGTATTTGAAGTTTATTTTTGTTTCTGAAATGTCCGTTAGTGCTTATATAGTATATCCTGTACCTTCTTGCACATCTTCACTACAATACTTTTGCTTAGTTATTATTATTATAGCATGACAATATGCTGGTGATTTCCATAAGCATCAATCGCTTAGTATGTCTGTAATTTGTTGTGATAAAACCATTTTCCCATTCTTTTCTATTGTAATTTATTCTTTATTTGTTTACTTATTAACTCAACTGTTCCTTAGTACATTGTCCACAGTTATTAATTTCAATTATCCGTTACATGTTTTCTGCTACTTTATTTTATTTTTTATAAATCTTATAAGTCTTATTAATTTATTTTTACTATCAAATCAAAGTATTTTATTTATTAGTGTAAGTATGTATCGGAAATAAATTGTTTTGTTATTGTTAAACCTACTAATTTATTTACATAACAATAAACTTTATTGCTAATTTTCAATGACTTTTTTTTTTTTAATTTTTTTTTTCTCAGTTTTTAGCAAATCCATATCACTTTAGAACAGTATTAAAGTAATTAAAGAAAACTATATTAATTTAATTAATTAACTCATCTATGCTGTTATCGCTTTTCATTATTGATTTTATAGCTTCCCTTAAGTATTATAAGCCCTGGCAGTTTTAGTTTTATTATTTATTTTTAATATTAAAGGTATCAAAACACATTGGATCTTTCCTGTAAATTTACTATTATCTCTATATATCTTTGTCTTATCAATGTAGGTTTTATAAAGTAATTATTATTTTTAATTTCTTTTAATATGGAAAAATGTTCATTGCATTTTTCTTAATATTTGAATTTCGATTGACTATTTGAGTCTCATTATGCTCATACACTATGGCATTTATAATCTTTATTATATCATTGCTTACGTTTTTGCTTTATACTAAAACTGATCTTTCTCAATCTCCGGAGATAATGGACCTCTTCATAGCTAGTTGGATTTCCTTTGTAGACATCTCTTTGCCTATTTTATTATAATGAATTCATTGTGGATATAATTAGTTGACCGTTGAGAATTACTGAAGGAATTTGTCCGGGTGGCGGTCATTAAATGAAACAACTGAATAGTTTCAACTATTTTATTGTTTGCCAACGTTTCGACCCCCATTGTGGGTCATCATCAGGGCTAAATATTGTAGGTTTAATCTGAACACTTCCTTTTATGTTAATATTACAATTTTACTCATTGTTGTCAGATCCCGTCTAGAAATATGGTACGTATTTTCCATTTTACCCAACCTTTTGTACGTACTTTCCTATCTACCTGCCTACATTCCTTATGACCAAATTGAACCTAGTTTCCACTCACCTACCAGACGGTACGTATCTCCACTGTACTCCATTTTGTTAATGGTTTTTATTTCATGTAATTTTTTCTTATATATTTGTACATTATCTTTAGTCATTATCTGGTCTGTTTAGCTCTCATTAGTATACCTTTATCATTGTAATTTAATTAATTGATTTCTTTACACATCTATTTTCTTTTATGTTATAATATTGACATTCTCTAGTGAAATTGTTAATTTTTTTTTTTTTTTTTTTTTTTTTTTTTTTTTTTTTAAATAGTATTTGTAATCTTATTTTAAATGTATCCTTTTTGTATCTTTTTAGCCCTGATGATGACCCACAATGGGGGTCGAAACGTTGGCAAACAATAAAATAGTTGAAACTATTCAGTTGTTTCATTTAATGACCGCCACCCGGACAAATTCCTTCAGTTATAATGAATTCACTTTGTCATTTTGAGTTAAAAAGGCTTATAGTGTTTACACTGTGTTTATTAGCATAATTATGCAATTCTAATAGATGTTAAACACTTACATGTAAGTCGCTTTCGGAACTCCTTCCCTTTTTATCTTCTTTCAAGCATTCTGTGTTGTCCAAAACATTCAGGCAATTCGTGCATCTTTTGTCTTCAAGGTATTGAATTTAATTTAGATCGCATTCTCTAAATATTATATTCTTCCTTTTATATCTATGCAATATTGTTGAAAATGGATAGGGTCTGGTCCTTATCAACATGATGTTGAATAAATTACAAATATTTATTAACTCCCTCTGTGCTGACCCTCCCCCCTCCCCCCTACAAAAAAAGTATATATTTATAAATGAGGTATATAAAATTTAGCAACATCAACACCTGTTTTTTTATATAAAATTCTCCATTTTATTACTAATTGTCTGCAAATCATTTTTCTCTCCACCATCTCCATAACAATCTTCCGACAAAGCTATTTCTTACTAGAACATTTTTAATGCATATTTTTCCCAATTGAACTATTGCCTTTTCCATTACAATTTTTCCTTTGATTAGTATGTTAGAATTACTTGGTTGCCGGAACTACAGTTATAAGTGCTCTTCTAGTTCTTGATGCTTGCTTGTGCCCACCCTAATAAGGCTTAATTTAATTTAGCCAAAATGCTTTGTTTCTTGGCAATATGTGATCACTACCTTACCCACTCCTTCCTTACTCTGAACTCAATAGACGATAACTTTTTGTGTATGATAAAAATGTTTTTACTAATAATACAATAAATCTTCTTCATTGTCGCAACAGACACCTAAAGTTATTATCCTTGGCATACTTCATCATTGTACCCCAGGTCTGCAGCATGTTCTGTGCTCACCTCACTCCTGCTTTTCTCAGGTCTGAAAGGACACTTTTTTTTTTTTTTTCATCTTGATTTTGGTTCACCCCTAGGTCTTGTCCTGTCTGGAGTGCTCCTATATATTTTTAGAGGTCATTCTGAGCATGTGCCTGATCCACTTCCTTCTTTCTATCCTGTCTTGTTCTGCCTTCCTGCGCAGATGCCAAGTTTGATTAAATACAATAAATAACCATTAAATATTTTATGATGCTTAAAAAGTCCAGCAAGTTCATTGAAATATATGAAATTTCATGGGCAGTAATTATTTGTGTTAATCAAAAATTATATTTTGTTATGTTTTTCTAATGCAACCAATGGTTGACTGAGGAACTAGAAAGGAAATAGCTTTCCCTGATAAATTTAGATTTTCTCAGATACATTGTCAAAACCAAATATATTTAAAGAAAAAAAGGACCCTTAGATATAAAGTAACTAAAATTCTTAAAAACAGTCTTCTGTAACTCACTTTATATTATTTAAAGTATTAAAAGCTAACTAGTTTTTAATTCCTACGGCAATTGATAATGTCTACATTATCGAGAAGATAAACGTTAATATGAATTATTGAGGGAACTAAATTTCACTGTTTTTACAGAAATTCAAGGGATATTTTCACCAGAACATTAACTTTGTACAAATTATTATAATCATTCTTTATTACCTTTTCCTTTTCATTTGCTGTTAGTTGTTATCCATAAATTGTTTTTCTCCTAGACCACATAATTTTTGTTATACCTGGTAAATGACCAAGACCAGATATTGCTCGTATCGTTTTTTGGTTTCACCTGTGTTTTCAATTTTTCACCAATATTGTACCAGCCTGCTGCCGGCTGACAAAAATTTTGTGACCAAGACTTAACTGGTGCCTAAATTGTTGATTTCTCCTCGTAGCTTATAACAAGTTTTTGGGACACGTCTCAAAAGTTCATTTTGGATTAAAGAAACAAAGCAAATTTGATATTGAAGGAATCAGAGCTGATTCCTCTGATGCCATTCTCAACCTCCCGGAATATATCATTAGGGTATGTGCTTGGAAAAAACTCAATAATCTTATTCTTAACACTGAGAAGACAAATGTCATCTTGATCAGAGCCGTCCCCCCTCTCACTCCTTCATAATTTCTTGCCCTGATTTGTTCTCTGTTCATTTTTTCATGAATATTTTTCAAATTGTTGTACATACGAATTTTCTAAGAAAGGTTGTGAGGTTGCTCTATTGAGTGATGTTTATGAGTTTCTCCATAGGATAAATGAATGTTCTTATCAAAAATATTCTTATCTATGCAAAGTTTTAGTTAATGAAACTAAGTTTAGCATGCCTTCATGTCCGTTCATTTTCTTACCAAATATTTAAAATGTTTATTAAAACCAAAGTGAAATATATTCTTTCAGGTACTTCCTAATGAATAATTTTCCATTGTTTTGGTCTAGAAGTTCAACTTTTAGAAAATTTTTAAAAAATGGCCTGTGGTCATTATGTGTGGTGTTAAATTGCTCTCTTCTGCCCTGCCCCTGTCCATTGAGGGGCGAGTGTAGTTGTACCCTTCTCTCTTTGCAGGGTATCTCCTTGAACAACTTGAAATGATATTTCTTCTCAGTATCCCTCCAGTAGAGCTTGCAATTTTATTTATTTTCTTATATAAATAAAAATAATACTTTATTAAAGGCAACCATAAACACGTGGAAGTATAAACTTTTAACTTTCTATCCATTAATACAACATTGTAAGATAAATAGTTTAGGGTTTCAGAAGTAGATCACTACATTGTATCTAACGTGAAATGAGAACCATGGTAATCGAAAGGTTGATTATTTATTTTTAGTCATGAGACCAAGCCTACCTAAAAAAACAAAAAACAATAACAATCAATGCAAACGAGCTGTAAATGAAATCTGTTCTATTAAAGAACGAGCGATTTGAATGTTTTAATCTTGTTGGATATTCCTGTTTGAAGATAAAAATGAAATATCTTCATCTTTGAAATAGTTACTACTTTATGAGTGTGTGTGGATGGCTGATATTACCTCTCTCCATTTTGAATTCATATAATTCATTTCCTTTTGATGTGCAGACAAATCTTTTTAATATTTTTGTAATAAAATACTCCACCTAAAGGGTCACCAATGTTTTTATAGAAGTATATTATGTGATAGTATCTGCCAATCCTTAGTTTTAGCACTTTCCATGCAATACTTGAAGTTAAAAAGCTATTGTTGATAAAATTTATGAGAATAGACTTACATATTTTTTTTGTGACAGCTTTTATTAGATTATCCATTTGGTGCCGGGCCCAATTGTTATTAGGAACACATTATGTGCATGTTCTTCTAATGTATTTAGAGTAAATTAAATTGTGATATCTATTAAAGTTTTATTCTTTTTTTACAGATCAACCTGAGGTTGATATTGGTATGTGGAAAGACTGAGGAATTTCTATTCAATCCAAGTGATTCAGCTGGAGAAATAGCTCAATATGTGTTTGATAATTGGCCAGAAGGTAATTTACTCTTATTTTTCTTTGACATTGATTCAGATTTAAATATGATTTCATGTATCCTAATGTTCTCTTATTATTGATTTATTAGAGTGTATTTAATTATCTATATGAAGCATATGAATACAGTTTTATTTTCATAATTGATTTATATTTGTTTTCTTCCCTCTTGTTTCCTAATAATAGGTTACTAATAGCTCATTATTGATTGTTCATACGCCCTTTCAGATTGTTGAGATTACTGATAAAGGTGATTTGATATGAATTAAAGCTTATGATTCCTATAAATTCTATAGAATATTTTTTGTCTTATTAGGTTTAATAGTTGGCATTTGATTATTTTATGTATTTAAACAATATTTTTGTGTGAATAGTGTAATCTATCTCTATCATTATATTAAACAATTGATCGTGTGTGTAAATTAAATAAAATTCCTCTTCTCACCTCTGGCACTAAATTATTTTTATTAAATTAGCCATCTGCACCTCCTAACTTTCCATTCTATTTTTGATTAGAAATTATCAGCCTTATAAACCTTTAAAAACACTTACTTAAATATTATTGTTTTTAAATTAAACATAATTGGGTCAATCCATCAGAATTCATCTATAACATTTAGCTCAACATTTGTTATTTTAATGATATTTTAACCAGTTATTCTCTATCTTTTCCTGAATTTGAAAGCATGAAAAAATAAAAGAAAATAATAAACTTATATATACTCTAATTATATATGATAAGTACTGTTGGCAAAACTTAAGTGGTTGGTACTCAAATGGTTCTAGTTTTATTAATTTGGTTTGGTTTAAAGTTGGTAAATTAGATGCTGCTCAACATTTTTTATTTTATTGATCTTTTTACCAGTTATTCTCTTATCTTTTCCTGATTTTGAAACTGTAAAAACAAAAAAATAATAAACTTATACTTCTATTTATATATGATAAACACTGTAGGCAAACATTTATTGGCTGAGACTGAAATGGTTCTTGTTTTATTAATTTGGTTGATATAATGGGGGCATCTCTTGCAAGGCAGCCACCAGTATCTCGGCCACTAAATGTTGTCCTACAGTACTTATATAGAGGTATAAGTTATTAAATTTTTTACTCAGTCCCTGTTAAGGTATTCCGCATTAAATATTGCTTAACTATGTAATTCAAAAATTCATATTTGAAAATTTATATTAACAAAGGGGAATGCCTACAAGATCTAAATATCTACAGCAATTAGTGCAATGATAGGACTATACAAGAGGAAAGAAATTAAGTGTCAGACTCGTTTATAATTTTCCTTTTTATAGCACACTATTAGTTTCGTTTGCTGCAAATTTTCATAATTTTTTTAAACACTTTTTCTTGCTACTTTAGTAATTAGTTGTAAGGACCAAAAACTTGAATAATACTTTTATCATCATACTAGTATTTGTTTGTTCGACAAAGTGCAGAATTATCAGAAGAGAATTTTATAACTTGGGAACTAGCTGAGTCTCAATCTCCAAATTCATATCACTTGAACTCATGATATAGATGTGTAATCTGTATTAGTTTCATAATTTTTCACTCAGTCCCTTCTGAGATAATTTGCTTTAAATATTGTGAAAACTGGATTTTTGTCATGTCCTTGAATTCATATATTAAAAAAAAAAATGATAATAAAGGGCCATGTTTTAAGATTTAAATTTTTACAGCATGTATATTAATAGATAAGCTATATATGAAAAAAATAATCATAGCTTAGTCTCTTTTCCTTCATACACTTTTAAAAGTATCATTTTTTATTCACTTTTGATAATTTTTTAAAGAACTTTCTCAAATATTTACATAATGCATTATGGGGGACAAAAAATGTAAATTATACCCTTATCATATTGTTATTGTTTGTTTTGATTAACAGTAAGCTGGCTTAAAATGGCTACCACACTAAAAGTATTTGTCAGATTTTTTTTTTTTTTATCTACAGTTTTAAATTCAGGAGAAGAAGGATCAACAGGTAAAAATATCATGAAAATCAAAATTGTTGAGCGGCAAAATTGATTAAAATTGGACGATTTCAAATGAATTTAACCAATTGTGAATTACTTGTAAAACAGTTGGGTAACAAATATTTATTCAGTTAATAGGTAGGATATGTATTAGTCATAGAGTTCAATTGAAGTTGTAAAGCACTTTTTGTAATAAAAATATTCTAATTTTTTGAAGTGAGAATGATTGACTGTGTATATCTAATGGGGAGAAGTTGGTTCGTTCCGGGTGCAGTCAAATAAGTGTATAATTAAGTAAAAACTTAATTCATTTGTGCCTACGTTTCAGCCTAAATTTCAGAGCTTCTTTGGTGCGATTGAAAGAGGGAGATCCCTACAATGACTAGAGGTTGTTAGTTATCTTGTTGGCCTCGGGTGCTAGAAATAATAGTGAAGTGAGAATGGTTGACTTTGTGTATGTGATGGGGAATCATTATCACTCATTAGTCATTCTTGGGATCTCTCTCCTCCAATCACCCTGAAGAAGGCCTGAAATTTAGGCACAAATAAATTAAGTTTTTACATAATTACGTGTTAATTTGACTGCATCCAATATCAACTTCTCCCCATTAGATACACACATCTTTTTTAATACTGTAGTCTGTATTTGGTTTTCTGTGAATTTGCCTAGTGAATGTTTTATTGATTTTAAGATTGGTCACTCATGTAAAGTTTTTCTTTATCAGACGTTTCTGTAATCGGTATACTGTGAATCTTTTTTTATCCGGTTAGTGGTTAGTTCTGCTAAGCCGATATAAAACATTTATATTAACATTTTGTAGTTGATGATAAAATGATAACTACCTTTTATAAACTAAAGATCACATATAAACAAATATCTATATTTAGATTATGTGGTATTTGACACTAAGATACATTAAATAAAAAAAAAAAAATTAAACATATCTCTAATTGAGTGAACAAAATTAAAATTAAAAGTATAATTAGTATGCGAACCCCCAGTAATGCAGCTACAAATAGGATAGGAATTAGGTAATAGGTGAATGTTGTTTACTTTGGAATCATAATGCTTGAAGTTCAATTGATTTTAACACATTACATGCTGGGTCATTAATAGTACCTTTTATGGCCACTATGGTACAGAAAAAGAAAAGTTTGACTTGTATTAAGTGCAGTTTTTGTTATTTATTTGTTACATTTTATTAATACCATACTCTTAAAAAATACTAGTTTTTTGTGCATTTTAACAATTAAATCAATGAAATGTTCCCGGTTTATTTATTTTTTTATTGTTTCTTTGAAAATTTCATGTGACTCAAGTGTTTATATGAACTTTTTTATAGTTGTACTGTTACTCCTCTGTAAGTTTAATTATAGAAAAAAAGATAAAAAAAAAAAAAAAAAAATCTTGAAAATTAAGCATATATTGGATGACCTTAAAATGCCTTTTGGCAAGTAATGGGTTAAGACAAATCCCTGAAGACGTTAGATGATGATGTGGTCAATGAACAAATAACACTCTAATAAGAAGTAAGGATGGCTTATTTTGTGCTAATGTTTCGCCTAAGTTGTAGGCCATGATCCGGATTGATTAGAGCATTATTATTGGACCAACCAAAACCCTACCCTATAAAAACTTTATATGTGACAAAATCCTAATTGTTAGTGAACTATTGACTCATTATTCTAAAATATTATCTGACTTAAATAGTTACTGAAGGTAGGACTGAATGATGATGAAAACTGCATGAATTTGAATGATTATTGTTGCTAAAATGTATTGTTAATATAATATATTTCAAGTATGCAGTTAAATGAAAGTTGTGTGATGCATCGGGTTGTTTTTTGGTAAATAAACCTTTTCTTTCAGCTCATTCTATTTTGAATACTATTTAAGTGCCCAAAAGAATCCCAATTATCAAGGGACTGGGAGATATGCGAATTATTGTTTTTGTTGATCTTTGATCTTTTACCTGGTTACTTACATCACTTCAGCTTTAGTTAATTAGAATCTGGTTTTCACCTTATTTATTTTGCACCTTTTGGAGGTTTCAGAGGAGTGGTAGTGTCAATAAATATTGAGGTTATATCTGCTATCTCATAAATAGTAGAAAGATATGAAATTACTTTGGTGTTTTATGAAGCTGTAGTTGCTATAATCTTGAGCTTTTGTCACCTTATCCTCCAGCCTTCCCTTTTTGACATTCAAAGTTTAGCCTATTCCGTTTTTTGGTTCCTATTTAGGATTTATCCACCAAGTTTCTAAAGAAAAAGGTTTCTTCAAATATAGCCATTTTATTTAAATAAAAGTTTCACTCATTTAGAGCCCATAATGCTTGGTTTTCCGAGTGTGTCCACTAAAGACAGTGCATCTTTATAGTACTTTGCCATTTGTCCGTAACTAAAGGCCCCTCTGCATGGGCTGAACCTTGAGTGATGCTAAACCCTACTGTATAACGTATCATCAAGTGTGGAAACATAGAAACCTGCATATTGCAGCCAAGGGTATACACAGCATATCACTTAAAAATAATAAATACTCTTGAATGGAAAAAACATTAGTATACATATGGGTTAATCCATTTGAAACCGTCCAGACCTTGCCACTCAACATTTTTGATTTTAATGATTTTTTAACCAGTTATTCTCTACCCTTTCATGAATAAAAAATGATGTATACAATTTTTTTCTGGCAAGTAATTTTAGTGTTGCAGCCATTTTAAGTCAGCTTCACGACTAAAAACAAGTGTTAGGAAAATCTCTCTAATTCTGGTAATTTTGCAGATATCGAGTAAAAAAAAAAAAAAAGAAACTAACTTATTTTTAAGTAGTGCAACAATAAGACTATTGTACTCAAGAACCAGCTCAGTCTCAGTCACCAAATTTATGTCACTTATAAACTTCGATGTGTAACCTGTGTTAGCTTAATTATTTTTCACTCAGTCCTTTTTGAGGTATTTCCGTGTAAACTTCTCGAAAAAACGAGTTTTTGTCAAAAAAAAAATGACTATGCTCTGAAGATTGAAATTTTTACAGAATGTAGGGCTGTAACTGAGCTATGTATGAAGAAAAATAAGGTGAGTATCTTTTCCTTAATAACTTTTTAACTCGCTAAAGGTCACATTTTTTATTAAATTTTGAGGATTTTTTTAACCACTTTCTTTACTTTTAAGGTAATAATTTGAAATAACAAACGATATAAAGCATATCCTTATCTTATTGTTAGTGTGTTTTTTTTACCGATATATGCAAAATTACCAGAATTAGAGAGATTATCCTAACTCATTTTTGTAGTCGCGAAGCTGACTTAAAACGGCTGCAACACTAAAAGTTTTTTATTCTTGAAAGGATTGAGAAATACTGAATGAAATGAAATTAAAAGTCATTAAAATAAAAAATGTTGAGTGGCAAAATTAATGAAAATTGGACGATTCCAAATAGATTGATTGACCCATACTAGTCAATATTTATATTATCCTAAACTAATTGGTTTTTTGTTTGCAGTATTGGTTTACTGTAACTGATTCGTGATTAAGTAATTATGATCAGACCAGATTGCTAAGCTACTTATAAAGTAACATTACTATTTTTTATATCACAATTACCAGAAAATATTTGAACATTGCTTGACTTATAGTTAAGATATTTTTTTAAAACATCCTCAGTAATCGAAATAAAAGCATGAAAAAAAATAACACTATATCACAAGGAAAAGGGGGGGGAGGACAACAGGAAATGTACGCTGAACTTTCCTGCTCCATGTAAGTCGAACAGGACAGGTTATCAATGTATTTTAACCCAAGTGGAGAAGCTGAGATTTCATCCTGCTCCCAAAAAATTCGAACTGATGCTGTTTGCTAAGGCAGTTGAGGCAACTATCAGCCATCTTAGCTTCACTTGTACTCCAAACAATTAGTGAAATGTATTTTGACTTACGTATTAAACACCAAGATGCTTTGCCTATTTTTCCTAAATATTCTTCCCTCTTAGTGCATTAGCTATTGCAGTTGTCTATGAATATGTGTACTGATCCTAAAACTTGTGGAAGAGCTGTTCTGAATAAATTGAGATGAGTACTAGAAACACCACTAAAACAAATTATCCCTTATGTAACTAATCCTAACCATCTAAAATTATTCAAAATGTGTTATGGCCGGAAATACATTCTTAACCATTGCTTCATTAGAAAATCCCCTTATTATATAATCCTTGAACTATGTGGTTTAGACTTTGCTTTACTATGTGTTCCTATTAATTCTTCTAAGCCTGTGGAAAGAAATTGCTTCTGAGCCATCCGAGACTAAAATGCTGTCTGTGTTGAATTTGTAAATATTCATAAATTGTCATCATATATCTTTATTCAAATGGTATATCTACTTATTATATTTTATATGTTGTATTAATATAGACTGTTACATAGCTCAATTAATTAAGAACTGAAAAAATATCAAATATTAACATTAATACTATTTATTCATATGTATATTTGTTATCAGATTGGGCAGAAGAAGCTGTTGCAAGAGCTGAGATTTTAAGATTAATATATCAAGGGCGTTTTCTACATAGTAATGTGACTCTTGGGGCACTTGGGCTTCCTTATGGGAGGACTACTGTCATGCATTTAGTCCCTAGGGAAAACCTGCCTGAACCAAATTCTCAAGGTAGTGATAAACATCAACACTATTTATTAATCATGATAATATTATGTTTTATTTATTAAAAGGAATTAGTCCGGGTGGCGGTCAGTGAATGAAACAATTGAGTAGTTTCAACAATTTATTTTTTGTCAACGTTTCGATCCCCATTGTGGATCATCATCAGGACGCCCTGATACGCATTGTGGGCGTGAATGGAAACTTCCACTAATATCCACTATGAATATATTTTATTTAGTGCGACCAATATTTCATACAATGATTTTTTATAATATATTATAGCCAATCAAATTCACTAGTCTGGGCAGCACAACTTATGGTTTCTTTTTTTACTTAACATGTTAATCTGGGAATTCTCTTTTTATTTATACAGCATATAACGGGCGCGAATTCTTTCACTAGGACATGTCAGTATGTCATGCCCGGAGAACGTAATTTTATATTATTACTTTTCTTTATTTATGCTTAAAATAAATGATAAGACTATAAAAATTATATGTCTTCCTTTAGAAAACAACGTACTTTTCACTTCCCATCCATTGCACGTCCACCCCTCACAGTAGCGAAATGATACTGATTTTCTTTGCATCTTAACCCTTTAACTACTAACATCGCATATGCCGATGCGCCAACTAGGTGCCACCGGTACTAATGTCGGCGTATGCCGACGGGCCTAAAGCATGCCCCTGGTACTAATGTCGTCATATGCCGACACCCCACTTTCCTCTTTTATTCTTTAATGTCAAGGCTTCCCGGCGCTGCCTTACCTCATTCTATCAACCCCTTTGTAAACTAAAGCTTCTCTTCAGCCCAACAGATGTCATAAGAATTCACTTTAAAGCCGTTCTTGAGATAGTTAATACCTGGTAAGGGTTAAAGGAGGAATTAATACCTGTTCCGTTCTATTCCCAGCTATTTCCACCCTTTCTATTTATTCTTGTTTGTGCATTCAGCGTGAATCAAGTCTTTGTTTTACTGCCCTTAGCCATTATTTTATTTTGTGAGTTTTATTTATTAGTTAAAAAGTTATATTTTAGTTAAAAATAGAAAAAAACAAACTTACAGAAGATGTGTTGTTTGTTAAAAAAAAATATTCTAAACAAAAATCGAGTGCCGTTTTTGTAAATACGGACTATCTATAGAAAGGTGTTTTGAATATTACTACACAAAATTATGTGTTACACAACTAAATATGAGGCAGAAAGTAGAGAGGGCCGTGATGAAAGAAGAAGCGCACGAATGTAAAATTTGCAAAAAAGTATGCAGTACGGTTAGGCACGGAGGCAGCCTCAGTACAGTGATTGTCGCAAAAATCACCCTTCGCACGTAGTGAAAGGGTTAAAGTCATGTCGAAACATGTATCGATGACTAATACCTTTGTTGCACGAAACTATACGTCCCACCCGTTCCAGGGCGCAACACATATTTGAAAGACGTATTTATACGTTATACCCGTACATGCTATAGTTAACGTTTGACGTATTTATACCTCCCGCCCGGTTAACAGGTTAAGCATGAATGACTATTGAAGAAGCATATTATGGCTTTATGATTGTTTGTTGAATTAAAGTTTTTTTCTCCTCTTTTCCCAGATTTATAAACATATTTGAAAATAGCAACACAGATTAATAATACCATATAATTTATTAAAACTACAATAAAAGATAACACTACTACTAATGTCACTAACATTCATAGCACAGAAGACTACCTTCTCTAGAAAGTATTCTTCTAACAGGGAAAGTTTAATTTGGCAATCATCTGTTTGACTGATATCTTTATGAATTATTGCATAATGCATACTTATTTTTTTTATCTTCCCTTTTGTTTTATTTTTACAGACCAGAGACAAAAAAGTAAGGGTGGTGGTAGCAGTTGCTGCTCTGCTTCATGCAGCATTCTCTAAGCATCATGATATGTCTTCTTGATTTCAAAATGTGATTTTTAACAGTTCCATGTTTAGGGAATGCCTTGGATGATATTACCAATGCTCCTGTTTATTATTATGCTAGTTTTAACATATTTTTAGTGATATTCTTCCAAGAAGCATCCATGACATGATAAATTAGCACTTTTTTGAGGACTTCTAACAGCGTTAATATGTTGTGATATTCATATTACTAGAAATAAAGTGAGTTGCATTGGGGTTTATTGTCATCTAAATAATTACAAATTTTAAGATATTTTCTGAACACTGTATTATAGTTTTCTGACAAGGAATTTGATGGAATCTCTACCATAATTTAAGATCCGTAATATCCACTGCATGAAAGACCATTTCATGATAACTTATATTTGTGATTCTTTATTGTTGAATTTAGTTATTACTAGATTTTATTGTTTAAGTACCTATCAATAAAATTTACTACAAATAAATCTCAAATATCACCAAGATAAAATCTCAAATTTCTTGTTAGATAATGGTAACCGTAATTAAGAAAAATCATTTGTTAATACATTGGTAGTCATATTTCATCCATTCTTAAGTATTTCTAACTACTCAAGCATTCCTCAAAGCAAGAAGAAATTGTAGAAATTATATCAAGTTATATGAAGAATATTAACATTGCTCTATCTCAAGGTTGTTTGCATAACGATAATTGTTATTCTTACAACTGTGGTTACACAGAATTATATATTATACATATATATGAATGTTATAATTATAAAAATTGAAATGTTGATTTGTTTATCTCATATATTTTAAAACAAACAAATTTTATCACAAACTGTGTATTTTAAAAATAGCTTATATGTATTAAAAAGGAAATATATTGTTATGTGTGATGTTTGTGCGTAATTGCATCCTTATCTACATGCAACTGAAAGCATGTATAATGAAAAAAAAAAAAAACTAAAATGCACACATATTATACTTAATTTCCTATATAAAAATGAACAATTTGAATTTAGCTTATAAAGTATAATAGAAAAATTATTGTAGGTTACAAGGAAGAGCCGTATTTGAGACCATTAATTATTTATGCGTTCTAAATTGCATGCAAGTTCTCTATTAAAAACTCATTTTTCATTTATTCATAGTTGTATGTTATTTTCTGATTGTCTGTTAAAAAATCTATATATTTTTTAATATTTTGATTATTCCATGTTTCAAAATTATATTTTTATTCATCAACATACCTACATGTATGTGTTTATTTTATTTATTTTCAAAATGAGATATGTATTTTTATTTTTAGTTATTGGTTGGTCAAAAGTAATAAATGGTTATTCCTGGAAACTTATTTGTTCCCCTTGATTAGTATAGTTTATTTAATGTTTTACCCCGATTTTAACTGTATATGCTCACTAATTATTGCTTGTTAATTGAAGGTGATTAAAATGTTTTATGGTATAAATAGTCTATGAAAGTTTTCTACATTTAAAATAAATAGATTGGGGAACAAAGTGCCATATTTATATCTCTCAAAAATACCCTGTTAATGAATTGATTATATGTAAATATTTCCTTTAAAATGGAAAGTTAAATATTTAATTTAATTTTAATCCCTTAATTCGTTTTAGTTTATGTTTTTACAGATTCAGTAAATGACTATACTATGTAATGGTAAACATTTCTTTTTAATTTAGTACAAATTTGACTAGTTCTACTTGCCAGGTTTTAAGTATTGTATGATTATATTATGAACATCGATTTTTGTTTTTATAAAGTAACATTTACTGAATTATACTTATCAATTGATCATGAAATAATTTAAACTATATGATGGATACTTAGCTCTTGGTTTTAAAACATTCATCATAGTTCTCAAGTTCTTTTTGTCAAATTTTTGTTTTATATCAATATTGTGACTGTAATATTTCAATTTTAACGCTTTTTACTGATATGCATGTACCTTTTTTTAAAAAAAAAAAAAAAAAAACCAACTTAATTTTTTATAAAGTTTTAATTTTACGAAGCAGTATTAACTGTTTATCTTTTGGGTTGTGATTGTTCCTTACATGTAGAAATATATATTTTTTTATTTTTCATTATTATTGACTTCTTTTTTTTTTCTCTTTCTATCGTGACCACTTACCACTCTTTTAAAGTTGGAGTATTGAAATTGGTTTATAATTAGTTTGATAATCCATATTTATTTAACTGATAGGTTTTAAAATATAAAAATGTAAGAATTTCATTTCTGCATTACCTTTACTATTTAAACCTGAACATATTTAGATATGTTATTTAGCTGACTTACAATATTTTTTTATTTAGCAGAATGTTTTTTAAATTAAATTTAAAAACACTTTTTGTTATTTATATATTTTTTGCAGTATTATCTTTACTGCTTGTTTGTATTGTAAAATCAGACATACTGAAACCTGTGTATAAACTGCTTTACTCTGAAAAAATAGTTACTAATGAGTAAATGCTTCAGTCATTCATTTATTCTTTTTCATTGTGCAATTGATATTAAGGTTTAGGTTAAAATATTTTAAATAGTTTTTATTTAATTATACTATTTTATCTATAATACATTTTAATTTTTTTTTAATATTATGATCAGTTGAAATACATGCATATCTTTAAATCTTGGAAATACCCTTTGCTTATTTTTTTATGATTTTTGTAATAAAAGTGCGGATGCTTATTATTTTTGTATGTATATTCTCACAAATGTGTGTGTGTTTAAGTGTGTGAGAGTGTATGTATTTATACATATACAGACACATGTATGTCTAAATAAAATATTTTGTAAGATATATTTCAGTTTCTAATGTTAAAGTATATATTGGTGTTTACTTGCAAATAAATTGATGTTTAACATTTTAAAAATACATAGAAGTATTACTCTTAATTTAAACTTAGTATTATTTGCTATTTTGTGATATAGCTTGTTACATTTTCTAAATTCTCTCCTTTTATTTATTTTATTTTTTCCAAATATATATAGAGAAATGAAAACTATTTAAACAATCAGATGTAATTTTTATCATATTTTTCAGTATAAAATGTAAATATGTAATGCCATTATAGGAAAATAATGTGTAAAATAAATCTAAATGTGAAAATATATTCAATGTTATCAAGTTTATATTCAAGATTTGCTTAGAGTATATGTAACATTTTTGTACAAATATGGTTAAAGATGGCTGTTGTTTCTCTTCTTATTTCCATGTATATATTAGTGATGTAATATTTTTTTAAATGTAACTGATTAAAATACTTTTGTTGCATATACCATACTTTTTTGTAATTTTTATTTTTAGCCAAACATTCTGAGTAGTGTTAATTCATAATATTAGAATAAAATGAAACACTATTTGTTCAATAGTCTTTTTTCCTGTTATAACCTGATAACATTACTCTGCATTGAGTTCCTATTTTCTGTAATTATTTTATTTATTATTTTATTGTATGAAGTAACAATATACATATTTAATAAAGCGTGTAACTATTGAATTGTTTTCGGTTTCTCAATTCTGTTATATCTTGTCAATTGCTATGAATATCACTCCATGAATTTAATTTAAAACAACTTTTTACAAAGTATTGCTTATATTTAATAAACATAACTATTTAATGAAGTAATTTATATTTTCTGAAATGAAAGTACTTGTTTTTTTACAGCAGAACATTATTAAGCTGGATTTGGGATTTTTTAAATTCAAATGCTTATATTTCTTTTAATTTTGGATTTTGAATAGCTATTAGAAGGATAATAATCATGAAAAATATTAAGAAATTTGCTACATAGCTGGGTGGATATATTTGTATTCATAAATATGAGTTCTAAATCTATTCACAAAAATGGTTCCTAATGAATATAAACATGATTATTTAAAATTAAATTAATATTAAAATATATGTTATTATCAAGAGGTGTAAACAAAAATACTCTTTTACATCTGTCAGTGTGAGTTTTGTAATCATACCTGTGAACATCTATATTTATATATATTTATCATAATTATATATTAATACATATAATTTATATTTGTAATCATTAAGAACCAACCATCTTTTTGAATAATTAGTATTCATATTTAAAAATTCAAGTTTTCTCAAATCTACAGATTAATGACAAACCTAAATGCTACTGACAATTGTCAGATTTATTAAATGACAATAAATGTGTTTATTATTGTTTTAGTTAAATAACATATAACTCTTATCATTTTTTCTTAAGTAAAATGGATGGTAAAAAAAAAGTAAATATGATATCATTACATGTCCATGTCTGACGTATTTCATCATCATAATGAAGCCTCTTCTGCTCGCTCACAATGAAAGTACACTTTTCATTATGGACGACCGCAATTTGAAGGATAAGAAAATATGGGAACAAAAGTTAATTTAATTCAGTCTACCTATTCTTCTTTTTCTCTTTCAAAGCTCGAACTTGGATTGATTGTCAGTTGTGAAAATTTGCTCCTCTTTTGTTTTTAAATTCTTTTTGAATTTCGTCTGTCCATAACACAGTTCTGCATTTCCTGTTCCACAAATCTTAGTTGAACAATTGAGACAAATGCTTTTTAAGATCTTTGCTAGCCCACCTACAGCTTGTTAACATTTTTTAAGTATTCAAGATGTTTTATATCTCCATATTTTATGTGCTGTTTTCAAAGCCAAATCCAGCTGCTCTTGCATGGATTAGCTTCTCCACTAAGAAACCCTGTATCTGCTGTGAGGGGCAACATCTATTTAGGTGCACTGTAAAAGTTCTTAGCTTTGACCCTTAAGGAGCATGATTTGTGAAGTTATCCCATTTTTTTTCAAACTACCGAGATTCTGAGGTATTCATGGCGTGGGGAGAAGAGCGAAGTCTTGTATAATCAGCACTTGAATTAATTAAAAGGTGTGTTGTTAATCTTTGTAATTCATTAAAACAAATATTTGTTCTAAAACTTTTTTTTTTTTTGTACACGAAAAGATCTTCTGGTCACATGTTATGTACTGGGTTCCCATTATTGTATATTTGTCATTCTGCAAGTGAGGCCATAACCATAAGGTTGTGAGGTAATTTCTCTCTCAGAGCATCAAAAGTTATAAAAATGGGTAGATCAGTACATGCTCAGCGACCAGAAGCCCTTTTCTTGTTTTACAAGGAAATTGATTTCCTGAAAAAGTATTTGTTTTTAAATAATTAATTAGAATTATAACAAATGTAATGGAGGGGGGGGTCATGTCTCATAATTACTGTATGTATACCTTATCTAGCAGACTTCACTCTTCTGACTTGGCTGTATAACACTTATGTTTTCAATCTGTTCCGCCTCTGACTGTGATAAGATAGCAAAAACTATGTCTTATCAGGCCCTATATAGCTGACCTCCATACAGGCAGGAAGATGGTTTAGAGGTCAGTAGGGATGGTCATTCTTACTTTTGAACTGAGTTGGGACCAACCCTTAATTCCTAGATACTGCAGCATCTTATTAAGAATGTGGCCACCTCTACCCTTGGGGAAGGGGAACTACATGAAATATACCTTAACTGAAAATTATTCTATAAGATACAAAATGAAATATGAAATTTCAGAGGATGTTTAAATCTGACTTAAAATATTATTAAATACAGGGACTAAGTAAAAATTAAAAAAAAAAGATTGAATCAGACCTGACGAAAATGGTGCACTACAATGTAGAGAAGGGAAAAGAAATCATAAAACTTTACACAAAAGTATTCTATATAAGACGTAACTGGAGAGGGCGATTTAAGAAGGATTTTTACCTCCTACATTGGTTATCAATCATGTTAAAATGTGTCAAGAAAGAATTATATAAAAATTGGTCACAAAATATAACACTTAAATAAAGAGTACTTGAAATATGGAAGTAAAGGATATAATAAAAACTAAATAAAGAAAGGTAAACATTTTTAACTTAGTTATAATTACATATAAATGATTAATGCATATCCTAACTTTTCATACATTGTACATCTTTTGTCTTGTTTTGTATTCAAGGTAAAACGCACTAACAGTCAAGTAAAGATATTAGTGTTTACTTCATAGAGAGTAATTTATTACATTTTAGTCAAGTTAATTTGTTAAATTTTACATACTTTCTTAAGTTATTTATATGGAATAATTAATTAAAAATTATATATTGGTTATTTGAAAAAATTCAACAGGCTTCTGTAGCTTCTGAGATTTTCTTATTGAAGGAAGTAAAGTCCAACAATGCAGAATGGATACGAAAATGAAGGCGTGATTCAAGAGAATATCCAGAATAATTTTTTCTATAAAAAAAAAATTAAAAAATTAACTTCAAATACTTAGTATTACATATTTTATTTTATATAATTTATCATATATTACTATCTAAAACTTTCAAATTAAACTTATTCACACAAAAAAAACTAGATTCAATCAATATATCTGAAATTTCATCAATTAAATAATTGACAATAGACACAATTTCATCAAATATTCTATAGTTAAAATGTTTCATTGACTTTCAAGGTCCCTTCCGAAAGATGAGATGTCAAGTCTTTATGCAAATTGAGCTGGTCAAAATACGGGGGCGAGTCAAATATAAATCGGAATTTTAATTTCTCTTGAGTCAGTGTGGCATTGAGAAACCTGGCATTGTCATGAGACAAAATGACATCTCTGACCAACTGTTTACGTCTTTTGTTCCTATAGGCAGCTTTAGCACTATCTAGCACCTGACCATATATAAGCACCATTAACAGTTTGACGCAAATGGAGAAAATCTACCAGCAATACTTCTTTCCTGTCAAAAAAAGACGGAAGCAAGGACTTTCCCAGCCGAAAGGCGAGTTTTCATTTTCACAGGGGGAGGTTCCTCCTTTCTTCACCATTTTTGATGCAGGCCTGTAATGACGGACCCATGTTTCATCACACCTCACTATTCTCTTAAAAAAATGGCCTTTTTCTTAATTGAATCTGGCAAGGTCTTTGGCAAGTTGCTTTTCAGACCTGATTTGATTTATTGATACGCATGTTCGACACTTTTTCTTCTAACCATTGATTAACCATTTTTTATTTAAAAATTTTAATGAAAAATTAATTAGTATTACTATAGGCTAATGTTTAGGGAATCAACGAAATAATATAGTATAATGAAGATTGATTTTATTATTATTATTTCCATTTAATTAGCAACACTTCTTATCAAGGAATATTCCTGCAGAGGGGGAGATGAACTCCAACCACTTCAGGTGCTTTGAGTTAAATAGTATTATATATTTAGGAAACTCCTAACAATTCTAGCTGTGTTCAGCAATACAGCTTTTTGGGCTTCATTTATAACAGCTTTAGATAGGCCCAGCCGCTCAGTGGCTTCCAAAGTGGACTTCGGTATTAGACCATGACACTATCCAGCCTGTACAGTTCCTTTAGTTCAGCTGCTAGAGCTTGATACTTCCGAATTTTTTCTGCGCATACTGAACTAGTGTTGCCATCATTTGGGACAGCTACATCAATTAGCTCTGCATTTTTCTTATTGGTATCAATCAGTATGATGTCAGGCCGGTTGTGGATCACCGTGTGATCAGTTATAAATGATTGATTCCAATACATTTTTATACCTTCCCTTTGAAGGAGCTCTTTAGGTTTGTATTGGTAATATGGTATTGATTCATTTAATAACTTTCTTTGTACAATCGCCTGATGATATATCTTAGCAACATCGTCGTGCCGCATCCTCCAGTGATGTGCTGAATCGACTCGTAAGTGCCAGCACAGAGCCTACATCTGTCAGATTCATTTTGCTGTTTCAAGACGTGTCGGCAGTAAGACCTAGTCGCTATTACCTGGTCCTGAATAGCAATCAAAAAGCCTTCCGTTTCTGGGAAGAGACTTCCTTAGAGCAGCCAGTGAGTAGAAAATGGTTTGTCGATTTCAGTTTGCTGGAGTTAATGGTAAAATCTTCCGTGTAGTGCTTTCGATCTCCACTCTTCCAGCCGATCGCGATCTGTAACAATGGTGGGTGCAGCATCTTGAGAGTTTAACTTAAGAGCAGTGTGACTACGGTCAAGATTGCATATTATTTTGTGTAGTGGAACTTCACTTTGTCTAAAATATTGTCCGAGCATTACTTCTTGGTTTCGGCACGCCTCTTCAATGTTTTTAAGACCTCTACCTCCCTCTTTTCTCGACAAGTAAAGTCTTGCAGTGGATGAAGTAGGGTGATGCATTCTGGATCCAGTCATACTCGTCCTAATCAGTCTGTCCAATTCCTGCAGTGATGTTGTTGACCACTTTAGGACCCCGAAACTGTAAGATATGGCTGGAATAACCCAAGTATTTATAGCTTTTATTTTTGATCTTGAAGACAGCTGTGTTGCAAGAATAGTTTTTAATCTCTGTTTTAAAGACGTCGTCAGTCTTAGCTTTACATCCTTGCTTGCCACTTTGACATGCTGCTCTACTCCAATGTACATTTGTACATTTCTTCTTTTTGAAGCTGCTTAATACGAACATCATCATCGTATATATTTTTAGAAATGTGTGTTTTCTCTTTTATTACATGGAGAGCCGCACATTTCTCAATACCCAGCGACATCTTGATTGAATCACTGAAATCCGATACTGTCTTTATCATAGCCTGTAACTGGGACTTATTCGTTGCATAAAGCTTCAAATCGTCCATATAAAAACTATGGCTGATCACTGCTCTCGCTTCATTGTATTTTAATTTGTATCCACATCCCTGTTTTTGTAATAGGGTTGACAACGGAGCCATCACAAGACAGAACCAGAGGGGGCTTAGGTAACCCCTTGGTATATGCCTCTCGTAATAGGAATGAATTCCAAAGAGTCCGACGACCGTTCATGTCCCAGCCTCAGTCTTGTTTTCCAGCTGCTCATCAATTTTTTCAAAAGTTCTTTTACTTGTGGCTGCACTTTATATACATCCAGAACTTTTAACAGCCAACTGTGAGGGACCGAGTCGAAAGCCTTTTTGTAATCGATCCATGCCATGGATAAATTCCTTTTATTCATGGTCGTTAGGCCTGCAATGACTGAGTCTATAATCAGTAACTCTTTACATCCCTGCGCTCCTTTCCTACATCCGAGTTGCTTGAGTGGGATCAAATTATTGGTTCGGAGATGATGCTCGATCCTAGTCGTGAGAGTAGATGTTAAAATCTTGTATACTCCGTTGAGACAGGTGATTGGCCGAAAGTCTTGAGGTTCCAGTTGAGTTCACCTCTTTTTAGGTATAAGTACTGTAATACCTTGACAAAATGTATTGGGAACATGCAAGTGTCCACTTATCATTTTTTTATAGTTATTTGCTAATATACCATGCAAGCAGGTCAGGTGTTTATTATTATTATTATTATTATTATTATTATTATTATTATTATTATTATTATAGGTGGAAATAATCGGGAGTCAGTCTTTTTTTAAATTTGCCGACGTTTCAGCTCAAGCTTATGAGCCGTCATCAGGGTATTACTGAGCCATGTCCATAGCTGCCCTGATGATGGCTCCCAAGCTTGAGCTGAAACGTCGGCAAATTTAAAAAAAGACTGACTCCCGATTATTTCCACCTATAAAAGTTTCTACAGTCGACTATATATCTCCAATATTAATATTATTAATTGTAGTAATATTTATTTAATAAACCTACAAAGGCAAAAATTGAAAGACTTTGTAATCCCTAAGGTGGATTATTTATCCTAATATGTCAACAATATGTAATATGACTACAACCATTCCTACAACTTATTGATAAAATTACCTAAACATTGTGCTTGCTATTCCTCTGTGAATATGAGAGAAAATATTGCTCATTATCACCGTACTTTGCTGAATTATTTTTAAAAAGTAAACGTGCTGTAAAAGCTAGAAAAAAAAATGCAGTGTTTATGATTGAGTAAGATACCTTAATGGAATGCACATGTCAAAATTTTCTCCAGCCAAATTTAGACATCAATGACACTCAACGATCTGGTTGCCCAGAAGAAATTGAAACTTTGAGGCAGTTATTCATCGAAATACCATACAATCAGTGTGAAAGATTGCTATGGTTGTTTTGCATCAAGACAACACTAGAATCCAACCCTCATTGGCGACTCGCAATGAATTATTAAGCTTTGGATGAAACCTTTTGCCCAGCCTCCCTATACATACTTAACCTAGCTCTCAACGACTACCACTTATTCCATTCTGATGAATTCCATGAATTGAAAGCAATCTAGAAAAGAAAAGGTCCAACCAACTAAAATCAGTTTTCTGACAATTAATCTCAGACACTCTATGAGTGATTATTTAATTAATTTGTTTATTGTTTCATTTTTCTTCTTATTTTTTAATTAAACCAAATGTTATTTTGACAATGAAACGTTTTTAAATGTCATTATGGGTTGATCTAAATTTTTCTTTAATCTTTAAGCAGAGGGTTTAGCTCAAAGATTCGGTGAAAGATAAGGATAAGCATTTCCATCATGAATTCACTAAAAATTAATCATGTCGAGGATAAAAAAAGGTAGGGCTTTAGGACGAGTGACTAAAAAATAAAAAAAAAAGATGTAATCGTGACGTTTATCATTGCACTACTATGAGGTGACAAACTTTTGTTGCTTCCTGCAAATTCCTGCTTGCCTAGTCAGCTCAGCCTTAGACTTAAGATGGGTCATAACAGGATGAATGCTCCTGTTTATAAAAAAAATTTATATTGGAGAGATCTCTCTATAGATGCAGAACCAGAGACCAAATTTTAACCCTGAACAACACCTTTTAAGAAAAGCATTAAGATGAAGATGAAGAAGAAGAATAGTACATGTTCATACCAAGGGAAGAATAATTCACAGAAATCAGACATACTAAAACATGATAACTAATAAATAACACCACCACTGGAGAAGTAAAAACAACTAAATGTTTAAGAAATACCCCTACTATGCCACATACTAACATAGAACAGCATAGATGCTCAATATTTCAAAAACTCTTAATGATTAAACTATAATCAAACCAATATTAAAAGTATCCAGTATGATTTTTCTGTCATCCTAAATAGTTTTTTTTTTTTTTTTTTAACTCTAAGTAAACTATAAGCACTGATAACTACAAGATTTTACATACAGAAACCAAAACCACCTCAAGCAGCTACCTTTCTTACATGAATAAGAAGTAAGATGGTACTATTAGACCAGGAATGTTCATTCAAAAGCAATTCCCTGTCTATTACAACCAAAAATAATTTCTATAAAACATTGGCTTAAATGACCGCCAAAATCAAAAACAACTTTATGATATTTTCGCTACAATTCTTTTCCTAAACAAAAAGATCCCTTAGAATTGTGACTTGTTATGAAAAGTTGATACTTCATGATAACAGTAGATGTTCTGAAGTGGTTTGACAAAGAGGAAGGAGCACGAGATTTTACAAAGCTCTCAACTTATCAAAAAAAGGTGATGGTTACTGTTTCGTGGGCTTCATTTGGTTTGATACACTACAGCTTCCTAAATCCTGGATAAACCATCAATGCTGAATTTTATTGTAACCAAATTAATGAAATGCATCAGAAAATAGCAATAATGAAGCCATATTTGGTAAATCAGATGGGGTCCATTATGTTGCATGACAATTCCCAGCCACATGTCTCACATGTGACGTCACAAAAACTGTTGGAGATTGAATAAGAACCTGTGCTACAGCTTCCCTACTCTCCGGACCGCTCGCCTAATGATTATCATTTTTTGACAACTGGACCACTACTAAAGAGACAAAAAAATTTAATGAACAAACAGAATAATAAAACATGTTTTTGAAGATCATAAATTCTAAAGATGAAAAATTCTATTCCGAGGGAATAGAAAAGTTGCTAACATATTTACAGAAATGCAGTGATAATAGTGAAGAATATTTTGTTAAAATTTTTAATCAATAAAAACTTATGAAAACTTACTTAACATTTTCTAGGACCTGAACAGCCTTTTGGTAATGTCCTTGTTTAGCATAAACTAGAGAAAGGTCCACAAGACCAAATGGCACTAAAAAGGTATCAACCTTAATTTTTTTTTCCATTGATACAACTTGCTTAAAACATTCTTCTGCTTGAAAATAACTTTTCAATTGATAAAGACAGGCACCTTTTAACACTAAAAGTAGAGCTTTGTTATCATATTCAAATTCACTGCTACTATCTGAAACCAAAATTGAAAACTGTCATGAGATCGTATAAAAGTTGTAATTTACTAAAAAGAAACATATTGTGAATACTTAAACAACTTTCTAAGCTACCAATTAAACAACATTTTATTATCTATATAACAAACAGTTGACATTTCCTAGTAATTCATTTGCATGAATTTTAACACTTATTAATCCTCTTCCAAAATAAAATGTACTTCTGTAGCTCTTTGCTACTTGAAAATAATTCGTTCTTCAACAAGAGGTCACAGCCTAATTTTCATATAATTTTATTTGGGAGTTTAAAATTGGCTGGAACGCGCTAAACAACCAGAAACACTAACAAAGTGTGCGGTGAGGGCAGTATTATGCAGTGCACCAATCAACAGATTTCGAGCAGGAGACTTTAGCCTGGAAGACAAAGGTCATGGAAGGACTTCCCCCCTTGATGATGATATTCTGCGAGCTTTGGGGAATGAAAATCCCTGAACAACCATTTAAGAACATTCAGGGTATCTCGATGTAAGCAAATTGACCGTCGATGAATGAATAAATCCCACCTCAAGGAAATTGGAAAAGTAAAAAGACTCAAAATTTAGGTTTCTCAATCATTAAATGACTGTAAAAAAAAACAAAAAAACAGTTATGAAATATGATAAAAGTTGATCTTGTACAATAATAACAGACATTCAGGACAGAGTGGCACAACAAACAAGCAGCACATTTCCGAATCCCTCAAACTCATAAATAAAAGGTGATGGTTACAATTCTTCATTTGATTTGATTCTAGGTAAAATCAATGCTGAGTTCTATTGTAACCAAATTGACGCAATGCATCAGAAATTGGCAAGTCATGAAAATTGTTGGAACTTGGATATGAGATTCTGGCAATCTCGCCCTACTCTCCGGACCTCTCGCTAACTAATTATCATTTGTTAAGAAACCTAGAGAACTTTTTACAAAATAAACAAATTATTGCTTAAAGAACCTTAGAAATTTTTTTTTTTTTTTTCCGAATTCTTAAACTCTAAGAACTTAGAATAAAACCGTAATCCTGCATTATTTCAGGACAACCCAAAATTTAAAAAAAAAATTGCACAAGAAATTTTCACTTAAGTATTACAAATTTTACTAAGATATTTGTAATAAGTGGTTTGGATCATTTTCAGCATCTTTTAGTAAATCAAGCTTTGGAGCACATTCTTGAATGATTTTATTTTTGTCTACCGGACTCTCAAACTTTGCTAAAGTTACAAATTTGAAAAGTATATATTTATAAACCCCCGCGGCTCTGGTGAGCAATATAGCGGCAGGCCTGGGCATCAAAATCAAAATGGAGGATCTAGACATAGTGGAGCATCATAGACAGAAAAAAGATGACCCTTGACCACCCCCTGTCATCGCTCGATTTGTCAGGCAAAGGAAGACTGCTGGAAAACTGAAATGTTTCATTCACTGGTGGAAGAGTCCATTGTAGGAAAGAAGATGGACACCCGTCATCTGGCTAGTATCAATCTGAATATAACAACAGTTAATAGTTTTAGGAATAGCATTATCCTAACATCAACAGGATCACAATCATAACTCTCTCTCTCTCTCTCTCTCTCTCTCTCTCCCTCTCTCCCTCTCTCCCTCCCTCCCTCCCTCCCTCCCTCCCTCCCTCCCTCCCTCCCTCCCTCCCTCCCTCCCTCCCTCCCTCCCTCCCTCCCTCCTTTATTTTTGAGTCTAAATTTTCTATCTGGTTTGTAAGATTTAAGTTATTCACAAGTATTTACATTTTTTATTTATGGATATTCTTGAGAAAATTATTTAAAGTTAAATATTTATGGTTTCTTTTTGTAATTGTTTTAGTTTTTCCACAATTATTTATGCATTTTTATTTGTAAAGAAAATTTTTATTTGATTTGGTATAAAGAAATACTTGAAAAATTTAAGATTCAACAAATAGTTACCTTATTTTCATAATTTTTCTGACTTTGTTTTTATTAATGATTATTGTTTTTATTGATTCTTATGTTGCTTATTAATTTTGTGCTTAAATTTTTCTATCTGGTTTGTATAATTTGAGTTATTAACAAGTAAATACTTTTTTATTTATGGATATTCTTGAAAATTTTTCTTTATAGGTAAATATTTTTAGCTTCAATTTTGTGAAATTTTAAGTTTTTCAGAATAATTATATATTTTTATTTGTAAAGAAAAGTTTTATTTGATTATTTTTTTAATTTAATTAATTTAAAATTCAACAGTTATTCATTTTATGTTCATTACATTTTTTATTCATTTACTTATAATTACTGTTTTGTAAAAACTGTCGGCTGATATGATATTATACTTATTTGTATTGCTCAAGGAGACTACATTGTCTCAGAGCATTAAAATGTAAAATTGTAAATATGTTAAAAGGTAAATAAAATCTCTCTCTCTCTCTCTCTCTCTCTCTCTCTCTCTCTCTCTCTCTCTCTCTCTCTCTCTCTCTCTCTCTCTCTCTCTCTCTCTCTCTCTCTCTCTCTCTCTCTCTCTCTCTCTCTCTCTCTCTCTCTCTCTCTCTCTCTCTCTCTCTCTAAGAGTAATCAAATATAGACAGAGTAATCACATCGGGTCAACTATCAGTTCCTTTTTGCCGCCAACATGACATTATATTTTTATGTTATCGGCTTGGGGAATCTCAAATATTTAGGAATGTGATTTTTCGAGACTTAAAAAATTTTAATCATAGCAAATTTAATGATGAACTGGACACTATGGACTGGAAAGAAATAGCTAATTCAAATAATATTGATGATAAAATTAGACTATTAAATTCGAAACTTTTTTATTTTTTAGATAAGTATGCTCCTTATAAATCCGTAACTTATAAAAAGAAACCCCGCTCCTTGGTTCAATCCTGAAATAAAAAATTTAATGAAAATTAGAGACCGTTTTAGGAGAAATTATAAGTTCTCGAAAAATCCCGTTTTCCTTGAACAGTTCAAACTATATAGAAATAAAGTTACCTCAGAAATTCGTAAAAATAAACAAAAATATTATATTGAAAATTTGACCTCCTCTAGAACACCAGAAAAACTTTGGAAAATTATCCGTAGTCTTGGCTTAGTAAAAAATCGTGAGGCTTTACCCTTGACTGTCTCAAAATCTGAATTAAATAAATATTTCGTAAATCCATTATCTTATCGTTTTTCTTCTTCTTCGGAACTACTTCGCGCTGATAGTGAATTCGATTCGAATGATTTTTTCTTCGCCCACGTCAGCCTAGAACTTTTTCTTAAAAATTTTCAAAAATCGAATATGCATTCTTCTGGAATCGATCGCCTACCTTTAAAATTCGTTAAATTATTCTTACCACAGATAGTTCCTATTCTTTTAAATATTTTTGATTTTTCTTTACAATCTTCAAATTTCCCGTCACTCTGGAAAAACGTTTTAGTTACCCCTCTACCTAAAAATTCAAACCCGACTGATGTTATTATTTAAACTCTAAAAATCTCTTCGACAAATATCAATCCGGTTTCCGTTCTGGACACAGCACTCAAACAGCACTATTGAGACTAACTGAAGATGTAAGACTTGCAATGGATCGACGACATGTAACAATCCTCGTATCTTTTGATTTTAAAAAGGCGTTTGACTTAGTGGATCACAATATTTTATTGCAAATGTTGAGAAAAAAGTTCAAATTTTCCCGTAGCGTTGTACTATGGTTCGAATCGTATTTAAAAAATCGAAGCCAAGCGGTAATCGATAGTGATGGCTCTCTATCCGAATTTCTTCCGATACATTCAGGAGTTCCTCAAGGATCGGTTCTTGGTCCACTTTTGTTTCTTTTATACATTTCTGAAATCTCCTCGGTTTTGAAATCATGCAAGTATCACGTTTATGCCGACGATATCGTTATTTATTTGTCTTCATCCGTACATGAGTTCAATGAAAATGTAAACAAAATAAATCGAGACATAGATGAAATCTTGGTCTGGTCAAATAGATTAAAACTTGTTTTAAATCCGTCAAAGACAAAGACAATAATTTTTGGCAGTCGTTTCTATTTAAAATCGGTGATGGAAAGAAATCCCCAAAAAATAATTTTAGGCAAAACATATATTGAATACTCTGAATCGTTAAAGCTTTTGGGTGTTACCTTCTCTAGTACTCTTGACTGGCAAGATCACGCTGTAAATATATCAAAAATAATTTTTAAACAATTAAGCTATTTACGTAGAAACAGAGACTATTTGCCTGTACAGGTTCGAAAACATCTCGTTTCCACACTTATAATACCGCACGTTGATTACTGCAGCATATTATTTACTGATATGTTTAATAGAGACATAACGATATTACAGGGAGCGTTAAATGCGTGTGTAAGATTTATTTTCGATCTACAAATTAATGATCACGTAACACCCTCATTTAAAAAACTCAGTTGGCTAAAAATTCCCGAAAGAAGAAAATATTTGTTAGGAATTTTCCTATACAAACTTTTTAATAAAAGAACTCCGAATTATATCCTGGAATTTTTCGAAAATCACTTGTCTCTTCCAACGCGTCCGATGAGAGAAACCCACAGTTTATACAATATACCTGTACACCGTACAACCCGATACGATAAATCTTTATTAATAAGCAGTATACATTTATGGGATAAAATTCCTCATATCATTAAAGAATCAAAATCCCTTTCGATTTTCAAAAATTGGTACTACAAAGAACTTTTAGATTCATAATATTGATCCCTTTCTCCACCATTGATTTTGTTGACACAGGCTTCCAATTATTTTGTTTTCACTGGTTTTATTAAATTCGATATTGAGTATTGATTGGTTAAACAGTAAATACAATGATATATATTTATATTCTTTCTGCCTCAAGTTTCTTAATGTAAATTGAATTTGATTTGTTTTTTTATTATCACTCTTTATTCTGAATTTTTTAAATCGTAAATTGATCTTTTGTTGTAAGTTTTTTTTTATCGGTTCCATAATTTTCTTTAGCAATATGGCTCTGCCTAGTTTTGTAAGGGGGTATAAAATTCTATGTACGTTTTAATTTATTTTACTTTCATTTGTTCAAAAAAATAATTTTAGTAAGACGGTAAGGTGTTTAAAAATTGTATTTTGGTTTATTATTTGAATAAAACATATAAATTTTCTGTTTATGTTTAAAATTGAATTTTATTTCAGTTTCGTTTTTGTGTAATTTTAAGTTGTTTACAAGTATTTATGTACTTTTCTTTATAAAGAGAACTTTTAATTTTGTTCTGTAAGATTAAATATTTTAAATCATTTGTGATTTTGATGGATTGGTGATTAAAATTGTATTTTATGTTTCACTATTTTTCTACTTTCTTTTAATTATTACTTTTATTGATTCTTATGTTGATTATTACATTTTGATTTGAAAATTTTCTATATGGTTTAGTGAAATTCGAGTTATTCACAAGTATTTGTTTAATTTACTTATATTACTCTTATAATATATTATTAGTATAATTTTCGTGAAGTTTGAATTTTTCAAAATTATTTATGTATTTTTATTTGTGAAGAAAAGTTTTATTTGAGTTTGTATAAAGGAATACTTGAATAATTTAAGATTTCAATATTTTGTGTAAATTGTTTCTCTGATTTTGTTTCTATTTATGATTATTATTTTTATTGATTCTTATATTGATTACTAATTTTTGAGTCTAAATTTTCTATCTGGTTTGTAAGATTTAAGTTATTCACAAGTATTTACATTTTTATTTATGGATATTCTTGAGAAAATTATTTAAAGTTAAATATTTATGGTTTCTTTTTGTAATTGTTTTAGTTTTTCCACAATTATTTATGCATTTTTATTTGTAAAGAAAATTTTTATTTGATTTGGTATAAAGAAATACTTGAAAAATTTAAGATTCAACAAATAGTTATCTTATTTTCATCATTTTTCTGACTTTGTTTCTATTAATGATTATTGTTTTTATTGATTCTTATGTTGATTATTAATTTTTGAGCTTAAATTTTCTATCTGGTTTGTATAATTTTAGTTATTAACAAGTAAATACTTTTTTATTTATAGATAATCTTGACAATTTTTCTTTATAGGTAAATATGTTTAGCTTCAGTTTTGTGAAATTTTAAGTTTTTCAGAATAATTATTTTATTTTTATTTGTAAAGAAAAGTTTTATTTGATTATTTTTTTTAAATTTAATTAATTTAAAATTCAACAGTTATTCATTTTATGTTCATTACATTTTTTTATTCATTTACTTATAATTACTGTTTTGTAAAATCTGTCGGCTGATATGATATAATACTTATTTGTATTGCTCAAGGAGACTCCATTGTCTCAGAGCATTAAAATGTAAAATTGTAAATATGTTAAAAGGTAAATAAAATTTCTCTCTCTCTCTCTCTCTCTCCATATATATATATATATTATATATATATATATATAATCAGAGTTGGGCATTATTTGAATAACAGATAAATAAGTTATTCGTTATTCGAATACATTTTTATCTGTGAACAAATCATCTGTTATTCGAAAGTATTGAATAACGAATAAATCATCTATAATTTATTCAATACTTCCGAAGATAATTAATCTGTTTAATAATGTTATCTGTTGTCCCAAATAATGAATAAATTGAATTTATCTGTCATATTTTAACTTAGTTATTTGAATAAAAAATTATTTCACAGATAAAAATTGTTCGAATATATATAACTTCATCAAATAATATTATTTACTAAATATATATTTAAAAATTCCTAAAAAAATAATTAGTGTTTCAAATAAATACATTTTTGAATCTATCTTATTAATAAATTTACGATGAGTAATTAGGTTAGGTATCTAAATAATGAAGGTATCATTTATTAGATTTTTAAGGGCGCTATTTCTGAATATGGTATCAGTTTTTCGATCACGTTTAGTGTTTTGATTACTGTTAAAGTTGTTATTAATGGAGGTATCTTTTATTGGTTTTCAAGGATGGTATTTCCGAATTCGCTATCAGATTTCCGATTCCGCATGTGCATTTCATGTTTCGGTTCCTTTTATAATTTTTATTAATGGAGGTATCTTTATAGTTATTATTAATAGAGGTATCATTCATTGGGTTTTCAAGGACGCTATTTGCGAATATGCTATCAGATTTTCGATTGCCCACGCACTTTTCTTGTTTCTTTTTTTTTATAGTTGTTATTAGGTTTTCAAGGATGCTATTTCAGAATATCAAATATAAATATTTAAAAAAAGAAAAAAAAAAAACCAAATCAATAACAATAACTTCAGTAACAAAAATATCTATATTTTAAAAAAAAATCATAATTTATATGCATATCGCCTTCCAAATTCTAATTTTTTAAAACAATCAAAAATTCAAGTATGTACTACATTTTTGTCCGGCTGCTTTTTTAAGGCAGCGGTACCTTAAAAAACTAGCTTACTTGATATACTTAATGTATGTATAGACTAATATTACTGAAACCATTGGATTTCTTTTCTAAAGGTATCGTGTTTACCAATCTCAATAGGTGGCATGCAAGGAAAGATTAAATTAGCCAGGTTTCGAGAAATGACATTATTATTTAAATGCCTGAGAATACTGAGGAATTTCTTATAGTTAACCTTGCCAAACAATATCACAATACAAAGATACCTTCTGAAACTTAGTCAGATGGCAGAGGTGGAAATTGTGTCAGGCAACTAGGGGTGGGCATAATCGAATGACGATTATCAGATCATTTGATTATTTCAATCATTCGAATTAATCGATTATCGGATTAATCGGTTTGGAGAAACGAATGATCATTTGAACTGAATCTTTTAACGTTAATCGAGAGATTACAAGGAGCTTTGATAATTGAACAACCTTTTTTTTTTTTCTCATCTCATAAATTATATGCACATT
Organism: Piezodorus guildinii; assembly: GCA_023052935.1. Lineage (NCBI taxonomy): Eukaryota > Metazoa > Arthropoda > Insecta > Hemiptera > Pentatomidae > Piezodorus > Piezodorus guildinii. The sequence goes on from CM041295.1 coordinate 58,512,606, forward strand.
TGCACCTAGGCTCAGCCAGCTCAGCAATCATAGAGACGGGAGTTTTGGCATATTGCCTCTCAGAATGCATATTAATCATTCGATTATGAAGTCATTCGATTATTTAAATCATCGAAGTCCGATCATCCAATTTATGCCCACCCCTACATGCAACCCTTCTAGGCTCTCAGACCCCCCGACAGACCTCTCTTGGATCTCTGCTTCTTCTTTCCCTCCTATACAACTCTCCTCTTCTTGTAGATGGAACTAGACTCTTCTCTCGCTGGACTTCAACTGCCCTCTTCGAATCTTCTTTCTCATCCTCGTCACATCGGGCAGGGCTGATACGGGAAGTGTCCCGGTTACAAAGCAGTCCAGCCTTTGTAGACCTTTATCATAAGTATGCCTATCTCTAGGCCAGGCCTAATACTCTTGTTGGCTGGCCCTGAGGGTTTAGGAAGTTTCCGAAGATATTGCGGGGGGAGGGAGCAAATATTGAAATATTCTAATAGTGAATTAATTCCCCTCAGTATTCTCAATACATAACACAAGTTAGGCAAAACATTTATGAAAAGATAAAATGAGTAATTAGAATTTGGTCAAACATTAAAATTAAAATTTTATAAATATAGAATACTTAATAAGCTGAAGCACAATCAAATATTACTACAGATACCTTCATCATATACAAGAATAAACATAACTGAAAGGTGAAACGCGCAAACACGATCGCTTATAGAACTTATAGTATATTCGGAAATACCATCCTTGAAAACTTAATAAAAGATAACTCCTTTAATAGCAACAATAAACGTAACCGAATTACGAAGCGTGCTACTGTAATTGTAATTTTGATAGTATATTAAGAAATAGCATCATTGGACACCTAACAAAAAATACAACAGTAAAACTAACCAAAACGTAAAACGCGCGATCATAAAACTGATAGAATATTCGGAAATAGCATCCTTGGAAGCCTTATAAAAGATACTGTTACTACAATGGTTTATGTGTGTTAGTTGTATATTGATAAAATAAAGACACCACACTGCACATAAAAAAAGATTTTAATTAAAATGAATAATACAAATAAAATAATTAAATTAATACCCACAATTCTAATAGAGTAAAGAAATAGTTCTGATACAAATAAAATAATATAAATTAAATAGTCCTTTAATATTAGTCTTATCTGATGTCCCTCTGTGCGACCTTCTTCTCGTTGATGAGTTTCTGCTGTCTCCCTGTGGGACTTGATGGTCACGCTGTGTGACTTGATGAGAAGAAGTTCTGTAGTAACATACGCACTCACTTATTACTTACGACTCCAATATTTATGCACGAAACTGTCTAAATCTCGGTAATGCGCCTGCACATCCTCCTAATGACCGCTGTCAGTGTTTATCAGAACCATTACTTCGTATTTCAAAACAAACAAACCTTAAATAAATTTATATAATCAATAATTTTTATAGAATCATCAACAGATACATTCATCAATTACATAAATAAAAGTATCCGAAACACAAAACGAGGATGCGCGGTCATAAAACTGATAAAATGTTCTGAAATAGCGTCCTTAAAAACCTAATAAAAGATACCTGCATTAATAACAATTATAAAAGTAATCGAAACACAAAACGTGCATGCTCTATCGAAAATTTGATAACATATTCGGAAATAGCGTCCTAGAAAACCTAAGAAAAGATACCTCCATTAATTAGAAGTATGAAATTAACCGAAACATGAAATGCGCATGCGTGATCGAAAATCTGATAGCGTATTCGGAAATAGCATCCTTCAAAACTTATCAAAGATACCTTTATTAATAATAACTATAAAAGTAATCGAAATGCGCATGCATGATTGGAAATATGATTGCATATTCGGAAATATCATCCTTGAAAACCTAAAAAAGACCTCCATCAATAGCAACTATAAAAGTAACCAAAAAATGAAAGGGAGAAGCTGGATAGGAAAGCTGATTGCATATTCGGAAATAGCATTCTTGAAAACTTAGTATTAACAAATTAAAAATAAAGGTATACAAAAGTAATTTAATGGAAACTTTAACTTCAAATGAGCGAAGAAGTAAGATTTTATACTAAATTAAAAACTGTGTGAAGGGAAACATTATCACTTATCCTAAAATTATTAATGAGAAAGATACAAAAATTTATTTCTAATAAGCAATAATTTTTTTTAGGATTTTAATATTATTTTTAGATATATATTTAGTAATTAATATTTACAATGTTTATATTTAATACAATTTTTATCTGCTGAAAATTTTTTTATACCAATAATCATCTAAGATGACAAATAAATTCAATTTATTTGTTATTTGCGAACGACAGATAAAATTATTCATTATTCCAAAATTCGGAATAAATTATAGATGATTTATTCCTTCTTCGAAAGTTTTGAATAACAGATAATTTATTCGTTATTTGTTATCTATTATCTATAGATAAATTTTGCCCAACTCAGATGTGTGTGTCGGGGGGAGGAGGGAGGTTGTAAAAACAAAGCAGAATATAAAAATTAAGTTAGCAACTACCGTAGGATCTACCCACCACATAAATAGATGACTTATTGTTTAATGAACACAAAACAAAGTAATAAAATGATGAAATGACATTATATTTCAAGAATACATTACTGAGGAGAAACTCACCTTTAAAATAATAAAGCTTTTAATATAATATAAAAATAATTATACTAATAGTTATTTTGGGCCAAATTGATACTTGTAATTTTGTCATTTAAATTAATCATAAAACTACTTACATTCTCCACTTTCAAAATCAGATATAGCCTTCAGAATCATCTGGTAAATTGAATGACACAGATCCCACTTCTTTCCAATGATTTTAAATAAATTCCAAAGGTACATCAATTCAATGGCAGGCAAGATGAGAAATTTTTGGGATTCATATCTCTCACACCGTTTTATACAAAATTTTTCCATAGGTAATGACTTTCCAGCAAATCTCTGTCTCCAATGGGGTAATTTCCTATTTTAATCATATTATATAAATTACTCTAAATATGAATAACTTTAGTTTTATGAGATAAATTTCAGAAACAAGTTGAGTTTGTCTATGCTAACAAATTAAAATGATTTAAAAAAACAAATTTTTTTCTAGTAAATAATAGTAATTTTGTGGAACCCTTCATTTTCAAACATTTATATAAATAATAAACAGTAATTAACATTTTAGTATTGAATAAATTCAAATCTAAAAGGAAACGGGGAAAAATAGAGACATTGTCTGGAGGAATGAAGCTTTAGCCTCATTATTCAGGTTAAATATAAAAACAATAGTTACTCAGAAAAAATAATGCAAATTTAATAAAAATGAAAGAATACAAACACAAAGATAATAGTTAGAGAAAAAAAGGATTATACAAATTTCGACTTAAAAAAAGGTAATAAACTTAAAGTTTAATATGAGCTCAAAAAATAAATGTCTTAATAATATTAGTGTGCAATCCCAAATGAGTCCAGACTCATTCTGTAATGTAACCTTCCTTCATTCCAAACATATGATATTATTTTAAATAATACTCTACGGTTATTTATTGATTATTGAGGGCATCACTACAAAGCTATAATGAACAGATGGAGGATACTTCAAGGAACTGCTGGAAGGAAGAGATGCTAATGAGAATCAAACCCAAATAATGAATGATGATACCAGAGATAAAGATGATTATATCAAGGAAGAAGAATAGTGAGAGGCCATATACACTATACCTTTGATCGGATTAGAAAGGAGAATATAATAAATGCCCTGAGGAAGAAAGGAAAGAGTATGCCCCAGTGGAGGATGCTGGAGTCTTCGACAAGGATCAATTCTATGAAGACCTCCAAAGGAAAGTATCTACCATCTGGTGCCAGAAACAAAAACAGAATGGTACTTATCTGTGGGGACCTAAATGCTAGAACATGGAATAACAATGATAATGCACATGGTGTAATGGGTCTCTGGGGAGGTGAAAATGCACTTAACAATAATGGACAAAGGCTGATATAATTCTGTATAGAAAATAACATGCTTATAGACAACTCATGGTTCAACCACAAAAAGATCCATAAGATTAAGTTAGAGGGTAGAGGGGAGCATGGTTCAAGAGAAAACATCATCGACTACTTTATAATAGACCGAGATCTCCGAAGATTCTTTATTGATATAAAAGTCATAAGAGGTGCAGAATTAAGTACTGACCACAAGCTTCTTTTAGCAGACACAAAAGTCATCAGACCAAAAAAGAGTTTCAGCAAAGCATGCAGTTGGATAGATGTGAGCAAGCTGAAGATGGAAACGAAACAGGAGGAATACCGGTCATTGCTTGAGAGACGCCTACTGGAAGTAAATGGAGACAGTGAGCTGGACATTCTTTGGAGTGAAATGAAGAAGTGCATACTCAACAGCACAAGAGAAGTATGTGATACTCAGAAAATAAAGCCTTTGACCAAGAAAACAAAATGGTGGAATGATGAGGTTAAAAGAGTGGTGAAGCTCAAGAAGGAGGCCTGGAAAACATACAATAGAACAAAATCACATATTCACTGGGAAGAGTATGTTAGGAACAGAAATAAGGTCAAAAGAGTAGTCAAAGTTATGAAAATGAAGACTTGGGAGGAGTTTGGCCGAGAGCTAGAGCAGAACTATAGGGAAAACATAAGAAAGTTCTGGTATCTAACCAAGGCTTTGAGAGGGAAAAAGTCTAAGCCTGTGAGGAAAGTCAAGGATGCACAAGGGAGGCTGGTGACCAAGGAAAAGGAAGTACTAGAAGTTTGGAGGCAGTTCTTTCAGGAAAAATTTAGCATGGAAGAACGTCAAAACAACAACTTTCAGGACTGCCGAAGAAGAGGGAGAATGGATGAAGCATACACAGATGACATGAATAATGCAATTGAAGAATATGAGGTGGATTTAGCTGTTGATAAAATCCAGCTAGGAAAATCTCCAGGACCAGATGGTATAGCCTCAGAATTCATTAAATATGGGGGAAATGAAATGAGGAAGTGCCTCCGAATGCTTTTCTAAAGAGTTTGGGACTCGAAGCGTTTATCACAAGAATGGGAGAATAATATCATAGTCCCTATACACAAGAAAGGCAACCAGAGTAAATGTGGGAATTATATGCCGATCTGTCTATCCTCAGTCGTATACAAGATATATACAAGAATATTAGAACAGAAGTTGAGGCATATAATTGAACAAGATCTGGAAGAGGAGCAAGCCGCCTTCAGAACTGGTAGGCAGACCCAGGATGGATCACATATTCTCCTACAGAATGATAGTAGAAAAAGTATGGGATCGTAGCAAGGCATTGTATCTGGCATTTCTGGATCTAAGGTCAGCCTTCGATTCAGTTCTGAGGCAAGATCAATCAATATACCAGGACCCAAAAGGTATAGTGAGGCTAAATGGTCAAACATCCTTTTCACTTTTATAAAGAAGTAAAGCAGGGGGACAGCCTTAGTCCTTTGCTTTTCATCCTTCTCATGGATGAGGTGCGGAAGGTTTGCAAAAGGAGAACACCAAGAGCTGTGGTGGGATACTGGAATCTAACACCAGTGCTTAGAATGGTAAGAGGAACTCCGGTTAAGAGGGTTGAACATAAATCCAGCCAAAAGCAAAATTATGTGTGTGGGAAGAGAAAATCTGTAGCCAAGGAAATTATGTGATGGTGAAGCACTAGAAACTACGAATACCTACACATATCTTGGGACAGTCATGAGCAATGATGGTAAAATAGATCAGGAGGTTTTAAATCGGGTGATGAAGGCCAATGGACTGTATTACCAGATATCCAAAGCGATTATAGGAAAACATAAAGTTAGCAGAGATGCTAAAATTAGGATTTTTAAATCGGTTTTCTTTTCAGTACTCTTATATGGATCTGAAAGTTGGACAACCCTTGATAAACATGCTAGCAGGATGACAGCGGCTGAGATGAGATTTCTCAGAAGAATACTTGGCAAGACCAGGAGGGACCGTATAAAAAACGACAGGATTTGCAAGAATTTGGGAGTACAATCAGTGCGTGACATCCTGGAAAAGCGGCCATTGAATTGGTTTGGGCATGTCTGCAGGATGAATGATACCCAAAAGGTCAGGTGGTTTTTTTGAAGCCAGACCAGAAGGAAGACGTCCTCGTGGCAGACCCAGATGTATGTATTCTGTCTACATTGGGAAATTGGGTGCAGCAAGAGGACTAACCATCCTAGAAATGAAAAGAATAGCTAGGGACAGAGAACCAGTGGGCTCAATGGACTGAGACAGCAAATCCACGCTTGGCAGCACACAGGAGTTAGAGGAAGAAAAAGGAGGAAGAAAGGAGTAGGAAATAGACTGATTAGAGCAGTATGCAGTCTCTGCAATAGAACAAGAAATATTATATGAATGTGCGACCATACCTCTTGAGAATTTAAGACAACAATGGGCTTATGTCAAGGTTGCATACTGAGCTCACTTCTCTTTATATTAGTTCTGGATAGATGGCACAGAGGAGAGCAAAGGAAAACATTTGCAACTTTTCATTGGGGCACAGGGACCTGCAGCCAATCCTTAATTTTGTATCTACTTTAGCTGACAATCTTGTCATATTAGCCAACAATGTCTGTGATTTTCAGATTAGTGTAAATACCCTCAGGGAGAAATTATGAATGATAAATATGGAGATTAACCCTGAGAAGATTAAATGTATGCGTATCAGAAGGAAACAGATGTTCTGTTCAATCCGATGAGGCTTGCTCAACTGAAGGGAGGTTACCAAGAAGACTAAGATGACCATTTGCAGAATGGTATTTCTTCTTATTCTCACATACTCTTTCGAGTTTTGGAGCTCCACTTCAAAACACTAAAGTCAGATTCAGTCTATGGAAATAAGATACTTCCGATAAGTAGAAGGAAAGAGTAGACGAGATAGGGTTTGCAATAATACCATTCAAGCAAATATCAATAACCATCCTCGAGGAGAACAAGTTAAGATGGTTTGGGCACCTCCTTTATGGATCGTAGTAAATCGCAAGGAAAACTTATAATAAGACTTGTTTGGAGGGAAGGCGGCATGAGGGAGGCGTTCCAGAAGTGAGGACTGGAGAGGAACAGGAGCTAAAAAAATAAGGTGAGATATAAAAACGATACTCACTTTGGCTATAATGCACTTTTCAGAATGTTTATAATTTAAAAAAAAAATTCATATCATCAGGAACTTGTTCGGATTAGAAAAATAAATGTATATGAAGTAAGAATAATTAAAAAATATGTTAAAGACTGTATCAACAAATTATCAATGTGTCATGAAACCTCTTATGTACCATTATCAGCTGGTTCTCAGCCATATGGATAGAAGTGATTTTAAAGTTCAGCTGACCTACATAACACACCCCACTATTTACCAAGTCAGAAATACTAGAAATAGATAAAAGTAAGATCCATACTATAGCAATAGTATTTGATGTTAATTTTTAGCCACAACCATTTAAAATTATTTATTTTCAAAAGAATTGAAATCAAATAGATCACCTCTTAATCGATTCCCACCATAAATCTAGTTTGATGAATGTTAAATCTTTCAGAGGAGCTAACATGGACATGGATCATTACTTAAACATAGCTAAAATTAGAGCAAGGATATCCGTTACCAGATGTTTTAAAAATCAATCTGCAAAAAAATATATTGTTAATAAGCTGAAAGGGCCGAAAATCTGTGCTGCGTATCAGAAGAGGGTAAAAGAAGAATTTTGTAAAAGGATGCGTTCATCTGTTGAAAGCATTGAAGAACAATGGAAAAATTCTCTGAAGCTCTGAATGAAAACCTTAGGTTATAAAGAGAGGTCTACTCGATCACCATAGTTTGATACAGAATGTCTCCATGCAACAGCCTGTAAGAATGAAGCCTACGTGAAAATGTTACAGAGCCACACAGAAGTCAACTCAGATATATGGTGAGAGGAGAAGAAAGGAAAAATGAATTAATAGAAAAAAGAACATAGCCTAGGAAAATAAAAAGTTTAGATAGATTGAAAATTTTAAAAAGTTAAGGAGTCCAGACTATTCTTCCAGAGATTTATTGATGACCTAAAAACATCCTCACCAAAAGACACCTCTTGCAGCGATGAAGATGGAACACTTCTCGTTCAGAAGGATCAAGTTCTGCAAAGATGGGTGAAACAGTTTAAGCACCTGCTTACTAAAGAGCTAGATCAACATGCAGGCACATCCATCATATCCCACAGAAGAGATGACTTAGAACCACCTGACCTAGAATGAAGCTGAAGACACCATTGGTCAGCTGAAAAATAACAAAGCTTCTGGCATCGATGGCATCCATGCAGAACTACTGAAGTATGGAGGTGAGGAGTTGGAAAAAGTGCTGTTCAAGCTCATATTGGAGATCTGGATGAAACAAAGGATGCCGCAGGAATGGGACCATGGTGTAATATGTCTCCTGCACAAGAACGGGGACCGAAATCAATGCACTAATTATAGGGGAATTGTGTTGCTCTCTTGTGCTTATAAAGTGCTATCTAATGCCCTGTTTGAGAAATTTGACCCATTCGCTGAGAGAGAACTTGGAAATTACTAAACAGATTTTAGAAGAGGCCGCTCAACCACTGACCAGATCTTTTCATTTCCGATGATCCTGGAAAAGGGTATGGAATACAAACTGACCACTCCATCTCTTCGTCGACTTTAAGTCGGCATATGATATCATTGGTCGAGAGGAACTGTACAAGGCCCTAGAAGAGCTTAAAGTCCCAGTAAAACTTATAAGACTTGTAAAGATGACTATAGGACTCAAAATGCATTGTCCGTGAGGGATTAAATCTTTTTGAGGCATTTAGAACCAATAGCGGAGTAAGACAAGGACCTTGCTTGTCTTCTATTCAATTAGAGGTAGCTTTGTGAAAATCAAAAATTCAGACCACGGGTACCATCTTCAACAGAACTGTGCAGCTATTGGGATTGAGTTATGCCAATGACGTTGACATCGTGGGAAGGTCAGAAGAGGCATTCATTGCTTTTGAAACATCTGCCGCAGAATTTGGTCTCACAGTTAATGAGCATAAAACTAAATATATGTTATTAAGGTTGATTTTGAGCTGAATAAATTAGAATATATTGATATAATTAAATATATGCGAGTATGGGGTGGTGGTGGAGACCATATTGCATTCCTGAACAGTGGCCCCTATAAGTTCCATACAGAGATGGGCAAAATCGCATTCGGATATACAATACGAATGCATTCGGGAAGATCGAGTTTTGAAAATACGAATACGAATGCAATCGTATTTCAAAAAAGAATACGAATGCATTCGTATTTCGAAAAAATATACGAATACGAATATACTCACAGATGTAGACAGGTATACGCCCGAATTTCACAGGTATGCAAAGGGATACGGTCATATTCCACTGGTGTGGGCCGTATTCCACTGGTCTAAAAACGTATAAGGGCCTGTGTACAAGTTAATATGTGCGCATTAGGAGGCGTGAATTCGAATACGCTCTTATAATATCTTATATTAAAAGACATAAAATTTAATATTTATGAATTTTTTAAAAAATATGATTCAAATATTGTTGAAATAACTTCTTTAAATACGAATATCTATTTATTTACATATATCCCTTATCCCTTTGATATATTTTTTTTTAGCTTAAAATTTATATTGAAAGTAAAGTTCAGTAAATATTTTAACTTTTCAAACCAACTATGTGAAAATAAACACCACGCATTCAAAAATAGGTAAAATGTTGAATTTTAAGCATTTACAGTGTAGTGTTTAGGTAATCCAGGTATGGAATGACTCATTGACTTTTCATGATTATGTTTCTATTTTCTAAGTTTAGAAGTTTGCTATTATTCCAAAACATTGAAAGTTATAATAATAATAAAATTAATTCTTTATAATGAAGTGAAGTAAAGCGCTAATAAAAGTACTTATGTAACATTCGAAGCTGTAATAGAGAGTGATGATGACCGCAAAAAACTTTAGTTTTTATTGTATATACTATATTATTATTAATTTATTCTTATTAGTAATTTGATCTAAAATAAATGCTTTAATTGAAATTCAGTATAATCCTTTTTTTAATGTTAACTTTGTTTGAAGATAAGAAGTAATATAAAGCCGCCTTAGAGCCACGGGACATCGGGAACTTTACCATCGGGAATTTTACCATGATACCTGCCCTGGGATTTTGAGCCTATTAACAGAGGCTAAATATGTGACAAACTTCTTAGGAAGTATTGCAAGACTCAAAAGCAGAAGGAAATCCCTAAATTAATTAAAAACTAACTAAACAATTTTCACAACAGAGGGTAAAAAAATCTAAATGGACTAGGAATATACTAACTAAACTAGGAATAATACCCTTTGCCGTAGAGGAATTTTTAGAAAATAATTCATGAACCTGTTTCTATTTCCTATGAAAATGAATGTAGTATATTCTAAAACATTAAAGTGGTATAAAAAAAAAAATAATAATAACAAAAATAATTGGTTATAATAAAGTGAAGTAAAGCGCGAATAAAAATGAATATGAAACAATTATTAATATTTATATAATTAATTGTTACATATTCACTTTTAAATCTATAGATATAAGTTTATTCTGATGAATTAAAAAAATACCTTATGTATTGTTAATTTTGTTTATTTTAATTATCTCACCACTTCTTGTTGCTAGTGTTAAGAATAAATGGATAAATATTAAAGAAACTTAAATTAACTGGAGAAATAAAAAATGTAAAAATAAACTTTTTCCAGGTTATTATTTTTCATTTCGCATATAAGAAAAGCATAATAGACCGTTATAAAGCTACAGATTTCACAGAAAATGTTAAATAATATAAAAAGTATCACCTTAGTTATGATTGTATATAATAATTATGTTATTTTATTTAATCTCCGACGAAATAAAGTTATTTTTTCAACATTAACTATTTATTTCAAATTGACCACTATTAATTAATCACTTTTTAATGTACTGATTTTTCCTACAAATAAAATTGTTGGGAGACTGGATGAAACTTTAACACTTAAACTTTACTTATTCTTGAATGCATATTGTTTATTTTCACATAGTTGGTTTGAAATGTTAAAATATTTACTGAACTTTACTTTCAATATAAATTTTAAGCTCAAAAAAAATATATCAAAGGGATAATATTTCTTTTCTTTTTTAATATAATTTATAAGTGCATTACTGCATTAATGTTTTTCATTTTCCACAAATTAATAAATTTTAAGAAATAGTTGTTAAATTATTATATTATAGAGAAGAGAAGTGTATGAGTGTTGATATATGTAAATAAATAGATATTCGTATTTAAAGAAGTTATTTCAACAATATTTGAATCATATTTTCAAAAAAATTCATAAATATTAAATTTTATGTCTTTTAATATAAGATATTATAAGAGCGTATTCGAATTCACGCCTCCTAATGCGCACATATTGACTTGTACACAGGCTCTTATACGTTTTTAGACCAGTGGAATACGGCCCACACCAGTGGAATATGACCGTATCCCTTTGCATACCTGTGAAATTCGGGCGTATACCTGTCTACATCTGTGAGTATATTCGTATTTGTATATTTTTTCGAAATACGAATGCATTCGTATTCTTTTTTGAAATACGATTGCATTCGTATTCGTATTTTCAAAACTCGATCTTCCCGAATGCATTCGTATTCGTATATCCGAATGCGATTTTGCCCATCTCTGGTTCCATAGAGTGGAGACTTTTGAGTACCTAGGATCCAAAATAAATTCCAGGAATGATGTATCTCAGGATATCAGCAGGCGAATCAATGGTGTGAATAGATGCTTCCATGGCCTGTCCAAGTATTTTAGGAGAAAATATCTTTTCTCCAGTGCTCACCTATGAATCAGAGGCATGAGTAACCACTAAATTAGACGAGAACAGACAACTGATTTGCGAAAGACAGGTGCTCAGGAGAATATTCAGAGCAGTAAGAGATGGAGTGATCTGGAGGAAAAGAAAAAACAGGGAGCTCTACAACATCTTTAAGGATGGTGACATCATGAAGGTTATAAAGCTAAGACGACTGCGATGGGCCGGCCATGTGATGGAGAGTAGGGTGACACAAAACAAGATGGCTGGATGGTATGGAAGTTGATGTGAGGAGCCTGCTCAACATCAGGAACTGGATTGCTGCAGCACAAGACAGAGACGTCTGGCGGAGGCTGCTCGGGGAGGCCTAGACTCGATAATGGGTTGTTGTATGTATGTATGTATTTTGTAAGATAATATATATGCTTGGCAACTTATCAATTATGGAATTTTTGGTAAAATAAAAAGTAATTTCTTTAGTTATGAAATTTATGTGTCACAAGAAGAGATTCCTCATAGTGGTGTCCAAACCTGTCCCTAATGAGAAGATCACCTAATCATATGATAGAAAAATGAAAGTCATCAACTTTAGAAAACATGCATACAAAACAATGAAATACCCAAAAAGCTGCTGGATGGGAGGCTCCACTGTACAAGGGAAAGAGGAAGACCTCGGCTAAGATAGGAGGAAACCGTTCTCAGGGATGACTGTCGCCTACTTAACAACCACAACTGGCGAGCGGTCACAAAAGACCTAACTATCTGGCAAACACTTCTTGAGGAGGCCAAGGACCACAACAGTCAGTAGCACCTTGGATAGATGCTGAAACACACCTTATAAGCAGGGATAAGACCTCTTATCACAGAACAACCTGTATGATTCCATTTCTTTAGAATTTTAATTTATTGGTTGAATTTTAATAATACAGAAAATATGATGTTATAGAAACCAGTCATTACATTAATATAAGTAATAATATCAAAGAGTATATAACTAGCTTACTGTATTAATGTATCAATTTCTTCTTTTTCTTCAGATGACAAAGAAGGCAACATTAATAAAATTGAAATTTTTTGATAACCATAAATTGTTCTTGACCATTTGCTACTTTTCAAGAGATTTGATGCATAAACCAAAGCTTCTTTCCAATCTTGGATGATGCTAAAAAAAATAAATAATTATAAAATGATACAGAAAAATAATAAAACTCGGAGATTAATGCATGGTTCATTTTTATATTTAGCTTGCTAGTATTAAAGAATTAATTAATACTTTTAACTGTAAGTCCCAAAACTTTTTAGCTTTCTGGAAACTTTGTAAGATATAAGAATATTGTATAAATAAAATAAAATAATCAAGAAATATCAAATATTATGAGGTACTTACATAAAAAAAAAATATTTGTGAACAATTGTTTTAAAATTTTTGATTGTCCAGAAAGTAATGCAGTATTATGGTTTTTAAGTTTTAAAAAATTAAAAATTCAGAAAAAAACATTTTCTAATGCCTTTGATCAATATTTTGTAAAAAGTAGTATATGTTTATTAACAAATGATAATCAGTCCAGAGAGAAGGGTATGGCAGAAATTCATGTCTAAACTTCAACAATTTTCATGACTTCACATGAGAGAAATGAGGCTGAGTAGTATGATGTAAAAGAATGTTCCACTTTCAACAGACCAAAGATGGCTTCATTATTGCTAATTTCATAAGCATTTGGTTATAATTTGATTCAGCTTTGATGGTTTCACCAGGATTTAGAAAGCTGTAGTGTATCAAACCAAATGAAGCCCATCAAACAGTAACCACAACCTTTATTAATGGATTGGGGGCTTTGGAAAATCTTGTGCTGCTCCTTCTTTGTCGTGCCACTGTCTAAAATGTCTACTGTTATCGTAAAGTATTCAATTTTCAACATAAGTAACAATTCTGGACAGAAAAGGGTCATGCTGTTTTGGGAAAGAAGTGTAGCGCAAACTTCATAACGCAGGTTTTTTTTTTTTTTTTTTATGGTTGAATGAGTGTGGAGCCCAACTTTAAAGCTGTTTTACCTTTCCTATTGCTTTGAGATGGTTATCAATGGTTGATTTGCTAAGGTTAAGTTTCCCTGCAATTTCTCAACCAGTTGTTCCTGGGTTTTCTTCTACCAAAGTTCTTATAATATCATCATCAAGAGAGGAAGTCCTTCCACCACCTTATAAAGTCTCCCACTTGAAATCTGTTGAATGGTGCACTGAATATTACTGCCCTCACCTCACACTTTGTTACTGTTCCTCGAAGTTTAGCCCTGTTCCTGCCAAGTTTAAACTCGTAAAACAAAATTATATGATTATCACACGTTTATATCTTTTTAAAGACTGAATTATATCTAAGCAGCGAAATGTTTACCTCAGTAGCATTATCTTTAGAAGAGTATTAATAAGTGTTGACAATCATAAAAATGGATATTTCAGTAAACGTAAACAGTTCGTTATATAGAGGGGTATTTTAAAGGGAAATCAAAATCCTGCATTATTTTCTAGACAATCCAATATTTTATAAATAGGTTAGTAAAAGTAGTGAGAAGTATAATAATAAATTATTTATTTATTTTAAAGCAAGTCCCTAAAAAAAAAAGTTAAGTTGGGCTTAATATCAAGGGTAATATAAAAAGAAAATATATAAAATAAAAATAATGGAAATTAAATGGTAACTTTGCAAAGAAATATATATGTATATTTTTTAAATACTTAAATTAATTGGCAATTAAAAAGAACAAGACAAATAATAGCTAGATAAAGTGTATATATGTACATAAAGAAGGATTTAATGGGGAGGGAGAGACAGAGAAAGGTTGGTTAATTCTTCTAAAAAAAAAATTTATCTCAAAACAAATAACTACTATCTGAATGCAAATATTCTTAATAAACCACTTTACTAAACAAAGATTAAAATGAAATATTGTCTATTAAATAAGATAAAATTGTTACAGAAGGCCTAATAAAATAATAAGATTTTAAAGAAAGTGTTAATTACCAATAGGTCCACATTAATTCCCAGAAACATAAGTGATGAAATTGAGGCCAGACATGCTGTGATTTCCATGACTTAATATAAAATTTATTTGCTTCAGAAATGTTACATTTCATAAATTCTAAACGTCCCTTAAAATACAGAAACCACAACCCATCAGGATATAACTGTAAAATAAAAAGTTATGTTTCTTATTGTTTTATTCATTAATTCAGATTTTAGAATGACAATTTGCGAATCTTACCTGAAGTTGATCTTCTACAATTCTATTACATAGTTCTAAGTCTCCTTCTTCATGACTTAAAACATAAATAGTTATTAAATTGTAACTTAAAATAGTCATTACAGAAAGTATTTGTCTAATACCATCTTTTAACTGATAACATTTTTCTAACTCAGCTAATCCTACTTCCTGAAAACCAAAATGATACAACAATCTATAATAAAATAAATTAATAAAGCATACAGTATCATATAAAATAATATCACAAATTATTATTTATTTTGTAACATTGTCTACTGAGCTGATCCGGATAATATGTAGTAACCTAAATAAATTAAGTTCAATACATGCTGGGGAGCTCGAGGCTGGTTGAAGAGCTGGAAATTGGGTTGAAGACATACAAATTCCTAAAAAGTTAATAAGCACTGGATCACCTGGTAGGTGTCTGGGAGATAGACCAAAGCATAGGTTGGAAAGATAGAGATATGACTGATAGCTTAGGAGCTTGGGACGGTGGTCAGTAGACGGAATTATGTAGGCAATAATTGGTTTTGCCAGCATCAAATGATTGGGTTTGCTAAGACCATTATTATTATTTATTTGAGAGGGTTGTTTCTTCAATACTGAATTCCTTAAATAAATTGTTCTATGGTCAATAACACTTTCATCACAATTAACTCAATACATAAACCTCTGTGAAGTTAGCCCCCTGAAGAAAAAAAAAATTAATTTTTTTAGAGTTCTGGTAGTCCCCCAAGGGGAGTTCTTGACCATTTTAGAAATAGCTCTCTAGTTTAAGCCACTCATAATAACGACCAAAGTTGGATAACTTCACACTTCTTGAAAGTTAGCGGCCTTATAACTTCCTTCCATCCGATACAAAAAAAATTCAAATAGATAAATATTAGAACTCTTGGCGGGGAGGGGGGGGGGAGGGTGGTCAACAGAAGCACTGACTAGCGATTTCCGATTTTTTTTTTTTTTTTTAAATTATGACCAAAAAAAAAAGTGTTAAGTTCTTAAAGAACTTAAATTTTAACTAGAGTTCTGGTAGCCCCATGACTAGTTATAAATATAATTATAGGGACATTTTGCTCTGACCATCCTATCAACTTTACCGGAAAACATTCATTTGGATAAATGTTAGAACTCTTAAGGAGGCCAACAGAACTTCAACTAAAAACAATTGAGACGTTGATTTCCAAAAGGTACTATATCCATTCTAGGAAATTTTACAAGAAGCGCCAAAATCTCTCATTATTATATTCTTAAACCAGATAATTTGATTCTTTTCGCATTAAAATACAGAATTTTTTTTTCACTATATTAATAAAACCATATTAAAGTTATGAAATGAAATGTTTTAGTATGATTTAGAATGAAACTAAATGTGTAATTAGTACCTTAAGAAATTAATAGCATTTCTAAATCGCGTTATTAAAGAACTTGGGTGTTCATTAGATACAATCAAATTTAAGATTCAGATAAAACTAAATGAGGAGAATATAAATATGTAAAAATATCAATTTCATAAAAAATGTCCTTTAGTACCTTTCAAAATCTCAATTTTGAAAATCTAAGGGCCAAAATTTTTTTATTTCGCATCTTAGATTAAAATGTCCTTATAATTATATTTACATCTTGTTAGGGGATTACCGGAACTCTGGCCAAAAAACTTTCTTTGGTATAATTTATAACCTTTTTGGACTTCAATAAATTGCCAAAATAATCGGGCAATTTTTTTTTTTCAGAAATTGTTTTTAGCTGAGTTCTGTTGGCCCTCCCCCAAGATTTCTAACAAATGTCTCTATGAATGTTTTTTCTAAAGTTTTTATTAAAATTTATTACCCTTTCGGACTTATATAGAAGTTTACTTCAAACCATAAAACATTAAATTACTAAAGTTTAAAACTAATAAAAAATAGGTATTTAGTCAAATATATTATCATTAAATAAAAAAACAAAACAGAGGTAACATAATTGATCACTAGTCTCCACCAACTCAAATAAGAACATGTATCTTGTACTAAACAAGGGTTCAATTCAGCACATTTTAAATATATCACTGAAATCAAATAAAATAATAATAAAAATGAAAAGAGAGAGAAAAAAAAAAATTCTGAGTACATAGATATAATCACCTTATTTCCAGAAAAACCAATAAATTCCAACAGCTTTATAACTCGAGATGGAAGAAACGATATCATCTAAAAGAAATATAAACATATATGAGAAGAATAACTAAACATTTTTTTTAAATTACATCAATTAATAGATGTCATAAATAAGTAACATACCATTTGGAATTAAGCACACCGTATGAATGAACCTATTTTCAGTGGAAATACGTAGGAAGGTAAGTGGAAATTAGTACTCAAGTTTAAATGAAATAATGGGAATAAACATCCAATTGACTTACATTTTGTCAGGATAAAAATATGACTAATCATATCTTTTACAGAATGCATTTACATACAATTATAACCCCTTCCTGTTAACCAAAAGACTGACAAAAATAACTTATCACTAGTCTATTAAATTTAATAAAGCATCCCTAACTCATTATCTTTTAAAACTCTGCAATCATCTCTTCTTAATTTTTTTATTTTTATTTGTTTATTATCATTATTTTATTTATTTATATATAGATTTTAATTTATATGATTTATTTATTTTTAATTGGATCATAGTTTTATTCATCATTTCCTTATTGCCATTAGTAATTATCTACACATCGTTTAATCCTTACCTCGTCACTATTAATTACATCTTTCTCTTTCCGGTCATACTTATAACCTTTTCACTTTCTTTTACCTATAACTTTGTTTTCATTCCATAATACTTAATCTTAGTCCGCTATTTTATACCATTAATCCTTATATCAAAAAGGTCTAATATCAACTAATCGTTTCTGAAAATTCTTCTGTTTACATCTTGTAACGATTTTTTTAGTTCCCGTATTTTCCGTACCACGCAGAGGTATTCAACAGCAAATATTACCACTTCTTGAGATTATTTCTCTGAGTCAGTATGTATTTTCTTTCATATTGATTGTGTTCTCTTTTCTTTCACCACTTATTTCTTTCTTCCTCTTCCCCTATTCATATCTTTTTTCATTATATATCCTCACTTATAATAATAGTTAGTTTAATATTATATTACTTAAATTTTTTTTATCTTTATAGCTTCTCGTTTCTATCCTTATTGTTTCTCGTTTCTAATGACTATGTTCTTTTTATATGCTACCGTCAAATATTGCTTCAAAATTGTCCACATTTAAAAGTTTACTTGTTCACATATTGTTCTTCTTTCAACTTTTAATTATTTGCTTAGTTTCTCTCAATAATCGTCAAATATTCTCATACCAATATTATCATCTTCATTTTATGTTTGCTTCCATATATTATTACTGACATCTTATTATCATTTTAATTTAATTTCATGTTTGTTTCCATATTGTATTAATTTCATCATATTATTGTATCTAACTTATTATTAATTTGGTAATTTCATATAT
This sequence comes from Piezodorus guildinii, assembly GCA_023052935.1. Taxonomy (NCBI): domain Eukaryota; kingdom Metazoa; phylum Arthropoda; class Insecta; order Hemiptera; family Pentatomidae; genus Piezodorus; species Piezodorus guildinii. The sequence continues at coordinate 58,531,228 of CM041295.1, forward strand.
TTTATTGATAATTTTATGAATGAATATATATATATATATATGTATTGATAAAAGATGAGTGAAATAAAACCAGAACTAACTAATTTAAAAAACATATACCACAACAACCCTTATGGAGATTGACTTGATTATAGTTTCTATTCCAATAGCCATGCAATGAGGTGATTAGACTCAGATCACACTTAGCTGCCAAGTGATTGTTCTTTATATCTGAACACAAACCTTGATTCTGTTACAAGCCTTCTGGTTTGTTTTAGATAGAAGTAAGAATTAATAAAAAAACAGCCCTCAAAACAGACCTTTCATTTTGATTTAGAAGGACAATAAAACTCATAGCATTCGTCTAAACCAACAAAAATAATTAGCTCAAGACCACACTATCCTTTTATTATTTAAATTTATTATCCTCCTCCCAGTATGCAGTACCTTTCCTCTCTTCACACGATCTTATTCGTGTCTCCAACAATATACCTACTCCAATCATTGCCGTAAAGAAAATTACATGGCGTAATCTTGACGTATTAACAAATGAAAATATTAATCCTGTCTTCGGTCCACTTCATCATTCTTTAGAATTCATCTATACCTCCACTTCTTTGGATGATATGATTGAATGCCTATTGTCGAATCTGCTGGCTTTCCTTAATAATCATGCACCTCTTAAGACTGCTACGTTCCGATGTCCACCAGCTCCTTGGATTACTCCAGAGATATGAGACTTGATGAAAAGCAGAGATGCAGCCAGGAGGAGGTTTCGCTGTACTCGACTTCCTAATGATTATAATACTTTTAGATATCTTCGAAACCTCACCCAGTCATCTATACGCAGTGCCAAGGCCTGATTCATGAATCTTTAACCCAAGCTTCTGATCCTAAGTCTAAGTGGAAAATCCTTAGAAGGCTCTCTGTCATAAATTCTATATCTTCTAATAATTATCCTTTTTCCGCCGATTAGCTATATTCCTATTTTATTAATCTTCCATTTCATACTGATGTAAACCATACTTATCCAGCCTTGCCTTCTAGAATTCAATTTAATCCTGAAAATTTTTACTTCCTGTATATTACTCCTGATGATCTACTCTCCTCTGTCCTTAAATCTAAAACCAATGGCCATGGCTCAGATCTCATACCGGTAAAACTGATTAAACTTTGCCTCCCAGCCATTCTTCCAATCCTTTTACACATTTACAATTTTTCCCTCCAAAACTCCATCTTTTCATCAGCATGGAAAAATGTGGTTGTACGTCTTCTTAACAAAGTTTCTTCTCCATCCAACGTCTCTGATTTCAGACCTATTTCCATTCTTTCAAACTTATCTAAACTGTGAGAAAGATTAGTCCAAAACCAGCTTTCCGCATACCTAGAACACAACTCTCTCCTAAACCCTTTTCAATCAGGTTTTCACTCTGGATATTCCACCCAATCCGCCTTATTAAGAATCACAGAGGACATACAGTCATCCATTGAGGAACAAAAAATAACAATCCTAATCCTATTCGATTTTACCAAAGCGTTCGATTCTGTTAATCATGAAATTATACTATCCAAACTTCGTAACCTGTCCTTATCCAATAGTACCAACCATAAAATGGTTCCATTCCTTCTTATCCCATCGTTCGCAGACAGTAGTCATCTCTGGAAAATGTCCTTTATCTCCTCTCTTCCTCTCACATGGTGTTCCGCAAGGTTCTTCCCTTTTACCTACTCTTTTTTTGATTTATGTAAATGATTTACCAGATTCCATTCATCACTCACGATACCATCTTTACGCCGATGATCTGCAAATATACTTTTCTTTACACCCAGCAAATCTTATAGAAGCATCTCATAAAGTACAGTGTGATATAAATCAAATCTGTCAATGGGCAAATAAAAACAAGCTGCAGCTTAATGCGGGTAAAACTAAAGCAATCCTCATCGGCTCCAAACCAACCTTGAACTCCCTTCCATACTAACCGTTGCTCTTTCTCATTTAAGTCCCTATTCCGTTTCAAAAAAAACGTTAAAAATCTTGGAGTTATTTTTAACCAAAACCTATCCTGGAATAACCATATATCAGAAATATCCCGAAAATCCATTTCCATACTCAAACAGCTCTATAGATTCCATGAATCCTTACTTTTGAAAACCCATCAGCTACTTGTTTCCTCTATAATATTCCCAAACTTTGACTACAGCTGCCTGGTGTATGGGGGACTAACTGATGAACTAGAAATAAAATTAAAACGACTTATGAACTGTTTTATAAAATTAATTTTCGGAGCCCGTAGACGTGACCATATTTCTGGCTATTATAGCATCTTAAAATGGCTTTATCCTTCTGTACGACGTTAATATTTCCTTGGTTCTTACCTATTCCAAACATTAAAAATAGAAAACTTTCCTACATAACTGAGCTCCCAACCCTCCGCTCTGATATCCATTCGTTATATACTAGAACCCAATCAATCAATATTCATACCCCATCACATAAAACTGCTTCCTTTCACAAATCATTTCTCGTTCGTCCCTCATCCTTCTGGAATTCGCTGCCCATCTCTATTCGTAAAGCCAACTCTCTTTCTTCCTTCAAACATCAACTCTTCCACTACCTACTTGCTTCTCAATCTTCCGTTCCAATGTAAAGTATAGGTATATATAGAATGAATTTGCAAAGATCTATAGATATAATGAATATTTGATCTTTTATATGTAAACATATTTTTTTTTTTATATATATAATTTTTTTTTTTTTTTAATATTTTCTTTAAGTAACCAGACCATAAGGATTTATTTTTGTTCATTGTTTGTTATTCTAAGGGGACTTGATCCCAGAATAATTTTTTTATTTTTTTTATTTCATTTCATTTCATCCTTTTACAAGCCTATTCAAATTTCAGAATGCTGACTTTTATTGAGCCAATTCAGCCTGATGACCATTATAATCTCCACATTTTAACCTCAATATACAGATATTAATAGTAGGAAGCGGTGATGGTTTAGTAGATATAGCAATAGTCAACTGTTATCCAGGTCCCGGGTTCGAATCCCAGCTGAGGCAGAATTATTTAAGCTGTGGAGCAACTCAGGGGTACGGACACCCTCCAGGGGTACACCCAGCCTTTATAAAGTGGGTATCTAAAGATTGGGATAAAAAACCAAGGGTGATCAAGACCTAATCATCTCCTTACACAGGAGTTGGCCATTAACAGTTAAAATCTCAAATTTACAGAACCCAAGACATTTTTTTTTAATATATAGCCTATATAGATAAGGATGTCACAATTTTTTCTCACATATGGTCATATTTTATGATATGTAGAATATGTATAAAATATGGCATTTTTTATTTTCCTGGATAGAAGATGATCCCTTATTGAAAAAGGAAGGATTCAAAGAAAAAAAAAAAAAATCTGAGCTTGAGGGGGAAAATAGAATTTTATATATATATATATATATATATATATATATAATATATATCCCATATATTATATATAATATATCCCACCTCCGCAGTCATGACTAACATTCTCACCTCATGTCACATTAATGCGTAATCCCTTATTGCCCACTATGATGAATTTCAAAAATACTTTCTTGACAATTTTTACCACATCATAGCAGTATTTGAAACCTGGTTAAAACCTTTTATTCCTTCCTCCCATGTATCCCTCACTAATTATTCCTTCCTTTGCCATAACAGATCTGATCACTGGGGTGGTGGAGTGGGGCAGTACACACATGATAGCCTTAAGGCCAAAATCCTCCTCCAATCTCCTTCTCCTGATCATTCTCATATCGAATACCTGTTTGTGGAAATCTCAATGGTTTCATCTCCTCTCCTGCATGCCATTGTTTATCGACCTCCACATGTTCCATTCGATACCCTTTTTGAATCCTCTCTAGTCCAATTTGTCTCCAGGTAATCCAATATCATCATCTCCGGAGATTTCAATGCTAATATGATCTCTGAATCACACGATAAATCCTTCCTGGTAAACCTACTGTTTTCCCTTAATCTATATCTAGTTCCATACTTTCCAACCCATCATACGCAATTCTCTGACTCCTGGCTGGATCTTCACATAACTGATTCATCTGTAATGGTCCTTTCATCCTCTCAGCACCCAGTCTCATTTCTTTCTTTGCATGACTTCATAGAAATTTCATACGACCTTCCTATAAAATCCTTCACTCCTAAAGTAGTCACCTATTGTAGTTTGGACCTCCTTTCCTATGAATCCCTTCAAACCGATCTTGAAACACTACATTGAAATTCCATATATTCCTATAATTTAATTGACCTTATGATATCCACTCTCATCTCAAACCTAAAAACCATACTTGACACACATGCTCCTCTTAAAACCCATACCTTACGCCATCTCACTGCTCCTTGGCTGACTCCTGAACTAAAGGATTTGATGAGAAGAAGAGAAGCAGCAAGGCGTAAATTTTGACGCACTCGGTTTCCAGCTGACTATGCTAGTTTTAAGCAACTTCGGAAAGAAACCCAGGATGCAGTTCGGCATGCGAAATCCCTCTATATCCACAGTGCCCTATCCAGTCTTCCAGATTCTAAATTCAAATGGAAAATCCTTCAAAAATTATCACTTCTGGAATCCAATAATTGCTATTCTATTCCTGTCCCGCCAGACGATCTCAACAAGCACTTCGTATCCTTATCTCCTGACTCATCTTCAACTACCGATATTGAACATCACAGTTTTAATCCAGAAAGTTTCTTCTTTATCCATGTTACCTATGACGAATTATTAACAGCTATTTTCAAATCCCGCACAAACGATTACGGACCTGACAACATTCCAGTTAAACTAATAAAATCCTGTCTTCCAGTCCTTATACCAGTTTTATATCATATTTACAATTTTTCCTTGCAAAACTCTATATTCCCTTCTTATTGGAAAACCGCGTTAGTGCGACCACTAAATAAGATCCCAAATCCTACCTCACCGTCTGACTTCCGCCCTATTTCTCTTCTCTCTAATCTTTCCAAACCACTAGAATGTCTTGTACAAAACCAATTATCAAATTTCCTAAAAGAACGTTCCCTCATCAATCCTCTCCAATCCAACTTCTGACCTGGTTATTCAACGCAATCCACTCTCCTAAAAATAACTCACGACCTACAATTTGCCATTGAACACCAAAAACTTACTATCCTTGTCCTGCTAGATTTTTCCAAAGCATTTGATACGGTTGACCATACAATCCTTCTTACCAAACTACGAAATCTTCCTTTATCCAACAGTGCTCTACACTGGTTCAAGTCTTTCCTCTCCGATCGGTCTCAGTATGTGGTAGTTCCAGGCCAACTTCCATCCAGGACTCTGCCTCTGTCATGTGGTGTTCCTCAGGGATCATCACTATCTCCTACCCTCTTTTCTGTTTACATAAATGACCTTCCCTTCCATATCCATCACTCTCAATATCATATGTATGCGGATGACCTCCAAATTTACCTCTCCTTTCCTCCATCAGACCTATTACTAGCAACAGGAAAGCTCCAGGATGATTTAAACCGAATAAGTTGCTGAGCATCTGAGAAGTTAAAGTTAAATGCAGAGAAAACTAAGGCGATTGTAATAGGTTCCAATCCACTCCTGAAAACCCTTTCCCTAATCCCAACATTGTCTTTAAATAATAAACCTATAAAATTCCACCAATCTTTCAAAAACCTTGGATTAACCCTTGACCAATTTCTTTCCTGGTAAAATCATGTTTCCGAAATTTCTCGACGCACTATTTCCATCTTAAAACTCCTAAATTACCATCGTCACCTTCTTCCATTTGAAACCCGCAAGCTCTTGGTTTGTTCACTAATATTCCCCCACTTTGACTACTGCTGTGCGGTGTACGGGGGTGTCTCTGGTGATCTCAAAGCTAAACTAAAACGATTACTTAACTGCCTGATACGTTTCATCTTTGGGTTATACAGGGACACCTCTGTAACCCGATTCTACGAGGAGTTGAAGTGGCTTTACCCTTCCTACCGTTCTAAGTACTTCCTGGCATCCTTTCTCTTCCAAGTTCTCCGATCTCAACGGCCATCGTATATCTCTGATATATTCTCATTTAAATCCTCCATTCACTTCCATAACACTCGTTCGAGGCCTTCAGACCTGTATATAACGCCTCATCGAACCGCAGCTTTCGACAGATCCTCGTCTGTATGGAATTCTATTCCTTCTGATATCCACCATTCCAATACTCTTCCGACCTTCGAATCCCGTTTGTTCAAATACTTCCTGTCTACCCAATTTTCAAATGATCCCAACTGACTTTCAAAATTCAATAAAAATCGGTAAATGGAGCAGAGAGAAACGATAATTTACCATATTTTACTTTGTATTGTACTTAAAGATTTATGAATATTATTTCACACATCTTCACAAGCATTTTAAATTTATTTTGCACTTTATGTATGAACATATTTTTATTTTTTTTTTATTTTTGTCAAATTTGTTTTGTTTGTTTTTCTAAATTATTATAAGAAGCTACCTATTCATTTATTACTATTATTCATTTTCTTGTTATTTCTGTTTTTTTTTTTGTTTTTTTTTTTTTTGTTTTTTTTTTTTTTTTTTGTTTTTTTTTTTGGTTTATACTCTAAGACACTGAAGCTGTAATTTTGTTTTTCTGTAATATTATTCTGAAGGGACTTGTCCCAGAATAAATAAAGAATTTATTATTATTATTATTTATATAAAACTTCAGCACAATAAATAAGTTTGTTTATTTGGAATGTTTTAATGACCAAACCTCCAACCAACTTTCCTAATATTCTATATAAGATTAATAATTCTTGCATCAATAGCTGTAATCATTTGTTTATACATATAGTATTAATAGGGTTAATATTAAAAATTGTTTCAATTGTATTTTTATTAATGTCTTTATTTTTAGATGGTAGAGATGATAAATAGCCAAAGCTCTAAAAAGTTACAGCAAGAGAGGCACTTGGACCGCAAACAATGAGAACAATGGAGAAGGTTGAGACCCACAAATCTTCACAAAAGCAGGCTCTTCTTCCAAAAAGTGAATGAAGGGAAGTCGGTTTTTAAACCGAGGGTAAACTCCTGCAAGGATGTAGATGGAAACCTCCTGACAGGAAAGGGAGAAATTCTGGAGGGATCAAGGCAGCACTACTATGGAGTATAGTCCTTCTTTTGAGTGCCTACAAGGTGTGGTCAAACACTCTTTTCTAGAGACTCAGAACCCATGCTGAAAGAGAAATAGGCAACTACCAGGCAAGATTCAGAAGGGGTAGATCAACCACGGATCAAATCTTCTCTCTGAGAAATGATTTTGGCAAGAGCAAAGGAATACAGGATGGTTACGCATCACATTTTTCTGTATTTCAAGTCTCTGTATGATAGTGTAACCCGACCCGAACTGGCTTAGTTATCAATGAAGCCAAGACAAAATACTTAAGAGTAGGACCAACAGACGTAGGGAGAGGATTTTTTGAAGTCAGGCCTACAGATTTGAGAGAGTGCAAAGTTTTGTTTACCTTGGCTCAGAAATAAATGCTCGAAACAACCTGTCCCAGGAGATCAACCGAAGAATTGCTGCAGCCAATTGGAGTTATTTTGGGCTAGCAAAATACTTTAAAATCAGGCACCTCCCAAAGAAGACCAAGATAGGGTTATATAAGACTCTGGTTTGTCCAGTTCTTACATACAGATCAGAGACCTAGGCCTTCACCAGAACCATTGAGAACATGCTTTACTTGTTTGAGAGGAAAATATGAGAAGAATTTTTGTACCAGTTCGAGAGGGAGATACTTGGACAAGGAGGAAGTACCAGGAACTTTCAAGGCTGTAACAATCCTGATATAATCAAGTGGATTAAAATTGGGAGACTCCGATGAGTGGGTCATGTGGCGAGGATGAAGGAGGATGAGGTTCCCAGGAGGACATTGGTTGAGGAGTTTCACGGCAAACGAAGAATGGGCAGGCCAAATGTAAGGTGGGCTGACTCTGTCGCAGCGGATGTACATATTTTCCTGGGCACTAGTAGCTAGCTGGAGAGCTGCAGCAATAGATAGAGTCAAATGACAGAAGCTCTTAGAGGAGGCTTTGATCCATTAACGGGTTATTGCGCCTAGTATGTTATGTGATTATAAATAAACAGAAAATATAAGGTTCACTTATTTATGATGTTATCAAATAATCAGTTTAATAATTGCTTCAATCAATTACAGATTACTTTACAATATGTAAAGAATATTTTGTAGTAAGAGAGTTTTGACTGGCGTGGAGAAATCACCATATAAAATATATTAAAGAACACTCAGAACTAAGCAGTAAAAAAATTGTGCGAGAGAATAATTAAAGGGAAGTAAAAAATAACGTTGAAAAAGAGATAAATATAATGAGGTTCTCTAAGAACCCCACATTTATATATTAAATGTGAAATTAAAATAAAAAATATTTAGTTAATGATTACCTTTCCGATTTGTATTATTTTATTTTTACTTTTAGAATAAAAATTTACTGGGCTACCTCACCATTCTTATAAAAAAAGAGAGCCAAATTTCAGATTCCTTATCCATGCTTCATTTGCATTATATAAAGTTTCATTTAACATTTCTTGAAACCTCATACAATATAAACCATTTTAGATAAATATGGACAAACAGATTAATGTAGTGATCTAAACAGATCTGAATTTAAAGTATACTTAATTAAGTAAAAGTTTTCAAGTTTATTTGAAACACAAAAAGCAGATTAATTTGTTATACACAAATAAAGGTTACTTTTAATAGATTAGGAACATGGGTTACAACAACATCTTATTTACATAATCAAGTTTTAAAATGCTACATTATCAATAACAGACATCTAAAGTTGAGCTAAAATTTTTACCAGATTAAAGGCACCAATTCCAACATGCACACCACTTTCAAAATGCACTTTATGTGCTTCATTTGTCCACTTCCTTGTTGTTAAAATGTTGTTACATTCTCTACAAAGAAAGTTACAACTAGTTAAAATTCAGGCTTCAATTAATAAAAATATAAATGCATTTAATATCACACTCCTTCAGTCTTCATATCTAATGATGATTAAAACAAACAATAACAACAGTGAGCAGAATCAATAGTCCAGGAAAATAATATACAAGTAATACATGCAACATTCATGCTATTTCAATTGTGTATATGCTATATGCGTGTGTGTGTGAGTATACACACACATATAAACAAATTGATAAAAATAAAAATGTTATTTTGTTAAAGAATTACTAATATACTACCACTATCCATATTATAAACATGGACAGTCATTGGCAGAAAGCAGAACAGTGATTCTCAGAACATTGAAAATTTTCCTGTATGTGAAAGCAAAATATACTAATTAAGAACACAGAAATCCACAAAATTTGTATTAGCTTTCAATCATTTAAGTATTATAGAAAAGAAATAAAGAAAATTTTTATTTAATTAAACATTAAAAAACTTTTATTGATTCCTAATCTTTCAGCAAAAAGGTGAACATAAAAAGCCACATTAATACATTAACACAACATTTACTACCAATAGCAAATTAACTTAGATTAGCTGTCTGAAATTTGATATCCTAGTAATATTTAGCTGAAAGAGATGAAAAAGGGAAAAAATGTCCATGACCATAATAATAGGTATTGTAATAATAATGAAGTGATTATAACAATCAGAATATAATTTTGTAATATAATAAAAACCTACCCCTGGTTTTATGTGAACATTTAACATAAATAATGTGTCAATATATATACTTATATACAAACTAAACAAACATGCAGGCAGGCAAGCACACACACTAACACTGTGTATATTTACTTAGTTATTTAATACAGAAGATGGCATATATAGCTGGCTGAAAAATAGTGTTTTAAAAGATTTTAATTAAGTGGTAGAGTATATATATATATATATATATATATATATATATATATATATATATATATATATAATGTGACAGCCTTATTTAATTAATCAATATATATAATTATTATTGTTATTTTCTGAGCATGAAGATAATTAAAAATGTTTAAATTTATGCATAATTCAAAAGTAAGACCTTTTTTTTCAAATTACTTCAATTAACAAACAGCTCATGAGCGTGTACGGATGCCTGCCTGCCAATCTGTATTTATTTGTTAATAATTTATTATTTATTAATATTCTAATAACTTGTAATCATTTAGAAATATTACACCCATTTTGGAGTTAGGTAAAACATAAAGAAAAGCCCTTTATCAGCTGTTGAACAGTAACAATGAACTATCAGATGAACTGCTGTTCAAGAAGTTATAGCTAATTATGATAAATGTTTATTCCAACACATCTCTCCACCATTCCATAATTTCTATAATCCCTCTATTTAAGATGTTTAATAAATCTAGTTGTATGATATGTGGTTATAAATTGACTTATGTTGAAGTGCCATTGAATTTTTTAACAGGTACTAGTCCAAAAGGCCACATACTCAATTCAAATAATATGGGAATATTACCAACTTTGATTATGTTTTGGTACGTAAAATTATGCTATAATTTATTATATTTCTTCAACACAAATTATTTAAATTAGGTTAAGGTTTTTGAAGTTGAAAAAATGAGAGTCCTTGATGCAGGTAACATATAGGTAACATTAGGCCACTGTGCTGACTGAAGTTCAAAAATATTTCCTCTGTTTAAATGACAATTAATATAACCAAAACAAATAAGTATTGTAGTAGTAGGCAAGAGCTCTTTAAGGGTGATATAACAGCCCATTTGAAAGTTTTATAGCTACTCATTGTCGAATGTGGTTATAAAACACACACCCACACAAACATATGTCAACCTTTTAAATAGTATCAATGAAGACTGATATAAATATTGTTTTTGAAATAAAATATCATTCTAACACCTTTAATGCCGACTTCCAATACTTCATTTAAAGATTAGTTAAAATATGTTATTTTAGATTATGAACTGAATTGAAAAGCACTTCTATTAATGACCTAATGTTAACACACGAACGTTTTAAATACAATTGAGAGTTCTTTACTTAAATTGGTGTTAGGGATACCGAAATTTCATTTAACTAAATTACAATTAGAATATCTTAATTAGTAAAGATTAATTTATATTACTCTATTAATGCCAACAATGAAAATAGTCAATGTACTTATGAGAGAAAAAGTTTATACCAATTTATTGATAGAGGGCATGATAACATTGAGGTAAGACAGGCCAGTTTGAACAGCATGGGCCCCATTCGCAAGATGAGCAGCAATATTTAAATGTATATAACACACCAAAACCTGGCATTCTCACACTGGCTATGAAAGGGTAATGACCTGTAGGTTTTAAGTTTGGTTTTATTTTGGCCTGTTCCAAAAAATAGCAAAACTATGTGTAGATAAACACTCCTATCAATATCTTGTGAAAGCTCATAATTGTAAATATAAACAATACAAGTACTGTGCTGGCGGGGGAAACTAGTCCTCACTTTTTTTTACAACCTCTGATTGCTATTAATCATTAGGTTTCTGCCAGGATGGGAGTGTCAAGATGCATCTCCTGAGATGGCCATGAAATAAATATTAACTGAGCAATGCAGTTCAAACTCACACACTTTCGAACTGGGCACTCTGGGATCCTAACCCTCACATAATAGGCATTCATGGTTACTTCAAAACTAGTTTACAACACAACAAATCTTATCTTTTTTAATTAGAGATAAATTTTGAACTTTAGACCATTGCTGCAGTTTAGTGACCTTGTATAGCCTCACTGATGTAGTATTCAAAGCGACCAAGAGCATTCGCATAATCAACCACAATTTGCATGAAAAATCCAAATGAGAAAAGTGTAGCCAAACAGCTCTGCTCTCGACTATTAATAAACAATGATTTATTTGATATAAGAATACTTTTTTTACAAGCTAATTTGTTTAAAAATGTTATAAACAATACTCAATGAAAAATCATAGCAGGGTGCATACTATCTGACCGATAATCTATTAATGTGCCCCCGCCAGAAAATGTTTAGGGACTCATACATTAAGCACAGTTCTTCCATCAACTAAAGGAGCCACATTTCAAGCTTTAAAAGAAGAAAAGGAAGGATAAAAGCTCAGTATATTCTTACTTTCAGGTTTCTAGAAAGTGAGAACTAACTAAGAAACTTAAGACATCAAAGTAGGTTACAAATTACAAATCTCAACTTCTAATCAAACCTGAATCATTATCAATAATAATAGTACAGGGCACAATGAGACAATGCATAATTTAAGAAAAGTAGCACATTTCATAAAACATGAAAACTGATTTTTTTAACACAGCCTTAAAGCTATTTTTCAATGGATTACAACAGAGGAATAAAAAGCTGGACTTAATTGTGTAATGGAAGTTTATTAAACAAAATTACAACAGCAAAAACATCTACAAGAAGTTAATGGTTAAAACCCTCAATAGCTAAAAGTGTGAGTGCCAAGTTTCATTCATAGGGAACCTAAAATGAAACTCATCTCAGCAGCAGGAACCATACTACTTAGTGTCATAAAAATTTCCTTCCAATTAAAATTTGGCACCTTGCTCACAACTCAGAGGAGAGCAATTATTCAATTAATTAATTTATTGAAAAAAATTAATATACTTATAGGAATTGTAGCAAGTTCGTATTTTCAGCCCTGCCTTGATGAAGCTGACAAGTGTTTCATCTTCTATAAATGTTAACAAAGATTTCAGCAAAAGAGCCTCAGCATAGCATAGTTCTGCATGCAGTTCCTCTATTAATAAATCAACAAAATTGATTTATATCACTATTAAATTCACAAAAGCTTCTCATAGAAAGATGATAAAAATTAAATAATGAAAATAAATATATATTTAAAATATTACACAATTATTAATTAATTCCTTTATCAAACACACTAACACGTTTCCCTATTCAAAAATTTAAATATTTATAAGTGTGTAAATTAGATTTTTAGTTCACATGTTAAAGATTTTTAGGTGTGTTGTAATAATAGTTTCTTGATAGAAAGAAAATTCTACTTGATTTATAAAAATTTGGAGTCCCCAAGAAGCTTACGCCTATGGTGCGTATGATAATGAATGGATCAAAATGCCAGATACAGTGGATTGGTGCACTTAATAATAGGTTTAGAAATAGAGATCCCAAGGCAGTAATGCTTATTTTTTCTATGGAGGGAGCAGTATGAGGAATCAGGAATCTGGTGGGACGACCTGTAATAGACACACACACTGACAACGTCCGCCTTATAGCAAGGACACTGCCTGCACTTAGGGGAGCTTTTGAAGAGTTGGAACAACAATCAAACAAAATAGGACTCCATATTTATAAAAGGAAGATGGAGTACATGATGAGCGCACAGAATCCTCCACCAATTAGGGTCACAAAGGCCTACAGAACGGTGTCGCATGAGGCAGTGCAAGTGCTAGCCGGAGCGATGCCCCTGGACCTCGTCCTCAAGGAGGACTGGATTAAATACAATGTTAAGAGGCAGGGGTTCGAGGCGCTACCGGAGGGACTCCAGGAAAGAGCTCGCGAGACCCCAAATAAATGGAAAGAACTACTCAGGGAGGCCACTATAGAAGAATGGAATGGACGGTGGGTGACAAGTCAGAAAGGCGCCACCCTTAGGAAGTTCTTCCCCACCGTCCAAGGAAGACTGAAGGCAAAGTGGGTCCTCCCTGACTACTGGGTCTCGCAAATCCTAACAGGACATGGAGGGTTTCGGGGGAAACTACGCCAGCATGGCAAGGACATCGACCCCCTGTGCCCCACCTGTGGAGTCCCCGAAACGGCAGAGCACGTCGTTGTATCTTGCACTGCCATGGAGCGGCACCGTGCCAGGTTGTCGAGACATACCGGAGTTTTTGCCCTCGCCGAGTCAGACTTCCCCCGTCTGATGGATGAAGACGCATACCCATCCTTTAAGGATTTCGTAAATGGGTGGAAAGAGGTGGTGGGCCTTGATCACTTCACCCTAGGAAGGCTAAGACCACCTGACCCTGGCGAGTCTTCAGAAGAAGAAGCAGAGGAGGCAGACTGAGACTGGACGGATGCAGATTACCGGAAGGATGCGGCAGACCAGACGGAAGTGGTGGACCGGACGGATGCGGCGGAACAGACCTGACTGGACCAGATAAATGACGCGGACCGGATGGATGCAAGGACAGGGAAAAGGTGTAACCCCATCACTAATGTGCGCACCTGCGCACTGGGTTACACCATAGTAGCAGTTAAGGTGCAGCTTTGTTAAAGTACACACCCGTGCACCAGGCTGCACCACAGTTTTTATGTTATATTGAAATAAAGACAAAAAACAGCATAAAAGACAAAAAAAAAAAAAAAACAGAGATTAGGGGGCAGTAGCATGCGCATACCCAGCGCACTACCCTACTGCTTCCAAACCCCGTATGCCAGAAATGGCGAGGCAGGGGTGAAAAAAAAAAAAAAAAAGAATCCTCCACCAAGGGCATAATATATCAGCATTAATGGAATAATTCCCTGGTTTGAAAAGACTTCAAATATCTTGGAACATTAATTACAGAGAAAAATGAGGTCCACAAAGAAAACAAAGCAAGAACAGCAGCACAAAATTGCTGCTACTTTGGAGTTCTCAAGGTGTTAAATAGTAAGGACCTCCCACAGAATGGCAAGGTCATAATTTATGAAACCATTATTCGACCTGTGATCACCTATGACAGAGAGAAATGGATTTTAATGCAGGAAATCGAAAGGCACTTGAGAACAAAAAGTGCTTAAAAAATATATATAGACCAATCTGCTCTTGGGGACGGGAGGATAAAGAAAAAAAAATAGCTTTGAGAACTACACAACCAGGCTTACATTGTGACCATAATAAAAAAGGGGAAGGTAAATGTGGCTCAGTCATGTGGGGGATGACTCCCAAGCAAGTTGTTGTACTGAAAGCCAGGAGGTGCCTGAAGACAATGGGATTGTAGAACAACGAAGCACACCTGAGTCAGAAGATGGAGAACTGTTGCTGGCAATAGTACAGCCTGGCAGGGGATCTGTGAGGAGGCCCATGCTCTTGGAGGGCAATATTGTACAACTTAATACCAATTTTCATAATAACCTTTCTTGCAATTGCTTTGACTGAAAATAATTTTTTTTTGGCTATAGTTTCCCTTTAATATAACAAACAAACAAAAATTTTGAAATAATTTTTTTAACAAAATATAAAAAAGAAAACAGTTTCAGTGTTTTGTTTTTTTGTCAGCTCCCAAGGACCATTGGATGAAATGCAATTCTTTTATTTAAGGAATAAATATACAAAATATTTAGATAAAAAATAGCTATGGACACTACCTTTGTTAATTATACACTACCCTTGAATGAACACATCAAAAAAATATAAAATAAATATATAATTTCAAATTTTTTTTTTTTAAAGTATTTTATATTACAGGCAATCACAATAATTCTCATATTATTGATTATGATTGTATAAAAATAAAAATCATTCATGGAGGCCATAAAAGCAGTTTAAATAGCAAAAACTAATAATATTGTAAAATAATAAACAAAAAATCTACTAGAGCACTATATTCCTATGTGAATAAACACTAAGAAGAGAATAAAATTGAAAATGTAACTAACTAGTTATGACTAGTTAAGGAGTAACCAGGAATAAATCTTGATCAGTGAGTTATCAGCAAAATAGATTTATTCAGGTTCAAAGCAAGGTATTTATGAACATCAAAACTATTCAATTTAGAGCTAAAAGGTTTCATATAAAAATCTAGACATCACTTTGCAAAACTATAAAGACAATTTAACTATTTTGTGAAATAAGATGCCAGAAATGAACTAAGAAAAGGGTACAGGATAGTGTTGTAAAAGAGCTGAGCCATAAGGCTATAAGGCTTAAGCTTCCACGAGTTGAGACTCGAGCCTTCTAGCCTCACAGCAAAAAACTCGCATCTTATCTCAAACTTTATTAAGCATTGTGATGGGCTTAATACATTTTCTTAAATTTAAAGTTTAACAGACAATTTTGCTAAATAATAATCTTCAAAATTTTCCTAAATTTCCCTTGAAATGAAAATTAGCATTTAGTTTTATGCTAATTTTGATTAGCTTTTCTGGCTTTATGTTGTAAATGAACCAAAGGGTTTTCACCATTTCCAAAATTTTCCAACTATTTTCGGGTAGTCTAATACGATAATTACCATATCGCTTTCCCCTGAATTTCCATTCGCTTTTCCGGCTCTATCTCTTGAACGTATCAATGGATTTTCATCATTTCCACCATTTTCTGACTATTTTGGGGTAGCCTGATACCATATGCAGCATATATTTTTCCCAAAATTTTCATTCACTTTTCGGCTCTATCTCGTGAACAGATAAATGGATTTTCACCATTTTGACTATTTTCCGACTATTTACATGCTGATTATTGTATTGCGATCGTGAAATTTTTCGAATTCCAGTTTTTAACGGAAATACACGTTTCAGAGTCTCCTGAGTCAAAATAATCAAGTCCCACACAAAGTGTGCGTGGTAAGTTCAGCACGAAAACGAAAAGATGTACGAAACTAAAATTTCATATTTAAGACAAGTATACGCCCGAGATGTTACAGCAATAGACCGGAAGGGCTACTTTATACAAGCAAGTACTTTTTTACCATTTATTCAGAAAAGGCTCTAACGATTTTGATTATACTCATTATATTGTTGTAGAATTTATATTTTGTACATTCCAAAAGATTAACCATACCTTCTTATTGACATTGATAATGAACTGCTAAATATAGAAGTTAAAACAAATTTGATGACTAACTAAAGGAGAAAAGAGCATTAATATTTTTATTGTATTTTTTTATAATAAGGACAGTATTTTAGACTTAAGCTTTGTCGTCAAAAGGCATTTCCCAAACCCTCTTGGATTGTCCATGGGCTTGGGCTGTCTGTGGGCTGTCCCGCGGGCACTTCCCATATCAGCCCTGCCTCCCTTTGTTCGATAAGAGATAGGCAATTTCCAAAATATGGGACTTTTTGAAAATAAGACGGGAGAGAAGTTATGACATGGCAAAACCATTGGAAAGAGAAAGATTTTAGAAAAACTATTATCTTACACAAAACTTTGTAAAAGGTAATGAAGAGTGACGAATAGGGCATAAATGTATTAATGAAATAAAAACTAACTTTATTACTAATTATTATACGATTAATCTTATTAAAAAGTAGCTATACCATCTCATAAGCATTGATAATGAACTGCTGAATATAGAAGTTTAACGAATTTGATGTCTATAACTAAATGAGAGAAGAGCATAAATATTTTTTATTGCATTTTTTGATAATAAGGGCAGTATTTTAGATGTATAATATACCATTGGAAAGAGAAAGATTTCAGAAAATATATTAACTTAAACAAAAATTTGTAAAAGATAATGAAGAGTGAAAATGGTGAAAACCCATTGATTTGTTTATGAGATAAAATCGGAAAAGCGAATGGAAATTTGGGGGGAAACGTTATGATAATTATCGTATCAAGTTACCCCAAAATAGTCAGAAAATTGTGGAAACACTAAAAATCCATTGTTTCGTTTACAATATACAACCAGAAAAGCGAATGAAAATTAGCATAAAATTAAATGCTAATTTTCAGGTTAAGATAAATTTCGACAAATTTTGATGATTATTATACAGCAAAATTGTCTAGAAAACTTATGATTTAAGAAAAAGTCCATCACAGTACTTCATAAAGGTTAAGATAATACTCGAGTCTTTTGTTGTGAGGCTACAGGGCTCGAGCTTTCAGAGCTCGAGTCTCTGAGCCTTAAATTTTCAAGCCTTTTTTTACACCAGGCTAGAAGGCTCGAGTCTCTGAGCCTTCAATTAGGTGAGCTTTTTTTACAACACTAGTACAGGAGGCTAATATCCACAGCAAAGAATTTTCATTAAATTAACGTGCAAAACAATAAGTTATGCAATTATAAGCTTGTATAAAGTAAATCAGAAATGTTTAAATAAAATATATTTACAAACTTATAATTATAAAATAAAATCCATATACATGTACAAAATTTTAACCTTTGCTTGACTTCTGTGTATAACCAATTCAACAATCCTTAATAGATTTCACAAAGATTCATTTGTCTGATTAGCCAAATAAGCATAAAATGACATTAAATTAACACAAAGATTCATAGGGTAGAATAGATATTATTAACTAAAACATTACAGAAAAAAAGATATATATAAAATAAAGTAATTTTAATGGATATTAAATTTCATGCATTTAACATAAAAAAAAAATTGAAATTAAGTACCTAACTAAAGAAAGATTCCATCAAGATAAAAAGGTATTAAAAGGATTGTTAAAAGCGTTAAGTAAACAAATAAATAATTATGAAAATAAAACATTTAAAATAAGGAAACGAATATCAAAGTGATGTGATGACTATAATTCAAAATAGTGACTAATAATACTGAGATAAAAAAAACATGCTAAAACTTTGAGTGCAATGTCAAACCATTAATCTAAGGTTAATTACTAACAAACCTGATGTAATGCTGTTAGAATTAGATTTTTTAACCATTCGACCCAGAGACTCTGAAAGAGTTGATTTTCTGCGGTATTTATTACATAAATCAATGCAGGATTTCAAAGCGTCAGAGGCTTTTGTAATGATGCACTGAAACAAAATAAAAATCCTTTATATTTTAATATAGATAAAGGAAAGCTATTATACTTCAACAAAAATAATGTCTTAGGAAGAGAAAATATAAGTTCAGAAAGTCCATAAACTTATGTTATTCCATTGTTCCTGTCACCTCTTTTTACAGTTTACAGATAAGCTCTTTACCCCACAATATGACCATTACTGTAATAGCTGGAGAGCTAGTGAACCCTCCGAGTAACGGTCTTCCTGTAAGGTTAAAAATTTGTATACTTATGATTTATAGCATGCTAAGGGCAATAAATACCTAGAAAGTTAGTAAGCCTAGTAGAGATGTGTTTGTGGGAAACATACCATAAAGTTAGAATCGGTCATAATTACTCCGAGAGATTTGAGGTGCGATCTGGTTTGAAACAGGGTGACTCCCTTTCACCTGTGTTATTTAATATAGCTTTAGAATATGTCATAGAAAAGGTGATGTGTACCAATAAAGGCTTAAAAATGGGTGACAAGATCCCGGCTTTGGGGTATGCCGATGATCTGGTACTACTAGGTGAAGACACGGAAACCATACAACTAAATACAAGTGTGTTAATAAAAACCGGTAAAAAAATAGGTCTCGAATTAAATACCGATAAGACGAAATATATGATTAGTAGCCGAAATGGTGGCGATCTTGAGAATATTACTATTTCAGGGCATACTTTTGAACACGTAGAGAAATTCAAGTATTTAGGTTCAATGATTACAAGAAAAAATGAAATCCAGGAAGAAATAAAGTCCCGGTTAAAGGTGGGAAATGCGTGTTATTATTCAGTTGCTAAGTTACTTAGTTTGCGGCTTCTATCTAAAAAATTAAAGGTTAGAATTTATAAAACTATTATTCTTCCAACGGTTCTTTACGGATGTGAAAGTGCCCGTTTACTTTGAAGGATGAACAACGCCTTAAGGTTTTCGAAAATAGGGTATTGCGTAAAATATTTGGTCCGAAGAGAGATGAGGCCACTGGGGAGTTTAGAAGGTTGCACAACGCGGATTTGCGGAACTTGTATCCTGTGAATATAATTGAGCTGATTACATCGCGGAGACTCAAATGGGCGAGAAAAGTTGTTGGGCTCGATGACGAGCGGATTCCGAGAAAGTTGGTATTTGCTGATCCAACTGGTAGGCGTCCGAAAGGTAGGCCGAAGCGTCGATGGGAGGATTGCGTTAAGGCTGATCTCGGGGGCTTGGGCTTGAATGGTGAACATTGGACGAGTCTGTGTAGGCGGACTTAGGTGGTATCGGCATCGAACTTTCGGGTTCGCTAAGCCTATTATTATTATTATCATTATTATTAAGGGCAATAGCCATGACATGGCTGGCATCAGCCATAAATGTTAACAGCCCCTTTATTTTTTAAATTGTAAACAAAATAGAGTATAACAACTTGTTTCTGTAAGCTTGAAAATTTAATAATAGGATGTAGTTTATTTATTGCAAATCTTGAAAAAAAAATTGACAGGCGATTACAATGAGAAAAAGTATGTGACAGGTGAATTGAAAGTTGATAAGGTAAAATAAACTTTCTCCTGTATACTTAAAAGTTGGATATGTTTTTGAGTAAACGTATTAGAATAAACATGTACAATGACAGGTGGTTTTGATCATACCTATATATGATAACTATGGTAGGATAAAATTTAGTGGCTGAGACAGCAGTTTGTTTTCGAAATATAATACATTAAACATTACTGCCTTGCAAGATTTGCCCTCATCTTATCAAGCTACTTTAAGCAAAACAAAATTAATATAATATAATACATTAAACATTACTGCCTTGCAAGATTTGCCCTCATCTTATCAAGCTACTTTAAGCAAAACAAAATTAATAACACAAGAACCAGTCGAGTCTCAGCCACTAAGTTTTATCTTACCATAGTTATCATATATAGGTATGATCTGTATATGTTCAATCATAGGATATACTTTAGGAACTTATAGGATAAGCTAATATCGTACTTTTAGAAACACTGAAATTATCAACCAGAAAAATATTTTATCAAAGGTCGTATATTCAGGAAAAATACATAGTTACTAGTAAAAAAAATCATAAAAATTGAAAATGTTGAGCGTTAAAATTAATGAAAATTGGATGGATGGACCCATATAAATAAATGTTTATACACACACACACACACACACACACACGCACACACAGATCTTTTTGCAGACATACACATGGTGAACTGAATTGGAAAAAGGTTAGCTATTTTGTGTTCTTCAATTAATAGTAAATTGGAGTTTTAATCCTTTGTTAGTGTTCTTGAAACGAATTATTAGAGTTAGACTGTAGTCAGAATTATGAATTCATAGACTTAAGCTTACGTAATCTTCAAAAAAGGTAAGTGATACGAATCATACAAATTAATTGTAGTTTTCAGATTATTGGATTCCTGATACCTGGTAACAGGTCGAAGAGACCACTGCTAGCCTATCTGCCAATACATTAGTGGCCAATAAACGAAACCTAATACAAACATTGTTCGTTTTGATATCCTAACCTCAATTTCCGAAAAAATCGTTTCATGTCGTTGACTCCATAATTCGGTTTTAAACCAAATTTTATGTTAATTAATAACTCTCGCGGATCTAAGGGACCAGTGGAAGGAGTCTCGAACAATCACCCAATCATGGCGAGCGAAGAGGATATACTGAGCATTACAGCGCAGAGGGTCGGATCGTCAACATCTGCGTCTGTCGGGAACGAGAATACAGGCTCCGGGATGTCTTCATCAAGCCATCGAAGTGTGTCAACAGTGGACCGCTTGGCAACTGAAGCAGCTCACGCCTCAAGTGAGGGAAAAAGAAGAAAATTGTGGGAATTACTGGGAGGCAATATAAGCAGTCTTCACGACTTTGTCATGAAGAGTAGGAATGCCCATAACCAAATAAAAGCCTACGCCAACTCAATCCGTATGGTTTATGAACAGTTGTCTGCAATGGAAGGGAACTTAGTTCAGTCTACAGTTGGCAACAGTTGTGGAACTCAGACTATTCCGAGTAATCAATCTCTTCAAGAAGAGTTCGATGTGATGACGCAACCATCCCAGAAGAATACTAGGCCCAAGACGAACAGGCTGGAAGAAGGAGAGGGCATCGTTTCTCAAGAACCTAATCCTTCAAAACATAAACAGAAAGATCAGTGGCAATTAGTAAAGGCTAAAAAGAAAAAGAAAACTAATGAGGTAGAGCATAGGATAAGAGCAAGGCCCGCACGTCCAGATGTGTTGATGGTCAAGGCAAAGGAGGGATCGTCTTATGCGGACATATTGCGATCGATAAAAAGTGAACCTGAGCTACAAGATATAGCTGACGACGTACAGAAAATAAAGAAGTGCAACAACGGAGGATTGCTGCTTGTGTTGGACCGAAAGTCGAAAGACAGAGCGGAAAATATTTGTACAGCGATAGCAGAGAAAATGACCGATATAGCTGAGGTCACGTGTAAAAGGGACTCCGTCGCTATCGAGATAAAGGATCTCGATGAACTGACAAATGCTGAGGAAGTACACCTAGCGCTTAGAAACCAAATCGATGGGGCGGAAAAAATTGACATATCAGTGGTGAAATCTCTTTGCAAAGCTTATGGTGGCACACAAACAGCAGTTGTGGTACTACCCATGGAACTAGGCAGAAAAGCTGTTGAAAAGGGCAGCATTCGAGTTGGCTGGGTAAGTAGCCGAGTAAGAGAAAAATTTACTCCACAAAGATGCTTCCGATGTTTTGCCTTTGGTCATGTGGCGAGGTATTGCAAAGGACCTGACAGAAGTAAACTATGTTTACGATGTGGGGAAGAGGGACATCTGGCAAAAGGATGTAATTCTGAACTATGTTGCCTACTGTGCCCAGAAGGGAGAAATCGAAAGCACGCCACGGGTAATTTCAGTTGCCCAGAATATCAGCGAGCTTTGAAAGCAGCTACCAAAAGCAGGAAATGAAATTTTTACAGCTCAACTGGAATCATTGTGAAGTTGCTCAGGATCTATTCTGGCAAACAATTAGGGAGATGAATATAGACGTTGCCATACTGTGCGAACAGTATAGAGATGCCAATGGGCCCTGTTCTGGATTGAGGACAGCTCTGGTCGAGCAGGTATTTGGGTCAATAAATGCCATTTCATTCAAGAAGTCCAACCGATTCAAAGAAAAGGTTTTTTATGGATCAAGGGGGGAGGCATCTACATATGTAGTGTCTATGCATCACCGAGCGCATCACAAGAAGACTGAGACTTTGCTAGACAGAATCGTGCTGGAATTAGAAGGATATAATCCTGTTCTCTTCGCGGGAGATTTCAATGCATGGGCAACTGCATGGGGTAGGAAAGAAGCTCAGATCTCAAGAGCGTGAAAGGAGCGGTCAGGTAAGACTTATAAGATAGATAGATAAGATAAAGATGTCCAGTACTGAAGTAGGCACATAGCCATACTGCCCCCCCGCGAAGTAATGCCTTACGGCAGTTCCGTGAGGTGGTGAAGGCGAATAGGGAGGTGGTTTTTTAGTGAGTAGGAATCTCACACTGTTGTGGGCTTGTATAGCCACACATCGTCTATGTAAGATTTTTCCCCTACCTTCAATAAAAAAAAAATAAAATAAAATAAAAAAAACACACACGCACACACAGACACACACACACACACACACACACACACACACACACACACACACACACACACACACACGCGCACACACAGATAGATATATATATATATATATATATATATATATATATATATATATATATATATATATATATGGTTTTAAATATTACAATTTTACTAATTGAAAAAGGTTTAAAACCTTTCTTCTTGTTACTTGAAATGTATTAAACTAACTCATGTAATTTTTTTTTTCTAAATAATTTTTAAAAGATATTACTGTTATGCATTCTATAAAAGATATATTCTATATGCATTATAGCCCAAGAGCTAGTGAACCCTCCCAGTAACGGTCTTCCTGTAAGGTTAGAAAGGCATAGTCTCTCTATATTCCATCATTTCCCACTCAGTCCCTTTTGAGATATTCCACTATAAATATTACTGAGCTTGTCAATTTCTTTGAAAATTTATATTAAATAAAGGACTACTATGCTCACACAATCCAAAATTTCTATAACAAGTAATGCAATGATAAGACTATAACATAAGGTAGTTGGCACAACTACCCGTTAATGGATCAAGGCCTTTTTAAGAGCTTCTGCCATTTGACTCTATCTATTGCTGCAGCTCTTCAGCTACTAATGCCAAGGAGAACATATGCATCTGCTGTGACAGAGTCAGCCCACATAACATTTGGCCTACCCGCTCTTTGCCATGAAGCTATTCGACCAATGTCTTCTTGGGAATCTCTTTTTGGGATAATACTACCAGAAGAAAAAAAATTAAGCGTGAGACTTCTCCTAACCTTCCTTGTTATAGTATACTAAACGTTTCACTTGATGTAAATGTTCATGAATTTTTTAAACTATTTTCATGCTACTTGTGTAATGTTTTGTAAGAAACAAAGATGTTGATAGCACTCTCCATCATTCTAGTGTTTGTTTCGGTCAGAAATATGTAAAATTACCAGAGTTAATAATTTTTAAAGAAAACTTATTTTTAACAGCGAGAAGAATTTTCTAACTTGGGAACTAGCTGGGTCGCAGTGGCAAAGCACAACAGGCATAACAGCCTCCAATGCTAAAGGTTCTGGGTTCAAACCTGCAGGTGGTCCCAAGCCTGTACGATGTCAGGTACTCGTTAAAGATCCCTATCCTAATAAAACCTGGATAGGCAAAATTTAGGACTCCCACTGTAGCATCGCCCAAGTAGCCATAGCAGCATAAAAAAAGGACATTAAATAAATTAAAATAAAGTATACAGAGTGTCTAGCAAATCAGCTCCCAAGAGATTCCCTGACTTTTCCTTATTGTAAGAAGTCTTTTACCTGGCCAAATATCGGTGAAAATCAACAAAACAAAGAATAATTGTAATTAGTATGGTATACTAAATATATATATATATATATATATATATATATATATATAATATTTATAAAATGACTAATTTTGGACGGCACACAATAAGTCTAATAAGGCTGCAGTGGATAAGATTAGGCGGGGGAGAAAAAAAAACCAAAGTTGGTACTGACTAATACCAATTTTATTATTAATTAAATATACATGGCTTAGAGCACCTTAGGTAGAAGACATTTTTTTTTTTATTAAAACAATTGTTTTTTAAAGAATAGGAGACTTTACCTGATCAAAAGTAAGAACTGCTTCTATATATAAAAATACAGCATTTCCCATAGTATGGTACATACTCTTTCCTACCCTGAAAAAAATTTTTTATTAGTTCCATCAGAATACTTTAAATACATACTTTAAACTAACTAAGGGCCAAGTGGAATAAGCATGTGAAATCTGTCCCCGCATACATTAGGACAAAATTTATACCATTGATTCACACCTATGAGAAACAACCTTATGCAAATTTTTAGCCCCTTAATCCTTATGGGAGGAAAGTTATGGAGGGGGAAAGAAAAATGAGGTGTACCAAACCATCATAACCTGAAAATATTTTTTTGAAAAATTCAAAAAAATTTATGACTAACATTTTCATGGAAAAAACCGATTTTTTTCCTGAAAATTGGTTGAAATGTTCAGGATAATACAATTTTTTTTTTCTTCCCCCCTCCATAACTTCCCTCCCATAAGGATTAAGGGGATAAAAATTTGCATAAGGTTGTTTCTCATAGGTGTGAATCAATGGTATAAATTTCATTCTAATGGGGCAGATTTCACATGCTAATAACGCCAGGCCCTTTACTGATTATAACAATAGGGGTACTCACACTACGTTTGCTATAGTACATTTTTTGTGCTATAGCAAACGTAGTGAGTACCCTAATATATTAGAAAACTATGAACTATTATTCTAGAGCCTAGTAGACAGTCATAACCTGCTTTCTTTTAAATTTAATTATTCATCATCACCACCTTCTTAATTCCAGAAACCTTGGAGCAGTGTAGGCTATATGGTAAAGAGCTTGGACCAGGTGTCCCTTCCTTGAGCCAACTCTCTTCTCTTGCTCAAATCTATACCTCCCCTCCTGAACATTGTCTTCCCAGGACACTGTCTTTGGCCTCAATTTTGGGAAAGGATACAACCAATTTCAAAGTAGAGCAAACATCACAACTGCTGCTGAGAAACCACATATAAATAATCATCCATTTATGAGAGAAACGTTTTCTACATAATTATGTATCTTTGGCAGAACATTTCTTACAGCACCTTACATCTCTAGAGCATTTTTTTTACAGCAGGTCCATCCCTATTTATTTTCTATGGTTTTTCATCTCCCCTCCACAATTTTGTTACCATTTCACAAATCAAACTTACACATCTGAGGTGTCCAAATACCTAAATAATCTGAGCATGCCAAAGCAAAGCAAAATTCTATATCCCTTTTAATCTTATTTGGGATTCAATCTTACTTCAGATGGACTTCCAACTAAAGCCCAAAAGGACGATAATAAATTGTAAACGAGTTGTCACTTTTTAATTAAAAATGATGGGTAGAATTTGCATAAGGGTGTCAACAATAGGTATAATGGAGACAGAAATTTTTCTAGACCCATATGATGGTAGATTAACAAAGCAACATTAAAAAAGGTTTAACAACATAACAAAATAAAAAGTAATTAATATAACAAATATACTACCCAGGTGAAAGTAATAGTCGTGCTTCATCAAATCTATTGTTAAAAAATAGATCCAAGGCTGCTTTACACTCCATTAAGGCAGTGTCTAAATCTAAAGCATCATACCTAGAATAAAATAATAATATAAGTTAGGGAATAATAATTCAGTATGTGATAATTAAAAGAGAGTGAATTTTTATAAAAGTATGAAATAAGTTTATTTAAATAATACAGCGTCTATCTTAATTAATGTCGATCTTACAATAAAAGAAGAAAATTGTTTTGTAAATGAATTAATACAAATATGGAAGAAGTTGTTATCAAATTTATGAAAATGGAGTAATGTTCTTCGAAACATCAAAAACAAAGTGAAAATATTGTAATTATAAGAAATAAATGTTATATTGAAGAAGAGAATAGTTCTTCATTAATTTATATAAAAATAACTTTGCTTTAAATGTTTAAAAAAATTCTAATTTAAAGCAATGGTTCCCAACAATACATATATACACTGCCGGACAAAATTAAAGAATCACTTCAATATTTTGAACTTACTGAACTGTATAGGGTATTTTTGAAAATATTCTTTTTTCTTTGGAAGTCACACTTTATTATAAGGGTAATAAAAAATAAAAATTCTTTTCTAGAAATTTTTAATAGGAAAACAAATCAAAAAATAAAAATGTCCTACAGTCTCAAAATGAAAAAGTAAATCTTTGAAATGAAATGAAATAACAAAACTGAATAAAAAGGAAGAATTCGAGGAAAACGATCAATAATTGGTATTCCCACCTCTAGTCCTGATAATTGCTTCCATTCTCCTGCCCATTCCAGCGACCAGGGCTCTTACATGTTGTTCTGGGATGTTGTTCCACTAACATTTCCCTTAAATCTGCCAAATTATGTGGGTCTCGGGCGTGGACACGTTTTCCAAGCATGTCCCATACATGCTCTATTGGGTTCATATCTGGACTTCTGGGTGGCCAAACCATAATGTCAATTTCTTCTTGTCTGAGGAAATTTTTCACTGATCAAGCAACGTGAGGTCGGGCATTATCGTGCATAAAAATAAAGTTACCTGCGATATTTCTGGCGAAAGGTATTACATGTGGCTCAAGTACCTCCCTAATGTACCTGTCAGCAGTTATAGAGCCACGGTTCACAAGAACCAACTCTGTACAGGAGTTTAAATTTATACCCCCCCACACCATCACTGACCCACCACCAAACGCAACCCTTGGAGAAAAAGTTCATGGATCATACCTCTTTCCCCGCCTTCTCCATACCTTATCCCGTCCATCCGGAGATCGGAGACAGAATCTTGACTCATCGCTGAATAATTCGAGTCCAGTTTAGGTGCTCCCGAGCGGTTCGCTCTGAAATTTGCACATTCCTGAACCTCTGGAGGAGACCACGCAGACTGTTACCAGTTGATCAGCGATCCCGAAGAGCATGAAGTTGCAAAAATCTCTCGTCACGGTGGGAAGTTGACCTCGGACGGCCTTGTCCGACTCTTCTTGTATACCCTCCAGTTTGACAGTGCCTATTAAGCACCCTGGACACTACGGATTGTGACCGCTGGAGCCGTTGCGCAATATGCCTTTGAGAAAACCCTTCTTCACTCAAAGCAACAGCATGAATTGATTCCTCTTCGGTCAATGATCTTCTGTTGGCCATCACAACGTTCTTACTAAACTCACAAGTAAAAAGTAAGGTCTCTTAAATGTTAGAAAATCTTCAATAAGATGAATTTTTGCTAACAACTAACCATTTACTGATAGGAAGAAAGAAAAGAAGAGGATTAACTGACCCTTTTCTCCATAAACGGGTGGGAATATAAACAGGTAGAGGATTAACTTGATAAGATACAACACAAAGTCCAGTCTGGGACAAAGGAATTCCTATGTTTATCTCTTATGTAATAATAATATTAATATTTGTAAGTGATCCTTTAATTTTGTCCGGCAGTGTATATATATATATATATATATATATATATATATATATATATATATATATATAGAGAGAGAGAGAGAGAGAGAGAGAGAGAGAGAACAGAATAGAAAAGACACTTTTTTCTGGGACAATGTCCCTTAAGATTAACATTAATTAACAAAATAAAAAATTATTATATCTGACCAAAAACAATATATAACTACATTTAAATAACAAAAGAAAGAAGAAAAGAAAAGGTCATAGTGACATCTCTATGTACATATTTGAGAAATAAATAAATAACAATTAACAAAAAATATATCTTTT
This sequence comes from Piezodorus guildinii, assembly GCA_023052935.1. NCBI lineage: Eukaryota > Metazoa > Arthropoda > Insecta > Hemiptera > Pentatomidae > Piezodorus > Piezodorus guildinii. The sequence goes on from CM041295.1 coordinate 58,559,876, forward strand.
ACATCTCATTATAGTAGATACACTCACCACTTCACATAAATTAGCGTAATAGAAATTAGCTTAGACTGGAGAGAATGGAAGTATTGAAAGAGGAGGTATTTAAACGTTGATAGGGAAGGATGTTTGACGGGAGAGTATTCCATAAGGCTATTATTATATCAAATATTATATACAGGTATATAAAATTTGAACTGCCTCGAGCTCCAATCACTAAGTGATAGAAGGGTTGGTCTAAGGACGAAGATAGCTTCTTTGAGAATTTACTACAAACATTTATAAGGTACTGTTATTGTTATCATGAAAATATGCAAAACCATTATAGAATCAAGAAGATGGTGACAACGGAGAATACCACTGATGGTAACAAATGCTATGTAAAGAAGCATTTCCGGGGAGACTGCAATTAAGATTAGATCATTTGAAAACAATAATTTTGTTAGGTCTTACTTCATGAGCAAAGATGGACCACTCATAATGTTCATAAACAAGCAAACATTTAAGAAATATTAAACAATATAATCAAGACTATTAGTGTAATAGGTTCACCAATAACTCGTGAACACAGAATCTGATAGAACATAGTGGGCTCCAGAAGAAGTAAAAAAATTATAAATTTTTATTGAAAAAATAATTAGTTTACTTAAAATAAGGACTTTTGAAATAATGTAAAAAATATTCTAATGACTTTTTCCAATTTATTAGATAATTGATGATAAATGTTAATTCCAATTAGTTAAATAATAATAATAATCATAATATTTTTTTATTTTTAGAGGGGGTTTCATGAATTGGTGAAAATAAATGCATTGATATTATTATAAATGCATTAAAATTAAATATATGTTTTGAAAATTAACAATATGAATAATAGATAATTTTAAGGCAATACTTACTCTGGTTGAACCTCAAACGCATCTTCAAAAACCTGGAAAGGAAAGAACAAAAAATAGAATAACTTAAATAAAAATAATTTAAAATAAAAATAAATAAAATTTTGTAAGAAAAAGAAAGAGGGAAATATCAAAGAGAACCAATAAAAATATTTATTAATAAAGTAATAGAGCACAAAAACAATAAGAATACTAAATTACAGGAAAGTTTTAAGTTATTGAGTCCTCCATTGTTATTAACTAGAATTTTAAATCTATGATATAAAGAGAGATTCACATGTGGTGTAGTGGCTAGGATAACAGCCTTTTATGCCCACGGCCATGGGATCAAACCCAGCAGATGGCCTAGGATTTTTTAAAAGAAGTAAAAAATCCTTAGTTATGCCATCCTTCAGAAGGGACATAAAAGGGTGATCTTGAGATCCCTATTTGGTGGTCTTTAAAGATCACTATTTTAATTTAATCTGGAATCTCACTGTAGCATTGCCCATTTAGCATACATCCATAAAGTTACATTATATGAATAAATGAAATAAAATATGATTTTCAGAGCTTTGAGTAGATCAAATATGAATGTATAATTGTACAACTAGGTTACGATTGGTGACTAACTGACCAAGTATATTCATAACATGTATTCAGTCATGGGAAAGTCGATAAACTTCCATTCCACAGTTTCAGTAATTTTCTTATAATCAATTGATTATTAAAACCATTAAAGCTTTAATAGTAATAATTTAATTAATTATAGTCATGACATTTTTACTTGAACTTAGCTATAAGCCAAAGAAAACTCTCCACTTCATAAAAATGTACTATCTACTCAATATAATATAACACTATAAACTCTGTAAAAATATTTGTTTGACAGAACTAATGTCATATTATTAATAAAGAAGTTTAACCGATTAGTTTGTAAAAAGTATTATTAAAGATTTTCATGCAATAATATTACAGAAGTTACATAAAAGTTATTTTAAAAACTATTACTAGGATTAAATAATAGTAGATAATTATCTGAAAATGGATGAAAAAAGAAAGATTAAGTAAAAACTTAATTTAAAAAAATAATTATCAGAAAAAAATGACCAATCATTTAAACTTTAAATTTCAAAGAGTCTAATAAAACCATTCAGAGGGTAAGTTCAGACCGTCTCCTTAAAAATTAAGAAACTCAGAAAACTAATAAAAGTTTCTGAACAAATTTGAATAGTTTTGAATACATAGAGGACAAACAAAGAATTCAATAGAGCACAGAGTATAACCTTCGATGAACTTGGTAAATAAATGAAGATGAAAAATGAAAGAAGAAAAACGAAGAGTCAAATACAAAGAAACACTAAGCCAAACTGTACTGAATTATACAAGCAAGTGAAATTAAATTCATTTTTGGGAAGTTAGAAACAAAATAGGTAAGACCTCCATAAAACATAGTATTTCAGTTAAATAGAATTGGAGTCAGTTCATAGATAGACAAGTGAGCATTCATAAGATCCTTTGCAAACATATACCTTGCTTGAAGAATTTTAACAATAGTTGATCAGTAATGTATACACACATTTCAAAGTTTAATTTTTTAGATAATCCTCAAATTGGTCCAGGGCCACACCTGCAACAACAGTAACAAAGTTCTTGGTTTTTTTTAATTTTTTTTTTTTACAGAATTACAGTTGTCTTTTACAATAAAGAAGACACATTTAGACAGGTTTATGTTGTCATTATATATGTGATATAAATTCAAAACAATTAATTTAGATAAAAGAAAATAATTAGAAAAATTAAGTTCTGACCAAGAGGGCAACTGGAAAGTGGGGTAGGCAACAGTACAATGACATTCTTTCCAGACGAAAACAAAAAATTTAGGGTATCTCAAGTAGTCCCATGATTATGTAATAATATCATCATTTTCAAAGAATTTCAAAAACAATTATGCTCTAAAGCGTCATTATGACTGGACAAACAACAAGACTAAGACTACATCATTGTCTACATATACTTATAAATTTTGTTTAAATTTTAAATGTTATATCTGCCTCTTTATAATTTTGTTAGAGAGGATAAGTTTTACTTAAATTGATTATAAGAGGGGCATCTGGTTCAGATCTCGTGGAGCGATTCCGAGATTAACAAGCAGCTTCCTAGAGCACTAGAGATATCACGATTTTGGCCAAACATATAATCCTGGACTCCCTGGGAATTATACATCACCACATGTATGGTTAACTGTTGGTTCTGATATTTTTTGGTTATTTACTAATCTTCCAATTCTTAGGTAGGTGTACCATCATTGTTATTTTCTTTTTTTAAATGAAGAGATATTTAGAAAATTATTCGTTTAAATTATTAATTATTCAAAAATAAATATTTAAAGAAAACAAAATGTATTAACTTGTATCTGTTATGTATTGATTCAGTACACTGTGTCTTATATAGTAACCCACTATATTAGGGAAGCACAATTTCTAATAAATGATATCCTCCATTTAATTAATACACCCATGTTTATATAAATACAGGTAAGAGTATATTTTGCTTACAAGTCAAATTTACTTTTTTTCAACATATCCTTTGACTAAGTCAAAATGACCTCTGATTAAATACATCACTTGGAGTTAAGAGAGAGTCAAAACTCCATAAGGTACATAAATTTGTAAAAAGCTGATAATTAACAACTTATTTCTTAAGGTTGATACAGAAAAGTACTTTGACGAGAGTTGAAAACAGTATGTTGCTATTTTTACTGAGATTTAAGTTTTTCAATGTCACTTCTTATCCAGTACTGCAAAAAAATTAAATAATATGAGGACAAGAGAAAACATGAGTATCCTATTAAGTAAATCAACCTAACAACAATACTCAGTAAACTAATTTATTATTAACTTTTAATATAAAAAACCATATAAATTGAAAAAAATTAAGAAATGTAATGCGTATGCCAAGGTTTTAAAAAAATAAATTGAACATTGATTTTTTTTTTCATTTATTCGACTCAAGGAAGTTTAAAGTATTTTTACATATTTAAACAAGCCTTCTCTACTTCCATCAACCTTTTTTATTGATTTTAAACTCCTTTGCATCTCCTTTTTTTCTTCACAGTTTCGGGGTCTGATTTTTAAGACTAAAAAAGTACCAAGTATAAAAAATTAAAAAACAAAACAAAACAGTGAGCCAATTTTTAGTATTTAATGTTACATGTCATACTTCAATGCTGAGCATTGACTCACTGTTTTTTTGGTTTTTAATTTTTCATAATTTGTACATACTCTCGTCAAAGTACTTTTCTGTATCAACCTTAAGAAATAAGTTGTTAATTATGTTTTTTATGTTCTACGATCATTGTAATATAATTCCAATGGCCTATATTTATTTTTATTTTGATGTTATTGTTTGCTTGATTTTTCACTTTTATACTGTTGTTATATTTTTATCAATTTACATTATTTATAATATAGGTGTAGTGTATACCAAGGTTTTAGTGTCTGTTTTATAGTTTATTGTTCTATTGTTATTTTTCGTGGTATATATAGCTTCAAGTATAGACACCATTGAAGTATGACATCTAGTGTAAAGCTACTAAAAATTGTATAATAATGGAAATAAAAAAAAAGGTAGATTTATAAATAATTGTAAAATATTATGACATTTTAAATTAATATGTATATAAAAAAATTTATGTTGATTTTAAATAATTAAAATTTAGTTAAATTAATTTTATTCTGAAAATGGGTTATGGGTTAAAATGGGAAACAAAACGTTGAAGAAAAAAAAGGAGATAAATAAAAAGGACATATATCCAACCTTATGGATGTTTTATCATATCAAGCGGCTAACATGGACACAGATCATTACCTAATCATAATACAAGTGAGAGCCAGGATCTCGACAGTTGAGAAAATATGAGAACAAAGAATAAAGAAGTTTAACACATCAAAACTTAAAGATCCTCGAGAAAGCGTGAAATTTGTCCAACAAATTAATGAAAATCTGGTGAATAGATCATACTCAATAGACACCAATGCTGACGAGATGTGGTCAAAAATCAAACCAAAGCACCAGTATATGAGGCAGCCGAAAAACAAAAGGATTCAGACAGTCTGAGAGAAGATCTCCATGGTTTGATGAAGAGTGTAGAGAGGCCACTGATCAAAATAATGGAGCATACAAAAGTATAATTCAAAAGAGACATACGCATACCTCAGTAGTTGCATACAGACGAAAAAGGAGAGAAGAGGAGAGAATACACCGATGTAGAAAAAGAGCATGGGAAAATAAGGATTTAGAAGATATTGAGACCTTAAGAAGTACTAATGAAAGTCGAAGGTTATACTAAAAAGTGAATTATAGTCGGAAGCCATTCAAGCCTAGATCGTCCTTATGTAGAGATCTCGATGGATCATTACTTAGTGATAAGGCTCAAGTGTGAGGAAGGTGGAATTAGCCACTTTGAACAAATGCTCAACAAAAAATACTCACAGGAGGAACTGACGCAAGTAGCAAAGTTGAACCGAATAGCAGAAGGTGAACTAGAGCCTCCTGATGGAGAAGAAGTTCATGAAGCAATTGATAAACTTAGGAATAACAGAGCACCAGGCTTTGACACACTGTCTTCGGAACTGTTCAAGGAAGGTGGAGAGGAGCCCATAAAGATGCTACATAACCTCCTAGTCATGATATGGGCTGATGAAGTAATACCAAAAGATTGGAATAAAACAATGCTCTGTCCAGTACATAAGAAAGGGAGTCTACCTGATTGCAAGAACTACCGAGGTATTTTGCTGTTGCCAAGTTCCTATAAAATCTTCTCCAACATACTTTACAAGCGCCTCTTGCCGCATGTTGAAAACATCTTGGGGAGATATCATGTGGTTTTCGCCAGGGTAAGTCCACAATTGATCAGATATTCTCCTTATGCATTGTTACTGGAACAGTCAAGGGGGACCATCTTCAACTGGACATCCTAGATCCTTGGGTATGCAGAAGAGGCCTTCCTTGCCTTAGAGTCTTCAGCCAGAAAAATGGGCCTCTTCGTGAACGCTTAGAAGACTAAGTACATGGTCGCTAAAGATGAGAAGCCTCCTGATGAAGTTACTGTTTGATTTGGGCTGTATACATTTGAACGAGTAAGTGAGTTATATATCTGGGCTCTCTAATAAACAAAAATAATGATATCTCAGCTGAAATAAGAAGAAGAATAGCATCGGCTAACAGGTGCTATTTTGGACTACGCTGACATTTAGGAAGCAGTTTACTCTAAAGAGCTACAAAGATGAGACTGTATAAGACATTTATAAGACCTGTACTTATAGATCTGAAACATAGACCTTTTCCAAAAGCGATGAACGAAATCTATGCATCTTCAAAAGAAAGATTTTATGATGGATTTATGGCCCAAAACGAGATAATCTAACATGGAGAAGGAAAACAAACTAGTTGTATTCTGTATCCTTATTAAAATAACCGGTATATTGTTAAAATAATAAAGATTGGCAGGCTTCGATGGGCGGGCAATATGGCCAGGATGGATGCAGAAGAAATTCAAAGGAAACTCTTCGATGAAAAACTACATGGAACACAAGTAAGAGACCGCCCTAAACTATGATGGACTGATGGTTTAAAAGAAGACTCAAGAAACCTGCTTTGTGTTCGGAGCTGGAGAACAGCAGCATTTAACAGAACAAACAGGACGAAAGCTACTTGAGGATGGGCCGGACCCAGTGATGGGTTGTAGAGCCGACTGATGATGATGATGACCATACCTTATAATGGTGTTTTTAAGAGATTTTGCCAATTATTCTACATTTGAGACGTTGATTTCCAAAAGGTACTAAAGGACATTTTTTACGAAACAGATTTTTTTACATATTTGTATTCTCATCATTTAGTTTTACCTAAATATTCTATTTGATGTTATCTAATGAACTCTCAAGTCCTTAAAAAACGCAATTTAGAAATACGGTCATTTTCTTAATGTACTAATTACGCATTTATTTTCGTTCCAAATCATTCTAAAAAAATTCATTTTATAACTTTAATATGATGTTATTATTATAGTAAAAAAATAATTCTAAATTTTAAGCCAAAAAGACCCAAATTAGCTAGTTTAATAATATAGTAATGAGAGATTTTCACGCTTCCTGTAAAATTTCCTAGAATGGATATAGTACCTTTTGGAAATCAACGTCTCATTTGTCAAAAAAATAAAAGAAGAAATAAAAAAAAAATTGTAATTAAAATCAATATTATAACCTAAGCTTAGGAGAATAAAAAACTTTTATAAAATCCAGGATAACTATTTATAATGAATAGTTATTTAAATAATATGAAAATAGAAATTATTATGAACAACAATCACTTTCCATTATTGTCCACAACTTTCGATGACTTTGAATGTTACATAACAACTTACATTTGAAAAAATAATTAAGAAAAAAAGACAAATTATTATCCATTTATAAAAAAATTAATAACAAAAATACAACATATGCTACATGTACCCTACACAACTAAACGTCCTATATACTTCAAAACACTGTTGCCCAGTAGCATAATATAAATAAAAAAGCAATCTCAAGTTACCTACTGCATCTAAGTGTAAGTCATAAAATAACCCACAAGCTCCAAACACAATACCTGCTAATTGACACGTCAGCATACATTTTCTTAAAATGCTTAAAGGAATAGCGAAATTGATATGACAATGATTCATAAACAAATAGAAAATAGAATTACCAAGTGCAGCTAACATCTAGTCTTGTACCTTAGTTTTCTCATACCCTACAACTCAACTGAAAAGATAGAGCACAAAGCTGGTATAATGAATAAAGTTGCAGACCCAATCATGGAAGCACAAAAAAGTATCTTAGCCTAATGAAAATTGGAAAGGATAGTAACTGTGAAGTATTGCAAGAGCCAAAACATCAATTCCAAATACAGATCCACAGAAGAATTTTGCAAGTGCGGATTGCAGAATTCAGTGACGCTTAACTTAAAATAAATAAATAACTATATATATATATATATATATATATATATATATATATATATATATATATATATATATATATATATATACATATATTTATTTATTTTATTTTATTTTTTGTTAACATAGATTAAACAGATATGATTTGGTGCAAAATTTTGTTGGGCATTTGTAAACTTAGAAAAATGTGTATGTAAAATTTCTCAACCAACCACAAGTGTTGTGTTATTTTAATATGTTTTCATCCATTTGTCCTTATAAAATATGAGCATTGAAAGAGTAGATACCTTATCGCTAACACATAACATTATGTAAAAATCATTTTTACTTTGGCACCATGGTAATGTAACTCAATTGGTACAATTGTTACTGTTGTGCAGGTTTAGTCATGAAAATAGTTTATATTGTAAAGCACACACTCTTCTAAACGATATTAAGTATGCCTCTGAACTCTGTATTATTTATTTACTTCTTTAAATTCATAAAAAATGTCTGGAGAATATTTAAATCTTATTAACTTTTGTTATATAAGTGGTAAAGTGATGTTCAAATCCCTAAGGCGAAACCTTACTCTGTAATTGAATATCTTATTTTTAAACACTTTATTTTGAGTGTGAAATAGAAGATCAAACAAGAGCCTGAGATATGCCTATTTATCATGCCCTTGTCTTTTAACTAAATAGAAAAATGACAATTGTAACATACCCAAAAAGTTGATGGAATTTACGCTAATCATAAACAAACTTTATTACAAAAAATGAACTCTGACATTTTTTTGGAGATTTAGTAATAATTGGATGACATTGAATCCAGCATATGATGAAGAACATTTCTGATGTCTATTACTCAGCTGAAGGAGATACCTAATCGCCAACAAATAAAATTATGCAAAACTCATTCATACCTTGCATTTTTAAAATAATTTTTACATTGAAATGAACTATCTTCTCCTTAATTTTATACCTACAGTTTTTACGTTTCCAAAACTTTCGGCTGGTATTTAGTCGATAAGATCAATAATTTTTATGGTCATATTGGAAGTAAGCAAATAGCAGAAAAGCTCCAATATTTTTATTACTTCAAAAATATGGATGTCATCATAAATAGTTATTGTAAACAGTGTGAAGTGTGTGCTAGAAATAAATCGAGATCAAGGCGACCGATCGGGTTATTGTCAAAGTTAGGACCACCAGAGTACCCTTTTCAAATTATGTCAATTGATACAATAGGAGGCTTCGGTGGAACAGGTCTGGGTACAAATACATGCATGTATTGGTGGACCACTTTACAAGATATGCATGGATATCAACCTCAAGTGGACAGATCGCTAATGATTTCATTAAATTATTGGAACCAATTTCTGAAGAAAATATCAAAATAATTTTGGCAGATCAATACAGTGCTCTAAATTCGTCTAAATTTAAAATGTTTGTAAAAAAAACAGGTGCTCAGCTAATCTTTACAGCCGTTGACAATCCACAATCAAATGGCATAAACGAACGTCTAAATCAGACATTTGTAAACCGCATACGATGTCGATTGAATAAAAACTTCAAAAGAAGACCCTGGACAACCATTGCTAAAATCTGTGTTGAAGAATATAACAACACAGTTCATGGCTCCACAAAGTTTTCAACGGCTTATTTACTATATGGGCGTGCCTCTGAAATTGTTCCAAAAGAGTTGGAAAGGGAACATAATTTACAGACAGATAGAGCAGAAGCGTTCAAGAACTCACAAAGAAGTTTTGAACAGAACAAGAGCAGAGTAGACCAGAAAAGAATTAATCACGAGTTTAAAAAAGGAGATTTGGTCTATGTAACGAATGGTAATAGTTTGAAGAGGAGGAAGCTGGACGAAGTCAGAATAGGGGAACTCAAAATTAGAAAACGTATTTCCAAATCAATATATGAAGTGGAGTGTAACAAAAAACGGAAGGAAGCGAATGTGTTCCACTCTAGTAAGTTGGTTCCTTACTCTTTTTCTCCTGGACAAAAGAGTCTCCGTCCAGCGGAGGTGTAAAATCAAGAATTTTATTATTCTTGATTTCATTATCATATATAAATATTTCACCAAGGGAGGTTATATCTCTGTTATGTTAGTTAAATGTATTAATCAAAGGACTGTTAAACAATTCTTTATTTTAGGTATGTTCATTGTAAATTATGTTTGTTATCCAATTGATTATTTTATTTTAAACAAATTGTAATAATTAAAACTTTAAAAAAAAAAAAAAAAAAAAAAAAAAAAAAAAAAAAAAAAAAATTAAAAAAGAAAAGTAATTAAAACTTTATTTTAGCATCGTTTAACTCCTAATTCATTTAAATTAGAAGAAGAATTGCATTAAGTCATAGAGATGAATTTTGTCTCATTGAATTATTGATACTTGAAACTATTATCATCATTATTCGAACATTGAAACTAAACAGCTGTAATCTGAGAATAAGTTTTGCAAATAATCTGGTTACATTAGGATCATTTAGCTTAAAGCTTATAAAGTTAATTTGCCAACAGAGCAAAACCTTCAAATTGCTAAGGTGTGAAGTCATCATATATACTTTTACTCATGTAAGGAGTAAATAGAATACACAAAATGATGTGAAATTATGTAGATCATATTCATAAAAATAAAATAGAAAATTGTCATAATTATACCATATTATTTTAAAGCAATGGTTCCACACATACGCGCAACATTTCCAACCAATGCGCAACCAAAAAACCGCAGTTTTTTCACTGTTTCCGGGCATCTTCTCCCTCTTCCCACCCGTAAGCTTATTGTCTCCTCATTAATACTTCCCCATTTTGATTATTGCTGTGTGTTATATGGTGGCCTTTCGAATGTACTCGAGGACAGACTCAAGCGTGTCATGAACATGTTCATGAGATTTATCTTCGGTACCTCAAAGAGGTCTCCAGTGATCCACTTATACAGCAAGTTGAAGTTGCTCCTACCTTATAAATGGAAAGAATATTTTCTCAGATCATACCTTTATCAAATCATCAACTCCCAACACCCTCCATACATTCACAGTATCCTTCAATTTAAATCCTCAGTCCACTCTCTTGAAACAAGATCCTGCCATTCTGACCTTAACATTCCAACACAAAGAACTAAATCTTTTGACCACTCCTTTTATATCCGCTCTGCAGCCCTCTGTAATACCATACTTACTCATATTAGCCATGCTTCTTCCCTTTTCTCATTCAAATCCTACCTTTTCCAACATCTTTTGGTATTCCAAATAGATGTACAAAAAATGTGACTCTCTAACTGACTTATCTTAATTTCAATGCCAGACATAATTATCTATTTTACCCAACCGCTAGTGCTGAGAAATAATAAGCTTTTTTATTTATTTTTTTTAATAATTTCTTCAACCCTAGTAGTCTTTAGGACTTTTTTTTTTTTGTGTGTTTATTATCCATATTTTTTTAACTGAAATTTATAAGGGTCTTATTTGTGTTTTTTTTTTATCTTTTTTGCACATTTGTAAATAAAAATTAATTTTATTGGTTTCTTGGTCAGACATAAATATTAATATGCACTGTACAATTTGGTTATTCTTAAGGGAAATAGTCCCAGAATAAAGTTTTTATTATTATTAAAATATAAGTGCATTAACATCAACACAGGATATTGTCAACCATGTTAAGACCCTTCAGATAATAAAATAGGCACTTTTGATATTCATTGTCTGTGTCCTCTTCCTGGTGTGGGGAGTAACTCGCTCTGCTAATTGCTAATGAGAATGACTTGACATAAAAAAAAAAAAAATATAAATATACATACATACATACACATATATATATATATATATATATATATATATATATATATATATACACACATAAATATTTTTTTAATTTGTTAATATATATATATATATATATATATATATATATATATACATATGTATGTGAGTGTGTGTATGTATAAGTATATACATATACATAAATATCATGTTGTTATTAATACAATATAGTACATATCGGATGAAAGAATTTTCAAGTGATTGATTAAGTATAACATATTAGGCAGAAAACAATTTGTGCTTAGTTATCAACAGAAATAGAAAATCACTTTAGAATAATAGGTTTAGACATAGAACTGCTAAAATTGATATATAAAAATATTTTTGACAAAAAATATGTTTATTTAAGATATTTACAAGTATAATGCAACCAAAATATACTGTAAGAATCCTCTTGGAAGACATTTCTCTCTAGAGTGGGCAGAAGTCAATAGCTGTGATTTACATACCTTAGGCTAAAAGAATGTCACATATTTTTAAAATTATAAAAATGTGTTTGGTTTCAATTGTTGACATAATTGTAGTTGTAAGTGTACCCCAGCTATCCAAATCAATTAAGCAGGGCCATTTGTAATGATTTAGGTTTTAAACAATATAGTGTCAAATTAATTCGACAGAATGGAGATAGTAAAGAAATATATTAAAGGCTTGTTCATTGGCACAAGTAAAATATTTAAATTAAGAGGAAAATTTTTCTTTTCTTTAATAATCCTTTTAGTTCACAAATTTTCTGAGAACTGAGAGGTATAAGATAGCTTTTTACTGCGAACTACGAAAAATAATATGCTATGAAAAAAAAGAAGATAAATCAGCACTGTATCCACAACAATTTTCTTCAAATCCCAAGTTTATGAAGTATTTAAATAATATCAGGTATAAACATTATTCCAAAATAATTTATAGTAAGAAAATTTAATAAATATCCATCCCAAGGTTGACATAGCAAATAGTTGAGAGCCTGAGATAATAAAAAAATTGAAAAATTCTACATCCCTAAACTTGTTTATTACATAACTAAATAAAAAAAAAATGAATAAATTGAACATTTCATAAAATGAAGTAAAAATAACACAGGGTTATTAAAATTTAATTAAATTTACCATTGTACCTACATACTTATTATGTAATCAAACAGAAAAATTAATAAACATCAAATAGAGATTATTAACTGGTAATTAGAGTTTAACTAGCAAATAGATATTTTTTATTGATAACAATTTAATACCCAACAAAGTAAAATTGGTAAATAAATAATTTTCTAAATCAAATATATTAGTTTAATTAAATGTAATTATAAGAGCAATACACCAATTTAAGTGTGATAATATTACACAAAAATAAAATATATTGTAAAAAATAAAAAATAACCAAAAATAAATTATCTCTTGGACTTAATAAATATTTACCTCTTCATCTCCCTCATCATTGCAATCCATTATATAATAGTTAGTGAATATAAAATTCTTCCCATATAATATATTATTTATAATAATTCCTAAATACTTATCAAAACATCACAGTTTAAAGTAATAATGTCACTAAACATACGATATCATGACAGACATTGAGAATATAATAGCCTTACACAGCATAACTATTAGGTAACGAAGTGGATATGTGAAAAAAAAAAAAAAAGAAAGAAAATGTACTTCAAATTTCAAGTATATTCACACAATTAAGCATGTTCTCATCAATCACTAATGATCGTTCAGCATGTAGCTCGGATACAAAGAAGAAAGTTTTCCACTTATTATCATACATTACCAGATTATTAATGTTTTTCCCATCACCAGTTGTTGAATTATTAATTAGTACATAATTAATATTAAAATTCGGCTTTATGCCAAATTATTCTTGCAATTTTTTATACGGTAAAAATATATTCGTAAGTTCAAAATTTTATAAATTGTTTTTGTCTCCTTTTTTTCAGCAATAACAAATTATTAAAAAGATATTAATCCACTGGAGAAATGAGATATTATAAAATGAGAATAGAAATGAGTATATTTTAAATAAAAAATAATTATATTCTTAAATTCGTTTAAAGTTTCTTATCAGAGTCCCGCGTTGTAAGAGACATTGACCTTACACAATACAAAATAAATGACATACATCAGATCGGATATTTTTTAATATTTTATTTTATTATTTGTAATGCTTCCCGGTTAGTTCTACGTGCAGAACCAGAAACAAATTATAATACCAATATTAATGGACAAAATAGAGGTTAAAAATAAATCTAGAATCGTATATTAAATACCATACCTCAGCACCAAGCCTAGCCTGTGCCAATGACCTTACTTTCCTGCTAACGATATTGAAGAGGCTACTGACAATCTAGAGAGCCTGCGCAGTATAGCGTTTAAGACCGGATTGAAGATCAACATCCAGAAGACGGAATTTATGACCATCATCAGGGACGCTCCCTCCACGGAAAGTACCTGCAGTGAAATATCTAGGAGAATGGATCAATGCGGATCAAAGCGTGAACCTAGCCATAGACATTAGGTGCACCAAGTTTGAAAGGGCTCATCACTCCTGTAGAAGTATTTACTCGTACAAATGCCTCTCCAAAAATCTCAAATTAAGACACTTCTACTTAGTAATAAAATAATCTGTCCTGTATGCTTCTGAGCGCCTTGTAATGGACAGGAAGGGCTCACTCAGGAAGCTGGAGATGAAGGGGAGGAAAATCCTAAAGAGGATCCTGGGAAAAGATCCAGTAAAGAAAGAGGATGACACTTTCAGGATATGGCACAATGATGAGCTGTATCAACACCAGGAGGATATCGTGACATGTGTGAGGAAGAGGCGATTGACCTTTTGTGGTCACGTGGCCCGTAAGAATTTCAAAAGACTAACCAATAGGATCTTCATAATGGCAGGTAGAGGCAAGGGCTCCAAGAACAAGTGGATAACATCGAACAAGTTGGATCTAGAACAACTAGTGATCCTATTTGATAAAACCCAAGACCGACTGCGAGGTCGCCAGGAGAGGAGGCTGGTTCATAGTAAAAAAATGAAGAAATATTGCAAGAAGAGAAAGCGAACCTTTCCGAAGAGTGGATACGAGCTCCGAGGTCCTTAGGAGGCCCAAGCGGTATTAAAAAAAAATAATAAAAAATACTATTCCTCAGCTGTCTAAGAATACATATATGTAGGTGAAACTATGGTTCACCATAATGATAGATTAAACCAACATCAAAATCATGTCAATAATTACAAAAAAGGAAGCCAGTGAAATAGTTTAACTTGTGAATGGACATTGTTAGATTTGATTTATTTGTAAAACATAATAATTAATAGCTTGTCCTTTTAGATTTCAGTTAACAAATATAATTTAATTTAACTTACTTGCACATAGATATGTAAATTATTATTATTATACACGTTACTGGCCTTCTATCAGATCACGTGAAACAATCATGACTACTTGTTCTTCCAGTACTCTTTCATTCGTTCAATGAAGATTCTCTTCCTTTCTTCAGTCCACTTTGGCCTTTGGGCTTTAGGTGCCGTTTTCTCTGACATCACTTCCAACTTGTCCACTTTGTGTCTGTAGACACCTTTGTCCATCACGTCCGCCGAATTAATCTGAGCTCTTTCCAAATCAATTTTGACTGTGTTCGTCCAGGTTGTATGACTATAATAATAATAATAATAATAATACTAAATAGTAATAATAGTATAATAGTAAAAATAATAGTAGTAGTAAAAATATAATAGTATAATAGTAAAAATACTAAATAGTAGGCCAAAAATACCTAAGGTACCATACTCAAAAAGGACGCTTTCCGCCGTTAAAGATGTCAATGAAATATTGGCTGAACATATGTCAGAGGAAATAAGTTTAGAAGATATATGTCACTGGATATATGTGGGAGGTAGGACAGTAGCACTCGAGCTTGAACTGATAAAAGATGAGAAACGATGTGATAGAAGTAATGAGAGCAAAGATCCTCCATGGAAAAGAAGAATCAAGAACAAGATTGAAAATCTGAGAAAGAAAATTGGAATCATTACCAATTATCTTCGAAATCCAAAAAATGCTTCATTAAAATTTAAGAAGAAAATTGACGAAATCATAGTTTTAAATATCGGAGGGGTAGCAAGCTGTGAGTTAAGCAAACTTTGAGTGTTTACATGGATACTCTTAAGCAAAAATTAGCAATAGTGTATGCAAATAGGATCAGGAGGTATACTGAAGCCCATTCTAGAAGAAGGAAAAATCGTATATTCAACACATCGGAGAGAAACTTCTATAAGCAGTTAAAACCGAAAACAAATGCTAATCAGACAGCCCTCCCAGACCCTAAGGAAGTATCTAAATACTGGAAAGATGTATGGGACCATAAACAAGGTTACAAAAGGAATGCTCAATGGTTAGAAAAAATCTGCAGTAATCTTGCTGACATTGAGCCCATGGAAGCAATCAGCATTAGCACAGAGGACATTACTATGTCACTTAAACAAATGAAAAATTGGAAAGCTTCTGGACCAGATAAAATACAAAATTATTGGTTGAAGTATTTTAGTAGTGTTCACAGCTATCTTGCTTCATGGTATCAGAAATGACTATGTCAAGAGATAGAGATACCTCCTAACTTCTGTACTGGGGAGACGTATTTAATAAAAAAAGAAAAATTGGAACCGCAAGATTTAAGGCCCATAACTTGTCTCAACAGTTTATATAAAACTGCTGACAACAGTTATTAAAAATAAGCTGACTACATTCAGGGAAAGGGCATCATGGCGGTAGAACAGCTAGGGAATAAGGCAGGTTCGAGAGGATGTAAAGAACTTCTGATTATAGATTCTTTCATTGCTGCACAAGTAGCAAAAAAATCTCGTAACCTTACTGTAGCATGGATAGACTACCGTAAAGCGTTTGATTCTATTCCTCATGATTGGCTTTTAGAAGTATTGAGGATTTATTTATTTATTCCTAGTAAAACCTGGATAGCCAAAATTTAGGACTCCTACTGTATCATAAAGTGACGTTAAATAAATAAACAAACAAACTCGGAGAGATTTGAGGTTCGATCGGGTTTAAAACGGAGTGATTCTCTTTTATCTGTTTTATTAAATTTAGCATTAGAATTTTCCATAGGAATGGTGACACGTACCGATAAATGTCAATCAGAATGGTAAAAACCGGAATTTTACCACTCTGATTGATTTTTACAAGAATCTGAAGTTTTTATTGAAATCATCTCTAAGAAACGCAACGAACATATTTTACTACCCAATAAGACTATTATTCTTTCGATGCTTCTATACGGAAGTGAAACGTGTCTGTGTGTGAAACGCTTACTTAGAAAGATGAACAAAGCCTTAAAATCTTCGAGAATAAGTTATTACATAAAATAATTGGTTCAAAGAGACATAAGACCACTGAGGAATTCAGAAGGTTACACAACACGGAATTACGGGGCTTGCACACAATCATTATAATTGAGTTGATACCACCCTGGCGACTCAAATGGGCGTGTTAAGTTGTTAGGGTCAGTGAAGAACGAATTAAAAAAAAAGTTGGTATACAATGAAGCGACTGGTAGGAGGCCGAGGCGTCGATGGGAGGATTGTGTGAACTCTGATCTCGGGCGCTTGGACGGTATCATTGGGTGAATCTGTGCGGGATCGAGCCTTGGGGTTCGCTAAGCCTATTATTATATATGATAGCTTCTGACACGATGCCTTATATATTATAATTTCTTCTCCAAGACGGATAAATTGAAAAATAAGCAGGGATCTATATTATTTAT
Source organism: Piezodorus guildinii (assembly GCA_023052935.1). Lineage (NCBI taxonomy): Eukaryota > Metazoa > Arthropoda > Insecta > Hemiptera > Pentatomidae > Piezodorus > Piezodorus guildinii. The sequence goes on from CM041295.1 coordinate 58,577,328, forward strand.
TGCGATATCTATACAAAATTTGTAATTTATATATAGAACAAAGTTGGTGGAAATAATGTATTTTTTTTTTTTTTTGTAAGATGCGTGTTTAGACAGATGGATCGAAGTCCCCTCGAAATATTTAAAAACAAAAATAAATAAAAAGACGATATAATTTTTATGTAGATAATGGGATGAAATAAAAAAAAAAAAATTAGTAAGCTATTCCAAGATCAACAACACAACAGGAAGCATTAACTTATGAATTTTGAAATGGACTAAAGCGATACACCCTATGCTTTGAGTACAGCTAAGCATCCCATTCTCACTGTTTTGAAATGACCAATCACCACCTCTAAGAAAACCCAAAATTGTTTAATCATGAAGTGGAGGGGAGCGGGTTTACGATTTTGTGTGAATTAGATCAGTTTATACTGTACCACAAATAATATTAAAATAAACAAGGCTCTATATCCTAGTTATAGAATACTTTAACACTATATTTTTATCGCTTTCTATGATATTAACTTTAATACTATATTATTAACTATTAATTAAATTAGTAATTGGGAAGAAATAAATAAAAAAATTAATGAATAACTAACAACTAGATATTAAATTTAATATATTAAAAAAAATCAATAAATAAAATAATTGATATAAATATATATATCATCATCATAATCATTCCCCCTTCCACCGCTGTTCGGTGTGAGGGTCCTGCTTATAGTGTCTGGTCCAGTTGTCTCTCTCCTGCACCAACTCTGCTCTCCTGTCCCAATTTATTCCGCGTTTCCTGCATGCCTCCTTTACACTATCCTCCCAGGAGATGCGAGGCCTTCCTCTGGGTCTTTTTTCTTCCGTGCGGGTCTCGTAGGTCTTCCTGGCACTTCTGTCTGGATCCATCCTAAGAAGATGTCCAAACCACATGTTTTTGCTCCTCCAGTATGGTTTCCGCCGGTTTGACATCAAAATTACCCTTATGGTGGCGTTCCTTATACTATCTCTTCTTGTCTTCCTCTCTATTTTTCGTAGTTATCTCATTTCCATCGCTTGTATCTGACTCCTATGTTTTGTGGTGAGGGTCCACGATTCTGAGGAGTACGATAGGAATGTCGATTTATAGACAGCTAGCTTGGTCCGATTTGTCATCTCTCTTCTCCCTAGGAAACCTCGTCTGACCACACAGAACATCTTTCCTCCTGCTCCAATTCTTTGGGCCACTTCCTCGTCTATGTAGCCACACTCATTGAGATGAGCTCCCAGATATTTAAAACTGTCAACCTGCTCTAATCTCTCTCCTCCAACCCTTAGTACTCTCATTATCCTTCGGGGTTTCTTTCCAATACGCATGCATTTCGTCTTCCCCGGATTGATCTTCATATTTATTGCGGATAATTCCTCTTGGAGGTCTCGACCGTTGGCAGCCAGTAAGACGATGTCGTCAGTCTAACAGGGAATATTTGGTAGGGTGCAAGTTCCTGTGCCCCAGCTGAAATTTCCTCATAATAGGCTTGGTTCTCCTTAGTGCCAAGTTCAGAACCATGATGGAGAGCAAAGGACTCAGGCTACAGCCCTGTCGGATACCCAGTGTAGTCTCAAATTCTTTTTAAATGTGATTTCTGGTCCTAACCACATTCCTCATCTTTTTATAAAGACTCATCACTGCCAAAGTTGTTCCACGGTCTACACCTCGCTCTGACACAGCCCACTCTATATCTTCTTTTTTCACTCTATCAAAAGCTTTCTGGAGGTCCACGAAGCAGACTTTATATATATATATATATAAGGGGAGCCCGTTGCTGCTAAAGATTGTGAGTTCGAATCCTAGTCCCGGGGAGACTTTTTCAAAAATTTAAATTAATGGCGATTCACTCATAGCCTCTCCCACGGGTAATCCAATTCGTTCAACTTGTATATTTAGCAGTTTTTTTATCAATGCTCATTAGATGATATGATTATTTTTTTGTAATCTACGAAATTAAAGATACTTTAGAGGAAGAATATTAAAAAAAACCGTCATTTAAGCTATTTCAGACTATATGAATCAGAATGGAACGTATATAATACTTAAGCCGATTGCAACGAAATCGCTAGTTTTAATTAAATTTCGCTCGCCGTTTTAGGCTATTTCAACACTTGCTAGACAAACGGTCAAATCTTCTCTGAACTACAAAAGGCTCATCTACGTGACTATTATAAGACCAATCTGGATTTACGGAGTAGAGCTTTGGGGCTCTACTAAACCATCAAATTCTTCCCGCATCTAATCCTTACAATCCAAAATCCTTCGTGGAATCCACAACGCTCCTTTCTTTGTCACGAATAAACTTATCCATAAAGACCTCAATGTTCCTTATGTTATTGATTTGGCCCGGACCAGGTATCAATCCTTTCATGACAAACTCCATTCTCACTCTAACCCACTTGAACAATTTTTTCCTGATTTTCGGGTACCCACTGGATAATTTCTTGCATTATTCCAACGGGGTTACAATCTGTAGAATATTATACCAGTGCCATATACAATGGAGCATCCCATTCCATTAGCCCTCGTATGTCGTCTTAAAATGTTCTCAACATATCGTCCGATTAGCCATAGTAGCATTAAGTGACGTTAAATAAACAACAACGTTCTCAACATTAATCCTGCTTATTAACCTTTTACCTGTGGATGAAACCTTCAGCCTATAAATGTAAAACAAAACCGTTGTTTTATAGGTTTTAGGTGGTTGTTATTTGAAGAGAATACATCTAAAGATGTGAAAAATGTCAGGGTTTAAATGATTCAAAGAAACAAATAATTGAAACTCCTATTCGTTCCATCATATAGTGAATAAAGGTTTTCTCATATTTTAACGTATTGGTAAGGTTAGAATTACGGTTGATGAGGTAAGTAATTTGAAAACAACAACCTATTTTGAAACACTTTAACTTTTATTAAAACAGTCTCTTTTTAATGAATATTACCTAACTAATCTATAGACACAATTAATCAATATTAACCATGAAATATCTTGTTTCTAATATCAAATCATATTGAAAATATAATACCAAAAACTACACTTTAATGTCTTTGTTTGCAGATCGGCGAAGTTAATGTCATTAATGAAACAATACAATCGTAAAGTTGAAACAAATTATGAAAATTGTTGAAAGTGTAAGCGATTTAAGATATAAGCGGGGCTTATACAACAGAGATACATCTGAAATAGCTATGACTTACTTTAAATAACGAAATATTATTTCTTATCAGATGTCAATTTTATTCACTATAGGTTACAATAACATACCAGCACCAAGTAGCCACATCGAAATTATTAAAATATTCTAATTTTATCTTGTAAACATAACCGTTGTATATCATCTTCATCAATGTTATTTTGCAACTTGAATGCTTATTTTCCCGAATCTGGGTGAAGCCTTCTTCAGAATAACCCGTGTTTTTTTAATGTACAGAAATAATTCTTCCTATGCTCTTGAAACAAAAATTTTTTAGTCACCTTGATTTATCAAAAAAAAAAAAAAAAATTTAACATGTGTCTGGGACTTTACACACGAAATATGGGTACGATGCTCAATGTGCTTAAATATATTTCTCATAAATTATTATACATAATCTTTGCTAATACTAGTCAGTTTTGCTTTGCTTCTATGCAGTTAGAAATTCGATTGTCATTCAAATGAGTACTTATAGGTTTGCATAAGGCGTATAGTTTTTGAGTTATTCGAAAACCAATTTTATTTTATGTTTTAGAAAAAAAAAAAATTAACCACTAAGAGGGCGAATTTTCCCAAACCCAGCCTTATTGCACATCTAGACCATAGAACGAACCTCCAGGAAAAATTTCAACTTCACAACCATAGTAATTTTTGAGATAGTGCGATGACCGGAAAATCGAGTGAAATGGGACTTTCTTTTATAAATATAGATAGATAGATAGAAAATAATTTTTATTCCGGGACTGGGTCCCTTTAGAATAACAGGTTTGTACAGTTTAAATATACAATATGTCTGGCCAACAGACAAGATGAACATGATTAACTACTATTTACAATAATTGATGAATTTGTATACAACACAAAATAAATTAAATAAAACAATCTTCAGAAGCTAATTATGTTGGGGAAAAAAATGAGAAATATATGAGTTGATAACAGAATTAAAATAAAAAAGAAAGAAAAATAAATTAAATAAAACAAAAATGATTAGTAACATTGTTCTAGTACTTAATATTCTAAAAATAACATTAGCTCTGAAATAATAAAGGATCTATATCTTACCAAGAATTATTGAAAGATAAAACAATTTAAAAAAAAAAGTATAATATACCTTTAAAAGCTAACGATTTTGGAAAAAAAAAAAAAATTATCTATTCAATTTATTTATTATTAACATATGAAACTGTAAAAAGTAACTGAGAGTGACAGAAAGTGCATAAATGCTTGTCAGGATAACAGTTTCTATCGTTTTATCATTTAATATAAAATAAATGTTTCCATCATATACATAATGTAATTCATTAATTTTTAATTTTCACTTTAATTTCATCAAAAAATTCTTTAAATGAATAGGAGAAGTATGTGAATGTCATGTGTTAAACGCACCTGCTTGGTTGAGCATCCGTTATATTAATGAGAAATTATGTTCATACTGATATTATCACATTAATCATAATCACTAAAGCTATAAAATAATGACTGTTATAACATATTTCTCTGAATCCTACATAATACTGGACTTTAATGCAAGAGTTGTATTAGTTCCATCTTTCGACGATGGGTAGCGCTGAAGTCCAAACGGCTTGCAAATGGGATCAAGTTTCATTGTTTCAACATTAAATTAATTATTATTTTTATTCCAGCCAAATATTATGAATCATAAAAATGACAGATTAATTTATTACTAAAAATAGTACTATTTAATTTAATTTTAATTGTATTAAAAATGTTGTGTTAAAATATCACATGAGTATTATTTTTACTTTCACCTATCTACTTATGAAAAAATATCGAGTAATGGGTAGTGTTACGGTCATGAAAAATTTCGAATTTATTTTTACAACGAAATCGCCTAAGTGGTAAGTGAAGCTCAAAAACGATAAATCGTAGGAAACTACCTACTTAAGATATGTACAATGAGTGTCAAATGTATTCGAAATTAACCATCATCCTGTAATTTACCTGCTTTTAACTAATTTTTTCTGTGTTTAAAGAGTCGTTACCGACTTTATAATGTTAGAAGGAAGAAATGCAATAGCTAAAACCAAAAATCATTTTATTTTTAATGTTTTGAACGTTTATTTACAAAAAGATTAAAAATAGAAGCGTCACAAGTATTCGGAATTGCGTGATTTCCTAGTTATATTAATGCATAATCATATATAAACATCTGGTAGGTAAACTTTTTTGTATGATTATATATTTTAGCCGGTTAGAAATGGATCTAACTAATTAATCAATTGTTCGTTGTGAAATAGTGTCCCACTCAAGCACTTGTTCCTCGAGGAAATTTTCATTTTGAATATAGTATTTCCTGTTTTTACTCTTTAGAGGGTTTCAAAAATATTTAATTATTTTTTTATTTTAAATAATGCAACAGGGATTTAAAGAACTTTTAGATTTTTTTTTTTTTTTAGAATTTCATAGTAGCGTTAATGTTGATAATTAAATTTATTCTTAATTTTTCCTTTAATTTTGTTTTTGACTTTTCATACTGGAAAATTACAGAAATTTATCAATGATCCTGTCCAGGAATCCAAGCCTATCAGCCTCTTTCAAAGAAAAAAAAAGCCCTGACAATCACTAAACGCTCAAGATGTTTTATTATGACATACTAAATTCTTTATTTGGTTTCCTCCAAACCATAATTTCTCCGTATTTCAGTAAGGGACTCATCAGTAAACATTAAAATTTATCAACCTTATTTTTTGTCGAAAAAATGTTGCAAACGTTCAGTCTATTCTCTTAATGCCTTGCCTCCTGAAAGACTTTTTCCGTTTTTGAACCGTGTTTTTCCTCTCGTAATATTTTTTTATACCAAGGAAAACAGCTGAAACACTTATTGTGCATCCAAAAGTTCTGAAAAATTCAGAAAAGCTTTACTCATTTGAGGAATTGTTTCCTTATTTGATTAATAATCAGTCCTTTATTTTTGACATTTAATATTTTGTTGACGTCACTTTTCCCTTTTATATTTTATTGTTATATCCTCCTCACTACACTCAGTCATCCAAAAATCCTCATAATTTGTTTTTTAACATTTCAATCATTTCTTTTAAAAAAAAAACAATTTCTTTCCAAAGTTAGGTATCAGTTACATGAGGAAGAAGAATTCTTCAGAACATAAAATTATGTTGAAGATTAGTGATAATATGAACATTCAAAACCATTAAACAACATGATATTACGATTTCCGAATGCTTTTGGCACTGCATTATCTTGTAAATTATTAATTGAACATTGTTAAAAAGAATGTACTATTCGGTTATCTGCTTAGTGATTTTGCTTTATGGGAGTTTCTTTTAAAGATTTATTAGTTCAAAAGAATTATAAAAATTAATAATAGTGAAAAATTAAATAAACAGAAATACGAACCGTATACTTTTGACACTCACTGATATATATTTGAGATGTTGCAACAACTATTCCACTAAAATCAGGTTACCAGAAGTGCTATTTAATAACACCAATTTTACACGGTTTTGTAATTTTCGCAAAATGGCTACGGTTTTGATTAAACTCGCTTTGCGAAGTGAAATCAAATGGACTTTAATATTATAGAGGTCTTATTATCATTAAATTATGAATATTCGTAATTATAAATTATTATTATTAATATTTCTCCAATATAATTACAAATATTTTTCCATGTAACGTACATTTATTTATTTTTTACTTAATTTAAACTTAAAATTTACCATCTGTTCTTGTTAGGGGTGATAAAAAATGTGTAAATATGAAATACTTTGATAATTAATTAAAGAATAATAATATGTTATTCTTGAAATAAAGATGAAGAAGAAGAAGAAAAATAAATTTTATTCTGGGACTTCTGTCCCCTAAGAATAACAAAAAAAGTACAAGAGTGAGTATTATGTCTGGCTTAAAAATAAAAACATTACAAAAACAAATTTAAGGTTATACTTATATTATATATAAACATAGTAAATACTGTTGCTTGAACGACATATGACTACTACTTGCATTATTTATAGTGTAGTAAATACAACGACAATAGAACATTCATGTATGACTTTATAATACTGAAAACATGTGCATACAGAGATACTATGATTGAACCTCACACTAATATCGTAAAATCGTAGAAAAAAAAAAGTTTTTGTTAACTTGAAATATGACTATTATTCTCAATTTTTTATACAATTATTCGGAAGACTGATTACTGAGGAGATGATGGAATAATTTGTTTTTAAACGAGGTTAAGGAAGAAGCTTTGCGTATAGAGGTAGGTATGGAATTCCAAAGAGAGGTGGCACGCAAACTAAAAGATTTTTTGAAGAATGATGTTCGATGAGAGGGCAAATAGAGGTTAGTGGGTTGGGATCTTGTGTTAAACGAATGTACTGATGAGCAAGGGATGAGTAGGTCAAGAATGTAGGATGGACTTTGGGTTTTAAAAGTGCGGAATAGGAATACTCCCAGGAAATACTGTCGGCGAGAAACTGGATTGAGCCTCTTCAACTCGGCATACTTGTCGGCGACGCTGGTGCGTTTGGGGACTCCGAAGATGAATCTAATAAAACATTTCATTAGCCTTTCCAATCTCATCTCAAGTCCACCAGACAATCCACCAAAAACTAGGCAGCCATAGTCAAAGTGGGGGAAGACGAGAGAAGAAACAAGGAGCCGACGAACTTTAAACGGTAGTGCATCACGCAATCTTGAGAAGAGTTTAAGAGAAGCGATTGAATTGCGAATTATATTGGAAACATGGTTAGTCCATGAAAGGTTTTGGTCGAAGACGACACCAAGATTTCTAACGGTATTATGGAAATGGATAGGTAGTCCGTTAAGGTACAGTAAGGGATAATAAGGGAGGGTATTAACGATAAAGATAGTAAATATAGATGAATAATATACCGTTGGACAATTAAAAAGTTAAGAAAAAAATATCTACTAACATACAAAGCGGTAGAAAGTAATAGAAAGTGACAAAAAGCGAATAAACTTAAAAGGTCCCATTATGTGAAAATATCTATTTAATCTAAAATAAATATTTTCATCGGTTCCCAAAATAATTCTTTTTTATTGAATTTTAAGTTAAATTAAAATTTTTAAAATGGACTTTAGAAGGGATTTAAGTGAATGCTGTGTGTTGAGCGCAGCTGTATTTTTACTACTTGATCACGAGAAATAAAATTTAAAATTTATTTTCATTTATATCTTAATTTTCTTTAATAATAATAATGCTCTAACATTAGTATGTGAATTTGCTTTTAATAGCAAATATGTTTTACAAATCCATAGCTTGTAGTAATCATTCAGTTTACACCAGGGTTTTATACAAAAGTTAAATATTAACCTTTCAAATTGATTTTGTCTTGTTTTTTATTTACAAATAATAAAGTTTAGTTGCGAATTGTCTTATTTATTTAAGTCTATGAGACGCGCATAATACCTAAATCCGTTCATGGAATTTTGATGAAATCTTTGGAGATTTTGGGGGTTAATGCATGAAACAACTTATCATTAAGCATATTCCTATATCTAGCTTCAATATAAAAACTTTTTAAGAAAAAAACATGTGCGTATGCGAAACCAATTATTTTCAAGGAAATCACTTATTTTCTATTTAAATATGTAAATAAATAAATCTAAAAATTGTCTTTTCAGTCCGCCGGTGTGCCTCAAGGTAGTATTCTGGGCCCAATCCTTTATACCATATATACAGATGATATTCCAATCCATCCTGGTACTGTCCTCATAACTAATTCAGATAATAATAATAATGACCCTCCCGACACAATTTTTTTTTCCATTGAAGAATGGTGTCAAAAGTGGAGAATTAAAATCAACCCTACTAAATCCCATCAAATTACTTTTACTCTTCGTCAAAAACCTATGTCCGCCTGTCCCACTATACCCTTTAGCAATATTCCATCCACATCAGTTGTACAGATCCGGTACCTTGAACTCCATCCAGACAAACGTCTTATTTAGAATCCTCACACTAGACTGAAACGACAATAAATAGTTCGTAGATACTGTTTACTACAACACTAACTTGACAAACGATCAAAACTTTCCACATACCACCAACAATTTATTTATATTACCAACATTAGGTAGGCCTATTTGCATATATGGGATAGAGTTATGGGAATTTACCAAACCATCCAATTCTTCCCGCATTCAATCTTTGCAATCCGAAATCCTCCGAAATATTCCTAAATGCCCCTTACTTTGTCACCAATGAATTAATCCATAAAGAACTAAATATCCCATTAGTCGCAGATCTAGCCCGAACTAGATATACCTCATTTAATTCCAAATTACCCGTCCACTCCAACCCACTGGTCCGCAACCTCTCATTACCATCTATTCCTGATAATCCCCGGAGGCGGATGAAAAGACGATGGCCTCGCTACCTACTACATTAAACACTGAAGTGCTACCACTTGGTTGTTTCTTCACATGCCTGTATCAAGCCCATTTGATCAATTAACACATTTACTTAATGCATTTTATTGTATAATACCATACAATCCATGCATGAGCCACTTTATACCATGAATTTTTACAATTTACAATTACAATTTTTACAATTTTCTCAAAAACGGCTCTAACGATTTTGATTAAACTCGTCATATCGATGTAAAATTGGGTGAGCTTTAATATCATGTAGGTTTCATTCTGATTGAAATAGTCTGACAGGGCTTAAATGCCGATATTTCAAAATTTTATCCCCTAAAGTTCCTTATGGGGAGCCCGTGGCTGAGTGGCTAGCGCGCTAGTCTCTCATGCTATAGGTTCTGAGTTCGAATCCCAGTCCCGGCGGGGCTTTTATAAGGATGTACAAAAATGGGGATTCACTCACAACCTCTCCGCCGGGTATGTGAGACCCGTAAGCCAAAGGGTGGCCACTCACAAAATTAGTCGTAGGGAGTGATGACCCTACACTAAAAACAGCATCGTGAAACGTGAGTTTAAACTCGCAGGAGTTAACACCGCGAGGCCCAGGGCCTACACGGCCTGTTGCGCCACTGAAAAAAAAAGAAAAGAAAAAAAGTTCCTTTAATTTTGTAATTTTTATAAAATTGACCTTATCATTTGATTAGCATTTCTAAAAAACAGGTAAATGTATATGTTGAACGAATTCGATATCCAACTAAAGGGGATATCAATTTTTTTGTTTTTTGAACTTAGGAGCAGTAATATACATGTATAATATACCGTTGGAATGCTAGAGATTTTAGAAAACAAATATAATCTTATACATATTATTGTAAAAGTTAACGGAGAGTGATGAAAAGCCTATAAAACAAACTGATTGTCGTAGATAATAATATAATAGATTATTTAATAAAACACACGTTTCTTTTAAAATCCAATGTAAATAATTCTTCAACCATTTATTTTCGTTTCTAAATTTGTTTAAAAATTCTCACATTGATATAAATAACGAAGGTGAGTGAAAGTCGTGTGTTACGCGCACCAGATTTTTCTAAAATCTTTAGCTTTCCAGCAATATATTATCTATCTATATACCTTTTCTTCTTTGCTGAAAAAATTAAATAAAATAAGTGGAAATTTTTTTTTACTGTTTTCTTTACCAGTTTATTATCTATGTATTCCATGTTATATATTCACCCATTTTGTCTCATACATCATATCCAGCTGAAGTGGTTAATCATTTCAAATAAATTAAATTAAAGGTATTTCAGAGGTAGAAAAACTGGCATTTAAGCCCTGGCATACTATTTAAATCTGAATATAAGTTATATGGAATTAAAGTCCGTTTAATTTTACATCAATATAGTGAGTTTAATAAAAATTGGTGGAGCCGTCTTTGAGAAAATTGTAAAAAGGTGCAAGATGCAAGGGTATAAAGTGGCTCTTCTGATTAGTTGGTTTTTATTTTTAAAATGTTGTAAAATTGCAGGCATATAATTATCTTAAATATGAAACATCAGTTTCTTACGATTTTTAGTATTTGTGCTAGACTATGCACAAACATCTACTTACGGGACTTAGTCATATGGACTCCGCGGACCCTGAAATTGTATCTAGAGTAAAAAATCGAATTTGAAAATTTTATCCTCGCAATACTTTCAAGTTAAAGCAATAAAATTAATGATATAGTAATATTCTTTAAATGTAATTAATCTGATTATAAGCTTCGTTTGTTTGCCTCTGTAGCATTTCGCTCTTTAGAAACAATTCAGACTTCACTAAGATGTCAACGACATTCGTATAATTTATTTTTATGAGTTTACATTCAGCCGGAGCGGAGGCCAGACGACCAGAAACAGCAATCAACCCTGGAGTGATAGATAGGTAGATAGATAACTGTTTTTTATTTCTTTAAGCATACAACAACAAAAGCAAATATTACAAATATAAAAAACATTTGTAGAACTATGGTCTTTTAGACCGTCAGCCCGGAGCCGATCTGAAAAGTTTTACAAAATTATACAATAGTCAAACAGGTTACTTACTTACTCTATTCACCTTCTAACTGTATTAACTTATAAATAAAACAACAGAAAAAAAAAATAACAATAATCAATCAGATCAATATTATTACACATTAGAGTTTTTTTTTCAATTATAATTAAATTCCTTAATAAGCCTATATCTATAAGGCCATGCAATTTTACAAAAATTGTATACAGACACCCCATTGACAGTTATCACCATTGAGACATTTTATCACATCATCAACTTTTAGAGAACTCTTTCCGAAACAATTTTTTCTAATTTCAGACAGAATCGGACATGCAGTCAGGAAATGAAAAGTATTTTCTGATTCTTTTTTATTGCACAAAGAACACATCACACTACTATTTGAATAAAATCTGTTGTAGTCGAGATAAAGAAGTTCACATCTAACTTTGAAAATCCATTTAACCCCATTAAAGTTTATTTTATTATCAACAAGGTAATGTGATCCATAATCATAATTTAAGTTTTTATATAGATACATTTTTTCCGAAACTGAAGCCTTTTGTACATATTTTAATCTGTAAATTTCTGTTAACGATACTCTAAATTCCTGTAGGATTAAATCCCATTTATTTTGATTGTCAAGTTTCATGTCTATGTCAATATTATGTTTTTCAGCTATTTCTCCAACCCTGGAGTGAGGGCAGTCATTAATGAATGCACTTTTCAAAGTTGGTTCAAAATATTTCGGAAGGGAGACTCTGTTGAAGACAGAAAAGGACGTAGAAGGACTTCTTCTGTTGTTGACGATGTTCTTATAGTAATAAAATTAATGCAAAGCAACTGAAATTGGCAAAACAAGAAGCCATGTCCGCTCAACTGCAAGAGGCCCGTTTTGTTGCATGACAACGCTCAGCCACATGCCACACGATTGACATCTAAACAAAAGCTTAGATATGAAACTTTGCCGCGTCCGCCCTACTCTCTGGATTTCTGGCCTACGGTTTTTTTAATTTTATTTTATTAGAAAACGCTTTGTTTTTTGGAGCTTATCAATTCTAGAGATGGGGAATTCTATTTCGAGTGGCTGGAAAAGTGACCAACTCGTTTTCAGAAATATATTGATACTAGTGGAGACAATTTATTATTCCGGATATTCCAGGCACAGAGAGTCGAACTCCATCATCGGTAGAGCCGTCTTTCAGAAAATTTAAAAAAGGTGCAAAATGCAAAGTATAAAGTGGCTCTTCTGATTAGTTGATTTTAATATAAAAAATTGCTGAAAAAATGGCAGGCATATAATTGTCTTAAATATGAAATATCAGTTTCGTACAATTTTTAGTTTTCGTAAAAAGAAAAGCTAAATTGCAATTTATTGTACTTATAAACCTTCAGGAAACAATGCCCTAAATTATGGTGAAAATCGTATCAAAATCCTTCTTGTAGCTTATAAGGAATCAGCGGAAACCAAAATCGCGTTATAATTATATATAATATAATTTAATTATATTAATTATATATAATATAATTTAATTATATATATATATATATATATATATATATATATATATATATATATATATATATATAGATAGATAGATAGATAGACAGATAGATAACCATATCACCTTTTTAGCATTGATAAAAAAAAACGGATATATGTTTAAGTTGAATGAATTCGATATCCAACTAAAGGAGAAAAGAGCAAAAATATTTTTTTATGCGTTTTGTTTTTATTTTGAACATAAAAGCAGTAATAAAGATATATGATATACCGTCGGAAAGCTTATGATTTTATAATAATAATAATAATAATAGGCTTAGCGAACCCGAAGGTTCGATGCCGATACCACCAAATTCCGCCTACACAGACTCGTCCAATGTTCACCGTTCAAGCCCAAGCCCCCGAGATCACCCTTAACGCAATCCTATGATTTTAGAAAAAAAAATATCTTATACACAAAATTGTGAGAGTTAACGGCAAGGGATGAACAGCTGATAAAACTAACTAATTTTCGTAGATCTTTAGGTATATAATAGATTATTTAATAACACACATGTCTCAATTATAACTCAATGTTATTAATTCTATAACAATTTATTTTCATGTAAATGTAAATAAAATTCTTAAATTGATTTTAACAACAGAGGTAAGTGAATATCGTGTTTTTAAAATATTATTTTCCTTATCGATTTCCGAAACCCCTATGGGAATGTCGAGGGTGCTTCCGAGATGTTGGAAAATTATTTTAATTTATTAAAATACACTTACTCGACAAACGATCAAAACACCCTATTTACTACAAAAAACTTATTTACAAAACCATTATCAGACCTATTTGCACCGATGGCATTGAGCTATGGGATCTATCAAACTATCAAACTCCTCCTGCGGATTGGATGCGTCCAATCCTTGCAATCCAAAATCCTACAAAAAATCCTCAATGCTCCTTACTTTGTTACTAATAAACCCACCATTGAGACCTAAATATCCCACTGGTTGCAGACCTAGCTCGCTAAAGATACACCTCCTTCAATTACAAACTACCTGCCCACTCAAACCCGCTTATCCGTAACCTCTCAACTACATCTATTCTCCGAGGCGCCTGAAAAGACGGCGGCCTCGAGACCTGCTTATAAAATAAACTTTGATGTGCTACCACTGGGTAGCTTCTTCACATGTCTATTCATGCCTATTATTGTTATTCAGCCATTTTACTTATTGTATTTGTATATGCAGTTGTAAAAACCAATAAAATATTTTTAAAATTACCAAAATGAAACTTATAAACCTTAGCTAATATCAAGGATCACTCAGGCGTTTTAGATACACATTATCTTGCGAGTTATTAACTGTTAGTAAATAGGTTCCTATATTGTATTTCTAAATTAGAGTAATCCACTCATTACATTCCGCGGGTTGTAGTCGGATCTTAAGAGTCTGGGTCTGTCACATCCTACCTTGGATTTTCTTTGACAATCTATCTCAATCCCGGTCACTAAATCGTCAGTCCATTATTTCATCAGCTATTGTTAAGTTAAAGGTTATTGTTAGTCGGAACCGCCTTAAAATTAATACAATGATTTGCAAAAGGCACTATATCCATTTCAGGAAAAATCCAGTAATGTTTTATTGAACCAATTCACTTCATCATTTTTGCGTTGAAATGTAGAATTGATTTTTACTTTCTCTTACCTACATATGAAATATATAGTGAGGGTAAGAATTGCGATCTTAAAAATTTTTTAATTCTAGTTTTCAACGGAAATGCCCGTTTTAGGGATCCCTGAGTGTAAATAACCATGTCGCGCGAAAAGATCTGTTTGTATGGGCACAATTATGAACGAGATGTTATAGCAAGTTTTTTATCATAATCTTCGAACCAGAAGTGCGAACTCCCGGGCGAAAAAAGTCCTATGAAACTGAAATTTGATATTTAAGACAACTGTACGCCCTAGCAACTTTTTCATCAAAATCAGCTGACCGGAAGATCTACTTTGTAACATGCATTTTGCACTTTTCTTAAAAAACAGCAACAACGATTTTGATTAAACTAGATATATCGATGTAAAATTTAATGGTATTTAATATAATATAGATTTTGTTCAGATTGAAATAGTCTTAGACTGGGCTTAAATGCCGATATTTATATTTCCTTCCTCTGAAATACCTTTAATTTTGAAGATTCGAAGAAATTAGCCACAGCATCTTCTTAGCACTAATAAAATACTGGTAAATATATGTTCGGTATTCAACTAATGAAGGAAAGAGCATAAATATTTTATTAAATGAAATTTTTGTGTTTTTCAACGTAAGATCAGCAATATATATGTATAATATACCGTTAGAAAGCTAAAGATTTTAGAGAAAAATATTAACTTATACAGAAAATTTTATTTTAGAAAAGCTAATAGAGAGAGACGAAAAGCCGGTAAAACTAATATTGTACATAATAATATAGATTATTTATTAAAATAAAGGTTTCTATCGAAACCCAATGTAATTAATTTTTGAACCTTTTTTCATCTGTGCATCATTCAACTGCATTTAAGAATTCTTAAATTATTTTGACAGCGAAGTTAAGTGAAAGTCGTATGTTGCGCGCACCGGATTTTTTACGTATATAGAGGAGTTGTTTTAGTATGCTTTGGAATGAAATAAAATATTAACTTAGTTCCCTTTTGGAAAGATCTGCAATATTGAAACGCGCTTTTCAAAAACCCGTGTGTTGTTTAGATCTCATCCTATTTCATCTTAAGAACACACAGCTTTTTATAGAGCGCTTTTATATATATATGTATACACGATATGTTGCCATTTTACAGATTGGATGAAGGGTTCCGCGAAAAATTTTGTTTGAGAACCGTTTGAGTACAGTTGCCATATGTTTGAAAAAATAAAGTTGAAACTTGATATGAACTGTTCATTATCCGAGAGAGAGATACACTTGATAAGCGATGCTGCCCAACTTAATTGGGTTGCTTTAACACACTTATTTTTCTTTATTAGACAATTTTTATTATAAGACATTTTAACAAACAAAAAAAAGATTAATATTTTTTTTTTAACATTTTTTTTCTTTGTAATATTTGTTTTCTTTTTAACATTTTTTTCTTATATATATATATATATATATATATATATATATATATATATATATATATTAAATTATAATCATAATTTAGTTGTAGATAGTGTTGCCATTTATCATAGTGACAAAGTGTGATCACATGTGTTTTTAAACATTGGGTAGGTTACATGTGATCTCTGACGGTTAGCATCTAGATAGAGTAGAAAGGGACTTTTTATTCAATTCTACTATTTTAGGTAAGTTGTTTATATGTTCATTCTGTTTGTATGTATCTACTTTTGTAAATTGTTATTAATAATAAACTACTATTTTAGAATCGTCTAAAGTCTACTTTCTTTAAGAATTACAAATTGAATAAAAGTCTACTCAACTTACTTACTCAACAAAGTAAGAAACTTCATGTCCATATTGTCAAGAGAGGAGAAGCAAAGTATGAGTTAAATGCTCTGTCTGTGGACAAGGTTGTATGGTACAGTTTACCAGAGCAGTTAAAGGATTTGGACTTGCACAAAGAACTATTAGCAAGTAAAACAATTGTGAGTATGAAAAATTCTATCACTAAATTAGGAGGTTATAGAAAAGTTGCTATTGCTTTTAAACCGGAATTGAAAAATAAATATTTAGATGAAGATGATAACTTCAGAATTAGTGATCACTATTTAGAAGAATATAATGTAGATGAAGCTAGTGCTATGGATATTGCATTAGGGGAAACAAAAACAGCCAACGAGGTTTTTTTGATCAAACGTATTAAGGAATTAGAGGACCGTATTTCAACTACTTATGCAGTAACTTTAAGTGAAATAGAACACAAATTTCTTTTAAGCAAGTTTAATGGAAAGCAAGAAGCTTTAAATTGGATAACCTCTTTTGAGAAGGAATGTATCAGATTTAAGATATTTGATGGTTCCACCAGGGTAGAAGCTTTAAAGTTGTTTATGGATGGTAATGCAAAAGAATGGTACGGTTCAAGTTTAATTAAATTACCAATAGCTGATTGGGAAGTTTGGAAAAATTCATTTTTATTAGTTTATGGCAGAAAGGGTTGGACGGCGATTCGCACAGCATTCAATTACAAGTATATGTTCGGTTCGCTGATCGATTATGTTCTCAAGAAAGAACGTTTGCTTTTGGAAGCAGACAAAGATATGCCCGAAATGTATAGAGTATATCAAATAGTGTATAATTTACCCCTAGATGTTCAGGATAGGCTTAATAGGGATAATATAGAGACAGTAAATGATATTTTGAGAGAAATGAAAAATTTTAATGATTCTTACGTGATGAAGAAAATATTGGAAAAAAAACAAAATGTAGAGACGAAGAAGACTGACATGGTGAAAAGAAAAATGGAAAAAGTAAATGCTATGGAGAGAAGACCATGCACCATATGCGAGGAACTTGGTTTTAAAAATCGTTTTCATCCAACGTCAGTATGCAGAAATAAACCGTATCAAAATAAAAATGTAGTTAATATGACGAAACTGGATGACGGCTTGAAAACTGATCTTTCGAGAATTGAAATTCAAAATGAAGAGATTTCAAAAAACTAAATTGCTCGGAAAAGCTCACACCATGTACATTAATCAAGATTAACGTAGAAGTGGACAGAAATAAAGTAGTAACAGCTGTTTATGATAACGGTTCTACTTGTTCATTGGTTAATGAAAAGCTTGTTCGTTTATTGAAATCGAAATTGCTCTCTAATAGAAGTATTTTGAAAACTATCAGTGGTGTGAATTTTTGCAAAAGCCGGGCTAGCCTTCGTTTAAAAATAGGGGAAATAGAAGATACACTTAACCTATATGTTGTTAAAAATAGTAACTTCAATTACGATTTATTACTTGGTTTAGATGCTATAAAGAAGTTTAAACTTATACAAGATGAAAATATAAGAATTAAACAGAAAACAAAGGACAGCATAATCGAAGTGAAAAGCGCGAGAATTGACAAGGATTCTTCGAAAGTTGTAACCAGAGAAGATAAATCAATATTGAATGATGAATCATTCGGAAATGATAAGAATTCCTTAGAAGTAAATTTAGAATATTTGGATGAAAATAAAAAGCATGACATTATGAAGATGTTAAATGAATACGAAAGGTGTTTTGCCAATAATAAGTTTGACGTGGGTATAGTTGGAGATAGCGAAGCTCACATTAAATTGAAAGAGGACAGATATATTTCACGGAAACCATATAGATGTTCTTACCCTGATCAAGAGGAAATAGACTCACAAATTTCCAAATCATTAGAAAATGATTTGATTGAAGAATCGAGTTCCCTTTTGCATCACCTGTAACATTAGCATTCAAGAAAGAAGATGGGAAAAGAACGCGGCTATGTGTTGATTTTCGCGAACTAAACAAGTTAGTAGTGCCTGAACCCCAACCATTTCCCAGAATCGATGATCTAGTAGTGAATGTCGGTGACTGCAGCTGGTTTACTGCTTTAGATATCAACTCGGCTTTTTGGTCTATACCTCTTCGAATGAAAGATCGGAAAAAGACAGCATTTATAACGCAAAAAGGCCATTGGCAATGGAAAGTCCTACCGTTTGGTTTTAAAAATTCACCAGCTATCTTTCAACGAATTTTGGCAGGTATTTTACGTAAACACAGTTTAAGTAGTTTTTGTGTAAATTACATTGATGACATTTTGATTTTTTCACAATCTTATGAAGAACATCTGAAACATTTGGGCTTAGTCTTTGAAGCAGTTAAGAAAGAAGGGCTTAAATTAAAGCTAGTGAAATGTGGTTTCGCTATGCGTTCAGTGAAATACTTAGGCCACGTAATAGAATATGGCAAGGTTCGTCCGATCAATGATAATTTGATTGCAATAAAAGAATTTCAACGTCCTACGACAAGAAAAATGGTTCGTCAACTTCTGGGGAAAATTAATTTTTATCGAAAATTCATCGATCATTGTACAGAGAGATTAGCCCCATTACATAATCTGTTGAAGAAAGACGAAAAATTTATATGGTCTGATAAATGTGAATCGTGTTTTCAAGAATTAAAGTTATATATATGTACAGCACCAGTCTTAGCAATCTATGACCATGAAAAAGATATAGTTATCGAAGTTGATGCAAGCCGTACGGGTATGGGTGCAGTTCTGAAGCAGCCACAAGCAGATGGTATCCTACATCCGGTTGGTTATTTTTCTAAGAAATTGACCCCTGGTCAAATGAAGAAAGAGATAATGTATTTGGAATGCCTAGCAATAAAAGAAGCAATTGTTTATTGGCAACATTATCTCATTGGTAAGGCTTTTACTGTGACATCGGATCATAAACCGCTTATAAATTTAAAATGTAAATCCGAACAGATGAGGCGTTGGGTGATTTGATGTTGTATCTGTCTTAGTACAACTTCAAAGTCATTTATAAAGAAGGCAAGGACAATATAGAAGCTGATGCGTTATCCAGAAACACAGTTCTAGAAAGCTTTGAAGATGAAAATGACTGTTTGAAGGTGATTAACATGATTCAAATCGATGACATTATAAATGATCAAGAAACAATTAAAGATGAAATTGCAGCTTCGAAGAAGGTTTTTAAAGATGACAAAATTAGCTTTAAGATGCTAAACAATAGGAAACGAATATATGTGTCAATGGGATTAGGACTCAACTTGATTGACAAAATTCACAAATTTTACGGGCATATTGGCACCAGCCAAATAGCTGAAAAATTGAGACCCTTCTATTATTTTAAAGACATGGATAAACTTATAAATCAGTTTTGTAGAGCTTGTGAGATCTGTGCTAAAAATAAATCTAGATCGGGAAGACCAATCGGACTCCTTTCTCAGTTAGGTCCAGCAGAATATCCCTATCATATCATGTCCATCGACACAATAGGTGGTTTTGCTAGAAATAACTCAACAAAGAAATACCTTCACTTACTGGTAGATCATTTTTCTAGGTATGCCTGGATCCGTACTTCCAGTGGGCAAAGTGTTACTGATTTCATCAAACTGATCAACCCAGTGGCAGAAGGAAACAAAATAAAAATGTTGCTAGTTGATCAATATGGGGCGTTCAATGCAAGGAAGTTCAGAACATACCTACAAAACAAGAGAATTGATCTACTCTATACAGCAGTAGACAACCCACAATCCAATGGACTGAATGAACGGTTAAATCAAACATTGGTAAACAGAATCCGTTGTCGAATAAATGAGACTGATGATGAGGTGTCTTGGACCACTGTGGCTGAGTCTTGTGTCAAGGAGTACAACAACACACCTCACGGAACGACTAAATTTTCACCCGCTTATCTGTTATATGGAATGACATCCGAAATAGTTCCTGAAGAATTGAAATGTGAAACTGATTTGAGTGCAGATCGTCAGAAAGCATTTGAAAATTCAAAAATAAGTTTTGAAAGAAATAAGAAGCGGGTAGATCAAACGAGGAAGGAACATGAATTTCAGGAAGGAGATTTGGTGTACGTTTCGAATGGCAATAGATTGAATAGAGATAAGTTGGATGAAGTTAGGAAAGGACCTTTTAACATAAAACGTAGGGTTTCATCATCTATTTATGAAGTTGACTGCAATACGAGACATAGGGCAGCCAATTTCTTCCATAGCTCTAAGCTGGTACCATACTCTTTTCCTGCGGAAAAAGAGTCTTCGACCAACGGAGGTGTAAATTATAATCATAATTTAGTTGTAGATAGTGTTGCCATTTATCATAGTGACAAAGTGTGATCACATGTGTTTTTAAACATTGGGTAGGTTACATGTGATCTCTGACGGTTAGCATCTAGATAGAGTAGAAAGGGACTTTTTATTCAATTCTACTATTTTAGGTAAGTTGTTTATATGTTCATTCTGTTTGTATGTATCTACTTTTGTATATTGTTATTAATAATAAACTACTATTTTAGAATCGTCTAAAGTCTACTTTCTTTAAGAATTACATATATATATATATATATATATATATATATTATATTGTATATGTGTGTGTGTGTGTGTGTGTGTGTGTGTGTGTGTATGTATATATAAAAAAAAATTAATAATAATTATCACAATATGACAACTATATGACACTCTGCTTCAATATCAAATCTCTAGCATATATAATAAATAAGATAAAATAATAAAAATATTAACAAAATAAAAAATTAAAAGATTAAAATAAAATATGCACATCCATGTCCTTCCAGTGATCCCTGTTTTACCCGTTATGAGTAAATGTGGATGGTGTATAATTTCCAGAGATTCAAGGACCACATTTTCAGCTATCCTTACTTATAACTAGTAAATATTTTCTTAATTTCCTACCTCGGGTTTTGTGAGGAGAAGGGGAGAGTAGCTAAAACTAATTTTGCAGAGGTTTTTCGTGAATATCTCCAAAATTATTATGTTAATCAAAACATGGTGATAAAAAAAGATAAAGAACTTAAAAAAAAACTATAATAGTAATTGTATACATTGTATCGCTCAGAAAAATGTT
Organism: Piezodorus guildinii; assembly: GCA_023052935.1. NCBI lineage: Eukaryota > Metazoa > Arthropoda > Insecta > Hemiptera > Pentatomidae > Piezodorus > Piezodorus guildinii. The sequence goes on from CM041295.1 coordinate 58,598,999, forward strand.
TACGAAGATATTTTTAAGATACAGTGATAAAACTGATGAAATTTCCAGTCTCAGCAAAAATGTTCGAAATAAAATTGCTCGAGGTTAATATTGAGATTGAGTTTATTTGTTAATAAAACACTAACAATATTATTACATCATTAATAATTATTACATCATATATTAATTATTGTATAAATAATATTAATGTTCTGTTTTTTTTATTTTTCCATTGTTAAGGCATGATTATGAGAACCATAAATTCTCGAAACGTCGCATAGATAAAATTATTTATTCATTGACTGAAACCTGAGAACAACAAAAAAAATAAATAAATATATATATATATATATATATATATATATATACATTTTTTTTTTTAATTTATCGGGTGTTAGGTCTTTAACAATTACTTTTGTTCTTAATTTGATTTACTGACTACTGACGTTTCGCTTCACCGTCACAAACATAGGATCCTTTTCAAAACAAAGAATTATTGAACACCGGCTCACCACTTAGGCTAACTACATTAGGCACTATAGATTGTTGTGTTATATATATATATATATATATATATATATATATATATATATATATTTATATGTATATTTATTTATTTTTTTTTTTAAATGATAAACTAACATGCAGTCTAAATATACCACAATTCAAATAAAAAGCACGGAGTATTAGAATCGAATTCTCAGATCGCTGAAATACTTAGTAAGTAAAGCTTGCACTCCAGCTGGTGGCTGTGAAGTACAAAAAGTACTCAGCTTTCCTCCTGCGTACTTTTTAAGATAAAGAACTTTAAAAAAAAACTATAATAGTAATTCTATACATTGTATCGCTCAGAAAAATGTTTAAGAAGATATTTTTAAGATACAGTGATAAAACTGATGAATTCTCCAGTCTCCAGGTGTATAATTTCCAGAGATTCAAGGACCACATTTTCAGCTATCCTTACTTATAACTAGTAAATGTTTTCTTAATTTCCTACCTTGGGTTTTGTGAGGAGAAGGGGAGAGTAGCTAAAACTAATTTTGCAGAGGTTTTTCGTGAATATCTCCAAAATTATTATGTTAATCAAAACATTGTGATAAAAAAAAGTACAGAACTTTTAAAAAAACTATAATAGTAATTCTATACATTGTATCGCTCAGAAAAATATGTTACGAAGATATTTTTAAGATACAGTGATAAAACTGATGAATTCTCCAGTCTCAGTAAAAATGTTCGAAATAAAATTGCTCGAGATTAATATTGAGATTGAGTTTATTTGTTAATAAAACACTAACAATTCAATTTCAAACTCAGTTTTTCTCTTCAGCACCTCAATTACTCAAAGTTGCTTTGAGCATTTTTACTGAAAGCTGAAAACCTTACATCCGTAACCAAGCGTCTGAGCGAAAAAAAAATATATATAGTCACTATTATAGAATTTAACTTCAATAATTTAAACAATAAACATAATAATTTTTAATATATTTACAAAAACCTTTAAAAAAAAACAGTTTTTTCAACTCCCCCCCCTACAAAACTCGATGCGAAAAACTATGGAGAAATTTACGAGGTATTATGTTTTAGCTTACTTTTTTTTTTTTTTTTTTTTTTTTTTTTACTTTCACTCACCTATATACATATAAAATATGTAGCAAGGTAATGTATTACGATCGTGAAAATTTTCGAATTTGTGTTCATCATAAATACACGTTTAGGGGGGTCCCTTGAGTGTAAATAACCATGTCGCGCAAAAAACATCTGTCTGTGTATGTAAGTATGTGGTAAGTCCAGCACGAAAACGAAAAGTTATACGAAACTGAAATTTCATATTTTAGACAACTATACGTCCGAGACATTACACCAACCTATTTACCAAAATCAGCCAACCGGAAGTGCTACCATGCATTTTGCATCTTTTTAAGATTTTCACGATAACGGCTCTAACGATTTTGATGAACTTTGCTATATCGATGTGAATTTACTGGGCTTACATATCATGTAGGTTTCATTCTGAATGAAATTATGCACATTTTTAAAACTTTCTTCTTCAGAAGTACCTTCAATTTTGTAAATTCTAAAAAAATAAACATATCTTCTTATTAACATTGATTAAAAACGGCCAAACATACAAGTTGAACGAATTAGATAAACAAATAAAGGACAAAAGAGCAAACATATTTTTACATAATGTTTTTTCCGAACATAAATTGTTATGTTCTGTTATGTTGTTATGTTCTATATTTCTATTGAGTGATATAGATGTATAATGCACCTTTAGAAAGATGAAGACTCGATACACAAATTTTATCTTGCATACAATACTGTGACGAATTGGGCATAAACTTAAGCGATTAGTGGACATAAAAATCTTATATTGTTAAATTATTTAATCTAAAACTTATGTTTCCAACAAAACTAAATATAATTCTGTAAATTTTTTATAATTCTTACTTTACTTAATAGTTCTTAAATTGATTTTAACAACCGAGATAAGTGAGAGTCGGGTGTTGCCCGCACCAGATTGTTTTATTCATATTTCTTTATTTGTTTCAATGTGAACAAAAATTTAATCTATTCCTCAAATTCTTCCGTTCCTAAAAAAATGGCGCCTAGTCTGCTCAGTGCCAGATTATAAACCTTAAAAGTGTTTTGATATAGGAATGCGAAAAGTGGTTCCTTACGTTAAGAGAAGAATCACGGTAAAGAGTATTATCTAATATATAAAATTCTCGTGTCACAGTTTTAGTTACCATACTCCTCCGAAACGTCTTGACAGATTTTCATGAAATTTTATATGCATATTCAATAGGTCTGAGAATCGGCTACTATATATTTTTTATACCCCTAAGTAATAAGGGTTGTCCACCCCTAACATTTTTTCTTATTTTTTGGACAAATTTTTTCAATTTTTTTATAAGTGACATCAAAAAATACACACAACCCTTAATTTTCACCCTTCTGTCACCAACCCCTAATTTTTAATAGTCATTTTAGTACTTTAATATTTTTTTACTGATCAATTATGACTTGGTAAGTTATCCCCGCCAGAGGTCTACCGGTGTCACACCTCAGCCAGAAAACAGCACGGAGTAGGAATGGGACCGAAGTCGGTCTCCTCTTTCTCTCAGACAATAAGTCTTCTCTCACTCCCTCCACAGTTTTGGGCCATTATTATTGTTTATGCATTAAGGGTAGTAGTAACAATTACAATTATCATTTTACTTTCTCAGTAACTCATGTTTTTCACACGGACAATTATACGAGGCATGCTCTCGAGTGGTAAACCAGTTTGTGTTAGCTAAAGGTGGACTAACAAAAAAAATTGTTTAACCTATACGCTATAGCATTAAGAGATTGATATTGTTAGGTAGTGTTTCTGTCATAATTAATTAATGATAAATATATATATATATATAATTTTAAGGAATAAATTAAAAAAATTAATGCTTGGTATTTTGTTATTTTTAAATTCCTTCATCGTTCACAGCGCTCCATGCCTCTTTCACTCATATACCAACCACATCCTTACCCACTTAAGTAAGTTAGTTATTCTTTTTTCTACTCTAGAAATTTCCTAAAAATATATTTATATGGCAAAACAAACGTTCGCCGGGTCAGCAAAAGTACGGAGTATTTGAATCAAATTCTCAGGTCGCTGAAGTACTTAGTAAGTAAAGCTTGCACTCTAGCTGATGGCTGTGAAGTACAGAAAGTACCGCAAAAAGGTCTGTGTGTGTGTCCGTATTTGGTAACACCAGCGCAAAAACGAAAATGTTCTATGAAATTGGAACTTCATATTTAGGACAACTATACGACCGAGATGTTACAGCTTACAACTTTCTCATCTAAATCAAATTACCATAAAAGCCTCTTCATACCGTGGATTTTGCACCTTTTTACAATTTTCTCAAAAACGGCTTTAACGATTTTGATTAAACTCGCTACATCGATGTAAAATGTAATAGGCTTTAATATCATGTAGGTTTTATTCTGATTGAAATAATCTGAAAGGGCTTAAAAGCCGATATTTTAAATTTCCTTTCTCTAAAGTACTTTAATTTTGTAGATTCGAAAAAATTAACCATATCATCTAGTTATCATTGTATTGAGGGTGTATAGTCGACTGTAGAAACTATTCCACCTATACTAGTTATCATTGGTTAAAAAAACAAGTAAATATCTAAGCTGAACGAAATCGATACACACCAACTAAAGGAGAAGACTGTAAGAATATTTTTATAATGCAATTTTTTGATTTTGAACATGTATAATATGCCGTTGGAAAGCTAAAGATTTTTGAAAAAATATTATTTTATACACAAGCTTGCAGATGTTAATAAAGAGTGATGGAAAGTCAATAAAACAAACTGCTCGTTTTAGATAATACTATAATAGATTTTTTAATAAAACACATATTTCTTTAGAAACTAAATTTAATTAATTCTTTATTAGTTTTAATCATTTATATCTCTAACTGTATTTGAAAGTTTTTAATCGATTTTAACAATGATGGAAGGGGAAGTCCTGTGCTGCTCGCACCAGATGTTTTTAGAAATATTTATTGGTATTATAGATATTTTAAAAATACAATAGTAATGTGGCGAGCCCGTGGCTGAGTAGCAAGCGCGCTTGTCTCCCTTGTCTCCCACGCCAAAAGTTGTGAGTTCAAATCCCAGTCCCGGAGGGACTTTTTCAAGCATTAAATTAAAAGAGGATTCACTCACAGCCTCTACTCCGGGTATCCACCCTTCAGCCAAATGGTATCCACTCACAAAAATAGGCGTAGGGAGTGATGGATGACCCAACCCTACAAAAAAAAAAAAAAATCATCGAATAACGCATTCGTATTCTTCCAGCAGATTACACCGCGCGGCCAAGGGCCTACACGGCCTGTCGCGCCCTCGGAAAAAAATTAATGTAATTATCTGACTTTATTTTAAAATAATTATGCCTTCCCCTCTCCCACTACTTTCGTGAACTCTCACGAGAATTTTCCTCTCCCTCTCCTCCTACCTTGTGCGGCTTCAAAATATAGACCAGTGGTTCACAACTGGTGGTGCGCAGATCTCTGGGGGTCCGCAGACGATGTCCAATGGGACCGCGATATTTCATTTGGGAATAATATAAAATTGTCTTAACGAAACTAGTACTTTTAATTATTTATTAATCTTAAAAACCACTCACTCTAAAAGGACAAATTGAACATTTTAAGTGACATAATTGCATAAATAATAGTCATATTTTAACATTTCGAAAATAATGAGCTTTATGAAGAGAAGATGTATGATGTATCTCAGAAGATAAAAAACCATATTTGATTTCTTTATGAATATTTTAATAAATACCTACCGTGTTTAAATTTTAGTTTATTTTTATTAATTTACCGTAATTTTTTTGCCACTATGGCTAATCGGACGATATTGAAATCTTAATTTTTTTCCATGCAGGCTTTATTAGGACGATTGTCTGACTTAGCTCAGTCTCTGGACCACCATTTTACGTTTCCTCTGAATAATGGCGTAATTAAGAATTTTTCACTTCCCTTAAAAAATCCTAGGACCATCTGCCAGAATCAATATTTTTTTTTTTTTTAATATATTTTATTGAAATTTACTATTGTATATTGTAATACGTAAAGTAAATATGCTGATAAAAGATAAGAGTACAAAAAAAAAAAAAATGAAGAGAAACTGCCCATTGACAGCACTCTAGTAATCAATCTAAACAAGAAGGTCTTCTTCTTTTTAGACGCCTCGGAGGATTGTCAGGAATGGAAGAGGAAGCACGGATTGAAACTAGTGGGTTAGAGTGGGAGTTTGTCATAGAAGGATTGATACCTGGTTCGGGCCAAATCAGCCACAAAGGGAATATTAAGGTCTTTATGGATGAGCTTATTCGTGACCAAATAAGGAGCGTTGAGGATTTTCCGAATAATTTTGGATTGTAAGGATTGAAGACGGGAAGAATTTGATGGTTTAGTGGAGCCCCATAGCTCAACTCCGTGAATCCAGATAGGTCTTATGATGGTCATGTAGATGAGCCTTTTGTAGTTAAGTGGATGTTAAGAGCGTTTGTCTAGTAAGTGTTGAAGTAAACGAAAGCGGCGAGCAGTTTCTTATCGTTTCAGTGTAGTTTCAATATTATCAGTAATCAATATTGAATTTTAGCTTTTCAATGTTTCGCGGACCATTTCTACAACGAGGTCATTGATAGAATTAAGCTTTTCGGTAGAGGTATTGCGCACGATATCTACACGAAGTGTAGCCCCCTCAAAATCTAATATATACCTAATATTTAGGATTTAGGGGCTCCTTGCCTTTGAATGATTGTATGAAGGGGTCCGCGGAAATTTTTTGTTGAGAACCACAGGTATAAACCAAGACCTACTACAGATGGAAGATTCTTCAATGGCCAACCTTGCACATTTGGTTCTTGGATAAGGTATGGGAATCAAATCTTTGGATTCGCCAAGCATTTTTATGGATATTGCATTAGGGGAAACAAAAACAGCCAACGAGGTTTTTTTGATCAAACGTATTAAGGAATTAGAGGACCGTATTTCAACTACTTATGCAGTAACTTTAAGTGAAATAGAACACAAATTTCTTTTAAGCAAGTTTAATGGAAAGCAAGAAGCTTTAAATTGGATAACCTCTTTTGAGAAGGAATGTATCAGATTTAAGATATTTGATGGTTCCACCAGGGTAGAAGCTTTAAAGTTGTTTATGGATGGTAATGCAAAAGAATGGTACGGTTCAAGTTTAATTAAATTACCAATAGCTGATTGGGAAGTTTGGAAAAATTCATTTTTATTAGTTTATGGCAGAAAGGGTTGGACGGCGATTCGCACAGCATTCAATTACAAGTATATGTTCGGTTCGCTGATCGATTATGTTCTCAAGAAAGAACGTTTGCTTTTGGAAGCAGACAAAGATATGCCCGAAATGTATAGAGTATATCAAATAGTGTATAATTTACCCCTAGATGTTCAGGATAGGCTTAATAGGGATAATATAGAGACAGTAAATGATATTTTGAGAGAAATGAAAAATTTTAATGATTCTTACGTGATGAAGAAAATATTGGAAAAAAAACAAAATGTAGAGACGAAGAAGACTGACATGGTGAAAAGAAAAATGGAAAAAGTAAATGCTATGGAGAGAAGACCATGCACCATATGCGAGGAACTTGGTTTTAAAAATCGTTTTCATCCAACGTCAGTATGCAGAAATAAACCGTATCAAAATAAAAATGTAGTTAATATGACGAAACTGGATGACGGCTTGAAAACTGATCTTTCGAGAATTGAAATTCAAAATGAAGAGATTTCAAAAAACTAAATTGCTCGGAAAAGCTCACACCATGTACATTAATCAAGATTAACGTAGAAGTGGACAGAAATAAAGTAGTAACAGCTGTTTATGATAACGGTTCTACTTGTTCATTGGTTAATGAAAAGCTTGTTCGTTTATTGAAATCGAAATTGCTCTCTAATAGAAGTATTTTGAAAACTATCAGTGGTGTGAATTTTTGCAAAAGCCGGGCTAGCCTTCGTTTAAAAATAGGGGAAATAGAAGATACACTTAACCTATATGTTGTTAAAAATAGTAACTTCAATTACGATTTATTACTTGGTTTAGATGCTATAAAGAAGTTTAAACTTATACAAGATGAAAATATAAGAATTAAACAGAAAACAAAGGACAGCATAATCGAAGTGAAAAGCGCGAGAATTGACAAGGATTCTTCGAAAGTTGTAACCAGAGAAGATAAATCAATATTGAATGATGAATCATTCGGAAATGATAAGAATTCCTTAGAAGTAAATTTAGAATATTTGGATGAAAATAAAAAGCATGACATTATGAAGATGTTAAATGAATACGAAAGGTGTTTTGCCAATAATAAGTTTGACGTGGGTATAGTTGGAGATAGCGAAGCTCACATTAAATTGAAAGAGGACAGATATATTTCACGGAAACCATATAGATGTTCTTACCCTGATCAAGAGGAAATAGACTCACAAATTTCCAAATCATTAGAAAATGATTTGATTGAAGAATCGAGTTCCCCTTTTGCATCACCTGTAACATTAGCATTCAAGAAAGAAGATGGGAAAAGAACGCGGCTATGTGTTGATTTTCGCGAACTAAACAAGTTAGTAGTGCCTGAACCCCAACCATTTCCCAGAATCGATGATCTAGTAGTGAATGTCGGTGACTGCAGCTGGTTTACTGCTTTAGATATCAACTCGGCTTTTTGGTCTATACCTCTTCGAATGAAAGATCGGAAAAAGACAGCATTTATAACGCAAAAAGGCCATTGGCAATGGAAAGTCCTACCGTTTGGTTTTAAAAATTCACCAGCTATCTTTCAACGAATTTTGGCAGGTATTTTACGTAAACACAGTTTAAGTAGTTTTTGTGTAAATTACATTGATGACATTTTGATTTTTTCACAATCTTATGAAGAACATCTGAAACATTTGGGCTTAGTCTTTGAAGCAGTTAAGAAAGAAGGGCTTAAATTAAAGCTAGTGAAATGTGGTCTCGCTATGCGTTCAGTGAAATACTTAGGCCACGTAATAGAATATGGCAAGGTTCGTCCGATCAATGATAATTTGATTGCAATAAAAGAATTTCAACGTCCTACGACAAGAAAAATGGTTCGTCAACTTCTGGGGAAAATTAATTTTTATCGAAAATTCATCGATCATTGTACAGAGAGATTAGCCCCATTACATAATCTGTTGAAGAAAGACGAAAAATTTATATGGTCTGATAAATGTGAATCGTGTTTTCAAGAATTAAAGTTATATATATGTACAGCACCAGTCTTAGCAATCTATGACCATGAAAAAGATATAGTTATCGAAGTTGATGCAAGCCGTACGGGTATGGGTGCAGTTCTGAAGCAGCCACAAGCAGATGGTATCCTACATCCGGTTGGTTATTTTTCTAAGAAATTGACCCCTGGTCAAATGAAGAAAGAGATAATGTATTTGGAATGCCTAGCAATAAAAGAAGCAATTGTTTATTGGCAACATTATCTCATTGGTAAGGCTTTTACTGTGACATCGGATCATAAACCGCTTATAAATTTAAAATGTAAATCCCGAACAGATGAGGCGTTGGGTGATTTGATGTTGTATCTGTCTTAGTACAACTTCAAAGTCATTTATAAAGAAGGCAAGGACAATATAGAAGCTGATGCGTTATCCAGAAACACAGTTCTAGAAAGCTTTGAAGATGAAAATGACTGTTTGAAGGTGATTAACATGATTCAAATCGATGACATTATAAATGATCAAGAAACAATTAAAGATGAAATTGCAGCTTCGAAGAAGGTTTTTAAAGATGACAAAATTAGCTTTAAGATGCTAAACAATAGGAAACGAATATATGTGTCAATGGGATTAGGACTCAACTTGATTGACAAAATTCACAAATTTTACGGGCATATTGGCACCAGCCAAATAGCTGAAAAATTGAGACCCTTCTATTATTTTAAAGACATGGATAAACTTATAAATCAGTTTTGTAGAGCTTGTGAGATCTGTGCTAAAAATAAATCTAGATCGGGAAGACCAATCGGACTCCTTTCTCAGTTAGGTCCAGCAGAATATCCCTATCATATCATGTCCATCGACACAATAGGTGGTTTTGCTAGAAATAACTCAACAAAGAAATACCTTCACTTACTGGTAGATCATTTTTCTAGGTATGCCTGGATCCGTACTTCCAGTGGGCAAAGTGTTACTGATTTCATCAAACTGATCAACCCAGTGGCAGAAGGAAACAAAATAAAAATGTTGCTAGTTGATCAATATGGGGCGTTCAATGCAAGGAAGTTCAGAACATACCTACAAAACAAGAGAATTGATCTACTCTATACAGCAGTAGACAACCCACAATCCAATGGACTGAATGAACGGTTAAATCAAACATTGGTAAACAGAATCCGTTGTCGAATAAATGAGACTGATGATGAGGTGTCTTGGACCACTGTGGCTGAGTCTTGTGTCAAGGAGTACAACAACACACCTCACGGAACGACTAAATTTTCACCCGCTTATCTGTTATATGGAATGACATCCGAAATAGTTCCTGAAGAATTGAAATGTGAAACTGATTTGAGTGCAGATCGTCAGAAAGCATTTGAAAATTCAAAAATAAGTTTTGAAAGAAATAAGAAGCGGGTAGATCAAACGAGGAAGGAACATGAATTTCAGGAAGGAGATTTGGTGTACGTTTCGAATGGCAATAGATTGAATAGAGATAAGTTGGATGAAGTTAGGAAAGGACCTTTTAACATAAAACGTAGGGTTTCATCATCTATTTATGAAGTTGACTGCAATACGAGACATAGGGCAGCCAATTTCTTCCATAGCTCTAAGCTGGTACCATACTCTTTTCCTGCGGAAAAAGAGTCTTCGACCAACGGAGGTGTAAATTATAATCATAATTTAGTTGTAGATAGTGTTGCCATTTATCATAGTGACAAAGTGTGATCACATGTGTTTTTAAACATTGGGTAGGTTACATGTGATCTCTGACGGTTAGCATCTAGATAGAGTAGAAAGGGACTTTTTATTCAATTCTACTATTTTAGGTAAGTTGTTTATATGTTCATTCTGTTTGTATGTATCTACTTTTGTATATTGTTATTAATAATAAACTACTATTTTAGAATCGTCTAAAGTCTACTTTCTTTAAGAATTACATATATATATATATATATATATATATATATATATATATATATATATATATATGTATATGTGTGTGTGTGTGTGTGTGTGTGTGTGTGTGTGTATGTATATATAAAAAAAAAATTAATAATAATTATCACAATATGACAACTATATGACACTCTGCTTCAATATCAAATCTCTAGCATATATAATAAATAAGATAAAATAATAAAAATATTAACAAAATAAAAAATTAAAAGATTAAAATAAAATATGCACATCCATGTCCTTCCAGTGATCCCTGTTTTACCCGTTATGAGTAAATGTGGATGGTGTATAATTTCCAGAGATTCAAGGACCACATTTTCAGCTATCCTTACTTATAACTAGTAAATATTTTCTTAATTTCCTACCTCGGGTTTTGTGAGGAGAAGGGGAGAGTAGCTAAAACTAATTTTGCAGAGGTTTTTCGTGAATATCTCCAAAATTATTATGTTAATCAAAACATGGTGATAAAAAAAGATAAAGAACTTAAAAAAAAACTATAATAGTAATTGTATACATTGTATCGCTCAGAAAAATGTTTACGAAGATATTTTTAAGATACAGTGATAAAACTGATGAAATTTCCAGTCTCAGCAAAAATGTTCGAAATAAAATTGCTCGAGGTTAATATTGAGATTGAGTTTATTTGTTAATAAAACACTAACAATATTATTACATCATTAATAATTATTACATCATATATTAATTATTGTATAAATAATATTAATGTTCTGTTTTTTTTATTTTTCCATTGTTAAGGCATGATTATGAGAACCATAAATTCTCGAAACGTCGCATAGATAAAATTATTTATTCATTGACTGAAACCTGAGAACAACAAAAAAAATAAATAAATATATATATATATATATATATATATATATACATTTTTTTTTTAATTTATCGGGTGTTAGGTCTTTAACAATTACTTTTGTTCTTAATTTGATTTACTGACTACTGACGTTTCGCTTCACCGTCACAAACATAGGATCCTTTTCAAAACAAAGAATTATTGAACACCGGCTCACCACTTAGGCTAACTACATTAGGCACTATAGATTGTTGTGTATATATATATATATATATATATATATATATATATATATATATATATATATATATATATATTTATATGTATATTTATTTATTTTTTTTTTTAAATGATAAACTAACATGCAGTCTAAATATACCACAATTCAAATAAAAAGCACGGAGTATTAGAATCGAATTCTCAGATCGCTGAAATACTTAGTAAGTAAAGCTTGCACTCCAGCTGGTGGCTGTGAAGTACAAAAAGTACTCAGCTTTCCTCCTGCGTACTTTTTAAGATAAAGAACTTTAAAAAAAAACTATAATAGTAATTCTATACATTGTATCGCTCAGAAAAATGTTTAAGAAGATATTTTTAAGATACAGTGATAAAACTGATGAATTCTCCAGTCTCCAGGTGTATAATTTCCAGAGATTCAAGGACCACATTTTCAGCTATCCTTACTTATAACTAGTAAATGTTTTCTTAATTTCCTACCTTGGGTTTTGTGAGGAGAAGGGGAGAGTAGCTAAAACTAATTTTGCAGAGGTTTTTCGTGAATATCTCCAAAATTATTATGTTAATCAAAACATTGTGATAAAAAAAAGATACAGAACTTTTAAAAAAACTATAATAGTAATTCTATACATTGTATCGCTCAGAAAAATATGTTACGAAGATATTTTTAAGATACAGTGATAAAACTGATGAATTCTCCAGTCTCAGTAAAAATGTTCGAAATAAAATTGCTCGAGATTAATATTGAGATTGAGTTTATTTGTTAATAAAACACTAACAATTCAATTTCAAACTCAGTTTTTCTCTTCAGCACCTCAATTACTCAAAGTTGCTTTGAGCATTTTTACTGAAAGCTGAAAACCTTACATCCGTAACCAAGCGTCTGAGCGAAAAAAAAACTATATATAGTCACTATTATAGAATTTAACTTCAATAATTTAAACAATAAACATAATAATTTTTAATATATTTACAAAAACCTTTAAAAAAAAACAGTTTTTTCAACTCCCCCCCCTACAAAACTCGATGCGAAAAACTATGGAGAAATTTACGAGGTATTATGTTTTAGCTTACTTTTTTTTTTTTTTTTTTTTTTTTTTTACTTTCACTCACCTATATACATATAAAATATGTAGCAAGGTAATGTATTACGATCGTGAAAATTTTCGAATTTGTGTTCATCATAAATACACGTTTAGGGGGGTCCCTTGAGTGTAAATAACCATGTCGCGCAAAAACATCTGTCTGTGTATGTAAGTATGTGGTAAGTCCAGCACGAAAACGAAAAGTTATACGAAACTGAAATTTCATATTTTAGACAACTATACGTCCGAGACATTACACCAACCTATTTACCAAAATCAGCCAACCGGAAGTGCTACCATGCATTTTGCATCTTTTTAAGATTTTCACGATAACGGCTCTAACGATTTTGATGAACTTTGCTATATCGATGTGAATTTACTGGGCTTACATATCATGTAGGTTTCATTCTGAATGAAATTATGCACATTTTTAAAACTTTCTTCTTCAGAAGTACCTTCAATTTTGTAAATTCTAAAAAAATAAACATATCTTCTTATTAACATTGATTAAAAACGGCCAAACATACAAGTTGAACGAATTAGATAAACAAATAAAGGACAAAAGAGCAAAATATTTTTACATAATGTTTTTTCCGAACATAAATTGTTATGTTCTGTTATGTTGTTATGTTCTATATTTCTATTGAGTGATATAGATGTATAATGCACCTTTAGAAAGATGAAGACTCGATACACAAATTTTATCTTGCATACAATACTGTGACGAATTGGGCATAAACTTAAGCGATTAGTGGACATAAAAATCTTATATTGTTAAATTATTTAATCTAAAACTTATGTTTCCAACAAAACTAAATATAATTCTGTAAATTTTTTATAATTCTTACTTTACTTAATAGTTCTTAAATTGATTTTAACAACCGAGATAAGTGAGAGTCGGGTGTTGCCCGCACCAGATTGTTTTATTCATATTTCTTTATTTGTTTCAATGTGAACAAAAATTTAATCTATTCCTCAAATTCTTCCGTTCCTAAAAAAATGGCGCCTAGTCTGCTCAGTGCCAGATTATAAACCTTAAAAGTGTTTTGATATAGGAATGCGAAAAGTGGTTCCTTACGTTAAGAGAAGAATCACGGTAAAGAGTATTATCTAATATATAAAATTCTCGTGTCACAGTTTTAGTTACCATACTCCTCCGAAACGTCTTGACAGATTTTCATGAAATTTTATATGCATATTCAATAGGTCTGAGAATCGGCTACTACTATTTTTTTAAAACCCTAAGTAATAAGGGTTGTCCACCCCTAACATTTTTTCTTATTTTTTGGACAACTTTTTTTATAATGTGACATCAAAAAATACACACAACCCTTAATTTTCACCCTTCTGTCACCAACCCCTAATTTTTAATAGTCATTTTAGTATTTAATATTTTTTTACTGATAAATTATGACTTGGTAAGTTATCCCCGCCAGAGGTCTACCGGTGTCACACCTCAGCCAGAAAACAGCACGGAGTAGGAATGGGACCGAAGTCGGTCTCCTCTTTCTCTCAGACAATAAGCCTTCTCTCACTCCCTCCACAGTTTTCGGCCATTATTATTGTTTATGCATTAAGCGTAGTAGTAACAATTACAATTATCATTTTACTTTCTCAGTACTCATGTTTTTCACACGGACAATTATACGAGGCATGCTCTCGAGTGGTAAACCAGTTTGTGTTAGCTAAAGGTGGACTAACAAAAAAAAATTGTTTAACCTATACGCTATAGCATTAAGAGATTGATATTGTTAGTTAGTGTTTCTGTCATAATTATAATGAAATATATATAATATTAGATATATATATATATATATATATATATAATTTTAAGGAATAAATTAAAAAAATTAATGCTTGGTGTTTTGTTATTTTTAAATTCCTCATCGTTCACAGCGCTCCATGCCTCTTTCACTCATATACCAACCACATCCTTACCCACTTAAGTAAGTTAGTTATTTTTTTTCTACTCTAGAAATTTCCTAAAAATAATTTATATGGCAAAACAATGTTTTCCGGGTCAGCTATATATATGTATTATATATATACAATATTACCATTATAGTATATATATATATTTATTATATTAATAATTATTAAAATATATTTATATAAAATTATATATAGTATTTTATATATATAAATTTATATATATAATATTATTTTTTTTTTTTTTTTTTTTTCGGGGTGTAGGGTCTTAAAAATTACTTCTTCCTTCTTAATTTGGTTTATGACTTTCGATCCTCCTTTACAAACATAGGATCCTTTTCAAAACAAAGAATTATTGAGCACCAGCACACCACTCAGGCTAACTTCAGGGCACACTGTAGATTGTTGTGTGTGTGTATATATATATATATATATATATATATATATATATATATATATATATATTTTATTTTTATTTTTTTTTTTTTTAACAATGGTAAACTAACATGCACTCTAAGTATACCATAATTCAAATAAAAAGTACGGAGTATTTGAATCAAATTCTCAGGTCGCTGAAGTACTTAGTAAGTAAGCTTGCACTCTAGCGCTGTGAAGTACAGAAAGTACCGCAAAAAGTCTGTCTGTGTGTGTGGTGTGTCCGTATTTGGTAACATCCAGCGCAAAAACGAAAATGTTCTATGAAATTGGAACTTCATATTTAGGACAACTATACGACCGAGATGTTACAGCTTACAACTTTTTCATCTAAATCAGATTACCTGCTCTTCATACCGTGGATTTTGCACCTTTTTACAATTTTCTCAAAAACGGCTTTAACGATTTTGATTAAACTCGCTACATCGATGTAAAATGTAATAGGCTTTAATATAATGTAGGTTTTATTCTGATTGAAATAATCTGAAAGGGCTTAAAAGCCGATATTTTAAATTTCCTTTCTCTAAAGTTAATTTTGTAGATTCGAAAAATATTAACCAATATCATCTAGCTATCATTGGTTAAAAAAACAAGTAAATATATAAGCTGAACGAAATCGATACCACCAACTAAAGGAGAAGACTGCAAGAATATTTTTATAATGCAATTTTTTGTTTTGAACATGTATAATATGCCGTTGGAAAGCTAAAGATTTTTGAAAAAATATTATTTTATACACAAGCTTGCAAATGTTAATAAAGAGTGATGAAAGACAATAAAACAAACTGCTCGTTTTAGATAATACTATAATAGATTTTTTAATAAAACACATATTTCTTTAGAAACTAAATTTAATTAATTCTTTATTAGTTTTACTCATTTATATCTCTAACTGTATTTGAAAGTTTTTAATCGATTTTAACAACGATGGAAGGGGAAGTCTGTGTTGCTTGCACCAGATGTTTTTAGAAATATTTATTGGTATTATAGATATTTTAAAAATACAATAGTAATGTGGCGAGCCCGTGGCTGAGTAGCAAGCGCGCTTGTCTCCCTTGTCTCCCACGCCAAAAGTTGTGAGTTCAAATCCCAGTCCCGGAGGGACTTTTTCAAGCATTAAATTAAAAGAGGATTCACTCACAGCCTCTACTCCGGGTATCCACCCTTCAGCCAAATGGTATCCACTCACAAAAATAGGCGTAGGGAGTGATGGATGACCCAACCCTACAAAAAAAAAAAAAAATCATCGAATAACGCATTCGTATTCTTCCAGCAGATTACACCGCGCGGCCAAGGGCCTACACGGCCTGTCGCGCCCTCGGAAAAAAATTAATGTAATTATCTGACTTTATTTTAAAATAATTATGCCTTCCCCTCTCCCACTACTTTCGTGAACTCTCATAAGAATTTTCCTCTCCCTCTCCTCCTACCTTGTGCGGCTTCAAAATATAGACCAGTGGTTCACGACTGGTGGTGCGCGGATCTCTGGGGGTCCGCAGACGATGTCCAATGGGACCGCGATATTTCATTTGGGAATAATATAAAATTGTCTTAACGAAACTAGTACTTTTAATTATTTATTAATCTTAAAAACCACTCACTCTAAAAGGACAAATTGAACATTTTAAGTGACATAATTGCATAAATAATAGTCATATTTTAACATTTCGAAAATAATGAGCTTTATGAAGAGAAGATGTATGATGTATCTCAGAAGATAAAAAACCATATTTGATTTCTTTATGAATATTTTAATAAATACCTACCGTGTTTAAATTTTAGTTTATTTTTATTAATTTACCGTAATTTTTTTGCCACTATGGCTAATCGGACGATATTGAAATCTTAATTTTTTTCCATGCAGGCTTTATTAGGACGATTGTCTGACTAGCTCAGTCTCTGGACCACCATTTTACGTTTCCTCTGAATAATGGCGTAATTAAGAATTTTTCACTTCCCTTAAAAAATCCTAGGACCATCTGCCAGAATCAATATTTTTTTTTTTTTAATATATTTTATTGAAATTTACTATTGTATATTGTAATACGTAAAGTAAATATGCTGATAAAAGATAAGAGTACAAAAAAAAAAAAAAATGAAGAGAAACTGCCCATTGACAGCACTCTAGTAATCAATCTAAACAAGAAGGTCTTCTTCTTTTTAGACGCCTCGGAGGATTGTCAGGAATGGAAGAGGAAGCACGGATTGAAACTAGTGGGTTAGAGTGGGAGTTTGTCATAGAAGGATTGATACCTGGTTCGGGCCAAATCAGCCACAAAGGGAATATTAAGGTCTTTATGGATGAGCTTATTCGTGACCAAATAAGGAGCGTTGAGGATTTTCCGAATAATTTTGGATTGTAAGGATTGAAGACGGGAAGAATTTGATGGTTTAGTGGAGCCCCATAGCTCAACTCCGTGAATCCAGATAGGTCTTATGATGGTCATGTAGATGAGCCTTTTGTAGTTAAGTGGATGTTAAGAGCGTTTGTCTAGTAAGTGTTGAAGTAAACGAAAGCGGCGAGCAGTTTCTTATCGTTTCAGTGTAGTTTCAATTATCAGTAATCAATATTGAATTTTAGCTTTTCAATGTTTCGCGGACCATTTCTACAACGAGGTCATTGATAGAATTAAGCTTTTCGGTAGAGGTATTGCGCACGATATCTACACGAAGTGTAGCCCCCTCAAAATCTAATATATACCTAATATTTAGGATTTAGGGGCTCCTTGCCTTTGAATGATTGTATGAAGGGGTCCGCGGAAATTTTTTGTTGAGAACCACAGGTATAAACCAAGACCTACTACAGATGGAAGATTCTTCAATGGCCAACCTTGCACATTTGGTTCTTGGATAAGGTATGGGAATCAAATCTTTGGATTCGCCAAGCATTTTTATATTACGGGTATCATCGAAGAGTGAGAATGAAAGGGTTAATTAGCAGGCGGTAGTCATTTAGCGACGCGCCTTTAAAGAAACGGTTCGGAAGGGCTATTGACGGAAACGCGGGGCGAGAAGAACTGTGACAGGTTGGGTGTCGCGATCCGGGGGGGTTAGATTCATACTTAACCCCTCCCCCTAGCATTATCTGTTGAGGCTTTATTGGTTTCCGTTGTTTGATCGGACGGTAGAGGGGGAAGGGAGAAGAGGGGAGGGGGCATTGATTGGCGGAGTGGGGGAAGAGGGGCGGCCCGTCAGTGCTCGCCGAGCAGCCGGCCCAATCTCTTAGTAGGAGTGTATGCCTTTTGTCCTGATAACCCTCCGCGTGTCTCATGTCGTCTTCAATAGTGCTACTCTTCATGACACTGAGTCTTGTCTCTGGTGCCAAGCTCACCGAGGATGAATCAGGTATGTTATAAAATGTTCTTTTTTTTTTTTTTTTTTTTTATTTATTTTTTTTAAACAATCATTCACGGTTTTTATTTTATTTTTAAAATTCATTAAAATCCACCTCAGACCAGAATTTAGAAAAAATAAAATTTATTTTTTAATTATATAATTTTTTAACGGAAATGTGAAATTACGCCGACGCTTTTGGTACAAATTCATCAGTATATTTTATTCACATCAGATATTACCCCTGTTACTGTTTTGTAAAATTGATTTTTTTTTTTTTTTTTTATTTTAAAACCTATATTTTATTAATTATGTATTACATTTAAAAGGGATATAGAAAAATACTGTTTAATATAAGTTTGTTTTGAAAATTTTAAATTTGTATCACGATCTTATGAGTTAACTTATTTAAAATGCTTCTTATTTATCCTAATAAAATAAATTTTAAAATAGCCCTATAATATCGACAGAGTATGTGATTTCCGTACTGGGTGGTTGACAGAACAATGAGACGAAAATTTCCAAAGGTACTAAAGGACATTTTTTCAAAATTGATATTTTGACATATTTTTATACTGATGGTTTAGTTTTATCTAAATCTGTCATCAGATTTTTTTCTAAAAGACATAGAAATCCTTTAAAAACTTATTTAAAAATTGCATTTCATTCCAAAAATTACTATATCCCTTTTAATTCGTTCCAAAAAGTACTATATCCACTTTTCATTCCAATAAGTACTCTATCCATATTATATTGTTAAAAAGTTATGGATAAGATGCGATCCAAATGATAGCAATCATTTGGGAAAATAAGTTCTTAATACAGTAAAAAATCAACTGTAGATTTAATAAAAAGTATTCAAGTAATTTTTTGCAGTAATAAATAAAGAGATTTGTGCATTTCCTCAAAAATTGTCTAATGTGGATATACTACCTTTGGGAACTTAACGTCTCAATTATGGCCATTAGTCATATCATTCCTGTTATTAAAACCTATCATACGGCTTTTGTTTTAAATCATATCAATATCAATTGTATACTTTTTTTCCATTTATAATTTTTTAATATGTATATAAATTTTTCTAATTTAATTATTTCGAAAATATTCAGTTGAAGTCATGTCAGATTGCCCGTACATGTATTTTTAAAGTCAGTCTTAATGTGAGCAAGAAAATAAAAACTGAAGGAAACCTTTTTTTTTTTTTCATTCTGTTTTGTTATAGGAGATGTATGTATAAAAACGAAAGACTCTTCGTGTTAAAGTTTTAAAGTAATTTAATTAAATTTATTTCGTGAGAGTTGTTCTTTAACTCCGTTTATATAAGTCGTTTGATTTTAGTTATGGGGACAATATTTTTCAGAAATGTCTTGAATAGCAATAAAAAAATGTTCATTAATTTTGATCTGCGTTTTATGCGGGAAAATTATTATTGTTTTAAGCATTTACAGACAGTTTCTTATCGAAGACAGTTGAGTATCTTAAATCTATTGTAAAAACAGATAGGCACCTGTCGATTCGGTGTTTAAATGTTTTTTATGATCTATTAAAAACATTTTTATACCGAAGCAATCATATTATAGGAAGGTAGGCACATAGCAAAGTTTAATTTATTACAATAGTTTTAAATTTACGACCACCGTTAATATTTTTTATGAAATATATATTAAAATTATGTATGTGTATCTATTATAAAATAATATTGCAAATCATAGATCTTTCTTATTGTTAGAAATGCTATATTTATAAAAAAAAAAAAAAATGAAGGATATATTTTTCTATTCTTATACGTATTAAGTAGCCCTGGTACATATTTAGAAAATTTATCAATTCTTGTAGAGCTCATCTGTATACTATTGGTGGAACAGTGAGTAGCTCTACAGCCGATTTTCATGTTGAGACATTATTAACTGGGTCTCAATTTTTTTTTTACGAATATCCCAGAAATAGTGGAAGTGACACATCGTTAGGTATTTAAATAATTCATATTAATATTTAGTATTCGCGCATATACTGTTTTTCACATTTGAAGACTATAAGAGAAAAACTTGGTATCTCATATCATTCTGGATACGCAAACTTAACTTGGTGTCTTTCAGTACTCAACACGGGTTGAATATAAAACAAAACAAAAAAAAAAAAAAAAACGGCTATAGTTTCTTTGCATAGTGTAGTATTGTAAATTAAAAAAATAAATAAATAAAAAGTAAAGATCACAGTGGAATTTGAACGTTCAGTTGAACAGTGAAAAACGATTCTGCAGTCGAGTATCGAACTGATAGCTAAAATACTTAAGATTCTAAACGACTGATTACTAGTATACAATAGGTTAAAAAGTGTTTTTAGTTTAATAATGAAAAATATTATTTAAATTTTCAAATATGTTCATTAAAATCATCTGTTGCACCGGCACTTTTTGCATATACATATCTTGTTATATCAAGAATAGGGATAATATGGAATCATGCTGAATGTAGACTTAACTCTGATCGTTTTTTTTTTATTTATTTATTTTTTTTCTGATTACGAATATTCATCAAAATAAATTTTGAACCGATTGAGCTCATGTTTTGATTTTGGTTTATTATTTTCAATAATGAACCGTTGTAATCGACAAAAAAAAATACCCCCCCTTTAAAATTTGAGGGCTTAACCCGAATAACTAATAAAATAATATCCGTTTGTCCTGTTTTATTCGTGTTAATGTTTATAGAGTTTTATAATCAGTTAAGCGCGATATAAAAGACAAATATAAAGAAAAAAGGAAAACAAATTGAAACCTTGCCCATATATACGCCCATAACTCAGTTATTTTTGAAGATAGAGAAAATATTTATTTGTGTTTGCTAACTAAAAAAAACGCGAATTATTATAATACAGAGAAAAAATTACCCTATTCAGAATTTGAGGGGTTACGTTTCAAGACGCGTAGAACCCGAATAACGAATTGAACAAAATCCGTTTGTCCGCCGTCCGCGGCATTTCTCTGAAACTACTGGGTAATTTTTTTAAAATTCGCCACAAAAATACTTGGGCATGCAACGATGATCCTAACACCTAGCCGTTGATATCAGCTGGTTATTTTAAAATGGCGGCCGATTAAAAGTTATTTAATTCAATAACTCAGGTTATTCTTGAAGATAGAAAAAAAAAATTATCAGTGTTTACTAACCGGAAAACCGCGATTAACCATAAAAGAAAAGAAAAACAATTGAAATTTTATTCATAAATACGCCCATAACGCAGTTATTTTTGAAGATATAGTAGAGAGTGATTAGAGTTATAGAATCAGTAAAGCACGATAAACAAGAAAAATATAATGAAATATTGAAACCTTGCCCATATATACGCCTATAACTCAGTTATTTTTAAAGATAGAGACAAAATTTATTAGTGTTTTTTAAACTACAAACACCGCGAATAATTATAATAAAGATAAAACAAATTGAAATTTTATCCATAAAAACGCCCATAACAGTTATTTTTGAGTTTAAATAAAATGTATCTGGAAATATGTAATATTAAATATATTGTTAGTTTTAAAATAACCGCCTTGTCGAAAATAAAGAATATATTTAATAAAAAAATGTATACACAACTAGAATAATGTGTAGTTTAAGGCATTAGCTCAATGCGTTTTCATCCAAAATAACTACGAGATAACATTGTTACTTATTTTTGTTAAAATGAAATTTAAGTCACCCTCTTTCTTTCTTGTTTGGTCTTTGTTTAGAGTAGAGGTATTCAGTATTTACCTGATTGTTTTCTTCCGATGTGTATAAAATGACGAAGAGCACTAAAAAAGAAAAAAAAAGAAAGAAAAAACCGACTGTCCAGATATACGTTGAGTTATAAAAAAGAGGAGAGGTTACTTAGCGAAATCGCCGATAGGGCGCACCACTCGTCCGGGGAGCGGCATCCCAACCTTAAATGTTATCATCATTTTTTAAATATTTAATCTAACTTTCTCACCAATATTATTTTTCTTCTTGAGAATAATTTATTTAATTTTCAAATAACTGTTTTTGCGTTATATTTGGTTGGTTTGTGAAAATGGAAATTATAAGATATTTTTTCTTTCATAGGAAATTATAATTTAGAATAAATAATGTATACAATTTTTTCGTTATGATTTGTAATAATGATAAAGAATTTTTGGGCGTGTTTCAAGCTTTCAAGTTATTTTCAAGCGAAGCTAATTTATTGAATTATGTATTGTTAATTACAATGTTTATAATTTTACCTACACATGATATATAGAGTAAAGGAAAGTATTGCGACCGTGAATATTTTTTAAATTGAATTTTCACGCGTTTTTGTCCCCCTGATTCCAAACGACTAAGTCCCGCAAAACAGGCATAACAAAAACATTTTATATAACTAAAATTTCTTTTTTGATCATACTCACTGTAACTATGTTTAATTTAACGGGCCTTAGTATGATATAGGTTTCTTTATGATTAAAATAGTCTGACGGGGCTTCAATTACAAATTTAAGAATTTTCTTCTTCTTAAAGTAGCATAAATTTTGTAGATTCCAAAATGGGCTAAATATTCAAGTTGAATGAATTTGATAGCTGACATAAAGGAGAGAAGAGCAAAAATATTTCAAGACAATTAAAAAAGAATAGTAACTTTATAAATTCTTGAATCGATTTTATGAACAGAGATAAGATAAAGTCTTGTGTTCCGCGCACCTGATTTTTTAAATTAAAATTTTTTAGAAAATAAAGAAATTTTGAAAGATTGAAGTGTCAAATTTTTTAAAAAAATATATTGAAACATCCTAATGTTAATGAAAAAAGAAAAGAAAATGTTTATACCTTAAAGTTATGTGCTATTCACTATGTCTATCCGAATCCACATTTTATTGATATACAATTATCTACTTATTTATATTATCGATTATTAAATCTGTATATTAACGTTCATCATCATGTTTAGAATAAGATTCTTAATTCAAGATTGATATGCTAAAATAATAAAACTCATTAGTATAATTGGGATTTAAAAAAATAACAAAATGCAATAGGAGAGTTTTAAATTATAAAAAAATGTGCGATAAACCAAATTGATTTAGTATTTCTGAAATTCGTTTTGACAGAGACAGTTCAAGATAAGTGCAGTAATTATGTAATAATAATAGGCTTACCGAACCCGAAGGTTCGATGCCGATACCACCAAATTCTGTCTACACAGACTCGTCCAATGTTCGCCGGTCAAGCCCCCGAGATCAGCCTTAACGCAATCCTCCCATCGACGCTTCGGCCTACCTTTCGGACGTCTACCAGTCAGATCAGTGAATACCAACTTTCTCAGAATCCGTTCCGCACCGAGCCCAACAACTTTACTCGCCCATTTGAGTCTCCGCGATGCTATCAACTCAATTATATTCACAGGATACAAATTCCGCAATTCCGCGTTGTGCAACCTTCTAAACTCCCCAGTGGCCTCATCTCTCTTCGGACCAAATATTTTACGTAGTACCTTATTTTCGAAAACCTTAAGCCGTTGTTCATCCTTCAAAGTAAGCGGTCACGTTTCACATCCGTAAAGAACCGTCGGAAGAATAATAGTTTTATAAACTCTAACCTTTAAGTTTTTAGATAGAAGCCGCGAACTAAGTAACTTAGCAACTGAATAATAACAAGCATTTCCCACCTTTAACCGAGACTATATTTCTTCCTGGATTTTATTTTTTCTTGTAATCAGAAAGTAATTACGTAGTAACAAAAAAAAAAAAAAAGTTTCAAGAAATCTTATTAAATTGTCTATGAAACACTGATAACTATGGTTTGTTTCTTCGAAAAATATTTAATTTTCATTTAAAATATCCATTTCTATTTATATTTTCTATTAATTCAGTGTTCTGAACGTCTTATTATTATAAATAATAATTCTCGATGTTTAGGAGGAGGCGTTGAAATTGCTCATTTAGTTAATTATGATTTAATAAATTAACTTCAAGAAAGGAATGTAAAATACTATGAGGAGATAAAAAGATTTTTAAAATTTCGAGTTTATTTATTCAATTATTTTATTTAAGATTTGTTAACTTATTTTTTTTTTATCTCGGTTATTTTAAGATATTTTAAAATATCTACGTTTTCTTAGTCACTTGCCGAATAAACCTTCCTTGCACTCAGCTATTTTAATATTTAAACTATAATTATTTGCTATATGACTAGACTGGTCTGTACTTTAATATTAATAGATTATCAATATAATTAATGACTTTAGTATGGTTCCGGCTTTAAAAAATAAAAATGCTTAAGTAGATAAATATTGTATCCAGGAAAATTGGATTGCTGGAGTCCGTCCAATCCCGAATCTGGATAATTTCACTTGAATGTCAAAACGCTTAGAACTTTGCTTTCTTGCACTTCTCAACTTGGGTGAATGAACGGGCAAACTCAAAACTTTAGGCGATATATCTTTCGTTTATTTAGATTTTTTTTTTCTTCAGTGATACATGCTTTCCGTTTGTCATGTATATGCTATTCTAATTAGATTTAGGCAGTCTTATTCAAGTAATAATTCAATAATTATTTCAATCTGATGATTATTAGTACCATAGGCTGTTTGTCATAAACGAATTACTGTTTGACTTCAAAACTGAATTATAAATCTTGCCATAACTAAACTGATTTTAGAAGAATTAATAATATGCATTAGAACTTGTAGCATATTATGTTGAGAAAATAAATGTTGATTGTAATTTAAAAATAGTAAACCGTATCACGGTGAGAGTAGAGGAAAGTAAAATATGGAAATGTGTGAGGTCCTGATTCAGCGATAGTGCATGATCATACACTTTCAAAACATTATAATAAATATACAATAACCATATTTTTTTGTATAAAACTTCATAATTTATTTTTTTAACTTTTATTATAAATGATGTTCAATTAATTAAAATGGTGTTTCCAAATAAAAAAGTTCTCATGATGTGTATATTACAATTGTTTGTTTTATTATAACTTTATCATTTTGTTTTGTTATATTCTTTTTTACTTTCACTTATTATATCTTTATATAAAATTTTTAGTAAAGGGGAAAATATTGTAAACGTGAAAAATTTCGAATCCCAGTTTTCAACGGAAATATACCGAGTCCAAATAACCGAGTCCCACAAAAAGGTCCTTGTGTATGTAATAAGTCTAGCGCGAAAACGATAAGCTTGAAATTTCATACTTTAAGGCCGCCTATGGCTGAGATGTTACAGCATCTTTTTCATAAATATCGGACAAACAGAAGAGTCACTTTATACTATGCATTTTGCAAATTTTCGAATTCCAGTTTTCAACGGAAATACACGTTTTAGGGTCCCCCGAGTCCAAATAACCAAGTCCCGCAAAAAGGTCTGTGTGTGTGTGTGTGTACATTTTGCACCTTTTTACAAATTTCTCGAAAACGGTTCTAACGATTTTGATTAAAAGCTATATCGATGTAATACCTAATTGCCTTTAATATCATGTAGGTTTCATTCTGATTCAAATAGTCTGATAGGGCTTGAATGCCGATATGTTAAATTGTCTTTCTCTAAAGTACCTTCAATTTTATAGGTTCGAAAAAATTAACCATTTTTTGTTCTAACCATTGATAAAAAAATGCCTAAATATATAAGCTGAACGAAATCGAGATCCTACGAAAGGAAAAAAGAGATTTGTAATTTTTGGTATTTTGAACCTAAGAACAGCAACATAGATTTATTTTACACCGTTGAAAAGTTAAAGATTTTAGAAAAAGTATTATTTTATACACTAAGTTGTAAAAGGCAACGTAAAGTGCCAAATAAGGCACAAAATTATTACTAATACGTAACAATATATGTTAAAATTTGATATTACTATATTATTTTATCGAAATCATATGTTTCTAACGGAACTGAATTAACGTTTTATTTAAATTAACTTCAATTTTTTTTTAATTTAAGTTTAGTTAATAGTACTTCAATTTATTTTAACAGTCGAGGTAAGTGAAATTCGTGTGTGCTCGCACCATATTTTTTAAATAACATCTAATGATATTAGTTATCTGAATTTATTAAAAAAAAAATGTATGCCTTCACCCTCTCCTGCTACTTTCGTGAACTCTCACGAGCACTCGCTTATACGAACTTTCACCTACCTCTTCTCTCAGCGTGTAGCCTTACGGAACTGCGTCGGTGACTATTAGAGTTGGTATCGGTATTGAACCTTAGGTTCATTCAGCATAATTATTACTGTTATTACTTATGGTTTCAGCAAACTGTTATATCCATTATATAAGTTATTTACGTGTATAGGTCCGTCGGGGGGGAGGGGGGGGGAATTACGTACTTCTCTATCAGAAAACTGTAAAACAGTAAAAAAAAAAAGTGTTACTGACCTCCTGTCCCTTCCGTGAAAGTATTTCGAATAAAAAAGTGTTGAAAGATCTCGCTTATCTTTTACAGAGCTCCAACCTCTGCCGGAATATAAATGGATATTCCTGTTTTTATAAAAAAATATTTAAGTTTATATGTGTATTCATACTTATATCATATTGAAATTATATGTCTCGTCATATTTAAATAATACAATTTTATAAATTATCTGAGAATATTTTTAGAAACGAAGAGAATAGTTTAGAATTTTATTAAATGTGACTCTTATATTATTTATAATAATTTATTTTCTCACACGACGATATGAATCTTAGGTGAAATGCTAACAGGTTTAAAAAAGAATTACTGAAGTTGAATATAGTTATAAACCCTATAATTGGAAACATACTTGGTTTCATTAAAAAATTGATATTTCAGGCACAATTTATTTTGTTCTCTAACATTATTATTATTTATGTATTATAGTGCGTTTTACAACTGTATTAATAAAAAAAAATTACATATAGTTAATGTGAACATCGATATATAGGCATAGTAGGCGTGAGAAGAAACTACCCAGTGGTAGCACTTCAGAGTTTATTCAGATGAGTAAGTATCGAGGCCATCGGCTTTTCAGCCGCCTCGGAGGATGATCAGGAGATGAGAGATTGTGGACAAGTGGGTTTGGGTGGAGTGGTAATTTGGGGTGAAAGGAAGTATATATACTTTGGGCTAAGTCTGCAACTAATGGGATATTCAGGTCTTTATGGATTATTTTATTGGTGACAAAGTAAGGGGCATTTAGGATCTTTCGGAGGATTTTGGATTGCAAGGATTGGATGCGAGAGGAATTTGATGGCTTGATGGATCCCCATAGTTCAATTCCATTTGTTCAAATAGGCCTGTAATATGATATATAAATTAGTTTTTTGTAGTAGGTGGGAAGTTTTGAACGCTTGTCAAGTAAATGTTGTAATAATCGATATCTGCCTGTTCTCTAAGATAAAATTGAGATACACTGCTTTTATTTTACCTTTTCTCCATATATTAAATTTTTTTTTTGTGGCTTGATGGATCCCCATAGTTCAATTCCATTTGTTCAAATAGGCCTGTAATATGATATATAAATTAGTTTTTTGTAGTAGGTGGGAAGTTTTGAACGCTTGTCAAGTAAATGTTGTAATAATCGATATCTGCCTGTTCTCTAAGATAAAATTGAGATACACTGCTTTTATTTTACCTTTTTCTCCATATATTAAATTTTTTTTTTGAAGTCACTGTTTCTTTATTATGGGCATAAATAAATTTAGCTGAATATTTTCATTTGAAACAATTTTTGTTTGAAAGAAAGGGAAACAGTTTAGTTATTTATTTCATTAATTTAGTAACTCAGCTCATGACTTATTGATATAATTTAAGCCATGCCAGACTATTTCAATCAGAATGAAACCTATATGATATTAAAACCCATAAAATTTTACATCGATATATAGAGTTTAATCAAAATCGTTTGAGCCGTTTTTTGAGAAAATCGTAAAAAGGTGCAAAATGTATGGTATAAAGTGGATTTTCTGGTTAACTGATTTTGATGAAAAAGTTTCTATAACATATAGGCGTATAGTTGTCTTAAATATGAAATTTCAGTATCATAGGACTTTTCGTTTTCGCCCGGGAGATTTTTTTGCGAGACTTGGTCATTTGGAATTAAGAGACCCTAAAACGTGTATTTCCGTTGATAACTGGAATTCGAAAATTTCACGATCGCAATACTTTCCTTAATATATATGTCATATTCAGGTAAGTGAAAGTAAAAAGTTTTCCGTTACCTCAATTTTGTTACAGAAGCAACGTATACTGTATAGGTCACTGCGTTAGCTATTGTGGTTGGATCAGATCATATTGTTATAATATTAAAGCTTAAATCTATCCCTATGACAAAGTTATATTATTCCTAGAGAGACAGTTGCCCGATGACGGGTAATATTCTCTGTGCGAAGGGGCCTGCAAGTTGTGCCGTGGATTAGCCAGAATGTCCTTTGTTGACGGGGGCTCATTAGGGTGGCAACTTTCCCACTTCATGACTCCCAGGGCAACTTCCTAATCGTCAATCATTGTTTTTACCCGTCCCTCTGGCCCTCCCAGGCTCCAACCCATATTTTTTTATCAATGTATCTATTTTTTTTTAATGACGTTTTTTTTAAGAATCCAAAAAAAGATACTGTTATATTGTTTAAAAAATCTTTATTGTCATTCCGCCTATTTTTACTTTCACTTACTTATATATATATATATATATAAATATAGTAAGGGGAAGTATTGCGATGGTGAAAATTTTCGAATTCCAGTTTTCAACGGAAATACACGTTTTAGGGTCCCCTGAGTCCAAATAACCAAGTCCCGCAAAAAGGTCTGTGTGTGTGTATGTGTGTGGTAACTCCCGGTAAGACCTATGAAACTGAAATTTCATATTTAAGACAACTATACGCCCGAGACGTGACAAAACTTTTTTCATCAAAATGAGCTTACCAGTTTATACCATACATTTTGCACCTTTTTTCGATTTTCTCGAAAACGGTTCCGACGATTTTGATTAAACTCGCTATATCGATGTAAAATTTAATGGGCTTTAATATCCTGTAGGTTTCATTCTGATTAAAATGGTCTGACAGGTCTTAAATTACGATATTTTAAATTTTCTTCCCCTAAAGTACCTTTAATTTTGTAGATTCAAAAATAATAAATAGATTATCTTGTTAACGCTGATGAAAAACAGGTACATATATAAATTGAATAAATTCGATACCCAACTAAAGGAGATAACAGATAAAATATTTTTTTAATGCAATTTTTCGTTTTTGAACATAAGAGCAGTAATATACATGTATGATATACCGTTGGAAAGCTAAAGATTTTAGAAAAAGTATTATCTCATACACAAGCTTTTAAAAGTTAATAGAGAGTGATGAATGAAATGAACAAAAAACTAACTGATTATTTTAGATAATAATATAATAGATTTTTTAATGAAACACATGTGTCTATAGAAATTCAATTTAATTAATTCCTTAATAGTTTCACGTATTTTTATCTCTAACTGTTTTTGAAAATTTTTTCATTGATTTTAAAAATGGAGGTATGTGAAAGTCGTTTGTTACCCGCACCAGATTTTTAATTTATAAATTAAAGGAGAGAAATTCCACGAAGCTCTCCCTTATTTGTAATATCCTCGTAGAGTAGTGTAACCATAATAAGTTCTATGTGCCTCTATGCAATTGAGACGTTGTTTTCCAAAAGGTACTAAAGGAAATTTTTTTTCCAAATTGATATTTTTACATATTTGTATACTAATGGTTTAGTTTTATCGAAACCCGTCATCAAATGTTATCTAAAAAACATAAAAATACTTTTAAAACGTATTTAAAAATGCATTTCATTCCAAAAGGTACTAAATCCACATTTCATTTAATTCCAAAAGGTACTAAATCCTCTGTAAACATATATTTCCTTTCCTTCCATTTCATTCCAAAAGGTATTTATTATATTTCTTTCTATATAGGGGAAACACCTAAAACCGTAATATATTACCAATAATTTATTGTTTTCTTCGTTTTGTGCATTTTTATTGGTTCATTTAGCTCGTCTTGAATCACCTCTCTTATTTTGATCAATGGTTTTAACTAAGTAATCAGTTCTTAGACTGTTTTAAACAACTTAGTTACGTCGCTTTGGTTCTTGTAGGTTATCAATTAAATTAAGTTTTTTTTATATATTATTTCTTCTTGAAGCAACATAAATTTAGTTTAAAAATTTCAGTTAATCAGTTTTAATAGAATAATGGCATTTTATCTTGCAAATAGTTGGAATTAGCATTCTAAGAACTTGCTGAATTTGAGAGGAAAAACCGTGCCTGATCTATCTTAATTGTAGATTTTTTTAATGTATAATAATAATAACTATAGTCCTATTGTTAAATATTGTTTACACATAGTCAATAATATAGATAAATTTGCTAAATTCACACGAATAGTAAATACAAGTTCAAAACAAACTTCATAATTGTATACTTTTTTATTATAGTGCCATAAACAGATAAATTGTTCTTTGAATATTTACTTATTTTATGAAGAATAGATAATCACTGTAATTAACCAACAAAGAAAGATATTTTTCAGAAGGAGAATAAGGAAATATACATAACTTAGTAATTAAAAATATAAAGACGTGAGTATCGGTAATGTTATTTGAGAAAGGTTATAGTAACTGCTACAAACTTATCGCGCGTTATATTCTTCCAAAAAGTACTATATCCCTTTTAAATTTTTTCCAAAAAGTACTATACCCACGTTTATATATTATATTGTTTAAAAGTCATCGGAAAAGTGCAAAAATTTGGAAAAATAAGTTGGTAAAACGCTTAAAAATCAATTTTAGATTTTAATTAAAAAAGAATCACGTACATTGGTCCAATAATAAATAAATGACAGATTTTTGCGTTTTATGTAAAATTGTCTGAAGTGGATAGTGTACCTTTTGGAAACCAAGGTCTCAATTGAGACGTTGATTTCCAAAAAGTACTAAAGGACATTTTTTACGGAATTGATTTTTTTACATATTTGTCATTGCACTGCCGTTGGCCTAGAACAGTACGAATCTCTATATGTATTGAGCCCAAGACCCTTCATGGGTTGTGGTGGTACAGGTTTTTTTTTTTTTTTTTTTTTTCATATTTGTATTCCCATCACTTAAATGTATCTAAATCTTCTATTTGATTTTATCTAATGTACACCCTTTATAAGTCCTAAGTAATGTACAAGTCCTTTATAAACGCAATTTAGAAATATTGTTATTTTCTAAAGGAACTAATTAATTTCGTTCTAAATTATACCAAAACATCTCATTTCATAACTTTAATATGATGTTAATAATAGACTAAAAAAAACATCCTGCATTTTAATGCGAAAAGAATCAAATTAGGTAATTAATAATATAATAATTAGCGATTTTCGCGTCTCCTGTAAAATTTTCTAGAATGGATATAGTACCTTTTGGAAATCAACGTCACAATTGTTGGAAGGAGGAGTGAAGCGCCCCTAGTGGCAACTCTTGAAGTCACAAAGGAAGTCTACTTCGCGATGTTTAGAGCTGTACCGTTGATATATCACCATCACTTCTTAAATAGTCTTTTCGTAATACTATTTATGCTGTAGCATACATTTTATAAATTAGATTATATTTGCTAGTCGTAGAGAGAAATAAAATAAAACAATGTAAATGACTAAGATAGAAAAATAGAAAAAAAAAATTGAAAATGTATGTGAAATATGTCCAAGGGATTAATTTAGTATGCTGTGTTATTTAAGCAACCCGATGTATTTGGGCAGCATTGCCAAATAAATAAAGTATTTCTCTTGTAATTCTAATTATAATAGTGTATATAGTGTTTTCGTTAATTTTGGAAGCATGAATCTATTTTATGCAGCCTATGTTTTGTTGCTGCTCTCCGAATAAACTGTACAGAGTGCTTAGTGCCTATTCTAACTAAGGGTACAAATTCAAAAAGATATTTATAATCGAATATATTATTAAAGTTATGAATTCCAAAATGTCCCCCTTTTATCCACATCTAACCGCAGTAAATTAAATTACTGACAAATTTTCTCTAGAGGTGATTAGATGGGTAGTTAAAAATCAGGGGCGGTGTTTTAAACTTAAATTATAAAAAATTGCAAGCGAACAAATAATATGTAGTTTGTATAATACAAATAAAATTGAAGATATCTTTCACTTTCTGCCTGTACAATACTATCAGAGTACAATACTATAAACAAATACTTGAATTCTGAAAATCTAACTTGGGATCAAACAATAGAGTTGATAAATGGAAAAGATTGGCTGGCGTTGGTTAATTACCCCAGATCTGCTTTCTCTTATAGAATGGTGCTCACAAAAGAATTTAACTATTAGTAAATTTGATTTTAATATATCAATAACTTCCTAAGTGTAAATGTATTGTTTCGTCTGTTGTTATTAATTCATTATATAGATAGATCACAGAATAATTTTGTCTTTAAAAACAGACTTTACGGACTGTCAATAGACCATGTAGTGCGTCTCAAAATTAGAAAAGAAAAAAGAATATATATATTATATATATATATATATATATATATATATATATATATATATATATATATATATATATATATATATACATATTAGTGGCCTTACGATCTGTATGTAACGTCCCATCAATTGACAGCCTTTGATGGATCGTACTTAATCCGATCCGCATCCCTCTGGAACTCCATTCCTTCCAATATCCGGGACTCCCAAACTCTTTCAACATTCAAATCCCGTCTATTCAGCCATTTTCTGTCAATTCAATTCCCAAACAATCTAAATTGGATGCTAATTTCAGGAAAAATCAACAAATAAAGCAGACAGATACTCTCATTTATTAATTAAATTTTCATGTTCATGGTACATTCAGCAGCAAATATTATTTGAAAAGATTATCTTTTCAAAGATATGAGACTAAATGATTATTTTACTAACATTCGAAAGCATTGTAATTTCCTTTTTTTTAAACTGTTTATTTTTAATTTTAATTTAATTTTTTTTTTTTTATAATGTTATTATATTTTTTATTATATATTATTCTCTGTTCCATTTTTACATACTTTTTTTTTCTTGCTTGTACATTTTTATTAGAAGTTATCTTTTGAGTTATTTTATTAATTTAATTCTGTTGTTTTCAATTATTTTACTGTAAGACTCCATTTAAGTCCATTGTTTGTTTCCTGTAATATTATTCTGAAGGGACTATTCCCAAAATAAATAAGTATTTATTATTATTATTATATATTATATATATATATAGTAAGCTAAAGTAAAAAGGGCACTATAAATAATTACATATGAAATATATAATGGACATATGACCATACATAACGGTATTATTCCGCTATGTATTCACTCCGATGGGAGCTTAGCAACCCTTCTTAGATTTTATTCTGAAACTGTTTCGTTTCCCCAAAACATAACCTTAGGGGCAATAAGTAATTTGTCTTTGGTCCGCTTCTAAAAATAGTTTCTTCACTAACTGCATGTGCCTGAATAAACTACAGGAATGACTAATGAACTTCCCGAAATAGTCCGTGCTGAACTCTTGTCTTCCCGAAACTCTAAATTAAATGCCTTTAAATATTACTTATGTATCATCAGTTTGAGCGTACGATAAAGTATATTAAAAAAAAAAAAAAATCTGGTGTGCACTACACACGACTTTGACCTCTGTTGTTAAAATCAATTTAGGATTTTTTAAATACAGTTAGAGACGGAAACAGCTCAAAGAATTAGTGACATTGAAACATGTGTTTTATTTAATAATCAATTTTATTATTATGTACAACAATCAGTTTTATCTCTCTCCATCAATTTTTAAAACCTAGTGTATAAGATAATATTTTTACTTTCAATTACCTATATATGCAATATATAGTAAGGGAAATTATTGTGATCGTGTAAATTTTCGAATACCAGTTTTCACCGGAAAAACACGTTTTAGGGTTTCCTGAGTTCAAATGACCAAGTACCACAAAAAAATGTGTGTGTGTGTCTAATGAAAAGTCGTGCAATACTGAAATTTCATATTTAAGACAACTAAAGGCCCGAGATGTTACAGCAACTTCTTCATCAAAATCACATAAGAGCCACTTTATACCATGAATTTTGCACTTTTTTACGATTTTCTCAAAAATGGCTTTAACGATTTTGATTAAACTCGCCATATGGGTGTAAAATTTAATGGGCTATAATATGATATAAGTTTCATTCTGATTGAAATAGTCTGACAGGGCTTAAATATGCATGTTGAGCGAATTTGATGAACAACTAAAGGAGAAAACTGAAAAAAAAAAAAAAATTTATGCATTTTTTTCGTTTTCGAACACAAGAATAGTAATATAAACGTATAATATACCGTTCGATAGCTAAAGATTAAAAAAAAAATATTATCTAATACACGGAAAGGTAAAGGTTATTGGAGATTAATGAAAAGCCGATAAAACTAACTGATTGTTGTAGATAAA
Source organism: Piezodorus guildinii (assembly GCA_023052935.1). Classification (NCBI taxonomy): domain Eukaryota; kingdom Metazoa; phylum Arthropoda; class Insecta; order Hemiptera; family Pentatomidae; genus Piezodorus; species Piezodorus guildinii. The sequence continues at coordinate 58,633,980 of CM041295.1, forward strand.
TATATAATAGATTATTTAATAAAAGAAATGTTGCTATTGAAATTCAATTTAATTAATTCTTTAACAATTTATTTTTATCTCTAAATATATTTAAAAATTCATAAATTTATTATAACAACGGAGGTAAGTGAAAGTCGTGTGTAGCGCGAACCAGATTTTTTTAATACCTTTAGCTATCCAGCGGTATATTATTAGCGTTAGTATGTAAAAAAACAAAAACAAAATTACATGAAAAAAATATTTTTCCTCTTTTCTCCTTTAGTGGGATATCGAATTTGTTCAACTTATATATTTACCCGTTTATATATTTATCAATGCTAACAAGATGATATGGTTGATTTTTTCGAATATTCAAAATTAAAAGTACTCAAGAGGAAGACAATTGAGACGTTGATTTCCAAAAGGTACTAAATGACATTTTTTACGAAATTGACTTATTTACATATTTGTATTCTCATCATTTAGTGCTATCTAAATATTCTATTTGATGTTATCTAATGGATTCTCAAGTCCTTAAAAAACGCGATTTAGAAATGCGGTCATTTTCTAAAAGTACTAATTACGCATTTATTTTCTTTCCAAATCATTCTAAAAAAATTCATTTCATAACTTTAATATGATGTTATTATTATAGTAAAAAAATAATTCTAAATTTTAAGGCAAAAAGACCCAAATTAGCTAGTTTAATAATATAGTAATGAGAGATTTTCGCTCTTCCTGTAAAATTTCCTAGAATGGATATAGTACCTTTTGGAAATCAACGTCTCAATTTAAAATATAGACATTTAAGCATTATCAGACTATTTAAACAAGAATGAAACCAACATGATATTAAAGCCCAATAAAGTAAGCTTTGATACATCGAGTTAATTAAAAAAAGTGAGTAATTTCTGTTCGATTATTTAATCTGAAACACATGTTTCCATCGAAACTATGTAATTTTTTAAACGTTTGTTCCTGTGAGAGTTCGCAAAAGTAGCAGGGCAGGGTGAAGGCTTATTTAAAAAAAAAAATTAAATCATGACATCAAATATTACTATTTGAAAGATCCTATATCATTAAAAATTATTTTTAAAAAAATAATGATAAAGTTATATCAAAACAAACAAGTGTAATATACACATCATGAAAACATGATTTTTTAATTTAGAAACTATTTCTACATTTTTCTACATCTGTATCGATTTTAAGAAATTATTTATTTATTTATTAAGAAACATTATTTATAATAAAAAGCAAAAAACAAATGATAAAGTAATATAGAAAATTCAGTAATTAAATATTTATTATAATATGTTGAAAGTATGTGAGAGTGTATATGATGATTCACTCTCGCCAAATTTCACGAATTTCACCTCAACTACAACAACCTGTATTCTCACCGTGTAGCGAGCGGCCTTTAAGGTATTGTGTTGCACGCACCAGATTTTTTTCACCTCTGAGCCCTAGGCATATTAAAAATATATTTCAACAAAAAAATAACAATATTTTCAAAAATGATTAAATTATTACATAACTATCCGCTTTTGCATTTTTCATGGCACAAAGAACAATTAGAAATCCTTAAAAGATCCATCATTATGTGTTAATATTTAAGTGCTTAAATTAAAAGTCTACGATGATAAATCTCTTATGCCTTACCCGTATGTGTTTATACAGCTACAGAGTCCCTACAGAATTTAAAGAATCCCTACCCTTTTGGATTTTCTAATTTAACTGGAATTCAGAAGCGAGGACGTATAGTTTTCTAATTAAGAAAAACAAAATGTTCCTTTTAATTTCGCACCTGTCGGGATGGAGTTATTCTGCATTGCGGGATAATGTTTCTCTCCCTGCCCTTCTCCCCTTCTCCCACCCTTTTACACCAAATTTTTTAGTTCCAAATTATTTATACTGGTCTTTGTCCTTATAAAAGGGGCTGTGGTAGAGCTGGGGTCTTTATTGTTTTGTTTCAACCATCATTTTCTTTTATTTTTTTTTTCCCTTTGTTATTATTATTTTTATTTTTTTTTTACTGAGCTGTTAACCGTTTACGGTTTTATGTACAAACTACTAAAGTAAATTTCAAAAATAAAGTTTCATGTTAAGGAATTAAATGGATTAATACTATACTAATAATGATAATAGGCTTCGCGAACCCGAAGATTCCATTCCGATATTACAAAATGTTGCCTTGTAGGATTGGCGAATGATCACCGTTCAAGCCTAAACTCCTGAAATCAGACTGAACACAATCCTCCCACTGACCCCTCGGCCTAACGGTCGGTTCAGCGCTTATTAATTTTCTAGAAATTCGTTCTACTGACAGGGCACAAGCTCCGCAATTCCGTATTGTGTAACCATCTGAATTCCTCAGAGGCCTCACTCCGAACTTAAAACTGCAGTTATTATAATTTTTTTATTCTTATCAGAAATCAACTAAATACTAATATCCCAATCCTCCAAACCTAGTTGGTACATATAATAAGCCAGCTATGCCATTGAAACAAATTAAATGAGTAGGTTTCACCTGTGGTGTAGTGGCTATCATAACAGTCTTCTATGACCAAGGTAGCGTGTTCAAACGAGACAGATGGCCCTGTATTAACGGTAGTTCAAAAACCTTAGTTATGCCGTCGTAATATGGTCAATGGGATGTCAGGCACTCATTCCTATCCCTACGTTAAATGGTATTTGAATTTCATGGAAATACTGCCACTCGCACACTTTGAGTTCTTTTTTTGATATAAGAAATAAACGAAATCTACATAAACATCATCAAATATATGTATTTTGTTTAAAATATTCCATTATCGGACTAAATAGTGAATCAATTTGCTAAATTGAAGTTCTGCTTGAAAGAGTATTTTTTTTTCAGAGTTTGTAGGTGTATCGAAATTGGTTGTATGTATTACCAGTATTTTTAAATTAATTAAAAGATTATTAATAAATTTTAGGCAATTTGCACTTTGGTTACCAAGGCGATAAGAACTTGAGTAGTATTTCATATTAATCTTTTTGGTTAGTAAAGGAACCAGATAAAAAAAAGAAAGAAAAAAGAAATGTAATAATCTTGTATTTATCTGTATTTTACTTTTGGTTAGTATTTTGTATGAGCTAATCAATCAGTTGTCAGTAATGTATCGTTTGATCATATTTATGGCAGTTGAAAGTCAATTAATAGATATAGTGATGTTAGAGGTGAAACATTTTATTTATTACTGTGTAAACTTCTTGGTTTATTGTATATATTTGTGACTTGTGATGTTTTGTAAAATTATTTAGTAATACACACACACACACACACAAACGCCTTTTTCAGAGGCGCATTTGAACTCAAGGGATCTCAAAATGTGTAAAGTTTGATAATTATTGAATTCGTTGTGAAAATAAAAATATCAATTATCTAAAGATTTACCTGGTTTATTTATCGAAATGTTGGGCCGATTTCAAATAAAATCAAAGAAACTGGAATTGTTACAATCGCGCACATTATTGTGATAATGATAGGAGACTGAGTATTACATCACTTGGGACGTCGTTTATTTTTGTGATAAAATTGTTTGTGCAAATGTCAGGCGTTATTTTATGATAAAGAGGCCACTGCACTTATCCGAATCGCAAGTGCATTGATGTAAATATCAAAAATGTATTGTAGTACGCACTTGAAGTAAATTTTATACATTTCCATTAAATTTGTTTAAAATATAATTAAATATTAATAACAATTATTTATGTTTATGCACTCTCCAAAATTTATGAAGGAACTATAAGATAATCTTCATGTTCAGCAATTGATAGCGAAGTAACTTGCTATGCTGAAATGCTTATACAAAGTTCACATCAAATTTGGCATTTGCGCTTATTATCTAAAATGTTTAAATTTTGTCTTTTCTTTTTTAGCTGGTATTAAGATCATTATTTAATTTATTAGCTTTTAAAATATTTTTCACTTGCGAAAATTATTATTTTTTCCTTTTTTCTTTTTACTAAAAACACCAAATCACGTTAATTTAGACTATTCAAAGTGAGTCTGTTAAATCGTTTTCAAATATGTCGAGAGAACCTTTGAAGTGCTTTGATTAATTTTTGAACTTATATTTATATTTCTTTTCTTTTTTAATTTTTTTGGAAGTTTTCTTAATTGGAACATTTAAAAAAGCACATACTGCCTTCCATTCTTCATAAAATCACTTTATTTCACAAGTCTTTAAACATTTTTTTTTTTTTTCATCCTAGTCGACGTTTCGGGGTTGTTTCTCAATTTTCAAGACTTATTACTTTTTCCTTATAAAATTGCTACATCATTTTTCATCTTTCACTACATCTCATAGCACACTGCTACTTGTCTATACTATCTATAAAATGGAAACAGTGAGCCAATATAGACAAGTAGCAGTGTGCTATGAGATGTAGTGAAAGATGAAAAATGATGTAGCAATTTTATAAGGAAAAAGGAATAAGTCTTGAAAATGGGGAAACAACCCCGAAACGTCGACTAGGATGAAAAAAAAAATGTTTAAAGACTTGTGAAATAAAGTGATTTTATGAAGAATGCAAGGCAGTATGTGCTTTTTTAAATGTTCCATTTATATTTCATTTTCTGCTTGACCACTAAAATGAAAATTGCTTTAATGGTCATTAAATTACTTCTGAATTATATTTTTTAAAAATGATAATTTCGTTTATTATGAAAGAAAGTTATATAGCCAACGGGGAGCGGGCACAATGGAAAATATATGAGAAGCCGCGATTCTGCCTGGCTTCAAGAACAGCCAAAGGTTCTTCGTTCAAGCGGTTCTGTCCTCGTGTGCAGGGTGATCCTTCTTCCAGTGGTGCGACAGGCCGTGTAAGCGGCCCTTGGCCTTGCTGTGTTATCTCCTGGGAGATTACACTCTCGTTTCGCGATGCATTTTGTAGTGTAGGGTCATCACTCCCTACGCATAATTTTGTGAGTGGCCTCCATTTGGCTGACGGGTCTCACACACCTGGGGGAGAGGCTGTGAGTGAATCCCCATTTAATTACATCCTTATAAAAGTCCCGCCGGGACTGGGAATCGACCTCACAAACTTTAGCATGAGGGACTAGCGCGCTAGCCACTCAGCCACTGGCTCCCCTGTGCAAGGTGATCATCACATCCAAATTCCTTTGAAAGGAATTCTCAAAAGAAACTGTTTTAAGGAACATAGCCAAGTAGAACGTCCAACTTACAGGTAACCAAAAAAAAAAGGGAAAAAATTCTAAAGTCGGAAGTCTCGCAGGCAATACAAATATTGTTTTAAATGGACAGGGCGGTAAAAAGCGGAGTAGTAAAATAAATACAAGCTGCTAAGTTAATTGAATTGTTTGCAGGGGTTGCTCACTAATCGCGGAGAGTCTGCAAACAGTGAGTGGGGGTTTGTCGCCAGAGCAAATACTAATGCGGTCCTAGTCAAGCATTTACCTTCTTTCACCATGTTTGTCCACTTAGTCGGAGGTAATACCCCCTGTCCCGTTTCCCAAAACAAACCCCTCCCCCCTCCGATAATAACCGAATCGTTTTATTTCCCCGCCGATACAAAATATGACACGCAGTGTTTGTCTATACTCCAGAATCGTTTTGGAACAAGACTAAAATCACTGTACTCAAACATGAACAAAGCGATAATATCTATTTGTACTTTTCACAAACAAAAATGTAAAATTGTATATTGAGACTATTAATTTTTCATATGGGTTCACCCACCAACTTTTATTCTTTTGTTCTTATCATATAGAGCTACATGATGTGTGGGGTTACCTGTAGCATGGTGGTGCATGACAGCCTCCTATACAAAGATCCGGGTTCTAATACGTAGGTGGCCCTAGGATTTTTTTAAAAATTATTTTTATTGATTTTTACTACTGTATATACAAGACATATATACAACAACTAAAAGGGCTAAAATAACAAATATGGCATGAAATAGTCTTGTGAAGAAGCTAGCCAGCGGTAACACTTCAATCATTCTTTTAGGTAACACTGTAATGTTTATTCTGTAAGCAGGGCTCGAGGCCACAGTCGTTTCAAGCACCTCGGAGGATTATCGGGAAAAAAAGTAGTTGAGAGGTTACGAACAAGCGTGTTTGAGTGGGCAGGTAGTTTGGAATTGTATCTATCAAGTCCGCAACCAGCGGGATATTTAGGCCTTTATGGATGAGTTTATTAGTTACAAAGTTAGGAGCATTTGGATTTTACGTAGGATTTTTAAATGAAAGGATTGGATGCGGTAGAAGTTTGATAGTTTAGTGGACCCCCATCGCTCAATGCCATAGGTCGGATAGTGGTTATGTAAATGAGTTTTTTTTTTGTAGTAAAAAGGGCGTTTTGATCGTTTGTCGAGTAAGTGTTATAGTAAGCGGTATCTGCGGACAATTTCTTGTTTCAGTCCAGTGTGAGGATTCCAAGTAAGGCGCTTATCTAAACGGAGTCCAAGGTAACGGATTTGTTCAACAGGGATTAGTGGAATGTTACTAAAGGATACAGTGGGACAGAGAAGTAAAAAAATTCTTAGTTATGCCGTTCTTAGGAGGGGACGTTAAAAGGTGGTCCCGAGCCTGTTAGGTATATGTCTTCACAGAAATTACTGTCGTTTAACTGTCACTAGATAATTTAGGGGATGTCAGGTATCTCCGCCCTTATTAAACCTGGATAGGCAAAACTTAGAATTACCACTGTAGTATCGTCCGATTAGCCAACAGCAGCATAAAGGGACGTTAAATAAATAAACTATAAACAATAATCTGTAAAGTTTCAATTTAGTCAATTTATATTTAATTTTGCTGAACTCGTCTATAAACTGTTTATAAAATATTAAATTATAAAAAAGGCAATCTTTATATGATCAAAATTTCTATTAACAAGTAGTGCAATGAAAAGACTATATTAGAAAAAAAATTAAGCGTGAGATTCTTTTCCTTCCTACCTTCCTTGTTATAGCGCGCAAAAAGTTTCAGTTTATGTTTTGAATCATGCTTACATCGCTATATTTGTATGTATAATGATAACGCGCTTTTGGTTACCACGAACTGCTCCTAAACCACTGGACGGATTTTGATACGGTTTTTACCATCATTCTTACCTAATGGTTTATAATAATAAAAATAACTTTATTCTGGACTATGTCCCTTAAGAATAACGATTTCGTACAATAAATATACACTTCAATATACATGTCTGGCCGAGAGACCAATGAAATACATTTTCATTCACAAATTTCTACAAAAAAATAATGAACAATTAAAAGACCTGTTTATATAAATATGAACAAAATATATGCCACATAAACAAACGAAAAATATCTCTTATAAAATGATAGATTTTCAAAGAAATAAAAATTTTTTTTTTTTTTTTTTTAAACATATTTATTGATATTTACAACTGTATTAAATAAAAATACATCTAGTAAATGTGATGGTAATATACAAAACTGTCATGAAAAACATGTAGAGACACTACCCAGTGGCAGCACTCTAAAAATATTTTAAACTAGAAGGTCCCGGAGCTATTTCCTTTTCAGGCGCCTCGGAGGATTATCCGGAATTGAAGAGGAAGAAAGGATTAAAACTAGTGGGTTAGAGTGAGAATGGAGTTTGTCATGAAAGGATTGATACCTGGTCCGGGCCAAATCAGTAACATAGGGAACATTAAGGTCTTTATGGATAAGTTTATTCGTGACAAAGTAAGGAGCGTTGAGGATTTTACGAAGGATTTTGGATTGTAAGGATTGGATGCGGGAAGAATTTGATGGTTTAGTAGAGCCCCAAAGCTCTACTCCGTAAGTCCAGATTAGTCTTATAATAGTCATGTAGATGAGCCTTTTGTAGTTAAGAGGAAGGTTTGATCGTTTGTCTAGTAAGTGTAGAAGTAGCCTAAAGCGGCGAGCAGTTTCTTGTCGTTTTAGTCGTGTATGTGGATTCAAAGTTAGACGTTTGTCAAGAAGTCCTAGGTATCGGATCTGTTCAACTGTTGAGTGTTATTAAAGGATACTTTAGGGCAGGAAGTCAAAGGTTTACGGCGAAGGGTAAAGGTTATTTGATGGGATTTGTTGGAATTTATTTTTATTCTCCAGTTCTGACACCATACTTCTAGGTCTTTGATGTGGGCTTGAAGGGTATTTGAAGCAACAAATGGATCTTTATGAACTGATAACACGCAGGTGTCATCAGCATAGGTAGAAAGGAAAGTGTTAGGATGGGTTGGGAAGAAATAAAATAAATTAATTATTCCATAACTCTAGGATTTTGGTGAAATTATAAGTAAAATACATTGTAATTTAGCTTTTCTTAAAGCGGGAAAAATAAATTTTCTGTAACCAAGTCATCACAAAATTATTTCTGAACTATGAATAGTAACATAAACGTATAATATACCGTTGGAAAGCACAAGATTTTAGAGAAGTTAATATGCAATACAAGAAATCGTACTAGTTAATGTAAAGTTGTTGTCAGCCCATAAAAATATGTTCTTCGTTATATTAAAATGAGGGAGATTATGACAGATTCAGTGTTGCTACCGTAGAATATCAGACAAGTTGTATTCTTCTATACAGTGGGCAATAGTATAGAAAACATATTACTTACAAAATCTTTAGGAAGCTGCTAAAATAAATGGAAAGTTCGTACAAATTCAAAAACCAACATTGTTATTAATTATTTGAACTTTCAAATTATTTCATAAAAACAGATGTTTCGCTGTAAAATAAAAGGGGTTGCAATGGAAACTATTGTAAATTATTGTAGTATTTCATTTTAAATATATTTTTTTATTTATAGTAATTTACAACTGTATTAAAGAACACAATAAGTAAATATGAGGAATGAAAAAAAAAATTCATGAAAATGTCTTGAAAAAAAAACTATCCAGTGGTGGAACTTCACTAACTATTTTAACTCAGTAGTTCCCGAGGCCACCTTCTTTTCAGTCGCCTTGGAGGGTTATCTGGGATATCTAAGGAAGATAAAATACGGACAAGTGGATTTGTATGGGCAGGGAGTTTAGAATGAAAAGAGGAATATCTATCACGGGCTATGTCTGCAACAAATGGGATGTTAAGGTCATTATGAATGAGTTGATTTGTAACAAAATAAGGAGAATTCAGGATTTTTCGAGGGATTTTGGATTGTAAGGACTGGATGCGGGAGGAATTAGATGGTTTCGTAGAGCCCCAAAGCTCGATTCCATATAGGTCCATAATAGTGACGTCCAAATAGGTCTCATAATAGTGATGTAAATGAGTCTTTGAGTTTCATTTATTGATCAATTTATGTTTCTCATTTCTGCCGCTGATTTGATATAATAATGAAAGTACGTAATGAAATATGAAAGTTCTAGCTAAGTTAACTAAAAATTACAATTCAATAAACCCTAAATCGCGCAAACAGAACTTTTTACTTTCACTTACCTATATATGGAATATATGAATATATATTATATATATATTATATATATATATATATATATATATGTTATATTAAAGTCCTATGGAACTGAAATTTCATATTTAAGACAAATATACGCCCGAGATGTTACAGCAACTTTTTTAACAAAATCAGCTTACCAGAAGAGGCACTTTATACTATGCATTTTGCACCTCTTTACGATTTTCTTAAAAACGGCTCTAAGGAATTTGATTAATCTCGCTACATCGATGGACAAAATTGGACCGGCTTTAATATCATGTAAGTTTCATTATGATTGAAATAGCCTGACAGGTCTTAAATGCCGATATTTTAAAATTTCTTCCTCTAAAGTACCTTTAATTTTGTAGTTTTTATGAAATTATCATATCATCTGATTAGCAAATCTAAAAAACAGGTAAATACATAAGTTGAACCAATTTTATAACCAACTAAATGAGATAACTGCAAATATATTTTTTTTTTTTAATGCAATTTTTTGTTTTTTAACTTAAGAACAGTAATATACATGTACAATATACCGTTGGAATGCTAAAGACTTTAGAAAAAATATTGGATTATACATAATATTGTAAAAGTTAACGGAGAGTGATGGAAAGCCCATAAAACAAACTGAGTGTCGTAGATAATAATATAATAGATTATTTATTGAAATACATGTTTCTTTTAAAATCCAATGTAAATAATTGTTTAATAATTTATCATCGTTTTTAAATTTGTTGGAAAATTCTTAAATTGATATGAATAACAGAGGTAATAATTTTATAACCAACTAAATGAGATAACTGCAAATATATTTTTTTTAATGCAATTTTTTGTTTTTTAACTTAAGAACAGTAATATACATGTATAATATACCGTTGGAATGCTAACGATTTTAGAATAAAAAAAAAATTAAGGACCCGTGTGAAGCAGGGCGAGTCTGCTAGTTATTTTATATAAAATAAATGTTTCCATCCAAAAAATATAATTATTTATCAAGTTAATATTTATTTAAATCTTGACTTCAAGAAGGGAGGCAAGTGAAAATTGTGTTTTGCGCCCACCAGATTTTTAATTCCGATCAGTGTTATTTTATAGTTTATGCAGTTAATGGATTGATACTTTAGAATTAAATTAAACCTTGATTCAACAAGAGAGACGACTCATTGACGGGGCGGGGGCAAGGGGTTAGTGGTGAAGTGGGGTGAAGAGCTCTGGCACAGTTTGTATTGTTCAACTCTGCTTATCTAGGGCAAATAATATATAATTATTTCTTTATAATCAAAATTGACAGCTATTGACAGTCCTATAATATAAATAATGTTTTTATCCACAAAGTAATTAAATACACGAGGGAGAAATTGTTCATTGTCTTTAAGAAATCTCACCCCTTTGCATATATAAGAAATATTATTTTTTTAAAAGTGGGGAGAGGGAGTAAGGTCCAAACTTCAGTCTACTCTTGGCCTTGTGTTATATGTTTTTATAGAATATAGATATTTAAAAAAAGGTTAAAATTGTAATGATTAATAGATAAAAAGTAGAAAAAATTACCATTATTAAACTAAATAAGGAATTTAAAAATTTGAAAATATTAAAATATGTGTTTTCATGTAAGTAGAGATATAACACTGTTTTAATTTGTTATAGTGTGATTATGAATTATTTAATTGTGATATGTATTATTGTTGAATGTTTAAATTAATATAATTTTAAATTATTAGTGGATTATTAAAAATTCTGATGATGAGCCGTATAAGCCCCGAAACGTTAATTATGTATAATGAAGAATAAATGAATGATAGTTAAAAGAAAATATGTTCCTAAATAACCTAATTAAAGAAATATTATCTATTATATTATTATCTACAATAATCAGTTATTTTAGCCGCTTTTTATCACTCTGTATTACATTTTAGAACATTGTGTTTAAGATAATATCTTTTCTAAAATCTTTAGCTTTCAACGGTATATTATACATCTATGTTACAGTAAAATCCATAAAAGTGCAAAATAATTGGTATAAAGTGGTTTGTCGATTTGGTTGAAAATGTCACTGTCTCTCAGATAACCTCATCTCACATTCTGTTTAAAATATGAAATTTCAGTTTTATAGTAGTTTTTGAGTTAACTACATAAAAACATTCAAACTTGAATTCAAAAATGTTCACGATTGCAATACTTTCCCTTTGTATTTTATGTTATATACATATATGTGTATATATATATATATATATATATATATATATATATATATATATATATATATATAGTGGATGTAATTAGTTGACCGTTGAGAATTACTGGAAGGAATTAGTCCGGGTGGCGGTCATTAAATGTATATATATATATATATTATATATATATTGGTAAACTAAGTAATAATATTTTACTGTTTAACTGTAAGATAAGATTTTACTGAAAATATAAAAACCTTTTGATCATAATGTTTAAAATCAATGCATTTTTCGAGATAAATTATAAAAAAAATATTTATGAAATAGGAATGAGTTTAATGAACTACTAAAGGAGAAAGTAGCCGGCATATTTTTTGTGCAAATTTAGAATAAAATAGAAAACTACAAAAACAATTGATATATACTATGTGTCTGGCCAAAAGACCAAAGGATTATAATTAATTCTTATTTACGATTATATAAGAAGAAAAGAATGAATTAAAGTATACAATAAAACAAAACAGAGTAAAAGAAATAACTTCTTATAGATTAATGTGTTGAACAAAACCAAACATTGAAACTGATTCATAATAATTCATCCGTTAAATAAGTTAAATATGAACAATAAATAATTTTTTATTTTTATTGATATTTTATTTGAAATATCAGACTTGTTGAGCGTCTGTTTAGGACGAAAGTAGGTACTGGAACAGCAGGGAATTGAATGATGGTAGGGATGAAGCATGGCGGATATGAATAGGTAGGGAATTCCAGAGAGTAGTAGAGCGGAAAAGAAAGGAATGATCAAAATTATTGTTCTATGGTTAAGAACATAGAGGTCAGAATGGCGCGATCTTGTTTCGAGGGAGTGGACCGACGATTTAAATTGTAGAAGTTTGTGGATATAGGGAGGTAGCTGGGAGTGGATGATTTGATAAAGATATCATCCTAGGAAATATTGTTTCCTTACTACAATTTAATTCACTTACTATATGTTTTCATATATAGGAAACTGAAAGTAATATATAAATGTTTTTTTGTTTTTTTTTAATGTCAGTAAATCATTGCTATATATAATCAGATAATTAATGACCAATTAAAATAAATGATAACTCTTATTAATAATAGTATATGTTTGGATTTGGCATGTTCCTTTGGGGTAATCTAAGTATATCATATATTTTATTGATATATATTTAATTGCACATAAGAGAAAATAAAATCTTTAATATCCACATACACTTATTGGAATATATTTTTGTTCTGTAACAATCATTACAATATTTAATTCGGTCTACTGTTGCCCTTTCAACCGCCCGGACAGCGTTTGAGTCAATCGACTCTTTAAAGATACCTGTTGAATGTTGTTGAGAATTTCACGACACTTGAGGCGAGACAATTTTTAATTGGGATCTCTCTGGCGGTTGTATGAGAAGAAGAAAAAAGGAAGGAAAAAAAAAAAAAAAGAAAAGAAACGGCTTCAGTAATTGATAAGGCAATTATGAGCAAAGTTGAAGAAGGTCAATTGGGCTTGGCGGCTGATGTAAGTGATTAAAATTTTTATTGAGGGCTCCCAAACTGCTCTTCGGTTAACTCTTTAACAATTTATTCCATTGAGAGAACTTTTCATTACCTTCACTCGATTAGGTTAACGCTTTTAACCTTTATGTATACTTTTTTTAACGGTTTTTTTACCTTTGTAAAATCAGAGAAACGAACTTCTACTAAATACCCAACAAAAAATATTTATACAATTGTACATTGCAATTTATTAATCTCGGCGCCATACATACACATAAGATTATCAGTCATTCGAGCGGAAATTTTATAATTTCCTTTATTATACCTTATTATTTTTTTTTTCTCGAAATTGCAACACGTCGTGTAGGTCTTTGGCCGCGCGATGTTGTTTTCTAGTATTTCACACCGCAATTCTTAATGATAAGTCATGGGGTAATCATTACCTACGCCTATTTTTGTGATTGACGGGCCTCACATACCCGGGTTTGGGGCTGTGCGGGAATCCCCATTGAACTATAAACTTATAGAATTGAGCTTTAGAGCTTTACTAAACCATCGAATTTCTCTCGTATAAAAAAAAACAAAAAAAAAATGCACCTCTACTATCCATGAAGGTTCTTGGGCTCAGTACATATAGAGATTCGTACTGTTTCTAGGTCAACGGCAATGCAATGAGGTGATTAGGCCTTTACCACGCTCAGCCAAGGAAAAAAGGACACCTTAAAGCACAGCGTTCAAAGATCAGTCAGCCAAAGAAGCACTAATTCCAAAAGTCCGCTAGCATTCCAAACACTACTAAAATACATTGTACGATCAAGCATGAAAGAATGTCCAAGTGTGTGCTTCTAAATAAAAAGTGGGATCGAATCAAATCCTGAGTCATTTAATGGACCTTTTAATTTTATAAGCCAAAATAAAAAAAAAAATGGCAATTTTTGTTTGAAATAATCCAAGCCACTCCTTTTGATAACCGACGTGTTGGTTGAAGTCGCCAACCCTTTATGCCAGTTGTTTTTTTATCTTAATAATATTTTCATTCAGGATGTACTCGTATATTACCGTAAGGAAGCCCGTGGCTGAGTGGCTAGCGCGCTAGTCTCGCACGCCAAAGGTTGTGAGTTCGAATCCCAGTCCAGGCGTAACTTTTATAAGCATATAATTAAATGAGAATTCACTCACATTATGTGAGACCCGTCAGTATACTGGTGGCCACTCACTAAAATAGGCGTAGGGAGGATGACCCATTCTATACAATTTCATCGAGTAACGTGATTATATTCTCTTAGGAGATTACACCACGCGGCCAAGTGGCTACACGGCCTGTCGCGCATAGGAAACAAAATTGTATATTACAGTACTTATTTAAGCCGTTTACATTAGTAAAAAAGCTTAATTAGGGATTCGAAAAACACATTAGATATAATATTGTTCTCTAGACAGCTAATCGTCTCTCAATATAACAAAAGCTTGCAGCGCTTGCACACACCGAATCCTAAAATAAAACACACAGACATACAAAACAAAATTACACATTGTTAAGTTAATTGTTGAAAAGACAATATAAAGATATTACTGTTTCCATCCTTAACATTCAGTATTGTAATTGACTCATCTCATGCTTTTTTTGATTTATTCAAATTTACTGGTGTAAATCAGTATCACTTGAGCAACCAATGGTGGTCGCGGAAAATGAATTTACGGTTTTTATTTAGGAGAGGTTTAGGAAAGAAACCCTTCCTCTTTTTTGAGAAAATTTTAATTCTAGCTAATGCAGGGGAGGGTGATATATAGAGTAAATAAGGAAGAACCCCCTGTTGAAATTAAAGTGAATAGTGCAGTTTGTCTCCCGAATCCCTTCTTAATCTTTATAAATTCCCACCTTTCCTTCAGATCGGCTGTTGATTTCAGCCCTCATAAATTTTAGCCACCCTTTTTCACACTCTTTATCGCCATCAAAGTTTTCCTTAAAAAAAAACAAAAAAAAAAAACAGGTACTCGTATAATATAGCCTTTAAACAAACAACAGAAATATCCAATAGCATGTGTGTTCTGTTACATATTTATGATTAACGTTTGTTAATGGTATTCTCTATGTTTTTATCTAGAAAGGTTGTTTCTCTATTCCAAATTATATATTAGGAATGTTGGAATATATAAAACACGTTAACTGGTGAGGTGGGGTCTACAGGACCCCATGGCCTCTTTAAAGTTTTGTGAATCCCATTGTCCCGATCCGATCGGCTTGTGAAAACCTGACATTTCCTTTTCTCGATATGATTGTAATACAGCATCCTTTTTTAGTCAGTTTTTATTCAGCATTATTTTTGGGCAGTGTTATTGGTGTAATATAGACCCCATCTCACCGTTAATATTTGAATTTATTGAAAGTGTGTTTTTCAATTTGCTGAAAGAAATGTCTCGTGATTGTGTTATTTTGCACACCTTTTAAATTTTATTGAGAAGCTGGGAACATCCTTGTTAAAGGATCACATGATCTGATGGTCAGTAAATCCCAGACTACCCCGAGAGCTTCGCTTTAAAGCTTAAACTTTTTTTTTTTTATAGTAATTTACAACTGTACTAAAGAATAAAATAAGTAAATATGTAGAATGAAAATAAAAAGTCATAATAATGTCTTGAGAAAGAACTACCCAGTGGTAGCAAGTTTTTAGACAGAAGCCGTGAGCTAAGTAATTTCGCAACTGAATTATAACACGCATTTCCCGCCTTTAACCGGGATTTTATTTTCTCCTAGATTTAATTTTTTCTTGTAATCATTGAACCTAAATACTTGAATTTCTCTAGGTGTTCAAAATTATGTCTTGATTTATACGTATCACCAAGATTGTCACCGTTTCATATACCCTATATCCACAGACTTTTGCAATTTAAATCGTCAGTCCACTTCCTCCAAACAAGAACGCGCCATTCTGACCTTTATATTCCTAACCATAGAACAACAACTTTTGATCAATATTTCTTGTCCGCTCTACTACTCTCTGGAATTCCCTACTTACTCAAATCAGCCATGCTTCTTCCCTACCATCATTCAAGTTCCAGCTGTTCCAGTACCTACTGTTCATCCCTAACAGACGCTCAAACAAGCCTGCTATTTGATATCAAATATCTATTCAAAAAGAAAATTTATAATTTATTGTTCATATTTAATTATTTAACGGATCAATTATTATGAATCAGTTTCAATATTTAGTTTTGTTCAACACATTCTATCAGAAGTTATTTATTTATTTTACTCTTTTGTTTTATTGTTCCTTTCTTTTGATTAATTAATTATATTCCTTCGGTCTCGTGGCCAGACACATTGTATATCTTAATTGTACATATCAATTGTTCTTAAGGGACAATTCCTGTCCCTGAATAAAAATATTTTTTTCATTTTTTTTATTCTATTTTATATTTCGTCTTATCGGTATTTATTTCGAGTCATTTTTCTTTAATGGTTTTTATTGACGCACTTATATTTAGTTGTATAGTTACCGTGTCTTCGCCTGTGTATTCCATGATACAATTGTAAATTGCAATTAACTTTTAAAAGTTATGTGATGCACGCCACAGATTTTTTCATCAGGTAAGTAGAATAGACCATTCCCTGGAAGACGAATCATTTCAAGAGTGAAGATATATTGCGACGCCCCCTCCCACCCTCAACTGATATGGAACAATATCGATCTGCTATTTCCCAGACTTTGCGGAGGAAGGAACAGAAAATAGCTGATATTGTCAGGTTTTGGTACAGCATATGGACAAGGTAGCTATGGAGCTATCTATTAAACATTATCCAGGTCATTTGAGATGGCATATAAGGGCATGGAATGGAAGGTATTGGGCAACTCCTATCTACATCTCTTTCTTAATGGTCCTGGCGAGCGCACTTTCCTCGGATTTAGGGCTTCGATAAAGGGCCACCCCTTAGCACCTGACACCCTCGCACTTTCAGCCCTTTAATTGATCCCCAAACCCTTTTCCGAACCGAAAAATTTAAATCTATATTCCTTCTCGTTTATGTCTCTCTGTTTTATTAAGCATGGGATCCTTACTGGAGGAAAATCTTGTTTCACTTAGGTTCCTCTCCCCCCACATATTACTGTGTAAAGCTTTTTGTATAAAATCCGCAAATGTCAGGGGATTTTTGTAAGTCGGAAAGCTGGTTCTCCGTTCGATTTCTTTTCCTCTTAAGTTTCCCCACCGGGGGAAAAAAATGGTGTGGGCAACACACGACTTTCACTTACCTCCGTTGTTGAAATCAATTTAAGAAATATTAAATGTAGTTAAAGTTGAAAAATCTGGTGGTCGCAACACACGGCTTTCATTTACCTCTGTTGTTAAAATCAATTTTTAAATACATTTAGAGATAAATATCAATTTTTAAAGAATTAATTACATTGAGTTTCAATAGAAACATGTGTTTTATTAAATTATCTATTTTATAATTATCTACGACAATCATTTTGTTTTGTCAGTTTTTCATGACTCTCCGATAACTCTTACAATTTCGTTAATAAGATAATATCTTTTCTAAAATCTTAGCTCTCCAACGGTATATTTTACTGCTTTTATGTTTAAAAACCCGTGGCTGAGTAGCTAGCGCACTAGTCTACCACGTTAAAGGTTGTGAGATCGAATTCCAGTCCCAGAAAAACTTTATCAAACTTTTAATAAATGGGGATTCCCTCACAGCCGATCTCCCGTCTATGTGAGACCCGTCAGGCAAATGGTGGATACTCGCAAAATTAGGCGTAGGGAGTGATGACCCTACCAAACAAAATACATCGAGAAACTTGAGTGTAATCATCCTGGAGGTTAATCCGCGAGGCCAAGGGCCTAAACGGCCTGTCGCGCCATTGGAAGATGTTTAAAAAATAAAAAATACTGTATAAACAAATATTTTTTCTCTTCTCTCCTTTCGTTCGTTTAACTTAAATATTTATCTGTGTTTTATCAATGATAAAAAGATGATATTAGGGGTACTCACTACGTTTGCTATAGCATGCTATTTGTGCTATTGTGCTAAACCCATAAATTTTATACAGGAAATAACTGTAGAAACTCGACGGGTTTAGCAAAATAACACAAATAGCAAACGTAGTGAGTACCCCTATTGTTATTTTTGTAAAATTTACAAAATTAAAGGTACTTTAGATAAAGAAAATTTAAATTATCGGCATTTAAGCCCTGTCATACTATTTCAATCAGAATGAAACCTACATGATATTAAAGGCCATTATATTTTACATCGATATAGAGAGTTTAATTAAAATCGTTAGAGCCGTTTATGTGTAAATCGTAAGAAGGTGCAAAATGCATGGTATAAAGTGGCTCTTTTGGTTAGCATAATTTGATGAAAAATGTTCTGTAATATATCGGGCATATAGTTGTCTTGAATATTAAATTTTAGTTTCATTCGACTTCACGTTTTCGCGCTAGACTTACCACACACACACATTTTTTTCCGGGGCTTTTATCATTTAGACTCAGGGGATCCTAAAACGTGTATTTACGGTGAAAACTCGAATTGGGAAATTTTCACGATCGCATTACTTTCTCTTATATAGGTATGTGAAAGTAAAAAAAATTAAGGAATTATATTCAGTTTCCTTGGAAACATACGTTTTACATAAAATAATATATCTTTAGCTTCCTAAAACTATATTATACATCTATATTACTCTTCTTGTTTTCGGAAAAAAAATAATCTACGTAAAATAATATGTTTGCCCTTTTCTCTTATAGTTGGGGTTTCCCCCTTTTAATTTTCGGGTACTCACTTTATAGAGACTGGGTGTGCTCTACAAGGGTCGCCATATCTTAGGTCGCCCAACAGCACAAATAACAGAATAAATAATAATTCTGGCAAAACTTTAGAGTTAGAACCCTCGCTAGTGTACACTAGACTACAACGCTTTCTCAAGGTTTTAGAAGATATAAAGTAAATATCCGTTTGGATAAATACTCGAAAGTTACTCTAATGTAATAAGCCTGTCGGGCTCAATTCAAGTTGATTAGTGCTTATGTTAAATATATGCCCTTTCCTTTTTCCTAAACGAAATTACTCCCTTTAAAAAGAAAAATTACCCAAACCTCAAAACTCCCTATGGATCCACCATTTTATGTGTTTTCACTTACTTTGTTTTACGTAATGAAAATATTTCAACCGAAACTCAGATCGCATTAAACAATAACATTTTTCCTTCTCCTCAAAGACATTTTGTGTTTGAATTGTTTTTTCTTTTGCCTAATTTATTTTTAAATCGATTTTTTTAAAAATTATTTTTTGACTATACTATTACTATGACTATACTATTGACTATACTACTAGATCTAAGTGCTGTGTACAATTTTTAAATTGATAATGGAAAGAAATGCCCCAGTAATCTCCAAGATTCCTCAATTCTAAATTTCAAATATCTTAAATTCTTCGAATAATTCTTAATGCTTCTTTCTTAGTCACGAATAAACTTAGCTATGATGACCTTAATGTCCCATATGTTTCTGATTTGGCCCGTACGAGCTATCAGTCCTTCCATGACAAACTCCATAACCCACTAGTTTCAATCCTTGCTTTCTCTTCCATTCCTGACAATCCTCCGAGGCGTCTAAAAAGAAGATGTCCTCGAGACCTTCTAGTTCAAATCACCTAGTAGAGTGCTGCCAATGGGCATATTTTCTTCATATCTTTTCTTGTGTATTATATATATATATATATATATATATATATATTATCAGTTAATTTACTTGATGTATTAACTAATACAGTTATAAATTAAAAACAAAAATCTTCATATGGTTGTTGTTTATTTATTTAACGTTCACTTTATGCTACTATGGCTAATCGGACGATGCTACAGTGGGAATCCTAAATTTTGCCTATCCAGGTTTAATTAGGATAGGGATCTTTAACGAGTACCTGACATCGCACATGCTCGGGACCACCTTTTAACTTCCCCTCAAAAGGACAGCATAACTAAGGATTTTTTTACTCCCATTAAAAAATCCTAGGACCACCTGCGGATTTGAACCCGTGACCTTTGGCATAGGAGGCTGTTATGCTAACCACCCAGCTACAAGTGATCCCTCTTCATATGGTTATAACTGGCCTTCATATAAAAATTCATAATGATATTAATATTTCTGGAAGAAACATATATTGATGATAAATAAAATGATTCTTAATTCTTCCTAAAATTTATTTTATAACAATTTTATTTTGAGTCTTCATTTTGGCGCTTTTCTCCATAATCATGTATTGGGTTGTAAAATAAGTTTGTCTTTTGATTCGTAGATTGGTGATTTCAATAAAAACATCAGATTCTTGTAAATATTATTATGTTAAGCGTTTCGACGTTATCCCGTGTCGTTGAGTGAGGGACATCTGTGACTAATGCTTGAATTTAGTTATTATCAACAGATGAAGGACGACCCGAGTGCTTTGCGTCTTTCAAGTCAAAATTTCCGGTCCTCATCTGAGCAAACCACTTACGGGCGGTACTTTCTCCTAAGGCATCACATACACACTGCAAAATTTTTAACCGTCTATGCAGCGTATTTTCCTTTTCGGAAATAAAAAAAATCCTTAAGTGACGAAAGTGATTTTTTTCCTCTTCTATTCTGAGCAAGCAAAATAACACTTAACAAGAAACACGATCAAATTACCTGTGTCAAAGAATCTCGGTTGAAACCAATGTATAAAAGCATCAGAATTAGTATATGTAAACATTATCGACAAAGTAAACATGATTTCATTAACACGGAGAGGATTAAGTTTAAAAATTTACGTTAAGAACTTATTTTACAACTCAATAGAAGAAAGTAAAATAAACTTTTGAAAGAATTAAGAACCATTTTATCAATCATATGTATTTATAAAGGAAGAGATGGTTTGGGTGGTAGTAAATAAACTATAAGAAAAGAGTGAAAAACTCCTTTATATCTTGTTTATTTACTATTTATAGAACTATAAGGATATTAAATAGTTTTTCACTATTTTTTTTTACTATCATCCGAAGCATCTCTCCCTTTATATTCATCTCACGGCCAATTATTGATTATTCAATCATATCTATTTATATTTTTTTCCTACTAATTTTAAGTGAGGCGCCAACTGCCTAATAATTTACTTTTTTCAAGTTTATTTTATTCTTATAACTTTATTTTTATATCTTAATTGAATTTTATCTTGACCATAAAATTGTCCAGTTCTAGAGTTTCAATGTCCTTTACTCAAATTGATGATGTTAAATGTTACATTTATCATAATTAAGTCTGTTATTTATGTATATCATTATTAAACTGACAAGTTAGGGCAGTATTTATTGTTATGTTAATACTGAGGGCCATCTTGAATTCGTAACGACCACCGAGCCACAACATTCAGATAATATAACCCACAAAACAATCACTTCTGTATCGTTTCGAATCATTTATGTATATATACACTGGCTCGTAAACGAAACCGAGATGTATATTTCCCCTGTTTTTTTTTTTGTTTTTTTTTTTCACGCTCAACGGGAGCTTTATTACGGCCGACGGGCCTTAGTTGTAAACATTAGATCGGAGGGTACTAGGGCGGACAAAAACTGGTACCAGATTAAAAAGTAAGCACTTGTGGGTATGTTTGCCCAGCCTCCGGACCCTGTGTCAATCTTTATTAGCGATTAAACGTCACTAACATGGGAGCCCCCCTCCCACTGGCTCAATTTATAGCTGCCCCCCCTATCCGGCAGATTTATATCCACACAAGTCAGGAGATATCCCTTCCACCCCTTCTTTAATGAGTCCCTTCTTCCGACTCGGATTGGAAGGAGTTGGGGAAATCTATAAAAGAGCCTAATAAACCTGTGTTGGAAGGCGACAATTAATCCCGTTCTAGTAGGCAGTAAAAGTAGTTTGGGAGCTAAGAGCACTTTTATCCAACGTATAGTTACAGACATCCTTAATCCAGGTACAAAAAGGATCCTCACGTCTTGCAGTCCAGACCGGGTGCATTACCACTGATATATCGTCATAAAGTCATCAAAAACCGCCGCTAAAGGTACTATTTGCCAATGTTTCTCATTTAACTCAGAATGGGTAGAAGGGATATTACAAAGAGGAGCAAAATATTTCTGTCCTTTTGTAAAATTGGCTAATACCTCCAGTTTCGATTAACCGGTATATGTAGTTCGCATTAAAAAAAAACAAAAAAAAAACATAACCCTATTATCTAATTAAATATGTCAGAGAACTGTAAATATTTTAATACTTGCCAATAGTTAATGATACCTTTAGAGCATTATCTAAGCATGTTTAATCCCATTCGGCAAGCCTCAGTTTATTTATTTGTTTCAAAGAAGAAAAACGACATTGCCCTTCGAAATTCAATGAAGCAACACTTGAATTATTAAATATGAATATGAAGGGGAAGGTGGCCATGACCAGCACATTGCGCGGCGTTGGTTTGGAAAATTTAGCAGGGAGATACGCCGTTGAAAAAAAAAAAAAAAAAAGGAGGAAGGCTCCAGGCGACCATTACTGGAATTTGATGAGGGTTCTGCTGGAAGCTGTTGAGTGAAATCCGTTTACAAGTACTTGAAAACTTGCTAGGGAGTGTAGTGTGTCAGAAGATACTGTTAGTCGCCATATACTCTTCATAAGAAAAGTGAAAAAGAACAGTAGCCTGGTCTCTCATGAACTTACTCCTTAATCAGCTAAGAGGTTAGAAATTTCTTAAAATTTATTGAAAAACCCTTCTGATACCAGATTTTATCGGAAGATTTTTACCTGTTATGAAAAGTGGGTTTACTGGCGAAATCCCAATACTCCTGAGTAATGGGAGGAGTTTGACTGAAGGGAGCAATTTAAGAAAAAAAATCCATGCGTTTGGTGATATTCGTAAGGTGTTTTCCTGATGGATGCTCCATGAATTCTGAACTCTGTTACGCGAAGTTGAAATTGCGTACTAAGAGTTCTTTGACAGCCATCCCAAAGAATGGTATCCGCATAGGAGCGAGCAATTTGCTAGCAGATACAATGGACTATACTTTGACTATTAATTATATTTTATATTTACCCTTTTAGAAAAACCCTTCAAGATTTGAAACAACGCTCATAAAAACCAAACTACTAATAATATTAAAAAAAAAAAAAAAAAAACATGTACCACTACAACCCATGAAGGGTCTTGGGCTCAGTACATATAGAGATTCGTACTGTTTCTAGGCCAACGGCAGTGCAATGAGGTGATTAGGCCTTAATCACGCTCAGCCGCCAGGTTTTTCCCCAATTGATTTGGGTACCCACTTTATAGAGGCTGGGTCTGCCCCAGAAGGGTCTCCATACCCTAGGGTCCCCCCCCGACTGAATTAAAAGAATAAATAATATTTCTGCGACAGCCGGGATTCGAACCCAGGACCCGGAGCACAGCAGACTAGTGCTCTATCCACTAGACCACGCCGCTCCCCTACTAATAATATTTACATGCTTAAAATGCCACGTATTCTGGACAAAATGGAGAATAGAGCAATGATGATGATTCTCCAATAATAATTGAAAATAATATGAATAACACAATTATAAATAATTCAAAAAGTTAGTTTCTATCTGCCATAAACAGTTTGACTTAGGACTTAAAAGAGTGTCTGGTGCCGGGTTTCCTTCTTATCGCTCCAACGTAAACATAGCCTCAGCACACTCCGGTATAGAATGTGTTAAATTTCAGACCCAAACCGGTTTACAAATTGCTTTTCAACGAAATTTAATAATTTACAATCAAATTAGATCATTTATAAATTTATTTAGAGATAAAGTGTTCTCGCAACGCGAAGAATAAGGCGCTATGTCATCATTGGCACTTTGGCAAGTGTAGCAAACAGCGATATACCGTCCTCCGCCACTAAAAGGGTTCAATAATTCAAGGAACAAATTCAGATTTTTTTATTTTGTGATAAAATCTGATTATTCCTGCAAATTATTTAATAAACCTTCGATTACATCTGTTCCTCGAAATGAATTATTTTAATATATCTTATCTTGATTCGATAGAAGGAACGGAATGCGAAAAATGCGCTGGCGTTCCCGGAAGAGAGGGAAAAGAAATAAAGGAAAAGCTGTTGGGGGGATTGAGAGAGGTTTGGATTTATGCGGTCTGTTTCCTTTAAAACCATCCGAGTCTTAGTAATTTAGCCATGATCTCAATCCCACCCTGCCCTATATCTCAATAATTTTATGGCGAGTTAATACATTTACCCCTCTTCTATCGGTGGACGTTCCGAGGTTTAACTGAAATCGGCCAAAGGATTTATGGTGAATGAGTACTGCTTTAGTGTCTCTCAACTTGGGAATCCCTAATTCCCTGTAGAAAGCATATATTTCAACACGGTTTGATACAAAAATCTGGTGCGCTCAAGTTTTAAGTGAAGTTTAAAAAACTTAAAGGTTAAAGAATTACATTCAGTTTCGTTGGAAACATATTTTATAGCTTAAATAATATAAAAATATAAATTGGGAAGCGCGAAAATCTCTCATTACTATATTATTAAACTAGCTAATTTGGGTCTTTTTGCATTAAAATTTAGAATTATTTTGTTACTATAATAATAAAAGCATATTAAAGTTATGAAATGAATTTTTTTATAATGATTTAGAACGAAAATAAATGCGTAATTAGTACTTTTAGAAAATGAACGCATTTCAAAATCGTGTTTTTTAAGGACTTGAGAATACATTAGACAAAACTAAATGATGAGAATACAAATATGTAAAAAAATCAATTTAGTAAAAAATGTCCTTTAGTACCTTTTGGAAATCAACGTCTCAATTATGAGCACATATTACAGCGAGTTAAAGTGGCTTTTTCCCTCTATCCGCAGACAATATTTCCAAAGATCATACCTTTACCAAACCATCAACTCTACCTCCCTATATCCACAGAATTTAAATCGTCAGTCCACTACCTCCAAAAAAGATCGCGCCATTCTGACCTTTACATTCCTACCCATAGAACAAAAACTTTTGATCATTACTTTCTTGTCCGTTCTACTACTCTCTGGAATTCCCTACCTACTCATATCCGCCATGCTTCTTCCCTACCATCATTCAAGTACCAGCTTTTCCAGTACCTACTCTCATCCCAAACAGACGCTCAACAAGCATGATATTTCAAAACAAATATCAATCTAAAAAGAAAATGTATTATTTATTTTTCATATTTAACTTAGTTAATGGATCAATAATTATAAATCAGTTTCAATGTCTAGTTTTGTTTAGTTATATCTTTTGGCCAGACACATCATATATCTTAATTGTACATATCAATTGTTCTTAAGGAACACCTTCCCAGATTAATTTTATTTTCTATTCTATTCTATTGTAAGTTTATGTCCTACAAAACTTTTATGTAAGATCACATTAAAAAATAAAATAAAATCTTGAACTTTCGAACTGTTAATTATACATCTATACTACTTTTCTTATGCCCGAAAAAAAATTAACTAAAACATACGTTTTCTCTTTCGTTCAATTTGTCGTTTCACATCGATGCTAATAAGACGGTGTTTCATTTTTACGAATCTACAAAATTAAAGTTACTTTGAAAATATAAAATATCCACATTTAAGCCCCCTTTACTGTTTTAATCATAATGAAACCCTACATGAAATCCAAGCCCATTAAACTTCACATAGATATCGGGAGTTTAATGAAAATCGTTAATGGATTTTTTGGGAAAATCGTAAAAAGGTGCAAAATGCTTGGTATCAGTTGGCAGTTTTGGTGTGGCGATATTGATGAAAGGTTTCTGTAACATATTGGGTTTATAGTTGTTTTAAACATGACATTTCTGTTTCTTATGACTTTTCGTTTTCGAGTTTGACCTACCACACACACACACACACATACATACACACACACACAGATTCTTTCATGCGACTAGGGTAATTGGACTCAAGGAACCCTAAAACGTGTATTGTGATCCAGACTAAAATAATGACCATGAATTGTACAAAAATAGCATAACTATATTTTTAATTACCTCAATATATATTTGTAGAGAGTTCCTCCTGGATCTCACCCAGCTTCACAAAAGTTGGTACCCAAATAATCGGAGGAAAAATCTGGTATCCGGTAGTTACCTCTTATACATTACCTTGCACGGTCCTTAACTTTAATAAAGGACAAGTCTCTATACACCCTGAATCCAAGATATGGGTTGTGTAAATACAGAATAGGTTTGATATATATATTTAAACTATTTTCATGTTTAAAGTTTTAAATTATTTTAAACATTATTTTGAAGAAATGTTTCTTTGCCGCGATTTTTCGGGTTCTTGGGGGTTGAGCCCTAGGTTCATTAAACGTTGACAAGAAGAAACCACTTTCACAAAGCCTCACGCCACTCACAACTCCTTCTGGACATTTAATCAGCCCAAGGATATTTTTTCATGGCATAAATATTTTTAAAAAAGGTTCAAATTCCCCTTTAATATTACAAAAATACTGTAATTTAAAAAAAAAACATTAAAGAAAAATTTAAGATTTATACGAAAAGTTCCATATAGCAATAATCTTGAACGAGGTAGTTTTATTTTTTTTTCGCATTATTTTTCACATTTATTACTCTGTTAAAACCGACAAAATGTCTTACCCCTCGTGTTTGCTTTCTTTACTGTTCTCAATACACGTTTTAAGGTCCTTTGAGTCCAAGCCTCCCTCACTTATAATGTTCTGTGCACACAAAAATTAATATTCAAACAAAAATAAAGTTACAAATCAATAGAGGTGATTTTCATCACAATTAAGAATTCTGCTTAGAAAGGAGACGTTTTGTATATGAAAGTATGATTAGCACCAACTGTAAAACACTTGTTTTTTTTTTACGGTCGTTTAATGTGTTTGGAACACAACTTGCAAGTTTTTTTATCTTTCCAATCGCCTTGAAGTTGTCATGGACAGTCGATTTGCTAAGGTTAAGTTTCCCTCAAAGTTCTGGAGTTTTCTTCCTCCAAATCCCGCAGAACATCTTCATCAAGAGAGGATGTCCTTCCACGACGTTCCTTCCACGAGGATGTCCTTCTTCGGGTAGACTTTCTTCCGGGCATTTTTTTTCTATCAAAGATTACCATAAATATAACAGTTGTAAATCTTTCTTTTTACCAGAATCTGCATTATTTTCCGTAAAACCCAATAGTAATAATTTATTGTTTATTACAAACAAGAAATGTAACATACTATTTCATTTGCCATCTGCAATTCCTTTCCAATAAGCAAATTCGTGGACTGCTGAAGCAGCGGCTCATCACAGCAGAGCTCGTTAAGTGATCAGCATATCTCTTGGCCACCGCCTGCGTAGTCGTCAGGGTGGGCTGTAAGGATTCGTAGGGCATTTTATTGTTTCTGTAAGAGGGTTGGTGTTTTATCTTGGCGGACGTTATTGTATTGTTCTGTAGCAGTGGCTAAAATAGTCGAAATGTTCAGGTCGTTATGTATATTAATTATAAGGCCCTTTATGTACAGTAATGTCTTAGCACACGATTCCGCGTTCTTGATGACTGCATTAACAATGGAAATATAAGTAGTGATGTACTTAAGCTGAAGTATCAAGCTTAGTCTTTTGAAATAAAATATTACCTGGGAAATTTGACTGTATCAAATAGAGGTCAAACAGATTTCTTACTTGAAGGAATTGAGCATTATTCAGAAGTTGAGAGAGGCGAGGGCAATTTTTCAGTGGCGTACTTTTGTAATGAAAATGTCTCCCCTCCCCCCACCCCACCTCAGCAAACCATTCTGGGTCCACTTCCTCCAGCGAAACAGTTCCATTTGAACATTTCATTCTGAGAAAACAATTCCTGACTTGGGCTACCGTTTCTCTCATCACATTTCTCTCTCCTCGGTTGACTTTATATTTTTGTGGAGAATATTCTTTTTTAAATTAGCTATTGTGACCAGGTATGGAATGAAACAGTAGGAAAGTTCTTTTCTTTTTTTTTCATACACGCTTTTGAAAATTCTAACTTCAGATATGTGTATTTATATATATTTATTAATTTTAGCCCACCTTCTTCACCAGAGTTAAAAAATGAGAAAGCAAAAAAAAAAAAATAACAAAAGAAAAAATCTGGTGCGCGCAACACACGACTTTCACTTACGTCCGTTGATAAAATCAATTTAAGAATTTTTGAATGCATATAAACTACCTCTCTAAAAGATCCCTCAAAAGAAACCAGTTGGTTTTTTTTTTTAATTTTTACCAACAATAAAAACAATTTATGTACAAAATAAATTTTAGCAAATAAGTAGCGCATTGTAATGGATTTCCAATCAATGTTTTTAAAACTGTGCAGATGTATTCTATACAAATAAAGATTGATATTGGTTAAAAAACAAAACAAAAAAAAACCCTTATTCAGTAGAGGTCATTTTAAGCCGTTGTATCTAATGAAATGATGGTGGTGGGAGTACTAAATTTTTAAATGGAGTCCTAAATTAAAATAAGGTTTAATTAGGAGAGGGATCTTTAACGAGTACCTAACATCGCACTGGCTCGGGACCTTTTTACGTTTTCTCCGAAGGACGGCATAACTACAGATTCTTTACCTCCTTTGGATAATCCTAGGGCCTTCTGCTTGGTTCGATCCCGCAACCTTGGGTATAGAAGGCTGTTATGCTAGCCACTAAGCTACAGTTGACCCTCAGGTGAAACTCAGTTCGACTTTTAAAATTGATTACAAATATGGTAGTTATAATTACTTATAAATGTGAGTTTCGCGACTGATACAGATGTTTTTTGTTTAATTATGGCTGCTCAGAGCACTCTTCATTCGAGTTAATTCAAGTTTAGTTCATTCTGTAAAAGCTTTTCTTGAATTTCCATGAACCCCTTAACTGGAAGTTTTTAAGATTTAAATAGAAAATTAAGTTACTTGAAACGTACCTCGTTCATAAATCATTTATTCAGCCAACAAAAAAAAAACATTTCCTTGTTCAATCGAATTTCTTTAATTAATTCTATAATTAATTATAAGGGGGAGAGGGAAACTTTTAACTTCTGATGTTGACTGTGACGGCAGTTCTAACATTAATATAACTTAAGGTGGATTAGACGGGCCGGAAATAATTAAGCTGTTAGAAGGTATGGAGAGTTCTTGAAGAATTTTATTAAGTAAACACATTTAAGTCCCGGGGGACGGACTTAGGAAAGATAAACATTTCAAAATCTCTATAAAACCATTCATTTTGAAAAGGATTTGTCATCTTATTTTTATCAGATGCAATTAAAATAAATCTTATTAATCTTTTAGCCTAGCACTTAAACGATTATATAAGGCACAATCCGTTCGAAATCTATTCAGAACAAAAACTAACGATATGGTAGTGGTGTGATTTAACTTTTTTTTCGATACAGCACATTTCCTAAGTAGTAAAAAAAAAATAGTTAAAAATATTCTTTAAAATTAATTTTAAAAAAAACGGGGCTTTGAGCAAGAGAACACACATTTGATTATTTTTGTCAGTGCTTTGGTCTCAGTCACCAAATTAATGTTATTGTACTCGTCACATGGGTATATACACTGTATCAGTTTCATAAATTTTCATTCCATTTTTTTTTTTTTTAGATATTATCCTTTAAACATCCCCAAAACTGAATTTTTGTTATGTTTGAAAATTCATAAAATCTATTTTTACAGCAATTAGGTAGGATATTGACTAAACTAAAATTAAAAAATAATCAAAGGTGAGTCCAACTCGCTAAACGTATAGTTTTTATTAGTTACCACTTTCTTTACAATTTAAATAATGTGTTGTGAGAACAAAAAACGTGAAGTAGGTCATAATCGCATCGTTAGTTTTTATTTTATTTGATATCTGCAAAATTGACTGAGTGATAGAGATTTTCCCAACCCGAAAAATACTTAACCTAAATTATGAAAGCACAGAAAATAACTAGTAAAAAAAATTAGGGAATGGCTGTGCGGAAAAATAAATTAAAATTGGACGATTTCAAATGTATTAACCCATATTTTTAGACATTCTTATTTATTTATTTATTTGGAGCGGTGTGGCCTAGCGGATAGAGCACTTTTCTTTTTTTTTTTATACATTTATTGATATTTACAACTGTATAATAAAATACATTCAGTAAATGTGATACAAGATATACTGTCATGATTCACATGTATAGATACTACCCATTGGCAGCTCTCAAAAAGCTCCTGGGGCCATCTTCTTTTCAGGCGCCTCGGAGGATTATCATAGATTTTAGAGGAAGCAAGGATTGAAACTAGAGGGTTAGAGTAGGAATTGAGTTTATCATGAAAGGAGTGGTACCTGGCTCGGGCCAAGTCAGCAACATAGGGAACATTTAGGTTTTTATTTGTGAAAAAATAAGGAGCATTAAGATTTTTTCGAAGGATTTTTGATTGTAACGATTGGAAACGTTAATAATTTAATGGTTTAGTAGAGCCCCAAATCTCTACTCCGTAAGCCCATATCGGTTTTATGATATAGTCATGTAGATTAGCCTTTTGTAGTTAAGTGAAAGGTTTGAGCGTTTGTCCAATAAGTGTTGAAATAGTCCAAAACATCGGGCAGTTTCCTTTCGTTTCAGTCTTGTATGAGGGTTCCAAGTATATGGCACTAGTCTACAGAATTCAGAGTCCAGTTTTCGAACTTACGCTGTGGCAGATTTATTTAATCTGTCATTTCAACCGTGGAATTAACTTGGGGTATGACCCTCCTGAGGCACACCCGGCCTTTATAAAGTGCGTACCCAAATATTAGGGAAACCTGGGACCCAAGCGTGATCTATGTTTATTTAAATATTTGCACATCCGATAGCCTTGAAACAGAGCGAATCTTCATATTACTCAGCCCAAGACCCTCCATGGATTGTAGAGAAACAGGTTTTTTTTTTTTTTAATTTATTTTTTCCATTGAAATCATTAAAAATCTTCACGTTTTAAATAAATAAATATATACGTGGGAAAGCAGCCGTTGATTAATTGCGGTTTATCCATAACTGCTAAGGAGCATGACAAGTTTGCTGACGAGGGGGGAACCGGCAACTCATTTATAGTTGAAGGAGCTTGCTCGGTGTAATATCGTCCTAATCATGAGGTAAACTGCTTCATATTGGTTCCTTAACTACCAATTGCCTTTCTCACACATAATCTGTGTCTTGGCAACAATATCTGGTATTTTATACAAATATCTAAGTTTCTCGTTTGTCTTCATTCGCCTGTCAACTTCTGTATGAGAATCAAAGATCTTTTTTACGGTTTTCATTTCCTATATGTTTAACAGTGATTTCCTCGTTGCATGTCAGCATCCATACATGACTAAAGGATAGTATGATACACTTTTAGTTTATTCTGTGTATATTGTATATTTTGGTTTTGGTATTATTTTCATTAGATTAGACCAGTAGGATCGATTACAGCTGTTATCCTTGCCTTAATTTCTTCTCTAATTTTATTATCCATAACAGCCAACCCAAAATTAAGTTTAATTGGGTAAGCCAATCGGATGGATGGCTTTTAGAAATTGGCGAGGGAAATATGCTATTTGAATTAGAACCGAAATCATTCAAAGTTAAATACCTCCAGTGCACTATCATCATTTATGCAATATTTACATCTAAAAATCTACAACACTTAGCCATATCGAAGTTTAATTCCATTTATATAAAAAATTTTACTAATAATGCTGATACCCAACCATATTTAACAGTAGAACCCCCATTTAAATTCACCAAAACTCTGGCTCAACTCCGTCTTTCAAGTAAATATGCTATCAAAATAACAGTCAATAACCAAACATTTAATTTAAGTGCAAAACCAGTGCACTTTATGCAATTATAAATTACCGGTCTTTTTTATTTACTAGTGCAATGCCCGATGCATCATCTTTACAGGCAGCATTACTTACCTCACATCAAAAATTTCAATAGTTTACAAATCACCCAATTATTGTCCACATCAAATAACGAATCTATAAGAAATATCTATTTATATTTATTTATAACATTTTAAGAATAAGATTCTTTATTATCAGTTAACCTTGACTGTGCAATGTATATATATATATATATTTAAATTACACATTTCTTCATCTCAAGCACTCTTTTATCTTCCATTTGATTATTAAATTTGGTTGTACTTTGATTAAAACTTCTTTTTTCTTATTCTTTATTTATTTTTTGTTGTTTTTTTGGAGCTAAATATTGTCTCTATATGTATTATTATTGTCAGACAGAACCTGTAAATATTTATTATCATTTTAAAATCGATAGCATAAGCAAATGTCTCTTGAAAAGACACACACTCACACACACACACACACACACACACACTTACACACACATATATATATATATATTTTTTTTTTTTTTTTTTCTTTCTTTCTTTTTATGCTTTCTCATTCAAACTTTATTGAGAATTGGACATATCTTTTATTATAACTATTACAATAATAATAAGTTATATAACTATATATTGTAAACATATGAAAATATTTAGGGCTATAATCAAAGATTTTATTACCTAAAGAAAACCGTGTGATTTTAAAAATGTATCACCAGGCTAGAGTTAGGACCTGAAAATCTTGCAATTGAGAAAATACTGATATTTTAATGTAGCTTTCAGTTTTACTTTTTAAAATAAAATAAATTAAATATATGTCCATATCAAGAATTTTCCGTGTTTTGCTTTAAATTATAGAATTCGTAAATTTTCAGGATCGGAATAAATTCCGTTATATATCTATTTGGTATATACATTAGTGAATTTTTTTTTTTTTAATTTTTAAATATACCTTAATATAAAACATTCGATAAAATAATGTTACAATTATAAAAACTAACTTCCTTCATTCCCAATGATACATTACAGCTGGATATAGAATTTTATTTGAATCTGACAAAGATAAAATTAGTACTTGATAATAACACACCATTTTATAAGTAAATGTTTTCATTTTAATTAGTCACCAGTGCGGAAGGAAAGAAGGTAGGAAGGCTCAGCCAATGAGAGGCGAGCATTCTCTATAACTCAATTATCTAATCAAAACAAACCACTCCTTCCTTTTTAATATCTCACAGTTTATTTCACTCTTTTGAGGCAATATTTAGGATTTTATATATTTAAATATGTGTGTGTCTTCTAAATAATATATATATTTTTTTTTTTTTTTAATTTAAAAATATTTTAATGTTGAAAGAAATCATTTGCCCACAATTATAACTATTATTTAAACCTAAAAGCATTTATACTAGACTTCGTTACTATTTAATTTTCTTTTCTTTCTATTTTAATTTTTTCTCTATCTTCGAAAATAAGGAGTTACAAGCGTATATATTGGCAAGATTTTAATTTTTTTTTTGTTTATAGCGCTTACTGATTATAAAACTATACATATTTTTTCCATCTTATAAAATAACTAAGTTTTTATGGGTAAAATATCAATTTTTTAATTTTATTTTTTATAATTATTCGCTGTTTTTCGGTTATAAAACACTGATACATTTGTCTCCATCATAAATCATATTTAACGTCCTGATATCCTTGATATATTTGTTTCCTCTCAGATATCTTCCTCCAAATCTACAATCAAATCCCTAAATGACCCGTCATCTGATCATAGCCCAGTTCTGCTTTCCTTGCACTCGAGCCTTGTTCCTAAACCCACCATTCCCACTCTGATTACAGGACGAGTAGACTGGGACGGATTCGACAACACTACTACTAACTCACAGGGGACTACCCTGTCCCAGCACATTCGAATCTTATTTAGGGAAAAACGCAGGGCAAGATCGAAGTGGCATATGACTAGATAGCCATCAGACAAAACTTTTAATAAACTGACTAACAGACTAAAATCTGAAGTCCGAAAAATTAAAATTCAAAACTAACTCAGCTTCATTGAAAAACTTACTATTACAGACAGATCATCATGGATGACGAAAAATAAGCTACTGAAGTTCAAAGACTGTAACTTCCACTCCTAACTGAATCCCATATCTGGACCAGATCTGATGAAGAGAAGGCCCAGATATTCGGTCAGCACCTTTTTCAAACCTTTAATCCACATCAGATATCCATAATCCCGGTCACATTAAGTTTATTGAAGATTAACTAGATATCCCACTCCAATCCCTACAAACAAAAATCCTTTGTAAAATCCTCAATGCTCCTTACTTTGTAACTAATAAACTGATCCATAAAGACCTTAATGTTCCGTATGTTGCTGATTTGGCCCAAACCAGATATCATTCCTTTCATGAGAAACTCCATTCCCACTCTAATCCTCTAGTTTCAATAGTTTCTTCCGCTTTAGTTCCTGATAATCCTCCGAGGCGTCTGGAAAGAAGATGGCCTCGAGATCTTCTAGTTAGGAATATTTTTAGAGTGCTTAAATTGGGAAGCTTCTCTACATGTCTTTTTCTTGGCTATTTTCTTTTAGCATTTTTTTTTATTTGTTATTCAGATTATACGTATCTTGAAATGTAAGCACTCAAATTTTGAGAGGGTAAGTTTTTATAATATTTTTTTCGATCAATTACAAAGGTTCATCATTGAAAATAATATAACAAAAGCTTAGATTCGTTACTATTTTTTTTCTTTTCTTTCCATTTTCAGTTTTTTTCTATCTTCGAAAATAAGGAGTTACAAGCGTATATATAGGCAAGAATAAGGGTAATTTTTTTAATATATTTTTTTTTTTTTTTGGTTAATTACAAAGGTTCATTATTGAAAAAAATAAACCAAAATTATGTTAATATTCATATTCTCAAAATTGTTTTCAGTTCGAATTTGACTTAAAAGTGTGGTGATACTTAGACATTGTCAATTATCTCTTTGGATAGGTTTTTGTGTATAAGATATTTCGTCTGATTTTTTTTCTTACCTCCGGTTTCTAAAGTACTTTCATTTCGGTAATGAAATTTGAACTTGGCCGTTACAGCCGCGGGTGAGGGCCAGTAAAAATGGCTAGCTTTCATTAAAACTTGATGCCTTTTCTGGATTATTGCTTATAAAAGTTAGTTGAGCCTCTTTCTCCAGAACTTTTAGTGATGATCTTTGTCCCTGGCGATGATTTCCCCCGAATGATCTCCAGTTTATGGGAAAAATTCCACCTTTAATAGTTTTCTGTTGATTGCCACTTAATAAAACTTTTCTGTCGAATAGCTTACATGATGTCCTCATACAGCAGA
The DNA here is from genome assembly GCA_023052935.1 of Piezodorus guildinii. NCBI lineage: Eukaryota > Metazoa > Arthropoda > Insecta > Hemiptera > Pentatomidae > Piezodorus > Piezodorus guildinii. The sequence goes on from CM041295.1 coordinate 58,669,279, forward strand.
GCCGTTCTTTCCATACATAAAAAAAAAAATAAGTACTAATAAGTACAGCAAAAATGTGCTATTTTTCGGAAAAATATTATGAAAAAAAATTTTATTTATTAAAGTTAACGACGACTCGAGGGCGTCATCTTTTTCTTAGTCGCCTTATCGGAAACAGACTCATTATTTTTATCATTCACTGTCAAGGGGGATTTTGTTTTATAAAATTACCAGAGGGGAATGTTTTTTTTTTTTTTTTTTTTTTCTAGCCTTTTTAATGTTATTGAATATTACTTTTAACACCATTGAATATAATTTCTATTGAAAATATACAAAAATTAAGAATCAAGTTTGCTACCAAAGATGATAATAAAAGACTTGTTTCCGAAGCAATCTACGTATGTACATATCAAATCTAGAGTGGTCAATCATGAAATAGATAAATACAGTATTTCTGTTTAGTAAGAAAAACGCACTTGGTGAAGTAAGAATATGTTATAAATTTAATATCTTTTCAAAGAAATTACTTAAATAAGCTATGTGTGATAATACAAAGTTAACCTATACCTTGAAGTCCTACACCAAATATTTTAATTATTATTTGCTTGGTCAATCAATCATCTTATTGATGTATCTATCTATCTATCTATCTATCTATCTATCTATCTATCTATCTATATATATATATATATATATATATATATATATATATATATATATATAATTGTTAAATGCATCAAGGTTATTAAGTAAACATATTTTTTATTCCCCGGCCGCAATTCAATAAATCAGGCAATTAACATGTAACGACTAATATGTCGAATAAATATTTCCAATTCGAAAATGGATCGAGTGTTTATCTTTAATTAATTTACGATATTTATTTTAAAGTGATTGTAAGTCATCATATCATCCGTGTAACCCGTGTCCCAAATATTTACATTTTTTTCTTTATTTGTTTAGTGTATGAAGGGTTACTTGTTTACTATGGATCTAAACATGTGATGATGGGAACTTCACCAATTAGAACTAATATTAATGGAACGTCAAGTTCCATAGATTCACATTTTAAAATTATTTAGACTTTGAACAAAATCTATTTCAGTCTTGTCGTTTACTGTTGAAATTATTTAAATATTGAATCATTTAAAAAAAATTAATTTAATAAAATCTCGTTGATTTCCTGAATCTGCTCTATGGTATGGGATATTTTGAACGTTACCAATCGATTTTACGTCTAAAAATACACTTCAAATTACACTGTACATGTCCTGGGTCAAACTATTTGTGGATCAATTGATTCTCGCTTGAGTCAGAATCGGCGTAGGTTCGAGTCCAGCATTATATTTATTTTTTTGACGGAATCACTGAAAACTACTTTCCAATCTAGCAAGTATAAGTTGTCAACGTATAGAATAACCTGTATACCGAAATTCGAATCAGTTAAAATGTTAATGCTGTAGCATGTGTACTGTAGCAACTCAGCGAAGTTGAGCAGCAGATCCAAATTGGAATTTCCTCTAATAATTTATTTATTGAATTGTGAATTATTATGTCTCTAGTTTTAATATTTTGTATTATAAAATCTGGTTGGCATAACTAACGACTTTTACCTATCTCCCCTATTTTAAATTTTAAAAATATTTATACTGTTTTTTTTTTCCGTCTTTTGGTCATGAAATTCTGTTGTATTTCATATCTACCAATTTTTATTAATTATAACAATAATAAATGGCTAGTTATATCTAATGAAAAACATTTATGGTACTTCAGAGAAAGAAATTATATAAAAATTGGTTTTTAAATTCGTCGTGAACCAATGACTTCCTGCCCTACAGTAACCTTTCATGACACTCCACTAGCCCCTGTTGAACAGATTCGATACCTAGGACTCCACCTTGACGAACGTCCAAGTTGGAATCCCCATACAAGACTGAAACGACATGAAACTGCCCGACGTTTTCGACTACTTCAACATTTACTGGACAAACGCTCCAACCTTCCACTTAATTACAAAAGACTTATTTATATGACCATCATGAGACCGATATGGACTTACTTTTATTTCGCACATATTCATAAGCACTATAAATTTATTTTGTACTGTATGTATGAACATTTTTTTTAGTTTCGTCTAATTTGTTTTTCTAAATTATTATAAGAAGCTACCTATTAGTTTATTACTATTATTTATTTTCTTTGTTGTTTTTTTTTTTGTGTTTTTACTGTAAGACACTGAACCTTTAATTTATTTTTTCTGTAATATTATTCTGAAGGGGATTGTTCCTGAATAAATAATGAATTTATTATAATTAAATAATATACTGCCTCAGCCGGGATTCGAAAACGGGACCTGGAGAACAGTAGACGTTCCCTATTCTCAAGACCACGCCACAACCAAACATACTAGTCCTATGACAACCTTTTTTCGGGTCTTGGTCATTTGTACTCAAGAAACATAGAAAATATTTACGATCGTAATACTTTTCCTTGCTATATATTTTATAAATAAGCAAATAAAAGTAAAAAGAAAAAAAAATTTACCCTACATCAAATCATACCTCTTTCTCCTACCAGCCTGAAAAATAAACAGTTATTAATTAACATTTTGAGCTGGCTATTCCATTTCATATTTAAATTTGCCCTCTGATACTTTTATTATTCGAATGAATCAGGATCTTTTATCCGATCCTTTCCTTTTTTCAAAATCCTTCCAACTCTCCTATTCAGGGGAACCTCTCTTTTGTCTTCTGTTTGTATTCTCTGTTTCACCACTCGTTTCAATGAGTAATTATTTAGTATTCCGTTAATGGCCTGGTTAAGTTGTAATTCCTATTCTTGAATAATTCAGATTCGTCGAGTTCGCTATTGGCCATTGCAGGCATCTCCCCTTCCGTTGTGCGGCGCAAGATGGCAATTTATAACTCTAATCGAGGAACGGATCCGGGATGCATATTAACTACAGGCCCGCTCATTAACTGAGTAATTCAATATGTCATTAAAACAATTAGCCACCTTATCACCTGTCCAAGGTAGCTGCCTACCCTACGCCACCTCTCACAGGTTGCCAATTTGTCACTTCAATTGCTTTTCTAATGTATGAAGAAATTCTTAACTATTGTAAATGTTGGAAAATAAATTTAACACCCTTACCTTAATTATAGTTCTGTTAAATACTGCATGAAGTTGCAACAGCTCACAGAAAAGCTAGAGTTGTTATTTATAAAACGGTGATTTATCCAGTGGTCCCGATACCTCTACACATGGGGGAGGATACCTAATGGGGTGATCAATACGTCTTTTCTGTCTCAGTTCTCAATTTTATTGTGTTCTCTTGACTGTATAATGTTATCAGATTTTACTTTATGTATTTAACAAAAAATAATTATATCTGCCCGATCACTCCTGACACTAAAAATTGTTTTCCAGAAAGAGTTAGGGCTTGAAATAAATACACATAAGAATGAATGAATGAAAAAAGAACTTCATTCTGGGACTTAGTCCCTTAAAAATAACATACATGTACAAGAATAAAAGGATTATAACTGGCCAAAGGACATATACTAATAAAAACTAAAAACTAAACAAAAAAAACTAATAACATTAATAGTAGAAGATCCGAACTTGAAACGATCTGCACCGAGCTGATAATGGAATGAAGCATATTTTATAACAAATTTAGTATATTATAAAATATGTTAAGAACGAGTTGCCTAAAAAAATCCTGGACAGACTATTTTTAATTATTTTTTAAAAAAATATTTTTAATTAAATGTTGCAACATCATGATAATAAGAAAACTTTTACCCTGTAGTTTGGTATTTGGTATTTATGTAAAAAATAGTCCTGTAATTTTATATGGAATATCAAACTTTCTTATATTCAATGTCTGATTACGTGCGGCTGCAATGTTGGGTCCTTTATTATAACACGCTATACTCAACTCGGATCTCTCTTTCACGCATTTCCACTCGCGTTAAAATTTAATCTTTACAATTCGGCAACCCAGATTAGGACCAAGTTTTTTGCAGGCAACCCTATATCAATGTGTTTGCAATAAAACAACGCTTATATTGATATAATTTTCTATTATCAAGACGGTGTAGATAACTGATATCGACATACCCGCTTTTCCCTGACAACCGTTAGTTTGTCCAGGAAAAGATTAGGCGACCCAACGGCTGCACATTCTGTACCTTAGATACTTTAAGTCAGGGTAAAAGTTTTCTTATTATCATAATGTTGCAACATTTAATTAAAAATAGTCTTTTAAAAAATAATTAAAAATAGTCTTTTAAAAAATAATAAAAAATAGTCTGTCCAGGATTTTGTTAGGCAACCCATTCTTAACATATTTTCTAATATACTAAATTTGATATAAAATATGTTTCATTCTACTATCAGGTGCAGATCGTTTCTATTTCGGATCTTAGACTATGATGAATACTGGTCAATCCATTCGACATTTTTGATTTTCGTGATCCTTTCGTGTATATAAAACCACAAATAACTTTTTCCGTTTTTTTTAAACCATTATCTTGGATACTTAGGAAATGTGTTGTAAGGACCAGAATAACATAGAAACTCTCATCATCATTTTAGTTTTGTTTTGGTTCTACAATATGAAAAATTACCAATGTTAATATTTTTTAATAAGGAAAACGTTATTTTAACAGTTAAGAACATTTTATAACTCCGGAACCGGCTTAGTCTCAAAGACCAAATTTATATCACTTAAAAAAATCGTAAAGATATTTAATTCACGATTTTTCACTCAGACCCTTTTTAGATATTCCGTGTAAACAACGCGATAAATGAATTTTTATCGATTTCGAAAATTCATATACAAAAAAGGGCGATGTTCTCCAGATCGAAACTTTTAAAGCAAGTAAGACTAGGACTAAGCTATATAAGAAAAAATAATTAAAAGTGAGTCTCTTTTCCTTTATATACTGTATAATATCGAATAAAAACGGTTTTTATTAATTTGTGAGAATTTTTTATACAACTTTGTTCAGTATTTAGGTAATGAGTTGTGGTAACAAAAAATACAAAGCATGTCCTTATCTTATTGGTAATTTTTGTTTTAATTTGATATCTAACAAATTACAGGTATTAGAAATATTTTCCCATCACATTTTTTTGCCTGCAAAGCTGACTTAAAACGGTTGCAATAGTAAAAGTATTGGCCCGAAAAAAAATTTATATGTGGTTTTATATTCACGAAAGGGTGGAGAATCAAAGAATTGTATTTTAAGATAAATTGGTATTCATAAATTGTGGGTTTTCGATGTTATCTGAGTTTCCGTTCAGGTTATTATTAATATACAGGGTGTGTATTCTTCATAAAATGTTGCTGTTTTCGTCCTTTTGATGGTTGGTCTTCCTTTACCCAACATATTCCTAAAGTGCTTCACACAGAAATATTGTGATTATCCGAAAGATCGTGTATGGCGTGAACTTACCGAAGGGACTTGTTAATGTTCAAGTATTTATAATTTGACAATTTAATATTTTAATTAAACCACTCATTATTATTATTTAAATATTTAATCATCTATGCAGTATTACTTTTCTTTTACTCGAAGTTGCGTATATGAAAACTTTTTTTTTAGAAATAGAAATAGAAAAAAAAATTTATTCTGGGACTTTGTCCCTTAAGATTAACATGAAATTTACAAGTAAATGTAGCACATCTGGCCAGATAACATTAAATAGATATAATTATGTACATGGGTAAGAGAGGTAGAAAAAGAGACTTATATAAATGTATGTATATACACACCTCTATGTACCAAAGATAAAAAAAAAGTAAAGTAAACGAATAGTAAATTGAAAGTAAGAGACAACTAATTTTGAACACACTAACAAAAAAAAAAAAAAATAATATATACATGTATATATGAAAAATAAAATAAAAAGGTAAACATAGGATATTCATTCCTTATAATGATTATAATGAAAAATCTAATAAAAACTTTTTATGAGGACTCATTGTATGTCTACATAACATGCCCTAATTTATCTTTATATATAAGCAAAAATAGGTTTGCCTCCTTTTACGACAGAGAACGGATGTGGATACAAACGTGTGGATTGTGGCTAACAAGTGTTGGGTGCATTGTGGCTGAGCTGGGAGAGGATCTTTGTATGATTGGCCAGTTCCTATTGTAGTTCCCTCTGACCTTCCTTACGATAGAACCCTTAGGAAACGATAGAGAGCTAAGGAAAAAATATCCCAATTATTTAGTCCGACCTTTCAACACAATAAATAAAAGTTACCTTTTGCCCTACCGACGGAAATCTGACTAGTTATTAGTAATAATTGGTTATCGAGTTGTATATAGTTTTATGATTGAAAAAAAAAAAAAAACTATGTACGTAGTGATTCTTGAGATTGTCGACCTAACGAACGTTCATTACAGTGATAACATATCTATTTTTAAGTTCTCTTACCTATATATGGAATATAAAGTAAGGGAAAGTATTGCAATCCTGATCATTTTCGAATTCCAGTTTTCAACGGAATTGCGCGTTTTTAAAGTCCAATTAACCGATCTCTGAGTGTGTTTCAAGTCTATTTTGTTAAAGATAAGATTTATAAAACTTAAAATTTCATATTTAAGAGGCTTACATGTCTGAGATGTTACAGCAACTTTTTCATCAATATCGGCGGCCTAGAAGAGCCACTTAATACTATTCAAGGGCTTTATTTATACCAACTAATAAATAATAATGTTAATTATCACCCTTTTCACACATATTAACAATTTATTTAATATATATACCATATATGACAATAATAATAATAAATTCTTTATTTATTGTGGGACTAGTCCTTTTAGAATAACATTACAAGAAAATTTAAAACAAGAGTTATAAAAAAAAAAAAAAAAAATTAAAATTACGAATAATAATAAATTAAAAATCATCTCATTTAAAAATCAACCTCAAATAATAATATTTAAAATTAAACTAGATAATAAACACAATAAGAAATATGTACACATACGCAATTTTAACAAATAGAACTTTACAGTGATTTTTTAATTTTTAATAATCTACTAATGATAAAACATAAAAAAATATTATTAATAAATAAATAAACGTTTTTGTCTGTTTCGTTACTAATTTTTATTGAAATTAGCAAACTAATTAGAATTCTTCGGAAATTGGAGGGACAGGATATATATATCATGTATACATACATACATAGTTATATACATGAAACTGTCGTTTTGTAATTTTACCCTCATAAATAGAACTTTCCTATAATTTGATTGCAATTTCTTATATCAAACTAATTTGTTTTCTTTTTTTTTTCTTGAAGCTCATAATCAGTTACAACTATGGGTAAAAATATATATATTTTTTTAATTGATGTATGTTTAAAAAACAAAACATTTTACCATGAATGCTAAAACAAAAATTGCATTTAATCTAAAAAAAAATATTTACACATATTTAAATATATAAAACCCTAAATATTTCCTTAAAAGAGTGAAATGAACTGTGAGATATTAAAACGGAAGGAGTGGTTTGTTTTGATTAGATAATTGAGTTATAGAGAATGCTCGTCTCTCATTGGCTGAGCCTTCCGTACTGGTGACACTTTAATATGAAAACATTTAATTATGGAACAGTTTTTTTTTTTTTTCTGAACACTTATTTTAACTTAGTCAGATTCAAATTAAATATTATATCTAGCTGTAATACATGATTGCGAATGTATAGGATTAATTTTTATTAACGTAACATTATATTACCGAATATTATTTAAATAAAGATATCTTTATAAATTAAAAAAAAAATGAAAATATAATATATATATATATATATATAGACAGCTATAGGACCGAGATGTTACACCAATTGCTTTATCGGCTGACTGGAAGTGCTACATGATACAATGCATTCTGGACTTTTTTACGATTTTCTCGAAAATGGTTCTAACAGTTTTAATTAAACTCGTTATAATGATATAAAATTTAACGGGCTTTAATATCATGTAGGTTTCTTTCTGATTGAAATAGTCTGACAGGTCTTAAAGTATTGATAAAAAACGGATAAATGTCCATGTTGAAAGAATTATTATTAATAAAAAGAGATGCTGATGACACTTGTGTGTTATCAGTCAACAACGATCCAATTATTGCCTCCCAAACTCTTCAATCCCATATCAGAGAGCTTGAAGTATGGTGTCAGAATTGGAGAATAAAAATAAATTCCAATAAATCCCACCAAATAACCTTTACCCTTCGTCGTAAACCAATGACAACCTGCCCAACAGTATCCTTCAATAACACTCCTCTTGTCCCAGTTGAACAGATCCGATACCTAGGACTGCACCTGGACAAGCGTCTCACTTGGAACCCTCATACAAGACTGAAAAGACAAGAAACTGCTCGACGTTTTCGACTACTTCAACACTTACTGGACAAACGCTCAAACCTTCCACTTAAGTACAAAAGACTCATCTACATGACTATCATAAGACCAATATGGACTTACGGAGTAGAGATTTGGGGCTCTACTAAACCATCAAATTCATCTCGTCTCCAATCCTTACAATCCAAAATCCTTCGAAAAATCCTCAATGCTCCTTATTTTGTCACAAATAAACTCATCCATAAAGACCTTAATATTCCCTTTGTTGCTGACTTGGCCCGAACCAGGTACCACTCCTTTCATGACAAACTCCATTCCCACTCTAACCCACTAGTTTCAATCCTTGCTTCCTCTGCAATCCCTGATAATCCTCCGAGACGTCTGAAAAGAAGATGGCCCCGAGACCTTCTTGTTTAACATAGTCTTTGGGGAGCTGCTAATGGGTAGTATCCCTTCATATGAATCATGTCAAATTATCTTGTATCACATTTACTAAATGTATTTTATTATACAGTTGTAAATACCAATAAATATATTTAAATAAAAAAAAAAATAAAAATAAAAAGAGAATAGGAGGAAACATATTTATTTTTGCCGGAATTATGCTTAGTAATGTTGATGTATAATATAACGTTCGAAATCGAAAGATTTTAGAAAAAAATGTTATCTTATGTTCAAAGTTGTGGAGGGTATTTTATTAAAGTGGTGAGTAGGGCATACATTAAACTGATAGTCGTACGTTACAATTTTATAGTGATATATTATTTAATCTAAAACATAAGTTTCCAACGTAACCGTATCTAATTCTATCAACTTTTTTAACTATTACTTTATTTAAAAGTTAAGGTTAAATTGATTTTAGCAACCGAGGTAAGTGGAAGTCGTGTGTTTTTGTGTGATTTATTTTTTATAAGTATGTACACTATTATGAATAACGCATTACATTTTAGTTGTGTTTTATACGTTTGATGTATTATTCAGTTGTCCTTAACTTAAAATTTAACAATTCTCTCTACAACATGGAATACTCTATTATTTTAAATAAGCATTTTGTACCGAAAATGGTTTATCTTTTAGTGTTAGTATTTATTACCCTTAGGTAGATTCTTAATCCTTGAGGGTTGAGGATGCGAAAAATAAACTAAATGAATTGTTTTAATTCTGATAAAATAATAATAATAAAAAAAACTTGTACCTCTACAACCCATGAAGGGTATTATAGACATAAAGATTCGTACTGTTTCTGGGCTCTCACTCAGCTGACAGGGTTTCCCCCAATTTTATATATATAATTTTATATAATAAACTCGCTATTTCGATGTAAACTTAGGCGGGCTTTATCCTTTAACCGGTGAGGTCTACAGGACCCGTTGTGTGAATCCCATTGTGCCGGTCCGATCGGCTTATGAAAACCTGACATTTCCTGTCTTGACATGATTGTAATATAGCATCCGTTTTGAGTCAGTTTTTATCCGGTATTCCTTTAAGACAGTGTTTATACCACCAAATTCTGCCTACACAGACTCGTCCGATGTTCACCGTTCAAGCCCAAGCCCCCGAGATCAGCCTTAACGCAATCCTCCCATCGACGATTCGGCCTACCTTTCGGACGTCTACCAGTCGGATCAGCGAATACCAACTTTTTCGGAATCCGCTCCTCACCGAGCCCAAAAACTTTACATGCCCATTTGAGTCTCCGCGATGATATCAACCCAATTATATTCACGGGATACAAGTTCCGCAATTCCGCGTTGTGCAACCTTCTGAACTCCCCATTGGCCTCCATTACTGTTACTGACCCCACCTCACCGTTACTGTTCGGATGTATTGAAAGTGTGTTTTTTCAATTTTTTTAAAAAAATGTCTCGTGATCGAGTTATTTTACGCAGTAAATACCAGGTCTGGTACTGGTATTTTACGGTCAGAAAATACTTGACTTCCCCGGGAGCTTCGGTTTGAAAAGAGGTCTGGTATCTGAGAGACCCCACCTTACCAATTTTGACAATACATTTCACCTCGCCAGTTAAAGGTTAATATTATGTAGGTTTCATTCTGATTGAAATAGTCTGACTGGGCTTAAGTGCCGATATTTCAAAATTTCTTCCTTTAAATTACCTAATTTTGTAGTTTTTATGAAATTGGCCATATCATCTGATTAGCATTGCTAAACAACAGGTAAATATCTAAGTTGAACGAATTCGATATCCAAATAAAGGGGAAACCTGCAAAAATACTTTAATGCAATTTTTCGTTTTTGAACTTAAGAACAATTAATTTTTATTACAATTAAAAGTTGTTTGAATGAATAATTGTATTGTTAGGTTCCTGTAATTAAAATGATCCATTTCATTCCACTCATTTTATTTTCTTATTTTTTTTCTCCCTACGTTTCGGCCTTTTGCCATTTTCAAGGGATCTACAAAAATCATTTATTTTAAAAGTAAAAGATAAACAACATTATTTTTTACATTCTTATAAAGCAATTTACATACCTTTTTATATTCCATCATGCACTCATATAAATATATATTTTGTCATAATTTAATAAAATAAAAATAAAACTATTACATGCTGACCAGCCCTGTCCTGGTTGTTATCATCCACTGGATTAAAGAAATGTATTCCCTCACTCTTAACTGTTGATATCAAAACCAATATATACACATATATTGTTTTATTTCCTCCTCCTCTAAAATCAGTCAAGTCCACATTTGTTTTCACAGCCAAATTTTTCTTTTAAAATTCTTTAATAAATTATTGCCATACATAAACATATCCACACATACATATACCCATACACATATATATTCATGCACACACACACACACACACACACACACCACACACACTCATACATACATATACATAAACAAATATATTTAATATCTAATTAAAATCAAGAAAAATAACATTACCACAAAATTCCAAATATTATTCTACTATATTAAGTTATTTAAACTTTATTCAAGATATTCAATTTACTTAAATTATATTACTTATTAATTTTGCTCAAAATCTCAGCATAATGATCATTTAAATTCTTTGTGTCTGTTTTGTAATTTATACTATAGTCAATGTGTTCTGAAATATATATTGCCTCTAAAATTTTCCTTTTAAAATCATTGCTTTCTTTATGTACTACCATAGTATTTTCGAAGTCAAATTGATGTTTTTTATTTATCACATGCTGTACTAAAGCAGTCTTTTTATTATCTTTTCCTTTATTCATTTTAGTGCTGATACACCCTATCCTTCAATAACTGCTTTGTTTCACCAATATATACTGCAGGACAATTCACACATGGTATTTTATATACCATTCCAGATTGTGGTTTTTTTCTATTTTATCTTTTAGCTCACTATAATAATTTTTTATTTTGTTTCTTGGTTTGAAGGCAAACGTATATTCCTCCATACCATATAATTTGAAGGACTGAGAGTGATGAAAGGCCGACAAAACAAACTGATTGTCGTAGATAATAATATAACAGATTGTTAAATAAAATACATCTTTCTATTAAAAATCAAATGTAAATAATTATTTAACAATTTATTTTAGTTTTTAAATTTGTTTCTTCCAACAATTCTTTACGGATGTGAAACGTGCCCGCTTACTTTGAAGGATGAACAACGGCTTAAGGTTTTCGAAAACAAGGTATAGCGTAAAATATTTGGTCCGAAGAAAGATGAGGCCACTGGGGAGTTCAGAAGGTTGCACAACGCGGAATTGCGGAACTTGTATCCTGTGAATATAATTGAACTAATTGCATCGCGGAGACTCAAATGGGGGAGTAAAGTTGTTGGGTTCGATGACGAGCGGATTCCGAGAAAGTTGGTATTTGCTGATCCGACTGGTAGGCGTCCGAAAGGTAGGCCGAAGCGGAGATGGGAGGATTGCGTTAAGGTTGATCTCGGGAGCTTGGGCTTGAATGGTGAACATTGGACGAGTCTGTGTAGGCGGAATTTGGTGGTATCGGCATCGAACCTTCGGGTTCGCTAAGCCTATTATTATTATTTTAAATTTGTTTAAAAATTCTTAAATTGATATAAATAACGGAGGTAAGTGAAAGTCGTGTGTTGCGCGCATCAGTTTTTTTAACTATGCTTTTAATTAATTCATATAATGGCTAGTTAGGAACGTTAGCAGTTCCAAGACTTTATTAGCTGACAATAAATCTAGTTAGTTTCATGACGGAAGACTAAACCGGTCTTTCCTAGAACTGCCTTTTATTTGATTTCCGCTTTGATTACCTCAATTGCTTCACTTCTCACTCCATAAATAATTTGATCAATTAGGGTTCCCACGTGCATTGAATCACCTTTGTTTTCACACCTTTTGTCCCCTACCGTTTGGATATTAACTTAATTAAGGCATACTTTAGGTTATTAATCAGTTAAATATTGTGCTAAAAATGCGTTTTGCCTGACAGGGAATAAACATTTCACTTGTTCCGGAATTCATTAACTTACACAACAATTTATTTTCGTTAATTCTGTTGTTTACATATCTAACAGTTTTTTTTTTTTAGTTCCTGTATGTATCATGTAGGGGGCGTTTAAAAAAGCGTACTTGTAACTTATTAAGTTTGCATTCATGTATTTTCATAGGATAACAACAATAGTAAAAAGATTGCAAGAAGACTTCCGAAAAATTAACAAATATTTAGAAAAATGCGGGGGAGGGGTGGGAGGGGGGCTAAAATGTAATGCAGAAAAAACAGAAGCTATAATGTTTACAAAACGAGGACCAAAGCTTAAAAAAAATGTTATTAGGTTTTTAAAGTATTTTTTATTTCAGGAATAAAATTAATAATTGAAGCAGGTCAAGGAAAACATTATATTATAATTATAAGTTATTGCAGACCCTAAATATTTTGTAATTCTCTAATTAAAACCAAATTTTATTATTGAAAAAAATTATTGGTGCCTTTACAATAATCTCCTTTCTAAAGATTTATGATGGTAAATTTATTTTAATCAAAATTGAAAATATAAAGAAAACCAAAAATTTAACACTATTCACTGGTCAGCTTGAAGACAACTCCCCCGTTACTTAGCCTAATCTCTTGTGTTATAATTAATTGTGATCTCTCAGTATATTATTTTCCGATTAACCTGTTTAGTAGGAATCACTAAACTATAATAGTTTCTACAGTCGACTATACATCCTGAACTAAAAAGGATTAAAGTCTGTTGAGGAACAGTAGAGATATAGCGTTTTGAAATTAGCAGTTGTACTAGGTCATTTTTCTTTGATTAATTAATTACTTTTTAATAATAATAAAGTAAACCCGAAGGTTCGACGCCGATACCATCAAATTCTGCCTACACAGACTCGTCCAATGTTCACCGTTCAAGCTCAAGCCCCCGAGATCAGCCTTAACGCAAAACGTCCATCGACGATTCGGCCTACCTTTCGGACGTCTACCAGTCGGATCAGCGAATACCAACATTTCGGAATCCGCTCCTCACCGAGCCCAAAAACTTTACATGCCCATTTGGTCTCCGCGATGCTATCAACTCAATTATATTCACAGGATACAAGTTCCGCAATTTCGCGTTGTGCAACCTTCTAACTCCCAATTGCCTCATCTCTCTTAGGTCGAATATTTTACGCAGTACCTTATTAATTAATTACTTTTTAAATTATTTAAATGCCTGTAAACAGCTATACCCTAATATATTTCTTTGGAACCAATTAAGCATTGTGTTTTTTGAGGTAATCAGTATGTTCATGAAGTTTAAAAAAACATTACCCGCTGTTACATACCTTTTGAATTTCGTTCAGGATAGCCCTAAACCTAATTACGGATAAATACAGATATTATATTTTATTTTTATGTCAATAAACGTCCGTTTGTTAGGGCATGGAACTAATTAACATTTCAAGGTTCGGATTCAGTTTTCAAAAAAGTAAAAAAAAAATATTTACTACAAGAAAGCTTTGTAAAAGATAGGAGGATATGCTGCTAACTTATTCATGGGCTCCTAGCTGTTGAGGAAATAAGCTTCTTTTTCTTAAATATTTTACCGCTCAAACCCGGCGAATTTAACATTTTTCCTTTGTATGACTTGTACTTCAATGAATTTTAGAATAAGCTTTCAATTACACACAGGCTCTTTGATAGTTTTAGAGCCTTTGGAACTTGTTTGGCTGGTGTGGATTAATTGGCTTTCTATGCTCTCTGATGAAAAGTTGGAATGGATGTTAAATCCTTTTTTTTCTCCCATTTTATAATTTATTCATTTATTATTTACTCTTACTCAAGTATTTTGAAATATGTAGTATTGAATTTGGTTTGGGCCCGTTTATGGGAAACAAAGGCATAGTTCTATCTAAAAATGTCTGAATCTTTCTATTTGTTGTTATTTGAATCTTACATGATTTTATGTTAATTGAATAATTTATTCCAAGTCCTGTTAATTAAAAAAAATTACTATCTCTTATTAGTGCGCAACTGAAACTGTTTATTTAAGGTAGGCATATACCTGAAATCCCAAAATGAGATAACCTAAATTCACTTACAAGTTACTGAATAATTTAACAGTTAATTATTTATATTTAAAGAAAACATTACTCGTTTACTTTAATTGATTTGCGAAAAAATTTGCTTGGATAACATGAGTTTTCCCAAATGCCAGAAAATTTTGTTGATGAGTTTTGTATTATTGATTGGTTAAAGTTGACCCTAGGGGGTAATCTCTTGTTCATATTTGTGAACTTAACTTTCTGTTTCCGTGACATCAAATAGAATTTAAGAACAAAAGGAAAATTGAATCTTGACTGATTCATGGCTGGAAATTTGACTGTGAAATTTTGTTCAATATTCAGCGTTCCTCTGCTGGCTTTAATTTCATTTTTTTTTTTTTTGGAATATTTTGTACCGCTATGTGAAATGAACATGTTTTGTTTAAAAAATACATCTGTAGTTAACCTCCTCACATAGATAAAATAGACTTTACATTGATTGATTGTTAAAATTAATCCCTAACTTTAGGCCAATTAGTGAATGGGCTGCTTATAAAAATGAGTTATTTCAAAGAAATATTTTATATTCTTTATTTTAGTTTATTTCAGTATCGACTTAAGAATCATTATTATCAAATGCTAACGCAACTTTTTTTTTAAATTATTATTTTTAAAGATTATTTGGTCCAAAGTCGGAGGAAGGAAAGTATACTTTGGCCTACAAATATTCAAGTTTTGTACCGATATGGTAAAAACTCGAAAGTAAAAATACTCTGTAACCGTAAATTTTTTTTCCTAACACCTTATTTTACTTTCTTTTCTTTTTATTATAACTATTTTTCTAATTTTTTTCTAAAATATTTAGTGTTCCAGCGGTATATTATACATCTATATTAATGTTTCTATGTTCAAAAAAATTAAGATTACTTATAAAAATATGTTTTTTCTTTTCTCATTTAGAGGGATGTAAAATTCGATATATTTACGTAATTATCCGTTTTTCACGATCGCAATACTTTCCCTTACTCTATAGTATATAGTTCATATTTAGGTAAGTGAAAGAAATATATATATATGTAATATATATATATATATATATATATATATATATATATATATATAATATATATATATATATATAATATATTATATTATAATATTAATATATTATATTAATATATAATATAATTTTAGATGATATTGCCCTGGTAACGATTAGACTCCTTGAAGAGGATATCATTTGGATCATTATTGCTTTATGAATATTTTTTTGGCCACTATATGTGTTAACATTTATTGTTACTTATAGTTTAATGGTGTTAAATTGTAATTTACTTATATTTAAAGTTAAAAATTATTTTTACTACAATTACCATAAATCATTTCATGAACAATACGTTAATCAAACGATTTTAATCTAATAAACCAGGTGTATGAATTTTCATTCTCACTATGAGTAAGGAACGAGGATGATGTTAAAAAAATTATTAAATAAGTGCCTAAATAGTGTAAGTTTTTTAAATTACTTTAATTAAACTTAAGTAATTTTTTAATATTAAATTTATTATTATTAATTATTTTACAAAATGGCTAGTTAGGAACGTTACCCCGTTTCAAGAATTTATTATCCGACAATAAATCTTTTACATTCAATTTTATATTTCTTTTAAATACTTCACATATGTTAATTTGAAACTTGGTAACAAATTTGGTGTAAGATCTAGGGTATATTTTCATTTTAAATATAAAATTTTCCCACTGTTGCCTCCCAAAATCTCCAATCCCACATTAGTTTTACCTTGAGTGTCAGAATTGGATAATTGAAATAAATTCCAACAAATCCCACCAAATTACCTTAACCCTACGTCGTAAACCTATGACATCCTGCCGTGCACTATCTTTTAATAATATTCCGCTTATTCGTGTTAAACAGATCCGCTACCTAGGACTTCTACTTGACAAACTTTTAACATGGAATCTACACACTAACGACAAGAAACTGCTCGCTGCTTTCGGTTACTTCAACACTTACTAGACAAACGCTCTAAATTTCCACTTTACTACAAAAGGCTCATCTACATGACCATCATAAGACCTATCTGGACTTACGGAGTTGAGCTATGGGGCTTCACTAAACCATCAAATTCTTCCCGTCTTCAATCCTTATTTTGTTATGAATAAGCTCATTCATAAAGACCTTAATATTCCCTTTGTAGCCATTTGGGCCGAACCAGGTATCATTCCTTCCATGACAAACTCCACTCCCATTCTAACTTACTAGTTTCAATTCTTGCTTCCTCTTCCATTTCTGACAAACCTCAGAGGCGTCTGAAAAGAAGATGGCCTCGAGACCTTCTTGTTTAGATTGATTACTAGAGTGCTACCAATGGAAAGTTACTCTTCATGTTTTTCATTTACACTTTCGTTTATCCTATAGTAATTATTTTACAATAATATACCGTTTTAAATTTCAATGAAATATAAATTAAAAAAAGAAAAGAAATTCCAGTTTCCCCGACTTTTCTCTTCCGTGCTAGACTTACCACAGTCACAGATCTTATCTCGTTCTAAGGTTGCACGAATTGGTTATTTGGACTCAGGGGATCACAAAACGTGTATTTCCGTTTAAAACTGGAATTCGGAAATTTTCACGATCGCAGTCCTTCCCCTGATTATACTATTTCATGTATAGGTAAGTGGAAGTTGAAAGTATCTTTTGTGTGAAGATGCCTCGAGAATGTTCTATTGGGAAAGGGAAGAGAAAAAAGGTACGAAGGAAGTAGAAGATTGAGAGAGGAGAACATGATCAATTAGGTGGCGAATAAATGATGCATGAAGACAGTTAGCCTGCTCAATAAATCTACACGAGCAAGTGGACGCCCCCAGCCTTCTGAATTATCGGCTCTCTTCAAGGGTTAGGGACCTACTTTTTGTATTCTCTCCTCGTCCCGGAGCTTCCTCATTTTAATATAGCAATCTTCTAAATACCCCTGACTTATTGCACAAGAAATGTCCTTAATTTTTCATTTAGAATTCTTGTCAAATAATCGCATTTCTCTTCATTTATCAGGTTTTTTTTTTTAACTTTCACTTTACCTGTATATGAAGAATTAGAGTAAGAAAAAGAATCATAGTAGTGAATACCCATTCTGATTTTTTCAGTAGCAATAGCCGTTGTTATGGAAAAAAAAAAAACTGCTCGGTGATACGAACAACATTCAAACTCATCGAGTGTGTAAAAAGCACAAGAAAATATCTATTCCAGGAATTTTATGAATTCTAGAATTAACTTTGGGTAGGGCGGGGCTAGTTGAACAATGATAAGTCTGAATGAGTTTTTAAGCGGCTTGATGGATTCGTAATATATTCCTTAGCAAAAGTGTCCTGAGTAATTTTTCTGTAAGAAGTCGAATTTAAGAGCTACAGCTATTTGAATCCAGGACTTCAAGTTTGCTCAATGTACACCAAAGGTGAGGTAAGTTGACAAGGTTATGGGGCATGTTGAGCACTAAAAATGTCTAACTAAACCATTGGTTCATTTTCGACTAGAAATAAAGTAAAATAAGTGTTTAAAAATCAGCTCTTTATTTATGGTCTTTTAGTGACAGAACGACAAAGTTTAAAGTAATTTTCTTTGAATAATTAACCAAATCTAGAATCCATAAAACATTAACGTATCCTAAGATTAAGATTAAGAGACTGGCAAAGAGGCCCTTACTCTCACTGGTAGGGTAAGGGAACTGCTGATACCATCAGAACTAGTACGTCCTCTGATTAAATTAGAAAAAAAATAATTATTGAAATTTACAACTGTATTAGTTAATACATCAAGTAAATTAGCTGATAATATATATAGATAATATACATGAAGAGAATATACCCATTGGGAGCATTCGATTAGGTAATCTAAACTAGTTCTCCAGGCCATCTTCTTTTCAGACGCCTCGGAGGATTGACAGGAATGGAAGAGGAAGCAAGGATTGAAAACTAGTGGATTAAAGTGGGAGTGCAGTTCGTCATGGAAGGATTTATACCTCGTACGCGCCAAATCAGCAACAGGGACATTAAGGTCTTTATGGATGAATTTTTTGGTGACAAAGTAAGAAGCATTGAGGATTTTGTATTGTATACGGGAAGAATTGGATGGTTTAGTAGAGCACCAAAGGTCAAATCCGTACGTACATATAGGCCTTATGATGGTGATATAGATGAGTCTTTTGAAGATAAGTGTAAGGTTAGCGCGTCTGTCGAGTAAGTGTTGAAGTAAGCGAAAGCGGCTGGCAGTTTCTTGTCGTTTCAGTGTTGTGTGCGGATTATTAAAAGTTTAATGAATAAATAAGATGAAATATGGAACAACAGCTTGTAACAATAATCAGGTATTTTATTAATCCTCTATACGATGGTTATGGAGTGGGAAGGGAAGCGCCACTAACTAGTGGCCACTCTCAACAACTCTCAGAGAGATGCTTAAGGAGAGTGCACTTCTTGATGGTTTTTTTCTTGGTACCTTTTCTTAATAATATTTTCTTCTGTGGCCACACACATTTATTTTATACTTTCCATTCTTATTATATGCTTGTAATTATAGTTATAATAGTATGCATAGTGTTTATTCAATTTCAAAGCATGTGATATATTCTCTTTCGCATATTGTGTGCATCTTTCTGCTAATCAATAAGCTATGTGTCTGCATATATATCTTTACTAGTGCCTATTTCTTGTTTATATTGTTTACCTATTTGTCATGGATCGCTCGTAAATAGTTTTATTTCTTTTTCTTAACCATGAAAACGGCGCCCAAACACGAAGTTTAATATCGAAGTTTTCTTACATACTCTCATTCCGAAATTACCTGATTACAAGCTACCCAAGGAAGCTGAATGCCTTAAAGAAATATGTAAAGCCTTAGGGTAACCTCAAGTCTCATCAACCGCAGAGAGGAGGAGGTCCTGGCCTCCTTAGAATCAGACATACAAGGTTAACGCATGGACTCAAAAGAATTGAGACGTTGATTTCCATAAGGTACTAAAGGACATTTTTTAACGAAATGTTTTTTTTTACATATTTTATTTCTCATAATTTAGTTTATCTAAATGTTATTTTTATCTGAACACTCAGGTCCTTTTTAAAACGCGATTTAGAAATGCAATTATTTTCTAAAGTCACTAATTACACTTTTAGTTTCGTCATCATACTAAAACATTTCATTTCATAACATGAATATGTTGTTATTAATATAGTAAAAATACAGTTCTAGATTTTAATGAAAAAACAATCAAATTAGCTGGTTTAATAACAGAGTAATGAGATATTTTAGCGCTTTCTGTAAAATTGTCTTGAATGTGATATACTACCTTTTGGAAATCAACGTCTCCATTGCCCCCAAGATGCATTGTATGGAAAACTTAAAAATTTCTTAGATTTTCGAAGAGTGCTCCCTCTGCATCAGAGTGTTGAATCTAAATGGGATACCATTCAATGTTTCGGTTGCTTTGGAAAATGATGGAAATAGGATTGATGAATCGGTGTGCCTTTTCTCTTAAATTAATTTTTAAAAGTGGATTTGACAATTTCCTTCCCCCCCCCCTTTTATTATATATTTTAAAATGAACTTTATTTACTTATTTTATTATTTTTTTCTTCCTAAAATATTTTCTGCTACAATACACTTTTATTTCAAATTAACTTAATACATTTTAACTAATATATTTATTTTTTAGTTCATTATTAATTAAAATTAATATTCTAATATGAATTTATCTGGGAGCGGTAACCGAGATGTTTGTGCCAATAAAATTAAAAACAACCAACCAACTTCACACACTTGACATACGAATCAAGCTTCCAATCCACTTTAAAAGTAATATTTTTATAACCATTATCTGGGATATTGTTTTTAAAAACTATCTATACATGTAAACATTTATTTGAAAATTAAGTACGTGTTTGGTTTTACTTCTAAAGAGCTTTTACCCGAATACCTTATTTTAGTTTGTTATATTTTATTTTTATAATTGTTATTTTATTTTACGAATTGTTAGGGGGGCCCCATCTCCTCCCCCACTCCTACCTACGCCCATGGGCCTCGGTTTCCCATTTGCTGCAGACTCAACCGGAAATACATGTTTTTATTTCCAAACTCTCTACCGACACCAAACCATTTGTTCGTAACCTCTCGTCCCGTATTTGTTCCCGACAACCCTTCGAAGCGACAGAAATTGGGCATAGAACTTGCCAGTTTTAATAAGACATTAAATTGCCACGAATGGTTGTTTCTTTACTTAGTTAAAGATATCTGAGACTTTATCATGACTGTTTTATACTCATACCAATCACTTACTTGTATAATATAAATAATAATAATAATAGGCTTAGCGAACCCGAAGGTTCGATAAGGATACCACCAAATTCCGCCTACACAGACTCGTCTAACGTTCAACATTCAAGCCCAAGCTCCCGAGATCAGCCTTAACGCAATCCTCCCATCTCCGCTTCGGCCTACCTTTCGGACGTCTACCAGTCGGATCAGCAAATACCAACTTTTTCGGAATCCGCTCGTCATCGACTTTACAACTTTACTCGCCCATTTGAGTCTCCGCGATGCAATCAGCTCAATTATATTCACAGGATACAAGTTCCGCAATTCCGCGTTGTGCAACCTTCTAAACTCCCCAGTGGCCTCATCTTTCTTCGGACCAAATATTTTACGCAATACCTTATTTTCGAAAACCTTAAGCCGTTCATCCTTCAAAGTAAGCGGCCACGTTTCACATCCGTAAAGAACCGTTGGAAGAATAATAGTTATATAAATTCTAATCCTTAAGTTTTTAGATAGAAGCCGCGTACTAAGTAACTTATCAACTGAATAATAACACGCATTTCCCACCTTTAACCGGGACTTTATTTCGGTATAATATAAATTAAGTTGTAAATTTCAAAAAATCGATAAAACAATTTTTTTTCTTTTTCTTTTACTTTCACTTATCATATATGAAATATATAGTAAAATAAAGTATAGCGATCGTGAAAATATTCAAATTCGAAAATTCACCGGAAATACACGTTTTAGGGTCCACTGAGTCCAAATGAATAGTCCATTAAAGAACGTCTGTTTGGTGATAAGTCCAGCGCAAAAACGAAAAGTCACATGATGTTACAGCAACTCTTTCATCAAAATCAGCTTACCAGAAGAGCCACTTTATACCATGCATTTTGCACCTTTTCTAATATTGTGAGTATAAATATATATATATACACGGAAGCGGCGTGGTCTAGTGGGTAGAGCGCTAGTCTACTGTGCTCCGGGTCCTGGGTTCTAATCCCGACTGTGGCTAAATATTATTTATTCTGTTATTTCAGCCGAGGGGCGGATCTGGGGCACACCCAGCCTCTATAAAGTGGGTACCCAAAAAAGGGGAAAAACCTGGCGGCTGCGCGTGATCTTGGCCGAATCACGTCATTGCACGGCCTAGAAACAGTACGAATCTTTACATGTACTGAGCCCAAAACTCTTCATGGGTTGTAGTGGTACAAGTTTATATATTAATTATTATAATATATATATATATATATATATATATATATATATTGTTTGATCAGTTCTCGACTGTTGATAATTTAAGTTTGTGTTGTTCTTAGGTTTCAGTCAATGAATAAACAATTTTATCTATGCGACGTTTCGAGAATTTATTGTTCTCATAATCATGCCTTAACAGTGGAAAAAAAAATAGAACATTAATATTATTTTACAATAATTAATATATGATGTTATTGTTAGAGATATAAAAAAGAGTACATTAACAATGAATAAATCTTAATTTAAAATATCTATGTACCTACTGTATGATTATTCATTGTTCAATGTATTCTTTTTTATATCTCTAACAATAACATCATATATTAATTATTGTATAATAATATTAATGTTCTATTTTTTTTGTCCACTGTTAAGGCATGATTATGAGAACAATAAATTATCGAAACGTCGCATAGATAAAATTGTTTATTCATTGACTGAAACCTAAGAACAACACAAACTTTTTTTTTTTTTTTTTTTTTTTTTATTATTTATTGGAATTTACAACTGTATACAGGAATACAACTAGTAAATTAGATGAAATATATAAAGGCATGAAACACATGTAGAGAAGCTTCCCAATGGAAGCACTCTAAAAATGATTTAAACTAGAAGGTCTCGGGGCCATCTCCTTTTCAGACGCCTCGGAGGATTGTCAGGAATCGAAGAGGAAGAAAGGTTTGAAACTAGAGGATTAGGGTGGGAATGGAGTTTGCCATGAAAGGAATGGTATCTAGATCGGGCCAAATCAGCAACATACGGAACATTAAGATCTTTATGGATTAGTGTATTCGTGACAAAGTAAGGAGCATTGAGGATTTTACGAAGGATTTTGGATTGTAGGGATTGGATACGGGAAGAATTCGATGGTTTAGTAGAGCCCCAAAGCTCTACCCCGTAAGTCCATATCGGCCTTATGATAGTCATGTAGATGAGTCTTTTGTAGTTAAGTGGAAGATTAGAACGTTTGTCTAGTAAGTGTTGAAGTAGTCGAAAACGTCGAGCAGTTTCTTGTCGTTTAAGTCTTGTATGAGGGTTCCAAGTGAGACGTTTGTCAAGGTGCAGTCCTAGATATCGGATCTGTTCAACCGGGACAAGAGGAGTATATTGAAGGAAACAGTAGGGCAGGATGTCATAGGTTTACGACGAAGGGTAAAGGTAATTTGGTTGGATTTGTTGGCATTTATTTTAATTCTCCAGTTCTGACACCACACTTCAAGGTCTCTGATGTGGGATTGGAGAGTTTGAGAGGCAATAGTTGGATCAGTATTGACTGATAACACACAAGTGTCATCAGCGTAGGTAGAAAGGAAAGTGTTAGGATGGGATGGGATATCAGCTGTATAAACTGTGAAAAGAATAGGTCCCAGGATACTGCCTTGAGGAACACCAGCAAACTGATTAAAAATGGATGAATAGGAATTATTATGATTTACTTTGAAGGATCTGTCGGTGAGGTAGGACTTGATGATAAGGAAATATGTAGGGGGAAGGAAATTGCGGAGTTTGTAAAGCAATCCCGGGTGCCAGACTCGGTCAAAGGCTTGCTCTACGTCGAGGAATGCTCCCGTGCAGTACAACCCGCGCTCTAATGCAGACGAGACAACGTCCACCACACGATGACATTGCTGGATAGTGGAGTGGGACGTTCTGAATCCAAACTGGTGATCAGGAATTATGGAATTAGTATCTAGGATGGGATATAGGCGTTTCAGTATAAGTTTTTCCAAGATTATACCCATGATTGGTAAAAGTGAGATGGGACGGTAAGAAGATGGATTTTCAGGCGGTTTCTTAGGTTTGGGTATCATTTTGACAATGGATAATTTCCAGGAAGCAGGAAAGTATGTGGAACGGAGTACGGAATTATATATGTAAGTAAGATATAGGATAGCTTTTCGAGGAAGGAGTTTTAAAATATGGAAAGTTATAAGATCATGTCCAGGAGCTTTGCGGGATGGTAAACTCTGGATGATGTTAGATATTTCAGTAGGATGGAACGCTTTAGGAGGAAGAACCATTTGGAGTGGGATATCTAGTTCTGCTTCTATAAACTTAGTGTGACCGGGATTATGAATATCTGGATGTGGATTAAAGGTTTTAAAAAGGTGCTGACCGAATATCTGGGCCTTTTCTTCATCAGATCTTGTCCAGATATGGGATTCAGTTAGGAGTGGATGATTACATTCTTTGTACTTCAGTAACTTTTTTGTGGTCATCCATAACGATCTGTCTGTAATAGTTAGTTTTTCAGTAAAGTTGAGTAAGTTTTGAATTTTAACTTTTCTGATTTCTGATTTTAGTCTGTTAGTAAGTTTGTTATAATAAGTTTTGTCTGAAGGGTATCTAGTCCTATGCCACTTCGATCTTGCTCTGCGTTTTTCCCTTAATAAGATTCGAATGTGCTGTGGCAGGATAGTCTCCTGTGAGTTAGTAGTGTTAATGGTTGTAGTGTTGTCAAGTATACTACTGCTGATTGAGTCAGTCAGTTTTTCAACAGCTTTATCAATATCATGTTTAGTCTTTAGTGGTATTTTTAAGTCAAGTTTGTTTTCCAAGTCATATCTGAATCCGTCCCAGTCTACTCGTCCTGTAATCAAAGTGGGAATGGTGGGCTTAGGAACAAGGCTTGAATGCAAGGAAAGCAGAACCGGACTATGATCGGATGACAGGTCATTTAGGGATTTGATTGTGGATTTGGAAGAAGATATCTGAGAGGAAACAAATATGTCTAGGATATCAGGACGTTTTTTGAGGGATGTAGGCCAGTATGTCGGGTTCATTGGCGAAAGGATTGTATAACAATGGGTGGTGGAGACTCGAGAAAGGAGATTGCCACGGGAGTTGGATGTTCGGCAACCCCATCGCTGATGTTTCGCATTGTAGTCTCCTCCAGCAATAAAGCGCGGTCCTAGGGATCTGAACAGGGTTTCAAGTTGACTATAGGAGAGGGAGTTACCAGGAGGGCAGTATACAGCTGAAATTGTAAGATGGAAAGGACGAGTTGAAATGGATACTGAGGTTGATTGTATGGCGTCAGATGGAGTAGAAGGAATAAAGGAATGAGGTAAGGATTTATGAATGAGGATACATGACCCGGCATGGGAAGTATTGTCTGGGTGGTCTGATCTATAAGTGATGTAGTCACGTATGTAAAAATGTGATCGTCGTGTGAAGTGTGTTTCTGTCAATAGTGCTATATCTATGTGTTTGTCGTGTAGAAATACGTCCAGTTCGTCACGATGGTTATGCAGGCCATTAGCATTCCACAAGAGGATAGTTAGGGGCTTTACGCTCATAGTGGGAGATTGAATGGGATTTGGGAAAGGACTCTAGTTAGAAGATTGATAAGCGGTTGGATGGTATCTCTAAGATCTGAGAGAAAGGAATTTAGAATGGAGTAAATGTTGGATAGATCTGGGTTGGAAAACGGATGTGGATAAGCGTCGTGGGAAGGATAACTTATTTGATCAGGAGTGTTGGCTGAGTGCTGAGCCCGCCGTGGGGTACGAGGGTGTTCAGTCCTCTGGGTCACTGGAGGTTGAGGCTTTGGTTGACTAGGAGGAAGAGAAGGTAGTTCTGGAATTTTGTTAGGGTGCTCTGGGGGTAGTTTAACACGTAAGGGCAGATTATGGGGAAGGATCGGTTGACGGGAAGCTTGTGGTTTAGGGTGGGAGGCTGGAGGCCTGATTTGGGAGTTTGGAGGCGCCTGAATAGTAGTCTGTTTCTTCTTTATGGTGGTGACGTCGGGGAAAGTTTTTCTGGTTTCAGCAGTAGAATCCCTGACTGTAGATGTGGTAGGCTGCTGTTGAGCGAAGGTAGTTGCAGGCTTCTGAAGTTGAGGGAAGGCAGACAAATTGTTCAACTCTGGTCCCTGGGTGCGTGTCTCTTGGTCATCTCTTTTTACATTAATGTAGTGAGATCTTTGTCGAAGATGGGTTTTGTAGACTGTACAACCCCGGTAGCTGGCTGGGTGACCTTCACCGCAAAGAGCACACTGAGCTGGCTCATCTCGAGCTTTCTGGCACGTTTCAGAGGCATGTGGGCCGGCACACTTGACACATCTAGGTGGGTGATAACAGTAGGACTTCGTGTGTCCTAAGGTTTGGAATTTGGTACACTGAACAATTGTCGTCTTTACCCTAGGCTCTTCGAATCGTACAGATGAGTAGACCAGTCTTCTCACCTGAAATATTTCTGGATTGTTTCTGGCTGGTTCGAGGTCTACGAAGAATAGTGGCAAGGGGTATTTTTGTGTATGGTGTGTCACTGAAGAAATGTTCCTTACGTGGTGTCCAATTTCTTCCAGGCCTTCTTTAATGGCTTCAGTTGGGGTGGATGAATGGAGTCCGCGTAAAACAACGCGATATGATTTTTCTTGTTTGAGTTGATAACAATGAAAGTCGTAGTTTTTTGAGCTCAAATAACTCACGAGTTTCTTGTAATTTTCTTTCGTGTATGTGTTTATTTTTATGTCGTTTGATCGGGAGAAACATTGGAAGTTTGGTTGTCCGATTAGATTGGCGATTTCTTTACCGAACGACAAAAAATTACTAATATTTGTTACAAATATTGGAGGTGGCTCGGGATCGGAAAATCCTTGAGGTCCCGGAACTGTATTTGCAGTGTTGACTGTAGCGGCATGGCTAACGATAGATGAAGGAGGTACATTAGTAGGAGACGGAGCGGCCGAGGTAGATGGCGCTGTTGGTTCATGTTGGTTGGCTGCAGTGGTGCTGCGAGTTTTTGGTGGTGATTGTAATGTATTTGGCTGTTGCTTGGACTTGGCCGATTTATTTTTTTTTTTGTTAGGAGAATTTCCTCCGGACCCAGTATTGTTCCTGTGGCGTTTTTGGCGTCGCGTTAAATACTTCGAGTCTGATTCGCTTATTTCAGAGAAAGGCGTCTCTTCCCCTGATTCATCGAATGACAATGTTCTATCGAGATCCATAACTCAATAGAATAAGAAAAAAAAATGAAAAATAAAATAAACATATAAAGAGATCTATTTGAATTATATAGTGACCTACACTCTCAATTTGTGTTCATCAAAGTATGTTATAGTGCTACGACTCACGATTTACAAAGTTTGATGGATATTCATGCAGTATCACACAGATAAAAAGGTAACTAACACAGAGCGATACGTATATAGAACTGAGCTAGCGGCCATTTTTTCGGAACTCAACACAAACTTAAAATATATATATATATATATATATATATATATATTTTTTTGTGTGTGTGTTCGGTAGAATTTACTGTACTCATAAGAGCCATCTAATGTATTTTATGTTTATATTTGATTTTTTGGCCTAATGAAACTGAGCTATAGAACTCCCAAATGGGAAAATTCTTTTTAAAAAATTATGAAAACATTCCTACTTTTAGAGTTTTTGATAAATATCTGATTTCCTATTAGTGTACTACGGTGCACTCTCAAGTCCTTCATTGTTAAAATCTTGAATTTTTGTTGTTATCATAGACGTAACAAAACGAAAAATCAAATAAAAAAAACGGGCATATAAAGCGTACGAAGATTCTTTTGACCAATAAAATTTGATTGCGACCGATCTATGGTGGCAGACTTTCATATAGGAATCGGTTATTTCAGAAATATCCCGTCCATAGGTTTAAACTGGGACATATGGTGTATCCATTGAACCTATACTATCAAAAGTATTTTTTCAATTCACCTTTTTTTTTTTTTTTTTTTTTTTTTGTTCTCGCCCTCAGATCTCTACGGCTACTATTTTGAATAACTTTTTTTTATTATATTTATTGAAATTTACAACTGTAGTATAGAATCAAGTATATTGAGAAAAGTATTAAACAATGGCTTGATGTAGCATGTATAGAAACTCCCCCCACCCCTCCAAAAAAAGAAGAGCTCTCCCAAAAAGTATTCTCAAAAACGGCTCTAACGATTTTAATTTAACTCACTATATTTTTGTAAAATTTAATGGGCTTTAATATCATGTAGGTTTTAATTCTGACATAGCTTAAATGCCAGTATTTAAAATTTACTAGGTACTATAGAGTACCTTCATTTTTGTGCATTCCAAAAGATTAACCATATCATCTTAATGACATAGATGAAGGACGGATAAATATACAAGTTGGACAAATTTGTTGACCAACTAAAGAATAGAAGAGCAAAACTTCTATTTATTTTTTTAAACATATTTATTGATATCTATAAGTGTATTAAAAAAATACGTCAAGAAAATGTGATTGTAATACAAACAAATGTCATGAAATACATGTAGAGACACTACGCAGTGGCAGCACTCTAAAAATATTCTAAACTAGAAGGTCTCGTGGCCATCTTATTTACAGACGCCTCGGAGGATTATCAAGAAGCGTAGAGGAAGCAAGGATAGAAAGTAGTGGGAGTGGAGTTTTTCAGGAAAAGAATTCTGCCTGGTTTGAACTAAAGCAGGAACGTACAAAACATTAGGATCGTGGTCTTCTTTTCAGACGCCTCGGAAGATTATCAGGGATTGTAGAGGAAGCAGAAATTGAAACTAAGGGGTTAGAGAGGGAATGAAGTTTGTCATGAAAGGAATAGTACCTTGTTCGGGCCAAATCAGTAACATAAGGAACATTAAGGTCTTTATGGATGTGTTTATTCATGACAAAACAGGGAGACTTGGGGATTCGGGATAGTAAGGATTGGATACGGGAAGAATAAAGGTTTAGTAGAGTCCCTAACCACAACTCCGTAAGTCCGGATAGGCCCTATGATAGACATGGAGATGAGAAGTGGAAAGTTTGAGCATGTTCAGCTACTTTGAACCGGAAACGGCTAGCGATTTTTTGTATTAGGATTCCATGATAGATTTTTGTCAAGATAGTGTTCTTGGTATCGGTTCTATTCACCAGAGACTAGCGAAGTGTTGTTAAAGGATACTGTAGGGCAAGGAGTCATAGGTTTACAACGATAGGTAAAGGTATTTGTAGGGGTTCTTTTAAGATTTAGGATAAGACAGGGAGGAGGGCAAATTTGAGAGATCCGGAGGTTTAGGTCTTCTATTATTTATGATGTTTTCTTCCCCCTTTCTATTAACTAGAGTATGTAGTTCCGCTTTTGGCAAAGGTCCGGGAAACGTATTGATTTTATTGCAAAAAATGTTGTTTTTTCAGTGACAACTTCCGCAGTGTCTGACACTCGAGATGGCTCTAAGATAATTAGGTTTGGTAAGGTGGGTTGGACATCTGGTTAATTAGGAAAAATAAAAAAATTAAATTAATCCCTCATTATCTACGAAATCAATGATACATGCGAAGATGTAATAAAGTACAAAGATACATATGTTTTATTTTCAAGTCAAATTAGCATTTATAATTTTGTGAACCGTATTAACTTTGAAGAGCCATTTAATTCCCTTTTTGTGTTGATTATAAGCCGCCTTGTAGAGGGGCGAAACTCCAAAAAAATTATACAAGCCCCGAGTTCCTAAAAAAAAAAAATAAAATAAAGGGCTGAGTAAAATTTAGGTAGCTCAACTCATTATGAGTTGTACATTTGCCTTCTTTTAAAAAGGTAAATTGGATGGGTCAAGTATCAAAAGGACCTTTTTCTGATGTAATTTTTTGTAACGGTGATGTTGAGATGGGTCATAGTATTAATATGAATTATAATTAAAATCGTTATTGACAACTTAACCAAACATTCATTTTCATCTAATAAAAATATTAAAGGATTAATATTTCATTAACATGGGGAACGTCTTCCGCTGTAGGATTTGATAATTAATTAAATAGCATTATATTCAGCAATATGACTAAAATAATATTATATACTTGAAAAAGTTATGTTTATGTTAATGCAAAGTTATAATGAAATCTGTCCCATGGACATCTAACATCTATTTCGAAGAAGACCCTGAAAAAATAGTAAGATAACTTGCCTCAGAGGAATTAGTCATAGTTTCCAGACATTTAGAAATTGATCGGTTCCTGGTTCCAACACAAGCTCAATGAACGTCAGTATTAGAAACGACAAGAGACGTGTGTTTCTTTGCATGATCGGTGAAAATCTGATGACAGATTTTGATTAAACTAAACTGTTTATTTTCAGACTTCCCGGAGGATTATCTTGAAGCGAAGGGGAAGCAATGATAGAAAGTACTGGGAGTGGAGTTTTTCATGATAAGAATTGTACCAAAGCAGGAACATAAAAACATTACGATCGTGGTCTTGTTTTCAGTCGCTTCGGAAGATTATCAGGAATTTAAGAGGAAGAAAGAATGGAAACCAGTGGGAATGAAGCTCTTCATGGAATGAATGATGCCTGGTTCGGGCCAAATCAGTAACATAAGGAACATTAAGGTCTTTATGGATAAGTTTATTCGTGACAAAATATGGAGCATTGAGGATTTTACGAAGGATTTTGGATTGTAAGGATTGGATACCGGAGGAATTCGATGGTTTAGTAGAACCCCATAGCTCTACACTGTAAGTCCAAATTGGTCTTATGATAGTCATGTAGATGAGCATTTTGAACTTAAGAGGATGGTTTGACCGTTTGTCTAGTAAGTGTTGAAGCAGCCTAAAACGACTCGCAGTTTCTTGTCGTTTTAGTCGTGTATGAGGATTCCTAGTTAGACGCTTGTCCAGAAGGAGTCCTCGGTATCGGATCTGTTCAACATGTACTAGTTGAGTGTTATTAAAGGATACGGTAGAGCAGGAAGTCAAAGGTTTACGACGAAGGGGTTTTATTATTAGGTTATTTGATGGGATTTGTTGGAATTGATCTTTATTCCCCAGTTCTGACACCATACTTCTAGTTCTTTAATGTGCGCTTGAAGAGTATGAGAGGCTATAAATGGATCATTATGAACTGATAACTCGCAGTTGTCATCAGCATAGGTAGAAACGAAAGTGTTAGGATGGGTTGGGATATCAGCTGTAGAGAATGGGTCCCAGGATACGCCTTGAGGAACACCAGCAGACTGAGTAAAAAGGGATGTGTAGAAACTATTGCGATTTATTTTGACGGTTCTGTTGGAGAGGGAACCATTGATTTAGATATTAAAAATGCGTATTCTGAATTCCTTTTAACACGTGACTCATAGTATTTCAAACTTGGTAAGCCGTTGGCAGAAGTGTATCGGAAAGAAGGGTAAATGTTTTGTATAAAAGGTATGTTTGATTTTATCTCAAATTTTTTTTTCTTCCTGATTCTTAAAACCGGCCATTTCATGTGTTTCTATACCTAGTAAATAATTACACAAGTGTTAAATGAATGTAAGAAATCAGAAGGAAAACGGATTTGGATTTCTAGTTGCAATTAAGTAGAATTCCTGAACTGTTAAGAGGGTTGCCAATCCGAGGATCCGGGCCCTCAAATATTTAGAGGCTCTGCCTTTGGAGAAGCCCCAGTGTACTCCTCACTCCTCCCTCCTCCCTCCTCTAACCTAATCCTTCCAATTCCAAAGCTGCACTTCCTTCCATTGTCTTTATGAAATTGCTTTCAATATAAAAGATTGTCCGGCTCGCTTCTTCATCGCGATGTTTCAGACCCCTTTGAAAATTAGTTTAAAAATGAAAAGGATGGGTACTTTTATAGAGAATATGAAATATAATTAGGTCACTGGGTCTTCTTTTTGATGATAGATAAGTTAAACGTTTTTGCAATAAAGGGTATAGCCGGCTAAGAATGGTAAATCTGCCCCCGCGGCTTTTTTGACTCAAACTTAAGGAATCAATTTGGTGTAGAATAAAAATGAAATCACCTAAATTTGGTGCTTTTTAATTCAAATGATTTTTTTTAAACTTCTTTTTTTCGATTTTATTTTATTTTTTCTTTATTTTTTTTTCGTATGTATTACAGTTTGTCACAATGGACAATAATAATATTGCTAAAGGATCCCATTCATACAATATTTATAATATAAATAAAAGAAATCTCAAATTACATAAAATGAAACCAAACTAAATAAACGGAAGTGTGTGTCAGGTGATGGCACAACTGAACATTGATCGTACATTTTTTTTTTAATATAAGTTGAAATTAATTAATGTGATTTCCCCTGATTCTTAGAACTCTAAGGCATGAAAAAATGATGTTATCATGATTCTTCAACGAAAAGCCAATTTTTAGCGGAAGAAAGAAAACAAATTTTCTATATGGATTACTTTCAAGCCGTAAATACAGTATCTTCAACTTTCGACAAATTTAAATAAGAGTGGAATTACCTTAATATTCGTCTGAAACTACTATATTAACTGTGGAACGGTAATACTAACCACCACGACTTTAAATAATGTAAAATATAAAGTGAGAATGTCATACAGAAGTTTCGGTATGGACTTCTTTGAAGTGTTTTTTTTTAACCTTTTTTAAAAATGTTAAATGTCTTTCATACTCCTCTATACACAGACGTTTTTTCGAAGTGGTGGAACTCTATGAAAAAAAAATAAAAACATATTTTTTTCTAAAACCTTGCATTCATATAAGAAACTTATATTTCTTATTATTATTGAAAAATGTGTAAAGAATTATTTCTCACCAAAAATTCAGAATTACATTTCACATAAAACATTTTCGTTCATTTTACTAAAAAATGATTTGATATAAGCTATGTTTTTCAAAACGCGCGCCAGGCTATAACGCTCTATTACGCCGTCTTTTTTTATCACTATCAATCATTTCTTCTAAGGTCTCACTTTTTCAGGTATTCTCTAGGGCTTAAGGAGGATGTATTTTCGGTTGAAAAAATAATTTTCTACTCATTTGATAATATAAAAACTATAAGTTTCTTAAAACGCAAGATTTCAGGGGAAAAAACAATTTTTAATTTTTCATATTGTTCCACCACTTCGAAACATTAAAAAAAAAATCTTCAGTACAGAGGAGCATAAAAGACATTTTCTGACAAAATTCGGTGAGTGACACCTTTCAAAAAGGTTTTTAAAAAAAGTATATATTTTGATATTCATTCAACTAATAAAAATCGGTTTTTCGTTTAAGAATCACGATCATATAGTTTTTATAAGTCGTTGACTCCTGTAAAATTATTATTTAGCTTTTGATGTAAATCAAGTTTGAAAAATACAAAAAAAAAAAAAAACACCCTTTTTTAAGTTTATAACTTTTTTCTTTTGTAGTATTTCGAAATTAGCTATGCTTTTTTCGAAAGGTCTCACTTTTTCAGGTATTCTCTATGGCTTGTCTATAGGCTGTACCTCTCTATGGAGGATGTATTTTCGGTTAAAAAAAATAATTTTCTACTCATTTTTCGATAATATAAAAACTATAAGTTTCTTAAAACGCAAGATTTCAGGGGAAAAATCAATTTTTATTTTTTCATATTGTTCCACCACTTCGAAAAATTGGAAAAAAATCTTCAGTACAGAGGAGCATAAAAGACATTTTCTGACAAAATTCGGTGAGTGACACCTTTCAAAAAGGTTTTAAAAAAATATATATTTTGATTTTATTCTAATAAAAATCGGTTTTTCGTTTAAGAATCACGATTATATAATTTTTTGTAGTATTTCGAAATTAGCTATCATGCTTTTTTTGAAAGGTTTCACTTACCGCATTTTTTCATAATATGTCTTTTATGGTCCTCGGCTCTGAAGAATTATTTCGAATTGTTCGAAGTGGTAGAACTATAATAAAACAATTAAAAACTGATTTTTTCCTCCGAACTCTTGCTCTTAAGGAACTGTGAGTCAAAAAAGCAACTAGCTGCTTTGCCCTGCTTCGCATGGGTGTGATTCGAATGAGGTGTTATTTATGTTAAAAAAATCTGTGTCTCACGAATTTAGAATTTTTAAATATATAAATATCTTTATTTGTTTCGGGGCTAGCCCATATAGATAGAATTGAGTTTTACAAAATTAATCCACTTATACATAAATAGATATATTCTGATTGTAATAAACAAAATAAGATTTCTTAACAAAAATAAAGACATAAAATGAAGTATAAATGTAGAAATATATTTTTTAAAAAATAATAAATCATAAAAATTTCTTAGTTTTAAACATTCTATAACATAATAAAGTAAATCATAAAATTTCTTTTTATTGCCTTTTTGTAACAAATGTTTTATTATGAGGTCATTGTCTGAATTATTTTCAATATACGTCCTTACGAGCGAAGGAGGTATTGCAAAAAAAAAAAAAAAAAAAAAAAAAAAATGACATAGTTTCTTGCGTTCGCCTGAATTACAAATAGAGCATTCAACGCTTATATCTAAATAACTATTATGAAATCTATAAGAGGTCACTTTTAGTTTGTTAGGTTGACATAGTCGTAGAATTTAGAATTTATCACTTAAGTAGTTTTAGTTTATAGTAAAGAAAAACGCGATTTGCAATAAAATATGTTTATTTTATAACTCCTATTCGTTATTATATTTAATGATCGGTAGAAATGAAAAAAATAAATTAAAATTAGTCAAGTTAACTGTTTGTTATTTAATAATTATAACTTGATTGCTATGTATGTATTCAAAAACTACAGGACTATTTTATTCGGTTTATTACTATTTTATATTTCATATGAACTAAGTAAGTTTCTATAGGAATCCCATTTAGTGATAATGATAAAAAAAAAATTTCTCTTAGCCTCTAATGAGATTAATTAATTAATGTATTCAGTAAATATTAAATAAAATAAAAATATATATATTTAAATTTGGTAAGTAGCATTTTATTCTTGTCCTAAGCCGATAAGTAGCACTTGTGAAGTTAAAGTTAGGAGTTGAAAGGATTGAGTGAGTCTTGGCACTGCTATGGGTTTGCTTTGTATGTGTTGTCTTCCCCGAACCCTAAAGTGTTTGTTGTTTCAGTAAATGTTTGATTTTACAAGGAGCTTTGTCCGATGTTATTTGAACTTGTGCATCCTCGTATCAGCCCTTTTCAAGTTATTTTTTTATACCATTTCCTCCCTCTCCCTTAAACCCCTCCTTATTGTTTTAACGGTAAACGATATCGAATGTTTTATTATTATTAGTATTTTCCTCCCTTTTTTAATCGTATTAAGAACACCAACAGATCGTTTCCGAATGTTATGAAATCATTTTCCTTGAAAAAAAAGAAGTCAGTTTCTAAGACCCTAAATCGGTTTTTAAAGAAGTGTGTAGTAAAATAAAAAACCGACCTATACAAATCTATAGCTGTGAGTAAGCTTTTAAGGTTAAATGATTTATTTTTGTTTAATTATAATATATAAATAAATGTGGGTCACATCATCAGAAATCGTACAGACCATGCTCAACATTTTTGATTATCATAATATTTTTACCAATTATTTTTTCCTTTATCTTTTCCTGAATTCGAATTCGTAAAATAAAAAATAAAAATAATCTGTCAAGTACACGAGGAAAAACGCTACAAATTATTACCCAATAATTTATTATTTCCATTATACCTATATTAGGGTATAACTGTTTATATAGCTGTTAATAAGCAATTAACTAATATGAAAAGCAATAAATAATCCAAAGAGAAATAGTATATTACCACTGCTAATTACAAAACGCTATATTTCTGTTAGTTCTGAAACGATTTCAATGATTCTTTTTTCATTTTGTAGAAACTTTAATTCTCTATGACATAGCATTAAGGACTAAATACTAAAGTATGGCGTTTATTAATTTATTAGGACAAACGGATTTATTTAATTATTTATTTACTTTTCTTTTTTAATTTTTTTGGAAGTTTTCTTAATTGGAACTTTTAAAAAAGCACATAATACCTTCCATTCATCATCTAAACCTTTTATTTCTTTAGTCCTTTAACATTTTTTTATTCAAGTCGACGTTTCGGGGTTGTTTCCCCATTTTCAAGACTTATTCCTTGCTAGAACATTTTTCACATCTCATAGCCACAATACAAGACAAGTAGCAGTGGCTATGAGATGTGAAAAATGTTCTAGCAAGGAATAAGTCTTGAAAATGGGGAAACAACCCCGAAACGTCGACTTGAATAAAAAAATGTTAAAGGACTAAAGAAATAAAAGGTTTAGATGATGAATGGAAGGTATTATGTGCTTTTTTAAAAGTTTTAATTATTTATTTGGGTTCAGCTATTCTGAAACGTAAGACCTCGAATTTTGAGGAGGGGAGGATTGAGATTTTACTCATAAATACGCTCATAACTCAATTAATTTTGAAGATGGAGATAATTTTTTATACAGTTTTAGAATAAGTAAAGTGAGATAAACAAAAACAAATAAGGAAAAATAAAAATAATTGAAATCTTGCCTATATATACGAATAGCCCATTTTTGTTTCACTTACCTATATATGAAATATATTTTAAGGGAAAGTATTCAGTAAATGTTCAGTTTTCGACGGAAATGCACGTTTTAGGGCCCCTCCAGTCCAAATATCCAAGTCCCGCGAAAAGGTCTGTATGTGTATGTGTGGTAAGTCTAGCGCGAAAATGAAAAACCGTATGAAACTGAAATTTCATATTTGAGACAACTATATGCCCGAGATGTTACAGCAACCTTTTAACAATAATCGGCTGAACGAAAGTGCTATTTTAGAAATAGAAATAGAAAAACAAAATTTTTATTCTGGGACTTAGTCCCTTAAGAATAACATAAAATTTACAAGTAAAAGTAGCACATCTGGCCAGATAACATTAAATAGACATAATTATGTACATAGGTAAAAGAGGTAGAAAATGAAATTTATATTAATGTATGTACATGCACATCTCTATGTACCAAAGATAAAAAAAGCATAAAAAAAGTAAAGTAAACAAATAGTAAATTGAAAGTAAGAAACAACTTATTTGGAACACTCTAACCAAAAATAATAATATATACATGTATATATGAAATAAAATAAAAAATAAATAAGAAGGTAAACATAGGATATTCATTCCTTATAATGATTATAATGAAAAATCTAATTTAAAATTAAATATTAACAAGCGTCAGTTTGGAATAATAGGTGTTGGAAAAGGTGATATTTGAATGTGGATAAGGAAGAAACATGACGTATATTGGAAGGAATGGAATTCCAGAATGTAATGGAACGGGCAAGAAAGGATCGATCGAAGGCTTTAGTTCTGTGGGATGGCATATAAAGGTCGGAATGGCGCGATGTTGTTTCAAGCAAGTGGACTGAGGATTTAAATTGAAGGAGACTGTAGATATAGGAAGGATGCTGGGATTTTATAGTTTGGTAGATAAATGACCCAAGAAAGTACTGTCTGCGTATGGAGGGAAGGAGCCACTTCAACTCGGCATAGCGGTGGGTCACATGAGACCGCCTCGAGGTATCCAAAACAAATCTTAAAAAACAATTCATGAGACGCTTTAACTTGTTCTCAAGCACCACAGGGTACTTGCTTATATAGCATGCTTTTTGCACCTTTTTACGATGTTTGTAAAAACTGCTCTAGAGATTTAGATTAAATTTTTATATCGATGTAAAACTTAAAGGGCTTTACTATCATGTAGGTTTCATTCAGATTGAAATAGTCTGACAGGGCTTAAATGCCGATATTTGAAATATTCTTCCTCTAAAGTACCTTTAATTTTATAGATTTAGAAGAATTACCCATCTCGTCTTATTAGGATTGATAAAAAACGGCTAAATGTAAAAGTTGAACGAATTTCATAATCTAATAAAGAAGAAAAGAGCAAATATTGTAATTTTTGTTGTTTTTTTTTAAACATAAAATCAGTAACATAGATGTATAATATACCGCTGAAAAGCTAAATATTTTATTAAAAATATTATCTTATAAACAAAGTTGTAAAAGGCAATGAAAAGTGACAAATAGAGCATAAAGTTATTACTGATTATCATACGTATCAATTTTTTATAGCTATATTATTTAAGCTAAATCATATGTTTCCAGCGACACTAAAAAAAATCTTTTTAT
This sequence comes from Piezodorus guildinii, assembly GCA_023052935.1. NCBI lineage: Eukaryota > Metazoa > Arthropoda > Insecta > Hemiptera > Pentatomidae > Piezodorus > Piezodorus guildinii. The sequence continues at coordinate 58,707,555 of CM041295.1, forward strand.
TTAAATTAACTTCAAATAATTATTAATTAAATTGATTTTTAACAACGAAGGTAAGTATAAGTCGTGTGTTACCCGCACCAGATTTTTTTCCCCCTAATTATTGATGTGAATCAAGGAAACGTATTTATGATTAAACTTTATAATTATTACCTTAGGGGAACATCTCCATCGCAAGCCACTTCGTACCTTTGCAACTTAATAATTAATTCCATAATTGCCTATGGAGCTTTGCAAAACTTGTCAGCCCCCACCTCCACCTATCATGTCCTGGACCCTTAATAACCCAAGTAGTATTACATATATTCAAAGTTATTCAGTAGTCGTGTAATATATTAATCAAAGGAATTATTTATACCGGTTTCTTTGACGAATAACACAAGGCTTGTTTAGACACAGAGGTTGGGTAAATAAATTCCTCTTGGGTAAAAAAAACACACCAAAAAAATATATTTGCTAGGGTGGGATCTGATGGTAGCTTTTAAATAAAATCTCAGAACAAACTGTGTAAAATACACGTTCATATTTTTCATACTAACAGAAAACTTCTGAAATTAAGTACTATAAAATATTATTTTTGTTATTAATGTACTATTGATGCATTATAATCTAAATGCTTATTTTTTTGTTATAATTAAAAAAAAAATCAATTTTTTTTTATTTTTGTATACTTTATCAAGTGGTAGCTATTTTAAAAAAATATCAAATATAATCACGAAAACTTTACTGCTAAATAGTATAATAAATATTATAAAATTGAGATATTTTTATTTAAATAACATCATGGCATGGCAACACCTTTATTTAATAAAAATATTACATAATAATAATAATAGGCTTACCGAACACGAAGGTTCGATGCCGATACCACCATATTCCGTCTACACAGACTCGTCCAATGTTCTCCGTTCAAGCCCAAGCCCCCAAAATCAGCCTTAACGCAATCCTCCTATCGACGTTTCGGCCTGCCTTTCGGACGTCTACCAGTCGGATCAGCAAATACCAACTTTCTCGGAATCCGTTCCTCACCGAGCCCAACAATTTTGCTCGCCCATTTGAGTCTCCGCGACGCTATCAACTCAATTATATTCACAGGATACAAGTCCCGCAATTCCGCGTTGTGCAACCTTCTAAACTCCCCAGTGCCCTCATCTCTCTTCGGACCAAATATTTTACGCAGTACCTTATTTTCGAAAACCTTAAGCCGTTGTCCCTGTGGGCAATAGTCTCAGTACATATATAGATTTGTACTGTTTCTTGGCCAACTGACGTGCAATGAGGAAATTAAGATGAGATTACTTTCAGCCGCTAAGTTTTCCCCTATTTTTGAACACCCACTTTATAGAGGCTGGGTGTGCCACAGGAGGGTCTCTATCCCTCAGGGTCACCCCACGGCTGGAAAACAGAATAAATAATCTTCTGCTACTGCCGGGATTCGAATCTTGGACTTGGGGAACAGTAGACTAGTGCTCTAAAGCGTTGAGCGGAAAAATGAAGCCCTGTCAGACTATTTCAATCATAATGAAAGATATTAAAGCCCATTGAATTTTACATCGATATAGTGAGTTTAATCAAAATCGTTGAATCCGTTTTTGAGAAAATCGTAAAAAGACGCAAAATGTATGGAATAATATGGCTCTTCTGGTGAGGCAATTTTGATGAAATAGTTGCTGTAACATCATGGACATTTAAACTTCTAAAATATGAAATTCCAGTTCTATACAACTTATCGTTTTCGCGCTGACTTCATCACAGACAAACACACAGACCTTTTTGTGGCACGGTGTATTTACGGCGAAAACTCGAATTTGAAAATTTTCACGATCACAATACTTTCCCTTACTATATATTTCATATATAGTTAAGTGGAAGTAATAATATTTACAAAAATTATAAGTGTTTAAAATAAATTCTTTCTATTTACAAATTATACTATATTGATCAAATGTTTGTTGATTTCTCTCGCTAGGGATATTTTTACACTAATTTTATGTTTTCAGTTTCTTAATATGATTAAGTTAACATAAGGAAGTGAGAAGATACTTTTGAAGGAGATGAGGTAGGATGAAGCAAAGAAAGATTAGTAACGGAATGCTCTAACAGTCTTTGAGCCTCCAGCTTTAGCCTTTCCCTAATTCAGGAAAACATGCCCAACCGTATCTAAGCCCTCTATTCAAAATCATCACTATTACTAAAAACTAATGAGTTACGGTTCAAATTTTAAATTGTAATAAAATTATAATTAATAAGTAACGAGATGATACATATATCATACATACATTATGTCCTATAAATTATGCACATTTCAAAAAAGCATAATAAAGGGTCTTGGGTTCCGAGATAACGCTCATACGCCAGTATATTATCCCATTTTTTGGGTACCCATTTTGTAAAGAATGGATATGCCCCAGGAAAGTATCCATACCCAAGGGTCGCCTTTCGGCAGAAATAGTGGTATAAATAATTATTCGAACCCCAGATTTCGGTCGGTTTATGTTTCGGCAAAGAAGTGAAGCTCAAACTTCATTACGGTGTTTTTGGCGGTCGTTAAATAAACTTTAATCGCCTTAAGATGGTCATTGACGGTCGATTTGCTCAGTTTATGTTTCTCTGCAAGTTCTCGAATAGTTGTTTTGGCTTTTCTTCTACCATAGCCCGCAGAACATCGCCATAAAGAGGGGAAGTTCTTCTACAACCATTTTGGTCATCAATTCTGAAACCAACTCATTTACACCACAATTATGAGACCTATTTGGACCTATGGCAATGAGCTATCAACTATCAAACTCCTCCCGCATCCAATCCTTGCAATCCAAAATCCTACGAAAAATCCTCAATGCTCCTTACTTTGTAACTAATAAACTCATCCATAGAGACCTGAATATCCCACTGGTTGCGGATTTGGCCTGCGATAGATACACCTTTAATTCCAAACTACCAGCCCACTCAATCCGGCTTGTCCGTATCCTCTCATCTATTCCCGATAATCCGCCGAGGCCTCGAGACCTGCTCATAAAATAAACTTTGAAGTACTACCACTGTGTAGATTCTTTACATGTCTATTATGCCTGTTATTGTTATACAGCCATTTTACTTAGAGTATTTATATATACAGTTGTAAAAAACAATTAAATATATTTTTTTTAAATCTGAAGCCTCCCTCTAGAAATTTTTGGAACCGCAGTTAAACAGTGCACTCCATTAATGTTGCCCTCGTTTTGTTCGTTAATGTTGACTTGATTGATGTTTCTAGCCGTTTGGGATCCGTTCCTGCCAAATTACATTCGTAAAAGAGTATAATAGGAATTTCACCTATATGACATTAGTAAAGACGGTTGTTGTTTGTTTCCCTAAATTGTTTTTAAAATGCTACACAAGGTAAACAAACATTATCGTTTGAAAGGGGACTAATTATTTATTATAGTTTGGATTAATCGGGAATCGAATTGATATAAATGAAGTGCTCTATCCACTAGACCTACCGCTCCCAAAAATAATAATAAAATATAAAAAAAAAAATTATTTAACCCGCAATGTATGTGTTTTCACTAGGGAAAAACAAAACAAGATTCAGTATAGGGATTTGATTTTTAATAAATTAATGACTTTTGAAAAAATTAACAGAATTAAAAAGTGGGAATAAAACAATGAATTAACATATCAACATGAGTTAATATTGAAAATAGAAATAAATATAGTTAAAAAATTATATAAAGGTAAATTAATATTTTTTTCACTATTATTTAATATGTTTGACCGCCAAGTGGTGCCTGAGGGTTTCAATGAAAAAGGAAATAGCCAACAAACATAATATCAAACGTTCTAAAGTGGCGAATTTATTTATTTACTTATAGCATGTTCTGAATATAACAGTTAATTTCAATAAAAAATGTGAGGCTAACCACCCCTTACCGACCTTCCTCATAATCTATCTATTTACGTATTGGATAAAATCAGCTATTAGATAATGCTGTGTTATTTAATGGTTTATGGATTTGTGATTTCAGTGGCCTACCGACTCATAACGGTTTGTGCCATATCCTATTCCCTAATCATTGAGTCGAGTGTTTTTCTATTCAGCGGAACAATTTATTCACGCGATTACTGACGGTCCATTTTAACATGGGTTCGATGTAAGTGGATAAGGTACCTGAGCAATACAAAGGGTATAATACATGATATTAGTATATGTATTCCATGAGGAAAAATTACGTTTGTTTTGCTTTTCAAGAAAATTACAGTTCTTTGAACTATGCAGTTGTGTTATTAAAACACTATTACAGCCAATTGAAATTCTTTTCAATCGTATAACAAAACCGTTTTTGTTAAATAAATTTCTCTTGGTGTGTCGGTGCTGCTTAATGATTATATATATATATATATATATATATATATATATATATATATATATATATATATATATATATAAATGAGGTGCGGGCAACAGTACTTTCACATACCTTGATAGTCAAAAACTTTTTAAATTATTTCTTTATTGAGATATATTACAGTTTGTTACAAAATGAACAATAGTAATAGTGGGTCAAAAACTATTAAATAAAGTTAGATTTAAAAGAAGTTTAAAGATTTCTGTTCAGTAATAGAAACGTATATTTTAGATTAAATGATATAAGAATAAAATATATAATGTTTGTTTACATATTATATTACTGTCACCATACTATTATTATATACCTAACATATTTTTAAATTTATAATTACATTGATTGTTATCGTGTTTCTCTTAGCCCTGATGAAGGCCCACAATGTAGGCCGAAACGTCGGCACACAATTAAAATAAGCATTGTTTTAATGTTTGTTTCTCTCTAATGACCGCACCCCCATCTATCTTTCTCATCTATTAACGAAATAAGTTATTGGAAAGTTTAAAGAGTTGTAAAGTGTACAGTAATATCATAAAAATATGTTTGTTTATAGTTACTTGAGAATGGACCTTGAGGTGAAAACGTTGTAAAATATGTAAATAAATTAACTTCTTTTGGGATTAGCCAAAAATATATCTTACAAAAATATTTAACCAAAAGAAAAATTTGGATTATGAAGACAATTAAAAATTGTTATGTACAATAATCTAGAATTTACAATAGATGGATTCTAGAATGTACAATAGGTTAGAATTTATAGAACTATTATTCTTCCGACGGTTCTTTACGGATGTGAAACGTGGCCGCTTACTTTGAAGGATGAACAACGCCTTAAGGTGTTCGAAAATAAGGTACTGCGTAAAATATTTGGTCCGAAGAGAGATGAGGCCACTGACGAGTTTAGAAGGTTGCACAACGCGGAACTGCGGGACTTTTATCCTGTGAATATAATTGATTTGATAGCATCTCGGAGACTCAAATGGGCGAGTAAAGTTGTTGGGCTCGATGAAGAGCGGATTCCGAGAAAGTTGGTATTCGCTGAACCGACTGGTAGGCGTCCGAAAGGCAGGCCGAAGCTTCGATGGGAGGATTGCGTTAAGGCTGATCTCGGGGGCTTGGGCTTGAACGCTGAGCATTGGACGAGTCTGTGTAGGCGGAATTTGGTGGTATCGGCATCGAACCTTCGGGTTCGCTAAGCCTATTATTATTATTATTATTATGTACAATAATCACAAGTCTATGCTCTATTCCTTACTTAACGTCACCTTCCACAACTTTGTATATAAGATAACATTATTTTTCAAATCTTTAGCTTTCCAACGGTGTATTATATTATCCATCTATTCTGATGAATTGAAAAATAAAATTACTGATAAATAATTCGTTCATAATTTTTCCCCAAAATTGATTTTCATCAATTTGGAGTCTACGTTTCGGGGGTTTTCCCCATATTCAGGACTCACTGATAGCGATGTAGCAGTTATGTATATATGCATTAGCTCTAATTTTGTCAATAATAAAATAAATATAAAAGTCAATAAAAATTCAACTCATAAAATTAAAACATCACAGCAAACATATTCTTTAGCGCTTAATAGATTAGCACTATCCTAAAAAAATATCTAAAAAATATTATAGCTTTTTTTCCTTTATAAATGCTAATAAGATGACCAAATTAAAGGTACTTTAGAGAACGAAAATCTAAAAACTCTACATTTAAGTCCTGTCAGACTATTTTATTTCATTTAATTTTTGAATCTACATCATATTATAGTCCATAAAATTTTGCGTCGATATAGCGAGTTAAACTGAAATCGTTAAAACCGTTTTTTGAGTAAATTATAAAAATTTGTAGAATACATGGTAAGTATAAAGCTGCTTTTCTGGTTTTCCGCTTTAGTTAAAAATATTGCTGTAACATTTCGGGCGTATAGTTGTTTTAAATATGTTATTTCGGTTTCATAATACTTTTCGTTTTCCCATAGACCCATAAAACACGTATTTCCGTTGCACACTGCAATTAGGAAGTGTTCACGATCGCAATACTTTACCTTACTATATGTTTCACATAAAGGTAAGTGAAAGAAATATTTAAAAAAAACAAAAAAAAAACCTTTCGAATAATTTAAGTTGATTAGGCAAGTATACGTGTTTACTTGACCGCGGTTTTGCAATACTGACTGAATATAAATGAATGCCCGCAGCCTGCGGTATCTTAAATTATTCACTCGATGGTTGTTATCTGCTTCTAATTGTGAAAAATTATCTGTATCTGTTATGTTTTAGGCCAATTAATGATTAAGAGATATAATTAACTAGAAAAAAACATTATAAAATACTTTATCAGTAGAGATTACTCAATTCATTTACCAGGGGAAAAAAAGTGGACATATGAGATAAAACTTATTTAGACATCTGACGTGTTTGTGTCTGCGATGTTTTGTATTTTCCCAATTTCCAGCTCTATTTGTGACAAATAAAATTTTAAAATTTCGAAATCTGGTTGGCTTATCATATCATTAAACATCCACTTAACCCTACTTAAAATAAATTTCTCTCTTAAATTTTCCCTGGACTGATTTATTTTGAATCAAATCATAAGACAATAGAAATAATTACTCACTAAAATAACTGTGTGTTTTTTTATTTTAGTCTCTCCATTACCTTCGACGACTGTACTATTTCCCCTACTAAATCCAGACTTAAAATGACTTTAGTCGGAATAAGGATTCGAAAATGCCCAAGAATGCAATTATTCCCTCAACCATATATTTTTCTCATAGTTGAAGAAAAGTAAAAATTGAAGTTATATTTTACATCGTCCTCACAGAAGACTGAAACGACAAGAAACCTCTCGAATATACCGATTACTACAATACTTACTAGACAAACGTTCAAAACTTCCAGTATCCTAAAAAAGACTCATTAACATGATTTTTATCAGACCTATTCGGACATAGGAATCGAGCTTTGGGTCTCTTATAAACCATCTAATTCCTCCCGCATCCAATCCTTACAATCCAAAATCCTGAATCCCATTTTTTGCGGACATAGCCCGTGATTGATATACCTTCTTAACTCCCTGCCCACACAAACCCACTTTTCCGTAATCTATATTCCTTAGATATTCCTGATAATCCGCCTAGGCGATTGAAAAGAAGGTGGCCTCGGGACCTACTGCCTTAAAATAGTTTGCGAAGAGCTCTACCACTTGGTAGTTCTTTCTCAAGACATTTTCCCGACTTTCCTTCCCTCTACATATTTACCCAATGTGTTGTATAATACAGTTGTAAATTACAATAAATAAATTTTAAAAATACATCAGTCGGTGAATCTTATCGATTTGGCTGGCTGTCTGTTCGTTGCTTTTCGATTCCTAGTTTTATATGAATTTTCTTTTAATTAAACTTTAAGATTTTGTAACAGTTTCATAAGCCAAATATGAGTGAGGGGTCCTTCCCATTATAAATTGGAAATTAAATTATCGATTTTCGTTTAGCGAGTCAACCTTCTGTAGAAGGTAAAAACAGAACCACTGGAAAGAGGGAGACAAACGGAAACTGGGTTATATTGATGTCCAGTTCTGGAAACTTTTTCGGGAAATGGCCACTTGAAGCTGCAAACGAGCTTTTCCTTGGCTGGAAAAAAAACAACAATTTTCTGGATATGGTAGGGTGATTGCCGAAGGTAAACATCGGAGCCTCATCGATCCATTCTGATATACTACAAGCGTATAAAAACTGCATATGCCGGACAAAAGAAATGCTCTAGTGAATTTTCTTTTGTTGTTATTATTAATTTTATGTATAAAACAAAAAAATAATGGTTTATTTTTACTAAAATCCTGCCATTTGGATTTTTTTCCCCTGATACTTCTGGTATTGTTAAAAAGAGTTAAAAAGAAGTTGTGGTTGCGTTCCGAGAACTACCTGCATCAAAGCCAATCTCCCCCCTCCACTCCCTTACTCACACATTTTTTTAATTTATAATATATATGTATATATATATATATATATATATATATATATATATATATATATATATATATATATATATATTGTTAATTTCAAGTATAAAATAAATAATTTTAATTTGTAAAAAAAATTATTACAAATCATTTAGGTTTTCGGATTCAGTACTTAATAAGCGCTCTTCGTTTTCTCTGCTAACGGTTATGCAAGCAAGTCATTAGGCCGAGATAACGCTCAAACACCAAATTTTCTTTTCCATTAAAAAGATACGCATATCGTGGCAAATGCGCGTACAAAATGCGGCCGCCAAATGTTATGCGCCTATAGCGGACTTATGGACCTGTTCAAACATAAAAAAAAAAATAGAGAACGTTATGTCATCAGTACACGAAGATATAAGACAGAAGAAAAGAACGACTCGATTAGAGATATTTTACTCATAATTGTGAATTTTATAAAGTTTTAGCAAAAAGATAATAAAAAAAAAAAAAACTTGAGAAAGTTTATTAATTATGAACCAAAAAAAAAGATGAAGAAAAAAGCCTACTGCGGAAGGCTCTCCTGAAAATTCAGCTAGAATTATAAATATTTATGTAGTATATATTCAGTTTAGGTTAGTAATAACATTGAATTTTTAATGAAATATTTCCATGGAAACTCTATTTTTTTTTCTTTGAATACAGTAACTTTCCAATAAATAACTAGATAAATAGCCTGAACTATATTTTTTTATTGATTATTTTATTTTATCTCTTTCTCAAAATCTTCTGTTTTTTCTGTATCCTTGTTTTTGAAAATTTATTGACTAATTCTATTTTATACTCTTTTTAATTGTTATTATTATTTGTAGCGGCTAGCTAAGAGGGCTAATTATATATATTTTTTAAAATATAACATGAAGGTACTTTAAATAAGCCAGTTTGAACTTTCTATATTAAGGTCTGTTAGACTATCAAACGAAGACCTAGCTGATTTTAGAAAGTATATATTTGTATAGTTAGTTATTCACAATCATGTAATGTTTCATTTCTTGTATTAACAAGATTTTATTAGATATACCAAATTTCCATGCTTCAACTAATTGTGTGTATTAAAAGAAAAAAAAATACCGCTTTTTTATCAAATATTTCTGTTATTATTTATTTGATATGAAAACAAACATTTTAAAGAAAAATTCCAGAAAATCAATGTAAAGTACAATTGGTATATGCAACTAATTAATAAATTGTTAATTAAAGGGAATTCAATAAAGCTATTGAAAAATTCAATAATCAAAATCTTTCCCAAGATTTTCAAGCTATTTTTCATTCAAAGTTTAACCCCAATTTCAGGAAAATTAGAAGTTTAAATATGGGGGAATATTATTTTATAATAAAGGGACCAATGAGAATACATAGATTAATAAGTCAACTGTGACTATGTTGACCTAACAAACTCAAAGTGACCTCTTATGGAGTTCAAAATAATTATTTAGATAGCAGAGTTGGATGCCCTATTTGTAATTCAGGCGAACCCGAAGATTTATATTATTTTTTGTTGCCAAATGTCCCGTTCACTCCGTATTTTTAAATTAATATTTAAGAACGTATATTGATAGTATTTCTGACAATAACCATATAATAGAACATTTGTTACAAATAGACAATAAAAAGAAATTTTATGATTTACTTTATTATGTTATATAATGTTTAAAATTGAGACATTTTCATCTCTCAGTTCAAGAATCATTTTAATTTAATCAAAATAACAATAATTAAATCTTTTATTGTATTTATGATTTTTTAAAAAATATTTCTATAGTTATATTTTATTTTATGTCTTTATTAGCCACTTGCTTGAACCCACGCTCATATCATTCTTTAGGAAGGCTGTAAAATAAGTTTTGGTTCGCAATTTCTTCTTCCGAAAAATTATCAATTATTTCCATAGAAGAAAATATCAGGTCTGGGCTTTTTGGTTTACTCCCATATCTATTAGACTTCTACTCATCATATATCATTCTTCGGATCTCTGAACTTAATGTGAAATGTTTTTTATTATTTATTGTTATTACTCAACTGTTAATTATATAAAAAATATTATCTAAAGTACATGATATAAAGAATTATCATCACGTAGAAATTTCATTAGGGTCCAGCGCTGAAGATGAGAGGGTGGGAGAAAGCAGTTTCAATGTAAGTCCCTTAAGTAGCGCATCTATATACTTCGCCTGCTTTGGACCTTTTCAATTAACTTTCCCTTGATGTGTATTTCTCTTATACCTGAAAAGGGTTTGAGTCAAACCCAATAAATTTAGAGGAAATATTTTTATTAATTTTATCTTAGTAACAAGTTATTTTTATGGTTTTATCTTTTATTTAATTTGTAGCAGATTTATTTTACGGTATGGTATTTATATGTCTTATCTGACTTACCTAATATATAGTAAGTAGTGGAAAATAGGATATTTAACCTTTAGGGTCCCAGATTACAGGAAAAAAAATTTAAAAAAAATTATACGAAAAAATTATTAAAACTAATAAGTCTAGCCCTGTCAGATAGCAAATGTCGATTTTTTAAATTTTTTCTTTTTTTGAAGTACCTTCAATTTTGTAGATTAAAAAAAAATTAGGTACATCATCTTGTTACCATTGAGAAATAACGGGTAAATAGACAATTCGAGCGAATTTGATAAACAACAATGAAGAAAAGTGCAAACATAATTTTTTATGAAATTTTTGTGTTTTTGGACACAAGAATAGAAATATAGATCTGTAGTATACCGTTGGATAGCTAATGATTTTAGCAAAAATATTATCTTATACACGGAATTGTAAAAGGTAATAGAGAGTAATGAAAAGCCGATGAAACTAACTGATAGTTGTTGATAAAAATATAATAGATTATTTAATAAAACACATATTTATATTGAAATTCAATATTATTAATTCTTAAATTGAGGCGTTGATTTCCAAAAGGTACTTTATCCATTCTGGGGAATTTTACAGGAAGCGCGAAAATCTCTCATTACTATATTATTAAACCAGCTAATTTGATTCTATTTGCATTAAAATCTAGAATTATTTCTTTACTATATTAACCAAACCATATTAAAGTTATGAAATGAAATGTTCTGTTATGATTTGAAATGAAACTAAATGTGTAATAAGTATCTTAAGAAATTAATAGCGTTTCTAAATCACGTTATTAAAGGACATGAGTGTTCATTAATACAATCAAATTTAAGATTTAGATAACACTAAATGAAGAGAACATAAATATATAAAAAAATCAAATTCGTAAAAAATGTCCTTTAGTACCTTTTGGAAATCAACGTCTCAAATGATTCTAACAACGTAGGTAAGTGATCTTTTTTGCATCAATGAGAAACGTCTTAATATACCAGTTGAACGAATTAGATAACTAATTAAAGGGGAAAAAAGCAAACACTTTTTTTACATTTTTATTCCGACCATGAGTATAGTAATATAGATGTATTATATACCATTGGAAAACTAAAGTTTTGAGGAAAAATATTATTAAATTTTATTATCTCTGACTATATTTTATACTATTAATTAAGACGTTGATTTCCAAAAGTACTGAAGAAATTGAAATTTTAAGATATTTGTATTCTAATGGTTTAGTTTTATCTAAATCTGTCATCAGATTTTTATCTAAAAAACATATATACCCTTTAAAAGCGTATTTAAAAATTACATTTCATTCCAAAAGGTACTAAATCCACATTTTATTTAATTTCAAAACGTGCTATATCCTCTGTAAACAGATAATCTTTCCTTTCATTTCCTTCCAAAAGGTACTATATTTCCTATTATACAGCAGAAGCACCTAACCTCGTAATACGTAATGAAATATTATATAAAAACATAGATATCCTTTAAAAACGTGTTTAAAAATTGCATTTAATTCCAAAAGGTACTAATTTCCTTCCAAAATGTATTGTACGGCAGAAGCACCTAACCTCGTAAAATATCACCATTAATTTATTGTTTTCTTCATTTTTTGAATTTTTATTGGTTCATTTAGCACGTCTTAAATCAATATTATTTTGATCAATGGTTTTAACATAATAATCAGTTTTTCTGTCGTTTTAAACAACTTAATTGCGTCGCTTCGGTGCTCGTAGATTAGATTAGATTGGATAAATATTTTCAGAAACTCACCTTTAAAATAGAATAATGGTATTTTATCCAACAAATGGTTGGAATTAGAATTAACTTTCTATTTTTCATTAAACACATGTTTCTATAGAAGTACAATTCAATTTTTTTTTTATTATTTTCACTCATTTTGATCTCTAATTGTATATGAAAATTCCTTAATTGATTTTCACAACCAAGGTAAATGAAACTCGTGTGTTGCCCGCACTAGATTAATTTTTAAATCTTTGATCCCTCTCTGATGTACTATTTAAACTATCAGATTTCTATGAAACTCTTATAATCCTTTTTAAAAATAAATACCTTGATGAAGATTATCACTTTTTCATCGTGGTACAATCCCCAAAAAACTATTAATTCAGTTGTATTGACTTTCCCCCCCAAGATTGCTGAGACAACCCACTCAGTGCGCCGTTGTATTGCAGACCTTTTAAATTTCTTATAACTTTAATTTTAGTTTGGGAGGATGGGGATTTAATTATTTATTGAATTACTTGGGTACTTTATTCTCGAGGGATTAAAGATTGTTCCTGGCTCTACTCCTTTGGGAGGAATCTTAGAATTCTGAGTCTCCAAAGGTTCTCATTTTTAACACAACACTGTTGAATCATCTACCCATGATATTATATTTGTTATTTATTTTATGAACAATGTAAATCGTTGGAAAAAAATCAGTTTTTATGCCTTTTAATAAATTTATAACTATATCAATTTGGTCTGTTACTATTTTTTCTTTTACATTTTAAATGCATTTTATAGTAACGTAATTTATATGTTCCAGGTTCTTTTTAAATAAAACGATCCATTTTTACACTCAACACTCCTTTATTTCTTTTTTCTCTCTCCTTACGTTTCGGCCTTGGCCATTTCTGCCATCAACATCATTTATTTTAAAATTAAAAGATAATCAACATTAGTTTTCTCATTGTTATAAAACATTTTACATACCTTTAATCATTCCTTTATATTGCACATATAAAAAATATATTTTGTCACATTTTAAAAATATAGGCTGAACAAGCCTTGTCGGCTTGTTATTATCTACTGGATTAAGTTAATATATCCTTTCACTTTGATAACAAAATTTAATATTAAAAACCACATTTTTCCTCATCTTTACTTAGAATTTAATCATTAAACAAATATACCAAATAACAATTAAATTTTCTCCTACTCTAATTAATTAATTCCACTATTGTTTTTACAGCCAAATATATTTTCCTTTAATCCTAAATTTTAATTTTACTCGGCAATGTCATGAATCATAATCATAATCATACTTCTTGAACTAATTTATGTTTTGTGTTATTGTTTATACAGCTGTAAATTTCATCCTAATATAAATAAATAAATTTAAGAAAAATCCTCTCTAAAATATTAATGACTTGTCATTAGTAGGGAAATTATATAGTTATTTATATATATATATATATATATATATATATATATATATATATATAATATATATATTTTTTTTTTTTTTTTTTTTTTTTATTGAGGAGTTTCCACTGAAGGTTTTCTTAACCTAAAATGTTTTTTTGGTGTGTCTTGTTTAAATAATGTCCTTTCACAGTCCTGTGGTCTGGGTTGTCTTTCTTCCGGCATTATATTCAAATACACATATCAGTACAGGCTTTTTTATTTTTTTCCCCCATCATTCTCTCCTAGAATGGTTCTTTTAGCCTCCATCTTTTTATGATGGTCGTGCTTAGTCCATTCTGGATATTCCCGCCGCATGTCTGCTGTAGTCGATTTCCGTGGCTATTAGTTTTTTCTTGAGGTTGCTTTTTAAAGTTTCTGACCCATATGTCATAATGTAATATATATTTTTATATAAAAATATTTTATATTAATATATTGTACTAAATTGTGAGTGTCTACCATTTGGCTGACAGGTCTAACATACCCGGGGAAGAAGCTGTGAGTGAATCCCCAATTAGTTATATCCTTATAAAACTGGACTGGGTTTCGAACTCATAACCTTTAGCATGAGAGACTAGCGGGCTAGCCACTCGGCCAAGGGCTCCCCAATATATATATATATATATAGTAAATTAACAATGAAATGTCTGTCTTATTAATTTAATTTTTTTTTTTTCAGGTAAGGTGTCATAGCAGTCGAATAACGTAAGTTACACTAACATGTTATATAGTATATGAATTAAGTTGTACAATATCAAATACGGCCATTTATACAATCAACATGTCCGATAAAACAATAACTCTTGAATTAAAGAATCTTTATTATAATAAGATAATGAATAGAGAACTGAATTTCAACAACATATGCTTTTAAATAAATAAAATGTTATGTATATAGTACCCTTCGTTTTAACGCCCGGCTTGATTTTAGAGATAAAGATATATATTACTCCTAGTCATATATTGTTTTTTCCCGCTAACTTCTGCTAAACCACAAAACGGATTTGGATACGGTTTTCACTGACATTCTTTCCTGGAGGTTTAAAAGTGCAATACATTAAAAATATGTTCTTATTTCGAGGGGGAATCAAATTCTAGTTATAAAGACTTAAAATATACCCTGGGAAGTACAATATTTTAGAAAATTTAATATGCAATAAAAGAATTGGTACAAGTTGAAGTTGAGAGTTGTAATAAGCCTATAAACTAATGAACACATGTTATTTGTAATGTTGTTTTGAGGAGGTTATGATGATTTAGTGTTGCCGCCATACAATACCGGAAAAGTTAAATTCTTACAAACATCACACATATTTTAGAGCAAATATTACATACTAAAATAAATGGAAAATATTTATAAATTCATTAATTAACATTGTTATTAATTATTTCTACTTTTAGATTATTTCATGAAAACTGATGTTCCATAGTAAATTATATAAGACTCTTAAAATGTATTTCGAAAAAGTTCATTTGAATTATAAAATAGTAATAAACCGAAATAAAATCAGAACCGTTTATCACAACAAATAAATTAATTGAACCAATTTTGATTTATTGACCAATTAATGTTTTTAATTTCTGACTATGATCATATATAATAATGAATAGATGTTGTAACCATAATATTTTCTTGCTAAGTGCACTTTCGTTACAACGATCTTATAATCCCTAAAAGCTTAATTGGCTGTATGTATATGTATATATATAGTTATGTCGCAATTCTTGGTTTTCGCCAACTCCTTGTAAACCACAAAACGGATTTTAATAAGGTTTTTACCATGATTTAGGACTCTCTTTCAAGTAAAATACATTGCATTCAGCTATTTTTTTAAGAGGGAAAATAAATTTTATATTATCAAGTCATAAAAAAAAAGGGTGATGTATCTGAGTGGGTTAGGGCGCGGTGCCTGGCAACCACTGATGACCAAAACTTGAAAACCAAAAAAATTACGAGTTCGCATCTCGGTTTTTTTATTTAAATCCTCCATCAACTCCCGCAACACTCGTTTGCGGTCTTCAGACCTGCATATAACGCCTCATCGAACTGCAGCTTTCGACAGATCTTTCCTTATCCGCTCCTCGTCCGTATGGAATTCTATTCCTTCTTATATCCGTCATTCCAATACTCTTCCGACCTTCAAATCCGTTTTTCAAACCTTCCTGTCTATCAATTTCAATGACCTCAAGTGATTTGCAAATTTCAATATAATCGGCAGAGAGAAACGATTATTTATCACATTTTATTATGTATATTAAAGATTTATGCATGTTCATAAGCATAATTAATTTTGCACTTTATATATGAACATATTTCTATTTTTTTTTTTATTGTTGTCTAATTTGTTTTGTTTGTTCTTCTAAATTATTATAAGAAGCTACCTATGAATTATAACTATTATTTATTCTTTGTAATTTCTGTTGCTTTCTATTTATTTATTTTTGTTTTTACTCTAAGACACTGAAGCTCTAATTACATTTGTCTGTGATAGTATTCTGAAGGGACTTGTCCCAGAATAAATAAAGAATTTATTATTTGTGTGATATATCTTGGGCCGCTCTACAAAAGAAGTATTTGATACATGTCTCTAGGGCCATTTTCAAGAATCATGCATATCCATATTATATATCTATTCTTACACCGTTTCATCAGCGGTGTCGTCAATTATTAGCAGTATCACATTTTAAAAGCACTTAACAATTGTCAGTTGTCTTGTAGGTGTTCTCATGCGCGTAATATTATTCTGAAGGGACTTATTTTTTATTATTAAAGAATTTATTATTATTAAATCGGTCAAACAGTGCTTTTTTTAATATACAATTGCAACGGCACGAAGCAGGAATGGGTCCTAAGTATAATTATAGATTGTTTCCTTCATGTTCTCTGGGTGAATTCACTATAAAAGAAACTTGTTCGTAAAAATTGTGAAGGGCTAATACAAGATCCGAACACGAAGTAAAAATGTAGAACAGGAGCTATTTAGTGAGTGAAAAAGTAACCAAAGGGATCGACTGAGAAGGGACAAACAGAATAACTGCCCCATGCAAATGGCTTTAGGGCCTACGGTAATTTCATACTCACTACCCCAGCCCTAATGGCGTAAACAGTCCCCCAGGGCCGATTCAATGGCCCATTTTATTAAATGCATTTCTTTCCTCCTGTCTACTTCATGTTCTCACATTCTATCCCTCATCCTCTCCCTCTTATGATTTTCGTCCGCTCCGGGAAATTCGGTTATATTCCCACTCGGGGACTTTATTTCCACCCTTTCCTGATTCTCGGAGGTAAAAGTTAATAACAACCATAAAAAGGTTATTCGTCTAACGCAATCACTGAAGTTACTCTAGGAACGAATGTTTTATTCGATGACAGAGCATCGTGGGGTATATAATCCTGATTTACTCAACGATAAATGTTGAGTAAAGTGTAAAAAGTTATATGCTGATTTTATGATATTTTAAGTCGTCTAAATTACTTTACAGTTTGTATTCATTAATTTTTTTTACAGTGAATAATGGCAGGATGACCCAAGGGGTCCAATACGGGCCGCCGTACAAATAAAGCAACTAACATGCACAATAGTGATTATCTATCACTTCATGAGCATTTTAAAGAAAAAGTACAGACTGCCAAGTTAAGTATCAATAGTATCTGGAGTAACGTATTCATTAATAAACATGTTCCGATATCGGCCAAGTATAAAGTATTTCAGGCGGTGGTGGAATCTGTAATGTACTATGGAGCACAATTTTGGGGATACCATAATTACCAACAATTAAAACTATTCATAGATTATTTTTGAAGAAACTTTTTAACTTATCAAAGAACACACCTAACTACATGTTGTACCTGGAAACGGGCAGGGATCTATTGTGTTTTAGTACAAGAAGTTTGCATTTAAATTATATTATAAAAATTTTAAACTATAGTGATGTACGCTTACCTAAAATTATAGCTCTTGATGGTATGAAAAACAAAAATTGTAGTTGGCTAAACGAATGGGTAAAACTAGCAGAAGATTTAGGCTGTCTATTTGATAGGGAGTTCGTATCGGTGGCGAGGTGGAATAGTCAAATGATTAATATAATAGCTGCAGCCAAGAAAAATTTTAAAAAAGAACTAGGGATCTCCGTTATGGGTGCCGAACACCATCTAATTTATAAGAAGCTAGATTATGGTGTAAACTACATTAATGACAAATAGTCAAATGATTAATATAATAGCTGCAGCCAAGAAAAATTTTAAAAAAGAACTAGGGATCTCCGTTATGGGTGCCGAACACCATCTAATTTATAAGAAGCTAGATTATGGTGTAAACTACATTAATGACAAAAACAATATAGAATTAATAAGAATAGTTTTTAATACAAGAGCCGAAATGATATCCCTAAATTGTAAACCATGGATGAGGGAAATAGTTTACAAATGCTCAATTTGTAACAGTAAGGAGGACGAAAATATAATTCATTTTTTAGGTAAATGTACGGCATTTAATCATTTTAGGAAAAAGTATTTTGTAGAAAGTATTTTGACTGAAAACAAAATAATAGACATTTTGAATGGAATTAATTGGAACTCACTGTATAAATTTATGAAATGTGCTGTTAACTACAGAAGCTTTTTAATAAAGGAATTCAATTACAATAATTAAATAAACAGAGAATATGTTGTCACAGATAGAGTGTAATTATATTTTGTTTATTCTATTTGGGAAACAAGATTATCCTCTATCTTTTACAATAGTTTATGTTTATTTATTTTTTGTTGTTATTGTAAGCTTATACTTTTGTTTATTAATAATGTATATAAATAAACCAACTTCCTGGCAGACGGAAATCCATGCCAGTATTTTGTGTTCTCTAGACGAATGTAAAGAAAAATGTAAAATTTATTAATAAAACACATTTATCTATCTATCTATCTATCTATCTAATGGCAGGATGACCCAAGGGGTCCAATACGGGCCGCCGTACAAATAAAGCAACTAACATGCATAATAGTAGAGTTGAAAGAACCGACGAAAAAATCCTAATAGAGTACGAAAATCTGCGTCTGAGTATATCGCTCATCTCAATCACAAGCGCCAGGAGTTAAATGAAATTAACAACGACATTTGAAACGGAGATAAGCGCGCCGGTTCGTAGTTAACACATTGAATTGAGAATATTAATTGATTTTTTTTTTTCGTTATTGTCTACAGTGCTCTATGCCTCTTTCTGTCATATTTCCCAAACCCACACACAATACATCCGTTATTTTATACTTAACAACCAAAATATTCACTAGAAATAATTTATAAGGCAGAACAGCGTTTACCGGGTCAGCTATATAAATTTAATATAAGTATAAATAGGTAGTCGAAAAACACTGTTTCCGTCTAAATATTGTATATCTTTCTTGTTACTATTGATGTTAAAGTGAGGGTCAGAACGTAAAAAATTGTTTTTTTCTTGTTTCGTTTATATTATGTAAATTGTTATTATTTCGCATTTCTAAGTAAAAGTATAATTAATTGTATTGAAAATTGATGGACAATTTTTTAGAAAAATATATTATTGAGATATATCACAATTTATTTCAAATGAACAATAGTAGAAGTGATATGAAACCACATTCATACAATATTTATAGAAAACAATTATTAAGCCAAATTACATCAAAATAGAAAATAAATAAACTCATATGTATATATATATTTTTTTAAAATTATATTTTATTGAAATTTACAACTGTATACTATAACACATCAAGTAAATGTGCTGATAAAGAATATGTACATGAAAAACGTGAAGAGAAACTGCCCATTGGCAGCACTCTAGTAATCAAGCTAAACAAGAAGGTCTCGAGGCCATCTTCTCTTCAGACGCCTCGGTGGATTATCAGGGATTGTAGAGGAACCAAGGATTGAAACTAGTGGATTAGAGTGCGAATGGAGTTTGTCATGGAAGGAATGATACCTGGTACGGGCCAAATCGGCTACATACGGAACTTAGAGGTCTTTATGAATGATTTTGTTCGTGACAAAGTAAGGAGCGTTAAGGATTTTACGAAGGATTTTGGATTGTAAGGATTGGATACGGGAAGAATTGGATGGTTTAGTAGAGCCCCATAGCTCAACTCCGTAGGTCCAGATAGGCCTTATGATTGTCATATAAATGAGTCTTTTGTAGTTAGGTGAAAGGTTAGAGCGTATGTCTAGTAAGTGTTGGAGTAGCCGAAAACGTCGAGCAGTTTTTGTCTTTTCAGTCTTGTATGCGGATTCCATGTAAGTCGTTTGTCAAGCAGGAGTCCTAAATAGCGGATCTGTTCAACCGGGACAAACGGAATATCATTAAAGGAAACTGTAGGGCAGGATGTCATAGGTTTTCGACGAAGGGTAAAGGTAATTTGATGGGATTTATTGGAATTGATTTTAATTCTCCAATTCTGACACCATACCTCAAGGTCTCTGATGTGGGATTGGAGAGTTTGAGAGGCAATACTAGGATCATTATGAACTGATAGCACGCAATTGTCATCGGCATAGGTAGAAAGGAATGTGTTAGGATGGGTTGGGATACCAACTGTATAGACTGTGTAAAGGATGGGTCCCATAATGCTGCCCTGAGGAACACCAGCAGACTGGGTTATATACATATGTACCCTAAATATACATATATACATAAATATATTTTTGATAAAGTCTTAAGAAGGTGCAAAATATATAATATAAAAAATCTTATTTGGTTTCCCGATTTTGTTGAAAAAGTTGCTATAGCATCTTAGGCAAATACGCTCTTGAAATATGAAATATGTTTTTTATACAACTTAACGTTTATCGCTAAACTGGCCACACAACCAACCTTTTAGCAGGACTTGTTCATTGAGACTCAGGGTACACGGTATCCTGTATTGTCGGTTAAAACTGGGATTCGAAAATTTTTAATAGTAAAACTAAAAGTACTAATTGATATGAAAGACAATTATTACTTTTTTAGAGCATCATATTATCGTCGTAACACTTAATGTTTCAAGAATCAGCTAATTCATAATAATATTATGGGTTACCTATTCACTTATGTCAACTTATTATTTTAAACTTATTGAAGCTCTATATTTACTCATGTAATTTAATCGGGTTTTTTTTTTTTTTTTTTTTTTTTACATCAAACTAGAATATATATTTATTTTAACGCTATAAATTAGTTACAATTATGGTCAAGTACGTTTTTTTCCCATTAAAATATTTTTAAATACAAATGCATTTATAATAAATTTTACTACATAGAGTTTTCATTCAATCGAGAAAAAAAACAAAACATTATATATATATATATATATATATATATATATATATATATATATATATATATATTATATATATATATATATATTATATATAAGCTGATATTGATATATCAGGGTATGCTTTTGAATACGTTGAGAAGTTCAAGTATTTAGGTTCAATGATAACAAGAAAAATTGATATCCAGGAAGAAATAAAGTCCCGGTTAAAGGCGGGAAATGCGTGTTATTGTTCAGTTTCTGTCTAAAAACTTAAAGGTTAGAATTTATAAAACTATTATTCTTCCGATGGTTCTTTATGGATGTAAACGTGGCCCCTTACTTTGAAGGATGAACTATGGCTTAAGGTTTTCGAAAATAAGGTACTGCGTTAAATATTTGGTCCGAAGAGAGATGTGACCAATGGGGAGTTTAGGAAGTTGCACAACGAGGAATTGCGGAACTTGCATCTTGTCAATATAATTGAATTGATAGCATCGCGGAGATTCAGATGGGCGAGTAAAGTTTTTGGGCTCAGTGAGGAACGGATTCCGAGAAAGTTGGTATTCGCCGATCTGACTGGTAGGCGTCCGGAAGGTAGGCCGAAGCGTCGATGGGAGGATTGCGTTAAGGCTGATCTCGGGGGCTCGGGCTTGAACGGTGAACAGATAAAGAAACGTTAAATAAATAAAGAAACAAATCTTTGTGTGGGATTGGACAGAAAAAAAAATATGGAAAGGGCAACACACAACATTCATTCGGCATTTAAGCCGATATTATATTATTATGTAAAACAATCAGTTAGTTTTATCCGCTTTTTGTCACTCTTTATTAACTTGTACAAGCTTGAGTATACGATTATATTTTTTTCTAAAACGGTATATTATAAATCTATATTACTGCTCTTATGTTCAAAAACCAAAAATTGAATCAAAACAATATTTTTGCAGGCTTCTCCTTTAGGTAGATATCAAATTCGTTCAACTTATTTATTTAGCTGTTTGTTATCAAAAATGATATTATGATGATATTATTATTTTTAAAGAATCTACTAGATTAAAAGTACTTTAAAGAAAGAAAATTTAAACTATCAGCATTAAAGCCCTGTCTGATTATTTCAATAAGAATAAAACCTACATTATACTAAAGCACATTAAGTTTTACATCGATGTAGGGAATTTAATTAAAATCGTTAAAGCGAAATTTTGAGGAAAGCGTAAAAAAGAGCAAAATGTATGGTATAAAGTCTTTTTATATAAAACTCTTTTCTTTGTATAAAATAAACTCTTCTGGCAGACAAACGCACACACGCGTGAAAACTCAAATTTGAAAATTTTATATATAGGTAAGTAAAAGTAAAAAATATCTATTTTAACATTTTTTTAAATAAATAAATATATCTTTGAATAAACAATTCGATAAAATAGTGTTAAAATTGTAACAACTAACCTCATACATTCCCAATGACAAATTACAGCTAAATATAGAAATTCAGTTGAATCTGACAAAGTTAAAATAAGTGTTCAGTAAAAAAACAACTGTTCCTTAATTAAATGTTTTCATATTAAAGGGTCACCAGTTCGGAAGGCTCAGCCAATGAGAGACGAGCATTCTCTATAACTCAATTATCTAATCAAAACAAACCACTCCTTCCGTTTTAATATCTCACGGTCTTGTGCTCATTTATTTTTTCACTCTTTTAAGTTAAGGTTTATATATGTAATTTAATTTTATATATTTAAATATGAGTGTGTTTATCTCTCTCTCTCTCTCTCTCTCTATATATATATATATATATATATATATATATATATATATATAAAACACACTCATATTTAAATATATAAAATCAAATTAAATATATAAACCTTAACTTAAAATAGTGAACAAATAAATGAGCACAAGACCGTGAGATATGAGATATAAATATTCTGCTACTAATCATTTATTTCGTCTTATCGGTATTTAATTCGAGTCCTATTTCTTTACCGGGGGGAAGGGGGCTTTAATAAGGACATAATTAAATGGGGATTCACTCACAGCCTCTCTCCCGCGTATGTGAGACCCGTCAGCCAAATGGTGGTCACTCACAATAATAGGCGCAAGGAGTGATGACGCTACCCTGTAAAATTCTCATCCAGAATCGCGAGTATATTCTCCTAGGAGATTACACCACACGGCCTAGGGCCTATAAGGCCTGTCGCGCCAGAAAAAAAAAATCCTAAAAGCATATCCTGGTTTGAACCGGCATGAATTTTGGCATAGAAGGCTGTTATGCAACAGGTGACCCTACTACACAAAGGTATTTTGATATATTTGTTGGGTTTACTAGCATAATACATTTTTATGTATTTTATTATTTAAAGTTTTAGAATAAATAAAACAAATATAAAAGTGTGGTTTATTTGCTGGCTACACTCCTAAAAAACATCTCTACTGTTATACATAACATTAATCCATAGTCTGTGTGGAACCAATTATTGTCAATTGCTTATACACAAACGATGGTTAACGGTAACTCAATTTTAAATCCTTTCTTCAATCAATGATTTATTTTTACGGTATATGCATCCCTTTATGTATGTATATTCACACATGCATATACATATATTCTAAGGAACATATTTTTGGAATCTATAATGGAAACTTCATTCCGGAAAATATTTACCTTTTCCTCTCTTCAAAGTAGAAGGGTTTGAACAATATTGATTTGCCTTAGTAATTATCGCACTTACTAGGAAACGAAATTAAAGGAATTCGGGGCAGGTGTCCGTAATAAGCTAATTTAGTAAAGTAAAGGGGGATAAAGGTAGCTTTTAAACATTATTATCCCTTAAACCTCTTTTAAGAAGCATTTAGAAGGTAATAATCCGAATTCTAATAATTAATATTTAAAAGTTTTTTTATTATAATGAATTTTCTCCAAGAAGGAGTGTTCTGACAAATTATCTTTATAAGTATGTTCCGAGAAACTTCATATTTCAGCGTATGTATATTAACTAATAGAATTTAGCAAAATATTGTGTGTTTATAAAAAATAGTTACGAGCAGGTTTTGAAATCGATAATTATTTTATCCGACAAAAACAATAATTATTATATTAAATTTTAGTTTTAAAATTATGCTTGATGTATATTAAAATGCGGGCAACACGCGACTTGAATTTTTCAACTCCGTTCTTTAAATCAGTTTTAGAATTTTTAAATAGAGTTAGAGATAAAAACAAGTGTATGTAAAAGATCAAAAAATTAATTACATCGATTTTCGATATATATACATGCGTTTTATTAAATTATCTATTATAATATTAATCTAAAACAATTAGTTTTATCAGTTTTTCCTCACTCTTTATTAACTTTTACAATTTCCTCTGTAATATAATATTTTCCCTAAAACCATTACCTTTATAACGGTATATTATTAATCTATTTTATTGTTCTTGTGTTTAAAAAACTAAAAATTGTATTAAAAAATATTTGTGCTCTTTTCTCCTTTAGTTTGATATTTTTTTAAATTTTATTGTATTAAACAGTTTTTTTACAATGTTAACAAGATGATATGGTTAATAATTACTTAGAATGAATGGCCTTTAAGAATTATAATAGGCAAGTTATTTTTTGTATTTCGATAACTTCCACGCTATTTTCGTTGGATTATAAAAAATAAAATAAATAACTGAAATTGAATATCGGCTCTGCCGATTTTGTGACGTTTTCCGCAAAAATATTGCATCTCAATCACACATAATGATACTATATAAAGTATACATTATTACTTATAAAATATAAAAGTTTATGCAGTCATAATTAATTATAATATAATTATCGTGAAGTTAGAATGGTTGACTGTGTGAGTGTGTGGGATAAGTTTGTTCAGGGTGCAGTCAAAAGAAAACTCAATTAAGATATATTAGATAAACTTAATAAACTGGTGCCGACGTTTCGGCCTAAATTATAGTCCTTCTTCAGGGCGTTAGAAGAAGAGCGTCACAACATTCTTCTAATGCCCTGAAGGTCCATAATTTAGGACAAAAAGTCGGCACCAGTTTATTAAGTTTATATCTTAATTGTGTGTTCTCTTGACTGCACCCTGAACTAACTCCTCTCACATATAATATAATAAGTATTATTTAAGTTATGATATAAAGTATTCTTCGAATTTTCTGCCTCTAGATACTTTATAGCGTTTATTTCCGTTTAAAACTTGAATTGAAACTTTTTAACGATACATATACTTTCCCTTATTCTTGTAAGTATCATTATTATTTATATTTTAACTTAGTAAAGTACTGTTCCCGTCGCTGGAGATATAAATCTTACTTGAAATATTTTACCAACAATTTATTTGTTGTGAAATGATCATCTTATTCGGTACACTTTGCATTTATTGTTTTCGGCTCTGAATTTATTTTATTATATTATATACATTATTTACTTCCCTATGTATTTTATATATAGTTAAATGAAAATAATTAACTATAATTAAGTCAATAACTAATAATTATTGTTACATTGAGAAATTACTTAACGTTTGAAACTGGCGATAATAAATTAGAATAATTTAAAAAACCTTTTAGATTATTGAATATTCGAAATGTTTTATTCATCAGATGTTTGTAATATCGTGTTATTCAATTTGAAAATTAGCTGACTCTGCTAATTTACCCGGGAAATAAGAAAAACACTATTGAGGTCAATGGTAGATTATGATGTTTTCTCTCTTGAGGATCCGACTGTTATGTTACTTAATGAAATTCACCCCTTCCGTTCGTTTAAGAGTGTCTATTTAAGATTGCTACTCATTCAGGTTATTAAAATCGTCGCCGAAATCCTATATTTATGTTTATGAATTAATTTTATATCATGAATGAAAAATATGTGTATTTTATTGTTTTTTTTTTAAAAAATTTTCGTGAAAAATGGAGTAATTGTGTACGGGTAGAGAAATTACGCGGAAATGGTATTATAAACGAAAATGCGATGAAATTAAGGATAAAAAGGACAGATTTATAAGATGAAAAAATAAATACAAGATATTGAAGTCGGAAAATAACAATAATAAGAAAAATTTATGAGATTTGTGTTCCAACGGTTTCGGCCTGAATTGTATGCATTAATTATGGATAAGAAAACAAAATAAAATATATATGAGAACTAATTATAAGTTAACAGTACAATAATTAGATAATATTAATAAAATATGGAAAATAACAGTAATATAAGATGACTTTCTTGTGATAAAATATTCGAAAAGATTTTAGTGACAACTAAACTAAAATTAAACTATTAAAATTTGATATGCTATAGCGAATAGGTGGAGAATGTCGTGTGGAACTAATATATTAAAATAATTCCCAAAGTATATAATTTTATATAGTAGATTATAAATATATGATTGTCGGTATAATATTATATTACTTTACAGTATTTCATCTTACCTCTTAGTTCGATATAATTAATATATATATATATATATTAGTGTGTGTGTGTGTGTGTGTGTGTGTGTGTGTGTGTGTGTGGTGTGTGTGTGTGTGTGTGTGTGTGTGTGTGTGTGTGTATGTATGTAATTATTCTTGTAAGTTTAATAAATTAGGAGTTAAATGATTATAAAAATAAAGTTTTATTAATTACAATTTGTTGACCTTAAATAATGAATTGAATTAAAAACATAATCTATAATGAAATTATCAATAAATAAAGAATTGTTTAACTGTCCTTTACTTAAAATATTTAATATAACTGAGATGTAACCTTCCTTGGTGAAACATTTTCATGTGATAATGAAATCAAGAATTATAAAATTCTTGATTTTATACATCTTAGTTATATAAGTTAAATTTTTTAAGTAAAGGATAGTTAATCAATTCTTTATTTTTAGGTAAGTTCATTAGAGATGATGTTTTTAATTCAATCCATCATTTAAGTCCAACAAATTTTAATTAATAATACTTTATTTTTTAGGATCGTTTAACTCCTAATTTATTTAATTTACAGGAAAAATTACAAATTGGTTAACTGTCCTTTACTTAAGACATTTAACTTATATGATTGAGATGTATCCTTCCCTGGTGAAATATTTCCATGATGATAATCAGATCAATAATCATGAAATTCTTGATTACATATATATATATAATACTAACAATTAAGACGTTGATTTCCAAAAGTACTGAAGGAAATTTTTTTCGAATTTAAAATTTTGACATATTTGTATTCTAAGGTTTAGTTCTATCAAATTCAATCATGAAATATTATATAAAAACATAGATATCCTTTAAAAGCGTATTTAAAAATTGCATTTCATTCCAAAGCAATGATTTTTCATTCCACTATTATTTATATCAATGGTTTTAACGTAATAATCAGTTTTTCGATTGATATAAATATGAAATAAATATATAAATTTGATATAAAATTTTTCAAAAACTCACCTTTAAAATGGAATAATGGTATATAATCCAGCAAATGGCTGGAATTAGAATTCCCTGACCTTGCTAAATAGAAGAAAAACTGTACCTGATCTAACCTATGCAATAGAATTTTTTTTTTAAAGGTAAATGACCAAAGTTAAAGTTATTTATTTATCAACATTTATAGTTAAATAATGTTTACACGTAGTTATTATTCTAAATACATTTGCTAAAATCACAGAAATAGTAAAAAATAGGTTAAAAACCCATTTCCTAATTACATACTTTCTTATTATAATGCCAAAAGTAAATAGAAGTTTTTTTTTATTATTCGCTTTCTGTATGATGAATAGATAATCAAATGTAATTAATCAACTAGGAAATATATTTCTCAGATTGAGGATGAGGGAACATACATAACTTAGTAATTAACCTTATAGTTAAGACGATAGTTATCGGTAATGTATAAAGAAGGTTATGGGGATCACTTGTAGCTGGGTGGCTAGCGTAACAGCCTCCCATGCTAAAGGTCACGGGTTCAAACCCGCAGGTGATCCTAGGATTTTTTAACGGGAGTAAAAAATCCTTAGTTACGCCGTCCTTCGGAGGGGACGTTAAAAGGTGGTCCCGAGCCTGTGCGATGTCAGGTACTCGTTAAAGAACCCTATCCTAATAAAACCTGGATAGGCAAAATTTAGGATTCCCACCGTAGCATCGTCCGATTAGCCATAGTAGCATAAAGTGACGTTAAAAAAATAAACAAAGAAGTTTATGATGACTGTTATCGCTCGTTATATTCATCCAAGAAGTACTACATCCCTTTTGATTATTTCCAAAAAGTTCTTCCACGTTTCATTGCAAAAGGTACTATATCCGTATTATATCGTCAAAAAGTCATGGGGACAGTGCAATGATTAGGAAAACTAAGTTGTTAATACAGTGAAAAATTAACTTAAGACTTTAATAAAAGAAAAGAATCAAGTCAATTTTTCCAGTCATAAATAAATGATGGATTTTTGCGTTTCCTGTAAAATTGTCTAAAGTAGATATAGTACCTTTTGGAATTTAACGTCTCAATTTTTTATGTCGGCATGTACCTTCGGGTTCGATAAGCCTATTATTATTAAAAATAACTGTGGTAGAAAATATAACGCCTATTTTTTAAACTACTTTAGTCAGTAGAAATACCTTTAATTTTTTTTTCATTATTGATTACTGCATGTAGGTAAGAGTGACCTTTATACGTTTAAAAATAATGAAAATAAAAATAAAGGAAAAATTTGACATTACTTCTCGTGTATTTTAATTCAGGAAGGGGTGGCCAATGGTGTAGGCGGTCCCGTAATAAATTTCCGTATGAAAGGTTTTGGGTCGGAATTTAGTAGAGAGCAATAAAATTTATATCTTTAGTGGTTGTTGGCAAGTGATTTTAGAATTATTGGTGACTTTGGAGCCAATACACTACCCACAGCGCCACTTTTTTCTCCTTCGTCCACCTCTTTTTTTATGGTTCCATATATTCTTTTTAAACCTGTTTTGACAATTGTTCTTCTGTCTGCATTTATTTATTTTTATATTTTTAGGAGGATTTATAATTTTTTTAAGCAATTTGTCATGAGGATGTAATTTATTTTTAAAATATCCAAGGTGTAAACCGCCTTTTAGGAGCTTTATACATTGCCAGAGAAATTAATTAAATATGTACAATTAAAAAAAAAAGGTATTAATATTTACAACTGTTGATTAAAATACATCTAGTAAATGTGATAAATGAGTATACTGTCATGATCTAAACCAAAAGGTCTCGGAGCCATCTTATCTTCAGACGCCTCGGAGGATTATCAGGAATTGTAGAGGTTGTAAGGTTTGAAATTAGTGGATTAAAGTGGGAATGGAGTTTGTCATGGAAGGAATGATACCTGGTACGGGCCAAATCAGCTATGTATGGAACATGGAGATCTTTATAGAGATATTTTAGGATTTTGGAATGTAAGGATTGGATAGTTTAGTAGAGCCCCATATCTCAATTCTGTAGGTCCAGATAGGCCTTATGATTGTCATGTAAATGAGTCTTTTGTAGTTAAGTGAAAGGTTAGAGCGTCAGTCTAGTAAGTGTTGGAGTAGCCGAAAACGTCGAGCAATTACTTGTCTTTTAGTCTTGTATGCGGATTCCATGTAAGGCGTTTCTCAAGCTGGAGTCCTAAATAGCGGATCTGTTCAACCGGGACAAGCGGAATGTAGGATGTCTTTGGTTTTGGACGAAGGGTTAAGGTAATTTGATGGGATTTATTGGAATTGATTTTAATTCTCCAATGCTGACACCATAACTCAAGGTCTCTGATGTGGGATTGGAAAGTTTGAGAGGCAATGCTAGGATCATTATTAACTGATAGCACGCAATTGTCATCGGCATAGGTGGAAGGGAATGTGTTAGGATGGGTTGGGATATCAACTGTATCAACTATGCCTTGTGAAACACCAGCAGACTGGGTAAAAAGATATGAATAGGTACGATTGTGGTTTATTTTGAAGGATCTGTCGGAGAGGTAGGACTGGATGATTAAGAAGTATGTAGGAGGAAGGAATTTACGAAGTTTATTCACCAGTCCTGGGTGCCAGACTCGATCGAAGGCCTGTTTTACGTCGAGGAAGGCTCCAAGGGTAATTAATTTGTGATATATACAATTTTAATTTTAAATACTATTTAATGGTGATTCCCACTGTTTTTGAACAGGCCTATTTTTTTATTTTTTTATTAAAATCACTAATAAAAAAAAAAAGCTATGAACTTATTTTACAACCCAATATTTGGTTAATGAAATGGTAAAATTAGAGGCTGATTCGGACTGTCACCGGATAATTCACCGGTTGTAGCCAAAGAAAATATTCACAAATAATTTATTTCCGTTATGGATGCGGAACCATTTACATGATTTTAATAATAAAATTAATAATAATAATAACCCTTTGAAACTAACAATTAAATCCTTCCAGGATCGCGATTTGTGGTTAATACTGCGAGCATATCGCGCCCACTGACTCTTACGGATCCGTCAAATCCATTATGGTTAGCCAGATCTGGGATTTAATCATAGATGTCTGTAAATTGAGGGGGCTATTTACGAGCGATGGTGACGATAATTGTGTCACATTAGTTAGCCTCGCTTGGGGCAATCTGGACCACAAATCTCTATATAAGGACCCCCTACTTCCTAGATCATGGACCCTCCACTACTTTATGCCCGTGTCAGCTACATCCATCAGGTGCACGGCCGTCTCAGCGTTATTTACTTCTCTTGTAAATGTTTATTGTTTATTGTAATTAGTGTCCTGCTTGTCTCATTGTACACAGAAATTCTTTTAATAATAAATAGATGTATAGAAAGATAAAAACGTTTTATTTTCATATTTACAATATACAAGAATTCGTTATTACTTAAAAAAGAAAGAAATAATAATAATAAAATAAACACACGACTTTCACTTGTTAAATTTTTCTTCAATTTTTAAATAAATTTTAAAATTTCGAAATACATTTAGAGATAATAATAAATTGTCAAAGAATAAATTACATAAAGTTTCAATAGAAACAATTTCGTGTATAATATTTTTTCTGAAGTTTCAGCTTTCCAACGGTATATTATACGTCCATATTACTGTTTTTATGTTAAAAAATTACATTTAGCCAATTTTGTTGCTATTCTCATCTTTAATTCGTTCAACATGCAAATATATCCCTTTTTTTATCAGTGCTAGAAAGATGATATAGTTATAGTAAAGTGAGAATAGTTGACTGTGTGAGTAAGCGGAAGAAGTTAGGTCAGGGTGCAGTTAAAAAAACACACAATCAAGATAAAACTTAATAAACTGGTGCCGACGTTTCGGCCTAAAGTATAGGCCTTCTTCAGGGTGTTTGAAGGAGAGCATCGACAGATGACATATAGGGCGCTCTCTTTATTATTTTAAATGTGTGTTCTTTTGACTGCACCCAGAACTAACTTCTACCACGGATTTAGTTATGTTATAGAATCTACATAATTTAAACTTATATATTTACCCTTTTTTCATCAATAATAATAAAATATTATGGCTATTTTTATTTTTTTCGAATCTACAAATTTAAAGGTACTTTACAAGAAGAAAATTAAAAATATAGGTATTTAAGCCTATATTATATTATTATCTAAAACTATCAGTTAGTTTTATTGGCTTTTCATCGTTCTTTATTACCTTTTACAAGCTTGTTTATAAAATGATATTTTTTTCTATATTCTTTAGCTTTCCAACGATATATTATACATGTATAATTATAACCGTTCTTATGTCCAAAAACAAAAAATTGAATCAAAAGAATATTTTTGCAGGCTTCTCCTGTAGTTAGATATCAAATTCATTCAACTTATATATTTAGCTGTTTTTTATCAAAAATAACTAGGTGATATCGTTACTTTTTAAAGAATCTAATAAATTAACGTTACTTTAGAGGTAGAAAATTTAAATTATCGGCATTTAAGCACAGTCAGACTATTTCGATCAGAATGAAACATGATATTGAAAACCATTAAATTTTACATCGATATAGAGAGTTCATTGAAATACGTTAAAGCCGTTTTTGAGGAAATCGTTAAAACGTACTAAATGCATGGTTAGCTCATTTTGATGAAAAAGTTACTGTAGGATCTCTTAAATATGTTAAAAAATCTAGTGCGGGCAACACACGACTTTCTCATACCTCCATTTTTAAAATCAATAAAAGAATTTTTAAATACAGTTAGAGATAAAAATACGTGAAACTATTATAGTATTAATTGAATTGAATTTATATAGAAACATGTGTTTTATTAAAAAATCTATTATATTATTATCTAAAATAATCTGTTAGTTTTATCTTCTTTTTATCACTCTCTATTAACTTTTAAAAGCTTGAGTAGAAAATAATGTTGCTGTTTTTTAAATCTTTAGCTTTCCAACGGTATGTCATACACGTATATTACTGCTCTAATGTTCAAAAACAAAAAATTGCATTACAAAAATATTTTTTCTGTTTTCTCCTTTAGTTGGGTATCGAATTTATTCAATTTATATATTTACCTGTTTTTCATCAGCGTTAACAAGATAATATAGTTATTTTTATTAAATCTACAAAATTAAAGGTACTTTAGAGGAAGAAAATTTAAAATATCGGCATTTAAGCCCTGTCAAACCATTTTAATCAGAATAAAACCTACATGATATTAAAGCCCATTAAATTTTACATCGATATAGCGAGTTTAATCAAAATCGTCGGAACTGTTTAAGAGAAAATCGAAAAAAGGTGCAAAATGCATGGTATAAAGTGCCTCTTCTGGTAAGCTCATTTTGATGAAAAAAGTTTTGTCTCGTCTCGGGAGTACAGTTGTCTTAAATATGAAATTTCAATTTCATAGGACTTACCGTTTCCGCCCGGGAGTTAACACACACACACACACACACAGACGTTTTTGCGGGACTTGGTTATTTGGACTCAGGGGATCCTAAAACGTGTATTTCCGTTGAAAACTGGATTTCGAAAATATTCACGATCGCAATACTTTTTCTTACTATATATAGTAAGTGAAAGTAAAAAGGTTAAGTGAATGTCGTTTGTTGCGGGCGCCAGATTTAATTTTTATTTATTATTTATCAACATGACATGCGTCTATTAAATATATATTTTATATTCGAAAATCCGCACGAAAAATTAAAAAAAAAAATAAACATCTATATTTCTACAAACCATGATGTGTCCTAGGCTCACCACGTAGATATTCGTACTGTCTTTACGCCAATTGCAATGCCCCAGGAGGATCTCAGGACGTGAGTAACTATGATTTCAAAAATAAAAAAAATATTCTGCCACAGCCAGGTTTTGAACCCGGGAAAACACACATTAATTATCTTGCCATTCATTATGGAATCATCTTGCTATAGAGCTGAAATTGTAATTATTACCTTGATACCTCATGGCCTTTTGAGGTAAAAAAATATTTTTTTTTTTAAAGAATGATCTTATTTCTTTAACGGGGTTATAAAGGGTTGATTATCAAGGGCTGCATAAAATTTTTTACGTTTTACGAGGGGTGGAAAGATGGTGTTTTTTTTTTACGCGTCCTTGATGCAGCTCTCCTAATCCAAATAGTGATTAGCTATGGTTTAAAACGCGGTTATGGTTTAAAATTTTTAATGCACTTTTACTTCTATTAACTTAAATAAGAAAATCTGTGTAACATTATTAGATTTGTTCTGGGCATTAGATAAGGATATATTAGATTGAAAAAAATATATATCTACTAGTAGTATAATGGTCGCTTGGTCATTTTATATCAGGATTATTATTATTATTATTTTTACTAGATAATCTTTTATATTATATTTTCATAAGTGAGACCAAGAAGGTCTAATTGTATATGTTTCTCTACTGTAATGTTAATGTCAAATAGAGCATCTAAAAAAAAACAAAAAAAAACTATGTGAATATGTATTTGATAAGTAACATATTTATTTACTCTCAAATTTGTTTTCATTTTAATTTTTTTTTCTTTATTAGAATTTAGGGGAGCGGCGTAGTCTAGTGGATAGAGCGCTAGTCTGCTGTGCTCCGGGTCCTGGGTTCGAATCCCGGCTGTGGCATAATATTATTTATTCTGTTAATTCGCTCGGGGGGCGACCCTAGGGTATGGAGACCCTCCTGGGGCAGACCCAGCCTCTATAAAGTGGGTACCCAAATTAATTGGGGAAAAACCTGGCGGCTGAGCGTGATTAAGGCCTAATCACCTCATTGCACTGCCGTTGGCCTAGAAACAGTACGAATCTCTATATGTACTGAGCCCAAGACCCTTCATGGGTTGTAGTGGTACAGGTTTTTTTTTTGTATTAGAATTTACAACTGTATAGTGAAATACAACTAGTAAATTGAAATTAAATATAAAAAGTCTAGAATCCCATGTAAAGAAGCTTCCCGATGGAAGCACTCTAAAAATATTCTAAACTAGAAGGTCTCGTGGCCATTTCATTTTCATACGCCTCGAAGGATTGTCAGGAATTGAAAAGTAAGAAAGGATTGAAACTACAGGATTAGGGTGGGAATGGAGTTTGTCATGAAAGGAATGGTATCTAGATCGGGGCCATCAGCGACATACAGAACATTAAGGTCTATTCTCAAATTTAATATCAAAACAATTCTCCAATCCCTTTCTACCTCCACTCATCCATACAACCCTCCTTGAAGGTTGAAACGGCAGTGGACCCCAGACATTTCGTAAATACCTATGCTGGAGGTCCGACACTGGTCAGATTCTCCTCCTCATATTCTCCACAAGTGGAGGGACAAGTCCCGTCCGGGGTTCCCCAGCAGATTGTAAATATTATATATAAGTATGAGTATGTTCATGTTTAATAATAATAATAGACTTACCGAACCCGAAGGTTCGATGCCGGTACCACCAAATTTACGCAATCCTCCCATCGACGCTTCGGCCTACCTTTCGGACACCTACCAGTCGGATCAGCGAATACCAACTTTCTCGGAATCCGTTCCTCACCGAGCCTAACAATTTTATTCGCCCATTTGAGTCTCCGCGAAGCTATCAACTCAATTATATTCACAGGGTACAAACTCCGCAATTCCGCGTTGTGCAACCTTCTAAACTCCCCGGTGGCCTCATCTCTCTTCGGACCAAATATTTTACGCAGTACCTTATTTTCGAAAACCTTAAGCCGTTGTTCATCCTTCAAAGTAAGCGGCCACGTTTCACATCCGTAAAGAACCGTCGGAAGAATAATAGTTTTATAAATTCTAACCTTTAAGTTTTTAGACAGAAGCCGCGAACTAAGTAACTTACCAACAGAATAATAACACGCATTTCCCACCTTTAATCGGTACTTTATTTCTTCCTGGATTTCATTTTTTCTTGTTATCATTGAACATAAATACTTGAATTTCTCTACGTGGTATGTACATGTTTAGTTGATTTATTTGTTAACCTAGCATCCATGTAATTTATAAACTTTGTTATTATATACCTTTATTTATTTTAATTTTTTAGTGTAATTTGACTTTTCTTTTGTCTATACTGTAAATATTGTATGAATGCCATCCTATATCGATATTATTTTGGTCCATTGAGACAAATTGTAATATATCTATATATAAATTAATTTATAAAAAACAATTTCTCATCGATTTACGTAGTTTAGCTTATGATATTGGGTCACGTTTCTCTATATTTTATTCTATGTCTCCCTCCTCACCCTCCCCCGCTTTTTTAAATGAAAAAGAAAAAAAAACATGTAATGGATATCTTTAACTTTATTTTCGTTGATCAAAAATAATTAACCATTTTTGCTTGTTTGGATTCATAAAAAATAGGCGGATACAGAAGCTAAACGAGTTTGACAACCGACTATAGGAAAAAAAATAGCAAAACTATATATTTATTTTTTCGAACACAGGAATAGTACTATAGATGTATAATATACCGTTGGAAAGCTAAATATTTTTTTAAAAAAATTTCATCTTATATACGAAGTTGTGGAAGGTAATGCAAAGTGACAAAGACTGTTATATTATTTAATCTGAAACATCTGTTTACAACTAAGCCGAATAGAATAATTTTTTTAAAAGTTGTTAAATTGATTTTAACAAGTAGTGTGTTGTGCGCACGAGATTTTTTTCTCTACTAATAATAAATTAAGGATTTTTTTTTTTAATTTGCTGTAGAAGTTCCGCTTCTTATAATACTGTGTAACCGTATATTTTTGAATAATCACATCCGAACAACCACTCTGCATTTAATGAAAAAAAAAAAAAGGAAACAAAATTGAAGCGCCCGCCTCCTTCTAGATTAAGTGGCCGAATGGATTGAGATTCGTGAATCATGAATTAATGAAATATTATGAATATTCAATGAAATCAAACATCGGCGTTCTATTTCTAATCAGTGCGGGTCCGTTTAATTCAGAATTTTATTGAATTAATATTTATCCCGTTTCAGATTCAATAATTCCTATTGGGTTAAAAATTTCAAATAAAAAAGCAAAAAAAAAAAAAAAACTCAGAGCGGCTCCTATGTTGTTTTCCCGAATTGGAATATAGGCTAGGAAAAGTTTTTCGATTCGTCACTGCTGATCTGCATGTGTTTCGTCCTGCCCTCAGAACCTTCTAACTTGTAATGGATTGTCGGCGGCCAAACCGTGTTAGGAGTTTCTCAGTAATTATCCGATAACCGATAGGAATTCCATCTTCATAACCACTCTTTTCTACCCTATCTCATTATGTTTCAAAGAACCGAAAGGTCCAAAGCCGGTATTGCCGTTAGCTCCGAACATAACAATTCCACCGTTAAGCTCAAAGTAACGATATCTCATTTGGGTGATGTCGTTCTTATTATTATCTCTTCTCTCTACATACAGTGGGTGTCAATTGTATTCGGATTCGTATTTCTTTTCATTTTATAAGTATTTTTCACAATATATATATATATATATATATATATATATATATATATATATATATATATATATATATTATATATAGGTTTCAGTCAATAAATAAACAATTTTATTTATGCACCGTTTCGAATATTTATCGCTCTCATAATCATAATGCCTTAGCAGTGGAAAAACAAGAAACAGAACATTAATATTTTTATATTTTATTATTATATTATCCACGCTATACTCATCCATCCACATATTATCATCATTTTTTTTTTTATTTCAACCATTCCTCTGTAAAAAAATGATTCGAATCCGCTGTTTAACGCTTCATTTTAAAAACATTTTCATTTAAGGTTCGGTAACAGTTACATGAGGAAGAATAGTAATTTAGAACATAAAATTATGTTGAAGATTAGTGAGAATATGAACATTTGAAACCATTAAAACACAAGTTATTACGATTTTTAAATACATATTCTTGTAATTTTACATTATTAATCAAATATTTGTAAAAAGAATACAATACTATTTGTATTCATTTAAGTTGGACCAAATAAAAGATGCTTACGATGTTAGATCAAAGTCGGTTCAGTAATTTCAGAGATTATCCCGAACAAACATTGTGACACGAGATATATATATATATTCAAATCTGGTCTGTTCAATCGCCTCCTGTCCCTCCAATTTCCGAAGAATCCTAATTAGTTTCCTAATTTCAATTAAAATTAATAACAAAACAGATAAAAACGTTTATTTACCTACTATATTATATGTTATCTTGTATTCTTCAAATATTATATTATTTGTATATTATTAAAAAAAAAACACTGTACAGATTTTTTTAAGCAAAATTGTATTTATGTACATATTTCTTATTATGTTTATTATCTAGTTTAATTTTTTGTATTATTATTTGAGACTGCTTTTTAATCTATTATTTGTAATTTCTATTGTTTCTTTGCTTTGTTTTTAAGACCTTAAAGTTTATTTTTATGTTATTCTAAAGGGACTAGTCCCAGAATAAATAAAGATTTATTATTATTATTAATATATATATATATATATATATATATATATATATATATATATATATATATATATACACATTAATTACTCATATTGTTATGTAGCAACTCAATGTATTTAGGTAGCATAGCTCATAAATAAAGCATTACCTCTTTCCAGTATATTTTCATTGTAAAGCAATTAAAAAGCCGTTGTATGTAAATTTAATTGCGAAGCCCTTAGTATTCATGTGTAGATGCTTACATTTTTTATTTTTTCCGCCTCGGACATACAACAGTTTAAAAAAGGTGTTTCTGTTGCTTTTTCCCAACGTTTTCATTATTTCTTTTTGGAGTTTTTCTTCTACAACATATCTCGTGCTTTACATTCCTTTTAGTCCTCCACCTCGCTGAAAATGAGTAAGAGAACTACTTTCATCCTGAGGTCAACTGAAGAAGGAAGTCTTGTGGGAGGCAGGGCCTCTTTGATCTGTGTGTTCTTCTCTTGATGGAACCCTTTTGCCAATGCCAGAGGAAACCTTGGGTCTTGATTGCAGTTAAGTGCACTTTCTCCCGGTAGGGGCTTATTTCTCTACCTTGGCTTTTTCTTCATTCCGTTTTACCTCTGAGCTTGAGGCTCAAGTTCCTGTTCTTAGTGCCGTCTGTAATTAGATTAGCTCGCACAAAAAAAAATTAAGAAGTAAAAAAAAAAAAAAAAAAAAAAAAAAGTGGACAAAAAAATCTGTACCTCTACAACCCATGAAGGGTCTCGGGCTCAGTAAATATAGAGATTCGTACTGTTTCAAGGCCTTGCATTGGGGTGATTAAGTCTAGACCACGCTCAACCGCCAAGTACCCACTTTAAAGAGGCTGGGTGTGCCCTTGAGGGTAGTATATACCCCAAGATCGCCCCACAGCTGAAATTACAGGATGAATAATACTCTGCCACAGACTGGATTCGAACCTGGGACCTGAAAAACAGTATACTAATGCTCTATCAACGATAAAAAGGAATTGATAGACAAATAGAAAAGTTTGTTTACATATTTAAAATACACAAGAGTTTGTTAATTATATTTTTACATGATTTCTGTAATTAAAAAAAAATCAACAATTTAGGATTTTTCTTCTAGAGACTAATTAAATATGTATTTTAAAGTAGTAGTGATAGTAGAAAAAAATTTAAAAAAACCTACATAAAAAAAAATAATAAGGAATATGAATTATGGTCGGGAGTTGTTAAATTTGATAAGTTCAATTTTTTATTTATTTATTTTTCATTATTATTATTTTTTTAAGGATTTGTTTTTACCCTCACTAACCAATATTGTGCACTATATATAAAATATACATTGAGGGAACCTTTTCGAATTTTCTACAAAAATATGCGTTTTAGAAACCCCTGAATCAAAATGACTAAGTCCAGCAAAAAGGGCACTGTGTATGTGTTCAGTCTATATAAAGAACAATGGGTTACATAAAACTGATATTTCATATTTTAGAAGCGTATAGGCCTGAAATATTACAGCAACTTTATCAAGAAATTTGGCAAACCAGAATAGCCACATTTTGTATTCTTTTTTTAGATTTTCTTGAAAACGACTCTGACGGTTTTGATTAAAGTCGCTGTATCGGTGTGATATTTAATGTGCTTTAATTAAATCTTGCCTAGCAGGATTTAAATGCCGATATTTTAAACTTTCTTGATTTAAAGTATCTTCAATTCTGTTGATTTGTAATAATTAAACATCTCATCTATTCATAAGCAATGGGTAAATGTACAAGTTGCCAGCATTTGATATTCAAATAAAGGAGAAAAGAGCTAATATATATACACAGATATATATATATATATATATATATATATATATATATATATATATATATATATATATATATTTTTTTTTTTATTTTTTTTTTTTTATTTATTTTTATTTTTTTATAAGACTTAAAATGTTATCCTTTACACCAGATGTATAAATGTATGTGTTATTGGAGAGTGATAAAAATCTAATCAAACTATGTGATTATTCTAGATAATAATATAACAGATTATTTAATTTTTATATTTGTAAGACCCATATTGTAGTTATTTTATGAAATTTGGACAGAAAAATGGCCCTTAAAGTTGAGTATTATCGACGATAATAATAATAATAATAATAGGCTTACCGAACCCGAAGGTTCGATGCCGATACCACCAAACTTCGCCTGCACAGACTCGTCCAATGTTCACCGGTCAAGCCCAAGCCCCCGAGATCAGCCTTAATGCAATCCTCCCATCGACGCTTCGGCCTACCTTTCGGACGCCTACCAGTCAGTTCAGCGAATACCAACTTTCTCGGAATCCGTTTCTCACTAAGCCCAACAACTTTACGCGCCCATTTGAGTCTCCGCGATGCTATCAACTCAATTATATTCACAGGGTACAAACTCCGCAATTCCGCGTTGTGCAACCTTCTAAACTGCCCAGTGGCCTCATCTCTCTTCGGACCAAATATTTTACGCAGTACCTTATTCTCGAAAACCTTAAGCCGTTGTTCATCCTTCAATGTAAGCGGCCACGTTTCGCATCCGTAAAGAACCGTTGGAAGAATAATAGTTTTATAAATTCTAACCTTTAAGTTTTTAGACAGAAGCCGCGAGCTAAGTAATTTAGCAACTGAATAATAACACGCATTTCCCACCTTTAATCGGGACTTTATTTCTTCCTGGATTTCATTTTTTCTTGTTATCATTGAACCTAAATACTTAAATTTCTCTACGTGTTCAAAAGTATAACCTGAAATATTAATATCATCAAGATCGCCACCATTTCTGCAACTAATCATATATTTCGTCTTATCGGTATTTAATTCGAGACCTATTTGTTTACCGGTTTTTATTAACACACTTGTATTTAGTTGTATAGTTTCCGTGTCTTCACCTAGTAGTACCAAATCATCGGCATACCCCAAAACCGGAATCTTGTCACCCATATTAACGACGATAAATTTTAGTTTACTGATTTTAAATTAATAAATATACGGATATAAGATGAGAGTAGCATTTTTCGAATCAAATGGGATACACTGTTCCACCAAATTGTTATAAAAGTTATATGTAATAACAAAGCAACATAGCAGGTGCTTTTTATTTGGGTTAAGTGCAGCAAAAGCTTAACTGGTGTAAAAACGTAAAAAATATATCGAGTTCATAACTTGGTGGAAAAACTCTGTTTCTCGGTCAAAAACATCAAGTTATAAAATATTTGAAATATTGACTTCGTGAGTTCGAATTGTTAGTTTCTTCGAAAAGTTTCAAATTAAAAAATTGTCTTCGGATTTTCAATAAGGTTTACATTGTTCAAAACGTATTAAATGGCGAGATAATACTTTTTTAGTGGAGGAATGATTGTCATTTAAAGAGGTAATTCTGTCATCATGCAAGCTCGACTGTCATGTTTATCCTCCAACACAACACAACAGTAAACGTAAGGGGTTTTTCAACTTTTCTGGAAGTTAGAATTAGCATTGAATGAAAAACAAAAGTCATAAAAAAAAACATTAAAAGCTTGTAGAGAAAGTCTTCGAAGTTAGAACTAGTCGATGTTCGGTAATTATTGTTAGTTTATGTACGTAACTGTGTAAGGATAATGCTATGTGGGTATTATGTACAGTAATGAATAGAATAGAACGGTTTCGTTGAAAATTGTTAATTTTTAATTTAGCCGTAAATACAATCGTTTATGGTTTGTAAACGTAATTGGTATCAGTAAAAATAAACTGTTAATTTTAAGCTGTACTAAAAGCAATTATTTTAAACAAATCAAGATACATTGGATCTGACGGAATGGGTTATTTCTTTTGAATATTTCCATTATTATATTTTGTGTTCGGTACATTTCATATTTATCTTTTATTTGCGTTCCAGTGAAATTTGGAAAATTAATTGAATATTTTTGTTAGGAATATTGTTATCCGTTTTAAAATTGGCCGAACCGCTGAGGAATCCGTAATATTGTGTGGATGCTATTGCTGACAAAAGGCATCGTATAATTTGTTTAACTGTAATGATTTTGGATTTTATGCCTTAGATTGAGATTTTTATTTTTTAATATTAGTATTGTTTATTATTTATAAATTTGCTGTTTTTTAAACGTAAAATGTCATCTCCACATTTTTTTATTTCTCTCATACCAAAATGTAATAATTAAAATAAAGAATTTTCACTCAATTGGTGTTATAATAGTAATCAATGTACTTAAAGGAGCACCAACAGTTTTAAGTTGTTATTTTTTTCTAATTATAACTTTTTTACCGATTAAGTATCGAATAATTGTGGAACGGACACATGGGACACATCTGGGACAAGTCCCTTTAGAATAATACAAAATACAATAATAATAATAATAATACAGAATGTGAGATTTACAGTCTTAAAGTAAGAATGAAAAAATGAAAAGGAAATATACAGTGAATAATAATAAGTAAAAAATAAAATAAAAATAAGACAAATGACAAAAAAATAAAAATATAATAAATTAATACGAGTATATAGCTATGAAAATTAATGGCTGTAAAAATATTAGTAAAAAAAAATATGATTAAAGTATATAGTAAATAAATATTCATCATCTTTATATACATAACCTCAACTAAAAAAAAACAAAATACAATTCTTATTTAACTAAAATATAAAATGAATACAAAAATTACGAAACACTTCTATAACTTTTTCTATTTACTTATTTTGATGAAAATTAGATCTGTCAGGATTCTTTCGAAATTGAATGGACAGGAAGTAATGGAATAGGCTTTTCGTACTTACTGGGGATGAAATCATAATACTCGAACATTTTTCTTCAATTTACTAATTTTATGGGAATTCACATTGAAGAACTTGTAATACTAAACGATGCTCCATTGAGGAGGAAGACATTCCGAAAATTAAGGGTGAGATGATGTGACAGTCAGAACGGAATCGGATATCATATAGGAACACAGTCTCCAAGAAAGGGCAGAGAATTTAATAAGGTTGAAAAGCTTGGGTGGAGTTTTATTGTCAGTGATTCCTGTTGGAGGATGAATGTCTTTTCTTCTCTCTGGGCTCTTTTCATATTTGGCTTGAAAACGTCTATCTATATCGACGGAAAAACGGACCCGTTAGGCATCCAAATGTGACCAAATCCAAGAAATCCTAATTGAATTCCGATGAACAATCATCTTTTTTTGTGAGAAAAGATCCAATATTCCCATCAATAAAAATGAATCAATAATTATGAAAAAAGTATATTTTAGTGCAGATGAGCTTAGTCTAGAAGATTGACCACCGATTTTCCACAAGACCAGAAACTTACTATAGCTTAGTTCTGCCAAGACCTAAACATAGCTGGACAGTATACAAGACTTGTTCAATAGCTACCGGTTACAATAATATTCCTCTGAATAGTCGATATAACCACGTTATAAAATACAACAAATAAAAAATAAAACCGTATACAATTACGTTATTGTAATCCGACACTTACCGTAAACAAAGTCTTTTCAAGAATCAACAATTACATGAA
The DNA here is from genome assembly GCA_023052935.1 of Piezodorus guildinii. NCBI lineage: Eukaryota > Metazoa > Arthropoda > Insecta > Hemiptera > Pentatomidae > Piezodorus > Piezodorus guildinii. The sequence continues at coordinate 58,751,174 of CM041295.1, forward strand.
AAGGAAGAGCAGAACAAGGCGTGTAAGAGGATTTGGAAACAGTTTCCGAGTGAGGGCTATTGAAAAGTTACAAGTATGAGGAAGTTATGTTTGAAGTTGATGAGAAAATTGAGGGGTATTATTCAAGTGTGGAAGACGATGAAGAGCCCCAACAACGATTGATATAGCAACTCAGAACGTACCGAATCAAGAGATGATCTAGCATCCAAGGAGTTGATTCGTCTCCTTCAGATCTTATAGCATTTTACGAAGATTGCTCTAGTTCAAAATACATTTGATAGAACAACGCTTAATATTAAAAACGGGATTTTAAAAAACGGTGAAGTAATTTTTCTTTTTTGATTTAAAAATATGTAATGTTCACAAAAAAATATCTGGTGCGCGCAACACACGACTTTCACTTACCTCCGTCGTTAAATTCAATTTAAGATTTTTTAAATACATTTAAAGATACAAATAAATGTTTAAAGAATGAATTAAATTGAATTTCAATAGAAACATGTTTTTTATTAAATAATATTTTTTTTTCTACTACTATCAGTTAGTTTTATCAGCTTTTCATAACTCTCCATTTACCTTTAAAATTCTTTGTATTAGATAATATTTTTTTAAATATCATTAGCTTCCAACGGTATATTACACATCTATATTACTATTCTTGTGTCCAAAAACACAAAAATTCAACAAAAAAATATTTTTGCACTTTTCTCTTTTAGTTGTTTATCAAATTCGCTTAACTTGTATATTTATCAATGCTGAAAAGATGATGTTCCAATTTTTTTGAAATCTACAAAATTAAAGGTATTTTAGATGAAGAAAATTTAAAATATGGGCATTTAAGCACTGTCAGACTACTCAGTCTCAGGTAGGTAGGTAGGTTTCAGTCTGAATAAAAGCTACATCATATTAAAGCCCGTTACATTCTAAATCGTTAGAGCCGTTTTTGAGAAAATCTTCAAAAGTTGTAAAATGCATGGCATAAAGTACAATAGATCTTCCGGTCAGCTCATTTTGATGAAAATGTTTCTGTAACATCTTGGGCGTACAATTGTCTTAAGCATGAAATTTTAGTTTCATAAGACTTTTCGATCTCTCCCGGGAGTTACCACACACACACACACACAACTTTTTGCGGGACTTGGTTTTTCGGACTCAGGGGACCCTAAAACGTGAATTTTCGCTGAAAACTGGAATTCGAAAATTTTCGCGATCACAATATTTTCCCTTACTATATATTTCATATTTAGGTAAGTGATAGTAAAAATGAAAGACCGTTATTAGAGTTTGGATTAATAATGAATTAATCAACACCGCTGCGATAGATAAAGTATTTTGATATTAGATAATGACAGCGATTGAAGAATGGTGTCAAAACTGTAGAATTAAAATAAATCCTATAAAATTACTTTCACTCTACGTAAACGTATGATATTTAACAATATCTTACTTACCCCTTTTGAACAGGTCCTGTACTTAGGACTCCACCTCGACAAACGCTCAATACTTCCTATTTACTACACAAAAATCATTTTCATAACCATTATCAGGTCTATTAGAACCTACATAATTGAGCTATGGGGGTCCACTAAACTATCAAATTCCCCTCGCATCCAAAAACCTTCGAAAAATCCTCCATGGTCCATACTTTGTTAGTAATAAAAGCATCCATAAAGACCTAAATAGCCCATTAGTTGAAGGCTTTGCCCGAAACAGATATGCTTTCTTTCATTCCAATCTTCCTGCCCACTCAAACTCGCCTATCCGTGACCTCTTCTTAACATCTATTCCTGAGAATCCACCAAGGTTGACTTAAAAAAAAGATACCAAGAGACCTACCTTAAATTAGTCATTGGAGTGCAAACAATAGGTAGTTTCTTCATAGGACTATCATGTGTTTTAATCATATATTAACCCTATCACTTTTTGTATTAAATCAATAAAGTAATAAGTTTCTTTAAATAAATAAAAAAAAAAAAGATCAGAAACATTTCCAGTAGTTTTTTTTTTTTTAATATTTATTTATTGAGAAATATTACAATCTGTTTCAGAATGAACAATAGTAATAGAGATATAGGACCACATTCATACAATATATACAGAAAATAACGATAAAGTCAAATTACATAAAATAGAAAAAAAAAATCATTTATTTGCACAATAAAATAAAACAAAATAAAAAAAAACAAACAACAACCTATAATTGAGATAAATACAAAGTTGGCAAATAAATAAAAATCATACAAACAAACATAACTATATACAATATTTACAACTGCTAAGGGGACCCCAGACTGGGCTTTTCCCTCCACTTATGGAGGAAAAAAGCGGAATCCAAGAGATCCCAGAGCCTCTCTCTCAGCCGCATCACTGGTCTTAGCCAGTAGAGGCTGAGTTAGGGCGCAATAGCCCAAACACCAGTAATAATAGAGCAAAATGATGTTTATGATTTATTTTTATTTTCTAATTGATGGTAAAATTTTTAACAGAGCGAATGAGTATATAGTGCGTCTCATCAATAGTCTTTTTTCTCAAGAGGAAAAAATGACCCATTGTCCGACTGTCAAGATATGGAGAGGAAAATCAAATTTTGAGTTTTTTGCTCTTATCCATGTTTTTTTTTCATCAGAAAAACTCCAATATATCTGCTTGATGTGCACGCACAGAAAAACTAGTGGTGTCGAATGAAAGAAGAGTAAATTTCCCGGAAGGTTAAGAGGTCAAACCCTCCAAATAACATAGTATACAACGACATGCAGAAAATTAAATTTATATATTTCTAAGTATATTAGCCCATATAAAGCACGAATTAGCCTTATATTGTAACATTTTATATTTTCCGAAACTGGAAAAACTTTTTTATTGAAATAGCTTTAAAAATGGTGCGAAACAATAACTTAATTGGCCAATCAAGGATGCGAGAAGGCAAGATTAAAAAAAATAAAGACCAAAAGAAAATCTGTGCTTTGTATGTGTCTCATAGATAGTCTATTTATATTGTGAAAGCATATACTAGACCGGGTTATAAAAGTTGAAATATAACTTGTTAAATAATGAATACAGGTTTAATGTCATTGACAATAAATATCAATAATGTTCTTGGATGATAAACTAACACTTGCAGTTGGGGAAATTGTAACTCCTACCGCCGTGAATCAAAGACCGGAGCCGAAACTATTTTCCGGCAAAGTTTGGCAGTCAAGGAGGAGGAACAATCTAGAACACCTGGAGGGCGCTAGTGGTGCAAGTTAGCGGAGGAGCTACGGGTTTCCATTGTATTAAATAATTTCTACAAAGCTTTTATTTTTGTCTTTAACTCGCAAAAGAGAGAGGAGAGAGGGAGAGTATTTTCGGGAAAGGGAAAAGTTCCCCTCATCAGAGAATCAGATTATAGGCACAGGAAGCTTGGAGGGGAAAAAACAGATAGACCCTATTAAAGGAAAACCAAGGAGCGGAATTAATTAAGATTTCACTGACCCTAGGAAACTAACGACCGGGATGCCTTGTTCCCCAACGGGCCCATTAACTACTTCTTAATGGCACGTTACCTTGGCCCATAGTGTCCCTTTATATTGCCTATCCCCCATAAAAATCAGCTGGACATTAGTTACATCAAAGAAACAAGTAGTACAGAATTAATCCTAAATGAACAAGTCCTTATACTTATATTTGATTCAGTGTTGTCATCGTTTTGACATGGACGTCAATTATGGTCTGTAAATTTCAACTTAAACTGGTGTAACTATCTTTTCAACCTTTCACATTTTTTCCAACAATAAAAACCATTTTTAATATGATTTTATAATAATTCTAACATAAACACAATGCAGATGGCTATTATCTTTTTCACTCGGTTAAACTCGGCAGTCCGAGTTCACCCGATCGAGCCGTTTACTTCAGAGCGTGACGATCAGCCTCACACGCAGCCTACAAAAATCTGTGTGTGCTGTGCCAAAAGAAGTTCACACTTCAAAAAACCTCAGTTTTACACGATCTCACTTGAGACATTTCCCTTGTAAGAAATTTAGAAGAAAATATATTATAGTTATATAACATCTTTGCTGTATTGTTTTTACTTTCACCTCCTTATGAAAGAAACATGTAGTAAGGAAAAGCATTGCGATCGTGAAAATTTTCGAATTCCAGTTTTCAACGAAAATACACGTCACACCCCGAGTCCAAATAACCAAGTCCCGCGAAAAAGTCTGTGTGTGTGGTAAGTGTAGCGCAAAATAAAAAAATAAAAAACGCCCGAAATGTTACAGCAACGTTTTCTTCAAAATCGGCTGACCGGAAAATCTACTTTATACTTCACATTTTTCATCTTTTTAAGGTTTTCTTAAAAATGGCTTTAAAGATTTATTATTAAACTCGTTAGTTTAAAGGAAATATGTAATTATAATAAATATTCTCACTAACGCTACACTCATAAAAGACAAAAAACAAAAAAACATGTGTTGTTAAATTAAGTTAGTTTGTTTTAATTTCTAAATTTTATATTTTAAATTATTTTATCAGTTTTTATAAGTGGGTTTTTTGTATAATTTTTCCTACTACCATACTATAATGTCAATTTATTTTTATTCCATATTAGTCATTTAGGCTAATGTATAATAATTACCAAAAAACGAAACATTTTGCTGATTGTAAGGATGTTGCATTCGAAATCATTTGTAAATATGTAAATAAAGTTTATTGTTTTTCATAGTCAGGGAGATTCGTTATTTATTAAATAATATTGAGGATGTATAGTCGACTGTAGAAACTATTATAGGTGGAATAATCAGGAGTCAATCTTTTTCTAAATATTTTTAATTTTGCCAGATATTTTTAATTTTCGGTTCAAGCTTGTGATGATGGCTCATTATAATTTTTATAATATAATTTTTTTATTAAATATTCATAAGGTTTGTCAAATGTCTTGAAGTCATAATCTACGGAGGAGATGGAATTTTCATAAAACTACCGAGGAACGACAGTCTGATTGCGCATTATGTCGGTGTTTTCTTCCACGTGTATTACCAACTTACGATGAATCTATCACCGAGGAGCTTATGGACGAGTAAACTATGCACGTCTTAGAACGTAATGAGAACAATAGAGCTAGATGGAGCTAACATTAACATCTCCCTCTATTTCTCCTTCAGCAAACTGAAGTCTAAAGTGAGGATGCTTCTTGTCATGTCCACGTTAATTTTGTTCTTGAAGTATATCTAAGCTACTATGTAATAAGGTGAGAAAAAAACGAATTTCGGTTCATGATTCTGTTGAAACGTCACTTTTTTTTTTTCTTTACAAGGCACGTGGCATTCCTTTCCCGAAATAAAATAATGAATCGGAAATCGAATGATTGATGGCTTGGCTGGGAGGTGAAGAAAAGTTAGTAGTACAGATGAGATTCATTTCAGATGGTACTGTCTTTATTAATATTCATTAAAAATATTTACAAGAATCTGAATTTTTTTAAATAACCAGTAAAAAACGCTACTACAAACTAATATTATCTATGAAATTCATGGTAAGGGAGGGGAATTCATAAGACCTTGAAACGTGGACATATGCAAATTTTAGAAGATATTGTCATTATTAAATACCGATAAGACGAAATTTATGATTAGTAGCAGAAACGGTGGCGATTTTGTTGATATTGATGTATCAGGGCATACTTTTGAACACGTAGAGAAATTCAAGTATTTAGGTTCAATTATAACTAGAAAAAATGAAATCCAGGAAGAAATAAAATCCCGGTTAAAGGTGGGAAATGTGTGTTATTATTCAGTTGCTAAGTTACTTTGTTCGCGGCTTCTATCTAAAAACTTAAAGGTTAGAATTTATAAAACTATTATTCTTCCAACGGTTCTTTACGGATGTGAAACGTGGCCGCTTACTTTGAAGGATGAACAACGGCTTAAGGTATTGCGTAAAATATTTGGTCCGAAGAGAGATTCGGCCACTGGGGAGTTTAGAAGGTTGCACAACGCGGAATTGCGGAACTTGTATCCTGTGAATATAATTGAGCTGATTGCATCGCGGAGACTCAAATGGGCAAGTAAAGTTGTTGGGCTCGATGACGAGCGGATTCCGAGAAAGTTGGTATTTGCTGATCCGACTGGTAGGCGTCCGAAAGGTAGGCCGAAGCGTAGATGGGAGGATTGCGTTAAGGCTGATCTCGGGAGCTTGGGCATGATTGGTGAACATTGGTCGAGTCTGTGTAAGCAGAATTTGGTGGTATCGGCATCGAACCTTCGGGTTCGCTAAGCCTATAATTATTATTGTCATTATTAAATGAAAATTAAGAAAAAGTTAAAAGGTACTCATTTATATTGAAAAAGTAATTATTAAAAAAAAATTATATATAAGTAATTATATCTCACGACTCAAGATATAACAGGATAAATAATTATATTTTTACTAAGAAAAAATAAATAGTTTACAACTGTTTTATTTAATCAAAATAGTCGCCACGAATATAAATAAATGTTAACCTGTGTTTTGACTACATGTAACAAATGAGCACCTTTTATTAATTTAATCACAACATTTTCTAAAATAAACAAATATCTACTTATCAAGACTTTTATTATTATTAAATTTAGCCATAAGTCAATTCTTATTGTTTCATATAGGCTCAATGATATAGATTGGTTCAGGGAGGCAATATGAAATATTAAGAATTGACTAATAGCAATATGGCTACAATAATACTGTGAAATATAAAAATAATTAACGATAAGGAGGAATATACTCCGAAAAGTAGACATTTGATAATTTTAGAAGATTTTGTAATTAAATAAACATGGTGGAACTTAAGAAGTACTTATTTCTATAAAAAAGTCAGGCATTTGACCGAGTCTGGCACCCGGGATTTCTTTACGATCTCCGTCTATTCCTTCCTCCTACCTATTTTCTAATTATCCAATCCTACCTCGCTGATAGATCTTTTAAAATAAATCACAATAGTTCCTATTCCTTCCTGTTTTTTCAATCTGCTGGTGTTCCTCAAGGCAGCATCCTAGGACCCGTTCTTTATACAGTCTATACACCTGATATCCCAACCCATCCAAACACTTTCCTTTCTACCTATGCTGATGACACGTGTTTGCTATCAGTAGATAATGATCCTGTTACAGCCTCCCACACTCTTCAATCCCACATCCGAGACCTTGAAGTATGGTGCCAAAATTGGAGGATTAAAATTAATTATAACAAATCCCACCAGATAACATTTACCCTACGTCGTAAACCTATGACTTCCTGCCCTACAGTATACTTTAATGACACTCCACTAGCCCCGGTTTAACAGATTCGATATCTAGGACTCCACCTTGACAAACGTCTAACTTGGAATCCCCATACAAGATTGAAACGACAAGAAACTGCCCGACGTTTTCGACTACTTCAACACTTACTGGACAAACGTTCCAACCTACCACTTAATTACAAAAGACTTATTTATATGACCATCATAAGACCGATATGGACTTACGGAATAGAGCTATGGGGCTCTACCAAACCATCAAATTCTTCTCGTATCCAATCCTTACAATCCAAAATCCTTCGTAAAATCCTTAACGCTCCTCACTTTGTCACGAATAAGCTCATCCATAAAGACCTTAATGTCCCATATGTTTCTGAATTAGCACGAACCAGGTATCAATCATTCCACGAAAAACTCCATTTCCACTCTAATCCACTAGTTTCTATTCTGTCATCCTCTTCCATTCCTGGCAATCCCCCGAGGCGTCTGAAAAGAAGATGGCCTCGAGACCTTCTAGTTTAAAATACTTTTGAGTGCTGCCAATGGGTAGCGTCTCTACATGTAACTCATGTCAGTTTACTATGTCCATCACATTTACTTGTTGTATATAATAATACAGTTGTAAATATCAATAAATATGTTTTTAAAAAAAATATATATAAAAAAGTAATTATTTAAAATAAAAATAAAACATTACTCCGCCAGAAGGTTAATTGTTGGTTTCAGTAGGTGGTGAAAGTACTATTCCTAAGCCAACACCTAGCCTAGCTACTTTGTAGAGGCAGTGTGAGCTTCAGGTGGTTCTCCCGATTCAAGATCGATTTATTCTGATATAAGAGAATAAATAATTATCTGTGAGAGCCGGGCCCGAACTCGGGACTAAGATATTATTAGCACACCCTCCTAATTACCCCCTCTCTAATCATTTTAAACATAACCATTCTTCAAACTAACAAGCGTTCTCAAAAATTTATATTTATAGCATTCCTTAAACCTAAAAGGCTCCTCCAAATAATGATGGTAGCTCACCCTACGGAGAACTTCCTTTGGAAGGCTCGCATTAATCAGAAACACGCAGATGCTCCGGGGAGGACTTCATCCATATGCTTATGGCCTTTTCTGTTTCCAAAATTGAGACGTTGATTTCCATTAGTTACTAAAGGACATTTTTTTCGAAATAGAATTTTTCTCATATTTTTATACTAATAGTTAAGTTGTATCTAAATCCGTCATCAGATTTTATATAATAAACATAGACATCCTTTGAAAGCGTTCTTGAAAATTTCATTTCATTCTAAAAGGTACTTAAACCGCATTTCATCTTATTCCAAAAGCTACTAAAATATTTCCTTTCAAAACGTTCTATATCCTATGTAAACAGATAACCTTTCCTTTCATGTCTTTCAAAAATGTGCTATATTTTCTATTATATATCAGGAGCACCTAACCCCGTAATATATCGTCATTAGTTTTGACCTCCTACAGTTCAAATCCTCTGTCCATCCCCGTTGTACACGCTTCAGGCCTTCAGATCTATACAGCACGGCCTACCGAACTGCACATTTCGACAGATCCTTTCTCATTCGATCCTTTCTCATTCGATCCTCAATCCTATGGAATTCTATCCTTCCTTCTAATTCTATTTCTATCTTCGAATCGCGGGATATTTGATCGCTTAATGAATATCCAGGCTCAATAGAATTGTAAATAAGCTTTTTATTTATTTTTTTCATTTTCTTCTCATTTGAATATGTCTATTTTACACTAGTAATTATTAACTTGTTTATATTTATTTAAGTTACTCTAAGACTCTAAAGCCCTTTTTTTATATTCTGTATATTTTATCCTAAATACATTGGGTTGTGTCACATGAAATGTCCGTTTTCAAGGTAAAGTATTTTTATTAAAAATACAATATGAAAACAAGATAATTTTATTCGAAGTATTTACCTTCTTTTTCTACACATTTTTTCCCAGCACACATTTTTCTGAGCTTTGAAGTGAAACAAAATTTGAAAACGCAATTTTCATTTGATCATCATTTTCAAAAAGTTTTCCTTTGACGAAGTTGTCTAAATTCCTGAACAGGTGGTAATCTGTTGGAGACAAGTCGGGAGAATATGGTGGGTGCGGAAGAACTTCGTAGCCCAGTTCTCACAATTTTTGCATGGTATGTTTTGAAACATAGTATAGTTTAGATTTGAAATATAGTACCTTTTGGAAATCAACGTCTCAATTTTGGCCCCACCAACTTTTCGACCAATATAAAGGTAATTTTGCGGTAAAAACTTGCACCTAAAGTCACTAGCAGTCTAAGTAAAACATCTGGTGCGCGCAACACATGACTTTCACCTACCTCGGTTGATAAAATCTAAGAACTTGATAAGAACTATGAAATAAAGCAAGAGTTGAAAAAAAGTTTAAAAAATAACATTCAGTTTCGTTGGATACATGTGTATTAGATTAAATAATATAACAGTATAAAATTGTTTTGTACAACAATAACTTACGTTTGTGGCCTATTCGTCACTTTATATTTCCTTCCACAACCTTCTATATAAGATAACGTTTTTTTCTAAAATCCTTAGTTTTCCAATGGTATATTATTGGTTTGTGTCACATGAAGGATTTTTATTAAAAATACGATATGAAAACAAGATAATTTTATTCGAAGTATTTACCTTCTTTTTCTACACATATTCCCCGAACTGAAAACTCTGAGCTTTGAAGTGAAACAAAATCTAAAAACGCACTTTTCACTTGATCATCATTTTCAAAAAGTTTTCCTTTGACGAAGTTGTCTAAATTCCTGAACAGGTGGTAATCTGTTGGAGACAAGTCGGGAGAATATGGTGGGTGCGGAAGAACTTCGTAGCCCAGTTCTTTCAATTTTTGCACGGTATGTTTTGAAACATGGGGATGGGGTCTAGCGTTGTCGTGTAAGAGTATAGGACCCTTCCGATTTACCAATCCAGGTTGGTTTTTTATTAATTTTGTGTGCATTTGGTCAATTTCATTGCAGTAATAATATCTTTAATGTAAATCCTAATTTAAAATATCCATGTACCTACTGTATGATTATTCATTGTTCAATGTACTCTTCTTTATATCGCTAACATTAACATCATATATTAAATATTGTATAATAATATTAATGTTCTGTTTTTTTGTTTTTCCACTGTTAAGGCATGATTATGAGAACAATAAATTCTCGAAACGTCGCATAGATAAAATTGTTTATTCATTGACTGAAACCTAAGAACAACACATACTTAAATTATCAACAGTCGAGAACTGATCAAACAATATATATATATATATATATATATATATATATATATATATATATATATATATATATATATATATATAGTTTTGCTATTTTTCTTTAGTTGGTTATGAAATTAGTTTAACTCGTATATGCGCCTATTTTTTATGAATCCGAATAAGCAAAAATGGTTACAGAAGTCCATTAAATAAATATATATTTTTTTAAAGGTGATGTAAAGTGAAGAATAGGCCATTAACTTACACGTAAGTTAATGTTGTACAAAAATATTTTAAACTGTTATGAAATTTAATCTAAAACACGTGTTTCAAACTAAACTGAATGTTATTCTTTGAACTTTTTCAAACTCTAACTTTATTTCATAGTTCTTGAACTGATTTTATCAACCGAGAAAGGTGAAAATCATGTGTTGCCGCACCAGATATTTTACTCAGGCTGATAGTGACTTTAGGTTCAAGTTAGTACGGCAAAATTAGCTTTATATTGGTAGAAAAGTTGGTGGGGTGATGACTATGACTAAAATAAATAGTGACACTTCATTTGTAACAAAATTACAAATCTCACGCTCATCTAACTGATAATGTTTTTAAAATGATAAACACATGTTTCCAACGAAAATTATTACAATCCTCTAAACGTTTTTCAACTCTTAACTATATTTAATATTTCTCAACTTCATTTTAACAAACGAAGTAAGTAAAAGTCGATTGCTGCTCTCACTAGATTTTTTTAAATTTTCTTGCATTCAAGTTTCAATATTTTTATTATTCATGTCAATATTTGTTTTTTTATTTTATTTTATTGACCTTTAAATTGTATCTTGTTAATTTTTAACCCTGATGAAGAATATAAAATAGTTTTTATTATTTTTTGTGATATATCTCATCCTCCATCATATACATACTGTCACTTGACTACAATATTAAAATTTTAACTGCATGTACGAAATCAGGAAAACAATGCGTGCTGGCCAAATATATGAAATGGAGAGAAATATATTTCCGATTTATATATTTTTAAAAATACCGTTTGCGATTTAAAAGATTTATTTTTAATCCTATTTTAATGAGTGTATATTCAAGTGATCACTAAAACGTTTACACGAAACGAATTTTAGAGGAAGTTAAGCTCCGTTTTATGTGCAGAGAGTGTGGGTTTGAAATGTTCTGCTGCATCGGCTTGTTTATTTAAAAATGGATTTCCTTTACCTAATATTTTAAAATAAAATGAACATATTTTTCATTGTTGTTTTAATTTTAAGGAAAAAAAAACTGCTTATGGTTATTATTGTTCTCACATCTTTACAAAAAACAAAAATGAAGAAAAGAAAATAATAAATCAGATACTTAAAACATATTAAAAAAATGAAATTGAATGTTAATATATTAACATAGATAACTAACAGAAAAAAACATAAATGCAAAAAATAATAAGGATAAAAAATAAAAAACTAATAGTCATAATAATAGTAATAATAAATAAATGATAAAATAAAATATATTTTAAGATGACTCACACGAACGCACACACATACAAATATGTATGTTAATTAATTACATAATAAAATATTTATTTTTAAAATTATTCTGTTTCAGGTAAGTGATCTCTTCTAATTATTTTCGTTCAAGCTACCTTCTGTCTCACAAAGTGTATTTTCGTAACAGGCACAGGTATGGTTGAAAATAAATTAAATTATGTAATGAACAATGTATATTGTAGAACAATTATGTTTTATTAATTTTTATTATATATGTAATTTATTTGAGGAAATAAACTTTTTTTAGGTTCTTTTAAAATTAAAAAAAAAATGATCCATATTTTTCATTCAACAATCTTTTTATTTTATTTTTTTCTCACCGTGTTTCACCCTCTGGCCATTTTCAAGGATTGTACTTGAATATGCCCTTTCTATTGCATGTATAAAAACATATATATTGTCACATTATAATAAAATCTATTTTAGGCTTAATGTTTATTGGCTTAATGTAGACAGAAAATGGCTAAAGGCCGAAACGTAGGAAAGAAAAAAATAAAATAAAAACCATCTTCAGGTGCAAAGAACAATTTTATCAGTGAGTACAAAATACAGTTTCTTAAAAAATAATCAATAATCAATCTATCATACCATAAAAATTCAAGTAACAAGACAAAATGTTTAATAAAATTTATGAAGTAAAATTGCTAATAATCTATAAAAAGATTACCGTTATATTCATGAAAATATGAAACAAAAGAACAAATTAAAATAATTCTACTGCAAACATGATTAACTGTGAATAGAATCATTTTATTGACATCCTATTCAGGCATGAGGCTTCTGGGTGTAAGTACCCATCCACCTCAGGTAATTTTCACATTTTACAAATTAATTAGTGATTTTTTATATTTATAAATTAATTTGTATTCATTTTAATTGAATTTTAACATCGATGAACATAGTACATCAACTGATTCCATGCACAGTTATTTAAGAGTGTTATGCAATTTTCATGGTCTAATAATTATAAATTTTATAAATAAATAATAATTATTATTATGAGATATTTTGTAACTATATTTTGTACTTGCAGATAAAATTGTTCTTTGTACCTGAAGATGGCATTATAGCCGAAACGTTGTACATAAATATTTAATAAAATAGTGATAATAATACCAGGCTTACCGAACCCGAAGGTTCAATGCCGATACCACCAAATTCCGCCTACACAGACTCATCCAATGTTCTCCGTTCAAGCCCAAGCCCCCGAGATCAGCCTTAATGCAATCCTCCCATCGACGCTTCGGCCTACCTTTCAGACGCCTACCAGTCGGATCAGCGAATAACAACTTTCTCGGAATCCGTTCCTCACCGAGTCCAACAATTTTACTCGCCCATTTGAGTCTCCGCGACGCTATCAACTCAATTATATTTACAGGGTACGAGTTCCGCTATTCCGCGTTGTGCAACCTTCTAAACTCCCGAGTGGTCTCACCTCTCTTTGGACCAAATTTTTGACGCAGAACCTTATTTTCGAAAACGTTAAGCCGTTGTTCATCCTTCAAAGTAAGGGGCGACGTTTCACTTCCGTAAAGGACCGTCGGAAGAATAATAGTTTTATAAATTCTAACCTTTAAGTTTTTAGTCAGAAGCCGCGAGATAAGTAATTTAGCAACTGAATAATAAAACGCATTTTTTCTTGTTATCATTAAACCTTAATACTTGAATTTCTCTATATGTTCAAAAGTTGGCCTGATATATCAATATCACCAAGATTGCCACCGTTTGTGCTACTAATCATATATTTCGTCTTATCGGTATTTAATTTAAGTCCTATTTCTTGACCGGTTTTTATTAACACACTTTTATTTAGTTGTTTGGTTTTTCTTCTTTTTTTTTTTCTTTTTTTTTCAAATAAAATAGTGGTGAAGTTAAATATCAGCCTTCAACTTTATCCATATACTGACCTTCCTCTTAAAGAATATACACCTAATTAAAATAAAAGGATTGTTGAGATGTGGATCAATTTTGTTTTAATTTAAAAAGAACCTAAGAAGATTATGTATGATGTTATTTCAGTCGAGGGGGCGAAATTGTCAATTAAAAGGTACATTTTAATTTGTGAATATTCAAATTAGTTGTCATTAAATTTTTTTGATGGTCTGGAATACTGTAGTTCCGAGTATATACAAAAAAATAAATAAATAAGAAATTCTATTTTTGCTTAGCTGTAAACAATGTGCGTTACAACGTAAATGCTTATAAATTCGAGACGTAACCAACGTTGTGTTTGTTGAAGGTGTGAATTTAGGTAGGAACTGAATGACACAAGGAAGTGTCGATTACAGAGGCTGTGGCAAACATACAACTGATTTATTGGTTTGCTTTTCAGCGTTTAAACCCCTCTCAGCAATAAAAGCCTTGAAGAGCATAATCTGATCCCTTTCAATTGCCCAATCCCCAGCCCGCAAGAATTTATGGCCTTCTATGAGCCTTGTCAATGTTTACATCTCCTATTAAAGTTAGTTATTCTCAGATATTTTTATTTATTTTTTTACCCTCATATAGTTCCTCAATTCAATAAAAAAAGAATATCTATAAAATTATAATTTTGTCTGGTCACCTGTGATGTAGTGGTAAGAACAGCAGTTTTCTGTGCTTAAACTTGGTAGGCAGATGACATTTGGATTTTTTATTGGGAGTAAAAATTCTTAGTTATGCCGTCCTTCGGAGGGTACGTAAAAAGTTGGTTCGTTGAAAATCCCGTATCGTAATTAAACTTGGAAAGAAAAAACTTAGGACTGCCACTGTATCATCGTCAGAACAGCAATAGCAGCATAATAATAATAATAATAATAATAGGCTTACCGAACCCGAAGGTTCAATGCCGATACCACCAAATTCCGCCTACACAGACTCATCCAATGTTCTCCGTTCAAGCCCAAGCCCCCGAGATCAGCCTTAATGCAATCCTCCCATCGACGCTTCGGCCTACCTTTCAGACGCCTACCAGTCGGATCAGCGAATAACAACTTTCTCGGAATCCGTTCCTCACCGAGCCCAACAATTTTACTCGCCCATTTGAGTCTCCGCGACGCTATCAACTCAATTATATTCACAGGATACAAGTTCCGCAATTCTGCGTTGTGCAACCTTCTGAACTCCCCAGTGCCCTCATCTCTCTTCGGACCAAATATTTTGCGCAGTACCTTATTTTCGAAAACCTTAAGCCGTTGTTCATCCTTCGAAGTAAGCGGCCACGTTTCACATCCGTAAATACCACTAACGATAGCAGCATAAAGTGACTTTAAATGAATAAACAAACAAAAAAATAGCATCTAATTGCGTCTTTATACATACCGATTTCTCTTACAATTTTATCTGAAATGAAGTTTAAAAGTTTTCATTAAATTATGTAAGAGTATAAAATATATCTGCCGTTATTGCTTTAAGTTTATTCATTATTACTCTACGATTTAATGTCAGATAATCAATCAACAGTACTAATCATAAAACCAATAGTTGAAACATCTGACAGACATATATTAAATATTTTACCAACATTTATGTCCTTTTTACGGAACAAATATGTATAAAGTCATCTCATATATATACATATATATATATATATATATATATAATATATATATATATATATATATATATATATATATATATATATATATGTATTATATTAATTATATATAATTAATTATTATATATAATTAATTATATATCATTCAGAAATTTCTGAATTTCAAGATTTCTAAGTCAAGAATCAGACTTGCCATACAATGTTTAATCATCACATTTTTTCTTTCTTTTTTTATGCATTTCTTTTGTCAGTAAAATCTCCGATTATTGCCCTTGATATTTGCCTATTTACACACCCACACCCACTCATACGCACACAAACACACACACATATATAGTGAATAGAGTACTGGTATATTATTCTCCGGGTCCTGGGTTCGAATCTCGTCTGTGGCAAAATATTGTTTATTCTGTTAATTTAGCTGGGGATAGACCCTACAGTATGGAGACCCAGTCTCTTTAAAGTGGGTACCCAACATTGGGGAAAAACCTGGCGGCTGAGTATGATCTCGGCCTAGTCACCTTATTACACGGCTGTTGAACTAGAAGCAGCACGAATTTCTGTATGTACTGAAGACCCTTTATGAGTTGTAGAGTTATGGTGTGTGTTATATATATATAATATATATATATATATATATATATATATATATATATATATATATATAATATATATATATATATATATAATATAATAATATGTATATTATATATATATAAGTAATTAGTATACACCAGCACGAATTTGTATGTCTGAACCCTTATATGAGAGTTATGTGTTGTATAATAATATATATATATATATTTAATATATAATAAAAAATATATTATATATATATATACATATAGATAATATATAAACACCACACATTTGCTTAAAAGAAATAATTATTCTGATTTAAAAAACACAATATGATCATTATCTTTAATCAAATACCGCATCACCCAGTAATTTCTAATCGAATAAATGAACAGCAAAAATTGATTTAAATTAGTATTCATAAATCAGACATAATTTTCAAATCAATAATCAAATATAATAATTATTAAATGATTTTTGGAAAAAAAATAATTAGCTATTTCAAGCCTTGCTGTAAACAATAAGGATGGATATTATATACAGAACCTGGTTTGATAACTATTAAAATCAAAAATTGTTATTCTTCACAGTATAACCTTATTATAACTATGAGCTTTTACATTTGAGATTAGTATCCTTTTATTTTAGGAAATGTTATGAAACACTCTTAATTAATTTGTTATAATTATGATTCTGCTTGCATTTAAACCTGTAATTTTATTGATAATTTAACAACTAAATATAAACCCAAACATTAAAGGCAGACACAGAATATATTTCGAATTGGACAAAGTTAAAATTAGTACTTGATAATAATACACCTGTTTAATAAGTAAATGTTTTCATATTAAAGTGTCACCAGTACGGAAGGCTCAGCCAATGAGAGGCGAGCATTCTCTATAACTCAATTATCTAATCAAAACAAACCACTCCTTCCTTTTAATATCTCACAGTCTTATGCTGGCTTATTTGTTTTTTTTCTCAGTTATTAATGTTTTAAAACTACCTTTTTAAGACGGTTATGTAGCGTTAGCACTCTCTTTTTAAGGATATTAACGCTTTGAGGTTTTCGAGAATAATATCCTATGTAAATAATAAAGCTATTATTATTGTTAGGCTTAGTAAAGATATGATAAATCCTAAAACGTTAATAAATGATAAATTGACTGGTAGTCGTCGAAGGGGTACGCCGAGGCGTAGATAGGTGGATTAAAATTCTGTTATGAATGGGTGGTCAGGAGAAATAAGCGGGAGTTAAAGGTAGGAAGAGAGTCGGAATGACGGATAGGAAGAGGAATAGAATCCCATAAGGTTGAGGATCGGATAAGAAACGATCTGTTGAAATGTGCAGAACGGTGGGCCGTAGTGTATAAATCTGAAGGCTTAGTGCGTTTCTAACGGGAATAGACAGATGATTTGAATTTTAGGAGGCCGAAAATATACGATGGAAGGTGGGATAACTTGATAAAGGAATGATACCAGGAAATACTTGCGAAGATTGGAATGGTAAAGCCACTATAACTCCCCATAAACATTCGGGGACGGAGATGTACCTTGGGACCCTGAAGATAAATCGAACAAAGCAATTTAATAAGCGTTTTATTTTTACCTCTAGATCCCCAGGAACACCCCCGTATACCGTACAGCAGTAGTCGAAGTGAGGGCGTATTAAAGAGGTTACGAGGAGTTTCCGGGTTTCACACGAGAATAGATTACCAAGGGAATTCAGTCGCTTTAAGGTGGAAAAGGTACGACGGGAAATTTTGGAAATATGGCTTTTGAAGGATAGGGTTTGATTAAAGGTTACTCCAAGATTCCTGGCGGTCGGGTAGAATTTTATGGGATTAACATTTATGAACCCATAGACCGTCAGAAGCTATATAACATCATGATTGAACAGGGGATACCTAAAATGTTAGTAAACCTAGTAGAGATAGTGTTTGTCGGAAACATTTCATAAAGTTAGAATCGGTCATAATTACTCCGAGAGATTTGAGGTGCGATTGGGTTTGAAACAGGGTGACTCCCTTTCATCTGTTTTGTTTAATATAGCCTTAGAATATGTTATAGAAAAGGTGATGTGTACCGAGAAAAACTTAAATATGGGTGACAAGATTCCAGTTTTGGGGTATGCCGATGATTTGGTACTGCTAGGTGAAGACACGGAAACTATACAACTAAATACAAGTGTGTAAATAAAAACTGTTAATAAAATAGGTCTCGAATTAAATACCGATAAGATAAAATATATGATTAGTTGCAGAAATGGTGGCGATCTTGATGATATTAATATTTCAGGTCATACTTTTGAACACGTAGAGAAATTCAAGTATTTAGGTTCAATGATAACAAGAAAAAATGAAATCCAGGAAGAAATAAAGTCCCGGTTAAAGGTGGGAAATGCGTGTTATTATTCTGTTGCTAAATTACTTAGCTTGCGGCTTCTGTCTAAAAACTTAAAGGTTAGAATTTATAAAACTATTATTCTTCCAACGGTTCTTTACGCATGCGAAACGTGGCCGCTTACTTTGAAGGATGAACAACGGCTTAAGGTTTTCGAGAATAAGGTACTGCGTAAAATATTTGGTCCGAAGAGAGATGAGGCCACTGGGGAGTTTAGAAGGTTGTACAACGCGGAATTGTATCCTGTGAATATAATTGAGTTGATAGCATCGCGGAGACTCAACTGGGCGCGTAAAGTTGTTGGGCTTAGTGAGGAACGGATTCCGAGAAAGTTGGTATTCGCTGAACCGACTGGTAGGCGTCCGAAGGGTAGGCCGAAGCGTCGATGGGAGGATTGCATTAAGGCTGATCTCGGGGGCTTGGGCTTGACCGGTGAACATTGGACGAGTCTGTGCAGGCGAAGTTTGGTGGTATCGGCATCGAACCTTCGGGTTCGGTAAGCCTATTATTATTATAACATTTATGAACAGGGTCGAGATATGTGGAACAGTTTTTAGGAGGTGATGTCTTCCTATTACAATAGTTGGTGTTTTTCTAACGTTTAGTTTCAACTTATTGACTACAGCCGGTGGCTTATTCGATCTGAGTCCCTTGTAGTATTTTTGTGGCTCGTAATATGTCGGAAGGTGGGAAGGAACTATTATTGTTTAAAATATATTTTAAATAATTGTTTCTGTTCCGTGATATATGCATTTTATAGCATTCTGGCTATTGCAAGATCTCTGTCAAAAGCTAAATTGAAGGTATCATCTTAGAAATTCATGGGGAAAAAACACGATTTAGTGGCCAGCATTCGATAACTCTTCAATTAATTCAATTTTTCTTGAATTAATTATATAATTGTAAGTATATATATTATTAATTATAAGTATATATATATTTATTTTATGTCTACTAACAATGATTACTTATAAAGTTTTGTAAATTCCTGATTAAGGAAATTATGAACAAAAAATCCTTTATAGAGGCAGATAATAGGTCATTTATTTCCATTTGAATGCTCCTATATAGAATAAATTGGCCAAATATAAAAAAAAGAAGTATTAAATCAGAAACTTTGAAAAATAGTTTTAAATATTTAAAGACGTATTGGGATCATCACACTCACTAATAAACGATATTCAATACACATAAATAAAAAAATAATTTTTAATCTATCTTTAGAACAAGAGTTACAAAATTAAGAGGCCACTAAATCGTGATTTTTCACACTGTGGACCGTGAGTAATAATATTTTTATTATTATAGAACAATATAAGTAGTGGTGAGAGATATATTTTACATGTATTAAATATTATTATAGATGAAAATGATTATTATTATAGTAATACTTCTGAATTCCTTCAGTTATTAAATAAAACTATAAATCTAACTAGAATTGAAATTTCATTGAAGAAAGGTTTAATAATTAGTTTATTTCAACTGTCAGGAACAAACTAATTCTATTCCATTCCTTTGTAATATATAAAAAGGATAACCTTCCAACAGTAGAAATATATTTTTCGTGTCTTAAGAAGTTTAAAAAGTCAGTAAAAAAAAAAAAAAAAAAAAAAAAATGGAGGAGAAAAACGAGAAACAAAAGAAGGATTTTAAAATATAAATTCATATTTATTCCATCTAGTTAACCTTTTGAGGGCGAGGAGCCAGTTGGTTTGGGAGATTGGTTATAAGATTGGATAGAGGACTTGCTCCATCTTTCCTTTCTTTCTTTTGAAATTCCAATGAATTTTCGAGTGGATAACACACTTTAGGTATCGTCTTGATTACATGGTTTCCCCCTCCCCCCACCCCCATTTTTTTAATACTAGTGTTTTATCAATATATCATAATTGAAGGTTATTTAAAATATAAAGATGAACAATTTTGTTTGTGTATGTTATCTTTGTATATACATTCCAGCCAATAGAGGAAGTTCACCCAACAAAAGATGCGTCATTTTATTTTATTTTACTTTCACTTACTATATATAGTAAGGGGAAGTATAGCGATCGTGAAAATTTTCGAATTACAGTTTTCAACGGAAATACACGTTTTAGGGTCCCCTGAGTCCAAATAACCAAGTCACGCAAAAAGGTCGTGTGTGTGTGTGTGTGTGTGTGTGTGTGTGTGTTGTGTGTGTGTGGTAACTCCCGGGCGGAAACGGTAAGTCCTATGAAACTGAAATTTCATATTTAAGACAACTATACGCCCGATACGTGACAAAACTTTTTTCATCAAAATGAGCTTACCAGAAGAGGTACTTTATACCATGCATTTTGCACCTTTTTTCGATTTTCTCGAAAACCGTTCCGACAATTTTGATTAAACTCGCTATATCGATGTAAAATTTAATGGGCTTTAATATCATGGTAAGTTTAATTTGGATAAAAATGGTCTGACAGGGCTTAAATGCCGATATTTTAAATTTTCTTCCCCTAAAGTACCTTTAATTTCGTAGATTCAATAATAATAACTAGATTATCTTGTTAACGCTGATGAAAAACAGGTAAATATATAAATTGAATAAATTCGATACCCAACTAAAGGAGAAAACAGAAAAAAATATTTTTTTAATGCAATTTTTCGTTTTTGAACATAAGAGCAGTAATATACATGTATGATATACCGTTGGAAAGCTAAAGATTTTAGAAAAAATATCATATCATACACAAGCTTTTAAAAGTTAATAGAGAGTAATGAAATGAACATAAAACTAACTGATTATTTTAGATAATAATATATTAGATTTTTTAATAAAATACATGTTTCTATAGAAATTCAATTTAATTAAGTTTTAATAGTTTCACGTATTTTTTCATCTTTTACTGTATTTAAAAATTCGTACATTGATTTTATCAACGGAAATTCGTGCGTTGCCCGCACCAGATTTTTTTAATATCGTTTAGGGTCATGAGGTAGTTCCTAACCCAAGTTTTCCTCATCCCTACACTTTTGCTTTGTCCGCCATCTTGAAAAACCTGTCAAAAATTGGTTACTTTTTACCCTCTAGCTCATTCCCAGTGGATTTTTCGATTTTTAGTTGTATTCGTAAAAATATAGACCGTAAACGTTTCAACAAATTTTGTATAAAATGATTTTTTGCAAGACCAAGCGTATTCGAGGTACGAAAAGGCGAAAATGGAGGAAATTTTGCGATTTGGCTAACTTTTCACATTCTTTCCACTTCTCATCGCAAAAACATTGATAAGAATTGATCTTAGCGAAAAGTTCGTAGAACAAAAGTTGTACAGAATTTAATTTTCTTTAAAACACTTGTCTTAAAAACTGTTTATACTCAAAATAGTAGGAGTAGGGGTAAATTTAAGAAAAACAGGAAAAATGCGTATTTTGTGATTCTGCTTTGAAACACCTTTTAATAAAAGTTTTTTGTTTTTTAATAACGTTTCAAGCATTTTATGATCACAGAATTATTTTTTTATGGTATGTAAGTAGAATACATTGCAATTCAGTTTACATTGCAATTCTTTGAAAGGGAAAATTAATTTTTTTGTAATCGTTTTTGTAATGTAAGCCGTTAGAAAGGATATATTTTAGAAAAGTTAAAACCATTTCGAGACATAAAATAAATTAAATAAATATTTTTATTAGATTATTTAACGATTTTATTTTATTTTTTTTGCAATTTCGAATTCACTCTTGGAATTGCCTGAAGTTTGAGAAGAAAAAATTGATAACTTAATTCATTTAGGATTATTAAATACCCTATAAATTAAATTAGATAAATTAAATACCCTTATTGTTTTTAGTCCTTGTAAACTAAGTAACTCCATATATTAAAAATAATTGTTTTATATTAAATACGAGTAATTATTCATATTGTCAGAGTTATTTTAGCTTTTTTTTATAAATTTTGTTATATCTATTTCCCGACATCCGATCCTAACAAGTTGGCCGCAATTCGCTTATTTACTAATATTCACTTGGATTAATTACCAGGGACCAGTTAAGGTAATGTTGATAGCATCAATATAAACAACCGTTGATGAAGTTATTTGTAACATGCAAACAGGGACACTGATAAGACAATATGGACTGTATACGTAAACGATCCATCTTGTTTGCACAGCTCCTCTCTGATTAGGTTAATGGTCATTTGCACGGACTTGATCCAACAGCGTTGTCACGAGAGCTGACGGTCATACCATCGCAGAATCACAATTATCCAACCTCTAGACATCGGATCGGTTTTGAGAGAAAATCCCGAAGCTGATACTTGATGAACCTATAGTCGACGCAAAGGGAGGTAAATTACTGACATTGCTTGGACAATTAGAAACACATCATCGTTCTTAGTAAATCAATCGATTCCTCTTTTGCTGCGTGTGGGTATATTAGCGTTCTGTAGTGAATAAATAAACACAAGACCAAGGTTGGATGATAGTAGATACAGATATATATATAGGTTTAGATAATAGTAGATACTAACTATTACTGCTTAGATTTCAATCCACTGACTATCGTCTACGCCAATAGTTGCCAACAAAACATTTTGGCAGACCTCTTCATGCAATCATTTTAATGACAAGGACCACCTAAATCGTAAATATTAGATATATATTTTAATTTTTAGTGGGATACACTGTATTCACGTACATTGCGAGCGAAATGCCTCTAACGAAACTCTTTATTCTAGAAATGGCCTAGTTAGGGAATGTTTTTTTTATTTTGATTATAATTTATTGAGATTTACAACTGTATTAGTTAGTACATCAAGTGAATTAACTGTCAGATAAAGTACATGAAGAGAAAATTCCCATTGGCAGCATTTGACTAGGTAATCTAAACTAAAAGGTCTCGAGGCCATTTTCTTTTTAGACGACTCGGAGGATTGTCAGGAATGGAAGAGGAAGCAAGGATTGAAACTAATGGATTCAATTTGGAATGGAGTTTGTCATGGAAGGATTGAAACCTGGTTCGGGCCAAATCAGCAACATATGGAACATTAAGGTCTTTATCGATGAGGTTATTTGTGACAAAGTGAGGAGCATTTAGAATTTTTCGTAGGATTTTGGGCTGTAAGGATTAAATACGGGAAGAATTCGATGATTTAATAGAGCCACAAAGCTCAATTTCCCTACGTCTAGATAGGCCATATGATGGTGATATAAATAAACCTTGTGTAGTTAAGTGGACGATTAGAACGTTTGTCTAGTAAGTGTTGGATTAGCCAAAAACGTCGAGCATTTTTTTTGCTGTTCCAGTCTAGTATGAGTGTAGTAAGGCGTTTGTCAAGTTGGAGTCCTAGCTATCGGATCTGTTCAACAGGAACTGGCGGAATGTTATTGAAGGACACTGTAGGGCGGGATGAAAATTGTAAAATACAAATGAAAATCAATTTTATGATAATAAATGACGTATTGTTTTAATATGGAAGATATTTTTTAATGACTAGTTCTGAAGATGAGACACTATGGACCTCAAACGTTATGTGCTATATATGAATGGGTTTATTAATGATAAATATAATGGTAATAAATATATTTAAATAGAAGAGATGGTTCTAATTAATATAACAATGAACTATTTAAGTTTTATGCTTGATAATAAGCCTAAAAATATAAATCATCTCGTCAAATCAGTATTTTGTAATAAGGTTTCTTTAAAACTGTGCTTTTTTTATTTTTATATTTTTATTAGTGGTTTTAAAATTACTAATAAAAACATATTAGCCAAAAACTGCCTTGGCGTATATTGGATTAATTTAAGTATAGTGAAAATAATTCTAACTTATAGTGATACTTCGCAACATTTGGTATGACCCTCTTTTGTTTATAAAATAATTTTGTATTAAATTGCTGTTGATTCTTAGCCTATTATAAAAATTAAAAAAAGTTATTTGTTTATTAGTCTGTACAGTTAAATATTGTTTACGCGCAGTCAATAATAAAAATGAATTTACTAAATTCGCAGAAATAGTAAAAAAAGTTCAAAACAAACTCCACTATTACATACTTTCTTATTACAGTGCTATAATTAAATAAAAGATCTTTGGGATATGAATAGATAATCAAATGTAATTAACCAACAAGAAAGTATATTTCTCAGAGGGAGAATAAGAAAATATACATATGTTAGTAATTAACATTATAAATACGTTAGTTATCGGTAATGTTGTATGAGGAAGGTTAAGATGACCGTTATCGCACGTTATATTCCTCCATAAAGTACTATATCCCTGTTAATTCTTTCTAAAAAGTACTCTATCCACGTTACATTCCAAAAAGTACCATATGTTAACAAGTCAAGGGAAAAGTGCAATAATTTGGAATTATATGTTGGTAACACAGTAAAAAGTCAACGTTAGATTTTAATTTAAAAAATCAAGTAAATTGGTCCAATAATAAATAAATAACACTTTTTTTTTTTTTTTTTTTTAATTTTCTAATGTGGATAAAGTAACTTTTGGAAATCAACGTCTCAATTGCCGATTATGATTATTTTACTTCCTCGTTA
This sequence comes from Piezodorus guildinii, assembly GCA_023052935.1. Classification (NCBI taxonomy): domain Eukaryota; kingdom Metazoa; phylum Arthropoda; class Insecta; order Hemiptera; family Pentatomidae; genus Piezodorus; species Piezodorus guildinii. Next base: position 58,776,285 of record CM041295.1, read on the forward strand.
ACTCAAAATTTTAATTCTAGTGATTTACGGCGCTCTGCCGATGTTAAATCCAACCGTGGGTACCAGCTCGGAATATCTCAGTCGCTTCATGTCGTTCCAATTAAATTACATCTTCTAATAAACCTAAATCAACAAAACGGAATTGTTTCTCCTGTGTACATACAACTTGGGTTGACTAGGCTTAGCAAGAATCGATATTATTTGTACAGTATTCCATTCGCATTTTGCCTCTTATAATTGTTTGCATTTGTTAATTGTATTTTGAGTATTGTAATTTTTTTCCATCCCTATGGCAAATATGACAAATGACAGTCTAAAATATTATGTATTGAGGACACTGAGCGCAGTAAATTCATAATTGATTAATTTAATTCGTAATCAAGCCTTTGTCGGCAAAAGTACATAGGCCTATTGCCCGTCCTCTTGCGTTCCCCATAGGTCTGCCATATTTAGCCAAATTAATTATTTTGAAATCGGTCCTGGAAAATTTAAAAATCCAGGCTGGCCTTAATATGTGGTGTTGCAAGATGCCCAGTGAGTCCAGGATTATATTCTCTGCTATGTTTAGGAGCTGATTCTTTTCCAGTCCATATTTTTCCAAAAATACCCTCGTTGCTAATGGGATGATCCCCCTGCTTCCCAACCAGAGCCCTTTGACAGTAAATGTTCTTTCGCCAAACTCCTTCTCCAGGTAGAGAATACATTTCGCATAAATGTTTTATTTTTCTCCTTGTATTTGGTTGCCTTGTTCCTGATCATTTGCCTCCCATCGGATTGTAGGATCTACTACAAGGAAATCCTGATCTGCAACGAAATCTTCCCTTGAATAAAAATATTATAAATATGAAGAGCTTAATATGCTAAATAGATGATTGCTTTCCATTTTTTTCTATCACATATAGACATTTTTTAAGTATTTTTTGTTTTTAATTCTCATAATTTCGTGTTATTTGTCTGACGGCAATAAATATCCTTCTATTCCTCTTGCACACGCAACAGTGTTAACTAGACTGCAAGGAGGATATACCAAATTCTGTTCCTTATTGGCCACAAAGAATGAGTTTGATCCCTAGAGTCAAGAATGTGAATAAAGAACCTTTAGTTTCAAATAATAACATTTTTCTACCATCTCTGCGTATAAAGTTTGGCCTTATCAATTTTTTTTTTAAAGCCATGAACAACAAGAACAATAGAGGTTTTCAATATCTCAAAAATAAATTCCCTCGATTCAGCAACGCGAAATTGAAAGAAGGGATCTTTGTTGGTCCCCAAATACAAGAGCTAATGAAGGACTTCCTGTGGCACAAAATGCTAAGATGTCCAAAAATCTAATTGACCCATTGGAAAAAACACTTCGTGAAAACATTTGTAGTTATTTCGTTCTAGAAGTTCTGCTATTTCGGGTTTTATGTGGTTTTGGCGGCGAATAACTGTTATTTGGACATTAACCCAACACATGAGCAGAAGATTCTGACTCTCGACCGCATCTGCAGCAGAGTGATCATTTACCTGGCATCTCGATCCTGGGACTCCACGAAGTGGTGCTTAATTCATGTTTAGCTTTAGTGCGTTAGTTTACTCTGTACCGGTAAGAATTTTTCTATCAAACATAAACTTATGGACGCTTGGGCTAAAATACAAAAATAAAAAGCTAAAAATATCTTTGTGGATGTAATTATTTGACCGTTGAGAATTAATGCAAGGAATTAGTCCGGGTGGCGGTCATTAAATGAAACAACTAAATAGTTTCAACTATTTATTGTTTGCCAACGTTTCGACCCCCGTGGGTCATCATCAGGGCTAAAAAGATACAAAAGAATACAATTTCAATGACATTACATACAATATTATATAACCTAGAGAACGTCGGTATTAAAATATAACAGAAGAACTGTATATGTAAAAAAAACTTAATTAAAATACAATAATGAAAGTGTTATACAGAAAAAAATGTTCACTAAAACAAAAATGTCCACTCTACTTCATATTTTTATGTTTCATATTTCATGTAAATTATTGATATCTGTGTAAATTTTGTTTTAGTGAACATTTTTTTCTGTATAACACTTTCATTATTGTACTATAGTCATTGTATTTTAATTAAGTTTTTTTTACATATACAGTTCTGTTATATTTTAATACCGACGTTCTCTAGCTAAATAGGTTATATAATATTGTATGTAATGTCATTGAAATTGTATTCTTTTGTATCTTTTTAGCCCTGATGATGACCCACAAAGGGGGTCGAAACGTTGGCAAACAATAAATAGTTGAAACTATTTAGCTGATTCATTTAATGACCGCCACCCGGACTAATTCCTTGCACTAAAAATATCTTATTTTATCTACAAATTTCGTTATTTTATACGTTTATTTAGTTTGGTTTCATTTTATGTAATTTGACATTTCTTTTGTTTATATTGTAAATATTGTATGAATGGGATCCTTTAGCAATATTATTATTGTCCATTGTGACAAACTGTAATACATACGAATAAAAAAAAAAAAAAAAAAAAAAAAAAAAAAAAAAAATATTATATATATATATATATATATATATATATATATATATATATATATATATATATATATATATATCGGGGTTAAGTATAATAAAAATATTTGGTTAAAAAATGGACATTTTTTTTGTACACATCCGATTATTTTCAAGACATGTATGCACAATTTAATTCATTCATAGTTTAATGAAAATAGTAACATCTGAATTCTTTCTCCTATGGTATTATTATTATAGCTTATAAAATAAAATATTAAAAAAACATTAATAGAACATAAAACAGTATAAGGGCCCATTAATAAATTAACTGTTTCCATTTAGAATTTTCACTCTCTTTATTTAATTTTAAATACCCCCTCCAGTTAGTTGGCACAGATATTTTCCATCTCATAATTTACCCGTTGTAAATCTAAATTATTTTTTTTTGAAAATAAGTATTAAAAAGCTTAATTTTCTCTTCCTAAAAATGAAGGATTAACAGAGGACTTTCTACTGGCTCTGAAATTATTTGTAGAAGACAGGTTAGGAAAGAGGGTGTATTCGCTGGGTATTAACCCAGTTAATGAGAAGTAAGTACCCTTGAGGAATAAGGAATGATGTCTAGTGGATTTTTTAAAAGGGTCATAAAAAATTTAGAATGAGAAAAAAATGATTTTTTTGTCTGGATTAAAAATGTATTTATGCGTTAATTTATCTTTTCTGAGTATTCCTCAGATTATTCGAGTTATTTCGGGTTATACATCTTCTTGTTTTAACCATAAATAAAACAAGTATATTTTTTAAAAAATATTTATTTTGCAACAAAGTGGTAATAATACTTGTGGGCCAATCTATTAGAAATCTCCCTCACCATGCCGCTCAACATTTTTATTTTTATGATATTTTTACCGGTTATTAAAATCCATCGTTTCCTGAATTTAAAAATCTCGATAAAAAAAAAAATCTGAGAATATTTTTAGTTGGCAGCCATTTTAAGCCAGCTTCACGGCTGAAAACACGTGTTAGGAAAACCTCTGATAAATTCAGCTCTCTTTTCCTTTATAAATTTTAAAGTTTCGTTTTTGATTAATTTCAAGAAAATTTTAAAAGACTTTCTTCTCTATTTTGGTAATTTGAAGTATATAAGCACATCCTTATCATATCGTTAGTTTTTGTTTTTATTTGACAACTGCAAGATTACCGGATATAGAAAAAAAAAAATGTGCCACTACAACCCATGAAGAGTCTTGGACTCTGTACATACAGAGATTCGTACTGTTTCTGGGCCAACGGCCGTGCAATGAGGTGGTTCGGCCGAGATCACGCTCAGCCGCCAGGTTTTCCCCCCGTTTTTTGGTACCCACTTTATAGAGGCTGGGTCTGCCCCAGGAGGGTCTGCATACCCCAGGATCGCCCCGCGGCTGAAATAACAGAATAAATAATATTCCGCTGCAACCGGGATTCGAACCCAGGACCCGGAGTACAGTAGACTAGCGCTCTATCCACTAGACCGCGCCGCTCCCAAAAATTATTATAAAATATAGAAAAAAAATATTTATTTAACCCACAATGTAGATGTCTTCATCAGGGGAAAAATAAAACAAGATTCAGTGTAGGGATTTGATTTTAAATAAATTAATGACAGTGAACAAATTAACAGAATTAAAAAGTGGGAATAAAGCAATGAATTAATATATCAATAAGAGTTAATATTGAAATATAAAGTAGTGTAGTTTAAAAAATTTCCAGACAATTTTAAACCACTTTGTTCACCATTTTGGTAATTTATTGTGAGGACAAATAATTTAAAGCACATCCTTATCATATCGTTAGTTTTTGTTTTTATTTCACAACTGCAAGATTACCGTATATAGAGAGGTTTTAAAGTTACTAGAGGTTATCCCTACACACTTTTTCAGCCGCGAAGATCACTTATAATGACTGCCAAACAATCTAAAAGTATTAGTAATTTTTTTTTTACCTACGGTTTGTAATTTAGGAAAATAATGAAAGTAAATGCTGAAAAAATCAATAAATGTTAAGTGTCCAAATCAAAATCAGACGATTTCAAATGCATTGACCCATATTTCAAAGAAATATGAACACTTTTGGTAAAAAATGCTTAAATCTACCTCTTACCTATTAGTTTAGGCTGTGCGGAAAATACAGCATTTTGAGTTTTCTTTAAATTACTCTTCTACATAACAAACTGTTTAAATTTACTAGATTATTCATTTGTATAAATGTCAACGCTTATCAACCCTCTCCCAAAAGATAATGTTTGTTTAACTCTATGGCATTTCGCTGCCTGAAAATTGTTCAGTTTTAACTATGATGCAAACGTGATATATTCGTAATATGTTGTTTTACAAGTTTAAACCCGGCCGGAATGCCCAGACGACCAGAAACACCAATTGCGAGAGCAGAATTAATGAGTGCACTGTTCAACGGTCATATAATTTCGGGCTTTAAAAGAAAAAAAAAGCTTTGAAGAGAAAAAAGGTCATTGAAGGACTTCCTCTCTTGATGACAACGTGCTAAGGGCTGTAGTGGAATTTAGCGCTGGAACAATTGTACGAGAACTTGCAGGAAAACTCAGCAGATAGACTGTCGATGACCAACTCAAGATGATTGGAAAGGTAGTGTAAAGCTAGGTAAAGCATAGGTAAGGGAAAGCTAGAAAGTTGTGTCACACACACACACACTAAACGACCACAAAAAACAAAACAATCAGTGTTTTAAAGTTTGTGCTACACTTCTTTGCAAAAACAAAAATGTCCTTTTTCTGTGCAGAATTATTACTTGTGATAAAAAGCGGATACTCGACAATAACATTAGACGTTCTGCATAGTTGCTCGACCAAGAGGAAGCAGAAAATTTTCTCTAAGTCTCCAAAAAAGGAATGGTTACTGTTTTGTGAGCTTCATTTTGTTTGATACTCTACAGATTTATAATTTTTTGAGAAACTATCAATGCCAAATCGTATTGTAATACAATTGGCAATAATGAAGCCATCTTTGGTCAATCGGAATTGGCCCATTTTGCTGTATGACAATGATCCGCCACATGTCTCGCAGGTGATTTCAGAAAAAGTGTTGGAGCTTAGATACGTATATATGCCACATCCGCCCTACTCTCCGGACCCGAGAGGTTTATGGATTATCATTTTTTTTTTTTGGGAAAGACATATACTAATCCATATTAATCTCAACGATCCATAACTTGCTGATTTAGGTCCAAACCACCTGTTACCATGGTACCTTCGATATGTTCTATGAAATACTCCATTCCCACTCAATCTCAATAGGTCAATCCTTGCGCCAAGAATTCCTGATGATTTTCTAAGGCGTCTGAAAAAATAATAGTTGTAATTTTGAGGGAAATGTTCCCTTTCTATGGAGATACGCCACTGACAGAATATTTATCTTGCTTTAGCCGGATTCGAATTCAAGACCTTAAAATTAGTAGAGCAGTACCCTACGCATCGAGTGACCCAGATATTTGGATATTAAAATAAAATTGATATAACACATTTGTTTAAAAAAATTTATTTTCAAGAGATGGAAATTCATTATGTAAACAGGGAATAGAGGAACAGTTCTTGGTATTTTATACAAGCCGCTTCAAAGGAGACATGTAAAGGAAATTTAATTTAAAGTTTAAAAAAATATATTTCCTGGTGATTTTTTTTATTTTATTATACTTTGTAATACGTATACATTTCCACGTCAATTCATTTCCTGTTTTATCTCTCTGTAGGAATAAAATTACTAGTTAAAAATTAAAACCACTTTCTTTTCTTATTCAAAATATTTGAAGTGACTAATAATTCTTGTTTAATTTAATACAGCCAACAAAGTATATTTTTTGATGAATTTTAAAATTGGGCATCAGAAAACATTCACTTACCTCCCTCCTAACTTGGAATACATTTTTTTTAAGTTTTACGTTTATTAAACTTAGAAACGTACATTTATATTTAATTAAAAAATATTATAATAGTAATTACTTCGTTGCCCTAGTTAAATAAATTTTCGTGTTATCTTCGATTACAAGTAATATTTTGTCTAAGCTATTTGGTTATCTAACAATATATAATAATAATATTTATTTGTTTTCAAAATTACAACCTTCAAATTAAAGAAAAAAATTAATTGAACAAAATAAACACATAAACTTGTCTTTACTTTTTGAATGAAATTAATGAGACATTATACCCTGAAAACCGATATCATAAACTTCATTCGTTTTTTATAAATTATAAATAAATTTTTATAAAATAGTTAAACTGCCCACTGCGTAATAACAATATCATTTAATTTCTGCATACCACCAATTGTTTGAGGAGTCCCTGAATTTGATTATCGTCCTCATTTGTATATTTATTAATCTAGTGATATCTGAGGCATATTTACTTGGCCGTTGGAAAGTTTAAGATTTAAAAAAAAAATGTTATCTAACATGTAGTACAGAGTGACGATAAGCTTCTAAAATTTAGTGACTGTAGTTGTTAATATTTTTTTAATTTAATCTTTACAAATATTTGAAACATACTCCTATTTGGTCAGTATTTTTATTTTCACTTACCTAAATATGGAATATATTGTAAGGGAAAGTATTGCGTTCGTGAAAATTTTCGAATTCGATTTTTCACCGGAAATACACGTTTTAGGTTCCGTTTAGTCCAAATGACCAAGTCCTGCAAAATGGCCTGTTTGTGTGTGTGTGTGTGGTAAATCCACCGCAAAAGCGAAACCTTCCGAGATGTTACAGCAACTTTTTCATCAAAAGCAGCTAACTAGAAGAGCCATTTTATACCATGGATTTTGCACTTATTTATAATTTTCTGAAAAATGGCCCTAATTATTATATCAATATATCCTAAAAAAACGGAAGATCTTGTATAATTATTAAAAAAGTTAGTACCAGAACTAAACAGCTCAAAAGTAATTGTAACAACAGTAAAAATATAAATGCAACTGCTTTATCACAACATAGCATAAATTTAAAACATAAGTTTGCTCTCAATAGACCAGTTAAATTTGTTGTTTAATAGTTTTAAATTTTTTTATCAATGGACACCTAATTTATAATATTTTTTATAACGTTTTAAACCACTCACTTCACTATAGTATTTTTTTAATGTAATGGAAATTGGATATTATTCTTTATAGACTTCTGAAGATGGGAGAAGATCCCTAAACGTCATGTTGATGTAATAAACAATTTGAGTCTTTATGGAAGAAGTTATTCAGCCCAAATATCTACCTTAATAAAGGCCCTAATTATTTTGATTAAACGCGCTTTATCGATGTAAAATTTAATTTGCATTAATATCATGTAGGTTTCATTCTTATTGGAATAGTCTGATAGGGCTTAAATGACGACATTTTAAATTTTCTCTCTTTAAAGTACCTTTAATTTATTAGATTTTATGAAATTTCCTGTACAATTTAGTTAGTATTTCTGAAAAAAGTTAAATATACAAGTCAAACGAGTTTGATAATCAACTAAAGGAGAAAAGAGCAATCAAATTTGTTCATGGTATTTTAGTGTTTTTGAACATGAAAACTGTAATAATGAAATTGTAATATCTTAAACCTTAACGGAGGGTGATGAAAAGCTAATAACACAAACTGATTGGAGTAAATAATAATATAATAGATTATTTATTAAAACACATGTTTATATGAAAACTCAATGTAAATAATTCTTTAACAATTTTCATTCGTATAAATGTTACTACATAGTACGTCTTGAAACCGGCCGAAACCCATTGAACGTCAGGGTTTTGAAGAAAGCTGTGAACTACTGGTCTAGATTGTCAATCATACCGGAGGAGAGGCTGCCAGGACTTTGTTTCAACAGACTGACTTCGCTGCATGCAAGGAACCCTGATATAAAGTTTAACTGGTTCTCACAAGTTAGATCTATGGCTGTGAAGAATAATTCAGTGTATTGTGCCCGAATGGATTATTAAAGTGTAGAGATGCTATAATGGAAAAGATAAAAAATCATAACCTTTCAATAGACATCCACCGATCTCTCAATTCTAACCATAACCCCATATATAGAACTATCTCCAGCCCAGAGACCTATCTGACATATACAGCCAACATGAAAAAAATAAGATCATTGAGCCAGTTAAGAATTTCGAGCCCAGAACGTACCACACTTTATGGAAAAACCAAACTGTTCATCTTCAAAGCACAAGAAACCTGCACTTTCTGTGGTCAGTTTATCTTGAACAGCCTGTTTCACGTCCTTCTCTATTGTGAAAAGCTCATAAAAGACAGAGAGAAATATTTACAACCATTTTTATCAGGATCCAGTGATGACCAGAAAATTAAAAAAATTCTTCAAATAGACAATATTGAAAAACTGAACAACATTTGCAGGTTCACTAAGTCAACATGTAATACCCTGGATACCTTGAACTGTGAAGGCCCACACACCAATTAAGTGTTTAGTTATCTAAGGTTAACTGTTTATCATTTTTCATTGTACGGCGAATGTTTTCAGTTTGTTTTTCAAGTTGTTAATTGTTTTTGTTTGTTTTTTATGTTCTATTATGTATCAATTAAATGATAAAATGTATTATTTAAATAGTTTACTATTATTATTTTTAAATTTTTCTCAAGAGCCGAATATATGGACATTTATTATTAACTAGGCTCATGTTGGAAATTGAAGAGATTTATAATTTGAATTGATTTGCACAAGAATGTAAATCTTAAACAAATAAAATTCAATTCTATTCATTCGTTTAAATGTTTTTGAAAATTCGTAAATTGATATAAATAACAGAGGTAACCGAATGTAGTGTGTTGTGCGCACCAGCTTTTTAACTTTTATTTTTTTATATATCCTTAAATAAATCTTAAATTTTATTTTTTTTATATCCTTATATAAATTATATCTGGTAAGGAGAGTGAAAGCCGACTGTTGCGTGCACCAGATTTTTTTTAAAATGTATTATTACAATACCCTTCTTGAGAGTGAAATAAATAATCCTTTACTCATAAAAAAAAATATATTTCTCAAATATCAGGAGATCGCTCCTGTGATATCAAAAATTCTGAAAGCTATAAGTAAAGTCAGAAGCCGAGCTATTTTAAGGTAATGGTTTCAGCTCAAGTGTAACTGAAATCGTAAGTCCTTACCTCTCGTAAAGGTATGCCTCTAGCAAAAATCTTCTTTCTCTTATTTATTTTTAAAAAAACCTAAAAGCATTTTTGGATTTTTCAGTTTTCCTTGTGTACCGACGGATTCTAAGGGGATATTTTGAAGAGTATTAAACGGCATTGAAAGACTGAAGTATTTGTGATAGAACTATAACTATTTAAGTGAGGTTGAATAATGGTTATTAGTGACATGTGTTTCCGTTGAAAACTGGAATTCCATAACGTTTTAATTGTATAGCTTTTATTGGTAAACTAATTTATTTTAAATCCTAATATTTAATTTAGGTGCCTACATCAAGTTACACCAAAATGTATTAGTATTGAAAATATAATTTTTTTTTTTCAATCAACAACAATTTTATTGAGTAAAATTACAATCTGTCCCGATTTGGACATCAAAAGTAGTGATGAAAGATATAATACATACTACATTCATACAATATTTACACGGCATAAAAATTACAATAAAATATTTATTCAATAATGAATCAATACAAAATCACTCATACCTATATACAGATACACACACTCATACATACATCACATTGAGTGGTGAATCTGTGCTAGAACTCCGATATATTTACAAAAGGTCGCGGGGCCACTGCCGTTTCAACCTGCTAGGTGAGTTGTATGGATGAGTGAAGGTAGATAGGGATTGAGCTAGAGGATTAGGATGGTGAATGAGGTTCTGGTGAAATTTGGAAAATTTGGATGGAACTAGGTCTGAAATAAATGGAACATTAAGGTCGTGGTGCAAGGTATAGTTGGAGACATAATAAGGAGCATTTACTTAAAATATAAATAGTTACTTCATTTAACTACTGTTATTACCTATATGAAATAAATAGTAAGGAAAAGGATTGCGATCGTGAAAATTTTCGAATTCCAATTTTCGACGGAAATACACGTTTAAGGGCTCCCTGAGTCCAATTAACCAAGTCACGAAAAAAGGTATGTGTGTGCTTCTGTGTTTGTCCGTGTGTGTGTGCTAAGTCTAGCGCAAAAACGATAAGTCGTACGAAAATGAAATTTCCTATTTAAGACAACTACACGCCCGAGATGTTACAGCATCTTATTCATAAAAATCAGCTAACCAGAAGAGCCACTTTATACCATACATTTTGCACCTTTTTACGATTTTCTCAAAAACGGCTTTAACGATTTTGATTGAATTCCCCATATTGATTTAAAATTTAATGGGCTTGAATATCATGTAGGTTTTATTCTCATTGAGATATTCTGACAGGGCTTAAATGCCGATATTTAAAATTTTCTTCCTCTAAACTACTTTTAATTATGTACATTCCAAAGGATTAACCATATCATCTTAATGATATTGATGAAGGACTGCTAAATATACAAGTTGGACGAATTTGAAGACCAACTAAAGGATAAAAGAGAAAGACGGTTTTTTTTTTTTTTTAACAGCTATATAAACGTATAATGGGGTACTCGTTTTCTATAGCATGCTATTTGTGCTATTGTGCTAAACCCATCAATTTATACAGGAAATAACTGTAGAAACTCGACGGGTTTAGCAAAATAGCACAAATAGCATGCTATAGCAAACGTAGTGAGTACCCCTAATATATACGTTGGAAAGAGAAAGATTTTAGAAAAAATATTATCTGATTCACAAAATTGTTAAAGGTATTATAAAGTGACTAATAGGGAATAAACTTATAACTGTTTAAAAATTCTTTCTAGTTATATTATTTATTTAATCTAAATCATATGTTTCCAACGAAAATTAATACGCGTTTTATTAAAATCAATTTAGAATATTTCCAAATTGAAATATATTTCATAATTTAATTTGATTTTAACAGTTGATGTAATTGAAAGTTGTGTGTTGTCCGCACCAGATTTTTTTTTTAAATTAGTTAAGTGGCTATTAAACTATTTTAGGGATTTTTTTAATGGTCTTATTGTAAACTATAGTAGAATTTTTTTAGGAAAACTATGCATGGCACAAATGGTGATATATAAAGGGTTCCCCTAAAACAAATAAATAAAATATATATTAAATGTTACAAGTTTTAAATATGTTTTATTCATTCTGGCAAGTTATCAGTGAAAATTATGTTTTTTGTCCATCTGGTATATATATGAGAGAGAAAATATTTTATTTATAAATTAAAATTAAAACTTAAAGATTAGAATTTATAAAACTATTATTCTTCCAACGGTTCTTTACGGATGTGAAACGTGGCCGCTTACTTTGAAGGGTGAACAACGGCTTAAGGTTTTCGAAAATAAGGTATTGCGTAAAATATTTGGTCCGAAGAGAGATGAGGCCACTGGGGAGTTTAGAAGGTTGCACAATGCGGAATTGCGGAACTTGCATCCTGTGAATATAATTGAGCTGATTGCATCGCGGAGACTCAAATGGGCGAGTAAAGTTGTTGGGCTCGATGAGGAGCGGATTCCGAGAAAGTTGGTACTCGCAGGATCGACTGGCAGGTGTCCGAAAGGTAGGCCGAAGCGTCGATGGGAGGATTTCGATAAGGCTGATCTCGGGGACTTGGGCTTAAACGGTGATCATTGGATGAGTCTGTGTAGGTGGAATTTGGTGGCATCGGCATTGAACCTTAGGGTTCGGTAAGCCTATTATTATTATTATTAAGTATATTGGGTTGCTTACAATACAGCGTACCATAATTTTACTAGAAATATCTCTTTAAAATATTAATCATAGTATTAATATAATTGGGAGCGGCGTGGTCTAGTGGATAGAGCGCTAGTGCTGTGCTCCGGGTCCTGGGTTCGAATCCCGGCTGTGGCGGAATATTATTTATTCTGTTAATTCAGTCGGGGAGCGACCCTAGGGTATGGAGACCCTCCTGTCGCAGACCTAGCCTCTATAAAGTGGGTACCCAAATTAATTGGGGAAAAACCTGGCGGCTGAGCGCGATTAAGGCCTAATCACCTCATTGCACTGCCGTTGGCCTTGAAACAGTACGAATCTCTATACGTACTGAGCCCAAGACCCTTCATGGGTTGTAGTGGTACAGGTTATTATTATTATAATTACCTTTTTTTTTCAATTTAGTTTTATTATTTTTATAAACATGAAAAATCTCTCTTAAATGAAACGCAACACAATATTTTCACATTAATCTTAACATATAGATACAAAACATACAATATACATACTTAACCCTTTTACATTGTACTATATACGTATACAGTTGGAAAAGTAAAATTTACTATTTAAAGTCGGGAACATATAAAAGTTATATAGTGGAACATACTGGTCATATTTGCAAGGATACCGTTATTTTACCAGTTCCGTTTTTTCCTAATGAACCCAATTTTTCCCGTTTCTTTCTATCCCGATTTTTCCACAGCGCAATCAAGTCCACAACGGAAAAGAATGTAACGCAAACTTGGAAAACGTTTTAAAATCAACCTTAAAATACTCGATAGGGTGATAGAATTAATTGTTATATTGTAATATTTTTACTTTCACTTTACCTCTATATGAAATTTATAGTAAGGGAAAATATTGCTATCGTAAAAATATTCGAATTCCATTTTTACTTTCACTTATATATATAGTAAGGGGAAGTATTGCGATCGTGAAAATTTTCGAATTCCAGTTTTCAACGGAAATACACGTTTTAGGGTCCCCTGAGTCCAAATAACCAAGTCCCGCAAAAAAGGTCTGTGTGTGTGTGTGTCTGTGGTAACTCCCGGGCGGAAACGGTAAGTCCTATGAAACTGAAATTTCATATTTAAGACAACTATACGCCCGAGACGTGACAAAACTTTTTTCATCAAAATGAGCCTACCAGAAGAGGCACTTTATACCATGCATTTTGCACCTTTTTTCGATTTTCTCGAAAACGGTTCCGACGATTTTGATTAAACCCGCTATGTCGATGTAAAATTTAATGAACTTTAATATCATGTAGGTTTTATTTGGATAAAAATGGTCTGACAGGGCTTAAATGCCGATATTTTAAATTTTCTTCCCCTAAAGTACCTTTAATTTTGTAGATTCAATAATAATAACTAGATTATCTTGTTAACGCTGATGAAAAACTGGTAAATATATAAATTGAATAAATTCGATACCCAACTAAAGGAGAAAACAGAAAAAATATTTTTTTAATGCAATTTTTTGTTTTTGAACATAAGAGCAGTAATATACATGTATGATATACCGTTGGAAAGCTAAAGATTTTAGAAAAATTATCATCTCATACACAAGCTTTTAAAAGTTATTGGAGAGTGATGAAAAGAATATAAAGCTTACTGATTATTTAAGATAATAATATAATTGATTTTTTAATAAAACACATGTTTCTATAGAAATTTAATTTGATTAATTCCTTAATAATTTCGCGTATTTTTTAACTGTATTTGAAAATTCTTTCATTGATTTTAAAAATTTAGGTAAGTGAAAGTCGTGTGTTGCCCGCACCAGATTTTTTTAAATGAAATACACTTTTTAGGATTCCCAGTAAAAAAAAAAAGGTTTGTGTGTTGCCGCTTGTTCAGTATAGCACGAAAACAAAAATCGTACAGAACTGAAATTTTATATTTTATAAACGTATATGCCTGAGATTTTACAGAAATTTTTTAATGAAAATCAGCGGACCAAAAGAGGCATTTTACTCTATGCATTTGCACTTTTTTACGATTTTCTCCAAAATTGCTCCAACGATTTTGATTAAACTCTACATCTCTATGTAAAGTTTAACCAGCCTTTATATCATGTAGGTTTTATTCTTATTAGTATTATCTGACAGGGCTTAATGCCGAAATTTTGTATTTTAGTCTAAAAAAAACCTGTAACTCTACAACCCATGAAGGGTCTTGGGCTCCGTAAATATAAATATTCGTACTGTCTCCTGATCAACGGCCGTGCAATGAGGTGACTCGGACAATATCACACTCAGCCACCAGGTTTTGGGGTACCCACTTCAAAGAGGATGGGTCTGCTCCAAGAGAGAGGGTCTTCATACCTTACATACCCTAGGGTGGCCTCCTCCACTTCACTGGATGAATTAACAGAATAAATAATATTCTGCCATTGCCGAGATTCGATCCCAGAACCTGAAGAACAGTAGACCAGTGCTGAATCCACGAGACCCGGCCGCTCCCATTCGTCTTCTGAAGTACCTTAAATTTTGTAAATTCCAAAAAAAATTACCATATCATCTTATTACCATTGATAAAAAAACAGCTATACAAAATGAATATACAATTTGCGAACAAATTCGATAACCAACTAAAAGATAAGAGAGCAGAACTATTTTTTTAGGTATTTTTTTTGCTTTTGAACATAAGAAGAGTAATATTAATGTATAAAATATTGTCAAAAAGCAAAATATTTAATAAAAAATTCTTATATACAAAGTTGTGGAAGGTAGTGTAAAGTGGCGATTAGGGCATAAGCATTAGTGATTGTTGTACATAAACATTTTATATTGTTATATTGTTTATTCTAAAACGTATTTTTTCAACAAAGGTGAATATGATTCTTTAAACTTTTTTTTAACTCAAGCTCTATTTAATAGTTTTCAACTCAGGGCAACTCAGGGCAGTATTCATGGACCCATTCTTTACATAGTCTTTACAGCTGATATCCCAACCCATCCTTCCACCTTCCTTTTTACGTATGCTGATGACACCTGTGTATTGTCAGTCAATAATGATCCCACAATTGCCCTCTCAAACCCTTCAATCCTACATCAGAGAACTTGAAGTATGGTGTCAGAATTCGAGGATAACAATAAAACCCACCAAATAACCTTCACTCTGCGTCGTTAACCGGTGACATCCTGACCTACTGTTTCCTTCAACAACACTCCGCTTGTCCCAGTTGAACAGATCCGATATCTAGTACTCCATCTGGACAAACGTCTTACTTGGAATCCTCACACAAGACTGAAACGACAAGAAACTACCCGACGCTTTCGACTACTACAACACTTACAACGCTGAAACCTTCCGCTTCATTACAGAAGACTCATCTACTCTACTATCATAAGGCCAATATGGACTTACGGAGTAGATCTTTGGGGCTCTACTAAACCATCAAATTCTTCCCGTCTCCAATCCTTACACTAAAAAATCCTTCGAAAAATCCTGAATGCTCCTTATTTTGTTACGAATCAACTGATCCATAAAGACCTAAATGTTCCATATGTTGCTGACTTGGCCCGAACCAGGTACCCCACTCCTTTCATGACAAACTCCATTCCCACTCTAATCCACTAGTTTCAAACCTTGCCACCTCAACAATCCCTAGTAATCCTCCGAGTCGTCTGAAAATAAGATGGCCTCCAGACCTTCTGGTTTAGCAAAGTTTTTGGAGATCTGCCAATGGGCAGTATCTCTACATGTGAATCTTAACAGTAAAGCTTGTATCACATTTACTGAATGTATTTTAAACTACAGTTGTAAATATCAATATATATATATATATATATATATATATATATATATATATATATATATATATAATATATATATATATAATATATATATATATGTATGTATGTATAAATAAAAATTTAAAAGAGGCTTTAACAACCGAGGTAAGTAAAAGTCGTGTGTTGCCTGCACCATATTTTTTCATTCCAAACTGTAACAACTTAGGACAATGTTAATGATAAAAAAATATCTAAGAAAATTTATTCTAATCAAGATATCGTTACTATTGGATTTAGAAACCCTTAAGATCTTGGAAAGGACGAGCGAAAACGGAATCTGACGCCCTGATGAATTTTTTATAAGTCTTCATTTCTACTTCCAAATCATTTCGCCCTGCTGAGAAACCAAGACCATTTGTTGAAGTATTTCAGAATAGCTTAGGGTTTATGAGCTTGGTGAATGGCGTTAGGTAAACATACTTTACTGCAGTTTTTGAAAGCTCTGAATAAGAAAATGGAGGAAACAAATGAGGTTAACGGAGTCATTAAACTTTCAGAAAAATGTTATTTAAAATAACCTAAAAACTGATTTTTCATTGATTTAAGACGTAGTAAATAAATATTTAAGAACCAATAAAAATGTATTAAATGAAGACAAAAATAAATTAATGGTGATATATTACGGGGTTAGGTGCATCTGCTGTATAACAGAATATAGTACCTTTTGAAAGAAAATGAAAGGAAAGGTTATCTGTTAAGAGAGGATATAGTACGTTTTGGAAGGAAATGTATTTAGTACCTTTTGGAATGAAATGCAATTTTCAAATACGTTTTTAAAAGGATTTTTATGTTTTTTAGATGAAATCTGATGACGGGTTTAGATAAAATAAACCATTAGAATACAAATTTGCCTAACCATAAATTTCGAAAGAAATTTCCTTTAGTACTTTTTGGAAATCAACGTCTCAACTGTAATTTAACTTATTCTTTTTATACACATTAAATAAGTCGTAAATATTAATAAAATATATTTTTAAAAAATCCTCAATGGATAATATAAAAAATTAATTATTTTGAGCTGATTTAAAGTAAACGAGAGAAATATTTACTATTCATGATGAATTAATAGAATGATTCCGACCCTAAATCAGCCTCATCAAAATTGAAATTAACCAAGATCATCGTTTTGACCCGTCTTTATCCTAAGGGCTTGAACAAAGGAGGGAAACATTAATTACTTATAATGGAGATATAACTAAACAAGGGGGGAACTATCGGTGTAAAGAAGAAGGGGGGATGAAGAGGGGGAAATTAGGAAAAGGGCGCCCGTAATGATGAGCTGGAAGTCATCAGGGATCAAAGGGCTCAGGCCAACTTGCAGGCTTGCCAACCTCCGTTTGAAATAAAAAAAAAACAAAATTACTTTTATTCTTTCTCCGGCTCCTTCCTTTATTTTACCCTACTCTCCCTCCATAACCCCTCCCCCACTCCGACTCTATTTCATTAGCCACAGACCTCCCCCTTTTGTTTAAATAAGTTGTGCATAATACTGTCACCATTTGCCGCAAGAGAACGTTTGTAATGGTACGACAAAGGAAGTCGTTCATGCGAAAAATTATTGGCTCAGTTGACCGGGTTTTTTTTTTTTTTTTTCTATTAGAAGACTTATGGAACTAAAAAAAGTAAACATAGCTGCTGCTTTCACAACAACCAATTTTATATCGCTTTGGGTTCGATACTATGCCAAATAATTTGATACATCTTCCCCATTATTGGTATTTTTACTTACCTCTTAAGAAATATATTGTAAGGAAACGTATTTACAAACAAAACCTGTACCTCTACAACCCATTAAGGGTCTTGGGCTCAGTACATATAGAGATTCGTACTGTTTCAAGGCCAACGGCAGTGCAATGAGGTGATTAGGCCTTAATCGCGCTCGGCCGCCAGGTTCTTCCCCAATTTGGGTACCCACTTTAAAGAGGCTGGGTCTGCCCAAGTATGGTCTCAATACCCTAGGTTCGCCTCCGGGCTGAATTAGCAGAATAAATAATATTCTGCCACACCCGGGATTCGAACCCAGGATCCGGAGAACTTTAGACTAGTGCTCTATACACTTTCTTTTCGACCCATTTGCCTTTCAGCGTAGGCGAGCTCCCAGCCATTGGTACCACTCCTCTCTATTCCTGGCAAGGTTTCTTATCGCGTCCAGAGTTTTACCTCTACGCATTCCTATTCGCGCCATGCGGGTGATATAGGAGGTTCTTAGGCGTCCTATAGGTCTTCTTCCTGAAGGTCTTACCTCCATTGTTTTAATTGGGTTCCGGTGGTGGTCTATTTGGCAGACATGCCCGTACAACCACAGTTGCCACTTTTCTAGGACTTCCAGAAAAGAGCATACATCAAGCTCGCCCCCGACCCTTTCATTGCAGACACAGTTTTTCCGTATCTTGCCCACAATTATTCTAAGAATCTTGATTTCCGATGCAGTGATGCTTAGTAGCTTCTCATTCATGATTCAGCTCTCTGCTCCATAGAGAAGCACCGCACAGTGTGAAATATGACCGATTTAGGTGGACAAAATTCTGAAACTTGTCCATATTTAACATTTGGGGTCCCAGATTACGGGAAAAATTATAAAAATTAATTATTTTTTTGATATGATTGGCGAGCGCGCTGTGGTCAAACATCAAATTTATTTGATAAAATCTAAAACTTCCCTAAAGTCTCAGAATACGGGAAAAAAAAAATTTTAAAATGCAATTATGTCTCGGAGTTGCTGAAACCTTGTAATAGATGTATTTTATATCATTTTGAAAAATCGTTAAATTAAAGATTGTAAAACTTTTGATTCGGAGTGTTGTGTCTGAAAAAAATTATGTGTCACCCAAAACGCAAAATTTCTTTTTGCCCATGTCACCCATACATGTGAAGACTAGAAGGATTGATGAAATTAATCCTACAAACAAATCCTTGGGGGTTATATAGTCTTTCGTTATTGAATAGGGTCATAATAATAATAATAGGCTTAGCGAACCCGAAGGTTCGATGCCGATACCACCAAACTCAACCTACACAGACTCGTTCAATGTTCACTGTTCAAGCCCAAACCCCCGAGATCAGCCTCAACGCAATCCTCCCATCGACGCTTCGGCCTACCTTTCGGACGCCTACCAGTCGGATCAGCGACAGGGGAGGGGGATAGGGTCATACATTTGCAAATTGCTAAATTAACTCTACAGGTAGATTGCAATGTATATTCAATAACAGGTTTGGAAATATAATGTCTTACCTGTCTCAGCAATGTCCATTGTTAAATAAAAGCAATAAGACTTTGCGCTAAACACACCTTGAACACAATAAATGGCCACCGAACAAAGATAATCCCACTGCTAGTTATTAGGCACTAGTGTGAACAGGAATGATTTACTTATTTCCTATTTATTTGTATACGCGATATGACGGGAAATATTAGTATTAAGGGTCTTGCCAACTCAATAATAATAAGGTGAAGCACCGGAAAATTCCTATGTTTTGACTTGACTTTTGTCCACCTAAATTGGTGATTTTGCCCACTCTGCGTCGGTAGAAAGATGGACTTTGAAAGGTGTAACTTCACGTTCCGTGCTACTTCTCTTTTTTCCAGTAACCGAGTTGCAGATCTAGTAATAGACGGAATTAGCCTTGGAAATTCTACTTGAGATTTCTGAATATAATTTCCCAAATCTACAGATCACTTAGATACGTGAAATCACGTACGTGTCACCATCTCCATCAATTCTTCACCACACTAGATCTGTACATCTTCTTGATCTCTACTAACTTAAAGAACCTTGTTTTTTCTGGTATTGATTGTCATTCTCTTGAGTAAACCTGATAAAATGCTAAACGGAACTTCTGGAGAGATAATACAAAATTATTATGTTTAATTTTTACCTGCTCCCAATAATTCATTCTATTAAATGTGTATATTTTATTATTTTAAAACAATATAACTCTCTCATGACAGATAATTTTTCATCACAAATTGGTTAAAATCCATTAACTATCATATTTGCCCTTGTAAAGAGACATTTCTGAACCCTTTCACCGATTACAGGGTTATTGCATTAAACTAATTATAATTTTATTAATCCAATAGTAAATATGTCGATATAAAAGTTAATTGAAAAGCTGATTTCGCATTACCATACTCGATAACATTAAACCAACGTGAAAGACTATGTTTCTACTGAATCGAGGATTTCTTTATTGTTTTAACTCAGCAATTAGAGATGCTTACATAAAAAATTGACAATTAGAGATGCTTACATAAAAATTGACAATTAGAGATGCTTACATAAAAAATTGACAATTAGAGATGCTTACATAAAAAATTGACAATTAGAGATGCTTAACTCGATAAAACTCTTGTATATATCAACTCTGTATATGAATTTTGTTTTATATTGAATGGTTGTTTGACTTTATCGATTAAATGGAAGCGAAATATAGTTGTTAAAAGATCATTTCCTATCGGAGTTCAGATCCTCCACTCATGTAATGTATGTTTGTGGCTATTGCGCCCTAGTTCGGCCTCCACTGATTCACACCAGTGACGAGGCTGAGAGCGAGGGTCTAGGATCTCTTGGATTCCTCTTTTTTCCTCCACAAGTAGAGGGAAAAGCCCAGTCTGGGGTCCCTACAGCACTTGTATATTTTGTATATAGTTATGTTTGTTTGAATGATGTTTGTTTATTTGCAAACTTTTGATTTGTTTTGTTTTTATATTTATTATTATTTAATTCTATATATATATATCATTTATCTCAGTTATAGGTTGTTGTTTTTTTTTCTTATTTTGTATATATATTATGTATTATTTATTTGACTTTATCATTGTATACTGTATATATTGTGTGAATGGGATCTTATATCAATATTACTAATGTTCATATAGAAACAAATTGTAATAAATCTCAATAAAAAAAAAAAAAAAAAGATCATTTAGAACAAATAGTGAAAACTATTAGAGAATAAATTTTTCTCTTCTTTTATGGTAGAATTTAAGTCAATTGTAAGAAAATTCAAGAGTTGACGAAACACAAGCTAATTTAAAATCAACACTAGAAAACCTAGGAAGAAAAAAAGGGATTTTAATTGGATTCTTCCATAAATACATAGCTAATGATAGTATTTTAAATTATATAGCAAGTTCATGTAATAATATTCCTCACTTCAATTTTAATGCTTAGCTGCGATGTTGTACAATTGTTGTAAAACAGATTTTTTTAGATACAAAAAACACGTCTGTTTTAGTTGATGCTCATCCTTAATACGAAAAAAGACTTAGATTTAATACTTTTAACAATAAATTTTAATACATGTATTCCCTCAGCAAATTGTTATAAAACGTTTTAAGACATCATATCTAAATTAAGTCCGTTGTAGGCTACATACTGTCATTAAATTAGAAAGAAGTATAATGAAATTGTAGGTTTCTCTTGAATTTATAGGTTTTCTCTGTTTTATTGGAGTGTATAAAAGAAAACAATGAATATTTTATCAAAAGCAACATTTCAAAGGACTACTAAATACCTAATAATCCATTAGGAGCATTCTACTTGTTTAATTCTATTAGATTTTATTAAAAAAAAAAAAAAAAAAGCTTCAGTTTATTTATTTGTTTTAAAGAAGAATCATGACAGTGTCCTATGAAATTCTAGATATTTTAAGGCATTACTAGGGGAAAAAATCTGGTGCGGGCAACACACGACTTTCACTTACCTCCCTTTTTAAAATCAATGAAAGAATTTTCAAATACAGTTAAAGATAAAAATACGTGAAACTATTAAGGAATTAATCAAATTAAATCTCTATAGAAACATGTGTTTCATTAAAAAATCTATTATATTATTATCTAAAATAATCAGTTAGTTTTATTTTCATTTCATCACTCTCTATTAACTTTTAAAAGCTTGTGTATGAGATGATATTTTTTCTAAAATCTTTAGCTTTCCAACGGTATATCATACATGTATATTACTGCTCTTATGTTCAAAAACGAAAAATTGCATTAAAAAAATATTTTTTCTGTTTTCTCCTTTAGTTTGGTATCGAATTTATTCAATTTATATATTTACCTGTTTTTCATCAGCGTTAACAAGATAATCTAGTTATTATTATTGAATCTACAAAATTAAAGGTACTTTAGGGGAAGAAAATTTAAAATATCGGCATTTAAGCCCTGTCAGACCATTTTTATCCAAATAAAACCTAGTGTATAGGACCCTAAAAAGTGTATTTCCGTTGAAAACTGGAATTCGAAAATTTTCACGATCGCAATACTTCCCCTTACTATATATAGTAAGTGAAAGTAAAAAATCCACAGCCGCTAAATAAACTTGTAAAATTATTAAATATTAAGAGGAATGTATCCTGCGCGGAGTTGGTTTGAAACATTTAGCAGTGGAGATACGACGTTGGAAATGAAGAAGGACTCCAGGCGACTATCAATGGATATTGATGAGGTTCTGCTGGAAGCTGTTGAGTCACATACGTCCAATAGTACTTGCCAGCGAATGGGAATTTAAAAAAATAATATTATATTGGTCCCTCACGAACGTACTGCTTAGAAATCAGCAAAGAGGTTAGAAATTTATGAAAGACGCTTCTGATATGAGATTTTACTAGAAGATTGTCGTGGATTTACTGGCGAAATCCTAATACCGGTAAGCAATGGCTAGAAAAATACCTAGCTGGTTTACGGCAAGGTGTTAATTTGAAGATATGAAAATCCTTGCTTTATGTTTTTTTTTAAAGTATTATTCATCACGAATTTGTTCCTGAAGGATGCCCCTTGAATCTTGAACACCACTGCGATCAACTGGAAAGATTGTACGCGATTTTGTCAGAGTGTTATTTTGCTTTGATCAGTAGAAAAGAGGTATTATTTCAACTCAATTCATGGTCTTCCTCACAATTTCCATCGAAGCAAAGAACTTAGAGCAGAACTTCATGGATTCGAAATCTTGCCTCATCCACTATATATTCAAGACCTCGCACTATTGGATAAAAAAAAATTCTTCATTTATTCTTAGTCCCTTCAGAATATTATAACGGGAAATAAAAAATGGATCTAATGCTGAAGTCTTAGTAGAGTAAAATAATTGAGAACAATATAATTAAACTAATAAAATGAAAAAAAAGTATAACTTAAAAGATAAATCCTAATAAAAATGTTCAAACAAGGAAAAAATCTATGTTATCATAAAGAAAAATATACTAACATTATAAAAAAAAAAAACTGATGCGCGCAACACACGACTTCCACTTTCCTTCGTTGTTAAAATCAATTTAAGATTTTTTAAATACATTTAGAGATAAAAATAAATTGTTAAAGAATTAATAAAATTTAATTTCAATAGAAACATGTGTTTTATTAATTATATTTTTATCTAAAATAATCAGTAAGTTTTTATCGGCTTTTCATCACCTGTTTATTAACTTTTACAATCTTGTGTATAAGATAGTATTTTTTTTCTTAAATATTTAGCTTTCCAACGGTATATCATACATGTATATTACTGTTCTTATGTACAAAAACAAAAAAATGCATTAAACAATTTTTTTTCAGTTTTATTCTCTAGTTGGATATCGAATCCGTTCAAGTTATGTATTTACCTGTTTTTCACCAATGATAACAAGATAATATGGCTTTTTTTATTTTTTTTATAGAATCTACAAAATTGAAGGTACTTTAGAGGTAGAAAATTTAAAATATCGAGATTTAAGCTCTGTCATTATATTCAATCAGAATGAAACCTACATCATATTAAAGCCCATCAAAATTTACATCGATATATAGAGTTTAATCAAAATCGTTAGAACGGTTTTTGAGAAAATCGTAAAAATGTATGGTATATAGTGGATCTTCCGGTCAGCTGATTTTGATGAAAAAGTTTGTGTAACATCCCGAGAGTATAATTTCAGTTTAATACGACTTTTCGTTTTCGCCCGGGAGTTACCACACACAGACCTTTTTGCGGGACTTGGTTATTTGGACTCAGGGGACCCTAAAACGTGTATTTCCGTTGATAACTGGAATTCGAAAATTTTCACGATCGCAATACTTTACCTTACTATATATTTCATACACAGGTAAATGAATGTAAAAAATATACAGTACGAAGTGTAAAAATATACAGTGAGAAATTGCGATTCTTCTGTTGGTAAAATAATATATGTTTCAATGTTACATCAATGTAAAGATAATTATTTAAGATAATATTTTCTGTTGAATGCACCAATAAAAATGAAAATTGAATAAATAAATAAACGTATTTGGCTTCTGTATTTGTTGATTTTTCCTGAAATTAGCATTTACTTGTGATTGTTTGGGAATTGCATTGACAGGAAATGGCTGAATAAACGGGATTTAAATGTCGAAAGAGTTTGAAAGTCCCGGATATTGGAAGGAATGGAGTTCCATAGGGATGCGGATCGGATAAAGAATGATCTATCGAAAGCTGTGATGAATGGGACGTTATATACAGATCAAAAGGAAGCGATTGATATTTTATTATAAGGATTACTATTTGTTTCGACCCATTTTATTCAAGGGAAAAAAATTGATAATTTTGCCTAAGTTGAAAGTGCGGTGAAATGACGGTAGATAACAATGGAATATATTTTAAGTATTAATTTTATTATTGTGGATATAATTAGTTGATCGTTGAGAATTACTGAAGGAATTAGTCCGGGTGGCGGTCATTAAATAAAACAACTGAATAGTTTCAACTATTTTATTGTTTGCCAACGTTTCGACCCCATTGTGGGTCATCATCAGGGCTAAAAAGATATAAAAAGGATACATTTAAAATAAGATTAAAAATACTATTCTTAAAAAAATAACTATTGCGCTAGAGAATGTCAATATTACAACATAAAAAGAACTAGATGTGTAAAGAAATCAATTAATAAAATTACAATGATAAAGGTATACTAATGAGAGCTATACAGACCAGATAATGTACAAATATATAAGAAAAAATTACATGAAATAAAAAACATTAAAAAAATGGAGTACAGTGGAGATACGTACCGTCTGGTAGGCGAGTGGAAACTAGGTACAATTTGGTAATATGGAATATAGGCAGGTAGATAGGAAAGTACGTACAAAAGGTTGGGTAAAATGGAAAATACGTACCACATTTCTAGTCAGTTTTACTACATATAGTTTATACATTATTATTCTTACAATTGTATTATATTGTTTTTACTTCAACAATCTTGTTAAAACATCTTCTAATACCGTTATGATGTTATTAATATTGTAGGTTTAATCTGAACACTTCCTTTTATGTTAATATTACAATTTTACTCATTGTTGTCAGATCCCGTCTAGAAATGTGGTACGTATTTTCCATTTTACCCAACCTTTTGTACGTACTTTCCTATCTACCTGCCTATATTCCATATTACCAAATTGTACCTAGTTTCCACTCGCCGTCCAGACGGTACGTATCTCCACTGTACTCCATTTTTTAATGTTTTTTATTTCATGTAATTTTTTCTTATATATTTGTACATTATCTGGTCTGTATAGCTCTCATTAGTATACCTTTATAATTGTAATTTTATTAATTGATTTATTTACACATCTAGTTCTTTTTATGTTATAATATTGAGATTCTCTAGCGCAATAGTTATTTTTTTAAGAATAGTATTTTTAATCTTATTTTAAATGTATCCTTTTTATATCTTTTTAGCCCTGATGATGTCCCACAATGGGGGTCGAAATGTTGGCTAACAATAAAATAGTTGAAACTATTCAGTTGTTTCATTTAATGACCGCCACCCGGACTAATTCCTTCAGTATTAATTTTATTTTATATCAAAAGAATAATAATACAAATATTTGGTTGAAAAAAGGTCATTTTTTTATAAAACCCGTTATAATTGATCTTTAGTTGTAAGGAAGAATTAAAAATAATTAACAATTTATTAATTAATGTTAATAATAATATATATAATAACCGCCAAAGACTATAAGAATAAGGGGGAATGTTATGGCCCAGTATAGAGTTTCCAATTAAAGACGGATGCACTCATTACAGATATACCCAAACCCATTACGAACATATCATTAAATATTCAACATGACTAAGTTCACATGTTTCTCATTAAATAATATTCCTAAACATAGTTATTTAGAAGTAATAATATATTAATTATATTGGTGATATAGTTGATTCAATAGTAATTTTTACTAACTTTAAAATCAAGTATGCATGGAATTCCAACCATTTATTATGTTTTAGGAAGGGAATCCCAATTAAATAATTTTATTTTATCTCTGTTGTAAAAGGTTATTACCCATTAATTCGTGTTTATGGGAAGATGAATCCTATCGGTTCTTTTAGTACGTTTTCAGCAATTTATTTCAGTACGTTTGGTTTTATGCTGTTTCATTACTTATTCAA
The DNA here is from genome assembly GCA_023052935.1 of Piezodorus guildinii. Lineage (NCBI taxonomy): Eukaryota > Metazoa > Arthropoda > Insecta > Hemiptera > Pentatomidae > Piezodorus > Piezodorus guildinii. Next base: position 58,802,815 of record CM041295.1, read on the forward strand.
TGTTGATGAGAAAGTAATAACTTTAGAAAATCTATAGTCTATACATGTAACCGCTGAGTAAATATTTACGGAGGTATTTGAGTGAATGAATAAATGCTTTCTTTTACTAAAAATTATAAATATAAAACAATAATAATATTTTTTTTTACAATGAAAATTCTACATAAACAAGGATAATCCGTCTGTCGAGTTGCCCTACTTCTCATTTTAATTTCTTCATATTGTGAATTTTTTTTGATAGATAGATAGATAACTGTTTTTTTATTTTTTATTTCAGCATATTATAACATATAAAAAAAACATTAATAGAACTATGGTCTTTTAGACCGTCTAGTCCGGAGCCGACCTGTTCAATTTTATAATTTATATAACAGTAACTATATTCATATACGACACACTACACAATAACAGTAAAACAAACTCACTCACTTATTCAACTATATCATTATCAGACTCAAAACAACCAAACAATAATAATAAACAATTTTATATATATATATATATATATATATATATATATATATATATATATATATATATATATATATATATATATATTATAATTATATTTTTAAATATAGTTAAATTCTTTTATAAGTTTATATCTGTAGGGCCATGCTATTTTACAATATTTATATACAGCCATCCAGTTCTGTCCATTAAGATAGTTTATTACTTCATCGGTGTTTAAATAATTCTTTCCGAAACACCTTATTCTAATTTCAGATAAAATAGGGCATGTGGCGAGGAAATGAAACGTATTTTCTACTTCTTTTCTATTACAAAGAGAGCAAATCACATTGTCATTTGACCAAAATCAATTATAGTTGAGGTATACTAATTCAAATCTTACTTTAAATATCCATTTCGCCCCATTAAAACTTAATTTGGTATCAAATAAATATTGTGTCCCATAATCATAGTCTAAATTTTTATATACAAACATTTTTTTTGAGACTATAGCCCTTTGTAAACATTTTGATCTATAAATACCTGTCAGAGATTCCCTAAATTGCTGTAAGATTAGAGCCCTGTTGTCAAGTTGAATGTCAATAGAAATATTATGTTTTTCAGCCAGTTCTCTTATGTCTTTAATCCAGAAAATATTTTGTTTGATGACTTCATCATTTATGATATATGGCAGTCTATTGTTTGGTAGATTTTTAACTTTTAGAATGTAGTTATTTTGTATTTTTAATGTTTCTATGAGCATCGGGACTATTTTTGTTTCGATGTGCAGCAGGTATGAAGGTGTGGCTTGTGGTAGGCTAAATAATTTTTTAATAAAATAATATAAAAGTTTTTCAGTTTCTATATATTCCTTACTTCCCCATGCCTGAGCTCCATATCCTATGCATGATTTAAAAACGGCATTAAATACTTCAAGTTTTGATTTATAGGGTATACTATTGTTTAAGAGGAAATTTTTCCATATGGAGTTGATTGCCATTTTTGCTTTTGATAACTTCTGCTGTAGATGTTTTTTTAAGGATAGTGTGGGTGTAAGGATAATACCTAGGTATTTATATTCATTTAACACTTCTATTTCTTTGCTATTGAAAAACCATTTTTCCTTTCGCCCACGTTTACCTCCTCCATTTCTGAAAATTACTATTTTAGACTTATTTAAATTGACCTCTAAATTCCACATTTGACAATATTTTTCCATATCATTTATCGTTAGCTATTGTGAATTTTTATGGTTTATATTATTATTAATATTAATATGTTTTGCAACTTTGCTATATGATTTTTTATACCGATCATTAATTGAAATAGGTTAGAGCCTTTCTGTATCTAAATGTTTATCTAAATACATGGCTATTTTAATTAAATTGAACCCCTTACTATATATTTCACTTCTTTATGGTTTATTTGCTTCTTATCAACAAAAAAAAAAAAAAAAATTAACACTGCCAAATTCCCAAAAAAGTGGAAAATATCCTCATGTTGGGGTCCAGTCTGACATATGTATGAAATTGACTACTCAAGGTTCTAGACATCATTTCATTTTTAATATTAACTTCAACTTTGCTTATTAAAATCTCAAGCTCCATTGTTTTAAGGGTTTCTTTCCTTTTCCATCTGATCACCGTTTTGTACTATCCTTTCTCACTAAGACATTTTCTTTTCTGTATTATATTTGCCAAATATTATTTATTAAATATTTCATATTATATTTATGTATTCTATACTTTCAGCATAGAATATATTATTATTTAGTTTATATTATTATTAATATTAATAATAATATAAACCATAAAAATTCACAATATGAAGAAATTAAAATGAGAAGAAGGGCAACTAAACAGACGGATTAACCTTGTTTATGTAGAATTTGCATTGTAAAAAAAATATTATTATTGTTTTATATTTATAATTTTATTAAAAGAAAGCATTTATTCATTCACTCAAATACCTCCGTAAATATTTACTTAGCGGTTACATGTATAGACTATAGATTTTCTAAAGTTATTACTTTCTCATCAACATTGAATAAGTAAAGAACCAAGAGCATAAAACCAAACGTACTGAAATAAAAATAGGCGAGTAAAATTGTTGGCTCGGTGAGGAACGGATTCCGAGAAAGTTGGTATTTGCTGATCCGACTGGTAGGCGTCCGAAAGGTAGGCCGAAGCGGCGATGGGAGGATTGCGTTAAAGCTAATCTCGGGGGCTTGGGCTTGACCGGCGAACATTGGACGAGTCTGTGCAGGCGAAGTTTGGTGATATCGGCATCGAACCTTGGGGTTCGGTAAGCCTATTATTATTATTATTATTATTATACTTTCAGTAAAAATGCTCCAAACCTATTGAAATTACCTTTTGAGTTTAAAATTGAGTGCTTGATATTGTATTCATTAATAAACTCAATTCCAATGTTTATCTTGATTATATTTAATTTGAAGCATGTTTACTGTTAGTGGAGAACCGATACATTTTAACAGTGTAATATCTCTATTACCATTTACGGGCGTGATAATCTCGTCATTTATCGCCCTAAAACACCATCCCTACCCTCTATAACCATTTATCTTAAAGAAAAAATGTACAGAATAATTAGTGTAGAATCGCCTCGGAGGATTGCCAGGAATGGAAGCGGAAGCAAGAATTGAAACTAGTGGGTAAGAGTGGGAATAACTGGTTTGGGCTAAATTAGCAACATATGGATAAGTTTAGTCTTGACAAAGTAACGAGTATCGAGGATTTTTCAGAGGAATTTGGATTGTAAGGATTGGATACAGAAATAATTTATTTAGTAGAGCCCCAAAGATCAACTCCGAAGGTCGAGATTGGCCTTATGATTTTTCATGTAAATGAGCCTTTTGTGGTTTAGAATGTAAGAGCGTCTGTCTAGTAAGTGTTGAAATAACCAAAAGCCATAAGACCAGTTTCTTGTCGTTTCAGTCTTATGTGCGGATTTCATTTTTGATATTTGTTAAGAAGGAGTCCTAGGTAGCGGACAAGTTCAACTGGGACAATGTGGGATATATCATTTAAGGACACTCATTGGCTTACGACGAAGAGTGAAGGTAATTTTGGGGATAAATTGGAATTGATTTTAATTCTCCACTATTCTGATACCATGCCTCAAGGTCTTTGATGTGGTATAGTATGGTTTAAGAGACAATATTGGACCGATATTAATTAATAACACACAAGTGTCATCAGCATAGATAAAAAGGAAAGTGTTAGGATGGGTTGAAATATCAGCTGTATAAAAAATGGGTCCTGAGTTACTGCCTTGAGAAACACCAGCAGATTAAAATTCTTTAACTTTTGCGTTTAATATAATATTGAGAAATTTGCGATCAAGTTTAAAAAAAAAAAAACAGTTTTCTCTTCTTCTTCCGTTCGTATGAAACCCAACAGGAAATTACGTGGTTTTTAATCGTTATTACGGCGATTATAATAAGAACTTATGTTTATATGTAAAAAGCTTCACCTTTTTTTTTTTTTTATAATATTCAGGTTACTGTACTAATAAAATCATTTGATAATGTATTTGGGTGTACGAAGGGATTGCGTAGTAGTAAACGCCGATATTGCCAGCTACCAGATATCCTTTTAATCATTCAATAAATAAATTTTTAAAAAAATACTGAAATAAATTTTTTTCGCTACTTTTTCAGCTTTTTTACTTACTATTTAGTTTAACAACTGCGTTCCACATTATTTTTTTGGAGTGATCTTAGGGGCTTCCTTTAAGTGTGCTACAGCTGGCCACGAAAGAACAGATTTTTCGTACGTGGCTAGAATTTTCATGTAAAACTCGCGGGCCTTACCTGTACCGAGTGTTCTGAGGCAGGCATCTGTGACGTATATTCGGTAGGGCGGGAACGAATGAAGTCAAGCACCATACATCTACACGGTTGGTCTGACAGTTTTTGTCCGCCCGAACAATGGGCCGTATAAATGACCAATCTAGCGGCACAAAATTATTGGAAAATATTAAGGGCTCAGAAATTGAGTCTGGAGCCAGTTTATAACAATCCGGAATTAATATCTCAGTCAAATTTTTAAAATTATTAACTTTAGTAGTAGTTAACAAACATTAAACCAATTCTCAATTAATTTATGATGATTTTTTCCTGATTCTCATTAGTCAAAGACATGGAAACAGCGTGATGCATATAAAAAATGCTGAGTTTTAGTAGAAGAAAGAAAAATCAATTTTTTAAAAATCCTTTTTGAAAAGTGTCACTCAGTGAAGTTTATCAGAAAATCTCTTTTAAACTTCCCTTTACATAGGAATTTTTCGAAGTGGTGAAAAAAAATGTAAGGACTCATTTGAAGTATTGAGACATATGTACATTTTTAGGCAATAAAATGAAATATAAGTTTGTTTAAATGCAAGATACCTTTCAAAAATGTTGAAATATTTTTATTTTATTTCTTTAACTATAAACTGGCTTTTCGTTTAAGGATCATGATCATATCATTTTTTTATGTCTTTGGCTCCCTAAGAATTTTACAAATTTTACTATTATATATATATATATATATATATTATATATATTAATATATATATATAAAGGTTTAAAAAAAAATCTCGAAAACCGTTTGAGTTGAACTAAAAATATTGTTGGCTTATTTTTATTCGACATCAAATTGATCCCTTAGTGCGAGTTGAAAAACCTGCGGGAACAGATTTACAGGCTATACCCCTTATGATAAAACCCCAAAGTACATTAAAAAAAATACTTTCAGTTATGATTCACCACCAAGGTTTGTATCAGTCATTATTTCTAGTGTGGTATTCAAAATTCTTAAACATTATTATATATATATATATTAGTATGTTCATCGGTAAAATGTTCTTCTGAAAGTTTTCTCAGGAAATATATGTTTTAGGGTTCCCCCCGAGTCCAAATAACTAAGTCATGCAAAATGATCTCCGTGTGTTTGAATGTGGTATATCTAGCCCGAAAGCGATGAGTAGTAAAAAACTGAAATTTCATATTTTCGAAGCGTATATACCTCGGATGTTACAGTAACTTTTTAAAAAATGTTGGTGATCCAGAAGAGTCACTTTATACATGCGGTTTTTCACATTTTTAGGAGTTTCTCGAAAATTGTTCCAATATATATATTATTGAAATATATATGTGTAATATACCTTTGGATAGCTAAACATTTCTGAAAAAAAAAAAAATGTTATCTTATGTACAAAGTTTTATCAGGTAACGGGTAGTGTTAAAACGGAAGTTATTTTTGCAGGCAATAATTTTTATTGAAACTCATTGTAGTTCATTAACTTTTTTCAACTTTAACTTTAATTTAAAATTCTTAAATTGATATTAACGATGGAGGTAGGCAAAAGTCGTGTATTGCGTGCACCGGAATCAATTATTTTAAAGGCTATATTGTAATATATTAAGAAACAATTCAATATGAAAGGTAATGTTCAAAATTGTGTGTGCGAATAAAAATCCCAACCAAAAAGAGCTCGCAGAAACGAACGATTGTTCGAAGTTGTTCAATAGCGTTTTCAGTTTTCGGTCCAAACCGGTAGCGATACTCCTGGCAATTCCCCGAAATTTTGTTTGGCGCAGTACTGCGCGCCGGATTTAGACGCACCTTAACGAAGAATCTGTATTTTATTTCTACTTCATTGGACTAGTTGTCATTTTCTTGTACTTCAAGTTTAGTGTGTGGTGCATCAGTGCAACATCAGTCGAGGAGGAAGTAAGGTAACAAGATGTGTCTTAGCGGGAAGTGGTATCGAGTTAAAATGAACTGTTGGACAGGATTAGTTTCGAAGACTGAATGTAACAAATTTGCATTTAGATTCATTCACTCCAATTATTACTACAGTATTCGATCAGGGAGAGGCTCTTTTAAGGATGCTGTTTCGGGATCAGAGTTGGATGTAGGTGTCATTAACAATCTTTGCTAGGAAGGTATCTGGTAGAAAAGAACTAGCTGTAAACACAATTGTATTTGATCCAATTAAAGGTATACTCGTCTTGTTGTATACAATTTCAAATACAGTAAATGTATGAAGTCATGTTATTGAGGAAGGCTCAGTTATTGGTCTGAGTTAAATTATGGGTTTCTTATAAATGTCTATTCATGTTTTGGGAGCAGATACTATACCTCAATAGGACAAAAAAAGCACAGATAACCCATAGTCTGATTCTAAACGGTTAGGTAGGTAAATGAAGTTTTGTGTTTTTGCTGTTATTCATAGTTTTTATCAGAAACACTCAAATATATCTACTTGACGTGCACGTACAGAAAAATTAGTGGTACTAAATGAAAGAGGATAAAATTCTCCAGAAGGTTATGAATTCGAACCCCTCAAATAGTAAGATGATACCCCTTCAATGGGTTTGTAATAGGCTGATCGGTATTTAGTAAATACCACCGTAATGGTCAGTTCCTTCGCCAAGTACTGGTATGCTTTGTTTTGATGGGTCCATAATTCTTTTACTCTATATAGTTTGGCACAAAAACTCGATCGAAGCATTTTATGGCATTATTGCTGGAATAAAAAAGAACGTTATATGTTTTTATTACCCTTTCACTTACTTATTTTTGTTTATTGCGGTTGATAATAAACTGCTGTGTGTAAATAAAATCGACCTAGTTGGGAAGTGTGTTCTATAGCCGTTGCCTGGAAGCATGAGTCGAGTGGAATTACTGCATTGTTTTTCATTTATGAGGAAACCAATCCGACGGGAGAGACAATAGGGACAGCTCAAGCCCCTTCAACTTCATTTTTTCACCTCTAACATGGTGTTTTTTTTTTTTTATATGTAAGTAAAAAGTACTTAAGTTCTGTAATAAAATTATATATTTAAACGTTATAGAATAGTAAATATTTTTTATTATTTCTCTTTATACTTTCACTTATATATGAAATATATCAGTTTTCGACGGAAATACACGTTTTAGGGTCCTATGAGTCCTAATGGCCATTTTGTACATTCCAATAAATAAAAATAAATAAATAAATGAAATAAAAACAATTCATATTGTTTATTATTTATGCTTAACCCGGCTTCACAATATTAAAAATATATGAATTATTTTTAAATTTCTCATAAATATTCACGGTTCTTGCATTAACACTTGTATATGTAATTTCGTTAAAAATAATTTATAGGAACTATCGGAGTTCAAAACATTCACAATATCTATTGTAGGAAACATATTCTTACAACCTTGACAGTCAACTAATAGCTAATCTCTAATTATGAGCCATTTTTTTTTTTTTTTACGGTTATTTAGTTATATTAATAGGTCCATGAATGGCCGTTTTTTGTTATTTTTTGTCACAATTTTTACATACTAACGAGTTTTTTTATCCATAAAATTTTATTGCGGTATATCGAGGGTTTCTGACGTTGATATTTATTCTCCTAACCCTCTAGTACAATCCTTATCGTAAATAAGAACGGCAGTGGCCCCGAGATGTTTTGTAAATATTATTTTAGAGTTCTGATTCTCAGATTGCCCTCTCAATTGCTATATGTTTGTGGCTATGGCGCCCTTACTCAGCTTCCAGTGACGCGGCTGAGAGAGAGGCGCTGGGATCTCTCGGATTCTGCTTTTTTCTCCACAAGTGGGGCAACAGACCTAGTCTGGGGTTCCTCAGTTGTTTGTAAATATTTCCCGTTGGTATAGGCGAGTTTAAGATACACATTTATTTATTAACTTTGTATTTATTTTATTAATATGTAACTTTTTTCTATTATTGTTAATATTTATTTTATTTTTTTATGTTATTATTTGACTTTACCTTTTTTTTTTCTGTAGATATTGTATGGATTTAGTCTCATAGCATTAGGCTATTGTTCATATCGGAACAAATTGTAATATATCTTATTAAATAAAAACCAAAAACATTAGTCTATGATGAACTTTCGGGGTACATTGCATTAAACAAATCTTATAGAAATAGAAAACTTAAAAAAAACACATTCACTAAAAGGTTTTCTTAAAAACCTTTAACACCTTTTTTTTCTTTTCATTTAGTCGAAATATAATATTTACCGTTAAATATTAAGTTATTGAACACGTCACCGAAAAAAAAAAATTAATAAGTATCGATTCCTATAGTTTGGTTCCCTCTAGTAGGCATAGTTTACTACGTGTATCATGAAGAAGGTTTTATACATTTTTTAGATCTCATAAAATTTTATGATACTTTAATGATTTGAAAGCTGTTCATTGTATAGTCGGGAGTGTCTACACGGTAGGAAGAATAGACTTTTTTATTTTCATCCTTCCTGAGACTTTAAGAGCTGAATTTCTCATTAGGTTCAAAAATTTTAAAACGGTGATGACCGGCGGCATTTCCCTTTTTTTTGTTACAATGAATAAACGTCTCTGACATAAAGAAATAGATAATGTCTCAATCTTTTCGACCCGGAATAATTTAAGCATCAGATCGGGACATTGGAATTCAAAATGTCCCCGATTAGAAAAAATAAATAAAGTTATGGGAAACCGGTGAGCATTAATAAAACATTCTAACAACGGTTTCTTGTTTTTTTTTATTTTAGTAACGGAGGTGGTCCAACTTTTTTAAAAATTAGGAAAATTCTGTCCCTGTTGATTTGAATTAAATCGACCATGGGATAATTAGGTAGTAATTCCCCGGTGGTCGAAGTCTGATGTTTTTTCCGGATCTATTTTTTATTATATTTTTTTTTTTAATCCGTTTCCCGTTCTCTAGCCACCCTTGTTAAAGATGGTATTTAGTGACTAGAGAATAAAGTCTTCCCAACTTACGCAAGATAAAGAAACTTCGCTTACAGATTAATTTCGTTTCCCTAATTACAGAGATGCGGGCCTGAAGAAACGGGGAAAGAAAGTTGCTAAATTGTCGCAGGCCATGCAGAAGGAAAAAACACTTTCAGTAAAATGGTATACCAGGCTCGAGATTTCCTCATATTTTATAGAATTTCTTTAACTTATCTTATAACAAATTATTAACAGAGGTTTAAAATATTGTTTATTTTATTTTTCTGTAAAGTATCTACAATAAATCTTAGGGAGTTGCGTGGTCTAGTGGATAGGGCATTAAACTACTCTTCTCCGAGTCACAGGTTCGAATCCCGGCTGAGGCAGAATTATTTATTCCGTTATTTTAGCTGTGGAGCGATCCTGGGGTATGGAGACCCTCCTGGGCTACACCTAACCTCTATAAAGTGAGTACCGAAAATTAGAAAAAAACCTTGCGGCAAGTGTGATTCAGTAGGCCTACTCTGTCCGTGCAACAACTTCATCAAAATCTGCTAATCAGAAAAGCCACTTTATACCATACTTTTTACGATTTTCTCAAAAACAGCTTTAACGATTTTGATTAAACTCGCTATATTGATGTAAAATGTAATGGGCTATAATATGGTGGAGGTTTCATTCTGTTTGTTGTTTATTTATTTAACGTCACTTTATGCTACTATGGCTAATCGGAAGATGCTACAGTGGGATCCTAAATGTTGCCTATCCAGGTTTTATTAGGATAGGGATCATTGACGAGTATCTGACATCGCAGAGGCTCGGGACCACCTTTTAACGTTCCTCCGAAGGACGGCGTAACTAAGGATTTTTTACTCCCCTAGGACAACCTGCGGGTTTGAACCCGTGACCTTTAGCATGGGAGGATGTTACGCTAGCCACCCAGCTACAAGTGGTCCCGGGTTTCATTCTGATTAAAATAGTCTGACAGGGCTTAAATGCCGATAGTTTAAATAATTCTTCCTTCAAAGTATCTTTAATTTTGTAAATTCAAAAAAATAATCATTTCATGTTGTTAAATTGATAAAAAAACGGGTAAATATACAAGCTGAACGAATTTAATAATCTCCTGAAAGAGAAAAGTGCAAAAGTATTATTTTTTTTTAAGATAAGAACCATAAGATGTATGTATAATATACCATTGGAAAGCTAAAAATTTTAGAAAACATATCTTATACACAAAATTTTAAAATGTAATGGAGAGTGATGAAAAGCGAATAAAATTAACTGATCGTTTTATATAATAATATAAAAATCAATTTTATATAATAATATAAAAATCAATCGAAAATCAATTTAATTAATTATTTAAACTTATTTCATCTCTACCGGTATTTAAAAAATCTTTAATTGATTTTAAGAACAGATGTAAGCAAAAGTTGTGTGTTAGGCGCCCCAGATTGTCCGTGTAACAGTACAAATATTAATGAACACTGAACCCGGGTCCCTATATAGATTGTAAGGTTTTTTTTTTTTTTTTTAATCTTTAATAAATGAAATAAAATGTTTATATTACTTCAGTTTTTCGATAAACATCTGATTAAAAAAACATATTATCAATGTATGTCAGAGAGAAATGCCTTATTTATTAGTTATCCTGCCTAAATTCTTCGGGTAGCTCTTAACTTAGTATGCTCATCAAACCAAACTAAATATCGTACATATTTTTTTTTTCTTTCTCTCACCGACTTATGGAATATATAGTTAGAGAAAGTATTGTGATCGTGAACATTCGTAATTCGAGTTTTCACCAAAAATACACGTTTTATGTTTTTCTGAGTCCAAGTGACAAAGTCCCGTAAAAAGGTCTGTTTGTGTTTGTGATAGTCTAGTCATAATTTGAATAAAACTGAAATTCGGTACTCTATAAGCCTTTATACCTGAGATGTTACAGCATTTTTTCCACTAATATCTGCTGACCGAAAGTGCTACTTTATACCATTTTACAATTTTCTTAAAAAGCTAAAACGATTTTGAATTATTTCGCTTTATCGACGTAAACTTTAATCTACATTTATAAAAGAAAGTGCCATTTCACTCGATTTTCTGGTCATCGTAGTTTCTCAAAAACGACTATGGTTGTGAAGTTTAAATTTCTTCTGGAGGTTCGTCTTACCCTCTAGATGTGCAATAAGGCTGGGTTTGGGAAAATTTGTCCTCTAAGTGAATATAAAAAATATACACATCCTATAAAAATTTTAAGTACTCATTTGAATGACAATCAAATTTCTAACTACCTAGAAGCAAAATCGTCCTAATCTAATTAGCTATAGCATAGATAATAAAATACTTATAACAAATATATTCAGGTATAATTCGTTTCATGTTTCGTGTGTAGGTTTCTATCAAATTCATATGTTTCATTGTTGTTGGTTTTTAAAATGATCAATAGGTTGAAAAATGTTTATATTTTGAAACGATAATAGAACTTAGTTCTGAATTCTAAAAAAAATGCGAGCTTATTCAGTTGGAAGGGTACACCCCCGAGTGAAAAAAATACTCATTTATGTCACATAGAAGTTACGATGGTAGAGAAAGACAATCTTACAAAGCAAAAATGTCAGTATTAGATAATCACGGGTATGGCTACTTGCTACTGCTATGTTAGTGTAGATTAAACTGAATAAAATTAATATCTCACAATCGACAATAATCATTTATTTGTCATACATAGACATAGTTAAAAGTTTACCTCACTTCTCAGGTACATAATTTATATTGTATAACCTCACCTAAAACAGTTATTATAAACAACTTCCTTAATTCACAGCAATTAAAAAAAAATATATGAAATAGTTGCGGGCAAAGACGCGACGAGGAACAGCTATATGCTAATCAAATAGTCTGACGGGGCTTAAATGCCGATATTTTAAATTTTCTTCCTCTAAAGCACCTTTAATTTTGTAGATTCAGAAGAATCACCTGTATCATCTAAGTAGGATTGATAAAAATTGGCTAAATGTAAAAGTTAAAAAAGAAAAGAAAGAAAATATTTTTAATGTAAATTTTGTTTTTTTGAACGTATGAACAGCAACATAGATGTATGATATACCGTTGGAAAGCTAAATATTTTAGAAAAAAATATTACCTTTTATACAATGGCAATGTTAAGTGACAAACAGGGCATAAAGTTATTTCTGATAATTATACGCGACAATTTGATGTTGCTAAGTTGTTTAATTTAAATCATATGTTTCCAATAAAATCTAAAACAAAGTTTTTATATAAATTAACTCAAAAAATTTTAAAATTTAAGTTTATTTAATATTTCTTTAATTGATTGTAACAGCCGAGGTAAGTGAAATTCGTGTGTTGCGCGCACCAGATTTTTTATAAATTATAAAATTGTTATATTTTTATTGTAATATGGTATAAAAAAAAAGAAAAAAAAGTTACTATCTGATAGATATAGTGTTTTTCAGATGTAATAATAGTAGTGTTGCATTGCTTCTCAGAAATAATAATTGGAATGATAGAATACGTTTGATTTCAAAATGTTTTGCTCTATCTACAAATAGGTTTGGGTTTGCCATAATTAAATTATAAGATAGGTTTAGTTATAAGGGAGAAGTCACATATATTGGTAAAAGAGGAGTTGGATATTGATTTAATCCTAGGAATAGAATGATTGGAATGTTAACATAAAAAAAAAAAAATAAAAACTTGTTTACGGTAATGGTCGGTAATATTTTTGATTTTAATGATTTTTTAACCAGTTATTCTCTATCCTTTCATTAATAAGAAACCGTGGATAACTTTTTTTTTTCTGGCCAATACTTTTAGTGCTGCAGCCGTCTTGAGACAGCTTCGCGACTGAAAAAATGTGTTGGGAAAATCTCTCTAATTCTGGTAATTTTGCAGAAATTGAGTCTAAGAAAAACCTAACAATAAGATAAGGATATGTTTTATATATTTTGTCCTTACAACTTATTACCCCAAATGTGAAGAAGGTGATTAAAAAAATTCTGGAAAATTTATACATAATGATACTTTTAGCAAGTTAAAAGTCTATAAAGGAAAAGAGACTCCCTTTGATTATTTTTTTATACAAAGCTTAGTTACAGCCCTACTTGCTGTAAAAATTTCTATTTGAGAAAATAGTCCTTTTTTTATATAAATTTTAAAAAATATCAAAAACTATTTTTTTTGCGAGGTTTACACGAAAATAATTCAAAAGGGACCGAGTGAAAAATTATTAAACTAACACAGGTTTACACGTCTGTACTGTGTTTATAAGTGACATAAATTTGGTGAATGAGACTGAGCTGGTTCCCGAGTTAAAAAAATTCTCTTCGCTATTAAAATAACGTTCTATTTAATAAGGTGTAGATTCTTTAAGGTGAAGGTCAAATTCTATGAATAAAATTGGAGGCTGATTTCTACTTCACCACACTTTTATGAAAAATCAATGCACAACGTTTCGGCTAAAAACGCCATCATCTGGTGCAAAGGAACAATTTTTTTCTGTAAGTACAAAATATTATCAATAATCAATCTAACAGTTTATCATGAAATTATATAACGATAAAAAGTTAAAATTGTTGATAATCTATAAGATTAACGTTACATTCTTAAAAATCTGTCAATAGCATTAAAATATACAATTAAAATGAGAACATTAAAAATAATTGTACTATAAAAATGGATTGTAAAAGAAATCAATTGATGTACTATGTTCATCATTATTAAAAATCTATTAAAAAAGTTAAAGTTTAAATATTAACAAATAACTATTTAAATTAAAAATATGCAAGTTACCTATTGTGAGTGGATGCTTCCAATCAGAAGCCTCTTGTCTAAATAGGATGTCCATGAAAGGTGGGAGAACGGTGTTAACATTAAAATGTCAGATATTTAATACATATAAAAATTAAATCAATAAAAACAACTAATAACCAACATGATGACTGTCATTAGGAAGTATCATTTATATAAATACATTTCATTCATATTGTTATATATTTAGTTTAGAAATGATATTATTGTATGAATTGCCTAATGTTTGGGTGTCTTGTTGAAAAATAATTAAGTTCTATTTAATAATTATTAACTCCTGTAATCTTGCATATTTCAGAATGAAAGAAAAAGTAGAGTGTTGAGATTACTGTATACAGTTTTGGTCCTTACAGCATACTACCTAAGTAGTCAAGAAAATTGTTTAAAATTCCATGAAAATTCAAATCAATTGAAACTTAAGGCAGGTTATAACAAGGGAAGTTAGAAAGGAGTTTCACGCTTAATTTTCGTTTCTTGTATAGTCTTATTGTTGCATTACTTGTAGACATTTCGGTCGTGCAAGTATAGCCCTTATTTTTAATATAAACTTTCTAAGAAGTCCCATCGCCAAGTTCAGCAATATTTAAAGTGTGATATCGTTAAAGGGACCGAATAAAAAATGATGAAACTTATACTGATTAAACCTCTATATAATACGTAATATGGGGTAAACATTTTTTATTGAGACTCAGTTCGTTTTTTAAATCTAATACATTACTCATTACTGCTTTGGAAGTGTTATCATCTTACTTGATGCCAAACCAAATTCATAATACTTGGATCAGTTGAGTCTCAGCCATTAAATTTTATCATATAGAGGTATAATCTGTACAATTTCCATAATTTTTCACTCAGTCCCTTTTGAGATATATCACTATAAATATTACTGAACTTGGAGATAGCCCTTCTTTGAAAATTTATATTAAAAAGAAGGACAATGTTTATACGATCGATATTTCTACTAATACTTTTAAGACAGCTTGGAGATTATAAGTATAAATTCCAAGCCCTTTTAGCTACCGCATTAGTATCTCACTGTTAAGAACATTAAAAGGATAATCCGGAGTAAGTGAGATTTTGGTCGCCCTCCCATATTTTAGGGTTTACCGTTTGTTAATTACAATTAACTTTTCCACTGAAGTGATTCTAACCCCGACTCCTTTGCTATACGACTCCGAACTAATCCACCTGTAGCCTCACATTAAGCGAGCTTTACAAAAACACAAGCTCTCCCTGCATTTTCCAGCAAAATGGAACGATTGCTCCTGTTTCTTGTAAAATTAATTTACTAAACTTTTTTTCCCGGGTCCGATTTTTTTTATATATTTTTTTTTTCAACCTTCAGAACTCAATTACCACCGCGCTACATTTTCTACCAATATTTTAGAAGGTATTGAAAAAAATTTAATTAAGTTAGCCTCGAATGAGTTGAACTCAATTTACTTCATATCATGTAATATGTTCACGTAGTTAAAAAAAAGTCAGGTGCTCACAGCACATAACTTCCACTTACCTTCATAAAATATTTGCTTTTTTTTTTTTTTTTTTTTTCAATATTTTTATTACGAGTAAATATGTCGATTGACGATAAAAAACATGAAGAGAAACTGCCCATTGGCAGCTCTCCAGTAGTCAATGTAAACAATGTTTCGAGGCCATCTTCTTTTCAGATGTCTCGTAGATTATCAGGGATCGAAGAGAAAGCTAGGATAAAAACTTGTGTGTAAGAGAGGGGATGTTGACAAAGTAAGTAGCTTTGAGGATTTTGGTTTGTAAGGATTGGATACGAGAGTAATTCGATGGTTTGGTAAAGCCACATAGCTCATTTCTGTAAGTCCAGATAGGTCTTATAATAGTTATGTAGATGAGCATTTTGTAGTTAAGAGAAAAGGTTTGACCGTTTGTCTAGTAAGTGTTGGAGTAGCCAAAAAAAAAAAACCGCGAGCGGTTTCTTGAATGAGGATTCCAAGTTAGATGTTTGTCAAGGTGTAGTTATATCTATCTGGTCAGTTCAACAGTAACTAGTTTAGTGTTATTAAAGGATATTGTAGGGCAGGAAGTTATAGGTTTACGACGAAGGGTAAAGGTTATTTGATAGTTTTTTTTGTAATTGAAGTTTATTCTCCAGTACTGACAAAAAAACTTCTAGGTCTTTAATGTGCGCTTCAAGAGTATGATAGGCAATAAATGGATCATTATGAACTGATAACATGCAGTTGTCACCAGCATAGCTGAAATCAAGGTTTAAATAGACTCAAACTTAATTTTATTATATCGGTGAAAATATTCATTTTATTTATCTTAATTCTTATAAAATTTTATTTAACAACAATTATTATTATTGAGTCTACGTTTCGAGGCTTTTGTCCTTCTTCAAGACTCACTTCTTCAAGATTTTAAAATAAATAACGATTATTGCGTGAAAATTAACATTAACAAAAATATTTAATATTAGAAAATTGTTATAAATCTTTTACTTGGCAGCAACCAATGGTTTCTACATCATTCATGTCTGTATCCATTATATCAAAGTTTGTCAAATTTAAGTTTTTAAGAAAATCATCATAAATACAAGTTTTCACCAGAAGTATACGTTTTAGGGTCTTCTGAGTCCCAACGACTACGTCCATAAAAAGGTGTGTGTGTTAGAGATAAGTCTAGCGCAAAAATCTAAAGATCGTATGAAACTGAAGTTTTATATTTAGGACAACGATACGCCCAAGATTTTACAGAACTTTTTTATCAAAATCAGCTAACCAGATGAGCTATTTTATACGAAAACGACTATTTTTTCAGAAAAGGCTTTAACCATTTTGATTAAACTGTAAATTTTTTAATGGACTTTAAAATTTTGTAGGTTTCATTCTGATTGAAATAGTCTGAATTAAATGCCGAATTTTGAATTATCTTCTTCCAAAGTACCGTTAAATGTTTTAATTTGAAAAAAAAAAAATAGTAATATCATCTTATTATAGTTGATAAGGGGAGCCCGTGGTTGAGTGGCGAGCGCGCTAGTCTCTCATGCTACACAGGTTCTGAGTTCGAATCCCAGTCCCGGCGGGGCTTTTATAAGGATACAATTAAATGGAGATTCACTCACTGCCTCTCCCGGGTTTGTGAGACCCGTCAGCAATGGTGCCACTCACAAAATAGGCGTAAGGAGGGATGACCTACCCTGTAAACTTTCATCGTGAATCGTGAGTGTATACTCTCTGGAGATTACACCACGAGCCCAAGGGCCTAACAGCCTGTCGTGCCAGAGGTAAAAAAAAAAAAAAAAATTGTAATTGATAAAAAGCGCTGAATAAACAGTTGATCGGAATTATAACAAACTAAAGGATTAAAAGAGCAGGTATATTGTTTAGGTATTTTTTTTGGCCGAACAATAAGAAATGTGATAAAGATCTATAATATACATCGGAAAGCTAATATTTTTAGGAAAAATATTATCTTATACACAAAGATGTAAAATGTAATGGAGAGTGATGAAAAACAGATAAAACTACAAATTTTATTGTGTTACATTATTACGATTAAATATATATTTTAATTGGTATATTATATATATATATATATATATATATATATATATATATAATATATATATATATATATATAATATATATATATAATATATATAATATAAATATATAAATATATATATAATATATTATATTTCCAACGAAACTAAATAAATCCTTTTAAATTTTTTTAACTCTAGCATTTTATTTAATAGTTCTTAAATTTATTTTACAACCTTGGTATGTGAAACTCGCTTAAGTAAAAAAAAAAAATAATAATATATATAATAAATCTCTTTATTTGTTTTCGGCTAGCCATACAAATGAGTTGAGTTGTACAAAACAGTTAAACATAAATCAAAGAAATCTATTACAACTGTACTAAACAAATACGCTTCAAAACAAATACATAATAAAAGGCAAAATAAATTGTAACTGTATAAATATTAAACAAATACATAATAAAAGGCAAAATAAATTGTAACTGTATAAATATTAAACAAATAAATCAATCATAAATAGTTTAACAAATTAAATTATTGTTATTTTAGTAATGTGCTTAAATTATTCTTGAATAGACAGATACAAATTTCTTAGCTTTAAACACTCTGTTACATAATAAAATAAATTTTCAAATTGCTTTTTATTTTCTAATTGCAACAAAAGTTGTACTATGAGGTCATTGTCAGACATATTTCCAATATACGTCCTCAAGTACTTATTTCTGGACGGGGAGTAAACAGGGCATTGCAACAAAAAATGATTTAAATCTTCTGGTTCGCCTGAATTACAAATAGGGCATTCAACGCTATTATCTGAATAACCATTTTGGAATCCGTAACTGGTAACTTTCAGTTTATTGGGTTGACATAGTCTTAGTTGACTGATCAATCTATGTTTCCTCATTGGCCCCTTTAATTTCAAATAATAATTCCCCAAAAATATATATATATATATATATATATATATATATATATATCAAGTTATCTACGGGTCTTGAGTTGAGGTTCAGTCAATAAATGAGCAACTTTGTTTAGACTACGTTTCGAGAGTTTATTATTCTCATATTCATGCCCTAAAAATAAAACCACAACAGAATATTAAAATATGTATAAAATAATTAATAGATGATGTTATTGTTACTGAGACACAACACATTATTGAATAAATTTTAGAATGCATTCAATTCACGATGAATAGACATTCAGTCGTCAAATAGACATCTCAATTAGAATTCGCATTTTTTTTATAACGTTTTAAATACATAAAAAAGAAATTATTGGGTATTTACTTACAGTTTAATACAAAATGGTGTCTTAGACATAGACTTGGGTGTATATTACAATGGAAATGGTTCAGAGAGGTAGTGGGGGATTTTCCAATTACTGTCATCTGGTAATCGGTTTTTTTTTTTTCTGTTGTTCTTTATGACAATATTATTATTATAATTGTTATTGAGACGTATTGTTAATATTTTTTATCTTTTCATGAATAAACACCATGGGTAACATTTTTTCTGGCAAATACTTTTAGTGTTACAGCCGTTTAAAGTCAGCTTTGCGACTGAAAACATATGTTGGGAATTTTTCTCTATTTCTGGTAATTTTGCAGATATCGAGTCAAAACAAAAACTAACAATAAGATAAAAACATGCTTTATATCTTTTGTCCTTCCAACTTATTACCTTAAAAGTGAAGAAAGAGGTTATAAATATTCTCGAAAATGAATAAAAAATGAGACATTTAGCGTGTTGAAAGTCTGTAAAGGAATACAGACCCATCTTTGATTATTTTTCCATACATAGCTTAGTTACAGCCCTACTTACTATAATAAAATTCAACCTTTGTCAAAAATAGCAAATACTCGTTTTTTCGCGATGTTTAAGCAGAAATATCCTTAAAGTGACTGAGTAAAAAATTATGAAACTAACGCAAGTTACACATCTATACGATGTTTATAAGTGACATAAATTTCGTGATTGAGTCTGAGCTGGTTCTGGAATTATAAAATCCTCTTCGCTGCTAAAACGTTTTCTTTAAAAATGATTAACTCCTGTTATTTTGCATATTTCAGAACGAAACAAAAACTAGAGAGTTTATGAGAGTACGGTATAGAGTTTTGGTCCTTACAATATGTTACCTAATTAGTCAAGAAAATTGTTGAAAAAATTCACGAACATTTAAATCTACTGAAAATAGCGGGTTATAACAAGGGAGGTTAAAAAGTAGTCTCACGCTTAATTTTTGTTTCTTATATAGTCTAATTGTGCCACTACTTTTTGTATAAATTTTAATCGTGTAATTATTGTCCTTATTTTCAATATAAATTTAAAATAAATAAAGCATGCCCTTATCTTATTGTTAGTTTTTGTTATGAATCGATATCTGCAAAATTGCTGGAATAAGAGAACTTAACCCAAAACATGTTTTCAGTCGCGAAGCTGACTTTAAACGGCTGCAGCACTATAAGTATTTGCCAAAAAAAAATTGTACCCATGGTATTTTATTCATGAAAGAATAGAGAATAACTAGTTAAAAAATCGTTAAAATAAAAAATGTTGAGTGCCAAAATTAATGAAAATTGGTCGATTTCAAATTGATTTACCTATATATATATTTTTTTCTTATCATCTCTAATAACTTTAGAATACTCAAACTACAGCTCCTAGACTTCTCTAGGCCATAGGTAGTTAGGGATATGACGGTTGGTTCTTCTGTTGGAGGAAGGGCGTCTCAGGTAGCAACCGGTAATTACTAAGGTAAATACCGGTAGTTACAGATACTTTGACGAGGCCCAGAGGGGTTAATGGGTGCAATGGACGTTTTCCTAGTACCCAGGACCGATTAGGAAAGGGAAAAAGTGAAATCCAAACTATAATTAGTATGTCTAAACAGGTGTGTATTCCCGAATGTTAATATCGTAGGTAGGAATAATCGGGAGTCTGTCGGTTTTTCTTAATATTTTAATTTTACCGACGTTTCGGCTCAAACTATAGGCTCTACGTTTCTAACAGAAACTTATAAACAGTAGAATCTGAAGTATATAAAAGAACCATGAGGCATATAAAAAAAAAAAAAAAAAGATATATAAACGGAAAGAAAAATATTCAGAAATAAAATAAAAATAAAATAAATAAATATATGTATATATATATATATATATATATATATATATATATATATATATATATATATATATATAACAAGAAAGTTAAAATAAATAATACAAATAAAATAAGAAAGTTACAGCTTGAGGAGGCGGAAGATGACATATTTATCTTTCGTTTTAGTAACTTCTTGTGTTTTTTATGTACCTCATGGTTCTTTTATATACCTCAGATTTTACTGTTTATAATTTTCCGTCAGAAATGTAGAACCAATATTGTACATACATATTTTGTTTTGTTTTTCCTTTGGATAGTTTTGAAAAAACTATTAAAAAGACAAGCTGTAGTATTTATATTTAAAGTGAAAAAACGTTTTTTTATAGAATCTTTAGCGTCGTCTAACGGCATATTATACATCTATATTAATATTAAAATGTTCAGAAAAGCAAAAATTTACCTAAAAAATTAGGTATCCTATTTTCTCCTTTAGTTGGTTATAAAATTCGTTCAACTCATATATTTTAGCCGTTTTTTATCAATAATAATAAGATAATATGGTTAATTTTTTGGGATATACGAAATTAAAGGTACTTTTGAGGAAGGAAATTTAGAATATCGGCATTTAAGCCCCGTCAGGCTATTTCATTTAGAAAGAAACCTACATCAAATTGAAGCCCATTAAATTTTACATCGATATAGCGAGTTTAATCAAATTCGTTAAGAGCTATACGTAGGAAAATCGCAAAAAGGTTCGAAATGCATGGTAAAAAGTACAACCTTCAGTCAGCCGATTCTAGTGAAAAACAGCTGTAACATCTCGGGCATATAGTTGTCTTAAATATGTAATTTCAGTTTGGTACTACTTCTCGTTTTCGTGGTAGACTTACTACTCACGGACTTACACACCTGTTTGAGGACTTGGTCATTTGGATTCAGGAGACCCTAAAATGCGGACTTTCCCTTACTATATATTCTGTGTATAGGTAAGTGAAAGTAAAAATAGACAGAATATATAATAATGATGTTACGTATTTTATTGCTCAGACTAGTGTTAATGGAGTTCTTTTAGGGGTAAATTAAAGATACCCACTTTTCATTAAAAATTCTACCTGTCGCTGAAGATCGATTTTTTTGATTGCTTAATATTTTATAAATAAATAAACCCAATCTCAGTGTAGATCTTGGGCACCTCAACTTTGTTTTGTTTTGAACTTTTTTCCTAAGGGTCAGGAACTCATATATTTTGTCTTTCAAAACTATCAGCAATGATTTTTCTGAGGAAATATGGTTTAATTATTCGGGTTTATATATAGTTTTGCGAATTGTTATTACGTCTAATGTCAAATGCCTCGCCCACGATGTCAGTAAAATGTCAAGTACCTTTTCACATCAAGCGGCGGGTGAGTGCAAGACTCTTTACTAAAAAAAGAAAATTAATAAACAAATAAAAATAACAAGCCTAATTAGTTCATTAGAACTCCCATCTACTTATTATTAAAATTAATTTTATGACTCATTAATATTAATTTATGTTTAAATATTTTAAATTATTATATTTAATAATGAAAAACTGATTGAAAGTTTATCACCTGACTGTTTTAGTTCGGTGATTTAGGCTATAAAAATTCATTAAACGATTTATGTATAGTGCAATTTGACTAGATACCTAGGTTTTTACGGTATTTTGTTTTAGTTGCCCTACGTAAATATTGTTTTTATTTTGTTCATATTGTGATTTGATTCAGATTGTGTCTAAAGTGAAAAAGGGGGGGGGGCGAACTAAAAATCATAAATATAATTTTATAGATATTTTGAAACCGGTAAAAATGAAGATCTGAAAAAAAAAAAAAAAAAAAAAAAAAAAAAAAAGACTACCTCTACAACTTATGAAGGGTCTTGGGCTCAGTAGATATAGATATTCGTTCTGTCCGTAAGCCAACGGCCGTGCAATGAGGTGATTAGGGATGGTAGTCTTGATCACTCTAAGCCGTAACAGAATAAATATTATTCGGGATGGCCCGGATTCGAACCCAGGATCCGGAGAACACTGAACTAGCGCTCTATCCACACCTCTGAAGATCAGAAGAAAAGAAAATTTAGTTTTTTCATTTAATTATGTAAAATATTGGTTATACATAAGCACATATGTCATAATTAATAAATAAAAAATGGATTTGGTATATAGAAATGTATCGATATATCAATTTCATATTTTAGATCATCTCAACAAATGGATAGATAAACTTTAATTATATGGAAATATATGCATTTATCTATCTAGTTATGTAAATCAGTTTTCCCTGTGAAGTTCACCGTGTTCGTCAAGTTTGGTTTGAAGTTATGTTTCCCGCTATAACAGGAATAATTCTAATATAATAACAATTCTAACAAGTTTATATGAAGAGACTATATATTATTATTGGCTGTCAAGATGTATTTATATACTTTTCCTAATAAAATAATTTAAAATAAAAATGTTATCCTATTATTTAAATAATACTAACTATAAAAGCACATTTATTTCATTTTTTTTTTTTTTTATAATAGACTTATCCTTATCCGATGAGCTAATATATATTGTTGTTAGTTCTGGACTTATAATAATTAAAGTTTTATACGGGGTTTGAATCTCAGTCGACAAATGGACATTTGCGTTTAGGATATATTTTGAGAATTGGTCAGAATCGCAATTGGTCAGTGTTGTTTGTATTTAAGCCTTGAAAGTAAGAAGTTTTTTTCAATAATTAAAATAATCACTGATGATTTTATGGCACTATTTACATAACTTATTGTAAATATAAAGAAGATTAATTTAGAATAGTGATATGAATTTTGTTTAATATGATCCTTAACATTTTAATTTTATTTTTTTCGAGTATATTAATTATATTACGATAATGTAGCTTTAAAAGGAGTTTTTGGTCCGAAAAGGGACGAGGTGAATTAGAAATTTAGAAGGCTACACAACGCGGAATTACAGAGCTTGTTGGCCACAAGTAGTAGGCCAAGGCGTAGGCGGGAGGATTCTATTAAACTGCAAGGATTAGTGGTTTCAGCATCAAACCTCCTGCTTATTTTATTATTATTAATATATAAAACGTTTAACATGCTACATGTTATTTCTTAAAATTATAATAAATGCTTTGGAAAAGTTAAGCATACCTTAGACTTTGCCTTATAAATAATATAAGTCCATGTCTATAAAATTAAACACATTTTAAAGCATAATTATAATAAATAATCAGAGTCATTCTTATTTAATCGGGGATTTTCTTTAAATATCATCAGAATCTCAAAAAAAAAAGTTTAAAAATTAGGATTAGGATAATATATAAATATATTTTTTATTTAATGTTTAAATTATTTAGAAGAGGATAAGGGCCAAGAAGGACCTCTTTTGGTAGCTTTGAGCGTTTGTTGTTAAAGTAGTCCTATCTTTTTCTTATAATGACTGTCGTTATATAATTTATTTCATTTCGCTTATTAAATGGCATTGTTAAGAAAGGAGAGGGCGGGATCTGGTTTCCTGTTATATATTTCAAAATAATTCTGCGAAATGACTACAAGTTCCGTTTTTACATAGGATATTTATCCGATTGTTAAAGGTAATAAGCGAGCTTTAGAAGTTTGTTTGTTGTTTTATTTATTTGTCACTTTATGCTGATGTGCCTAATCGGAAGATGCTACAGTGGGAGTCCTAAATTTTGCATATCCAGGTTAAATTAGTATAGGGATAACGATTACCTGACATCGCACTGGCTCTAGACCACCTTTTAACGTCCCCGCCGAAGGACGGCATAACTAAGGACGATGGTAACATAAATGAGCTTTTTGTAATAAATTAGAAGTTTTGAACGTTTGTCCAGTAAGTTTTGTGGTAATCGGTATCTACGGGCAGTTTCTTGTCGTTTAAGTCTCTTATGAGTTCATTAATTTTAAATAAAAAGACAATGTTATAGGAAAATATCACTGTCCTCCTTGATAAGCATGTCCCAAAGGAAATTATTTAAGAATATTCAAACGTATATGAACAGAGGCCTTCCCTTATAGAGAAAGGCTGAATAAACAGCGAAGAGTAGCGGACCTGAAGTAGTGCCCTGAGGAATCCCCGTATTTATATTAGACGAAATGATCCTTCATGATTAAAGGAAAACAATGAATAGTTGAGAATTGTTTCTCTTACTGAAGGGTATATATACAAGGGAACTAACTGTAGGCTGTATTGACCTTTTTAGCTTCTGGAGGATTGTTGTTTATCAGCGACCTACCTCTAGAAGGAATCGTTGAAGGGAATTAATAAAGCTTTAAACTCCGCCTCCGACTCGGTTACTAATAATTGAAGTGGATGGATGAAAGGGTCATCTCGGATGAGGGTCCTTGATAATAGGTCGGGAGTTTAAAACCGGCGGGCTTTTAGACGCCGTACCACCAAGTTGGCAATGAACCTCGCGTAATTAGCCTCCCACTTATTAGAGATTTAGCGTTCTTAGCTCATTTGAAAAGGCGAGTCCCTTTTGTCGAATTAGTTCTTTTAGATTGTTCCACATCCCCCCTCCTTCCCGCCCCGGGACCTAGTTAATAATGTCAAGCCTCAAATTAGCAACATAATTAATTTTCCCAACTTTACCCCGCCGCAGCGGAACCTGTATTCAAAGTTTATTGCCAGGTCTCAATAGATGCCAGGGGCACACGGGCCTCCAACTCCCCCCTCCATATTGTTCGCCCCCCCCTTCCGGTAATTCTCGATGACCTATGGAAAAAATACTGGGACAATGATTTATTTCTTATTTCAGGAGCGTTTAACTATTGAGGATTAATGTGATGCATACCCTCCCACCGCCCCTCTCTCAAACAAACAAAGCAACCTTTAAATAAACAATTGAATTCTCTAACTAGGTTTTTACTTTCACTTACCTTTAAATGAAATATATAGTAAGAAAGAAGAAGAAGAAAGAAAAGTAAATTTTATTCTGTGGCCTTCTGTCTCCTAAGAATAACAGTAAAGTACAAAAACTGAGTCTTGTGTATGGCATTTATTTATTTTTTCATTTATTGGAACTTTATAATGAAATACAAGTAAATTTGAGTGAAATATAAAAAGTCTTGAAACACATGTAGAGAAGCTTCCTAATGGAAGCACTCTAAAAATATTCTTAACTAGAAGGTCCATCTCCTTTTCAGACGCCTCGGAGGATTTTCAGTAATTAAATAGGAAGAAATGATGGAAAGTTGAGGATTAGGATGGGAATGGAGCGTATGTGGCATCAAAACAAAAACATTACAAAATCAAACTTAAGGTTATGCTTATATTATTTATAAAATTAGTATATACGATTACTTGAACGACAAACAACTACTACTTGCATTATTTATAAATTAGTAAATATAACGACAATCGTATATACATGTATGCCTATATAATATTAAACACAAGTGCATGCAGAGACACTATAATTGTACCTTACAC
Source organism: Piezodorus guildinii (assembly GCA_023052935.1). NCBI lineage: Eukaryota > Metazoa > Arthropoda > Insecta > Hemiptera > Pentatomidae > Piezodorus > Piezodorus guildinii. Next base: position 58,828,936 of record CM041295.1, read on the forward strand.
TAATATCTATACACTAATATTTGTAGTGTTCTTCAGTTTAGAGTGAAATATGACTATTATTCTAAATTTTGAATACAATTATTCGGAAGATTGATTACTGAGGAGACGATGGAATAATTTGTTTTTAAATGAGGTTAAAGAAGATGCTTGGTGTATAGAGGTAGGTATGGAATTCCGAAGTGAGGTGGCACGCAAACTAAAGGATTTTTTAAAGGATGGTGTTCGATGTGAAGGAAAATAGAGGTTAGTGGGCTGGGATTTTGTGTTAAACGAATGTACCGATGAACAAGGGATGAGTAGGCTAAGAATGTAGGATGGAGTTTGCGTATTAAAAGTGTGGAATAGGAATACTCCAAGGAAATACTATCGGCGAGAAACTGGATTGAGCTACTTCAACTCGGCATACCTGTCGGAGTCGCTGGAGCGTCTGGGGACTCCGAAGATGAATCTGATGAAAAATTTCATAAGCTTGTAGTAATATAAATAAAAAAAATGGAAGGGATTTTCCTAGAAAATCAATATTATCTGGTCGTAATCATCGGCACCTTTATGAACCTGATTCCTTTTTAAACGTGTCTTATTGAAAAATTATTGGATGCATTTAATATATATATATATATATATATATATATATATATATATATATATATATATATATATATATATATTATATATATATATATATATATATATATATATATATTGTTATTTTACCCTTTAATTTATTTTAATGAGGGAATAAATCTGAAAGTGAGGAATGTTATCAGCTTAGTGCTCTGACTCTACCTGTGATGCGATTGATGGAGATGCGCTGGGATCTCATGAGTCTTGCTTGCCTCTCCACACGTGAGTGGACAAGCTTAGCTCGGGGTTCCTAGGCTGATTGTAAATATTATATATAAATATGCGTGTGTCTTTTTCTTTCTTTTGTTATGCTGATTATTCTTTTATTTTATTATATTTTTTGTTTTTATAAGTATGAATGAAATCTATTATCATTAGTATTATCGTCCCGCATGGGACAAAATGTAATATTACTTAATAAATAAATATTAAAAACTCATTTTGGACGTCATAAATTCTATTATGCATCAAGATATGTTATCTATTTTATCCTTTATAATGATAAATAGCCTATGATTTAGTATTAAACTCGTATTTGAGAGACGTAATGCTTTGTTTTGTAATCTACCAATATGCTGTTCTAATGGATTTCACAGAACTTTATCCATAATATTTCGCAAAATTAATTTTATATTTCTTATGTTACAGGTATGTGGTCTGCGTTTAATTGCCTTAGATCTTCTTCCTCGATTTATTGTGACTTTTTAAGGTAATACAAAAATTTATAGTAGTTAAGCTGACTATTAAAAATTTTCTCTCGTGAACTATTTTCAAAAATAATTTTTTTGAAAACGCGAATCAAGTGCGCTGGCCTTTTTTAGAGTAAGATATTTATTAATACATATCTTTATACTTGACTTCAGGGTTTATTTTGGAATTTTTTTTTCATACTTTATATTTAGGTACATTTTAATTATCTTTTTCCTTTAATTCGAATATTATTAGGCAAACGCTTTAAGCATCGAATTAATTCCAACAAGCTCAATTTGAGCTTTAGAATCCACTGAACCTATTTTATCCAACAGTTAAATTCTAAAATCAAAATTATTTTCCGTATGTTGCAAATTTAGCCTCATCAGGTATTTATCACGGAATCTGGTAGTTATGACTTCATAGCAAATTTCTCTCTTCTTTTTTTAGTTGCACTTATTTTATTTCTATCACATCCACATTAATTATTAGGGGTCCGCTGTGTGAGTCTATACCCCCACTTTGTCTAATGTTAAAAATTATACATTTATGTTTAATTTTTTTCATATATATACTGTTGCAAAATTGTGTACATTTTTATGGGGTTTTTTCTCTATCTTTAAATTGAAATGAATCAGAGCTGGGGCTGATTTTTTATTTATTTCTCTCTTTTTTCTTTCTTTCTCTCTTTTCCTTTTCTTTTTGTTTCTCTTCTTTATTTTTTTTCTTAATATAATTAATTTTATAGGGGTATATTTGTGTTTATAAATATGTTTGTGATTAGTTGTTTAACGTTTCATTTGTTTTTTTGTAATATTACTATTTTCGTATGAAATATTTTTTTTGTTTCACTTTGTAAATTAAGTTGGTATCTTGTACATTACCTATTAGTTTGAATTTCAATTATTATTATTCTTAATTAATATTTATATGTATAATTAACGAGTAATTTGGCATTGGCTTGTTGGTGGATGATGTAAAATAAAATTAAAAAAAAAAAAAAAACTTGTACCACTGCAAACCATGAAGGGTCTTGGACTCAGTACACATAGATATTCATACCGTTTCTAGACCAACGGCCGTGCAATGAGGTGATTAGAGCGAGATCACACTCTGCCTGCAGGTTTTCCCCAATTTTCGGGTACCATCTTTATAGAGGCTGGGTATGCCCTAGGTGGATCTCCTTACCCTAGGGTCGCCTCCCGACTGAATTAACAGAATAAATAATATTCTTCCACAGCCGGGATTCGAACCCAGGACCCGTAGAGCAGTAGATGTAAAATAAAAATATAATAAAATAAAAATTATAATGTTTGTTAATAAAAAAACCAAGTTGGCTTATGTAGCCGATCTGGAAATAAAGAAAAACGAATTCCTAATCCACTCGATTCCTCCGAGGCGTCTAAAAAGAAAATAGCCCCCTGGAGTTTCGAATTCAGAGTTTTTCGAAGAGTGGTTTCTCTAACTCTTTATATAAATTCAACTATATTCTTTTCAATTTTAAATGATAAATCAAATTAAATATGTTTAATATCAAACGTTAGATATCAGTAATATAAAGTTCTTTAACTCGATTTTCTCCGCTATGAAACTTCTGTCGTTTAGATAAAAAAAATCTTACAATTATATTTTCAGTCACTGGTTTCAAAATCACTTTAACATCAACCGCGCTACAGACATGGTCACTATCAGTGTATAACCACATTAATTTATATTTTCTGTTGGCTGTTCAGAGAGCCGAATATTTATGGCATTATCTTTCATCTTATTTTTCTAGCTTCTTATCTTTCCCTCCAGTCCTATTTGTTAAGTCTGTGCAATAAATCTACCTAACTGAAATTTTTCATTTCTAAAACTTTTTCTCTCTCGGCACATTGTACACAATGTTGCATGCCTTCAGTTATTAACATTGATCTATGATTTTAGTTGTATATTTCGTTTTACTATGTAAGATTGCTTTTTTATTTGTTGTTATCTTATTTGTCATAAATTATTTTTAACCACTGAATACGGTAAGGCTGATGTAGGTATGGATGTTATAGACCGCTCACTTATCTTCTGTTTAGCCCTTTTGTATTGTGTCCTAACTATAGAACAACTGTCGGTATTTTATTAGTTTTCTGCGAAATCCTTCGTTTATTATTTATATTTCTGTCAACGGTATGTATATCTTGATATGTTCTGTGACGTTCAATCCATAGTATATGACAGACGTCTTGAAGTAAATCACATTTGTTGTGTTACATCTTAGATTTGCGATTCTGATGTCTTTTCTTTTTTTTTCTAGTAAAATTTGTTGAGAAGAATAAACTATTATTCTAAAAGACCAACCATTCGGATAATTAAGTACAACATATTATCAATTAAATATATTATATTTAAATTCTATGAAATCCATTTATTATGACTTACAAAGATAGCTGAAGGAATCAGTATATTGTGATTCTTACATAAAAAAATAAAGCAATTCTCTCTCCCCCACAAAAAAAAAAAAAAAAAAAAAAAAAAAAAAAAATCTGGATATTATATTAAATGTATTCGATATTACGAAAATTTAGTCGTATTTTGAACACTATGTAATAAAAAAGAACTACTTAGGTCTAAAGATTTTTTTCCATTGATTTATTGGTATTACATCAGGATATTCCATTTTCCCTTATTAAAAAATAATAATAAAGTAAATCTTATCGATTTATTCCCCCGTTATAAATTATTCTATCTCTGATGAGAATGAATTTAGTACTTGAGTAGAAAAAGTTTAAAGATATGGCATTTCAGTCCTGTCAAAATATTTTAATCAGAAAAAAAAAAAACCTACATGGAATGTTTCCATGAAACATTAATTTAGTAAATTCAATTTAAGAGGTTCTAACTTTTTAAGAGAATCGTAAAAAAAGGTGCGAAATACTGAGTATAAATGGTTCTTATATTTTTTCAATTTGTGTGAAAATTTTGCCGTACCATCCCAGGCAAATACTGTTTTTAAATATAAAACTTCAGTTGTTTACGGATTTTCGTTTTCGTGCTAGACCTACCGAACATACACACTTTTTTGCGGGACTTGTTCAATTAGACTTATAGGACTCTAAAACGGTGAGAAATCGAATTAAAATATATTCAGGATCGTGATACTTCTCCTTTGTGCCTTTTGAGGAAGCACTACACGGCGAGAGTAGGGGAAAATAAAGTATGAAAATGTGTGAAGATTTGTTATAAGTCGGTGATAGTGATTAATCTTATAGTCTTGCACACTTTCAAGGTATTTTGATAAATATACGATGACTGTATTTCCTATAAAACTTTATCATTTTTTAAGAAAACTTTTATTATAAATAATGTTTAATATCTTAGAATTGAGTTTCTATTTATTTATTTATTTTTATTTTTTATTTATATTTTTTTTTTTTTTTACGGAACGGCCTTATAGACCACACGAATATCATTATATTCATATCTTTTCACACCCCTTTTTCTTTTGTCTTTCCTTATTTTTTCTTTCTTCCTATCTCTTCTTCATTCTTTCCGAATTTTCTTTCCTTCTCTCTTCCGTCCACCCCACTCCTTTCCTCGCACACCTCTCGCCCACAAGGACCTTAAATTTCTTTTATTCTTCTCCCATATTCATCCCTGTCGAAACAGTCTTGGTCTGTTATTTTCAGTTCCTTAGTTTCTTCCTCCATCTGTTTGATGTGCCCTCCAGCACTCTTGTATTCTCTTATTTTATAGAACATTTCTCTATTTGATCTATTTGGGTCCGTCCTCACCATATGTCCATAGAACCTTAGTCTTTTTATTCTAATGTCCTTTCCAAATCGTTAATTTCTTTCTATATTTCCTTATTAGATCTTAACCTGTAGCCTTCCTGTGTCTTCTTTGGGCCATAAATTCTTCTTAATATTCTTCTTTCTACTCCTAACATTTTCCTTATGCTGGGTAGGGAAGCGGTTTCCATTCCGTACAATATCACTGGTTTAACGACTGTATTATGATGTCTTGTCTTGGCGTTTGTTGACAAGCTCCTTTTATTATATAAATTGCTTGTTGCGAAGCTTAGTCTTTCCAGTTTAGCTATTTTATCTTTTATGCTTTCTTTCTCTGATCCATTACTACATATAATTTCCCCCAAGTTTGATGTTTCTATCTTAAAATCAAAATCGAGTTTCTATATTAAAAAAAAAACAATTTTTTTTTGTAATTTGTAAATTTGTAAAATACAACATAAAATTTTTTTGTTTTGATATAACTCAATGATTTAGTTTTGGTGTATATACATACTTACCATAGTGGAGCAACGGGAATCAGATTACCTCTTATTTTTATTCCATCACTTACTATTACGAGTTTTCTTAATAATTAAATAATTGCATGCACATGAAAAAAGTCACTGCATTTTCTTTGCTATTAATTTTTCTGAAAATTTCTTTTAATGTATATATTGATATATTTTAATATCCTCTACTTTACCTTAACAAACTGCCTATCCACTTTCATACTTCAGTAAAAAACCTTGGAGTCTTTATGGGTCGAAATTTATCCTGGAGTGACCATATCTCTCAAATGACCCGCGAATAGATGGCTATCCTAAAACAATTCCAAAAATTTCGTGATTCCGCCCCTCCTAAAACTAGTATGCTCTTCCGGTCTTCTCCCATTTATCCCCAGTTTGACTACGGTTGCCTCGTGCATGGCGGGCTGTCTGAGAAGTTTGATATGATACTTCAAAGACTAATGAATTGTTTCATTAGATTCACATGTGGAATCCGCAGACGCTCCCAAGTTTCTAGTAGGTTTATACCGAGTTGAAGTGGCTCCATCCCTCTTTACGTCGACAATACCTCCTTGGTGTCTGTCTTTTCCGATTTATCAAAACAAAAAACCTCCTTATATGCTTGATATGCTTACCACTTGTCCCTACGTCCATTCGGTAAACACGAGATCCCAACCCTTAAACTTGTAATTACCTTCCCACAGATCCGCTTCCTTCAAAAAATTCGTGGTCATCCGTTATACTCAATTTAAGAATTCCTTGCCTATCTATATTCGTAAAGCCATATGATTAACCAAATTTTTTTTTTTTTTTTTTTTTTTTTTTTTTTTTTTTTTTTTTTTTAATTGAAATTTACAACTGTACAAAAAATACATCAAGTAAATATGCTGTAATGTTATAACACATGGAATGAACATGAAGAGAAACTGCCCATTGACAGCGCTCTTTGGTAGTGAGTCTAAACAAGAAGGTCTCGAGGCCATCTTCTTTTCAGACGCCTCGGAGGATTATCAGGAATGGAAGAGGAAGCAAGGATTGAAACTAATGGATTAGAGTGGGAGTGGAGTTTTTCATGGAAGGTGTGATACCTGGTACGGGCCAAATCAGCAACATATGGAACATTAAGATCATTGTGGATGATTTTATTCGTGACAAAGTAAGGAGCGTTAAGGATTTTGCGAAGGATTTTTGATTGTAAGGATTGGATACGGGAAGAGTTTGATGGTTTAGTAGAGCCCCAAAGTTCTACTCCGTAGGTCCAGATAGGCCTTATGATGGTCATGTAAATGAGTCTTTTGTAGTTAAGTGAAAGGTTAGAGCGTCTGTCCAGTAAGTGTTGGAGTAGCCGAAATCTTCGGGCAGTGTCTTGTCTCTTCAGTCTTGTATGCGGATTCCATGTAAGTCGTTTGTCAAGCAGGAGTCCTAAATATCGGATCTGTTCAACCGGGAAAAGCGGAATATCATTAAAGGACACTGTAGGGCAGGATGTCATAGGTTTCCGACGAAGGGTAAAGGTAATTTGTTGGGATTTATTGGAATTGATTTTAATTCTCCAATTCTGACACCATACCTCAAGGTCTCTGATGTGGGATTGGAGAGTTTGAGAGGCTATTGTAGGATCGTTATTAACCGATAACACACAAGTGTCATCGGCATAGGTAACCAAATTTAAACATCAGTTATTTCTTTATCTCCTTAACTCTCAATCTTCCCACCATATGTAATGTCTTAAGCTATATTGAGGAGTCGACTATAGAAACTAGTCGACTATAGAAACTATAGTCGACTCTAGAAACTATTATAGGTGGAATAATCAGGAGTCAGTCTTTTTTTTTAAATATTTTTACTTTAATGGGCTTTAATATTATGTGGGTTTTATTTGGATAAAAATGGTCTGACAGGGCTTAAATGCCGATATTTTAATAGAGAGCGATGAAATGAACATAAAACAAACTGATTATTTTAGATGATAATATAATAGATTTTTTAATGAAACACATGTTTTTATAGAAATTTAATTTAATTAATTCTTTAATAGTTTCACGTATTTTTATCTCTAACTGTATTTGAAAATTCTTTCATTGATTATAAAAATGGAGGTAAGTGAAAGTCGTGTGTTGCCCGCATCAGATTTTTAATTTTGCCAACGTTTCGGCTCACAGGCTTGAGCCGGAACGTTGGAAAAATTAAAAATATTAAAAAAAAAATACTGACTCCTGATTATTCCACCTATAATCTTAAGCTATAAATTATAGCTGTGCATTGTTTCTAAATCCGTGTCTTATATAATTAAATTCTTTAAAGACCAGACATGACATTTGTAATTCACTTTTTGTTATTCATAGAGGACTACTCGTGCCAGAATAAAATTTATTTTCATTCACTCATTCATTGATACGGATAAAGTAAACTGGATACTAATTATTAAACGCGTAGAAGGTAACCAATCAATGGATGTGGCCCCCTTAACGGATTTTTTCCCCTGAAAAATAAAGTTAAAGTAAACTGCATCGATTGATTCTCTCTTTCTGAATAATTCTTTTTCCCCATGTGAATAAATTCGCCTGGAATATTCGGGATTACACACTAGAGATATAGCCAGTTTTTAAGCGAGTTCCTTTCCCCCTCCCTCTCCCCCCCCTCGACCGCTGAAATGCTGAAACTGTATCCGTCACTCTGACAAAGCTTTCAAATTTTTTTTTCGCCAAGTTTTAATGGTGACTGCAACTGTATACCTGAACATCAAAATAGTCCCATTGTTTTTGGAACTTTTTTCTTTTTCTAGTTCACAACCATTATCATAATACTAATAATAATAATAATTAATTAATTAATTTATAATCATTATCGTATTCTAATATTAAGAAATGTGGTTCGCGCAAGACACGACTTTCACTTACCTTTGTTGTTGAAAGAAATATAACAAGTTTTGTATCAAGTCAAATTTGAAAATATGTAAAGATAAACATGTGTTTCATTAAGTAATCTAGTATATTATTATATATAACTTCTTCTTCTCTTCTTTAGCTCTCTCCTTGTGCCTTTCAGCGGACATGTCATCTATGTCATCGGCATACACCATTACTTGTGCCTGTATGGTTCTCATATTCCAATGACCAATCACCGCTCTTGCTGTTCTTCTCTTGCAAATCTTAATTATTTCATCCATAAAGATGATGAAGAGTAGAGGCTGAGGCTATCCCCCTGCTTTACTCCTTTTGCCATCGGAAAGCTCTTTGACTCGAGACCGTTAATTCTTACAATGCCCTTTGGTGCCTGGTATGTTGATTTTATAGCGTGTAGCAAACCCTCAGGCACGTTCTTTACTCTCAGGGCGTTCCATATTTCCTCTCTAGGTACTGAGTCAAACGCAGCTTTAATATCCAGAAAAGCAAGGTATAAGCTTTTATTTCGATTCCAGGCTTTCTCTATTATCATCCTCAAAGCAAAGATATGGTCTTGGGTTTGGCGTCCAGGGCGGAAAGCTGCTTGCTCGTTTTCCAGATTATCTTCGACTAAAGGTCTCAGCTTCTTTTCTATAATCGAGGTATATATTTTATATACGACCTGTGAGAGACATATTGGTCTATAGTTAGCGCATTCGCTTGTGCTTTCCTTCTTATGGATGGGTATAACAATCTGTTAAATTTATCTGCTTTTCATTACTACCTTAAGCTTTCTAACGGTATATTATACACACACACACACACAGATATATGTGTGTGTGTGTGTATATATATATATATATATATATATATATATATATATATATATATCTACAAAGATGATGATACAAAGTGATAATTCACTATCACCATATCTTACGAATTTGCGTCTTATCTATAAGCTGCAATTATGGTTTCCGATCCGTCCCTGACCTTCAAATTAGAATTTCGAAGATTAATTCTATGTGAATAACAGCTTTGCACTTAAAAAAAAACAAAAAAAAAAAAAAAAACCTTAAATACATAGTGCATGGGGACTAAATATTAATCATACGTTTTACTATTTTTTGAGTCTGAAATACTTGACGGTTGCCCATAAGGATAAATTGCAGTATTAATTAAACCAATTATTCATATTAATGGAAGCAGCGTGGTCTAGTTGTCTACAGTTCTCCAGGTAAACTAGCGTCTAAAACCTGTGAAACATTGTCGTTAACCAGCTGTATCTAGCTAGCGCCTTTTTGGTAACTAGGTGTTCCAAGGTTGCTCCCTTTTTAAATTAAGGCCGCGCTACACAGTGAGGGAAGAGGTAAGTTAAAATTCCTGAGAGCGAGGTATTGTGAAAGTTCACGAAAGTAGTGCGAGAGGAGGAAGACATATTTTTTACAAATAGATACGGATTATAACATCAAATATTACTTTTTAAAAAATCCTAGATCCTTAAATATTATTTAATAAAAAAATAAATCGTTATGTTATATCAATCCATAAGATTCATATCAAGAAAATATGTTTTTTTAAATGTAGATACTCCATTTTAAGCAATTAAACATTATTAACGATAAAGGTTTAAAAAATAAGTGATGATGTTTTATAGAAAATATTGGAATTGTTGGATATATTTTTTTAAAACAATTTATTTAATCCAGTCATCGCAACGTTTCAGCCTCTAGGGCCATTCTCAAGCTTCTGTAATCAATTAAAGTTTCATTGCATTTATAAATTTTCAACAATTTAATTTCAACACATAATAAATTATTTTTAATAATTATGTCACCTACCATGCATATCCATCTTAATTATCATTTCATTTCACCGCTTTTCAGCAGCGTCGTCATAATTTTTTAAAAATATCATTTTTCAAAAAAAAAACCTGTATTCAAAAATATCATATTATTTTTCATCATCAATTGAAAAAGGGATCTATTTATTCAAAAAAGAAAAGAAACATTTTTATCAATTTACTCAACAGTTTTCGGCCGTCTTATAGGTGTTCTCGTGCGCGACTAAACTTTAATTGATTACAGAAGCTTGAGAATGGCCCTAGAGGCTGAAACGTTGCGATGACTGGATTAAATAAATTGTTTTAAAAAAATATATCCAAGAATTTCTTTTGTGAAACGGCCTAATATTTATCGAACAAATATTCAAACAAAAGAACAATTACGACAATGATGAGAAAAACATATTGGAATTGAATATTTATAGGTTGAAAGTATGTGAGAGTGGGTGATAATTCACTATCACAAAATCTCAGAAATTTTCACCTACCTGTTCTCTCGCAGTGTAGCGCAGCCTTAAAAATGAGGTAAGCTTGGAGCAGCTAGTTATCAAATAAGGTATCTAGAGCCGCTCGTGAGAGCCAGTTTTTCACAATTTTTCTCAGAGAGGCAAGTGTTTGAATCCTGGCTGAGGCAGAATAATATTAATCTTGGGGTATGGAGACCCTCCACACCCAGTCTTTTAAAGTAGATACCTAAAACTAGGGGAAAACATTTTCAAAGGTATATCCACTCATGAGATTTAGATAACTAGTATATTTTTTATATTATTTTATTTTTTTGTCTTATGTATAAGCTGCACGAATTTCTGATTCGTCACAGATCTTCAAATTGGAATTTCGGAGGATTAATTCGACGTGAATAATAGCTTTGCAATTCCAAAAGACTCGCAATTTTTTTTTCCGCTGCCGCAAATTGGCCACTCTTTCCAACAGGTTGTGCAGGGGGGTCCCTTCTACTGACTTTTTTTGTTCAACACCTTTCCCCCCTCCCCACGTATTTTCTGGATGAGTTAACCTAAGAAATATTCTCCTCTTTTTCTTTTAATAAATACTTTCTTTTTTTTTAATCTCTTTTATTCCACTTTCCTGATAAACGAGCAAAGAGATAAAGGAAAATTTGGAATTATGGAAAGTGTAGTATTATTATACGATTTTTATGATAAGCAAATGTTATATTGAATGTTTTTTTGTAAATATAAAAACATTTCATAAATAGGTCAGGGCAGTGGTTTTTTTTACAAAAATGTATCATTTAAAAAATTAATCCCAAGTTGAACAAATCCGCTATCTAGGACTCCTACTAGACAAACGTCCAAAACTGAATCCGCACACTAGACTGAAACAAGAAACTGCCCGCCGCTTTCGGTTACTTCAACACTTTCTAGACAGACGCTCAAACCTTCCACTTCCACCTCATCAACATGACCATCATAATAAGGCCTATCTGGACTTACGGAGTTGAGCTTTGGGGCTAAACTAAACCATGAAATTCTTCCCGTATTTAATTATTACAATCCAAAACCTTCCGTAAATTCCTCAACGCTCCTTATTTTGTGACGAATAAACTCATCCACAAAGACCTTAATGTTCCATATGTCGCTCATTTGACCTGAATCAGGTATCAATCCTTCCACGACAAACTCCACTCCCACTCTAACCTCCTCATGCACCCTCAACACGAATTAAAATTCAATAACCAAGCAATTTTAGCCATACAAAATAAGAGTAATAATAGGTAAATATTAGAGGCAATTTATATCACTAAAAACATCCAACAAGTTTGAAATTTGCAACAGGATACCCACACATTATGCAATAGTTATACCAACATTACATCAAAACATAAAGCATAACAATAGGAATAAAATGGATCTTAATTAAGGATAAATTTTTAATATGATATTTGACTCCATTTTTGTCCCTTACTATTATTCTTATTGTGAGTAAATAAAATTTACTTTTTTCCCGCTATTAAGTCTATTGAGATTTATTTTTTTTGGGGCCATAAATTTCAGTTTTCTTTATCATTCGAACATGTCAACTATCTTTCGTTTATCGTTTTCTTCTAATAAAAATTAAAAGAACCGTTTAAGTCACCTAAAATATAAGTTTTAATTAGTTGTGTTTCCTGGGTCATGAGACAACTGTATTCGGCAAACTACCAGTTATTCCTTCTAGAAGTTTAGATTCAAATATCAAACCCTTTCGTCACGCGAACATAACTCCGGCCTGTTTGAATCAGTCCATCCGTGCCCTGTGACAATTTGTTAGCTATAAATGTTATAAATAATTATATCTTACCGTGCCCCTTTCTGGAGGGTCGATAACCATGAAGTCTGCCTTTCGTAAATCACAGTTTTTTTGGTAAAAATCCATTAAAAAAAAAAAAGGTTATGTAATCAATTTTATGGATTTGTTGGACGATGTAACTCTTAGTTGACTGATGTATCTTATTTATTTATTTTTTTAATTTTGCCTATATCTAAGGTATGCTTCGGGTTTAAGTAGGTTGAAACTGTTGAGTTAATCGGTATGTGGATCCAAAGTCCTCCGAACAATAGTTAATGCTCCTTATTATGTACACCGCAACCGAAAAATTCCATTTATTTTAGACCTTACACCATCAAAATTCTCTAAATTCCATCAGAACCTTATCCATAACCTTAATCCGCTAGCTCAATCATTATCCAGCTCCACACATCCGCGTATATTGGAGTTCTAGCATTGGCTGGATTCTCCACTCACTTGCTGTCTGCTTGAGAATTGTATACAGGTATGAGTAACTTTTGTATATATTCTTATTGATTTTTATATGTATGTATATTGTATTATTATTTTATAAATTTATTGTTTTGTATATATTGTGTAATGTAGATGAATGTTGCACTTTATCATTGAAAATGTCCTGAACTGATTGTAATATAATTCAATAAAGATTTGTTTCTCAATATGACAAAAAAAAACAAAGAAATCAGTATATGCGGTTACTTTTTGAGTTCATTGCTCTATTGATGTCAGATGAGATATTGTAGTTTAATATTAATTTGGTATATAAATATATTTAAAACAAAATAAAACTCTTTCGAATGCAATATAATCTTATTAATTGTTTATTAAACAAAACTTTTTTATCTTTCTAACGCTAACGATTCTGTCTAATAAAACGGTCGTTCAGTGACGATATCGGTATAAGGGTAAACAGTTTCCATAGTGGAAGAGAAGATAGAAATAAAACCAATATTTGTCCAAGTGTTTGAACAGTTTCCGTACTTGGAGGGGAGGAGGGGGGGTCATCTTTTCCGGATATCACTAAAATTGCAAGAACCCTTTGACCTAAGCTAGGGCATGAAAGAAAAACAAAAAGAAAAAAAAAATAATAAAGCAGAGTTTACTGAAGTATATGAAAAAAAGTTAAGCGTGTATCGGAAGTTTATTCGGGAATCGGATATTGAAAAAATCAGCGGTTATTAAGCTCTAGCGATTATATACATACAGCGACTCGTGTCTAAAAATAAATTAAAATTATTTGGAATTCATATCTATATAAAAGCAATAAGTTTGCTAAGGATAGCAGGTCTACCTTAGGTTCAATACTAAAGATCCATACGGTACCTAGAACAACGGATGATCAAGGTGGTGATATGGCTAAAATCACACTCAAATAATGACAATATATAAACTGCCTCATTAATTTATATATATATTTGTAAATCTATATGCTTGTTTTTTAACTTATGTTTATGTATTTTCTTAGCCCTGAACATGACATAAACTTTTGATCAAATTGAGCAAAATAAAAAATAATTTTTCATTTATAAGTACGGAGTGTATAGTAAAAAAATCGACTTATAAGTGAAATTCGTGTGTTGCGCGCACCGGATTTCAACTTTTAAAGAGAATGGTGACTTGAACTTAGATTAAAAAAAAAAAAATAAAACGGTACTCAAAATATTCAAATCGGCCAAAGTTAAGCGTGTATTGTAAGTTCATTTAGGAATTGGATACTGAAAAAATGAGTGGTTATTACCCTATAGATTATTTATATAAGGCGACTCGTTAATGAAAAAAAAATTTAAATTATTTTGAATTCATACTATATATAAGCTATAAGTCTGCAAGGAGTAGCGGGTCTTAATTAAAATCAATACTAAAGATCAATACTTTATCTAGGACAACGCATGATCAAGGTGATGATATGGCTAAAATAACACTTAAATAATTACAATATATATACTGCCTCATTAATTTTGATATATATTTTTCAACTAATTGAAATGTTGTAAATATTTATGCTTATTTTTTATGTTCTAAGTGCCTAGCAAACAATTCAGCCTTTTCGAGCATCAGATTTCGTCCAAGAACCATCAGGCTGTCGAACAGGATGCGTGATGTTCCAGTATGCGTTTTGTCGCTTTCCAAAGTGTATTGTCAGAAGTAGTTAATCTGTTTAGATGTTTATCAGATCTTTCAGTCTTTACTTGTTTAATTTCGTTGTGAAGTCCTCTTGTTAGTCGATTAAATTTACATTTGTCACTGGGATAACGAGTCTTTTGCCGAATTTTTCACGCTTTTCGTTTCAGTTCAATCAGGTTTCGAATGTGTACTGGAAGAAATTCCTTATTTTGATGGTGCTCTGTTCCCTTATGGGGAATAGAGGAGCCCCAGGTAGCATTTTGAACAGTTTTTGTCAGGAGCTGCACTGCATCATCCAAGTCTTCCGGTGTGCGTATCTTTGTGTAATCAAAATCAAAACGAACTTTCAATTAATGCCCTAAACCTGCACCAGTCCGTTTTTCCAGTTTTTAACGTCGGGCCTGGAATCCTAGCCCAAACAATTAAAACCCGTACAATCCGCCCCGACGACTTTTGAGGTGGTGACCTAGAGATGCCTTTATTTAACCTACTTTTTCGGAAGTTAACATATTTGCTTATTGCAATTCTTTTGCAGATGACAAATACCAATTTGGATAACAAACAAAAAGCAATTGCGAATAAATTGTTTATTTTCTTTTTTAGTATTTTCTTAGCCATCAATATGGCCTATAATTATATATTCTTAAAAATGTATTTTAAGTAGTCATATAAGTGCTTTCTGTTTGGTGGGAACACCATATTTAGAATGAAAATTATTATTATTCAATTTATGGATTATATTACACCATTATGCGTTGAATACACGGTTTCCTTCGCAGTGCAGTAGTATAATAAAGACGATCGTATAGGGAATAGGAGTAAATATGGCGGTCTCTTTTCCGCTTTGTTTGATCAGCGCGGTGGACAATAGACTCCAAGAACAAAGAAGGTTTTGAGAAGGGGGGCGAGGGTTGGAAATCGAATGGGAGTGGCAATGCCAACTAACTAACCGCCTTAGACCTCATCTGAATTTTATAAGCTTTTAAAAGCTTTTTTCAGCGGGCAGGTTTCGGCTATCAGCTGGCTATAGTCCCACCACTACCCCTCCTCACCCCCCACCCAAAAGTGCACTTTTCCACGTCTAACTCCGCTCCCATCGGCAAACTTCTATTCCCCGGCTCCCCCGAATCTTATTCCAGCCCAGCAAAAAAAAAAAGGAATAAAACCGAAAAAGAAAATATTGACTACCCCCTGGAGGTGTATCCTTTATTGGCAAAAATTACCGAAATCCTCCTATATATTTTGTTTAGCAATATCTATTAATATTTTTTTCACATAAAATATATATATTTTTTTATTGAGTAATATTATTGTACAATCAGTCCAAATTAAGACATTTCTAATAGTGATAAAGTACAACATTCACACAATATATACAAAACGATAAATATTCTCAAGCATACAGCACGTGAGTGGAGAATCTAGCCAATGCTAGAACTCAAATATAAATGTTACAAGAGGTCTTGAGGCTACTGCCGTTTCAACAATCTAGGAGGATTGTAAGGATGTGTGGAGCTGGATAAGGATTGAGCTAGCGGATTTGGGCGATGGATAACGTTCTGATGAAATGTAGAAAATTTTGATGGTATGAGGTCTACAATATATGGAATATTTAAGTCGCGGTGTAAGATATGGTTGGTGACATAATAAGGAGCATTAGCTATTGTTCGGAGGACTTTAGATTGGAAGGCTTGAATACTTATGATGTTGAAAAATTTGGCAATCCCCCACAGTTCAAGTTCGTATGTCCAGATAGGTTCCAAGTTAGTCTTCTGTCTATAAAGAAGCCAAGCTTTGGATATCCTATTTGCTACTTCTGGGTCAACCTTCCCTGTGTTGCTGATATTACCCTATCTGCAACAGCATAGTTGTGCACAGGGAAGTTGGAATGGAAACAAAAAGGCACATTTACAAGTCTGTGTACCTCCCAATCCTCACGTATGGAAGCGAAAGCTAGTTCATGCTGGACAAGCAAGTTAGCCGAGTGCGTTAGTTTCTGCGGAGAGCTGCTGGAAAGACCCGTCTCGTCTAGACCGCGTCAGAAATGAGCGCATTAGAGAACATCTAGAAGTGCCAGAACTGAAGACACTGTTGGAGAACCGACAATTAAAGTGGTTTGTCGGATGGAGGAGGAGAGAGAGCCACGAAAAGTTCTAGAAGCTCGACCCACTGGGAGGAGGCCGAGAGGCAGTCCCAGAATTTCCTATCAGGAGTACATTCAACGGATTGGAGAGAAGAGAGGCAAAACACTCCAAGAAATGAAGCGGCTTAGTAGGAACCGAGAGGCATGGCTGCATTGGATAGAGGCTCCTCGACGCTAGTTATGGCACGAACAGGAAGTCAAAGAAGAAGAGAGAAGAAGATATTTTAATTATGTGCCGACATTTCGGCCTACATTGTGGGTCTTCATCAGGGTTGACTCCGAGACGTCAAGACTTCTTTAGACCAGCCAGAATTCGAACCTGGAGAACACTAGATAAGTAGATAAGTACTCTAGATTATGCCGTCTCCTTATATATATATATATATAAATATATATACAGATTGATGACAAGTAAAAATTTTATAACAATGTATAAATGTATTACGATTACCTGAAAATGATCTAAGCCAAAACGTTGGAAAACAAACAATAAATTGTTGTGTGAAGGAAAATATGTATAATATTTCTTTAAAAAACGTTTAATTGAAATAACAATTTTAAAAACTAAATTCAGGAGTGAAACCTAATCCACGCTTTTTGACTGTTCTAAACACTTTTTTTTTAAGTATTTATTAATGCTGAGTGATAGTTCTTAAGCTTGTCTAAATTCATAAAAAGAATTCTAATTATTGGTCTGGGTTTAATAATGGTACTTTGGAGTTTCCATTATACTGCTATAGCAACTATACGTCCGTTGCAACTTAACCCCCAAAGTTTACAATCAAACTTCCAACAATTCGGGAACTTACCGTCAGTCGCAGAAATAGCTTTGGGGGTGGTCTGTGGTCAGTGTGATTATAGTAAAAACCTCTTATACCTACTTATCAATCCCCGTATTTGAGGCAATTGTTTGCCTTTGTCCTTGTTATTATTATTATTATTATTGTTATATCTCTCTCGGTATATATCGATACTCTGTTTTCGCAAACTTCTTCTAAACCACGCGTAGAATTTTGATATTGTTGTTACCATCATTTAAGGCATTCATTCCTGAAGGTTTGTAAGTATAATGCATTGCTATTAAGTATCACTTTTGTAGAGAAAATTAAATTTTCAGTTAAATATTCATCACAATATTATTCCTGAAACATGATAGTCCGGTCTAATTAGGCCAAAAATTGAGAGTAATAATAATAATAATAATAATAGGCTTAGCGAACCCGAAGGTTCGATGCCGATGCCACCAAATTCCGCCTACACAGACTCGTCCAATGTTCACCATTCAAGCCCAAGCTCCCGAGATCAGCCTTAACGCAATCCCCCCATCTCCGCTTCGGCCTACCTTTCGGACGCCTTCCAGTAGGATCAGCAAATACTAACTTCCTCGGAATCCGCTCGTCATCGAGCCCAACAACTTTACTCGCCCATTTGAGTCGCCGCGATGCAATCAGCTCAATTATATTCACAGGATGCAAGTTCCGCAATTCTGCGTTGTGCAACCTTCTAAACTCCCCAGTGGCCTCATCTCTCTTTGGACCAAATATTTTACGCAATACCTTATTTTCGAAAACCTTAAGCCGTTGTTCATCCTTCAAAGTAAGCGGCCACGTTTCACATCCGTAAAGAACCGTTGGAAGAATAATAGTTTTATAAATTCTAATCTTTAAGTTTTTAGATAGAAGCCGCGAACTAAGTAACTTAGCAACTGAATAATAACACGCATTTCCCACCTTTAACCGGGACTTTATTTCTTCCTGGATTTCATTTTTTCTAGTTATAATTGAACCTAAATACTTGAATTTCTCTACGTGTTCAAAAGTATGACCTGATACATCAATATCACCAAGATCGACACCGTTTCTGCTACTAATCATATACTTCGTCTTATCGGTATTTAATTCGAGTCCTATTGAAAATTGAGGAAAATTGACTAAGGAAAATTGAGAGTAAAGCTACCTAAATTCCCACCATGCTGAAAATCAGTAAGATTGTTTACTATATGATTAAAAATTAAATTTATAAGTTCGCCATCTTTCACCTTTATGTAAAAAAATTTATTCATGGTCAAAGGTAAAAACAAATGAGTTTTTCGCGATATTTAGCCAAACAGTTTTATCATAAAAATCCTTAAGACAAAAATTTTAGATCATAAAATTATCTACATATACTGTACTGTATGTCACTTATACGTATAATATAAAATACACATAAGTTTTAACTATAAGAATATCAGGTAAAATGCATCCTTTAATTTATATGCCATTGTAACCTTGAGACAACTTAATTTTTTTAAACTTAAATTGCTTTTATTTTTTTCAATCTCTGCTAATATCTATTATTTTGCAATAGTTTAAAATTAAACAGGATTAGCATGGTGGACAATAGACTCCAAGAACAAAGAATGTTTTGAGTAGGGGGGGGGGGCGAGGTTTGACCTGTCAAATGAAAACCGATATAACTTTTTGAATCGTTATATCTCAAAATCGGTGACTCGTATGAAAAAGAGTACTGAGAAATTAGTTGTAGATAATTTTACGATCTTCAATTTTTGTCTATGGTATTATTATGATAAAATTTACCGTTTTGCTGAGAAACTCATTTTTTTTTTACCTTTGACCATGAATATAACATTTTCTATATAGGGGAAAGATGGGGAATTCGCAAATTTTATTTTTAATCATATTTTAAACAATCTTACTGATTTTCAGCTTGGTGGGAATTTATGTAGCTTCAAATGTCTAAATTGACCGGACTATGAGTAGTAATATAGATGTACAATATATCATTGCAAAGCACAAGATTTTAGAAAAGTTAATGCGCCATAAAATAAGTTAATAGAATATGTTGATACAGTGATGCCACCGTATAGTATGACACAGGCTGTATTCTCAATACAGTACATATGATTAAAAAATACATACCAAGTCGTACGTAAGTTTTTAAATAAACTGGAAAGTTTTTGTAAATCTATAAACCAACATTGCTATGAATTATTTTTACTTTTTGATTAATTTATGAAAACAGATGTTTCCATGGAAATAAAATTAAAATTTTAAAATGTATTTCATCTCTCGCTCGCACTCTCTCTCTCTCTCTCTCTCTCTCTCCTCTCTCTTCTCTACTTCTATATATATATATATATATATATATATATATATATATATATATATATATATATATATATATATAAAATAATGCAATTCTTGGTTTCCGATAACTCCTAAACTACAGGACGGAATTTGATAAGTTTTCTCTATAGTTTAGGGCATTATTTCCTGACGGTTTATATGTTCAATACCTATCAATTATGTTTTTTTTTTGATTTGGCAAAAATTAATTTCCTTTAAAGAAGAGGAAAAAAATCATTCCTATTATATGAATAATAGTATAGAAGTATAATATACCGTTGGGAAGTGCATGATTTTAGAAAAGTTATTATGCAAAAAAAAAAAAAGTCATACACATAACATCGGAAGTTGTTATAAGCCCAAAAACTTATGAAAATATTTTGTTCTCTGGTGTACTGATGATTCTAAAGTGATCAACTGTAAGTCGGTCGAACAGTTCTTTCTTTAACATAAAAAACATTACATTCAAATTGAGCCAGTGCGAAGCAGGAATAGTTCGCTAGTTTTTAATTATGGGGAAGTTAGAAACTAAAATGATAAAATGTAATTATTAACCATTTTAACGGTCTTACATTTTTATGTAGAGAAAGTGAGGGATCACCTCTGCACATTTTAATACCCTAAGCTTAAAAGTTTTCCCGTTATCGGGGTGTTGTCCTTCATGAAATTGCCGAAAAATAAATAATTTTATAAAAGTTTCGGGTCACAGGAAATTAAATTTTCAAGGTATCGTTTAATTAAATTAATGAAGTTTCATTAAACTGAAAGTTAATCGTTATGAGTTTGTTAAGACACCCTTATTCCCTTTTGAAATTGGGGGTTGAGCATTATACTGAATTTATTGCCCTAGAGAGGGCGGACCTTAAAAAAATCATTAAATTCAAAACTTTAATTTGCTGGAGGAAGTTGAGATATTTGTATTTTCATTGAAAAATTGTAATTTCTTATTGATTTCTATAAGTTTTCCTCCTCGTTATAATGTCATTATAGGAGGAAATAAAGTCGCAGTTAGAGGCGGAAATGGGTGTTATTATTCAGTTGCGAAATTGCTAGTTCGAGACTTCTGTCAAGAAACTTAAAGTTTAAAATATACATAAAACTATTATTCTTCCGGCGGCTCTTTACGGATGTTAAATAGGCCGTCTACTTTGAAGGAACAAAAACGCCTTAAGGTTTTCAAAAATAAGTTCCTGGGTAAAATATTTGTCAAAAGAAAGATGAGACCAATCTCATTTTAATTGTGCACTGACCAATTAGGATTTGTTACCAAATCTTAAGGGTCATTTGTTATACAAATAAATACATGGTTTAGTTTAGCAATTCCTCGTGGCGGATTTTTGTGAAAAGGTTGGTGTAACATCTCGGGCTTAAATACGATATTATAGTTTTGTACGAATTTTCGTTTTCATGCAAGACTTACCTCACGCAAACACCCAGACGTTTTAGAACGAGTTGGTTATTTGAACACAGAGGGCCCTAACATGTGTATTTCCGTTGAATACCGGAATTCGAAAATGTTCATCATCAAAATCATTTGTTTACTATATATATTGTAATTAATTTATAGTTTAGCGAAAGTAAAAAAAATAAAACACAGATACTATGTGTCGTTTTTTTTTTTGTACCAGATTTTATTTAGAACCATCCCACTAATATACTCCATTATTTATTTAAAAAATAATATAACAAAACTTTAAAGTTTATAATTATAATCTTTTTGAAGGCAGTATAAAATATGCTAAGGTAACTATTTTCCACTGTTTTGTTGATTCGAATAAAGTAGTAGATTCATTTTCGATTTCCCGTATACCTAATGGCACCGCATGACTTCATGATGAAGGTACCAATGGCCTGTTATTTTCTAACCAATGGACGAAGGAGGAATGCGAATATATAAAATGTATTCTTCCAAATACAAGTTTGCTTATTGTGTAGGACATTAGAGTTTGTGGATATTACTTCCCACACTTGTGTACATTATGTCTATAGGCCATAACAATATATCTTTCCGATTGGTCGGAATTTTGATCAACGATGCCCTTAAACTTGAATCGATTTCCGTATAGCGACATTGCTACCAAATGTTCCTGTCTGAAATTTAGTGAACGAGTAACTTGCAGGTGTGGTGAATAAAAGACCCGCTATGTATGAAATATATAGTAAGGGGAAATATTGCGATCGTGAACATTTTTGAATTCGAGTTTCCACCAGAAATTCACTTGTTATGGTTCTCTGGGTTTAAATGAACAAGTCCCGCATATATCCCCCGTCCTCACCCCCTGGCCCGAGAGAACCCCCGTATAGCCTTCAAAGGCGAGGTAGGGGTTGAAAAAAAAAAAAAAAAAAGTTTGCTGTAAAAATCTTTCTACAGTTTTTTTGGGGCGGTGTGGCCGAGCGTGTTAGCGCGCGTTGCGTTGAGCACGCGTTGCCTAGCAACAGGTAACCGAAAAAGTTAAAACCAAATAAATAGGAGTTCGACTTTCGTGCTGGGGGATTTTATCTCGGCATATATCCCCCGCCCTCACCCCCTGGCCCGAGAGAACCCCCGTATAGCCTTAAAGGCGAGGTAGGGATGGACAAAAAAAGAAAAAAAAAAAAAGTCCCGCAAAAAGTTCCGTGTGTGTGAATATTATGTCTAGCTCGAGAATAATAATTTTCTTAGTTTGGAAGCATAAGATGGGAGCACCATTCGCATGCCTAAATTGTACTAGCCACTTGGTCTCATACTTTGTACATTCCATATTTTTGGTAGTGGCTATTTTTAATTTGTATAAAGAAAATTTCCGTATCCCCTTTAAAAATACCGGGAACTGTGCTTTGATGCTAGCCTAGTGGAATTACTGGGGGTGTTAGTTCTTACTTATATATATAATATATATCAAGGAAAAGTATTGCTATCGTGAAAATTATCGAATTCCAGTTTTCAACGGAAATACAAACTTTAGGATCCCTTTAGTCCAAATGACCAAGTCCCGCAAAAGGTCGGTGTGTGTGTGGTAAGTCTTGCGTGAAAACACCAAGTCGTACGAAACTGAAATTTCATATCCAAGACAACTATACGCCCGAGATATTACACCAACTTTTTCACTAAAATTAGCTGACCGGAACTGCCACTTTATACCATGCATTTTACAGTTTTTTTTTCATTTTCTCTTAAACGGCACTCAATCGATTTTGAGTAAACTCGTTATATTGATGTAAAATTTAATGGGCTTTAATGTCATGTAGATTTCATTCTGAGTGAAATAGTCTGATGAAAAACGTATTAATATAAGTGGTAGATCTGGCAACATTGCTTATAGCGAAATTAAAAGATCCCAAAGCCAGACGAGTGAACTTATTACCTTTTACCTCAAGCCTTATTATGTATTAATTTTTTAGTTTTAATATATTTATTTTAAATAGTTTCTCTCGCATTTTATTCGTAAAAGTGTTCGACCTGAATGTTTCATTGATTATAGTTTGTAAAATCGTGAAATGAAATATTTAAAATTCAGTACCATATAAATTTAAATATTTCAATAATAGCGAAATTATGAACCATGAAAGCTAGAGCTAAACACTAAACTAGCATCTTGCAACCTACATAAGTTTATAAATAAAAAATATTTATTTATATATTAAATACTTACATATTTAAAGAAAAAATATATATTAATTTCTATAGATTGATTTAAAACTAAGTTAAATCTTATTGTGTTAATATAAGTGGTAGATCTGGCAACATTGCTGATTGCGAAATTAAAAGATCCCGAAGCCAGACTAGTGAACTTATTACCTATCACCTCAAACCTAATTATATATGTGATATATTTATTTTAAATAGTTTTTCTTGCATTTTAATAGTAAAAGTGTTCGAGCTAAATGGTTTATTGATTATAGTTTGTAAAATCGTGCAATAAAAATTTTTAAATTTAGTACCAGATAAATTTAAATATTTCAAAAATAGCGAAATTAAGAATCCGTCAAAGCCATAGTGGGATACCGAAGTTTATAACTAGCATCTTAAAGCCTAGGAAATATTTATTTTAAATGTTTCACTTCATCTTGCTAATAAAATTGTCTTCCTCTAAAGTAACTTTTATTTTATAGATTCAGAAGAATTACCCATATTAGGGTCTTATTAATGTTGATAAAAAGCGGTTAAATAAAAAAGTTAAACGAATTTGATAACAATTTAAAGGAGAAAATAGGGAAAATATTTTTTATATAATTTTTGTTTTTTAGAACATTAATATAGCAACATAGACATATAATATACCCTTGGAAAGCTAAATATTTGAGAAAAAATATTATCTTATATACTAAGTTGTAAAACGCAAATGTGACTGATAGGACATGAAGTTAAGATATTACTGTACTAACAATTTAATATTATTTATTCTAAAAAATATGTTTCCAACAATTTGTTTTTCATTTTATATACTTAAAAGATTTAAAATATATGGTTAAAATTCATTTTATTCCTGTGAGGAAACTACCCATTGGTAGCACTCCAATGTCTAATTTTGGTTTGAGGTCTCTTGTCCATCGTCTTTTAAGTCACCACGGTGGATTGTCGGGAATAAATACTACAGTTATCTTGTGGGCAGGTTTTTGAAAGAGGTATAGATATCCTTCAATTAGTGGGATATTTAGGTCTTTATGGATGATTTTAAGAGTAACAAAGTAAGGAGCATTAAGAGGATTTTGGATTGTAAGGTTTGGGCAAGAGGAATTTGATGATTTAGTGGACCCCCATAGCTCGATGCCGTAGGTCTAAATATGTCTGATAATGGTTATATAAATGAATTTTTTGTAACATATTGGGGTTTTTGAGCGTTTAATATAAGTTTCCTGTCAGCAGTTAATGAAGGGGTTATCGTTTATTTAGTTGTATTACTATTATTAAATTATAAAATTAGTATTATTAAAAACATGATATAAGCAAGGGAGAGCAAGTAACAGATGTGTACACGTGCTAGGTTTGTAGAAAAAAAAAATTAATTATAATCAAATAGGATGCTGTGTGATATAATTAGAATTCAAAATATTAAAACCTCGATTCTAAAAGTGAAGACAAATCTAATTAGGATGTTTCCATGCCTGCTCACTCAATATACTCATAGCCAACAACCTAATCAAATTATAGAATGTTTACATTTTGCATTATGGCTGTCTCCCTTCTTTCTACCTTAACATCATTCAGTTAAGAACTGGTGTTTGTGCGGTTAAGTCTACTCTCCGTCTGTTATTATAGATATAAATTTTTACAGTGTTGATTATTGTTTATTGATTTTACATGTATTCAGTTAACGTTTATTTAAAAATAAGGTTATATAAAAACGTCATCTTATAGTGCTTAGTTTATAATAGTGTTGCTACATGGAAATATTCGGGTATCACGCAGATATTAAGTTCTTTTAATAATATTTTTATTTAAATGATTTTTTTAATTTTTTTTTTAGTTATATATAATTTTTTAAATTTATACATATATATAATTAATAATTTTTATGTATAATTATGTATCCAAAATATTGATTGAAAATGATTATAAATGCTAATCCATTAACAAGGTATGAATATGTATTTTCTCCTGAAAATGACAAATTAAAAATACTATTTAAATCGTATATACATAACTCGTCTTAATTAATAATAATACATAATAAAATGGTTAATAAATACATGTAGAATAAGACTAGATATCACAGTAGTTGAGATAAATGAGATTGAATATTATTTCAGTCTCTATTTTGAGCTTGGTGGTATGGTCAGCCAATCAGAGGCCACTATTTTAAGTCACTTCAGCTCTCTGTCTCTTTATCTTCAGATCCCCTCTTGTTCGTTTAGGGTTAGTGTCGAGTGGGTTAGAGGCTTTATTTTAAATGTGTGCAAAATGTGTTATAAATATGAAAATAATTATTTATTTAAGCTTCTTAATGGCTCTGTCATTTTATTATTTATTTTCGTTTCGAAATATGTGCGAAATATGTACCAGGTAATGGTGGACTTAAAGAAAGAAGGCCATATTGAATCTTCCAATATCAAGGTAAAAATTTTAAAATTTGCATGACAGTAATTTTTTGTTGTTGTGGATTTACTTTAATATAATTTATTATTTTACTGCCTAAATTAATGTTGAAAATCTTAATCAGTATTAATTTAATATTAATTTATTATTAAATTTATGTAGGCTGATATATTTCCACTCCTTTCTGTATGTTATTCTGTTTGGTTATAGAAATATTCGAGTGTGTATTTAAAATTTTTCACTTGAAAATGTAATATGTGGACAGTTTCAAGTATAAAAATATTTCTGATTATACTAAAATACAAAAAAAATCTCTAACTCTGAAGTCAGATCTGAACACTGTACATATTAACTCTCATCTCAAAGCCTATTGTAATTACATAATATTTTATGTATATAGATACTTTTTTTTTTTTAGAAACTGATACATTAATATTTCAATATATTTATTTTATTTTATTAATAAAAGTGGTCCATCTGAGTACATTGCTAACAGCGAAATTAAGAACCATGAAAGCTAGAGCTAAACACTACACTAGCATCTTAAAATCTACATAAGTTTATAAATACTTACATATTTAAAGAAAAAATATATATTAATTTCTATAGATTGATTTAAAACTAAGTTAAATCTTATTGTGTTAATATAAGTGGTAGATCTGGCAACATTGCTGATTGCGAAATTAAAAGATCCCGAAGCCAGACTAGTGAACTTATTACCTATCACCTCAAACCTAATTATATATGTGATATATTTATTTTAAATAGTTTTTCTTGCATTTTAATAGTAAAAGTGTTCGAGCTAAATGGTTTATTGATTATAGTTTGTAAAATCGTGCAATAAAAATTTTTAAATTTAGTACCAGATAAATTTAAATATTTCAAAAATAGCGAAATTAAGAATCCGTCAAAGCCATAGTGGGATGCCGAACTTTTTAACTAGCATCTTAAAGCCTAGGAAATATTTATTTTAAATATTTATTTCATCTTGCTAATAAAATTGTCTTCCTCTAAAGTAACTTTTATTTTATAGATTCAGAAGAATTACCCATATTAGGGTCTTATTAATGTTGATAAAAAGCGGTTAAATAAAAAAGTTGAACGAATTTGATAACCAATTAAAGGCTAGTAAATATTTATTTTTAATATTTATTTCATCTTGCTAGTAAAATTCGCTTGATTTCATTGTTTTAGTAATTAAGTGATCTTCTTGACTTATATAATATAATTGGGTGATAAACCATTTTATAAACGTTTATCCATTGACAAGGTATGAATATACATTTTCTCCTAAAAATAACAAATTAAAAATATTATTAGATTCGTATATACATAAATTGCATTAATTAATAATAATACATAATAATAAATGAATGTAGAACGAGACTAGATATCACTGTAATTGAGGTATCATAATCTTTTAACCTACATAAGTTTATAAATATACACTATACTAAAATAAAAAAACCTAAGCCAGATCTGACCATTGTACGTTTTAATTCTCATCTCAAAGCCTATTGTAACTACATATTATTTTATGGATTTAGAAACTGATACATTAATATTTCAATATATTTATTTAAAATAATGTTTATCTTATTTTATCAATAAAAATTGTCGATCTGAAAACATTGCTAATAGCGAAATCAAAGAAACAAGAAAGCTAGAGCTAAACACTAAACTAGTATCTTAAAACATATATAAGGATATAAATATAAAAAAAAATTTTTTATTTATATATAAAATAGGAGTATATTAGAAAAAAATTATTAATTTTCTATAGATTGATTTACAACTAAGTTAAACTTATTGTGTTAATATAAGTGGTAGATCTGGCAACATTTCTAATAGCGAAATTAAGAACCAATAAGGCCAGGGCTAAAAACTGAACTAGAATCTGAAAAACTATATAACTTTATAAATATGAATGTAAAAAGTGTTTATTTATATATAGAATAGTTATATATTTAGAAAAAAAAAATATTAATTACAATAATTTGATTTAAACCTTTGGTAAAACTTATGGTGTTAATATAAGTGGTAGATCTGGCAACATTGCTAATAGCGAAATTAAAAGATCCCAAAGCCAGACTAGTGAACTTATTACCTTTCACCTCAAACCTAATTATATATGTATTTGTGTTAATATATTTATTTTAAATAGTTTTTCTTGCATTTTATTAGTAAAAGTGTTCGAGCTAAATGGTTTATTGATTATATTTTGTAAAATCGTGAAATAAAAAATTTTAAACTCAGTACCAGATAAATTTAAATATTTCAAAAATAGCGAATTTAAGAATCCGTCAACGTTATAGTGGGATACCGAACTTTTTAACGCAACTTAAAGCATAGCATTCATTTTTAATGTTTATTTCATCTTGCTGATAAAATTTGCCTGATTTAATTGTTTTACTAATTAAGTGATCTTCTTTACTTATATAATATAATTAGGTGATAAAAAAAGAAAAATGTGAAATTCAGTAATGGGTATAAATATTTTGTATTATTTCACTTAACAAAAAAAAATTATTCACACACACACATACATATATATATTATTATAAATAATTAAAAGTATGAATAGATATATAATTTTTTTTCAATGTATATTTGGGTACGCACTTTACAGAGGATAGTTGAGCACCAGTTTTTATGTACCATAAATAGGTATGCGAGTGTTTAAAAACATATTGTATATATATATATATATATATTATTTATTTAAAAATAATACAATCTTTAAAATCTGCCACACTAATCTTTTTCAACTTCAAAAAAACATTTGTTTTTCAATATATTGTATTACGTTTTTTCCATAGTATTTCTTCTGTATTCGTTTTTATAGACATTGTGTGAATGAAGTCTTTTACTACTGTTACCGTTATTGGATATGATGTAATAATACTAAATAAATATATACCACAATATTATACCTTTTTTCTCGTAGAAATTTCGGAATTTTAGCTTTTCTAATTTATAAATACATTCAAAATTAAATTTTTGTATATTATATATTATCTTTAAGAGACTATTGAATTAATTTATTTTTGTGGAAGACAGTGTTAGGTGACGAATTGGGCATTAATTTAGGTAATTGTTGTAAGTAACAATTTTATACTGCTATACTTTTTAATCTAAAGAATAATATGTTTTTCCAAAGAATCTGAATGTAAGTTTTTTTTTATTTATTTATTTTTTTAAATCTTATTTTGTTTCATCGTAATTAATTTATTAACTGAGGTAAGTGATAGTCGCGTGTTTCCGCTAAAAAAAAATTTTGTGGGAGTAGGGGGGGCTCCATTATGTTATAATTTTAACTGAATTAAGATCATGGTTTTGTATGTTCTTTTTACTGGTATTTTTTTTTTTTGCTGAACATTTTTTTGTTTTTCATAAACTGCTTACAAACTTAAGTGATTTTTTTAAATATTATTCGTTAGTTGTTCACATATAAAATAATACATTATAAAATAAGTTGAAAGGTAAGTGAAGTTGGTGTGATTCACTGATTCTCCTCGCCCCACTTTTATTTTGTAGACGGTCTTCATAATTTAAAAAACATCTATTTGGCACTAGGCTTCATCAACAATACAGTTAATTTCTTTTTTAGGATTAAAAATATTTAAATCGATGAGTTTTAAAATAACGAATTCTAATGATCATTAAGCTGATTTAACAAGTAATTTTAAATTTTCTGGCCTTGCATAAACAAAAAAATATTTTATTTACTCATATAGTGCCTGTAATGATTATTGACAAAAAAAACATATATACTTGAAATAATTATTGCAGATAATAATTTCTATTGTTATATTGTTTAACCTAAAAAGAAATGTTTCTACCTGAAGTGTAATTATTTTTTCAATGTTAACTTTGAAAATATTTTTCATTCTCTATTAAAAATTCGACTCTGATCTTTCAGTTGTTTTTACTTATGCTTTCATACTTCATACAGGTCATACTTTTTTATATAATTTTTTTTTAACCAATACTGACAATTTCGTTTGGGATTTATTACAACTTTACGTAAAATATATCGTTCATCAATACCAGTAAAACATTTTTTAGAGCTTACTCTGACTTTTCTTATCAGTTAATTTTCCTTTTTTGCAGCGTTCAATAATATTTTGAACTGTTGCATGGCTCCTCCCAATAATAAAGGCAATTTCTCTTAGCTTCTTTCCCCTTTTTCAAATTTGCAATGTAGATTTCTCTGTATCATCCATAATGACCTTAATATCCCATTTGTTGCAGACCTTTCTCGTACCAGACATACCACTTTCAATCCCTAACTACCAACCCACATAAACCCTCTTGTCCGCAACCTATCAACCTCACATATTCCTGACTACCCTCCGAGACGATTAAAAAGATGACCTCGGGATCTACTTATTTAAATAAAGATCGAAGTTCTACCGCTTGGTGGTTTCTTCACAAGCCTTATCACACCCTTTGTTATAATTCAACACTTTTACTTGTATTTATGTTATATACAGTTGTAAAATTCAATAAAATATAAATAAAAAGAGATTTCTCTGTCCTGCTATGTGGTATGCTGACCAAGTATAAAACGTACTTCAGAAGAAGTTTTACGAAAAACTAAATCGCACTTATTTATTGTTTACCTATCTGGACCTACGGACTTGAACTTTGGACTGACCTAGGGAACAGCTGAATTTTCTAACATCAAACGCACTCAATCCTTTCAATCCAAAGTCCTCCAAACAAAATATAATGCTCCGTATTATGTCACCAACCGTACGCTACACCACGACCTTAATATTCCATTTATTCTAGACCTTATTTCGTCCAAATTCTCCAAATTCCATCAGAACCTTATTCATTCCCCCAATCCTCTCGCTCAAATCCCAATCCATCTCCACACACCATTCATTACCATCTCTCTATAAGGTTGAAACGGCAGTGGCCTCTAGACCTCTTGTAAATATTTATATTTGGAGCTCTAGCACTGGCTAAATTCTCTACTCAATGTACTGTATGATGTGTATATTGTTTTGAGTTTTTTCTAGACTAATATTCATTTTATTGATTCTGTATTGTATATATATTTTATGAAGGGTATAGTCGGGTTAGGATGGTAAATCTGCCACCGCGGCATTTTCGACTCAAACTTAGGGGATCAATTTAGTGTGGAATAAAAACAATTCATCTAAATTTTTAGATTTTTAATTCACACGGTTTTCGAGATTTTTTAAACAAATATTTTTTCGATTTTTATTTTTTTTAAATAGTAAAATTTTAAATCATTTAAATATAATATATATATATTCAGTATACTATTTGGTACGGGGGGAGCGTTAATTATTGTCTAGGTACCGGGTTTCTGATTAGGAATAGATTTCTTTCCGCTTTACGGGACGTACAGTTCTTTAGTGAAAGAATATCGGTTGCTATATTTCAAGGGCGTTGGTTTAAAATCGCGTTTATAAACATTCATTCTCTTTTCGGAACTTGCATCCTGTGAATATAATTGAGCTGATTGCATCGCGGAGACTCAAATGGGCGAGTAAAGTTGTTGGGCTCGATGACGAACGGATTCCGAGAAAGTTGGTATTTGCTGATCCGACTGGTAGGCGTCCGAAAGGTAGGCCGAAGCGGAGATGGGAGGATTGCGTTAAGGCTGATCTCGGGAGCTTGGGCTTGAATGGTGAGCATTGGACGAGTCTGTGTAGGCGGAATTTGGTGGTATCGGCATCGAACCTTCGGGTTCGCTAAGCCTATATTATTATTATTATATATATTATATATATATATATATATATATATATATATATATATATATATATATATATATATATATATATATATATATATATATTGTTTGATCAGTTCTCGACTGTTGATAATTTAAGTTTGTGTTGTTCTTAGGTTGCAGTCATGAATAAACAATTTTATCTATGCGTTGAATTTTATAATGCGTTGAATTTTATAATGCGTTGAATTTTATCTATGCTATGAATAAAATGTTTATTCATTGACTGCAACCTAAGAACACACAAACATATATATATATATATATTTTTTTTTTTTTTTTTTTTTTTTTTTTTTTTCTGATTCTTAAGAGTCAAAGGCATGAAAAAATAAAATGATCATGATTCTTAAAACAAAAGTCAATTTTTAGCAGAAGAAAGAGAAAACCAAAATATGTATTTTTTAAACCTTTTTGAAAAGTGTCAATCACAGATTTTTTTTTTTTTTTTTCAGAAAATGTCTTTTATACTCCTCTATACACAGGAATTTTTCCAAATTATTTGAAGTGGTGGAACAATATGAAAAAAATAAAAACATAGCTTTTATCCAATCATTTTGTAGTAAAGTCATTCAAATGTTTTATAAGTAATGTAATTCTGAATTTTTGTTGGGAGAAAATGTTTACAAATGTTTCAATAATAAGAAGAAATATAAGTTAAATGCAAGATTTTAGAAAAAATAAGTTTTTATTTTTTTAATTTTTTTTTATATTGTTTCACCACTTCAGAAAAATTGGAAAAATTCCTGTGTATAAAAGACATTTTATGAAAAAAATCGGTGATTGACACTTTTCAAAATTCGAATACTATTTTAATTAATACATAGTTTGATCTAATCTTTTGAAAAATGTATCTGTAAATTCACTTTTAAAAATCGTTATCAATAAATCAGAAGTTTTTTTTTTCATTTTCACGGTATATATGTTTCGATATATCCTTCGTATTCTTCGAATTCCCGTGCCCTAAATTCTCCATTTTATTTCAGTTGCCAAATTAGGCCTATCCTCACAGCAGATGGCAATTATGAGTATCTGTTCCCACGTCCTCTTCTTTTTCATTAAGTCTAACAGTTACCGGTGGATCCTACCCTCCCGAGGTAGCTAAAGCGCGCAAAACCATTCCCACGGGTTTAATTAGACCGGCTTTTCCT
The DNA here is from genome assembly GCA_023052935.1 of Piezodorus guildinii. Taxonomy (NCBI): domain Eukaryota; kingdom Metazoa; phylum Arthropoda; class Insecta; order Hemiptera; family Pentatomidae; genus Piezodorus; species Piezodorus guildinii. The sequence goes on from CM041295.1 coordinate 58,861,866, forward strand.
CGCCTACAGATGTTTTCCTTAAAGCGGCGCCGTTTTCCAGCTTTTAATAATTCTCAGTCCCTTATCTGTTCCATGTAGTTATAGAATCCAACGACGTGGAAATGTTCCCCCCTTCCCAACCCTCCGTAGCCTGGAAACTGCGGAAGTTAGGTATTTGCATAAGGCAGAGTCCAGCAGAGAATTAATGGGCAAGTTCTCTTCATTTACACTATCATAACGTGTGTGGGAAGGGGAGTATCTTTAGCAGAAGTTCTGCAGAGTACAAAGAAATTCTCTCGGAAAGTGTTTATTGTTCTAAATAGTGTTGAAGTAATTAAGAAAAGTATTGTTGGGGAGTCTTTTAATGTTTTTATTTAATATTCCTAGTAGAAGAAGCGGTATATTTTCAAAAATTTTGTTTTTGATATTCTATCCAATGTTTATGTTCAAAATAATAGAACTCAGCGAGCCCAAAGGTTCAACGCTGATACCAACGATTGAGACGTTCATAAGGTACTATATCCATGCTAGGAAATATATAGGAAGCGCAAAAATCTCTCATTACTCTATTATTAAACCGACTTATTTTATTTTGTTTCGCATTACAACCTAGAACATTTTTACTATATTAATAACACAATTTTAAACTTATGGAATGAAATATCTAACTATTTCTAACTATATAACTAACTAAATATGTAATTACTAGTAGCTTTAGAAAATGATTGCATTTCTAAAACTCCTTTTTAAATGGCTTTAGTATTCATTAGATAAAATCAAATAGAATGTTTTGATAAAAGTTAATGAGAAGAATACAAATATGTGAAAAATATTCTTTAGTTCCTTTTGGAAATCAACGTATCAATTGAGACGCTGAGTTCCAAAAGGTAGCATTGCCAATAAATAATGCATTTCTCTCTACCTAACTATTTACTACTTGTATTTCTGTCAACTTTGGAAACTAAATTTTCCAAAGACTAGGCAGAAATTTCGGGCTAGCCCTGCTTTCGAATAAACTAAATTTCTCTCACTTGTTTTCTTTACCCAAATGAAAATACGAGCGTCGCGCAGGGAACAAACCCTTCCGCTAGGGGATCCCTTGTTGACCCCCGGACCCTGAAACCAGGAACTTATCTCTTAACCTGAGCCTAAACAGTGCTATCTTTGGTTAGTTAATTAAATTTAGAGTGTTGGTGTGAGATGTACTCTCTTGATACTGTTGCTGTGGATAGTGAATGCTCTCTGATTTTCAGTCATCAAGGTGCCTAAATTCGTAATACTTATTTTTAGTTTTTTTAGTTTTTTTCAAAGGAGGAGGAAGGGAAATTTTAACGTACTTATCCAGTTCATTTAAGCCCCCCAAAACACAATATTACAGTTACTAACTAGTATTGGCACTTGTAGGTATTTAATATAAGTTGCAATTTTTTAAATTATCCATTATTTATTTAAATTTTTTCGATGTCATTATGTCATTGCTTCTTTCTGGTTGATTATATAAAAAAAATTAGAATAACCTAGAGATATATTTATCTTTTAACACGTGATGTAAGAATATCATAACCCATTCGAGACGGATTGCACATCGTATATGTACAATGGATTTCCGAGCCTATAAGACACCTTGTGTGCAATTATCAGTTATTCTGTTTAAATTAGTCGTCAAAATAATATTTTTCTGTAACTAATGAAATCTGATAAGTACAGGGGAAACGAATTTGGCATTTGTTTTACTGTGTACCAAAATATTTAAAAACTATCTGAAGCCTTTCTTACATGAAAAATACTACTGAGTACTATGAGTTACATTACTGTATTATCTTCAGACATTTTTCTAAAAATTTATTTCTCGTTTATGTTATTTTTTTCATTATTCAACTTCTTTTTTTTTTTTCTACTTTTTACTGTGTTTAATCCGCTCCTCACACCAGGTGTGCAATGATCTTATTTAGGTGAATTCACTTACAGATAGGGTGATTTCCGTAGTAAACATGTTTTTTAAAAATAAAAAATGAACAATACAAAGCAAAAAAAAAAAAAAATGGCTCCTGGGGAACGTGTAATCGTCGTCTCGAATGGGTTGATCAACCGTTTTACGGCTACTTTAACCCTTACCACACTATACATACTAGGCAAACGATCAAACCTTCCACTTAACTACTAAAGACTCAATTATCTGTATATCATAAGCCCTATCTTGATATACGGAGTTGAGCTTTAGGGCTCCACGAATCTATAAAATCCTTCTCATAAGCTATATATCCATTTATATTCTTGCATTTCAAAATGCTTAATGAATGCTTTTTACTCTGCCACAAATAAACTCAACCATAATGACGTTTATTATCACTTTTTTTCTGATTTGGCTAAAATTAGATTGATTGCATAACATACAGATATAAAAATACAGTTGGTCATTGTTTGTATTACAAAGTTATACATTGTTTTGATATAGTTATATAAGTGAGGATATTATTCTTAAAAATATATATATATATGTGTGTTGTGTGTGTGTGTGTGTGTGTGTGTGTGTGTGTGTTTTCAAGAGACGTTTGCTTCTGCCATTGATTTTAAAATTAAAATAAACATAAACAGGTATTTTATGACAATAATAATACATATATACACAATATTTCTCTAAATTAACAAAAAAAAATAAATACAGAATAATAAAAAAGTAGGATCAAAGTACAATAAAATTCAATTATCAAATTCACAATTTGATTCGTAATTTAAATATTTATAAATTGTACGGTAATGGTTAACTTTCTATTGGGTTGATGCAAAATTAATGCAGGTTTTTAGTAGGTATTGTAAATACGCCATATCTTTACTTTAACCATATATATTTAATCAAAATAATTTCCATCTGAATCAATGCACTTTTGCCAACGTTCAACAAGCTTTCTTATTCCACCAGAAAAAAAATCCGAATCCCTGGACTCAATGAAATCACGAAAAGAATTTTCAATGTCGTCCTGGTTTTGAAAATTTTTCTCCCTCAAAAAGTTGTCCAGATGCCTGAAAAAGTGGAAGTCTGTAGGAGAGAGGTCAGGTGAATAAGGCGGATGTTGGAGAACTTCGTAGCCCAACTCGTGCAGTCGTCGAAGCGTTGGTTGTGCAACGTGTGGTCTGGCGTTATCGTGGAGCAGGATCGGCCCCTTCCGATTCATCAATGCTGGGCAAAGACGTTGCAATTTTTGAGTTCCGAGTTCCGCCGCCATTTCTCGTGTGGTTTTGGTTGGGTCTTCTTCCACTTTTGACCTCAGCTGGTCGTTGTCCAGAGCAAGATGACGGCCCCGACCTTCCTTGTCTTCGAGGTCGAAATCTCCTCTGCGAAACTTCTGGAACCAACGCTGCACCGTGCACTCATTAATAGCCCCCTGACCCCACACTTCATTAATATTACGAGCCGTTTGCGCAGCGCTGCGCCCTAATTTAAATTCGTAAAAATAAATGTGACGAAAATCGCACTTTGACATTTTCGATTCAAGACCTTTGAACACACTGAACAAAACGATTTTACTAAACAAATTCATGGTGAAAGAGAGGGTATTAGATAAGGTTTGTTTTGGTATAATAATGATCAATGTTAGGATTAGCTTTGTTTACACAATTGGAATTAAGATATTGCAATAGAGGAAACCTGCATTAATTTTGTATCAACCCAATATAATAAAGGATCTTATTCTTAAAATGTTAGTTATATATAAATAGATATTTCTTATTTATATGTTACCAATTATATTTTAAGGATTTAATCAATAGGTGTTGGGGAAGCGGAATATTTGAGATTAATTGGAATTAATATTTCTTGTTCTTTTGTTTATATATATTTTTCCCTGGATAAAATAATCTGACCATACACTTGAAACCATATGTATGGAAGAAGTCCTGTTGAATCGACTGAGCGGAGGAAAGGGGTAAGAGGTGTATGGTGGTCGAATGTAGCTAGGTAATTCCTCACTGCTTTTATTCCGTTTTACGGGGCCCCCGCCACTACTTCATTTTTCAAGATCCTTCTCGGCTAACCTCACCGCGTTCCAGGCCTAAAAATATTTAAAGGCCCGAAAAAGTCGAAAGTAGTTTCTAAGGTTAGTAACTTGGAACAAGCGTACAGTTCACTGAAGTAGTTGGCATAATAAATTTTTTATGTTCATCTTATCAAATAATTTCAAAATGTATCATAAATGAAGTATTAAGCGATTTGCCAGTCACACATAGACGGACCACTAACAGCATATTCATTTTTATGACTGCTTCGAATCAGTTCTTTGATGTATATGACTGTTTCTGTCTTTTAGACCCACTAAACGCTCACAACAGTTCTGTATTTCTGACACTGTATAGCTTACCTCTCAAACTAGTATCTAAAACTTGTAAGCGTTATCTAGCGCCTTTTTGTTAACTAGGTTTCTAAGCTTTTGCTCCTTTTTAAGGCTGCGCTACATGGCGAGAGAAAAACTAGGTGAAAATTCGTGAGATTTGGTGATAGTTAATTATTATACACTCTCACATACTTTCAACGTTTCATAATAAATATTCAATTACCGTGTTATCTATAAAACCTCATAATTTATTTTTTTAAACTTTTATTATCAATATTGTTTACTTTTTTAAAATGAAGTTTCTAAAATTTAAAAACTTGTATTCATCATGTGTATATCAATATTATTTTTTTAATATTTTTTTTAAATAATATTTATTGATATTGTATTATATTAAAAAAAATCTGGTGCGGGCAACACACGACTTTCATTTACCTCCATTTTTAAAATCAATGAAAGAATTTTCAAAAACAGTTAGAGATAAAAATACGTGTAACTATTAAGGAAATAATTAAATTGAATTTATATAGAAACATGTGTTTTATTAAAAAATCTATTATATTATTATCTAAAATAATCAGTTTGTTTTATGTTCATTTCATCACTCTCTATTAACTTTTAGAAGCTTGTGTATGAGATAATATTTTTTCTAAAATCTTTAGCTTTCCAACGGTATATCATACATGTATATTACTGCTCTTATGTTCAAAAACGAATAATTGCATTAAAAAGATATTTTTTCTGTTTTCTCCTTCAGTTGAGTATCGAATTTATTCAATTTATATATTTACCTGTTTTTTGTCAGTGTTAACAAGATAATATAGTTATTTTTATTGAATCTACAAAATTAAAGGTACTTTAGGGGAAGAAAATTTAAAATATCGGCATTTAAGCCCTGTCAGACTATTTTAATCAGAATAAAACCTACATGATGTTGAAGCCCATTAAATTTTACATCGATATAACCAGTTTAATCAAAATCGTCAGAACCGTTTATTTCCGTTGAAAACTGGAATTCGAAAATTTTCACGATCGCAATACTTCCCCTTACTATATATAGTAAGTGAAAGTAAAATGATATAAATAAAAATAAGTGGCCCTTTAGTAGCACTACGATGAGAAATTTAAGAGTCAGGTTATTGTTTTAACTATTTATTAATAATTTTAATTAATAGATTATTTACTGGCAAAAGACATTTTGAAGGTGAACTTCTGAATTTTAAAAATTTACATTAATAGCCATGTGTGAAACAGTAAGTAAAATATGTATGTTATGTACCCACCAGATGTTTTAATATGTATATTATATATAATATATATATATATATAATTATGTTTCCAGATTTGGTTATATAACAGTTTTATACAGCCAAAACATTCAAAATAATTTATTAGCCACTTATGAACGATTCAGGGTGAGATTAAAATGACATTGAGGTGAGTGGAGCTCAGATATCGATTGGCCTAATGTGTTTTCACTGTGTCATTTAATACTTAAATATGCAATTACAAATGCAATTTTATACTTACATATGCAATTTTTCCCTTATTACATTATGAAACTTTGTTCTCCATGAAATTCGTTCGAAATGCTAAATAGTTTTTATTTTGTGGTGTGTATTTTGTATTTATTTTTATTTTGTAAGATGTATTATTATATTTTGACCTCTTCGTAAGATATCCAAATATATCACTGTTTTCTTTTATAAATAAAAAATATATTTAAATTTTTTGTATGTCAGCTTGGTCATATTTATCTACGAGATAAACCAGTGATTAGAGTGGGAATGGAGTTTTTCATGGAATGAATAATGCCTGGTTCGGGCTAAATCTGGAACATTAAGGTCTTTACGGATAAATTTATTCGTGACAAAATAATGAGAATTGAGGATTTTACGAAGGATTTTGGATTGTAAGGATTGGATGGATACGAGGGAAATTCGGTGGTTTAGTAGAGCCCCAAAGCTCTACTCGGTAAGTCCAGATCGGTCTTATGATAGTCATGTAGATGAGCCTTTTGTAGTTAAGATGAATCTTTGAACGATTTTCCAGTAAGTGTTGAAGTCGCCAAAATAATTAACATTATAATTTAATTTTCAGCACGACGTTGTGCGACGCTTACATTATTATTTTGGGTGTTTAATTTCTTAAACTTTCGGGAGAATTTCTCTTCATTCATTTGATACCACTTGTTTTTCTGTGCGTGTACACCAACTAGATGTATTTGAGTATTTCCATTGAAAACCATAGATAAAAGCAAAAAACTCAAAATTTAAATTTCCTTCCTAATCGTTGACAATAGGACCATGAGCCCTGAGAACTTTTTTTTTCTATTGAGGTATGTTATTTGCTACCACAATATTACTAGGCTTATATCAGACACCCTGTATAATTCTATACGTGTATATAGGCAATTATATTTGCATGGAGTATAAAATAAATTTTAAAAAAACGGACTAAACACACTCACTCAAAAAAGTTTTCATACACAATATAATTGGATAAATGCAAATAAAGGAATTATATACATTTGCAACTTTCACCTTCCATCTGGCCCAAAAGTATTAAATTTGGACTCGTCAGAGAATATGACCCTTTCTCAGGAATTGTTAGGTTTATTTACAAACTCCCTATTAAATTTCAGCCGCTTCTTCCGGTTTGTCTTACTGAAGAAGGGCTTTCTTCTTGCTACTGGACCACTGTATCCTATCTTATGTATCCCTTCATATCGACCTCTGTATTCCTTCTTAGAATGTTTCTGTTTCTGGGTGGACTTAAATCCAATAGCCTCTATTTATTCTGAGGACAATTGAGTTCGCGTTAATGTGAGAAGTTGCACGGATTTCAGCAAGGATAGATCGCCTATGGTGATTCTCCAGTTTCCTAGGTCTTCCTTCCCAGTACAGTAGCATTTGACTTATTCAATAGGTGTACAATTTTTCTTAGAGATAAGCTCTGCATTTGGTAACGAACCATAAGCTCTCTCAAATCAATAGAAACGTGCATATTGAAAAGAAATCTGTTTCCCAGGCACAAGTAAAGCTCTGGAACAGATAACTCTGGAAAAACGGCCATAGTACAAAAAACAAGATTAATATTGGAAGTGTTTGGAAACTTTGTTGACCTACCATTAACAAATGACATTCTGCCTCGTTTGATATTAATGTTGAAATGAAAATAAATAAATATATATTTTTTATTTAATATTAGTTGTAATAAATTCACATGAGAGAATTGTAAAGTTGAAAATAAATAGACCGGCTAATTAATAGCTGTATGGAAACGTTTTAGAGTGAGTGTATGTACACTTTACCGAGAAGTGATATATTTTTAACTAGTTTGGTCCATTAGATATATTTATTTCGATTTAGTTAATTTGAGAGTAAGAAATACCACCGATTTAGTTCATTCAAATACTTACTGATTGACGTTCTATTACCGGGGTGTCCGCTGAATTGTTTATGTACCCTGTCAATTTGTCGAAAGCTCGCCAGAAATATTTGCTGTAGAATTCAATAATCGTTATACGAACCCAGGGCACAGAAGGGCACAAGGTCCTGACCTGAGTAACCTTACGGGGGGGGTCGTGAGGGGGGGCAGATAACCCTAATTGGTTATTCTAATTCATCTCCAATGACTATTATTATTTTAATCGGACCAGTTAAATAATTTATATTAATTACTATTTATGAATATTTTCTTATGATATTGCATTAATATGAATTTGGTTTTCCAATTAATTAAGGATCTCGAAAATTTATACCGTCAAAGGAACGAGAAGTAAACAATAACCTAAATAAAAAAAAATAGAGACAATATCCTCTAACCAAGAGTAAAAAATAATAATCTGAAAATTTATAACCTTAAATCAAATGAAAAAAAAAAAACGCTGAAAATTTTTACACTATGGTTTATTATTTCCAAATAACAATATTAGGGTATAACTGTTTATATAGATATTTTGGTAGAAGTAGAAAGAAACAATTCTTTATTGAGAAATATTACAATCTGTCCAATTTAGGACATTTTTAATAGGGATAAAGTACAACATTCATACTGCATTCACACGATATATACAAAACAATGAATTTATATAATAATAATACAATATAAATATATACAAAACAAAATCAATAAAAATATATACAAAAGTCACACATACCTATATACAATTCACAAGCATACAGCACGTGAGTGGAGAATCTAGCCAATGCTAGAACTCCAATATACATTTAACAACAGGTCCCGAGGCCACTGCCGTTTCAACCTTCTAGGAGGATGGTAAGGATGTGTGGAGCTGGATAAGGATTGAACTAGGGGATTAGGGTGATGGATAAGGTTCTGATGGAATTTAGAAAATTTTAATGGTATAAGGTCTAAAATAAATGGAATATTTAGGTCGCGATGTAAGGTATGGTTGGAAACATAATAAGGAGCATTAACTATTGTTCGGAGGGCTTTTGATTGGAAGGTTTGAATGCGTTTGATGTTAGAAAATTTGGCTGTCCCCCACAGTTCAAGTCAGTAGGTCCAGATAGGTTTCAGTACTGTCTTGTATATTAGCAGTTTGTTCTCGAGAGATAATTTAGAATTTCTGTTCAGTAGTCCGTATAATTGTCCAAATCGTCGATTAAGTTCTTGTCGTTTAAGTCTAGTATGCGGGTTCCAAGTTAGTCTTTTGTCCAGAAGGAAGCCAAGATACCGGACTGTGTCGGAGAAAGGAAGCGAAACGGAGTTAAAGAGAACTGGAGGGCAGGATTGTCTTCGAAGGGTAAAGGTGACATGTTTGCATTTGGATTGATTGACTTTGATTCTCCAGTTGTTACACCAGTCTTCAATTTGAGAAAGGTGCGTTTGGAGGCCTATAGATGCAATTTCGGGATCTAAGTGTATATAGGTATTGATTAAGTAATATGAAAAGCCATAATTCAAAGGATATCATATCACTACCGCTGATTTCAGAACGCAATATCTCAGCTATTTCTTAACCAATTTCAATGATTCTTTTTTCATTTTGTTAAAAATTTAATTCTCTATCAAATGGCACTAAAAGCAATTTATGTATTTAGTATATGTAGCAATTGGTATTTATTTATTTATTAATTAGGATAAACGGATTTGTTTTTTATTTGTTATTCGGATTATACGCATCTTGAAACGTAATTTTTCGTAAATGCCCAAATTTTGAGCAGGGTAATTTTTTTTTTTGGTCGATTACATAGGTTGATTATTGAAAATTACATGCATATTTAGTTGGTTATTAATGTTTCCTTTTTATCTGTTTTTTATTATTGCTAGCAACGAGAAATGGTAAATTATTTCGAATCAAACAAAAAAAAAAAAAAATTTGTTATAATAAGGAAATGAGGGTACTATAGATATTCTATAGGTCATTTTCATCCTGCATTTAGAAAGATTTTCGGATATATATTCAAATATAAGAAATGTTTTTCGATTTCGTTGTAGATTTTTTTGTAGGTAAAGTGCCAATAACGATTATGATTTAATCTCTTCTTTGAGTATTGGATGTCCGATCATACCTTACATAATTATATGGAACGTTTTGATAGCTGAACCCTTCACCGGTCTACCGATGTCAGCGTATATACGAAGCTTATATAAGAGAATAAATTTCCAACTTAATAGTAATAAAATAATTTCTGCTAAATAGTAAATAAACTAATCGAGTTATTAAAACGAGGATACTAAGACTACCTCCTTATCCGAAGCCTCATAGAATTATTATATTATTTTTTATAAATTTATAGATAAGATGGAAATGCTAATTTGTATGTTCGACCGATCCGTTATCTTAAACTGACGGAGAAACTGAAAATCTATTTCCCATTCATAATTATATCGTTGATCCCATCTAGAACAAACAATGTGTCGATCAATGAGACGTCCTGTATAAGCTCAGAGGAATAATGGTTATTCATAAAGATTAAAATGAATGGAATAATTTAATAAATGGTTCTAAAATGATTGTGTGCACTATGGATTGTTCGTCAATTCGCGGTAAATAAAGTCGTCAATTTGAAAATAACTAATTATGAATATATTTTATGTACACGTTTAGATGTCGATCTTCAATAATATGAATAAATTCAGTACAAAGTTATAATGCCTTCATTTTACATTTTATAGTCTTTGAAATATGTTTATTTGCTTTTGCTTTTAGCTTATTGTACGCGATATTATATAAATCAATGCATTATAATAAACATTTTTTGTTATTAGCATTGATAAAAACAGATAAATAGGAAAAATAATTACCATCTAAGAGAAAAAAAAAAACAGATAAATAATTTCTTAAGATAGTATATGTATATGTGTGTATATATATATATATATATATATATATATATATATATATATATATATATATATATATATATATATATATATAAATAAAATACAAATGTCTTTATTTATTCTGGTACAAGTCCCTTTGGAATAATACAAAATACATTAATGTGAGATTTACTGTCCTTCAGTAAGATTAGAAAAAAAAAAATAATAAGGTAAGAAATATACAGTGAATTATATCAAGTATGAAAAACAATACAATAAGACAAATGAAATAATAAACCAATATATAGCTACGAAAACTAGTGGCGGTAAAAAATTTGTAAAAAATATAAATTATGATTAAATAATATAATAAATAAATGATTAACTTGTTCCCATACATAAACTCGATTCAAAAATAAAATAAACTTCATACTTAAAAAAAAAAAAAAAAATTCTAAATCACGAAACACTTCTATAAATATATATGTATGTAACTACTGGTTTGGGGTTCAATAAATGAATAAGCAATTTATTTATTGACTGAACAATTAAAAATTCATTGTTCTCATATTCCTGTTTTACAAGGTTATAATATTTATCGACTGATTAATTAAAAATTTATTGTTCTCATCTTCATGCCTTAACATGTTTATATAACATTTATTGACTGATTCGTTTAAAGTTTATTCTTCTCATATTTATGCCTTAACATGTTTATATAACATTTATTGACTGTTTAATTAAAATTTATTGTTCTCATATTCATCCTTAATATGTTTATATAACATTTATTGACTAAACCCTAAGACCAGTAGAAAACCTAAGTCGATAACTAATTAAATATATATAATATTATAAAACTTGGAGGCTGATAATTAACTTCACTACTATCTTATTTAATTATATTGCACACTGACAAAAGTTTTTTTTTTTTTTAACAACCTTAATAGGAGGTAGTTATTGAGTTTATCTCCTCGCTCATACTGCAGCATGTATCGTCTTCTTCGATGCTACAATTCTTTATATAAAATAAGAACTACACGAAATATTTTTAGAACAAAGTTAAAGGAATTTTTGATATCAAAGGTGGAGGCGGAAGAAATATTTTGAAGGTGTTATTCAATGCTTGATATGTCTTACTTTGTTTTGTGTAACTCTTGCGAATTATAGTTATGAGTTTATATAGAGTAGATATAGTTATTATGGTTTCTAAAGTTTGGAATTAAATATCTATTAACTTCCAAGACTTTTATTTCGCTTTAAGAATTATACCTTCTTCAAAGTTCAACAAATAAAAACAATGGAATTAGAGAAATTAATAACAAAAAAGTGATTTTAATAAAATATTAAACCATAATTACTGTACGCTCCGGCCTACCAGTTGGTTCAGCGCATAAGAACATTTTGAGAATTTGTTCTATACTGAGCTTAACAACTTAACCACGCCCCTTTAAGTCCCGCAATGTGTAACCTTCCTGAAATCCCCGTTGGCTAAATGTTATACGTAGATCTTTTTTTTTATATTATTATTTATTGAAATTTACAAATGAATTAGTTAATACATCAAGTTGATTAGCTAACAGAGAAAATACATGAAGAAAAAATTCCCATTGGCAGCATATTTCCACTGGCTAATTTTCACTAGAAGGTCTCGAGGCCATCCTTCTTTTCAGACGCCTCGGAGGATTTTAAGGAATTGAAGAGGAATCAAGGATTGAAACTAGTGGGTTTGAGTGGGACTAGAGTTTGTCATGGAAATATTGATACCTGGTTCGGCCCAAATTAGCAACGTGTAGAATATTTAAGTCTTTATGGATGAGTTTATTCGTGACAAATTAAGGAGCAGTAAGGATTTTTCGAAGGATTTTGGATTGTAAGGATTATGTGCGGGAAGAATTTGATGGTTTAGTGGAGCCCCAGACTCAACTCCGTAGGTCCAGGTAGGCCTTATGATGGTGATATAGATGAGTCTTTTTTAGATAAGAGGAAGGTTGGAGCGTCTGTCCAGTAAGTGTTGTTGTAAGCCTAAGCGACGGGCAGTTTCTTATCGTTTCAGTCTTGTGTACGGATTCCATGTTAGGCATTTGTTAAGTAGGAGTCCGAGGTAGCGAATCTATTCATCCGGGACAAGCAGAATATTCCTTATTCTCGAAAACCTTAAGGCGTTGTTTATCCTTCAAAGTAAGCGGTCACGTTTCACATCCGTATAAAACTGTACCTCTACAACCCATGAATCGTCTTGGGTACTTTTTCTGGAATACTGTTCCTGCCGTGCGACGAGGTGATTAGGCCTTGATTACGCTCAGCCGCCAGGTTTTTTACCCAATTTGGGTACCAAATTTAAAGAGACTAGGTCTACCTCAGGAGAATCTACATACCCACTGTCGTCCGGCTGAACTAACAGAATAAATAATATCCTGTCATAGCCAGGATTCTAACCCAGGACCCGGAGAATAGTAGACTAGCGCTCTATCCACTAACCCACGCCGCTCCCTAAATAGTAATTGAACCAAAAAAATTTTTTTTTAAAACAACATAAAATCATGAACAGCTCTTTAAGATTCGTTTATGGCACGTCGAGGCGGTCTCATGTATCCCATCTTTATACCGAATCAAATTGGCTTTTTCCCCATACCCGTAGGCAATACTTCCTTGGATCTTTCCTATACCAAATAATCAACTTCCTACATCCTTCCTATATCTATAATCTCCTGCAGTTCAAACCCTCAATTCATCCACTAGAGACTAAATCCTGTATGTCCAACCTTTATATCCCTTCCCACAGAACAAAAAAATATGAATGCTCCTTTCTGGCCCGTTCTACTAGTCTCTGGAATCCCCTCTCATCAAACATCCGTCATGCTCCATCCCTCTCCACATTCAAACACCTTGTCTTCCAGTACCTTCTAGAATCGCAAAATGACGCTGCTTGACTATGTAAAAATTTTTAGCAGAATTGTATTAAATATTTTTTTTTTTTTTCCACAAGTATCTATCTATTTTTTCAACTATTTTATCTGGAAGATTTATTTATTTTTTTTCTTTTATTTTTAAATTGTGATTATTATGTCTGTTATGTGATTAGAAGACTTCGTTTTGTATCATTGTAGTATATTATTTTTATTTATGTTTAATTGGTTTATTTTTCACTAATTCTTGTCCAGTTTAAGTTACTTTATTATTTCAAAGCTCATGTTATTCTTAAAATACCAAGTAACAAAATAATGTAAATTTTTATTTTTCTTCTTTTTATTATATATTTAAACTCATTTATTTTTAATTTTGTCCAAACAACTATGTTCTGAGGATATTTTTTTATTTTAATTTTTATTCATTTACTTTTTATATTTTTTGTATATATTCACCTATAATTGTAAACATTAGTTAATTATATTCATTTTGTCTGTTGGCCAGACATACTGTATATTGTAAACTGTGCAAATATGTTATTCTCAAGAGACACAGTCCCAGAATAAAAATCAATTTCTATTCTATTCTATTTTATTCTAAAATCGGTTAAGTTTAAAAAAAATCCTCAGTTATTTTAATTAATTGCTCAGCATTTTTATAAAGGGTAAATTAAAAGGGATTTCCATTCTATAAAGGGAATCAAACTCCGATTTCGTGCTACTTTTATGTCAAGCTCCGAGTGTAATAATGTTTCATTAGTACAAATTGAATAATTGACTTCTGTTGTTGAGTAAATTCATATATTCCAGTAACATAACATCAAAGATTCCTTTTGTGAGGGCGAAACGAGGCGAGAGAGGCAATTGAATATAAAGCTTGGTTGCTGTATCTGTGTTTATATTCTATGTCCGATCCTGGAAGCTGTCCTAATCTCCCCATTTCAGAAATACAATGAAACTAATTAGATTATTAATTATTGAAAGGCATCTAACATAACCAATTAATACATATTGTAAACACGAACGAGTTATCCTGAGACTTGCTAATCTAAATTAAATTTGTTTAACAATACCAATACCGTTATAATTATGTATTATTGTGTTATTAAAAAAAAAATGATGCTCGCAGCACACGACTTTCACTTACCTCTATTGATAAAATCAATGAAAGAAGTTTTAAGTTATAGATAAAATAATTAGGTAAATGAAAGTAAAAATGTTAAAGAATCAATTAAATTGAGTTTCTATAGAACTATGGGGAGCCCATGGGCGAGTGGCTAGAGCGCTAGTCCCTCACGCTAAACGTTGTGAGTTCGAATCCCAGTCTCGGCGGGACTTTTTCAAGCATTTAATTAATGGGGATTCAATGACAGCCTCTCCCCCGGGTAGGTGAGACCCGTCAGTCAAATGGTGGCCACTCACAAAATTATGCGTAGGTAGTAATGACCCTACGCTATAAATACATCGAGAAACGTGATTGTACTCTCCCAGGAGACGAGCCTACACGGCTTGTCGCGCCGCTGAGTAATATTAGAACTATGTTTTTATGCAATTATCTATAATATTATTATGTGAAATAATCAGTTAATGATAACGGCTTTTGAACACTATTCATTAACTTTTACAATTTTTTTTTTTCTAAAACCTTCAGCTTTCCGATGGTATATTATAATCCATATTAACATGTTCATATGTTAACAAAATAACAACAAAAAAATGCCCATTTAGTTGAATATCGAATTCGTTCAAATTCTACGTTACTCGTTTTTTTATCAATGCTTACAAAATGATATGGTTAATTTTTTCGATTCTACAAATTTTAAGGTACTTTGAGAAAAATAGTGGAAGCGCCGTAGTCAGTGGATAGATCACTACTCTACTGTGGGTTCAAATCCCGGCTGTCATAATGATAAAATATTATTTATTCTGTTATTTCATCTTCAAATAGGTTAGAGGGAAATAAAAATAAATATTTAGTATCGCTTATGATTCCATTTTTGTAAAAATAACTGAAATTCTATCGACGCATTAATTAATTACTTTACCTGTTCCTTGAATATATTTTCTTATTGATGTAAAAAAAATTCACGTTTTGGTGATACTTTTTCCTCTTTTCTAGAAATGTCTCCTTTACGACCTTAAAAAGTGAAACGTGTTCTTACATTTTTTTTGTTTTTTAGCCAAATTTAATTCAATTTACTTTCAGCCCAGTTACAAAGTTTTAAAGTAAGGAAGCTGGTAATGTTTTTAATGGAAAACGAACAACGGTTTTTCCAGACTCAGAGAAAGAAAAACGAAGCTAGAAGTTTTAAAGAAGCTGACTTGTGAAATATGACGCCTTAGGAATTACATCCTAATTAGTAGAATTTTCGAATAATGAGTATTAATGCCAGAGTAAATATAATCGTTTATTATATTTTGATTAAATTTGTTAACCTATAAGTTAACCTTATATAAATTTATAAAAGAAACGATATTTAAAAAAATATATATATATATATATATATATATATATATATATATATATATATATATATATATATATATATATATTACCACACAACAATTAATGAATGTTTGTAATGGAATGGCTGCTATACGAGATAGGTTGACTAACTCTAGATCACAATTAGGTTTTTTACCTTGATCTCAATTTTCAGATAGCCACTTAATAGAGGCTGTGTGAACCCTAAACGGCTCAAATAACCAAATAAATTATTATGCCTTAGCCAGATTAGAACATAACATCGTGAGATCAGTTGTGCTTTAATTTTTTTTTCTTTAATTATTAATAATTGTTATACATTCTATATTTTTAAATTAGAGTAGTTTGGATTGCTAGTTAACTTTAGTTTAGTCTGTTCTGATATAATTACTCTTATACTACTCTTATTTTCAATTGTTTTATATAAGGAGAAGTTGCCGACGTTTTGCCCTAAATTTTAGCCCATATTCAGATCTATGAAAAAAAAAAGAAGGTAACAACCACTTTAAAAAACAAAATATAAAGAAAAGTGCAAAGAAAGTAATAAGAGAGTGTAAAGATAAATTATTTATAGCGAGTAATAAGAGAGAAAGATTTGTTTATAGATTTAAATCTCTTATTACTTTTTTTAACTTCTTTATTTAAATAAAATTACTTACATTTTCGCAGTGTAACCAAGGTAAGCCCGTGTGTGGGAATGGAGTTTGCCCGCGTCAATTCAATAGAAGTACAATAACAAACAGTAACACAGTACACAGTAAGAAATAATGGAATACCTAAATAATATATTTAAAGCAACGGTAACACAGTACACAGTAGGAAACAATATAATACTTAAATAATTTAAAAGTAACAATTATTAAAAGAACAAAACTAAAAAAACTGCTGGAAGGAATTAGTCCGGGTGGCGGTCATTAAATGAAACAACTAAATAGTTTCAACTATTTATTGTTTGCCAACGTTTCGACCCCCTTTGTGGGTCATCATCAGGGCTAAAAAGATACAAAAGAATACAATTTCAATGACATTACATACAATATTATATAACCTATTTAGCTAGTGAACGTCGGTATTAAAATATAACAGAAGAACTGTATATGTAAAAAAAAAAAAAACTTAATTAAAATACAATGACTATAGTACAATAATGAAAGTGTTATACAGGAAAAAAATATGTTCACTAAACAAAATTTACACAGGTATCAATAATTTACATGAAATATGAAACATAAAACTATGAAGTAGAATGGAGATACGTACTGCATGGTGGGAGAATGGAAACTATGTACTGTTTGGTAGATGGGGGTAGGTAGGATGGAAAATACGTAGGAAAAAAAGTAGAATGGAAAGTACGTACCGATTTATGGACAGGGTCTCACAACAATGACTAAAATTCTTAATACTACCATACAAAGAATCAATGAAATTTAACTTATGATTATAATAATGATACAGGATAAAAAAAAATCTAATTTAATTCTCATCAATTAAGTTGATCTAAATCTTCTATTTGTTATCATTCAATGAACACTCAAAAGGTTTTTTATAAGTTTTGATTTTACAAGGGAAGCATGCCGTTTAAAAAAATATTGGAGATTCTTATTAGAAAATAAAGAATGTCGGTATATATTTTTTATTGATATTTAAAAAATAAATAAATAATAAAAATTTGCCCAGAACTGACCGTGTAAAGCTAGTAATGAAACACGGAAAAGCTTTTTACACGATAAATGAGCAATGTCTGACTGATGACCAAAAAAAATTCCGGTAGAGCACAGCCTTAACTCGTAAGTTTTATTTATTTATTTTAATTGGTGTTAACTGTATGTTTTTATCATTTGATATTTTATTACTAACGTTAAATATTTAATTACTTTTTTCGTTGATTTTTATAGGATACACATCACACTGGTGTAAAATAAGTATTTTGTTTGTAATTTTTCTTATATTCTATATAGAGTAATTTTTATCAATCGATATGTACATCAATTCTTTATTCAATAACTTGTTTGTAATATTTCTATTTTACTCATAATATGTTTATTAACTTAACATAATACAAATTAACACTTCTTACTGTATTATAATATCCAGCGTTTGATAAATAACTGTGGAAGATCTATGCTTATTCAATAACCTCCTTTTTATTAAAACCATTAAAGAATTTTAAAATACAGTTAGAGATAAAAATGAGTGAGTCCATTAAAGAATTAATTAAATTGAATCTATATAGAAACATGTGTTTTATTATAAAATATATTATATTATTATCTAAAATAATCAGTCAGTTTTATCGGGTTTTAATCACTCTTCATTAACTTTTACAAGCTGGTGTATTTGATAATATTTTTTTCTAAAATCTTTAGCTTTCCAACGGTATATTATACATGCATGTAGTGTTCTTACGTTCAAAAACAAAAAATTGCATTACAAAAATATGTTTTCAGTTTTTTTCCATTAGTTGAATATTGAATTCGTCTAACTTAAATATATACCTGTTTTTTATCAATGGTAACAAGATAATATAGTTATTTTTATAGAATCTAAAAATTTAAAGGCACTTTAGAGGAAGAAAATATCGGCATTTAAGCTCTGTCAGACTATTTTAATCGGAATAGATTTCATGATGTTAAAGCCCATTAAATTTAAATCGACATAACGGGCTTAATAAAAATCATTAGAGCCGTTTTCGAGAAAATCGTAAAAAGGGGCAAAGTGCATGGTATAAAGTGGCTCATCTGGTTTCCTGATTTTGATGAAAATGATTTTTTCAACATCTCGGGCGTAAAGTTGTCTTAAATATGAAACTTCAGTTTCATAGGACTTTTCGTTTACCCACGGGAGTTACCACACACACACACAGACAGGGGACGTGTATTTCCTTTAAAAACTGGAATTCTAAAATTTTCACGATCGCAATACTTTCGCTTACTATATATTTCATATATAGGTAAGTGAAAGTAAAAAGTAATATCAACTTCGTTTGATTTTTCGTTTTTAAGCATGAATTATCTCTTAGAGACACATATCATTTTGCGAGACTTGGTTATTACTTCTCTAGGGGAGATGATACGTTAAGGTAAAAAAAAAAAAAAAAAAAAAAAGCTACATCAATCAGTTATGTTTATGCTTTTTTCGCCAATTTTAGTGACTTCATAAGTTCTATAATATTTTTTTTTTCTAAAATCATTAGCTCCTCTACCTCAGCAAATATATAATGTTACTCAATTGAGGAAAAAAAATACTAGAATAATATTTCTTCTTAAGCCATTAAAAACAAGAAGACATATAATCATATATATTGACGTAATGAGTAACCTGTACTATTACACATCGTGTTAAGATTCGTACAGTAATAAGTCCAACAACGGTGCAAGGAGGTGATTGGGCCTAGTGATTTCAGAACTGCTAGGTTTTACAGTTTCCAAAGAAATTTCATTAAATAAAAAAAGCCTCAACCGTGGTTAATGGGTAGGTTCTTAGGCTTCTTGGTTAAAGGTCGGAAAGGAGCTGATTAGACCGATATCACAACCGCTAGATGGTTTAACTTAATTTTCTGGTACCCACTTTACATATGTTCCAAGGTGGATCTCTCTTCCAAAGTTTGTTCCATTATTACTACACAGAATAAATAATTACTCTTCCATAGCCAAGTCTGAACCGGGAATATGTTAATAATTGGGAAGAGTTAAAAAGTAATAAAATCATGAGAAAAATAATATGATAATTTTCAGATGGAACTTACTGATTTCCAAAAACTACATTCCTAATTTCCTAAACTTTAAACTATTCATAGTTCATAGAAAAAAAAAATGCTCATTTGGAACCATTTCAAAAATGACTCCTCTAAGATACAAGCCCCTCGGATGATGCTGGCTGTTATTACCGTGGATTGCTGAAGAGGTCCTCAAGGTCTTCAAGATGTCCTGCAATTAAAGAAGTAAGAGTGGGCAATCACTCCAACCAGTCCTCCGGGTCATTCTTTTCTTTTTCTCCAGGTCAGAGGCATTGGTCACACGCAAACACCAATCGGGGTCGTTGTATGTAGTTGTGTTGAATATCCTTCAATATTTCCATGCTGTGATGAAAGAGGAATCTCATGTAAAACTATCATTAGGAATAACTTATTTCGTTTGCGCTTAAAAATCGTGTTGAAGTAGGTAAAACAATGCCTTAGTATTTGTATTGGAATCACTAATTTTATCACTTACTTCTTATTCTGACAACGCAAAAATTAATATGGTCTAAAACGTGTGAAAAATTGTCGCTTTCACGAGCTTTATATATATATATATATATAATATATATATATATATATATATATATATATATATATATATATAATATATATATATAATATATATAAACTTTTTTTTGGTAACTAGCTGCTCCAAGTTTTCTTTCTTGTTAAGGCTGCGCTACATTGCAAGATAACAGCTTGGTGAAAATTTGTGAGATTTGGTTATTGTGAATTATCATAAACTCTCATTATTCAACGTTAATTTTCACGTATAATTATTCAATTATTGTATTTTCTATATAACTACATCGTTTATTAAACGGCGAATATTGAGACGTTGATTTTCAAAAGGCACTGTATCCATTATAGAAGCTTTACGGGAAGCGCCAAAATCTCTCATAACTAAATTATTTAAACAAGTTATTTGACTCTTATCGCATTAAAATCTAAAATTATTTTTTACTACACGAATAACACTATATAATTACTATGGAATGAAATGTTTTAGTATGATTTGGATAAAAATTGAACGCCTAATTAAAACCTTTAGAAAATTACTGCATTTCTAAATCGCATTTTTAAAGTAATTGTGAGTACATTTGATAAAATCAAATAAGAGATTTAGCTAAAACTTAATGATGGAAATACAAATATGTCGAAATATCAATTTAGTAAACACTGTACTTTAATACATTTTGGTAATCAACGTTTCAATTATAAAAAGTAATAGAAAAAAATTGAAATTTTACCCATAACTACGCTTGTAACTAATTTATTTTTAAAGACAGAGAAATAATAGTAGTGAGTAATAGGGACACCATTACAAATTAAAAAAAAATAAAAAAATAAAAAAAACTATAAAAGAATCTAAGAAATAACAGAGATATGTTGTTTTGAAATTAGAAGATAGGATTAGCCGTTTTCCTTTGAATTTTTTATTGCTTTTCATATTAGTTAATTACCTTTAAAAATCTATATAAATAGTTATACTCTTAATATAGATATTTGGAAATAATAAACCATTGCGTAATAATTTGCAGCGTTATTTTTTATTGTTTACAACGATACACTCAAACTTATAAAATACGGCTAGTTTTCTA
Source organism: Piezodorus guildinii (assembly GCA_023052935.1). Taxonomy (NCBI): domain Eukaryota; kingdom Metazoa; phylum Arthropoda; class Insecta; order Hemiptera; family Pentatomidae; genus Piezodorus; species Piezodorus guildinii. Next base: position 58,883,201 of record CM041295.1, read on the forward strand.
CTAAGGTATGAAGCTAAGCTGTAAATTTGAATATAAAAATAAAAAATAGTGCCCGTCAAAATTTTAATACGACAGAGCAAAAAAAAAAAATGTCTTTCAGTCAAGAAGTTTCTGAATAAAACATTTCGTATAAGTGATTATTATGTCGACTTAAACAGTCATTAATTATGTTAAGAATTCTGAAAGGCGTCATTCAGTTATTTGTCGGATGACAATTAGGTCTATCTAGTGGCAGCGGGCAGCTATGAAATAATATTTATGTTATCTTCCCGTCAACGCCTAATTCCTATGCATCGAAACATGCAGGTGTAGCATTCTCTGTTGTTGTTTTCAATAACCTTTGGAACATCTCAACCGAGCTAGATTGTTTTTTAAAAACTGGACAGCTTTCTAATCGTAAATCATTTTTTTAATGCTTCGATTTTTTTTTACTCTTTCAATTGAAGAAATCAATAATAAAATGCAATAAAACCGTCGGTATGTTATTAATATTTGAACGAAACTATGTTTGTAGAAACAACTTTTTTTTTATAACTCGTTTTATAAGAAATTAAGTAAAAAAAAAAAAAAAATTGATCTATTCATATTTCTTAAAATCCCCTAACCAGGTACTATTGTTATTTTCTAACACTATTCTTTTATTCACTATGGCATACTCCATTCCTACTGTTTTTCTAAAATCCATTCGTTCATATCATTATTTACTCTTCAGTTCCTGATAATTCTCCGAAGCGTCTAAAAAGAACATGGCCGCAAGATCTTGTTATTAAGAATATCTCTTGAAGGACTGCCAATGGGTGGTTTCTCTGAATGTCTATCAATCCCGTATTTACAATGTACTTATATTTACATCTACCTGATATATTTACCCTTTTTTCTATTTTTAGTGGTTTTATCGTTATTATTTTCGTAATAGACCCTATAATTGATAAGGAGAATAAAGCCTCTTCGGCTCTTCGGTTCTTCCTGCGGTTTGCCAATGAGATTTTCATCTATTCACTCATGTCTTTTATACTTTTATCTGACCACTTCGTACCAGTCTTTTTATTTGTTGTGCCTGGCTCAACTACCTATGTTCCTATACAAGCAATCTGTATATATATATATATATATATATATATATATATATATATATATATATATATATATATATATATATATATATATATATATATATATATATATAATAATAGGCTTACCGAACCCGAAGGTTCGATGCCGATACCACCAAAGTCTGCCTATACCACAGTCGGTTCAGCGAGTACCAACATTCTTGGAATCCGTTCCTCACCGAGCCCAACCACTTTACGCGTCCATTTGAGTCTCCGCGATGCTATCAGCTCAATTATATTCACAGGATACAAGTTCCGCAATTCCGCGTTGTGCAACCATCTAGACTCCCCAGTGGCCTCATCTCTCTTCGGACCAAATATTTTAGGCAGGGCAGTACCTTACTTTCGAAAACCTTAAGCCGTTGTTCTACTTCAAAGTAAGAGGCCACCTAGGTGTTAGGTTCGTCGTTGGAGTGGCTAGTATTTTTGTGGAATTAAAAAAAAAATCGGTCCAGTAGTTTCAGAGGATATCCGTGGGCGGTGTACGGCGGACAAACGGATTTTTTTTATTCGTAATTCGGTTTCTACGTATCTTGGAACGTAAGCCCTCTAATTTTGATTTTTTTTTTTTTTTTTTTTGGTCGATAACAAAGGTTCAATATTGAAAATACTAATACAAAAATTGAATGACTCTGAATTCACGCCTATAACATAAATAAGTAGATAAATAAATAATTTTCTTTTTAAAATTATAATTGGTTTAAAACTATTAATCCATATATTTTAGTTAAAATACATATGTTATAAAATACTTTGTATATAGTCTGTATATTTTTTGGTTTATTATTTTACTACGAATCAGTTAATAATTACCAAAAATTTATATCTTCTGATTTTGTTGAAATAACTACAGTAATATCTCAGGCTTAATAAGCTTCTAAAATATGAATAATCGGGAGTCAGTCTTTTTTAATATTTTAATTTTGCTGACGTTTCGGTTTAATTTTGTGAGCCATCATCAGGACATTACTGAGCCATGCCAAGCATAAAACAAGTACAGTTTATTTTATTACAGTCGCAGTTAATCTTTGACAAGGCTCCGAAACGTCGGCAAAATTAAAATATTAAAAAGACTGACTCCCGATTATTTCTACCTATGAAAGTAAAAAAGTTTATGGAATAAGGGTTAATATGAAGGATTTAAAGAAAAAGTGAAGCATAATATTAAGAATATAACTATTTTTATTATACATACACAGTATTCAGAAGTGTTACAAGATAATAGTTGTAAGGGATGATAATATAGGTAAATGAAGGAAATTACATATTCCAGCGTTGAATCTTGTCAGAGGAACCATCTAAGAGGAGTCTTTGAACTTGGAATGGGCCTTATTACAAACTCCACTTTCCTCACCTTACACTCTCGCATACTTAGTTTGCTTGCTGAGATTGTCCCCCAACTGTATCGGCCAACTTTCGGCTCAAACAGATCCAAACATTAACCAAACTAGCAGACCTCAACGCTTACGAAAATGCCTAAGGAACACTGAACACAACTGCTTTACTAAGGTGGAAAAAGTAACACAATTTTTTTTAAAAATATAATGTGATATTTTTAAAAAGACGACCGTTTTAGCAAATACAAAATTTCAAAGGACTGTAAACCTTTTAATCCTGTTTAATACTAACTAATACTTACTAATCCCTTTAGACTAGTCGACCCCAACTAGTAGTCCCGAGGGTTCGCGAGATGTTATTTGAGAATAAATTTAAATTACCTTAACGCAAAATATTTGTAAAGCCTTGGCTTTTAATAAGAGTCAGACGCTGAACGCGAAAAAGTTTAACATTCTATTTGTAATAATTGCTTAATTGCTTGTGTTTACTGACAGGTGCCTGCTACCGCAAAATAGCAATCTTAAAATTCGTCATTATTTAATATATCGAAATAGATGAGCTTAAAGAACATAAGATGTATGATATATCGTAGAAAATATCGAACAATATTTGATTTCTTTATGAGTATTTGAATAAATACCTTCTTGTTTAACGTCATTTTGTACGAATGTTGCTTTTGTCTATCCAGGTTTTACTAGGATGGGGATCTTTTACGGGATTTTACCTTCCCTCTAAATTATGGCATAGCAAAGGATTTGTCACCATTGAGGAAACCGTAGGGCTATATGCTAGGTCCAATATTTTTTTTTTTATATTCACTGTTTCGCGAATGTATTTTTTTTCTTCATTTCCTTTTCCACAACTAGGCCATTTCTATAATATAGTGTCGGTGGTGGCATTTCTTACGCAATGTACGTAATATGTAGCAGCCTACTAAAAATCTAAATATGTAATATTTTGGATTTAGGGGCTCCCAAAAAAAAAAAAAAAATTGTTGGGAACCATTGCTTTTGAGAAATACTTTCGGCAATTACGTTAAAGCCACCTCAACTCACCATATAATTTGAAGACGGTAGTGTATCTTGGGATCTCGAAGATAAATTAAACAAAGCAATTAATTAAGCGTTTTACCTCAACATCACTAGAAACACTACCGTATACCGTACAACAGTAGTCCCCCAGACCCCAAAAGTTGCTAATCTAAGGAAATTTTTCCCCACCGTCGGATCAAGACTGGAAAATACATGGATCCTTCCGGACTACTGGGTTTCACAGTTCCTCGCTAAGCATGGGAAAAACATCAGCCCAGTTGTGGGGTTCCGGAGACCGCCGAGCATAATCTCCTTGCCTGCACCGCTTATGATGGCGGAGAACGAAGATTCTATGGGGCATAGGACTCTACGTCCTGACAGATATCCCTCACCTTAAAAAACCGTATTGCCTTTACGGCAGGGAAGGGTATAAATAAATAAAAAAGCAGCAGTAGTCGAAGTGAGGGAATATTAAAGAGGTAACGAGGAGTTTCCGTGTTTCATACGGGAATAGGTAACCAAATCATACCCGAATCTCATCAATCCGGACGGATCCGGATGGATCGACAAAATCAGGTTAATTTTCGCTTTTCTGGACAGGATGAACTGTTAGTGAGTTATTCATGTATAATTGTACTCATAATAGCAAGATTATAAAATAAAAGTTATGTTGGAATTAGACATAGAGCAAAAAATTAATATTTAGTAGCTTAGGCAACACGTAAAATTTTAGCGGCTATTAAAACAGAAGGCTATTGATGATTATTTGCTGAAAATGAAGCGACTAGTGTATAAGCTGGAAGGGTCTTTTCGAACGCTGCCAATGTTTGTAGCTTGACTGGCAGGTGACGTGATTAACACTATTTTTTGTCTAAGATCCTTTTTCCAAAATCAAAATTGACTTTTAATAATATATACAGAAGTAATTAGTTCTTAAATACTATTCGAAAAAGAAATATTGCCAATAGAATAATTTAAAGGGTTATACTTATAATACAATCTCATTATTGTGATAATTATGCTATTCATTAGAGTGATTCATCAAATAATGATGGTGCCTATCATAAATATAAGACTTGTTTGATAGCATTCTCAAATAATTTAATATTAATTTAATCACAATCTCACTTAATTACGCAAGATTAATATATTAGATTTTATTAAGTAACATAATAAAAAAAATTAAACTACTTGAGAAAGTGAAATCTAGGAAGACGCTAGCAGTAACGTAGCTTAGTCTTCCTAGATTAAAATAGATTTTCACATAATTCAGTACTTAACCTCGTGTCATAAGCAAGCAATATCTCTAAAACAAATTTTAGGGTTGTTTCAGAAGTTCCTCTACAGCCAACTTCTATTGCTTGCGTAGATCCAAGAAAATAATATCTGTTTACTTACAATTAGACGAAAAAACCAACAAAAAAACGCATGTATTGTCTCGCCCGAGGCGAACGAATGATACTGAACTGAACCGATAGCGTGATGCAATTTGGCGTCGGACGATTCACCACTACACATGCACATCAAATGTGACACATTTAAAGTATCTATTCATTAAACTTTGCTATTTTTGGTAAAAAATCGCTATAATTGGAACTGGTAAACATTTAATTATGCCGGGTTACCGGATCCGTTTTTTTCGGGTTGCAATCCATAGACGAAGGGAATTCATTAGCTGATACATTGATTAATCAATGATCCATTGTTTCCAGTCAGTGAGGAATTGATTTTTTTTTTTACATTACCTTACGGAGTACTTCTTGCAGAAATCTGGTGAGGTAACGGGCTAGGAGTAGGGATGGATACAAATCGGAATGGGACAAGGATGGCTTGATGGAACAATATGCTCGGGTTTCAATAGCCAAGGAAGGTCTATGGCGCTAAGGGACACTGTTTGAATAGAAAGTAGTCCGTCGGATCCAGTCTTTGTCTTTACGCTTTTTTACCCTTCCCTTGATCAATATAATACCATTAATTGAATAGGGTAGGAGCAGCTGTTGCCCTACTTTGAGCCCATCATTTGCTTTGGACAATCGCTATTCCAATTAGTTTTAGCTTCATTCTTGTTTACTTATTCAACTTTGCGTGAAATTTTGTGTACAGCCCTGAGATGTGGGGAAAATATTGCATATATTTTGGCGTTTACTTACCTATATATGAAATCTATAATAAGAGAGAGTATTGCAAATTTTAAAATTTTCGAATTCATCGGGAATGCACGTCTTAGGGTCTACTTATTCGCTGAAATTTATTTTGTACATAATTTGTTTTTATTGTTGGTAAACATTGAAAATGCCCAACTAAGAAAATAAAAAGATGAGAAATAAAACAAAAAACTAAAATGAAATAAACAAATAGAAATAATAATGAAAAAATAAACAAAATTGCACATTTTAAAATCATAAGATAGGGTTTAATAATTTAGAATTTTTATAAGAGTTTATGTTTAGTTCTCTTATGTCTATATTTAAAAGTTGATAGCTTAGTATAATTATCAATTTGTTTTATAAGGGTATCGTCAGTCAGTTGGAATTTTGAGAAAAAATATTGTGTATGCTGGTGTATAAATTCATGTATTGTTGTTTTTTAAGTGCTTCAAAAAAATAGTTCCGCATTTTCCTCGTTTAGTTGGTTATCGAATGCTTTTACACTGTGTATTTACCTGTATTTCATCAATGCTAACTAGATGTCATGGTAATTTTTTGATGTATCAATAAATCAATTGTTTAAGTTACTTTAGAGGAACTAAATTTAAAATAATGGTATTCAAGCCCTGTACGACTATTTCAATCAGAATGAAACCTATATAATATTAAAGCCTATTGAATTTTACATCGATATAAGGAGTGTGTACGAACTCGTTAGGTGCGTTTTGGGGAATGTAAAAATGTGTAAACTGCATGGTATAAAGAAGCACTTCCATGTATGTGTAAGTGCAGTATGTATGTATGTATATTTGTGTGTGTATATTATGTATCATATTGGTGGTAATTTCAGGGATATAATTCGTCCACTAACTAGGCCTATGACTGGCGTTCTGTGAAATGGAACGTTAGCAAGTCAAAAGCGGAAGCTTGGGTGCGGTCGGAAGCGGTAATTATCCGACTGGGTGCAGGGTCCCGGCCAGTGCAATGGATCTAGATGGCAGAGGCACTACCGATCCGCAATATCGTTCCGTCAGATTAAGTTGTCCACCCTGCTCCTTCCTTTCGTCGAATAGACGGGACGTTGATTGGGACTGGATTGATTATTATGGCGCTTTAGAATATAGAATGGGATCTTCGCTCTGTAACAGTATACAAGCTCCGGAAGTTTGACAATCGATCTTGTCTAGGAGTAGGAATATAGAAGTACTCGTAACTGTAAAAGAGTGTTGTTAATTTAATTATAAATCATGTTTTTTTTTTTCTCTCTCTGGCATTGGTGTGGTCCATACCAGTGATGGGCAAATACTCACTTAAAAAATACGAGTACTGTACTTAATAATTTATTTATTTTAAGAGATTTACAACTGTATATATTCAATAGTACAAGTAAATGGGATTAATATATGGTTAAAACTCATGATAGTCTGGTGAAGAAACTACCGATTGGTAGGACTCCAATGTCTAATTTATGGTAGGAGGTCTCTTAGCCATCTTCTTTTAAAGCGCCACGGTGGATTGTCGAGAATAGATGGTGAGGAGAGGTCACAAAGCGGGCAGAACGTTTGGAATAAAAAGAAGAATATCTGTATAGGGCTAAGTATTCAACTAATAAGATATTTAGGTCTTTATGGATGATTTCATTAGTAACAAAGTATGGAAAATTGAGGATTTTTCGAAGGGTTTTGGACTGCAAGGAATGGATGCGAGAGGAATTCGATGGTTTAGTAGATCCCCATAGCTCAATGCCGTAGGTCCAAATAGTCCTGATAATTGTTATATAATAGAGTTATTTGTAGTAAGTAGGAAGTTTTGAGCGTTTGTCGAGTAAGTGTTGTAGTAATCTGTATCTACGAGCAGTTTCCTGTCGTTTCAGTCTAGTATGAGGATTCCATGTTAGGCGTTTGTCAAGGTTTAGTCTCAAGTACCGGATTTGTTCTACAGGAGCAAGTAAGATATTGTTAAAGAATACAGTGGGGCAGAAGGTCATATGTTTACGACGTAAAGTGAAGGTAATTTGATAGGATATATTTTACCTTTTCAGTTTTTACACCATTATTCCATTGCTGATAACTCAATAGTTTAAAATAATAGATTTCACAATCGGCAGTATGAAAAAAAACATGGTCTAAATAAATTATTAATAGACCCCAAAACGGACAGAGGCAAATTAGTGAAAAGTGTACTCTGTACTTCAACTAGTTGTTTATTTGAGTACAGTACTCGTATTTTTTGTGAGTATTTGCCCATCTCTAGTCCATACAGCTATATGGAGTTCCTTCAGTTTTTTTTTTGTAATTTAACGCACGTAAAGGACTAGTTTTACTATTTCTAAGGATATACCCGATTTTCATATTTTAAGAACTATTTTAATTATTTAAAGTTAAAGTCGCCATTCTCGGTGAAATGATTCTAAACAATTGGCCTGCATTGTAACTAGGATATTATTCAAAATGGGAAAGAACCACCATTTTTGACTCGATTCTCCTTTTAAAAGGATACGAATGAAAATATATCAGTGGTAACTAGGATTACTAGACTAAAATGAACACTTTTTAATATAGAAACTCTCTTCTCGATGAAAGAATGGGCCCGAAAAAGTCTGTCTATATAAAAGAAGAAGTGTATGTTACGCAAAAAAAGGACTAATTAAACGATTTCATAGGTTATGCCCGATTTTTATAATTCTAGGACTGTTATTATTATTTATTTATTTTTTATTATAAGTTAAAGTTGCCATTCATTTCAATGATTATGTGCTATATTACAGAAATTCATGTGTTTTGGTAGGTTCAAGTTAGAAAACGACTGTTTGTACTTCAGGGTTGCTTTCCATCCTAAATAACAGAATAAACAAATTTTTCTTGCTAAAGCCGGGTTTTGAACCTTTGACCCGGAGAACAGTTGACAAATGCTCTATACAGTAATTCACGTCGCTTCCTTGGTATAATCAATGGTATAATCGCGGATAAAATGATTTTGTATAGTAATGTAACATCTTATATTTTCAAACCTTGCGCTTTCAAACGGTACATTAGACTTCTATATTAAATAAATAAATTTTATATTATTCTGGGACAAGTCCCTTTAGAATAACATTGACATAACATATAAATTGGGGTTCCGAGTCTTAGAGCAATTAATTATTTATAAACAAATTGACTAAAACTAATCGAAAACAGACGTATGCATATAGAATAGAATAGAATAGAATATAAAAATAATTTTTATTCTGGAACTGGGTCTCTTAAGAACAATATGATATGTACAATTAATATATACAATGTGTCTGGCCACAAGACCAATGGATTATAATTAATTTTTATTTACAAAGCTTTAAGATGAAAAGTAGGATACAATAAAACAAAAGAGTAAAATAACTAAAAGAGTAAAATAAATGAATAACTTCTGATATGTTGAACAAAACTTAACATTGAAACTGATTCATAATAATTGATCGATACAGAATCATGAACAATAAATAATAAATTTTCTTTTTGAATAGATATTTGATTTGAAAACTCAGGCTTGTGGAGCGTCTGTTTGAGATGACAATAGGTACTCGAACAGCTGGGACTTGAATGATGGTAGGGAAGAAGCATGGCGGATTTGAGTAGGTAGGGTATTCCAGAGAGTAGTAGAGCGAACAAGAAAGGAATGTTCAAAACTTGTTGTTCTGTGGGCAGGAATATAGGTCAGAATGGCGCGATCTTGTTTGGAGTGAGCTGACGGACGATTTAAATTGCAGAAGTTTGTGGTTATAGGGAGGTAGCTGGGAGTTGATAGTTTGGTAAAGGAATGATCCAAGGAAATATTGTCTGCGGTTTGAGGGAAGGAGCCACTTTAACTCACTGTATAAATGGGTCACATGAGACCTCTTCGGTGTGCCAAGGACAAATCTTAAAAATGTATTTATAATTCGCTTTAGCCTGTCCTCGAGCACAGTCGAGAGGCCACCATATACCCCGCAGCAGTAGACAAAGTGGGGGAAAATAAGTGAGGATACAAGGAGCTTACGGGTGGATAGTGGAAGAAAATGGCGTGAGCGATGGAAAAATTTGAGGATACTTATTGTTCTTCGGGAGATTTGGGCAGTATGGGGTTTCCAGAAAAGGGTTTGGTCAATGGTAATACCGAGGTTTTTGACAGAGGAAGTGAAGGTGATTGGCTGATCATTTAGGGTTAGACTCGGAAATGTAGTATGGGATCTGAGGAGGGAGTTGGAACCTATAAGAATCGCCTGAGTTTTCATAGCATATAGCCTAAGTTTATTTAGCACATATATGTAGAAACAAAATTAAAATAGTCATTTACAATTTTGTTCTAACTGGATGGCCATGAGTTGAATGAATAAGCGGGATTTGAGTGTAGGAAGAGAGTTGGAGTGACGGATAGAAAGAGGAATAGAATTCCACAGGATTGAGGATCGGATAAGGAATGATCTGTCAAAATGTGCAGATTGGTGGGCCGTTGTGTATAAATCTGAAGGCCTAAAGCGTGTGCAGCGGGAATGGACAGAGGATTTGAATTGAAAAAGGTCAAAAACGGATGATCGGATAACTTGGTACAGGAATGATGCAAGGAAATACTTGCGACGATTGGAAGGATAAAGCCACTTTAACTCGCTATATTACTACTCATATTTCAGGAATAATTTGTCGCAGACTTGGTTATAGAAAATTTAATTTTCCCTTTCAAATACAAACTTAATTGAAATGTATTTTACTTATAATCTTTAGGAAAGAATGTCCTAGATATTATGAAGAACAATATAAAAATTCATCCCGTGGTTATGAAGGATTTTTCAGAAACCAAGAATTCGCTTCATCATTTTGTATACATAGAGATAGTCATTGGAAAACTATATATAGAGCTCACCCTAACGATTATCTAGCGAGTGGTTTTAAACATTTTTAGTATTGTGTGTGTCTTAAAAAATAATTTATTTTTTATGATAGTACCATTGATTCGGATTGCTAGTAGAGATCATTTTGAATTTTATTTCGAAATCAGTATGAGCAATTTTATTAAGGATAATAAATATCTTAACAACTATTTAAACTTATCATTAAAACGCATATAATACTGCGGTTTATAAATGGCTTTGATATGTTCAATCTTTTGTAGGTACCATGCTATTTACAGGCCAACGATTGTACACGTGCTAGAGTAAACTTCAACCATCTTATTTCCTAAATAAAGGATACCTACTTTTTAAAGTCTGGGTGAAGCTTTCGAGGGTCTACCAACTTGAGGATCGATTCACACTTGATTTAAACGAGGCAATAACACTTAGGTACCTTAAAAACTAACATTAAAAAAAATCAAAACTTTATATAAAGAATATTCAGGGTTTAACATGTTTTTACCTCAAAATATTGTTTAAAAATCTTAGAATAAGCATAGAATATGTTGTTAAATTTATAATTGTATGTATATTATCTCGTACCCTTGGTTCCACCCTGAATAGAAAAAAAAAAATGAGGACTAAAAAATAAAAAGTCTTACACATATTTTAAATGCCTTCAATGAATATTCATGCCCAATTTAAAGAAAATGGAACACCGCTTTTGATTGCGAAACAAATAGATTTTTCATGACACAGGGCGATTAAAAAGACCGCAATTAAATTTATTGGATCGGAACTAAAAATTAAACAATCTCAACACATCCATTCTTTGCCGTTAGTAATTATACTTTAACAATTTTAATATGTTTTTTTGTCTTATTGTATTTTAATAAAAAGGAAGGTAATACAATTTTAATTTTTAAAATAAATAGATATTCATTTTAAGGTCTTATTTATTTTAAATAACCATACAATACACGCGGTTTATACTGCTATATGGAAATTAAAGCTCATCATTGTTTTTATTTTACTTAATTACATTTTTATTTTGTTAATACATCTAGTAAATTAGCTGTCAGATAGAAAAAAATAAATAACATGTTAATTTATTACAGACATTTCTTCTTCATCTTTAATCTTTCAAAGGAATAAACCATCTTCCAGTCACTAATAATAAGAAATCTATAAATCTCAACTGATGAAAAACTTGTACAGAAAAGAGAATAATGTTTTCCAGGTTGATTTTTTTAAAATAATTTATTTTATTCTCCGACGGTTCTATATGACGTGAAATGTCGTCGCTGACTTTGAAGGATGAACGAGCAGCGCCTAAAGGTTTTAGAGAATAAGTTACTACGTAAAATATTTGTTCTAAGAGAGATGAGGCCACTGGGGAATTCAGAAGGTTGCATATCGCGGAATTGCGGGGCTTGTACTATGTGAGTATAATTCAGTCAATAGCATCCCGGTGGCTTAAATGGGCGTGCAAAGCTGTTGAGCTCAGTGAAAAACGAATTCCGAATAAGTTGGTTTGCGCTGAACCGACTAATAGGCGTCCGAGAGGTAGGCCGAAGCGTCGATGGGAGGATTGTATTAAGTCAGATCTTGGGGGCTTGGGCTTGAACGGTGTTCAGTGAACAAATCACTTTCTTTTATTTTTTTGTCAAAGTCAGGTGTTGCGCGCATAAGATTTTTCTCTCTTATTATGTGCGTTCGTGTTTTTTATTCATAACAAGTATATTATCCAATTCAACTGACCAATAAAAAAATCAAGCCTTAGTTATTGATCACCATACGGTTTAGGTGTTAAGCTGCTAACTTGGAATCTGGAAATTAATCTGATTTAGATGGTTTAAGTCAATCAGTGACTATGCAGGTCCCCCCTCTCCTCAATTTACATTTCTGTCAATTATAATCTGTTTTATGGATGCATCCGTCCTAACCACTCCAACATCTGTTACCTCATTTACCAAGAAGAATCAGTTTTTATTGTTAACGCTTTAATATATTAATTTTTATATTATACTTAAATTATTTCCTCCATGATCATATAATGTAAGTGATAAATATGAACTGATGATTTTAATTTTTAGGGACGGATTAATAGATGTTTTTTTTTTATTTTATTATATTTTATTGAAATTTACAACTGTATAGGAATACATCAAGTAAATGTGCTGATTAAAGATAGTGTACATGAAAAACCTGAAGAGGAACTGCCCATTGGCAGCACTCTAGTAATTAATCTAAACAAGGTCTCGAGGCCATCTTCTTTTCAGACGCCTCGGAGGATTGTCGGGAATTGAAGAGGAAGCAAGGATTGAAACTAGAGGGTTAGAGTGGGATTGGAGTTTTTCATGGAAGGATTGATACCTGGTTCGGGCCACATCAGCTACAAAGGGAATATTAAGGTCTTTATGGATAAGCTTATTCGTGACAAAATAAGGAGCGTTCTGGATTTTTCGAAGCATTTTGGATTGTAAGGATTGGATACGGGAAGAATTTGATGGTTTAGTGGAGCCCCATAGCTCAACTCCGTAAGTCCAGATAGGTCTTATGATGGTCATGTAGATGAGTCTTTTGTAGTTAAGTGAAAGTTTAGAGCGTTTGTCTAGTAAGTGTTGAAGTAACCGAAAGCGGCGAGCAGTTTCTTGTCGTTTCAGTCTAGTGTGCGGATTCCATGTTAAACGTTTGTCAAGTAGAAGCCCTAGGTAGCGGATCTGTTCAACTGGAACGAGCGGAATGTTATTAAAGGATACTGTAGGGCAGGATGTCATAGGTTTACGACGTAGGGTGAAGGTAATTTGGTGGGATTTGTTGGAATTTATTTTAATTCTCCAATTCTGACACCATACCTCAAAATAGAGGTTTTAATTTTGTTTACTTTCACTTACCTATATATGAATTTTTTCATGTATAAAAGGGAAACACGGCAAATTTCTTTTTACCTACGAACAGTTATATAGATGTATATATACCGTTGGAAAGCTAAATATTTTATTAAAAAATATTACCTTATTAACGAGATTGTAAAAGTAAATGGAAAGTGATGAAAAGTCGATAAAACTTACTGATTGTTGCAGATAATTATATAATATATTATTTAATAAAACAGATGTTTCAATCGAAACTCAACGTAATTAATTCTTTTTTTTTTCTTTATATTTGAAAATTCCTTAATCGATTTTAACAACGTAGATAGGTGAAAGTCGTGTGCTGCGCGCACCAGATTTTTTTAATATAACATTTAGTTATCATTGCAATTAATTTCAGTTAGTTATTTAGCATTTGCCGAATCATTTTAAGTAAAAAAGAAATAGGAAAAAGCATTGTTTTCTTTTCACTTTAAAAATAAATGTAATATACACGTATATAATAATTTATATTCTTTCACCTTCACATTAATTAAAATGTCTTATCAATGATATTATTTCGCATTATTTTTAAGTGTCTAAAAAGCATATATTTCCTCAATAACAACAGGATTTTAAATTTAATATATATATATATGTATATTTGTGATTTTTATTAATAAATAAATTTAATAAAAATTATAGAAAAGGGAAAGAAGTTATTTAATATCTGTAAAGAAGTAAGCACAAAAAGTTATTCTAGAACAAATAACATCAAATATATTATGCAGATCAAATATAGCGAATCTTGCATCAGTTTTTCCTAATAGATAATCTGCGATTAGGAAGACTTAGTTTTTTTTCTTCATATTTAATGATATCCAAAAAGTAATGTTGAGGTAATATTTTATTTTCAAATTTTATGTAAAAACCATTTTTATGTACCATTTTTTTCTATTTATAACTTTTTAGAATGTATGTGATTCACTTATATGTGCTAACATTAGTATATAACATAACTCAATATTTTATTCCCTAATACAAATTTACTCAGTAATACAAAGTTTACTCAGAGTAAAACATTTCTTCAAATGAACTCATTAGTAAATTGATTGAGTTTTTATGAAATTCTAACTTCGAATTAAAAAATCCAAGCTTTAGCTTAGCCGAGAAGTTACTATTTGTAACGGGTTTTCTTTCTTATTGCTTCATCTAGAAAATTAAAAATAAAATAAAAATAAGCTAAACATTATTTACATTAAAAATTCTTGGTTAAAAATAATTAACTTTATTAATTATTTCGGTGAAAAGAATTCCTCTTTAAAATATTTGTTTATTTCCGTAGCACCATTTTTATTGCTATTCTTACTAAATCCTGTGTTGTCTGAAACAGGAGATTAATCCAAGAAAAGAAAAATTGGTCAATAGTTGTACAGTTCTTCTAATTGTAAAATGTTATTAAGTTCGTAATAGCGTTAACCTGTTTTTATAAAACCATTACGTGCGTCAAATCATGTCCGTTCTTTAAACCCTCACACCACAGATCTTACCAGTATAATGACATCGTTCATCTCCGAAATCAAATCTCTTGTTATGCCGCTTATATCACTCCTTACAAATCTAGTATCAAATCTAATCCCTGCCTTGAAAAATCCTTAAATGACTTCACCTAACTCCTTATCCATTCTCCTTTGGAATGCGAATGGTGTTAGAAATCACACTGACGAACTAACAGCGTTGTTACAAGACAAAACAATCGATGTTGCACTTATAACTGAAACAAGACTAACGACTAAACAGAACTTCAAAATACCGCAATACATGACATACCGTACTGACCACCCAGACGGCAAAGCCCATGCCGGTTCTGCTATCATTGTCCACCAATCCCTCTCTTACCATTTACTCCCAATTCCCACCTATGATTTCCTACAAGCCACAGCCATAGTAATCAAGACTTTTTCCTTTCCGGTAACCCTCACATCTGCATATTGCCCTCCTAAACATTCCATTTCCAATTCCGAATTTGTATCCTTCCTGGATTCCTTAGGAAATCGTTTCATTCTGGGTGCAGACTTAAACGCCAAGCATCAGCAGTGGGGTTCCAGAACCACGAATTCTCGGGGACGAAATTTGCTGTCTGCACTCAACTCCCGAAATTTTAATATCCTGCCTCCTGACTCCCCTACCTACTGGCCAACCGATCCTAACCGCAATCCTGACATCCTCGACTTCTTTATCCACAGCGGATTAGGCTCCCTCAACTTTTCTGTAACTCGCCTTGATGAACTATCCTCAGACCATAGTCCACTGATCCTGAAAGTATCTCTCACTCCAATTCCAAAACCCATTCCACCATCATTCATCCGAGGCCCTGTCAACTGGAACCTTTTCCGCCAAATCCTGACCGATAATATTGATCTCAGAGTAACCCTCAAAACCCCAGATGACCTAGATAATTCCGTCTATTCCTTTACCACCGCCATCCAACAAGCTGTCTGGACTGCTTCCTCTCCTAAACAGTCCAATATAAATCCTGACCAAAATCATTTTCCACAACATATAATAGACCTCATCCACACCAAACGCCGAGCAAGATCATTATGGCAGCGCACCCGACACCCAACAGATCGCCGCTCCTATAACTTCTATTGTAGACAATTGAAGAGGGAGTTGGCGACCTTCCGTTCCCAATCCTTTAATTCCTACCTCTCCTCTATCAGCTCGTGATAATTCCCTGTGGAATGTCACGAAAAAGATCCTAAAATACCATCAAGTTTCCCATCCTCTCCGACGTGGTGATGACTCCTGGGCTGCGTCTGATGAAGATAAAGCCGAGGAATTCGCCACACACCTCTCCAAAGTATTCACTCCTCACCCGGAATCCCACATCAATCACACCGAAACAGTGCAAGACTTTCTTATGTCACCAATTCCACTTTCCCTACCTCCTAAAGCTATTAACCCCTCTGAGGTCAAATATCTTCTCCAAAAACTGACCCTCCGTAAATCTCCTGGACACGATCTCCTTACTCCCCAGATCCTCCGACAACTTCCGCAGAAAGCTATTATATTCCTTACTTATATTTACAACTGCATCCTACGCACCACCTATTTTCCTCTGTTATGGAAACATTCCACAATCATTCTTTTTCTAAAACCAGGCAAACCTTCCAACAACACTTCATCCTACAGGCCTATTAGTCTACTCCCCATCCTCTCAAAAATCTTCGAAAGGCTTCTTCTTAAACGTATCCTACCCATATTAGAATCTCAAAATCTTCCTTCCCATCAGTTTGGATTCCGTCCTCAGCATTCCACAGTTCAACAGGGGCTCCGAGTTGTAGACCATATTTCCTCAGCTCTTGAATGCAAAGAGTATTGTTCTGGTGCGTTTCTGGACATTGCGCAAGCTTTTGACCGGATATGGCACACTGGATTACTCTTCAAGCTGAAAACCCATTTACCCCAGTCTCTATACCTAATTCTCAGATCCTATCTATCAAACCGTTCCTTCCGAGTTCGCTGTGGTGTAGAATTTTCTAACCTTTATCCCGTTGAGGCCGGTGTTCCTCAAGGCAGCGTCTTGGACCCGTCCTCTACATCCTTTACACTGCTGATATTCCTACACATCCTGATACCTTTCTGGCAACTTTTGCAGACAATACCGCCATCCTATCATCCAGTTCCAATCCTGAAACAGCATCCTTAAACCTTCAGAGACACCTTTTCCTTATCGAACACTGGTGTAATAACTGGCGTGTAAAGGTAAACGAAGCCAAATGTAAACACATAACCTTTACTCTTAGACGAAAATCCTGTCCGCCAGTTTTTTTCAACTCATTACCAATTCCTCTCTCAGATACAGTCCGGTATCTTGGCTTACTGTTAGACAAAAGATTGACTTGGAACCCACATACAAGACTTAAAAGACAAGAACTCAACCGACGATTCGGACAGTTATACCGACTACTCAACAGAAAATCTGAACTTACAGTTGACAACAAATTATTAATCTACAAGACAATACTGAAGCCCATCTGGACCTACGGACTTGAACTGTGGGGGACAGCTAAACGTACTAACATCAAACGCATTCAATCCTTTCAATCCAAAGTCCTCCGTACAATAGTAAATGCTCCTTATTATGTCTCCAACTATACCTTGCACCACGACCTTAATGTTCCATTTATTTCAGACCTAATCCCATCCAAATTTTCTAAATTCCACCAGAACCTCATTCATCATCCTAATTCTCTAGCTCAATCCCTATCCAGCTCCACTCATCCATACAACCCACCTAGAAGGTTGAAACGGCAGTGGCCCCGCGACCTTTTGTAAATATATTGGAGTTCTAGCACTGGCTAGATTCTCCACTCAATGTAAAGTATGTATGAGTGTGTGTATGTGTATATAGGTATAAGTGAATTCTTGACTGTATTGTTTTAATTCATTATTGTGTATATATTTTATTGTAATTTTATGCTGTGTAAATATTGTATGAATGTAGTATGTATGATATCTTTCAGCAATACTATTAATGTCCAAAGTGGGACAGATTGTAATTTTACTGAATAAAAATTGTTTGTTTAAAAAAAAAAAAAAACCCTCACAACCTGTAAGTCGTGCGGGTAGCCTATAGTTATTTTGGGATGAGCATTGATTAACATCGACGATTTATGTCCAAATAGTAATAAATCAATGTTCTGTTATGGAGCTCATGAAGTATAAATGTATATTTACGTAATTCCCGTGGTTGAGTGGCTAGCGCGATTGTCTCTCATGCTAATGATTCTGAGTTCGAATCCCAGTCCCGGCGGGGCTTTTATAAGGATATAATTAAATGGGGATTCACTCACAGCCTCTCCCCTGGGTATGTGAGACCCGTCAGCCAAATGTTTGCTACGAGAAACCTGAGTGTAATCTCCCAGGAGATTAAACCGCGAGGCCCAGGGCATACATGGCCTGTCGCGCCAATGGAAAAAAAAAACAAAAAAAAACTTTACTTACTTTTATATGAAACATTTAGTAAGAAAAATATTACGTGAAATTTTTCGAATTTCAGTTTTCACTGGAAATACACGTTTTAGGCTCCACTGAGTCCAAATGACCAAGTTCCTCAAAAAAGGTCTGTGTGTTCGTGGTAGGTCTAGCATGAAAACTAATAGTCGTACAATTCTGAAATTTTATTTTTAAGACAACTATACGCCCGAGATGTTACAGCATCTTTTTACGATTTTTTCAAAAGCAGCTCCAACGGTTTTGATTAAACTCCTTATATCGATGAAAAATTTAATAGGCTTTAATTTCATGTAGGTTTCATTCTGATTAAAATAGTCTGACAGAGCTTAAATGCCGATATTTTAAATTTTCTTCCTCTAAAGTATGGGGAGCCCGTGGCTGAGTGGCTAGCGCTCTAGTCTCTCATGCTACAGGTTCTGAGTTCGAATCCCAGTCCCGGCGGGGCTTTTATAAGGATGTAAAAAAATGGGGATTCACTCACAACCTCTCCCCCGGGTATGTGAGACCCGTCAGCCAAAAGGTGGCCACTCACAAAATTAGTCGTAGGGAGTGATGACCCTACACTAAAATAGCATCGTGAAGCGTGAGTGTAGACTCGCAGGAGTTTACACCGCGAGGCCCAGGGCCTACACGGCCTGTCGCGCCACTGAAAGAAAGAAAAGAAAGTACCTTTAATTTTGTCGATTTAAAAACAATTAGGCACATCACCTTATTAGCATTGATAAATAAACAATTAATAAACTTTAACAATTTATATATTATCTCCCAGTGATTTAAAAACTATTTAAATTTATTTTAACAACGGACGTAAAAGAAAATCATGTGTTACGCGCACCATACTTTTTTTTTTTAAGTGCTCCCAAGGAACCTTTACTAGTTCTATCATATTTCCCTTTCAGCTGCATTCTAAGATTTTAATTATCCGGTCGCTGGACTTCTATTCTTACTTCTCGATTTTTATTTGTTTATTTTTTAATATTGGTATTCAAGAATGTTTTAATTTTCATTTATATTTCTACTGATCCAGGAATAAAAAACATATATGTGATCAAGGCTTTTTCTTTCCCGTAAGTAGCTTTCATTTTCATGTTTAAAAATAAACAAACCATTTTTACCCAGTCTGCTGGTGTTCCTCAAGGCAGTATCTTAGGACCCATTCTTTATACAGTTTATACAGGTGATATCCCATCACATCCTAATACTTCCCTTTCTACTTATGCAGATGACACTTGTGTATTATCAGTCAATAATGATCCCACTGTTGCCTCTCAAAATCTCCAATCCCACATCAGAGACCTTGAGGTATGGTGTCAGAATTGGAGAATTAAAATAAATTCCAACAAATCCCACCAAATTACCTTCACCCTACGTCGTAAACCTATGACATCCTGCCCTACAGTATCCTTTAATAACATTCCGCTCGTTCCAGTTGAACAGATCCGCTACCTAGGGCTTCTACTTGACAAACGTTTAACATGGAATCCGCACACTAGACTGAAACGACAAGAAACTGCTCGCCGCTTTCGGTTACTTCAACACTTACTAGACAAACGCTCTAAACTTTCACTTAACTACAAAAGACTCATCTACATGACCATCATAAGACCTATCTGGACTTACGGAGTTGAGCTATGGGGCTCCACTAAACCATCAAATTCTTCCCGTATCCAATCCTTACAATCCAAAATGCTTCGAAAAATCCAGAACGCTCCTTATTTTGTCACGAATAAGCTTATCCATAAAGACCTTAATATTCCCTTTGTAGCTGATGTGGCCCGAACCAGGTATCAATCCTTCCATGAAAAACTCCAATCCCACTCTAACCCTCTAGTTTCAATCCTTGCTTCCTCTTCAATTCCCGACAATCCTCCGAGGCGTCTGAAAAGAAGATGGCCTCGAGACCTTCTTGTTTAGAATAATTACTAGAGTGCTGCCAATGGGCAGTTTCTCTTAAGGTTTTTCATGTACACTATCTTTAATCAGCACATTTACTTGATGTATTCCTATACAGTTGTAAATTTCAATAAAATATAATAAAAAAATAAAATAATACAAAAGTTATGATCTTTAAGATTCGGAATTGCGTTGTTTATTAACAATATTTAAGCTTTGTCGTTTGTTTTTACTTTATTACTTACAATTCTCCTCAAAATAAAATTATTAGTATTTTTTATTTTTTCTTATTGTATTTATCAAGAATCTTGATGTTCCCTATGTTACTGTTTTGGCCCGAACCAGGTATGAATCTTTCCATGCAAAACTCCATTCCCACTCTAACCCACTAGTTTCTACCCTAGCTTCCTCTTCGATCCCTGATAACCCTCCGACCTTCTTGTTTAAATTGACCACTAGAGTGCTGCCAATGGGCAGTCTCTCTTCATGTTTTTTCATGTATTTTATCTTTACCAGCATATTTACTAGTTGTATTACAATATACAGTTGTAAATTTCAATAAACAAAAAAACAAAAACAAAAAACACCTGTACCACTACAACCCATGAAGGGTCTTGGGCTCAGTACATATAGAGATTCGTACTGTTTCTAGGCCAACGGTAGTGCAATGAGGTGATTAGGCCTTAATCACGCTCAGCCACCAGGTTTCCCCCAATTAATTTGGGTACCCACTTTATAGAGGCTTGGTCTGCCCCAGGAGGGTCTCCATACCCTAGGGTCGCCCCCCGACTGAATTAACAGAATAAATAATATTTCTGCCACAGCCGGGATTCGAACCCAGGACCCGGAGCACAGCAGACTAGTGCTCTATCCACTAGACCACGCCGCTCCCGTATAATAAAAAAAATATTTATTTTTTTTAATTTTAAATATTTTTATTGAAATTAAATAAAAAGATTTTTATTTTAAATATTTTTATTTAATTTCAATAAAAATATTTAAAATAAAATAATAAATATTTATCAAGCATAAAGTCTGCATATATTCTTTATATGCCTTCATCGCTGTTGTTATACTTATAAAATTTTATTTCTTAGCGATAGAAATGTTTTTTTTATACTGATAAATAAATTAAACTACAGCCAAGTAGTTCACCGCGTTTGAATAAAAGTGTATGATGCTGGAATTTAAATATTAAAAAAAATACGGTTTTATATTTGGTATATTAGGGGTAATAGTTCGTAGTGAATCAGATAAAACTGTTATAGGATGGTGTTAAGCAAATCTCTTACTCTGAGATGACAGATTTTTCCCTTCCTCCCTCTGTGTGTATAGAGTCTGATCGCTGGAAAATGTGATTTCATGGAAATGCGACATCACACTTCAAATGGGGCAAATAAAAAAATCTGATATACGACTCTATTTCTAAATTGCTTTCTGTTTCGTGTGTGTTTTATGAATTCAAATTTACTTTTTAGATTATTTTTATTACTTTTTGTTTTATATAATGTAATTTTTTTATACATCCACATGTGAGGGATGACGATGTGTAGCTGAGGATTTAATCGGTTAAATAAAACCAAGCTTTCAAAGTTAAAATTACGAATTTAAAGTGATATTTTATATAAAGAATTCAATTTATCTCTTACCGCGAGAAATGGT
Source organism: Piezodorus guildinii (assembly GCA_023052935.1). NCBI lineage: Eukaryota > Metazoa > Arthropoda > Insecta > Hemiptera > Pentatomidae > Piezodorus > Piezodorus guildinii. The sequence continues at coordinate 58,905,104 of CM041295.1, forward strand.
TCATGGTTAATAACTGATATGTTTTAATGAAGTACAGGTATTTCAGTATTTAAAATGTATGATAAAAAAAAATTATTTATAAAAAAAATTAAAATTAAAAGTTGATAATATGCGTTATTTTTTTTTTAGTTTGAAAATTACTTAGCTGGTGGGTTTTTCCAAGAATTTTATTTGTTAGAATTTACACAATTTGGAATAATCTCTAAGTGCCTAATGGTGTTTCTACTTATTCAAATGAATTCTCTTAATATATATATATATATATATATATATATATATATATATATATATATATATATATAATTATTAATTGAATATCTATAGGGTATTTGATAATAGAAGAATCCGATGATAAATGCTATAAGTTTCCTACACATTTGTAATTAAAAAAAAAAAAATATTTACAACTTTATTACATAACACAACTAGTAAATAGTTTTAATAAAATAGACAATCTGTAAGTATTAAACGCATCACTTGTACTAGAATAGGTCATATAATGCAGACCAGAGGTAGTTTTATCTTCTCGACAAAACTCGTTTTCAAAGACTTAAGTCGAGTATGAGAACGAAAGAATAATTTTATTTTGTTTCATTCTTTCCTTTGAGGTTCTTTTAATTTTATAAAACTTAAACCATTTCTATTCATAATCATTTATAATGAATAATTTATTTGTAAGAGCTACTATAATAAAAAAACATTCATTACTATGCTGTAGTATAATATAATATATATTAATATTATTTAAATTAAATCATCAGTTAACCCCCTCCAACAAGATCGCTTCAATCAGACATTCTTATCAATAGAACAACTTTTGATCATTCCTTTCTTGTCCGCTCAACTACTCTCTGAAATTCCCTACCTACTCATATCCTCCATGCTTCTTCCCTACGATCATTCAAGTCCCAGCTCTTCCAGTACCTACTGTCATACCAAACATACGCTCATTATGCCTGATATCTCAAATCAAATATCAATTCAAAAAGAAACTTTATTATTTATTGTTCATTTCCTACTTAGTTAATGAATCAATTATTTTGAATCAGTTTCAATGTTTAGTTTTGTTCAACACATTATTTATTTATTCTACTCTTTTGTTTTATTATATACTTTAATCCATTCTCTTCTTCTTACATCATTGTGAATAAGAATTAATTATAATCCTCCGGTCTTGTGGCAAGACACAATTTATAAATCGATTGTACGTATCAATTGTTTTTGAATTCCCTGTTCCACAATTTTTTTTTTTTTTCTATTCTGTAATATCTTAGAAATAAAAGCTGGAAATATATGTTATGTTTTTTTTATGGATCGCTAAGCGATTGATCATGTAGTTGTTGAGACCTATTATTTCTTGTCTTTACAATGCAAACAATACCTTAAATATGATTAAAACTTAGGATTAATTCTTATTTTATTTCACCAACTATTCTTTCATTTTTATATGTGGTAGGATTCTCAACTGCTGGTTGAGAACGAAGATCCTATCGACAGGCTAGATCCAATCTGAGGGCAACAATGCTTGGAAAGTTCACTAACTACCTGAGTATATTTGGGGTACTTAGGTCTTTGTAAAGGGAATGAGGATGCCCAAGGAGTGCTCTGGCTTAGATGCTGTGAGCACAAATTGCTTCCGATACCGTTGGCTTCTGGGTCTCCTGTAAACTTTTCCAACTGTATAGAAACCTTAGAAAATATTTTTAAGTGGCTCTCGAATTGTCTTATAGCATTATAAGTGTTGTAAAGGCTGTTATTATTATTTAAAATAAAGAAAACACGTCAGAAGCTTATCCATAGCTTGATAAACACTATTATCAAAACTAAGTTTTAAGCATTAGTGTAAGTGTATTTTCGAAATTAATTCAATAAATTTTTTTTTTCAAATTACCCAAATTCTGTTTTTGTAAAAGTATTTTACAAAAGCAGAATGTTCTTATTAGGATATATAGATATGTATATAAGAATTAAAAAAAAAAAAAAAAATACAATTCAGGCAGTCATAGGGACTGTCGATAGAAGTGAAAGGTTTTTTTTTTAATTCTCGATTTGCGGTGGAATTTGTTGGAAAGAAGATAACGTTCGTTAAAGTAGCGTATATTGAAAATGCATATTTTTTTATTATTATTGTTTCATTTAATTGTATAACATCAACTCCCTGTAGAGATATATTGTATTAAAGTATGTCATCGTAATCTGAATGTGACTGTAGACTGTATGCGTTGGTGGTACACCTAGCACATTTTTTTATTATGGACCAGCGATTGTATCAAGGAAATTCAGACATTTAGAAATAAGCTTAATTGTTGTTTCACAGAGATGTACTCATTCGAGAGAATTAAAATATTCATATATTAACTTTATATATAGTAAGAGGCAAGTTCTAAGACCCAGTTTATCAACCATGTCTTTTCTCATTCATTTGCAACTGACATCGCTATCCCATCTCTAAAATACGGGTACACACAGAGCGCATGCGCCAGTCTAGAGCATGTTGGTAACGTTACCATGGGTACGAAATCAAAGCTTTTACCCCTGCCAAAAATCATATAACGCGCATAAAAAAGTTTTCGCTTAAAAAAACAACAACTGTTTTTTCCTTTTTGAACTTTTAAATCTCTAAAAGTCTCATTTTTAATTTTTGTTTCCTTTTTTGAGAATTTTTTAAAGCGATTTGTTCGCTATTGTAATATATTAAATATAATAAAGCTAGAGGTAATACATTTTGAATGAAGAAAATAAGTTTCTACTGTTTAAACTTATATATTGTTTGTCAATTCATTTATTTTTCATTTTGTTCGATGTATTCGTTTCTGGGAGTTTTTATTTTTCGTTGTATATTTTGAATAATAACTAACTACTTTAATTTTGTCTGTCAGCAAGAAATATTATATTATTTTATATATCAATGTACATACCTGTTATTCTAAAGGGACCCAGTCCCATAATTTTTTTTTTTTCTATTCAATTCTATATTGCGAGGACAAAAATGTGAAGCACACACTTATCATATTGTTAGTTTTTGTTTTTATTTGACATGGCTGCCAAATCAAAAATATTAAACAGAAATAATTTTTTATCCGGGGTTAGTCATATTCTCAAAAAGATGGATAATGAAAAAATATCATGAAAATAAAAAATGTTGAGCAGTATGGTCTGGACGATTTCCATTGGACTGACCCATCCTTTTTTTTTCGACCTCAAATCAATAATTTTTATTGTTTGCTTATTTTTATCATAGCTTTTTAAATGATATTTTTAAATTAATTAATTTTCTCATTTCCTAAAAAAAAAAAAAAAAAAATACTTCTTTCTTTTTCGTTCTTGAATACAGATTTTGACAAAATATATTATCAGCTGAATTATTTTCACACACTGGGCGGGAGTGCGGGCGTTTTAACAATCGATTCTTTCGCAAAAGTCATACATAACTTGAGGCGGAAAGAAATGAATATAGGAATATTTGGAAAGAAAGAAAAAGGTAAAATGAAACCATTCTTCAAGAAATGGACAAAGGAAAACTGAATTGGCTTATGTATCGGGTATGAATAGAGGCTCTATCGAAGATATCTGATACGGAAAGTAGAAGCTGCAGAAGCGGCCAGAATTATCATAAATCGATGAGAAAAGTTTATTCTAACATTCTTTTTTTTTTTTTTTTTTTTAATGAGAAACCGCTTCCTTATATTTAGCTCATGAATTTTATGTAATTATAATTATTAAAACTTTTTTTCGGGAGTTTTTATGAATAATTTTTAATTTCGAGTCCAAAAATATGTATCTTGTGCTTATTTATATGTTCTTATTTTACAAATTATTCAATATTTTACTCTTCGGAAAGTTTAATATAAAGTGTTTTTTCAAAGAAGAACACTGATTTTTTTCTATATAACACCTACAAAAACTAAATTTCTCCTTATGTAAACATGATTGTGTTGTTATAAAAAAACAATCTCCATACCATAGGGTCGCCCCCTGTTATTTTTTTTTCTGATTCTTTTTATTGAATGATATTATAATCTGTCTATTAGGACATTTTTATTTATTTTTTTTTTTATTTTTTATTTTTTTATTTGCTTATCCGCCTCTACCCTTGAGGGTCATTGGCGTGATCGAAATAATTATATTCTATGGTAGAATCCTATCGTTTTCGTGAATTCTATTAATTTATTAATACTTTCTTCCTTATCTTTAAGTATTTCTTTCATGTCTTTCTTTAAATTCAACCCTTTTCTTGACTGTTCATAAAGCGGGCACTCAATCAGCAAGTGTTCTACAATTAGAGGAGAATTGTTGCATTTTTCGCAGGTTGGCGCTTCCAGGCGTCTCAAGAGGTAACCATGCGTAAATTGGCAGTGCCCAATTCTTAGTCTGCATACAACAATTTCCTCTCTCCTTGATGATCTTGCACTAGTTCTCCATTTCTGACAGTCGGATTTATAATTAGGACATTTATAATAGTGATTAAATACAACATTCATACAATGTAAGGCTAAATTAACAGAATAGATTATATTCCGTCATAGCCGGGATTCGAACCCAGGACCCGGAAAACAGTAGACTAGTGTTCCATCCACTAGACCACGCCACTCCTCTCAAGGCTTAAATAACAGAATAAATAATATTCTGTCATAGCCGGAGTTCGAAACCAGGATCCGGAGAGCAGTAGACAACTGCTCTATCGACCATCTAAGTATCACGTTTTGCATGATCTAGATTTTCTTTTTTCCCAGTATATTTTCATTTTGTAAAGCCTAAATGTCACTATTTTCATTGATCAATTATCAAGCTCTTGATAGGGCTTAAAAACCAAATGTATGTATGAAATTTTTGTATTAAAACTATCATTATATTTTAAGTTTTACTTTTCTTTGTTCTTTCTTTTCCTTTGTCAATCTTCTACCAAGTTTCGGTTGCTTTTATGTTTTTTGGCAACCTTCCGTAGTAGAACAATTAAAATTTTCATTTTAGATTATGATTCTGAAAGATCCAGAGATCCTAGAAATTTGAAGGTAAAACTACATTTATAAATCATTGTTTGCACTCATTTAATTAAGAAAAAACATATATTTATACTAACATATATTACATATCTATATTCATATATCTTATCTACCAACATCTTGGAGATTGATATCGAACGTACTAGCAACTAGCAGCAAATTAATGCCCTCATAAATAAACAGGATCAATCACCATAATGATTATTCCCCAAGGTAATTAAGGCTCTTATGGATTAGGGAAACGCAGTCGAGACGCTGGGCGTAATACGCAAAGTTCGGTAAGGGAAACGAGGAGTGGTGTGCAGAATTTGTATAGTTTTTTTTTTATTACTAACATATTTACTTATCTGTAAAAAAAAACCAACTACATATAGATGTTTATAAACTGTACCACTAGAGCCAACCCGTCTAGGGCTCAGTGAATAATAAAGATTCGTAACGTTTACAAGCCAACTGCTGGGCAAGGATGCATAAGAATCCCGTCTTTCCAACCTTTATAGCACTTCCCACTTATAACCAATTAATTTTCGGTAAGATAAAATAGAAAACTTCATGTTGGGCGCCAGGTTATAAGCCATTTTTATTAGTTAATATACAAAATAAATAAATTTCACTACTTACAGTTGATTCCAGACTTATTATTATATTATAATCTAAATGATTACATGTGTGTGTGTGTGCAGAAACTATTATTATAAAAGGTACATACGAAAAGGTAAAACTAGAGAAATTAACGGTACTACACAAAAACAAGTGCACTCTCGGAAAGTTCGTAAGCCTCTCTCTCTGTCTTCAAGAGTCGCCACTCGTAGCGCTTCACTTCCCCCTCCTTGACAATCGTATCGAGATAAATTATTTAATTGCTTATTGTTACACACTTTACAAAAAAAATATGAATTCTCCTTTGTAACCCGTTTTAATAATTTCTGGAATTCCCTTCAGCCACACATCCACCATGCTCCTTCCCTTTCCTCGTCAATACCTTCTTTTTCAGCATCTTCTCGCATCTCATAATTATGCTTTAATTTTAGATGGATTGTTATCAATATTTTTATTTGTTTACATTTATTCATGTACGATATCTCAACTTTTCTTCTTTGTGAACTTTGTTTTAGCTTAATCATTGTTGTATTTAAAAAAATATATTATTTCACTAACAGAAGTTATTTCTTATTATTGTACTATATTATTTTTACTTATGTTGAGTTGTTCTATTTTTCATTAATTTTATGCTCTTGGCCAGAATATCTCTCATATTCTGTCGAATCTAATGCTATTCTTAATGGTAGCCACAGAATAAAGTTTTTTTGGTACCCACTTTATGGAAACTTGTGTAGCATATACATTTTCCGCGGAGCCTCCTCGTTCTATGTATAATTATTGAAGTCTAGATGTAGAACACGTAATTTAGTTAACTATGTAAACTAAAACATAGATCTTCGGGCTCCAAAAGGGCTTTTTATTATTTAAATTATTTTCATAAAAGCTCTTATTTTAAAAGGAAACAAATTCCTAGAAATCATTTCACATTCTATAACTGGTTATAAATATTATAATTTAAAAGCTTGTACACTTTAAGTTGTCTTATTAATAATAGCTTATACTGGTTTTTAAGAGTTTTATTCGTAATTGGAAGTGTTTAAAAAGATGGGCGTAAGCCAGTTTATTTTAGGAATAGCGAGATGAACCGGTATGAGTGTGTGAGAAACAGTGAGTATTAGTCGGTTGTCCGGAAATTATGAAAGATTTTAGTATTGCTAGATATATTCAAAGCTAGTCCAACTAAATCAAAATACGGGAAAGTAATACATGGTTTTGATTTAAAATGAAATATATATATATATAATTTTCAAAATAGACCCCACTAATATCAATGCATATCTGCCAAAGTGTTTGAAACTTTTCCATTAATTCGGACTATAATGTTCCATCTTAAGAATCGGTAAACTGCAAAACCGACCTTTCTGATCCTTTTGTTCATTAAATATTTGGTGACGTAATTAGTAGTCTATGTTTAAAAAAAAAAAAAAAATATATGATAAGCCATAAGCCAGAGGTCGATAGAGTAGTGCGGATTGGATAGTTTCATAGACAAGATCCAATAATTTTTGTGAAGTCACACGAGAGATATGTGGCCGGGCGTTGTTATGCAGCAAATTAAATTTTAGTTTTTCTTTAATGTTGTGGAGGGTAATGGTACTAAATGATCATGATACAATTTGATCAGTCGAATGGGTTCGATTAATATTCTATCGATTTAAATATTTGACGCGATATTTTTTAACATTAATTTTCGAAAAATATACAAGACAGTACTGAAACCTATCTGGACCTACGGACTTGAACTGTGGGGGACAGCCAAATTTTCTAACATCAAACGCATTCAATCCTTCCAATCAAAAGTCCGAACAATAGTTAATGCTCCTTATTATGTATCCAACCATACCTTACACCGCGACCTAAATATTCCATTTATTTTAGACCTTATACCATTAAAATTCTCTAAATTCCATCAGAACCTAGCTCAATCCTTATCCAGCTCCACATATCCTTACCATCCTCCTAGAAGGTTGAAACGGCAGTGGCCTCGAGACCTCTTGTAAAATGTATATTGGAGTTCTAGCATTGGCTACTTTCTCCACTCACGTGCTGTATACTTACGAATTGTATATAGGTATGAGTGACTATTGTATATATTTTATTGATTTTGTTTTGTATATATATATATATTTGTATTATTATTATATACATTTATTGTTTTGTATATATCGTGTGAATGTAGTATGTATGTTGTACTTCATCACTATTAAAAATGTCCTAAATTGGACAGATTTTAATATTGCTCAATAAAGAATTGTTACTAAAAAAAAAAAATTTTCGAAAAGTCCTAAAATATGCCTGATATTTTATAATTCGTTTTTTATTTGTTCCATTGGAATGAAAAAAAAAAAGTATTCATAGGGTAAGTAGAAGAAAACATATTATTTTGTAAAGTTAAATTTGTCGATTTTATGCATTTAAACAATAATTCCTTATTAATAATGTGAACGTTGTAAATTCCTGAAAAGGCAATTATAAACGCAAAAACTTCTATAGAAGCGAATAATAGGTCATTTCTTTTTATTTGAAAGCTTCTACATAGAATAAATTGATCAAATACAAAAAAAATTGATTAAATCAGTAACTTGGAAAAAATAATTAATAATATTGAAAAATGTAACGATAGTAATAATGTAATATCCTACGATTATAAATGAAAAATAATTTTTAATTTATCTCAACTAGATCAAGAATTTTAGAATTTAGGGTTTTTCCCAATGTGCGTCGTTTAATAGTGCTTCCATTTATACTGCCTGTCTGCCTTCGCTCCAGACTTGATTCGCGTTTCTAGTCGCTTAGTAACCGTTCTCGCCTAGTTTAAACGCGTAAAAAAATTATAGGAAATCCTGTTGATTTTTTTTACTTTATGACTGTTATTATATATCTTCATGAGATTAGATCGTTAATAATGCGTAGGAATTTCATATTCGGAATTAATTATGATTTTTTGATTTGATAGATGACTCCTTATTTATCTATCAAACCATGTAATTTACTTATTCATACACTGCTGCTATATCAACCCGAATGTTAAATATTTCAACTCCAAAAATATCTTCCTAACAATCTTAATGTCTCTCATCATTTTATGGTAAATAGCCACTTATTTTTTTATTTTGACCGACCTGAATATCAGACTTTGACATCAGTTATTAATCAAAACAAGTATATTTGAATTACAGAACTCAGAGATGACAATTGAACCAGAATGAACCCTCCCGTGGTAATGTTTTTTTTTTTTTTGCTTTATAATAGATAGGGCCCCCATACCTGTGTGAACAAAGAGGTTTTTAATTATACGTGTCCAAAAAAAAAAAGAAAGGTAAGTAAGTAAATAAAAAAACAGTAAAGCTTAGACGGAACTGGTACTAATGACCTTGTCACCAGGTAGCGATGCCATCAAGTTCTTGGAGGAATGTGACAAGCGGAAGAGATCGATGGCCTATTGTAGAGATAGCTAAGCCTCCCTTTGTTTCATCAAATCGGTGGTCTTTTGGATATCAATCGCATCGGAAGACCACCAAGGGTCCAGGGTTACCATAAGGATATAATATGGTTTAAGCGGCGTTCAATATTTTCTTTTTTATTTATACGATTGAACTGTTCTATTTATGTAATATATACACCTAGAGAATTATGATTGTATTTTTTTCTGATGCCTAGTTTTAAACGCCTGTTCGTTAGTGAGTATTGATGAAAATGATATAAAGGATAGTGGTAAAATGCGGATGAAAATAAATAATTGTACTAAATAATAATTTTATTTTTATTAATAAGTGAATAAATTTATTTTTAGATTCTTTTTAAATAAAACAAGTGATCAATAGTTATCACTCAACAATTTTTTTATTTTATTTTTTCACTCCAACGTTTCAGCCTTTTGCCATTTTCAAGGAACCATTTAATCTGTCTTGTCTATTGCATGCATAAAATTATATATGCATTGTAAAATTATAAAAATATATACTTTAGGCTGAAACTAGCCTTGTCATCTTGTTTTTATCTACTCATAATAATAACAAGCTGACAAGCCTGGTTTCAGACTAAAATATATATTTTTCTAATATGACAATGTATATATATTTTTATGTATGCAATAGACAGGACAGATTAAAGGATCCTTGAAAATGACAAAAAGCTGAAACGATAGAGAGAAAAAAAATAAACAGATTGTTGATTGACAAATATGGATCACTTGTTTTATTTAAAAATAACCTAAAATATTTTATATTGTTATATCTTATCTGAAGTAAATATTTCCGTCAAAAGTTGTTGTCATTGGATTTTAAATTTAGCTTTAATTTAAAATTCTAGAAATTGATTGTAAGCAAAGAAGTGATGGAGTTTTGTTGACCGTTGAGAAATTAGATGAGGAAGCTGGTTAGGGGTGCGGTCATAGAATAGAAAGACACATTTAAAATAAGTGCTATTTTAATTATGTGCCGACGTTTCGGCCTACAATGTGGGCCTTCATCAGGGCTAAAAGAAACAAGATAACAACCAATGTAATTATAGACTTAATAATGCGTTAGGTATATAATAATAATATTACAGTAATAAAATATAGGAACATAAATAAAATTAAATGTAAAATGTTAATAAGGTGACAGTTATAAAGTATGGAAAATAAACAAAATTAAGATGATAGTTATAAAGTATGGAAGTAAACATAACTGAGATGATAATATTGTAATGAGAATATATAAAGAGAGACTAAGCAAATGAAAAAATGACAAAGGAAAAATTTGTGAACAATTAAAATTTTAAATATTAACAATTTTGAAGTGATATATGTCGATAATATATTAAAAACATAGTTAAGAGTATAGGTTTATATATAAAAAGAACATAGTCATTAAAAAGAGAGAAACAGTATAAATAAAAAATAATTTTAAATTTTAAAATAATGTAATATTAAACTAAGAATTATATGTCAGGATATGTAACGGAGAAAGATATGAGATATACTCATAAATATATTTAGGATGAACTTTTTCATTAAAACCGACTGTTCGGAAGTGCCACTTTGCTATATGTATTTTTACACATTTATCCCAAGCGATTTTGATTAAGTACACTTACTTTTGGTGGTTTAAAATAATTAATCCTTTATAATTGTCAGTATTAATTTTCAATGGGTATAAATCTCAGATGAAATAAATTGATCTCCAACTGTATAGCAAAACCATAAAAATACTTTTTTTCCGCTGGTAAGAATTGTAGGATAATATGTTGTTTTGAAGCTTAAGATTTTCGAAAAAAAATGGTTACCAACTGAGAAAGTTGTAGAATGTACTAAGTGACGAGCAAGGAGTAATTATGGGTATGCCTACCTCTTCAGGTATGCTACCGTAAATTGTCAAAATAAAATTACAATCTGACAAAAAATAATAACCTAATTTGTTGTATATAATAGTAGTTGAAAATGTAACTGGTTGACCGAAAGCAAATTTATACGTACTAGGTCTTGATCATGTCTATCGTCTTTTAGCATATTTACTAGCTGTGTTAGGCAATACAGTTTTAAATGTTAATAATAAATAATTTTAATAGAATAATGTGTGTTTATTATATTTAAGTGAAAGTTATGTTATGCAGGCCCAATATTTTTTTTTTGTCGCCATATTTTTAAGTCCCTCTTGGCGTAACGTAATGGTAAATCAAGAAAAAGTCAAGACCAACAAATACTCCCTATCGGAAACAGTAGCAACATCGGAAGTAGTAAATTAAGAAGGATGTATTGCGGTTTACGACTTGAGATGACCGATCCACCAATCCAGCAGTAAATAGGGGCTTGAAGCTTTTGTCCCATCTCAAAGAGTTAAGTTTTAGCTTTTACGACTGGTTTTATGTGTTAGCTGTGCATTCTGTGCGCACTGTGATAAAACTTATTTTTTTTATTTTTCTCTTGTCTCTTTTTAAACTACGCCTTTCCCAAGCCGCTAAGGCTGGAAAATTCTTTAACCAAGGATCATTTTCCTCTTAAGGAAAAAGGGGAAAGGTCATGGAAAAATTCCAAACGGATAAGATGTTTGTGTACTTATTCTTTGAGGAGTGCATCGTTAAAAGTCTGATACGGAAAAAGTAATGTAAAGTAACACAGGTTCTCAGAGGCCGTTTTTCATTTTTGCTTTAACTTTTTTCTTACTTACACTTAATAATAACAATAATAAATAATTATTTTACTTTATTTATTCTGGGATGAGTCCCTTTAGAATAATATTACAAAAAGAACTTAGGTGTCTTAGAGTACAACAATGAAACAAACAAAATATAATAGAAATAAAAACAAAATTGAACTATAATTATAAATCAAAAGGTTGCAACAGGCTTTTGTCATGCAAATAATGAAATGGATGCAGCACATCTAGAAGTATGCCCCCGATTACAAAAAATAAGAGGTGAAACCCCATCCAGATCGGAGTGGTACTGGGCTGCCAGATCCCTTATGGCGGAAGTCGAAATAGGAAGCATAATTAAAAAAAAAATAATAAAAAAAATAAATCAAAAGGTAGCTTCTAATAATTAATAACAAAAATAAACAAAAAATAAAACAAAAAAAAATTTCTTTTATACAAATCTTAAATACAAATTTAATTAAAAGAACTTTACAATATTGGTGGAATATTGATGAAATAATATAGTAAATGTGCAAATGCAACACCAAATAACATATTATATTTAAATTATTGTTTCTATGTTTTTTACTGCGTTTCATTAAAATTGTCAAAACTATTTAGGGCTCTATGGCTGATGCTTAGAGAGGAAGTGATTGAATTGACGGGAATTAAAGGTAGGAAGATTATCATAGTTGAGAATATATGAAGGAATAGAATTCCATACGGACGAGGAGCGGATAAGGAACGATCTATCGGAAGCTTCGGTTCGATGAAGTGTTATATACAGGTCTGAAGGCCGGAACGAGTGTTGCGGGAATGGACGGAGGATTTGAATGAAAATATATCTGAAATGTGGGATGGACGGTGGAATTGGAGAAGTTGAAAGAGGAAGGTTGCAAGGAAGTACTTACTTGTATGTATATATATATACACAACTGTAATACAAACACAACCAGTGATTATGCTATTCGAAAAAAGACATGAACTAGACTGATAGAAAAGTTGCCCATTGACAGCATTCCAATAAGTATTTTAAAGCAGAAGGTCTGGCAGATATATTCATTTCAGACGTCATGGTGGATTATCTGGAATCAAAGGGAAGAGAGGATTAAATTTAGTGGGTTAAAGTGGAAATGGAGTTATTCGTAGAATGGAATGTACCTGTTTCGGGCTAACTCAGCAACATATCGAACCTTAATCAAAAGTCGATATCATAAGAGCGATTATCATGTCGATCAGTCAGTTGTAGCTAGGTGGAAGATTAGAAATTTTGTCTGGAACTTATTGAAATAATCATATAAAAAAAAGGATAATACAAAAACACACGTACCTATATAAACCTTTTAATGTTTATCTATTTTATTTAATTAATGTAAGAATAGATGGAGTTACAAAAGAGGCCTAGGTTCATGCAGGAAGGTAGCTTCAGAAATAAGTAAATAAGAATAGGTTGTGATTTATTTTAAGTTTTAAAAAAATGAAGCTAGTTTAAGCAGCTACCATATACTAATCCCAACATTGCTTGTCCGATGTAACACTTTTCTCTAAGTGCCTATTGCTCCATTTAACTAATTTCTTAATCCAAACACTTAGGACTATAAACTAGGGACTAATGCTACACTAGGATTAAAGCTCTTGGGCTAGACGAATTTATTATTTCAATTGTCCCTGGGAATTTGTCACCCACGGCCTGCATCTTCTATTGAAAAGCGGAAAATTTATTTCTAAAATTTGATTTGATTTTTAAAAATTTTTGGATTCAGAGGATTTGTCTCCTCTCCTTTCCCTTGGCTGAATAGTTTAACGACATCCTTTCTTTCTAAACTAACACTTGATCTTCTTCAGGAAGGGTCAGCTGTGGTGTAGTGGCTAGGATAACAGCTTCCTTTCCCTATGTAAAGTGTAAAAAAGTCCAGGCAGGCTTGAAACCTTACTTGTACGTATTGCTTATTAATAAACATTTCATTTCATTTACAACAAATCTTTTCGAATTTATTTCTGTTCAATCTTCTACACATCCCTTTCGACATTTCTTTCAGGTCCTGTTCACTCCATAATCGAACCCTAGCATATATGTATACAGTATTTATGTGATTGAAATTATTATTAGTTGAACAGGTACAATTAGTCTAAAAATTTTAAGAGAATTGTGTCCGAGATCAAAATTAAATGTTCATCACATTTTTTTCAAGCAATTATTTGCCTCTTCTCGGTTATGTCCATGTAATCCCGAATATATTACCGCTCTGTTTAAAAAAGGAAATTTTAGACGGGGTGTGTCAATTAGTTAAACACACTGTAGTTTAATTCGGCTCCGATTTCTCAACTTGGTGTCCTGTTACTGTGAGCTCACTAGTCAAATCTCAGAAGGTGTTCGTTCCTTTGTGGCGCCTAGTACAGTCAGTAGTAGTTGTTATTTTTATTTAATTAAAAGTGTACTGTTTGATAAGTTTTATGGAAGTAAATTCAAATATAATATAAATTAAAAAAAAAATTAATAAAATAAAATATATATAAATATATAAATGTTCCACTACAACCCCTTAAGGATCATGGGATCAGTACATGTAGAGGTTTGCACTGTTTCTAGGCCAACGGCCGCGATCAAAATCAGGTTTTTCCCCATTTTTTGGTTATCTACTTCATAGAGCCTGAGTGTGCCCCAGGAGGGCCTCCATGCCCCACAGTTGAGATAACAGAATGAATAATTTCTGCCACAACCAGGATTCGAACCAAGGACCTGGAGACCAGTAGACTAGTGCTGTATCCAACAGACCAAGATGTCCCATATTATTTTAAAGGATGGGATATTTAACACGTTCACGCAGGCGAAGATTTTCAATCTCTGATCTGTGGGGCGGCGCTCGAATTTATGCCACTTTTTATCGATTATTGCTTGTCAAGACCTATGTGTGAGTTGTACGTTTGCTAACAGTCTAGTTAGTGTTTATTTTGAAATTTGGGTCATTTGTGTTTTTTTTTTTCATCCTAAGCTCAGATTTCTGCCAGTAAGTATGACTCGAAAGGTAGTTGAAATGTTTAATTTTTTTTTATTTTTGCCATTATAAATAATAGATAACATGGATATGGTAATACCGGTGGTACGCGCCGTCCTATAAGACAGACTCGTGGGCGTGATTTGTAAAAGTAAACTTAAAACTCAGCTTTTTTTTCGTGGGCAACATAATATTGATAAAAAAAAAAAAAAAAAAAAAGTTAGGGAGGGCTTATTCTTACTTGTCTGTCTCACCATGGATGTGACTATTCGACTTTATCCGCGTGCATATGGAATACACGTCAAGTGGATGGAATGTGAGGTATGGGAAGTTCTATTGCTACCCAAGCTGGGAAATTAGTTTATCAGTCGAGTAGGTATACCCACCTGCTTTAAGGCCCCTCTTAACGCTAAATTGTTCTCAATCCAAATTAATCCGTGCAATGGTGATTGCAGGGGTTGGAGAGGGATAGCAGGGAGTGGTGGGGGGTGCCTAATTACAGTGTGGAGGGCCTGACTTTTTCCTCTTTGTTTAAAATGATTAAACTTTGACAATGCTCCCCAAGTTCCCTGTTCCAGTTACCTATCACAGCTTAATCCTAGATTGGAAAAGTTATGCCACGTCTCGACTAACGAATAATTAAAGTCCCCGTCATCTCCAAGTTGGGCCGGACTCGCCGCGGACGCCCAGCGGATTTCTAACGCGCCTCTTAACAGGTTAATAGGGTTTGTAGCCTACCCGGTGTGTAGAAACCTTTTTGGATTTTATTTAAATGAATTTTATAAAACTGAAACAAACATTAGGGCTTATTAAACATAATTTAACCATTTATATTTTTTACTTTCACTTACCTATATGAAATTTATAGTAAGGGAAAGTATTGAAATCGTGAACATTTTCGAATTCCAGTTTTTAACGGAAATACACGTTTTAGGGTTCTCTGAGTCCCCAAAGTCACACAAAAAGGTCTGTGTGTGTGTGTCTTGGTATGGTAACTCCAGGGCGTAAACTAAAAGTCTTATGAAACAGAAACTTTTTCATCAAAATCAGCTAAAACGGCTCTAACAATTTTGATTAAACTCGCTTTTTCAATGTTAAATTTAATGGACCTTAATATCATGTAGATTTCATTCTGATTGAAATTGTCTGATGGGGCTTAAATGCCGATATTTGAAACTAAAAAAAAACTAGTAAATATATAAGTTAAACGAATTCGATATCCAATTAAAGGAGAAAACTGAAAAAATATTTTTTTTTTTAATTTTGAACATAAGAACAGTAATATATATGCATGTATAATATACTGTCGGAAAGATAAAGATTTGAGAAAAATATTATCTAACAAACAAGCTTTTAATAGTTAATAAACAGTGATATATAGTTAATAAGAAACCGATAAAACTAATTGATTGTTTTGGATAATAATATTTTTTTTTTTTTTAATTCATTTATTGAAATTTACAACTGTATGTTCATACATCAAGTAAATATGCTAAAATGATAATACACATGAAAAAACATGAAAAGAAACTGCCCGTTGGCAGCACTCTAGTAGTGAATCTACACAAGAAGGTCTCGAGGCCATCTTCTTTTCAGACGCCTCGGCGGATTGTCAGGAATTGAAGTGGAAGCAAGGATTGAAACTAGTTTTTCATGGAAGGAGTGATACCTGGTGCAGGCCAAATCAGCAACATATGGAACATTAAGGTCTTTGTGGATGATTTTGTTGGTGACAAAGTAAGGAGCGTTAAGGATTTTGCGAAGGATTTTGGATTGTAAGGATTGGATACGGGAAGAGTTTGATGGTTTAGTAGAGCCCCAAAGCTCAACTCCGTAAGTCTAGATAGGCCTTATGATTGTCATGTAAATTAGTCTTTTGTAGTAAAGAGAAAGGTTAGAGAGTCTGTCAAGTAAATGTTGAAGTGACCGAAATCGGCGAGCAGTTTCTTGTCTTTTCAGTCTTGTATGCTGATTCCATGTAAGACGTTTGTCAAGCAGGAGGCCTAAATAACGGATCTGTTCAACAGGGACAAGCGGAATATCATTAAAGGACACTGTAGGGCAGGATGTCATAGGTTTACGACGAAGGGTAAAGGTAATCTGGTGGGATTTATTGGAGTTTATTTTAATTCTCCAATTCTGACCCTATATCTCAAGGTCTCTGATGTGGGATTTAAGGTTTTGAGAGGCAATGCTAGGATCTTTATTAACTGATAGCACGCAAGTGTCATCGGCGTAGGTAGAAAGGAATGTGTTGTATAGACTGTGTAGAGAATGGGTCCTAGGATACTGCCTTGAGGAACACCAGCAAACTGAGTAAAAGTGGATGAATAGGAACTATTGTGGTTGATTTTTTTTTTTTTAAACACACGTTTCTATAGAAATTTAATTTAATTAATTCTTTAATAGTTTCACTTTTTTTTCTCTCTAACTGTATTAGAAAATTCTTTAATCAATTTTAAAAACGGAGGTAAGTGAAAGTCGTGTGTTGCCCTCACCAGATTTTTGAGAGTTACAGCTGTAGTAAAATAAACACGCTAAGTAACTGTGTTGGGATTATAATGGATTTTAATGAAACAATGTAGAGACACTACCCATTGGCAAAATTCCCATAATTATTTTCAATTAGAAGATGTTTTATTTTATTTTTTTAAACATATTTACAAATGTATTAAAATACATCAAGTAAATGTGATGGGCATATAGTGAACTGACATCAAAAACATGCAGGTACTACCCTTTGGCATCACTCTTAAAATAGTCTAACCTAGAAGGTTAGACCCATCTTCTTTTCAGACGCCTACGATGATTATCAGGAATCAAAGAGGATGACAAGATAGAAACTAGTTGGTTAGAGTGAGAATGAAGTTCATCATGGAAAGAGTGGTACCTGGTCTGGGCAATGGATGAGTTTATTCGTGAAAAAGTAAGGATTTTACGGAGGATTGGATACGAGAAGAATTCGATGGTTTAGTATCTTAACTCTGTATGCCGGATTCGCCTTATGTTAGTTATGTAAATGAGTATTTTGTAGTTAAGTGGAAGAGAGAAATGTTGAAGTAGCCGAGAACGGAGAGCAGTTTCTTGCCTTTTCAGTTATTTATGAGGATTCCAAGTTTGACGTTTGTCAAGATGGAGCCCTGGGTATCAGATCTGTTCAACAGGAACAAGTAAAATATTATTGAATGATACTATAGGGCAGGAAGTCATAAGTTCACCATAATGGGTGAAGGTTGTTTCGTCGGATTTGTTGAACTTTTTATTCTCCAATTCTGATACCATTCACCAAGGATGTGGGATTGAAGAGTGTGGGACATCACCATATAATAGAGTGGAGTAGCTCAATGAGGAAGGCTACGGATCTCCAGGTTTTATTTATCGGAATTATAACGTCTGCGGTTAAAAGACACTCCTGGGGCTCAGGCAACGTAAAATTGGTCATAAAAATCTAGCGGACGAGTAATTCATGGCTAAATCACCTCCTTGCACAAACGTCAGCCACTTGGAACACTATTAAATACTGAAACCAATACCCTTCATGGGATTTAGAGATACCACTTTAATATATTTACAAGAAAGAATGTCCAAATCATGTTTTATCTTGTTTGTGTTTATGCGCTTCTGTTCTGGTCTGGTGCGGGCAACACACGGACTTTCACTTACCTCGACAGTTAAAATCAATTAAAAAACTATTAAATATACTTCAATTTAAAAAATATTTGAAGTTGATTTTAATAAAACGTGTATTCATTTTTGTTAGAAACATGTGATTTAGATTAAATTATATAACTATATTAAATTGTTATACCTTTTACAACTTTGTATATCAGATAATATTTTTTCTAAAATCTTTCTCTTTCAAACGGTATATAATAAGTCTATCTTACTGTTATCATTATAAAAAATACAAAAGGTGCATTAAAAAATATGTTTGAACTTTTCTCCTTCAGTTGTTTATCAAATTCGCTCAAGTTGAATATTTAGCTGTTGTTTATCAATGCTAATGAGGTCATGTGCCTAATTTTTTGAAACATACAAAATTAAAGGTACTTTAGGGAAAGACAATTTAAAATATTGGTATTAAAGTCCCGTCAGACTATTTCAATCAGCCATATTAAAGCCCGTTAAATTTTACATCAACTCGCCATGCTGTTGTAAAATTTCTCAAATCTTTAGCTTTCCAACAGTATATTATACATATTACTGTTTTTATGTTCAAAATTTAAAAAACAATATTTTTTCAGTTTTCTTCTTTAGTTGGATATCTAATTCGTTTAACTTATATATTTAATAGTTTTTTTTTTATCAATGGTAACCATATTATCTGGTTATTTTTATAGAATCTACAAAATTAAAAGTATTTTAGCGGAAGAAAATTTCAAATATCGGCATTTAAGCCCCATCAGACAATTTCAATCAGAATGAAATCTACATGATATTAAGGTCCATTAAATTTTACATTGAAATAGCGAGTTTAATTAAATCGTTAGAGCCGTTTTTGAGAAAATCATAAAAAGGTGCAAAATGCATGGTATAAAGTGGTCCTTCTGGTTAGCCGATTTTGATGGAAAAGTTTCAGTAACATCTCGTGCTTATAGTTGTTTTAAATATGAAATTTAAGTTTCATAAGACTTTTTATTTTACGCCCTGGAGTTACCACACACAGACCTTTTTTCGGGTCTTGGTCGTTTGGACTGGTCCCCTAAAAAGTGTATTCCGTCGAAAACTGGAATTCAAAAATTTTCACGATCGCAATACTTTCCCTTACTATATATTTCATACATAGGTAAGGGAGAGTAAAAATTGTCCCGTGACCTCCAAACATATATTTTAACTTTCGAACAGCTCTCATTTTCCACTATTTTTAAACTTATTTCTGGGACTAGAAGGATAAACTTCCGAAAAGAAAAGTTAAAACAATGAAAACAATAATATTATTTTTGTGTCGCTATATTCGTATTAAATTTTTGTGAAATAGTTGTTATCTTGGTCAATGGGTAAATAAATCGCATGTCAAAAATGATTGATTTTTTTATATTGGTGCGTGAACTTTTTATTTTTTTTTTAGGTCGTCTAGGGCCATTTAAAGATCACATCACATGGTTTCTTTCTGTTTCCTCTAGAAGTTCTCTGACTGCTGGATTCTTCTTTCCTTAATCCAGTTTCCTCTGTTGGGATTTATCTTATTCTCCACTTATAAGTTTCAATTCTAAAACTCTATTTTTGGTCCAGACAATCCTCCTCTACATTATTAGCTGTGCTGAGCTCTTCCTTCATAGGTTGAACGTTTAAATCTTCGCCTTTAGCCTTCTCGCATGGATTTCGGATCATAAATTCATGTTAAAACCTTTCTCTCTATCTTTCTAGTTTAGATTACCTAGTGGAATGCTGCCAATGAGCATTTTCTCTTCATGTATTTTATCTTACAGCTAATTTACCGGATGTATTAACTACTACTGTCGTAAATCTCAATAAAAAATTTAAATAAAAGGTTTTGCTGTGAAAAGAATCAAATAAGTTGATTATATAATGTAACCACTGTCCTCAATACTTATGCTGATGACACGTGTGTCTTATCAGTCCATAATGATCCAACTACTGCATCCCAAACCCTTCAGTCCCACATCAAAGCCATTGAAGAATGGTGTCAAAATTGGAGGATTAAAATAAATCCCAACAAATCCCACCAAATCACCTTCGTCGCAAACCGATGACTTCCTGCCCCCCAGTATCCTTTAATAACATTACCCTTACTTCTGTAGAACAAATCCGATACCTAGGTCTCCATCTTGACAAGCGCCTTACTTGGAATCCTCACACAAGACTGAAACGACAAGAAACTGCTCGAAGACATCGATTACTACAACACTTACTAGACAAACGTTCAAAACTTCCAGTACATTACAAAAGACTCATCTACATCACAATTATCAGACCTATTTGGACATATGGAATCGAGCTTTGGGGCTCTACGAAACCATCTAATTCCTCCCGCATCCAGTCCTTACAATCCAAAATCCTTCGCAAAATCCTGAATGCTCCTTATTTTGTCACAAATCAAATCCTCCATAATGACCTAAACATCCCATTTGTTGCAGACATAGCCCGTGATAGATACTCCTCTTTCCATTCTAAACTCCCTGCACATACAAACCCACTTGTCCGTAATTTATCTTCCTCAGATATCCCTGATAACCCTCCAAGGCGACTGAAAAGAAGGTGGCCTCGGGACCTACTGTATTAAAATAGTTAGTGAAGTGCTACCACTGGGTGGTTCTTTCTCAAGACATTTTCATGACTTTTTATATTCATTCTACATATTTACTTATTGTATTCTTTAGTACAGTTGTAAATTACTATAAATAAATAAAAAAAAAGAAAATATATATAATGTAACAATGAGTCTCAATTACAGCTCTAAAAACGAAATCTCCTAAACTCAAGAGAATAAAATAACAAGGAGTGAAATGTTTTAGAAACGTCACCTGCAAACTGAAATACATCGGTGTTAAGCCAATATTGTTAGGGTAAATGACATA
Organism: Piezodorus guildinii; assembly: GCA_023052935.1. Lineage (NCBI taxonomy): Eukaryota > Metazoa > Arthropoda > Insecta > Hemiptera > Pentatomidae > Piezodorus > Piezodorus guildinii. Next base: position 58,926,361 of record CM041295.1, read on the forward strand.
TAGGAAATTATGTAAATTTACTAAATGTGGTTTGGAAATGTTTGAATTCGTTCACTATTAATAACAATCAAAGAGATCCCGTTTAAAAGAGGTTGTCTGTTATTTTAATAACTTTTTTAGTTAAATTATATAGAGGGTCAAAGTCTATACAATTTAACTAAAAAAGTTATTAAAAAAACATTTCTACAAAGTTGTGGACGGATTACTATAAATTAACAACACCCACATCTGCCTTTAAGAGCTTTACATTCCCCGATAAACTCTAAATTCCGATCCTCAACCTTAACTTTTACTCGTTCAAATCGACGTTATAACATCGATTATATTTACAGGGTTCTTGTCACGCGATCTAGCCTTGTGTTGCCGTATAACTTCTCAGGTCGAATCGTGTTTCTTAAGATTGAATTTTTCAATTATTAAAAAACCTTGTTTCGAATATAGCGAAACTATTACTAACATATCTGCTTTAGATAAATTTTAGGGTACATTGAAAGCTTTCAATTCATTTATTAGCCAAGGATATTGGTTAATAAAAAAATTAATATAGTAGAGTGAGCAGGAATTATATTAATAATGATAAATTTAATTGAACTAACTATTTTTCGATTAAAAAACTCCGATAGCGTTATAATAAATTATAAAATAGACACCTGATTTGGAAAATATTATATACAATTAACTTATTAACGCATATAAGTTACAATAAAAAGAGAAAATATGGTTCGCCCAATACTCGGCTTCTACTTGCTTTCTATGTAAAAATTAATTTAAACAAAGTACATTGAATTTCGATGGAAACATTTATTTTAGATTAAATATTATAATAATAAAAATTATTCCTACACAATCACTGAATTTTATTCTGTGGTTATAATTAGTCGACCCTTTGAGAGTTACTGGAAGGAATAAGGCGGTCTGTAAACGAAACAGCTAAATAGTTTCAACTATTTATTGCTTGCCAACGTTTCGACCCCCATTGTGGGTCATCATCCAGGCTAAAAAAGGTACAAAAGAAGTACAATATTATATAAACTATTGAGCAAGAGAATGTCTATATTAAAACATAATATATATTTATACACTGCCGGACAAAATTAAAGGATCACTTACAAATATTCATATTATTATTACATAAGAGATAAAAATAGGAATTTCTTTGTCCCAGACTGGACTTTGTGTTGTATTTTATCAAGTTAATCCTCTACCTGTTTATATTCCCATCCATTTATGGAGAAAAGGGTAAGTTAATCCTCTGTAACGTAAATCTTTAACTGTGATAAGGCATATTACTATTCTATGTCTGTATTACTATTCTTAATTTTGAAGATAAAATGTTAAAGATACAATATTATACTATAGCCATTGTAATTCAATTAATTGATTTATTTACATTTATATTTCTTTTTCTTATGTTTTTTTTTTTTTTTAATATTTTTATTGAAATTTACAACTGTATTATAATACAACAAGTAAATATGTTGGCAATGATAAAATACATGAAAAAAACGCGAAGAGAAAATGCCCATTGGCATCACTCCACTAAGTAACTAAACTAGAAGGTCTCGAGGCCATCTTCTTTTCAGACGCCTCGTAGGATTGTCAGGAATTGAAGAGGAAGCAAGAATTGAAACTAGAGGATTAGAGTGGGAGTGGAGTTTGTCATGGAAGGATTGATACCTGGTTCGGGCCAAATCAGCAACATATGGGATGTTAAGGTCTTTACGGATGAGTTTATTTGTGACAAAGTAAGGAGCATTGAGGATTTTTCGAAGGATTTTGGATTCTAAGGATTGAATACGGGAAGAATTTGATGGTTTCGTAGAGCCTCAAAGCTCAACTCCGTAAGTCCAGATAGGCCTTATGATGGTGATATAGATGAGCCTTTTGCAGATAAGTGGAAGGTTGGAGCGTCTGTCCAGTAAGTGTTGTAGTAAGCGAAAGCGACGGGCAGTTTCTTGTCGTTTCAGTCGTGTGTGGGGATTCCATGTTAGACGTTTGTCAAGTAGTAGTCCTAGGTAGCGGATCTGTTCAACTGGAACAAGCGGAATATTATTAAAGGAAACTGTAGGGCAGGATGTCATAGGTTTACGACGAAGGGTAAAGGTAATTCGGTGGGATTTGTTGGAATTGATTTTGATTCTCCAATTCTGACACCATATCTCAAGCTCTCTGATATGGGATATTCTTATGTTTTAATATCAAAATTCTCTAGCTCAATAATTTATATAATATTGTATTTAATTTTATTGTAATTGTATTTCTTTTGTATTATTTTAGCCCTGATGATGACCCGCAATGGGGGTCGAAACGTTGGCAAACAGATAATAGTTCCTTCCAGCCATTTACTCTCTTTTCTTCACTCGTGTCAGATATTTTTCTTAAAATTAAATCTTTAACTGTGATAAGGCATATAATACATCTATATTACTATTCTTAATTTTGAAGATAAAAATTAACCTTCAAAAATATTTTATCTGTTTTTTTCTTCAGTTGATTATCAAATTCTTTTATGTTGCATAGTTGCCCTTTATTTATCAGTTGAAATTGAGGATAAATGGTTTATAATTTCGTATCTGAAAAATGATAATTTAGAAATAATTATTTGAAAATTCGACATTTAGGCCCAGTCTAGACTATTTAAATTAATATGAAACCTGCATGAAATCAGGTATATAATAAATTTGTTTTACTTTTTAAATTGTTAATAGACAATTTATTGAATTATTATTTTTATTTCGTTCTTTATTCTTTATTCATTTTTCCTACCGGATTCTGAATCTCTCGATAATGATTTCAAATAAAAGCGATTTAAAATATTACGAAGATGAAAGGATTAATTACAGTTTTCCCGAAATCAATGAGTTTTGAACGGTTAGAGAAATCAAAAAGTTAGTGAATATCTCATTTGGGAAGAAGAAAAAAAAGAGAATAAAATAAAACAGTTTCAAAGGGGAAATTGGCTGATTTGTAAAGGAGCCTCCTTATGTAAATGAAGACCAGTTTGATTGGAATATCCTTTTTTTTTTTCTTTTTTTTTTTGTCCGACTCCAGCCTCTCTGCCTTCATTTAGTTTTTCTTTCTTAATTCCTTGTCCATTGATCTTGTAACCGTTTTCTTTTCTGCCAGCGATATCTTAACAAATATTTATTATTTAACGTGATTCCTAATAAACCTTTCAATTTTTTTTTAAGTTAAAAATATAATTAAGGCCCACTAAATGGAATGATTCCTATCCATTCCAACTAGTACAAATATGCCAATATATTTATCTTGAAATACTTAAAATTATTTACTATATATATATATATATATATATAAACAGGCCAACCGAAGCCGAAGGTTCGATGCCGATACCACCAAATACTGTCTACACAGACTCGTCCAATCATCACCGTTCAAGCCCAAGCTCCCGAGATCAGCCTTAACGCAATCCTCCCATCGTCGCTTCGGCCTACCTTTCGGACGCCTACCAGTCGGTTCAGCGAGTACCAACTTTCTCGGAAGTCGTTCCTCACCGAGCCCAACAACTTTACTCGCCCATTTGAGCCTCCGCAATGCTATCAACTCAATTATATTTACAGGGTACAAGCTCCGCATTTGTGCAACATTCTAAACTCACTACTGGCCTCATCTCTCTTCGGACCAAATATTTTACGCAGTACCTTATTTTCGAAAACCTTAAGTCGTTGTTTATCCTTCAAAGTAAGCGGCCACGTTTCACATCTGTAAAAGACCGTCGGAAGAATAATAATTTTGTAAATTCTAACCTTTAAGTTTTTGAGACAGAAGCCGCGAGCTAATTAATTTAGCAACTGAATAATAACAAGCATTTCCCGCCTTTAACCGAGACTTTGTTTCCTCCTGGATTTATTTTTTATTCGTTATCAATGAACCTAAATACTTACATTTCTCTACTTGTTCAAAAGTATGCCCAAGATATATATCAATATCACCAAGATCGCCTCCTTTCCGGGTACTAATCCACATATTTCGTCTTATCGTTATTTATTTCGAGTCCTATTTCTTTACCGCGTTTTATTAACGCACTTGTATTTAGTTGTATATTTTCCGTGTATGTATTATATATATATATATATATATATATATATAATTTTTTTTTTTTTTTTTTTTTTTTTTAATCAAACATTTTATTTTTATAATAAGACCAGGCACGTTTTTCTTCTCGTATTTAGCAAGCTCAAGGAATGCTAATTCGTACCATTTACTCGGTCAAATACTATCATTCTATCAAAACGTGAGTTTCCGAAAATTTTTAAATGAAAATAATGTGGCTGCAAGAAACAATTCTGTGAAAAAACTTGATTTAATTTAGAATCTACGAAAACCACAGCGACTCAATAAGTTGTTTGAGACAACTAAAAACTGATTATCAGGTTAAAACCATTGATCAAAATAATAGCGGTGATTCAAGGCGTGCTAAATAAAACAATAAAATTGCATAAATTGAAGAAAACAGTATATTGCGGGGTAAGATGCTTCTGCTGTATAATGTGAAATATGGTACCTTTTGGAAGAAAATAAAAGGATAATTATCTGTTTACAAATGATATAGTACCTTCTGGAAGTTAATTTTTTTAGAATGAAATTAAATGTGGATTTAGTACCTTTTGGAATGAACTGCATTTATCAAATATGTCTTGTATGTTTTTTGGATAAAATCTGATGACGGATTTAGATTAAACTAGACTATTAGAATAAAGGTATGTCAACATATCAATTTCGAAAAAATGTCCTTTAGTATCTACCTTTTAAAAATCAACGTCTCAACTGTAGTTCAATTTTTTAAAAACAATTATTTATTAAAATTATAATGTATTGACATTAATAAATCTAGTAATTGTGAATAAAATATAAAAAATCATGATAAAGATGTATAGAAACTACCCATTAGTACTATTCCGTGGACTTAATAAAATTTAAGTTAATTGGAGAAATAATTTCGATTAAAAACTATGATAATAAATAATAGATATTTTTTTAAAATATTTATTTATTGAAATTTACAACTGTAATGTATATTACAACAAGTAAATATGCTAAAAGAAAAATCACATGATATATAATAGATATAATATAATAAATTATTTATTTAAACATAATATAATAATATCCTTATTGTATGCGTTTTTCCTTGAGCTTTCTCACTCCTGATCACTTTAGGGTAAAGCACTATGTTCGGTATTTTTTTTTTCTGATTTAAAAATGCGTGTTATATATTTTAATTAATTAACCATTTTACATATATATATATATATATATATATATATATATATATATATATATATATATATATAATATATATTTTATTTTATTTTTTTTTTATTTTTTTTTTTTTTGCTTGCAACAATAAGATACTGTTTATTATTTCATACCTAAAAAAGTAAAGGTATTTTAGAGATTTAGGCTTTTAAGCTACGGCAGTGTGCTCCAATGAGTATAAAACCTTTTTGATGTTTAAACCAATTAACAATACATGGATATACCGAATTTAAAGAATTTTATAGTAGTTTTTAAATAGTAATAAGCAATTTAAAAATAAGTAAAATAAAGTGGCATTTTTGAAGTAAATTTCGGCTAAAATATTAGCTGTGACATCCCATGCATATATCTTAAGTATGGAATGTCAGTTTCGTACGAATATTTATTTTTTATCTAAACCTGCTTCATAGTCACTCCATACCATTTTAGGACGATTGTTTATTTTGAATGAATTGATCTTAAAACGTGTATGTAGGTTGAATACTCCGAATAGAATATTTCCTCTATTCCAATAACTGAGGCATTGATTTTCACGAAGTACTAAATCCATTCTAGGGAACTTTGCAGGATCCGAAAATCACGTATCAGTTTATAATATAAATAATTTATTCTATTATATTCCCTTTAAAATCTAAAATCTTCTTTACATATATTAATATCATCAGGTTTACTTCAGGATAGTTAATGTTTAAGTTTGATTTGGAACAAAATATTATATTTAATTACTATCTTTTAAAAATAATCGAATTTGTTAAACCCGTTTTTATGCTGTTTTTGACCGGCTGCTTTTCTAAGGTAGCGGTAGTTTCAAAAACAGTATTAATTAATATATTTCAGATTTTTATCAACTGTATTTTTTGGAATCATTAGAGTTATTTTCCAAAGGTGTGTTTAACAATCTCAACAGGTGGCATGCAGGGGAAGATTAAATTAATCAGGTTTCAATAAATGACATTATTATTAAAAAATAAAATATGACACATTCATTCTATTTACACACGCCTAGACTGCCTATAACTATGACTGAGAATACTGAGGGACATATTACTGTTAACTTTGCCTTACAGCACCTTAAAAACACATAACCGGCTGCGCGAAGGTGGAATCCTTCTTAGGCGTCCCTTCTCGGTTTCATACCCTAGCATCTAGATCGACTCCTGTATAGCTGCTCTCCGACCCCAACGAACGACTCTCGGGTCTCTGACTGCCTCCGTTGATGGACTTCCACTCTTCTGTCTCTCTTTTCTCGATGGATTTTAACTGACCTCTCTAATTTATTCATTTTAAGTCTCATCACCTCTGCTCCATCTTCTTTTAAAAAATATAATGTTTTGGAAATAAACTCGCCTAGAAATCTCCTATTGGTAGTCATGAAAAAGGGGGCGGAGCTGATATGGGAATTGCCCGTTGTCGGTGGACCAGCCTTTGTAGACACTAATTTAAAGAAATTTCCAACTTAAATCCGGCGTTATATATACATTTATGATATTATTTTTATCTTTTTACCACCCTTAATACCTTTGTCGACTGTTAGTTGGGGTCTAGGAAGTTCTTTGGGTACCGCGGGGGGACCAGACCGGTGGGGAACTCAAGAGGGCAGACAGACGACCTACGTACTTTTGCCGAATAATGCTTATTAATATTTACTTGGTTAATACTAAAATTATCCAATAATGAATTTTCTGCCCTCAGTGTCCTCAATACATAACAGTTATAAAGAGTTGGGTGTTATTCAGATGAAATCTGACAGAGGATTCCGATACAACTAATCTTTAATCAGAAAAAAATTAGGCAAAATATCGATTTCGTAAAAGAAAATATAAAATCAATGTCTCTATTACCAATATGTCATTTTGTTATGGTTATCATCGATAAGTTTAATTACTTATAGGATTTGCATCAATATTAATATATTGAAAATTTTTTACATTATGACCTGTGTCGACGAGTTTTACCTGTCATAAACGTTTATTTAAAAACCCTGTATATACATCTGTAATAAATATGGTTAGGGATCGATCCACCTTTTATAAGCTACCAGTTAACTTGCCGAAATAAAATTCAATTTAAAAGAGAGGGGAAGGGATAAGAGATTATAATGGAAAAACTGAGAAAATGGGTAGATACAAAGGAATATTAAAAATCAAGAAGGATGTAGCTTAGGAGGGGGGAAGAATCTTGTTTCAATGGAAGTTAACTTGTGTAGTCAGGAACAGCTGTGGTCTTCTCTGTACATATAAAGGAATATATAATGGATTTTCAAATAAAATGGGTATACACACACACACACAAATATATATATATATATATATATATATATATATATATATATATATATATATATATATATATATATATATATTTAAGTTTTCTACTGTTCTTAGGTTTCAGTCAATATATAAAAACACATATTAAAAAAAAGGTCTGGATCATAATAATAATAAATTAAAATTAAAATTAAAACAAATAAACAAAATGAGAAAACCTCGGACTCCTGACAAATAAATATGGAAAATCCTCCATGCCTGCACTATTTCTTTGTATCTTTACTTCAGTGTCTTTCATAGTTTATAGTATACACATATGTCTATGTAAGACACTATTTCATCTAAAACTGTAAGTAAATTTTTAATAATACATGTATCTTTAATGTAAATTCTAATTGAAATATCTATTTACCTACTGATGTCTATTCATAGTTCAATAGGGGTACTCACTACGTTTGCTATAGCATGCTATTTGTGCTATTGTGCTAAACCCATCAATTTTATACAGGAAATAACTGTAGAAACTCGATGGGTTTAGCAAAATAACACAAATAGCATGCTATAGCAAACGTAGTGAGTACCCCTAAAGAATTATTTTCTATATCTCTAACAATAACATCATATATTAATTATTGTATAAAAATATTAATGTTCTGTTTTTTGTTTTTCTACTGTTAAGGCATGATTCTGAGAACAATAAATTGCCGAAACGTCGCATAAATAAAATTGATTATTTATTGGCTGAAACATAAGAACAGTACAAAACTTAGGAATATATATATATATATATATATATATATATATATATATATATATATATATATATATATATATATATATATATATACCGTAAATAGGCACTATAAACGTTAAAGAGGTATTAACAAAATTATTGAATTTATGTATATATATATATTTATATATACAGCACTGTTATGTCACGAGATATATACAATACTATTTCTCTATCAGAATGAAACCTACATCATATTATACCCATTAAATTTTACATAGGTTCAGCAAGTTCAATCAAAAACGTTTAAACCGTTTTATTTTTAATTTGTAATAAGGTGCAAAATGCATGGTAGAGGTACTCTACTCTCTGGTTCGCCGATTTTTATGAAAAAATTGGTGTATCATCTCGGGCTCATAGTTGTAGTAAATATGAAATTTCAGTTTTGTACGACTTTTGGTTTTGGTGCTAGAACACACACACTCACTCACAGACCTTTACGCGCGACTTGGTTATTTGCATTCAGGGAACTCTATAACGTTTATTTTAGTTGAAAACTAGAATTTGAAAATTCTTCTCCTTATTATATATTTCATATAATAATGTAATCATTATTACATCAAGTAATAAATAAAAAACCTTCCTTAGTTTGAAAAAAAAATATATAAAAAACTAAAACAAATGTATCTTACAGCAATATATGTTTAATTATTCTATGAATCTGAAATCAGATATTACTGAATTCCAATATTGATTTAAGACTATTTCATTGTTTAAAATACCAATTTAAAGTTATAAAAATACTCTATATCTCTTAATCTCTAATGATGATTTTCTTAATGTAGTCCTAGATAATATAATGATCGAAACATCACTCAGCTTTTCTCCGTATAACCTAGTGAAAGCTTTTCTTCGCCATGTTATCACAGGGAAAAAGAAAATGGTGAAAACCTATCTGGTTTTTAGGCTGACAAGCTTATGTATAAGCTAGTATCTTCGATTTGTAAGTTCTTTCCTTTTTCGTTCCAATACCTCTACATCTCATAGTATACTTACAACAGTCACCTTAATTCTGGATTACCGATGGTGGAGTTTTGCTCAGTCATTCAGCCGAGATTTGAAAAAAAAAAAAGAAGTAAAAATCTTAAATGCAGTCTTAAATCTATTTGAGGCTGGAAGCTAAATATTTTTCAACCTCTCCTCTTTGCAGTAAGCGTTTTCAATTTGAAAAAAAAAAACAGGTGTGAAGATGCTGTGAGTTGATTATATCCTGAATCAGATTCAGTAGGTATACACCATGAAAAATATTTAATGGAATGTTACACTATAATCCAAAAGTATAGCCTTATAACCAACCACAACTAATTTCAGAAACATAAAATTAATTTCTTTATTTATCAATTGTCTATTAGATCTGACAAGTACTTACCACCACCGACTATATTAACTCTTTTATCAATATTGTACTGCATTTAATCCTTATTAAAATTTAATAAATTCAGTAATAATTATTATAAGTATATACTTTTGTTTAAAATGTGTAAATGGAAATTTGTTAACTTATTAAATGTTATTAGGGCGAAGTTGGTTGGTGGTGCAGTCATCAAAACACTTCAATTAAGTTAACCTAATTTATCGTGGCAACGTTTCGGCCTACATTTTAGGCCGTCTTTAGGTCTGTAAGAAACTAAAGATACCAACATTTTTGTTTAAAGTACATAAAAAGAATAACATCAATAAAAGATAATTATACAGTATAAAGATGAATTATATGTATTAAGAAGAAATATACAATGGTGATATATTATCAAAATGAAACTAATAATTAGAAACAGAAGAGAACAGAAAAATGTTTAATGTTTATTATAAAATGAACAATACTTACATTATCATAAATCATCTTTGTCTATTTATCTCTTATTACTTACCATACATCTCTATATAGTGCCTCTAAAAAATATTTTTCTATATGTTTAAAAAAAAAAAAATGTTTGTTATCTTTTGTTTTTGATAGCCATTAAGATGGCCTAAAATTTAGGTCGAAACGTTGCTAAGAAACGAAAATAAATTTAGTTTACTTAATTGGAGTGTTTCGAAGACTGCAATATTAACTATCTTCTTGATTACTACCTACAGTTAACAATTCTTCCATAGAAAATAATATATCGATTCCAGTAATTATATGTATTTAGTGAATGATAATTTGAATTTAATTTTTACTTTTCAAATGAACAATTTCGGTAACCGCGACTGCCGAGTTAGGCTCTTGATGCGCGGTGTAATTCTGGATAATTTTTTTAGGTAGGGTTATAACTCCCTACTTTTCTATGTTTTTGAGTTGTCACCTGTTGACTGATATTTCACACATACCTCTATAGAGGTTGTTAGTGATTCCATTTTTTTTTAATGTTATGCTTGAAAAAATCCATGCGGGGCTGGAACTCGAACTCACAACCTTTGGTTCGATAGACATGCGTACAACCACAAAGTGCATTGTATATAATGTTTATAATTATTTCTACATTTACCATTACACAATTATTCATATAAGCTTAATTATTTCATAAAACTTGATAATTCCATACAAATAATAATTTTATGTTCATTTTGTTTCAGGTAAGTGGTTTCGATTGCTTGTATTCTTCAAAACTTTTCCCTGTAAGTAAAGTTGGAAATATTTGTAATTTTAGTAATGTTTTTATTTAATGAAATTTCGCAACGTTTGATAATTCGTATGCTAAAATGTAATATGTTCTCAAGATCGAAATTTTTAGAGCTAGTGAGAAAATAATCAGGGATGAGTATTTTTCCTTTATAAAATTATAAATTGTTAAAGGTCTCGTTTTTCATAATTTTTTGTTACTTTATGTGTATCTCCTTTATTCGCTATTTAGGTAATATGTTGTGATAATAAGAAATGTGAAGCAGATCCCTAACATATCGTATTGATTTAAAATACGTTAAATTACCGGAAGTAGTGATATTTTCCTAACACATGTTTTCTGCCACAAAACGTATTTAAAATGTTTGTAAAGCTCAATATATTAGCCAGAAAAATGTTTTATACCCAGGAAAGCTGGTGAAAAATCATTAAATACAGAAATCAATCAAAATTGAACGATTTCAAATTAATTGACTCATAAGTATACTAGAATAAAAAGTATTATTATATTAGTAAGCAATTAAATATTACAAAGGAGTCGGATTAATTTTGTAGTGAATTTGTATAACTGTAATATTTATTTATTTTTAAATAATTGCTAATATTGTGTATAAATAACATATGTAATATTATAATCCTCGCTCCCTCGTATAGAAAGCTGTCACTGTCGCTGCATCTTTCAGTAGGGATTTCTCCGAGTTCGGATCTGAACCTTTCAACTCATATTATATCCGTATTGTTATTGTCTGTATTCTAAATGTATCTGCCGTCTTGAGTATGTCATCCCTTCAACATCCTTCACCAAACACGTTTTCGTCATTTTACGGATTTGTAAATGTATATTTATTTTTTACTCAAAATCTGGAAGGTTTTTCCGTTCTATTTCAAATAAACACACATGGGTAACTTTTTTATAATTAGATAAAAAATGGGAAGCTGTGGACTGTTCAACTCATTTTTCTTTACAAATTAAAAAATACCCATTAAGTACATAAAAATCAACACACAACTTTAACTAACTCCTTCATTAAATATATTTTTTTCTACTAAAAAAATTAAAAAATAAAATTACTTTTTCGATGGAAACATTTATTTTAGATTGAATAACATGGCGAAATAAATTATTAACAACAATCACTTAACATTATAAACTTTTTTATCAATATGCATTCATCAACTTCTACAGTTTTGTCTGTTAGACATTTTTTTTTTTTTTTTTAATTCTAATAATATTTAATTCTCCAACGGTTTATTATACATATTATATTATATATTACTATTCTCTTTTGCGAAACGTGCGAAACGTGGCCGCTTACTTTGAAGGATGAACAACGGCTTAAGGTTTTCGAGAATAAGGTACTGCGTAAAATATTTGGTCCGAAGAGAGATGAGGCCACTGGGGAGTTTAGAAGGTTGCACAACGCGGAATTGCGGAGTTAGTGCCCTGTGAATATAATTGAGTTGATAGCATCGCGGAGACTCAAATGGGCGAGTAAAGTTGTTGGGCTTAGTGAGGAACGGATTCCGAGAAAGTTGGTATTCGCTGAACCGACTGGTAGGCGTCCGAAAGGTAGGCCGAAGCGTCGATGGAGGATTGCATTAAGGCTGATCTCGGGGGCTTGGGCTTGACCGGTGAACATTGGACGAGTCTGTGCAGGCGAAGTTTGGTGGTATCGGCATCGAACCTTCGGGTTCGGTAAGCCTATTATTATTATTCTCTTTTGCGGAAAAAAAAGTTTGCCTCGAAGAATAAATTTGCCGTTTTCTTTAGGTCGGTTACCAAATGCTTTCATATTTTGTATTCACTGGTTTTTCTCATTGCTATCAAACAAAATTTGTAAATTATTTCTTACTTAAAAAAAATAAAGGTATTTTAGCGAAAGAAATATTGAATATTCGGTATTAAAGCCCTATCAAACTATTTTAATTTAAAATCCATTTAGTTCTACTTAAATATAAGTAGTTTTTTAAAAAATCGCAAAGAGTGCATAATGAAAAGTTGTTCTCCTTGATTTCAATTTGGGTAAAAAGTTGAAAAAATTAAAACCTCGAATGTTTTAATTTTATCGTTTATGATCTAGACTAACTGTACACACACTGTTTTGATGACCTTGGTCATTTGGCCTCGGAGACCCGAAAACGTGTATTTTGAGATAGTTTAAAATTCTGATAGTCATGTATATGTTTAATATATAGGTAGGTTTAGGTAGGTAAGAAAAAAAATGATTAATATTTCGCATTCTTTCAATGTTGCTTTAATTCGATAAGAATAAAAAGTTCACTAACACATATTATATAAAATCTACGCCCTTTCAATTTTTAAAAGTAATGCCCAATAAATTATTATCTTTAACCATCGACTTTGTTGTTCTGTTCTATTGGAATAAAATCCTTAACTCCTTGAAATAGATGGGCCAACATAAATGTCATAAGTTCAGTCAAGGTCAGAGTATTTCAGATATATATGAAAGACATAAATCAAAATTGTGCAATTTTTGAAATTCCTAAATCATTAATGAAATCTAATCTTGATACCAATAAGAAATAAATAGCATCACTACTGTGTCAAATGTTTGTGTTAAGTTTGCAATTATCCCACCTGCTTTTCGGTATACTGCTCTCTTCTCAGATTATATATATATATATATATATATATATATATATATATATATATATATATATATATATAGTTTTAAGATTATGTAATGTATGGGCCAAACCATTCGAAATCGTCAATAACTTGCCGCTCGACATTTCTGATTCTCTGACGAGTTATTCTATATCCTCTCCTGAATATTAAACCGTTAATCAAATATTTTTGTGGCCAATACTTTTAGTGTTTCAGCCATTTTAAGCGAACTTTGCGGTTAAAAACATATGTCGGGAGAATCTTCTAATTCTTGTTATTTTATAGATATCGAATCAAAACAAAACTAACAGTAAGATAAGAACATGCTTTTTATTTTTGTCCCCACAACACATTAGTAGCTTAAAATATTCTCGAAAATGAATACAAAAATGAGACTAAGCTAGTACTGGAGCTATAAAATTCTCTTTACGGTTAAAATAACGTTTTATTTAAAAATTATTAACTCTGGTAATTTTGCATATTTAAGAACGAAACGAAATCTAGAATGATAATGAGATTATTTTATACAATTTTGGTCTGTTCAACATTTTACCTAATTAGCCAAGAAAATGGTTAAAAAATTCAAGAAAATTTACTTAAACTGAAACACTCAGTTTATCTTCCTCTATCCTAGAAAACTACGTTTATGAAATTCCTCGACGCATAATTTTCATCTTAAAACTCCTATATTACCATTGTCACCTTCTTCCATTTGAAACCCATAGTCTCTCGGTTTGTTCACTAATATTCCCCCACTTCGACTACTGCTGAGCGGTGTATGGGGCGTCTCTGGGTATCTTGAAGCAAAACTAAAACGATTATTTAACTGCCTGGTACGTTTTATCTTTGCGATATCCAGGACAGCTCTGTAACCCAATTTTATGAGTGAAAGTGGCTTTACCCTTCCTACCGTTTTAAGTACTTCCTGGCATCCTTTCTCTCCTAAGTATTCAGATCTTCATCTCGCATATTATTAAATCCTCCATCCACTCTTGCAACACTCGTTCGCGGCCTTCGGACCTGTATTTAACGCCTCATCGAACCGTAGCTTTCGACAGGTCTTTCCTTATCCGATTCTCGTCCGTATGGAGTCCTATTCTTCTTATATCCGTCATTCGAATGCTCTTTTGACCTTCAAATCCCTTTTGTTCAACAAACACTGTCTATCCAATTCTTAAATGACTCCAACTGATTTGCAAATGTCAATAAAGATCGGTAAATAGAGCAGAGTGAAACGATTATTTTTATATTTTCTTTAGCATCGTATTTAAAGATTTATATTTTTTATTTCACTCATTTCCATAAGCATTATATTGTAAATTTATTTTACACTGTATATATGAACATATTTTTTATTCTAGTCTAGTTTGTTTTTTAATTATTATAAGAAGCTACCTATTAATTTATTACTATTATTTATTTTATCTGTTATAGGTGGAATAGTCAGGAATCAGTCATTTTTGAAAAGTTTTTAATTTTGCCAACGTTTCGGCTCAAGCTTGTGAGCCATCATCAGGGCATTACTGAGCCATGTCCAAGCATAAACTTTATACGGAGTTTATGCTTGGACATGACTCAGTAATGCCCTGATGATGGCTCACAAGCTTGAGCCGAAACGTTGGCAAAATTAAAAACTTTTCAAAAATGACTGATTCCTGACTATTCCACCTATAATAGTTTCTACAGTCGACTATACACCCTCAATATAATTTTATCTGTTATTTCTGTTGTCTTTTTTGTTTGTATTTCTGCTCTAAGACACCAAGTTCTAATTAAAGGTTTCTGTTGTATTATTCTGAAGGGACTTGTCCCAGAATAAATAAATAATTTATTATTATTATTATTTGCGCGCTATAACGAGGGAGGTTAGAAGAAGTCTCACGCTTATTTTTTTTTTTTTTTGTCTTTATCATAGAACTACTTGTAGAGATTTTGTTCGTATTAGTATTGTATTTTTTAAAATATAATTTTCAAAGACTAGTCATAGCCTAATTTTTTACTCTTGGATAAACACAACCCCCTCCCACCGCCAGCTAAAAATTACAGTACTCTACATATTTAAATTATGATGGATATTTGACATTACTTAAAAAAGTAAGAAAAATCATCACCATCAAAGATACAAGTTTTTATCCAACTTTGGAGAATGAGTAGAAAGAACACTAAAGATAAACGAATTGAGTCCGTATATTCATGTTTATATATTTATTTCTCAGTAACGCAGCGTTACATTTACGGTAAAAGATGGATCAGTTACAGAAATATAAGTTCGATTGCTCTTATAACAAACGGCTCGACATATTCTTGGATTAATGAAAACCCATTCCTTTTCCAGACAGGTATACGAGTATCGGAGGATAAAGGATGTTTGTTGTATTTTTCTCTCTCTCTAGGCTCTATCAAATTCAGAGCCAAAATCTTGCCTAGTTTTAGAAGGTTCATTTTTTTCTAGTGTGGGAGTAGGTTTCTCTTACACATTTTTGAAGAAAAAAAAATGAGTGCATGTAACGTTCAATGTTCAACGTGTGGTTGAAGTAATAATTATTTGATATTTCGACAGACGAAAATTAAGTTAATAATTAAAAAGTCATATTAGAATTTAATAAAAGTATATATTAATAATATTACAACAGTATTAAGGATGTATAGTCGACTGTAGAAATTTTCGGGAGTCAGTCGTTTTTTTTTAATATTTTAATTTTTAATTTTTAATTTAATTGTTTTCATAAATCATGTACCTTTGGGATGATATAAGTTTTATTTGAGCTAATTCGTTTCAAGTCCTTCAACAAGAAAATTTAATGCGATATTATTTCTGTTCAGAAACTTCTCCATTGTATTAAAGACTGCACTGTCCTCCAATGTTTAGACATTAATAATTCTTTTCCGGAACCAGATATTTAATATTTTTAAAAACTTATAACAATTAATGTTCCCTATATATGTTTATTAAACTTACTTAGAAAATAGGTAATTTACACTGCATTACCTCTTTTTCTTAATAAAAAAAACATCCTTTGTAATATTTGAACATTTTTAATGCTTTAATCAAGCAACTTGACAGTATTTTTAATTTTTTTCTCATCATTGTCGTAATTGTTCTTTTGTTTGAATATTTGTTCGATAAATATTAAGCCGTTTTACAAAAGAAATTCATGGATATATTTTTTTCAAAACAATTTATTTGATCCATTCATCGCAACGTTTCAGCCTCTAGAGCCATTCTCAAGCATCATGCATATCCATCTTAATTATCATTTTATTTCATCGCTTTTCAGCAGCGTCGTCATAATGTTTTTTTTTTTTTACATCATTTTTCAAAAAAAAACTCAACAGTTTTTGGCCGTCTTATAGGTTTTCTCGTGCGCGAAATTAAGATGGATATGCATGATGCTTGAGAATGGCTCTAGAGGCTGAAACGTTGTGGTGACTGGATTAAATAAATTGTTTTGAAAAAAATATATCCAAGAATTTCTTTTGTAAAACGGCCTAATATTTATGGAACAAGTATTTTTAATATTTCAATTTGACATTCGTATATCATCATTATGTTAAGAATGGTTTTATTCTATAATGGCTTTTTCTGGATTTGTTGTTCATAAAGGGCAAGGTGTATAAATACAGACACGTTCATATTAACGACTTGAAAAGCACGCAACATAACCTTTACAGTGCCATTTTCGTGAGGAAACTGTTATTATTGTGATAATGTGAAAACGATACGAATGGTGGCAAAGGATAGAACTAACACAATCGTCTTAAAGCGTGTCCGTTGCACTGAAGTCATCCGAAGCATTCAGTTATCCCGTAGTCGCGACTAAAGAAGTTTTAATTATAACGAGTGGAACCAATTCGACGCATCCCTCTTGTGATGGTTTTGTGTTAGCATTTAAACGCCAACAAATCAGAAGCTATAAGCTTTACTAAGCGCACACCGAATATAAAGCATCACATTTTATTAAACTCAATTCAAATTCCCTGATCTAAATCAGTTAAATACTTAGGCTTAACATTAGACAAATCGTTAAACTTTAGCGAACATTTCAATCGAAAATCCGAAAAAAGACAAACAATGTATTTATAAAATGTTTCCGTATTTCAATACAAAATCCAGTTTAGCACGCTCACTACGTGCCCGGCGAATATCTACGTTGACACTGTTGCAAGTTCCAACGTGTTTAATGCGATATTGTTTTGATAACATTTTTGACTTACACATATGGCTCGAAGGAGTAATTACGGAAATACTTGAAAATATATTCTTATATTATTAAAAATAATTCTTATATTATATTCTTAGTTATAGGGATAAAAGTATGAAATGAAATCACGCACAGCTACATAAAATTCTTTAAGAAGAGTAATTAAATGAAATTAACCGATAAGAGTTCTTTGAGGTAGTATATTGAAAGTTTCCAAAATATTTAATAAATAAACCCTTATGCTTGTTAATTCCTACAACATTTAATGTTAAGAAATAATAAAATAAACTTTTTTTCTAAAAACGAGTGACCCACCTGTGATGCACGTCGCCCTACGGGATATTTAAGCGTGGGTCACCTCGGCTTGAACGTGCTAAGCACTCAGAACAAACTCCTAGTATATAAAACAGTCATATGTGCCCAGATCTGTTATGCCTCGCCCGTCTGGAGATCGACTTGCAATACCAATTACAAAAAACTAGAAACAATACAAAAAAATCTGGTGCGGGCAACACACGACTTTCACTTACCTCCATTTTTAAAATCAATCAAAGAATTTTCAAAAACAGTAGAAGATAAAAATGAGTGAAACTATTAAAGAATTAATTAAATTAAATTTCTGTAGAAACATGTGTTTCATTAAAAAAACTATTATATTACTATCTAAAATAATCAGTTAGTTTTATGTTCATTTCATTACTCTCTATTAACTTTTAAGAGCTTGTGTATGAGATAATATTTTTTCTAAAATCTTTAGCTTTACAACGGTATATTATACATTTATATTACTGCTCATAAGTTCAAAAACGATAAATTGCATAAAAAAATTTTTTTTTCTGTTTTTTCCTTTAGTTGGGTATCGAATTTATTCAATTTATATATTTACCTGTTTTTCATCAGCGTTAACAAGATAATATAGTTTTTTTATTGAATCTACACAATTAAAGGAACTTTAGAGGAAGAAAATTTAAAAAATCGGCATTCAAGCCCTTGGTCAATTCAAAGTCTTGGTTATTTTGACTCTGGGGACTCTAAAACGTGTATTTCCGTTGAAAACTGGAATTCGAAAATTTTCACGATCGCAATACTTCCCCTTACTAAATATAGTAAGTGAAAGTAATACATGTATGCGAATCATCAATAACTACCCACGGTATACTAAAATTTCAAAAATGCTCTATGAACTAAATCTTCCCCGCATTACAGCAGTTTATATACACAGAAATGAAAAACTATTTTGATAAAACCACAACTTCTGAAAACCCATTGAAATTCGAAATAGGTAATTACAACAAATACGTCACTAAAGCGATACACAAGAACAAAGCATGTATTAATTATTATTGTAATTTGTATTCTGTAGATTTTTTGTTGTTTTTTTTCATGTTACTTTTCCTACTGTCTTAAGCAAAACATTGTATTATGATAAGGTAAATCAAACGATGATTGAAACTCTATTATCATGATAAAAGGATGACTGAAATCATGTAACAAAACATATTTGTATCTACATGTACTTTGTAAATATTGTATATAAATAAATATATATTATTATTATTGTTATATATAAGGGTTTACAAGACTAATCTGTGAGTACATTGATTGATACGAAGACCTCTAACTTCCATTCCAAGCATGTTAGGTCAATTGATGGTATCGTGTTCAACTACAATCTAGATGTTCAGCAATTACCTAGACTGGATCGAATTATACCAATTATCTTCCTATTCACCTTACGAAAACCCCATCGACTTATGCTGCCCACTCTTCTGTTGGAAGAGGATGTTTCACTGGACAATACTGAGGTCTATACAACGTTTTGTGTGTATATTCCTTGAATATTTTTCAGAAATTCCGATTCATCCCTTAGTTTTTTTTTTCATTATTAAAATATAAAAGATTTTAGGAAATAATGGTATTTTCTTTTCTTTTTTAATTTTTTTGGAAGTTTTCTTAATTAGAACATTTAAAAAAGCACATACTACCTTCCATTCATCATCTAATCACTTTATTCCATAAGCCTTTTAACATTTTTTCATCCTAGTCGACGTTTCGGGGTTGTTTCCCCATTTTCAAGACTGAAACAATTTATTTATACTTTCATTATTGAATAGAATTACATTATTTAAATATTTTTCTTTGAAAAATGAAGCTCAGCAATTTGTCATAACTATCTTAAACTAACTAACTTTAATTACCTTATTCCTTTCTACAACATTTTTCATCCTTCACTACATCTTATAGCACACTGCTACTTGTCTATATTGGCTCACTGTTTCCATTATATTTCTATTTTAAACTTTGTACCTTTCCAGTATTCTGGTGTAATCGTTATTGTTTTTATTTTTACCTCTATTAATTATTTGTCCTAATTATAGTTCTTGAGCTATTGTTTTATTTATTTTTAAAATTTTATCTTATTTATGATATCTGTGTAATGTGTTCCTAAGTTTTTTGTATCTGTTTTATAATTTATTGTCCTGCTATTATTTTTGGTTATGTGGATTGCTTCTAGTAGTTTTCTATTTCTATTATTTTGAGATGTGTCTAAAATTACTGTGTTTTCAAAGTTAAATTTGTGTTGTTTTATTAAACTATGGGATGATAATGCTGTTGCGTTTGTGTTTTTTATATTTTACTTATTAAATGGTATTTTCAGTTATTTGCGGACGATCAGATTTTGATTAAACGCGTCATATTGAAGTAAAATTAAATTGACTTTAATGTCATCATTTATTCTTATTAAAACAGCGTGAAAGGTCGTAGCTGCAATTTTTTTCAAAATGTCTGCTTGATAGCATTGAGAAAACAATCAGTCAATTAAAATATGAATTTGATTACTACTTAAAGAGAAAACTGGAGATGTAAGATATTTATTTGAAAGCTAAACGATTTCAGAGATATATTTAGCATGAAAAAGATTCAGAAGGTAATGCGGAGTGATAAAATAATATAAAACTTAAGTGGTGTTGTAATTTTAAGTAAATGTTTCCATAGAAACAATATACATGCTTTATAAATTTACTAAAAGGAATTAGTCCGGGTGGCGGTTCGGTGAATAAACAATTGAGTAGTTTCAACAGTTTATTTTTTGCCAATATTCGCCCCATTGTGGATCATCATCAGGGCGTGTTGTAGGCGAATGGAATACTGAGTTTTTGAGTTTGAGTTTTCATTC
Organism: Piezodorus guildinii; assembly: GCA_023052935.1. Classification (NCBI taxonomy): domain Eukaryota; kingdom Metazoa; phylum Arthropoda; class Insecta; order Hemiptera; family Pentatomidae; genus Piezodorus; species Piezodorus guildinii. The sequence goes on from CM041295.1 coordinate 58,947,312, forward strand.
ACCGACCGCCACCCGGACTAATTCATTTTAGTAATTCTCAACGTCAACTAATTATATCCACTTTATAAATTTTAAGTTATTTAGTTCTCGATTTACAAAAGGGAGGTAATTGAAAGTTTTCTGTTGCCCTCACCGATTTTTTTAAAAATAATTTTTTGTTGCAGTATGGTTTCGGATGTTAACCTATTACTTGGGATCTTACTGCAACATTTTCGCCACAGTAGGATTCCCTACGCAGATCCTGCCCTTCAGTCTATTCTATCTTAATTCGCTTCCCTTTTCCGACAAAGTTTGATACCTTGGTTTCCTCTTAGACAAATGACTGACATGGACCCCACATACTAGAATCAAACGACAAGCGTTCAATCGACGGCCAGCTGGAATACTAAAAAGAATATTTAATCTCTCAAGGGATAACAAACTATTAATTTACAAGGCTATCCTTAAAAACTACTTGAACTGAGCTCAATTTTTTTAACATCAAACGTATTCAATCTTTTCGTCTAAAGTCCTTAAAACAATAACTGATGTCCCATATTATGTCACTTACAGAACCTTACATCGTGATATCCACTTGTCCTTAGTCTAATTCCATACGAATCCTCAATGTTCCACAAGAAGCTTACTCACTTAATCTCCTGGTACAATCACTATCAAGCTGCAACCATCCCTATAAACTCCCTGATTGAAGCGGCAGTGGCCCAGAGATACTCTTGTCATTAGAGTGTTGGCAATGACCAGCTTCTTCATTTAAATCCTGAGAGTATGTGGCTCTAGCGCCCTCACACAATCTTCCACTGGCTCTCAATACCATTTACGAGGTTAAATGAGAGGCACTGCGATCTCTGACATTATTTCCCGACATCTACAAGTGGGTATCGAGACTTTGTATCGAGCATAAAAAATCATAAGACAAAAAAAATAATAATAAATAAAATAAAACAAAACCAAATTAAAATAAACTTGGCAAAAAAAAAAATACAAGCGCATCCAATTATGATCCTAGACGTTGATATCCGCCGATTCTTTTTTAAATAGCGGCCGATTAAATATTTATTTAGTACAATAACTCAGTTATTATTAAAGATAAAGGAAAAAAAGTAATAGAGTTTTTTAACTAAGGAACAGCGTGTAATTATAAAAAAAAGAATTGAAATTTTTCCCATAAATACGTCTTTAAATCAGTTATTTTTTATTATGGAGAAAAAATTCTATCGAGTTTTATGATTTGAACACCGAATAATTATGAATAAAAAAATAATAAATTAAAGAAATCTAAATCTTGCCTAGATATTTAGAAGGCAGTGCGGAGTGATAAAAGAGTATAAAACTTAAGTGGTAATCTTATGTATATGTTTCCATCGAAACGTATCAATTTTATATTTTATTTTAATATTTTATATTTTATCAATTTTAAGTTAATTTAGTTCTTGATTTCCAAAGGGGAGGTAATTAATTGAGTTTTCTGTTGTTTTTTTTTTAATGAGTTTTTGTTGCATTATAGTTTCGAATGATATAGCATATTTCTAGACTAAATTGATTTGAGTTTAATAATAATAATAAATCTTTATTTATTCTGGGACTAGTCCCTTTAGAATAACATAACAAGAAAATTAAAATAAAAACTTTAAGGTCTTAGAGTATACAAAAACAATAGAAATTACAAACAATGGATTAAAAAGCGGCCACAAATAATAAAAAATTATTGAAAGCTAAACTAGATAATAAACATAATAAGAAATATGAACATATGTACAACTTTCATTAAAAAATCATACCAGTTTTTTTTTTTTGTTTTTTTAACAATATACTAATATTATAATAAGTGCAAAACACAAGATAACATAAAATATAATAGGTATATTAACGTTTCTATCTGTTTCGTTATTAATTTTAATTGAAATTAGAATACTAGTTAGGATTGTTCGGAAATTGGAGAGACAGGAGATGATTGAACAGGCCAGATTTGAATGTCAGAAGAGTATTTGAGTCACGGATGTAAGAAGGAATAGAGTTCCATAAGGTTGAAGATCGAATTAGGAAAGATCTGTCGAAAGCTGCAGTTCGATGGGGCGTTATGTACATGTCTGAAGGCCGTGAGCGAGTGTGGCGAGAGTGGACTGAGGATTTGAAAAGAAACATATCTGATATGTAAGACGGACGGCGGGATTGGAGAACTTGGAAGAGAAAGGAAGCCAATTTAAAAGTTGATTCACGAATAAAAAAAAAATTGAATAAATAAAATCAAAAATTGAAATCTTGCCTAGATATACGTTTGTAACTTATTTTCGAAGATGCAGAAAAGAAATCTGTCGAGTTTTAGAATCAGTACACCGCTATTTATTATAAAACGGGGGGAAAAAATTGAAATTTTACCTACATATACGCCCTTAACTCATTTATTTTTGAAGATAAATATAGCAGTACCATTTAATAAGTAAATACGTTCTTAGTGATATTGGATAGAGAAGTCAATTTCTATTAAACGAAAAAAGAATCATTAAAATCAGTTGAGAAATATCAGGAACATAAGGTTTTGAAATTAAAAGTGGCGATTGACCATTTTACTTTAAATTATTTATTGATTTTCATATTATATATCATCAGATATCATTTAAACAGCTACATAAACTGTTATACCCTAATTTAGCTATTTTGTCATAAATAACATTTATTAATAATTTGCAGTGTTTATCATTTTATTTTTATTTACTTTGTACATACGGAATGAATGATATTGCTTATAATAGTGGATATAATTAATTGACGGTTGAGAATGACTAAAAGGAATTGAATAGTTTCAATAGTTTATTTTATTTTTTGCCAACGTTTCGACCTCCATTGTGGGTCACCATCAGGGTGTCAAAGGAATTAGTTTGGGATCACTTGTAGCTGGGTGGCTAGCTTAACAGCCTCCCATGCCAAAGGTCACGGGTTCACACGCCCTGATGAGGACCCACAATGAGGGTCGAAACGTAGGCAAAAAATAAACTATTGAAACTACTCAATTGTTTCATTCACCGACCGCCACCCGGACTAATTCCTTTTAGTAGATATTTCGTATAGCTGTTGTACTCTTTACCCCACAGCGTGGAAGATTATATTATTTATAAATAAATCAAGTAACAATAAGAAAACAGTAGGAGTCACTTGAAAGGTATAGGTAAGAATTTCAGCTATTGTAGAGGTTTGTATATTTTTATATTTATTTGTTAACTATCATGAGCTTAACTAACGTTCAACGGAAATTCATTTTTTAGATGATAACTAAATGTAATTGATATCGTCCTGTATAAAAGCATAACCTCACGTTTAAAGTGACCCTCCTGGTTATTCTCTTTCAATATTAACTTTGCCTCAATGTTCGGTTAAGAAGGTAACAGTAGCAGCCACCTGTGTACGAAACTTAGTACCTTAGTAACAGAATTTACATTATAAATTTAAAAGTAGGGAATCCTCACACAATACCGAAACGATTAGAAACTGCTCGAAGATACCGATTACTACACCTACTACTAGACAAATGTTCAAAACTTTCTGTATATTACAAAAGACTCATTTACGTCACTATTATCAGACCTATTTAGACATATGGAATCGAGCTTTGGGGCTCTACTAATCTATCCAATTCCTTCCGGATCCAATCTTTACAATCGAAAATCCTTCGAAAAATCATGAATGCCCCTTATTTTGTCACAAATTAACTCCTCCATTATGACGTAAACATCTCATTTGTTGGAGACATAGCTCGTGATAGATACATCTTTTTTTATTCTAAACTCCCTGCCCACACAAACCTACTTGTCCGTAATATATCTTCCTTAGATATTCCTTATAACCGTTCAAGGCGATTGAAAAGGTGTAGTGACCTTGTTACACTTATTATAACAAGAACAATTTTTTCCATCATCTTTATTATTATAATCATTATATAATTCGTCAATATCAGTCAACGTTTCGGGCTTTTTCCCCATCATCAAGACCTTTTTATTGATACATATTATTTTTTGAAGCTAACAAAAATAAAAAATAATATATCAATAAAAAGGTCTTTTCGTGGCCGCTTACTTTGAAAGATGAACAACGGCTTAAGGTTTTCGAAAATAAGGTATTGCGTAAAATATTTGGTCCGAAGAGAGATGAGGCCACTGGGGAGTTTAGAAGGTTGCACCACGCGGAATTGCGGAACTTGCATCCTGTGAATATAATTGAGCTGATTGCATCGCGGAGACTCAAATGGGCGAGTAAAGTTGTTGGGCTCGATGACGAGCGGATTCCGAGGATGTTGGTATTTGCTGATCCGACTGGTAGGCGTCCGAAAGTTAGATGGGAGGATTGCGTTAAGGCTGATCTCGGGAGCTTGGGCTTGAATGGTGAATATTGGACGAGTCTGTCTAGGCGGAATTTGGTGGTATCGGCATCGAACCTTCGGGTTCGCTAAGCTTATTATTATTATTATATAAAGGTCTTTATAATGTGGACAAAGCCCCGAAAAGAGGACTGATAATGACAAATTATTTAATAATTATAATAATAAAGATGAAGGAAAAAAATGTTCTTGTTATAATATGGATAAAAAAGAAGAATTTCCTAAAGTCATACTAACAAAATAAAATATTGATTTATAATTATCTAATGGAATCATTTACCATGTTTTTTTATATTAACGTTACTTGTTCATATTAATAAAAGTTAAATAATTCCTCTTAATATCTGAAAATAAAATTGATGAAGCGGTGTTGTAGGTTATAATGGCGTGTGTGTATCGGGACATTCTATGTGGACTTCCTATCTGCCTTTGGTGCCGTGTGGCCAACACTTATTTTTTTTTTTTTAATTGGACATAAATTTAGCTTTTTGAGTTAGTGCGGTAGGATAAGAGCCATAAGTTTGGTACACAAGTGAGAATAAGCGAATTCCAGCAACAAAAGGGATACTGATCGTATCCGCTACGATATTACCCTCCCCGTCCCTACCCCCCTCAAACTCCCCCCCTCTTTCCCTCTCACCAACTTATATACTTCCTCTCCTATAAGCCTTTTTCAATTTATTTTACATTTAGGAGCCATTTTGTTTCTGCTCCTACCTCAGAGGCCCCTGCGTCTATTTCCTGTTTTCAGGGCGTTATTTAATTGTAACCTTTATGTAGGCTGATTGAAATCCCGGGGGGGGTGTCCTTGTTGATTGTGAGCTGCTCGGGAAACTTTATCAACGTTTCGCAGCTTTTTAATGCATTCCTTTTATATATATATATATATATATATATATATATTATATATATATATATATATATATATATATATATATATATAATATATATATATATATCTACATACAAATATATATGTTATTATTGAATTATAATAACATATATATTATATGTTAACATATATTAACATATATATTATCGAATTAAATACCGATAAAACGAAGTATATGATTAGTAGCAGAAACGGTGTCGATCTTGGTGATATTGATGTATCAGGTCATCCTTTTGAACACGTAGAGAAATTATATATAACTATAAAAAATGAAATCCAGGAAGAAATAAAGTCCCGGTTAAAGGTGGGAAATGCGTGTTATTATTCAGTTGCTAAGTTACTTAGTTCGCGGCTTCTATCTAAAAACTTAAAGATTAGAATTTATAAAACTATTATTCTTCCAACGGTTCTTTACGGATGTGAAACGTGGCCGCTTACTTTAAAGGATGAACAGCGGCTTAAGGTTTTCGAAAATAAAGTATTGCGTAAAATATTTGGTCCAAAGAGAGATGAGGCCACTGGGGAGTTTAGAAGGTTGCATAACGCGGAATTGCGGAACTTGCATCCTGTGAATATAATTGAGCTGATTGCATCGCGGAGACTCAAATGGGCGAGTAAAGTTGTTGGGCTCGATGACGAACGGATTCCGAGAAAGTTGGTATTTGCTGATCCGACTGGTAGGCGTCCGAAAGGTAGGCCGAAGCGGAGATGGGAGGATTGCGTTAAGGCTGATCTCGGGAGCTTGGGCTTGAATGGTGAGCATTGGACGAGTCTGTGTAGGCGGAATTTGGTGGTATCGGCATCGAACCTTCGGGTGCGCTAAGCCTATTATTATTATTGAATTATAAAAACTCCTCCTGCAGTAGGTGAGAAAATAATGTCATGATAAAAGGCGGGAAGTGAAGTACGTGTTATTTTTCGGCTGTAAAATGAATTACCTTCCAACTTGTCAAGAAACTATAAGGTTTTTTTTTTTTTTTTTTTTGATAACATATTTATTGATATTAACAACTGTATTAAATAAAAATACATCTAGTAAATGTGATGGTAATATACAAAACTGTCATGAAAAACATGTAGAGACACTACCCAGTGGCAGCACTCTAAAAATATTTTAAGCTAGAAGGTCCTGGGGGCATTGCCTTTTCAGGCGCCTCCGAGGATTATCCGGAATTGAAGAGGAAGAAAGAATTGAAACTAGTGGGTTAGGGTGAGAATGGAGTTTGTCATGAAAGGATTGATACCTGGTCCGGGCCAAATCAGTAACATAGAGAACATTAAGGTCTTTATAGATAAGTTTATTCGTGACAAAGTAAGGAGCGTTGAGGATTTTACGAAGGATTTTTTTTTTTTTTTTTTTTTTTTTTTTTTTTTTTTTTTTTTTTTAGATTAAATATCATTTATTCAGAAATATTACATTTTGTCTCAATAAACAATAATAAGAGGGCTGTAAGATCACATTCATACAATATTTACAGTATAAACGATAGAAAAGTCAAATTATATAAAAATCAAATAAAAAAATAAAGGTATATAAGTACTTTTTTCGTTATCCCTTTTTTTTTTTAATAAGTATAAATGTTTTATATTCAGGTCAGGTGTTTTCTATAGAGGAAAAGATCACGTCAAAGTGTCAAGCAGCTTCACTAATGAACAGATTATATAACAGATATTTTAACTGGGTATAGGTATTAAAAAAACATTTCAACTCATTAGTGTTTATGAAAAAATACAAATTAACTTACGTAATCATCGTAATTCGTGGATAATTTGACAGTTATATTGAAATAATATGAACTAACTATATATATATATATATATATATATATATATATATATAATATATACGTACATACACACACAGATCTTCTTCGGATGGCGCGACAGGCCGTATAGACCCTTGACCCGCCCTAAATTATAGGGTAGGGACATATTCCCTACATCTATTTTTGTAAGTGGCCGCCATTTGCCTGACAGATCACGAAAGTACTGGACTCAGCTTTTTTGGCAGGAATAAAGAACAACAGACGAAGAACTAGACAATTAAAAAAAAAAAATTAATTATTTAAATTTATGAGATAAAAAAAGAAACTTTGACTATCGATTTATAGTCCACGTTTTATTAAAATTTGATTAATGAACATTGGAGAGTATTATAAACTCCTAAGTGAGCGAAGCTTTATGAATAGCCCGTTTCAAATAAATTAATTGAATAATAATTATGACGGATAAATTAACTATATAATTTACAAAGATTGAAAACTTTCTGTCTTGTTATACGAATATTGCGAAACTTTTATATATTCCGCAAGTTTCAAACCTTTTTTTCCTCTATCGATTTTTCCTAATTTACATTATACACTATATCTGTGAATGACGTGTAGTATTGTTACTACCAGTATTAGTTGTTAGTACAGTAGTGTTGTTGGCTCCTAATAATCAAAATACATAGTAAACATTTTCTGAATGTTCATCATCATAGGTTCCAAACATCCCGTCAATTCCCTTCCTTATTATCCCATACTATACCTTTACGGACTACCTATCCATTTCCATAATACCGTTATAAATCTTGTTGTCATCATCAACCAAAAAATTTCATGGACTAACCATGTTGTGACTTCTTGTCCTGGAAGCCCAGTGAAGGTGAGGGAAAGTTCACGCGTTTAGAGGTGTTGGGTAGGGATGCCAGGAGTGGAGGAAGCAGGCGGGCGCGAGCCCTCGAACTCACCAGTTACCGTCGTGACGATGTCTGAGCAGGATGTACCCCCCTCGATTGCGCAACGTATTATCATCAAATTTCTTGCTGATGAAGGTGTAAAACCGGCTGAAATCTTGAGAAGGTTGACTGTGCAGTTCGGGGAAGAGACACTTTCTCGTTCGTGCCAGAGTGTTTGCATGGCATAAACAGTTTGTGAAGGGTCGTGATCGTGTTCAGAATGAAAGCCATGCCCGCAGACCCCGCTCCAGTATCACCGCAGACAACATTAGCCGTGTTCGACAGCTTATTGAAGGTGACAGACGTCTAACCACCAGTGCCGTTGCAAGTGAGGCTGGGATAAGCGATGAAAGCACTTTTCCCCTACTCACAGAGGAGCTAGGGTTTCGTAAGGTGTGTGCCAGGTGTGTTCCTCGACTTCTCAGAGCTAAGCAGAAGCTGAACCGTTTGCAGGTCTGTGAAGGTCTTCTTGCAAGATTTCAGGCTGAGGGAGTCTCATTACTCATTCACATTATCACCTGTGATGAAACTTGGGTGCACCATTACACCCCTGAATCAAAACAAGCGAGTATGGAGTGGAGAATGAAAGGGGAACCTGGACCAGTGAAAGCCAAGTCACGGCTGCCAGCTGGGAAGGTTTTGGCTTCCGTGTTTTTTGACCAGCTTGGCTTGCTGCATCTTGATTTTTTGCATGAACGCAGGACTATCAATGCCGCATACTACTGCGACATTTTGAATGAAATGAGACTAGCATATCGCCGCAAAAGAAGGGATCTACCTATGAGAGAAGTGATTCTTCTTCAGGATAATGCTCGCCCGCATACTGCGGCCCTGACGAGAGAAAAATTGGAGCAACTGGGCTGGGAGACGCTGGAACACCCTCCCTACAGTCCAGACTTATCACCATGTGATTTTCACCTGTTTGGCCCAATCAAAGAAGCTTTGGGAGGTCAGAGATTCGTCAGTGACGATGAGGTTGAGGCATACGTGCTCAATTGGCTGAAAACACAACCTACTTCATTCTATGAGCACAGGATTGGAAAATTACCTATGCGCTGGGAAAAATGTATTTCCAAATCAGGAGAGTGTACTTTTCTTTGTGTCCAGAGTAAAAATTAAAAATAACGCTCGTTTATATTTGATTCACCCACGCAATCGCTATTCTCAAACTCTTATCAAGATTGCGTGATGCTCCTTGTTTCTTCCCTCGTCTTCCCCCACTTCGGCTATGGCTGCCTGGTGTTCGGTGGATTGTCTGGCGGACTTGATATGAGATAGGAAAGACGATTATATAGGAAATGTTTCATTAAATTCATCTTCGGAGTCCCCAGGAGCACCAGCCGAGTTGAAGTGGCTCAATCCAGTTCTCGCCGACAGTATTTCCTAGGCGTATGCCTATTCCGCACTTTTAAAGTCCATCCTACATTATTGACCTACTGATCCCTTGTTCATCGGTACATTCGTTTAACACAAGATCCCAGCCCACTAATCTCTATTTTCCTTATCATCTAACATGATGCTTTAAAAAATCCTTTAGTTTGCGTGCCACCTCACTTTGGAATTCCATACCTACCTCTATACGCAAAGCATCTTCTTTAACCTCATTTAAAAAAAAATTATTTCATCATCTCCTCAGTACTCAATCTTCCTAATAATTGTATCAAAAATTAAGAATAATAGTCCTATTTCAAATATGTTAACAAAAAGTTTTTTTTTCTTTCTATGATTTTTATGATATTAATGTGAGATACAATTGTAGTATCTCTGCATTTATATGCGTTTAGTGTTATACAGTCATACATATATGTACTATTTTCGTTGTATTTACTACTTTATAAATAATGTAAGTAGTAGTTGTATGTCGTTCAAGTAATCATTTATAAATTATATAAGTATAGCCTTAAGTTTGTTTTTGTAATGTTTTTGTTTTTATGCCAGACATTAGACTCAGTTTTTGTACTTCACTGTTATTCTTAGGGGACAGGAGGACCCAGAATATAATTTACTTTCCTTCTTATTTTTTTCTCTTCTAATGTAACTCTCGTGAACTCTGAACAAGTAATTTATTTTCTGTCTTTACTAGACGTTTTAAAGGATAAAATTTTTAATAATATATACTATTATGAGAGGAACTGAATATTGATTAAAGTGTTGACAAAATTTTAAAATTTTGAAAAGGCACAGCGAAATTTAAATTCAGTAATGAACTTTATTTACTAGAGTATAAATTTACTAAAATTGGTGGACTCGTGACAGATTCCAATTCCTAATCTAAGTATTTAATATATTGAATATTTACATAACTTGCAAGAGTGACCCCGATTTATTGCATCCCAAATGCATTATTAAAATCGATTAAACCTAATATTTTCACTGTAGAGTTCGACCAGAATAGAACGAGTTTCAAATAAAGTTAATTACAAATTTACCGTGTTACTTTCACAAAGCCCCCTTGTTCACTGGGTAAATATATGAGGTTACACGAATTTCATGGTATCGGTGCAGTATGGTAACATTAAAATACATGGTCCGCTAATTTTACACTGTTGATGAAAAAAAAAATATAAATATTATATTTAAATTTTGGAATTTCTGACTTTCCAGTTAATCAAGAAGAATTTTTGGAAGTGCAGTCAGAAATTAAAACTCCAAAAAAGACTCGGAAACTTTACTAGACAAAACACCATGAAATTAAAACAGTAAACAGGAAGGGGAATTACAGATTTTGACGAGTATAAACATTTTTACTTCACAACAGAAAAAAAAATATATATATATATATAACATGTAAGGAAAGACAGATAAAAAAATGGAAATAAAAAATTTAACGGTGTGGTCTAGTGAATAGAGCACTATCCTACTGTTATTTTTCAGTAACATGAATTTTAGTTTTGGACGTCAGAATTTTTATTTATGGCGCGATTTTTTTGAATTATTTTTCGATGGTAATCATTTCTTTCATATTTCGTTTGAAGCTTCTTTTTTACTTCTCTTTTATTCTTAAGGGCTTTTAATTTCACTTACCTATATATGAAATATGTAGTATGGGAAAGTATTGCGATCGCGAAAATTTTCGAATTCCAGTTTTCAACGGAAATACACGTTTTAGGGTCCCCTGAGTCCAAATAACCAAGTCCCAAAAAAAGGTCTGTGTGTGTGGTAACTCCCAGGCGAAAACGAAAAGTCCTGTGAAACTTAAATTTCACATGTAAGACAAATATACGCCCAAGACGTTAAACAACTTTTTTCATCAAAATCAGCTTACCAGAAGAGCCACTTAATACCATGCATTTTGCATCTTTTTACTATTTTCTCGAAAATGGCTCTAACGATTTTGATTAAACTCGCTACATCGATGTAAAATTTAATGGGTGTTAATATCATGTAGGTTTCATTTTGATTGAAATAGTCTGATGGGGCTTAAATGCCGATGTTTTAAATTTTCTTCCTCTAAACTATCTTTAATTTTCTAGATTCTACAAAAATAACCATATCATCTTGTTAACATTGATAAAAAAAACAAGTAAATATATAAATTGAACGAATTCGATATCCAACTAAAGGAGAAAACTGAAAAAAATATTTTTTTAACGCAATTTTTTTTATTTTGAACATAAGAACAGTAATATACATGTATAATATACCGTTGGAAAGCTAAAGATTTGGGAAAAAATATTATCTAATACACAAAATTGTAAAAGTTAACGGAGAGTGATAAAAAACCGACAAAACTAATTGATTGTCTTAGATAATGATATAATAGATTATTTAATAAAACACACTTTTTTATTTAAATTCAATTTAATTATTTTCTTAAACAATTTATTTTTAGCTCTAAATGTATTTAAAAATTATTAAATTGATTTTAACAACCGAGGTAAGTGAAAGTCGTGTGTTGCGCGCACTAGATGTTTGTAATTGAAATACAGCTATTTGTATTGATACACTTTCCTTGTTAAAAATAGTTCTGATGTTCCAAAATAAGTTTTACCGCATTTATCCGCCCTTGGAATTTTGCATACAACATTTGATTTAAGGTCTTATTTGTTGGTTTCTTTGAATAGTTTGGATAAAGTATTTTAAGTTTTACCTAGTTTTTTGGAGTGTCGTTATGTAAGGGATAGTGTAAAATATTTTTGTTCTGTTCTCATTGTGTAGTTGCTTTTCCACTGTTAAGGCATGAATATGAGAAAAATAAATTCTCAAAAAGTTGCATAAATAAAATTGTTTATTTATTTATTTATTTTTTAAATTTCTTTATTTCCAGATCGGCTGCTTGAGCCATACATGGTTTTTTTTAAACATAAATGAATAATTATTACAACTCGTAACAATGGATAAAGTGGGGGTATAGCCTCGTACAAAAGACACCCCTAAGGATTATAAATTTATAATTATTTCTGAGAATTAAATAATTAAAACAATTTGATAACATAACGAACAATTATAAGAAAAACTAAAGAAAGAAAGAGAAGTAATGAATATACAAAATTAATACTAGGTTTGCAAGAATATAAATTATAAATTTAAGATCGATTTTAGTCAAAAAAAATAAAAATAAAAAAATGAAAAAATGAATAAATAAAATAAAATAAAAATAATTTAAAATACATAAAAAAAATAAATAAATAAAAAAAAAAAAATAAAAATATTTCAAAAACAAAAGCTAAATAATAATTAATAAAAATAAGGTTTATTTATTAACTGAAACCTAAGACCATATAAAAATAAATATATAATATATATATATATATATATATATATATATATATATATATATATATATATATATATAAGCAAATTATTAACAGTTAGCCAATAAACATCTAATTAAACGAATAGCAGTAAGCTAAAAATGTAAAATAATGTGTTGTGTGTTAAAAATTGTTTAAAACAAAGTCTTAATAATGGGGAAAGAACCCCGAAACGTGGAAAAACTATGTAATAAATTGTGAAGGAAAATAAATGTATAATAAAAGAAAGGTAAGGAGTGCATATTTGAGTGTGAAATAATAATTTTTTTTCTACAATGATTTTTTTTTAAAAATCTTTATTAATTTGAAATGATAAGTGAGGTAGGATACGGTGACCGGTCCGCTAAATGTAGTCCCTCTCAAATTAGTTGCTATTCCTGAGAACGTCCGCTACTGTTTTATTCAAGCTGCTACTCGCTCACTCTCATGGAGTTGAGCGGATCCTTATCCCTTTGAATAAATATTTCACTAGCTAGCGCGTACCTTAACCCTTGTCTCCGTGTCTGATATTTGTTCTGCGATTCTGTAACGGTTAAGTCGATCCAAGTTTGATCTGGAGGATATGGTTTTATTTTACGAATAATAATCATAGATGTGTATAAAGTTAGAAACATAAACATTACTACACTTTTTATATATATAAACATCCAGTTAAAACCTTTTTGCATAAATATACATATTAGCCTATAAGAAATTGTTCTAAATAATTAATTAATTGTTTGCTTTAAATATGGCATCAATTAAGCGCTTATTGTTTCTCGAGAAAATTATCATTTTGAATATCCTATTTTCTGATTATCCTTTTTAGTGAGACCCAAATATATTTATTAAATTTAAAAGAAGTAAAGGAAGAGGGATCTGGAGAACATTTAGGAACTTTTGTTGAAAATAAAACTGAATAGATAACATATCCTTAGAGTCATGGTCGCCCTTATGTTGAAAATTTAATTTATTCGTTATATTTTTTCAGAAGGCGGCAAAAATTGATACACTTATTTTGCATCCAGAAGTTCTAAAAAAATTCAGAAATAAGCTAAGGTTTAATCATTTAAGGATTTTTTTTTTTTTTTTGATGAATGATCAGTCTTTCATTTTTAACATTTAACATGTTTTGGTTTAATTTATTTGTATTTATTTTGTCTACAAATTTTGTTATTGTATACGTTTATTTATTTTGATTTTATTTTATGTAATTTGACTTTCCTTTTCTTTGTATTGTAAATATTGTATGAATGAGATCCTGTAGCACTATTATTATTGTCTATTATGACAAATTGTAATATATACGAATAAATTAAATAAAAAAAAAAAAAAAATAGTTTTTGAACGGTCACTGTCTTGCTTTTATATTTAATTATTATATAAATTAATTAGGTAATTTTGGAACGATCTCTTCTTTTGATAAACATTCACTTATTCTTCATATATAATTGACGTTTCGGGGCTAATAATGCATGCCTCATCTTCAGAATTTTTTAGTCAAAAATAAAAACATCTCCTAATGTTGTCAATTTTAAAAAAATTAAAAATCCTTATTTGATTTAATGGTCAGCTTTTTAAAATCTATTGGTTGTTATAACTTTAACATTTTCTTTAAAATATCCATATTCTATTAACAATTTTACACAAGTAGAGTCTACCCCTAGCCTTGTGTAAAACCTTGTTAAAGTTGTAATAACCAATAGATATAAAAAAAACTGACCATTATTAAATTAAATAAGGATTTTTAATAAAATAACATTAGACAATATTAGGAGATGTTTTCTGAAGATGAGGCATTACTAGCCCCGAAACGTCAATTATATATGAAGAATAAATGAATGTTTATCAAAAGAAAGAATCGTTCCAGCATTACCTAATTAATTTATATTAAAATACTCTTCATAATAGGATAATCTAAAAATATTAATTATTATATTATCCACGCTAAACTCAGTCAACCACATATTATCATATTTTTTTTTAACTTTTCAACTATTTACCTTTAAAGAATTATCATTCGATCGTTACGTTTTTACTTTATGGTCTTATTAGAAAAACTTTTTTCTAAGGTTGGGTATAAGTTACACGAGGGAGATGAATTGTTCAGAACATAAAATAATGTTGAATATTTGTGAGAATATGAACATTTCAAACCATCGAACAACAGGATTTCCGAATAGTTTTGACACTGAATGATCTTGTAATTTTACGTAATTATTCGTATATTTTAAAAGCAATGTACATTTCGGTTATCACGTTAGTGATTTTGCTTTATGCGAGCCTCTTCTAAAGATTCGTGATTTAAAAATGAAAAATATAAATTAATATTTGTGAAATATAATAATTATATGCAAAGAAATACGAATTCTGAATACTTATGACACTCACTGTATGTATAAAATCATCTCGCAATGATTGGTTCTACAATAAATTCTGAATCGGTGACACTATGTATTTTTAAAAGATAATGAAAACTTATTCAAATTGCGACCTAGCGAAGCAGAGGCGATTCACTAGTTCATTAATAAATATTTAGGTTCAAGATACTTAGTGAGCTAAGAGACCGGCATATTAATATTTCCCAGATTGAAAAAGATGTTCCAAAAACCTTTAGGGTTATGATGATAGTTGAGAATCCATTCCTCGAGACCGTTGTCGAGATGGAGTATGAAAAGTCATCGTTAATGAACGGGCGGCCGGCTTTTAAGTGGTTGATTATAGCCTGTCTTTAGCAGCTCCTACACCCACATCTGCCTCACTGGTCTTAACATCCCTTAAGGGCCTAATAGAAAAAAAAACTAGTATTCCTTGAAATTATCACGATTTCGGTTGGTATAGGAGTGATTAATTATTTAATAGTAACCCTGAGTTTCTTGTATTTAAATATCTTTGTCATTTTTAGTTTCACTTACTTTACAAGTTATCTAATCCCGGTGTCCGTTTTAACATCTCGGGTCTCCTGAAATTCAAATCCTCCGTTAGTTCCAGTAACACCCGCTTACGGCCTTCTGATCTGTATGTAACGTTCCATCGATCCTCAGCTTTCTATAGATCATTCTTGATCCGATCCGCATTCCTATGGAACTCCATTCCTTCCAATATCCGGGGCTCCCAAACTCTCTCTGCCTTTAAATCCCGTCTATTCAGCTATTTCCAGTCAATGTAATTCCAAAACAATCCCAAGTATATTCTAATTTCAGTGAAAATCAATAGATAAAGGAGACAGATAAGTTTATTTATTTATTCAATTTTAATTTTCTTGGGTATATTAACAGCAAATATTTTTTACAATTATTCTTTTAATCTTTTCTATGATGTAAAATTAAACTTAACATTATTTTAACAACACTCAATGGAATTGTAATTCATATATATATTTAAAAAACTGTATGTACACATTTTTTTTTCTTTTCAAATCTTATTACATATATTTTTTTTTATATCTTCTTTTTTTTTTTTTTGTTCTCATGTTAACATAGATTTATTTTTCGTGTTTATGCTTTTTTATTAGAATTTATCTTTTGAGTTATTTTATTGTTCTTGTTACTAGTTTAATTATATTGTTTTCCTCTATGACTCCTGTCTTAAGTCTACTTTTTATTTTCTGTTGTATTATTTTGAAGGAACTCTTCCCAGAATAAATAAGAATTATTATTATTATTATATATGAAATATATAGTAAGGAAAAATATTGCGATGGTGAAAATTTTCGACTAACAGTTTTCAATAGAAATATACGTTATATACCCTGAGTACAAATAACTAAGATGTTCGAAAGGTTCTTAGGTGTGTGTGTGGTTAGTCTATCACGGAAACGAAAAGTCCTAAGAAACTGAAATTTTATATTCTAGACAACTATACGCAATGTTAAAGCAACTTTTTCACTATTATCGGCTGACCAAGGGCTACTTTATACTAAGCACTTTGGCACTTTTTTATGATTTTCTTAAAAACGAATCTAACGATTTTGAATAAACTCGCTGTATCGATGTAAAATTTAATATACTTTAATATCATATAGGTTTTATTCTGATTGAAATACTTCAACAGGGCTTAAATGCCAATATTTAAAATTTTCTTTCTCTAAAGTAACTTATAGATTCAGATGAATTATCCATATCGTTTTATTAGGGTTGATACAAAGAGGTTAAATACAAAATTGAACGAATATGATAACCAACTAAAGAAGAAAAGAGCGAGAATATTTTTAAATACACTTTTTTTTTTTTTAGAAAAATACAGCATGATTGGTGTATAATATACATACATATAAGGAGTACTCCTGTAGACTCCTTTAGACAGCGTCTCAGAGTCAACCCTGATGAAGGCCTACATTGTAGGCTGAAACGTCAGCACATAATTAAAATAGCACATGATTATATCAATCGGAACAATCTCTTCTTATTTTTGGTTATATGTATTTATTTATCCAAACATGTCAATAATAAATCTTATTACGTTTCGAGGTTTCACATGCCTCATCATCAGATGTTCAATATTATCTAAAATATAATTGAATAAATATTATAACTAATTATATAGCACTTATTTTAAATGTGTGTTTCTAATTTATGACCGCACCCCCAACCATCTTCCTCATCTAATCTCATGTAGGTTTCATTCTGATTGAAATACTTCAACGGGGCTTAAATGCCAATATTTAAAATTTTCTTTCTCCAAAAGTAACTTATAGATTCAGATGAATTATCCATATCGTTTTATTAGGGTTGATAAAAAGAGGTTAAATACAAAATCGAACGAATATGATAACCATCTAAAGAAGAAAAGAGCGAGAATATTTTTAAATGAACTTTTTTTTTTTTTTTTTTAAATACAGCAAGATTAATGTATAATATACATAGTTGCATAGAAAAGTTAAAATTTTTAGAAAAAAATATTATCTCATACTCGTATACTGAGTTTTAAAAGACAATGCAGTGTAACAGATAGGGAATTAAATTATTACTTATAATTATACGTAACAATTTGACATAGCTATATTATTTAATGTAAATTTAAATTACAAAAACCAAATCGTGCCAAAAGTGTGTTTGGTAAGTCTAAAACAAATAGAGAAAGTCGTACGAAACTAAAATTCCCCTTGTGGGATATCTATACGCCTGAAATTTTTCAGCAACTTTTCATCAAATTCAGCAAACCAGAAGAGCCACTTTACACGTTTTTATCAATAACTGCTGTAACGTTTTTGATTAAACTTGGTATATCGATGTATGTCATAGAATATGTGATGTGTATGTGTATGATGTGTATGTGATATATGTCATAGAAAAGGTGATGTGTACCAAGAAAGTCTTAAATATGGGTGACAAGATTCCGGTTTTGGGGTATGCCGATGATCTGGTACTGCTAGCTGAAGACACGGAAACCATACAACTAAATACAAGTGTGTCAATAAAATCCGGTAAAGAAATAGGACTCGAATTAAATACCCATAAGACGAAGTATATGATTAGTAGCAGAAACGTTGTCGATCTTGGTGATATTGATGTATCAGGTCATACTTTTGAACACGTAGAGAAATTCAAGTATTTAGGTTCAATTATAACTAGAAAAAATGAAATCCAGGAAGAAATAAAGTCCCGGTTAAAGGTGGGAAATGCGTGTTATTATTCAGTTGCTAAGTTACTTAGTTCGCGGCTTCTATCTAAAAACTTAAAGATTAGAATTTATAAAACTATTATTCTTCCAACGGTTCTTTACGGATGTGAAACGTGGCCGCTTACTTTCAAGGGTGAACAACGGCTTAAGGTTTTCTAAAATAAGGTATTGCGTAAAATATTTGGTCCGAAGAGAGATGAGGCCACTGGGGAGTTTAGAAGGTTGCACAACGCGGAATTGCGGAACTTGCATCCTGTGAATATAATTGATCTGATTGCATCGCGGAGACTCAAATGGGCGAGTAAAGTTGTTAGGCTCGATGACGAGCGGATTCCGAGGAAGTTGGTATTTGCTGATCCGACTGGTAGGCGTCCGAAAGGTAGGCCGAAGCGGAGATGGGAGGATTGCGTTAAGGCTGATCTCAGGAGCTTGGGCTTGAATGGTTAACATTGGACGAGTCTGTGTAAGCGAAATTTGGTGGTATCGGCATCGAACCTTCTGGTTCGCTAAGCCTATTATTATTATATCGATGTAAAATTTAATGGGCTTTAAAATCGTGTTGGTTTCATTAATATTAAAATCGTCCGACGGGTTTTAATGTCGATATTTTCATCTTCTCAAAGTTTTTTTTTTTTTTTTTTTTCTCTCTACGAACATAACGAATCTTATGTAGTAATGATATAATTAAAAATCCGTTACGCATATATAATTCAACCCGGGATCATAACTTTAATCTTAATTGAGTCCGATGAAATTAAAAGGGAATAAAAGCAGATAAAGCGAAAGAGGTGTTGAGAGAAAATAAATAAATTTTTAAAAAAAGTAGGGGGGGGGGAGCATTTTAACATTTCCCCGTAGGCGGAGTCGATGTCTAAAGGAACCGTAATAGCTTCCTTAATTACTGTCTTTTGTTTCTCTCTGTTTTGTTGAATTCATAAAAGTGAAATGTTTGCCTTTGAATGAACGCTGAAAACAACATAAATACGTTGCCCTAGTAAATAATTCTTTAAATCCTTTTTCACACTTCGCCTTTCTTAAACTTTTATACAATTAACAATCCCTTAATCCTGAGGTTTTATTCTTAAACAATAGGTGTCAAGATAATATTTTCTTCACTGTTTTTTTTTTTTTTTTTCGTTTTATTTATGCTTTTTGACGAATGATGCGGATGAGAGAGACGCGCTGGAATCTCTGGGGTCATGCTTTTTCCTCTACAATTGGAAGGAGGAAAACAGATTTCGAGATTGTAAATATTTATTTTAAAACGTTCATTTAATTGTAATATTTAATTAATCATATGCATTTTATTATTCTATAAAGGCGGGGGGCATTACAATATGCCATAGAAAAGGGAACGTGTACCGAGAAACGTTTAAATCTTAGTGACAAAATTCCGGTTCTGGGATTCGCCGATGATTTGGTACTGCTAGGCAATGACACGGAAACTATGCAACTAAATACAATAATAAGCGGTAAAGAAATAAATATCGATAAAAAGAAATATATGATCAGGAGAAGAAACGGTGACGATCTTGGTGATATTGATATATCAGGACATACTTTTGAACACGTTGAGAAATTTATTATAGGCGGAATAGTCAGGAATCAGCCATTTTTTGAAAAGTTTGAAAAGCATAAACTCCAGTTTATAATTGGACATGGCTCAGTAATGCCCTGATGATGGCTCACAAGCTTGAGCCGAAACGTTGGCAAAATTAAAAACTTTTCAAAAAATGGCTGATTCCTGACTATTCCACCTATAATAGTTTCTACAGTCGACTATACATCCTCAATATAGTTGAGAAATTTAAGTTGTTAGGCTCAAAGATAACAAACAAAAATTAAATCCACCAGGAAATAATGTCCCGGTTAAAGACGGAAAATGCGTGTTATTATTCAGTTTCGAAATTACTTAGCTCGCGGCTTCTTTCTAAGAACATTAAGGTTAGAATTTATAAAACTATTATCCTTCCGACGGTTCTTTACGGAATTGAAACGTGGCCGCTTACTTTAGGATGAACAACGTCTTAAGGTTTTCGAAAATAATATCTGGTCCAAAGAGAAAGGAGTTTAGAAGGTTGCACAACGCGGGATCGCGGAACTTGTGCCCTGTGAATATAATTGAGTTGATAACATTGCGGGGACTCAAATCGGCGTGTAAAGTTGTTGGACTCGAAAAAAGTAGGTATTCGCTGAAACCGACTAGTAGGCGTCCGGAAGGTATACCGAAACGTCGATGGGAGGATTGTGTTAAGTCTGATATCGGAGACTAAAGCTTAAACGGTAATCATTCGACAAACCTGTTAGGTAATGTTTGTGATTTCGGCATCAAACGAAATAAATTATCTTACTATTTATTTCATTTATAGCTGAGTGAAATTACAAATATATAAAACAGAAGATTCAAAGACATAAAAGTAAACACATTGCTATATTATAAAAAACTATTAAGTATAAAATATTTCTGTGATCATATTGGAATATTTTTTATATCAGAGATATTTCTTCACCTTGCTATCTCATTAAAATAGGTTGGTAACCAAAAATAACCCACCTTTACTTCTCGAATGCATTAGGGCGGAAAACTGAATGAACAGCTACAAACTCAATTTTCTCAATAACATAATAAACGTTAACAGATTTTGGGGAACTTTTTGTGCCTGAAACAAGACTCAGGTTTTGTTAGATAACTATACTGTTATTCTGAGGGTACTGAAGGTCCAAGAATAATATTTACTTTTCTTCTTCTAAATGACACCTCATTCAAATTGCACCTGTGCGAAGGGGATGATCCGCTAAAGTATATATATATATATATATATATATATATATATAAGTGTATTACCTAAGACAAGGGTCCTGTAATAAGTACCCTTGATGTTTACTTAAAATCAACCGTCTCTCATTGTTATTAGTAATAAAAAATGTGTCAAGTAAAATGCTATCAAATATTTAACACTGTTAAATGTAATGGAGAATGACGAAAAAGGTATATACTTGAATAATAAGTGTTTCCATCAAAACTCAAATTAATTATTTTTTCTCTTTGACTTTATTTGTAACTTTATAAATTAGTTGTAAGCATTGGGGGTGCGTAAAAATTGTGTAACGCGAACTAGCTTTTTAATTATATATTTAAACATTAATTTTATTCAGGATGGGCTATAAATTTTATTTTATTGTATTTTTTTTAATTATAGATTGGTAAAATATTTTTTATGACAAATCAATTCGCTAAATTTTGCAGATTAGGGGTATAATTTAAATAAAATAAATATTTATTTAAATATAACTCCTATATTTAAATATTAAATATTCATTAATAACTATAATGCTTAGTTGGAATTGGAGGTGTACTTGAAGCAAGGCTGTATCCTTCAATGAGCATTTTATTTTCATTATTTTAATATTTTTCGAGCTCACATATTGTCATTATAAATAACAATCTTTACTAGAAAATTATGTTTATTTATGAGAAAAACAAATTAAAATAAATAATAAAAATTAAAAAAAAGCCTAGAAGTTGGTTTGATAATTGGTGGGACTGAAATATTTCAGCGAGAGAACCCCGAAACATTTTATAAACTCTAATTTGAGGTTTCAAAAAGTTTTGTGAAATTGATAAATGCTTCTGAAAAATTCTCTTCACGTCCGTAATTAATTTGATTGATTATTTCTATCCCTGCCTTAGATTATTTTAGTTGTTTTTATTTTTTTTCTTGCTACGGTGTTTTATAATATTTAGATATTATAGTTTTAATTTTTTTTTTTTTTTTTTTGCTGACATGGCAATATCCAATTTATAAATTCATTTACTTTTATATACATAGTAAAGGAAAGTATAGTGATCGGAAAAAATATGTATTCGAGTTTTCACCGGGGATACACGTTTTATGGTCCCTTAAGTACAAAAGACCAAAGTCATACAAAAAAAGTCTGTATGTTTGTACTAAGTCTATAATGAAAACGAAAAGTGTCACGAAATAAGAATTTCATATTTAAGACTACTATACGCCAATGATGTTACAGCTTTATCATACAAATCGTCGAACTAGAAGAGCCACTTTATAGGTGCATTTTTAGGATGTTTCAAAGACGGTAGAAACGATTTTGATTTAAATCGTTATATCGATGTAAAATTTAATGGGTTTTAATATGTAGGTTTTGTTGAAATAGTCTTGTCAGTGTTTAAATGTCGATATTATATTTTCATCTTCTAAAGTACCTTCAGCTTTGTTCATTCGAAAAAAAAAAAAAAAAACATACCATTTTGTAAGCATTGATAAAATAAGGATAAATATATAAAGTGAAACGAAATTGATATCAAACTAACGGAAAAAAAAATATTTATTTACGTAATTATTTTTTACGAACATAATAATAGTAATATATATGTAAAATATACCTCAGGAAAGCTAAAGATTTTAGAAGAAATGTTATCTTATATTTTTTAAATTGTGGGAGGTAATGTAAAGTAACGAATAGGATGTAAACTCAAGTAATTACTGTATATAATATTATATTGATATAATATTTAATAAAAAAAATATGTATCGAACGAAACTGAATATTATTCCTTAAACCTCTTTCTAGCCTAAATTTGTTTTATATTCTTTAAATTGTCGTTGACAACCGAGCTAAGTGAAGTCGTCACCAGATTTTTATGTAAATATAGATGAATACAAATATTTATATTAGAAGGATAGCATAAAAAAACGACTATGCCCACAAGATGGAAATCTCAACAATTAGTGCACTAAGAACACTATAAAGGGAAAAATTATTGTGAGACTTCTTTCTAACCTTCCCTTTTATTGCACGCTGTGAATTTCGTTTTATGCAAATTTTTATATATTTATTCTCAAAAACAAACGTAGATAATCCTTTTATCGTGATAATAGTTTTTGATTTGTTCGGAAATGTGCAAAATTACCAAAGTTAATATATACAAATACAATAAGAAAAATGGCTAAATGACAATAACAGGCATGAATAGACATGTAAAGAATCTACCCAGTGGTAGTACTTCAAAGTTTATTTCATGAGCAGGTCTCGAGGCCACCGTCTTTTCAGGCGTCTTGGAGGATTACCGGTAATAGATGTAGATGAGAGGTTACGGACAAGTGGGTTTGAGTGGGCAGGTAGTTTGGAATTAAAGGAGGTGTATCTATCGCGGGTCAAGTCTGCAACCAGTGGGATATTTAGGTGTCTATGGATGAGTTTATTAGTTACAAAGTAAGGAGCATTGAGGATTTTTCGTAGGATTTTGGATTGCAAGGATTGGATGCGGGAGGAGTTTGATAGTTTAGTGGACCCCCATAGCTCAATGCCATAGGTCCAAATAGGTCGGATAATCGTGATGTAAATAAGTCTTTTGTAGTAAATAGAGAGTTTTGAACGTTTGTCTAGTAAGTGTTGTAGTAAGCGGTATCTGCGGGCAGTTTCTTGTCGTTTCAGTCTAGTGTGAGGATTCCAAGTAAGGCGCTTGTCTAGATGGAGTCCAAGGTAGCGGATCTGTTCAACGGGGATTAATGGAATGTTGCCAAAGAATACAGTAGGACAGGTATTCATAGGCTTGCGGCGAAGGGTAAAGGTAATTTGATGGGATTGATTTTAATTCTCCAGTTATGACACCATTCTTCAATGGATTGGATGTGAGACTGTAGGAATTGTGATGCAACCGTTGGGTCACTACTTACGGATAACACACTTGTGTCATCAGCCTAAGTAGTGAGAACAGTGCTAGGATGAATAGGAATATCAGCTGTATAAACGGAATAAAGGATTGGACCTAAGATGCTACCCTGAGGTAGCCCTGTGGACTGAGAAAATACGGATGAGTATGAAAGGTTATGGTTGACTTTGAAAGTTCTATCTGAGAGTAAGAATGAATAATTAGGAAGTATGTAGGAGGGAGGAATTTCCGGAGTTTGTATAGCAGTCCTGAGTGCCAAACTCGATCAAAAGCCTGTTCAACGTCAAGAAAGGCTCCAGTGCAATACATTCCGCTCTCCAATGTGGAATAAATGACATCCACCACACGGTGACACTGTTGTATAGTAGAATGGGATGTCCGAAATCCAAACTGGTGGTGAGGAATCACGTGGTTGAGATCTAGGATTGGATATAAACGTTTTAGGAGGAGTTTTTCTTGAATTTTGCGCATAATGGGCAAAAGAGAAATAGGACGGTAGGAAGATGGGTTTTCTAGAGGCTTTTTGGGTTTTGGTATTATTTTGGTAATGGACAGTTTCCATGTAACGGTAGAAATGATAGAATGTGGAAGTAGGTGGAACGGAGTGTGGCATTGTATACATTGGTAAGAAGGTGTATGGCTTTTCTATGGAGCTGTTTTAGGATACGGGATGTGACCAGGTGCTTTTTTGGACGGTAATTTTTGAATGATGCTGATAATTTCTGATGGGTGGAATGCTTTAGGAGGAAGAGACATTTGGAGAGGAACAGTTTGAAGAGGATATATTTTAAATTTAAAGAGTTTTCAATCACGTTTTTAGCCGCGAAGCAGACTTAAAGTGACTGCCAATCTAAAAGCATTTGCCAGATTTTTATTTTCATCGACGGTTTCAAATTTTCGAAAAATAGAGAATAACTGGTAAAAACATAATAATAATAGTAATAGGCTCACCGAACGCGAAGGTTCCATGCCTATACCACCAAAGTCTACCTGCACACAGACTCGTCCAATGTTCACCGTTCAAGCCCAAGCCCCCGAGATCAGCCTTATCGCAATCCTCCCATCGACGCTTCGGTCTACCTTTCGGACGCCTGCCAGTTGGATTAGCGAATACCAACTTTCTCGGAATCCGTTCCTTAGCGAGCCCAACAACTTTACTCGCCCATTTGAGTCTCCGCGATGCTATTAACTCAATTATATTCACCAGGTACAAGCTCCGAAATTTCTCGCTGTGCAACCTTCTAAACTCCTCAGTGCCCTCATCTCTCTTCGGAACAAATATTTCCGAAAAACTTAAGCTGTTGTTCATCCTTCAATGTAAGCGGCCACGTTTTACATCCGTAAAGAACCGTCGGAAGAATAATAGTTTTATAAATTCTACCTTTAGGTTTTAGGCAGAAGCCGAGAACTAAATAATTTAGCGACCGAATAATAACACGCATTTCCCACCTAACTGGTAAAACATAAATATCAAAAATGGTTGCCGGAAAAAAAAAAATTAAAAGTGGACGATTTCAAATTGATTGACCCATATTAATATTTAACATGAATATAACAAGCCATAATTGTACCCAGCGAATGCAGGAATCCGCTTATAGCGATTACAACCCATGCTTTTAAATTTCTTTTATGGCATTATTTTTTACGTTGTTTGCTATACTTTGAACTCGTGTTGTCCATTGACCCACAGGCCACATTTACCCCGCAACAAAAATATAAGAAATTGTACACGACAAACAATAAAATATAATTAAGCAAATTATTTGGTTTCTCTCAAATAAGGAAAAGTACACAATAAGCTTGATTATCACTGTTGCTTCCGCAAGGGGAGGAAAATAGCAGTTGTTTTTCATTAAGATAACAGGAAAATGACATTTTCAATTTTTTTTTAAAATTATTAATTACATTCTTATTCTGAGTTTGTTGTACTTGTGATCCTTATGCGGATCTCTGGTGATTTGATATTTTTAATTAACTCTTTAGGAATGCGTTTTAATGATTATTTATTTATGGCAAATACGTTTGATCCACGCTGCACAAGATACGTTAAACTACCTTTAATTTTGTACATTCTAAAAATGTAACCATATCATCCTATTAGCATTGAAAAAAAAAAAAAAAAAGGCTAAATATACAAGTATATGAATATGATAATCAACTAAAGGAGAATATCAATAATCAACTAAAGGAGAGGACAAATATTTAGTTAGGTAAAAGCCTTCGTAAAGTTTTTAGCAAAAAATATTATCTTAGGGGTACTCACTACTACGTTTGCTATAGCATGCTATTGTGCTAAACCCATCAATTTCATACAGGAAATAACTGTAGAAACTCGACGGGTTTAGCAAAATAACACAAATAGCATGCTATAGCAAACGTAGTGAGTACCCCTCTTATATACAGATATACACTTTAAGGAGGGCTACGGATTTGACCACTAACTTTCTGCAGAACAATAATTATTTAACAGATGCTGGGATTAATTTGTTGTTGAACTTTATCACTATTAAAAAAGTCCAAAATTGGACGGATTGTAATATTACTTAATAAAGAATTGTTTCTGAAAAAAAAAATTCTATAAATTCGAATTATTTCAGTGAGAAAGAAAGCTCCATGATATTAAAGCCGATTAATTGTTCCATCGATATAGGGAGTTAAATCAACATCTTTATTGAGAAAATCATAAAAATGTGTAAAATGCATAGTATAAAGTAGCACTTTAGGTCAGCCGATCTTGGTGAAAACGTTTCGGCGATTTTCCTAAGTTGCCAATCTCGTTTACCAAAATCAAGGAGGAGTGGGCGTTATCCCCTAGGAGATGAGCAAGAAGAGGCAGTCTGTTTTTCCGTCAGCTAAGGGGTCTTTGGTGCGGTATCGCTTTTAAGCGGGGATTTGGAGGAAATGCTAGAAGAAGATAAGGCCAAGGACTGGGCCTAGTAACCGCCTCTTCTAACAAGTCTTCTCCTTCTTTTGACCTACCCACTTTTTCGGGGATCAGTGTTTTGATTTAACATAATCCAGGGGTGAAAACGCGTTTCCGCCGAAATGAACCCTTGGAAAATGTGATTTGTAAATATATCCTTCCGCACACACTTTAAAGGTTAATCCTAGATTAAAAAGTAAATAAAAAGCACATGACCGTTCCGATCATAATATAATGATTTTAACAATCTGAGAAACATCAAGCATACCAGACATTTTGCAACTTTTTACAAGTTTCTCAAAAACAGAGGTAGAAATAACCTCGAGTCAGTCGTGTTTTTGAATATTTTAATCTTGCCGACGTTTCGGCACAAACTTGTGAGTCATCATCTGTGCCACAAACATCAGAACAAAAAAAGATATACATATCAATATGATGATGAATGTAGGGACAATGATAAAAAAAATAAAAAATATACAAATATACGTAAAAATAATGATATTATAAACAATATGATGATAATAAGTATTATTCCCTTATTCCACTCGCAAGCTCCTTGTATCCTCTCTAATTTTCCCTCAGTTTGATTATGGATGTATGGTATATGATGGCCTCTCGATGATGCTAGAGAAACGATTAAAGTTAATTATGAACTGTTATTTAAGATTTGTCTTTGGCCCATCGAGGCGGTCTCATGTATCCCATCTTTATACCGAATCAAAATGGCTCTTTCCTCTTACCCGTAGGCAATATTTCCTTGGATCTTTCCTATACCAAACCATCAATTCACAACACCCTCCATATATCTACAATCTCCTACAGTTCAAACCCTCGATTCACCCACTAGAGACTTTTCTTTTTAAATTGCTTTATTGAGAAGTAATACAATCTGCCACTATCTTGGGCAATAAGTATTAGAGATAAAAGAAGTCATTCATTCCATATGTACAAAGTGAAACAAACAAAAAATAAAATACCTCAATAACATATGAAAAAAAAAATGAATAAAAATAAAATAAAATAAATGAAATAAAAGAAAATAATTATAATCTTGGCCACATTCATACCTATATACAATATTTACATACTGCCCCTGGGAACTCCGAATCGAACCTCTGCATCCAGAAATGGATGCCGAAGCACAATGTCAGGAGATCCCAGCGCCTCTCAGTCAGCCGCGTCACCAATCTAGTCAGTGGAGACTGAGTGAGGGCGCTAGAGCCACACACTCTCAGGCATGAGTGGAGAAGTTGGCCATTGCCAGCACTCCAATTGCTTATTTATAAGAGATCTCTCGGCCACTGCCGCCTCAACCGACGAGGAGGGTTGTAAGGATGGTTGGTACTAGATAGAGATTGTGCCAGAGGATTAGGAAGAATAGTAAGTTTCTGATGGAAGGTTGAGAATTTGGATGGGATGAGGTCAAGGACATAAGGGATCTTGAGGTCATGATGTAAGGTCTTGTTTGTAACATAATAGGGAGCATTGACTATTGTTCTAAGGACTTTGGACTGAAAGGATTGGATACGTTTGATGTTCGAAAATTTAGTAGTACCCCATAGTTCAATTCCGTAGGTCCACATAGGTTTGAGAATTGTCTTGTAAATTAATAGTTTGTTTCCAACGGAAAGTTGTGATGTTCTGTTCAGTTGTCTATATAACTGCCCGTATCTCCTGTTGAGCTCTTGTCTTTTAAGTCGAGTATGTGGGTTCCAGGTCAGTCTTTTGTCTAGTAGGAAACCCAAATACCGGACTGTGTCGGAACAGGGAAGTGGTATAGAGTTGAAATGAACTTGTGGACAGGATTTACGTCGGAGGGTGAAGGTGACGTGCTTACTTTTGGTTTGATTGACTTTGATGCGCCAATTATCGCACCAATGTTCAATCAAGGAGAGGTGTCTTTGGAGATGGAAAGATGCTAGTTCTGGGTCTGAATGGGTTGATAGAATGGCAGTATCATCGGCAAAAGATGCTAGGAAGGTATCAGGATCTAAAGGTATATCAGCTGTAAACAAGATATAGAGGACAGGACCTAGGACGCTTCCTTGAGGTACGCCGGCCTCGACAAGTTGAGAACTCTGAACCACAGCGGACTCTGAAGGAACGGTTATATAGTTTATTCTATCTATATAAAAATAAGTATGAAATAAAAACTTTAGAATTAAATATATAGGTAATATATATATATATATATATATATATATATATATATATATATATATATATATATATATATATATATATATATATATAAACGTTCTATTTATGGAGGGTGTTGATGTAAAAACCCATTACGGTTTTCCCCTTTAAATACAAATAATACAGCTTTCTTTTTAATAACATTATACAAATGAAAAACAAAATACAATTTTTACAATATTGGTTATACATTTCTAACAGATAATAATAGAGAGTTAAATCCGAGGTATATAAAAGAACCATGAGGTGTATATAAAAAAACATGAAGTTATATAAATTAAAAGAAAAAAATATAGTAAATAAAATATAAATTGTTTAAGCAAGTTTACAAAATAATACTATAAAATAAGAAAGTTGTGAGCACATGGAGGCGAAAGATGTTGGCATATGAGAAAGAGATTATTTCTTTGTATATTTTATGGTCATTATTATTATATCTTAGTGTTATCGTTCATTTGTATATCAGGTGATTGAAACCTGTCATTTAGTTTTAAACATGTTAAACTTTGTACAGTCAGTCTTGATGTAGCAAATAAATAATCACCTTGGATATCTGTTCAATAATTGAGTTTGAGATATATGTTGATATGAACTTTTTTTGTTTATTTTTTGCTAGTGATCACATATCTAAAATAATGCTGCGCAATTTCGACACCCCATTTATTTTAACATTGTAGTAATGCTGAAGAGGATTTGTGTGAGAATATTAAAAATTTGGAGGAATACTGTATTCTTTTGAACAAGTCTCTCGTATTTTTCACTACCGAGTTAAGTGAAAGTCGAGTGTCGTTCTCACCAGATTTTATGTATGATTTAATGGGAATATTTAGTATGGTTTTGATAGTGACAGTGTATATCGCCATTATACCTTTAAAACGATTTAACATTTTCGAGACCAATAAATTCAATGGAATTCCCTATTCAGATATAATCGTCGAGAGGTAATAATCATTCCTAAAAAAAAGTGGATTGAATGGTTCCATCTTACCTGGCGGAAGGCGAGAGTAGACGGCTAAGTGGTCCCAAAGATAGGGCTCAATTGAAAGGTAAGAGGTTTAAAAAAAAAAATCTATTCTCTGCGGCTGGATGAATTGGTAAGTAAGTGGGCCAAAGTAATTTCAGGCCCGACAATTAATTTGGCTAGATTTAGTGCAATGGATCTTTCAATGCCCTGGGCTTTTAATTGTTCCTTGAAAAGTACAATTTCAGAATTGAGAGCTTCTTTACATTTACATTTTAAGTTTAAAAATCTGGTGCCGGCAAAACACGTTTTCACTTAGCTTGCTTGTTAAAATCAATTAAAAAAATGTTAAATTTTTAAGAAAATAAAAGTAAAAAAATGTTATTATCAGTTATAGCTTTCCAACGGTATATTATACATCTATATTACTGTTCTTATGTTCGAAACAACAAAAATTACTCGAAGGAATTAGTCCGAGTGGCGGTCATTAAATGAAACAACTAAATAGTTTCAACTATTTATTGTTTGCCAACGTTTCGACCCCCTTTGTGGGTCATCATCAGGGTTTTTAGAACTGGAAATGTGGTGATGAGTAATCAGTTGATCGTTGAGAATTACTGGAAGGAGTTAGTCCGGGTGGCGGTCATTAAATGAAACAATTAAATAGTTTCAACTATTTATTGTTTGCCAACGTTTCGACCCCCTTTGTGGGTCATCATCAGGGCTTTTTAGAACTGGAAATGTGGTGATGAGAATTCCTTCCAGTAATTCTCAACGGTCAACTAATTACATCCACAACAACAAAAATTACTTTTAAAAAATAGTTTTTTTTTTCTATCTCCTTTAGTTAGTCGGTTACCAAATTCCTTCAACTTTCATGTTTAGCCGCTTTTTATCAATATTAATAAGATGATACGGTCAATTAATTTAAAGCAACAAAATTAAAAATGCTTTAGAAGAAGGAACTATTTTTTTTTTTTTTTTTTTAATTCGGCATTTATTCATCTTGTCCCGGTTGAACAGATTCGCTATCTAGCACTCCTTGACAAACGTCTAACATGGAATCCGCGCACAAGACTGAAACGACAAGAACTGCCCTTCGCTTTCGCTTACTTCAACACTTACTGGACAACTCTCTAACCTTCCACTTAACTACAAAAGGCTCATCTATATTACCATCATAAGGCCTATCTGGACACGGAGTTGAGCTTTGGGGTTCTACTGAACCATCAAATTCTTACCGTATTCAATCCTTACAATCCAATACCCTTCGAAAAATCCTCAATGCTCCTTACTTTATCACGAATAAACTCATCAATTAAGACCCTAATGTTCCATATGTTGCTAATTTGGCCCGAACCAGGTATCAATCCTTTCATGACAAACTCCATTCCCACTC
Organism: Piezodorus guildinii; assembly: GCA_023052935.1. Classification (NCBI taxonomy): domain Eukaryota; kingdom Metazoa; phylum Arthropoda; class Insecta; order Hemiptera; family Pentatomidae; genus Piezodorus; species Piezodorus guildinii. The sequence goes on from CM041295.1 coordinate 58,978,824, forward strand.
TAACCCACTAGTTTCAATCCCTGCTTCCTCTTCTATTCCTGTACAATCCTCCGAGGTGTCTGAAAAGAAGATGGCCTCCAGATCTTCTAATTTAGATTACAAGGGCATTTTCCCTTGATGTATTTTATCTTACAGCTATTTTACTTGGTTTATTAACTAATACAGTTGTAAATCTCAATAAATAATAATAATAAAAAATTAAAAAAAATCAATTAAGCCTCATCAAAATATTTCAATTAGAATGATAGGTACAAAGCCGATTACATTTTACATTAATACAGCGAGTTAAATCAAAATCAGTCAGAATTAGAGCCGTTTTTAAGAATATCTCAAAAAATTGCATACATCAATTTAATATATATTTTTTGAATTTTAGTTACATGTTTTATATATATATACACATACACAAACTCACACATACCTACACATAGAGTATACTTGTGTTATAGCTCCTCAAAAACTTTCCCCTCATAATTGTTTTCCTGTACGGTGGAGTTTCCTGGTAGCTACTGTGGTATATATATTCAATATATATAGCGTTCATTTGAAGAAAGATACGTTAAATAAAATAACAATAAAATGTATGTTAGCTTCTTGACACAATAGATATTCTTGGAAAGCTTCGTTTCGAAAAAAAAAAAATAATATAAAGGTTTCATAACATCTCCCGGAAATAACTTTTAGCTTATGTTCTTTGACCTTTTCCTAGAAGCCACTGATAATTGGAGTCAGTTATTGACTTTCAATCCAGTTAAGGGTCTATCTTTCTTCTTTCAAGTTTAAGGGGCACCCCAAAAAAATTATTAAACATAATAAGAAGTTGAAAATTGGTTTCAGGTTTGCTGAAGTATGATAACAAATAAAAATATGCATAGCACTTGAATCTTTAATTTTGAACTGTGCTGTGCTATACCTGAACTCAACGACAATTGAGACGTTGATTTCCAAAAGGTACTAAAGGACATATTTGTATTCACATCATTTAGTTTTATCTAATATTTTATTTGATGTTATCTAATGAATTCTCAAGTCCTTAAAAACGCGATTTAGAAATCGCGTCATTTTCTAAAAGTACTAATTACGCATTTATTTTCGTTCCAAATCATTCTAAAAAAATTCATTTCATAACTTTAATATGATGTTATTATTATAGTAAAAAAATAATTCTAAATTTTAAGGAAAAAGACGCAAATTAGCTAGTTTAATATATGTAATGAGAGATTTTCGCGCTTCCTGTAAAATTTCCTAGAATGGATATAGTACCTTTTGGAATCAACGTCTCAATTGTGCATATGCTTAAAAAACCTCATGCAATGAGAACGAAAATTATTACTCACATTACAGTCATCCATTAAAAGAATGTAAAACAGTTAAATATTTAATCGAAAAATTCCACGATGGGATATTTGATTAGTCAGCTATCCGAAGTATGTAGAGGTTAAGGAATTTCCACACCTCGAACGCGTTTGAAATTTTTATCTAATTTATATACGTATTAATCCCAATTAAACAATGAGGAATCGGTATTAAACTTGTGTGTATATTTTTATTAAAATCAGAATTTTGAAGAGTAAATTTTTATTAAATAAATGTAGAACTATTCTCTTCTTAAACAAAAACATTTATTTATTAGGATTAAGACATTCTCACAGTTTTCGCCGTTACGAAGAATATTGAATTTTTTTAATCTTTAAAAATTGATAAATACCTAAAAGATAATACATATTAAAACTGCCTTTACAATTATTTACATTCTAAAAAAAATTGGCGCCCAAATAGGGACTTGAGAGCTTATTCTTAGAAGATTTCAGACTTGGAGCTTCAATCAAGAATTCATCGAGGAATTTCTTCATATAGAAGACTAAGGTATACAACACTTGCTTTTTAGTAACTGTTTCTGAATTTCTGCATCATAATTTTAAGTTGTCACTGTGGAACTTGTTCATCAAACTCTTGAATAAAAAAGAATATTGCTGATCTCTTAAGATCTTACTCAAGTCAAAGCAACATTAATAATCAACTCAGCCTAAATAAAACTTAAAAGATATAAAAGAACCTCTTAGTTGAAGAAGACAAGCTACTAAGTTAGATTTAATTAATATAGATTTATTTTTTATTATTTTAATATAGATTTAATTATTATAGATTTATTTTTATTTTATTATTATAGACTTACATATTATTATATATTTATGATTTTAAATGTCTCTTAGTGACAGATTAAACAATTTAAGAAATATTCCTGATTTATCAAATAATTTAACAATGAATCCTAATATTAGAATTAATGCTAGTGACTTTAAGATTGTCCCGGTTTACGACGGACATCCACAAAAATTAATTAAATATATTTCAAATTTAGAATATTTAACTGAAGAATTTTGTCAGACAAATAATGGTTACAGACTAACAAATCAAAAATCTATTCTTATACAAGCATTATCAAAGTTAACATGAGAACCAGAAGATCTTTGTTATGATAAAGAATTCAATGATGTTAAACAATTAATTAGTTATTTAAAGAAACAATTTTATGACTCACGAAGTACCGAATTAATATTAAAAGAAATCATAGATACTAAATCATCACTTAACGAACATCCAATAGATTACATAAATAGATTAACTGAAAAACGTAGAGACTTAGTAACAAAATTATATACGGAAAATGAAACAGATATTCTAAAAATTTATGATAAAACAATTTCAACAATCGCTGTTCTTAATTTACACCCAGTCTTGACTAGACAGTTTATACATATAATTTATAACAATTTAGAAGATATTAAAAATTCATTGAAAAATACATTTTCTACCATAGATATAAAATATATATATATATATATATATATATATATATATATATATATATATATATATATATTATACTATATATATATAGTAAAAATAGAATTAGTTATATATATATATATATATATATATATATATATATATATATATATATATATATATATATATATATATAACTAATTCTATTTTTACTTTCACTTAATATATATAGGAAAGGAAAGTATTGCGATCGTGAAAATTTTCGATTTCCAGTTTTCAATGGAAATACTCGTTTTAGGGTCCCCTGAGTCCAAATGTGTGTGTACGGTAACTCACGGGCGGAAACGAAAAGTCCTATGAAACTGAAATTTCATATTTAAGACTACACGCCCGAGACGTTACAAAACCTTTTTCATCAAAATGAGCTTACCAGAAGATCCACTTTAAACCATGCAATTTGCACCTTATTTCGATTTTCTCGAAAACGGTTCCGACGATTTTGATTAAACTCGCTATATCGATGTGAAATTTAATGTGTTTTAATATCATGTAGGTTTTATTCTGATAAAAATAGTCTGACAGGGCTTAAATGCCGATTTTTTTTTTCTTCTAAAGTACCTTTAATTTTGTATATTTTATAAAAATAACCATCTTTTGGTTGGTTTTGTTGGAAAACTAAAGATTTTAGAAAAAAATATTATCTAGTATACAAGAGCTTGTAAAAGTTAATAGAGAGTGATAAAAAACCGATAAAACTAAGTGATTGTTTTAGATAATAATATCATAGATTTTTTAATAAAACACATGGTTCTACAGACATTTAATTTAACTAATTCTTTAATGGTTTCACTCATTTTTATCGCTTACTGTTTTAGAAAATACTTTAATCGATTCTAAAAATGGAGGTAAGTGAAAGCCGTGTATTGCTCGCACCAGATTTTTGTACATACCTTCCTTATTTAATATTTAATACAGATCAATAATTGTTAAAACGATTTCTTTTTTTGTCTTTTAAATCGTCATTAATTAAGATAGTCACTGTATTTGTTATAAATAAACTTATTATATAATGAATTTAATTTTTTCATTATCACATGTTGATTTTTTTTACCTAAATATTGTACTTTTGGGCCATAATACATTCTCTTTTGTATTACATCTTTTTAATAATCTTTGTGTACTATATTTGCCAACTATTGCTGTATTTTTTAACTATCATCATAAATAAAAAGGTAAAAATTAAGATAGATATTAATTACTTGTTTGAGTTTAATTGAAATTTTAATTTATTTCATATATCTGCATAGCTAATGCTATTTTTTTAAAAATCTAATTTAGATTTTTTTTGTTAATAACTTTAGTAATATATATTGGTTCCTTGCTTGAATATGAAATATGAAAGAATTTGATATAAAACCTAAGGAGAAAATAACAAAAGACATATATTTTTTTAAACATAACAATTGTACATATAATATACTGGTGAAAACTGAAGATTTTAGAAAAAAAGTTATCCTATATAAAGATTTGTGGAAGGTAAAGTGACGAATAGAGCAGAAACTTAATTAGAACTTTATATTGTTCTATTATTTAATCTAAAAAATATGTTTCCAATGGTACTGAATTATTTAAACTTTTATCAACTCTAATTTTATTATATAGCTCTTAAATTAAATTAAACTACTAAGGTAAGTAAATGTGTGTTTCTCGTCTCAGATTTTTCAACTCTAATTTCATGTAAAATGATGGAGTATAGTAGATCATTGAGAATAGTACATGAGGAAGATGGTTCGCACCAGTCATCAGTTATCAATGAAAATAACAAAACAAAAATTACAAACTAATGATGTAAGATGTTAATATTAGAATGAGAATAAGAATTATTACAATCTTAATTTTATGTTTGCTTCCATATTTTGTTAATGTCATCTTATAATCATTTTAATTTAATTTAATTTTATATTTGTTTACATATCGTATTACTGTCATCATATTATTGTACCTAACTTACATTGGTTGTTATCTTGTTTCTCTTAGCCCTGATGAAGGCCCAAAATGTAGGCCGAAACGTCAAACCAAAATTATTATATGCATTACATTAGTTTGTATTTTTTAGTGACCGCACCTCCATTTTCCTCATCTAATTTAATTTAGAAGTTCTTAAATTGATTTTTAAAACGAAGGTATGCAGAAGTAGCATGTTGCTCACACCAGATTTTTTATTATTAGAAGATATAGTTATATTTTTAAATTTACTTTTAAGTATTTAAACGACAAGAAACTGCTCGACGTTTTCGACTACTTCAACACTTATTGGACAAACGCTCCAACCTTCCACTTAATTACAAAAGAATTATTTATATGACCATCATAAGACCGATATGGACTTACGGAGTAGAGCTATGGGGCTCTACTAAACCATCGAATTCTTCTCGTATCCAATCCTTACAATCCAAAATCCTTCGTAAAATCCTTAACGCTCCTTACTTTGTCACGAATAAGCTTATCCATAAAGACCTTAATATCCCATATGTTACTGAACTAGCCCGAACCAGGTACCAATCATTCCATGAAAAACTCCATTTACACTCTAATCCACTAGTTTCTATATTATCATCCTCTTCAATTCCTGATAATCCTCCGAGGCGTTTAAAAAGAAGATGGCCCCGAGACCTTCTAGTTTAAAATATTTTTAGAGTGCTGCCAATGGGTGGCGTCTCTTCATGTATTTCATGTCAGTTTCCTATATCCATCACATTTACTTGTTGTATATAATTATACAGTTGTAAATATCAATAAATAGTTTAAAAAAAAATAAAAAACTTTTAAGTATCTTGTAACCCTTCCGTGGCTGGCCAATGCTGCCCAACGCTAGTGCCACTGATAGACCCAAGATCTCCATAAAGCTTGTTCCGATCCATGGAATGATATTGGCGAAAATGAAGGAGGCTCTGGTAGCCTGATTAATTAGTTAGTTAATTAATTCATTGATTCGTCCATTTGAGCGAGAGAGGCAGGCAGCTGTACCAACGGACATCCTCGACAATAAATCAGCCAAGGGATCGGAATTATGTTACCGTGAAATCTTCAGGGCCATTTGTTTCGGCTATCCAATGGGGGCAAACCGAAATATTTCTTTCCTATCCGACCACATTGCAATTAATAATTATTCATTGAAAAAATAATAAATAGACATAAAATTTCGGTATTTATGTAGGAAACAAAGAGGCTTATGTTGTATATGTGAACTCTCATAAATGATTCACATGAATGTCCCCCATTCCTCATTATAATCGAAGCCTATGTTTTAACTACTTTTAGTGATTATTTTTGTCAATACCGCTTTTATTTTTTAACCTGGTTATCAGGCGCCTCGGAGGATTATCGGGAATATATGTAGATGAGAAGTTACGGACAAGTGGGTAGTTTAGAATTAAAGGAGGTTTATTTATTTTAGAGGGAGGTCCTGGGTTCGAATACCGGCTGTGGCATTATATTATTTATTCTCTTAATTCAGTCGGGGGGCGACCCCAGGTATGGAGACCCTCCTGGGGCAGACTCAGCCTCTATAAAGTGGGTGCCCAAAGTTATTGGGGAAAAAACTAGTGGGTGAGCGTTATAAGGCTTAATCACCTTATTGCACTGCCGTTGGCCTAGAAATAGTACGAATCTCAATATGCACTGAGCCCAAGACCCTCCATGGGTTTTAGTGGTACTTTTTTTTATTTTTTTTTTTTATTTTAGGCGAGTCTGCAACTACTGGAATATTCAGTCCTCTATGGACGAGTTTATTAATAAAAAAAAAGGATTTTTCGAAGGCTTTTGCATTGCAAGGATAGCTCAATGCAATAGGTCCAAATAGATCCGGTAATAATTATGTAAATGATTTTTTTTTTTTTTTTAGTAAAGAGGGAGTTTTAATCGTTTGACAAGCAAGTATTTTAACATAGTTTTAATTTATCAACAGTTAATTAAAAATAATAAAGTTAGCTATAAACCTTATATCGGAAACATTTTTTTTTTTTTTTTTTTTTTTTTTTACATGTTACTGAGTAATAGTACTAAAGTAACCACAATACATTTTTCTCGATCAAATACATTTGATTGGAGTAATACTGATCTAAAGATTTTAAGTCCTATTATGTACATTAATTTCAGCAAAATGTTTAAAAATAGATCTTAAGTTATTTTTCTTGCATTTTATTCATCACAGTCGGTTAAATATATCTTTACAGGTTAAGTATGAAAAAATCTTTTTTTTTAAGCGCAATTTTTTTTCTTCAATAGTAATAACTTATAAATCTTTATATGAAGCAAATGTCTGAGAAATGTAATTATTTACGCAGTTATCTCCACAGAGACAGATGGTTGATCATTGATTTTCATTTAGAATCTTCTATAAAGAATAATGTAGTTTAGTTAAAAAAAAAAAAAAAAAAAACCTGTGCCACAACAACCCTAGAAGAGTCTTGGGCTCAGTACATATAGAGCTTAGTACTGTCTCTAGGCCAAAGGCCGTGCAATGAGGTGATTTGGCCGAGATCACGCTAGCCCCAGCCCCAATTGAATTTTATACTTCTCCCAAGTTCATTGGGTACCCACTTAAAAATAGGAGGCTGGGTTCTACGCCAGCATAGGCTCTCCATAACCCGGTACACAGTAGACCTAGTGCTCTATCCACTAGACTACACCGCTCCCAGTTTAATTAAAATGTACAAAAAAAAAAAAAAAAAAAAAAAATATATATATATATATATATATATATATATATATATTATATTTATAAAATAGATAATTTCATAGATCCAGAGAATCGAAAAGTGTAGTTTTAACACCATCACTAATAAAGGAAACCTATACTGATCAATGGAAAAAAATAATTTTCTTTATCATAATTTGATCGATGAAGAGTATAAGAATTTCGGACCATTTAAAAGCCATTTTTTTCCAGTGTGCTCCGTTTAGTGTGATGTTATTGAGTCAACAGTAACTCAACCAATATACTAACTCAGTGGTTCTTTATTGTCATTGGCGTCGCTGAATTAAATAACCCATATATTTATTTATATATTTAGAGACACACAGAAAATACCTTAATGATTTAATAATAATTAAAAAAACAACAAAAAAAAAACTGTAGTGAGTTTAAAATGTAGTCAATCCGAGTTAATAAGTACAACAACATATTATTGCTATTATCTTTTTCGAATCGTTTATTAGATCTTTATAATTAAAACCGTTTAATTAAATAAGAGATTCACCTTTATTTATTTATAAGGATTTAAACTAAATAATTTTCTCAAAGGATTATTGAAAACATATTTAACATTATATAATTACCGATAATGTTTCTATGAATTCGATCAAACGAAAGAAAAAACTTTATTTTTCATTCCCTCCTTTTTTTTTTTTTTTTTTTTTTTTTTTTGTGAAATAAAAGCGACACTTGTTTGATGGCCGGCACGGGGCGTAAATTTTTCCGGAAAGCAGTAAATCGTCAGATAATAAAGTATCAGTGCTTTTGAATATTCTGTTTGTTGTATAAATATACTGTTGGGTATTTTTAAGCGTATAAAATGGAACCATTTATTTGTTTATTAGATAACGTGTATAGAATCCCATTCTATTGCTTCCTCATCCGATCATTGCATTTCAAAACCTTTAATGTCCCTTACTTTATAACTAATAAAACGATCTATAAAGACCTAAATATCCCATTAGTTGCTGACTTAGCTGGAAATAGATATACCTCCTTTAATTTTAAACTAGCAGCCCACTCAAAACCACTAGTTTTTACACTCTTATTTTCGTCCCTTCCCGATAATCCTCCGAGGCTCCCGAAAAGGTGATGGCCTTATAATCTCCTAAATTAAATAAACATTAAAGTACTACCGCTCTGTAGTTCCTTCACGAAACTTTTTTATGCCTATAATTCTGGTGTTTGAGCTCATTTACTCGTAAATATCTATAAACACACACACATATATATATATATATATATATTTATATCACTACTTCTTTCCCTTTTTTAAACAAATCCCTACATAATGAATTCCGGAGAATTACTAATTGTTATGGAAAGGACAATCGACATTTTTTAGAAAGTATCAGTTTGATTTTCTAAAGGGTATAGCCAGTAAGAAAATTAAAAATTATATTTTTCTACTAAACTCTTGGATTTCTAGAAACTTATAGTTTTTAGATCATCGAAGAAAGTTAAAAAAAATATTTTTTTACCGAAAATACATCCTCGCTAGAGAAAGCCATAGAGAATACCTGAACGAGCAAGACCTTAACAGAAATGATTGATTGTGGCTAAATATATGCGTTATAGAGCCTGGCGCGCGTATTAATGAACATAGTTTTTATCCTATCATTATGTAGTAAAATGATTGAAAATGTTTTATAAGTAATGTAATTCTGAATTTTTGTGGAGCAATGATTGTTTACACATTTTTCAGTAACAATAAGTCATATATGTTAAATGCAAGATTTTAGAAAAAAATAAGTTTTTATTTTTTTTCATAATGTTCCACAACTTCAAAAAATTCGAAAAAAAAATTGCAGTGTACAGAGTAGTATAACGTACATTTTCCCGCTAACTATTGGATTTTCGTTTAAGAATCATGGTCATATCATTATTCAATGTCTCTGACTCATAAGAATCAGGGAAAAAATTATTAATTAATTTCAAATTTTACTATTATTAAAAAAAAATTAAAATCGAAAAAAAGAGTTTTTTTTAAAAAATCTTGAAAACCATTTGAATTAAAAAGCTAGAAAATGTAGGTGAATTATTTTTATTCGACACCGAATTGATCCGCCAAGTTTGAGTAAAAAAAGCCGCGGGGCCAGATTTACCATCTATACCCGGCTATACCCTTTGGGGTTCCTGTATAACATAAATGTAACAGAGAATTACAGACAATAGGGGTACTCACTACGTTTGCTATAGCATGCTATTTGTGTTATTTTGCTAAACCCGTCGAGTTTCTACAGATATTTCCTGTATAAAATTGATGGGTTTAGCACAATAGCACAAATAGCATGCTATAGCAAACGTAGTGAGTACCCCTAATATTTCCTTGAATCATACCTTTAACAAAACCTTAACGCCAAGCACCTTCCTTGCACTCACAGTCTCCTGCAATTTAAATCATCAGTCCACTCCCTTGAAACAAGAACGTGCAATTCTGACCTTTACATTGCTGCCCATAGAACTAAAACTATTGATCGTTCTTTTATTGTCTTCTTTACTGGGTAACAGAGGGTTCTGGAATTCCATGTCAACTCATATCCGCCATGCTTCTTCTATATCAGTGGTTGCCAATTAGCTGTCCGCGAAATGTGATTTAAATTACCTCAACGTAAAATATTTGTGAAACCTGGGCCTTAATTAAAACTCACACGCTCTTCACGGACAAATTTAACATTCTAAGTGATATAAATGCTTGTGTTTATTACTAATGTTTACAATTACAACTTAAAAGTAGGCTTTATTGAACATTTCCAAAATAGTGAGGTTAAAGAACAGAATATGTATGATGTATTGTAGAAGATGATGAAGAATATTTGTTTTATTTATGAGTATTTGAAGTAATATCTTGTTGTTTTAAATTTTAGGTTATTTTTATTTATTTTACGTCATTGTTTGTTACTCTGGCTATCGGACATTATTAAAGTAAAAGCCCTCAAATTTGCCGATCCTGGTTTAATTAGGATGGGTATCTTTAACTTGGAATAGGCTCTGGACCATCATATTACGTTCCATCTGAAGGACGGCATAACGAAGGATTTTTCACCACTTTAAACAATTCTAGAACCACCTGCCAGGTTCTACATTAAATTTTAGTTATTCGTTGTTTAGCGGATTGAAGTAAACTCCTAGAGCCTATTTTTTTTCTTTATTTCCATCCCTCTCCCTCCTGGTCCATTTTCACATTTTAGCCAACTTGCACAACATTTGTTTTTGTCTCACCTCACAATCGGGTCCAAAATAGCGGTCATCCGAAACAGTCCAAATCCAGGAATTGACCTCATTTTGACATTATAAAGGTATACATATATTATAAAGTCGATCAATTAAAGATAAACTCAGTTAAAAGTCGATCAATTCCTCTATTTAAGGCACAAAGTTGTATATGGATATCTCGGTACCTATAAGACCTACAGACGTCTATCAGTTTTGAAATTAAAGATTATTCAATGTCCATGACTTTATATTGTAATGCGTATATTCGTATAATGCTTGGTTTCTGTGATATTTACCTTCATAACGGTTAAAATTAGATCATTTTTCGTAGTTAGAACACAATTATATGGACAAAGATATCTCGATACCTATGTTAACTACAGACGTCTATTAGCTCTCGAATCGAAGCTTATTTAATGTCCTAATGTCCATTATTATAATGATTATTTTTGTACAATCCTTGATTTCTGTGTTTTTACCTTTATAGTGTTAAAATGAGGTCAATTCCTGGATTCGGACAGTTTTGAATGGCAGCCATTTTTGATTCCGACCTGTTTGAGCAGGCAGGAAAAAAAAAAAAAAATGTTCAAGTTTGCTAAAGTGTGAAAATCACATTGAAAATTTTCTTCTTATCATTTATAGGCTCCAGCTCTTGGACTAAAAGAGACGCTCAACAATTCTAATATTTCAAATCAAATATTATACTTTTAGTAAAATAAAATAATTATTTATCGCCAAATTTAATAAAACCAATTCATTTATTTTTACTGTTGCTCGACACATTTATTTACCTAAATGACTTTATGGTTGTTGTTTTTTTTTATCTTACTCTATTCTTTTTTGTCCCCATCTACCCTCGCAATTGTAAATAAAAGTTATTATGTTATGAGGTACTCAGTCCCAGAATAATTTTTTGCTTCTATTCAATTCTATTTTAACATTTTTCCATGTACAAGTATGCAGTAAACAAAACGTCTGCTAGCTTCCAGACACGGCGCTTCCTTTTAAAAATTCAACCAGTAAAGAAATATGAAAATATCATCCGTCTTAAAATAAAGTAGAAAACGTCGCCAGCTCTCATGCTCTTAGCGGAGTATATCAATGAATGGTCTTTTGTAGCGAAAGACGATGACATATGACCTTTTAGGCCCGTTCTTTACATATTAACGACCCGACACTCTATAAAATGCCCGATAGCCTCTATAGTACCTATCAAAAGTAGGCAGGTTTGTTGCATGTATCGTGTTTCGGTCTCGTTTATAAATTTTATACAATAAAGGACGTTAATGGGCTTAAAATCGATGTCATCGAGCAATGAGACTTATCATTCTTAAAATAAATTTTCATGTATTCGACATCTGTAATATTTTCATGATTATTTTTTAAACTTAAAGTTTTTATATATATATATATATATATATATATATATATATATATATATATATATATATATATATATACATATACAAGAGTCTAATTCATCGACCTTTTTATATTATAATTTTATTTAAAATTATTCGGATTTTAGGTCCTTAACTATTAATCCTTCTTAATTTTCTTTATTTGACGTTCCGATCCTCCGTCATAAACATAGGATCCTTTTAACACAAAGAATTTTATGAAACCGGCACACCACTCAGGCTAACTACAGTAGAAATATAATATATGTTAATATAAAAAAGTCGATGAATGAGATTCTTGTATAATATTTCAAATAAAATTATATATATATTTATATTTATATATATATATATATATATATATAATATATATATATATATATATATATTGAAAAAAATCAATGATTGACACTTTTCAAAAACGTTTTAAAAAAATACACCTTTTGGTTTAATTGTTTCCGCTAAAAATTGGATTTTCGTTTAAGAATCATGTTCATATAATTTTTTCATGTCTGTGACTCCTAAGAATAAGAGAAAAAAATTATCATTAATTAATTTTAAATTTTACTATTAAAAAAAAAAATCGAAAAAAGAGTTTTTTTTTTAAATATCGAAAACCGTTTGAATTAAAAAGCTACTAAAAATTTGGGTGAATTATTTTTATTTAACACTAAATTGATCCCTAAGTTTGAGTAAAAATTTCGAAAGGGGAAAATTTACCATCCTTACCCGGCTATACCCTTTATAAAATGATTGTCAGAAATGGTTGATGATGTGATATAATTAGCTATCCAACAATAGACACCCAGATTGGACGCAGACTGTACCATGGAACATGTTAGGGTTGGGTTGGTACTATTTGATGACGCGGACACAGCGGTGATGTCTGCCACAAGCCTTGCTCAGATGTCGCACATGTACGCTGTACCAATCTCAGTCATATATATAATTTTCTCATCTTGAAAATATGACAATTATTATATATTATTAACAAATTACCTTGATATTTTCAAAACATTTTGAATGGTAATTTTTTTTTGTACATCTGTTGTATTTATCTATTATATATTTAATCAGCTATGTATAATCTATTATATATTTAATCAGATATATATTATTTATTACATATTTAATCAGCCATGAATGATCTATTATATATTTAATCAGCTATGGATAATCTATTATATATTTAATCAGCTATATATTATCTATTTTATATTTAATCAGCCATGTATAATCTACTATATATTTAATCAGCTGCCCTAAACACAAGACGTTCACTTACCTAATATCAAGTTTTTTACTAACTCAAAATTTAAATAATAATTATTGTTTAATTAAATAATCAAATATTGTTAAAATGGAAACATTTATCTTATATTTAATAATATAACAATTTAAATTATTATTTATAACAACTACTGATTCTTATCATTTTTGTCCCTCTCCATTACCTTTTACTGTTAACTAATATGAAATATAGAGCAAGGGAGAGTATTAGGGTCTCCTGAGTCCAAATGACCCAGTCTCGCAAAAAGGTGTGTGTGTGTGGATAGTCTAGCTGAAAAACGATAATTTATAAAAAAATGAAATTTCATATTTAAGGAGTGTATACGCTTGAGATGTTACAGCAACTTTTCCATCCAAATCAGAAAAGCCACTTTATACTTTGAATTTGGCACTTTTTTATGATTTTCTCGAAAACGGCTGTAACGATTTCTATTAGACTCTCTATATCGATGTAAACTTTAATGGGCTTTAATGACTTGTAGGTTTCGTTCTGTTTGAAACCTTGTAATTCTCTTAAGTACTTGTAATTCTATAGATTCCAATAAAATAACTATTTAATTTTACTGGTACCTATTGAAAAAAACAAATCAAAAAACTGCCAAATATACAAGTTGAACGAATTTGATGACCAAATAGAGGGGAACAGAAGAAATATACAATATTTGGTAATTTTGTTTCTTCCAAACCTCATAGTAGTAATATATATATATATATATATATATATATATATATATATATATATATATATATATATATATATATATAGTATACTGTCGGAAAGCTTAAAATTTTAGAAAAAAATATTATCTTGTTTCCTCTTTTTGTTTAGTTTATTCTCATTTTTACTGTGCATAGGTATGGGTGTGTTAATGTTTTGTTCATTTGTTTGTCAACTTGTATTTATTTTATTTATAAAACCTGTACTGCTACAATCCTTAAGGATCTTGGGCTCAGTACATTTAGAGATTAGTACTGTTTAGGCCAATAAGGTGGTTAGGCCTTGATCACGCTCAGCCGTCAGATTTTTTCCCCAATTTTGTACCCATTTTATAGAGGCTGGGTCTGCCCTAGGAGGGTCTCCATACCCTAGTGTCCCCCTCACCCTTCCCCCCGACTGAAGTGACAGAATAAATAATATTCTTCCACAGCCGGGATTCGAACCCAGGACTTGGAGAAAAGTAGTCTACTGCTCTATCCATTAGACCACACCGCTCTCCATTTATTTTACTTATAATTGTTGTAATTATATACCTTTATTTATTTTAAAAAATGAAATTTGACTTTTCCATCGTTTATACTGTAAATATTGTATGAATGTGATCTTATAGCGCTATTATTATTGTCCATTGAGAGAAATTGTAATATTTCTGGTTAAATGAATTAATAAAAAATATATATATATATTTTGGCCCTAATAAAAGCGTTTTTTTTTTTTTTTTTTTTTTTTGTTTTTGTTTTTTTGCAATTTTTGTTTTTTTTTGAACAAATGAACTGTAATATAGATGTATAATATACTACTAGAAACCTAAAGATATAAAGATAAAAATATTATCTTATGTACACATTAGTAAAAGGTAATGCAAAGTGACGAATGGAACTTTAACTTATTACTGATTTTTTATTATTTATTAGTTCGATTAGACCATATGGAGATCACGATGGTAGACTAATTTGAAGCACATTTCCATTTCTTACTTCTTGTTATTCTTCTCCAAGACGCCTTCATCTGTTCAGAAAAGCGCAGTTTTCGTTCTTCCTTCCACTTGTTTCCGTTCTTATTACTTCTTATTACTGATTATTATACTTAACAATTTTTTATTGTATATATATATATATATATATATATATATATATATATATATATATATATATATATATATATATATATATTGTTTGATCAGTTCTCGACTGTTGATAATTTAAGTTTGTGTTATTCTCAGGTTTCAGTCAATGAATAAACAATTTTATTTTGTTTTTCCATTGCTAAGGCATAATTATGAGAGCAATAAATTCTCGAAACGTCGCATAGATAAAATTGTTTATTTATTGACTGAAACCTGAGAACATCACAAACTTATATATATAAATCGTTCTTTTCCCACGAAACAGAATAAATCTTTTATTTGAATTACCGTTTTTCAACATTTTAATAGTTGTTAAATTGATTTTAAATAGTAGTTGAAAGTCGTGTGTTGCCCTCACTAATTTTTTTTTTTTACGAACGATAGTAAAATTGTTTAGATATTTTTTACAAAAAAATACTAAAATCGTGATTAACTAATGGGAGGGTGGGAGAAAAAGGGTGAACATTTAGGGCTATATGTATTTTTCAATCCTAAATAAAAAACAAAAACATTTTTATGAGAAAAAAAATTAGGTCCATCTGGATAGGTACATCTAAATCAGCTAGCGGTATAAAATATACTTAAGGACCTATTATTATACCTACCAAATATACCTTAATATTTCATAATAATCGTTCCAGCCGATTCTTACGAGTGTGACCGTGAACACATTGAGACGAGATTTTTACATATAAGATAATCATTATCGTCACATACATTTATCAAAAATAGAATTGCAATTTTAGTTCTATTGTTTCCTTACATAATTGAGACGAGATAATCACTTGAGCGGATGCTATGCTGGTATCAACTACCAGGAAATGTCAACTGTAGACATAGACACAGAATTCGATTAAGATTGCATGTTAGTGCATAAATAAATATGGATGGGATTGAATCCGGGATTGCGTGGTTATAAATTTACACATCTAACATTTCCTCTCCACGTGTTGTTTTTCTACTGGAATCTCCATTTCGTATAAATTCGGAATGTTTGTGTTTATTTTCGTTATTTAAACGATTGATTATTATTTATTTTATTCTTTAATAACCTCAAGTATCATTACAAGCGATTTGTCTCATCTTGCCTTATTAATAATTTTATTAAGATAGAAAACTTGATTTACATTATGGAATATTTTTAATGGAAGATTTAAACCGTGTGTGCCGACGTTTATGGCTAAATCTTATTCTTTTATTAGAACCAATTTATATATATATATATATATATATATATATATATATATATCAAAATAATTTGTCTCTATGAACAATAATAATAGGGCTGTAAGATCAGATTCATACAATATTTACAGTATAAACGATAGAAAAGTCAAATTTCATTAAAAATAAATAAATAAAGGTATATTATTACAAATTATAATAATAAAATAAATATAAGTTAACAAATAAATGATCAAAACATGAACACACTCATACCTATGTACAATAAAAATAATATAAGAATAAGCTATAAAAAAAGCATAGAAAAAAGAATAAAACACGAACAAATTATAATAAAAATTGCCATAGGAGTATTTAAACTACATCAAGTTGTTCTTAGTAATTGATATTAATGTGGCAAATTTTATTTTGTATGTATTTATTTACTGTTTAAAATTTAATTGTTGATTTTTTTTTTTTTTTTTTTTTTACTTTTACTTACCTATCATGAAATAGTGAGGGAAAGTATTGCGATCGTGAAAATCATCAAATTCGAGTTTTATGGTTCCCTGAGTCGAAATAGCCAAGCCCCGCAAAAAGCTCTGTGTGTGTGTGTGTGTGTGTGTGTGTGTGTTGTGTGGAAATTCAAGCACAAAAACAAAAAGTCGTACGGTACTGAAATTTCATATTTACTGCGATTTAAGCCCGAGATGTTACTGCAACTTTTTCATCAAAATCAGCGAACCAGAAGAGCCACTCCATACCATGCACTTAGAACTTTTTTAGGATTTTCTCAAAAACGGCTTTAACGATTTTGATTAAACTTGTTATTTCGTTTCAAAATTTAATGGGCTTTAATATGAAATAGGTTTTATTCTGATTGAAAAAGTATGACAGGCTTAAATACCAATATTTAACAAGCCGATAAAACTGACTGATTGTTGTTGATAATAATTATTATTTTACAAAAACACATGTTTCTACCGAGACATAATTTGATTAATTCTTTTAAAATTATTTTAATCTCTAACTGTATTTAAAAATTCTTCAATTGATTTTATATATATAGTAAGAAAAACTATTTCGGTTGTGAAAAATTCTTAATCGGAGTCTTCAGAACGCATAATCGTTTTAAGACACTCTTGACTTCCTGAATTCTACAATTAAAATAAAGAAAAATTGATGTCAAAATATTAATCACTATCCTTCTTTCCTAGAATAGACGCTGATTCATAGCGATTAAAAATTATAATAAATTATAATTATTTATTAATTAATAATTAGTTTATTACTAAAATAATATGAATGAAACATTAGCCGAAATTATTGGTATACACTTTTAATAAACAAAAAATATAAATAAATTTTAACTATATGGTGTTGAGTTAAATATAACAATTGAAATTAAGACAAAAAATAATAAAAACTATAGATTACTATAAATTCTAGAAATATTAATAGCATGGAGATTAAATTAATTATATTCTACGTATTTGATAATTTTTAGTATATTTTGATCTATTCTAGAATGAATGCTTCCAATTATTTTTTTAACAAGATACTTTTTTATATATTTTTAAATTTTAGAATTAATTCCAAGTAGTGAGGTATATAACGTTTGTGTGATTCTCACGTCGGATTTTATTACTTATTATATTAATATCTCAATATTTGAATAAGTAAATGAAGCCTCTCTCAAAAACTCTTTCTCCTCTATGAGATGAAATACGTCTAAAGGCATGGAGAGATTCATACTCGATTTCGCCTCCCCCTTCCCTTTTCAAACTTCATAATTACATTTTCTACTTAAAAGTTGATGTCCTTAGGAAAATTATACCCTTCTAGATATGCCCTTACTGATATCCAAGCGTCATATAATCTTTGGTAAACATCTTTTATATGCTAAAACACCTCTTTGTTTAATGAAATCACAATTAAAATTATTACATATATTGTTTTACTTAATGAAGATTGCATTAATGTATTTAAATTTTAAATGTCACAAAGATATGTTTTAAAAATCTAGGGCGTGCAACACACAACTTTCACTTACACCTCGCCTTAAAATATAGATTTAAATAAGTCCAACTAGATAAAATAATTATATCGTTTCGGTACCAAATTTTTTTTTTTTTTTATTAAATAATAAAACAATAGAAATTATTATCTACAAATGTTACTTGTTGTCTTTTAGTTTCTCTGCATTACTTTCTACGACTTTGTATGTTTTCTTTTTTAGAGAGAAGACCTTTGAATCGGGAGTTTAGATGGTTGCACAACGCAGAATTGCGAAGCTTGTACCCAGTGAATATAATTGATTTGATAGCATCACGGAGACTCAAATGGGCATGTTAATTAGGGTTTTAATGTAGAACGGATTCCGAAAAAGTTAGTATTCGCTAATCCGAATGGTATGCGTTCGAGAAGTAGGCCGAAGCGCCGATGGGAGGATTGTGTTTAGTCTGATCTCGGGGGCTTGGGCTTGAACGGTGAATATTAGACGAATCTCTGTAGGCAGTATTTGGTGGTATTGGGTTCGGTAAGCCTATTATCATTATTATATAATAGTCTTATTAAATTTCTTATTTATGATTGTCATAGTAATTACAACACTATAAATAAAAAATAGACAAAAAACATGAAAAGACATGTTATGAGAGTTTTATTCTACTTTACCTGCTACCGCATTCGTAAATGCCCGTAGAACTACTTAAGGATCGGATGCTTGTTGTGTCCTTGGTTTTTTGTTTTGTGTGGTTTTACGTCCTCAACTAGAGTATAATTATGGTAAACAAGACGAGTTGTGTGTATCGTTAACCAACGTTTCTTTAACTGAATAGATGTGTAAAAGTCCAATATTTATAATGAGTCGGATATGTTGCAATAAACAAAGTTGAAGAAATTTTAAAATTGGATAGTAATGAATCTACACATTTTTACTTTGGGTTTTTTCATTATTATTTTTTCCTTCCCCATCAATATAAATTTGCTTTTATTGGAACAATGTTTAATTTTTCGGTTAAAAAAATACTGCTTGAATAATGTTATATTATGTCAATTGTACATTTGATGAATAAACATGATGTAACAAAACATTTTAGGGTTCCTTGAGTCCTTATAACCAATTCGCGCGAAAAGGTGTGTGTTTGGCCAGTCTAAAACGAGAATAAGCAGTCTAACGAAACTGAAATTTCATATTTATGACAACTATAATCCCGAAATGTTGCACTAACATTTTTACCAAAATCGGCCGACAGTGCTACTTTGTACCATTCAGTTTGCAATCTTAAAAGTTTTTCTCAAAATCGAATCTATCGATTTTGATCAAACTCGCTAAATAGGTGTAAAATTGATGGGCTTTGATATCATATAGGTTTCTTTCATTCAGATTGAAATAGTCCGTTAAAGCTTATACGCCGATTTTTAATTTTCTTCTTCTAAAGTACCTTATATACTAGCTCAGAAACAGATCAAAGACAAAAAACTAGTATTCCAAGACAAGTGTAAATTAAAAAAAGCCATGATATCAGAAGAAGAAAAAGACGATCGAAAAGAATATAGTAGTGCCGGAGACAAAAGAAAGAACAATGCCCAAAGAAATGGCCATGGAATGTATACAACTGATCCATCGTACTCCAAAGAGAGTGAAACGATCCTAAAATATATACGAAGATTTAAAAATTTATGTCAAGGGACGAGCAGGGCCTAGATTTATTATTGATTATTATACATCACAATATTATCGTGATAAATTATTTAATTTAAAACATATGTTTCCTACAAAACTAAATGTAATTTTTTTAAACTTCAAATTTATTTAAAAAGCAGTAAGCCAAACTCTCTTATAATCGTATCAATAAAAACAGAAACCATTACTTTAATATTAGGTCAGTTTAAGCTGGAAAATTAAATTATAAAAGTCTGGTACGCACAACACACAACTCTCGTGTACCTCCGTTGCCAAAACCAATTTAACAACTTTTAATAAAGTTGGAGTTGAAAAAGGTTAAAATATTAAATTGAGTTTTGATGAAAACCTGTTTTTCAGATTAAATAATCTAACAATAGAAATTATGATATTCAGCAATGAATTAGTTTTATCCGCATTTCATCAATATCCAATCACCAATATCACTCAATATATATATGATGTATTTTTTTCTAAAACCTTCAGCTTTACAACGGTATATTATACATCTATATTACTCTTCTCATGTTTAGAAAAAAATTCTCCTTTAGTTGTTTATAAAATCATTTTAAATATACTCATTTTTCATCTCTGAACAACATTAAATGCTTAATTTTTTCATATCTACAAAATTGTAGGTACATCAGGAAAATAAATTTCTAATATCGGCATTTTAACCAGGTCAGACTGTTTTTTTTTTTTTTTTAACTTCAAATTTATTTATTCGTTGGAAACCTATGACATCCTTCCCTACAGTGTCCTTTAATGATATTCCGCTTGTCCCGGTTGAACAGATCCGATATTTAGGACTCCTGCTTGACAAACGACTTACATGGAATCCGCATACAAGACTGAAGAGACAAGAAACTGCACGAAGATTTCGGCTACTCCAACACTTACTAGACAGACGCTCTAACCTTTCACTTAACTACAAAAGACTCATTTACATGACCATCATAAGGCCTATCTGGACCTACGGAGTAGAGCTTTGGGGCTCTACTAAACCATCAAACTCTTCCCGTATCCAATCCTTACAATCCAAAATCCTTAACGCTCCTTACTTTTTCACGAATAAAATCATCCACAATGATCTTAATGTTCCATATGTTGCTGATTTGGCCCGTACCAGGTTTCACACCTTCCATGAAAAACTCCACTCCCACTTTTATCCATTAGTTTCAATCCTTGCTTCCTCTTCCATTCCTGATAATCCTCCGAGGCGTCTGAAAATAAGATGGCCTCGAGACCTTCTTGTTTAGACTCACTACCAAAGAGTGCTGCCAATGGGCAGTTTCTCTTCATGTTCATTCCATGTTTTATAACATTACAGCATATTTACTTGATGTATTTTTTGTACAGTTGTAAATTTCAATTAAAAAAAAAAAAAAAAAAAAAAATTATTTAAAAGTTTAAGAGTAAAAAGTTAAAATTTATTTTAACGACCGAGATAAGTGAAAGTCGTGGTCGTGTGTTGCGCGCATCCGATTTTATTTTTTGGTGTAGATAAGATTGTTATAGATTAGGATTTAGATAGATTTTCTCCCCTCTTTTTTCCTCTCGTGGTTCCTCTGTACTACAAAGTAAATATCCCAAGGCCTAACTATTCCATAAAAGTTTTACTTTATCATATTTTACGTTCGTTTCTGATTTTTAAATTTAATAGTTGGCCTTTCCTCCCGGAATGAACCGATTTCCCTAACTGATTCATGGAGTAATTTTTCGCATTGTGGATCCGCCAATTTGAAAGACCCCTCACCCCAATTTTCAGAGTTAATATCCCCAATCAAGCCTCCACCCCTCTCTCGGGACTAATCATAATATTTAATTCATTATCCGCCGGGCTCCTTATACCTTAGTCTTTTGTTCAAACGCAAGCCCCCTTAATCGAAAGCCTGTCTTGCTTCTATCTGCTATAAACAGTATTGCTATCGTTTGGTGACCATTCTTCTGGAAGGATTCAACTTCTCTCTGGAATATAATTCCCTATTCAATTAAAGTTTTTTTTATTGAAGCTTTTGATACAGTTTGTGCTTAAGCCTTTGGTCGAAATATATTTTTTTTCTGTTTCAGGATGTTAATTTATCACTCAATACTAAGTAACAAAATTTTGAACAAAAAACAACTTTATTCGGTAATATTACAATTATTCTCGTCTAGGACAGTAGGAATAGGGCTAAATAACCTCATTCATAGAATATATACAAAATAATAAATTTATGGCAAATTATATACAATAAAAAAATAAATAAATGAGTTTGTTGAGTGACAAGAATTTGTTGATTTGCTTGCACGTTATAAACTTATCTTTTCTGTAAAAAAAATTTTAATTTAACAATTTTGTACATTTCAGAACAAAAAAAAACAAACTAGAATCATGATACGATCTACTATCTACCTTTTTGTACCCACAAAACCTTATCTATATATATATATATATATATATATATATATATATATATATATATATATATATATATATATATATATATATATATATGTAGATAGATAGATAGATAGATAATATATAATATATATGTGTAAAGGTATGTAATAGAATGATGAGTTGCCTAGTCCTGAAACGTTGAAGATAAAAAATAAAAAAAGTTGTTGAGTAAAAAAATGTAGATCACATTTATTTTTTAATAAACCTGTAATTAAAATTATTCACTAAAAAATAAATAAATACTTATATTATAAAATTTTTACTAATATTTACTTTTTTTTTCCAGGTAAGTGACCACTTTCCATTTGTTTGAAGAATTTATGACAACTTGTTATAGATTTTGTGAGTAAAATTATAAATTATTAGTTTACAAATATTTATATTTACAGCATTAAATTTTATAGAAAGCTCTACACCAATTTTCTCGTTTTAATAATATAAAACAAAATTATTAATTTTATTTTGTTTACTAATTTTGTAGCCCCATGAAAGGAAAATATTTTTACAGGTCAATATTCTGCTTCCTATGGTAAGAGAAGCTATTTAGATGCATATGTAATATAAAGTTGTGATACTGAGAACTTAAGAGAAAATATGTTATTTATGGTAATGGAGAGAGTAGAAAATCATGATAATAATTCGTTTAGGCGATCGTTCCACCAAATAATTTTATTAGGTGACTTCTTTAGACACCGTCTCAGAGTCAACCCTGATGAAGGCCCACACTGTAGGCCGAAACGTCGGCACATAATTAAAATAGCACTTGTTTTAAATTAGTGTTTATGATTTATGACCGCACCCCCAACCATCTTCCTCATCTAATAATTTTATACTGTTATATTATTTAATTCCAACGGTTCTTTACGGATGTGAAACGTGGCCGCTTACTTTGAAGGATGAACAACGGCTTAAGGTTTTCGAAAATAAGGTATTGCGTAAAATATTTGGTCCAAAGAGAGATGAGGCCACTGGGGAGTTTAGAAGGTTGCACAACGCGGAATTGCGGAACTTGCATCCTGTGAATATAATTGAGCTGATTGCATCGCGGAGACTCAAATGGGCGAGTAAAGTTGTTGGGCTCGATGACGAGCGGATTCCGAGAAAGTTGGTATTTGCTGATCTGACTGGTAGGCGTTCGAAAGGTAGGCCGAAGCGGAGATGGGAGGATTGCGTTAAGGCTGATCTCGGGGGCTTGGGCTTGAATGGTGAACTTTGGACGAGTCTGTGTAGGCGGAATTTGGTGGTATCGGCATCGAACCTTCGGGTTCGCTAAGCCTATTATTATTATTATTACTATTATATTATTTAATTCAAAACATATTTTTCCAACCTAACTTAATGTAAGTCTTTAAACTGTAACTTTATTTAAATGTTCTTAAATTGAGTTTAACAACTGAGGTTAGAGAAAGTCGTGTGTTGCGCGTACCAGATGTTTTTTCCAACTTATCACATAATTAACGCATTCATGAAATAGGTCAGTACATGGTGCATTTAAAGTTAACATATATAAGGAACTATGTTATTACTATATTTGATGTGAAGATCTAGCAATTACGCCTTCTATTATAATTTAATCGAACAGGTGTTGGAATTGTTAAGAGCAGGTAGAATTCTTCCCACCTTTAAGCCCCATATTTACTTACTAGCGCTTAG
This sequence comes from Piezodorus guildinii, assembly GCA_023052935.1. Lineage (NCBI taxonomy): Eukaryota > Metazoa > Arthropoda > Insecta > Hemiptera > Pentatomidae > Piezodorus > Piezodorus guildinii. Next base: position 59,003,068 of record CM041295.1, read on the forward strand.
ATCACATAGGCTTTAGAGATGCCAAATAATTAACTTTATTATTTAATAATAAATAATATATTGACTTCTACTTGCATTGTAAAATGTCTGTATTTTGATTTAAATAAATAAATCAAAAAAAAAAAAAAAAAAAAAAAAAAAAATATATATATATATATATATATATATATATATATATATATATATATATATATATATATATATTATGTATGTAATGTATATGTCCATGATCGATTTAGAAATCAGTAACGTATATGTATTTCCTGTTTGGCAAAATCTCCTTATATCTGTTTTCTTTGAAATTGTCTTCAAGATTGATCCGGTATGCTGTGTACTCATAGCAACTCAGCTAAGTTGAGCAGCAGATCCTATATATATATCTTAATCTAAGGTAATATCACCGTATTTTTGTAAAAGTAAAATATATTCAATTAAAATATATATTTTTACCTTTATTTTCTTTCATAATTTTTAAGGAACTTTTACCTAATTTTTCACACTCAAATAAGCACTCCTTAATTTCTTTTTATTACACATTTATTTTTCTTCACAATTTATTACATATTTTTTCTACGTTTCGGAGTTCTTCCCCATTATCAAGACTTTTTTTAAAAACACTTCTTAACACACAACACATGAAATTACGTTTATAGTTTACTGCTATTCGTCCTCTTAGATGTATATTTTTACCTTGTTCTAAGCAGTAAGCCAAACTCTCTTATAATCGTATCAATAAAAACAGAAACCCTTACTATAATTGAATATGTTTTGATTCTCTTAGTTCGTCGAATTGGTAAATAAGGAAGGATGACAATTTAAAATCTGTGACAAGCTTTGAAGTCACCATGATGAAGTGTGAAATACTAGAGATTTTATCAAAGCCATTTATTTCTGTAGTAGGCTTGTAACAAAGTAAGAACTATTAGTAGAGTCGCAGGTAAATTGACCGCCCTACATTACTACGAAATATTTTAATTTTATTGTCAAAGAGAATTCTATACTTCAATTAACTTTGTTGAATTTTAACATCCCTTTTTCTATGATCCGTAGTTTCATTGATAACTTAAACTTGTTACGCCTTTTTGACATCGCTTTTAATAATTACCACCTTATTTAATAAATTTAATTATACATAATTTCATTTTTTATTTTAATATCATGTTTATTTTATAACGTCTATTCCTGAAATAGTATTCAATTTAAAATAATTAATAACGATGTTAGTTTATAGATTTATAACAACATACCTTTTATATTAATTATTCAGTTACAATTCGGTACGTAATAAAATCTTGCGTACTAAATGGAAGAATATAACTGCACGATCTTGTACATTTAACAATTACAACCTCACTCCTTACCAATATCATGTGTTCATAAGTTTATGGACTTACAACTTTATATTAACTTGTATTGCATATTAAACTTTCTAAAATCTTATCGGCTATGTTACTAGTTATACTTCAGGAATAATTTTTTGATGACTTGGTTACAGAAAATTTATTTTTCCCGTTTAAAGAAAAGCAAAATTGTAATGTATTTTACCTGCTTCGCATCGGTGCATTTTGAATGAGGTGTCAATTATGTTTAAAAAATCTTTGTCTGACTGATTTAGAGTTTATCGCTTTGGAAGTTTTAGTTTTAGTTCAAAAGTAAACTTAGCAAGATATATGATGTTTATTTTAAAACGTCTATTCATTATATTTAATTATCGGTAGAAATTGTTTCTTGAGTTCTTTCTTGAGTAATATTACAATCAGTCCAATTTAGGACATTTTTAATAGTGATAAAGTACAACATTCATACTACATTCACACGATATATACAAAACGATAAATTTATATAATAATAATACAATATACATATATACAAAAAAAAGCAATAAAAATATATACAAAAGTCACTCATACCTATATACAATCCTCAAGCATACAGCACGTGAGTGGAGAATCTAGCCAATGCTAGAACTCCAATATACATGTTCACAAGAGATCTCGAGGCCACTGCCGTTTCAACCTTCTAGGGGATGGTAAGGATGTGTGGAGCTGGATAAGGATTGAGCTAGGGGATTAGGGTGATGGATCAGGTTCTGATGGAATTTAGAGATTTTGATGGGATAAGGTCTAAAATAAATGGAATATTTAGGTCGCGCTGTAAGGTAAGGTTAGTGACATAATAAGGAGCATTAACTATGGTTCTGAGGACTTTGGATTGGAAGGACTGAATGCATTTGTTGTTAAAAAATTTGGCGGTCCCCCACAGTTCAAGTCCGTAGGTCCAGATAGGTTTCAGTACTGTCTTGTATATTAGCAGTTTGTTTTCTATGGATAGTTTAGAATTTCTGTTGAGTAGTCTGTATGATTGGCCAAATCGTCGATTAAGTTCTTGTCGTTTACGTCTATTATGTGTGTTTCGGTATAAATTAGAAACATAAATTAGTAGAAAAATGGGCCAGTTTATTTTGTTTGTTATGTTAAACGGTTTCCATTTTATTCAATTTATTACTACTTTATATATTGTAATGAACGTTTTCTAAATACGTTTTAAAAGTTTAATTTAGTTTCCATAGGAGGCCTATTAGTTTACAGTGGAACATCTATTTCGTGAAATGATCTAAGATATAAATAATTAATAACAATGTTAGTTTATGGATTTGTAACAACTTTCCATTTTTTTTCTATTAAAGTTATTATGTATTTTAATACGGTATTAATGATAACTCGAATTATAATCAATTCTTTCTTGATACCCTTTCTAACACTTTCAGTTATGGACAACAATAACTTTTGTAGACTTTGAAGTACTAATAGGAGTGAAAAAAATTGATTCAGTCAAGTTTTATTTTGTCTTTTATTACACGTTATGTATTTTAGAAACCTTGAAATATCTGTAAATATTTAAGACAAAATGTTTATGTATCAGCTGAAATAAATAAACTAATAGAAATAACATATAAATTTTATTGGAAACGTTTGATTTTTTTTTTTTTTTTTGTAAAGGGTATATGGTACTAAAATACCAAGATGCAGTTAGATCGCTCAAATGCAATCGATTAGTGTTATATTGATTTAAAGATGCTAAGTCATATTTTTTTTAAACACTAATTTAGGGAAACTTCCAAAATATGTTTAATTTTTTATAAGTTTTAATTTATTTGTTCCAATGGAAATTAAAAAAAAATCATAAAAATCACAGAAAATAAATGTTTATGTTTTTTTTTTTAACTTTTTTTTTATTTATTGATATTTACAACTGTATTGGTTAATACATCAAGTAAATGAGCTATGAGATAAAAAAAAAAAAAAACATGAAAAAGACATGAAGAAAATGCCCGTTGGCAGGCAGCACTCCAGTTGGTAACTAAACTCCAGTTAGGTCGCAAGGACATCTTCTTTTCAGGCGCCTCGGAGGATTGTCAGAAATGGAAAAGGGAGTGGGGATTGTCATGGAAATATTGATACCTGGTATGGGCAAAATCAGCAACATATATAGCATTAAGGTCTTTATGGATGTGATTATTCGTGACAAAGTTGAGGATTTTTCGAAGGATTTTGGAGTGTAAGGAATGAAGTCGGGAAGAATTTGATGATTTAGTGGAGCTCCAAAGTTCAACTCCCCAAGACCAGAAATGCCTTATGATGTTCATTTATATGAGCCTGTTTTAGTTAAGTGAAAGGTTAGAGCGTTGGTCTTGTAAGTGTTAAAGTAACCGAAAGCGGCAAGCAGTTTCTTGTCGTTTTAGTCTAGTGTGCGGATTCCATGTATGACGTTTTTCAAGTTGGAGTCCTAGGTAGCGGATCCGGTCAACTGGAACAAGCGAAATATTATCAAAGGATACTTTATGGCAGAATGTCATAGGGTATTGATAAGTTAAATTTGTCAATTTTATGTATTTAAACAATAACTATTCATAAATGTTTTTTACTTATTAAATTCCTAAGTGAGGCAATTATAAACCTATATAGAATGACTTGGTCAAATAAAAAAAAAGTAAAAAATAAGTAACTTTAAAATATAATTGGAAATATTTAGAGGCATAATGGGAGTAAGGACATCCCATACTCAGAAGTGAAGGAAGATTTTTTAATTTATCTCAATTAGATCAAGAGTTCTATAATTTTGGTTACTAAATCGTAATTTTTTTCCCACTGTGCTATTGTGCGGCTTATTTTTATGCTTGAAACGCACCGAGAGTTTCATTGGATCATTGCTAACACAATAGTTGGAGAATTTTATTTAAGTAATACAAAATTATATATAGATTTCTCAGTTATTTAAAGGCGAATTTTATCCACCAGCAGTCTCAGCTACGTAACGGATTACTTAGCAGTTTGAAACCCTTTCTCAAGTCAAACAAAAGTCGAGCCGAATGGACTCGGCAATACTTTAGTAAATCGCCAAGTTCCGCGGAATAAAGCCTTCTTAAGAGAGGAAACTTAGGGGACTTGGCTTAAAATCAAAGGCACACCCCGGGGTATAGAAAATCTTGAAGGAACTAGTATAAAGTGAGTTTATTTGTAGGAGAGTGGAAGAAGCGACTAGAAGGCAAATAAACTGGAAGTTGGTTTTTCAGCTGTGCAACATAGCTGGGTGAAGTAGTATTAAATTTGAGAATAATAAATAATAATAATAATACGCAAATTTGGACCTATATTATACAAACGTTGAGATAAATTCGTCTATCAATGAACATGTGTCACTATAATGTTTAATTGCTTTATACGTTTCATCTTTGGGATATCCAGAGACACTTCTGTCACCCGATTATACAGAGTTAAAGTGGCTTTACCCCTCCTTCCGCCGTAAGTACTTCCTAGCATCCTTCCTCTACCAAGTAATCCAATCCCGATGTCCGTTCTACATCTCTGATCTCCTTAAATTCAAATCCTCCGTTCGTTCTCGTAACACCCGCTCGCGGCCTTCTGATATGTATATAACGCCCCATCGATCCACAGCTTTCGATAGATCATTCTTAATTCGATCCGCATCTCTATGGAATTCCATCCCTTCCAACATCCGTAACTCCCAAACTCTTTCAACATTTAAATCCCGTCTATTCAGCCATTTCCTGTCAATCCAATTCCCCAACAATCCCAATTAGATCCTAATTTCAGGGAAAATCAACAAATAAAGCAGACAGATACGTTATTTAACTTTAATGGATCCATTCGTAGCAAATATTATTCAATAACATTATCTTTTCAAAGATGAAAGATTAAATCACATATAATTTTACAAACATATAAAATCATTGTAATTTTTTTTTTATATACTGTATATTTTTAATTTTTCTTTATAATATTATTGTACTTTTAATTATATGTTATTTTCTTTCCTCATTTTAACATATAGATATATCTTTATTTATATTTTTCTTGTTTTCACATTTTATTAGAAGTTGTCTTTTGAGTTATTTTATTTTTTCATCTTATTAATTCAATTCTGTTGTTATTTTTACTTATATTTATATTTTTAATATGTTTACTCTATGACTCAAGTCTTAAGACCCTTGTTTATCTCCTGTAATATTATTCTTAAGGGACTCGTCCCAGAATAAATAAAAATAATTATTATTATTATTATTAATTATATCACTTACATATATTTTCCCTTTGTCAGCTATTTCCGTATGAAACCCAAAAACTCCTCATTATCTCTTTAATATTTCCCTACTTCGACTATTCTTGTACGGTATACGATGGTGTGTCTGGAGATCTCGAGGTAAAAATAAAACGCTTAATAATTGCTTTGTTCGATTCATCTTCGGGGTACCTCAATTTTACGGCGATTTAAAGTGGCTTTACCCTTCAAATTGTCGCCAGTATTTTCTTGCATTGTTCCTATACCAAGTTATCGAATCCTGCCGTCCGTCATACATTTTTGACCTGCTACAATCCAAATTCTCTGTTCATTCCGGTTGTACACGCTCCAGGCCTTCAGATTTATACACCACGGCCCACCGAACTGCGCATTTCGACAGATCTTTTTCAATTCGGTTCTCAATCAATGGTTTTCTTTGAACTACTATATCCGACGATTCAAGTAAATTTGTATTTGTATTCTACCCTAATCATGAATGATTATTGGGTTAAATAGATGGCAATAAAACAATACATAATTTAAACATTAATCGATAAATATATATAATGATGGAGTTTTGTTGACCGTTGAGAAATTAGATGAGGAAGATGGTTGGGGGTGCGGTCATAAATTAAAAACACACATTTAAAATAAGTGTTATTTTAATTATGTGCCGACGTTTCGGCCTACAATGTGGGCCTTCATCAGGGCTAAAAGAAACAAGATAACAACCAATGTAATTATAGACTTAATAATGCGTTAGGTATATAATTTATTATATACCTATATATAGTATAGGCCAATATATAGTATAAATTTATTATATACCTAACGCATTACTTAAGTCTATAATTACATTGGTTGTTATCTTGTTTCTTTTAGCCCTGATGAAGGCCCACATTGTAGGCCGAAACGTCGGCACATAATTAAAATAACACTTATTTTAAATGTGTGTTTTTAATTTATGACCGCACCCCCAACCATCTTCCTCATGATAAATATATATGTATTTTAAACAATAATCTAATAAATTACTTTTATTAGATTAATCATAAATAAATTTGAAATTTACATTTTCCGGAAAAAAAATTTATGTCCAAGATCATTTGGTCAGTATTAGTAAGACGATAATTATTTTTAGAATCGTTGATCTAAAACACACCAACTACCGTTTACCGGCCCAGGACACATTGCTTATAATAATATTATACTTTGAAATCAGAAAGATATAGCCTCTCTGGGATATAACCTATCGCTGCCTAACTCTTGTGCGTTCCAACCTTGAAGTTGTGGCAACAAAACAAAATTTACTATCGTTATCTACTTTCAAACACGAAAAAAAAAACATTATAATCTTTGTGTTTGAGCCTGGACATTATAAGTTTGAGCCATCTTCTTTTCAGACAGGCCTCGGCGGATTGTCAGGAATTGAAGTGGAAGCAAGGATTGAAACTAGGGGATTAGAATGGGAGTGGAGTTTTTCATGGAAGGAGTCATACCTGGTACAGGCCAAATCAGCAACATAGGGAACATTAAGGTCTTTGTGGATGATTTTATTGGTGACAAAGTAAAGAGCTTTAAGGATTTTGGACTGTAAGGATTGGATATGGGAAGAGTTTGATGGTTTGTTTGGAATTTAAAATTAAATTAAAATCCTTATCCCAACACCTTGATAAAAAAGAAAAAAATCTTTAGCTATTATTTTTAATAATTTTATATCGTCGTTGCCGAAACGCGTTTTCGTTACATATAAAGTGTTCAGTTATACCTTAGTCTCGCCTAGAGGAGTTTTATAAAAATCAAAAGAAATCAGGTGCGGACAACACACGTCTTTCACTTACCTCGACTGTTAAAATCAATTTAAAAACTATTAAATATATTTCAATTTGAAAAATATTCTATGGTTATTTTAATAAAACGTGTATTCATTTTCGTTGGAAACATATGATTTAGATTAAATAATATAACTACATTAAATTGTTAGTGCATCGTGAAACGTGAGTGTAAACTCGCAGGAGTTTACACCTCCAGGCCCAGGGCCTGGAAGAAGAAGAAGACATGAAATTGTTAATCAGTAATAAGTTTATTCGAAATTTCTTACTTTATATTACCTTTTATAACTTTGTGTATCAGGTAATATTTTTTCTAAAATCTTTTTCTATCCAACAATATATTACTGTTCTTAATATAAAAGACAAACAAAAATTACATTTAATAAATAGTTGTTATATTTTATCCTTTACTTGGTCATCAAATTCTCCGACTTGTATATTTAACCGTCCTTCATCAATGTCGTTAAGATGATATGGTTAATCTTTCGAAATGCACAGAATTAATAATAGTTTAGAAGAAGAAAATTTAAAATATCGGCATTTAAGCCCTTTAAAATTATTTCAATCGGAATAAAACCTACATGATATTAAAGTCCATTCAATTTTACATCAATATAGAGAGTTTAATCAATAACGTTAAAGCCGTTTTTAATAAAAAAGTAGAAAAGTGCAAAAGGCATGGTATAAAGTGGCTCTTCTGGTAAGGTGATTTCGATGAAAATGTTGCTATAACATCTCGGACGTATAGTGTTTAATATAAAATTTCATTGTCATAGGACTTTTCGTTATTGCGCTGGACTTACCACACACGGACACACGGGACTTGGTTATTTGGACTCTAAAACTTGTATTTTCGGTAAAAACATAAAAAAAAAAAAAAAAAATCGAAAATTTTCATGATCGCAATACTTTCCCTTACTATATATTTCATATATAGGTCAGTGAAAGTAAGAAGTATCTAGACAATAAGCGAATATTTGTTTTAATATTTTTTCTAAGGGGACTTACGGCTTAAATACAAATCAATTCGGATTCCAGAAAGTAATCAGTTTATCATGTAAAAATCCGATGAGCGCCAAAACCAACTTTTAATGTTCTCGCTTCTTTCTTCTAGATTTTATATTTACTGTTCTCTATATTTTTTTTGATATTGAACCCTGAAAAGTCTCTAATAATGACCAACGGGCCTTCGGAAATAATTAAGCACCAACTCACAGGCATGAAGATCTCCAATGAAGCCTACTATCTTGGACAAAAAATATCATTTGTAAATAGAGACGCAAAAGAAATAGAATCCAGGCGTGGAAGAAATTTTGGAGCCTCAAGATCATATTCAAAAGCCAACTGGAAATAAAATATAAAGCACTAGCCTTTAACAGCTGCATCATCCCAGTGCTTACATATGGATGCCTCTATGAGGACTTGGTCACTCACAAAAAATTTAGAACAGAAAATAAACGTATGTCAACGAAGAATGGAGCGGATTATGTTAGGAATCTTCCTGCGGGACAAAATTAACGCAAATAAAATAAGAAAACTAACAAATGTCGCAGACGCTATTGCTTATGCTAGAAAAATAAAGTGGGCATGGGCAGGACATCTCATGCGGAAAACAGAAGAAAGTTTTAGGTTCGGCTAGTCTCCGCCCAAAAGACTCTAATCTCCCATTCTTTGGGAAGGTCTATATGTAAATATATTTCATGTAAATATTCATTTTTTGTTTTGTTTTTTTATATATAATAGATATTATTAATAACTTTTTATTTACATATAAATAAAGGCTTTTATTATTATTATTATATTTTTTTTAATCAACTCCTCTTCCACAAGATGTTTATCTAATATTTTGCATTTATAAATAGCCGATTTTGATGAAAAAGTTTCTGTAACATCTCGGATGTATAGTTGTCTTAAATATGAAGTCCAAATTTCGTACGACTTTCCGTTTTTTTTGCGCTTAACTTACCTCATACACACAGATCTTTTTCGGGGCTTGGTTATTTGGACTCAGGGGACCCTAAAACGTGTATTTCCATCGAAAACTGGAATTCGAAAATTTTCACGATCGCAATACTTTTCCTTACTATATATTTTATGCATAGATAAGTGAAAGTAATAATATATAAGTGGCAAAATATTGGATTAACTGTTGGACGACAGAACTAATCCGATTGATGTATGCGTTAAAGAGAGGGGTTGGGACAGAAAAACTCTCAACCACTGAAGAGGTGATCTCGGGGAGAGAGAGGGGGTTAGGGTGTGAGGAAGAGGGAAGATTAGGGACTTGGATAACTTGGTTGCGGTGAGAGATAAAGGATTAGAGCCATCTATTGGAAAGGGAAAGGTTGGCAAGTTTAGATAGGAGTAAGGGCTGATCTGTCCTGTCCTGCCCCTTCCCCATATCCTAGGGGATGAGGATGAATGTTTTAAGAATCAACCTTTGCCAGGGATGTAAACATGTCTGTAGATGTTTTGATTCACGCACTCTTTTCTACAAAATTTGCGTTTTATTTATTTATTTATTTTTTAACGACGTTTAAGGTTAATTATTTAATTAGATCATTTTAATGAACTGTTATGTATTGGGTTGTAGAATAAGTCCGTCGCTTTTTTACTGATGATTTCAGTAAAAACTTTATATTTTTAATCAACCTTTGCCAGGGATGTAAACATGTCTGTAGATGTTTTGATTCACGCACTCTTTTCTACAAAATTTGCGTTTTATTTATTTATTTATTTTTTAACGACGTTTAAGGTTAATTATTTAATTAGATCATTTTAATGAACTGTTATGTATTGGGTTGTAGAATAAGTCCGTCGCTTTTTTACTGATGATTTCAGTAAAAACTTTATATTTTTAATCAACCTTTGCCAGGGATGTAAACATGTCTGTAGATGTTTTGATTCACGCACTCTTTTCTACAAAATTTGCGTTTTATTTATTTATTTATTTTTTAACGACGTTTAAGGTTAATTATTTAATTAGATCATTTTAATGAACTGTTATGTATTGGGTTGTAGAATAAGTCCGTCGCTTTTTTACTGATGATTTCAGTAAAAACTTTATATTTTTAATCAACCTTTGCCAGGGATGTAAACATGTCTGTAGATGTTTTGATTCACGCACTCTTTTCTACAAAATTTGCGTTTTATTTATTTATTTATTTTTTAACGACGTTTAAGGTTAATTATTTAATTAGATCATTTTAATGAACTGTTATGTATTGGGTTGTAGAATAAGTCCGTCGCTTTTTTACTGATGATTTCAGTAAAAACTTTATATTTTTAATCAACCTTTGCCAGGGATGTAAACATGTCTGTAGATGTTTTGATTCACGCACTCTTTTCTACAAAATTTGCGTTTTATTTATTTATTTATTTTTTAACGACGTTTAAGGTTAATTATTTAATTAGATCATTTTAATGAACTGTTATGTATTGGGTTGTAGAATAAGTCCGTCGCTTTTTTACTGATGATTTCAGTAAAAACTTTATATTTTTAATCAACCTTTGCCAGGGATGTAAACATGTCTGTAGATGTTTTGATTCACGCACTCTTTTCTACAAAATTTGCGTTTTATTTATTTATTTATTTTTTAACGACGTTTAAGGTTAATTATTTAATTAGATCATTTTAATGAACTGTTATGTATTGGGTTGTAGAATAAGTCCGTCGCTTTTTTACTGATGATTTCAGTAAAAACTTTATATTTTTAATCAACCTTTGCCAGGGATGTAAACATGTCTGTAGATGTTTTGATTCACGCACTCTTTTCTACAAAATTTGCGTTTTATTTATTTATTTATTTTTTAACGACGTTTAAGGTTAATTATTTAATTAGATCATTTTAATGAACTGTTATGTATTGGGTTGTAGAATAAGTCCGTCGCTTTTTTACTGATGATTTCAGTAAAAACTTTATATTTTTAATCAACCTTTGCCAGGGATGTAAACATGTCTGTAGATGTTTTGATTCACGCACTCTTTTCTACAAAATTTGCGTTTTATTTATTTATTTATTTTTTAACGACGTTTAAGGTTAATTATTTAATTAGATCATTTTAATGAACTGTTATGTATTGGGTTGTAGAATAAGTCCGTCGCTTTTTTACTGATGATTTCAGTAAAAACTTTATATTTTTAATCAACCTTTGCCAGGGATGTAAACATGTCTGTAGATGTTTTGATTCACGCACTCTTTTCTACAAAATTTGCGTTTTATTTATTTATTTATTTTTTAACGACGTTTAAGGTTAATTATTTAATTAGATCATTTTAATGAACTGTTATGTATTGGGTTGTAGAATAAGTCCGTCGCTTTTTTACTGATGATTTCAGTAAAAACTTTATATTTTTAATCAACCTTTGCCAGGGATGTAAACATGTCTGTAGATGTTTTGATTCACGCACTCTTTTCTACAAAATTTGCGTTTTATTTATTTATTTATTTTTTAACGACGTTTAAGGTTAATTATTTAATTAGATCATTTTAATGAACTGTTATGTATTGGGTTGTAGAATAAGTCCGTAGCGTTGTTACTGATGATTTCAGTAAAAACTTTATATTTTTAATCAACCTTTGCCAGGGATGTAAACATGTCTGTAGATGTTTTGATTCACGCACTCTTTTCTACAAAATTTGCGTTTTATTTATTTATTTATTTATTAACGACGTTTAAGGTTAATTATTTAATTAGATCATTTTAATGAACTGTTATGTATTGGGTTGTAGAATAAGTCCGTCGCTTTTTTACTGATGATTTCAGTAAAAACTTTATATTTTTAATCAACCTTTGCCAGGGATGTAAACATGTCTGTAGATGTTTTGATTCACGCACTCTTTTCTACAAAATTTGCGTTTTATTTATTTATTTATTTTTTAACGACGTTTAAGGTTAATTATTTAATTAGATCATTTTAATGAACTGTTATGTATTGGGTTGTAGAATAAGTCCGTCGCTTTTTTACTGATGATTTCAGTAAAAACTTTATATTTTTAATCAACCTTTGCCAGGGATGTAAACATGTCTGTAGATGTTTTGATTCACGCACTCTTTTCTACAAAATTTGCGTTTTATTTATTTATTTATTTTTTAACGACGTTTAAGGTTAATTATTTAATTAGATCATTTTAATGAACTGTTATGTATTGGGTTGTAGAATAAGTCCGTCGCTTTTTTACTGATGATTTCAGTAAAAACTTTATATTTTTAATCAACCTTTGCCAGGGATGTAAACATGTCTGTAGATGTTTTGATTCACGCACTCTTTTCTACAAAATTTGCGTTTTATTTATTTATTTATTTTTTAACGACGTTTAAGGTTAATTATTTAATTAGATCATTTTAATGAACTGTTATGTATTGGGTTGTAGAATAAGTCCGTCGCTTTTTTACTGATGATTTCAGTAAAAACTTTATATTTTTAATCAACCTTTGCCAGGGATGTAAACATGTCTGTAGATGTTTTGATTCACGCACTCTTTTCTACAAAATTTGCGTTTTATTTATTTATTTATTTTTTAACGACGTTTAAGGTTAATTATTTAATTAGATCATTTTAATGAACTGTTATGTATTGGGTTGTAGAATAAGTCCGTCGCTTTTTTACTGATGATTTCAGTAAAAACTTTATATTTTTAATCAACCTTTGCCAGGGATGTAAACATGTCTGTAGATGTTTTGATTCACGCACTCTTTTCTACAAAATTTGCGTTTTATTTATTTATTTATTTTTTAACGACGTTTAAGGTTAATTATTTAATTAGATCATTTTAATGAACTGTTATGTATTGGGTTGTAGAATAAGTCCGTCGCTTTTTTACTGATGATTTCAGTAAAAACTTTATATTTTTAATCAACCTTTGCCAGGGATGTAAACATGTCTGTAGATGTTTTGATTCACGCACTCTTTTCTACAAAATTTGCGTTTTATTTATTTATTTATTTTTTAACGACGTTTAAGGTTAATTATTTAATTAGATCATTTTAATGAACTGTTATGTATTGGGTTGTAGAATAAGTCCGTCGCTTTTTTACTGATGATTTCAGTAAAAACTTTATATTTTTAATCAACCTTTGCCAGGGATGTAAACATGTCTGTAGATGTTTTGATTCACGCACTCTTTTCTACAAAATTTGCGTTTTATTTATTTATTTATTTTTTAACGACGTTTAAGGTTAATTATTTAATTAGATCATTTTAATGAACTGTTATGTATTGGGTTGTAGAATAAGTCCGTCGCTTTTTTACTGATGATTTCAGTAAAAACTTTATATTTTTAATCAACCTTTGCCAGGGATGTAAACATGTCTGTAGATGTTTTGATTCACGCACTCTTTTCTACAAAATTTGCGTTTTATTTATTTATTTATTTTTTAACGACGTTTAAGGTTAATTATTTAATTAGATCATTTTAATGAACTGTTATGTATTGGGTTGTAGAATAAGTCCGTCGCTTTTTTACTGATGATTTCAGTAAAAACTTTATATTTTTAATCAACCTTTGCCAGGGATGTAAACATGTCTGTAGATGTTTTGATTCACGCACTCTTTTCTACAAAATTTGCGTTTTATTTATTTATTTATTTTTTAACGACGTTTAAGGTTAATTATTTAATTAGATCATTTTAATGAACTGTTATGTATTGGGTTGTAGAATAAGTCCGTCGCTTTTTTACTGATGATTTCAGTAAAAACTTTATATTTTTAATCAACCTTTGCCAGGGATGTAAACATGTCTGTAGATGTTTTGATTCACGCACTCTTTTCTACAAAATTTGCGTTTTATTTATTTATTTATTTTTTAACGACGTTTAAGGTTAATTATTTAATTAGATCATTTTAATGAACTGTTATGTATTGGGTTGTAGAATAAGTCCGTCGCTTTTTTACTGATGATTTCAGTAAAAACTTTATATTTTTAATCAACCTTTGCCAGGGATGTAAACATGTCTGTAGATGTTTTGATTCACGCACTCTTTTCTACAAAATTTGCGTTTTATTTATTTATTTATTTTTTAACGACGTTTAAGGTTAATTATTTAATTAGATCATTTTAATGAACTGTTATGTATTGGGTTGTAGAATAAGTCCGTCGCTTTTTTACTGATGATTTCAGTAAAAACTTTATATTTTTAATCAACCTTTGCCAGGGATGTAAACATGTCTGTAGATGTTTTGATTCACGCACTCTTTTCTACAAAATTTGCGTTTTATTTATTTATTTATTTTTTAACGACGTTTAAGGTTAATTATTTAATTAGATCATTTTAATGAACTGTTATGTATTGGGTTGTAGAATAAGTCCGTCGCTTTTTTACTGATGATTTCAGTAAAAACTTTATATTTTTAATCAACCTTTGCCAGGGATGTAAACATGTCTGTAGATGTTTTGATTCACGCACTCTTTTCTACAAAATTTGCGTTTTATTTATTTATTTATTTTTTAACGACGTTTAAGGTTAATTATTTAATTAGATCATTTTAATGAACTGTTATGTATTGGGTTGTAGAATAAGTCCGTCGCTTTTTTACTGATGATTTCAGTAAAAACTTTATATTTTTAATCAACCTTTGCCAGGGATGTAAACATGTCTGTAGATGTTTTGATTCACGCACTCTTTTCTACAAAATTTGCGTTTTATTTATTTATTTATTTTTTAACGACGTTTAAGGTTAATTATTTAATTAGATCATTTTAATGAACTGTTATGTATTGGGTTGTAGAATAAGTCCGTCGCTTTTTTACTGATGATTTCAGTAAAAACTTTATATTTTTAATCAACCTTTGCCAGGGATGTAAACATGTCTGTAGATGTTTTGATTCACGCACTCTTTTCTACAAAATTTGCGTTTTATTTATTTATTTATTTTTTAACGACGTTTAAGGTTAATTATTTAATTAGATCATTTTAATGAACTGTTATGTATTGGGTTGTAGAATAAGTCCGTCGCTTTTTTACTGATGATTTCAGTAAAAACTTTATATTTTTAATCAACCTTTGCCAGGGATGTAAACATGTCTGTAGATGTTTTGATTCACGCACTCTTTTCTACAAAATTTGCGTTTTATTTATTTATTTATTTTTTAACGACGTTTAAGGTTAATTATTTAATTAGATCATTTTAATGAACTGTTATGTATTGGGTTGTAGAATAAGTCCGTCGCTTTTTTACTGATGATTTCAGTAAAAACTTTATATTTTTAATCAACCTTTGCCAGGGATGTAAACATGTCTGTAGATGTTTTGATTCACGCACTCTTTTCTACAAAATTTGCGTTTTATTTATTTATTTATTTT
Source organism: Piezodorus guildinii (assembly GCA_023052935.1). Classification (NCBI taxonomy): domain Eukaryota; kingdom Metazoa; phylum Arthropoda; class Insecta; order Hemiptera; family Pentatomidae; genus Piezodorus; species Piezodorus guildinii. The sequence continues at coordinate 59,018,784 of CM041295.1, forward strand.
TTAACGACGTTTAAGGTTAATTATTTAATTAGATCATTTTAATGAACTGTTATGTATTGGGTTGTAGAATAAGTCCGTCGCTTTTTTACTGATGATTTCAGTAAAAACTTTATATTTTTAATCAACCTTTGCCAGGGATGTAAACATGTCTGTAGATGTTTTGATTCACGCACTCTTTTCTACAAAATTTGCGTTTTATTTATTTATTTATTTTTTAACGACGTTTAAGGTTAATTATTTAATTAGATCATTTTAATGAACTGTTATGTATTGGGTTGTAGAATAAGTCCGTCGCTTTTTTACTGATGATTTCAGTAAAAACTTTATATTTTTAATCAACCTTTGCCAGGGATGTAAACATGTCTGTAGATGTTTTGATTCACGCACTCTTTTCTACAAAATTTGCGTTTTATTTATTTATTTATTTTTTAACGACGTTTAAGGTTAATTATTTAATTAGATCATTTTAATGAACTGTTATGTATTGGGTTGTAGAATAAGTCCGTCGCTTTTTTACTGATGATTTCAGTAAAAACTTTATATTTTTAATCAACCTTTGCCAGGGATGTAAACATGTCTGTAGATGTTTTGATTCACGCACTCTTTTCTACAAAATTTGCGTTTTATTTATTTATTTATTTTTTAACGACGTTTAAGGTTAATTATTTAATTAGATCATTTTAATGAACTGTTATGTATTGGGTTGTAGAATAAGTCCGTCGCTTTTTTACTGATGATTTCAGTAAAAACTTTATATTTTTAATCAACCTTTGCCAGGGATGTAAACATGTCTGTAGATGTTTTGATTCACGCACTCTTTTCTACAAAATTTGCGTTTTATTTATTTATTTATTTTTTAACGACGTTTAAGGTTAATTATTTAATTAGATCATTTTAATGAACTGTTATGTATTGGGTTGTAGAATAAGTCCGTCGCTTTTTTACTGATGATTTCAGTAAAAACTTTATATTTTTAATCAACCTTTGCCAGGGATGTAAACATGTCTGTAGATGTTTTGATTCACGCACTCTTTTCTACAAAATTTGCGTTTTATTTATTTATTTATTTTTTAACGACGTTTAAGGTTAATTATTTAATTAGATCATTTTAATGAACTGTTATGTATTGGGTTGTAGAATAAGTCCGTCGCTTTTTTACTGATGATTTCAGTAAAAACTTTATATTTTTAATCAACCTTTGCCAGGGATGTAAACATGTCTGTAGATGTTTTGATTCACGCACTCTTTTCTACAAAATTTGCGTTTTATTTATTTATTTATTTTTTAACGACGTTTAAGGTTAATTATTTAATTAGATCATTTTAATGAACTGTTATGTATTGGGTTGTAGAATAAGTCCGTCGCTTTTTTACTGATGATTTCAGTAAAAACTTTATATTTTTAATCAACCTTTGCCAGGGATGTAAACATGTCTGTAGATGTTTTGATTCACGCACTCTTTTCTACAAAATTTGCGTTTTATTTATTTATTTATTTTTTAACGACGTTTAAGGTTAATTATTTAATTAGATCATTTTAATGAACTGTTATGTATTGGGTTGTAGAATAAGTCCGTCGCTTTTTTACTGATGATTTCAGTAAAAACTTTATATTTTTAATCAACCTTTGCCAGGGATGTAAACATGTCTGTAGATGTTTTGATTCACGCACTCTTTTCTACAAAATTTGCGTTTTATTTATTTATTTATTTTTTAACGACGTTTAAGGTTAATTATTTAATTAGATCATTTTAATGAACTGTTATGTATTGGGTTGTAGAATAAGTCCGTCGCTTTTTTACTGATGATTTCAGTAAAAACTTTATATTTTTAATCAACCTTTGCCAGGGATGTAAACATGTCTGTAGATGTTTTGATTCACGCACTCTTTTCTACAAAATTTGCGTTTTATTTATTTATTTATTTTTTAACGACGTTTAAGGTTAATTATTTAATTAGATCATTTTAATGAACTGTTATGTATTGGGTTGTAGAATAAGTCCGTCGCTTTTTTACTGATGATTTCAGTAAAAACTTTATATTTTTAATCAACCTTTGCCAGGGATGTAAACATGTCTGTAGATGTTTTGATTCACGCACTCTTTTCTACAAAATTTGCGTTTTATTTATTTATTTATTTTTTAACGACGTTTAAGGTTAATTATTTAATTAGATCATTTTAATGAACTGTTATGTATTGGGTTGTAGAATAAGTCCGTCGCTTTTTTACTGATGATTTCAGTAAAAACTTTATATTTTTAATCAACCTTTGCCAGGGATGTAAACATGTCTGTAGATGTTTTGATTCACGCACTCTTTTCTACAAAATTTGCGTTTTATTTATTTATTTATTTTTTAACGACGTTTAAGGTTAATTATTTAATTAGATCATTTTAATGAACTGTTATGTATTGGGTTGTAGAATAAGTCCGTAGCGTTGTTACTGATGATTTCAGTAAAAACTTTATATTTTTAATCAACCTTTGCCAGGGATGTAAACATGTCTGTAGATGTTTTGATTCACGCACTCTTTTCTACAAAATTTGCGTTTTATTTATTTATTTATTTTTTAACGACGTTTAAGGTTAATTATTTAATTAGATCATTTTAATGAACTGTTATGTATTGGGTTGTAGAATAAGTCCGTCGCGTTTTTACTGATGATTTCAGTAAAAACTTTATATTTTTAATCAACCTTTGCCAGGGATGTAAACATGTCTGTAGATGTTTTGATTCACGCACTCTTTTCTACAAAATTTGCGTTTTATTTATTTTTTTTTTTTTAACGATGTTTAAGGTTAATTATTTAATTTGATCATTTTAATGAACTGTTCTGTATTGGGTTGTAGAATAAGTCCGTAGCGTTGTTACTGATGATTTCAGTAAAAACTTTGTATTTTTAATCAACTATATATGACCCATTTTGTTCAATTGCATGTTGCCCATCTATCAGGTATTTTTTTTTAGTTTAGTCATCATCAACAAAGCGTCTGCATCTTTCAAGTCATAATTTCCGGTTCTTAAATCCCCTTACGGATAGTTCTTTCTCCTAAGGCATTGTCGCAATACACACTGCTGATTTTATTCACCGTCTGTGCCGCGGATTTTCCTTTTCAGAAATAATTTTTTTAATTAATAGAATTTAATAAGATAGAATTTTTTCTCTTCCATTTGAGCAAACACAATGCCACTTAAAGATAATGAATCTCTGTTGAAAGTAATATCACCTTAACCAATTCTTTTTTAGAACATGTAAACACTATTGACCTAGTAAAAATTATTTTATTAACACAAAGAGGATTAAATTGAAATATTGAAAAACAACCCAATACATAGTTAAACTATTGAATTAAATTAAAAAAAAAAACTTCTTGAATAAAATTTTATTATTTTTTATTTTTTTTTATTATTTATTTAAAGAAATTTACAACTGTATTTATACAATACATCAAGTAAATGGGATAGATATGAGATTAAAACACGTGATTGTCCTGTGAAGAAACTACCCATTGGTAGAACTCCAATGTCCAATTTACGGTAAGAGGTCTCTTGGCCATCTTCTTTTAAGTCGCCTCGGTGGATTGTCAGGAATAGATGTTGAGGAAAGGTCACGGATAAGCGGGTTTGAGTGGGCAGGAAGTTTGGAATGGAAGGATGTATATCTGGATCGGGCCAAGTCTTCAACTAATGGGATATTTAGGTCTTTATGGATAATTTTATTGGTAACAAAGTATGGAGCATTAAGGATTTTTCGAAGGATTTTGGATTGCAGGGATTTGAATAAAATTACAAGAAAAACATATTTGTTAAAAAATAAAAATAAAACACATGACTTTTGCTTACCTTGGTTAGTAAATTAAATATAGGAACTTTAAATTATATTATAGTACAAAAAATATTAAAGAATTACGTTCTGTTTCATTAGGAATATATGTTTTAGATTAAATAACATAACTGTTACGTATTTTAAAGATGTTTTAATTATTTTGTAATATTGTGAACAATATAACACGTGTTCAATTAGATTGTGCCAGTTGAGTTGAATTGCTCGAATAAACCAGTATCTGTGAAAACTATCATTTTGTATTTCTTTCGGTTTCAATTATTTAGTTATTCCTTCTCCCCAATAACAAAACAATAACAGTATAAAGTTATTATGTACAACAATCACCTAAGTTTTTGCCCTATCCGTCACTTTACATTACCTTCCTCAAATATGTATATAAAGTAAAAAAAAAAAAAAAAAATTAGCCTTCCAACGGTATATTACACATTATTATTATTATTTTGGGTTAAAAAAAAAAAAAAAAACCTAAACAAATAGTTTTGCTCTTTTCTCCTTTAGTTGGTTATCATATTTATTCAACGTGTCTATTTAGCCAATTTTCATCGATGCTAATAAGATGATATGTTTAATTTTTTTGAATCTACAAAAGTACTTCAGAAAAAGAAAATTTAAAATATGGGCATTAAAGCCCTTTCAGACTATTTCAATCAGAATGAAACGTACATAATACTAATTCCAATTAGAATCTTTATAATTTTTTAATAGATAATTGAATAAAGGTGCAAAATGCATTGTATGAACTAGTTCTTCCATTCAGTCAGTTTTGGTAAAAAGAGGTTTTATGTGACATTAGAATGAATAAACGCTTTATTTAAATAATATACAAAATATTAATAACATATATATACATTTTTTGAAATAAAAGCCCACAAGACAATGGCGTTAAGCCGTCTGTCGAGTTGCCCCTTTTTTTTCAGCTTTGATAATAATGATTTTGATTTTTAGTAACGTTATGATCTATTTTTATTGATTTAAAAATTTAATAATTAAAATGCTGGACCAAAAAATTTCTGTATTTGAATGATTTATTTAAATATGCTGCAAGTTTAACCCAATCTAGCCCATTTAATCTATCTATTACCTCTTCTGGAGTTAGCTTATATTTCCCTAAGTATTTCACCTTAAACTCCTTTAAGACAGAACATATTGCCAAAAGTGGTATCCTCTGGCACATTAAAATTGCACATGGCACAGGTAGGTACCCTATCCCTCCTCCATGGCTGACAATTAAGTCCCATCAGTTCTCCTCTTGCTTTAAATATCAGAGATTCATTGTAGAGACTAAGTTTCTTGTGGTGGATGTTGGAAATAGCTATTTCAGGATCAAGTTTTGCATACAAAATGTGAAATTGGCTATTGCTGGCTGCGGATTTCATTTCTGCTCGGATTTTTGTTTCTATTTTATTAATGAGGTAGTCCGGAATCATTTTTTTAATGGTTTCTTTATTAATTTCTATTTGCAGTTGATCACCCATTTTCATTATTTGCATATACTATGATATATTTTTTTCTATTATAACTGCTAAGAAATTCGTTAATCTACTTGCAGGTTGGCTTTCTAACACTTTATAGATATATTTTAGATATATTGTTTTAAGTTTTTGTGATAGATAAATCATTCGCACTCAGACGCACACGCAACTTTTCGTGGGACTTGGTTGAGTAACGTGTATTTTCATTGATAAGTTAAATTCGAAAATTTTCACAATCGTGATATTTTACCTTACCTATGTCATGAATAGGGGCGGCCAAAGGGTACCTCCATACCTCCTGGGGCAGACCCAGCCTCTAAAAAGTGGGTACCAAAAAGGGAGAAAACCGGGCTGCTGAGCGTGATCAATCCCTAATCACCTCATTGTACAGACGTTGACCTAGAAACAGTTCGAATCTCTATATGCACTGAGCCCAAAACCCTTCATGGTAAAGATTTGATTTGGTACAGGAAGGTCTATAGAGGTCGAAAAGAACTTTCCTAGGAATGGATTGTGGATTTATTAAATTGCATGAGACTTAAAAGCGGAAGATTTGATAGAGGAATCGACCAAGGAAATATTGACTATGAATTAAGAGAAATGACCAATTTAACACACAATAGAGGTGATATAAATATAAATAGATATACCGTCTAAAGGTACAGAAGACAAATCTAAAGAAAGAATATAGTACAGTATGCAACAAAGGATTTAGTTTTCGCTGGTTGGTTTTATATGAAACGACACCGTATAATATCAATAAAATTCATGATGTTACTTTTACACCATGTATATTAGCCCTTTTTTATTATTAAAAAAGTATTATACTATAACAAAAGGGACTATACATTACCTTAAGTACCTCTGTATTCTGTTGTAATATTGATTCTTGAGGCGGTTTTAAAAGAAAAGCCATGTAGTGGGAAAAGCTCTTTCCAAGTAAGGTCTCGCCGAGTGGATTCCATTGTATCTCCATAGCCTGCAATATCTTTCTTAAAAAGGTAATTTCATAAAAAATATATTTATATATAAAAAAAAAGTTAAAAAAGAAAAATGTTCCTCTCAGACTCTGACTCTAGACTCGTGTATGACACAACATTCTGATGCCTGGCGGGATTATTGAAGGAATTAATCCTTAAACAATAAACTTTGGGCTTTTTACTTTATTTTACGACGTGTAATTAATGTACGATAAAATTCCTAATTCGAGTTTTTTTAAAGAAATAGAAGTTTGAATAAAGTTTCACACAATAAGACAGTATATTTTAAAATTATTATTATCCCTAATTACAAACATATTATCGGTCTTTAATGTAATGACTGTGTGGCGTCAACACATGTGTTTGCTAAGGAGATAAAATATTCATGTTTTTTTTTGTTACAAAAATACTTTGTTGTGTTGTGCAAATAATGTTATATGTGTTGTGTGTAAATAAAAAAAACATTAACCCATTATTGATGTTGTTTATGTGGTGATACCACATATTGGTGACTGTAAAAAACATTATACGTTATGAATTATAAAAAAGCCATATTTTTCCACATGACCAGAAACTTAACATAGTTATGATTGCCACAAAAAAAACATAGGTGGACGATACATCAGACTTGTTCAATAGCTACTGTGCACAATAATGTTCCCCCAAATTTTTTAAATACTCACAAAAATCCTCCAAATTATTACTACAATTTTAAAATAAGGACGAAATCCCTCTGTGAGAAAAAAAAAAATATGAATATGGAGTTCCAATTACTTATCGTTATAAACATATGTGGACATGTTTTAGTCGCTCTACGTCATTCATTGTAATATTTCTTGCTTATTTTAAATGATTTATTATTTTTTATAATCATTTTATATCAATTACTATTATAGAAGAGTAATTTAGGATATGATTATATCAATTGGAACATTCTCTTCTAATTCTAGTGCACAGGAAAAATTAATATGTGATAGTGAAAAGTTAGAATTTTGATTAAATTATATTATATATATATATATTATATATATATATATTATATATATATATGAAACTTAATGTGAATAAATATATTAATATTAAATGACCTATATTGAGATACAATATGGAAATAAATATAATATTGAAAATCTGAAGATGTGGCATAGAGTACCTCGAAACGTAATAAGATTTATTTTTGACATGTTTTGATAAATAAATACATATAAACATAATTAGAAGAGAATGTTCCAATTGATATAATAATATTTTTTATAATTATGTTTTCATATTATTTAAGTTAAAGTTGGTTTAAGATTGTATTTATGTGCCTTTATTTTATATCATGTATATATGTATATGTATTTCTTTCTGCTCTGGTCCTAATCATTTGCTGTTTCTTACTTTAGTAATCTACTTCTATTAAAATATTGCTGGTGAACTCTTTTTCTACACACGGGCTTTCCTTAGTGGGATTGTGACTTTTACTTGCACATTTATGTAATTGATTTTGAATGAATAAGTTATTATTAAAAAATAAATAAACTTTTTGTACATTAGCATTCGGTATCTCAAGCGTGACAGTTTAAACGATTTATTTAAGGAAAAACAGACATATTGTCAAAAGAAAAACAGAAAATTCTAACTTGAAATAAATTAAACTTCTCTGTTAAATTTCTTTTTAATCATGTTTCATTTTACTAATTCATTTTAATCATGGAGGTAAGTAAAAGTCGTATCTTCCGCTCACTCCATTTATTATTCTTATATTAATTTTTTTTTTGTATTATTATTATATAAATTTATTGTTTTGTATATATCTTGTGAATGCAGTATGAATGTTGTACTTTATCCCTAATAAAAATGTTAATAACTTCTTTAAAAAAAATTTAACTTTTTTTTTTTAATTTACTTAACTGATATTTACAAACATACAATATACAACTATATTGTACTGGAAAAATAAATTAAGTTAATGGGAACAATGATTATGAAATTGATAGAGGCATGTGAAGTGTTTATTTGAATTAATAGGTCTTGAAGGCATCGTCTTTTTAGACGTCTCGGAGGATATCAGGAATAGATGAAAATGAGAGGTTATAGACAAATGGGTTTGAGTTGACTGGTAGTTAGGAGTTGAAGGTCCATCTTATTCGGGCTAAATCTGCAGCTAATGTGATATTCAGGTCTTAATGGATGATTTTAATAATGGCAAAGTAAGTAGCATATAGGATCTTTTGGAGGATTTTGCAAGGAATGGATGCGGGAGGAATTTGAGAGTTTGGTGAATCCTCATAGTTCAATCTCATGTATCCAAGTAGGCCCAATGGTGGTAATATAAATTATATATTTGTAGTAGTGGGGAACTTTTGAGCGTTTGTATAGTAAATATTGTAGTAATCTGCGTGATGTTTTTTAATTTAATTTATTTCGAAACTAAAAATTAACCATGACAAGTCACTACAAGTTACATTTACACTTGGACGCGGAACCTGCCCTTCAGTTTACATAGATAATCACCCTTTCCCGAAATCAAATACAGTAACGTACTTGGGACTAATTTTTGACAAATTGACTTGGGGCTCACACGTAAAGACAAAACGTAAAACTCTAAACTTTCTACTCTAAATTACGTATTAGACAGAAGCTTAACGTATATTCTTATTTACTAAAACCTCTAGACACACACTCAAAAAATGCAACATTTCAATCCAATTTTTTAAGACTAGCAACTAACTCTCCACCGTATGTTTCAAACAATACCCTTCATACCGTCTTACGTATTCCAACCACACACGATTGACTTACAAACGATTTCACGACAAACTACATGGATGCGTTATCAAATTTGTTCAAAACATAGCTACATCTAACTCGGCGTAGGCTGAAAAGGAGTTAGATGAGGGACCTCCTGACCTGAAAATATTTTATTTTATTTAATCTTCTACTCTTCTACCGCCAACGGTGTGAGCATCCTTTTTATAGAGCCTAATCCATTGATTTATCTCCTGAACCAATCTTCTTCTCCTTCTCCAATCCAGACCCCTTCTGTCAAAGGCTTCCTGAATCGCGCCTTCCCAAGTCTTCCTCGGTCTTCCTCTTGGTCTTAGACCTTCCACCCTTGTCCCATATACAGCCTTTGCTACTCGGTTTTCTGCCTTTCTTGAAACATGGCCGAACCATCTCAGTTGGTGCTCTTCAATAATATCCAGAGCAGGCTGAAGTCCCAGGTTTGACCGTATTGTTACATTTCTCACTCGGTCTCTTCTGGTCTTCCCCTCCATTCTTCTTAGGTATCTCATCTCCATCGCTTGTAGCTGACTGAAACAATAGTATATAAAAATACTTTCATACCGATTCTCTCATATTCAAGTGAATCTTGGACTCTAACCAAAAAGCACAAGAGACCTGAAAATATAGTTGTGCTTAATGTTAGGAGGACCATGACATGTTTTCCATATTTGTGAAATACAACCCGCTTGCTTATTGTATTTATTTTTCAGGTTCAAATAAAGTAATTGAGTTAAAAAGAAAAAGGTAATTTATTCCGAGGTTTAAGTTAGAGTTGGACAATTTTTTTTGTGTTGTTTCTTTCTTTAGTAAATGATTGTATAAAGTTTTATAGTGAAATCGGCTGTCAAGCAACAAGTACTTAAAGTGCAAATGATGCCTTAGTCGTCAATGACTCAATTTATCGTCAATAAATTGCTTTACTGATCCTAACAAGCGGAAAGAATCCGTTTATGGCGTCTCATTAAATCTATTGATAGCCAACTAAAGGTAATCAAGTTGTAAAATGTAAAGCGATCCTCTTTTGATGGATGAAAATTCTGAGAGAACTTAAAAGTTCAGTAAGATGCTTCAATTTAAATTCAAACAAAATTAATATTAATTATAATCTTCTCTCTCTTTATCTCTTTTTAGATATAAAATAAGGATTATTGGTTTCCACAAGCTCAGTCTAAATCATAAAATGGAATTCAATATAATTTTCGGCATTTTTTCCTGAAGGTTTATAAGTAAAATAAATTTCAATTAAGTTTTTCTTTAGAAGGTGAAATTAACTTTTTCTGTAATCAAGCTTGTGAAAAATTATAGGTAGTAATGTAGACGTATAATATACCGTTAGAAAGCGCAAGATTTCAGAAAATTTTATTTGCGATAAAGCGAAGTCGTAAAAGTTAATAAAAAGTTATTATTAGCCCATAAATTTATGAAAATGTTTTACTTTGTAATAGAACGAGGTTATGGTGATCCAGTGTTGCCACCTTACACAGTATCGTTTAAGTTCATAGAGAGCACAAGATTTAGAAAAAATATTTATGTATAAATATTAGATTGTTAAAATTGATAGAAAGTTATTATAAATCCATATATTAACATTTTTATTTGTTATTTTTACGTTTATATTCCTTCATGTACGGTTAAGTAAATGGGACTCTTGTAGGATTTTCCCAATTTTTTTTCTATGTTTCCTTTAAAATATCAACATAATCTGGTGCGGGCAACACACGACTTTCACATACTTCAGTTTTTAAAATCGAATAAAGAATTTTCAAATACAGTTAGAGATAAAAATGATTGAAACCATTAAAGAATTAATTAAATTTAATTTCTATAGAAACATTTGTTTTATAAAAAAAATATTATATTATTATCTAAAATAATCAGTTAGTTTTATCGGCTTTTCATTATTACAAGCTTGTGTATAAGGTAATATTTTTTCTAAAATCTTTGGCTTTTCAACGGTATATAAAACATGCATATGACTCTACTTATGTTCTGAAACAAAAAATTGCATTAAAAAAATATTTTTTCAGTTTTCTCCTTTAGTTGTTCAAAATTGCTCAACTTGCATATTTAGCTGTTTATTAACAATGCTAACAAGATAATATCGTTATTTTTATAGCATATACAGAATTAAAGGTACTTAAGAGGAAGAAAATATCAAAAATATCGGCATTTAAGCCCTGTCATACTATTTCAACCATTATAAAACCTACATGATATTAAAGCCCATTAAATTTTACATCGATATAGGGAGTTTAATTAAAATCGTTTGAGCCGTTTTTGAGAAAATCGTAAAAAGGTGCAAAATGAATGGTATAAAGTACCATACAATCTTCCGGTTAGCTGATTTTGATGAGAAATATTTTGTAACATCTCGGGCGTATAACTGTCTTAAATATTAAATTTCAGTTTCATAGGACTTTTCGTTTTCGACTGGGAGTTACCACACACACACAGACCTTTTTTCGTCACTTGGTTAGTTGGACTCAGGGGATCCTAAAACGTGTATTTCCGTTGAAAACTGGAATTCGAAAATATTCACGATCGCAATACTTTCCCTTACTATATATAGTAAGTAAAAGTAATAATAAGCAAACTATTTTGACCAATTTATGTTTTGTATTTCTTCCGATGTGTTTGAACATCTGAATTTCAATTTTTTTGTCCTTTGTAATTTGAAGTTGAATTAAATTAAAATGAAACGAGGAAAATATTTTATGTTATTTATGGATATAATAATGTAGTTATCATCTAGATAACAGTGCCCCTTCTGCCCTTTAGAGTTCCGTTCTAACTGGGTACCGGGAAGCAAGAGTTTTTTATTATTGTTTATCGTGAGGCGTCCTTTACACCATATTTCTTTTATCAAGACATCGTTTCATCGAATTAGTAGATGTTGTCGATTCACCAGAAATCGTCGTCCCTTCCAGAGATAATCACCTAGCCGTCGTATTGAAGCAAGATCGTTGTATGGTCCCGAGTTCGAGTAACAATGACTGGCAAATTACTAAAATTAATAATTCTTTTTAAAACTAATTATTTATTTTATTAATTGTAGATTTATGCTTCCTATATTCATAGTGTTCATCATCTAAAAACTTAAAGGTTAGAATTTATAAAACTATTATTCTTCCAACGGTTCTTTACGAATGTGAAACATGGCCGCTTATTTTGAAGGATGAACAACAGCTTAAGGTTTTCGAAAATAAAGTATTGCGTAAAATATTTAGTCCGAAGAGAGATGAGGCCACTGGGGAGTTTAGAAATTTGCACAACACGGAATTGCGGAACTTATATCATGTTAATATAATTAAGTTGATAGCATCGCGGAGACTCAAATGGGCGAGTAAAGTTGTTGGGCTCGGTGAGGAACGGATTCCGAGAAAGTTGGTATGTATTTGCTGATCCGACTGGTAGGCGTCCGTGAGGTAGGCCGAAGCATAGATGGGAGGATTGCGTTAAGGCTGATCTCGGGGGCTTGGGCTTGAATGGTGAACATTGGACGAGTCTGTGTAGGCGGAATTTGGTGGTATCGGCATCGAACCTTTGGGTTCTCGCTAAGCCTATTATTATTATCATATTCATAGTTTAAATACTAACCCACTAGCATAATTTTTTTTTTTTTTTTTATATTTTGTTTTAATCAGAGTAATTTTAATTTTTTTTATCATTAAAAAAAATGTTGTTTTTTTACTGTGAAGTTTCCACGTTTCAAAATTAAAATTTTAGTTCTTTGTGTTTCTGTTCAATTTAATTTTTTATTTTAATATAAACCTATTTTTTCTTATCTAATTGAACCTTTAAGTGGTGAGAAACCAACTCATTTTGACACGGGGTCGAGTTTACGTTTATCCAAATATTATTTTGTTATAACGTCGATCACCCAAACACAATGATTAAATATAATAATAAATAGGCGGTTTATATTAAATAATTATATTAATTATCCGATTAAGTTCACTTTTCGTTACGATGAACTTCTAATCCCAACGCGATATACAATCAATCAAACGGTGTTTTTTTTAACACTCAAAAAACACCCGTGCGAAACAAGGGCGTGTCATTAGTTAATATATAATTCTCGAAACAACCGTAGTAATATCTAAAATTGAATTAACACTTTCCGACATCCGCGTTTCCTCTTTGAGATCAGTATGCGTGAAGGTCTTTCTTTGTTTTTATTTTCAATTCACGCATGGTTTGTGGCCTGGTCCTGTTAGTTCTCGCTTTTGTTTCAAATATAAGGCACTAAAAACTTAGTATATCATCTGTCTAAATTGGTAACAGTCATGCCATGGGTCGTTTCCCAAAGTTTTAAGGCTCGACTCCATCCATGATCAAAGATATAAAGTTGTATGAATATTTCTTGTAATTTTATTATATTAGGAAAATTAAGAACGATTGATATCTACAATGGTTCCGAATCTTATAGAAACTGTGCATTAGTGCCAATCAAACATACCTTCATTGGCTAATCAAGGATGTGAGGAGACAGACAAATATTAAAAAAAAAAAAAAAGGACCAAAAAGAAAATTTATGCTTAATATGTACCTTAAAAATGTTCAGCCATATTGCAGGAACAGATACTAGATATTAAGAAAAACAAAAAAGTTAATATCACTCGTGTTCCGATTCTCAACGGATAGGAAAAAAATCAAAGAGATTTTTGTTGTTATTCATGTTTTTTTATCAAAATTAAGATCCATCCAGATAAGCGAGCGACTATATATTAGAGATAAATATATTAGAAATATGAGGATATTTTCTTTTTTATATAGTCCTTTATTATTGGTACACTTCCCAATAGGTTTGGTCACCGGGGAAGTTAGACCATCACCTCCGTAAGGAGAGGCCTGTAGGGGTAACATATTGTAAATATCTAAAGCAACTAAGGAACATTAATTATATAGTTTTGTTTTGTTTTGTTTTTTCATTTAACAAGTATATGCATTATTATTATTTTTCACATAGCATTATATTTTTTTTTCTTCTAATTATATGAGAACTTTTTATTAGATTATATTAGATTATATATTTTTTTTTTTTTTTTTTTTTTTTATTCGTATATATTACAATTTGTCATAATAGACAATAATAATAGTGCTACAGGATCTCATTAGATTATATTAGAAATTATTTTAGAACTAAAAGTTAATATTATAATTTTTAAATGTTATCGTAGCAATAAAGGCCTTATTCATTCAATCATTCATTATTATTGGTCAATTAATAAATTTAATCTGTGTTTTATTTATTAACCATTTTTTTTTGTTACTAAAAACGATTTGGCCTATGCTATTTTCAAGGAATCATTATATTATTATTTTATTAAATTAAAAGATATTTATCAAAATTTACTATTAGTTATGAATTATCTGTACACTAATTATTTTACTAATGTATATATATATATATATATATATATATAATATATATATATATATATATAATATATATACATATAGAGAGAGGGAGAGAGAGAGAGATTGGATAATTTATTGTTTTATTGGTTTGTAGATAATTTATAACATTGTGTAAGTTTGGATAATTATCTTTTAATTTATGAAATTGACGTTATCATCTTTTAGAATGGTCCAGGCCGGAACATTGGAAAAAAATAAATGTTAAGCGAATGAAAATATGTTAAGCAAAATTATCTATAAACCTATAATTAAAATAAATTAATTCCCCTAAATATAAATAATAAAATGTCACTATTAGCTCATAAAATTGAAACAAAAGCTCACTAATATAAACTTATAAAACCGTTATGCCTGCTATCATTTTATCAATAAACAGTATAATGTATAAAAAAAAATTAAAAAAAAAAAAGTAAAGCTAAAATATATATATATGTGGGATGTCTTGATATAGCAGCTCTTGTTTGAGAGGAATGGAGGCTCAAGGCTTGCATATATAGATACAAAAATATTAATAAACATATAATCTCTATTAATGGCTAAAAAAGATACTTACCAGTTTGTTGGAATCCATAGATATGCGTTGGATCGGAATAAAGTTTATTTTAATGAAATCGTAGGCCTAAATTCAAACCGGCCAGAAAACGGGACATTTATCTCGTTCCACAAAGCCTTACCTAACCCCAACCGATAAGATCTTACTTTATGTTATACACCTACAAACGCTTCGGACAATTCATGTGAGGTTTTGCATTCTATACTCAAGTGCTCCATACAACTGCACTATACCTTATTGAATGTTTTAAGACCGGGCCGGGTGCTTAGTACCGCTTTTTTTTATTTTATGATTGTTTATTACATCTTACTTCTTGGTAAATTAAAATGTTTTAAATTAATAATGACAAATTAATTAAGATAATTTTAATAGACAAATATTTAAATAATGTATTTTCGCTAAAAAAACTTTAAAAAAAATTGTTTCAGTCTTGATAATGGGGACAGAATCCCGAAACGTTGAAAAACGATGTAGAAAATTGTGAAAGAAAATAAATATATAATAAAAGGAAGTTAAGGGGTGCATATTTTGGTAAATTAAGTTTGAAAACGATTGATAACCTGGAAGGGGGAAAAAATTAGAAAAGGAAATTTAGTAGTTCTACAAAGAACTCATAACGATCAAAAACAGCTGTCCGTTAAAAAGAAATTCATAATTTGCAATTTATTTAACTTTTTTTTTATCGTAAGATTTCAATTGTGTTGAAAAAAAAATAAAAACTCAATTTTCCCCTGACTTGAAAAACAATAGATCTATAAAATATTGGTCGTTAGTTGAGGATAAACAGAGATTTTTTTAAGATGAGATTTTTTTCATTTAAACCAAAATATCTTCAAAAAGGTAGGTCCTAGCGTGAAATGTTAAATAACAACAAATACTTTTTATTAAATTTCTGATCGTGAAATTTTCGGTCCAGGCTACACAAACATAATGGGTCGGATTTTGAGAATGAAAAAAATTACAAAAAGAATAACCATAGAACCACAGGCAAAATACACATACTATGATTTATAAGACATAGTTATAATAAATCAATTGATGAACACAGTTTATATTTAGACAATAAATAATTATTTTCTTTTAGTGAAATTTTGATATTCGATTTTATAACATCGGAATTGTTGAGCATCAGTTTGGGAAAACAGAAGGTATTGTAGCAGTTGGGATTGGAATGATGATAGAGAAGCATGTAGGATATGAGTTGGTAGGGAATTCCAGTAGGTAGAGCAAACAAAAAAGGAACTATTAAAAGTTTCAGTTATGTGGGTAGCATAAGTTAAATGGTCAATCAAACTTCGATTAAGATTAAACGAAGATTGAATAAATAAATGATAGTGGGAAGAAACTACGTGAACTACAAATATTTTGTATACGGGTTGAAAATGACTGTAGGCCCAGCCCATTACTACATTAGAAGATTAGCCACAACTTTACGAGGTGCTCTGCAAAGCGATCAATTATTACGGATTACGGAATATTTTAGAAATGTTTTTAGCAACCATAACCTGTGTTGCGTATTATGCAATGTGGGGTGAAGAAATAAATAAATAAAGATTAAACGTAGATTTTCTTGGGTGGTATCTGATGACCAGATTAATCTAATTGTATTATCGATTATTTAATTTTATATTGGCAACAGTTTTCAACCTTATGAAATTCTTCTTTTAATTATTATTTATTGATAGCACCTGCACTCCCCTCCATCTGTGATTTATTATTGATTGGTAATGCTAATAAGATTCTTCCTTTTTAAGGTAGTCTTCCGGTATCTACGATGACAGTGTGTTATCCTCCCATCTGCACTTTGCATGTTCAAGACTTGTTAATTGTTATAACAAGCTCCACGCTAACGGTTAACTAGGGTTGAGTAAAACTGTGCTATGTGTGTGTAGAGGATGTTTGCTGTTTGTTAACAAGTTTGGCAAGTTGCGGATCAGTTTCGAGTCAACACCACCCCCAGCCCAGCCGCAGTTGATCGGGAAAAATAAAATATCCTCTCTTCGATGTCTTGATGCTCAAATCGTATCCGCCTTGTTTTCGCAAACGTTTCCATGCCAGTGTTCATAACAGCATTCATTTCGTCTGTTACTTGGCTCTAGATTTTTTTTCTTTATATCATGTGTAAGATAATATTAAGGAGAAAAGGAAATAGGCTATAAATTTGGAATGAGATTCAGTATGAAAAAAATCTGGTGGCGGAACACACAATTTTCACTCAGCTCACTTCTTGAAATGATGTTAAAAAAAAAAAAAAAGAAAAAAAAAACGGGTTGAAAATATAAATATATTGTTTCGATAAATACTTTCATTTTTGTATTATTTATCAAATACTGTAATAATAGAAATTATCATCATCAAACGCATCCAATATTTCTAAGTCCTGCGAATAATAGAGTATGCTCATTAACCAACACTAAAAGAAATGGAATATTAAGGTCTAAGCTAAGAAGCTACTAACGCTTCGTGGGACGGGTCGACCCTGTTGCAGGTACGAACGTGTTTAATGCGAAATGACAACAGTTCCAGCTTTCGAACGCGCTAAATGCGAGATTGTAACAAAAATGCAAAGTAGAATATATGCTGCAACAAAAAAGAACGAGTATTGTGAGCGTTGTAGGGGCCAGTTCGCATTATGTTTAGAATATTTTAAAAAGTTGTATAGGTATACAGTGATGGAAAAAAGTACTTGCACAACACGTTTTTATGAATAAATTAGTTCAAGGAAACAAAAAACTTCGCTTTTCTTTGCGAAAATAAAAAGTACATTTATTAAAAACTGAGAAAAACCTTTTGTAAAAAAATGACAACACTTCATAATGGAATAAAAAAATTAAAACAATAAAATTGCTTGGAAAAAAGTATTTGCACAATTCCAAATTTACAAGTAAAAACGCAATTTTAATAGTTTTAATATTTTGTAAATAGGCCATTTGCATCAAAAATTGCTCGTAGACGTCTGGGCATTGAATTTACCAGGTATTTCATTAAATCTAGGTTTATTTGTTCCAATTCTTGAACAAGAAGTTGTTTAAGGTGATGTCCACTAGTGATATGGTGTTTTCTTACATTTTGGTCTAGGGTGTGCCATAAACTTTCAATTGTATTTATATCTGGTGACTGAGGAGGAGTGTGGAGCTGTCTTGGAACATTAAATATTAACTACTCCTTGGTTCTCCTCGCAGTATGTTTTGGATCGTTGTCCTGCTGGAAATAATACTGATCCTCAGGGGCTAGATCGTGAACCGTCATCATTAGATGAGTCTGTGTCGGCAACATCTTATGCCATCGGCATTGAACCTCCGTGTTCGCTAAGCCTATTATTATATTATTATTTTTTTTTTTTAATGTTAGCTAGTATAATTGGCTCATAATTACGATTTTCTTGTTAAAACCTACGGTTGCATGTCTCTGTGTGTTATCCCAGTATTTCACCCCTAATTAAAAAAACGGAATGATTGCCCAGAATATTCAAGTAGTTTCTAGGAAGGGGTTTTTCTATTACGAAAAGTCAAGAACATGAGGCGACCCTATCTCTCAGTGCAGTGAAGCTTAAAAGAACACGGACCTCGAACCGAAAGAATACAATTTCAAGAAAGGCACTACATCTAAAGAGTTCATTAGAAAGCTACCCTTAATGTCCCATTCAAATTCCTCCGGAGAATATTTTCCGAATACCTGGCTAGAGCAACCCTAGGGAAATCTTCTCAGCACCCCCTGAATCGTTTTCTCCCCTTTCCCGTGTCCGTTTTATTTACACGACGGGGTGTGTGTGTGCGCGTGTGGAAGGATGGGAGCATAACCTCTCTCTTGCTTCCGGTTATGGTGTGATTAATGCTTACTGTGCCCTCTGCTAATACTCCCCTCTCGTTCAAGATAAATAATTACCTTTGTAAAACACAGGGCAGAGATAAATGGAAAATTATATTCACACTTTCATTGGAACGTTCTTTTAGCTGCAAAGGAAAAATAAAAAGTGGAAAATTGTCATTAGTTGTGGCGTCATGTTTTATTTTAGAAATTCTCCTCTATTGTCCGTTCCATACTCACTCGGAAAAACCTTCGTGTAGCTATAAAAATATAAATTCAGTTGAATCGAAATAGACGCTTAATATTTTTTACACTCAAATATGCAGTCCTTAACTTCCTTTTATTATACATTTATTTTTCTTCACGATTCATAGTTCTTCTACGTTTCGGGGTTCTTTCCCCATTATCAAGACTTTTTTAAAAACACTTTATAAGACACAACACATTATTTTAAATTTCTACCTTACTGCTATTGGTCCACTTAGAGTTTTATTAGATAATAAAATAATAGTTTATCATCTTTTTAATAATAGCTATGTAATGGATTGAGGATACTGAGGGGATTAAAATAGGTTTGGATAACTATTATATTAATTAAATACATATTATAAGCTTTGTCGGCAAAAGTCAAAAGGCTTTTCCCAAACCCCCTTGGATTTTCCTTGGGCTTGGGCTGTCTGTGGGCTGCCCCCCGCTGTACATCTGGTACATTCTAGACCCCAGCTATTAGGCTTGACAAAAGTTGGAGTTCCCATATCAGTCCCGCCCGAGGTTACGACGATGAGAAAGGACTCCTTTTAAAGGAGATTAGAAGTGTAGTCTGTTCCAGCCACGAGATTTCCATCTACAAGAAGAGATGTCCGTCGGGGTCACAGCAGCTGGAGGATGATGCCGAGAAGGGGCGCCTAAGAAGATTGATTCTACCTTTGCCAGCCAGCTAAGTTTTTGTAAGGTAATTGTTTATTGTGATATTGTATGTCAAGGTTAACGGTAATGTCCCTGAATATTCTGAGGCATTGTGCAAATAAATTGTATATGATTGAGTTAATTTTAAATAATAATATCTTTACTCAAACTTGTTTACTTTAATCTTCTCCTGAATACCAACTATTATGATTGGTAAACACGATACCTTTAAAACGGAATTCCAATAGTTTCAGTAAATATAGTTTATACATTGATTAGAGATATCAATTAATCTAATTTTATAAGGTACCGCTGCCTTAGATAAGCAGCCGGTAAAAAATGCAGATAATAATAAAACACCTAAGTGGACGAATAGCAGTAAGTTACAAATCTAAAATAATGTGTTGTGTGTTTTAAAAAAAGTCTTGATAGTGGGAAAAGAACCCCGAAACGTAGAAAAACTATGTAATAAATTGTGAAGGAAAATAAATGTATGATAAAAGGAAGTTCAGGAGTGCATATTTGGATGTGAAATTTTAAGTAAAACTTCTTAAAGAATTATAAAAGAAAAGAAAATTAATCTTTTTTCATCAATTAAAAAAAAAAAAAACAATCAGTTAAATTTTTATGGGTGGCAAATTGGGCAAATTTTCTATAGTGAGAATTGAAAAACAAAACTTGCATTTTATATTTTTAGGAAATCACCGAATTGATAATAAACTTCATAGCAGCTCATTATAAACTTGAAATATCCTTTCTTTACAGCTGAAACAAAAATGCTTTTTAACTTTATATATATATATATATATATATATATATATATATATATATATATATATATATATATACATGTTTATTGATTGTTAGCTCTGATTCGAAATAAGGAAATAAATGGTGCTCAGTTATTTATAAATAAATTAATTCAGTTGATTCAAATATACAGTCATATTGGGAAAAAAATGCGTGGAATATTTACTTTCTAAAAATATATAGTTAACTGAAATATATAAAAATCTATGATGATTAACAAAAGATCTATTATTGAAAACCTTGGAGCGTTGTTGTTCAGCATGAACCACCCCTAACCATAATTAATTCATAACTATAATGTAATCTTATTAAAATCGAATTAAATTTAATTTAAAAAATACATATTTAACATGCGGGTAAGGCTTTGGTTATTATTTAGTTTATATAAATTAAAAAAAAAAAAAAGATGAAAGGTAAAGGTACTAAGATACGCATGCTTTGGTACTCCAAGGGTAACTATACAATTTAATACAAGGATGTTAATGAAAATCGGTAAACAGAAAGAGCTTGGAATAAATACGGATTAGACGAAATATATAATTAGTAGAAGAAGCGGTCAAGATCTTGCATGCATATATATATATACATATATATATATATATATATATATATAATATATATATATATATATATATATGTTTATTGATTGTTAGCTCTGATTCGAAATAAGGAAATAAATGGTGCTCAGTTATTTATAAATAAATTAATTCAGTTACTGCCCTGTAGTGGAGGTTACATAAAAAAAAAGGTTTTATTTTTTTCAACACCTACATTGTTTTCTTGTCAGAATTCCTGAAAATGTTCAATTACATTTATCATTTGGTGGTTAAAAAAAAGATCTGTTTATTTTTATACATTTGTTTTGGTTTCTATAAATATACAACGAAGTCAAGCTTTATTAATTTTGTTTTTACAATAATGTAACAAAAAACGGTCCTCCTTCTTATTAATCTGGCATAATCGAGTTGGTGGAGATCTGTAGTTAAATGCTCTTCAACCCCATATAAAACAATCGAGAGTTTTATAAATTCTTGAACCTTTATTCTAATTTTACTAGTTTCATTTATATATATATATATATATATATATATATATATATATATATATATATATATATATATATATATATTATATATATATATGCAAGATCTTCACCGTTTCTTCTACTAATCATATATTTCGTCTAGTCCGTATTTATTTCAATCTCTTTCTCTTTACCGATTTTCATTAACATCCTTGTATTAAATTGTATAGTTACCCTTGGAGTACCAAAGCATGCGTATCTTAGTACCTTTACCTTTCATCTTTTTTTTTTTTTTTTAATTTATATAAACTAAATAATAACCAAAGCCTTACCCGCATGTTAAATATGTATTTTATAATTTAATTTGAATTCGATTTTAATAAGATTACTGAAGCCCATCTGGACCTACGGACTTGAACTGTGGGTGACAGCAAAACGTACTAACATCAAACGCATTCAATCCTTTCAATCCAAAGTCCTCCGTACAATAGTAAATGCTCCTTATTATGTCTCCAATTATACCTTGCACCACGACCTTAATGTTCCATTTATTTCAGACCTAATTCCATCCAAATTTTCTAAATTCCACCAGGACCTCATTCATCATCCTAATCCTCTAGCTCAATCCCTATCCAGCTTCACTCATCCATACAACCCACCTAGAAGGTTGAAACGGCAGTGGCCCCGCGATCTTTTGTAAATATATTGGAGTTATAGCACTGGCTAGATTCTCCACTCAATGTGATGTATGTATGAGTGTGTGTATGTGTATATAGGTTTAAGTGAATTCTTGACTTAATTATTGTATTAATTTATTATTGTGTATATATTTTATTGTAATTTTATGCTGTGTAAATATTGTATGAATGTAGTATGTATGATATCTTTCAGCACTACTATTAATGTCCAAATTGGGACAGATTGTAATTTTACTTAATAAAAATTGTTGTTGAAAAAAAAAATAAGATTACATTATAGTTATGAATTAATTATGGTTAGGGGTGGTTCATGCCAAACAACAACGCTCCAAGGTTTTCAATAATAGATCTTTTGTTAATCATCATAGATTTTTATATATTTCAGTTAACTATATATTTTTAGAAAGTAAATATTCCACGCATTTTTTTCCCAATATGACTGTATATTTGAATCAAATGTATGTTCGTATTTATCCTTTAAATTTATATGGAAATTCACTTGCTGGTTATAATATATTAAAATTACTCTAATAAACTTAAAAAACTATAATAAATAAAATGTTACTCGTAATGCGGGTTGGCCATAAATTGTTTTCTCATAATTTAGCCTTATAACACTTAAAAGGGAGTGCGATAGTAAATGTAATTAGTGTGGGGAACTAATGAAATCTATTGGATTTGCTCCCTAGTTTTATCTCCACTCCCAGAATACTATAACTTCACCCGTCAGGAAACTTTTGCAACCTCTTAAAATTGTCTAAACCGGTCTAAAGTTATAAGAATGGATATTCCAGATCCTTGTTAAGAACATGTCTTAATCTATTACGTAACAATTAAAACTTTCAATTCTATGCTTGAGAAGACTTGAGGGTGATATTAACAGTTAGTCATTCAATTGAATAGCTAAAACACGTTTCTTTACTAAATGTGTGGAACTTTATTAAATATATTAATTATGTTAACTTTATAACACGTGTTTAAAACATTTTCACCATTTCCTCATGAAAGATTTATATTAAACTTGTTATATCAGTGCGAAATTTAATTGGTTTTAATATCGTATAGGATTTAATTAATCCTCATTGAATTGCCTGATGAGGACTAAATATCAAATGTTCATAACAGGAGCAATATTATTATAGCTTATTTTATTTTTATTCTTTTTTTTTATTAATTATATTAATATAGACGTACAATATCATTTTGCAAAGTTGGGGATTTTAGAAATAATATTATCCTAACATTTCTAAAATCAAGTCTGTTTGAGGTAATAAAAAACGGCATATATCTATTAGGCACGTAAAAATTAATAATAATATTTTTTTTTTAAATCTTTATTCTGGGATTAGGTCAATTGATAATAACTAAGTTGTGTATCGTAAATTGACACTTTTATATTACATATCTGGTCGAGATACCAATAAAATTAATTATTATTCATAAATGTGTAAAAAAACCAACAAAAAAAAAAACCTGTATATGTATGTATGTATATAATGAAGAGGATTTGGTTAAAATTAAACATTAGAAGTAAAATAATTGTTCTGCAATTTCACGTTTGGGATGATAGAAAATGTTGGAAAAATGAGAGAAGTGAAGAAGCCTGGCAAATATGAAAGGAACGATCCAAAGTTTTAGTTCTGTGAGTAGGAATGTAAAGAGCAAATGGCGTGCTTGTTATAAGGGCAAGATAAGTATGGTGAATCTGCTGCAGCAGCTTTTTCAACTCAAAACTTGGGGGATCAATTTCGTGTCAAATAGAAATAATCCACCAAAATGTTTAGCTTTTTAATTTAAACGGTTTTTGAAATTGAAAAAAAAAACAAAAAAATCTTTTTTCAATTTATTTAATAGTAAAATTTGATATTTATTAAATAATATATTTTCCCCTTATTCATAGAAGTCTAAACATGAAAAAATTAAATGGTGATGATCCTTAAACAAAAAGCTGATTTTTAGCTGGAGAAATAAAATAAAAAAATTGTTTTCACATTGAAAGGTGTCAATCACAGATTTTTTTTTCAAA
This sequence comes from Piezodorus guildinii, assembly GCA_023052935.1. Lineage (NCBI taxonomy): Eukaryota > Metazoa > Arthropoda > Insecta > Hemiptera > Pentatomidae > Piezodorus > Piezodorus guildinii. The sequence continues at coordinate 59,043,099 of CM041295.1, forward strand.
AAATATCTTTTATACTCCGCTAAAAACAGGATTTTTTTCGAATTTTTTGACGTGGTGGAACAATATGAAAAAAAATACCATACTAACCCGGCTATGACGTTTAAATTTAAATAATATTGAAATCATAGATATTTTAAGATGTTTGTTCCTAAGAAATATTGGCTACGTATGGAAGGCAGGAGTCACTTTAACTCAAAAACGTTTGTATAAAACTTATATAAGAACTACCTATAGATGAAATGTAAAGTAGAAGATACCTCATGCACTTATTGTCCTTTTTTACGATTTTCTCAAATTACTCTAATTAATCTAACAATTTTGATTAATCTCGCTATACCGATGTAAAATTTAATGGGGTTTAACTTTAATGGGTAGTTTCTATTCTCATTGAAACAGTATCGCAGAGCTTAAATGCCGATATCTTCAAATTTCTTCCTCTTAAGTACCTCTATTTATATTGATTATGAAAAACAAATGTTGAATGTGAAATCATTTAATAACCAACAAAAGGAGAAAACAGTAGGAATATTTGTTTAGGTAGGTTTTTATTTTCCACTTACACAAGAAAGCTTAATATTTAAAAAAAAAAATGTATCTTGTTAACAAACTTATATAAGGTAATGAAGTGTGATAAAAAGCGGATAAAATTAAGTTGTATATAGTGATTTCTATTGTTACATCAATGAATCTAAAAAATATATTTTCATCGAAACTCTTATGTATTTTTTAAAATATTTTTCACCTCCAACTTCAAAAGTCCTTGAATTGATTTTGACAACGGAAGTAAGAGTCGTGTGTTGCGAGCACCAGATTTCTTCAACTTATTATTTTTTCTTTTACTCGATTTTAAAAAGAAGATACATAACTGATTTTTTTATTAACATATATATATATATATATATATATATATATATATATATATATATATATATATATATATATATGTATATATTTTTTATTTATTTTTTTTTTTTTACAGTAGAGCTATAGGAGTCTTTTTCCGTGCACCATTTATAAATTTTTTTTTTGTCATTTAATTTCAATCATGCTTGATCTTTCTGTTGGAAGTTCTTTCACGTTTATATTTTATTTTTTTTATTGTTTATTTTATTTTTATTTTTTTCATTTATCAAGTATATGCATTATTATTATTTTTCACTTAGCATTTTTTTTCAATTATATTAGAACTTTTTATTAGATTATATTAGAAATAATATTAGATTATATTATAAATTATATTAGAACTAAAAAGTAAATATTATAATTTAAATGTTATCCTTGCAATAAAGGCTTTATTCATTCATTCATCATATTTTATTTAGATATTATCAGGTGATTGATTGACAGAGATATTCTTATAAGTTAATCATTGAGATGCTTATTACATATTCATTAATTTACAATAGCTTCTAAAATATCTTAAAATTATTCGTTACGTGAAACAATCCTATCCTATCTTAGGAAGAGCAATTATTGATTTATTTTTTCCCTTAAAAAAAAAAAAATGTACCAACTCTCTGATCAGAAGTTCTTCGTACAGAGTCTAAGGAGAGTTAGAATAGTGAAAGAGGGCCATGAATTTTTAGCGTAAATCCTATCAACTATAATCGATAGATAAGAGGAAAACTCCAGAAAAAAAAACGTCAGCGAATAATTTAAACCCTCCCGGACAAAAAATCAAGGTTTGTTAATAATTTAGGTTTCCAAACGAAATTTGTATGTTTCAGCGCCTTTTTTTATTTTATTATTTTTTTTTTTTTTATTGTATGATTTTTATGCATGTCGAGGATTAATTTTTTTAATTATAATACATTTTAAGCGTTTGGCAATAATATTATTGTGGATCAAATGCATTAAATTATTTTTCCAGTTTTACTAATAAGTTTATTATTTTTAATGAGGAAAATAGATACCATTAATACTATTTAAAGCATAAAAAAAAAAAGAAGTATATTTTAGGTGAACTAGGGAATAAAATTTATATAAAGTATGTAAAGTTTATATTTTACATTGATTTATTATATACATGATTAAAGGACAATTATAAATTGATTTTTCGTTATTTATTACAAATTTGAAAATCTAAAAATATACATTATATTTTTTAATAAGGGGCGAACAGGTTAAAGAAATTACATTCCGTACAAGGGAGGATATGCTGTTATATTAAGTTAATAATTTAATAATTCTAGAATGTCATAACTAAAATTGATGACCTGATTACAATTTATCTGTTATATAAACATTTTTAAATGAATTGTGATACATTCGGAACCATGCCTCGGCGTCGAAGAAATTAAGGGCAGAGTTGAACTTTTCTGACCCAGTTGTTCACGAAATACGAATACTTTCCGGCCATTCATCAAGATTAGACCTATTTTAACAGAGAATGCCTAGTATGTCATTATCCATTCATAATATTTTCTGCCAACAAGACAGAGCGAGCCTTAATATAGCTGGTGATATATAGTCACTCCAGGTCTCGGGTTTTGATCTGTTTATAAAAAGCTTATCCTTACTAAAGTTTTCTTTGAATGATTTATCTTAACGTTGAATAAAAAATAGTTTTACTCGTGAGCGATGATTGGGCACTTATAGTTCTTTTAATAATTGTACTATTCTCAGACATTCATTTCTCTCTAACTTAACAACAATCTACAAGTTAATTTTTTTCTTACTGAACGACAAACAACAATTATTCATATTGATAAAATAAAAACGTGAAAATTCAATATATTATCCGAAAAATAATGCAGGATTATGGCTTTCAAAGTAATAAATAAAAAGGAAATTATTAACACCTGTTTTTATAAATCTTAATATATTTTGTTAATCAAAATACTTTTCCTTACCCTTTAAATAGAATTTTATAAGACTCTTTGATCTTTTTATCCTCTATTAATTATTTATAAAAAATAAATGTTTACAACGGTTTTATTAAGTCAAAATATTATTGAGAATCAATTAAAAAATGGTGGTTCTCTTCAATTTTAAGTCGTATCCTAGTTACAATATATGTATATTGTCAAGAATCCTTTCATCTAGAATGGCGACTTTAACTTAAAATAAAAAAAATAATTAAAACAGTCCTTAAAATATTAAAATTGGACATATCCTTCGAAATAGTAAAATTGGGCCTTTTCGTTTGTAATCCACTCTCCATCCCTTATATAGTCAGTTAGACTTATGCTATTTCGGACCGAATCTTGCATTCTTTATTAAAAAGTGTCCTTATTTGTTAAGTAATCTTAGTTACCAGTGAAATATTTCGATTCGTATCCTTTTATAAGAAGAATCGTGTCAAAAATGGTGGTTCTCTCCCAAATTGTTAAGGATTCTTTTAACGAGAAGGGCGAATTTACCTTAGAGTAAAAAAACAATTAAAACAATACTTAAATTATGGAAATCAGTCATATTCTTTGAAATAGTAAAAATAGTTCTCGTGCTTAATGCTATCAATACGTTTCTGCAACATGTTGACAACTTTTCCATTCCCTCAGAATAGAAAATCCTATTTTTAGAAACGCGTTTTATAATGTCCTTTATCTATTAAATTTTTTTCCACGTAATTATACGTCCGAAGAGTAGGGCGTATGTGGCAGAATTTCATATCCAAGCTTCAACAGTATATGTAACGTCAAGCATGAGACATTATCGTGCAACAAAATGGACCCCTAGCGATTGACCAAAGATGGCTTAATTAATGCCAATTTCCGATGCATTGTATTAAGACAGTTACAGTACGATTCAGTATTCATTATTTATCCAAGATTAAAGAACTTTTACTTTTATTGTGAAGTATACACTTTTCGTCACAGTAATAATTCTCTGGACGGAAAAGGGTCGTCTTACCTCACACAAAGACAATTTTGTGAGACTTGGTCATTTTGACTTGTGAGACTCTTAAACGTATATTTCTGTTGAAAACTCCAATTGGAATATTTACACGATCACAATACTTTTCTTTATTATATGTTTTATATATAACTAAGTGAAGATAAAATGTATTATTTTGCATATTTTAAAGAAATTACCGGATCTTCTAATACACATATTTTCCAAAAGCTATTACACGAGTTTCCTCCAGGTGAAAACCAATATGGAAGGCTGTTTGTAATTCAGCGGAAGAAGCTAGGTGTTTGCTGCTTACATAGGTTAATTAGCTTACATGGCCTAACCTCCTGCAATCAACTGGTTCATTCCATCTCTCTGTTTATTTTCTTGAACCCTCTAAAACATCAGCTCTGAAACACAGTCTCTTAGGGGGAATTGTTTCTCCAATCGATATAGTATAATTACATTCAAAATTAGCGAGAGGGTGTTAATAAGGGAAAACATATGATCTTATTAGTCAAGTTTATAAAATGTTAAAGTTTAAGCGTATATAAACATATTATGATCACAAAATTTAACAATAAAATTTAATGCGAGAACACGAGTTAAATTTAAAATATGTCTATTTAGGTCTATTTAGTAATCAACCAAAAAAAAAAAAAAAAAAAAAAATTGAGGGCTTACGTTCCAAGATACGTAAAATCCACTTAGAAAAAAAAATCCCTCTGTACACCGTCCACTGCTTTTTTCTGAAACTATTTGACCATTTTGTTTTTTTAAATCTCTGATTAAATACTAGCGTATCCAACGATGATTCTAACACCTATACATTAATATCTGCCGATTAGTTTTAAAATGGCGGCCGATTAAATATGATTTAATTCAAAAAGACAATATATTTTTTAGATAGAAAAAAAATGTATTGGAGTTTTTAACCAAGAAACCGCAAATAATTATAAAAAGAAAAATCTGGTGCGGGCAACACACGACTTTCACTTACCTCCGTTTTTAGAATCAATTAAAAATTTTCAAATATAGTTAGAGATAAAAATGATTGAAACCATTAAAGAATTAATTAAATGGAATTTCTATAGAAACATGTATTTTATTTAAAAAATCTATTATATTATTATCTAATAAAAATGATATCTTAGTTTTATCGACTTTTCATCACTCTGTTAACTTTTAAAAGCTCGTGCATGATATATTTTTTCTGAAATCTCAAGCTTTCCAACGGTATATCATACATGTATATTACTGTTCTTATGTTCAAAAACGAAAAATTGCATTAAAAAAATATTTTTTCTGTTTTCTCCTTTAGTTGGGTATCGAATTCATTCAATTTATATATTTACTTTTTTTTATCAGTAGTAACAAGATAATATAGTCATTTTTATAGAATCGACAAAATTAAAGGTACTTTAAAGAAAGAAAATTTAAAATATCGGCATTTAAGCCCTCTTAGACCACTTTAATCCTAATGAAACTTAAATGATATCAAAGCCCATTACATTTTACATCGATATAGCGAGTTTAATCAAAATCGTCGGAACCGTTTTCGAGAAAATCGAAAAAAGGTGCAAAATGCATGGTATAAAGTGCCTCTTCTGGTAAGCTCATTTTGATGAAAAAAGTTTTGTCACGTCTCGGGCGTATAGTTGTCTTAATGATGAAATTTCAGTTTCATAGGACTTACCGTTTCCGCCCGGGAGTTACCACACACACACACACACAGACCTTTTTGCGGGACTTGGTTATTTGGACTTAGGGGACCCTAAAACGTGTATTTCCGTTGAAAACTGGAATTCGAAAATGTTCACGATCGCTATATGTATAGTAAGTGAAAGTAAAAATTGATATTTTACCCATAAATACTCTCATAGCTCAGTTGTTTTTTAAGATAGAGAAAAAATGTATTGAGTTTTAGGATTAGGACACAGTGACGAATAAAAAGAAAAAAAAAATTAAATCTGGCCTATATACATACACGCTTGTAACTCCGTTATTTTCGAAGCTAGTGAATGATTGTTGTAGTGTTTTAGAATCAGTACACCGCTTTTAACTATAAAACAGAAGAAAAAAAATACTTATATGTACGCCCTTAACTCAGTTATTTAGAAATAGAAATAGAAATTTATTTATTTTTTTATTATTCTGGGACAGGGTCCCTTAGGAACAATTGATATGTACAATTTAGTTGTAGGCTGTGTCTGGCCAAAAGACCAAAGGATTATAATTAATTTTTATTTACAATGATATCAGAAAAAAAATGGATTAAAGTATATAAAAGAGCAATATACATAACATTTTATAGATTAAAGCGTTGAATAAAATAAAACATTGAAACTGGTTCATTATAACATATTCATTAACTGAGTTTAATATAAATAATAAATTTTATGAATTGAAATTAGATTTGAAATATCAGGCTGGTAGTTCAGCGTCTGTTTGGGATGACAGTAGGTACTTGTAAGAGCTGAGACTTGAATGATGGTAGGGATGAAGCATAGCGGATATGAGTTGGTAAGGAATTCCAGAGAGTAGTAGAGCGGACAAGAAAGGAATGATCAAAAGTTTTTATTTATCAATAAAAATTGATTTATCAAATCAATAAACAAATACCAAACATTGTAGTTGTTAGTGCTATTCGATAGAGAATTAAATTTTCTACAAAACAAAATAAGAATTATTAAAATCAGTTTAGAAATATCAGAAATATATTGTTTTAAAATCAGCAGTGGTAATTGACCATTTTCTTTTGGATTATTTATTGCGTTTTATATTAGTTAGTTACCTTTAAATAGTTATACCCTAATATAGTTATTTGGGAATAATAATCTATTGTGTAATCATTTACAGAGTTTTTGTTTTTGAACCAGACTTTCCACAAAGTATTCTCTTGAAAAGCATAACATACAATATATATGTATACATTTTCATTTTAAATATTAATTAAATTTATTAACATGATGATTTGACTGTTGTTATTAATCATTTATTTTACTTTACCTTATTACGAATTTGTAATTTTACTAAAATATTGTATTGCAGAAAAGAGATATATCCGGATTTATTAATAATGGCAAAATGTAGTTTAGGCTATTGATATAAACTATAGCATTTTTAAAACAGATTATATTTTTACTTTTACATTAATCTTCATAATAAATAAAAACAAAGGGCCTAATTTAAAAATATATATAATTATATCTCTATAACTGCAAGGCGTACGTACAGAACCGTCCACTAAGCTTTTATAATTATTACAAAGTTAAAATTATCCTTGTTATATACGAACCACTTATGTGTAAAAATAAATTTTTAACCTGTTTATTATAATCAATTTAATGCAAAGTTAAGCAAGAAATCAGATGTGGGATGGCTTTGTTTTTTTCCGTCGCCCACAACCTGGAGAAAATATATTTAATTATTGTATTTTATTTCAGTCTGGTCCTCGAGTTTAGCCATTATATTAATTTCCTCAACGACTAATTTTTGCCAATATATAAATACAGAAATTATTTAAGTTAATTATTGGAGTCGGTAAGGAAGCATTTTTTGTAGATGTGATGATAATTATTATTTTATCGAAACGTATTAATCGTACTATTATCATTTTATCGTTTTTCGAATATTCACACTGGATATCTTTATGCAAATATATATTATATTATATTATCTCCTTACATAAATCTTAAAATTATATTGCTCAAGGAGATCCTTCAGCCAGCTCCTTTTTAGCTTCCTTTTAACATTGTCTGGCCTGTATGCTGTGGTCATATTTTGTTAGTATGGCCGCGAAATGTAGCCATGACATTTTATGTATTATATGAAGTTCAAAAGTAATCTTGTGCCCTGGGTATGTATTCTGTAAGTTATGTTTTGTAACTGTCGTACTAGAGAAAAAAAATTACCGATTTTAAAGCATCTGATTGGAAATAATTTAGTTTATTTTCAGCTATTCCATAGATTTGATAGTCGTATGTCCGTATAGGTTTTAGTAATTAAGCATATTTTTTTAAAGATTTCATATACAGGTTACGTATGCTAGATTACTAATTAGCATGAATTTCAATTTTCATTTATCATCATCTATAAGAAATTTGTTTACATTACTTATCTACTATGATATACTAAGTGTGATGAGATTTTCGTAAAATTTTATTTTACGAGTTAAAAGTCGTTTGGAACGGACCAAATCACCCAAAAACTTCAAAGAAGTATTGGGGCAAGAGCAGTATTAGTCCTAGCACTGTTCAACGATGGCTCAAAAAATGTCGAGAGGGAGAATTCAGCCTGGAAGGCGAACAAGGTCGTGTAAGGATATCTTCCATTGATGACGGTGTTCTGCATGCTTTGATGGAAGAAAACCTTAGAACAACCATTTAAGAACTTGCAGGGGATCTCGATGTGAACAAATGGACCGTCAATGGTGACCTCAAGATAATTACTAAGGTAAAGAAACTCCAATGATTTGTTCCTCACTCATTAAACGACTGCCAAATATAAAACAAAAACAAAAAATCAGCATTTTGGACTTTGTTTTTCACTTCTTTGCCGAAACAAAAACAGATCGTAGATAGTTTATGATAATAGTAGACGTTCTGGACAGTTGGTCGACAAAGGAGAAGCAATAAAACATTTTCCGAAGTCCCCAAATCATTAAAAAAGGTTATGTATCTGTTTGTTTGATACACTACAGCCTCTTAAATTAATGCAATTGATTAGAAATTGGCAATAATGAAGCCATTTTTAGTTAATCGGAATGTGCCTGTATTGTTGCATAACAACATCCTGCCACATATCTCACGTGTGCTGTCAGAATAACTGTTGAAGCTAGGATATGATACTATAGCACATCCGCCCAACTCTCCGAATCTCACTCCGCACTTTTTATGTTTTTTTATTTTCAATAATGGACCTTTTTAATCGACCAAAAAAAAAAAAAAATTACCCTTCCTTCTCAAGATTTGAGGGCTTGGGTTTCACGATACGTAAAAACCGAAGAACGAATTTAAAAAAATCCATTTGTCCGAGACTACTGGACCATATTTTTATTAATTCGCCACAAAATATTAGTCCATGCAACGATGATCCTAACAGCCAATCCTAATTTACTATCCTAATTTATAAAAAAGAGAAAAAATTAAAGAAGAAAAGTGAAATTTTACCCATAAATACGCCCATGCCTAAGTTATTTTTGAAGATAGAGAAAAATATGGATAGAGTTTTAGAATCAGTAAAGTGCCATAAATAAAACCGAAATTTTTTTTTTTGAAATCTTGCCTACATTTACGCTTGTAATTCCGTTATTGAAAATAGAGAATACATTTTTTAATGTTTTTTAAACCAAAAAAACCGTGATTAATTAGAAAAAAAAGCAAAGAAAAAATAGTACTTTTACCGATAAATTACCCATAACTCAGTTATAGAAAAAAATATGTAAAGAGTTTTAGAATCACTTAAGCATGATAAACAAACGAAAAATATTCTCTGCATATCCCTACAAAATGAAAAAAGAATCATTAAAATTGGTTGAGAACTACCAGAGATATATATACCGCCTTGAAATTAGCAGCGGTGATATTCCATTTTTCTTTGAATTATTTATTTCTTTTCATATTAGTTAATTGCTTATAAACAGTTTTACTCTAATATAGTTATTTCAAAATATTAAACCAATGTAATAATTTACAGGATTTTTTTTTTAGACGCCTCGACCACTTTTTACAAAATCAAAAACGTTAATCAAAGAGTCTTAGAAAATGTTTTTTTCTGAATGGAAAATGAAAAATCTTCCTTCATGTTGACAGAAATGTATTAAAAGTAATAGCGTCTATAATAAATTATAAAAGTTGTAAAAATGATTTTTTCTTCTTTAATCCTGCTTTATTGAGGAATGGTGGCAGAACTCGAGAATTAAAATAAATCCCACCAAATTATCTTTACCCTTCGTCGCAAACCGATGACTTCCTTCACCACTGTATCCTTTAATTATACCCCACTCATACCTGTTGAACAAATCTGATACCAAGGACTCAATCTTGACAAACGTCTTACATGGAATCCCCATACGAGACTTAAACGACAAGAAACTGCCCGTAGATACCGATTACTACAACACTTACTTGACAAGCGTTCGAAACTTCAAATTTATTACAAATAGCTCATTTATCTTACCATCATCAGACCTATCTGGACATATGGAATCGAGCTGTGGGGCTCTACTAAATCATCTTAATTCCTCTCGCATTCAATTCTTACAATCCAAAATCCTAAATGCTCCTTATTTCGTTACGAATAAAACCATCCATAATGACCTAAATATTCCATTTGTCGCAGAACTAGCCCAAAAAAGATATGCCTCTTTTAATTCCAAAATCCCAACCCACACGAATCCTCTTTTACGCAACTTATCATTCCCATCTATTCCTGACAAACCTCCGGGGCGATTGAAAAGACGATGGCCTCGAGACCAACTTTAATTAAATTGACATTGCAGTGCTACCGCTGGGTAGTTTCTTCACAAGGCATTGTAACGCCCATAAGTGTAAATTAGCCAATTTACTTGTTGTATATATTACATGTACAGTTGTAAATGTCAATAAAATGTTAACAAAAAAAAATCCTGCATTGTTTCTCAGAGAACCAACCATATATTCATTGTTTGTTTTATTTTGAAACTTAAACGTGTGTGCATATGAGAATAGTCTCAGCCAATTGTTGAATATTATACTTTTCTTATTGTAAGGAGTCATTAATTTCAATTGATAATGTTTCCGATGATAATAGATTTGTTTCATATTATCTTGGAAGTTGCAGTTGAATAGTTGAAAATCAAAACTGTTCACACCTCGAACGCGTTAGGCGTTTGAAAGCTGTCTCAGGAATTGAAAAGAATTTAATCCGGGTGAAAAATGTGGGCTGAGGGGGGCCCCGAGTATAGGACGAATGACTCGGCCCTGGGTTCATAGTGCAACGCCGTATATTTTACAAGTCACCTTCTGATAAATCAATTAGGTGTGACGTCGACTTTTCCCTTTATTTTTTTTCTTTCTCTCCCCACTCCTTTTATATTTTCCTTTTCAGTGGTTCAAGATGTCTCAAAAAGTCATCAAGGTACTACGGCATAGCACTGATGAGATTAACCGAATTGCAACATTAAATATTAATTTAAAAAAAAAAAAAAATAGTTTTTGTACCGTATAACTTACAATCCCGTAATAAAATAATATATCTAAAAATAACATTTTAGCCAATATGCTAGAGGAGCACTTCTTAGCTAGAAGGGACAAAAAGCAATTATTTGGAGTAATTCACATGTAGGAATCCCCGAAAATGATGAGATAGACCATCTAGCAAAAACCAGCGATACCCTAGATCTTATTACAGACATCCGACTGCCGTACTCCGGCTATTTCTATATCATTTAAAACGATTTATTAAATAAGTGGAGGGAACATTGAAATTAAATAAAAAGTAATTTTATTCTGGGATGAGTAGTCTCCTAAGAATAACAAGAAAAGTACTGTATAAATAATAATTGTCTGGTCATTTAAGACTTCAGTTCAGTAATAAAAGATAGATTTTGTGACGATGAATAGCTATTATCTATAGCTTTTAAATATTACATATTTTGGGAAGATTAATACTTTAGGAGATGAAGAAATAGTTGATGTTTGACATTTAATAATGATAAGGCTTTACGAGTGGATATAGGCAAGGAATTCCAAAATAAGGTAGCACGAAAGACAATTGATTTTTTGAAGGAGACGGATCTGTGAGAAGGTATATACAAGTGTATGGGTTGGGATCTACTTTCAACATTCAGCTGAGACTTCTACATTCTCAGATGCACATCCAAAATCAAACAAAGAATATACGGTTCTCTGGGAAACAATGCAGGATTAAAGAAGTAAGAATCATTTTTACCATCTTTCATTCTAATTTAATTTCATGCATGAATGGAAAGCATTTTTTAGAAAAAGACACGATTGATAAAATAATTAATTTAAATGCTAAAATGACCCTAGTGGCCAAAAAATGCGAAAATGAAATAAAGCAATCAGCTTTTTTTTGGAAACGGCCAAAAATATATCTTACAAAAATTGAACGAAAAGAAAACTTCGGACGATCATGGGAAAATCGAAAATAAATAAATAAATAAATATATATATATATATATATATATATATATATATATATATATATATATATATATATATATATATATATATATATATATATATATGGAAAACTATTGAAATAGAATCCCTAGGGATGGTATCCTTTGGCCAGCGGATCCCCACAAACCTCCAAGTATCGGTTATTCTCTTTGTTGCCTACTGTTTATCTCGGCTAAAGCTTTAGCTCAAATATTTGAATGTTTGTTTGCCTTTATCCACTCAGCCCTTTCCAGGGTTTGCTGATGCATAGAGCCCCCCCCCCTCCTACCAATTCTATTTTAAACTCAACTAAAATAAAATAACATTTCCCAAATAATTTATTTGAAAATATAGGATTGGCTTATTTTCCTGTTGTTCCTGTTCCTGAGTATCAACTAGGGAAGTAGGAAAATAAAGAATTCAATTACTCAGGAAATGTTTACGATTAAGGGGTTATTTATAACAAAATAAAGTAATTAATTTATCTGTAGGAGGGGCACTTTTAATAACCAAAGCTTTTTTGCAATTTCAGCTTAAATGCTTTTATATTATATTAACACTTTCTATTTCTTAGTTGATTTTTTTCCTTTGAGGATAACAATACTGTTTTATTTTTTAGATAAGAATAAATTGAATATATATATAAATTTAATTAATTTTTGAAATTCAATAATTTTCTAATTTCCCTGAAAATACACGTTTTAGAGTCCCGCAAAAAGGTATGTGTGTGTGTCCGTGCGTAAGTCTAGCGCAATTCTTAAAAGCCATACGAAACTGAAATTTCATATTTTAACACGTTCACGCCGGCGTGACCCACGCCACCGGTGGGTCACACTAGTCTGTCCCGTGGGGCAGGGTGATCAGGGTGGTTAACTATCCGGTGGGGTGACTTGTATCACAGGTGAGTCACTTGTTTTTAGAAAATAAGTTTATTTTATTTTTTCTCAACATATGTTGTAGGAATTAACCAAGTATAAGGGCTTATTTTTTAAATATTTTCATTTAAACATTCAACAGCCTACCTCCTCAAAGGACTCTTATCGGTTAATTTCAGTTGATTACTCTTCTTTAAGAATTTTATTTAGCTGTGCGTGATTTCTTTCCATATTTTTATTCCCATAATATGATATAAGAATATAATATATAATAATAATAATAATAATATGAGAATCATTTTTAATTATAAATAATAATATAAGAAAGTATTTCCATAAATAATCCTTCAAATCATATGTGTATGTCAAAACTGTTTCTGTTGTGCTCTCGCATTAAACTCGTTGGAACTTGGAACAGTGTGGCCCCTCCCCACGAAACCTAAGCAGCTAACACAGTCCCGCCTCTAGCGAAAAAAACGTAATATTCGCCCCGGCGTGAACGTGTTAAAAAACGATACGCCCGAGATGTTACAGCAACTTTTTCATCATAATCAGCTGACCAGAAAAATCACTTCATACTATGCATTTTGCACCTTTTTGTGATTTTACCAAAAACGACTCTTAACGATTTTGATGTAGGTTTAATTCTAATTGAAATAGTCTGACAGAGCTTAAATGCCAATATTTTGAATTGTCTTCTTCTAAAGTACCTTTAATTTTGTAGGTTTAAAAAAAATTAGGCACATCATCATATTAGCATTAATAAATAACGGTTAAATATCCATGTTGAATGAATTAGATAACCAAATAACATTTTGAACACAAGAATAATGATATAGACGTATAGTATACCGTTGGGGGCTAACCGAGAGTGATGTAAAGCCGATAAAACTAACTGATTGTTGTAGATAAAAATATAATAGATTATTTAATCAAATACATATTTGTATTTAAATTCATTTTAATTAATATGTTAACAGTTTATTTTTGTCTCTAGATGTATTTAAAAATTCTTAAATTGATTTTAACAACAGAGGTAAGTGAAAGTCGTGTGTTGCGCGCATCAGAGTTATATAAAATATGTTAACAGGAAATTCCTTTGAAAAAAAATTTCTTGATTGAAGTAAATAATATATTTAATACTAGACAACAGTTAAACAGATAATTTTTTGGGTAAAATTAGTTTTTCTGCGAATACAGAAGTATAATATACCTTAATATACAGATGTATATATTGGTAAGCTGAAGCGTTTCGTATTAAAATTATCTGACACATAGAGTTGATTAAGGAATTTACAGAGATTCAAAGCGAATAAAAATAAATAATTAATATAGATAACAATGTCTTTTGTTATTTAATTTAGTCGACAATAAATGTCGATCGAAACAAAATAATTTTTATTCTATTATTGCTGTTCGCACGATATTTGTTTTGTTATGTGATGGACCTAGAAGTATTAATTTTTACTGTAAGTCTAGAAATTACATAGTTTTATTTTACTATCCTTTAGTTTATTATGTTATTTTAAAAAATGTATGTTAGTATTTTCTCTCTTGTAGGAATAGTGTTTCTAATTTCTTTCTAGATGTCGTAAGTTCTTATCAGAGTAAGAAGGTCTGTTAGTTCACGACGGGAACTAAGTTCCTTATCTAGGAGGGTGTAAGTCCCATACAATGAAGCTTGTGGCTGGAACAAGAAATACTTCAGGAAAAGTTAATTAAGAACAAGCTACCTCTATGTATGATAGTGATTGATGCATGGTGTGCTGGAAGACTTCGCTCTTGGAAACGGTTCTTGAACAGTCTTGTATTGTCAAGTGGTTGCTTGTGTTTAAAGTTTATACCGCTTTCGTAGAGGAGCCTTGCCGAGTTCTATTCTCCAGATTGGGAATCCCTTAATGAGTATAGTCAACCGAGTTGTAAAGTTAGTTTACAACGTCCTTCTTCTAGTTGACGCGCTTGTTTCTGCCTGTCGCTTGTCCTTCTGGATAAAGTGTTTATCCAGTAATTCAAGCCTATTTCTCCTAGCAATAATTACACCCTTTGCAACTCCCGAGATCAGGAAGAAAATTACTCAAGAACCGCAAGCGTTGAGTCATCAATAGGGCATAAGTGAGCCATATCGAGCAAAACCTCCTTAAAAGTGGTAGTTTTATGCTTGTCATGGCTCACACTTCGGTAAAATAAAATATTTTTCAGACGACTTTTTTATTTTTTAATTACTCTTCTTCATCTTGACAAAGTCTCGTTTGGAATCCTTACACGCTATCAAAATCACTAGAAACTCCTCGAAAGTACCGATTACTAAAACATTTACTCGACAAGCTCTCAAAACATCCCGCATACTACAAAATAACAAATTTATATAACCATCATCATGGACATTACAAATAAATGGGGATTCACTCACATTCTCCCCTGGGTATGTGGGACCCGTCAGCTAATTGATAGCCACCCACAAAAATAGGAGTAGGGAGTGATGACCCTACCCTATAAAATGTCATCGAGTATCGCGGTGTAGAAACTATAAACCATCCCGCCGGCCAAGGACCTCCAAGGTCTGTAACGCCACCCATCATCATGGAAATATGGGATTGAACTATGGGGTTTCGCCAAAAGATCATATTCCTCTCTTTTATTTTTGTGAATTTTTAATAGTGATTTTTTAAACTATTTTTTTTTTGCTACTTATGTGTTGTAAGTACCATATTTATATAAAATACTCTCATCGTCATTCTAGATTTTGTTTGGTTCTTAACTGGAGTTAATATTTTCTAACCACCTTAATCTCAAAGAGCAAATTTATATCACTTAAGCATATCGTATAGATAGGTAATCTGCATTAGTTTCATAATTTTTCACTCAGTCCCTTTTGATACATTTCCATGTAAACATCGCGAAAAATGAATTTTTACTAATTTTGAAAATTCATATAAAAAAAAAGACTATGTTCTCAAGATTTAAAATTTACAGAAAGTAGGACTATGACTAAGCTATAAAAGAAAAAATAATTAAAAGTGTGTCTATTTTCCTTTATAGAATTTTATTTTGTTAAAAATCACGTTTTTTATTCATTTTGAGAAATTTTCAATCAACTTTCTTCACTATTTAGAAAATGAGTTATGGGGACAAAAAATACAAAGCATGTCCTTATCTTGTTGTTAATCTTTGTTTTGATTCGATGTATAAAAATTACAGGAATTAGAAAGGTTTTCCCATCACATGTTTTCGCCATTGAAGCTGACTTAAAACGGCTGCAAAACTAAAAGTATTGGACCAAAAAAAAAATTATTTATGGTTTTATATTCTCAAAAGAATGGAGAATAATTGGTCAAAAAATCAAGAAAACAAAATTCGAACGTAAAATTAATAATTGACGATGTCAATGGATTGACGTAATATTAATATATATAATATAGATGTATATTATGATATGAATATATATATATATTATATATATATATATACATACCCTAACATCTTTTTGGCATACATAGTTACTTAGTTTTAAAAGGTGTTTTTCTGTGCGTATATGTAAATTAAATATTCTGTCATATGTTTAAAAAATATGGAATTTATGTTTTGTTGGTTTTAATTTGTTGAAAATCTGCGAATAGATTATTAACGTATATTAAGTTTTGATTGAGATTCCTCAACTAAATTAGTTTTTGATGTGGCATTGGTATTTCATGTATTTAGTTAGGTGTGTATGTGTTTTACATGATTATTCGCGTTTTCTTTTACATACATAAAAGATTATAAATAAATAACATTGAAATGCTCTATACCCTAGGGGTTATAAGATGAACAGCTCTCTATTTTGTTGGATTTATCGGCAAACCATTATGTAGATTGAAGGGAAAGAGCTATCCCTTGTTTTGTTACTTCCAACTTTACATAGTTTATCGAAAATAGAACGCTGTACTCAAAAAACCTTTTACCTAGTTAGTAATATCTTGTCTTGATGTATAATTGAAAACATCTTTAGTGAGATAGGTTTTCATAAGCCTTAGAAGGACATATTTCATGACTTGTCTTTTGTTGTTGATAGACATAGTTTGTGCTCGATTTATTTTTTTCCTTTATGATTTTATTGTAATCCTTTGTTTTCAAATGAAGACAATTCTTATGTAGTACTACTATTCCGAAAATAAGTTGTATGAAACAGATATTACATATTATTACTTTCACTTACTATATATAGTGAGGGAAAGTATTGCGATCGTGAAAATTTTCGAATTCCAGTTTTCAACGGAAATACATGTCCGTTTTAGGGTCCCCTGAGTCCAAATAACCAAGTCCCGCAAAAAGGTCTGTGTGGTAACTCCCGGGCGGAAACGGTAAGTCCTATAAAACTGAAATTTCATATTTAAGACAACTATACGCCCGAGACGTGACAAAACTTTTTTCATCAAAATGAGCTTACCAGAAGAGGCACTTTATACTATGCATTTTGCACCTTTTTTTTCGATTTTCTCGAAAAAGGTTCCGACGATTTTGATTAAACTCGCTATATCGATGTAAAATTTAATGGGCTTTAATATCATGTAGGTTTTATTTGGATAAATATGGTCTGACAGGGCTTAAATGCCGATATTTTAAATTTTCTTCCTCTAAAGTACCTTTAACTTTGTAGATTCAATAATAATAACTAGATTATCTTGTTAACGCTGATGAAAAACAGGTAAATATATAAATTGAATAAATTCGATACCCTACTAAAGGAGAAAACAGAAAAAAAAAATTTTTAATGCAATTTTTCGTTTTTGAACATAAGAGCAGTAATATACATGTATGATATACCGTTGGAAAGCTAAAGATTTTAGAAAAAATATCATCTCACACACAAGCTTTTAGAAGTTAATAGATAGTGATGAGAAGAAGATAAAACTAACTGATTATTTTAGATAATAATATAATAGATTTTTTAATAAAACACATGTTTCTATATAAATTCAATTTGATTAATTCCTTAATAGTTTCACGTATTTTTATCTGTAACTGTATTCGAAAATTCTTTCATTGATTTTAAAAATCGAGGTAAGTGAAAGTCGTGTGTTGCCCGCACCAGATTTTTTTAACTTTATATCTCTCAGATGCTACAGCAACTTTTTCACTAAAATCGACGAAGTAGAAGAGCCACTTTATAATTTGCTTTTTGAACCTTTTTACGATTTTTTTCGAAGTAAGATTTTGATTATACTTTAGGCTTAATGTCGTGATGTTTTTATACTCATTCAAATAGACAAGACCTTTATGCTTAGTTATTAAACATTTCTTTCTCAAAGTTAGCTTCATTTTAGTTGATTTAAATTATTGTTAATTAAACATGTCGCGTTGTTTTTATTGATAAAAAGTTACTTTTTTTTATACATACTTGCAGTAGTAATAGAGATGCATTGTATAAGGAACCCCTCCCCTCCTCCCAGAAGAATGCAGTGACTATACAACATTTATGTATTTATAAACACAAAATAGTTGATCAACATCTTTTGAAACAGGGAGTGATTAAATAAAATATATAGAACAGATAAAATAAAAACTAGAACAAAAAAGCGAGAATATTAAGATTTGGTTTTGGCGCTCACTGGATTTGCATATGACAAACTGATTACTTTCTGGAATCCGAATTGAAATGAAAATAAAATCTATATTTAGGACTAAGCCCCCTTCGAGAAAAACAAAACAAATATTTGCTTATAGTCTAGTTACTTTTTACTTTACTTATCTATATATTCCATTCTGACCTTTATATCCCTGCCCACAGAACAACAAGTTTTGAACATTCCTTTCTTGTCCGCTCTACTACGCTCTGGAATTCCCTACCTACTCAAATCCGCCATGCTTCTTCCCTACCATCATTCAAGTCCCAGCTGTTCGAGTACCTATTGTCATCTCAAACAGACGCTCCACAAGCCTGAGTTTTCAAATCAAATATCTATTCAAAAAGAAAATTTATTATTTATTGTTCATGATTCTGTATCGATCAATTATTATGAATCAGTTTCAATGTTAAGTTTTGTTCAACATATCAGAAGTTAGTAATTTATTTTACTCTTTTGTTTTATTGTATCATACTTTTCTTCTTAAAGCTTTGTAAATAAAAATTAATTATAATCCTTTGTTATTGTGGCCAGACACATGATATATATTAATTGTACATATCATATTGTTCTTAAGGGACCCAGTCCCAGAATAAAAATTATTTTTCTATTCTATTCTATATATGAAATATATAGTAAGGGAAAGTATTATGATCGAAACAATTTTCGAATTCGAGTTTTCACCAGAAATACACGTTTTTGAGTCCCTTGAGTCCAGATGACCAAGTCTCGCAAAAAACGGTGCGTGTGTGCGTCGTCCGTATGTGGTAAGTCTAGCGCAGAAACTAAAAGTTTGAGCTGAAACGTCGGCAAAATTAACCTACGATAATTTCTACAGTCGACTATACATCCTCAATTTTTTTCTATTTAAAATATTTTTCATATCCTTTCATTTAGTCCAGGCTTTATTTGTTGGCTTTTCTTTGTTAATTAATACAAAGATAAGCCAAAAAATAAATAATATGTCCTTTTTTTATATCGATGGGAGGCTCTTTAGCTCTTGATATCATCACACTTGATCGGTAAGAAGACAAATATATCAGAGGATGTTATAGATTCCCAACAAAAGAGCGGACATGGTCGTCCTTTGAAGATGTTTGTTCGGCCCGAGGGCATGTACACGGACCCTTTAGGATTAACTTGCTCATCCTCCCGTCTCGTATTATTTCTGTATTCTGTCTCCATTTCTGTATGTCCTTTATATCAACAGCCCCTGATTTATATCAAACGCTATCTCTAGTCTGAGAGAATCGGTAGCTGCGTTCAATACTTAGTAGTCCGTTCCCTTCATCGGGAAGAAGATATACGTTGCTTAGTTGAAGGTTATACATTGATAGTTTTTATATTAAAGCTTTCTAGTCGAGTCTTCATATATTAGTCAACCTTAACCGTCTAGTCATGATGATGGAGTTTAGTTGACCGTTGAGAATGTTATATGGAGGAGATGGTTGGGGGTATACGGTTACAAGTAATACATATTGTAATTGTGTGCTGACGTTTCGGCTTACATTGCGGGCCTTAATCAGGGCTAAGAGAAACTAGATAACAACGAATGCAATTAGAAAATTGATAATAACTTAGGTACAATAAAATGATGACAGTAATATATACATATATATACAAGAAGCGCCTTTCCCTTGGTCATCGCATCACGATTGAACGGCTTGACCGATTTCTCTAATTCTTTTGATTATTATTTTGGTAGATAGTTTTTATTTTTTAAAATTATTTCAAAGGTAACAATAATCGCTCTGCATATGTATATAAAAATGAATCACCTTTTCTATAAACGGCTTGACCGATTTACCTAATTTTGCTTTTATTATTCAGAAGGATCTTATGAAAGAAAAAAAGATACACGTTACTAGGGTGAATAAGTTTTTTTTTTGCCGATTTCGTTAAGACATAGTTTAGACAGGACATCCTCTGTCGGCTCAGCTAATATATATATATATATATATATATATATATATATATATATATATATATATATATATATATATATATATATATATATATATATATATATATATATATATATATATATATATATATATATATATATAAATGATTCACCTTTTCCCTTGGTGATCGCATCACGTGTGAACGGCTTAATCGATTTCGCTGATTCTTTTTTGAGGGGTTTATAACAGTCAGGAGAAGAATTGTATGAAAGAAAAAAATAAAAAAGCAACTTTGGTTGATAGGTTGGTTTAATTATCTTTTCCCCCAATTTTGGAAGATAATAATAATCTCTCTCTCTCCCTCTCTCTCTCTCTCTCTCTCTCTCTCTCTCTCTCTCTATATATATATATATATATATATATATATATATATATATATATATATATATATATATAATATATATATAAAATAATCGCCTTTTCTCTTGGTGATCGCATCACGCGTGAACCTCTTGACGGATTTCGACATAGATAAGACAGGACCTCACCTGTCGGGTAAGCTAGTACAATATAGAAACATACATGAAATTCAATTACAATAAAATGATAATAAGATGACAGTTATAAAATATGGAAGTAAATATAAAATTAAGATTATAATATTGCAATGAGAATATTTGAAGACTATAAAGAGAAACTAAGCAAATAGTCAAAAGTTAAAAGAAGAACAATATGTGAACCATTAAACTTTACCGTTATTGCATTGTTTATTATACCGTTATTGTTTTTATCTTTTATTTTTGTAGTTTCTCGTTTCTGCTACAGCAATCTTTTATTTTGAGTAATATTACAATCTGTTCTAATTATGACACTAATAATAATGATGAAAGATAACGTTCATCCAACTTTTCTCGTTTCTAATGACAATATTATTTTTATATTCTAGCGTAAAATATCACTTCAACACTGTTCATATTTAAAAGTTTTACTAAATACCCAGAGATAATACCGAAAGGTTGTAAACAAAGGATTCTGTACAGCAACAATAACAATGAACGCCTTTCTATTAGTGTAATTTTGTGCAGTATTAAAAAAAACAACATATTTATTGATATTTACAACTGTATTAAATAGATACATCAAGTAAATGTGATACTTATGTAATACAATGACCATGAAATGTGTGTAGAGAATCTTCCCATTGGAAGCACTCTAAAAATAATCTAAACTAGAAGGTCTCGGGGCCATCTTCCTTTCAGGCGCCTCAGAGGATTATCAGGAATTGAAGAGGAAGAAAGGATTGAAACTAGTGGGTTAGAGTGAGAATGGTATTTTTTCATGAAAGGTTTCATACCTTGTCCAGGCTAAAGTAACTTAGGAAACACTATCATCAGACCGATATGGACTTACGGAGTAGAGATTTGGGGCTCTACTAAACCATCAAATTCTTCCCGTCTCCAATCCTTGCAATAAAAAATCCTTCGAAAAATCCTCAACGCTCCTTATTTTGTCACAAATAAACTCATTCATAAAGACCTTAACGTTCCCTATGTTGCTGACTTGGCGCGAACCAGGTACCACTCCTTTCATGACAAACTCCATTCCCACTCTAATCCACTTGTTTCAATCCTTGCTTCCTCTACAATCCCTGATAATCCTCTGAGGCGCCTGAAAAGAAGATGGCCCCGAATCTTCTTTTCAGGCGCCTCAGAGGATTATCAAGAATTGAAGAGGAAGAAAGGATTGAAACTAGTGGGTTAGAGTGAGAATGGTATTTTTTCATGAAAGGTTTCATAACTTGTCCAAGCTAAAGTAACGTAGGAAACATTAAGGTCTTTTAATGATGAGTTTATTCATGACAAAGTAAGAAGCATTGAGTATTTTGGATAGTAAGGATTGGAAGCGGGAAGAATTTGATGGTTTAGTATTGTCCCATAGCTCATCTCCGTTAGTCCAGATCGGTCTTAAAATAGTCTTGTAGATGTGCAGTTTTGTAGTTGAGAGGTAGGTTTGACCGTTGGTCCGGTAACTGATGAAGTAGCCTAAAAAGGCGAGCACTTGTAATATTAATTTATGATATACAGTACGATTCCCTAATACATGAACGGGACAACCGTCCGGGTTTGAAGCTGATATACGCGAGTAATAGAAAGTTCAAAATAATGGAAATCCGGTCTCTAATTATAAACGTTTCTTTAGCGTCGACACTTCGTTTCATCCCTATCTTGGTTGAAGAGGAGGCGGTACACTTCTACCATGCCGTGTGTTCGATCTTCACCAAAGGCAATGCAATTTATTAAACTTTTGTTACTGCAATAAATTGAATTTCAATAGAAGGTTTTTGTGCTGGTGGCCCCGGAGTCATCAACACGATGCTGAGTGGAAGAACTTCATTGTCGGAAGTTATGGTGTAGCGTGACCGGCTACGATTCATCTCTCTACTCCTAACTGAGTTTATCTTGTACGAGATGAATTATACAATTGAAATTTTCAGAAATCGGTTATGTGCTACCGAACACGAATATAATAAATTTTCTTTTAATGGATTGTCTAATCGAAATTAAGTTAGTTAAGTCCAATTCCTGAGGCTGCTATTAAACCATTATCCGCCTGTGTAGCAACAGGTTTTGAAGAAGATCTAATTTTGTTGTTGGAAATGAAAACCAGTTATGTATATCAGTTATTGTATTGAACTCGACAGGGCTATAAATTATTTTATCGTAGTGAGATGAAACGGTGAGAAAACAGTATTAAATAGGCCGCTCCAATTCTTGTCCTTTTTTTTTTCCCTCCCTCTTTCGTTTCTCGCTGAGATATTTTCATTATATTATTTTTTCGAGATATACCTTTTATAGCCCAAAATTATCTTGTAACAATTTTCAATTTGTTATTTTTTATACTTGCTAATTAGTCTAGACTCCTGTTTTCAGAAATTTACTCTTATAAGTTGTATGTAATGCTAATAAAATATTTAATTTTTTTTAACCATCCCATATCCAAAGACAAGATGTATGGGAATTAGAGCACTAAAACAAATCATACTGCATATATATATATATATATATATATATATATATATATATATATATATATATATATATATATATATATAAAATCAGAGACACATTAAATTGTTTGAAGATATTGAAAGGATTTACTTGATTTTTGTTTCATTGAAATCTAGATTTATCTTTTCTGTGTTAATAATTTTTTTATTACGTCCTAAAAGGAAAGGTTTAGTATGCTTAAATGAGTTGATAGAAAATAGAAAAAAATAAATTTATAAACTTAGAATCTTGTAGAAAGAACTGAAATTTTTAAAAGAGCTTTTCTTAACATTTGCGTAATAGTTGATTCACACACACACACACACACACACACACACACACACAAATATATATATATATATATATATATATATATATATATATATATATATGTTTGTATGTATGTATGTATGTACGGACTATAGAAGGGGGTCCATTCCTCAAGCTCAGCGTCTGGATTTGGCTCGCCTTAACCACTTATATATTAAAAAATTATATATTATATATATATATATATAATAGGGTGATCCTTGCCATTGAAGTAATTAGATGAATGGGACCACCAAAATTTTTTGTTGGGAACCACTGGTCTAGAGTAATAAAAAGTAAGCAATTTTTTTTTTATCATTCTTTAATTTTTAAATTCTACTTTTAAATAATTTTTAATTTAATTTAAAAATAAACTTATCTAATATGATAAATAACGGAAAAGACTAAAATCTAACTCGGATATATTTCTATAAATTATTTATTCCGCGAGGAATGAAATTCTCAGAGGAAGCAGACCAGACAAGGTCGCGGGATCTTGTAAAATATTCAACGGTTAATCCGCTCCTCTATCATAAAAATAAAAATAAAAAAAATTTTATTTATAGTTTAAAGTTATTGATTTGTTTAGTTTTGTCTTATCTTTATTTTAATTCCATGTTATGTTGACCATATGAGTTTCAGTTGTATTGGTGGATAAATGTGAATGTATGTATGTTAAATTTCACGAGAACATTTATGAAATATGTGGAAATGTGATAGTATTACTGAGCTTAAATTAGTTTATATAAATATATTATAATATATTATTATATATATATAATATTATTATATATATATATATATATACAAAGTCGATTTTTCCGAATAAAAATTGTTTTTTCAACAATAAAAAAAAAAACAATTATGAGATTAGAAATAAATATTTCCATTATAACTGGATATGGACTTCCATTTCAAGCCGAGAGTTATGGGAAAAGTAGAGTATCCGCATACTTCCATTTTTTTTTACATCAATTTTTTTTCGTTTGATTATAAAAAAAAAAAAAATCATTTGAAAATTTCTCTGAAAGACTGCGTAGTAATAATTGACTGCTATTTGAGAAATTTTTGTGCTGAATGAATTGAAGGTATTCGGCAAGCTTTATCAACTCTTTAATACTCGCCATCTCAATAGGGCTTTTCATTCCATGCATACCCGAGCACCATTTACACAATACGAACCTTTCCTTACACACTCCATTCTTATCACTTCCGTTCATTTTTTTTTTTTTTTTTTTTTTTTTCTTTTTCGGAAAGGGGATGTTTACTTTTTCCCCCTCTAATTTAATTCACTACGTATTCCGAACACATGACACTAAACAGGAAAATAATTTTTGATATTGTACAATATATAGGAATGAATGTGGCCAAGGTCATAATTATTATATTTATTTATTTTTTTCTATTCCTTATTTAGGTTAACTTATTTTATCCTATTTTTTTTTGTTTTACTCTGTATATATGGAATGAACGACCTATTTTAGCTCTAATACTTATTGTCCAAGATAATAGCAGATTGTATTATTTCTCAATAAAGCAATATTAAAACAGAAATTTTCGGATTCCTGGAAACCTTAATTATTCTATTTTAAGTTTAAAAAACATGGGGATGATATTCTTATATTTCTTTCAAAAACTTTTTATTTTGTGTTAAATTCTCATGACCAACGTTTCGGGTACCACACACCTTATGAGAAAAGTTGAAAACAACGTTTCTAAATTATATTTAAAAAACATCATTGTTCTCTAAATTATTAAAATGAATAATAGCGAGGTGGTAATTTTAAAACAAAATTAAAATTATTACATAGATATTAAACAATTATTTAAAAACTTTTTTAAAGAGGTATCTCGTCTCAAATAACAATGTTACATAGTTTATGATAGATAGATGAACAAGTTTATTTACATATTTACAATATACAATAAGTTTTTAATTACATTTTTACATGATTTCAGTGATCGCCCAATTTGCATATTTAGCCGTTATTTATGCATTCTAATAAGATGATGTGCCTATTATTTTTAAATCTACAAAATCAAAGATACTTCAGAGGAAGAAAAGTTAAAATATCGGCATTTATGCCCTTTCAGACTATTTCAATCAGAATAAAACCTACATAATATTAAAGCTTATGAAATTTTACATCGATATAGCGAGTTTAATCAAGATCGTTACAGCCGTTTTTGAGAACATCGTAAAAAGGTGCAAAATGCATGGTATAAAGTGGTTTTGATGAAAACGTTGCTGTAACATCTCGGGTGTATAGCTGTCTTAAATATGAAATTTCAGTCTCATACGACGTTTTTGCACTAGACTTATCACGCGCACACACACAAAGTCCTTTTTTCGGTCCTTATTTGGACTCAGGAGACCCTAAAACGTGTATTTCCGTCGAAAAATGTATGTCGAAAATTTTCACGATCGCAATACTGTCCCTTACTATATATTTCATCTATAAGTATAAGGTAAGTGAAAGTAAAAAAACTTTATCTAAGTTAAGGAATTCCTCAGATCTTTGTCCTCAAATGGATTAAGGTTTAGCCAATTTAAAACATGCCTGATTCTATTATATATTTTTAAATAACATGAAGCATTCCTAATGACTTTTTATATTTTTTTATTTTTGAATAACATCTATGTCGTGGTAACTAATTTTTATTTATTTATTTTTTTTTGAAACCGCATGTAATGATGAAATTTGAAAACCAGGTAATTTTAGAGTATTTATTACTTTTCATTATAAACTATGTAACATAGTTATTAGTGATGAGATACCTCTTTAATAATTTTTAATATTTATGCAATCATTTTAATTTGTAAATAAAATAAAATTCGTGGTTTTTAAACTATTGAAGTGTACGCTGAAATATTTTAATTCTATTCATTTATCTATTTAT
This sequence comes from Piezodorus guildinii, assembly GCA_023052935.1. Classification (NCBI taxonomy): domain Eukaryota; kingdom Metazoa; phylum Arthropoda; class Insecta; order Hemiptera; family Pentatomidae; genus Piezodorus; species Piezodorus guildinii. The sequence continues at coordinate 59,069,737 of CM041295.1, forward strand.
ATTATTAAGTGATACTGTAATTAATAAATGGATTTTTGATTAAGTTTGTTGTATCAATGAATATTAAATGGATCTATCATGAAGGTTTTATCCCCATTGCAAAAAGTTTGACAGGGCTTAAATGCCGAATTCCCACATTTCTTCCTCTAAATTACCTTTATTTTGTCATTTTAAATAATTCACCACAATAAATAATATCCCATTGTTAGCTGTGTTAAAAAAAATAAGATAAATAAAAATAAAAAAAGAAGTGTAAATATGAACACGGAATAAAAAAAAAAAACCCGGCGAAATATTTTTACTCATTGAATAATGTTTTTCAGTATTAAGATAATAATTAGATGTGTAATATACCGTTTAGAAGCTAATGATTTAAGAAAATAATTTTAGCTACTTAAAAGCTGTAGAAAGTTATAGAGTTGTGAAAAACTTTTTAACTTCAGTGATTTTTGTAGAAAGCAATTTATATTAGTATATTATTTTATCTATTTAGGTTCAATGATAACAAGAAAAAATGAAATCCAGGAAAATAAAGCCCCGGTTAAAGATGGGAAATGCGTGTTATTATTCTGTTGCTAAGTTACTTAGCTCGCGGCTTCTATCTAAAAACTTGAAGGTTAGAATTTATAAAACTATTATTCTTTCGACGGTTCTTTACGGATGTGAAACGTGGCCGCTTACTTTAAAGGATGAACAACGCCTTAAGGTTTTCGAAAATAAGGTACTGCGTAAAATATTTGGTCCGAAGAGAGATGAGGCCACTGGGGAGTTTACAAGTTTGTACAACGTAGAATTGCGGAACTTGTATCCTGTGAATATAATTGAGTTGATAGCATCGCGGAGACTCAAATGGGCGAGTAAAGTTGTTGGGCTCGGTGAAGAACGGATTCCGAGAAAGTTGGTATCCGCTGATCCGACTGGTAGGCGTCCGGAAGGTAGGCCGAAGCGTCGATGGGAGGATTGCGTTAAGTCTGATCTCGGGGGCTTGGGCTTGGACGGTGAACATTGGGCGAGTCTGTGTAGGCGGAATTTGGTGGTATCGGCATCGAACCTTCGGGTTCGGTAAGCCTTTTATTATTATGAATAAAATTGGAGGCTGATTTCTACTTTACCACTCTTTTATTGAAAAAAATCGCACTACGTTTCGGCTACAATGCCATCTTCAGGTGCTGTGGAAACTAATTAGATCTAATGTGAGTAGCTGCTTTCAAACCAAAGCCTCATGAGGTGAGCCGAAACGTAGTGCGATTTTTTCAACAAAAGAGTGGTGAAGTAGAAATCAGCCTCCAATTTTATTCATAGAAATTTGACCTTCACCTAAAAGTATCTACACCTCTTATTATTATAATATTATTTTATCTAAAATTAATTATTTAATAATTTTAAATGTATTACTTTCACTTAATAATTTTACTTTTACCTATTTATGTATGAAATATAATAGGGAAGTTTGCGATCGTGAAAATGTTCGAATTCCAGTTTCAACGGTAATACATGTTTAAGGTTCCCCTGAGTCCATCTAAATAACGCAAGTTCCACAAAAGCCTTGGTGTGTTTATGTGTTAAATCTTGTTCGGAATCTAAAAGTCGTACGAAACTGGAATTTCAAATTTAATAAAATGCCTAAGATGTTACAGAAACTTTTTCAGCCATATAGTTAACCATTTCTAATTGTTAGAATTGATAAAATATAAGTGAATTTGAAAAAAAAAGAATTCGATAACAAACCCCACTAAGAAACTGTAGAAATATTTTTCCAAGTTAATTGTTTTGTTAATAGTCATATTAATGTATAATATACCGCCAAAAAGCTTAATATTACAAAAAAAAAATCAATTTCGATCTTGAGAACATAGTTCTTTTTTATATGAATTTTCAACAATAGGGGTACTCACTACGTTTGCTATAGCATGCTATTTGTGTTATTTTGCTAAACCCGTCGAGTTTCTACAGTTATTTCCTGTATAAAATTGATGGGTTTAGCACAATAGCACAAACAGCATGCTATAGCAAACGTAGTGAGTACCCCTAATGTAACAACATATGATATATATATATATATATATATATATATATATATATATATATATATATATATATATTATATATATATTAGCATTACTTATTTTTAGTTTTTTTTTTTACTCGATATCTGCGAAATTACAGGAATTAGAGAGATTTTCCCAGCACATGTTTTCAGTCGCGAAGCGATGACTTCAAACAACTGTAGTGCTAGAAGTATTTGCAAGAAAAAAAATTATTACGGTTTTTTATTTATAAAAGATTATACAATAGCTGGTAAAAAGAAATATTAAGATCAAAAATGTTAAGCGACAAAATAAATGAAAATTGGACAATTTCAAATGGATTAACACATATAATAATGAAAAATTTGATTGTAGTGACAATGATATTGTAAAAAATACAAAACAGATATATACATAAATATTATAGATAAAAATAATGATAATATGATGAACAATATGACGATGATAAGTATGAAATCAAAACATTAGACTTAAATATGGAGGTAAAAAAAGTCGGCAAAATTAAATTTTCAAAAAAACCGTCTGGCCCTCGATTATTTCATCAATCGACAGACCTTTAATACATATAATTTATAGTTTATAAAACATTTTTTTTTTTACACTAATATTAATGATTTTTTATTCGAAAATTAATTTCAAATCGCGAGGTTTATAGTTTATATATACTATTCTTTGCGGAAATGGTCTCACAACCCAATTATTCTATACATGTTAATTACATAAAATTATTCAAACCATCACATGTTAAAGAAGGAATACTGGTTGTACTTATATAATTTATAGTAGGTAGAAACAATTGGGAGTCAGTCGTTTTTTTGAATATTTTAATTTTGCCCACGTTTCGGCTCAAACTTGTGAGACATCATCAGGGCTACAAACATTAAAACAACAAAAGAGATATATATCAATATCATAATAAAAAAGTATGAGGGTAGTGACAACGATAAAATATAATAAAAATATGCAAGTATACATAAATATTATAGATACAAATAATAATAATGTGATTAACAATATGATGATGATAAGTATGAAATATAAACTTCAGACTTAAATAAAGAGGTAAAACGTAGAAATAATCGGAAGTCAGTCGTTTTTTTGATTATTTTAATTTTGCCCACGTTTCGGCTCAAACTTGTGAGACATCATCAGGGCTATAAACATTAAAACAACAAAAGAGATATATATCAATATCATAATAAAAAAGTATGAGAGTAGTGACAACGATAAAATATAATAAAAATATGCAACTATACATAAATATTATAGATACAAATAATAATAATGTGATTAACAATATGTTGATGATAAGTATGAAATCTAAACTTTAGACTTAAATATTGAGGTAAAACGTAGAAATAATCGGAAGTCAGTCGTTTTTTTGATTATTTTAATTTTTCCACATTTCGGTTTAAACTTGTGAGACATCATCAGGGCTACAGCATTAAAACAACAAAAGAGATACACGAGTGTAGTGACAATAATAAAATATACAAATATATATTAATATTATAGATACAAATAATAATAATATGATAAACAATATGATGATAAGTATGAAATCAAAACTTTAGACTTAAATATAGAGATAAAAAAATTCAGTAAAATTAAAAAATGACGGACTCCCAATTATTTCTACCTACAATAATTTCAACAATCGACATTACATCATCAATACATGTTAAATTTATAAAATTTTTTTAAACAATTTTATTTTGTATAAGTGAAATATAAATATATTTTATTTACTAACTGAAGATATATATATATATATATATATATATATATTTCATCGAATCGCTGCTTTCGACAGATCTTTCATAATCCGATCCTCTTCCATATGGAACTCTATTTCTTACTGATATTCGTAATTCTAATACCCTTCGACTTTCAAAACTCGTCTATTCCATTACTTCCTGTCTATTTCCAAATAATCCTGACGAATCAAGTTTCCTATGAAAATATGTTAACAGAAAAAGTTATAGAAGTGTTTCTTAATCTTTTGTTATTTTTCTTTTTCTTTTTTTTTTTTTTAGTAAGTAAGAATTGTATTATTTTTTTTGTCTAGATTATTTATGGCTAAATGATAATGATTTATTTCTTATATTATTTAATCATCACGTGTATCTATTACAAATATTTTCACAGCCATTACTTTTCGAAGATACATATTGGCTTATCATATTTTTATTTTTGTCATTTGTCTTATTGTTTTATTTTTTTACTTATTATTATTCAATGTATATTTATTTAATTTTCATTTTTTTTAAATTTTACTCTAAGACAGTAAATCTCACATTTTTTTATTTTGTATTATTCTAAAGGGACTTGTCCCAGAATAAATAAAGAAATTATTATTATTATATTTATATATATTATAGACAAAGTTATAAATTTACAAGACAGTATATACTGTTGTGGAACAGGAACTGAGACACACTCGATAATGTAGAATCAATGCTACTTGAGATGGTTAATTGACTGTGGGTTAGCGGGTTTGGCACACCACCTATTATTGACAGTTGAGTAGTTTGACAATATTTGAACAGTTATTGTAAACAGTAATTCCAATAGCTAACATTGACATGTTCAAACCCCATAATATGAATATACAAATGAGGAAGGTGCTTGTTTGACACCCGATGTGTGCTGAGGTGTGAAACGTAATTTATTCTCGCAAATTCGATAATCATAATTTTATTCTATGAAATCCAATGATAAAAAGTCTGGTTCAGGCAACACACTTCTTTCGCTTACTTCTGTTGTTTAAAATCTATTTAAGAATTTTTAGATATAATTGGAGATAATAAAAAGTAAATAATCTATTATATTATTATCTACAACAATAAGTTAGTTTTGTTCCCTTTTCATCTATAACCATTACTTTAACAACTTTGTGTTTAAGATAATATTTTTTCTAAAATCAATAGCTGTCCAACAGTGTATTTATACGTCTATATTGCTATTCTTATGTCCAAAAATTCTAAACATTACAAACAAAAATATTTTTTCTCTTCTCTCCTTCAGTTATAAATCGAATTTGTTCAACTTACATATCTACCCATTTTGTTATCAAAGCTAACAAGATGATATAGTTATTTTTTTTAGAATCTACAAAATTAAAGGTACTTTAGAAGAAGAAATTTTAAAATATCTAAATTTAGGTCATGCCCTGCATCAGTATTTCAATCAGAATGAAATAAACATGCCCATTCAATATGAACTAATATGAAAAGTATAAATTATTCCAAGGAAAATGGCATATCACCACTGCTAATTTCAAAACTATATATTGGCTAGTTCTAAACTAATTTCAATGAATTGCTGGAAGGAATTAGTCCGGGTGGCAGTCATTAAATGAAACAACTAAATAGTTTAAACTATTTAGTTGTTTCATTTAATGACCGCCACCCGGACTAATTCCTTCCAGTAATTCTCAACGGTCAACTAATTACATCCACAATGATAAAAAGAACACGGGAACAACAAAAAGATACATCCACCTCAACTCTCCGCCGCAGCGCCAGAATACAAAATCGCAAGCAGGACATACAATCTACAACTCAACAACAGCAGGCATTTTCATCTCAACAAGCCATCTCTTCTACACCTCCAGGTGACTCAAGTTTTTCTCATCACCACATTTCCAGCTCAAAAAAGGTAACAACTCCACGATCACCACCACAACGACAAAACCCTCAATCAACCTCTCTTTTGGTTCTTCTAGACCGTCACACCCTATAACACTAGATTAAATAGTAATAGATCTCTGACTCACCTCCCAACTCAACATTATACTAAAACTCCCCATACGCCTTCTTCCCAAGTTACTTCACATCTTTCAATTACTTCTCTGGATACATCTTTCTCCCAGACTCAAAATGTATCCTCTTCAACCACTTACCACCTTTCTCCAGTGATTTCTAATAATGACCACCATCATATTTTCTCCTCACTAAAATCGCGATTCCCCCAAAATAGACAAGCCTTTAACAATCTCTGCAACCTCAGTTTCCATTCTCCCACCATGCGCCCTGACGATGACCCACAAAGGGGGTCGAAACGTTGGCAAACAATAAATAGTTGAAACTATTTAGTTGTTTCATTTAATGACCGCCACCCGGACTAATTCCTTCTAGTAATTCTCAACGGTCAACTAATTACATCCACAATAATTTTTTTGTAGAAAATGTAATTTTCTATGAAGAAATACTAAGAGCAGATATGTTTGCTATTCATTAATTAGGAGAATAGGATTTTTTAATAACGAAGGTTCTTTTTTGAAAATAATAAACTAAAAGCATTCATACTAGACTGCGTTACTATTCCCTTTTCTTTTCTTTCGATTTTCATTCAAATAATTTAAATAAAATTTTCCTAATTCCAGAACACCAGACTTGTTTTTTCTAACATCAATAACAACCAAGTTATTAGGGAATCACATCCCTTATAAATTGTGGCTTGACCTTATAAGTTTTTTTTTTCTTGTTGTTTTTCTCTTTGTTCATTGCTTTTTTACTAATTCTAAAACTCAGTACATATTGTCTCTTATCTTCAAAAATAACTGAGTTATAGGCGTATTAATGGGTAAAATGTTATATTTTTTTAAATAATTATTCGGGTTTTTTTTTTGGGGGGGAGAAGGTGGAGGGGGGAGGGGTTATAAACAATAACATTTTTTGTCTCTCTATTCAGAAATAATTGAGTTACTGAATCCAACCACTCTTAATCGACCTCCATTTTAAAAATAATCAGCTGATATCAACGTCTAGGTGTCAAGATCATCGTTGGATGCCCTAGTATTTTTGTGGCGAATTTCAAAAAGATTTGTTAAGTAGTAGTTACCGCGAACGGCGGACAAACGGATTTATTTTTATTCGTTTTTTGGTTTCTATGCATCTTGAAACGTTAGCCCTCCAATTTTGAAGGGGGTGGGAATTTTTTATATTTTATTTTATTTTTTTTTTGTCTATTACAAAGGTTCATTATTAAAAATAATAAATTAAAATCATGATATAAAAAATGTTGAGCTGTTTAAAATTATTGAAAATTGAATGATTATAAATGGAATAACCCATATATCTATATTACAACTTATTCTTCCAAAAAAAAAAAAAAAACTGCATTCAACTTTAAGATACATACCGTATTATTATCTTTAAGAAAATATTTGCATGAATAACGTAAAAGTTTATTCATAAGATGTTAGGCGTAGATACGGTATTATTCATATAATAATGAATAACATGGCGAAGGGGGAGGGGATACAATTATCTTCATAATTGGCTTTAGCTATTATTTAATAATCACGAAGAGGATATTTTCGCGAGGGATGTTTGTATATTTTATAAGGGAATAATTACAAAACGTCCTACCTTGGAGGGAATTTCATCGTTATCAATTAGCATTTTTACTAACGTAATTAGTAAGGATATTAATTATTTACGTGAGGATCTTGCTATTGAATTTTTACTTTCACTTACCTATATATATATATATATATATATATATATATATATATATATATATATATATATATATATATATATAAATCCTCAGTCCACTTATTCGAAACTAGATCCCGACATTCTGACCTTTATGCTCCTACCCACAGAACCAAAACTTTTGATCGTTCCTTTATTGTTTGCTCTACTGCACTCTGGAATTCTCTACCGAACTATATTCACCATGCCACTTCTTTATCCTCATTCAAATCCTAACTTTTCCTTTACCTACTGTCATCCCAAATAGACGATCAGCAAATATGATATGTCAATTTCATCTAGAAGTCTACATTAATGAAAGACGATTTTTGTTTACCGCCCAAATTTTAATTTGATTTTGTTAAAATTAGATTTTATTCTCTCAGAAGACAATATTTAGAAGATATTATATATGTAATAATAATAATAATAATAATAAATTCTTTATTTATTCTGGGACTAGTCCCTTAAGAATAATATGACAAGAAAATTTAAAAAAAAACACTTTTGAGTCTTAGAGTATAAAAATGTATATATATATATATATATATATATATATATATATATATATATATATATATATATATATATATATATATATATATATATATTTTAATTTTTTTTTATTCTTTTGAAGTAATTTGTTTGTTTTTTTATGTATAGCTTTTCTCCTCATTGTTAATAATTGAATTTGTAAATAATCGTTGTAATTAATAAGTACTCATGTTTATTTTGTCTGTTGGCCAGACATATTTATATATTTCTATTGTACATAACTATTATTCTTAGGGGACCTAGTCCCAGAATAATTTTTTTTTTCTATTCTATTCTATTCTATATGAAATATATAGTAAGGGAAAGTATTGTGATCGTGAAAATTTTCGAATTACAGTTTTCAACCGAAATACACATTTTAGGGTCCCCTGAGTCCAAATATTCAAGTCCTGCAAAAAGGTCTGTGTGTACGTGTGTGTGTTTCTACTACTGCAAAAACGAAAAGTCGTACGGAACTGAAATTTCATATTTAAGACTACTATACTCCCGTGATGTTACAGCAACTTTTTCAGTAAAATCGGCTGACCGGAAGTCCTACTTTATCCTATGCATTTACGCTTTTCTCATAAACGGCTCTAACGATTTTGATCAAACTCGCTATATCGATGTCAAATTTAATGGGCTTTAACATCATGTATAGGTTTCATTCTGATTGAAATAGTCTGATAGGGCTTAAACGCTGATATTCTAAATTTTCTTCTTCCAAAGTACCTTTAATTTTGTAGATACTAAACAAAAAAATCTGGTGCGGGCAACACACGACTTTCACTTACCTCCATTTTTAAAATCAATGAAAGAATTTTCAAATACAGTTTTAATGAATTAATCAAATTGAATTTATATAGAAACATGTGTTTTATTAAAAAATCAATTATATTATTATCTTAAATAATCAGTAAGTTTTATCTTCTTTTCATCACTCTCCAATAACTTTTAAAAGCTTGTGTATGAGATATTTTTTCTACAATCTTTAGCTTTCCAATGGTATATCATATATGTTATTATTATTGAATCTACAAAATTAAAGGTACTTTAGGGGAAGAAAATTTAAAATATCGGCATTTAAGCCATGTCAGACCATTTTTATCTAAATAAAACCTACATGATATTAAAGCCCATTAAATTTTACATCGATATAGCGAGTTTAATCAAAATCGTCGGAACCGTTTTTGAGAAAATTGAAAAAAGGTGCAAAATGCATGGTATAAAGTGCCTCTTCTGGTAGGCTCATTTTGATGAAAAAAGTTTTGTCACGTCTCAGGCGTATAGTTGTCTTAAATATGAAATTTCAGTTTCATAGGACTTACCGTTTCCGCCCGGGAGTTACCACACACACACACACACACACACAGACCTTTTTTGCGGGACTTGGTTATTTGGACTCAGGTGACCCTAAAACGTGTATTTCCGTTGAAAACTGGAATTCGAAAATTTTCACGATCGCAATACTTCCCCTTAATATATGTAGTAAGTGAAAGTAATAAATTAAATTAAATTTCTATAGAAACATGTGTTTGATTCAAAAATCTATTATATTATTATCTAAAATAATCAGTTAGTTTTATCTTCCTCTCATCACTCTCTATTAACTTCTAAAAGCTTGTGTATGAGATGATATTTTTTCTAAAATATTTAGCTTTCCAACGGTATATCATTCATGTATATTACTGCTCTTATGTTCAAAAACGAAAAATTACATTAAAAAAATATTTTTTCTGTTTTCTCCTTTAGTTGGGTATCGAATTTATTCAATTTATATATTTACCAGTTTTTCATCAGCGTTAACAAGATAATCTAGTTATTATTATTGAATCTAAAAAATTAAAGGTACTTTAGAGGAAGAAAATTTAAAATATCGGCATTTAAGCCCTGTCAGACCATTTTTATCCAAATAAAACCTACATGATATTAAAGCCCATTAAATTTTACATGGATATAGCGAGTTTAATCAGAATCGTCGGAACAGTTTTCGAGAAAATCGAAAAAAGGTGCAAAATGCATGGTATAATGTGCTTTTTCTGGTAAGCTCATTTTGATGAAAAAAGTTTTGTCACGTCTCGGGCGTATAGTTGTCTTAAATATGAAATTACAGTTTCATAGGACTTACTGTTTCCGCCCGGGAATTACCACACACACACAGACCTTTTTGCGGGACTTGGTTATTTGGACTCAGGGGACCCTAAAACGTGTATTTCCGTTGAAAACTGGAATTCGAAAATTTTCACGATCGCAATACTTCCCCTTACTATATATAGTAAGTGAAAGTAAAAAATCTGGTGCGGGCAACACACGACTTTCACTTACCTCCATTTTTAAAATCAATGAAAGAATTTTCAAATACAGTTAGAGATAAAAATACGTGAAATTATTAAGGAATTAATTAAATTAAATTTCTATAGAAACATGTGTTTCTTTCAAAAATCAATTATATTATTATCTAAAATAATCAGTTATTTTTATGTTCATTTCATCACTCTCTATTAACTTTTAAAAGCTTGTGTATGAGATGATAATTTTTCTAAAATCTTTAGCTTTCCAACGGTATATCATACATGTATATTACTGCTCTTATGTTCAAAAACGAAAAATTGCATTAAAAAAATATTTTTTCTGTTTTCTCTTTTAGTTGGGTATCGAATTTATTCAATTTATATATTTACCAGTTTTTCATCAGCGTTAACAAGATAATCTAGTTATTATTATTGAATCTACAAAATTAAAGGTACTTTAGGGGAAGAAAATTTAAAATATCGGCATTTAAGCCCTGTCAGACCATTTTTATCCAAATAAAACCTACATGATTTCAAAGCCCATTAAATTTTAAATCGATATAGCGAGTTTTATCAAAATCGTCGGAACCGTTTTCGAGAAAATCGAAAAAAGGTGAAAATGCATAGTATAAAGTGCCTCTTCTGGTAAGCTCATTTTGATGAAAAAAGCTTTGTCACGTCTCGGGCGTATAGTTGTCGTAAATATGAAATTTCAGTTTCATAGGACTTACTGTTTCCGCCCGGGAGTTACCACACACACACACACAGACCTTTTTGCGGGACTTGGTTATTTGGACTCAGGGGACCCTAAAACGTGTATTTCCGTTGAAAACTGGAATTCGAAAATTTTCACGATCGCAATACTTCCCCTTACTATATATAGTAAGTGAAAGTAAAAAATTGATTGAAATAGTCTGTGAGGGTTTAAATGCCGATATGTTCTGCGTAGGAAGTCTAGTGTCGAAATGAAAAGCCGCACGAAACTGAAATTTCATATTTGAGACAACTATACGCACCAAGATGTTACTTGCGACTTTTATTTAAAAATCAGCTGACCGAAAGATCTACCTAATACCATGCTAGCACCTTTTTACAGTTTTCTCAAAAATAGCTCATAACAATTTTGATTAAACTCGCTATATCATTGTAAAAATTATTGGGCTCTAATATCATGTAGGTTTCATTCTGAAACAAATAATCTGACAATAATATAAAATATAAAAAATATTTAATAATCTGACATGGCGTAGGTGCCGATTTTTTAATTTGTCTACCTCTAAACTACCTTTAATTTTGTACATTCCAAAAGATTAACCATATCATTTTAATGACACTGATGAAGGACGGCTAAATATCAAAGTTGGGCGAATTTGATAAACAACTAAAGCAGAAAAGTGCAAACAAATTTTTGTATGCAATTTGTTTGTTTTTGAACACAATAATACAACAACAACAACAACAACAATTTTTATTGAGTAAAACTACAATCTGTCCCAATTTGGACATCAATAGTAGTGCTGAAAGATATCATACATACTACATTCATACAATATTTACACGGCATAAAATTACAATAAAATATATACACAATAATGAATCAATACAATAAAGTCAAGGAACACAAGAATAGTAATATAAATATATAATATACCGTTGGATAGCTAAAGGTTTTAGAAAAAATATTATTTTGTACAAAATTTTCTTAAAGTTAATGGAGAGTGTTGAAAAGCCGATAAAACTAACTGATTGTTTTATATAATAAATAATATAATCGATTTTTTAATAGAACACATGCTTCTATAGAAAGTCAATTTAATTATTTTTTTAACTTATTTTTACCTCTAACTTTATTTGAAAATACTTTAATCGATTTTAACAAAAGAGGTAAATGAAAATCGTTTGTTTGTGTGCACCAGATTTTTTCATCTATTTGTCATAAGTTGATATATATATATATATATATATATAAACAAATATTTGCTTATATGATTATATGGATAAAATATTAAAGATGTAGAAGAAAAAAAATGAACATAATATCAATTAGAACTTACATGATGATTTATAATTATTTGGCTACTAATAGAATATGGAAGTCTTAATAAATAATTTTATTTTTGTCGAAATCACAGGATTTTTTGAATTTTTTATATATTTTAATTTATCCATTCATATCAATTAACTAGTTAAGCATCTGATTAATAAGTTATTTGTTTCTGAGTTTGAAGATATTTTGCAAAGGTTTCTGTATGACTTTTGGTTTAATCATATCATTTAATAATAAAAAAAATTGTCAAAAAATAATTCAGTTATCATCTTCGTTTGACTGAATTTTAATTAAATACTGGAGTAAATACCCTCAAGCAATAAAGCAAACAGCAAAAATTTAATAATGAAAAGCAATCTTTTTTGGAATGAGTAATTTCAATAAAAGTATCAAAGTATTGTAAATTAATCCCTTTGACTGTAGAAATGGAAATGAACTCTACATCTCCGTGTACTTTTATTATTTTCATTTCGCTAATTGAAAATTTCGAATTGAGTCACGTTTTAGTTTTGAAAATATAAAATATAGAAATTGTATATTAAGGTTGATTTTGGGCTGAATAATTCTTCCATTAATACTCATTCTTTTATTTCATCAATATGACGTTTCGGGATATTCTCCCATCTTCAGAAGTCTACAAAAATTATATTAAGCAATTTATCATCACATTAAAAATTACTATAATGAAGTGAATGGTTTAAAAATTTTATAAATTAGGTGTCAATTGATAACAAAACTTTAAAACTATTAAATAACAAATTTTAAAATCATAAGGAGACATTAAAAGCAAAAATTTAACAATGTTACATAGTACTTAGTTAAATAAATAAATAAATATTATAAAGTTACCTTGTTATATATTCCGTAATCCCAACATCAAATTAGGCCTTTATAACCATAATAAATTACAAAAATTCCTCACCAGTACAAAAGACCCTATAAGTAATGAAGAAAAATTAAATGTTGTATACAAAATAAATTGTCTGGACTGTGAAAAATGTTACATAGGGGAAACGTCCAAAAAAGTTAGTACTAGAAATAAACAGCACAAAAGTAATTGTAACAACAGTAAAAATATAAATACAACAGCTTTATCACAACATAGAATACATTTGAAACATAAGTTTGATCTCAATAGACCACAAATTTTGAAATTGTCAAAAATAAACAAAATTGAAATACCATAGAGGCTATATATATCAATAAAAATATAGATAAAAGCGTGAATTTTAAAACTGACTCAAGACATTTAAGTTACCACTATTCTGATTTTATTTAAAAATTAAAAATATAATATAAATAATTAATAATAAATGTTTTAAAGAATTTCACAATATGAAATAACAATAACAATATAAAAGTTAAAAAGTGGTCTAATCCTTAATCCAGTTGAGGACAAAGATCTGAGCAATACTCTTGCTCAGATCTGATGTATTTAAATATTGACTTCGTTTTACTATTTTACCTGGCTCAATGTGTGATTAGTGAAAATGTTGGGATTACGGAATATATAACAAGGTAACTTTATATTTATTTATTTATTTAACTAAGTACTATGTAACATTGTTAAATTTTTGCTTTTAATGCCTCCTTATGATTTTAAAATTTGTTATTTAATAGTTTTAAAGTTTTGTTATCAATTGACACCTAATTTATAAAATTTTTAAACCATTCACTTCATTATAGTAATTTTTAATGTGATGATAAGTTGCTTAATATAATTTTTGTAGAATCCTGAAGATGGGAGAATATCCCGAAACGTCATATTGATGAAATAATAGAATAAGTATTAATGGAAGAATTATTCAGCCGAAAATCAACCTTAATAATTAAATGAGCTCTTCCTTGTTTAGAATATATTGATATAAAGAAATTGTATAATAATTCATATTGGTTTCATTAATGTTTTTTTTTTGCTTGTTAAGTTTTGTACACAACCCAATTGTGTTAATAATACAGGTCAGATGAAGGGCATTTTTCTCTAATTGTTATATTATTATTAAAAAAATTATTTTTCTTATATCTTATAATTAGGGATAGGATCCCTATGTAAATACATATTGGCTCCTGACTTCGAAATCACCTTGTAACACACACATAATATATGTTTTAACGTAATTGGGATCCAATTTAAATTTACATATTATCACATATTTGACCAATATTAGATATTTCTACATACTTTGCGTATTTTTACATATTTTACATATATATATACATGTATATTGCTACTCATCGCCATTTCTGTTATATGTTTGTTTATTTTGAAAAAAGAAATATCATATTTATTATTAATATTTATCTTCTTTTTTTTTTTTTTTTTTAGGTATGTTTGGGGAGCATGCGGTGTTGTACTCACTATATCACTTAAAGGTAGTAATTTAAAAAAAAAAGATTTTTCTACAGTTACCGAGCAAGTATTTAATCTTGTACTGCAAAATTAAATATTAGATATAATATATATTTCTTGTATGAATCATTTGCATTAAAACAAACAGCATTTATGATGTCAGCCCATTGAATAAAGGGAAAATATACTTGGTATTAATGAGCACTTATCACCGAATTTCTTCCTTCCAAGAATCTGTATTTTTTTAGATTGAAAATAATTCATTTCTTGTTGTTACAAAAATTAGTATTTTTTTTTTTTTTTTTTAATACAGAAACAATTTTTTTTAATTGAGTAATATTAAAATCTGTCCTAATTAGTGATCAAGTGCAACATTCTTACAATACATTAATATAAAAAACATTAAATTTATAAAATAATAATACAATATACACTCACTCACTGTTCGACGCTACAGTCCTTGTACGACTTGGGCCTCTGCCACCAATACAATATACATATATACAATAAATAATCAATAAGAATATGTAAAAAAGTCACCTATATATATCATATACAATATCAAGCATACAGCATGTGAGTGGGGAATCTAGCCAATGCTAGAACTCCAATATACATGTTCACAAGAGGTCCCTAGGCCACTGCCGTTTCAACCTTTTAGGGGGATGGTAAGGATGTGTGGAGCTGGATAGTGATTGAGCTAGCGGATTGGGGTGATGGATAAGGTTCAGATAGAATTTAGAGAATTTTGATGGCGTAATGTCTAAAATAAATGGAATATTTAGGTCGCGGTGTAAGGTAAGGTTGGTGACATGATAAGGAGCATTAATTATTGTTCGGAGGACTTGGATTGGAAGGATTAAATGCGTTTGATGTTAAAATATTTGGCTGTGTCCCACAGTTTAAGTCCGCAGGTCCAGATAGGTTTCAGTACTGTCTGGTATATGAGCATTTTGTTTTCAATAGATAGTTTAGAATTTTTTCTCAGTAGTCTTGGTAAATATTAATGTTAAAACAATTTGAAAATATGCTGATCGATAAAACAGCAGAGATATGTTTTCAGGTCTATCATTTTCCCTACGCCAATATGATTATTAATTTAGATGTATAATGTTTATTTGGAAAGCCACATATTTTAGGAAAAATATCTAACATGTTAACGCTGGAGAGTGACCAAAAACTCTTAAACTTCAGTGATTGTTATAAAAGATAATTTCTATTGTTATATTATTTATGCTATAATAAATGTTTCCATCGACATTTGATAATTCTTAATAATATAAGATATAAAGTAAGGAAAACTATTGACATTTTTTTTTTCTGAATTCGAGTTTTTAACTATAATAAGCGTTTTAGAGTCCCCCGATTCCAAATGATCAGAAGATCAAAAACTTACAAAATTAAAATTACCTATTTAAGACAATTATATGCATTAGATGTTACAACTTTTTCACTAAAATAGACAGAAAAGAAAAGCCACTTTATACCATGCATGCACTTTTTTTAAAAAACAAAAACGCTTTTCATAATAGTCACGTCATTTATACCGAACTAAATGGGATTGAATTAAATTTTAAGTTTTATCTTTTTTTAAAAAGTGTGACAGGTCACAATTTTTATAATCTCTTCTTATGAAGTGCCCTTAATTTATTTTAATTTAAATAATTGAAATAAGTTATTATTTTGCAAATAAACAAGGTATATTTTGCTAGTTGGTATTAATACAAGAAAGGGTGAATATGAAACATAAAAGAATAGTACAGTAAACCCTCGTTATAACGACCTCCAAGGGACCAAAAAATTCTCTGTTCGTTATAAAAGAATTCGTTATATCAGAAAAATGTATTGTATGTACATATGTGTCTTAGTATAAATTCATGTGTTTAAAAAGAGATATTTTCAATACAGCATCCATTTTCAGGCACATGCTTATTTAGAAACTACAAAAGCAATTAAAACTATGCACTATGTATTTATATCTATCTTATTTCACATTTTACATAATACTTTAAGATTAACATAAACCATAATTCAAAATAATAATAATAATAATAATAATAATAGGCTTAGCGAACCCGAAGGTTCGATGCCGATACCACCAAATTCCGCCTACACAGAATCGTCCAATGCTCACCATTCAAGCCCAAGCTCCCGAGATCAGCCTTAACGCAATCCTCCCATCTCCGCTTCGGCCTACCTTTCGGACGCCTACCAGTCAGTTCAGCGAATACCAACTTTCTCGGAATCCGTTCCTCACTAAGCCCAACAACTTTACGCGCCCATTTGAGTCTCCGCGATGCTATCAACTCAATTATATTCACAGGGTACAAACTCCGCAATTCCGCGTTGTGCAACCTTCTAAACTCCCCAGTGGCCTCATCTCTCTTCGGACCAAATATTTTACGCAGTACCTTATTCTCGAAAACCTTAAGCCGTTGTTCATCCTTTAAAGTAAGCGGCCACGTTTCACATCCGTAAAGAACCGTTGGAAGAATAATAGTTTTATAAATTCTAATCTTTAAGTTTTTAGATAGAAGCCGCGATCTAAGTAACTTAGCAACTGAATAATAACACGCATTTCCC
The DNA here is from genome assembly GCA_023052935.1 of Piezodorus guildinii. Classification (NCBI taxonomy): domain Eukaryota; kingdom Metazoa; phylum Arthropoda; class Insecta; order Hemiptera; family Pentatomidae; genus Piezodorus; species Piezodorus guildinii. The sequence goes on from CM041295.1 coordinate 59,087,073, forward strand.
ACCTTTAACCGGGACTTTATTTCTTCCTGGATTTCATTTTTTCTAGTTATAATTGAACCTAAATACTTGAATTTCTCTACGTGTTCAAAAGTATGACCTGATACATCAATATCACCAAGATCGACACCGTTTCTGCTACTAATCATATACTTCGTTTTATCGGTATTTAATTCGAGTCCTATTTCTTTACCGGTTTTTATTAACACACTTGTATTTAGTTGTATGGTTTCCGTGTCTTCACCTAGCAGTACCAGATCATCGGCATACCCCAAAACCGGAATCTTGTCACCCATATTTAAGCCTTTCTCGGTACACATCACCTTTTCTATGACATATTCTAAAGCTATATTAAATAACACAGGTGAAAGGGAGTCACCCTGTTTCAAACCCGATCGCACCTCAAATCTCTCGGAGTAATTATGACCGATTCTAACTTTATGGAATGTTTCCGACAAACACATCTCTACTAGGTTTACTAACTTTCTAGGTATTCCCTGTTCAATCATGATGTTATATAGCTTCTGACGGTCTATTGAATCATAAGCCTTTTTAAAATCGATATAAAGTTGATGGACTACACCGTTGTATTCCAATTTTTTCTCTAATATTTGACGTAAGGAAAATATTTGGTCTATAGTCGAGCGATTCCGCCTAAAACCACATTGGTAATCTCCGATAATTTCCTCAGCGTATTCCGTGATTCGACTAGTTAGAATTGACGAGAATATTTTATAGCATACTGGGAGAAGAGAGATCCCACGATAGTTGTTACAATCCGACCTCGGTCCTTTTTTGTGAATCGGAATAAGTATTGATTCTTTCCATTCTTCTGGCATTTTTTCAGTTTCCCAGATCTTTTTAACTAAAAAATGTATTTTGGAAACGCCCGCTTCTCCACACGCCTTGATTAATTCACTCGTGATATTATCATTTCCTGCGGCCTTATAACGTTTTAATTTTCCTATCGCCATTTCGACTTCCTCTTTACTCGGAGCGTCTATCCATGGTTCAGCGCTCTGATATTCAGAGAGAGGAGATTGATTATTATTTTCCGTATTTAAGATGCCGTCAAAGTGTTGTTTAAATTTATTTAATATCTCAGAAGGATCCGCAATTATATTGTTATTTGCATCTTTAACCGCATTCAATAGAGGTTCAAATCTTTTACGCGATTTGTTTATACCTTTGTACATCTCTCTTACGTTATTTTCGTTTCTGTGTTTTTCTATTTCTATTATTTTGTCTTTAAGATACTCTCTTTTCTTATTTTTTAATAGTTTTGAAGTTTCATTCTTTACTAACCGAAAATAAGCCACATTATTATCGCTTGGATTATTTAAGGAATTCAGTTTAGCGGTTTTTCTTTTTTCGCACATATTTTGACAATCCCTGTCGAACCAAGGTTTGTTCTTTTTATTTTCGATTTTTCCAAGACATAAATTACCGACCTCTTTAATATTATCCTGATTCCTTCCCATAATTTGTTTACATCTTCGTGTTCCTCGTCTGAAGATTCCAAAGCTTCGAACCGATTTTTTACTTCTATCGCGAATTGTTTTCTAATTTCGAGGTTGTTCAATTTAACTAAATCAAAATTCTCGGGACGAATATAGTTCGGTGTTCTCTTTTTTGTATTTAGTTTTTGTCGAAGTTTCGCGATTACTAATTCATGATCAGAACCGCATTCTGCACCCCGATACGATCTCACGTTAATTATGCTACTTTGCCATCTGTTTTGTATTAAAACATGATCGATTTGATTCCGTGTTTGTCCATCCGGCGATGTCCACGTATACTTATGAATATCCTTATGTTTAAATGTAGTACTTTTGATTACTAGGTTTTTCGAAATGGCAAAGTTTATTAGTCGGGTCCCATTATCATTACTATATTCGTGCAAACTTTCTTTACCGATTGTAGGACGATATACTTCTTCCCTTCCAACCTTTGCGTTCGCGTCGCCTAGTATTATCTTAATGTAATTTCACGGTAACTTATCGTAAACCGACTCTAGTTTATCATAAAATTCGCATTTTACTTCATCATCACTGTCTTCGGTGGGAGAATGAATGTTTATAAACGCGATTTTAAACCAACGCCCTTGAAATATAGCAACCGATATTCTTTCACTAAAGAACTGTACGTCCCGTAATGCGGAAAGAAATCTATTCCTAATCAGAAACCCGGTACCTAGACAATAATTAACGCTCCCCCCGTACCAAATAGTATACTTTCCTTCTGTTAACGAACCCTCCCCTGGCCAGCGAACCTCTTGTAATGCAACGATATCTAAATGGTACCCCTTAACTTCATTCGCGACCGACTTTAACCCACCTGCCGTATTTAAACTTCTAACGTTCCACGTCCCTATTGTTAGATCTCTAATTTTCATCTTGCGCCATGATTCCCCTGAAGCAGTCCCCACCCGGAGACCCGAACGGGGGACTAGTTTACCTCCGGATAATGAGCGTTTTACCTCAGAGGAATCCATGACTTTTGGTGATATTTTGTGAACTAAAATATGTGAGTAGGGCGTTCGAACCTACGTCACACCCTCCAGCAAGCCTGGGGGGCCGCTCTCATTGTTGGTCAGCGAGTCCATCGGACTTAGCCGGGAGGAGCTTCCGAAGAAATTCCACCGACCATCCCCACATCCGCCACCCGTGGGACGCTCCCCATACGCGGTAATGAGATCCGCGCGAGGATAATTCAAAATACAAAACTTAAAAATGAACATACAATGTCAGAATCACAAAAATTCATATAAAGCTAAAATAATAATAATTTATCTTACTGAGGCTTAAATAACTTTTAATTTTTGTTTATTGAAGTTTTGGTTTATTAGATAAGGTTATTAGATCTGTAGTAATGACGTCCAGAGGCTTGACGAACCTCTTTGGAACGGAAGTGATAATTGCGAACCTTTGCAGGACATTAAGAGCGCTTGTCACCTCGGCTTTAGTCGGTCGGCTGGTTCTTCGTCGGAATCATCTGAGTCAATAGATTGGCATTTGGTGTCTTGACAGAGCTTGGTATTCCTGATACCTCTGTGATCTTCCAAGTTGCGGTATTGTAATCAATACTAACGTACTCGCTAAAGCTGCATAATGTTTGCTTCATCTTGGAAAGGCTTCCTCAGACGAGTCCTCCACTAATTGTTCAAATTGTGTCGAACTTAGTATTCAAATCAGTGGATATTCTCGAAAAGCGAGACAGGCTTGACCTCGAATAAAATCAAGTAATAAAAGTAATAACAACAGAATAAAAAGCTGAAATTCTAGAAGCCATAAGCTGTCACAGAATGTGAATCACATAATTCAGCTGAATAGAAGGAAGAAGGATTTGGACCGAAAAGCGCCGCTCTTTTCCGGGAATTAAGATGTATCGTATTTTATTTCTTCATTTTTCGTAATATCCGAACAAATTCAATTCTGAGGTCCACAAATGTAGTTCGTTAGTTCGTTATAAGAGAATATTTCGTTATAAAAGTGGAGAAAGCATAGTTTTCTATGTATTTTTCAAGGGACCGCAACGACAGTTCGTTATAAACGGGTGTTCGTTAAAAAGAGAGTTTACTGTATTATTAACTAAAGGAGAAACTAGCTAGCATATTTTTAAGGGTTAGTTTCTTTTTCTTAAATAAGAGTAGTTCTTTTAATGCATAAAATACCGTTTGATAGCTAAAGAAAACAACAATTTTAAAAGGTGATGGAGAATCTCGCTGCTATTCTCCGGGTCCAAGGTTCAAGCCCCAGTTGAGGCAGATTTACTAATTATATCATTTCAGCCGTGGGGCGACCGTAGGGTCTGGAGACCCTCCTGGGGCACACCCATCCTTTATAAAGTGAGTACCCAAAATTTGGGATAAACCTGGTTGCAGAGCGTGATTCACGGCTAATCACCTCCTTGTACAGTCGTTGGCTGAGAAACAGAACGAATATCTATTAGCCCTGAATCCAATACCCTTTATGAGTTGTAGAGGTAAAAGTTTTTTTTTTATATCTGAAATTACTAAATTTAATTGATGTAGTGTTTTGTATTTATTATCACTCTATTATCAATTCCCTCAATGAGATATTTAGAGGATGTTTATATTTATACTAGGGGTACTCACTACGTTTGCTATAGCATGCTATTTGTGCTATTGTGCTAAACCCATCAATTTTATACAGGAAATAACTGTAGAAACTCGACGGGTTTAGCAAAATAACACAAATAGCATGCTGTAGCAAACGTAGTGAGTACCCCTATTGTTGAAAAGTCATATAAAAAAAGGACTATGTTCTCAAGATCGAAATTGATTTTTTTTTTTGTAATTGCTTATTTTTTTTTTGCTTTTCGGCGGTATATTATACATTTATATGACAATTAAATAAACAATTAACTTGGAAAAATATGTATATAGTTTCTTTGTGGGGTTTGTTATCGAATTCTTTCATTTTCAAATTCACATATATTTTATCAATTCTAACAATTAGAAATGGTTAACTATATGGCTGAAAAAGTTTCTGTAACATCTTAGGCATTTTATTAAATTTGAAATTCCAGTTTCGTACGACTTTTAGATTCCGAACAAGACTTAACACATAAACACACCAAGGCTTATGTGGAACTTGCGTTATTTAGATGGACTCAGGGGAACCTTAAACATGTATTACCGTTGAAACTGGAATTCGAACATTTTCACGATCGCAAACTTCCCTATTATATTTCATACATAAATAGGTAAAAGTAAAATTATTAAGTGAAAGTAATAAATTTAAAATTATTAAATAATTAATTTTAGATAAAATAATATAATAATAATAAGAGGTGTAGATTCTTTTAGGTGAAGGTCAAATTTCTATGAATAAAATTGGAGGCTGATGTCTACTTCACCACTCTTTTATTGAAAAAATCGCACTACGTTTCGGCTCACCTCATGAGGCTTTGGTTTGAAAGCAGCTACTCACATTAGATCTAATTAGTTTCCACAGCACCTGAAGATGGTATTGTAGCCGAAACGTAGTGCGATTTTTTTTCAATAAAAGAGAGGTGAAGTAGAAATCAGCCTCCAATTTTATTCATAATAATAGCATGCTATAGCAAACGTAGTGAGTACCCCTACTATATCCGAAAAATCATATAAGTAGCATGCTGTTTTCTTGTTTTAAAGATTTAATCCCTATATTGGAATTATATTACACATTTTTATAGAATTAAAAAAATAAAGGGACCAGCTAAAAATTCCATCGGAATATGAATATTTAAATAATGTTAGCAATGGGCTTATGATTGTCATTCTGAATTGTCAATGAGGTTGACATTTAGGTGCTATTAGGGCAGATGAAAGATTCATTGACACACAATGGACTGGCGAAACAGTATTATTGCCTTCATGGGCTTTTGCTATTCAATGAATAATCTGATAGTGGTAATATTTATTTATATTTTAACATTATTATGGGTAATTTGCGGAACAGTGCTATTGATTTTTAGTTTAAAAAAAAAAACGTTTGTACCGTAATAAATATTACCCGAATGATTGGTTGTATGGAAAATCGTTGCTTCATTTTTTTTTTTTTTTTAATTTACTTAATTCTGCGACTTAAGAATAACAATCTTGTTGATAATGTCCAAACTAGTGTTGAAAAAAAAAATTAAAACAAGAAAAAAAACGATTTAATTCACTATTAATAGCTCTAGAATTTAGTCGTTATAAATGATAAAACATCAAAAGTAAGATAATTGCACTAAAATATCCCCCCCCCTCAAAAAAAAAAAAAAAGCATGGCGAATATAAGAAAACCTGTACCATTACAACCCATAGAGAGTTTTGGGCTCAGTACATGTAGAGATTCGTACTTTTTCTAGGCCAACGCCCGTACAATGAGGTGATTCGGCCGAGATCACGCTCAGCCGCCAGGTTTTTCCCATTGGGTACCCACTTTATTGAGGTTGGGTGTGCCCCAGAAGGACCGCCCCCCGACTGAAATAACAAAATAAATATTATTCCGCCACAGCCGGGATTCGAACCTAAGACCAGGAGCATAGTAGACAAGCGCTCTACCCACTAGACAACGCCGCCCTTGAATATGAGAAGCAAGAAAATTCCAGATGACAGTAGAGCGGAAAAGTAAGGGATGATCAAAAGTTTATAAACATCTAGATGCAAGTTTGTAAACTGAGGATTAAAATTGTATCATACTGTGGATGTTGAGAAGGTCTTAAGAGTTGATGATTCTTTATAATATAGTTTTGTTTTTCTCGAAATTTGTTTGTCGAATCTATTCTTTTTTAAATTTTAATTATCTATTTCAAATATACAGGGTATCTCATAAATGTCTAGTCATGTTGTGGAAGCAGTTACTAGACCCCAAGAGGAACTAAAAATGTCATATGCGCCAAAGTCCGATTTACAATGGTTAGTGAGGAAAATCAAATTTTGAATTTTATTTTGCTGTTATTCGTGGTTTTAATGAGAAAACTCAAATATATAATTTTATATTAAGATAAAAAAACAGACAGGGTGGGTTGGAGACATGAGTCTCAGCGGAGTTGGTTCAAACCACCAATGGTTACTTTTTCGTATTCGACTTCTTCGAATTTAAAATTCTTGCTTCCTCTCACATCCTTGATTGGTCTATGAAAGTAGGCCAAAAGCAAGCGTTTTGCACCATTTTAAAGCTAATTAAATGAATTTTTATTTTTTATGTCCGTTAAATTTACAACCTAAAGCTAAAAAGTGTAAGAGTTGCTTGTCCGAAAATGTCCGACTATTCGTAGAATTAAATTAAATTTTCTACTACGCTAACTTTCCCATTTGGACGGTTTGACTTTTTAACATTTTGTAAAAAATTCTCATCTTTCATTAGGTACCACTTATTTTTTGTGTGTGTGCACAGCAAGTAGATTTTTTAGTTCTTGGGTGTACCCTGGATCACCTCACGGCTAAAATAACATGGTTGGATATAAAAAGAAATTTACAATACCTCTGAACTTTTTAAAATAAAATACGTTACATAAAAAAAATGTGCAGTTTAACCACGTTACCGCAAATAATTATATAGAAAAAGAAAAGAAACAAATTGAAATTTTACCCATTAATACGCTTATAACTCAGTTATTTTTCAAGAAAGAGAAAAATTATATTCAGTTTTACAATTATGACACCGTGACGAATTAAAAAAAAAAAAAAAAAAGGAAGAAAAAAGCAAATTGAAAAATTGCCTATATATAGGCGTGTTTATTTTTTTATTTTTTTTTTGTCTACTAAACGATAAAAGCATCATTGAAATATGTTTAGAAAAAACAGAGATATTGAAATTAGTTTTTTAATTGGTTTTAATTTTTTCTCTTATTAATTTTGTGTCTTTGCTAGATGTAAATATTATATTATGTCAAATTTCATATTATTCTTAGGGGACTTAGTCCCAGAATAAAGTTTTCATTTCTTCTTTCTTTCTCTAATACAGTTTTCAATTACATTAAAAACAATTGGAAAGAAAAAAAAAAGGGTGAAATAACCGCTTCCAAAAACATTTCTTTAAGGAACATGAAGTAATTAACAAGAGAGACGTTCCAATCACACGGCCCCTAAGGAACTAACACCTTATCTTAGATCCGATTGGCCAAGGCTTCCGTGAAGCGAAATAATTACGCTATTAAGGACGAATCGCTCGGTGTGGCAAATTGAAATCCCAGTTCGCAGATGGAAGAAGTGGAAAGGGAAGGGGCGAAACAGCGCGGATATATTGGAATTCTCTCTGTGTAACAAGAACACTAGTCACACATCCCCCCTTCCCCCTCCACATCGCCCCGTCTCAAATTAAAATGCTCCTCCGCTCTTCTAGCCTTTTTCTTCTTTACCTTCTGCCATTATTGGAACCATATAGATGTGTAGGAACAGTCATCTATGACAGCCTACTCCTTTTTCTCTCAAAATCCATATACATGGAATTCAAGTAATAAAATTCTAGTGGTGTAGAGCGGGCTAGTTGAGCGATATTTCACTTGAGCAGTTATCGCTCCTTAACGATTAGTGTAATTGGCTTCTTATGCATACTGATGGATTACTAATGTATCTATTGCAAAAGCACAAGAAAAAAATGGAGAACCTTTATCTTTCATTAGATATTAGTAGAGCTCTGAACTCATCTAGTAACCCAGCCTATAGAACATTCAGCTACCTAAATTCGTCACCAGAAGAATACCTGACGTTCCATGAACATATTCATGAAATACAAGTAGTCAGGCGATGGATAATTTATAACTCCCACGCTATAACTGTATATTTAAAAAACTCATCCTCTAGTCTTCAAGATAATGAAATTTATTGCAGCTGTAAACAGTACATAACTAATAGTCTCCACCATCTCCTTCTCCACTGCCCGTCATCTAATTAATAATAATAATAATAATAAATTATTTATTTATTCTGGGACAAGTCCCTTTTGAATAATTTTACAAAACATACAAAAAGAACTTTAGTGTCTTAGAGTACAAACAAAAAATAATAGAAATAAAAAATTGAACAACAGTGATAAATTAAAAGGTAGCTTCTGATAATAATAATTCTAATAATTAATAACAAAACTAGACAAAAGATAAAACAGAAACATATGTGCATATATACAAAATTTTAATTAATAATGCTTTACTGTATTGATGTAAAATTATTGAAATAATAAAGTTAAATATGCAAGTGCATCACAATGTAAGATATTATATTTCAATAATAGTTTCTTAATGTGTTTATTTAACTAATTTAAATTGAATTAGAAAATCTATTTAGGGTTACTTGAAAATTGAATAGAGAGGAAGTGATCAAATAGACGGGGTCTGAAGAGTATCGGAATGTCGAATATATGAAGGAATGGAATTCCATACGAAAGAGGAGCGGATTAGGAAAGATCTGTCGAAAGCTGCGGTTCGATGAGGTACTATATACAGATCTGAAGGCGGAAATTCCCAAAGATGAAGCGAATGATGCAGTTAAATAATCGTTTATGTTACTTTAATACAGAAGAAGGTACCTACTCCAGTACATTAAAAACTCACAACCTTGCGAAAATATAGAGAACATTGTGAACATTGTTTAGCGTCAAAAAATTGGCTAATATTTATCTGTTTTTACTATTAATATCAGACTTATACTCTTCTTGTGAAAATTTGAAATTAATACTAATAAATTAAAAAGAAAAACAATATGAATAGTTAAAACTCAGAAGTGAATTATTAATTTATTTGGAATATAACCTTATATATTATGCTATTTTATGTATTATGTATTTCCACTACGATAGGCGTAAAAGAAACTCATTGTATTTGTATATATTTGTACAAGATTATTTCCTTTAACAAATAAATATCTATATATGCTTTTGCAAAAGTGTCCATAGTAATTTAATTCTAACTAGTGAGTCGCCCCTGTTTCTCTGTGTAGGGGCTTTTTCTTAGAGATGGACAAGAAAAAAAAAAAATTAAAAAAAAGAACGTGGACTGTATTAGGTGTAATGATTTTCGTAACAAGCTAAAACTAGCTGTCTATAAATAGACATTTCCCTCTATTCTATCGTACTCCTCAGAATCGTGGATCCTCACCGCAAGACACAGGAGGCAGATATTGGCGATGGAAATGAGGTATCTATGGAAAGATATAGGATCCGGAACGCCAACATGCGGTTTAATCTCGAAGTCAAAACAGCGGAGACCATTCTGGAGTAGCACAAACTGGATCTTCTTAGGTTGGATCCTGACAAAAGTGCCAGGAAGATCTATTAGACTCGAACGGATGGAAAAAGACCAAGAGGAAGGCCTCGCATCTCCTGGGAGGACAACGTAAAGAAGGCTGCAGGAGACGCGGAATAAATTGGAACAGGAGAGTAGAGTTGGTACAGGAAAGAGACATCTGGGCCAATTTCTATAAGCAGGATCCTCACACCCAACAGCGGTAGAAGGGACAATGATCGTAATCATCATAATTATAGTATTGATGATTTTCGGAACAAGGAAGAACAAGAATAGAAATCCACTCATCAAATTTCTTTTCGTCTATCGAAAAATTCGTTTCCCTGATTTCAAAAAGCTACGTTCAGAGCTCCTCGCATCGCTAATTCCACTAAGTAAGCGGATCTCGTCGGGTTCGAGTTTTTTCGTTTTCATCGCTACGTGGAAATATGCATTTTCTTGAACCGCATTTCTAACTATTAATTGTGATTATGTAATTTGACGACTGACGTCTGACCAATTACGAAAGTTCAAACCACCAGAGAAAACCAAGTGAGCATAAATATAAAATAAAACTGTAAAAGTAGACACGCGTGACTGAATAGAGACAATTGCTCTTATCATAGGTGTTAATAACATGGAAGCCATAAAGCATAACCAACATAAATTAATTATTTTCGGCGAACTAGGAATTGTAAAGTGCATTGCTGTGCGATCTAGCTGAAACAACAATAAAACTAAATGTAAGTTAACGCGGATAATCATAAAGGCGCAAAAAAAAAAAAAAAAAAAAAAAAAAAAATTTGAATTTAACTTAATAAAATCTCTCTCTCTCTCTCTCTCTCTCTCTCTCTCTCTATATATATATATATATATATATAATATATATATATATATATATATATATATATATATTTTCATCTGAGATGGTATAACAAATTAGTATCCTAAATAGAGGAACCAGAAGTGCCACTATATACCATATATTTTACAAATTTTTCCAATTTTCCAAAGAACGGTGCTTACGATTTAATCAAATTTATTAAACTTAAGTGAATAAGTAATTGAATGGGTTTAAACATCATGTTGGTTTTTCCTTATTGAAATAGTCTGACGGGCATCAAAAAGCGATTTTTGAAAATTTCTTCCTCTAAATTAGCTTTGATGTCATTTATTAAAAAAATAAAATAAAAATTTTCGCTTTGTCAGTATTAATTAAGAAATTGAGGAATATGAAGGAATTCGATAACAGACTGGAGGAAAAAATAGTTCTGCAGTTTTTTCTCTATAGTCTGAATAATTTCCCTTTTCCTCATGTCCATGATGTGACGCACGCTGGATTTTCGTTTGGGAGAGCGGACAGTGGCAGTGTTTTTTTTTTTTTTTTTTTTTTTTTTTTTACTGCCTCTACTTATATATATCTAGGAAAAAAGTACGTGCTTGGAAGTAACATAATTTCATAGCCCTCTCCTCTCTTTTTTCTTGTACTTACCTATTTATGCTTTATGAATTTATTTATTTTATCTAATTTGACTTTAATCATTATTTTCTTAATTTATTATTTGAATGTGGTCTCATATCAGTATTACTATTGATCATTTTGAAAGAAACTGTAATATATCTCCAAAAATATTTGAAAAAAAAAAATTATATATATACTTACCTATTTATGAAATAGTGAGGTGTATAAAAAAACTACTGTTTTATAAGATTCGAGAATTCAAAGGATTGTAAATATTTAAATCCTATTTAATACTTAAAAATGCTAAATAATTCCTTTAGATCTGTTTCTAAGATTCTTTATTCCCATTCGGCTTCTTCAAAAAGAAAAAAAAAAGAAGAAAGAAATGCCTCAGTTTTGTTATTTCTTTCAAAGAAGAAACATTACAGTGTCCTACGAAATTCTCGTAATTTTAAGGAATTACTGGTAAAAACATTTTATAGCCGCCGAAGCAAATCGTAAAATTATTAAATATGAAGGGAGAGGTGTCCTTGACCAGCGTACTGTGTGGCATTGGTTTGAAAAATTTAGCAGTGGAGATACCATGTCTGAAAGGTCAACAAGAGCCTATTATGGTGTGTTGTGTGTCGAAAGATACTATTAGTTACCATCTACTCTCCATGGGAAAGGTGGAAAAGAGCAGTAGGGTAGTCCCTTACGAACTGATTTCTCAGGAAAATTACTCCTAACTGAAGGAATTAAAAATAAAAATATATATTCGAGCTCATTTTTTTTTTCTTCTGCTGATAAGGATTGTGAAATATCCATTGTACAATGTACCAGTTTGTTTGTTCTCGAGGACAGGCCAAAGCGAATTATGAACATATTTTATAGATTTGTCCTCGGTACACCGAAGAGATCTCATGTGACCCATTTATAAAGTAAGTTAAAGTGGATCCTTTCCTCTATCCACAGATAATATTCCCTAGGATCATATATTTACCAACTCCCTCCAGCTACCTCCCTAGATCCACTCTCTCCTAACAAGACCTTTACATTCCTACCCATAGAACTACAACTTTTGATTATTTATTTCTTCTCCGCTCTACTACTCACTGGAATTCCTTACCTACTCATATCCGCTTTGCTTCTTTCCTACCATCAATTGAAGTCCCAGCTTTTCCAGTACCTGCTGTCATCCCAAACAGACGCTCAACTAGCCTATCAAATCAAATATCAATTCAAAAAGAAAATTTATTATTAATTGTTCATATTTTCATAGTTAATAGATCAATTATTATAAGTCAGTTTCAATGTTTAGTTTTGTTCAACACATTAATCTATCAGAAGGTATTTATTTATTTTACTCTTTTGTTCCATTGTATACTTTAATCTTAAACTATGAAGAGACTCAAAAGTGTATTATTATTATTATTGGTATCAGTATTATTAGTTTTATAGTTTGATATTTTATGTGTTATGTATTTTCACTACAGGCGGAAATGAAATCTATTGTGTTTGAATACATTTGTACAAGATTATTCTTAAAGAAATAAATATATATCTATACTTTAATCTATTATTTTCTTCTTATATTATTGAGAATAATAATTAATTATAATCCTTTAGTCGGTGGCCACACACATTGTATATCTTAATTGTACATATCAATTGAGACGTTGATTTCCAAAAGGTACTAAATCCATTCTGGGGAATTTTACAGGAAACGCGAAAATCTCTCATTACTATATTATTAAACCAACTAATTTAATTCCTTTCGCATTAAAATCTAGAATTATTTCTTTACTATATTAATAAAACCATATTAAAGTTATGAAATGAAATGTTCTTTTATGATTTGGAATGAAACTAAATGTTTAATAAGTATCTTAAGAAATTAATAGGATTTCTAAATCACGTTATTATAGGACATGAGTGTTCATTAAATACAATCAAAATTAAGATTTAGATATAACTAAATGAGGAGAATACAAATATGTAAAAATATAAATTTCGTAAAAAATGGACCTTTAGTACCTTTTGGAAATCAACGTCTCAATTGTCCTTAAGGGACCCTGTCCCAGAGTAATTTTGTTTTCAAGTCATGGGAAGTTATGAAAATCGCGTGAACTATAATTTTTATTATAGTTTATTTAACAGAAAATAATTGTTAATATCAAAACAATATAATTTTTACTTTCACTTACTTATATATGAAATATATAGTAAGGGAAAGGATGGTATTGCGATCGTAAAAATTTTCAAAATCTAGTTTTTAACGGAAATACAAGCTTTGGGTCTGAAATGACAGCAACATTTTCATTAAAATCGTCCAACCGGAAGATCCACTTTATAGAATAGAATAGAAAAATAATTTTTATTTTGGGACTGGGTCCCTTAAGAACATTATGATATGTATAATTAATATATACAATGTGTCTGGCCACAAGACCAAAGGATTATAATTAATTTTTATTTACAAAGCTTTAAGAAGAAAAGTATGATACAATAAAACAAAAGAGTAAAATAACTAAAAGAGTAAAATAAATGACTAACTTCTGATATGTTGAACAAAACTTAACATTGAAACTGATTCATAATAATTGATCGATACAGAATCATGCTATGCATTTAGCACCTTTTTACGATTTTCTCAAGAACGGCTCTAACGATTTGATTCAACTCCCTTAAAATAAGTAAAAATTAATGTTCTTTAATATCATTATGGGGAGCCCGTGGCTGAGTGGCTAGCGCGCTAATCTCTCATGCTACAGGTTCTGAGTTCGAATCCAAGTCCCGGCGGGGCTTTTATAAGGAATTAAAAAAATGTGGATTCACTCACAACCTCTCCCCCGGGTATGTGAGACCCGTCAGCCAAAGGGTGGCCTCTCACAAGATTAGTCGTAGGGAGTGATAACCCTATACTAAAAAATTGCATCGTGAAACGTGAGTGTAAATTCGCAGGAGTTTACACCGCGAGGCCCAGGGCCTATACGGCCTATCGCGCCACTGAAAAAATAAAAAATAAAAATAAATAAATATCATGTAGGTTTCATTCCGATTGGAATAGTCTGACAGGGCTTAAATGTAGTTCATTTTAATTTTCTTCGTTTAAAGTACCGTTCATTTTGTATAATATATAAAAATAACTATATCATATATTTAGTACTGATAAAAAGCGGATAAATATATAATTTGAACGATTACGATATCCAACGTAGGAAGAAAAGTGCAAACATATTTTTTTTCTGCAATTTTGGTGTTTTTTAACATAATAACAGTAATATAGACGTATTCTTATGAGATATGTGATTCCCTAGTAACTCGGTTATTATGGATGTTTGAGAAAACGTGTAAGGTGTTCTAGAACCAGGAAATTCAATTTGAATTATTTGAATGAAAATCGAAAGAAAAGGAAATAGTAACGCAGTCTAGTATAAATGCTTTTAGTTTATTATTTTCAAATATGAACCTTTATTATCGACCAAACAAAAACAAAAATTCAACTAAAGGAGAAAGAGAACAAATATTTTTGTATGTAATTTTTAGTTTTTTTTATAGACGTATAATGTACCGCTTAAAAGAGAAATATTTTAGAAAAAGTATTATCTTATACACACAATTGAATAAGTTAATGGAGAATTATGGAAAGCCGATAAAACTAACTCATTGTTGTACATAAGAATATAATAGATTATTCAATAATACACACGTTTCTATTGAAATTCAAAGCAATTAATTCTTTAACAGTTTATTTTTATCTTTAAGTGTATTTAAAAATTCTGAAAAAAAAAACAACTATTTAAATTGATTTTAACAACGGACGTGAAAGTCGTTTGTTGTCCGCACCAGATTTTTTTTTTAACTTAAACTTTAAAAGTTCTAAAATTGATCTTTCCAATGTTGGTTAGTGAAAGTCATGTATGTATGCAATAGGTATTTTTTGTATTCTGCTTTGGCAAGATTAAGAAAGTAGATTTGAGGTGAAGAGAATCGGGCTAGCAGAGTCGGGCTATGGACGGGTGTTTACAGAGAGCACATATTTACACATAAACGATCGGATATATATATATATATTCATCTGAGATGGTATAACAAATTAGTATCCTAAATAGAGGAACCAGAAGTGCCACTATATACCATATCTTTTACAAATTTTTCCAATTTTCCAAAGAACGGTGCTTACGATTTAATCAAATTTATTAAACTTAAGTGAATAAGTAATTGAATGGGTTTAAACATCATGTTGGTTTTTCCTTATTGAAATAGTCTGACGGGCATCAAAAAGCGATTTTTGAAAATTTCTTCCTCTAAATTAGCTTTGATGTCATTTATTAAAAAAATAAAATAAAAATTTTCGCTTTGTCAGTATTAATTAAGAAATTGAGGAATATGAAGGAATTCGATAACAGACTGGAGGAAAAAATAGTTCTGCAGTTTTTTTTCTATAGTCTGAATAATTTCCCTTTTCCTCATGTCCATGATGTGACGCACGCTGGATTTTCGTTTGGGAGAGCGGACAGTGGCAGTGTTTTTTTTTTTTTTTTTTTTTTTTTTACTGCCTCTACTTATATATATCTAGGAAAAAAGTACGTGCTTGGAAGTAACATAATTTCATAGCCCTCTCCTCTCTTTTTTCTTGTACTTACCTATTTATGCTTTATGAATTTATTTATTTTATCTAATTTGACTTTATCATTATTTTCTTAATTTATTATTTGAATGTGGTCTCATATCAGTATTACTATTGATCATTTTGAAAGAAACTGTAATATATCTCCAAAAATATTTGAAAAAAAAAAAATTATATATATACTTACCTATTTATGAAATAGTGAGGTGTATAAAAAAACTACTGTTTTATAAGATTCGAGAATTCAAAGGATTGTAAATATTTAAATCCTATTTAATACTTAAAAATGCTAAATAATTCCTTTAGATCTGTTTCTAAGATTCTTTATTCCCATTCGGCTTCTTCAAAAAGAAAAAAAAAAGAAGAAAGAAATGCCTCAGTTTTGTTATTTCTTTCAAAGAAGAAACATTACAGTGTCCTACGAAATTCTCGTAATTTTAAGGAATTACTGGTAAAAACATTTTATAGCCGCCGAAGCAAATCGTAAAATTATTAAATATGAAGGGAGAGGTGTCCTTGACCAGCGTACTGTGTGGCATTGGTTTGAAAAATTTAGCAGTGGAGATACCATGTCTGAAAGGTCAACAAGAGCCTATTATGGTGTGTTGTGTGTCGAAAGATACTATTAGTTACCATCTACTCTCCATGGGAAAGGTGGAAAAGAGCAGTAGGGTAGTCCCTTACGAACTGATTTCTCAGGAAAATTACTCCTAACTGAAGGAATTAAAAATAAAAATATATATTCGAGCTCATTTTTTTTTTCTTCTGCTGATAAGGATTGTGAAATATCCATTGTACAATGTACCAGTTTGTTTGTTCTCGAGGACAGGCCAAAGCGAATTATGAACATATTTTATAGATTTGTCCTCGGTACACCGAAGAGATCTCATGTGACCCATTTATAAAGTAAGTTAAAGTGGATCCTTTCCTCTATCCACAGATAATATTCCCTAGGATCATATATTTACCAACTCCCTCCAGCTACCTCCCTAGATCCACTCTCTCCTAACAAGACCTTTACATTCCTACCCATAGAACTACAACTTTTGATTATTTATTTCTTCTCCGCTCTACTACTCACTGGAATTCCTTACCTACTCATATCCGCTTTGCTTCTTTCCTACCATCAATTGAAGTCCCAGCTTTTCCAGTACCTGCTGTCATCCCAAACAGACGCTCAACTAGCCTATCAAATCAAATATCAATTCAAAAAGAAAATTTATTATTAATTGTTCATATTTTCATAGTTAATAGATCAATTATTATAAGTCAGTTTCAATGTTTAGTTTTGTTCAACACATTAATCTATCAGAAGGTATTTATTTATTTTACTCTTTTGTTCCATTGTATACTTTAATCTTAAACTATGAAGAGACTCAAAAGTGTATTATTATTATTATTGGTATCAGTATTATTAGTTTTATAGTTTGATATTTTATGTGTTATGTATTTTCACTACAGGCGGAAATGAAATCTATTGTGTTTGAATACATTTGTACAAGATTATTCTTAAAGAAATAAATATATATCTATACTTTAATCTATTATTTTCTTCTTATATTATTGAGAATAATAATTAATTATAATCCTTTAGTCGGTGGCCACACACATTGTATATCTTAATTGTACATATCAATTGAGACGTTGATTTCCAAAAGGTACTAAATCCATTCTGGGGAATTTTACAGGAAACGCGAAAATCTCTCATTACTATATTATTAAACCAACTAATTTAATTCCTTTCGCATTAAAATCTAGAATTATTTCTTTACTATATTAATAAAACCATATTAAAGTTATGAAATGAAATGTTCTTTTATGATTTGGAATGAAACTAAATGTTTAATAAGTATCTTAAGAAATTAATAGGATTTCTAAATCACGTTATTATAGGACATGAGTGTTCATTAAATACAATCAAAATTAAGATTTAGATATAACTAAATGAGGAGAATACAAATATGTAAAAATATAAATTTCGTAAAAAATGGACCTTTAGTACCTTTTGGAAATCAACGTCTCAATTGTCCTTAAGGGACCCTGTCCCAGAGTAATTTTGTTTTCAAGTCATGGGAAGTTATGAAAATCGCGTGAACTATAATTTTTATTATAGTTTATTTAACAGAAAATAATTGTTAATATCAAAACAATATAATTTTTACTTTCACTTACTTATATATGAAATATATAGTAAGGGAAAGGATGGTATTGCGATCGTAAAAATTTTCAAAATCTAGTTTTTAACGGAAATACAAGCTTTGGGTCTGAAATGACAGCAACATTTTCATTAAAATCGTCCAACCGGAAGATCCACTTTATAGAATAGAATAGAAAAATAATTTTTATTTTGGGACTGGGTCCCTTAAGAACATTATGATATGTATAATTAATATATACAATGTGTCTGGCCACAAGACCAAAGGATTATAATTAATTTTTATTTACAAAGCTTTAAGAAGAAAAGTATGATACAATAAAACAAAAGAGTAAAATAACTAAAAGAGTAAAATAAATGACTAACTTCTGATATGTTGAACAAAACTTAACATTGAAACTGATTCATAATAATTGATCGATACAGAATCATGCTATGCATTTAGCACCTTTTTACGATTTTCTCAAGAACGGCTCTAACGATTTGATTCAACTCCCTTAAAATAAGTAAAAATTAATGTTCTTTAATATCATTATGGGGAGCCCGTGGCTGAGTGGCTAGCGCGCTAATCTCTCATGCTACAGGTTCTGAGTTCGAATCCAAGTCCCGGCGGGGCTTTTATAAGGAATTAAAAAAATGTGGATTCACTCACAACCTCTCCCCCGGGTATGTGAGACCCGTCAGCCAAAGGGTGGCCTCTCACAAGATTAGTCGTAGGGAGTGATAACCCTATACTAAAAAATTGCATCGTGAAACGTGAGTGTAAATTCGCAGGAGTTTACACCGCGAGGCCCAGGGCCTATACGGCCTATCGCGCCACTGAAAAAATAAAAAATAAAAATAAATAAATATCATGTAGGTTTCATTCCGATTGGAATAGTCTGACAGGGCTTAAATGTAGTTCATTTTAATTTTCTTCGTTTAAAGTACCGTTCATTTTGTATAATATATAAAAATAACTATATCATATATTTAGTACTGATAAAAAGCGGATAAATATATAATTTGAACGATTACGATATCCAACGTAGGAAGAAAAGTGCAAACATATTTTTTTTCTGCAATTTTGGTGTTTTTTAACATAATAACAGTAATATAGACGTATTCTTATGAGATATGATGATTCCCTAGTAACTCGGTTATTATGGATGTTTGAGAAAACGTGTAAGGTGTTCTAGAACCAGGAAATTCAATTTGAATTATTTGAATGAAAATCGAAAGAAAAGGAAATAGTAACGCAGTCTAGTATAAATGCTTTTAGTTTATTATTTTCAAATATGAACCTTTATTATCGACCAAACAAAAACAAAAATTCAACTAAAGGAGAAAGAGAACAAATATTTTTGTATGTAATTTTTAGTTTTTTTTATAGACGTATAATGTACCGCTTAAAAGAGAAATATTTTAGAAAAAGTATTATCTTATACACACAATTGAATAAGTTAATGGAGAATTATGGAAAGCCGATAAAACTAACTCATTGTTGTACATAAGAATATAATAGATTATTCAATAATACACACGTTTCTATTGAAATTCAAAGCAATTAATTCTTTAACAGTTTATTTTTATCTTTAAGTGTATTTAAAAATTCTGAAAAAAAAACAAACTATTTAAATTGATTTTAACAACGGACGTGAAAGTCGTTTGTTGTCCGCACCAGATTTTTTTTTTAACTTAAACTTTAAAAGTTCTAAAATTGATCTTTCCAATGTTGGTTAGTGAAAGTCATGTATGTATGCAATAGTATTTTTTGTATTCTGCTTTGGCAAGATTAAGAAAGTAGATTTGAGGTGAAGAGAATCGGGCTAGCAGAGTCGGGCTATGGACGGGTGTTTACAGAGAGCACATATTTACACATAAACGATCGGATCCCCTTTTGCGGAAACACAGGGATCGGGGGGTGGCTCTGGATATCGGGACTATCGGTAGTGGATATCGTCTGTCTCAGGATAATGGGAGATAGTGGACCTTTGTGCGGCTGATAACTCTAGGAAACGGGAGGGGGTTAAAGGGGGTTGGAGTTGGGGGGTATACCCCGGCTGGGACAAAGCAGACTCCACAATAGCATTAGCGACAATACTAATTGACCGTCCCTTCTATCTCCCTATCTACCATCTTAATCAATATATTATACCTATACAAACGGCAAGCATAGCTAAATGATACCAATCAGGGTATTCGGGTTTCCAATAAACGCCACCGAGGCAATGCTTACTAATGTGACATCATTACGTTAATTGAACTTGAAATATTGAATAGGAAGTATGCTAACTAAATGGTTGGCTTCTGATAACGAAAATATTCGTCCCGCTAGAGTAGAGTTGGGCAGGTACTCGGACCGTTGAAGTGCTGATACAGTAGAGTCTGTATTCTAGCTCGGGACTGTCAAGTACAAAAAATACTTAACTTTTCTCCTGAGTGCTTTCGATTTTTTTCATGATTATTTTAGTTTTCCTCAGATTTTTTTATTCTGCCACGACAGGCCGTGTAGGCCCTTGGCTGCATGGTGTAATCTCCTGAGGGAATAAACACCACGTTTCCACACCAGTAGGCTGACGGGTCTCACATACCCGGGAGAGATGGTGTGAGTGAATACCCATTTAATTAGAATAGAATAGAAAATAATTTTTATTCTGGGACTGGTTCCCTTAAGAATAACAGATTAGTACAGTTCATAATATACAACATGTCTGGCCTACTGACTAAATGAACAAAATTAAACAATATTTAAAATTATAGAAAAATATATACATAAAATAATTAAAATTAAAACAATCTTCAGAAAATAATCGTGTTGAACAAAAAGATGAAAAATAATTAAATGAATATTTACTTTATTCTGATACGTCTAAGAATAACATAAGCTTGAAATAAGAAAGGATCTTTAACTGGCTAAGAATTAATGAAAAAAAATCTGGTGCGGGCAACACACGACTTTCACTTACCTCGATTTTTAAAATCAAAGAATTTTCAAATACAGTTAGAGATAAAAATACCTGAAACTATTAAGGAATTAATCAAATTAAATTTCTATAGAAACATGTGTTTCATTAAAAAATCTATTATATTATTATCTAAAATAATCAGTTAGTTTTATGTTCATTTCATCACTCTCTATTAACTTTTAAAAGCTTGTGTATGAGATGATATTTTTTCTAAAACCTTTAGCTTTCTAACGGTATATCATACATGTATATTACTGCTCTTATGTTCAAAAACGAAAAATTGCATTAAAAAAATATTTTTTCTGTTTTCTCCTTTAGTTGGGTATTGAATTTATTCAATTTATATATTTACCTGTTTTTCATCAGCGTTTACAAGATAATCTAGTTATTATTATTGAATCTACAAAATTAAAGGTACTTAAGGGAAAGAAAATTTAAAATATCGGCATTTAAGCCCTGTCAGACCATTTTTATCCAAAT
The DNA here is from genome assembly GCA_023052935.1 of Piezodorus guildinii. Taxonomy (NCBI): domain Eukaryota; kingdom Metazoa; phylum Arthropoda; class Insecta; order Hemiptera; family Pentatomidae; genus Piezodorus; species Piezodorus guildinii. Next base: position 59,108,438 of record CM041295.1, read on the forward strand.
AAAACCTACATGATATTAAAGCCCATTAAATTTTACATCGATATAGTGAGTTTAATCAAAATCGTCGGAAAAGTTTTCGAGAAAATCGAAAAAAAAAAAGGTGAAAAATGCATGGTATAAAGTGCCTCTTCTGGTAAGCCCATTTTGATGAAAAAAGTTTTGTCACGTCTCGGGCGTATAGTTGTCTTAAATATGAAATTTCAGTTTCATAGGACTTACCGTTTCCGCCCGGGAGTTACCACACACACAGACCTTTTTGCGGGACTTGGTTATTTGGACTCAGGGGACCCTAAAACGTGTATTTCCGTTGAAAACTGGAATTCGAAAATTTTCACGATCGCAATACTTCCCCTTACTATATATAGCAAGTGAAAGTAATAAACTAATTAAAATGATATACTACAATAACAAAAAACGAATTCTTCTAATGACAATTTAAAAAATATTAAAAATACTTTAACGATTGCACCAAAAGAAGTTTTCTAGATAAAAAAGTTGAAAAATCATAAATAAATACTTGAGGATAAAAACGAAAATAATATGCTTATAAAAGTCCATCCCGCCTGGACTGGGATTCGCACTCTCAACCTTTGGCGTGAGAGACTAGCGCCCTAGCCACTCAGTCAGGGACCCCCCTCAGAATTATTTTACTTTGAGTAATTAATTCGTTTATTTTATAACTTACATGAGTATATATCGTCAACTCTAATGAATTCATACATAAATATTGTATATTTAGGATATCGTCCATTTATTTCGATTAGATGTATAATATACCGTTAGAAAGCTAAAGATTTCAGAAAAAAATAATATCTTATACACAAAATTATAAAAGTTAATGGAGAGTTATAATAAGCCAATAAAACTAACTCATTGTTGTACATGACAATATAATAGATTATTCAATAATACACATGTTTCTATCGAAATTCATTTAGATTAATCTTTTTACTTTCATCTCAAACTGTATTTAAAAATTCATAAATGGATTTTAACAACGGAGGTTTGTGAAAGTCGTGTTTTGCGCTCAACAGATTTTCTTTCCTATCATCGATTATTGATTTGTCCGTAAAATAATGCAGGATTTTGAGATTTCTTTAATATCCCTTTATTAATGTATGATGATTTTTTTCTTTTACTGGTTTATTTATTTGTATAAAGGTCAACACTTTATAACCCTCTTCCAAGCTATAATCTTTGTTTACCTTTGTAGGATTTCACTGCTTTGAAATAATTAAATCTTTACAAGTATTTCAGTGCGTGATGTTGAAATAATTTTGTTATACGAGTTTAAATTCGACAGAACGGGAACCACGACCAGACGGCCAGAATCATCTATTAATTTATTCATTTAGCTCCACTTGGTTTGATATAATCCATCTTCTCAAATACTGGATAAAACATCAAAGCCGGATCGTATTAAAGGAACACATCAGAAATTGGCAATAATTAAGCCATCTTTGGTCTATAGGAAGGGCCAATTTAGTTGTATGACAACGCCTGGCCACTATTATTAAACAATTGTGTTTGTTGCAAAAAGGTTTATTGATATTTGATTTTAATGATACTTTTTAATCAACTTTTTCTTTTACCGATAAAACTTCTGACTTCTTGAAACAAGCACCTTTTCTCTTGGAAGGGTACTCCTACTAACGAGCCTGGTTTCATTTCGGAAGGGTCCGCGGAAGAAAAAAAAAGTAGAGAAGGAACTGTTTTAAAGTCTAAACTTTTCGTAATACAAATTATCAATTCAGACATTTTTTTTTTTTCTTTGTATCGGAGATACGTGTTCTTATCGGAATTTCCGTCTTTATTTTACGAATTAAAATATTGCATAGTTCTTGACATTGGTTAGAATTAAAATATGTCAGAAATTATGTAATATTTTAATTGGTAAAATAGAAGAAAACGGAAAATCCGATAAGAACAAGTTTGCTGAGAAATACAAAAAAAAAAAAAAAAAAAAAAAAAGTCGGAATTGATAATTGTTATAACGAAAAGTTTCAAGATAAAAACAGTTCCTCTAATGATTAGCTAAACATTTAATAATAATTAGTAGGTTTGCCAAGGGTATACAATTTTAATGCCTTTTTTTCAGTTGTTATTAAATATATTTTTACAAAAAAAAAAAAATGAATAAAAAAAAATCTTAAAAAATCTTGTGCGGGCTACACACGACTTTCACTTACCTCGAGTGTTAAAATCAATTAAAAAACTATTATATATAATTCAATTTGAAGAATATTTTAATTTGATTTTAATAAAACTTATATTCATTTTCGTTGAAAACATATGATTTAGATTAAATAATATAACTATATTAAATTGTTGATCAGTAATAAGTTTATTCCCTATTCGTCACTTTGTATTACGTTTTACAACTTTGTGTATCAGATAATATTTTTTTCTTAACTCTTTCTCTCTCCGATGGTATATTATATTACTATTCTTATCATCAAAAAAATGTCTGTTCTATCATCCTTTAGTTGGTCATCAAATTGTTCCAACTTGTATATTGAGCCGTCCTTGATCAATGTCATTAAGATGATATGGTTAACCTCTCTGCATGTACAAAATTAAAGGTACTTTAGAAGAAGAAAATTTAAAATATAGCCATTTAAGCCCTGTCAGAATATCCTAATCAGAATGAAATCTGCATGATATTAAAGCTTATTAAATTTTACATGAATATTGCAAGTTTAATCATATTCGTTAGATGTTTTTGAGAAAATCGTAAAAAGGTGCAAAATGCATGGTAGAAAGTGGCTCTTCTGGTTAGCCGATTTTAAAGAAAAAGTTTCTGTAACATCCCGGGCGTATAGTTGTCTTAAATATGAAATATTAGTTTGGTACGACTTTTTGTTTTATAGTTACCACACACACAGACCTTTTTTCGGGACTTGGTCATTTGGACTCGGGAGAACCTAAAACGTGTATATCCTTCGAAAACTGGAATTCGAAAATTTTCACAATCGCAATACTTTCCCTTACAATATATTTCATATATAGGTAACAGTAATAATATTAGCATACTTTTAAATATTTGCATGAGACTCTATAAGAGTTAAACAAAAATAATTAAATTTTTTTAACTATGTTTAATTTTTGTTTTATTACAGCCAATTATTTTAGAAGTGTGGGGATATCTGTAAAACTCGTTTAAAACCATTACGACATAATATTAATCATGTTAGATATATCGTTTACTAAACAATTTTTTTTTTAAGTTCTATAAAGATTATTTTACTGGGATAATAGCTTTATGAGGCTTAAATATAAGTATTACAATAAAATGAGATCAAGGTTGTTACAAAGATCTTAAGATATAAAGCCCTATTTTTAAAAATTAGTTAAATAAAACAAAAATTAATATTTTTCAAATAAAAAAAAAATATATTTTTTCATTTTTATTTTAATTGTTGTAAATAGCCTACCTATCTTATATTCATAATAATCTCTGTAGGAAAGACTATTATTTTATTTCAACTTTTATGGATTGTCTTAATGGAATAATATTTGAAGTAATAGTTATAAAATAAATAAAATACCGACTCGAAACTCTTATAAAATACACCACGAGTTGTATTTGTTTATTACAAATATTTTTCTTGGCTTTTGAAATGAATTCATTAAATATTTGTAAAAGTTTATCACCGATTCTTTCATGTATTCTGTTAACGCTCCCTTTTAATTGTGTTTCGTGAAGGTTCATAAAGATAATAAGTAGATGGGGGCTGCGGGTTGAAGTGGGAGAAAAATTAACCACCGAGACGTCAATGGGAGACTTGCAATTAGGCACGTGGCTTGAAACAGTTGGTCCTCACAAAACGTGCATGTACCTAATCTAAGCCTATTAACTAGTATCCATTACCTACAACTAGGATCATAGCATTTAATTATGCTATCAACTGTTTTAGTATAATATGTCTGTACTATATATATTTATATATACCTTCTGTATGGAGATTATCCCCAAAACAAATGAATATTATTATTATGTGTATATATATATTTGAACTAATGAATTGTTTCGTTAGATTCAATGTGGAATTTCCAGACGCTCACATGTTTCAAGTAGGTATACCAAGTTGAATTTTTTGTATACTTGGTGACTGTTTTTTCAGATTTAAAAAAAACAAAAAAACCTCCTTATATTTTTGATTTGCTTACCACTTCTTCCTCTGTCCATTCATTAAACTCTAGATCCAAACCCACAAACTTGTATATACCTTCCCTCAGATCTCGCCTCATTCAAAAAATCCGTTCTCATTCGTGCTACCCTGTATCCGTGAGGAACTCCTTGCCGAAATCCATTTGTAAAGCCTTATGTTTAACCACTTTTAAACATAAATTATCTCTCCATCTCTTTAACTATCAATCTTCCCTAAATATGTAATATCTTAAGGTATAGATCACAACTTTTCATCTATACAGACAAAATCCGTCTGTTATATAGCTATACTCAAGTCTTAAAAGACCAAACAAATAACATTTTTGTTATTCTTAGAGGACTTCTCGTCCCAGAATTTATTATTTTTTTTTTTTTTTTTATTGAGAAATATTACAGTTTGTTACATAATGAACATTAGTAATAGAGATGTAGTACACATTCATACAATATATACAGAATAATGATAATAAAGTCAAATTACATAAAATCGGAAATAAATAAATTCGAATATATACAAGAAAATAACAATTAAAAAAAACAACAACAAACAACAAACCATGTAGTAGAGATAAATACAAGTTGGGAAATAAACAAAAATCATACAAGCAAACTTAACTATATACAATATATACAATCTGCTAAAGGGACCCTAGACTCCGCTGCTCCCTCCACAAGTGGGGGGAGAAGCCGAATCCAAGATATCCCAGCGCCTCTCACCCGGCGCTTCACTGGTGTAAGCCAGTGGAGGCCGAGCTAGGGCGGAATAGCCACAAACATACAGTACATGAGTGGAGGATCTGACCAGTGTCAGAACTCCAGAATAAAAGTTTACAAAACGTCGCGGGGCCACTGCCGTTTCAATCTTCGAGGAGGATTGTAGGGATGGGTGGACTGGAGAGCGATTGAGCAAGAGGATTTGGGTGATGAAGAAGGTTCTGATGGAATTTGGAAAATTTGGATGGTACCAGGTCTAAAATAAATGGAATATTAAGGTCGTGGTGTAGGGTACAGTTGGTAACGTAATAAGGAGCATTAACTATTGTTCGAAGGACTTTGGATTGGAAGGATTGGATACGTTTGATGTTAGAATGTTTAGTTGTCCCCCATAGTTCAAGTCCGTAGGCCCATATAGGTTTCAGTACTGTCTTATATATGAGTAATTTGTTGTCGACTGTAAGATGAGATTTTCTGTCCAGTAGTTTGTATAACAGGCCGAATCTGCGATTGAGTTCTATCCTTTTTAGTCTTGTATGTGGGTTCCACGTCAGTCTTTTGTCTAGTAAAAAGCCAAGGTACCGGACTGTGTCTGAGGAAGGAAGCGGTATGGAATTGCATTTAACTGTTGGACAGGATTTACGTCGAAGGGTGAAAGTAACGTGTGTGCATTTGCTTTCGTTCACCTTAATTCGCCAAGCCTTACACCAGTCTTCGACAAGGGAAAGGTGCCTTTGGAGATTTAGCGATGCTACTTCAGGATCGGAATCGGATGATAAAATGGCTGTGTCATCAGCAAATGTTGCCAGAAAGGTTTTGGGATCGGTAGGGATATCGGCGGTGTAGAGGATGTAGAGGACGGGTCCTAAGACGCTGCCTTGAGGAACACCGGCCTCAACAGAATAATGTTTGGAAAATTCGGAACCACAACGAACTCGGAAGGAGCGGTTTGATAAATAGGATCGGACGATTAGGTATAAAGATTGAGGTAAATGGGTTTTGAGCTTAAAGAGCAGTCCCGGGTGCCACACCCGGTCAAAAGCTTGAGCTATGTCCAGATAGGCACCCGAACAATACTCCTTGCACTCAAGGGCGGAGGAAATGTGGTCTACAACTAGGAGTCCTTGCTGAACCGTGGAATGTTGAGGACGGAATCCAAACTGGTGTGGAGGAAAATTATGAAATTTGGCTAGGATTCGTTTTAATAGGAGTTTTTCGAAGATTTTGGAGAGGATCGGAAGAAGGCTAATAGGTCTGTAGGATGACGTACAGTTGGAGGGTTTGCCTGGTTTTAGGAAAAGGATGATAGTCGAGTGTTTCCACAACAGAGGGAAATAGGTAGTGCGTAGGATACAGTTATAGATATATGTAAGGAATGTAATGGCTTTAGATGGAAGTTGTCTTAGGATTTGAGGAGTAAGGAGATCGTACCCAGGGGATTTACGGAGAGGAAGCTTTTTAAGAAGATATTTGACCTCAGAGGGATTGATTGCTTTAGGTGGTAAGGAAATTGGTATCGGTGACGTAAGGAACTCTTCAACTATTGCGGTATGGGTTGGATTGAGATCGGAATGAGGAGTGAATACCTTGGAAAGGTGTAGTGCGAATTCCTGGGCCCTATCTTTGTCAGAAGCAGCCCAGGAATTATCACTACGCCGGAGAGGATGGGATATCAGAGGGGATTTAAGAATTCTCTTCGTAACATTCCACAAGGAATTGTCACGAGTCGAGAGAGAGGAGAGGTAGGAATTGTAGGATTGGAAACGGAAGATCGCCAACTCCCGCTTTAATTGTCTACAATAAAAGTTATAGGAGTGGCGATCTGATGGGTGACGGGTGCGTTGCCATAATGCTCTGGCTCGGCGTTTAGTGTGGATTAGGTCTAGGAGGTGTTGTGGTAAATGGTTTTTGTAAGGATTTATTTGGGAGTGCTTGGGAAAGGAGGCAGTCCAGGCGGCTTGTTGAATCGAGGTTGTAAAGGAATAGACGGCATTGTCAAGGTCAGTTTGGGTTTTGAGAGTCACTTTGAGGTCAATATCATTGGTGAGGATTTCGCGGAAGAGGTTACAGTTGATAGGGCCTCTGATGAATGACGGTGGGACAGGTTTAGGAATAGGTGTTAAGGATACATTTAGGATCAGTGGACTATGGTCAGAGGATAGTTCATCAAGGCGAGTTACGGAATAGTTCAGGGAGCCTAATCCGCTGTGGATGAAGAAGTCAAGGATGTCTGGATTACGGTTAGGATCTGTTGGCCAGTAGGTAGGGGAATTGGGAGGTAGGAGATTAAGGCGTCGGGAGTTGAGTGCAGCCTGCAATGTCCGTCCACGAGTATTTGTGGTTCCGTCCCAGAATTAAATTTATTTTCATTTCTTTTACATATATATGTAATGTGGTTTTCAAGAAGCTAAACAAGATTCGGAGAAATTATCAGGTTTCTAAAGGAAAAAAAAATTGTACCGGCATAGTTAATGAAGGGTAGATTAATAATGGTTCAGTTAATTAGAGATTCATACGGTTTTGAGATTAACAGGCGTGCTATTGATGATTAGTGCTAGATCGAGTTTAGCCTCCGATTTTTTTCTTAAATTTCGACTACCCAGTTTACAGAGGCTGGTCGATCCCCTGGAGGTTCTCCCTACACCAAAGGAGTTAGTAATACACCGTTTTTTATCACAATTTAAGTCGACCATCACCTTAATATACCAACAATCATTTATAATTGATATGTTTAATTCCGCAAAAACTAGGTCCTGTGTTTATTACTGCTCATTTATGTGAAATAACATTTTCTAATATGTCCGCCGAACGAAATAATAGAAAAACAGATTCAGCAAAAAAAAAAACAATAAAAATATATCAGAATCTACAATGTCATTATATTTTTATAAATTTATAAAAATATTTTAATGTTCTCAAAACCTCTCGAGAAAATAATCCTGAATCAAATATCCGGATTCCTCGAATAATCCATGCTTTTTGATCCTCCCCAATCCGGCTTTTGTTTAGGGTTTTCCACACAATTCGCCCTCGTAAAAATCACTAGTAACATACAATCTGCCATGGAAGCAAAAGAAAATTAACTGTTTTAATATTTTTAACTTCTTGGACCACTCTATTCTTTTCTCCGAACCAAAACCCCTATCCTTTTTCAACAGCGCTATTCGCTGGTTTCAATTATTCCTTTGCAATCGATCTCAAACTGTTTAAATTCCTAATTATCTTCATCCTTCCTTGCCCTTTCGGTAGTTGTGGCCCAACGCATCAGCATTTCCCCTCTCCTTTTCAATTGTTATACTATATGATCTCTCAAAGCCAATAGCCCACTCCTCCTGCAACCTATATGCTGATAATTTTAAAATTTAATTTTCTTCCCCTCCTCCAGAGTTACCAGCAGCGTTTGCAGCTATTTAGGGAGACCTCTAGATGGAATCATTTACCTGGTAAAACCTGACTAAGCTTAGCTTAAATGCTAATGGGATTGGTTCTAGTCCCCTCCTGAGATCCCCCTCAGTCAAAAACCTAGGAATTACTATCGACAAGACTCTATCCTGAAAGCCCCATATTGCCCGAATTTCCTGAAGATCTGTTAGTACTCTGAAGTTTCTCCATCGCTCTAGTCACCTTCCTCAATGATCTACGCGTAAGCTTCTAATTTCGTTGCTCATTTTCCTTCAGTTCGACTACGGCTGTGTTGTACGGTGGTCTCTCTATGGTACTTGTGAACAAAGTAAAGTGTCCCATGAATTGTTTTTTAAGATTTGTTTTTAGTACTTCGAGGTAGTCTCCAGTGACCAACCTCTACGATGAGTTGAAGTGACTCCCTTCCTTCTCACATAAACAGTACTTCCTTAGTTCATTCCTCTACTAAACAATAAAATCCCAGCATCCTTCCTTTATCCACAATCTCTTACGATTTAAGTCCTCATTTCACCTGCTGAAAACAAGATCGTTTCAATTAAATATATTTTTTTCCAAACCTATTGTCGGTAACAGCAAGCGTATGATTTTAAATTTGTTCGATTCATCTTCTGGGTCGCAAGGTACACCTCTGTATCCAAATTTTATGGTGAGTTGAAGTGGCTTTACCCTTCCAATCGTCGCAAGTATTTCCTTGCATCACTTCTTTACCAAGGTATCCAATCCTTTCGTCCATCAAACATTTTGACCTACAATTCTAATCCTGTGTCCATCCCCGTTATACACGCTCCAGGCCTTCAGATTTATAAGCTATGGTATACCGAACCGCACAATCCGACAGATCTTATCTCATTCGATCCTAAATCCTTTGGAACTCTATTCCTCCTTTCATCTGTTACTCCAACTTTCTTTCTTCCCTTAAATCTCGCATATTTAATCATTTAATGATTATCCAGTCACAATAGATTGTAAATAAGCTTTTCTTTTTTAATTTTTTTCTTTTGATTTACATTTGTATATTTTATATACGTAATTGTAAGCTTGTTTATATGTATTAAATTTATTCTAAGAGTATAAATTAAACTTAAGACGCATTTTCTAAATGTTATTCCAAAGGACATGTCCGAGAATCATAAAGAATTTATTTACCATATTTAATAGTTAATGCTCCTTATTGCGTTACCAACTGTACCCTAAACCACGAACTTAATAATGTATTAATTTTAGACCTGGTGCCATCCGAATTTTCCAAATTTCATCAGAACCCTCAAGCACAATACTTATCCAGCTCCACCCATTCCTGCAATCCTCCTCGAGATTGAAACGGCAGTGGCCGTTTTGAAACATTTTTACTGGAGTTCTGACACTGGTCAGATCCACTCATGATACTGTATGTTTATGCTATTGCGCCTAGTTCAGCCTTCACTGCACACACCAGTAGACGCGGCTGAGAGATAGGCGCTGGGATCCTTTGGATTCCGCTTTTTCCTCCATAATTTGAGGCAAGACCCAATCTGAGGTTCCTTTAGCAGATTGTAAATATGTAATAGTAATGATTGTGTCTTTCTCAATTTGTATTTATCTCAATATATTAGGTTCTAGTTTTTTTTTTGTATATATATATATATATATATATATATATATATATATATATATATATATATTATATTTTATGTAATTTGACTTTATCATTATTTTCTGTACATATTGTGTGAATGTGGTCTCATATCACTATTACTACTGTTCATTTAGAAACAAACTGTAATATATCTCAATAAATATTAAAAAAAATATATATATATATATATACAGTTTTTTTCAAAATATATTGTCTATGAATCATGAATTAAAAAAAATCGCCCTAAAATAACTGCCAGGAGAGGTAATTTTGAAATGAGTAATAAATAACTAGAGTTTAATCCACATTGGAATCCTACAGCCAAACCGCTAAGCGAAAATAAATCACTCATTACCTGAGGAGTAATATATGTGCACCCTTGTCCTTTTCCAAGTAGCTAACCACGAAATATTCAAATTTAGGGCTACGACAAATTTAAATGAACTTCTATCCCTGGGATTATGGGGCAAGAAATCCCTAATATATCGGTGGCTTGATATATGGAACATTACCCGATACACTTTTATAAGGGCTTTTCTTTCCGAATCGAAAGAGGGGGGGGATTTTCGTTTTAACAAGGCCGACCATTAATTCCTTATCTGTCAATAGAGAGGGGGCCTTAACTAACCCCCCCCCCCATTCCACCTCTTTCCCTTCCCACTGGTGGAATAGAGCATTTTACAACCCCTCCCACTTTCCCACCTCCTATTGGTTCCGTTGAGGTAAACAACTCCTGCTTCCTCCCTCCCCTGGGGTATTTCATCAGGTTGATAGATACAGTAGTATGTTAGGATCTTCGGGGCGGTCGAGGAACCGTCGGCCTGTGTTACCGCATCGAACCGCTTCATCTCAACCCGATGGGAAGATTGGGCCAAGGTCTATTAGTCCGTTAGCCATCAACGAAAAATGCAACCTATTTTACCAAAATTTTCAGAATGTTTAATGTAAAGCATCGATCATAGTAAAGCAAAAAAAACAAAACACGTCTGTCAATTTGAAATGGGTGGATTACAAAATGGCGGCTGCTCAAAAAAGGAATATCACCTTCTTCTAACATAATTATGGTTACTGTTATGGAAACGGCTCATACTATAAAGATAATCATTATAAAGTAAATCATCAATGATTTAATAATCTTTCATTTGAGTTGTATATCTATATACATTTATATGTCTAATATTTAACGATATGTAGGTATTACAAAAAAAACACATTTTTGCGAAAAAACGAGATATCACACTTTTTTAACATAATTATAATTATTATTATAGGGAGGGGGGGCGTGGCTAACGCGCTAGTCTCTCATGCTAAAGATTGTGAGTTCCCAATCCCAGTCTTTTTTCTCAAGCATTTAGTTGATGGGGATTTACTAACAGCCTCTCCCCCGGGCATGTTAGACCCGTTAGCCAAATGGCGGCCACTCACAAAATTAGGCGTAGGGAGTGATGACCCTACACTACAAAATGCATCGCGAATCGTCGAGTGTAATCTCCAGGAGTTTACACCGCGAGGTCTAGGGCCTACACGGCCTGTCGCGCCACTGGAAGAAGAAAAAGATGAAGAATTATAATTCTGACTCATTTCACTACGATTTTCCTTTCAAGCTCGTAATACTAGGTTATACGAATCAAACGACGCTAGTCTGCAATACAAAACCGAAGCGTTCCAAAATCAAAATTAGAGGCAAATTCTGACCCACGTAAATATTCCACTGACATTATCTTGGTGAGTATTTGACCAAAGGATTTCTATTACTACTCAAATCAAAGATAATGTTATGCTTCGTAAAGTAGTTTATTACTAATATATTGTTAGGAAACCAAATCAATGACAAAAATAAGAAGATTCTCGGTCTCAGTTTTTTTGTAAGAACCGTATATCTATAACTATATATCATACAGACGTGTTTTACAGCTCAAATTACAGGTGATCTCTTTTCTATATTATTTGTTATAACCATTACTCTCATAGGATGAGCGGTTTCCATAATCGTAGCCCCATAATAATGTTAGAAAAGAGTAATACCTCGTTTTTCGAGAAAAAAAAATTTTTTTGTTGGTATTACCACTATATCGTTGAGTATCGAACAAAAAAAATTCTTTTACCAATCAAATTAGAGCTTATTAAATACTTGATAGTTTTGGTAAAATTGATTGCATTTTTTGTTGCTGGCTCACGGACTATACAGCTCTGGGAATCCCTAGTTATCCTCGAATCCGTCTCTCTATACGTAAATTTAAATTAAGCGAGAGGGTTTAAGGAAATACTTGAATCAACGAACAAAGAATTGTATAATAAGTCATTACTTGAAAATATGGATTATTAAAAAAATCTGCTGTGCCAAACTCACTACTTTATCTAAAAATTAATTTTAGATGAGGAAGATGGTTGGGGGTGCGGTCTCCTGCAGGCAATGCCTTCATGTAGTCACCCCTGATGAAGGCCCACATTGTAGGCCGAAACGTCGGCACATAATTAAAATAACATTTATTTTAAATATGTGTTTTTAATTTATGACCGCACCTCCAACCATCTTCCTCATCTAATTTCTCAACGGTCAACAAAACTCCATCATTAAAAATTAATTTTAGACAATTTTTTTTTCTTGATATATCTATATTTTATTTGTGTGCCGACGTTTCGGCGTACATAGTGGGCCTTTATCAGGGCGACTCTGAAAAAGTATATCAAGAAGTCACTTCTTACTCAAGAAGTTGAATTCTAAACGTACTTTTTTCGAGTACCTATAGATTTCTAGATTGTGTATTTTTTGAGATTGTAATAGGAGAAGAAAATAAACTTTATTTACATTTTTACATATTGACAAAATATTTATAAATGATTTCGGATGAGACATCCTTACAATCATCAAATGTTTGGTTCATTTGGTAGTTATAATCTATAATTAGTGGTAAAATTAAATTGATATTAACTATGGTAGTAGGAAAAACTAAATAAAAAACCTACATATAAAAAAAACAGATAACACAATTGATAATATAAAATTAGAAATGAAAATAAACTAGCTTAAGTTAGTAACACATGTTTAGTTCTTTTATTCGATGATCAGCTGATGCGCTCGATGATAACAGTCATACGTTACTTCGTCTCTCAGATTTTTGCTTTTTTCAGTAGGAATTCGCTTGAGTTCAGTCTGGAAAACATCACTAGACCTCAGGAATACTACAGCAGTGAATATTGGAGAAATTTCGGTAAGCAAAGTTATAATTTACTTTGTACAATCACGAAAAAGTGAAAGGAGGGTCACTGATCAGCTGATTGCCGCTAGCTCGGCAAGCTCGGGCTTGCTTTTATTTTCCTTATCTTTCTTTTATTTATTTTTTTCCCTTCTTATTCTTATTCCATTATATATTTATTACTATTTATTTTTTTTAATCAATGCGATATTTTCATCAAGTGATGTCCTCGAAAGTTACAAGTAAAAGATCTAGATCTGCAGGTTCAAACTCGTCTCCCACAAAACAGAGACCTCGCCGTGATAATAATAAAAAAATGATTCCACCAGCGACTGCTTCAGCTACCTCTTTAGGATCTGAACCACAGCCTAGCACATCATCACAAGGATTATCTGAAGAATCGCCGTTTTTTACACCGAACCCATTTCAGATCCTTCAAATTGAAAAAGAAACAATGGAATCTTCTCCTATACCAAAAGAACCATCACCTCCACCAATATTTGTTAAAAATATTAAAAACTTTCAACTACTGTGTGCGCATCTAAATAAATTAACGGATCCTAACAGTTATTATTGTATAAGTAGAACCAGTGATACTAAAATATCCCCGACTACCGCCGAAACCTACAGAAAAATAGTAAAATATCTGACGGAGACCAAAGCTGATTTTCATACATATCAGTTACGCCAGGAGAGAGCTTTAAGGGTTGTAATTAGAAACCTACACCCTTCGACACCAGCAGCAGCTATCCAAGAAGAACTGACGGAGATAGGCTATAAAGTGCGGCAAGTCACCAACGTCCTAAAAGGTAAAATTCCACTGCCTCTATTCTTTGTGGACTTGGAGCCATCAGCAGGAGTCGAAAAAATTTATGACCTCAATAGATTATACTATACTAGTGTAAGAGTTGAAAAACCTTACACTAAGAAAGAAATAGTGCAGTGCCACAATTGTCAGGCATATGGTCATACTAGAAGTTATTGTCACCACATACCACGCTGTGTGAAATGCGGTGAACAACATAAGTCAGAAGAATGTACAAGACCAAGATCAACACCCGCTGTTTGTGCTCTGTGCCTCAAGGACCACCCGGCTAGCTACAAGGGATGTCAAATCTACAAGAACCTCAAAAGCAGATACCAAAAACCTCAGAATCTGGATGAAACAGCTGAACCGATCAGAAGCAGAAGACAACCTTCAAAAACAATTGATTCCAATGTTACATTTGCCCATCTACTTGGAGGTGGGAACCAGAACAAAGAGGCCGAGGCCCTGCCGGAACAACGCACACTTCAAAATCCTCAAACCGTTCCACAACCAGCTATTCCTCAAAATTTACCCAACCCTCAAAAACCTCATCCGCATCAAATTTCTCATATTCCTCCTCCATCAAATGTCTCAGACCTTACAAGTTTGATGACATCCTTCATCACTGAAATCAAATCCCTCGTTATGCCGCTAATATCACTACTTACTAATCTTGTATCAAACTTAATCCCTTCCTTAAAAAATCCTTAAATGACTTCACCTAACTCCTTATCCATTCTCCTATGGAATGCGAATGGTGTTAGAAATCATACTGACGAACTTACAGCTTTATTGCAAGACAAAAACGTTGACGTAGCACTTATTACTGAAACTAGACTAACCACTAAACAGTTCTTCAAAATACCTCAATACGTAACATACCGTACGGACCACCCAGACGGCAAAGCCCATGCCGGTACTGCTGTCATTGTGCACCAGTCCCTCTCTCATCACATACTCCCACTTCCTACCTATGATTTCCTACAAACCACTGCCATAGTAATCAAAAGTTTTTCCTTTCCGGTAACCCTTACATCAGCATATTGCCCTCCCAAACACTCCATTTCCAACACCGAATTTGTATCCTTTCTAAATTCCTTAGGAAATCATTTCATTCTGGGTGCAGACTTAAATGCCAAGCATCAACAGTGGGGTTCGAGAACCACGAATTCTCGTGGGCGAAATTTGCTGTCTGCACTCAACTCCCGTCATTTCAATCTCCTACCTCCTGATTCCCCTACCTACTGGCCAACCGATCCCAACCGTAATCCTGACATCCTTGACTTCTTCATTCACAGCGGATTAGGCTCCCTCAACTTATCTGTAACTCGACTTGATGAACTATCCTCAGACCATAGTCCACTGATCCTAAAAGTATCTCTCACTCCAATTCCAAAACCTATCCCACCGTCATTTATCCGAGGCCCTGTCAACTGGAACCTATTTCGCCAAATCCTGACCGATAATATTAACCTCAGAGCGACCCTCAAAACCCCAGAAGACCTTGACGATTCCGTCTACTCCTTCACCACCGCCATTCAACAAGCTGTCTGGACTGCCTCCTCTCCTAAGCACTCCAATATAACTCCTCACCAAAACCATTTGCCTCAACACCTTACAGACCTAATCCATGCAAAACGCCGTGCCAGATCATTATGGCAGCGCACCCGACACCCAACAGATCGCCGCTCCTATAACTTCTATTGTAGACAATTGAAGCAGGAGTTGGCGACCTTCCGTTCCCAGTCCTTTAATTCCTACCTCTCCTCTCTGTCAGCTAGTGACAATTCCCTGTGGAATGTCACGAAAAAGATTTTAAAATCCCATCAAGTTTCCCATCCTCTCCGGCGTGGTGATGACTCCTGGGCTGCGTCTGATGAAGACAAAGCCGAGGAATTCGCCACACACCTCTCCAAAGTATTCACTCCTCATCCGGAATCCCAAAGCAATCATACCGCAGCAGTACAAGACTTCCTTTTGTCACCAATACCTCTTTCCCTACCTCCTAAAGCTATTAATCCCTCTGAGGTTAAATATCTTCTCCAGAAACTGACCCTCCGTAAATCTCCTGGACATGATCTCCTTACCCCCCAGATCCTCCGTCAACTTCCGCAGAAAGCTATTATATTCCTAACCTATATCTACAACTGCATCCTACGCACCACCTATTTTCCTCTCTTGTGGAAACATTCCACAATCATTCTCTTCCTAAAACCAGGTAAACCTTCCAGCAACACTTCATCTTACAGACCTATTAGTCTACTCCCCATCCTCTCAAAAGTCTTTGAAAAACTCCTTCTAAAACGAATCCTGCCTATATTAGAATCACAAAATCTTCCTTCCCATCAGTTTGGTTTCCGTGCTCATCATTCCACTGTTCAACAAGGACTCCGAGTTGTAGACCATATTTCCTCAGCCCTTGAATGCAAAGAGTATTGTTCTGGTGCGTTTCTGGACATAGCGCAAGCTTTTGACCGGGTATGGCACAGCGGATTATTCTTCAAGCTTAAAACGCATTTACCCCAGTCTCTATACCTCATTCTACGATCCTATCTCTCAAACCGCTCCTTCCGAGTTCGCTGTGGTGTAGAATTTTCTAACTTTTATCCCATTGAGGCCGGTGTTCCTCAAGGCAGCGTCTTGGGACCCGTCCTCTACATCCTTTACACTGCTGATATTCCTAATCATCCTGACACCTTTCTGGCAACATTTGCAGATGACACCGCCATCCTATCATCCGATTCCGATCCTGAAACAGCATCCTTAATCCTGCAAAGACACCTTTGTCTTATCGAGGACTGGTGTAATGCTTGGCGTATTAAGGTTAATGAAAGCAAATGCACCCACGTCACCTTCACCCTTCGACGCAAATCCTGTCCAATGGTTCATTTCAATTCCATACCGCTTCCTTCCTCAGACACAGTCCGGTATCTTGGCTTACTACTAGACAAAAGATTGACGTGGAACCCACATACAAGACTTAAACGAAAAGAACTCAACAGACGATTCGGACAGTTATACAGACTACTAAACAGAAAATCTAAGCTTACAGTTGACAACAAATTATTACTTTACAAGACAACACTGAAACCAATCTGGACCTACGGACTTGAACTGTGGGGGACAGCTAAACGTTCTAACATCAAACGCATTCAATCCTTTCAATCCAAAGTCCTGCGAATAATAGTAAATGCTCCTTATTATGTATCCAACTATACCTTGCACCACGACCTTAATGTTCCATTTATTTCAGACCTGATTCCATCTAAATTTTCCAAATTCCACCAGAACCTCATTCATCATCCTAATCCTCTAGCACAATCCCTATCCAGCTCCACTCATCCATACAACCCTCCTAGAAGGTTGAAACGGCAGTGGCCCCGAGACATATTGTAAACATCTATTCTGGAGTTCTGACACTGGTCAGATTCTCCTCTCATGTGCGGTGTGATTGTGGCTGTGGCGCCCTCACTTAGCTTCCGCTGGCTCTCACCAGTGATGCGGCTGGGGCGAGGGAGGCGCTGGAATCCTTTGGACTCTGCTTGTCCTTCCACAAGTGGGGGGACAAGCCCCGTCCGGGGTTCCCGAGCTGATTGTAAATATTGTACATAGGTATGAATGAGACATGTTTTGTTTATTTATTTGTTAACTTCATTTATTTGTATTTATTTTGTCTATAAATTTTGTTATTGTATACGTTTATTTATTTTGATTTTATTTTATGTAATTTGACTTTCCTATTGTTTATATTGTAAATATTGTATGAATGAGGTCCTGTAGCACTATTATTATTGTCTATTATGACAAATTGTAATATATACGAATAAAAAAAAAAAAAAAAAAAAAAGTTCTTTTATGAGTGTAGCGTTTTAGAGATGCTTTATTATAGTTACCGATTTCCTTTATGAATGGATTTTTTGAGACTGGTGTTTTACTGAAGTAAGAAGCTGTTTGAGTATGTACAAAATGTTTAATTGTTGGAAGCTGTAAGTCCTGGAGCATAGATGATATTTTAGTGTAGCGGGGGTAATTATTAATTATCCGCATTGATAGATTTTGAATTCTTTCAAGTTTTTGGTAGTTAGTCAACGCCTGGCGAGGCGTATGTAATTAACGGACGAATAAAGATTGTAATATAGATGTATAATATATCGGTAGAAAGCTGAAGATTTTAGAAAATAATTATGTTATAGACAAAGTTCTATAAGAGTGAATAGGTTCATGTAAGACAATAAATGAATGAATATATCAAATAATTCAAATAATAAAATAAATTAAATGAAGTTAACTTAAACTTTAAAATAATAATGGTGATAATTGTAAAAGAAGTTAATAAAACATAATAGATTTAATAGATGCTGACAACAAATGATGGATGTTATTGAAAAAGTTACTTAGTTATTAATAGTAATAAAGTTAATTTAAAAAAATTGAAGTTTATGAACAAATAGAAAGCTTAATAGCAAGATTCACAGAAGAACCTCTTGCAGGCACTTGAGTTGTTAAAATCCCAATGTTGTTAGCTACAGCACCTCTTACTGCTGGTAGTAGTGAATGTTATATATTCCATCAAATCTCAATGTAATACTTAAACTTTTTTTTATCTCTAACTTTTTCTAACGTTCTTAAATTCATATTAAAATAGTGGTGAGTGAAAATCGTGTGTTTTGCACTCAAGAATTTTTTTTTCTTGGCCTGTATAATACTACGTATCTACTTGGTGTGAATTGACTTAGATATGTACTCGTTGAATTAAAAAAAAAATATCGTATTAAACATTATATGTTTTCATTAATTCATATAATAACGTAAAACCTATTCTGGAGAGTGGAAAGTAATTCTGTTTTTAATGCCATAAATTTCAATTTCTACCGAAGATTTCTCACGCTCTATCGTAGAATTGCATGTTTCCCATAAACGCCCTGAAATTATGTTAATACTGCTATTACTTGATAATTCTATCAAAGGGATTTCTTATAAAAATAAATAAATTAACGTTGAAACCTCTCTGTGGCAAGACTTACACGATATCGGTAGGAAGTCGAGATTACTAAAAATAGTAATTTCAAGAGTGAATTATGTTCTTAGGGGACACGCGAAGTGGGAATATTTCCTGATAAAGAAGCCTATGAACTTATCGTCACAAATAATCAGGTGGATATTTTTTTTTTTTTTTTTTTAGTATAGGTAATTAACTAAATGTTTGAATAAAATGATGGTGATGGTAAATTTTGTACGGGTGACAGTAAAATTAACATAACATTAAATAAATAAACCGTTTATTATTGTTATTATTATTTATAGATAAAATTATAGACGACCATAAAACGAATAATAGCTTTGTGGGGAAGATAAAATGTTTGACACGTAGGTAGCCCATATAAAACTTAAATAAATCATATTAACTTATTATTTTTAATTAGTCAGACTTGTATTGGTCTCTTGATAGCATATCGATTTATAAGTTTTCGTAAAAATATATAATAGGAGTACTCACTACGTTTGCTATAGCATGCTATTTGTGTTATTTTGCTAAACCCGTAGAGTTTCTACAGTTATTTCCTGTATAAAAATGATGGGTTTAGCACAATAGCACAAATAGCATGCAATAGCAAACGTAGTGAGTACCCCTATTGTAGCTTTAAAGAAATGCTAATAAACTTAATGTTATTAAAAAAAAAAATTGGTTAATCATTATAACAACTAGAATTATTTTTTTTTTTTTTTGTTCACACCTACCTCGCCTTTGAAGGCTATATGGGGGTTTCTCGGGCCTGGGGGTGAGGGCGGGGTATAAATGCTGAGATAAAAGCCCCCAACATACCGAGACTCGAACTTGTGATTATTTTGTTCCAAGATTTTGGTTCTCTGTTGCTAGGCAACGCGTGTTGAAAGCAACGCGCGCTAACCTACTCAGCTACCCCGCCCCTTAATTCACTCATCATCCACTTCGACAACTTCGTATGTTAGATTTATTTTTATTTATGTATTTATTTAACGTCACTTATTGCTACTATGGCTAATCGGACGATGCTTCAGTGGGAGTCCTAAATTTTGCCTTTCCAGGTTTTATTAGGATAGGGATCTTTAACGACTACCTGACATCGCAAAGGCTCGGGACCACTTTTTAACATCCCCTCCGAAGGACGGCATAACAAAGGATGTTTTACTCCCATTAAAAATGCTAGAACCATCGTATGTTATATAACATTTTTTTTCCTACAATTTTACCTTCGGTATTTTGTGCATTTGCGGTATTTATTCCTGCTCCAATTTATCTCAATTTTTTTATCTTCTAGTTTATTATTAATATTTTTTGACTGTTAGTGTTCATAATTATTATAACTAATAGTTTCAATACGGTAAATTATATTAAATAATTAAATTAAAAACGCTTCAGAGAAGTTTCAATTTAAATTCTGCATTCGCCCCGTTCCTGAATATTTCAATGAGGAAAAAAATACGATATTAAAGCTTATTAAATTGTCATCTTTATAACGAGTTTCATTTATAATTTTGGAGTGGTTTTTGAGGGAATGAAAATTCGTAAAATGTTCGGAACAAAGTTTTATTTCCTGTTAGACACACTTAGTGAAAAAGTCTCTGTTAAGTAGGGATGGGTCAATTTGTATCAATCAGATACTTTGTATCTGATACTAGAATGTAGTTGATACAGGCAAAATGTATCTAATACAAACGTATCAAGTAAAGATTGACCTTGAGCTTGGATTGATACACTACTTTCATTCTACTACTGAGTCATTTTCATTATTCTAAAGAAATTTAGAATTTTTCCAATATCAACCCCTATAATGAGTCAGACCCAATACATAAGTCAGAATTTAATCGGATTGAACAATTTTCTATAAATTTTCAGATTTTAGTCAGGAAAATAATAAATTTTTATTCAGGCTAGGAATAGTTATAAAACTTTTATTTTATTTTTTTTTCATTGAGCAATATTACAATCTGTCCAATTCAGGACATTTTTAATAGTGATAACGTACAACATTCATACTACATTCACACGATATATACAAAACTATAAATTTATATAATAATAATAATAAAATATACATATATACAAAATAAAATCAATAAAAATATATACAATAGTCACTCATACCTATATACAATTCACAAGCATACAGCACGTGAGTGGAGAATCTAGCCAATGCTAGAACTCCAATATACATGTTATAAGAGGTCACGAGGCCACTGCCGTTTCAACCTTCTAGGTGGGTTGTATGGATGGGTGGGGCTGGATAGGGATTGAGCTAGAGGATTAGGATGATGAATGAGATTCTGGTGGAATTTGGAAAATTTGGATGGAATCAGGTCTGAAATAAAAGGAACATTAAGGTCGTGGTGCAAGGTATAGTTGGAAAACATAATAAGGAGCATTTACTATTGTACGGAGGACTTTGGATTGAAAGGATTGAATGCGTTTGATGTTAGTACGATTAGCTGTCCCCCACAGTTAGTCCGTAGGTCCAGATGGGCTTCAGTATTATCCTGTAGATTAATAATTCGTTGTCAACTGCAAGTTCAGATTTTCTGTTAAGTAGTCGGTATAACTGTCCGAATCGTCGGTTGAGTTCTTGTCTTTTAAGTCTTGTATGTGGGTTCCAAGTCAATCTTTTGTCTAATAGTAAGCCAAGATATTTATTTTTTAATATTTTTTAATAGAACGAATGAGTACAGATTAGACTGTAAAGAAGAGAAATAAATAATAAATTTGATCAATGTTTACAAAAAAGAAAAAAAAATACAAATAACAAAATTATCATCAAATAAAAATGTATCTGATACAAAAAAGTATCAGTATCTATTGTATCTGATATAACGAATTCTTGTATCTACCCATTGCTACTGTCACGTTTTTTTGTTTTTTTTTCTAGCATCCGTCAGACTTTCATTGAAGGCTAGAAAGCGAGGAGATTTTTTTACGTTTCAAATATTTAACAAAAACTAAATTATAAACTAGAAGAGAAAAAATGGGTTAAATTAGAGTAGGAATGAACACCGTTGATGAAAAAAAATTTATTTAGCATATGAAGTCAATAAGTGCTAAAAATCATTAAGCTTTCAAGATACCCATAAAAGTTTGACGAATTTAAAATAATAAATTAAAATGCTTTTTAATTTAAGAGGATTTATATGGACTGCCTTTTTTTTTTTTTTTTTTTTTTTAACTTTCAAAATGCTTCTTTCGACGCCATTTTGCCACACCATGATCTTCCTCTCTTGGGCTTTTGTTAATGACCATGTTTGGGAGCCATAGGTCACCACTGGCATAATACATCTATCGAAAACTAGCCTTTTTAGGTTGATACTTATGTTTCCTTTTGTTATGTACTTCAAAATATTTTGAAAGTTAAAAAAATGGATAAAATCAGATGCAAGAAGATAAAGGAAGAAACAGGGCTCAAAGACACACTCTCGCAAATAAGAAAAGGCAAATGGAAATGGGCTGGACATCTTCTGCGATGCATCGACAATAGATGGTCAAAAATAGTCACCGAATGGACTCCATATGACCGGAAAAGGATGAGAGGCCGACAAATGAAGAGATAGAGAGATCCATTTAGGCTTCTGGCAGGACCTCTCTGGTGGAGAACAGCTAGGGACAGAGATGTGTGGAAAGAAAAATGGTTAGAGGTCAGAAATCCCGCTTCCCAGTAGGGCTAGTCACCCAGGGAAGTGTTAAAGACTATTACTCCTAAGGGAAGGCCTATGCAAGATAGCAAAAAGTTTTGTATAAATTATAATGCAAAAAAAAAAAAAAAAAAAAAAAAAAGAAATTGTTTTATTTTGTTTTGTTACCTTTTGAAATTGTAATATTAGTGCATAAATAAAGGCTATTTTCATTTCATTTCATATGGACTGCCTAAGTGTCAAACATTTTCTCATCCCCACAAGACTATTATTCGTTCTATGGTCGTCTATAAATAATAACAATAACGCTTTAATTCGCGAATGAATGTTATTAAACCTTTATTTTATTTTTTTTATTTGTTCTACCAGAAGACTTGGAGGCTAGAAAGCGAGGAGAAATTTTAACGTTTCATATTATAAAAAAAAATAGATTTATATATGAAAATGCAGAGAAAAAAGGGCGAATTGGAGTAGGAACCCAGTGCAAGGCGTAACGTCTAGCCAGATATAACATGAAAGGGTTGGGGGTGGAAGGGCATATTTTTTGCCTCGGAGTAAATGGCGAGGGGCGAAATGTAATAGAGCGAGTGAGGGGGTGAACAAAGGCGGCCAGCCATTCACCTCTCATTAACTGCCTACCGTTCATTAGCTCCCTCACACACACCCTCACACACAAACAAGCGTCTTTACAATATAGGGTCACCATGCACAATAATCCTAGCCAAAGGATAATCTAGGTTATCGATTTTATAAAGACTTAAATGCCGTTTCTACATATCTTTGTTTAAAATCGCTATCTATAGTCTATACAGGTTGTACGTTGGGAATCGACTTTTATGCCGCTTTGAAACGCCTACTATTTTATTTATTTATTTTTACTTTCATCCTCACACAAGACTTAAACGACAAGAAACTGCTCGAAGGCATCGATTACTAAAACACCAACTAGACAAACGTTCAAAACTTCCAGTAAATTACAAAAGACTCATTAACATCACTATTATCAGACCTATTTGGACATATGGAATCGAGCTTTGGGGCTCAACTAAACCATCTAATTCCTCCTGCACCCAGTCCTTACAATCCAAAATCGTTCGCAAAATCCTGAATTCCCCTTATTTTGTCACAAATCAACTCCTCCATAATGATCTAAACATCCCATTTGTTGCAAACATAGCCAGTGATAGATACTCCTCTTTTCATTCTAAACCATACCAACCCACTTGTCCGTAATTTATCTTCCTTAGATATTCCTAATAACCCTCCAAGGCGACTGAAAAGAAGGTGGCCTCTGCACCTACTGCCTTAAAATAGTTAGTGAAGTGCTACCACTGGATAGTTTTTTCTCAAGGCATTGTCATGCCTTTTTTTTTTTTTTTTTTTTTCATTCTACATATTTACTTATTGTGTTCTCTTATACAGTTATAAATTACTATATATGAATAAAAAAATAAATAAACAATTTTTACTTTCACCTACCTATGTAAAAATAAATACACCTTTTAGGTCTAAATGATCAAGTCCCACAAAAAGGTCGGTGTGTTGTAAATCTACACTGAAAATAAAACGTCGTATTAAACTGAAATTTCATATTTAAAACAAATGTATGCATTTTGCACCTTTTTACGATTTTCTCAAAAACCGCTTTAACGATTTTGATTAAACTCATGATAATAAACGAACGAAAAGTCGTATGAGACTGGAATTTCATATTTAAGACAAATATAAGCCCGAGATATTACAGTTACTTTTTATCAAATTCAGCTAACCAGAAGAACCACTTTAAACCATCTACTTTGTACCTTTTAACGATTTTCTAAAAAACGGAATTAACGATATGTCGATATAAAATTTAATGCGCTTTAATGTCATATAGGTTTTATTCTGTTTAAAATATTCTGACAGTGCTTAAATGCCGATATTTTAAATTGTCTTCCTCTTGAGTACCTTTAATTTTGTAGTTTCGAAAAAATTGACCATATAATTTTCTTAGCATTGATAAAAACTGGCTAAATATTAAAGTTGAACGAATTTGATAACCAACTAAATGAGAAGAGAACAAAACTTTTTTAATTCAGGTTTTGAATTTTTAAAAATATTGTATGAACAGTTACATAGATGTATAATATACCGTTTGAAAACTAAAGATTTTAGAAAAAATATTATGCTCTATGGGTCAACATCCAAAGTCTTTTGGGCGGAGACTAGCTGAACCTAAAATTTGAGTTGCTGGCACTTAGTTTTCCACAAGATCCTGTCTTCTGCGTATCTCATCCATAATGAGCCTTCCTTTTTCTTCAATTCGTCGGCCCAGCGTTTGCGTTGTCGGCCTCTGCGTCTTATTTTATTTATAGGGATCCATTCTGCAGCTCTCTTTGCCCAACTATCTTCTGTTTTCTGCATGAGATGTCCTGCCCATGTCCACTTCATTTTTCTAGCATAAGCAATAGCGTCTGAGACATTTTCTTATTTTATTTGCGTTAATTTTGTCCCGCAGGAAGATTCCTAACATAATCCGCTCCATTCTTCGTTGACCGCCGTTTATTTTCTGTTCTAAAGTTTTCGTCAGTGACCATGTCTGACGTCCATATGTAAGCACTGGGATGATACAGCTGTTAAAAGCTTAGTGGTTTATATTTTATTTCTAGTTGGCTTTTGAATATGAGCTTGAGGCTCCAAAATTTCTTCCACGCCTTACCTATTCTGGATTCTATTTCTTTTACGTCTCTATTTACAAATGATATTCTTTGTCCAAGATAATGGGCTTCATTGGAAATCTTCATGTCAGGGAGTTGGTGCTGAATTATTTCCAAAGGCCCGTTGGTCATTATTTGAGACTTTTCAGGGTTCAATATCAGGCCATGGAGAGAGCTCTGTTCTTTTCATTAATTATTATGACGAGCTCATCTTCCGAACTTGCTATTAGAACTACGTCATCCGCAAATTTTAATGAATTCAGCTTCGTTCCATTGATAGAGATTCCCATATCTTCCAAATCTAGGGCTTCGAAGATTCGTTCTAATTCTAAAACGAAAATGGTCGGTGATAGCTCCCTGTCTAACTTCTTTCCTAATCGGAAATGTATTACCTCTCCTTTCAATTTCTATTTCTATCCTTTGTTATCCTCTTCTATTATTTGGACATACCCTTTGTCTATTCTTCTACGTTCCAATGCTGTCCCTTTATTATTGTGATATATACTGTCAAAAGCGTTCTTGAAATCTAAGAATCCCAGATATATTGTGAAATTATATTCGTTCTCAAAAAGGACTCAGTAAAAAATAATGAAACTCGAGTAGATTATACCTCTATACGATAAGTACTATAGGGTGTAGGGAGAGTGGTTAAGACTCAATTGGTTCTAGTGTTATTAATTTGGTTTGTCTTATAGTTGGTTGATGAGATAAGGGCCACTCTGGCAATTTAAATAATATTTGATGCATTATATTTCAAAAACTAACTGGGTATCTGCCACTAAATTTTATTATGTCGCACTTTAGAGGTACTAGTTGTATCCCGCGGATTTTCACGCGTCTTTTTAATTTTTTTTTAAATTGCTGCGAATTAAGAAAGTTTTTTATAATAACTGTGTTAGGTGAGGTTATACAATATAAATGTATCTGAGATAGATAAAGCAGTGAGTTAAACTTTTAACACTGTCTATATACGGCAAATAAATGATTATTGTTGATTGTCAGATATTAATTTTATTCAGTTTAATCTATAATAACATACCAGTAGCAAGTAGCCATGCCCGTGATAATCTAATACTGACATTTTTGCTTCAAAACATTATCATTCTACCACCATCGTAACTTCTATGAGACATAATCTGTATTTTTTTTCACTTGGGGATGTACAGTTCCTACTGAATTAGCTCGCATTTTTTTTCAGGATTCAGAACTAAGTTCTATAATTTTTTTAACTTCAACCTTTTTCAGCCTATTGATTATTTTAAGAAACCATCAACAATAAAACATATGGATTGGATAGAAACCTACACGCGAAACATGGCTATGAAACGAATGACTATTACTGAGCAGATTAAGACGATTTTGCTTCCAGGTGGTTAGATATATGCTTGTCATTCAAATGAGTACTTATAGTTTTTGAGGATGCATGTTTGATTTTAGTTATTCGATAACCAATTTTGTTTTACGTTTTAGGAAAATATTTTCGGAGAGAATTTCAATTTCACGATCATAGTCGTTTATGAGAAACTGTGATGACCAGAAAATCGAGTGAAATGGCACTTTCTTTTATAAATATAGATAATCTGTATTAAAAATTCATCGTCTTCCAGGTAGACTTACCACATAATTACTGTATTATTAAGTGTTTAGGCTTTCAAAGAACTGAAGGAAAATATTTTATTCCGATTCGTAAAGAAGACTTTGGAATCCCTCTTCTTTTTAGACGACTCGTAGAATTATTGGTATGCTAGGTCACGAGCCACTGGGCTTCTAAATAAAGGCGGTATGTCTATTTTTGGCCGAAGCTGTCACAAATGGAATATTGAAGCTTTTACTGATAATTTTATATGTGAAGTAATAAGAAGGATTGGGGATTCTGGGAAGGATTTTAGGATTAGTTTTTGGAGGAATGCAATGGTTTCCCGGAACCTTAAATCTCATCTTGTATCCTTTGCTTGTATTCGAGTTATAAGAAATGTGAATAATTTATATTTCCATAATAAATACATCTTCCCATTGCTTCAAACATCACACTCCCTTGAGCCTGTATTGATAAATTAATGTATTTATTTAAGTTTAATTTTTCGGGTGGGGACTGCTTCAGGGGAATCATGGCGCAAGATGAAAATTATTATTATTAATTAAGTTTAGTTAAAAAAAAATCGTTTATTAGCTAAATAATTTACATTTTAAAGGTTTAGTTATAATAAACTAACAAAAAGTCGTATAAATTGGAATTTCATATTTAAGACGACTATAAGTCCGAGATGTTACAGTTACTTTTTCACCAAATTCAGCTAACCAGAAAAGCCACTTTAAACCATCTACTTTGTATCTTTTAACGACCTTCTAAAAAACGGAATCAACGATCTTGGTTAACTCGTTAAGTCGATATAAAATTTAATGCGCTTTATTGTCATATAGGTTTTATTCTGTTTAAAATAGTCTGACAGTGCTTAAATGCCGATATTTTAAATTTTCTTCCTCTTAAGTACCTTTAATTTTGTAGTTTTCAAAAAATTGACCATACCATTTTCTTATCAGTGATAAAAAGCGGCTAAATGTAAAAGTTGAACGAATTTAACAACCAACTAAATGAGAAGAGAACACAACCTTTTTTAATTAAGTTTTTTAATTTTTAAAAATAAAAACAGTAACATAGATGTATAATATACCGTTTGAAAAATAAAGATTTTTGAACAAATATAATCCATTCGAAATCGTCCAGACCTTGCTGCTCGACATTATTGATTTTTGACCAGTTATAACCTTTCGTGAATGTAAAACCATAAATATAAATAATTTCTAGCCAATACTTTTAGTGTTGCAGCCGTTTTAAATCAGCTTCTTAAAACCTTCTAAAAGATTCTGTGTTTCTTGAATTATTGGATAACTGGTCTTTATTTATATTTCATCCATTTTTCTGTTGCAATATTATATCATTAATTTTGTCCTTTTATTTTGTTGGCCATTTTATTAAATACATTCCTAAAATTTTGACCCAACACATAATATCAATTTTTTATTTTTTTATTAAGAGATAATACAATCTGCCACCTTCTGGGGCAATGAATATCACAGCTAGAAGAAATCATTCATCCCATATGTACATTGTAAATACAAATAAAATGAATAATTACAAGAAAAATTAATAAAAGCTAAAGAAAGAAGAAAAAATTAATAATATTTATAAATTTTCTTTTTATGGTAGAGTGTACTTGCCATGGTATTGATTGAATGGAAGAATCCGTAAGAAATGTTTGTTAAGAACCACTGGTATATTGTTTAAAATTTGAATGTTCAAGTAGAAATGACAATAATATGTAAAGTCACAAAATGACGATAAATGTTACACAAATGATTGTTGTAATCTGTTATTACTTTCTTCTATTCATATATGAAATATATAGGATGGAAAAGTATTGCGATCGTGTAAATTTTCGAATTGGAATTTTCACCTGAAATATACATTTTAGTTGTCCCCAAGTCCCGCGAAAAGGTCTGTGTGTGCATGTACTAAGTCAAGCTCTAAAACGATATATTGTTTAAAACTAAAATTTAACATGTAAGAATTTTATATTTCTGGGATGTAATGGCAACTTTTTCTACAATGTTACTGAACCAGAAGGGCCATTTTATAACATGCTTTTTGCTCAACTGAACTATTTTCTCAAAAAAACGGCTCAAACAATAATCAAAACGGCTATATTTGTGTAACATTTAATAGACTTTAATATCATATGTAGTTTTAATTATAATTGAAATAGTCTTACAGGGCTTAGGTGCTGATATTTTGCATATTTTATTTTTATAGTATTTTTAATTTTATAAATTAAAAAATAAAGAAATAAAAGAATACTTGGCTTGTTAGCATTGATAAGAAATATAAAACTTAAACGAATTTGATTACCAACTGAAGAAAAAAGGAGCAATATATATATATATATATTATATTTTATATATATATATTTTTTTTTTTTTTTTTAAACCATAAACATAACGATAATAATATTGATGTATAATGAAACGTTGAAAATCTAACAATTTTAGAAAAAAAATTAATCTTATATAAAAACTTAGTAAAGCGGATAAAACTAATCTACAACAATAATAATGTATTCTTAGATTATGTAGTAAAAAACACATGTATCCATAGAAACTCAATGTAATTATCTAGCCTTTTTTCGAATATAACTTAATTTAAAAGTTCTTAAATTGCTTTCAACTACGGAGATAGTTGGCAGTTGTGTGTTAAGCGTCAGACTTGGACTTTCCAAATATTGAGTGGTATGGTGTATGATTTTTTTTTAAATTTTTCTAAAATAAAATAAAGTCATGAATTAACTTTCACTTTCAGAAATAAAATAAAATCATGAATTAACTTTCACTTTTATTTCTTTTATCACATTTATTACAATCAGTTTATATTAAGAAGTTATGTTTTCCAAGAAAATTATTTCAAACCATTTTACGCCATCACCTAGATCAAAGACAATGTCAAAGACACAATTCCCCTTTAGAATGTGACGTTTCTTGAGGAAGAAATTTAAACTAAATAAGATTCCGAGCCTTGACCTGACAAGCAAAGGCGACGAGAGTCCTTGCTATCCTTTAAAATGGTTCATTTTTATATAATTATAATAATATTTAAAAATTTATTTTTAATTAAGATATGTATTGACAATTTCTTGTGAAGTTAGAATGGTTGGCTGTGTGTATATATAGAGGAGAAGTTAGTCAGGTGCAGTAAAATTAACACACAATAAAATATAAACTTAATTTAATAGTGCCGACGTTTCGGCCTAAACTTTTTGACCTTCTTCAGGGCTATAAAACAAAATATAACAACCAGTAGTAGAATACAATATATAAAGGTGATAAATAAATGAGATAAGTAAATGAATTATTTTACTTAAATCTATTAAATTATTTTTAAAAAAAAAGCCTAAAGAATTACATTGAGTTTCGATGTAAATCTTTTTTTTTTTTAATGGATATGGTTTTATAACTTAATCTAACAGTAGAAATTAGATAGATAGATAGATAAATGTGTTTTATTAATAAATTTTACATTTTTCTTTACATTCGTCTAGAGAACACAAAATACTGGCATGGATTTCCGTCTGCCAGGAAGTTGGTTTATTTATATACATTATTAATAAACAAAAGTATAAGCTTACAATAACAAAACAAAAAATAAATCAATAAATAAACATTATACATTATTGCAAAAAGATAAAGGGATAATCTTTGTTTCCCAAATAGAATAAACAAAATATAATTACACTTTATGTGTGACAACATATTCTCTGTTTATTTAATTATTGTAATTGAATTCCTTTATTAAAAAGCTTCTGTAGTTAACAGCACATTTCATAAATTTATACAGTGAGTTCCAATTAATTCCATTCAAAATGGCTATTATTTTGTTTTTAGTCAAAATACTTTCTCCAAAATACTTTTTCCTAAAATGATTAAATGCCGTACATTTACCTAAAAAATGAATTATATTTTCGTCCTCCTTACTGTTACAAATTGAGCATGTGTAAACTATTTCCCTCATCCATGGTTTACAATTTAAGGATATCATTTCGGCTCTTGTATTAAAAACTATTCTTATTAATTCTATATTGTTTTTGTCATTAATGTAGTTTACACCATAATCTAGCTTCTTATAAATTATATGTTGTTCGGCACCCATAACGGAGATCCCTAGTTCTTTTTTAAAATTTCCTTGGCTGCAGCCATTATATTAATCATTTGACTATTCCACCTCGCCACCGATACGAACTCCCTATCAAATAGACAGCCTAAATCTTGTGCTAGTTTTACCCATTCGTTTAGCCAGCTACAATTTTTGCTTTTCATACCATCAAGAGCTATAATTTTAGGTAAGCGTACATCACTATAGTTTAAAATTTTTATAATATAATTTAAATGCAAACTTCTTGTACTAAAACACAATAGATCCCTGCCCGTTTCCAGGTACAACATGTAGTTAGGTGTGTTCTTTGGTAAGTTAAAAAGTTTCTTCAAAAATAATCTATGAATAGTTTCTAATTGTTGGTAATTATGGTACCCCCAGAATTGCGCTCCATAGTACATTACAGATTCCACCACCGCCTGAAATACTTTATACTTGGCCGATATCGGAACATGTTTATTAATGAATAAGTTACTCCAGATACTATTGATACTTAACTTGGCAGTCTGTACTTTTTCTTTAAAATGCTCATGAAGTGATAGATTATCAGAAATTGTCAGACCCAAATATTTATACTTCCTCACTACCTCCATCTCTTCTCCCTTATACCACCATTTATATTTTATTTTGGGTCTTCTCCTTTTCGCTTGACCAAAAATCATTATTTTTGATTTAGAAACATTCAGAGCTAATTTCCATTTATCCAAGTACATCTCTAATCGTGATATTATTTCTCTTAGTTTAAACGGCGAATCTGAGAAAACTACAATATCATCGGCAAAAAGCAACGAGTTAACTTTAGCTGTTCCCACTTTGATTCCCTCTCCTAATTCCTGCGTTATGTCATTTATAAAGAGAGAAAAGAGTATTGGACTCAAAGAACATCCTTGCCTCAACCCCCTTTCTATACTAAATTCGCCAGAAATACCTTTTTGTGTCCATACCACAGCTTTCGTTTCCGAGTATAAAGTTTTTAAACTATTTACAAATTTTGTAGAAATTCCTAACGAGCAAAGTTTATAAAATAGCAGGGAATGATCCACAGTATCGAACGCGGACTTGAGATCTATAAAAAGACAAAATATCTGTTTACCTTTAACCTGTAATTGCTGCTCGATTAAATTATACAGAACAAAAATGTTATCAACAGTACTGTAGCCTCGCCTAAATCCTGATTGTCTTTCATCAAGTATATGATTTACATCCACCCAATTTGTAAGTCTTTCAACCAGCAACCCAGTATAAAGTTTTTCTACAGCGTTAATAAAGGATATCGCGCGATAATTATTGGGGTCAGTAATGCATCCTTTTTTGTGCAGTGGATACAAAATTATCTTTCCGAAACCTGGAGGTAGTTTCTCTGAATTAAAATTATCATTGAAAACTTTGAGTAATAATTTTATAAAGTTTTGCGGTGCTTCTCTATAAAATTCGCTGGGAAGTCTATCTATGCCGCGAGCCTTGTTGCTCTTTACTCTCTTAATAACAGCTAAATTCACGGTCCAGGATTTCATCGGTAATACACGGTGTGCTATAAAAAGTTATTGGAGACGGGTTGGAAATATTATACAAAGTTTGAAAATGATCTACCCACTTTTCCATTTTATATATTGGACAAATAATATTTTTTTTGAACTTTAAATTATTTACTAGAGACCAAAATTGTTTAGAGTCTTTAGCTTCCTCGAATTTTTTAGTCAAGCTGAGCGAATATTCTATTTTTTTCTTATCACAAACACTCTTATACTCTTTTGATATTGAAAGAAATTTTTCTTTTATTACTTTGGCATTTGTCTTTCTAAATAAATTCAAAAGGACAAAGATTTGTTTTCTGATTCTGACACAATCGTGATCAAACCATGGCCGCTTTTTATTTATTATAGCATTATTACTGTTATTATTAAAGTTACATACTGTTTTTGCACTGCTAACTATTGAATCAATTAAATCTTTAACTTCGGTATTAATCTTTTGTTCTAAAATTTTATTTGTGTAGCCCTCTAATATCATTTTATACTCTATTTTTCTAGATTCATTCCACATAATTTTGGGTAGCAATGGCAGAATATTTTCTTGATTAATAATTGGCCCAAATTTAGCGTTAAATTTATAGGAGAGTGTGGCCAAAAAGGCAGTACTACCACTTTGAAATCCAAAACCTTTTCTAATAATTGTAGATTTACTGCACATAAATCAATTACAGAACAACCCCCGCTACTGATATACGTAAACTCTCCCTGGTCTCCTTTAGTTAGCCCATTCAACAAAATAAAGCCATTACTTTCACAGAAATCAGTAGAAATTATTATCTTTGTTGTAAAATAGTTTTGTCCGCTTTTCACGGCACTACATCACCTCATACAAGTTTATAAGATTACATTTTTCCTAACATAGTTATCTTTCCAACACTTCATTTTACAACTATATTATTATCGTATAATAGACAATAAATACATTTTGATAAGAATGTTTAAAACTAAGAAATTTTTATCTCTCTATTCAAGAATAATTTTAATTTGAGCACAATATCAAAATAAGAATAATTCAAACTATTATAGTTTTCATGATTTTTTTATTTTGTTTTATATTTCTATAATCTATAATCTTTAATCTAGGTATAATTTATTTCGTCTTAAAAAATATGTTTGCTCCTTTCTTCTTCAGTGAGTAATCAAATTCGTACAACTTGTATATTTTTTATCAATGCTAACAAGCCAAATGTTCTTTTATTATTTATTTTAACCTACAAAATTAAAAATAATTTAAAAATAAAATATCAGCCTACATGTCCAGTCCGACTATTTAAATCATAATTAAAACTACGAGATATTAAAGTTCATTAAATATTGGGTTGATGCAAAATTAATGCAGGTTTCCTCTATTGCAATATCTTAATTCCAATTGTGTAAACAAAGCTAATCCTAACATTGATCATTATTATACCAAAACAAACCTTATCTAATACCCTCTCTTTCACCATGAATTTGTTTAGTAAAATCGTTTTGTTCAGTGTGTTCAAAGGTCTTGAATCGAAAATGTCAAAGTGCGATTTTCGTCAAATTTATTTTTACGAATTTAAATTAGGGCGCAGCGCTGCGCAAACGGCTCGTAATATTAATGAAGTGTGGGGTCAGGGGGCTATTAATGAGTGCACGGTGCAGCGTTGGTTCCAGAAGTTTCGCAGAGGAGATTTCGACCTTGAAGACAAGGAAGGTCGGGGCCGTCATCTTGCTCTGGACAACGACCAGCTGAGGTCAAAAGTGGAAGAAGACCCAACCAAAACCACACGAGAAATGGCGGCGGAACTCGGAACTCAAAAATTGCAACGTCTTTGCCCAGCATTGATGAATCGGAAGGGGCCGATCCTGCTCCACGATAACGCCAGACCACACGTTGCACAACCAACGCTTCGACGACTGCACGAGTTGGGCTACGAAGTTCTCCAACATCCGCCTTATTCACCTGACCTCTCTCCTACAGACTTCCACTTTTTCAGGCATCTGGACAACTTTTTGAGGGAGAAAAATTTTCAAAACCAGGACGACATTGAAAATTCTTTTCGTGATTTCATTGAGTCCAGGGATTCGGATTTTTTTTCTGGTGGAATAAGAAAGCTTGTTGAACGTTGGCAAAAGTGCATTGATTCAGATGGAAATTATTTTGATTAAATATATATGGTTAAAGTAAAGATATGGCGTATTTACAATACCTACTAAAAACCTGCATTAATTTTGCATCAACCCAATATTTTAACAAAAATATCGAGACTTACATATTTATTAATTATGGAGATATTTATTAATACCCAATTAAATTTTAATAAGAATAATGAAGGTATATAAAAGAAGTTGTGGTTTTATCTATATAAGTATACTGTATATAATAGAAATTTTATTTAGCTTACCAATCTCCGACCCTTAGTAAGAAATCTTGGGGACATTTTCGCCGTAATTTGAGACTTCCTGGCTATATTTCATAGTTGTTGTTGGCTGGAAAAATCAACGGAGAGCCCATTCCCCTCCATTGCAGTCCTAAAATTCCGAAATTAATGTGAGGCATTACTGGAGGCCAAACAGAAAAAAAAAAACATTGCTACCGCCCGAGGTTAGGTAGACACTAGGTATAATTCCCGCTGCTTCCTCTCGGAATATAGGGCACCCTCCATTTTCTCCCTTATATAGAACTCAGAGACTTTTCCCTCCCAACTTTACAGACAATTTTCCAGATCTTTATTTCCAGTAGTAGAGTGCTACATGAAATCGTGAATTCTTTCTTACTACTCGGTCTCAATGTCCTTTGAATATGCCTATGATAATGATTGTAATTATGTTAGGATTAAAAAATATCTGATGCGCAAATCATACAACTTTGAATTGAAGTATGAAAAGATCTAACTCACTTCTTGAAATCATGTTTTTTTCTCTTCATATATGTTTATTTACACCTGTCAGAAGCTATCTGAAAATCAGCAAATGTGAGATCAGATTAGGCATGGGGAAGGAAAATCTCATCTAGCTTCTCTTTAGCTTTTTTCTGACTGGCGTTTCAGCTATTGACATATTTTTAATGAGTCTATTGTCGTGTCCGTTAAGTTTACTGTGAAATAGAGAATAGAGTATTCGTAAATGTTGTTCAACTGTTAAGTCCGTATGTAGGGTTTTGTTGTTTACGTACCAAGGAGCTGTCGTTATGAGTCTAATAATTTTTTATTGAAATGATTGCATTGTTTGTATGTGAGTCTTTTTTGCTGAACCAAAAATCTGTGAAGCGTAAGTCCATATTGGTTTAAGTAGGCATGTTTATGTATTCAGTTTCAGTCCAATTTTTAATTATGATGATTTAGATAAAAGAGAGAAGGAAAAAATTGAAGAAAGTGAAGAAAAAAAATCATAGAGTTCGATGAAAAACTTTATTTTAAATTAAAATAGTGACTGCTTCGCATAGGTGCAATTTTAATTCGGTGTCATTTGTACTCATATTTAGGAAAGCTACTTTGACTGATTTGGATTTTATTAGGTATCATCAGTTTATTAGAAAAGAACACATTTTTTGTTAATAAAAAAAAAAAAAAAAAACCCGTACCTCTAAAACCCATTAAGGGTCTCGGGTTCAGTACTTACAGCGATTCGTACTATTTCAAACAGGCGATTTAAAATCACACACGGCCGCCAGACTTTTCCCCAATTTCGGGTACCCACTTTATACTCCAGGTTCGCTCTACAGCTGATATTACAGAATAAATATTTCTGCCTCATCCGGGATTCGAACCTGGGACCCGGAGAAGAGTAGCCTAATGCTCTATTCACTAGGCCCCGCCGCTCGCTATATTATTAAGTATATTTAAGAGTAATTTGATTTATTTTAACAACTTACGTATTATTAATTTCTGACGTAATATTTGTGCTAAAAACTCCCATAATGCATGGAATAACATAACCTGTAGGATAGTGTACGGTGGCAACACTAAAACACCATAACCTCCCTCATTATAACATTAAAAATAACATATGCTTATAAGTTTATGAAATTAAAACGACATTCTCTGTTAACTTTGAAATCTATTTATATTGCATATTATTGTTTTTAAATCTTGTGCTTTCCAGTGGTATATTTCAAGTCCATATAACTACTCATATTTCAGGATAGATTTTTTAAGTCTTGATTACGGAAAATTTAATTTTCCTATCTGAAGAAAAATTTGATTACAATATATTTTACTTATAAACCTCCCGAAAAAAATACCGTAAATGATAGTGAATACTTTATCTAAATATATCTAAAGTTTAGGAGTTCTCGGAAACCAAGAATCGAGTTATCATTTTATTGGAAGGAATTAGTCCGGATGGCGGTCAGTGAATGAAACAATTAAGTAGTTTCAACCATTTATGTTCTGCCAACGTTATAGCTCCCATTGTGGGTCATCAACATACAATAGAAATATATTTACAATACAATGACATTAAATACAATATTTTATAAACTATTGTGGTTGAGGATATCAATATATATATATATATATATATATATATATATATATATATATATATATATATATATATATATATTATATATATTTTTTTTTTTTTTAATTATTTTATTGGTATTACAACTATATTAACAAAAAAATACATCAAGTAGATGTGTTGTGTTATATAATACAATGACATGATATACATGTAGAGAAGCTTCCCATTGCAAGCACTCTAAAAATATTTTAAACTAGAAGGTCCCGGGGCCATTTCCTTTTCAGGAAAGGATTGAAACTAGAAGGTCAGAGTGCGAAGGGAGTTTTTCATGAAAGGATTGATACCTGGTCCGGGCCAAATCAGTAAAAAAGGGAATATGAAGGTCTTTATGGAGAAGTTTATTCTTGACAAAGTAAGAAGCGTTGAGGATTTTACGAAGGATTTTGGATTGTAAGGATTGGATGCGGGAAGAATTTGATGGTTTAGTAGAGCCCCAAAGCTCTACTCCGTAAGTCTAGATTGGTCTTATAATAGTCATGTATATGAGCCTTTTGTAGTTCAGAGGAAGGTTTGACCGTTTGTCTTGTAAGTGTTAAAGCAGCCTAAAGCGGCGAGATATCAATATTTAAAACATAAAAATCGTCGTTTTAGGCTACTTCAGTACTTGCTAGACAAACGGTCAAACCTATCTCTTAACTGCAAAATCATATACATGACTATTATAAGATCAACCTGGACTTACGGAGTAGAGCTATGGGGCTCTACTAAACCATCAAGTTTAATCCCCCATCCAATCCGAAATCCTTCGTAAAATTCTCAATGCTAGTTACTTTGTCTAATAACTACGAATAAACTCATCCGTAAAGACCTTAATGTTCCCTAAGTCGCTGATTTGGAGCGGACTAGGTACCACTCCTTTCATGACAAACTCCATTCTCACTCTAACCCACTAATTTCAATCCTTTCTTCCTCTTAAATTCCTGATAATCCTCCGATTACTTCCAATGGGAAGTTTCTCTACATGTATTTCATGTAATTGTATTATAAAACTATCACATTTAATTGATGTTTCTTTGTTTTTTAATAAAGTTGTAAATGTCAATAAAAATGTTTTGTTTTTTAAATAGTAATGAAATTGATTAATTAAATTACAACGACTATAGTATAATAATGAGAGGTATATACAGATCAGATAATGCACAAAGATATAAAATATTGCATGAAATAAGAAACATTGAAATATGGACTAGAGTGGAGAAACGTACCGTTTTGTAGGCGAATGGCAACTACAGAAGAGATATGGTATATTCACCTAGAGGTTAATAAAACTAAATAAAAGTTTAGATTACTATGCATATAAAATATTAACAGTTTTGTAAAAATTTTACGATGTTACAAGTACGGGTGTTCTCACATGTTGTATTTACCCTCACATTATTCTGAAATTAAATTTTAATCTACTCCTAACAAAATGAAATAAAAAGGAGTGGAATTCTCAGATGGAAAAAAAGAATAAAAAAAAAAAAAAAAAAAAAACAAATGTGGAAAAGAAAGGAAAGATAAGCTGAGTTAGAATTTTTAACGTTCTTCTGAGGAATGGTGCAGAGGGGGTGGGAGGCCGCATCCCACAACAGTTCAGGTCAACAACACCCTACAATAACCTGGTTCCTCGCCATTTATTATTTAGCCATATGCGGA
Source organism: Piezodorus guildinii (assembly GCA_023052935.1). NCBI lineage: Eukaryota > Metazoa > Arthropoda > Insecta > Hemiptera > Pentatomidae > Piezodorus > Piezodorus guildinii. The sequence goes on from CM041295.1 coordinate 59,147,085, forward strand.
GGTTGCCCTCAGCCCTCAGTTTTTCTTTTTTCCTATTTTTTTTTTTTTTTTTTTTAACGAGTTTTCTCTGCGGGATTCCCTTTTAGAGCGAGCATTTTCTTTCTGTTCGTTCCGAAATCAACTAGGGTGGAGATATAAGTATGTTAAAACTAGGCTCCCTACCATTGGTTGATGAAGACTATGCATGTAAAAATAATTAAGGAGATACTGCGGCAATAATCAAGAATTTCGACGAATTCGCAAGCTTGGGGGAAAAACTGTCTCATTGACCTAAAACATCCATTGAAATCATCCAACTTTAAGTGTCCAATTAATTTGGTAGCTCAGTATTTTTGATTTTTATAGATTTTTGCGTTGACACATGTGGTTGCTAGGGAGATGTAACCTCTAAGTTTATGTGTTACACATAAATTTATATGTTTACAAAACCAAAAAATGTCTAAATAACAAAGTCCCAAAAAAAGGCCTGTTTGTCTCAGTGTATGTATGTGGTAAGTTTAGAGTGAAAACAATAAGTTTTATAAAACTGGAATTTTATATTTAAGACAACTTAAATATAAACGGTGACGCGATTATTGGTTTCCGCTAACTCCTTCAAAACCACTAGAAGGATTTTGATAAGGTTTTCAAAATAATTTAAAACATTCATTCGAAAAGGTTTATATGTACAACAGATTGGCATTAAGTTTGTCTTTAAATGGTAAAATTTAATTTTCTATAATCAATGCATCATAAAATCTTTAATATTGCACCCGTACGAAGTAAATTATTTATTTTTACGCTTAGAGACTTTAACTGGAAAGTCTAAATAACAATTTAGAGCTGATTTATATCTTTGTTTTTAAATTTTATATTATACATTCAAGTATTTACCGGCAAAGATCAGTGTTGCAAGTTATTAATATAATAAAAAAATATATATATTTTTTTAAGTACAGAGACTTGAATAAGAGCGTTTAAATAGGCATTGTACGCAGGTTTTTATTTATTTTAAAGAGAAAAATATTTAAAAACCAAGCTTTTGTGCTGCAGAAAATTTAAAATAACAGTATCTACTAAGCGAAAACCGGCTTCTACATTTGCATTCCAAAGTTATTTCTTAATTCTATAACAAGAGCTACCTGTAATAACAGCGTTATTGCTTATGAAACTCTACCGCTCCTTTGTACTGTATCTAGGATATCTCCGACCCCATTGTAATTATTTATTTGACATACCTGAAAACTACAGGAATTGGTTTTAGCACCTGAAGTATTTTCTTAATTAATAATTTAATGGATATTATAAATCCAATGAAGGTTTTTTTTTTTTATGCTTTTAAACAAATAAAATAAAAATTCCATCTCCAATAGTTTATACTGTCGTGTAATTTAAATAATTTCAGTCATATATCGATCAACTTCAGACATTAATTTGGAAATTCTCTTGACTACCATTATTGAGTTGTTTTCAATATATTCTTTTTAAGAGACTTTTCTTTTTAGATTTATTGAATCCACTGAGTGTTTTTGTATCTATTTTGCCCCATAAAAGAAAAAAAAATAATATGATTTCTTTAAATAAATGTCAGAATTTTATGGAAATACTTATGTTTTGGAAATAAAATGTTTCATTAGAATCATCTTTGGAGTCCCCAGGCGCTCCAGCGTCTCCGACAGGTATGCCGAGTTGAAGTGGCTCAATCAAGTTTCTCGGTGACAGTATTTCTTGGGAGTATTCCTATTTGGCACATTCAATAACAAAAATCCATCCTACATTTTTTACCTACTCACCGCTTGTTCATCGGTACATTCGTTTAACATAAGATTTCAGCCCAATAACCTCTATTTTCCTTCTCGTTGAACATCATCTTTTAAAAAATCGTTACTTACCGTGCCACATCGTTCTGGATTTCCATACCTACCTCTATACACAATGTTCCTTCATCTTCTCAACTATCCATCTTCCAATCCATTGTAAACAAAATGTTTGGATAATGGTCATATTCATCCATTCCTAAATGAGGAACCCTAAAAATATGTAAACAACCTTTTTTTTTTTTTTTTTTTCAATGATCTTATGATATTAGTGCGAAGTACAATTATAATATTTTTCCATACACATACGTTTATATAATTATAAACATATATATATATACTGTTTTCGTTCTATTCACTACCATACACATACGTTTATATAATTATAAACATATATATATACTGTTTTCGTTCTATTCACTACTTTTATAAATAATATAAGCAGTAGTAATTATTTTTGTTTCTGTATCAGACACAAGGCTCAATTTTCGTTCTTTACTGTTATTATTAGGGGACTGAAGGTGAATGAATTAGCTGGGAGTCCGTGGTTGAGTGGCTAGCGCGCTAGTCTCTCATGCTACAGGTTCTGAGTTCGAATCCCAGTCCCGGCGGGGCTTTTATAAGGTTAAAAAAAAATGTGGATTCACTCACAACCTCTCCCCCGGGTATGTGAGACCCGTCAGCCAAAGGGTGGCCACTCACAAAATTAGTCGTAGGGAGTGATGACCCTACACTAAAAATTGCATCATGAAACGTGAGAGTAAACTTGCAGGAGTTTACACCGCGAGGCCCAGGGCCTACACGGCCTGTCGTGCCACTGGAAGAAGAAGAAGGTGAAAGAAATTTACTTATCTTCAGAAAAAAAACAAACTATATTATCCCAGGTAGAACTTTGGTTTTGAATATTTGAGTATATTTATTTGAATTTCCAATTGTAATAATATAAATACATAAGATAAATTTTAGGGAAATATTATGCAATGACATAATACACATGTAGAGAAATTACTCTTTGGCTATACTCCAAAAATATTCTAAATTATAAGATATCGGGGCCATATTCTTTTCAGAAGTCTTGGAGGATTATAAGGAGTCGAAGAGCAAGAAGGTATAGAAACAAGTAGGTTAGAGTTAACAGTTTAGTCATGAATGAATTGATATCTGGTCATACGGAGTTTATTTGTAATAAAGTAAGGAGCATTGAGGATTTAACGAGGGATTTTATAATTTAAGGGTTGGATGCTAACTGAATTTAATGGTTTAGTGGAGCCCTAAACCGCAATCCTTAAGTTCGAATTGTCCTTATAATAGTCTTGTAAATGGGCCTTTTGTAACTAATAGGAAATTTCTCAAGGTTTATATATATATATATATATATATATATATATATATATATATATATATAATATATATATATATTAAGAAATAAAAATTTTGGACGCGTCACATAACATCCACCTATTACCTGCCTACTTCAAATTAATATTAAACAGTTGGAAATCAATATTAATTTATTTTAAACTAAATAATAAAAACCAGTTATAATTTTATATTTAAAAAAAAATTTATTGATATTTACAACTGTATTGCTTAATACATGAAGTAAATGAGCTATGAGATAAATTACATAAAAAAGACATGATGAGAAAATGCCCATTGGCAGCACTCTAGTAGAATTAATTTAAGTTCAAACGATTTTCGCCTCTATTACGTACCACGACTTTGTTCGTTATTTAATAATAAATTGGACTAGTCCCTTTAGAATATATATATGTATATATATATATATTTTTTATTAATGTTTTCACTTATTAGGAAATTAAGGTACACTAGGAAAATTTTATCCCGGAAAAAAGGCTGTGCTCAGGATTTTCATTATAGTTATGGTAAAAATGTGTAATTAATTTCAGGAAAATAGTCCGCTTCAAAGAAGGAAAAATCTTAACAATTAATTCTTTTGCCATCCTTTTGACCGATCATCTTATGAGTACTGCTTTATTGTTTTTTATATCTCACTTTTGCTATATTCCGTGGCTTTTTTTATTCGAAATTAATATGATTTTCATTTCTGCCTGGCTCATATGTGAAATTTTCTCCAATTCTCCTTATTTTAAGCTTACATTTTGCCAAACCTCGTTTAATCCTTACCGCGGACTATTCGTTAAATCAGGACAAGTTTACATTTATCTTGGTTTGGAAATCGTAACTTGAAAGACCGAAACTAAACTGTTCTCGATCACGGAAATGTTTCGTTCTGTTCCGCTTTTGTACTTCCTGGGAGATTGATTCGCTTATAAACTTTTTCGATTCCCTTCAAAGATCTTTGTTGAAATTTAAATGGATTTTTAAAAATTGATTTCATTGACTACTCATAATTTATTTTCTTGCTTTTGCTTACTTATTTATGGAATGTATTGCAGTTATGATTTTTTTTTTTACTTTTACTTACCTATATATATATATATATAGTGTGTGTGTGTATGAAAATAAATTGTCTTCCTCTAAAGTACATTTAATTTTGTTGATTTAAAAAAATTAACCGTATCATCTTAATAGCAGTCATACAAAAATGGTTAAATATTTAAATGAATTTGATAACCAACTGAAGGGGAAAAGAGCAAAAATATGTTGTTAATTAATTTTGTTTTTCCAAACATAATTAATATCGAAATATTGTATAATGTAATTTTTACTCTTTTTTTTTATAATTATGTTACTTTATTAATTTTCTTTTTTCATACAATTAGTTAATTATTATTTCATCTCATTCAATTATATTTACTTAGTTATTTTTTCCTACTTAATTTATTTTATTTAGTATAATTTTTTAGTATTTTTTTTTTTTTACATTTCTTCTTTTATCATCATTACCTTCAAAAAACGTGTTCAATTTATTTTTAGAACAATCTTGTTTGTTGTTTTCAAGATAATTCAAAATCGTTAACCAATGATTATACATCATAAATAAAACTTTTCTGTCTAAACAAATTCTTTAGGTATATCTAACTTTCTCTATTTGTTTATTTTAGATAAATAAAGCTTTTAAAATTTATTTTAAGTTTGGCAGTAAGTAAATTTTGTAAAGTTTAAGAAGGAGGGAGGGTGAATTTGTTTTTCTTTTTATATAAAGTTGTGTTCCTAAAAGAGATAAGTTATAAAAATAGTATAAAGTATTTCAATTTATATCATTCTTTACTAACCAATGTATTCCACAATGGCTTTCCCTTGAATTTAGATACAATCACTTTACTCGTAATCAGGTAAGGGTAATTGATAGCACGTAATAGTATCTCGATTACTAAATTAGGCGTGTTAGGTTGGGTCAGTTGACACTTGTCCGTCGTTTCACGTTCCTGTTTCATCAATGTCATTCGTGTTTCTCAACTCCACACAACGATATCCTTCTGCCTGGGTGAATCTTACATGATGTTTTTGTGTGAATTTAAGAAAATTATTACTCATATATAATATAAAGAATGTAATATAAAAAAATATATATGGTGTCGGCAGCACACGACTTTTATTTAACTCCGTTATTAAAATCAATTTAAAAAAAAGTTAGAGATGAAAATACTTAAAACTAATAAAGAATTAATTAAATTTATTTTCTACTGTAACGCGTGTTTTATTAAATAATCTATTATATTATTATCTAAAACAGTTTTATCGGCTTGTCATCACTCCCTACTAACTTTTACAAGCTTGTTTATAAGATAATACTTTTTTCTAAAATTATATTATACATATTGTTACTGTTCTTATGTTTAAAAACTAAAAACTTTTAAAGAATATATGTTTACGGGTTTTTTCTTTAGTTGGTTGGATATCAAATTCGTTCAACTTATATATTTATTCCTTTTTTATCAACGAGACGACATAATTAATATTTTCAAAACTACAAAATTATTTTTCTGAAGGTATTTTAGAGAAAGAAAATTTAAAATATCGCTACATAAGCCTTTTCAGACTATTTAAATCAGAATGAAACTTTTTCGTATTAAAGCCTATCAAGCAGGTTTAATCAAAATCGTTATAACCGTTTTTGAGAAAATCGTAAAAAGGTGCAAAATGTATGCTACGTGGTGACTTCTGGTAAGGTGAATTTGATGCATAACATCTGTAACATCTGGAGCGTATAGTTGTCTTAAATATGAAATTTTACTTTCGTACGACTTTTAGTTTTCGTGCAAGACTTACCAAACACAAACACAAACACACAGACCTTTTTGCGCGACAAGATTATTTGGACTGAGGTGTAATTCCGTTGCAAACTGAAATTAAAAAAAAATTCACGATCGCAATACTTCATATATAGGTAAGTGAAAGTAAATGGCTTCTGAATTCACGGTTAAAATAAGGAAATTTAACACCTTGTATGTATAAGGAATTTATAGATGATGGAAGGGTGTTTTATGAATATTTATGAATTAGTGAGTATAATTATAATATTCTGCTGAGTCACATTTTTTCCGAAGTAACTTCCAAAACAAGCCAACGAAACATTTACAATTAAAGGTGTTTGACAAATGTACAATTTCGTAATTTATTTATAAATATTCAAAATTTCAAGTAATCGCAGTTCTGGTTAACAGTACATCACAGATTTAATTTCGTTAAATAACTCATCTTATTTTCTATACCTCTCAAGCACTTTTTGATAGTTGATGTGAGTTTCTAATAACTTGCAAGATGCTCACATAAATGATCATGATGTTCTTAAGCAGTGGCACCCAACAAACATTTTTCGTGGACCCCTTTATAACATCATTACCATGGTAAGGACGACCCTAAATCCTAAATATTATATATATTTTTCCTAAGCTACGCCGCGAAAAATCTTCACCGAAACTAGAAACGAAGAAAAAAGAACCAGGTTCTTCGAGTTTACTTCAACCTTTGATACATTAAGTAACTAAAATTTAATGTGAAACCTGGCAGATGATCATAGAACTTTTCAAAGGTAGGAAAAATCTGTTGTTATGATATCCTTTAGAGGAAGCGTAAAATGGTGGTTCACAGTCTGTTTCAGGGACTCGTTAAAGATCTCCATCCTAAAAAAAATCTGTACAGGCAAACTTCAGGACTTCCATTGTAATATCTCCGATAGCCACAGTAGCATAAAATGATATTAAGTGAATAAAAAAATCCTATAATTTAAAACTTATTCAAGAAATTATTTATTTATACCCTCATAAAAAAATCAAATATTATTCTTTATCTTCTGTGATACATCTGCTCTTTAAGCTCATTATTTTCGAAATGTTAGAAAATAATTGATTTTAAGGTTGTGATTGTGCAGTAGCAGGCACTGGTCAGTAAGCACAATAAATTATGTCACTTATAGTATTAAATTCTTCCGTATAGAGTTTGTTGATATTAGTAAAAGTCAAGATAAAAAACATTTTACGTACATTTGACAATTCGCGGTCCCCCAGAACATTGTCTGCGGACTACTATTTTGAAACAACTCCTCTTAAGTTTTAAGTTTGACTTCAAGAGATCCCAGCTTTTCCGATTGAACCTCATCTTCAGTGTTGAAATCCAGTGAAAACTCTGTGTAAAGGCGTATAGTAAAGAATTTTCATTAAAAACAAATCACTTTTCATGAAAGGGTTTATAATTACTTCAAAATTTCGTCTTCATTGGCTCGTCTCACAGAGCTTAAATTCCATCTTCCTCTGACTTAGCCTTCATTTTGTTTATTCTAAATTATAAACAATCTCTTATTGTCAGGAGTAATAAAAAGTGTATTAATTTTAATTATGAAAGAATTTAATAAACATCTGAAAGAAAAATATTTTTATTATATGGGAAAGCTGAAAATTAAAAAAAAAATGACAAAGTTGTTGATGAGTTATGGAGGATAACGGAAACTTTATACTAACTAAGTATATTTATATGAATACATTTTCTCCATTTTTAAATAATAATTTATATTTAAATATATACTTTTTCTTATTTAACTTAACTCTTAAATACTCAACTCTTCCGATGGTTCTTTACGGATGAGAAACGTGGCCACTTACTTTGAAGGATAAACAACGGCTTAAGGTTTTCGAAAATAAGGTACTGCGTAAAATAATTGGTCCGAAGAGAGATGAGGCCACTGGGGAGTTTAGAAGGCTGCACAACGCGGAATTGTGGAGCCTGTACCCTGTGAATATAATTGAGTTGATAGCATCGCGGAGACTCAAATGGGCGAGTAAGGTTGTTGGAGCTCGGTGAGGAACGGATTCCGGGAAAGTTGGTGTTCGCTTATCCGCCTGGAAGTCGTCGGAAAGGTAGGCCGAAGCGTCGATGGGAGGATTGCGTTAAGGCTGATCTCGGGGGCTTGGGCTTGAACGGTGAACATTGGACATGTCTATGCAGGCGGGTTTGGTGGTATCAGCATTGAACCTTCGGGTTCGGTAATCCTATTATTATTATTATTAATACCTAACCAGTGACTCGCCTCTGCTTCACTCGGGTGGAGTTTGAATGTAATAATTTATTTATGTTTTAAAACACACAGTTTGACCGATTTAGAGTTTATCGCAGAATGGTTTCTGCGATAACCTCATAATCGCGAAGAATTAAGAAGTAGAATCGCGGGATGATTTTATATATAGATACAGAAGAGAAAAAGAGCAGAAATATTCAATACTAACTTTCATGGATTAAATTTAAAATAATCAAATGTTTAAAATAATATAACAATAAAGTTATGCCTCCTGACACCAGCGAGATTATGCTGTGTGTATATATATATATATATATATATATAATATATATATATATATATATATTATATATACATTTAATAAAAAAAAAACGGTCCCCATTTTATTCTGTTAATTATTATTTTATTTTTAAAATGAACTATTTCAAATAAATATAAAAAGTTTAATTTAGTTTCCATGAAATCACTATTAATTTTAAAGTGAAACATCTTTTTTTCATGAAATAATCTCTGAAGTAGAAATAATTATTAAAACTTTGAGTCTATGGATTTATTACAACTTTCAATTTATTTTAATAACTCACTTACGATTTATTACGTAATGTTGTTTCTAAAATCATGCGTACTGTATGGAAGAAGTACAAGTACAAGTTATATACTGTACGGTTGCAACACTGAAACCCTTAACCTCCTTCATTGTATATATATATATATATATATATATATATATATATATATATATAAATCTCTAACGTAGTAATAGGGTCGTCTTAGATAGAATACCTTTTAACTTTTTAACGAATTTAACCTGTTGATCTTAAACTTTTAGCATCGCTAAAATAAAAAAGTTTTTTATCGTATAAATTGTTGGTAAGGAATCATCTTTATCTTTCTTTTTTTTTTTTTTTTTTTTTTTTTTTTGTCTTAAAGTAACCCTAAGCAATAATTCGAATATCCTTCGATATATATTTTTTTAATGTAAAGCATATGGAGTCCTATTTGGCTCCATGCCCAAACGGAATTACTGCCGGGCAACTTATTTTACAACCCCTGATCATTCAAGGGTTCGATATTCCTATTAATGTTCCGTTGAATATTAATTTACTTATGAATTATCAATGCTTAAAAATTAATATGAATTCCGAGTTAACTCAGTGTTTTGACACTGGATAAACGCATTCTTATGGTATTGTTGTTTTCTTCCGGAATTTCATAATAATGTGACATTGTTAAGATAAATTATTAGCAACTAAAAATAAATTAATGAACATTGCTCCATTAAATATTTCTATTTAAATAATATAACAATCAAAAATATGATATACAACAGACTTAAGTTTATATGTTTTTTTTATCCTTATCCATTGCCTTTATGGAGCAGTGCTTGGAGTACAAATATATTTTCAATAATATATACTTAAGAATTTACTTTTTGTAAAATCCATAATAAAACCAGTAAAAAAAATTCAACCTCGGAAAATATTTTTGCTTTAGTCGAACATCTAAGTTACACTTTTCGACTCATTGATTTTAAAAAATTTTACTATTTTTTCAAAAATAATTTTGGTTAAATCTTTATATGTATCGTTATTTCTTCTTCTACTGTATCATTAATATTCTTGATTGTAAATAATTACCTCTAAATCTACTGAATCTCTTATAGTATTAAAAAATGGGCAATTATAAGCGATAAAGAGTTATAATCTTCGGGGTCCCTAGATACACCTCTGTATCCCTATTTTATGGCGAGTTGAAGTGGCTTAACCCTTCCAATCGTCGCAAGTATTTCCTTGCGTCATTCCTTAACCAAGTAATCCAATCCCGCCGTCCATCATACATTTTTGACCTCCTACTGTTCAAATCCTCTGTCCATCCCCCGTATGTACACGCTCCAGGCCTTCTATCGATATACAGGTACGTCCCACCGAACTGAAACATTTATTACAGATCCTTTCTATCCGAATCCTCATATCCTATGGAATTCTATCTCTCTACCATCCGTCAACTCCAATTTTACTACCTTACAAAACGTTTTTTAAATTAATCACTTAATGAATAGCCAAGGCTCATAGAATTGTAATAATCTTTTTTTAAAAATTTTTTTGTATTTTTATTTTATTCTTTTTTCATTGAAAAATGATTATTTATACCAGTTTACTATTAACTTGTTTATATTTAATTAAATTCACTCTAAGACTTCTATAAGCCCTTTTGTACATTCTGTACATTATTCTAAAGGACAATGTCCGAGGATATTTTTTTTTTTTTTTTTTTTTTTTTTTTTTTTTTTTTGATTAGAAATATTACAATTGTTGATAATGAACGTAGTAATAGAGATGTATACACATTCATACAATATTCAGCCAATAATGATAAAGTCAATTTACATAAATCGGAAATAAATAAATTCAAATTATACAAAAAAAAGCAACAAAAAATCAAAACAACACCTGTATAGAGATAATACAAGTGGAAATAATAAAATCATACAAGCATACTTAACTATTTACAATATATACAATCAGCAAAGGAACCCTAGACTCGGCTGCTCCCCCCACAAGTGGGGGAGAAGCGGAATCCAAGAGATCCCAGCGCCTCCCACTCAGCGCTTCACTGGTGTATGCCAGTGGAGGCCGAGCCAGAGCGGAATAGCCACAAACATACAGTACATGAGTGGAGGATCTGACCAGTGTCAGAACTCCAGATAAATGTTTACAAAACGTCGCGGGGCCACTGCCGTTTCAATCTTCGAGGAGGATTGTAGGGATGGGTGAAGCTGGAAAGCGATTGAGCAAGAGGATTAGGATGATGAAGAAGGTTCTGATGGAATTTGGAGAATTTGGATGGTACCAGATCTAAAATAAATGGAATATTTAGGTCATGGTGTAGGGTACAGTTGGTAACGTAATAAGGAGCATTAACTATTGTTCGGAGGACTTTGGATTGGAAGGATTGGATACGTTTGATGTTAGAATGTTTAGTTGTTCCCCATAGTTCAAGTCCGTAGGTCCATATAGGTTTCAGTACTGTCTTATATATTAGTAATTTGTTGTTGACTGTAAGATGAGATTTTCTGTTTAGTAATTTGTATAACCGACCGAATCTGCGGTTGAGTTCTATCCTTTTAAGTCTCGTATGTGGGTTCCACGTCAGTCTTTTGTCTAGTAAAAAGCCAAGGTACCGGACTGTGTCTGAGGAAGGAAGCGGTATGGAATTGAATTTAACTGTTGGACAGGATTTACGTCGAAGGGTGAAGGTGACGTTTGTACATTTGCTTTCGTTCACCTTAATTCGCCAAGCCTTACACCAGTCTTCGACAAGGGAAAGGTGCCTTTGGAGATTTAGAGATGCTACTTCAGGATCGGAATTGGATGATAAAATGGCTGTGTCGTCAGCAAATGTTGCCAGAAAGGTATCGGAATCGGTAGGGATATCGGCGGTGTAGAGGATGTAGAGGACGGGTCCTAAGACGCTGCCTTGAGGAACACCGGCCTCAACAGTATAATGTTTGGAAAATTCGGAACCACAGCGAACTCGGAAGGAGCGGTTTGATAAATAGGATCGGAGGATTAGGTATAAGGATTGAGGTAAATGGGTTTTGAGCTTAAAGAGCAATCCCGGGTGCCACACCCGGTCAAAAGCTTGAGCTATGTCCAGAAAGGCACCCGAACAATACTCCTTGCACTCAAGGGCAGAGGAAATGTGATCCACAACTCGGAGTCCTTGCTGAACTGTGGAATGTTGAGAACGAAATCCAAACTGATGCGAAGGAAAATTTTTAAATTTATCTAGGATTCGTTTTAGTAGGAGCTTTTCGAAAATTTTTGAGAGGATCGGAAGTAGGCTAATAGGTCTGTAAGATGACGTGCTGTTGGAAGGTTTGCCTGGTTTCAGGAAAAGGATGATAGTTGAATGTTTCCATAAGAGAGGAAAATAGGTAGTGCGTAGGATACTGTTATAAAGATATGTAAGGAATTTAATGGCTTTCTGTGGAAGTTGTCTTAAGATCTGAGGCGTGAGGAGATCATATCCAGGGGATTTACGGAGAGGAAGCTTTTTAAGAAGATATTTGACCTCAGAGGGATTAACTGCTTTAGGAGGTAAGGAGAGTGGTATTGGCGAAGTAAGGAACTGTTCAACTGTTGAAGTATGGTTTGGATTCAACTCAGGATGAGGAGTGAAAACTTTGGAAAGGTGCTGTGCAAATTCCTGGGCCTTATCCTTGTCAGAAGCAGCCCAGGAACTATCACCGCGCAGCAGAGGATGGGAAATCGTGTGAGTATTCAGGATTCTCTTCGTGACATTCCACAGGGAATTGTCACGAGTCGAGAGAGAGGAGAGGTAGGAATTGTAGGATTGGGAACGAAAGGTCGCCAACTCCCGCTTTAATTTTCTACAATAAAAGTTATAAGAGCGGCGATCTTCTGGGTGGTGGGTGCGTTGCCATAATGCTCTGGCTCGGCGTTTGGTGTTGATGAGGTCTGTCAGGTGTTGTGGTAAATGGCATTTGTAAGGAATAATTTGGGATTGTTTAGGAAAGTAGGCAGTCCAGGCAGCTTGTTGAATCAAGGTTGTAAAGGAATATACGGCATCATCAAGGTCAGAAGGGGTTTTGAGAGTTACTCTGAGGTCGATATCATTGGTGAGGATTTCGCGGAAGAGGTTCCAGTTGATGGGGCCTCTGATGAATGACGGTGGGAAAGGTTTCGGAATAGGAGTCATGGATACATTTAGGATTAATGGACTATGATCAGAGGATAGTTCATCAAGGCGAGTTACGGAATAGTTCAGGGAGCCTAATCCGCTGTGGATGAAGAAGTCGAGGATGTCTGGATTACGGTTAGGATCTGTTGGCCAGTAGGTAGGGGAATCGGGAGGTAGGAGATTAAGGCGTCTGGAGTTGAGTGCAGACTGCAATGTCCGTCCACGAGTATTTGTGGTTCTGCAACCCCATTGTTGGTGCTTCGCGTTTAAGTCTGCACCCAGAATAAAGTGATTCCCCAATGAGTTGAGAAAGGAACCAAATTGGGTAATAGAAATAGAATTTTTAGGAGGGCAATATGCTGATGCGATGACTAGCGGAAAGGAAAAGGTCTTGATTATAATAGAGGTGGCTTGTAGGAAATCGTGGGCGGGAAGTGGGTGTAAGTGATGGGAGAGGGATCGGTTGACAATGACAGCAGTACCGGCATGGGCTTTGCCGTCTGGATGGTCTGTCCGGTATGTTGTGTATTCAGGTATTTTGAAGTACTGTTTAGTGGTTAGTCTAGTTTCAGTAATGAGTGCAACGTCAACTTTTTTGTCTTGGAGTAAGGCTGTAAGTTCGTCAGTGTGAGTTCTAACACCATTCGCATTCCATAGGAGAATAGATAAGGAGTTAGGTGAGGTCATTTATGGATTTTTTAAGTTAGGAATAAGATTTGATACAAGATTCGTGAGGATTGTTATTAGGGGCATGACAAGGGATTTGATTTCGGAAATGAAGGATGTCATCAAACTGGTAAGATCTGTGGCATTTGAAGGAGGGGGAATATGAGAGATTTGTTGTGGATGAGGATTTTTAGGACTGATTACGTTTTGAGGAAGAGGTATTTGTGGAATGGATTGAGGATATTGAGGTACATTTTGTAGTTCCGGCAGGGCCTCGGTTCAGTACATTGGTTCCCACCTCCAAGTAAGTATGCAAATGATACATTGGCATCGATTAATTTTGAGGGTTCTCTTCTAGTTCTAGCCTATCTTGTTGTTTCATCCAGTACTTGGGGTTTTTGATACCTGGTCCTTAGCTCCTTATAGATTTGGCATCCTTTGTAGTTGGCCGGGTGGTCCTTGAGGCAATGAGCACATACAGCGGGTGTTGACTTCGGTTTTGTACATTCCACAGACTTGTGCTGTTCACCGCATTTCACGCAGCGTGGTATGTGGTGACAGTAACTTCTGGTATGACCATACGCCTGACAATTGTAACACTGAACAATTTCTCTCTTTGTATAAGGTTTTTCGACTCTTACACTTGTATAATACAGTCTTTTTAGATCATAAATTTTTTCTACTCCTGCTAATGGTTCCAAGTCAGCGAAGAATAGAGGCAGTTGAACTCTATCTTTTATGACATTAGTGACTGGTCGCACTTTGTAACCCATCTCCATGAGTTCTTCTTTGATAGCGTCAACTGGTGTTGAAGGGTGTAGATTTCTGATCACAACTTTAAGAGCTCTCTCTTGCCGTAGCTGATAAGTGTGAAAATCCGCTTTAGTTTCAGTTAGGTATTTCACAATTTTTCTATATGCCTCGGCGGTTGTCGGTGATATTTTGGTGTCATTGATTCTACTCATACAGTAGTAGCTGGTGGATTCGGTAATCTTGTTTAATTGCGCACATAACAACTGGAAATTTTTAATATTTTTGACAAATATCGGGGGAGGCCGTGGTTCACTGGGTGTAGGAGCAGATTCCATGCTTTCTTTTTCATTATGTAGGATTTGAAAAGGATTTGGGGTGAAAAACGGAGATTCGTCAGTCATCCCCTGTGACGATGTGCCAGGCTGTGGTTCAGATTCTGTATTAGAACCTGAAGGGGTTGCTTGTTGATTTAATTTTTTATTAGTATCACGGCGGGGTCTTTGTTTTATGGGAGACGTGATTGAACCACTAGATCTAGATCTTTTAGTTGATGCTTTGGAGGACATCACTTGGTGAAAATATCGCATTTCATGTGAAGAAGATAATAAGAAAATAACTAGATGTTGGTAATAAAACAATAACTAAAGAAAAGAAAACCAATCCCGGCCTTGCCGAGCTATTGGCAATCAGCTGATGTGAAGAGGTTACCCAGCATTCACTTTACACCGTAAATTGTAACAAAACTTACTGTTGTTTGCTCCAATATTTACTGCTGTTGTTATCCTGTAGTCTGGTGATGTTTTCAAGATTGCACTGAAGAGAATTCAAACTGAAAAAGCATGAAATCCAAGAGCCGATTTGAAAGATGACTGCTATACACATGCGCATGCGCAGAACTGAGCCGAGGATAATAAAGAATTTATTTATTAATGTTATTATTATTATTAACGTTTAGATGTGTTCAATGATTATCACAAAAAAATAAAAAATAAAATAAAGGACAAATATAAATTGGAGGCTGATAATGAAATGCAATAAATAATTTAAAGGTCTCATCACCACTGCTATTTCTAAACTTATTTCAATAATTCTGTTTTTGTTTTGTAGATAATTTAGTTCTCTTTGGAATTTCTCTTCACTTTTATTTATTTGTATATTTTTATTTGAAGAGTGTACAAAAGGATATTTTTCCTATTCGTTATTCGGATTCTACGTATCTTGAAACGTTAATTCTCAAATTTATTTTATTTTTTTGGTCGATTATATATGTTCATAATTGAAAATAATAATCCAAAAGCATTTGTGTTCTATACTTGACTTCTTTACTAATTCATTTACTTTTCCTTCGATTTGTATTCAAATAAAATTTCATGATTCCAGAACACGATAATAACCGGGTTATCAGGGAATCACATCAAGTCCATATAAGATAATTTTTTTCTTTCCCTGTTCATGTCGGCGACATGATTCCGTAAATCTTTTCGATTTTTCTCTATCTCCATTTACACCCGAGTTTTGGGGGAATTACATCTCTTCTAATTTGTTTCTTCAATATAAATATGACGAATGCTTTTGGTCATTGTCTTGGTATAATACAAAAATGTATTATAGTAAGCCGCAGTATGATTTCAATTTTTTTCAAATTCTTTTTCAGGATGTCACAATAGACAATTTTTTTTTTCATTATGACTTCAGTAAAATGATAATGAAGGAGTTTTGTTGACCGTTGAGAAATTAGATGAGGAAGATGGTTGGGGATGCGGTCATAAATTAGAAACAAACATTTAAAATAAGTGCTATTTTAATTATTTGCCGACGTTTCGGCCTACAATGTGGGCCTTCATCAAGGTTGACTCTGAGACTCTGTCTAAAGGAGTCTTGGGAGCGGAAAAAATTGGTCCTATACTTTAAATATCTGTAACATTGGGTGGTAAAATGGTGGAAGAAATATTTTGAACCCAGTTTTGGTCTCCTTTAGGATAAATTTTATGTTTTATTGAATCTATGTTGATTTATAACTCCTATATGTTGGTTTATGACTCCATTAGACAGCGTCTCAGAGTCAACCCTGATGAAGGCCCACATTGTAGGCCGAAACGTCGGCACATAATTAAAATAGCACTTATTTTAAATGTGTGTTTCTAATTTATGACCGCACCCCCAACCATCTTCCTCAGTAAAATGATGATTTCCTACACCAGAGGTTGCCTTGCACCCCCAAAACCTAATGACTTGACGACCGTGTTTATTTTTAAAATTTCTTATCCCAATTCTTGAATTTTTTATTGCTGTATCTAATTTTATTTCTTGAAAGAAAAATAACTGCACTTAAGTTTTACATAGAACTTTGCCTAAAGTACGCTTACATGACCAGGCTTAACTGTTGGTCCCAGATTTCTTCCCCTGAGCTTTTCTCCATACAAATCATCTTCTATCAGTCTAAATATATTAAATTATAATTTATCTGAACATATGAAGCTATTATAACTATAATAGATACTATTTCTCTTGCGTCTATGGGAACCCATGTTCAAAGTGTACTTTGGCTAAGTTCTATGGAAAACTGAAGTGCAGTTATTTTTCATTCAAGTAATAAAATTAGATACAGCAATAAAAATTTCAAGAATTGGGATAAAAAAGTTTAAAAATAAACATTGCTTCATTTCTACTGTGAGGTGTTTATTAATACTTCATTCTAAGTATTTAATTTTTGTCTAGGTTTATAATTTTTTTTTATATTTTATTTATTGTAATTTACAACTGTATTAAAAAACACAATAAGTAAATATGCAGTATGGAGAAAAGTCATGAAAATGTCTTGAGAAAGAACTACCTAGTGGTAGCACTTCACTGACTATTTTAAGGCAGTAAGTCCCGAGGCCACCTTCTTTTCAATCGCCTCGGAGGGTTATCAGGGATATCTAAGGAAGATTAATTACAAACAAGTGGGTTTGTCTAGGCAGGTTTAGTTTAGAATGAAAAGAGGTGTATCTATCACGGGCTATGTCTGCAACAAATGGGATGTTTATGTCATTATGGAGGAGTTGATTTGTGACAAAATAAGGGGCATTCAGGATTTTTGATTGTAAAGATTGGATGCGGGAGGAATTAGATGGTTTAGTAGAGCCCCTAAGCCCAATTCCATATGTCCAAATAGGTCTGATAATATTGATGTAAATGAGTCTTTTGTAATATACTGGAAGTTTTGAACGTTGGTCTAGTAAGTGTTGTAGTAAACGGTATCTTCGAGCAGTTTCTTGTCGTATCAGTTTTGTTTGAGGGTAGGTTTATAATTACTATTTAATTTCGGATCCCATTTTTATTAATACATTGCTTGATCTAAACATTCGAAAAAATTCGATGGACATTTATTAGTCAAAATCGTTATCTATAAATCAGAAGCCCTTTGCATCATATTCACTGTGACTCACGTATATAAAACAGTTTTGTATGAGAAATTATATTATTTTAAAATTGGAGCTAAATGGAAGCTTTGTCGTCCGTCCTTCAGATTTGTAGAAATTCTAATGAAATACTCGGTTTCTATTTTCGTTATCATCTTCCTCGTCAACAAAAAGTAAACTGAACAGGGACAAGTGATGAGAAAAGAGGTGGTTTTGTTTAAGGTAATTCTCAACTAAGATGTAAATATTCCTCTCCACAGGTAGCATTCCCCGAAAAGGCTTAAAGAGATTAGAAGTCGAGCCTCGGGTTAAATAAGTTAATTTTAGTTTGGGGAAAGGTTAGACCCGGTTTAGGGGGAGGTTTTCGGTGGTGGGGGGGGAGTGTTTTTGTTGATCTAGCCCCCCTGTAAGGTGGCGAGGATCTTGCCACTCTTAAGTTATGCAGGTCCGCACCTTTCCACTGTTTATCCGACCATTTAGGGCGCTTTGTTAATTGTGACAAGGCAGTAAACTTCGTTACACTTTTAGCAGCCTTCAAACAAAAGGAAGCTCCTCTGCTCCAACCATCCCCCCCGGGCTAACTAACCCAAACCACGCCGCTGACTGTTGATGGAAATTATACCGCGCGTTCCTTCCACTTTCGCGAGTCTTTTAGCCTCTCATTCTCATCCCAGGTGACGGAATTAGCAACTTAAGAAGAAGAAGAAAAAATTTAACACTTAAATTTGACATCTGTTCCGCTCATGATTCCCCAGCATTTTCCTTTTAAAAATCGTCGTTTTTTTCTTTTGTTACTTCAAACACAGTGCTTCCAAACTTGTCAAAAAAATATTTTTAAGCATTGGTTGCTTACAACTATCACTTATGCATTACTAGGACCGATAATTTTTGGCGAGTAACTGATAATAAATAATAATAATGATGGCACATAATTAAAATTACACTTATTTTAAATTGTGTGTTTCTAACTTATGACCGCACCCCGAACCATCTTCCTCATCTAATTTCACAACGGTCAACAAAACTCCATCATTAATAATAATAATGAATTTTTATTTATTTCAAGTCCCTTCAGAATAACATAACAGGAAACAAAAAGTGGATTTGAGGCTGGAATCTTAGAGTAAAATAATTGATAACAATTGAATGAAACTGCTGGGGAGTTTAGAAGGTTGCAGAACGCGGAACTTGTACCCTGTGAATAAAATTGGGTTGTTAGCATCGCAGAGAATCAAATGGACGAGTAATATTGTTAGGCTCGGGGAGAAACGGATCCTGAGAAAGTTGTTATTCGCTGATCCGACTGGTAGGCGTCCGAAAGGTAGACCGAAGCGTCGATGGGAGAATTACGTTAAGGCTGGATCTCGGCGGCTTGAGCTTGAACGGTGAACATTAGGCAAGAATTATGTTAACATGATAACATTAAAATAAAATATAATAAGAGTAAAAAAAAAAAGAAGTAAAAATATACAGTTAAAACAAAGGAAATTACCATTCTTCAGATTGTTTGCTCAATAATATATAATTTATTCTTACATCTTTGAAAATATAATTGTTTCAAATAATATTCGCTCTTGGATGTACCCATCTGAATGATCGATGGGGGATTGTATTAAGTCTGATCTCGGTGGCTTGGCCTTGAACGGTGGTCATTTGACGAATCTGTGTAGGCAGTATTTGGTGGTGTCGACATCCAACCTTCAGGTCCGCTAAGCCTATTATTATCATTATTAATTTTAATAAAAAAATCTTAAATTAATTTTAACAACTAAGGTATGTGAAAGTCGTGTGTTGTGCGCACCCGATTTTTCAAATTTACTTTTTCCAAAATACACGTTAATTACATAACATTAAGCTGAAATAATACAAAATCAGATACCTGTGATCGCCCGGGAGTGCTCATTCGACCGTCTGCGAGCTTGACGAGCTTAATTTTGTGAAATTGCGTTCTATAATATTCAGAATTGCATAGTTAATAGGGAGTTAAATTTTGATGATGACAAAGAAAATTGGAGCTCTTTTGAGGTAATCCATTTGTCGACAAATTAAGCGTAACAAGGACATCTGCCTAGTTCTCTGAAAATGACAGGATAATGCTTTAGCGCTAATTACTCTGATACATATTTCAGCTTTCGTCTATTACTCTAGAACATGGTATTGTCAACCTCCCAGAAATGGTTCAGCTCGTTAAGTTGAATTTTAGCAAGACTTTTCCCGGAATGATTGATCTAAAGGCACCTGCAAAGTATTGGACATGAAAGTCACTGCCGTCCATTAAATTAATGACATACTTAGGATGATTACGCATTTTAGTTATTAAGATCATATCCAATCTTAGAAAACTAAAATAGAGGGATAACAGTGGGTTTTATTTATATATATATATATATATATATATATATATATATATAGATATATATATATATATATAAATTGGGAGCGGCGTGGTCTAGTGGGTACAGGGCTAGTCTACGGGTCCTGGGTTCGATCCCGGCTGTGGCGAAATATTATTTATTCTGTTATTTCGGCCGGAGGGCGATTCTGGGGTATGGAGACCATCCTGGGGCAGACCCAGCCTCTGTAAAGTGGGTACCCAACAATGGGAAAAAAACCTGGTGGCTGAGGCGTGATCTTGGCCGAATCACGTCATTGTACGGCCGTTGGCCTAGAAACAGTACGAATCTCTACATGTACTGAGCCCAAAACTCTTCATGGGTTGTAGTGGTACAGGTTTTTTATATATATTATATTACTTTATTTAAGATTCAAGAAGGACTGTGAATATTATAATAATATGTAACACTTACTAATACTTAATTATACCTTTAGATTAATCTATAAGCCTGTTTAATCCCATTCTAGTTCTTCCCCTCCCCCTAAAAAAAGCCTCAGTTTAGTTATTCGTTTAAAAGAAGAAACAGACAGTGTCTTTAGGGATTCTCGTGTTTTTAAGACATTACACACACAAAAAAAAGTAACTCGTGTAATTATTAAATATGATGGAGAAGGTGTCCTTGACCAGCGCACTAACCGGCATTGGTTTGAAAAATTTAGCAGTGGAGATACGACGTCTCCGAGGGCGACCAATAATGGATATTGAAGAGGATCTGCAGGAATAAGCAGTTGACAGGCAGTAGTCCTCCACTAACTTACTCATTACTGCTTACTTAGCAATCAGCTATTTGTGAAAATGTATTGAAAAACTCTTCTAGCATAAGATTTTACCGGATGATTGTCATCTGTGATGAAAAGTGGCTTTACTGAAGAATTCTGAATAACCGAGAGCAATGGCTGGATCGCGGTCGAACAGCTTTTCTGGTTGCTGCGGTATTATGTGAGTGTTTGTGTGTGTGTATTTATATATATAATATATATTCTCGTATATATTTATTTATTATATTTGTTTTTATTATGTCATCTAAGATTTTATTTTTCATCCCCTATTATTGTTCTTTATTTCTAAAGTTTTATGTCTTGTTTTTATGTATTATTGAACACATCTCTTATTCCTCGGGCTATTTTCGGTATAGCTCTCATATAATGTTGGAATATGGTTTTATTCTTTAATTTAATGGAATTTAGCCCAAGTTCTGAATGTAATTTATTTTTGTTGAAATATCAATAATTTACGAAGTGTAGATGGAGTCACTATTCAAAAATAATTAAACTGGACCTATATAGGATATATAAATGAATAAATATATAAATGCGAAAATACGTCTTATTCCTTATGTTGATCGTCTGCTCCCAAACAAGATGCTTTTATCTAACGATAAAAATACTTCCATTAATTATTTAGTTTAAAAAAAAATCACATCCTTTGATATCGTGCGTGAGTTGTAAACGGAAATCGTTTTACAAAAGAACCCAAAAATAGTTTTAATGTTTATTAATGAGAGTAATTGATAAAGGCTTGAAAAACTCCTACGAACAATGAGCGAATGGTCTGTCGAAATCACGCACCACTGCTTATGCGTGAAATGCATTTAATTTTAACCATGATATATTAAACAGTCATACGTAAACCTACGGATACGGTTGTAACAGATACTGTCATCAGAGAGTGGAGATTTTATAATAGTTGCCTAAGGCTCTTATAAAATCAAGTAATAAAGTAATTAAAACAGTCATAAAGGATAAAAAATATTTCGTAATAAAAAAAAATAAAAAAACCTGTACCTCTACAACCCATGAAGGGTCCTGGGCTTAGTACATATAGATATTCGTGATGTTTCTAGTCTAACGGCAGTGCAATGAGGTGATTAGGCCTTGGCCACGTTCAGCCGCCAGGTTTTTTTCCCCAATTTGGGTACCCACTTTACGATAAAGAGGCTGAGTCTGCTCAGGAGGGTCTCCATACCCTAGGGTCACCCCCGGCTGAATTAACAGAATAAAAAATATTCTGTTATAGCCGGGATTCGAACCCAGGATCCGGAGAACAGTAGACTAATGCTCTATCCACTAGACCACGCAGCTCCCTAATTCCTAACAATAATAAATAATAATTTTCATTGGGGATCGTATATATAGGTATTTAAGTCTATTTAGTATAGTGAGTCCAGTGGAAATCGTTTGATACGTAACCATAAAAAAAGTGTATAAAACATAATATAAAAACTAAAAATCAGGTAAGAACGCAAATTTCACTAACTTCTATCCTTGAAATGAATTATATGCGTTTTTTTTTTTTTTTTTAAACTTCTTTATTTAAATCGAAATACAGACAATGTTTTAAGTTTGCAGAAATAGTTTTGGTATGGTAAAAGTTTCCAAATAAATTCTATCTAGTCCCCATAGAAACATCTGAAGATAATCTAAAATCAAATAATATTTAATTCAACAATACCTTATGATTATGGTTCTTTTGTCACTTATAACAATTTTTCTAATATCTGACAATGTTACAGTATATTATACGTTTATATTACTATTGTTATTTCCGGACATATGTTTTAATCGTGACAAAAAATCGATTGTCGTTTTTTCAGCTTCAATTGATTCTGAAATTCTTTTATTTTCATTTTTCATACTTACTTGCATATTATCTCATTCATACTTACTTGTTCGAATAAACAAAATTATATGCCCTTTAGAGGAATATGTAGGATTTAAGCCCTGTCAGGTTGCTTCATAAGATATAAAACCTATAAGAAATTAAAACATGTTAAATTTCATGCCGAGAATTGCTAAATACGTTATATAAAATGGCACTTCTGGTTAGTCGATTATAACAAAAAAAGTTGCTGTGACCTTTAATGCGTCTGATTGTCTTAAACATGCTCTTTCGGTTTCTTAAGTGTAATTTTTGAGCAATACTCGCCATTTTTTAGAATCGTAATACTTTCACTTAATATGTATTTCAAATATATGTAAGTGCAAGTAGAAATAAGTTAATCATTAGACATATAAGTATTATATTAGGCCAAGAGGTTCCATGTATATTATACGATATTATGGACTTAATTAGCTATCTAATAATTATTGTATACTATCAAGAAGATTAATTACGGTCATGTGTGTTGTGCCGTTCAGAAAATTAAATTACTAGGCCTCAATTAATACACATAATTATTAATATCAATAACTGAATTCAAATAAATTATATATGATAAATATTATCATGCTAAATTTTAAATTTATCTCTATATTTTTTTTTAATCTGTATTTTGGTAAATGTTGGTGTTGGAGTGTAAATGTAATATGGAAACAAATTTAAAATTAAATGCAAAATGATAATAAGATGACAGGAATGAAATATGGAAGAAAACATAAAATTAAGATGATAATATTGTAATGAGAATATTTAAAGACTATAAAAAAGAAACTAAGCATATAATTAAATTTCAAAAGAAGAACACCATTAATCTTTTAAATATGAAATGATTAAACATAGTCATTCTGTTATGTTCTTTTTATATACTACCGTCAAATATCACATCAATATTGTTCACATTTAAATTTCTAATTGTTCACATATTGTTTTTTAGCATTTAATTATTTGCTCAGTTTCTCTTTATAGTCTTTAAATATTCTCATTACAATATTCTCATCTTAATTTTATGTTTGCTTCCATATTTCATTCCTGTCATCTTATTATCATTTCACATTTAATTTTATGTTTCTTACCATATTGTATTATTGCCATCATTATATTGTATTGGTTGTTATTTCGTTATCTTATCTGTTGTATTGATGTGATATTTTTTTGAATATATTAAGGGGTAGAAAATAATCCCATTTTGGATATTATTGTAATTAGATTGAAAAGGTTTAAATTAGGGGAAGTATTTAATTAATACGGGCCTAATGAAGCCGAGAGAGCGGGCATCAGTGAAATGTCTATCAGGGCTTGTCGAGGCCGGTTCAAATGCCCACGGCCGAGTAATCTAGCCACCATTGTATCACCTTGGTTAATATTCCTAACCCTTAGTTCGTCTTGTATTTCTGATCAACCACGGATTAATTGGCTTGTTTCTTTATTTTTAATGTAATCTAGATTAGTAGTTAAAATAGTCACTCTTTTGAATTTCGGCCTTTGGAAGCTTATCTCAATTAAAGTTATGATACTCTGACTATATGAGGAAGAAATGCAAATCGCCGAAAAGCAACCCTTTTTAGATCTCGTGCCGAATCCCGGCTAAACGCAATAATCGGTATATAGTGTAGTTATTCAAGTAACCTGATCTGTTATAAGGACATATGTTCATTGATTTCTTAAATGTAACAATCGATTTAGCATTGTATAAATAAATAAATAAGTAAATTCTTTATTATTCTGAGATATATCCCTTTAGAATAAAATAAACAAAATAAAAAGGGCTTTAGGGTCTTTAGAGTAAATTAATAAAATATAAACTAGTTAATAATTAATGGTATAAAATATACATATTTAAATGAGATGAAAACAAAAAAAAATAAATAAAAAGCTTATTTAGAATTCTATTGAGCCTGGATGTTCAATAAGTGATTAAATATGCGGGATTTGAATGCAGAAAGAGAATTGGAGTGACGGATGGAAGAAGGGATAGAATTCCATAGGATTGAGGATCGAATGAGAAATTATCTTTCAAAATGTGAAGTTCTGTGGGCCGTACTGTATAAATCCGAAGGCCTGGAGCGTGTACAACGGGGATGGACAGAGGATTTGAACAGTAGGAGGTCAAAAATATACCTATGGAGATATCTCATGTTAAAAAAATCTGATCGCTCTACACACGTCTTACATTTACCTCCGTTGTTAAAATCAATTCAAGAATTTTTTAAAAAAATACATTTAAAGATGAAAATCAATTTTTTTAATGAATTAATTACTTAAAATTTCAATAGAAACATGTGTTTTATTTATTAATATTATTATGTACAACAATCAGTTAGTTTCATCTGCTTTTATCACTCTCCATTAACGAGTACAACTTGTGTATGAAGTAGTATTTTTCTAAAATATTTAGCTTTCCAACGGTATATTATACATCTATGTTACTATTTATACGTTCAAAAACACAAAAATAGCATGAAGGAATATTTTTCTTTTTTCTCCGTTACTACCGGTATCGAATCCGTTCAACTTATATATTTACCTGTTTTTTATCAATGATAACGAGATGATATGGTTATTTTTATAAAATATACAAAATTAAAAGTACTTTAGAGGAATAAAATTTAAAATATCGCCCAATTTAAGCCCTGTCAGACTGTTTCAGTCATAATAAAACCTAAATTAAGATTAAATACATAAATATAGGGAATTTAATAAAAAACGTTCGAGCTGTTTTTGAAAAATTTTAAAAAGGTGCAAAATGCATGGTATGAACTGGCTCTTGTGGTTAGCTGATTTTGGTGAAAAAGTAGTGTTAAGTCTCTGGCTAATAGTTAAATATGATAATTTTTTTCTACATATCAATTTATTAAAATTTACAATTGCATTAGTAAATACATCAAGTACATTGGCTGATAATACATATAGACAATATACATGAAGAAATAGCTATTAGTACTCCACTAGGTAATCTAAACTAGAAGGTCTCAAGCCATCTTCTTTTCAGACGCTTCGGTGGATTTTCAGAAATGGAAGAGGAAGCAAGGATTGCAACAGTAATGCTTTGGTAAAGGTATGATCCTAGGAAATATTTTCTGCGGGTGGGGGGAGGAGGCAATTTAACGCGCTGTATAAGTGGGTAACATGTGACCTTCTAGATGTACTGAAGACAAATCTTATAGAGAGATTTGTTTATAGTTCATATTAAAAAAAAAAATCTAATAACAGTTCTTCCTTAAAAGGACCACGGAACAACAAATGAGTTTACCTGTCAGCTCTTTACGGGAAGGATCTAATTTCCTGAAGTACTACAGCGCAATATGTATTCGATAT
This sequence comes from Piezodorus guildinii, assembly GCA_023052935.1. Lineage (NCBI taxonomy): Eukaryota > Metazoa > Arthropoda > Insecta > Hemiptera > Pentatomidae > Piezodorus > Piezodorus guildinii. Next base: position 59,173,215 of record CM041295.1, read on the forward strand.
TGTTTCCGGAACAAGGCAAAAAGTGGGAACTTTAAGACCACAATTGACATAGAAGATGGGTGTAATGAGGAGGTAGGTAGGGGCGAAGGAGCTATATGTGTAACCATCCCCCCCCCCATCTCCTCATTAGGGCTTTACTTACCTAACCTCATCCCTACCAGGGTAATTTCGCCCGGGGGTGGAATCTGTTATAATTAAGTATTTGCCGCAATACGGCAGTTACACAACTAGACTAATAGACACAATTGGCTAGCCGCACGTAGTATCTAGTATGTCATGGCAAGAAGAAGGGGGGAGGTTTATTTTGGTAAACAAAAACAAAAAAACCTTGTTGCTTATTTGTTACTTCTTAATGTAACTAGAGATGATATAGTAGTGAACCAATTATTTGTTATTTCTTACATTTCAATATGTTTTACATTCAACATATTTCGTATATAGTAAGGGAAAGTATTGCGATCTTGAAAATTTTGGAATTTCAGTTTTCGACGGAAATACAAGTTTTGGGGTCCCCTGAGTCCAAATGACCAAGTCCCGAAAAAAGGTCTTTGTGTATGTGTGCTAAGTCTAGCGCAAAAACGAAAGGTAGTACGAAAATGAAATTTCATATTTAAGACAACTATACGCCCGAGATGTCACAGCAACTTTTTCATCAAAATCAGCTTACCAGAAGATCCACTTTTAAAGATGCATTTTGCACCTTTTTACGATTTTTTCAATAATTTCTCCATCGATTTTGCTTAAACTCCCTTTATCGATGTAAAATTTAATGGGCCTTAGTCTCATATAGGTATCATTCTGATTGAAATAGTCTGACAGGGCTTAAATGCCGATAGTTTTAAGTACAGTAAATTTTATGGACCAGAAGAGCCACTTTATACTTTTTATAATATAGAATCCTTAAGTCCAAATAGGTTTTAGTGGTGTCTTTTAGATCAGTAATTTTTTGTCAACTATGGGAATATAATCAAATGAAAGTATATTACGGAGAAGTTGGTCGGGTATGCGGTAATCAAGAAATAATACACTAATCAGGAAAATATATTTTATAAATTTTTAGGAAGCTTCATTTAATATTTCATATTTAAAATAAGCAATTAATGACTTACTGTTTTAAATTTTTTTTTCTTTTATTTTATATCACATTGTTTTTCAACTTTTGGGGTTTTGTAATCATTCCCAAGACTGTTATTCTCACTTTAATACATTTTCCATGACACACACATTTTTTTCATTACACAGCTTACTGATATTTGTCCTTATGATGTCTATTGGCTTACTGTTTCTCTTTTTTTTTCTTAAAAAAAAGTGTGTGCAATCGAAAATGTATTAAGTGAGAATAACAGTCTTGAGAATGAGGCAAAACCCCGAAACGTTGAAAAACAATGTGATAGAAATTGAAAAAAAAAAAATTTTAAAAAAAGGAAGTCATTTATTGCTTATTTTAAATATGAAAATTTATATTATTTGTGAGCCGACGTTTCAGCCTAAAATGTATGCCTTTACCAGGGCTAAAGAAGAACAAAATAAAAATAATAATAAGCTCATGATAGTAAAATCCTGAAAAAAGAATAATATAAAATGACATTTTACAATCTTTTCTTTTTTAATTTTTCATGAAGTATTTCTTAATATTACACACTTTAATAAGCACACCTTAACTTCTTTTTGTTATATATTTTCTTTCATGATTTTTTACATCGTTTTTCAACGGTCTTTCCCCATTCTCAAGACTTTTTACTTTCACTTACTATTTATAGTAAGGGGAAGTATTGCGATCGTGAAAATTTTCGAATTCCAGTTTTCAACGGAAATACACGTTTTAGGGTCTCCTGAGTCCAAATAACCAAGTCCCGCAAAAAGGTCTGTGTGTGTGTGTGGTAACTCCCGGGCAAAAATGGTAAATCCTATGAAACTGAAATTTCATATTTAAGACAACTATACGCCCGAGACGTGACAAAACTTTTTTCATCAAAATGAGCTTACCAGAAGAGGCACTTTATACCATGCATTTTGCACCTTTTTTCGATTTTCTCTAAAACGGTTCCGACGATTTTGATTAAACTCGCTATATCGATGTAAAATTTAATGAGCTTTAATATCATGTAGGTTTTATATAGATAAAAATGGTCTGACAGGGCTTAAATGCCGATATTTTAAATTTTCTTCCCCTAAAGTACCTTTGATTTTGTAGATTCAATAATAATAACTAGATGATCTTGTTAACGCTGATGAAAAACAGGTAAATATATAAATTGAATAAATTCGATACCCAACTAAAGGAGAAAACAGAAAAAATATTTTTTTAATGCAATTTTTCGTTTTTGAACATCAGAGCAATAATACACATGTATGATATACCGTTGGAAAGCTAAAGATTTTAGAAAAAATATCATCTCATACACAAGCTTTTAGAAGTTAATAGAGAGTGATGAGTAGAAGATAAAACTAACTGATTATTTTAGACAATAATATAATAGATTTTTTAATAAAACACATGTTTCTATATAAATTCAATTTGATTAATTCCTTAGCAGTTTCACGTATTTTTATCTCTAACTATATTTGAAAATTCTTTCATTGATTTTAAAAATCGAGGTAAGTGAAAGTCGTGTGTTGCCCGCACCAGATTTTTTGAAAACGCTTTTACATATATCATTCACTATTTCACATTTATAGTTTACTGCTATTCGTCTACATCGAAGTTTATTGGCTGTCATTGTACAATAATTCACTCATTGAGGTAGGATTTGTGTATAACAAGCGGATACGCAACCTGCTCCCTCTCTCCATCCTTTGTGACAAGAAACTAAACCAATTAATGACGAAGCATACCGCCAATTACCACATACAACTTGAGGATTTCATCCTTCTCCTGGTAATCTGTATTTACCTTATAAAATGATTGGATATATTATTATTTATGAGGAGATGGTTCAGATGGCGGTAAAAAAAAAAAGGCTAAAAAATTAGTAAAACGGAACTGATTGTGCGTCTATTCTTTGTATAGAGAAGCCCTAATGAAGACCCGCAATATGGGTCGAAATGTTGTAAAACAAGAAAGCAACTACTCATTACTAATACTCCACCAAGAAAACAAAATATATTAAAAGAATTATTATTTGTACCTAAGGGTGGAATAAATGATGCGTGCAACACTCGGGTTTCAATTACCTTCCGTTGTTAAAATCAATTTAAGAACTTTAAAATGAAGTTAGAGTTGAAAAAAGGTTAAAGAATTACGTTTTATCTATTAAAATTATTATTAAAAACAACCATTTACTTAATCTGCTTTTCACTCTTCATTACCTTATATAACTATTACAATACTATGTTTCGGCAGCTACTTTTCTGAGGCAGTGGTGACTCCGAAACTGTATTAATTAATATATTATTATTAGACATAAAAATACACAGTTAGACATTATCCATTATCGAGAATACTGAGGTTTGTTCATCTTTACTTGATAATATAACATGAAAAAGTCAAGTTCGGACATAACTGCATAATTCTTCCCTGGCTTGACCCCCGACTTCCTCCGTCCGTGGGTGGACTTCCGCTATTATCCTGCCCGGCTAAGACTTCTCAGGTACCAGGATATCCCTGCTCTAGGAGTGGAGGGGTGTATTTTTTGCAAAGCCCTTCTAAGAAACCTTCCTGCATGTAGCCCGGAGACATTTTTATTTGAAATGATTCTAAATCATTTCTATTCCTCCCAGTATTCTCGATACATAGCATTATGGATATAAGATAACATTTTTTTCTAAAATATTTCACTTTCTAGTGGTATATTAAAAACCTGGAAATAGTATCTTATGAATCTATATCATTTTTTCAATGCTCTATTGCCTAAACCCTCCCACATTACAACAGTTTATCTACACAGAAACGAAAAACTATTTTAATAAAACAACAACTTCTGAAAACCCATTGTAATTCGAAATTGGTAATTACAACAAAACATCACTAAAGCGATACACGCACTAAAAGCCAAAGCATTTACTTTTAAATTAATATTGTGTAGGTTTTTTTATTTTTTTTATGTTACTTATTATACTGTCTTAAGCAAAACATTATATTATCATTAGGTAAATCAAACGATGATTGAAACTCTATTTTCATGATAAAAGGATAACTGAAATGATGAAACAAAAACATATATTTGTAATCTTTATATTATACTTTTGATATATATTATATATAAATTAAATAAATATATATTATTTATATATATATATATATATACCACAGTTAATTTCAGTATCACATTGACATCAAAATTCTAATTGAATGAATGAATGAATGAATGTAATGGTAACCCCCATACAAATAGAGCTGGCTACATAACAAATATAGAATAAAAAGCATACTTCAATAAAAGAGTTAACAAGACACTATCATATTTCACTCTAGTACGTTTATCACTCTAAGGTACATCATTGTATTACAATAAAACTAATAACAAAAATAACACAAATACAATATATAAATAATATAATAGTTTACAATATAATAAATATATGTTTTACATAATATGGCGAAACACGATAAGTAATATGATACAGTTAACAAACATGTTTATTCATTTATTATAAATGATCTGATTTGGCAACATTGCCTTGCATAATAATAAATATTTTTTAATTCATCAATATCATCGGTGGTAAACAGGGCGATAAAATTTGTAAAGTTCATATTTAAGGCCCTGGGGATGTAATGGGTTCGGTACGGTGCGTATATGGGACATCGAATAAAAATGTGGAATAAGTCCTCTCTTTCGTTGAGGTTACATAGCGTGCAGTTTTCCTTGGGTTTAAATTGGTAGTATATATTGTTAAATGTTAATTTAATATTGTAATTTCCAGAGAGTCTTAATTGTGCAAATATTTTTATGACAGGGAACGGTGCGTTTGATAATAAATAAGCTTGAGGTTTATGTCTATTGTTATGAATGGACGGATAGAGTGGGTTGTATTTACCGGGAGTGATTAACTTTTTTTTATCTATTGTATCCATATGATTTGTAAACAGTATCAATGTTTTGTGCATCTCTAACTGAAAAATAGCCGGGTTTTCTATTTCTAATATAGACTGTTTGTTTATTCGATTTAATATACAGTATAATTGGTGAAACCAGTTGTATTTTTGTTCTTTATTTGTTGGTTTATAAGTTTTCTTTAATGTATTGAAGCATATTTTAGGGAGTCGGTTATCACTGAGTTTTAAAATTTTATGCACCCAAGAGAGAGAAAGCTTTAGTATTGAGATTAGGCAATGGGGAACATTAAATTCCGACCGTATTAATAAAAAAGGAATATTTTTGTTTAATGCGAATAAACGTTTATAAAAGATTATGTTCAAAATTCAATTTGAATTACCATAATTCTAAATATACTTTTCTAAACTAAATATATTTGTTTATTATCATTTAACACTTCCCCATGTATTATTATTTTTAAATAACTAAAATTTCTAATTAAATGTATTTATTATATCCGAAGGTACTCTTTTAATAAGAAAATTAATTTATTTTAAGAGTGGTTTACCCCCCCCTTTTTTTTCCTTCACATTAAACACTTAACCAGCAGTTTTCCCGTTGGCTTTGAATGTATTATATTCTGTTTTGAATTTGCTCTATCTTATGTTGTTATAGGTGATGTAGTTCGGAAGTTACAGGGTTATGTAGCTTAGCCCAGCTAAGATGTTATATATTTTATGTTTGGAATGTATTAGTGAGGTGTTTATTCTGAATTATCTGTAAGGGGATTGTATATTATGCAGTACTGGATTTACGTAATGGTTGTCTAGGGTTCCATATAGGCGCAATATGAAGCCTGCACAATGGATGGGGAATTACATTTTGGGGATTAAATTTTTAAGATATATATATATATATACATATTTATACATAAATAATATAAGTACGTTTATGCTGGATTTCTGCAAATGGATAGTTCCTTCACATGTTTTTTGTTCTATTATCAAATAAATAATATTTAAAAAGTCATGAATATATTATTCGGAACAGTCTCTTCTAATTTGTTTATATATTTGAAAACATTGAATAGCACAAGAAAGGAATTAGATAAATGCTAATTTAGTCTACATGATAGTTGCAAGTGCACAGCAACAAAAGGTTGAGATAATTGATATGTGACAATGAAAAGATAAATTTTAACAGAATTATTCATATCTAGGAACTTAATATGAATAATACTACAATAGTAATTGACCTATATCGGGATACAATATGGAAATAAATGTAAGTAGAATTCTGATAATTAACAGATTGTAAATATTTTAAATGATATATTGATTCTAATTTATTGATAATGTGTTGTTAATGTATGTATAGTTGCTTATAATATTTATTCAATTATATTTTAGATGATATTTGAAAATCTGAGGGTGAGGCATAAGGTACCTCGAAACGTAATGTTTTAATAATCATGTTTTATATGTTATGATAAATAAATATATAAACAAATTAGAAGATACTGTTCCGAATAATATATTCATAACTTAAATTACTCTTCTATAATAGTAATTGATATAAAAAAAAAGTCTAAAAAAGCGTTTTAATCTTTTTCTTATTTCATTAGACGACTTACACTGTGTATTGGTATTCTTATTAAAGCAATATATTTGGCTTATTATTTCAATAATGAACCTTTGTACAAGGCCAAGAAAAACGATCCTCTTGAAACATATTAAGATCTCAAACGTTATTATGTCACTTATAATTGTTAGGTTAATATTATATTACATAATTTTTTTTTTTCCCGTTTTATATGATTATGTTCTTTTTATATACTGGCGTCAAATAACACTTAAAAATCGGTCATATTTAAGAGTTTAATTGTTCACATTTTGTTCTTCTCTTAACTTTAATTATTTCCCTAGTTTCTCTTTATAGTCTTCAATGACGTTTTTCAAATACACGTGTTTTCATTGCAATATTATCATCCTAATTTTATGTTTGCTTCCATTTTTTATCACTAACATAGTATAATTTTAATTTAACTTTATGTTTGTTTCCATATTGTATTACTGCCATCATATTGTTTTACCTAAATTATTAATTAATCTAATTGCATTGGTTGTTATCTTGTTTCTCTTAGCCCTAATAAAGGTTCACAGTGTAGGCCGAAACGTCGCCCCTGAATTACAATAAGTATTTCTTATCAGTGTGTATTTTTTTGATGACGGTACCCCTACCATCTGCCTCATCTAATATTCGTAATGGGCAACTAAACTCCACCATTAAAAAAACAATAACATGTTTTTAAGTCTGCCGTCTGCTTTTTCTTTAACTTGTATTACTTCCGGTATTTACGTTATCACGTGACGGAGAAAACCGTGTTATGACTCCGGTGAATACAATTCCGTTAGGTATAACCAACTTAGTCGGGAATTATTGTATTAAGTTTGTTACGCCTTTGAGAACGGAAGGAGGATAAAAGGGGGGGGTTGTCTTAAAGGGGCAAGAAAACGGGCTTGAATTCTAAATAAAGGATTAAACTTCTCTACTCTTAACGGTCCAAATGTTTGGCGGTTTATTGCTCGACTTATCTCCTCACGATATTTTCCATTAATGCATTTGTATAACTATCTTCTGCAACGTTGCTAACCTGGAAGATACTTTTTTTTTTTATTATCAGTATTTTTAAATTTTAATGAATTTTGTCGACTCTTGGTAATTGTGACGTCCATTTCTAAAAGGCACTATATCCATTCTAGGAAACCTTACAGGAAGCGCGAAATCTCTCATTAATATATTATTAATATAACAAGCTAATTTGATTATATTCGCATTATAATCTATAGTTGTTTTTTTATTATAATTATAACATAGAATAGAATAGAAAAAAAAATATTATTCTGGGACTGGATCCCTTAAGAATAACAGGTTGTACATTGAAATATAAAATAATACAATATGTATGGCCAACAGACAAAATTAACGTAGTTATTATTTAACATAATAAGATAAGAAATATTGTAGAACAAAAAATAAAATCTTCCGAAAACGTTGGTGTTGAACAGAATGGAAAATAAATGAATTGATAAACAATATATATGTTTAAACAGTAGGCTTTTTACATATTTTGTTCATTCAAAATTTAATACCTACCATTGAAATATTACAATTGTTAACGTCAGTGTGGGATGACAGGAAAACATTGGATTTGAATGATGACGGAGAAGTAGCATGGCGGATATGGGTAGGTAGAGAATTCAAGAGGGTAGTAGAGCGGGTAATAAAGGAACGATTAAAGGTTTTAGTTCTGTGGGTAGGAACATGTTTGTGTTTGTTCTGTGATCTTGTTTCCAGAGAGTGGACTGAAGATTTAAATTGAAGGATACTATGGATATAGGTAGGATGGTAGGAGTTAATGGTTTGGTAAAGGTGTGATCCTAGGAAATATTTTCTGCCGGTAGGGGGAAGGAGCCACTTTAACACGCTGTATAAGTGGGTAACATGTGACCTAGATGTACCGAAGACAAATTATATTAATGTTATGAAATGAAATGTTTTAGTATGATTTAGAACAAAATTAAATGTGTTATTTAGTTCTTTTAGAAAATAATTTCCTTTCTAAATCGCTTTTTTAAAGGGCTTAAGTGTTCTTTGGATAAAATCAAATAGATGATTTAGATAAAGCTAAATGATGAGATATAAATATGCAAGAAAACAAATATTCGCAAAAAATGTCCTGTCAATAATCAAAACCTGTTTTTTTATTTCTCAAAATACCTAATTATGTGATTGTTTGTCAGTGACAAAAAGAATGAAACAGCAACTTAAAAAAAAAACTATTACTACCCGAAAGTGCCACTTTATATCAAGGGTTTTTTAAAACACATCTTACTTAATCCAGACCCTTTAAAATACTGAGATAAAATAAGATTCTGGAAGTCAAGGGACGGTCCGATTCACAGTGAGACGTAAACTCTGAGTTCCTGTTGGAAATTATTAAAAACTTTTTGCTGTAAGCAACAAGGAAAAACAAGTTCAAAGATTTTTATTAAACTTGTTATGTCAAAGAATAATTTAACGGTCTTGGATATCATTTACCATTTAGTTTTATCCTTATTACTCTTGCTCACTCGGCTTTAATTTAATAATCATAATTATTTATTTATTTTGGTAAAAGTTATGTGGGAGTTATTGAAACGAACGGAGGATTTGAATTTTAGAAGATCTGAGATGTACAATGGACTCTGCGATGGGATAAATTATAAATTTTATTCAAAGAAGGTTCTAGAAATTTTGTCAACTTTTTACATTAAAAAAGTTAAATTAAATTATCAAAGAAAAACAAAAAACATTTTAATGTAATCTACACAAACTAAAAATACGTATACCGTATCCGTGACTGACGATGACTTAGTTATTTTAATAATAATAATAGGCTCAGCAAACCCTAAGGTTCTATGCCGAAATTACACACAAACTCGTCTAACGATCAACGTTCAAGCCCAAGCCCCATAGATCAGACTTAACACAATCATCCCATCTACGATTCGGCCTACCTCTCGGACGCCTACCAGTTTGTTCTGCGCAAATCAACTTATTCGGAATTCATTCTTCTCTAAGCGCGTCCATTTGAGTCACCGGGATGCTATCAAATCAATTATACTCATTGGGTACAAGCTCCGCAATTCCGCGTTGTGTAACCTTCTGGATTGCCAAGTGGCCTCATCTCTCTTTGGAACGAATATATTAGCGCAGTGCCTTATTTAAGAAAACATTAAGGAGTTTTTCATTTATCAAAGTAAGCGACCACGTTTCACATCCGAATAGACCCATCGGGAGAAAAATAGTTTTATAATTTCTTACCTGTAAGTTTCTCGGTAGAAGCCGCGAGCTAAGTAATTTTGCAAAACGACTTTATTTCTTCCTGGATAACGATCACTCATCTATTTGTTAATTAGACGTGCTTTGTTAGAGGCGTTATCGGGATAAAACATTCGGATCTATTTATGATTTATTTTAATTACATTAATTATAAAATCCGTCAGTTTGGATCGTACTATTTATTTTCATTTAGTTGAAATGACGTGTGATTGTTCCTGGAATGATATGAGGCAAGACCTTGACTCCTCGGTTTCACTGGCAATAAGGAGCTTGTATCTTAATTAAAGCCTTGATGAAAAAAAAAAAAAAAAAATGTCCTCTCCTGTGTTTTACTGCTCTGAGTCACGGGATTTTTTTTCTCGGTTATATTAGACCAGTTTAGTGGCGAAGAAATGAACACCAATTGCTCAGCTAGGAATTCCTTTGTGATAGCTAGTGAGTCAGATGAGAATCTCAAATTCAGAGAAAGAATTTTTATTTATTAAATGTACAATGGACATAATATCATAGAAAATTGATAAAGCATTAACTTATTGAAACTCACAAATTCAAAATTGTTCCAATTTAAATAAATAAATAAATTTACATTAATCAGGGAAAAAATAAACAAAAATCAATGAATATAAAGTAATAGTATTACATGATATAAATTAAGAAAACAAAACTTGAATGAATACGCATAAAGTTCCAGAGCTACACTGCTAAAATTAAATTGGAATAAAATTTTTAAAACGTAGATAAAAACTTAATAATAATAATTACTTATTTATTCTGAAACAAGTTCCTTCAGAATAATATTACTGGAAATAAAAAGTGGATTTAAGACTGGAGTCTTAGAGTAAAATAATTGAAAACAATTGAATTAAACTGGACAAATAAAATAACTGAAAAGATAAATTCTAGTAAAAATGTATAAGCTACATAAAAAAAATGTATTTAACATGAGAACAGAAAAATAAGATATAATAAAAAATGTAATAAGATTTAAAAAAATAAAACAACAATGTTTGCAAAGTAATATATAATTTATACTTACATCTTTGAAAAGAAAATCGTTTCAAACAATATTCGCTGTTGGATAACCCATGAAAATGAATAATTGAATAAATAAATAAACTTATTTGTCTGCTTTATTTATTAATTTTTTCTGAAATTAGCATCTAATTGGGATTATTTGGGAATTGCATTGATTGGAAATGGCTGAATAGACGGGATTTAAATGTTGAAAGAGTCCCGGATATTAATGTACCACATCTTTCAATCTTTTATGCTTATACTTTTTGCAGCCCGAATTATTTTGCGCGTAACTAACTATTGTGCTTATGTGCAAGTTTAGGCTGTTGTGGCAGAAGTTTAAGAAATCGTATGTTAGTCCCAGAACATATTTTTGGATTCGGGGAATATTTAAAATCTCGTGTAAATGTATTATTGGGGTTCGTCTTTAAAAAGAGCCTATCAGTCTCATAGTGTTTATTTTGTGCGATTTGGACCCTTAAGAGGTACAGATATTTGACCATAGGTATGCATAGGGCAAGACAAGTCTTATATATTAGTAATAAAAGAATCTTCTAAAAATAATAATAATTTTTATTACATATTTTTAAAATTTTGTTTTGATACTTGTTATAATTCTTTCTATCCTACAAACAACTTTAAATCCTATTGAGAAACGATACGTATCACAAAAAGAAATTACATTTTTAGGATGTGTATGTACCTGGGAATTCACTGCAACATTTTCCTTGAAACGAACTAACCGGAAATTTCACTTCATACCATGCATTCAATACCATTTTACAATTTTTAAAAACCTCTCCAAAGCTTTTCATTTCACACGTTCAATCAATGTATAATTAAATAAACCACGTTCTTTGATACATATGTAGATTTAGGCCGCATTTTTATCAGATCGTCATTTAATGCGTAATGCTTTAATATTTAAGGTATTCTTTTTTTTTTTTTTTTTTTTTCTTTTTTTTTAATTATGTATACAAAATTAAAAAAGAAATAAATTAAAATACACTACATAAACACTATGCCGTACCTCTAAGTAAACATATAACAACATAAATATATGATATAATTTCTTATTAGTAAATAATAGAAAAAATAAATATTAATACTTCATCAATTAAAGTATGCTTTAATATAGGTTTTCTTCTTATAAAACCTGTCTGCTCAGAATAATAAATTTTCAAAATTTCTTTTTCTCAAGTACCTTTAATTTCGGTAATTAGTTTACTTATTCTAATTGAAAACTTTTGAAAATTTGTATAAGTAAATGTGATGCATAAATGCTTGAAATTACCAATTAACAGCACATTCATAACTATTTAAGTGGCTATGTTTAAACTGACTGTGAGTTGAAAATTAAAATTGATTTAATTTAAATTTATTAATATAACAGTAGAAATTATAATCTTCAACAACCAACAATACCTTCTTCACTTCAAGAACCTAAAAAATATTTCTGTCCATTTTTTTTTTTTTTTTTTTTTTTTTTTTTTTATCATTGCTAACAACATGAAATAAATTGAAATCAACGATATTAAAGGTAGTACTGTCGAATAAATTTTGCAAATCAGGCGTTTAAGCCGTCAGACTATTTCAATGAGAATAAAAGTCCATTAAATTTTACATCGATGTAGCGAGTTTCAGTTAAAATCGTTATAGCCGTATCTAAGAAATTCTTAAAAAAAAGCGCGAAATGGGATGTAAAAATTGGCATTTGTTGCTGGTAAATTTCTATGGGAAAGTTGCTGTACTATCCCAGGCATGACAAGTCATTGACTCACTCAGATCATTTTGCGGGACATGGTCATTTGGCCTCAAAGCCTTATAAAACGTTTATTTTCGGGCAAAACTAGAATAAGAAAAATTTTGTGATCGCAATAACTTTCCTCTTTATATATTCCATATACATGCGAGTGAAAATAATATCTATATTTAATAAAAATATATTATGATAATATACCTACATGAATAAATCATGTAATATATTGTTATATTATTCGTGTATTATTATTTGTTTATATGTCGTGTAGTTATTTATTACTTCTTAATAGAACTAGAGATGATATAGTATTGAACTAATAATTTGTAATCCCTTATGCTTAAATATATTTTTGTAATTAATATTGTAATATAGCCAGCTCTATTTGTTTAAGAATTACCCCGAAAGCAAATAAAGTTGTATTCATCTATACATTTATATTATTATTAATATTTTTTCGTAAGAAAAAAATGAAGCTGTCCATCTCGGTAAATAAAAGGCCCTAAGCAGCATTAAGTATTCAAGTGCAGAAAGAGAGAGGCAGGTCTATAAGAACACACAAAATTTAAGCCCCACTTTAAAATAATTTAACTTGCTAATTGTGGCGAAGCAGGCGGGCTTTATTCGGCTCAAAGTTGTTCGATTGCGGAATAACATATTCTTATTTATCTCGTTTCTCTTGGGAATTTATCACAGTTCCTTCTTGTATATTTTTTATTATGGATCACCTTATTTTTATATATGTTTTTATTTATTTTTTATTAAAAATTATAACTTATTAATGATTTTTTTGTACTTATATAAAAATATAATTCTTTTCTCTATTTTCTTTATTATTTAATATGATCATGTGTATTTTTTTTTAATTCATTTTTTCTGCCCTGAAGTACCATTTAATAACGCTTGTCCCCGTTTAATATATCCGATACCTAGGACCAATCTTGACAAACATATTACAAAACTGAAAAGTCAAGAAATTCTTCGACGTTTTCGGCTTCTTCAACGCTTACTTCACAAACCTTCTAATCTTCCACTTAGAGCCAGTTGCAGTTCAACCTAAAGTAAGCTTACCCCAGGTAAAACTACGGTAGATAGATGAACTCCGATTTCAGTTGGGAGCGTTGTTGGTACGGCGTTTACTTAAACTACTGTCTCGCGGGAGACGAAAGGTAGGCCCGCCATTTTACTCTCTGATTTCAATTCTTAACCTTATCAGCTTAGCTACTTTGGAACTTCTTTTTAAGAAATACATTCTTCTATTTCTAAAGTTTGTTATTAAAAGAAATTAGTTAAATTATTATTTATCGTGGTTATTAAAAGAATATAGTTAATTTATTATTTGTTTCCTGAATGTGAAAAATTTATCATTTGGGTTCAAAATTTTCAAAAACTGATATGGAACCTACTGAAAATCATCTTCCAGATACAGAATGTAGACAACTTATTTTTAACAGGAATATAGTGGGATTTTTAACTGACTTAAAAAAGTTATAGGGCCTAGGAATCACTAAAAAACTATTAATAATGATAACAACCTAAATATCTTATATTTATAAAACCTAACATTGTCAAGTATTTAGAGAGGATCTATTTTAATGTAATAAATAATAAAACTGTAATTATAAAATGAAAATGTTGATTAACATTTTACGAAAATAAAACAAAAATTAAAATACCTATAGTAAATAATAACTACAAATTAATTAATAACCAATTAATAAAATATTCTTCGTCATCGGTCAAGTGTTCAACGTTAATCAAATCCATTTCTTTGAAATAGTAGCAGATAAAACAATAACATAAAACAAAATTGATACTATTTTATAAGTCCCTGGATGGTTAACTCTTTACTGGAGGTTAAACGGTGAGCCTTGCCCAGTAAAGTTTACCGTCGATTCAGCATCTCTACCCTAGATGTTGCAACGGGCAATGGCTGACTTAAACGGAGGTTACCCTTACCGCACTTTGACCTGGGTTGGTGCAACTAACTAGCCCTTAACGGCAGAGCTTAAATGCCGAATTTTAAAAATGTTTTTGTATGCCGTTCGCGCTCTTCAAAAGTGATTGAATTCAATAATTCAGTTATTTTTTAAGGGAAAGAAAACATTTATTAGGGTTTTTAAACCTAGAAACCGCGAATAATTATAAAAATGAAAAAACAAAAATTAAATGTTACCCATAAATACGCCCTTAACGCAGTTATTTTTGAAGATAGATTAAAAATTCTATATATAGAATTTTAGAAACAGTACATCATTAATTACAAAATAAAATAAATTAAAATTATACTCATAAATACGCCCTTAACTCAGGTATTTTTGAAAATAGAGTTTTAGAATCAGTACACGAAAAAAAAAAATGAAATCTTGCCTATATTTCACTCCGTTATTTTGGAAGATTTAGAAAAAATTCTATGCAGTTTAGAATCAGTAAGAATATATATATATATATATATATATATATATATATATATATATATATATATATATATATATTTATATATATATATATATATATATATATTTATATATATATATATATTAATATAGTTTACCAATAACGATTTCCTACAAAACGAAAAATTAATTATTGAAATCAGTTAAGAAATAGCAGAGATGTAGCGTTTTAAAATTATCAGTGGTGAAAGACCATTTTTAGGCCATTTTCCTTCGAATTATTTATAATGATGGAGTTTTGTTGACCGTTGAGAAATTAGATGAGGAAGATGGTTGGGGGTGCGGTCATAAATTAGATACACACATTTTATATTATACACATATTTTAATTATATGCCGACGTTTCGGCCTACAATGTGGGCCTTCATCAGGGCTAAAAGAAACAAGATAACAACCAATGTAATTATAGACTTAATAATGCGTTAGGTATATAATAATAATATGACAGTAATAAAATATGGGAACATAAATAAAATTAAATGTAAAATGATAACAAGATGACAGTTATGAAGTATGGAAATAAGGTGACAGTTATAAAGTATGGAAGTAAACATAATTGAGATGATAATATTGTAATGAGAATATATAAAGAGAGACTAAGCAAATGAAAAAATGACAAAGGAAAAATATGTGAACAATTAAAATTTTAAATATTAACAATTTTGAAGTGATATATGACGGTAATATATTAAAAACATAGTTAAGAGTATAGGTAATATATAAAAAGAACATAGTCATTAAAAAAGAGAAACAGTATGAAGAAAAATAATTTTAAATTTTAAAATAATGTAATATTAAACTAAGACTTATATGACAGGATATGTAACGGAGAAAGATATGAGTATGGAAAGAGGGAGAAAGAAATGGGCGATGAAAAGAGATCCTAATCAATAAGAAAAAAGATACATACTTGACTCTGAGACGCTCCCTAAAGGAGTGATGTTTTCCAGTTTAAAAAACGCTCATTGCGTGGAACGGAAAATATGAGAACTAGAATTTCCATTAGAGCTGTTCCAAGAAGCTAAGTTATAATTGTTTGTTGAAGAAAAAAAACTAAAGGATTGGCTAATGATTTTTTTTTTTTTTTTTAATATTATTAATAATATAAAATAGCGGATTGAGATTAAAAAACAGAATTAGTGAAAAAAAAGGGAGAAAATAGGAAGCGAAAAATATATAAGTATGACTATAAAGGGGAAGATGTAAGAAATAGTGACGAGGTAAAGATTAAAAGATATTAAGTAATAACGGATGACGATGATAAATGACGATTAGGTAATAATGAATGACGATAAGGAGCTGTCGAAGGAAATGATAAATAAAACAGTAATCTAGTAGGTAAACAAATAAATAAATACATTTTTTAATGTGTGTATCTAATTTATGACCTCACCCCCAACCATCTTCCTCATTGAATTATTTATTGTTTTTTAAATTGGTTAACTGTCTATAAATATCTATGTAAACAGGTTTCCCCTAATATAGTTATTTGGAAATAATAAACCATTGTGTAATAATTAGCAGTGGTTTTTTTTTTATTTCCTTTTTTTTTGGAATAATTTTCTGTTTTTCTTTTTCTTAACTCAGATTTTATTGAGGCCTGGTTGATACAATAGCGCTTTAATCAAATAGACATTCCTACCCGGGTGGTAATTAGGGTGGACTCGAAGCCGTGCAAGTTGATACTGAGCATTTTCCCCTCTAAGGCGTTTAATTACTTGGTCCCTAGTTGACGCCTGATCTCTTTAGCGCTTTCCAACTCGGTCGGCAAAATGTCATCAACACTTCTCATTCACCAGCATTAATATACGCCATTTGGCAAGTCTGCTTGTCCCCCGGAAAATTATGAGTTAAATCCATAATTACTTTTAAAATTTACAATATTTATTCTATTCAATAGAGCTATATTAATCTCCTTTATTATTGTTTTTCAATAAGAAATGTTTGCATGTAAACAACACAATTCTTTTTGGTTATTTTTTTCAATAATGAACCTTTGTAATCGACCAAAAGAAGCTTAAAAATATAAGCGCTTATGTTTCAAGGTATCCAAATAGCAAATAAAAAAAAATCTTATATATTACCTATACATATTATATTACCTATATATATATATATTATATATTACCTAAAAAAAAATTGATATATTACCTATACTCTTAACTATGTTTTTAAAATATTACCGTCATATATCACTTCAAAATTGTTCATATTTAAAATTTTAATTGTTCACATATTTTTCCTTTGTCATTTGTTTCATTTGCTTAGTCTCTCTTTATATATTCCTATTACAATATTATCATCTCAATTCTGTTTACTTCCATACTTTATAACTGTCATTTCATTATCATATCATCATTATATAACTGTCATATTATTATTATATACCTAACGCATTATTAAGTCTATATATTACATTGGTTGTTATCTTGTTTCTTTTAGCCCTGATGAAGGCCCGCATTGGAGGCCGAAACGTCAGCACATAATTAAAATAGCACTTATTTTAAATGTGTGTTTCTAATTTATGACCGCACCCCCAACCATCTTCCTCATCTAAAAAAAAAATTCGTTTTTCGCCGTCCCAGCTTTTCTCCGAAACTACTACTAGCCGATTAGTTTTAAAATGTCGGCATAACAAAAGTGATTCAATTCAAAAACTCAGTTATTTTTAAAGGTTGAGAAAAAAAGTATTAGGGTTTTTGACCAAGAATGTAGTTATAAAAAAGTTTTATAAAAATAATTTTACCTATAAATTATACATTTTAAATTATACGCCTATAGCTCAGTTATTTTTCAGGATAGATAAATGATTTTAATGAGTTTTTGGATCAGGAATAAAAAAAAAAAAAAAAAAAAATATATATATATATATATATATAACATTATAAAATATATAAGAAATATTTATATATAATAATATATACATGTATTAAATATTGTCTTTATATATATTAATTTATTTATTTTCTACAAAATGAAAAAAGAATCATCGAAATAGGTTTTGGAAATTCAGAGATTTATCGTTTTGAGATTGAGCAGTGATGATTGACTATTTTCTTTTGAATTATTTATTGCTTTTCATATTAATTAGTTGCCTTTCAACAGCTATATAAACAGTTATACCCCAATATAGTTATTTGGAAGTAATAAAACAGTGTGTAATGATTTGTAGTGTTTTTCAACTTTATTAATGATTTGATAAAGTTCATATTGGCCAATTAGTTTTGAAATTGCGGCCGATCAAAAGTGATTTAATAAACAAACAATAATTTAAATTTCACTCATAAATAATACCTTAAGGCAGTTATTTATTGAGGTTTAGAGTCATTAAAGGGCGATAAAAAAAAAAAAAAAAAAAAAAAAATCCTGCTTATATATACGGATGTAACTCTTCTATTTTCGACGATAAAGAAAAAATTCTATAGAGTTTTAGAATATTTTTATTAGAATCAGTACTACATTTAGCATTTCTTTATCAATGCTAAAACTATGATATGGTTATTCATATAGAATCTACAATAACAAATAGAAGAAGAAAATTTAAAATATCACATTGAAGCTCTGACAGATTATTTTAATCAGAATAAAACCTACATGATATTAAAGCTGATTAAAATTTTCGATTAAGTGAGTTTAATCGTTGGGGCCTTATATAAGAAAATGCATGGTATAAAGTGGATCTTCTGGTTAGCAGATTTCGATGAAAAAGTTGCTTGAAATTTCAGTTTAGTACGACATTTTCGTTTCGCGATGAGCTTACCACACACACAGACCTTTTAGAGCGACTTGGTTATTTGGGCTCAGGGAACTCTAAAATTTTTATCTTTTCCGTTAAAACTGGAATTCGATAATTTTGACGATCGATACGACAATACTATATATCTCATGTAGGTAAGTGAAAGTAAAAATTGAAAGAAGAAGAGATATAAAGTAGTTAAAAATTAATAATAGTCAAGTCATATATTTCGATTTAATTAAAATTAAGTTCTACTAAATAGAAAATTAAGTTATAGTCATTGTAGTTAGATCGAACCTCAAGACCATTACAAATTTTATTCCTACACAAACACATGACACTAATATACCCTTAGTTGTTTCAATAGAGAAGATTCGGGTTCTGAATCAGTAAATGGCAAAAAAAAAATAAATAAATAAATAAAAGGAGGCATCCAACGATCCTGTTTGATATCAGCCGAATAGTTTCAAACTTGCGGTCGAACAAAAATTATTTAATTCAATAACTTCGTTATTTTTGAAGAGAGAGAAAAAAATTATTAGAGTTTTCTTAACTAAGAAACCGCGAATAATTATATAACAGAAAAAAACAAATGAAATTTAACCAATAAATACACCCTTAACGCAGTTATTTTTTAAGACATAGATTTAGAATGAGTAAAGGGCGATGAAAAAATAAAGAAAAAAATTAAAATCTTACCTACATTTACGCTTGTAACTCCGTTATTTTTGAAGATAGATAAAAAATTCAATAAAATAAAATTGAGTTTTAGAATCAGAACATCGCTATTAATTATAAAACAGAAAAGAAAAGAAATTAAAATTATACCCATAAATAAGCTATTGACTCAGTTTTTTTTAAAGATAGAAAAAAAATGTATTAAGGTCTAGAATCAGTAAAACGTAATTAAAAAAAAAAAAAAAAAAAAAAAAAAAAATTCTATGTTTATAATTATGACACATATATTAGGTTATTATTATTAGCTAGCCTGGATTTTTAAGTTTTCCAAAACCGATTTCAACATAATTAATATGTTTATTTGGAAATATATCTCCTTTTTTTTTCTTTAAGATTTTCGTCAAAATTGATTAGTATATTATTTATAAGATCAGTAAAAAAAAAAAAATAAATAAATAAAAATAATAGAAATCTTGCGTATATATACGCTTGTAAGTCCGTTATTTTCGAATTGTAATTTTTATTTTCGAAAAATTTTATTCATACACAAAAACATGACACTAATATACCTTTAGTTGTTTCACTAATTTCTTTTTTATTTTATTCAACATTATACTTATCTCAGGTTAGCTTTAAAAAAATAAATAAATAAAAAATCCGTTTGTGGATCAGCTAGGCTAAAATAAAGCCTCTCGGACGAAAAATTTTTCTCTCGAGGCAGCCCCGGAATAAGGCCTTCAAATTGAACCGTTCTTACGTCAAGGGAGTGAATTACTTTTTTCTGTTTTTTTTTTTTCTTTTTCATAAGGGATTACTCTGTCATCTTTGTGGCAATTTATGCAAAATATACCGTATTAAATTTTTATTTTCACCCTCTCAGGGAATAATTTTCGCTAATCCCTGCCGCTTTTTGGCCTCGTTCGAAATCTAGTAATACCCGCTTTGGAAGGGGGGGGGGGTTCTTCGTCGTCGGGGGAGGGAAAAGACCGCGGTTAATTTTAAAAGAGATCAGGAGATAAAGAAAGGGGGGCTGGGGGGGGGGTGCATTATGTCATGGCAGCGGAACTTAGCTTGTCGCCGCCAGTTTGTTCCCTGTCTCATTTCTCAGTTTTATTATTCAAAATGTTTTTTTTTTTTTCTTTTTTCATATTTTTTCTGGCCCACGACGGAAGGAGACATCTCTAGCGACCTTAATTCCGACCTTGTTTTTAGTAATGGGATTTTGCGTTACTTAACAATCATTGTTACTAATTAGGTACTATGATAATCAGCTATGTTTTGTTCTCTTTTAGCATCTGTTTCTATCATTCTAAAATTAAATATTTCTCTCCTTTAAATACGTTTACTTAAGGTTGTGTTTTGGGTCCTTTTTTATTTTCATTCTTCATAAATGCTTATACAGCTAGGCTCCTAAGCTAGGCTAAAATGGCTCCTTTATTGACCTTTACTAAAGCAACAACCCAATACACCCTCTTTACTTCCACAGTATTCTACAATTTAAATCCACAGTCCATTCTCTTGAAACTAGATCACGCCATTCTGATCTTCATTTAAGTACCAAAGAAAACTAAATATTTTGATCATTCCTTTTATATCCGCTCCGCAGGCCTCTGGAATTCCCTAACTACTCATATTCGCCATGCTTCTGTCCGTTTTTCATTCAAATCCCTCCTATTCCAACATATTTTTGTATACCGAACATACTCAAAAACAAATGCGAATTCAGTATTAATTATTCTATTTCAATGTAAGATATATATGATATATTGTTTCCAAATACTGGCGTTGTGGAATAATTTTTAATTTACTATGTTCACAATACTAGTATATTTTATATTTTTGTGTTTTCTTTCCTTTTTTGTTTTTTATATCCCTACTTTTTTTTTGTACACATATATACCTATTTCTACCATAAATACTGTTACAAAAATTGAACTTGGTTCATATCCTTGGGTATTATATAAATAATCCTCACTTCTATCAGATTATTTTCTTTACATGTCAGGGTAATAATCCCAATTACTTTGTAATTTCCTTTCGCTCAGTTAACATGGAGTGATAAAGAAAATTGAATAGCTGTGTTCGTCTTACTTAAAGTTGAAAAATGTAGATTAGAGATTTTTAACACTTTGAAACCTTTGGGTATCAGCCGTATGTTCGTGTACCGCACTATAATGAGACCTGCCATGTGTATGTGACATACCTCGACCGGGTCGCCCCGCACTGTGAGAACGGGAATTCCAGTTAGGGAAGAGGCTGCTTGAATCAGAAGAAATCCCATTAGTAAACAACAAATCTTGTCTCGGGAAATGGGTGGGTATCTTTGTCAGACCACTGTCTCGCATAATAAAAAGTGAGATTAGGATGGTTGGATTTCGAAGAATGACAGGACAAGGTTAACCACTTCCCTAAAACAAATTAGAGTGGATAGATGCGAAGTGCTCCTTTCCCGTTAAACCAATGGTCTTCATCAAAAGATTTTGTTTAGCGATGAGAAAATTTTTACAATCCAAGGAATAGTTAATCACAAAAATTATCTTGTGTAGGCACAAAGCTCTAAAGAAGCCCAGGAAGTCATTAGAAGATTGGAATGATATCACCCTTTCTTAGTGATCGTTTGCTTAAATGGCACCACAAAGCTACATTTTTGTGAAAAAAGTTTAAAACTAGCAGGACAAATTTTGGAACTTGTTGTCAAGCCTCCAAATGATACTCTGTGTGCTGGAAGTAATTGGGTTTTTCAGTAGGATTCCGCTCCAGATCGCAAAGTCAGGTCAACTCAGCAGTGGCTGGCTGTAAAAGAACATTCTACCGTTCATCTCTGGCATGGATTAGCCTTCCCCTGGATGGAAACCCTGGTCTCAATGCACTAGATTACCGGATTTGGTACGCACTAGAAAGTATGGCATGCCACAGAGCACACCAAGTCTCAAACAATCTCAGTTCCGAGCAGTTAAGCGCTTTTTTTAAGAAGTGCTGCATGCTGTCATTGATGACTGGCCACGGAGATTAAATGCCTGTGTCAAAGCAAAAGGGGGACATTTAAATTTTTTTTTCCTTTATAGATATAACATTTTATTTTATGATAGTGTTTTTGAAAAAGTTTATTTTTCTGTTTTATAAAAATGTATATTTTGTAAAATTTTAGCTGGACTAGGTAATGTATAAAACACACCTACAAGTATGTTTGTGAATACTGTTTTATTAAAAATGGTATATTAAAAATTTAGCTTAATAATATCTAATAAGTAATTTATTGTAGGTCTGTTCATAACATTCTATAATTATCCTTATTAACTTGTAGCTTATACAGTTAGTAATTACATATTCTGAACGGGACCTCAGTCATGACCGTAATCAATCTTCTCGATAGCATACAATAATTATAAGATTGCTACGCAAGTTGATAATATCTGAACATATACTTCTGGACACAATATAGCATTTATGTGTCTGATAATAATTTTTTTTTTCTTCCACTTACCTATATATGAAGGGAAAATATCGCGATAGTTAAATGTTTTTAATCCGTACTTCCAACGGATGTAAATAAACGTTTATGGGTCCCCTGAGTCCAAATAATCCCTAACTGAACAGAGAAAACAAAATTTTTCCACTGAAATTAAATATTTAAGATAGATGTATGCCTGGGGTTTTCAAAAACTTTTACTCCATGACCCATTTACTGGTAGTACCACATGGAACCAGAGGTTTTTTTTTAAATGTTTTCATTTTTTTTTTTTTTTCGAGAACATCTCTAACAATCGTTAGAGTTACAAATTAATACAATGTATGTTTTTTTTTTAAAGATTTGTCCTCAGTACTCCGAAGAGGTCTCATGTGACCCATTTTTACGGTGAGTTAAAGTGGCTCCTCCCCCAATCCGCAGACAATATTTCCTAGGATCATACCTTTACCAAATCATTAACTCTCAACACCCTCCATACATCCACAGTCTCCAACAATTTAAATCCTCAGTCCACTCACTTGAAACAAGATCGCGCCATTCCGACCTTTATTTTCCTATCCATAGTACTAAAAATTTTGATCGTTCCTTCCTTGTCCGCTCCTCTAATTTCTGGGATTCTCTACCTACTCATATCCGCCATGCTGCTTCCCTCTCCTCATTCAAATCCCAACTTTTCCAATACCTTTTATTATCCCAAAAAGACGCTCAGAAACTGTAACATTTATATTTCTGACACCACACTTTGAATGAAGAATAATTTTGTTCATTGTCTATATTTAAATGCTGTTATCTGTTAATTAATTTTTAATTCCGTTCAACAAAATACTTTCTAAGAATTGTTTTTATTTTAATTTTATCATTGTATTTATTTTTTGGATATATGTGTGTATATGCGTTTATGATATGCACACATATATTAACCCATAATTGTAATTATTTATTGATTATGTTCCTTCTGTCAGTTGGCCAGACATGTATATTTCCATATACTGTAAAAACCTGTTATTCTTAGGGGACCTAGTCCCAGAATAAATTTTTTTTTTTATTCTATTCTATTCTATAATTAAACTATTATTAACGTTATGTTTTATCTTAATGAAATAGTTGACAGGATTCAATTTGCTTTGTTTTTGACCGACTGCTTATCCAAGGCAGCGATTGCTTCAAAAACTACATTACTTGATATATTTAATGTATGAATAGACTAATATTACTGAAACCATTGAATTTCCTTTCCAAAGTTATCGTGTTTACCGATCCAAGTAGGTAGCATGCAGGGTAAGATCAAATTAGACAAGTTTAAATAAATGACATTTATATTTAAATTAACTAAAACATATACAATTTATTTACCGAATGTCTGAGAATACTGAGGGACATAACCGTTAACCTTGCCATACAATATTAAATAAAGAAATACCTTACAACAACTTAGCTGGCTGGCGAAGGTGGAATTAGTCTCTGGCGCCCCTTTTAGGCTTCATCCTTCAGCTGACCCCCGACAGACCTCTCCTCTTCTTGTTGATGGAACCCGACTCTCCTCTTGCTGGACTTCAGCTCTCGTGGCTGAAATAAGACTGACTTCATCGAATCCTCTTTCCTATCCTCGTCACCTCAGCGGGGCTGATATGGGAAGTGCCCCGGTTGGCGGTCCAGCCTTTGTGATCTCATTTTTATCTTTTGACCACCCTTAATATTCTAGTCGGCTGCCGCTGGGGGAAACTACCAGGGGTCTCTGCTATCCCAAACTGGTGGGGAAACCGGGAGGTAAGCATAAACACATTTTGAACTTTCGGCGACAATGGCCTATTAATATTTATTTAATATTACAATAATTAACAAATGATTATTCTACACCCCTCAATACATAAAAAAATATCGAAATTTCTTCGTTTATTTTCAAGAGCTAACCACCTGCCGTCTTCAGTGGTGATAAAATATGAATACATATTAAATATAGGATTTAGTGAAGATAACATAAACAAATATTGTTCCAATCTATTAATATATTTAATTAGTTAGGAATGAAAGTGAGATAAATATTATTATATCCTTGTCTGTTTTGATGAAACGGTTTATAATACCATGTAGATTTTATAATAAACAACATTAACGTGTACCTATAGAGTAGCGTCTTAGGTTCAGTGCATATTCAGATTCGTACTGTTTCTAGACCAATGGCCAGTGCCATGAGGTAAGCGTAAGTAATAGACGCCAGGCTATCCCTCAAGTTTCGGTTACCCACTTTATAGAGGGTTTGCCCCAGGATCGTTCCTTACATGGGCGTCCCATGGCGAAATAATAGAATAAATTATTATTATCTAGGTTTTGTGCCCATTGGAAAATTTGATAGGGCTTTTATTATTATTTTTTTTTTTCTGAACTACTATTAATTTTCTTTATTCATTTTATTCATTAATAGAAGTGAAAATCGCGTTTTTTGAGCACTCGAACGAATTTTAAATTACCTGATAGATTACAAAACGATGTGCAAGTCTTTTAGACCGTAGTAAACAAATTTAAACGATCAGAGTCGACGCGTTCCCCACCGTAAAAAAAAAAAAAATATTACTTTTTTCTTTGAGTGATTGAATTTAATTTTGGATCCAGACAAAAATCGAAAGCTGCAATGCGAAATGAAGAAACGTTTTGTTCTAATCTTGTAACAAACTGACGAAATTCCTAACGGCGGAGTCGACTCGGTTGAGCGAGCGGAGGTCGTTCAATTACTGGCATTTCTGTGAAGAGTAAATCTCTCGAACCAATTTAGGGAATTTTATTTTATTTTGCATCCATTTATTCCAATCACTACGTAAATCTGTTGAATACGAATGTGATTTTTTATAAGCCTCTTTCTCTTCAATTCAAATTTTCTATTTGTTATATCGCCATCAATGTCATAATTCCAAATCTGAATGCCGAACAGTTGCAAGTATTTAAAAATATTCGAGTCATTGCTGAATGAATAAATTCACCGACAAATATTTAAAATTATAGATCCAATTTAAAGATATCTCATTTCTCGTAATCATTCGATTTTTTTTTTCTTCCTTATAAAATAGATTTTGAAATACTTATAAAATGAGTAATTTCGAAAAAAAAAAAAGTTTTAGAGGACGCTATTAAAGCTATCTTCTGTTTTCTGTGAAATGGGAATTTATTACTCACAAATGAATATTTTTTTTTTTTTTTTACATTTTATCCAATTTGAAGGAAATCATACTTCGTGTTCCTTTTTGAGGTATTATTTTATTTTATTTTGTGTGTGAGTAGAAACTTTGAAAATTTAGAACTTTGAGAATCCATACTGCAGAAACTATTTCACAACTCAAAATAGGATATTTATATATAACAGAGCTTAAAAATTAACTTTTGAGTGGAAATTTTATTTTTATAAATTCATTCTTCATACATCAAAATTGATTTTATCATTCTCCATTTTTATTTTATCACCCCTCCCTTTTATGACATTCATTTCAGACACAAGGCTTCTCGGTAAAATTACCTACACAACTTAAGATATTTTTATAATTTAATTCGATTTTTATATTTATAAAACAAAATTTTATCGTTTTAATACAGAAATTTAACATAGTTGAACATGGTTATATCGACTTTTTCTATTTACTTTTTTTTTCTCTTATATTGATTTTTTTAGAATCTAACATAATTCTAATCTAATAATTAATTTAGAATAATTTGACATATTTTTTCTTTTTATGTGTTTTTAAATGTATATCCATAGAATGGTTATATTAAGGACATCATAATTATGTAATTTCAGACAAAAATATTTTTTGCACCTGAAGATGGCAGGTATAACAGGCGAAACGTTGTGCATTGTCTGATAAAAAGTGGTGAAGTATTTAACAACTTCCGATTATATATATATATTTTTTATGTACATGATGAGTTAAGTTTATACAAGCAATATATAATCAGTTGATTGATTATTTTAACTTTGGTACTGATACGTGATTGATGGCAACATTCTCCAGCAGATAGTTTATGAAGAAGATTAGTTTATAGATTTATAATATGAAATTTTTAAAATAAAGCATTATTATTAATTTTAAATTTCGAATCATTCTTACATGACCCTTTTATGTGCTTCGAAACTTGTGAGAATTTGACGAAATAGTAGGGTGGCGTTAAAATCAGTTTCACCCCCTAATGGTGTGTGGGTGATAATACCGAATTACCGATACGATCCGGGTTTATGGGGTAATTTTCTGACAGATGTGTTGCGACTCCATCAATATTCCCTGAGAGAGTATTTAGTGCTTTGCTGTAGCCCTATCCCGAAGGGAGTCAAAAGGGTTAACGTACAATTATTTTAGCACGATAAAAAAACAACTTTATTTCGAATCCCTGGTTGTCTGCGTAAGCTAATTGAGAATTTAACTCGTGTTTTTCCTGGAGGTTTCAAATTACTTTTCTGTTCTTTAATTAATAAGTACAGCCCATATGGAAATTCCGCATTTCTTTGTGTCTTTTATAAAACGTCCGTTTCCGATTTTTTTTTTTTTTTTTTTAATTCAAGGGCTCTTTCGTTTTTTAATTTTTAAAGTTAGAATAACCACAAGAGTTTTATCGATAGGTGATTATAGGAAGGTATTTGTTTTATTTATATTTTTAAATATAAATGTAGCAACTTTCACTACTTTATTAAATACAAAATGATAGAATGTAAAATCAGTTACGTGTTATTTAAGTTGGCATTGTAATATTTTTAAAATTTAACGATAATCTTAAACGTTGAAGAATTTGAATGCAACACGATTTTTTTTTCATTAGCAAATCACGATAAAGTTTATTTAATATTATTTTTTTTTTAAATGTTGTGTCATTATATTTAAAAATTATGACTGGGAGTAGAAACATTAACCATAGTTTAATAGTTTTATATTACCAGCTTTTGTAAGATGGCCTATATTTAAACTTTGTTAGATTATGCTTCATAATTAATTTTATATTATATTAATTATGAATGTAATTACTAGAAACTTTCTTTCCCTAACTATGTCTTTTCATTAGAGGTAATTTAAAGTGAAAAGAATTTTTTTTTTTAAATAGATCAAAAATGGAACCAGTGCTTGTTTAAGTTCGTAATATTTAATTTAAATATAGATTAGATTAAACAAATGTATTTCGTAAATATGGGTAGTAAAATAAATTCGTAGTGTTTTTCAAAATTTCAATTTATTCCTTAATCCTTTCTGTGTTTATAAAATTATGATTACGTGGTCAAATATGATTACCTATTCTAAAAAAGGATTATTTAAGGTGCTTTTACGCATCAGTTTAAACCGAGATTTCTTATCTTTAATTGGTATTTTGCTTGCTCAAATGGAAGATAAAAACAATCCATTTTTAATTTACACGGTTAACAAAATTTGCAGATTGTATGACGATTTTGCGTCAGGAGAAAACACCGTCCGTATGTGGTTTTTTGGTTCAGAACCGGAAAACTTGATTTGGAAGTCGCAGAGAATCGGGTCGTTCTTCAACTATTGATGACGACCAATGACTATAAAATACCTGAAAAGTGGCTACATGTGATAGACAAAAATTGGTCATATGTAATTGATTAAAAATATTTAAAATAATCTGAAATTTTTATCGAAACCAGCAATACCCGATATAAATAAATATTTTGTTGAATTTATTTTATGAAGTTTTTTAGTGTTCGATTACAAATATATGGATTCCATTATTCTTATTTCGTCCTAAGACCCTTCCCTGGAAACCCCATATTGCCCGAATTTCCCGAAGAACAATAAGTACCCTAAAATATTTCTACCGCTTCCGCCACCTTCTTCCACTATCCACCGTAATCTCTTTGTATCCGCCCTTATTTTCCCCCCACTTTGACTATTGCTACTTAGTATATGGTGGCCTTTCGAGGGTGCTTAGGGACAGGACAGGGTAAAACGAATCATGAACATATTTTTGAGATTTTTCCTCAGTACTCCGAAGAGGTCTCTTGTGACCATTTTTACGGCGAGTTAAAGTGGCTCCTTCCCCCCAATCGGCAGACAATATTTCCTAGGATCATTCTTTTACCAAATCATTAACTCCCAACACACCCCACACATTCACAGTCTCCTAAAATTTAAATCTTCAGTCCACTCACTTAAAACAAGATCGCGCCATTCCGATCTTTACTTTCCTACACATTGGACTATAACTTTAGATCGTTCCTTCCTCGTCCGCTCCTCTACTTTCTGGAATTCTCTACCTACTCATATCCGCCATTTTATCATTATAGACATATGTGTATATGCGTGTGTGATATAAACATATATATTAACCCATAATTGTAATTAGTAATTAATTATGTTCCTTCTGTCTGATGGCCAAACATGTATACTTCAACTCCCCTAAGAATAACAGGTTTGTACACTGTTGAGAAGTACCAGAATAAGTTATTTTCGATTCTATTCTAAAATGAAATAAATGAAGAAAATTAACTCAAGTTTTTCAAAAAACTTATGACGAATTTATATTTAAAAAATATTGTGTATAGGCTACTGTTTGATCAAATCCCATATTGGAACCCCGGCTGAGACAGAATTTTTTATTCTGTTTTTTCAGCCGTGGAGTGACCCTAGGGTATGTAGACCATCCTGGGGAAAACCCAGCCTATATAAAGTTGGTACCCGAAATTTTGAAAAGAAATTTGTGACCGGGCGTGATTTAGACCTATCACCTCCTTGCACGGCCGTTGGCATACAAATGTTTATAACTACTGAACCCGAGACATTTCAAGGGTTGTAGAGGTTCAGTTCTTTTTTTATTTATTTTTTATTATTAATTTTATTTTCACTTGCCTATATATGAAATATATAGTAAGGGAAGGTATTGCGATCGTGAAAATTTTTGAATTCCAGATTTCAACGGAAATACACTTTTTAATGCCCTCTGAGTCCAAATAACGAATTCCCGAAAAATGATTTGTGTGGTAAGTCAAGTGCACAAGCAAAAAGTCGTATGGTACTGAAATTTCATATTTAAGACATTTAATACGCCCGAGATGTTACAGCAACTTTTTTTTATCAAAATCGGCTAACTAGAAGATACACTTTATATCATGCATTTTGCACCTTTTTAGGATTATCTCAAAAATGGCTCCAACGATTTTGCTTAAACTCCCTATATCGATGTAAAATTTAATGGGCTTTAATATCATGTGAGTTTAATTCTGAATGAAATAGTCTGACACGGCTTAAATGCCGATAATTTTGTATATTCCAAAAGATTAACTACATCATCTTAATGAAATCGACGAAGGACGGCTAAATATTCAGATTGGACGAATTTGATGACCAACCAAAGGATACAACAGCAAAACTATTTTAATGTAATTTTTTGCTTTTAATGACAAGAACAGTAATATAGACTATAATATACCGTTGGAAAGAGAAAGATTTTAGAAAAAACATTATGTTATTCACAATGCTCTAAAAGGTGACATGAAGTGAAGGATAGGGAAAAAACTTATTACTGATTAACAATTTAATAGTTATATTATTTAATCTAAATCATATGTTTCCTACGAAAATGAATTCACGTTTTATTAAAATCAACTCAATATATTTTTCAAATTGAAGTATAGTTAATTGCATTTACATTGATTTTAACAGTCGAGGTAAGTGAAAGTCGTGTATTGCCCGCACCAGATTTTTTTTTATGTGTGGGGAAATAAAATTTATGTGGCAGAAAATCAGCTTTTTACCTGTCTTTTAAAAATTACGAATCGTGAGCCAGCTTTAACTAGTCATTTATTCATGCGCCCCCCATGCGCCTAAAACAAGGACCTCCCCCTCAAACTTCCCCCTGGGGATGCTGTGACTTCAGAAGAGCTTTAATCTCTCTGTCTTTTTCATGAGTGCTTAAATTATAAGGAAGACGTGTAAAGGTAGCTGTGATGGACTTCAAAAGGTCTCTGTGAGGAAGTGGGTTTAAAAACAGAAAAAAAAAAAAAAAAAAATAGACGATGAACCGTAAATGGTTTCTAAACTAAATTTTTCTAATGATATTCATGATTTTTCTAAAAAGAAATTGCCTTTAAAAATGCCCCTTTAGCCAAGCCACCCTTAGGTGTGGTGGGTATAATTTGTCATTGCATAATAAAACAGAAACGTTCTTGCATTTTAGCTGAAACCGCACTAAATATAAATTAAAAAAAAACTTTTTTTTTTTTTTTTTACACCGTTATACTCCTATCAACGGAAGAGCTAGCAAATATTAAAGGTAGATTAGATATTAGGGCTGATATATTATAAGTGCTATTAACATATGATTTGCCAAATATATATATATATATATATATATATATATATATATATATATATATATATATATCTTTCTTTCAGTGGCGCGACAGGCCGTGTAGGCCCTGGGCCTCGCGGTGTAAACTCCTGCGAGTTTACACTCACGTTTCATGATGCTATTTTTAGTGTAGGGTCATCACTCCCTACGACTAGTTTTGTGAGTGGCCACCCTTTGGCTGACGGGTCTCACATACTCAGGGGAGAGGTTGTGAGTGAATCTCCATTTTTTTATATCCTTATAAAAGCCCCGCCGGGACTGGGATTCGAACTCAGAACCTGTAGCTTGAGAGACTAGCGCGCTAGCCACTCAGCTACGGGCTCCCCATATATAAATAAAATAAAATAAAATAAATAATAATTAAAATAAAAAACAATTTTCAGAAAATAGTTGTGTTGAACAAAATGAAAAAAATAAATGAGTTTAAATATATAATAAAACGAAGAAAAATAAATATTCACATTGTTTTGATACTTGGTTTTTAACAATAACATAAGCTCTGAAATAATAAAGGATCTTAAACTGGCCATGAATTAATGAAAAATAAACTAATTAAACATAAATAAAAATAATATACTACAATATTAAAAAACGAAGTCTTACAATCATAATATAAAAAAAAAATACTGTAACGATTGTAACAAAGAAGTTTTCTAGACGAAATAGTTTAAAAAAATAGATAGATACTTGTGGAAAAAAATAAAATATTGAATACAATTTTACTAAACTTTTTACATTTTCAAGCAGCGTCATTTTGGTATGCTAGAAGATACTGGAAGAGAAGGTGTTTGAAGACTTTATAATCATTATAAACAACACAAAGTTCTCAGTTACACTAAAGACCCTATAATGAATAAAGATAAATTAAATTTTATTTACAAAATAAATCGTTTAGACTGTAATAAATGCTACATAGGCGAAACTTAAAAAACAAAACAAAAAAAAAAAACATTACTAGAACAAAACAACGCGATAGCAAAAATAATAATACAACAGCACTATCACAACATAGCATACAATTTATTTTTTTAACATATTTATTGATATTTACAACTGTATTAAATAAAAATACATCTAGTAAATGTGATGTTAATATGTAAAACTGTCATGAAATACATGTAGAGACACTACCCAGTGGCAGCACTCTAAAAACACTCTAAACTAGAAGGTCCCGTGGCCATCTTCTTTTCAGACGCCTCGGAGGATTATCAGGGATTGAAGAGGAAGCAAGGACTGAAACTAATGGATTGTAGTGGGAATGGAGCTTTTCATGGAAGGAATGGTACCTGGTTCGGGCTAAGTCAGCAACATATGGAATATTAAGGTCTTTATGAATGAGTGTGTTTGTGACAAAATAAGGAGCATTGAGGATTTTCCGAAGGATTTTGGATTGTAAGGACTGGATACGAGAGGAATTCGATGGTTTAGTAGAGCCCCATAGCTCTACTCCGTAAGTCCATATCGGTCTTATGATGGTCATATAAATGAGTCTTTTGTAATTAAGTGGAAGTTTGGAGCGTTTGTCCAGTAAGTGTTGAAGTAGTCGAAAACGTCGGGCAGTTTCTTGTCGTTTAAGTCTTGTATGGGGATTCCAAGTTAGACGTTTGTCAAGGTGGAGTCCTAGGTATCGAATCTGTTCAACAGGGGCTAGTGGAGTGTCATTAAAGGATACTGTAGGGCAGGAAGTCATTGGTTTACGACGAAGGGTAAAGGTTATCTGGTGGGATTTGTTAGAATTAATTTTAATCCTCCAATTCTGGCACCATACTTCAAGGTCTCGGATGTGGGATTGAAGAGTGTGGGAGGCAGTAACTGGATCATTATCTACTGATAGCACACACGTGTCATCAGCATAGGTAGAAAGGAATGTGTTAGGATGGGTTGGGATATCAGCTGTATAGACTGTATAAAGAACAGGTCCTAGGATGCTGCCTTGAGGAACACCAGCAGATTGAGAAAACAGGGAGGAATAGGAACGATTGTGATTTATTTTGAAAGATCTATCAGCGAGGTAGGACTGGATAATAAGAAAATAGGTAGGAGGGAGGAATAGACGGAGCTTGTAAAGCAATCCAGGGTGCCAGACTCGGTCAAAGGCCTGTTCTATCGAGAAAGGCTCCCGTGCAGTACAATCCGCGCTCCAACGCAGAGGAGACCAGATCAACCACACGATGACATTGCTGGATAGTGGAGTGAGATGTACGGAAACCGAATTGATGATCTGGAATAATATGATGGGAATCAAGGATTGGATATATACGTTTCAGAAGGAGTTTTTCTAGAATTTTACCCATTATACATAAAAGAGAAATGGGACGGTAGGAAGATGGATTTTCAGGTGACTTTTTGGGTTTAGGGATCATTTTTACTATGGACAATTTCCAGGAGGCAGGAAAATAAGTAGTACGGAGTACGGCATTATAGATGTAGGTAAGGAATAGAATGGCTTTTTGAGGGAGATGCTTCAAGATATAGGAAGTGATTAAGTCATGGCCAGGAGCTTTTCGGGCAGGTAATCTGTGAATGATATTGGATATTTCGGAAGGGTGGAATGCTTTAGGTGGAAGGGTCATTGGGAGGGGAATAGTTAGGTCTTCTTCTATCATTTTAAGGTGATTGGGGTTAAGGATATCTGGATGTGGAGTATATGTATTGTAAAGATGTTGTCCGAATATCTGAGCTTTCTCTTCGTCAGTTCTTGTCCAGATTTGGTTTTCAGTCAAGAGTGGATGGTTACAGTCTTTGAACTTAAGTAGTTTTTTTGTGGTTGTCCATAATGATTTGTCTGTTGTAGTAAGGTTTTCAGTAAATCTGAGTAAATTTTGAATTTTGCATGTTTTTATTTCCGACTTAAGTTTGTTAGTTAGTTTGGTATAATACGTTTTGTCAGTTGGGTATCGAGTCTTATGCCACTTCGATCTCGCTCTGCGCTTTTCCTTTATTAAGAATCGAATGTGCTGTGGCAGATCTGTACGTTGAGTGTCATTAATGTTGGTGGTCTTTGTGTTGTCAATTATACTACAAGTTATGGAGTCAGTCAGTTTTTTAACAGCTGTATCAATATCATTGTTTGTCTTGAGTGGAGTGTTCAAGTCCAATTTGCTTTCCAGGTCAAGTCGAAATATGTCCCAGTTTACTCGTCCATTGATCAATGTAGGTGGAAGGGGTTGAGGAACAAAACTGGAATGTAAGGAAAGCATAACCGGGCTATGATCTGATGAAAGGTCGTTCAGTGATCTGATTGTGGTTTGGGAGGAGGAAATTTGTGAGGTGATAAATATGTCCAGGATATCAGGTTTTTTTTTTAAGGATGTCGGCCAATACGTGGGATTCATAGGTGAGAGGACAGTATAGCTATGGGAAATAGAGACACTAGAAAGGAGATTACCTCGGGAGTTGGAAGTGCGGCAACCCCACCGTTGGTGTTTAGCATTATAGTCTCCTCCAGCGATAAAGCGCGGTCCGAGGGATCGAAACAGGGTTTCAAGTTGGTTATAGGAAAGGGAAACACCAGGAGGACAATATACAGCTGAGAGGGTGAGATGAAAAGGACGAGTTGGAATGGTCACTGAGGTTGATTGTATGGCGTCAGTTGGAGTAGAAGGAATAAGGGAATGAGGCAAGGATTTATGGATAAGGATGCATGACCCGGCATGGGAAGTGTTGTCTGGGTGGTCCGATCTATATGTGGTGTAGTCACGTATGTAAAAACGTGTTCGTTGTGTAAAGTGCGATTCAGTCAAGAGAGCTACGTCAATATGGTTGTCATGGAGGAAAATGTCCAGTTCGTCACGGTGGTTGAGTAGGCCGTTAGCGTTCCACAAAAGGATGGCTAGGGGCTTTACACTCATCGTGGGAGATTGAATGGGATTTGGGTAAGGATTCTAGTTAGAAGGGTGATTAGTGGTTGAATAGTATTACTAAGGTCTGAAAGAAAAGACTGGAGAATGGAGCATATGTTGGAATGGTCTTGGTAGGGATACGGATGTGGGTAAGAGACTTGTGCAGGATGATTTGTATGGTCCGGATCGTTGGCTTGGGGCTGGACTCGCCGTGGAGTACGATGATGTTCAGTCCGCTGAGGTACTTGAGGCGAGGGGTTTATTTGACTTGGTTGAACTGAAGGAGATGGTATTTGGGGAGGATGTTCAGGAGGCAGTTTTACACGTAAGGGTGTATGGGGAGGAACGGATCGGTGTACAGGTTGCGGGTTAGGATGGGAGGAAGGAGGCTTGGTTAGGGATTTAGGAGGCGCCTGTCTTTGTGGCTGTTGATGCTTGATGATCTCGGAGAGATGTTTTTTTGAGTGCTCTGTAGTTTCCCTGACTGCAGTTGTTGTAGTTGGCTGCTGGGCGATGGTACCTTTTTGTTTTTGAATTTCTGGGTAGTTATTCAAATTGTCCAAATCAGGCACCTGCGTGCGAATATTCTGCTCCACTCGTAATTCCGCTAGGTGGTGTGTCCTCTGCTTAAGAAGATTTTTGTATACACTACAGCCCCTATAGCTAGCCGGATGGCCTTCACCACAAAGTGCGCACTTTGCAGTCTCATTAGGGGGTTTAAGGCATGTGTCAGAGGCATGTGGCCCGGCACATTTAACACATCTAGCAGGGTGATAGCAGTAGGACTTCGTGTGTCCTAATGATTGACATCTGGTGCACTGTACGATAATTGTCTTTTGTCTAGGCTCTTCAAACCGAACGGTCGAATATACTAGCCGTCTAACTTGAAATATCTCCGTGTTATTCTTGGCTGGCTCCAGATCCACGAAAAACAAGGGCAAAGCATATTTTTCTTTGGGGTGTGTTACACATGAGATATTACTAACATTATGGCCAATTTCTTCTAGGCCGCATTTGATGGCTTCAGTAGGAGTGGATGAGTGGAGTCCTCTCAGAACTACTCTGTATGGTTTATCTTGTTTTAACTGGTAGCAGTGGAAGTCAAAATTTTTATTATTTAAATAAGTGATAAGTTTTTTATAGCTCTCCTTATTGGTGGTATTTATTTTTATATCATTTATTCTTGAAAAACATTGAAAGTTTGACGGGCCTATGAGATCAGAAATTTCTTTGCCGAACGAGAGGAAATTATTTATATTTGATACAAATATTGGAGGTGGTTCCGGGTCAGAAAATCCTTGTTCCGGGAGCTGGTTTTTATTGATGGCGTTAGCAGAAGTGCTAGAGGTAGAAGCTGGTGATTTTGAATGTGCGGTTGAAGACGGTCCGGGTAAAGATGGCGCCGTTGACTCATTTAGGTTGGCTGCAGTGGTACTGCGAGTTTTAGGTGGTGTTGGCTGTTTTGTCTTAGCCGCTTTTTTTTTTTTTTTTATTTGGCGAGTTACCAGCCGAGTTAGTGTTCTTTCTCTGGCGTTTCTGTAGAGTCCGTGGCTTTAAATACTGTGAGTCTGACTCGCTTATCTCAGAAAAGGGAGTCTCCTCCTCCGAGTCGTCACAAGATGGAGTCTTATCTAGATCCATGGCTTAATTAATTAAGAAAAAAAAATATATAAAAATAACAACATATATATGTATCTAGATAAATAAATGAAACAGATAGAAAATAAAGAAGTTATATATCTATATATAATTATTAGAAAAAAAATTACTAATTAAAAGAAAATTAACCTTAAAGATCTTAAAACTAAACTATTTACAATATTATATACATATACTATTTAAAAGAAACAAAGCAAACATTACTAAGTTAATGAAAAAATAAATAAATAAAAGTCTTCGAGGAAAATAAATTTAAAAACTCATTGAGGGAAAAAAATAATGTTTATAAATATTGTCTGATTAGGTCGTTGAACAACAGTCCTGACCGAGACCTTGTCAACACTAGAGAAGGATTAGCAGGCAAGCCTGGCCCTTATCTCTAGCCCAAGCGGTCACTAGTCTATGATTGCTTATTGAACAAAACGCCACTCACCTCGCTTTCTATGATCGGTAATGTGTGTAATAGTATAACAACTCACGATTCACAAAGTTTGAACGATGTTCATGCGATAACACAGTGATGAGAAGGTAAGAAAGACAGAGCTATACTTATAGTGAACTGTACTCGCAGCCATGACACTTGAAACTCAGCATACAATTAAATCACAAGTTTGGCCTCAAAAGACCACAAATTTTAGAAATAGTTAAGAATAACCAAAATCGAAAAACCATGGAGGCAATATACATAAATAAAAATCTAGATAGTACTGTTAATTTCAAAACTGATTCCAGACACTTAAGTTTCCATGATTCAGATTTAATAAAAAAAAAAATAAACAATAAAATATATTTAAGAATTTTCGCACTATTTAATAACAATAGAACCATACGTAATTTTAAATTGGTCTAATCCTTATTCTAGTTGAGGACAAAGATTTAAGCAATGCCTTGCTCAGATATGATTTTTCACTTATTGACTACTTTTATTTGTTTATTTTTTAATTTTTTATATGAGTGACAAAGTTTGGATAAAGAGATGAACTTTAGATAGTTAAAACCAGGAATTTGTTGAATATTTATTATCTTGACTTCTAACGATGTAATATTGTTAATTGCTTTGTTTTTTAAATACCTCGTATTAATTTTAAATTTGTGTGCAATAATTTAAATTTTATTGTAAGGGAGAGCTAAAAAATCGCATTAGTGCTGCAAATACTGCAGTTTTTCGTATTAATTAATTAACAATTTATGAGTAGATATTTATTTTTTTCAAATTGCCAAAATATGTAATGGAAAGAATTGTGATCGTGTACATTTTTGACAACTTTTAGGGTCACCACTGTTTAAATGACCCGCAAAAAGTGACAACTAACTCGAAAACGAAAAGTCTTGCGAAACTAAAATTTTATAATTAGGGCTATGATGTATCAGCAACTTTTTTACCCCAAGTGACGAACAAGTAATTTTGCTTTTTGTAACTTTTTTTTTACAATTTTCTCAAAAATGGCTGTTGCGATTTTAATAGAGCTCTCTATAATGATGCAAAATTGAATGGGCTCTTATTTTGTGTAGATTTTATTCTAATTAAAATAGTTTCATAAACGCCAAATGTTTAACATTTCTTCGTTTAACGTACTTTTAATTTTGTGTATTCAAATACATTAACCATTCTTGTTGTTACTATTTATAAAGAAAAGCATAAATACTGAAAGCATAAGATAGATATTTTTGATCAGTTCTCGACTGTTGTTAATTTATGTTTTCTACTGTTGTTAGGTTTCAGTAAATAAATAAACAATTTTATATTTGCAACGTTTCGAGAATATATTGTTCTCATAATCAAGCCTTAACAGTGGAAAATCGTTCATTCAACATGAACATTCATATTTTTATACAATAATTAATAGATGATGTTATTGTTAAAGATACAGAAAAGAATACATTGAAGAATGAATAGACATACAGTAGGTCAATTAGAATTTACGTTAAAGATATTATTAGAAATTTACTTACAATTTTAGACCCAAAAGTGTCTTAAATAGACATATGTGTAGACCACAAACTTTGAAAGAACATTAAAGCAAAGATACAAAGGAATAGTTCAGTTATGGAGGATTTTCCATATTTATGACGTCAGGAGTCTGGGTTTTCACCTTTTGTTTTCATTTTATTTTGTATTTATTATTATTATTATATAAAAAACGCCCAAATAATTACAAACTTTTTTTTTCGAATAAGAAAAATAATGTTGATGTAAAATATAGATTTAGGAAAAAAAAAATTATTTACAAAGTTCTCTAAGATAATGGATAGTGATAAACTAATGGATAAAACTTAGTGATCGTTGTAGAGAATAATTTCTATTGTTTGATAATTTAACCTAAAATAAATGTTATAATAGGAACTCAATGTAAAGGTTTAAACTTTTTTTTTTTCAACTCTTAACTTCATTTAAAAGTTCCTAAATTGATTTTAACCACAGAGGTAAGTTAAAGTCGTTGTTGCACACACTAAATTTTTTGAATACTTATTATATATTGTTAAAACTTTTAACTATGATGCACTATCTTTATTATTTAAATCTTCTTATTTGTCAACTGTTGATATACCAGAAACAACAGTTGAACAGTTATTTACTGTTGTTTAAGAGTGTTAAGACTTTCTGGAATATTGTAGTAATAACATGAAATAGTGATATTTTATAAATTAACCGAATTATAACAACTTTTTCAGAGTGTAAGTTCAAAAATTTGGTGCGCACAATACACAATTTTCACTTAACTTTTTACTTGAACGGAATGATGTAATATATATACATATATTATATATATATATATATATATATATAATATATATATATATATATATATATATATATATATTTTTTTTAAATTACATTTATTTGTTATTATGTGGCTTTCTTATCACATTTTAAATCTAAGAAATAGATATTTTCCAATCATTCTTAACTTTAATTTTGTTTGTTTCAGGTATGGTATAATTAGTCTTACTGTACGATTGCAGTTGATATGTTCTGAAAAAGGTATATATTTTTATTACAACCCACGTTTATTAAGAGTGCTCTTTTGTATTTTTCCTGTTTCGTTACATTTTCCTCTGTTAGTATTCTTAAGTGAATTTTTTTACTGAACGACATAGTCTTTGAAATTTCAAAATTAATCAGAAGGCATACCTGTTAATTTTTTTTTCCCTTCATCCTCTATTTGTTATGTATACCTCGAACCCCTTTTTACTTTTACTTACCAATATATGAAATGTATAAAAGTAGAGCAATTATGAAAATTTTCGAATTCCAGTTTTCAACGAAAATACACTTTGAGTCCAAAGGAGTCTATTGTTTGATAAGTTTTTAATATTTAGAATATAATTATATTGTATTTTTTACATTTCTATGAACAATGGGAAAATTTTCGTTTATATATTATATAATAAAGTTAACGTTATTGAAACTCTAGTTAATTAATTCTGTTACAATTTATTTTCATCTCTAAATGTTTTTGAAAATTCTTAAATTGATTTTAACAACGGAAGTAAGTGAAAGTTGTGTGTTCCAGACACCCAATTTTTTGTAATTGGTTCACTTGTTTCTTGGTCTATTAGTCACATTGGTTTTTTTTTTTTTCTTTACCGTAGTCAAGTAATTTTTTTTTTAATTATAGATTTATATAGAACAAGCTACCACTCCAGCCCCAAAACGTGTGCAGTATTAATTTTATGTACGATTTTATTCTCTTTGAAATAGTCTATTACTACTTAAATATCGATAAAAAAAAAAAAAATCTTTTTAAGTATCTTTGATTTTGTTGACTAGAAATAATTAACTATTTCACTTTGTTATTAATAATATGAAATGGGTAAAAATAAAAGAATTTTATTATTTAATAAAGGTAAAACATCAGAATTTTTAACGCATATTACATGAATTGAATATTGAATAATATTTGTTTTTATTGAAGATATACATCTTGTACAAATTTAATTAAATATTGTCTATTTTACTTCTCTAACATTGGTTATGAATTTCATATGTTACTAGTTGGATAACAAAAAATAAAAAACAACAGACAAAAGCTAAAAAATAATGAAATCAGATCATCATAAAAACAAAAATAATTAACTGAACAGTATAACACTTAATTGGTGTGTGGGCCATTGTGATACAATTAGATTAATGAATCTACACGCTGAAACTAAAAACTTGTAAATTCTATTTAGTTTTTGTAGGCTGTTGACTTTTTTTTTTTTTTTTTTTTTTTTTTTCCAAATGACCGTCAACACTTGAATCCAAATCCTATATGGTCAGTACTTGTTTGCTATAATTTAATAGAAACTAGGCTGTTGACTTGGGAGTATGTTATGCATCATCATGTGCGGCTAAATTTTTATATAGGATTTTTTGTATAATCCTCCACAAAATACAATCAATACTCCAAGAAAAGTACGAAAGTATAAATAAAAACAATTGTATTAAAAAAATAAAATAAGTCAAATGTAGACTGAGACCATAGTTTGTTTTTTAATATTTATAAGTTTTTAATATTATAAATTTTCCCATAGATTTAAAAGATATATTCTAAATACAAATGGATATTTTATTTTATAAAATTTTATAGTGTTTGATTACCAATATATTTCTTTACATTCTAACTAGAAATTGATTGTTTAATCATTTAACGTCACTTCGTGCTATTGCGGCTTATCGGACGACGTTACAGCGGGTGTCCGAAATTTTTCGTCTTCAGGTTTAATTAGAATAGGGATCTTTAATGAGTACCTTACATCACACAGGCTGGGGAACACCTTTCAACGTACGTCCCCTCTGAAGCACGGCATAACTAAGGATTTTTACTCTCATTAAAAAACCCTTGGGCTATCTGCTTCATATTAAAAAAAAAAAAGAAGAAGAAAATTTATTTATTTAAAATATGAAAATCGGGCATATCCTTCGGAATAGTAAAGTTAGTCCTTTTCATGCGTAACGCACCCTTCTCGCTTTTATAGATAGTTAGACTTATGCTATTTCGGACCGATTCTTGCATCGGGAAGAGAGTTTCTATATTAAAAAGTGTCCTTTTTAGTGTGGTAATCCTAGTTGCCATTGAAATATTTCGATCCGTATCCTTTTAAAAGAAGAATAGAGTTAAAAATTAGTGGTTCTTTGCCATTTTGAATTGTATCCTAGTTACAAGATGTGTCAATTGTTCAGAATTCTTTCAACTGGAATAGCGAATTTATCTTAAAAAATTAACAAAAATTATAACAGCCCTTAAAATATGAAAATCGGGAATAGCCTTTGAAATAGTAAAATTGCTCCTTTTCGTGCGTGAGAAATACATCCTATATTTAAAAAATAAATATATTAATATTAGAACTTTGTACTGTTGCCGAATTTCCATACTTCCAATCTTAGTATACTGATAAATGCCGAGATGTCCAACTTTCTCCATAAAACAAATGTATTGACAATTTATCACAATTATTTGACATAAATATGTACCCAGAGTTTTTTCCCCGACCTAAGACATCTCCCATTTTGACTTATTTATCGTCTAAACTATCAATTCTTTTCCCTTCTTTTGATAAAAAGAAAAGGGGGGAGTAAGTTGGCTATTGCTTTATCAGCCTGTTCAATGTTTGACACTGGACCCTTCTACCCTATTTAACATTCAGTCCATTTAACATTGGATGGAAAGAGAGTATTTTCCATAGATAACACAAAGGAGCTTCCTATGTTTTAGAATATTTTTCCTTTTATTTCCATTCAGTTCCTTTTGACAATTTCCCCTTTGTTGTGGTGAAGCATAATTAATTTTCATTCATTTTGTATTCACCTAAATTATCAGTTATATTTCTAAAGCATAATACTTTCAATTTCGAAGTAGTATCGGCGATTTTGGTTCAGAATGCGGTCTTAAATCAATCTCTCTTAATAAGAAAAATTAATATTATTTGCACAAAAAAAAAAAATCAACTAGTATAATTTGTTTCATTTCTTCTAATTACGACAACCCGATCATTAAAAAATTTGGAGGATTTGACAAGAATATTCTAAAACGTTGCTCAAGTAAATGTACAAAAGATATATTACTTCACTAATTGAGACGTTGATTTCCAAAAGGTACTATATCCATTCTAGGAAATTTTACAGGAAGCGCGAAAATCTCTCATTACTATATTATTAAACTAGCTAATTTGGGTATTTTTACCTTAAAATTTAGAATTATTTTTTTGCTATAATAACAAAATCATATTAAAGTTATGAAATGATTTTTTTTTTAGAATGATTTGGAACGAAAATATATGCGTAATTAGTAATTTTAGAAAATGACCGCAATTCTAAATCACGTTATTAAAGGACATGAGTGTTCATTAGATACAATCAAATTTAAGATTTAGATAAAACTAAATGAGGAGAATATAAATAAGTAAAAAAATCAATTTCGTAAAAAATGTCCTTTAGTACTTTTTGGAAATCAACGTCTCAATTGTGGAAATGTAAAAATTGAAAATTTATTGGTTTACTAAATACTCGTTAACCGACTGTTTGTTATTTTTTATGTTAATCAGCACCCTTAATTTACAATTATTTCAATTTATTTATTTTTTTATATTTACTTTAAATCTTTCTTATTGTGTAGAATTATATTATTTTTTTCATTGTTATTTAAATTTTTCATTCATTTTTAGAACTAAATTAGGTTACAGTTGCATTTAATCCCTTTTGTATATTCCACTTATGAGTAACATGTTATTGGTGTAATATCAGAGCATATGTCAATACTGCGGCTTGTGACCACTTGTGCAAATACAAAAATAAATTAAAATCACTTAATTAAGGCTAAGAAAAAAACCAAGATAAAATTCAATAAAAAAAAAGAATAAGAATAAGCTTATAATAAAATATTAATACTGTAAGTAATATATGATGGATTTTTCGTATGCAAATATACCGAAATTGTAATAAAAAATCTGGTCCGTGCAACACACGACATTTACTCACCTTCGTTGTTAGAACCAATTTAAGAATTTTTCAATTAAGTTAGACTTGAAACAATTTTTACAAAATAAAATAACATTTTGATGAAAATATGTGTTTCTGATTAAATAGACTTAAAATTTTCGTCTTTCTGAATTACGGTTTAGAGATGTGCATATAAAATGCTTTTCAACGGTATATTATACACTTATATTACTAATCTTGTGTCCGGAGAGACAATTACCTATAAACATATGTTTGCTCAACTCATATATTTAGCGGATTTTTATCAGCTAATAAGATATTTTTTCATTTTTTTTTAATGTAGAAAATTAAAGGTACTTAAAGGAAGAAAATTTAAAATATCAATTATGATCTTTTTGACTATTTCAATCAGA
This sequence comes from Piezodorus guildinii, assembly GCA_023052935.1. Lineage (NCBI taxonomy): Eukaryota > Metazoa > Arthropoda > Insecta > Hemiptera > Pentatomidae > Piezodorus > Piezodorus guildinii. The sequence continues at coordinate 59,217,360 of CM041295.1, forward strand.
ATGAAACCTACATGATATTAAATCCCGTTAGATTTTACATCGATTTACTCACACACATACACTTACTTTTAAGCGCGACTTGGTTATTTTTTGGACTCATGGGTCCCTGAAATGTGTATTTTCGTTGAAAACTGGAATTAAGAAATTATCACGAATGCAATACTTTCCCTTAATATATATTTCAAATTTAGGTTGGTGAAAGTAAAAATTTGAACCATAAATACAGTTTTTGAAGGAGGAATGCTTTTAAAAGTTTTTTGAAGTGAACATTTGACGAGTCTTGTGTAGGCGGAATATGGTGGTATCGGCATCGAACCTTCGGGTTCGGTAAGCCTATTATTATTTTTTCATTCATTTTTCATCAAATTACATATAAGAACTAAAAGAAGAAAATTCCCTCCTTTGAGTCAAAAATCCTGTTGTATTTCGATTTAAAAAAAAAAAAAAAAAAAATTAGATTTAAGCGATATAAGAAGAAAAATTATCCAATAGCCTAATCTACAAATTTTTACATCAACAAACAAATTAACAATAACGGCTAAAGAGAAGAGAAAATTAAGCGTCCTATCTATAAAAAAAAAAAAAAAAAAAAAAAAAAAAAAAAAAAAAAAAAAAAAAAAAAAAAAAAAAAAAAAAAACGTGGTATAGATATAAGAAAAAAATCATCCATTTTAATTTTTCATAGAAAGATCAATCTTCTAATACAGAATAATTCGAATTATAATACTGGAATTTAAGATTAAGAGAAAATTAAGGATCGTCTATTATATATATATATATATATAGACAGGCAAAAAATTCAACGAGTAAGACGAAAAAATGAGCAATTAATTTAATTCTTTCACAGGCAGATCAATCTTTTGAAACAGTTATAAAGCATATTCCTAAATTTTGGAATTTCCGTGATACAAACAAGGCAGGTCCATAAAATAAACATTGTGCCATGTAAATCGCTAACTCTCATACCGTCCACAGTCACATTCTGATTACGATGGCATAATTAAAGATGATATATTTCTACAGGGTGATGATGTTTTACAATTAAAGGAAACAATAATAACAAAACTTGCATTCTCAACATTATCTACTTTCCAAACGTACTCTCCTTTCCAACGAAATTCGAGTGCTAATCGAGAAATTAGAAAAAAAAAATTGTCACTTCTATATGCAGTCCCTATTACTGCCTAAATTTTAATTTTTTTTTTTTTAACTTATTTTTTATCACATAAAATATTAATGAGATACTCTTTATTATATTATTATTAGTAAAAAAAAAAAAAAAAAAAGAATTCGAATTATTAAGATCATCGCTTATTGTCGGTGTTATAGGATGAATGCTAGCTGATGACGAGCTGTAATGGCTTTCTAGGATCATAAAATTTAATAGCGACTATGACCTGAATCTAGCCTAGAGTCATTTTGTAAAATATTATTAAATTATCTATCTTTTATGTTATGAGATCTTTGGGAATGTAATTATCTTTAGTTGATGTCCGCTATGATATAGATACGATTTAATGAATTATGCTAGCAAAGTATTATGTAACATAGCTCATAGAAAAATTTAGTGAGCACATCCCACAACTTTTATTACCACTTTATATATTAAATATATTAAAATATATATATTTTTTACTGACATTTAGGAATTCCATTTAAACCATTAAAACGTTTAAGTTCCATTAAATAATATAACGACATAAATAATAATAACAATAAGTTTTCACTTTCAATTACCTATTTATGAAATATATAATGTGGGTCCGTGAGTGTGTGTGTGTGGTAAGTCAAGCGCCAAAACGTAAAATAGCACGAAACTTAGATTTCATGTTTGAGACAACTATACGTCCGGGATGTTACCGCAAATTTTTTCTTTAAAATCGGCTCATCGGAAGATCTACTTTATACTATGCATTTTGCACCTTTTTACGAATTTCTCAAAAACGATATTGATGAAACTCCCTGTTTCGATGTAGAATTTAATGGGCGTTAACACGACATAGGTTTCATTTTGATTGAAATAGTCTGACAAGGCTTAAGTGCCGATAGTTTAAATTTTTTCCGTCTAGAGTACCTATAATTTTGTATATTCGAATAAATCAACCACATCATCATGTTAGCTTTGATAAAAAACGTTGAGTGAATCGATATCCAACGAAAGGAGAAAAGAGCAAAAATATTTTTTCATGCAAATTTTGTTTTTAAACATAAAAACAGTAATATAGATGTATAATATACCGTTGGAAATATAAAGATTTTAGGAAAAATATTATTGTATACACGAAATTGTATAAGGTAATGAAGAGTGGTGAAAAGCCGATAAAACTAACCGATTGTTGTTGTCAATAATATAATAGATTATTTAATAAAACACATGTTTCTATTGAAACTAAATGTGAATAATTCTTTGCTATTTATTTTTATCTCCCAATTAAAAAAAAAAAATTTAAATTGATTATAACATCGGAGGTAAGTAAAAGTCGTATGTTTCCCGCACCAGATTTTTTACTTTAAATATGAAATGCATAAGGAAAATAAAGTATTCCGATCGTGAAAATTTTCGAATTGTAGTTTTCAATTATAAGAAAATACACTTTATGTAATTGATTAGAATTTTTCTTCTTTATAAATTTATTTATTATTACATAAATAAATCAATTCCTATCTCAGTTTTGAGGTCCAGTACTGCCTGATCTTCAGCAATATTAATTTAAAAAATCTGGTGCGGGCAACACACGACTTTCACTTACCTCCATTTTTAAAATCAATGAAAGAATTTTCAAATACAGTTAGAGATAAAAATACGTGAAATTATTGAGGAATTATTCAAATTATAAATCAAATTTATATAGAAACATGTGTTTTATTAAAAAATCTATTATATCTTAAATAATCAGTTAGTTTTATCTTCTTTTCATCACTCTCCATTAACTTCTAAAAGCTTGTGTATGAGATGATATTTTTTCTAAAATCTTTAGCTTTCCAACGGTATATCATTCATGTATATTACTGCTCTTATGTTCAAAAACTAAATGTTGCATTAGATAAATATTTTTTCTGTTTTCTCCTTAAGTTGGGTATCGAATTCATTCAATTTATATATTTACCTGTTTTTCATCAGCTTTAACAAGATAATCTAGTGATTATTATTGAATCTACAAAATTAAAGGTACTTTAGGGGAAGAAAATTTAAAATATCGGCATTTAAGCTCTGTCAGACCATTTTTATCCAAATAAAACCTACATGATATTAATATTAAAGCCTATTAAATTTTACATCGATATAGCGAGTTTAATCAAAATCGTCGGAACCGTTTTCGAGAAAATCGAAAAAAGGTGCAAAATGCATGAGATTAAGTGCCTCTTCTGGTAAGCTCATTTTGATGAAAAAAGTTTTGTCACGTCTCGGACGTATAGTTGTCTTAAATATGAAATTTCAGTTTCATAGGACCTACCGTTTTCGCCCGGGAGTTACCACACACACACACACACACACACACACAGACCTTTTTGCGGGACTTGGTTATTTGGACCAGGGGACCGTAAAACGTGTATTTCCGTTGAAAACTGGAATTCGAAAATTTCACGATCGCAATACTTCCCCTTACTATATATAGTAAGTGAAAGAAAAATTTTCAATGTTAAAATAATATACTCGTATGTATTTTCGTCTACACACTAATCAAAGGATATGCCCGATTTTCATATTTTAAGGACTGTTTAATTTTTTTTTTCGACACTTACAGAATTTCAGCGCAGATTACCTAACGGATATTGAATACCATTTCCTTATTCACGGATATATCAAGTCATTTTGATTTTTCGATAAAATACAAAAAAAAAATCACGTTTATCATCGATAATATACGCTGCTAATTCCTGCGTTTTGGTATGGGTGGAAATATGGATTTAAAATTCCAAGCATAAACCTATCATTAATTAGTAATTTTAGTTCAGAACTTCGTTTTTGAGCTTGACTTTACTGTGCACACATACCTCGTAGACGATCTTGAAGAGCATATTTTAGTATAAAATCAAGTTTCGAAATTTTCCACGAGCAATACTTTCCCTTACTATATATTTTATATATAGGCAATTGAAAGTAAAAGTAGGGAGAGAGAGAGAGAGAAAGAAAATTTATTTATAACTGTTGTTGCCCAGCTTTCTAATATAAATATTTGTTTAAAAATAATTAAGTATAACATTAATATAATATAATAAAATAATTGCATTGCCTTAGTTTTCACCTTTAATTATTGATCTCATTGTTTTACTTTCACTTACTATATATAGTAAGGGGAAGTATTGCGATCGTGAAAATTTTCGAATTCCAGTTTTCAACGGAAATACACGTTTTAGGGTCCCCTGAGTCCAAATAACCAAGTCCCGCAAAAAGGTCTGTGTGGTAACTCCCGGGCGGAAACGGTAAGTCCTATGAAAATTCATATTTAAGACAACTATACGCTCGAGACGTGACAAAACTTTTTTCATCAAAATGAGCTTACCAGAAGAGGCACTTTATACCATGCATTTTGCACCTTTTTTCGATTTTCTCGAAAACGGTTCCGACGATTTTGATTAAACTCGATCGATGTAAAATTTAATGGGCTTTAATATCATGTAGGTTTTATTTGGATAAAAATGGTCTGTAATGTAAAAATGCCGATATATTTTAAATTTTCTTCCCCTAAAGTACTTTTAATTTTGTAGATTCAATAATAATAACTAGATTATCTTATTAACGCTGATGAAAAACAGGTAAATATATAAAAGGAGAAAACAGAAAAAATATTTTTTTAATGTAATTTTTCGTTTTTGAACATTAGAGCAGTAATATACATGTATGATATACCGTTGGAAAGCTAAAGATTTTAGAAAAAATATCATCTCATACACAAGCTTTTAGAAGTTAATGGAGAGTGATGAAAAGAAGATAAAACTTACTGATTATTTAAGATAATAATATAATAGATTTTTTAATAAAAACATGTTTCTATATAAATTCAATTTGATTAATTCCTTAATAATTTCACGTATTGTATTTTTATCTCTAACTGTATTTGAAAATTCTTTCATTGATTTTAAAAATGGAGATAAGTGAAAGTCGTGTGTTGCCCGCACCAGATTTTTTTTGTTTTTTTATTATTTAGTTTTATCATTTTTTCATCTTTTTTTTTTTTTTTTTTGCAAATACTTTAAACACTTTGCACATCAGTATTAACGCATTGAAAAATATATTACATGTACACATGCCTGACAAATAAGCGTTTCTGATTGAATTAAATGGGGTTTCCATTTTAAATTGTTTTAATATTTAGGGGGAGTCAATTCATTTGAAATCGTCCAATCTTCATTAATTTTGCAGCTCGACATTTTTGATTTTTGTGATTTTTTTTACCAGTTATTCTCTATCCTTTCGTGAATATAGAACCATAAATTAAAAAATGTTCGGGCCGATACTTTTAGTATTGCAACCGTTGTAAGTCAGCTCGGCAGGCAAAAACGTGTGTCGGGAAAATCTCTCTAATTCCTGTAATTTTTCAGATATCCAGTCAAAACAAAAACTAACATTAAGAAAAGGATATGCTTTCTACTTTTTGTTCCCACAACTCATTGCCTAAATTGTGAAGAAAGCTGTTTAAAAATTTCACTAAAATAAAAAAAAAAAAAACGAGATTTTTAACGAGATAAATGTATATAAAGGAAAAGAGACTCTCTTTTAATTATTTTTTCTTATATTGCTTAGTCATAGTCCTACTTGCTGTAAAAATTTCGATGTTGAGAACATTGTCCTTTTTTTGTATATGAATTTTCAAAATTGGCAAAAATTCATTTTTCACGATGTTTATACGGAAATATCTCAAAAGGGACTGAGTGAAAAAAATATGAAACTGATACAGATTACCCATATATACGATTTGTTTAAGTGATAAAAATTTGGTCTTTGAGACTAAGCTGCTTCCGGAGTCATAAGATTCTTTTAACTGTTAAAATGGAGTTTTATTTGAAAAATATTGACTCCTTTAATTTTACATATTTAAGAACCAAACAAAAAGTAGAATGGTGATGAGAGTATTTTATATAATTCTGGTGCTTACAACTCATTACCTAAGTAGCTAAGAAAATTAGTAAAAAAATCACGAACAAATACATCAACTGAACAAGGGAGATTAGAAATGAGTTTCACGCTTAATTATTTTTCCTTATATAGATTTATCATTGCACTACTTGTTTTAGAAATTTTGGTCGTGTAAGCTATATCCCTTTTTCAATATAAATTTTCAAAGAAGGATTATTTTCTAGCTTTATTAAATATATTTATAGTAAAATATCTTAAAAAGGACGGGGTGAAAAATAATGAAACGCAGGTATAACAGATTATACCTCTATAGGATAAAATTTCGTGTTATTAATTTGGTTTATCTTATAGTCGGTTGATGAGATGAGGGCCACTCTGGCAAGGAAAGTAATATTTGATGTATTATATAATCTGGGTCTCAGTAACTAAATTTTATTATGTGGTACTTATTATTTAGAGTCACATGGTTTTACCCGTGAAACTGACTTAAAACGGCTGCAACACTAAAAGTATTGGCCAGAATTTTTTTTTATTTATGCTTTTATATTCACGAAAGGAAAGAGGAAAACTGGTCAAAAATTACGAAAATCAAAAAAATCGAGCGCCAAGGTCTGAGCGAATTCGGATGGATTGACCAAGAGCTTATCATTTCTTTTTTTTTATATGAAGTCAATATTTATTAATTTAAAAAAAAAAAAAATGAAGTGTCTGCTGGGATTTAATAATAATAATTATTTATTTATTTATTCTGGGGCAAGCCCCTTTAGAATAATACAATATACAATAAATGAGATAATTACTGTCTTTGAGTAAGATTAAAAAAAAAAGAAATTTTTACCTAAGAGATTTAGGTATAAATTTCGACTTACTTTTAGGAACCCTGAGACGAATAGCTCAATCTTTCTCTAGGCATTCAACAAGTCTCAGTAGAGATTTCTCTAGGGGATAGACTTTCATTCGGCATCCTGATAGCCCTTGTCAGGAAAAAATAAATAAAATAAATATTAATATATATATATATATATATATATAAGAGAGAGAGAGAGAGAGAGAGAGAGAGAGAGAGAGAGAGAGAGAGCGAGAGAGGATAAATGCACAAATTACTGACACTTGAAGAAAAAACTTGTGGTTGTTCAAAATATTCTCCCTTATTTATTGACCGATCCTGGTCATTCAAAATATTTCTATTAGGCCAACATCTATTCTCTCCACTCTGCTCATCGAATTATATCAAATTGATGGATTGATTTTTAAATTTTCTACATAAAATTCGGAAGTATGTTTTCCCTCATATTACTGACATGCAAGCACCAATTGAGACGTTGATTCGCAAAAGGTACTACAGGACATTTTTAAAAAAAATTGATTTTTTTACATATTTGTATTCTCATCACTTAAATGTATCTAAATCTGCTATTTGATTTTGTCAAATGTACACCCAAGTCCTTTATAAACACAATTTAGAAATATAATTATTTTCTAAAGGAACTATTTACGCATTTAATTTTGTTCCAAATTATACCGAAACGTCTCATTTCATAACTTTAATATGATGTTATTAATGTACTAAAAAAAAAACGATTCGGGATTTTAATGCGAAAAGAATCAAATTAGATGATTTAATAATATAATAAGTAGTGATTATCGCGGCTCCTGTAAAATTATCTAGAATGGATATTCTCAACGTCTCAATTACTGACTACGCTTTACTAAGATCAAAATAATTTATTTCCAACTATAAATTCAAAACGGAATATTTCAAAATTACTAAACAAGTTTTATGATTAAAAACTGTTGAACCGAGTTTTGTTGGAATTACATCTATTATAATTTGTGACTTTAATATATAGATCAATTTTTCCTCTTTTTTTTTTCTGTTTATCGCTCTTCTTCAAAAATAACTGAGTTATGGGCGTATTTATGGGTAAAATTTTAACTTTCTTTTTTCTTTTAATTATTATTCACGTTGTTTTTTGTTTGTTTTTTTGTGAAATAACACTAATAAATATGTTCTCTATCTTCTATATTGAAGAGTCATTGGATTAAATCAATTTTAATCGGCCGCAATTTTAAAAACTATCAGCTGATATCAACGTCTAGGTGTTAGTATCATCGTTAGATGCCCTAGAAATTTTGTGGTGAATTTAAAATTTCGGGCGTCAGACAAACTGATTTTTTTTTAATTTATTGATCGGGTTCTATTGATACATAGAACGATACATACCTTTTAACGTAAGCCCTTAAATGTTGAGGAGAGGGAGGGGGTTAATTTTTTTTAGTTGTTTCTTCGATTACAAATGTTCATTATTTAAAATCATAAACCAATAAAATTATTAAAGAAAATAATAGGTAAATATAAAAGTAGTTTAAATATAGGATATCATGATAGTATTGAGTTCTTCCAGGGATTTTGCGAACAAAATAATAATTACCGTCTGAGAAATTAAACGTTTAGATTCTGTTTGTTCCTAAGCCTCTGTCAACGTATCTTAAGGACTTAGCAACTTTATAGGAGTGGCACCACTTAGTTGTCTGCTCTATAGTTTAACAGTAATTATAAATTGTACAAATAAATCATTCGTGGTCTTAGATAAACTTATGGTTCAGGTAAGATGGTAAAATTGAAATGCTTTATTAATTCTAATAAGGGGGTTACCTATAGCATGGTGGTTAGCATAACACCCTACTATGCTAAAGGTCCCGGGTTCAAACCCGCAGGTGGCCCTAGGATTTTTTAATGGGAGTAAAAAATCCTTAGGTATGCCGTCCTTCGGAGGGGACGTCAAAAGGTGGTCCCGAGCCTGTACGATGTCAGGTACTCGTTTAAGATCCCTATCCTAATAAAACCTGGATAGGCAAAATTTAGGACTCCCACTGTAGCATCGTCCGATTAGCCATAGTAGCATAAAGTGACGTTAAATAAATAATAATAATAATTCTAATTAGGTTTGATTCATAATTTACGGAGTAATGATCTAATTAATTAAATGTAGACTTTTAAAAACATTGCTCGGTAAAGAAAAAAACAGTTGAGTACATGTTTGATTTTGTAAATTTTATATATTTTTTAATATTAAGGCTATTACTTAAAATTTACATCTAATGCACATTTTTTTGATAATATGGATCGATGAGGGAGAAATTCCATAGGAGAAAAAAATTGTAGTAATCGTATTTATAATTTTTATACAAAAAAATGGAAGATATTTGCTAAAAATTAACAATATCATTAAAATTAATATTGATATACAAACATGTGTGCTTGCTTTTCTTGTTTTTTTCGTTTTGTATCCATTTATATTTAATATTATTACGTAATAGGTGGAGTATACAACTTTTTTTAATTAAATAGCTGCTATTTTTAGTGCATTTTTAGATGTTTACTGGTGATACTTTTTTATTATTTATTATTTTGTTAATTGTTATATTTATTTTTCTCATAATTGTTTTTTATTATTTCAATTTAATCCTCAAGTTAATTTTATTCGCGTGGTCCCTAGTTACCGATATACGTGATTTTTTTTTTTAAATTCTTTTTTACAAAAAATAAAAAAATATTTAAATTCAACTATTCTAAATAGAATTTAAAAAAAATATATTTATTGATATTTATAACTGAATAACGATATACATCTAGTAAATGGGATACAAGATTATACTGTCATGATTCACATGTATGGATACTACCCATTGGTTCTCCAAAAACTATGCTTAACTAGAAGGTCTCGGGACAATCTTTTTTTCAGACGCCTCGGAGGATTATCAAGGATAATTGAAGAAGCAAGGATTGAAACTAGTGGATTAGGGTGGAATGGAGTTTGTCATGAAAGGAGTGGTATCTGAGAAAAAAAAGTTAATAATCTTTTTCGGTTTTTAATTGGATTGTGAATTTCATTGTGTAAATATTAAAAATAAAATTATTTGTTGGACGTTAATGACTTCAGATGACTTCGGATTTCAGGGAAAAACATATAATCAAGCATAAAAAAATAATTTTAATTTAATTTGTACCAGTTTCTATACGTATTCTTATAGTTTATAGGAATTTAGAGCTTGTCAAGGGGGTTTAGAGGAGTTCTTAGACCGAAAATATAATCGGATATAAGCAAGATGTAAATCCGTTCAAACAGAAATGAGGGGCTGTGAATTTAAAACGGCAACCGCCTGGTTTATAGGGGGGTTTGTAGAGGGGTGGGGGCATTAGTATTCGGGAGGAGGTTACGGAAATGGGTGTTATCTATTTACCTATAGACCCAAGCAGCAGTTAGACCTTCTCCTTCGTCTACTTTCTATTGTAGTCACTTAGCCAATAACATTTCTCAAAATTCAATGCCAATAATTTATATCAACATAAAATTAGGTTCGTGATTTCATGTTAGTCGAGACTAAACCCGAGGTTCAGGAGGGGGTGGCGTTTATTTTCAAAATTTAGTGAAGTCATTTTTACTGATGGAATAATAGTTTAAAAATTATGTAATAGTTAAAATATTCCTATCATGTCTCCGAAATCTCTTAACGCTTAATATCCACCTTAAAAAACTTCTTAATTACCTTCTTCTATTTGACCCGTTGACACTTGTTTTGCTTCTTAATATTTTCCCACTTTAAACGAAACAGATTTTTCATATTTGACACAACTATACGCCCTAGATTTTATTGTAATTTTTTCATTTAAATCGCCCGACCAGAAGAGCCACTTTATACCATGCATTTTGCACTTTCCCACAATTTTCTTAAAAGCGGCTCTTAAGATTTTGATTAAACTCGGATGTAAATTTTAATGGGTTTTGATATCATGTAATACCATCTCAAATATTTGCATTGAATGTACAGAATAAAACGAAAAAATAAAATAAATAGGCCCATCTGTTGGCTTCATTTGTAGATTTTCCCAGAAATTAGAATCTACTTGAGGTTATTTGGGAATTGAATGGACTGGAAATGGCTGAATAAACGGGATTTTAAATATTGAGAGAGTTTGGGATTCTCGAATATTAGAAGGAATGGAGTTCCATAGGGATGCGGGTCGGTTTAAGAATGATCTATCGAAAGCAGTGGATCGATGGGGCGTTATATACAGATCAGCCGCCGGAGGATTTGAATTTGAGAAATTCCGAGATGTAAAATGGATACTTAGTTGAAGAAGGTGTACAATAAATAAAAAAAAAATAAATTAAATAAAAAGCCGAAAAATATATTTCAGCCTGGCAGACAATGAAGAAATACTCAATGCAATTCTTTAACCTTTTTTTCAAGCCTAACTTTATTTAACCCTTTGCACTCGGAACCGATTAGGAAGTTACCGACCAGCAACTCGACGCCACGAAAAAAATGACCAACTGTATTTGTATGGGGGATTTTCTCTAAGACAAATAAATAAATAAAATACTCCTATCAAAAAATCCATAAAAGGTCCAACTGCAGGTTGGCATAGAAAGCTGTTATGCTAGCCACAATGCTATAGGTGACCTCCATTTAGACATGTTATTGTTAACTTGTAAGATTGTAAAATGAAATGTTTTTGAAGGAATATAAAAAGATCACACCTAATTTGTCTACCTTATTTTGTTCTTTTTACGAGTCGCAATCGATCCCTCTCTTTGGAACGGGCTAAAAGTTCATCTTATTTCTTGATATATATCCTCGGAATGCATCCTTATTCTCCTGCCTCCTCAGAAACGACCACTTTCTCACTTCCAAGTGCTCCATCAACTTCTTAATTACCTGGCCTGCTGTTTGGTAAGTGAGTGCTTTATCGAACCTGGCCATCTGTGCTCCCTCTCCAAGCATCTGCTGCGCCATACCCTCATACCAACCACTGGAGTATGCGCTCAACCATCACTTTCCCACTTATTCTCATGCCTTTTGTGGTTGTAATGCTTGACGTTAGGCGAGTAATGTTTTAAAGAACATTTCATAAGTAAAAAGCAACATAATATTTAGATTTAATCAATATTCACGGTTAGCTGATATGTTAGTATCGAATCAGTCTTAATAGATTTTTTACCCTTAACATGTTTCAGCTTTCTTAAAATTTATGACCTAAGGTTTCATGATTACAAACATAAACACTGACTGGAGTCAATTGAAACAAAGTTTCTAAAAATAATATATACGTTGTTACAGAAAGGTAGAAGAAAAAAAACTTTATTCCTGGACTAAGTCCCCTAAGAATAATATTAAATTTAACATAATAAAATATTCATATCTGGCCAAGATACAAAATTAATCAGTAAAAAAATAATAAATATCAGAAATTATTACAATTGGTGACAATATAATTAACTAATATTTAACGCTTTTGAATAAAAAAAATGAACAAAAAAAAAAAATCATAGTTGTTTAAACTTACTTAAACACTTGTAAAAAACTAAAATTATTGACTATCATCTGACAGTACAATTATTATTGTCAGATAGTGTCATTATAGATGTCATTATTAGAGTAGATAGTGAAACAGAAAGTATTCAAAAGTGGAGAGAGACGTTGCTCGACGGAGAATTCCAAAAACTAATTGAGCTGAATAGAAAGGAACGTTCATAGGTTTTAGTTCTGTTAGAAAGAATATAAAGGTCGGGATCTAGTTTCTTGTGAATGGATTGAAGGTTTGAACTGCAGAATATCGTATATATAGGGAGGGTGTTGGAAATTGGTGGTTTGGTACAGGCATGTGCCGAGGAAATATTGTATACGGGTTTGTGAGAAAAGCCACTCTAACTCGCCGTAAAGATGGAGCAGGTGAGACCGCCTCGAGGTGCCAAAGACAAATCTCAAAAAAAAAGTTCCGACTTCATGCAAGATGATCGGTTACCTGAAATATGTGTGAACATTTTGAAGAAATATTCCTTGAATCAGAAAAACAATGCAAAGTACAATTGGTATATGCAACTAATTAATAAATTGTTAATAGACTCGCCTGATTTTCTAAAAATCAAAAGTAAAGCCTTATTTGAAAGGGAATTCAATAACGCTATTGAAAAATTTTAGTTATTTTGCATTCAAATTTTAATCTCAATTTTAGGAAAATTAGTAGCTTAAATTTGGGAGAATATTATTTGAAAAATAAAGGGACCATTAAGAAATCATCATATTTAAAGTCTTACAAAAATCATTTCTATAATATCAAACCCCCAGAAATTTGCAAAATATGTAACATGAATACTCTCTATCATTTACTCGGATTGTGCCCTATTTACTCCTCCATCAGAAACCAATATATATCTCACGTTAACAATAACTCAGAAAATCGATTCCCGAATTTATTCTTTATAAAAGATCCTACAAAACTAAGTCAAATATATTATTATATTTGTAAACCTTCCCTCAATTCAATATCTAGTGTTACCCCGAATCGAGAGATATTAAAAAAACAAAAAAAAAAAACAACTACAAGCTGGGTTCAGCGAGCTAATAAAATAAATAGCTAATTACAATAAACACTTTCTTAAACGCTACATAAGGGATTATTAATAAATCTAACTTAAACAATGTTATACCCATACGTGTATATATATATATAGGATTTTATTTATCAATTGTGTAACTTAAGTTTCGTGCTACTTTTCGTTTTTTAGCAAGGCTTATCTCATAATACAATCACACACACACACCTTTTTGTTCTCTAAACTTTGAAACTCGTATTTGTTTTGAAAAATCATATTTGGATTTGGCACAGACTTTTTTGTCGGACTTGGTTATTTAGACTCAGGGGACCCTAAAACGTGTATTTCCGCCGAAAGCTGGAATTCGAAAATTATCACGATCGAAATACTTTCTCTTACTATATATTTCACATATACTTAAGTAAAAGAAAGAAAAAAAAAAAAAAAACTGATTATATTTAAATATATAAAATAGATGTTGTTAGGATCCTTAAGAAATGGCCCTTGGCCAAAACGTTGGGGATAAAACATTAAATAAAAAATTGAGTGAAAATGTGGATCACAATCGATTTTAAAAACCTATAATTACAATAATTCACTCAAAAAATAAATACATATACAATAAGATTTATTATTAGTCAATTTGCATATCCTTATATTAAGGGCAGTAGAAACGAAGATAGATCCAGTGGTGTTAGTGGGCTAATTAGAGAATGGGGGGACGACCCCCCCCCCTTCGACGCCCCTTCCTTGGACGCCCCTAAATCTTACAACCCTCCAGACAACTTTTGCCGCAGTCCCCTAAATTCTAGCCCCATCCTCAGTTACATAATTGAAATTCTCAGATCCTCCTAGTGTCTGTCCAACCTCTGCCAAGTTCCCACTCTTATCCAATTACACTTAAAATCATGTTAGTATTCATATTCGACGGAATTTATTTATATCGTGTTATGTTATATGGAGAAATTTTTGAATTTTTCTTGAATGGTTTGAAAAATTTAAAAAAGGTACTAATCTAAAGTCCAGTGGTAAAGAAACCACTTGCAAAACTAGAGATATGGACCATAAGAACCGTTTTTTTACGGCTAATTTTATTTTAATCCATGTTTATAAGAATATTCCATAATATATGAAGACAACTTGAAAGTGGGGTTATCTCAATCAACGGTTATTTATATTAATGGTTTATATGTCTTTTTTATCAATTTTTTAAAGTTTTTTTTTAATTAATTTTTTAATTATAAAAGTCATACTGGCCAAACTGGTGACGTGACTGACTGAGAGGCGTTGTGATCTCCTGTTCTTGAGCCCCAACATCCACTAATGTGATTCGGGGTTTAATTCGGAGTTCCCAGGGGTAGTATGTAAATATTGTTTATATGTATGAATTCGGCCAAAATTATTATTATTTATTTATTTTTCTTTTATTTTTTTTATTCTTTTTTGTAATTTCTTATTTTGTTTTTATTTACTGTACAAATGGAATGAATGAGTTCTTGTAGCTCTAATACTCATGGCCCAAGATAGGGAGGATTGCATTATTTCTAAATTAAAAAAAAAAAAAAAAATATATATATATATATATATATATATATATATATATATATATATATATATATATATATATATAAGTTAAGATGGGAAGAGTGTTAATATTAACTTTAATCACCTTTGATATAAATGTAAACAACACCTGAATTTATGTAATCTTTTTAATGTATAAGTGATAATAAATCATATGTTATCAAGTAAGCGTGGGTTTTATTTCGCCTCTCTGTTTCCCTTTTTAATATATTTTTCTCGGTAGAAATAAGTGGTGCCGAAACCCGGGAACGTTATTGTGATCGTTTTCGAGTGAGAAGAAACTGTTTTATCGTCTGTTTTACTCTACGTAAGTTTTTTTTTTCTATTTTCTATCAGGAAGGGGGTCTATTAGGCGTTACGGGAAAAACGGCTCATGAAATCCCATTAAAACAAGAGCGAGTGACGTACGTTAAAGAACGGCGGTACCCGCAAGCGTTACGTCGGCACATTCGGGAGGAGCTGGATGACCTTAAGCGACAAGGAATAATAGTGGATAGCACGTCCCCTTATAATAGTCCCCTTTGGGCGGTAAAGAAAAAGAGCACGGGAGACGGGAAGCCGGAAAAATACAGGGTTGTAGTCGATTTCAGGAAGTTGAATGAGAATACGGTGGACGAGAAATACCCCATACCTCGTTTCGAAGACATTCTGGACCGCCTCAACGGGGCCACGGTATTCAGTACATTGGATCTAAAGGCAGGCTATCACCAAATTAAAATGCATCCGAGGGACCAACACAAGACAGCATTTTCATTTGAGCGGGGCCATTACGAATTTACACGGATGCCTTTCGGACTGAAAAACGCCCCTATTAGGTTTCAACGCTTGATGGACGAATTTTTGCGGGGGATTGACGAGGCGGTATGTCAAGTCTATATGGACGACCTTTTGATTTTTAGTAAATCCGAGGAAGATCATATAACCCACCTGCGCAGTGTTTTTAATCGGATCCGTCAGTTCGGGCTCAAGCTCTCGGGGGAGAAGTCGTCGTTGGGGCAAACCGAAATTAATTTTTTAGGCCACACAATATCCAAAGATGGCGTGAAACCCGACGTGCAGAAGGTGGCAGCTATACGGAACATGGCTATTCCGAGGGATATTAAAGGGATTAGGCGGTTACTGGAACGCTAAACTATTATAGGCGGTTCGTGCCGGACATGGCGAAATATCTCGTGCCCCTTAATAACCTGCTAAAGAAGGGTCGAGCGGTTGTGGTAACGCCCGTTATGGAGGAGAACATCCGATGGTGTATGGCGCGATTACAGGAAGAGCCCATCTTGGCGTTTCCGGACTTTGAACGACCGTTTTCAGTCACCACAGACGCAAGTGAGTACGCGCTGGGAGCTGTTCTATCACAGGAAGGACCAGAAGGGGAACGCCCCGTGGCATACGCAAGCAGGCGCCTCACGGACGCGGAGACTAGATACAGTGCGTTGGAGCGGGAGTTGTTGGGGATCGTTTGGGCGGTGGAACACTTTCGACCGTATTTGTTCGGGAGGAGATTCAAGGTGCATACTGATCATCGGCCACTGCAATGGGTAGGTACCCTCAAGGAATCGTCAGCACGAGTTACCCGTTGGAAGGAGTTCCTCAGCCAGTACAATATCGACGTAGTGTACAAACCGGGTCGGGACAACGTTGTGGCTGACTGGCTGTCACGGGCGCTGGTAGTTAACTCCATAGAGGAGGAGGATGGAGAACCGTCGAGCGGTGTGCGGCAGTTCTTGCGTGAGTGGACGCCGGAGAGTGAAGGGGGACGCGGGTCCTCAGAGTCCGACAGAGACGATCGGTCAGTAGAAGAAGGTAGCTCGTCCGACGGGCGCGCGTCAGACATGGAGGAGAGGGAGGAGATTATCAATGACAAACTTAGGCAAATCGTGTGGAAGACCAGAACCTCGGGTCCGCTAAAGTTGGAGCAGAAGCGGTACGGCAAGTCGCGCATTACCACCGTATGGTCGCAACCGGGTGTTAGGGATGATCAGATTTGTAGGACGCTTCAGGATGCGTCCGAGCCGGGGAAGACCCATTATCTATACGTGGGAAACGCGACGATATGGGAGAAGATTAAGCGGCTCTGGAAACGTGAGCTTATTGGAATCGATAGGATATTTGTGCGGTGCACTCTGTCGGTCGAGACGATACCGGATGAGGAACGACAGCGGGAAGTTACGCTAGCGTACCACCAAGGGAAAACGAACCACCGCGGGGAACCGGAAACGCTACAGGCTTTGAAACGACGGTATTTTTGGTGGGGTATGAGGCGGACTATCACGGAGGTTGTGAGTGCGTGCGAGGTTTGTCGGGCTACCAAGTATGATCGCCACCCACCTCGGGGAGTGCAGGAGATGACGCCGACGTCTGATGTGCCACTGTGTGACTTACAGGTTGATACCTTTACGTGGCGGGGGTACAAGTGGGTCACCATGATGGACCTCTTTAGTAAAGTAGCCATGGCCTATCTCGTGTCGGACCGGTCATCGGAATCGATTTTAGCTGGCCTCCGTACCTGGTTTCAGTTCTACGGCGTGCCCGAGTGGATCTCTTCAGACGGGGGTCGGGAGTTTGACAATAGTACTGTTCGTGCGGCAATGAAGGCGCTCGATATCGATTGGCATCTCAATACGCCGGGACACCCCAAGAGTCGAGGGGGCATCGAGAGGTTGCATAGTACGCTAGGGGATCACTTGCGGGTGTATCAGGTGGATCAGGGACTAGAACCGGACGTGGCTATGCCGCGTGCGGTGGCTGCGTATAACCACTCAATTCATGCGGCGACGGGATTCTCGCCGTTTGAAATTCTCTTTGGCCTGCGGGATCGGCGCAGGGATTACAGGGGCACAGCGGCGGCGGGGAACTTATCCGACGTGCTGGTCAGTAACCGGGCGGCCCTTGTCAAATTATGGGGGAAGGTGCGCGGGAGGCTGGTCGCGGAGAAGAGTCGGCGCGTTGCTAAAGAAAATCTTCGTGTTCGTGATCGGATGGAGGACATTCGCATTGGTACGATAGTGTATCGGCGGATCAGTTCGAACAGAGGTAAGGAAGTTGTTCGGTATGAGGGTCCGTTTAGGGTGGTTGTGATTCGGGAACACAACGTGGTGACGGTGCAGAGTTTGGCGGATCCCCGTAAACGGCGGACAGTTCATATTGAACAATTGAGAATTCCTCAATCGTAGTTATCCTCTGCTTCAGACCTGGGGTCTAGTGGGGACTTGGCTTTTTGTTTTATGTGGTAGTATCGTTTTTGTAATGCTTTGTATTTGTTTTAACATCAAGTTACTGCTTTCTTTCCTTTTTTTTTTTATGCTTTCTTTCTTCCCCAAGTTTAGGGAGTTGCAATTTTTGTTCTATCTTGTGTTTAGTTAGTAAGTTACATTTAAGTCCGCTTTTATGTCGGTTATTTCTTATTTAGTTAGTTTAGTTTATTTGTCTAGTTATGTAGATTATTTATGTATCCATTTAGGTAGTTTACAAACAGTGTTTGTAAACTGGCAGGGGGGAGTTAAGATGGGAAGAGTGTTAATATTAACTTTAATCACCTTTGATATAAATGTAAACAACACCTGAATTTATGTAATCTTTTTAATGTATAAGTGATAATAAATCATATGTTATCAAGTAAGCGTGGGTTTTATTTCGCCTCTCTGTTTCCCTTTTTAATATATTTTTCTCGGTAGAAATAAGTTATATATATATATATATTGTGGATATAATTAGTTGACCGTTGAGAATTACTGAAGGAATTAGTCCGGGTGGCGGTCATTAAATGAAACAACTGAATAGTTTCAACTATTCAGTTGTTTCATATAATGACCGCCACCCGGACTAATTCCTTCAGTGTATATATATATATATATATATATATATATATATATATATATATATATATATATATATATATATATATATATATATATATATATATAATTTTTTTTTTTTTGTAGAGGACACTATATATTATCAACTTTTGAAATAATTATAATAATATTATGCGTAACGGTTTTCAATTATAATTCAGATAGACCTAATAAGGACATCATCATAAAATAAAAATAATGTAATATAAACTAAATTAATATATCCCAAATATGGGCTAAAAGTAAAGAATTCTCAGATTATAAGTAAATTTTATTTTTTCACAAATGTGTTGTGGGTTAAGTTATTAAAACTTATAAATTAAGAATGACGTATAAGTGAAACTCATAACTCATTTTTTTTTTAGCTTTTATTTATTTTATTTTTTTTTTATCTTGGGAAGACTTCCACGTCATTTATACTTAGGCTGAAAAGATAAGCTGAGAAAAAATTGCCTTCAAGAACCCCCCGGTCACAGAGACCTCTTGAGATGAAGCCGTTTCGTGGCTCCATCACATGAAGTAATATTATAGCGGATATGTTATAAACCCTATATATATAATAGAAATTTATTATACAAGTACAAAAAAAATATTAAGACAAGAAATTTTATTTAGGTTTATTATTTTTAATAATCAACCTTTGTAATCGACTAAAAAAAAATATCCCCTCCCCCTCAAAATTTTGTTATGACTTATGTTTCACGATACGTAAAACTCAAATACCGAATTAAAAAAAAAAAAAAAATCCGTTTGTCCGCTGCATTTTTCCGAAACTACTTTTGAAATTCGCCACAAAAATACTAGAATGGATACAATTAGATGACCAAACGTCTGACCAGTATGTGTTGAAGTAACCGAAATTGGCGAGTAGTTTCTTTTCACTCCTGTAAGCGGATTCCATGTAAATTTCCGCTTTATACTATCTTTGGTGTAGTTCCCAATATTTCTTATTAAAAAAATTTTTGTTAATTAAACATTTGGAAAAAAATTGTTTACTAAGCTCGTTTATGCAATCATCAATAATAGGTACTCTCAATTCTGAAATACATTTATTCCGGAGGGTTTGCAATTTTTTACAGTTTAATTTTCACATATAGCTAAATATTGGGCATGCGTAAGAATTAGTCGCAAACAAGCCTTATATAACAATAATGTATTAGTTACATTTAATTTAGAATGTCTGTTAAAATACAGATATATATTACACAGAGCTCTGTTTACTTTGTTACACACATAATTATTCTAAAATAAATATTTCTGGCCCTTGTAAGCGCAATGTTTTGTGCCAATAAAATAAAATAAACCAACCAATGTACTTAAACGTCATATTTTGTCATATATCCCCTGCCCTGTGATAAATACATAGCAGAAAGAGGATCCAAACTGGACATAGCGGACAAACTGAAAGTCCTCCAAAGCAAAGAGCTATTTAACAGAAGGGAATAGAATTGGACTGTCCGTGGAGCATTGTGTAACTGAAGACTATTGGCGATAGGCACGTATTCCTCCGCTATCCCAACCAATCGGCTCCTCCCTTTGACAATGCCCTAGCCACATTAGGGATGCCAGGCGGTGTATTCTCCTCCCACCCTTAGTACATATAAAATGAAGGGCCGATTCGGCAAATGTTAGCCCAGTATCCTAATTCAATTTAAATCCTACATTATTTGGATTTGAATACCATGGGATCCAAACTGCATGTTCTGAAGCAGGTGGTAGGCGCTATTGTATACAACCACTAATATACTTTTCTATAATAAAAAATAATATTATAACTAAAAAAATATTCAGCGACATGCATTACATCAGAAGAGTCTTGGGTTCAGTACGTTCTAAGCATCCATACTATTTCAGGGGGATACAAGAGTATATATCCCGTGAACCAGCAACAAAAAATGTAACCCATTTTACCAATATTTTTAGTATGTTTTTGCAAAGCATGTATCATGGTAAATCAAAAAAATACACGTCTGCCAAATCAAAACAGGTGGATTAAAAAATGGCGGTCATTCAAAAAAGGACCAAAAAGATCAAATTCTGACTTTAGCCAAGATTTTCCTTTTGGCCTCATAATATTAGGAGATAATACGAATCAAATGACGCTAGGCTGCTATTCTCTGGAGGGTGGGAAGCCGCGGCAGACGCCTTTTTAGAGACCGAAATTCTGACCCATGTAACCATTGCACTGACATTATGTCGGTGAGTATTAGATCTACAGATTTCTATTACTACTCAAATTAAAGCGAATTTTATGCCACGTAAATCATTTTATAACCATCATATTCTTAGGAACAGTCGTTTCCGTGATATCAACCAAAGTAATGACAAAAATAAGAAGTCACACAGACGTGTTTTACAACTCAAATTAAAGGTGATTTAATTTTCTATATTAATTTTTATAAGGATTATTCTCATATGATGAGCCGTTTCCATTAGAGTAGCCATAATAATGTCAGATAAGAGTGATATATATATATATATATATATATAATATTTATATATATATATATATATATATATATATATTATATATAATATATATATATATTATATAGAATATATAAACGTGGTTTTTAATTATAGAGATTTTGTTGGGAGCCACTAGTCTAGTAGATAGAGCAGTAATCTACTGTTCTCCGGTTCTTAGGATCAAATCCCCGTGATGACAGAATATTATTTATTCTGTTATTTCAGCCGTGAGGCCGTTCTGGGGTACGGAGACCTTTCTGGGGCGCACCCAGTCTCTTTTAAGTAGGTACCTAAACATAAGAAAAAACCTTCCAGCTCAACAAGATCTCTGCTGTATCATCTCATTGCACGGACATTAGTATAGAAACAGTACGAATCTCTATATGTACTAAGTCCAAGAGCCCTCTTGGATTGTAGAAATTTTTTTTTTTTTTTTTTGGGACTGTTAATGGTAATAACATATATAAAATGTTTTAACATATAGAAAGTTCAGTGTATTTCACATAAAATATCAGTTCGCTTCTATACGTACACGGACTTAAATGCCGGATATTTGGATTTTTTCCTCTAAAGTACCTTTAATTTTGTAGACTCTAAAAAATGAAACATATCTTATTTGAATTGACGAAAATCGGCTAAAAATAAAAGTTGAACGGATTCGATTACCAAATGAAGGGGAAAAGAGTATAAATATGTTTTTGAGTAATTTTTGTTCAAACATAAGAATAGTAATGTATTTGTATAATTTACCGCTGGAAAGCTAAAGATTTGAGAAAAAATCATATCTTATAAACAGCGTTGTGGAAGGCAATGTAAAGTGACGAATATAGCCTTAACTTAAGCGGTTATAAGGGGTACTTTGCGTTTGCTATAGCATGCTATTTGTGCTAAACCCATCAATTTTATACAGGAAATAACTGTCGAAATTCGACGGGTTTAGTAAAATAACACAAATAGCATGCTATAGCAAACGTAGTGAGTACCCCTATTGTACTCAACAAATTGTTATATTATTTAATCCAAAACATATGTTTCTGAAGAAATTGAGTATAATTGTTTTAACTTTATTCAAATCTAATTTTATTTAAAAGTTATGAAATTTTAACAAGCGAGGTAAGTGAAAGTCGTGTGTTGCTCGCACTAGATTTTTGTTCTTATAATATAATCCTGCATTATTTTTCATTTATTTTTTGCATAATTTATTGTTAATTTTTTGTTTGTTCATATAGTTTAATTTAATTTTTTTTTTTTTTAAGTTAGATTTGTGGATGAAGTCTTTCATCACTATTATGAATGCCTCTTATGCGACGTAATGCAATAATACTAAATAAAATAAAATAACTAAGAGAAGTGAATTCGGAGCAGAGTCATTAAAACACTTAATTAAGTAGAAACTTAATTTAATTTAGTGCTATACTTAATTGAGTGTTTTGATGATTGCACTCCGAATAAATTTCTCCTCAATATCTCAACCACTCCTACATCATCATAATAAAATAACATTATATGCATTATTTCCTGGATAGCCGGATATTATTATTATTTAAAATTGTGCTCTAAGAAGTATAACAAAGGAATCATGCACAGCTCATAAAATAGGAAAACTACTACTTGTCTTGCGGAAAACGGAAGAGGGCGAAGTTCTAGGGATGGTTAATATGTTCGTCGGAGGCGTTGGCCCATCTGACTATCGGAAGGGTCGGAATGCGTTAAGGGCTTGCCCTGTAAACGTTTAATTATGCCTGTCCTGCGGGCTGCCCTGTAATGGGACAAGAATCCCTCCCAGGGTTGGCAATAAAACAGGAGCCTGTTCCCTGGACCAGCGCCAACTTACCCCGCCCCACCCCCCTCATCTTCCGCCACACCCAAACAAAACACATTATAAAATAGAAAAAAAAACTTTCAACCACATCTCTACCAAAGCTCTTTTACGCCTTTTCCGAATTAATCAGTCAGAAATGAGGAGTTTTTTCTCTTTTACTAGAAGAGCTCGTTACAAGGGTGACAAAAACTGCAACAGAAGTGATTATTAAAAAAAAATAATAATATTTACAACTATCCTTAATTTTTTTATTTTTTTAAAAATATTTCTATTGAAATTTATAGCTGTATTCTGTAATAAATATGCTGGTGATGATAAAATATATGAAAAAAAAACATGAAGAGAGACTGCCCATTGACAGCACTCTAGTAGTCATCTAAACAAGAAAGTCTCGAGGCCATCTTCTTTTCAGACGCCTCGGAGGGTTATCAAGAATCAAAGAGGAAGCTTGGATAGAAACTTAAAATGGAAATGGAGTTTATTCGTGGAAGGATTCATACTTGTTCAAGCCAAAACAGCAACATAGGGAACATCAAGGTCTTGGTGGATGAGTTTATTCGTGACAAAGTAAGGAGCGTTGAGGATTTTTCGAAGGATTTTGGATTGTAAGGATTGGATACGAGAGGAATTGGATGGTGTTGTTGAGTCCCATAGCTCAATTCCGTAATTCCAGATAGGTCTTATAATAGTCATGTAGATGAGCATTTTGTAGTCAAGGGGAAGGTTTGAGCGTTTGTCTTGTAAGTGTTGAAGTAATCGAAAACGTAATGTGTGTTTTTAGTAAGGACAGTGGAAGTAGAATAGAGTTCAATATCAGCTGTTTGAACCGTTTAAAGGATGTGTCCTAAGGTACCCATAAACCTTGAGATACATCGGTGGACTGAAAAACTATGGAAGAGTAGGAACAGAAATTATTATCGAGTGAAAGTTCAGAACTTTCACCAAAAGTGGCGGTTAAGGGCGAGGAATGCGTGTGGAAATTAAGTTGCGAAATAACTAAGTTCGCGGCTTTTATCAAGAAACATCAAGGTTAGAATTCATAAAACTTATATTTATAAAACTACTAGATAGATAGATAAACGTGTTTTATTGATAAAATATACAGCTTATTTACAGTAGCTAGAGAACTTAGGAAGTCGGTCTTTCAGGAAGTTGGTTTATTTATATATATTATTAAAAAACAAAACAAAAAATAGTTTACAGCACATTTCATGAATATATTGGGTTGTTTCACATGAAATGTCCGTTTTTATAGTTTTAGAACGGACCATTCGCCGTTGGTCTGCTAAGTTTTCAGCTGGGGATACCGACTTTTAAAACTTGCCCCGAGGAAGACCTCCGTCCGTAATAGACAACGATGTCCTCAAACATACAGTAGAAGGAAACCCCTACCAAACAGTTAAAGGACTCTCAGCACAAGTAAATGCTAGCGCATCTACCGTTCCCAGACATTTAAAGTGGAAAGTAAAAAAGCTCGATACATGGGTACCTCATGATCTCACTGAGCAGCAGCAAGACCCCATGTTTCAAAACATACCGTGCAAAAATTGAAAGAACTGGGTTACGAAGTTCTTCCGCACCCACTATATTCTCCCGACTTTTTTCCAACAGATTACCACCTGTTCAGGAATTTAGACAATTTTGTCAAAGAAAAACTTTTTGAAAATGATGGTCAAGTGAAAAGTGCGTTTTCAGATTTTGTTTCACTTCAAAGATCAGAGTTTTTCAGTTGGGGGTGTGAAACGTGGTCGCTTACTTTGAAGGATGAACAACGGCTTAATGTTTTCGAAAATAAGGTACTGCGTAAAATATTTGGTCTGAAGAGAGATGAGGCCACGGGGGAGTTTAGAAGGTTGCACAACGCGGAATTGCGGAACTTGTATCCTGGGAATATAATTGAGTTGATAACATCGCGGAGACTCAAATGGGCGAGTAATGTTGTTGGGCTCGGTGAGGAACGGATTCCGATAAAGTTGGTATTCTCTGATCCGACTGGTAGACGTCCGTAAGGTAGGCCTAAGCGTCGATGGGAGGATTGCGTTAAGGCTGATCTCAGGGGCTTGGGCTTGAACGGTGATATTGGACGAGTCTGTGTGGACAGAGTTTGGTGGTATCGGCATCGATCCTTCGGGTTCGGCAAGCCTATTATTATTATTATTACATCAATTGTTCTAAAATATGCGTTTGTCTTCTGTCAGTTTAGGTATTTTTTTTTATTTAAAAAATAGAGGTAAATCTTCTCTCCTTTCGCAGACCATATTTCCTTTACTAAACCATTAACTCCCAGCTCTCTCCTTAAATCCATAGACTTTTGCAATTTAAATCGTCTGCCCACTCCCCCCCCCAAACAAGGTTCCCTCATTCAGAACCTTTGCATTCCTGCGCATAAAACATAAACTTTTGATCACTTCTTTCTTGTTCGCTCTACTATTCTCTGGAATTCTCTATTAACTCATAACCGCCATTCTTCTTCTCTATCGACATTCAAGTCTCTTCTTCTTCTTTATCTTCCTCTTCGAGCCATTATTGGCGTAGAGGGGCCTCGATCCAGCGCTGCCAGTTATCCCGGTCTCCGCTGAGTCGTTTCATTTCTACAAGGGTCTTGCCCCTGTTACTCCCAATCCTCTGGACCATATCCTGATAGGAAATTCTAGGTCGGCCACGTGGTCTTCTTCCTGTAGGTCTTGCTTCCAGTGTCCTTCTGGGTTCCCTTATTTCGTCCATGCGGCAGACATGACCAAACCATTTTAATTGCCTGTTTTCCATTATCGTCTTCAATGGTGGTACCTCGAGTTGCTCTCTGATTCTATTGTTCCGGACACAATCTCGCCTTGTCTTTCCCGCTGCTCTACGTAAAAATTTCATTTCAGCAGCAGTGATTCGGCTGATATGTTTGTCGAGCATCACCCAACTCTCGCCTCCATATGTAAGCACTGGTAGGTAAATGGCTTTATAGATGTGCATCTTAACATCTCGCCCTACTTCACGGTGTCCTATTATACTATTGTTAATCTGGTAGTACACCTGGTTCGCTTTATTGATCCTATTTCCAATCTCTTTGTCAATTCTGCCAGACCTGTCTATAATGGTTCCCAGGTAATTGAATTCATTTACCACTTCTAGGGTCTTCCCATTGCATACCATTTCAACATTTTCTTCTTCATTCCGTGAGAGAACCAGAATCTTACTTTTGGAGTCGTTGATGGACATTCCCTTACGCAATAGTTCTGCCTCCCATTCCACCAGAGCTTGTTGCAGCTTTTCTTTTGTGTCCGCTAATAGAACAATGTCACTCCCCCCCAAACAAGGTTCCCTCATTCAGAACCTTTGCATTCCTGCGCATAAAACATAAACTTTTGATCACTTCTTTCTTGTTCGCTCTACTATTCTCTGGAATTCTCTATTAACTCATAACCGCCATTCTTCTTCTCTATCGACATTCAAGTCTCAACTGTTCTAATTCCTTTTGTCTTTCCTAGCTCAACAATGCTCATAATTCAAATCAAATATCAGACTTTGAATAAAAGAAAATTTATTATTTTTTGGTTAGAGTTAACTTAGTCAATTAATTTTTAGTTTTAGTTTTGTTCAACACATTTATCTATCAGCACTTATATATTTGTTTGACCCTTTTGTCTAATTGTTTTTTGTTTTTTTTTCTTCTAATATCATTAGAAATAAGAATTAATTATGATCCGTTGGTCTTTTGGCCAGGGACATTCTACGTGCACATCTAAATTCTACGTATGTGTTGTTCCTAAGGGACCCTGTCCCGGAATAAAAATTATTTTTATTCTATTTTAAGTTTTTTTATAAGTTACGTGTTCCGTGCTCAATGTTTTATGTTGTATTATTCTGTATTTTCACAAATTATTTTATAATTGTTACTATTTCAAAAGATATGCCCGACTTTCACATTTTAAGGACTGTTTACATTATTTTTGTTATTCTAAGTTAAAGTCGCTATTCTCGTAGAAAGGATTCTTAACAATTGACATATATTGTAATTAGGATAAGATTTAAATTTTACAATAACCATCATTTTTGACTCGATTCTTCTTTATAAGGATACGAATCGAAATATTTCACTGGTAACTAGGATTACCACACTAAATAGGACGCTTCAATATTGCGACTCTCTTCCCAATGAAAGAATCGGTTCGAAATAAGCAAAAGTCTAAATATCTATTTAAGGGAGGGATGGTGGGTTACGGTCTAATTTTACTATTTCCAATGAAATGCCCATTTTAATATTTTAGAACTGTTTAAATTTTTTTTTTATTGTACTTTGAAGTCGCCATTTTCGTTGAAATGACTTTTAGCATCCTATTTTTTAATCGATAGATAGATAGATAAGTCTGTTTTTTTTTTAATATTACAGCAAATAGAAAATAAAAAATAAACAAATTACAAAATACAATAACAAAAATCAGACACTCTACATGGTCTATTGACGGTCCGTGGGGTCTGTGTTTATTGACAAAATTAACCTCTTATCTATCAATATAAATAATTAATAACAAAATAAGAAACAATATATCAACACTTCGGATATTATTTACGTACTAAAATCAAATTTCCTAATAGTTAAATTCCTTCGTTAACAACATTCTATAAGGAAAGGCGATCTAGAGTATTTAACTAATGCCAGCCAATCTTTTCCATTTATTAACTCTATTATTTGATCCCAGATTAGACTTTTAGATCATAAGTATTTTTTTCTAAACTCTGAAAGTATCGGAAAGGTAGCCAAAAAGTTAATATGATCTTCTATTTCATTTCTATTACATAAACCGCATATATTATTTGTTTGCATGAAATTTTTATAATTTAGGTTTAAAACTTTACCCCTGATTTTAATTACCCATCTAATCACCTCCAGAGAACATTTGTCAGTAATGTAGTTTACTGTGGCTAGATGTGGATAAAATGGGGAAGTTTTGGAAATTCTAACTTTAATAATATTTTGACTATGAATATATTTTTGTATTTGAATCCCTAATGTTGCTAGATTATTTTTCCATAACAATATTATTCACAGTTAGATAGATTTAAATTACAATTCAATCCATGCCATTCTTTCAAATTAAGTATGTTTTGGATCCATGCTATTGGCTAGATGTGGATAAAATGGGGAAGTTTTGGAAATTCTAACTTTAATAATATTTTGACTATGAATATATTTTTGCATTTGAATCCCTAATGGTGCTAGATTATTTTTCCATAACAATATTATTCACAGTTAGATAGATTTAAATTACAATTCAATCCATGCCATTCTTTCAAATTAAAGGGGTACTCATGACGTTTGCTATAGCAAGCTTTTTGTGCTATTTTGCTAAACCCGTCGAGTTTCTACAAAAGCATGCAATGGGCTGTGCTATAGTGCTATTGGCCGCCATTTTATCTATGGCTTTGATTTATAAAAACCTAAACCTCGCAACACGTATCTGTGTTTTTAATGATTTTCTCATTTCCTCAAATTCACCAAGATGTTAACAAAGCAGAATAAGGACTAAACATAAGATAAATAGTTCAAATGAAGACATTCAACTTTTGTTGCAAGAAAATGATAGAAAACGGAGACAAAATTGAGGTTAGTAACTTTTTACTTGAAGTCAATAAGCATTTTATATGAAAATTAATTGATTATCTTGCACTACATGAGTTATTTTAAACTAAATTAGGATAGTAAACTCTGATAATGTGAGATAAGGAGACATTTTTTTTCTTATTTTGTTATACCTTGTGTATTTGTCGTTTTTATAATTAGTATACCAACATCCCTTTTTTACTCATGAGTTTATGAGAAAAACTGACGTATCAATGATAATATTTCCTCTTTAGAATAGGAATACAAAAATTATTAATATGTAATTTAAAAACTTTATTAATTAATTCAATCTATCCAGATAAATTTATCTGTAGTGCAAGGTAAACTCAAATTACAATTTCTGTCAGTAATCGAACTAATTTTATGTTTTTTATAGTTCTAGAAACCTTCAGAGCAAATTGTTTGTAGAAAACTGGTAGAAGAGAAACCCATTCTCATGGAATTGTAACTTAAAAAGGTTTAAACTAGAAAAACGAAATAAAAAATATAAATTGTCTATAAAATACAACCTTAATAATTGAGCAATATTTGTATTTTGTATTCTTGTAATATTTACGTATTTATTTACTATCAAGGTTTGATTACCTTTCTGTATTTTTATTTCATAATACTATTTCTAAGTTTTTAGTAAATACAATGATAATTATTAAGTTAGAAAAGAAATTCTCTCAACTACTGAAAGTTTCTTTTAAAATAAATAGTTTTTTCTTCTTTAAGAGGCTGATAGAGAACAATGATGTATTATTTTGTAAATTTTATCGACATCTTCATAGGGAGGGATGGTTTATAATTATTTCAACGAGAATAACATCTTTTAAACGAGAATGATTAAAAAAAAAAAAAAAAAAAAAGAGTCTAATATGTGAACATAACGATTGCATAAGTTAGAAATGTGGTGGCCAATAGCACAATAGCACTCTTCTGTAGCATAGGCTGAGGTCTGCTACTCAGAATTGCTATTGCTATTGTTGTGCCAGTGCCCCATCAAACTAAAATTCTTTCATTTAACTGGAAACTCCTCTAGATGGAAAATTCCAGCGGTGTGCTGCTGACGTGTCAATTAAGTGAACTAAGCTACCTACAAAACCTCCAACTTTTAAGGAAGGTTTTGCTAGGTTGCGATCCTATGTGGATATTAATTTCATTAAGTTAAGTTGTTTATGAGTGTCTGGTGTTTTAAACAATTTAAAAACAAGTGAAATCAAGGTAGGTAAGATTTATGATTCGATATTTATCATAAAGATGAAGATTTTTAATAAGTGAGTCACAATTACCAGAGCAAATAGTTAAGTCCTTTTCAAATTATTGTACACCTTAAGTTATAGTGGTTCTGTTTGCTACAATCTTCTGATAAGAATAATAGACAGGATATTTACTTTAATGTCCCTTTTCTGGATATACATTTATCAATAGTTAAGGGTTAATTTTCATTTTAAAAAAGCAACTCTATTAATAGTCGACATAATCATACTCCACTCTTTCATATTTAACCTTTCAGAGATAAACATAAACAATAATTATCAAAGCTTTAATTTTTCCTATTTTAATTTCTGGTAAAGGAAGAGACACATTAAGTTATAAAATTTTATGCCTTATCACTTTTGTCTATTCTTTCCTTGATCACAAGAAAAGATGCATATTTCTCATAATATAAGATACAAAACAACAAAGAGATGAACATAAACTTCGGTGTAAGCTGCAAAGATTGATATACCAGAAGTATAAGGATGAACTAGTACTCCAATGGGACAGGGGAAAAAAGGATTTGTTTTTTAAAGAGCATTTAACGAGGAAGGAACAATCCCTTTGTTAAGTGAATAAAACAAAATTAATATTAATAACTTATTATAACCAGTTTGGCCTAAACCCATCACAGTTCTTTATTTCAATAGTTCTGTTGTTTATGATTATAAAATTAATATGAATTTACTTATTTTATATCATATATGTATTGACCTAAATATTTAGTAGTAACTGGTAACTCAAAAATATATACTCTGA
This sequence comes from Piezodorus guildinii, assembly GCA_023052935.1. Classification (NCBI taxonomy): domain Eukaryota; kingdom Metazoa; phylum Arthropoda; class Insecta; order Hemiptera; family Pentatomidae; genus Piezodorus; species Piezodorus guildinii. The sequence continues at coordinate 59,248,165 of CM041295.1, forward strand.
CTGTCCATAAGAAACAATTGCAGTAAATTTATTTATTATTTATTAAAAACAAGAAATTTGACTTAAGTAAATTTAAAATTAATAATTGAACAGAATTTGCAAGTCCTTTTTCATTTTACATTTCATCTTGTATAGTGATTCACTTATTTAAAACCAACTACTTTATGTTAAATGTAAAATGATAAGTCTTACCTTATTTAGAATATATTCAATAAAACACAAGTTCGGACTCCGTTACTACTCTATGTGTTCAGCATGATGTAATATTAGTATACAATAGTGTGAAGTTATCTTTAATACTGTTTAAATTATTATTTTATATAAATAAAGAAGTTTTAATCCTGTGTTTGTGTTTAATTTCCTAGTTCTATCAATTTACCCTATATTAATAATTATAAAACTAGTTTGGTACAAATTAAAAAAAAAAACATATGAGGCTATCACTTCGTTATCATTGTCTTGTATTAAGATTTACACATGAATACAGCAAATCTCTCTTCTTGAAGTTATTTATTTGTGTCACAAATGTAAATAACTTAAACATCATCAAATATATGTCTTATGCTGGATAAATTAGGTCAAGAACCGATTCAATTAAAAAAAAGAAGGTATTTATTTATTATTACAGAACTTTATTAAGAGTTTGCAAATGCATCTAAAGTAATTATAGTTATTGCCAGTATTAACAGGTCTAAGATTTCATAAACTTCCAATCCGTACAAGGTTTTAAGTATTCTTCATTATTTAACTGTGTTAATTCTGCACTGAATCACTTGTATAATATAAAATAATAACAATATAATTGCAACTTTTTTCATTTTAACTACATTTTGTATCATAATTAATCATAATACATAATTTCCTATCAAAACTTAATTATAAAATTTATAACAAACCTACATGTTATAGTAAATTATAGAATTTAAATAGTGCCTAGAATTAAACTCTAATTTAACTTTTTTTTTTTTTGTGGAGCATAGGCATACGATAGTAAATAAAGGAAATACTTTAAAAAAAAAAGTTTATTAAAAAAAATAAATAAAATTAATTAAATATATTATATCAAAAGTACATGTATAATCTGTATAAGGAAGTGTTGCTGATCTAACTTTGCGTTATATATCTATACACACAGAACAGAAATGAAAATGCAAGTAACAATAATTTACTTTTATTAATTATAAATTGAATGTTTAAAGAGTAATAAATATTTATTTGTTAAATTAAAATTTATATTTTAATGGGTATTAAAAGTTCTAATTACAGGGCCAATTTAATCTGTTGGTTTCGAAAGATAACAAAAACAAAAAGGGTCTCCTATTTCTTCATGTTTACATTCACTTTCACTAAGCCAAAAAGGATATTTACTTTTTTTTCTTTCATAATTGCTTAAAATACACGTCTAGTGTCTTTACTAATAGTGTCTCCAACAATAACATCAAACAATTGGCAATTTTAGAATGAACACTTGGTCGTCTTCAATATATTATTAAATGGTGAAAGAAATTCACTTGTAAGAGTGCTTTAAACAAAATGTCATCTAAATTTGGTAAAACTGAATTTTACATATCTTTAAATTTTAATATAGAGCCAATTCGAAAGGTAAAGAAGACCTAAAGCATAATATTCTCTACACAGTCTTCTATAATCTCATTCTTTACTTCTACCAAATCACAATCTAAAAGTTCT